>CM039735.1:684425-3604787 GCA_022539455.1 Dendrobium nobile | reverse complement strand
ATATGCACATTAACTTAATACATCTATAATTCGCACAATCTTGTGCATCACTTTATTCTTAAAAATAGGAATTAACACACTCATTCTCACTCATCTGGCATCTTTTTAGTCTTCAAAATAGTATTAAAAAGTTTAGTAAGCCATGAAATTCCTTCATCTCCTAAGCATTTCCACACTTCTATTGGAATATCATCAGGTCCAACAGCTTTTCCACCCTTCATTTCTTGAAAGCCTCTCTAACTTCAGTTTTACTAATACGCCGATAAAAACAGAAATCTTTATTTTCATTTAGGGGCTAAGGTCATTATAGTCAATCTTATATTCACAATCTTCATTAAAAAGTTTAGCAAATATCTCATCCATCTTTGTTGAATTCATCTTCTAAGAAAAGTATTTTTTGATCTTCATCTTTAATACACTCACTTGAACTAAATCTTACTTTCTATCTCTCTTTGTTTGGCTAACTTATACATATATCTTTCTCCCCTTAGTATCTAATCTATTAAATAAATCACTAAAAGCTAATGTCTTTGCATCGCATATTGCTTTCTTAGCATCCTAACGAGCCACTTTATAAATTTCCCAATTATCAGAATTTTTAAAATTAAACCAATTTTATAACAAAGCTTCTTATTTTTAATCTTTTCTTGCACATTTGGATTCCACCACAACTACTTTTACTATTAGGAGCTTTTCCCTTTGATACTCCAAGGATATCTTTTCAATATTCTTAATATCACTAGCCACTTTTTCCCACATAATATTAGCATCCTCATGCACAGACAAAATCTTAAGATCTAAGATCTTATTTCCAAAAATATTTTTGTTAATATTCTTTAAATGCCCCCATCTAATCCTAGAAAACGTTTTACTTTATTATTTATTTTATGCCCCTTTATCTTAAATCCAAAACTAATAATCGATGTTGGGTACATAAATTTTCACTCGGAATAACTTTACAATCTTTGCAATCTAAACGCTTTAGTTTTTTCTAATAAGAAAATAGTTAATCTGTGTTGTACTTTATCCATTTTTAAGTGATGAGATGCTCATTTCTTTTCTTAAATAAGGTATTAACAATTGAAAAATATAAGCTAAACAAAAATCCAATATGGTCTGCACCTTCATTCGTCGTTCCAAATCCAGGCCACCATGAATGCTTTTAAAATATCTACTACCTCTCTACCAACATGTCCATTTAAATCTCCTCCAATCAAAACTCTTTCTTCAAAAGGTATCTTTTGTATTAATTCTTCTAAGTCATTCCAAAAATTTAATTTAGAACTCATACCAAACCTACTTGAGGAGCATAAGCACTTATAATATTAACAATCTTATCATCAATAACAATCTTTAAAGCTACAATTGAGTTAATATAGATAGAAGTGGTTTAAAAATAATTTGCAAAGTATGTGTTTGGCACATCAAGTAGCACTAAATAGAAATTAATGGAAATTTAGGAGTTATAAAGCCAACGCCAAATAGTTGAGATAGGCTTAAGTGATACTTAGGCTTCGTTTAGGACGACTTTTTTTTTACTTTTTAAAGCAGTCTTTTAGTATAAAAATTAAAATTTTTATACTAAAAAGCTGCTTTAAGAAGCAATAAAAAAGTCGTCTCAAATGAAGCCTTAAGTGCAATAGGTTTTAAGTATTATATAGAAGAATGTCATGCAACTTTTAGAGCTACTGATGAGTTATTAAAATAGAGTTGAACCGAGCCTTAGCTTGAGCTTGAATTTGACTAATTAAGTAACTTTGAGTTTGAGCTTGACCTTAATTTTTTGAGTTCAAGCTGACTCGTGAGTCAGCTCATGTATAAAGAAAGAGAGAAAATAACAATTTAAATAATTATGATTTAAATAATTATTATAATAAAAATATAAAAAATAACAATTTAGAAAATAGATAATAAAGAATCACTTTATATAACAAATTAAATAATATATTTTTTAAATATTTATAAATGCTTCATATTTGAATTTTTGAATTCTAATATATTTAAAGTATGTTTTTATAATGATATTTTTAAATAAGCCTGCTTGTGAGCTTATGATTGGAGTCTAGGTTTTAAAATTTGGTTCATTAGCTCATTGAATTCAATTTATGAGCAATTTATTAAGCCACTGAAGAGTTGGTTTGACTCACAACTCTTGCAAATTTATTGTTATTACAAAAAAAATTCATCTAAACTCTATTTTATTTACTCTCTTTTTTGTTTGTTGTTAAGAAAGGCAGCATTAAATAAATTTAGGCTTTATTTAGGATGATTTTTTTACTACTTTTTAAAGTAGCTTTTTAGTACAAATTTTTTAGTCAAAAGATTTTTATATTAGGAACTCGCTTTAAAAGTAATACGAAAGTGTCTCAAATAAAGCTTGAATTTATTATTTTTTAAAAAATAAAGTGTAAAGAGTTAGGTTTCGTTTAGGACAGTTTCTTACTGCTTCTTAAAGTAATTTTTTAGTATAAAAATTTTTATTTTTAAGCTAGAAAATTGTTTTAAGAAAATAAAAAAAAAGGATCTCAAACCGAATTTACCTAAGTTCAGAACAAATGATTTCAAACTTTTTAAAATATAATTACTTCATATTTCACACAAAATGAAAATAAATTAAATCATCAGTTTTTAAAATTTTATGATATATCTTCAATCAATGAATTGTGGTGGTTATTTAAATTGATGAGTATTGGATTCCTTAACTTTTAAAAACCCATTAATTTTAAAAATTTAACTATTCTAGTATTTCATTTTCATTAATTATTTGTATAAATGATTAGACAGTTTAATATGTAATTAAAATTGTTTTTTTTATTAACATTTTTCCCTCTTCTATAAAGCCTTCATTTTGACTAAACTGCAAAACCAGCTTTATTCAGGGTGAAAATTGGAAAGATTCTTAAGCCCAAATATATTTTAGGTCTTCAGGTTTTATCTGTAATTTTTTTTACAGTAAAATCTTTCTCAAGACGGTCAAAATTGTTGTAATAGCCCTCGTCCCTGCTCTTGAGGGCAAATTATTGGGTCAGGTGACCGGACGTAGAGATAGGTCCGAATATTAATAAAATATTATTTTAAATTAAGCGCGCAGATAAAGCGCAAGTAAAGTGCAAGTCAAAAGCGCAGGTGATGCAGCAAATTTTTATTGGATGTCCGAACTTATTTTTCGCGTCCGGTCACCTGACCCAATAATTTGCCTCTTGAGGCTCATTTTTTTCTTCAATTCAAAAGATATTGGATGAGAATATTCTGATTAAATGACTAGATGAATTTTAAAATTAACATTTTTTAGATAAATATAATATAAAATTCAATTAGTTATTCATATATTATATTTATTTTTAAATAAATTAATATTTTTAAATATTATAATTCAAATCTAATCAAAATATTTTGATTTAGTTTTCATTTAGAATAGTTTTCTTGTTATTTTTTTAAATAATTATTTAGTATAAAAATTAAAATTTTTATATTAAAAATTAAAATTTATTTTAGAAAACAGTAAGAAAATCATCCCAAACGAAGGCTGAATTTGTCTCCTATTTGATTAAGACCTCTTATCTTTGGGGTGATTTTATTACATCTTTTTAAAATTATAAGTTATTTTTTTCAATCTTCATAAGATAGATTGGGCTAAGTGGGTTTGATATAAAAATCTATATTCTAAAGTTCTATAAAGTATATAAAATCATTAGGTTTCTCTCCAAAAAATGAATAATCTCGAATTTTTTGTGCCTAATAATCATGATAATAAAAGCTATAATAATTATTCATTAATCAAGTGCCCAATCTCCTCCAAGCTAATTAGATATTGTACATTTTAATTCATTATTTTCTTACTTAATTTATACTTTCTTAAAATAATAATAATTTTTACAAACTATTGTCATTTAAATATAAACTTCATTTATAATTTTTTCCTCTTTTTATATATCTTAATCATAATATAATAATTAAATAATTATATAATTTTTTTATAGTTGAATTTTTAAATATGTCAATTAAAGGAGACTTATATAAAATATGACTTAAATTTGATTAAATTAAATTGAAGAAAATTTTAATTTTTTTAATTAAATATATTATAAATAATAAGTCATATATTATATTTAATTTTAAAATAATTTAAAAAATTTTAAAAACTCATTTTTTATGATCTTCATGATAAAATATTCGGCACTACATATGGTCTTCTTTAGACCGTCATTTATCGTACTTTTAGCCTGTAACATAAGCATTTCCTATTGCAGCGCGCGTCGAGATGTGCGCAGGTTAAGTCGGAGCTCGGCCTCCGGCAATGACTGGCGAATCCTCCCTCGTCGCCGATTCCCATCCGTAGCTATCGTCACTGCCTTCCCTTTCGCCATCGTTTGGCCGGGGTCCGTTGAAGAAGGGATCTTCCCGAAAAAAGAAAAAGAGCTTGTTTTCTGGCTCTTTCCTTCGTTGGATCTCCAGGAACAACTGTTATTCTCGTAGGTATTTATGAAATGAGGATCTCTTTATACTCATTTTCCATATGAACATTTTGAATTTTTTTTTTGTGATCATACATTCTTTAATGTTTCCACCACCTTCATTTTGTGCAGGCATTGTTTGGATAACTTTTTTTTTTAATTATTAGTTATTGTGGTTTCTGGATTCGTGGATGCTTTGCGCCTCAAATCTTCTTTGTTTGTTCGAGGTGCGTTTTTGGTTTTGAAGATCGAGATATCGTAACGTAACTGGCGGTCATTGTTGGAGGTGGAATTTCTGTGAGAATGCAGGGGAACTTGTACGCGCCTCCTCTTCCACCAAAGCTATCTGATTCAAACCGGAGGAGTGAAGCATCTGGGCAATGAGGAGAGTATATCAAGTCTGGAAGGGCAACAATGTATGTTTCATTGAGTCACTTTTATGTTTTATATTGCAATAACATTCCAACAAGGCACCAACATATGATTGCAAATATTTTTTTGTAGTTTATTGATGACTTGTGATAGTATGTTTGTCACTTTGGCTTATTTTGTTTACCTGATTTTCTCACGACTAAAAAAAAGGGAAAGGACTGTTTGGGTGCTTTTAATGTTAAATCATCAAGTATACCCCCCTTTCCGTTTGAATTTTGTTGCTCATGAGAAATAAAACCAATAGAATGTGGTCTATCTCTATTATCTTACATACACAAATAGATAAACTAAAGTTTGAAATATTTGAAATTTTTATGTAAAAAGCCTAATAAAGTAAAAAAAAACATTTTAGTATAAAAAGTTTTCAACTTCCATTATTAGTATAAAAAGTTTTCAAGATAACATCCTTCCTCGTAATTGAAGAATGTGCCAAAACCACGCACAGGGGCATTCTTAGATATCCATCGGGTCTTCTAAGACGGCTTGTACAAATCTGTGTTTGTTGTAATACTTTAATATTCGTAGGTAGAAGATATGTTGGAAGCATGACCATTGTTCATCAAGAAACTTGCAAGCTTCAATAACCTTATCCAACTCAGTGTTCAGGATCTGGTTGAACCGAGACTCACTTTGTAATAATTTGATTTGGCTTTTTTTTCCCAAAACTTGTATAGGAATCTATAAGTGACTCCTAATTATGTCATCATTACCATAAGGATCAGCCATTTCAACCTTGGATGACTGCGTCCTTACCAGTGCCTTGTACTTCAAAATCCGTGGCCACTGTCCTGAACCGACAACTTTTGTATATTCTTCACTATTCATCATACACATCAAATCATCTTGTGCATGGTGTATCTAGCTTCTCTTCTTGTAGGGGACAGACATCTATACTCTCTATAATATCATTACCATTGATATGAATAATTGTCCTTGAGTTCTGCATTCTTCATACTTTGTAGGGATATTAGATCACCAAATTTTATCCATGATCATATCAATGCATCACTGATGGATAAGTCATTATATCTCCATTTATCCTTGAAGGTCATTTGCATTTGCCATTATTACATTCTTGCATATATTTCAATGTTTTTGGGGACCATTGCAAATGCTTATATCTTTTGGCATTCATAAGGACCACAGTGTATTTGTGAAATAATCGATGTCGAACTCAGGGAGATTTTCAGGTTTGTGGTTTGTTCACCATTGTTATTCAAGAGGGAGCTATTGCACTCGTTTGTTAGTTAATGATTGCCACCTATAAATATAGCATTTTCATGCAAAGGGTCTTTCACCACTGATGTGTATCAATCATCATTGATTATAGATGGATTAATGAATACTTTGGCATTGGTTACGAGCAAACCATGAATCATCATATTCATCAAGAGCTTTTTTAATGAATCAATACATTCATTGCAAGTAGCTTAGGGACGAGCTAGTTCCAATATTATGAATCAATCGGTATGGTCCAAAAGCTCATATTACGAGTTTATAATCAAACCATGTTCCTCAGTTTA
The DNA here is from genome assembly GCA_022539455.1 of Dendrobium nobile. NCBI lineage: Eukaryota > Viridiplantae > Streptophyta > Magnoliopsida > Asparagales > Orchidaceae > Dendrobium > Dendrobium nobile. The sequence goes on along the minus strand of CM039735.1, from coordinate 3,598,378 downwards.
TGAGCAAACTTCATTTGCAAACTTCTTGCTTTGATGATTCAATATGCATGATAAGTTTAATATCATCACTTATCAATATCTTTATCCCAATTAAGATGATCTTTGCATACTAGAAATTATCCTTCAAAAGTTTCGTGTCAAAGTTTGGAATGGATTTACACATGGGTCCTTGTTTGTTTGCTCAAGACTAAATCTTTCTTAGTTAGGATTTGCATTCAAACCAAAGTGATGATTCCATTAGGGAATTAACCCTTCAAGAAATTATTCATCTCAATCATAATTCAATCCAATTTAGATTCATATTCAAGTTCATTTAAATTAGGATTCAAATCATTACACTCAATTAAGCTCAAGTTCATGTTATGTTCCGATCAACTTCCAAATGAAGCCCTCCATATGTTCAAATAAAGTTCAGGCTCAATATGAGCCTCTTCCGTTCGAGTCCTCTATTATCCTTTGAATTCAAATCATGTTGAGTTCAAGTTCAGATCCATTTTGAGTTTGAGTTCACTTAAGTTATTTTCATTCAATCAAGTTCAAATTGAGTTCACAATTGATTCAAGTCTTTCATGGTTCATTTTGTGTCCAAATACAAGTCCGAGATCATTTTTTTGTTCAAGTCCTCAGCATTTTCAAATGAAATTTCGTCAGCCTCCCGGCGTCTCCCCCGTTTAGGAGAAAAACCAAGAGACAGCCTTCCCCTCGACGCTACATGAGCGCTTCAGGTAGGTGTCAAATGACACCACGGTTGCATATATATATATATATAATATATATATTATCCCCGCCCGCTATATGACCGTTTAAGATTTTTTATTTAAAAGAGCACAGTTTCTTTCCCCTATCTGCACTACGTGAGAGTTTGGAGGTACTTATTTTTCGTCCTCTTTGTGCTACTAGAGCACTTCGGGGATTACCCGCCTCGTTGCGAGCGCTGCACCTGTTTCCCTCCTTACTATGCTACGTGAGCGCGTAGGGGGTTTGCCGGCTTGTCGCAAGCCTCGAGAAAGGATTTTTTTTTTGTTGTCGCAAGCGCCGCACCGGTTTCCATCCCTACTACGCTACATGAGCGAGTAGGGGGTTTGCCGGCCCATCGCAAGCCACGAGAGAAGGATTTTAGAGTTAGGAGTTATACCTTTGCGAGTGTGGCGGGGTGACGACGATAAAGAGCACAAAATCACTTTTCTTTTCTTATTATCACTCTCTTCTCTCTTTTTTTTTTGTAATAATAATACTAATAATTACATTATTAAAGATCGTATTAATATTGATATCATTACTAATATTAATAATGATTACAGTAATAATCATATTAATATTAATGTTAATACCAATATTAATAATATCTAAAATAATGATAGTTAATTATTACTATAATTAATAGTAATTATAGCAATAATCAACTAAAAATAACATCAACTAAGTAATAACAACATTTTGGATCAACTCCTTTTACCTATACCACAGTGCAGAGGTGTCGGGTATACGGGTTTGACTCGGTTCGGGTATAGAAGGTAGGGGCAGTGTCGGTTAGCTCTAGGGCTTCAATCCGGCTAGTAGAGAGGAGACTGACTGGGCAAGGATCAAGGGGCTCCAGGCTTCGGGCTCAGGCTTCAGAGGCAGAAGGGGCTCGTGGGTTCCGTCTACTGTGGAGGTCGGTCGAGAGGCGGAAGGTTCGGTCCAGCGGCTACCTGGAGGTAGGATGGAGGTCGCAGGTTGATCCTTGCCCAGTCTGTCTCCTCTCTAGACCTCCATCCTGCCTTCAGAGGCAGAAGGGGCTTCAGTAGAGAGATACCGGTAGATCTCTCTCTCTCTCTCTCTCTCTCTCTCTCTCTCTCTCTCTCTTCTCTCTCTCTCTTGTAGACCGAAAGAAAAGGGGGATCGCATGGAGACAAGGGTCATGGAGTGGAACCATTTAAACGAAGCTCTCATCTTCGTTTTATAGCCGCGAGAACGCGTCGAAGCTTAAGGTTTCTGCACAGGATTAATGGAAAACGACGCAAACAACACCGAATGAACAATGATTCAACGATGCTTCAACGGATTTTCTGGATTTCGGCAGGTACGAGGATTTTAACCGTGATTTTGGGGATTCGATTTAGCAGGTATTTTGAATGATTTTTTTTTTTTTTTGTATTTCTTCTGGATCTTATTCAGAGGTCAACAATTACGTTACAAAATAGGAACCATTATTACGTTTGTAATATTACCAAGACCATTTCAAAAGCTCTTTCAAAGCTGGGAGCCAGTAGAGGTTGGTTGATTCTAAAAGAACGTAAATAACATAAGAAAAAGCTATTTAACAAGAATGTTTCTTTTTGCCTTCTTTTTAGTTAGTTGTTTTTAATATATACTTTTATGTGGATTTCACTTTCTAGGTGTATTGTTTATTGTTTCTTAATCTACTTGAAGTGTTTTACATTCTTGCCATAAGATGTAGAGCATAGTTTTTGTTTTGATCATAACATTCAGCTTGTTAACTTTGACTAATTTATAGCAATCTAGTGCAAATTGCTTCAGAAGATCTCCAGTCTTGCAAATCATCTTGAATGTTAAGTGTCAATGTACTTGCCAGATGTTCTTTATTAGAAGGGAACTAATTCAATTTCTCTAAAATATCTTGCAGAGATTCTTCCTTGGTGGAAGGCTCATATTTGGTCCTGATGTGAGGTCTATGGTATTGACAATATTTCTGATTATAGTTCCAGTGCTTCTCTTTGCAGTGTTTGTTTCGCAGAGGCTGGTTAATGAATTCCAGCATCATCTCGGGGAACTCATAGTGGGTATACCAGTTGGCTTTGCATTCTATGTGAGCACATCTTCTATTTATTTGAATATTTAATCTTCTGAATTATTTCAATATACCTAGGTATGGTCTCTCAACTTTGAAGAAAATCTACCTTGTCATTATACTGATTGTGGTGAGATAAGTTCGGAATCGAATCATTTAGATGATTGTTTGAGTCACTCTTTTTCCTTTTCTTTGAACAAGCTTATGCTTTATGAACTGCCATCTATAAATTGACCACAAGGTATAGTGCCTGATTTTAAGATTTGCTTGGTGTAATTTCTTTGGATTAATATTCTTGCCATGAGAAGGCTCAACTAAGGACCCAAAGACAGCAACCTGGAAGGAGAAATGACCATAGCTAGTTGGTTGAAGATACGCTTGCATCTCCATTTTATAGCTTTAGAAGAACTTGCTTTCGACAATTTAATAAGAGTTTGGGGTCGTTCCTTTTGCCATTAGATTTTTTTTCATTGCGCTATTTCTGTGATTTGTTTGAAGGAACTCATTCATTTTAGCGGAAACTTGTAATGTCCATAATCTGCTTGAATAAAGTAATTTATTTAAGTTCAGGTGATTTTATACGTCGTGGAAGTAAAAATAGCAAACAAGAGAGAAGAAAAGCGTAGTAACACAAGATAATGGCTGTCTGGTGCTAAAGACAGAGAACAAGATATATATAGAATAGTTAAGACAAGAGATACGAAATGCATAGACTTTGATCATGATGGATGCATTAGAAATGAATATAATATGACCTTGGTTAGAAATGAAGACATCTAAGAAGGATGAAAATGCTATTTTCTTAAATTAAGAAGTGAGAGTTGTAAGGAATAATTATTTTGAACGACTATAATGAATAGTATCGTTAAATGTATTAAAGATTAAACTAAAAGATGAAGCGGAGTTGGCTATGACAAAGATGCATAAATGTTAGTTGTAGATCCATATGAAATGTTTATTGAGTTATAAAGGATATTGTAGTGATTTGATTAACAATTATTATTATTATTATTATTATTTATTTATATAGAAATTTAACATTAAGAATATAATGCAAATTGATTGAAGATGAATCAATTTGGTCTAAAACAAAAGAACAATTTAGATGTTCAAGATTGTACTAATTATAGAGGAATAAAATATATAAATCTTAAAATGAAGTTATATAAGAGAGTAATAAAATAAAAGTTTAGATATGGTTGGGTATTTTTGTTGAAGAACATGTGCATGTTTGTTTTTGTTGAGTTTCTTTTAGTGCATTTTGGGGATCCTAAATTTGAGTCATAGAAATTGTTTCTAAGATTTTCATTTGAGTAGATCTAAAATTAAATAAATTAGTGCAATTTTAGTAGTAAGAAATTTAGTGAAGGGATGATGACATTGGGTGATCAAGTCATTTAAAAAGAGTACATGTTTTAGATTTCTCGGATCTATTGTTCAAAGTGATGGTGAAATAGATGAGTATATTATTAATAGAATTCAAGTTGGATGATTGAAGTGAAGAAATGCATCAAGTCCGTGGTATGATAGAAAAGTACGCCTCAAACTTAAGGAAAATTTTAATAAGATGGTGGTGAGACTTGCAATACTTTATAACACAAAATGTTTGCCATTAAAAGAGAAGTATAAAATTAACTTAGGTTTTGCAGAGATGGGGATGCTCAAGTGGATGAGTGGATTTACACTTAGAGGCAGAATGCGAAACAAATATATTCTTGAAAAGTTGGAGTAGCTCGAGTGGTTGATAAAATTAGAGAGAGTCGCCTTAGATGGTTTGGTCAAATAAAATGTAGGCTTTTCGATGACCCTGTTAAGAGAGTAAATGTATTAGAACTGACTTGTGTTTAAAAAGGTAGAGTTAGATCTAAGAAGATTTGGTTAGAAAGTATTAAAAATTATATTTTTTAAGAGAAAATGATCAAAATGATCCCTTAACTCTTTGTGAGAGATCAAAATGGTCCAACTCTTTTAAGAGACTAATTTGATTCCTTAAGTTTTAAAAGGGCAGTTTTGGTTCTAACATCATAATTTGGAGTTGACGGTGTTAAATCAAGGGGTATTTTAGTTATTTTTAATTAAATTATTTATTAAATAAAATTTTCAAATAATAGTAATTTTAAAAAAATTCTTAAATATTTCTTTAATAAAATTTTTTATTAATAATTCTAGTTTTAATTTAGGATCATTATAGACTAGAATTATTAATAATAAATAAAAAACTTAAAGGAAAATTCTATAAGATAGTAGTGAGACCTGCAATACTTTATGTTGCAGAATGTTGGCTATTAAAAGAGAAGCATTATATTAAGTTAAGTGTTACAGAGATGAGAATGCTCAGGTGAATGAGTGACTTTACTCTTAAAGACATGATACAAAATGTGCATATATGTGAAAAGGTTGGTATAGCTCCAGTGGAAGATAAGATTAGAGAGAGTCATCTTAGATGGTTTGGTCACATAAAACTGCAGCCTTCCGATGACCCAGTTAGGAAAGTAGATGTATTAGATTTTACTTATGTTAAGAAAGGTAGATGTAGACCTAAAAGATTTGGTTAGAAAATATTAAAAATGACATTTCTTTATTAAATTTAGATGAGAATTTGACTCTTAACAGGACATAATGGAGAAAAATGATTTATTTAGCTAACCCCGCATAGTGGGATAAAGGCTTGTTGTTGTTGTTGTATAGACGAGAATTAGTATTAATTTTTTTATTAAAGAATGTTTAATAATTTTTTAAATGCTATTATTTGAAAATTATATTTAATAAATAATTTAATTAAATAATGACTAAAGTACTCTTTGATTTAACACCCTAAACTCTAAAATTTAATGTTATGACCAAAAAAATCTCTTTTTAAAGAGTTGAGGGATCAAACTGATCCCTTAAAAGAGTTGGGGTCATTTTGGTGTTTTTCTCTATTTTAATATATTTCAATTAGAATTTGACTTTTGATAGGACACGATGGTTAAAAAGGATTCATGTAGCCAATCTCATATAGTGGTGTAAAGGCTCGTTTTTGTTATCATTGGTAAGATTGCATGCATCTACCCCTCTCTATAGATCTTGCATATGTAGGAGCTCCACAAATCATGTATGCCTATTTAAAATTTTTCTGTATTATATATAAAAAAAAAATAATAAAAAAAAAAAAAAAACCGGCCTTTTATATGTTTGGATAGGATTTTTATTGTTTTGAAGTGTTCAATCATCACTTTATTTCCACGTCAGTTTTCTTTTCGTTTAAAATTATGTAGCGCTAATTTCTCCCTTAAAGGGATCACTAATGTAATCATATATTATTTCTAGAACTAGATTCAACGCTACATCAAATATTCTATTTTATTAGTTCATTAATGGTAATAGTGGATCGTCCATTGCAGGTTATTTTTCTCCTCTTCCTGACATCTGGCCGTGATCCGGGTATCATTCCTCGTAGTCCACATCCTCCAGAACCAGAAGATGATCAAGTTTCTAATTTGTCATGCACTGCAAGCCATGGTGGACTCTCAAGTGTACCTCCTTTTAAAGATGTTAATGTTAATGGCGTTCTAGTCAGGGTCAAATATTGTCAAACCTGCATGCTCTATCGTTAAAAACTTTGGGAGCGAGTTATAGAGCATAGGTTGCGGCGTGATACTAATGTTTCTCATAATCAATTTGGATTCATGCCGGGTAGGTCGACTATGGAAGCCATTCATTTATTAAGAGGTTTGATGGAGAAATATAGAAATAAGGAGGATCTACATATGATATTTATTGATTTAGAAAAAAGCATATGATAAAGTTCCAAGAGAAGTGCTATGGAGAGTTCTTGAAAAGAAAGGAGTCAATAATGCTTATATTCAAATCATTAAAGATATGTATGCAGGAGCTATTACTTGTGTTCAAACACAAGGTGGTTTGACCAAGTATTTCCCTATTTCGGTTGGGTTACATCAAGGATCAGCCTTAAGCCCATATCTTTTTGCTTTAGTCATGGATGTTCTCACTAGACATTTGCAAGAGGATGTACCTTGGTGTATGCTTTTTGCTGATGATATTCTTCTTGTTGATAAGACTAGAAAGGGAGTTGAAGGTAAACTTGATTATGGAGGTCAACCTTAGAGTCTAAAAGTTTTCGCTTGAGTATATTTAAAATTGAATATATGAAGTATAATTTTAGTAGTAATGGACCTAGTGGGGGATTGTGACTTTGAGCGATCAAGCCATTAATAAGAGTACACGTTTTAGATATCTTGGATCTATTGTTCAGAGTGATGGTGAAATAGATGGGGATATTATCAGCAGAATTCAAGTTGGATGGTTGAAGTGGAGGAATGCATCGGGCTTGTTATGTGATAGAAATGTAGCCCTCAAACTTAAGGGAAAGTTCTATAAGATGGTAGTGAGGCCTGCAATGCTTTATGGTGCCGAATGTTGGCCATTAAAAGAGAAGCATAATACTAAGTTAAGTGTGGCAGAGATGAGGATGCTCAGGTGGATGAGTGGCTTTACCCTTAGAGATAGGATACGAAATGAGCATATACGTGAAAAGGTTGGAGTGCTCCAGTAGAAGATAAGATTAGAGAGAGTCGCCTTAGATGGTTTGGTCACATAAAACGGCGGCCTTCCGATGACCCGGTTAGGAGAGTAGAGGTATTAGATTTGACTTATGTTAAGAAAGGTAAGGGTAGACCTAAAAAGACTTGGTTAGAAAATATTAAGAATGACCTTTCTTTATTAGATTTAAACGAGAATTTGACTTTTAATAGGACACAATGGAGAAAAAGGATTCATGTAGCCGACCCCACGTAGTGGGATAAAGGCTTGATGTTGTTGTTGTTGTTGTTGTTGTAGTACCCATTTTCCTTCCTAATCTCCTCTCAAAGGTGTATTTAATTAGGATTACAAACCCTAAATTTTATTTCAATATTTTCAACCTAGTCATTGCCCAGACAAATGTCCGGATCATCGACAACTGTAGCGAGCTGCCGAAGAAGGGACGAAGGAAAATTGTGAAGATTTCCCATTTGTCATCAAAGAATTTGAAGATGCCATGGAAGATGAAGTCGACTTCCAATTTGTATCCTGTGAAGGTTTTATTAGCTCCAAAACGGCCCCCAGCAACACACAGGCTTTATTTGGGACAACTTTCTTACTGCTTCTTAAAGTAACATTTTAGTACAAAAATTAAATTTTTTGTACTAAAAAGCTGCTTTAAGAAGCAGTAAAAAAGCCCTCCCAAATGAAGCCAAAGTCATGCAATTTTCTAGACCAAATGGACCATTCGGGGGAAGGTTTGCAAGGTTGCAGTGGTCAGCAGCTGCACCGAGAACACCATAGCCAACAATGAAGTCTAAGACATTGCAATTAAAAACATCAAAATAGCCTCACCCGTATGAGTTAAGTTGGATTAAAAAAGGAGTGGAAGTTCGTATTATAGATACGTGCAAAGCAAAAGTTTTTATTGTCAAGGATTTTGTTCGCAAAGTCGTTTGGGACATCTTAGACATGGATGTGTACCAATTGATTTCAGGTAAGCCATGAAACATGAACATAAGAGCATGGTACAATTACTACACAAAGGCCTATAATTAGATTGCTGCAACACTATCTCACGACTAGGGGTGCAATTGAGTCAAGCTGGCTCGCGAGCCGACTTGGGCTCGACTCGTTAACGGGCTCGACGAGTTGAGCTTATCGAGCTCGCAAGTTGAACTCGAACATAATTTCGAGCTCGATGGTTTAACGAGCCCGAGTTCGAACACCCCACTGCTTGGCTTGAGAGCTTGTCGAGCAGCTCACGCAGCAGCGACGAGAGAATGAAAATGGCGGGCGGGATTGCGGGAAGATGAGAAAAACGTAGGCGGGATTCAGGAAGACGTGGACGTGGGGAAAATGAAATCGCGGGAAAACGAAAACCGAACTTGTGGCTCGTTCAAACTTCAGAGGCACAGCTTTTTGCATGCAGGAAGACTCGGACGCGGGGTTGACGTAGCAGCAGGAAGACGCTGACGACACAGTAGTTGACGCAGCAGCGAGAAGATGCGAACGTCGTTGTGGTTTGTTCGGACTTCAGACGCAGGGCTTTTGCCGGCGAGAAGACGGGCTGATGGCGCGGACGACGCAGGCGCTGACGCAACGGAGGGAATACGCAGATGACGCTGTGACTAGTTAAGAGGCTCGAACTATGGCTTGACTGTGATGCAATGGAGGGAAGATGCAGATGACGCTGCAACGAGCTCATTTTCGCCTCCCGAGTTGAGCTCGAGCTCGACTTTTGAGCTTGAGCTCAGTATTTAACAGTCGAGCTCGGCTCGAACACACCCTGATTCGAGGTCGACTTGACTCGATTCGTTTGCACCCCTACTCACGACAAACTACCCTTCTGGGAAATCTGCTTATACCAGTGTTCAAAGACCTTAGCACCTCTTCGCCATCAAGGCAGAAAAAATGAATTTTTGTTATCCTGCTGGCCGAACAGGACACCTCAACGAAAGATATTCGGATCACAATATAGAATCTACTACACCAATTAGAGGATTTTGCTCCTGCAGAGCCGCCAAACCATATTCCACCAGTGAGGACTAATCCAACTCCAGAATGATTTTGCTCCTGCAGAGCCGCCAAACCATATTCCACCAGTGAGGACTAATCCAACTCCAGAATGATTTCGTGCTAGGAACAAATTTGCCAAATCAACGCACTATTGTATGAGCCCAAAAGACACAAAACCCAACAAGAAATAATGGATAAGTTACTACAAAAGCAGCTCATCTACCATAGTTTAAGCTCATGTGTGGCTCCAACTTGATCATTCTAAAGAAATATGGCTCATGATACATGTTCATCTACAATAGAGCAATCAGCAAAATAACTATCAAATTTAGATTCTGATAGGCCGGTCCCTGGACCGGTCCAACCAAGACGAGTCCAACTGTTTAGGAGGTGGAAGAAGGGGGATTCCGCCCCCTTCTTTGCCACCTAGGTTTGTGGGGTCCACGAATTTAATTAGGGAGGGATTTGGGGGAAGAATTAAGAAGGAAAATTCAAATAGTAAAGGTGATTTTGGGATTTTAGTTAATTATTGCATGCTTAAGTATGTTTTGAAGATTAGGGTTAGGATTTATCTCCGGTTTTTGCTAAAATTAAGGTTCTTATGTTCTTGAGCGGGCTCTAGCAGAATCTAGAGAATTGGGAGGTGCGTATCTTCCTCTCTGATTGAAGATCCATTATACTTTGCTAATTTTTCTTCATCTACTATCAATCAAAAAGTTTAATTCTGATTTTTTTCCTCCCAATTTCTTTGCAATTTCTATTTTTACAAATTGCTGAAATTAAATTCCAGCAATGGAATTTCTGATTTTCTACAAGCGTTACCTATCATATTCCTAATGCCACACTTGAAAGACCTATTGGAAAAGCTCATCGATGCCTACACATATTCCCCTTGTTGGACCTAAGAAGGGGATATCATCAAATTTAAATTCAATCTAAAGATAATCAGAAGCCAATTTTCAAGAATCAAGAATGTTTGTATGAGTGGCGTGGCATGCCATTCGAGTTGTCCAATGCACTCAGTACATTTATGTGACTAATAAACAAGGCACTCAAATCATTTATTGACCATTTTTCTGTTGTTTACTTTGGCTATATCTTAGTCTACAGTACCTCCATAAAAGATCATCTCCACCCACCATCACGTGACAAATGTCTTGAGTAGACGAACTAGCCAATTCACCACGGTCCAAATAACCAGCACAAAAATGGAATGTCCTTGAAAATTCTACATTGAAGACAATGATTTTACTGTAGATGAGCTAACTATATTAACCATTCTTCCTCCAGCAACTATTCTATACAACAAGGATACCTTTTTAAAGGGAACTAACTGTGCATTCTCAATACATTCCTCCATCATTAACTAATTAAGGATTGCAACAGTGTCCATATGTGTAGACGTGTATCGTTTGCCATCAATTCAAGAGGATCGATAAAAAATTCAACTTCTCTCCCTATCCCAAAATTTACATTGGAGTATTTGAGAATGGATTTCATGCTGGGCCTACCACAAACCAAGCGAGGTGTGGAATCTATTATGGTAGTTATTGACCGCTTCTCCAAGATGACTCTCTTTATAACATGCAAGAATACCTTTGACATCGTGAATGTGGCCAAGCGATTTTTCAAGAAAATTGTTCACCACCATGGGTTCCCTCATAGCTTGAGGTCTCGTCATGACATTAAATTCAATAGTAATTTCTGGAGAGAACTTTAGAAGCATTTACAAACTAAACTTAAATTCAACTTAGAAATACCGCCCGCAATCTGACAAGCCAAACCGAGAAGTCATTAACCGCACCTTAGGTAATATGATACATTGCCTTACCGAAGATCATCCAAATCAATGGGATGATGTACTAGAGAAGGCTGAATTCCATGATTTATCAAAACATTGGTAAAAGCCCCTCCAGCATTTTATACACCAAAGAACTCAACCATACTATGGATATTGTGGTGTTAGTGAACCCTAGGAGCCAACCTGCTACAAAGATGATGACTAATTTCGATCAACTGCTCCAGGAGGTGAAAGACAAACTATCAAACAACAACAAAAACTAGAAATGACTCAACATAAGAGGCTTAAAATAATTAATGTCGATGATTAGTTATGTCCCACCTCTGCAAGGAACATTTCCTTGTTGGAAGTTACTTAAAGTGAAACTTTGGAAAATCGACCAATTTCCTATTGTTAGGCACATCAATGCAACTCGCCAAAATTCTCTGACTCATTGCTTTGCTTATCTTCAACTAGTTTTCTTGTAATCCTTAATTTCTACTTTAGTGTTAATTTGCATGATTAGTTGTTAAATAGTTGATTATTTAGCTACCAGTAGGGAATATATACTCCCACCAACAAATAGCACATGACCATTTTTGTTTGCCCAAATTTCTTATTGTAGTTGAAAAGGCTATCTCATGTTTTGCACATTTGCCTTCTTCCTCTCCTATAGGTATTTACACCCCATATCTTTTTATGAGCATGCTTGTATAGGTTCATATCCAAATGTGTCATGCACAAAATCTCAGTCTAAATTAATTAGCTTTAAATTGAGGGCAATTAATTGATGAAAATCCACTTCATAATCATGAACATATTTAAATTTGAAATCTTCAACCAATAGACCTACTATGTGTTTGAAGGCTGACCTGCAATTGCTTTTGATATTGTCAGCGAAGCTTCTATCTATCAAATTATGAGGACAAAGGGATTGATGGATACATTTGTGAAGTAGATCAAGGGCTGCATTGATTAAGTGAAACAAAGGGACTGAGGGGAGTAGATAGGTCGACAAAATAGAAGAATATGCTCTATTAGAGTATGATTGAATAAAAGTAAGGTATGAAGCTAGAAGCCGAAGATAAAAGATAGGGTAATGTAAAATATTGAGTTTATCTCATAAATAACCCTACATAACTTGCATATCTTTAATTAAATTCCTTAAAAAAAATCCTTCCAATGAGATATTTCTTCTGTTACAAACTAATCGCTTATATACATTCCTCTATAGGTTCATATCCAAATTGTTAGCAATGTGTCATGCATAAATTTCTATCTGAAATCAATTTGCTTAATGTCTAGGGAAATTCATTCATGGAAATCGATTTTATGCTCAAGAACTTATTTAAATTTGAAATCTTCAATGGGGAGACCTGCTATGTGTTTGAAGATTGACCTGTAATAGCTCTTGATACTGTTAACAAAGTTCCTATCTATTAAATTATAAGGATAAAGTGAACGGTGGATATAGTTATAAGGCCAATCAAGAGCTACATTGATTGAGTGAAATAAGGGGACTGAGGAGAGTAGATAGGTCAGCAAAATAGAAGAGTAGGCTCAATTTAGAATATAATTGAATAAAATGAGGTATTAGGCATAGGCGGAAGATAAAATATAGAGTACTATAAGATACTGAGCTTACCTTATAAAGAACCCAACAAAACTTGCATATCTTTAATTAAATTCCTTCAAAAAAAAAAACCCTTCCAATGAGATCCTTCTTCTTTTATGAACTAATCCAATAGACAGAGCATTCAAAAACATAAGCATTAGATCAAAACGAAGAATTGAAAGCACCAAAGAATTGATGACAGCCTACTTGTGATTGTACTATGAAAGCATGCTCTTGATGCTCCAAGAGCAAATCAAGGGAAGGGATAACAGAAATACTATCAAAAGTAAGCCCTTGGGTTGGAAAAATCTCACTCTGCCATCAAGCAAGGAAGATTAAAACAACTACACCACCATGCCGAAATATTAGAAATCACAGTTAAGCATAATACTCCAACTATTGCGCATAGTGAGATCAAGAAAACACCCATTATGGTAGTGAAAATTATATAATGAACCCGTTAAAAATGATCAACATTTTCTATCTAAAAAGATGCTAGAATTGGGTTTCACGTTCACCAAAACAAAGGCTAAGTAGGTTTTGCAGCTTAGTTGCACAAATATTACTCTAAACAATAAGGACTACATAATGACGACTGAAATGGATGAAAGAATAAAATATAGAATCATTATTTTTAATTCAAAAAATAATAACATAATGCAAGTATTTGCAAGACAAGAACTCAAGTAACATATCTCGAATCATTGTCAGTGCCAAGGTGTATTCTGAGCCTCTAGTGGTTTAGGCCCTTTTACAACTCATGCATGATTCCAAAATCAATGAGTGCAGAGCCGATAGAAAAACAATGAGAATGAAGGATAAACAATGCATCCCCATGTTGGAGTGGTGCACAATACAAACTTCTTAATGATCAAATGCAGGACATTTCTTCTTGAACTGCAAGAAAAACCTTCCTATTTTGAAGTTGTGTGATGCATCACTCAACAAAAATAAATGAAAAATGTGGGCTCAAAGCCTATCCCAAATAGTTAAGTTAAGATGATGAAGATGATGATAAAAAAAATAAAATTTACTTATAAATAATCATATATAACTATTTGATTGTATTATGATCAAATATAAAAAGGTGTCTTGTTATTTGATGGAAATGTTTTGCAATTCAAGCAGTAGTGGCTTGTATCCTAAGCTACATTTAGCTCTGAATATCATAATCCAAGTTTTATCCCAGACTACCTTGTTTCTGAAGAATGCAAGGCTTCCCCGCTAAACTGATAGAAGCATCTTCAACACCAATTACATAGCCACTACACTGATAAGCTGTAAGGATTCATTTCAAAATCATGGAAATACAAACCACGAATTCATCTCAAAACTGCAAAGAACTCCTAGATCAACATCAATTTGAGTGTAACCAAAACAGATCCAAGTATCCAAAGACAACTTTCTGCGATCAGCAGCAGATCTACAAAATTCTACAGCCAAGCATCTATGTAACTTTAGACAAAGTTTTCTTACAATTCCTACAAAGGATCGTTCCTTTTTTTTCACGTTTCAATTCTCTTAATACATCTTCCGACCAGATAAAACCTAACTCAACAACGGAAAGAGAAAGAAAAGGAAGGAGAGGGACTCAACTCGATTTAAATTCAAGCCTGCATCGAATTCTTTGTGATGGACTTCATCTGGACGTGATCCAAATCATTGAGTCCTCCGGACAAGGAAGATGTAGCCAAAGCCTCGTAAGATCCGCCATTGTACCGCCTTGGGTGGCCTCCGCCTGAGCCCCAGTTGACTACTGCGTAGATGGCGACGGAAATGACGGAGATGAAAGTGGTGTGGAGTGCGAACGCAAGATCAAGGAGAGCGGCAGCGCGGTTACGTGAGTCCTCGAGCTCGCAGCGTATGGATCCGTCGGTAACTTCGAGGAGGCGATGGCAACCCTCAGGTATGAAGGCCTCGACGTAGAGCGAGAGAACAGTTTGGAGGGACCAGAGTCCCTGGAGAGATACAGAGGCGGCGAGGGCAAGCTCGGCCAAGAAGAGTCGAGGATAGACCGCGAGAGCTAGAGAGAAGGCAGCGGACGCAGCGGAGATCGCCGAAGAGATGGAGTCGCACTTGGATTGAAGGTCCGAGGACAGGTAGGCGGAGGAAGCAGAAGAGAGGAGAGCGAAGGCGACGGCGGCCAGGAGGAAGATGAGGTCCGGGGGAAGGGAGAGGGGAAGGATGAGGGAGATCGTGATGAGGAGAAAGAAGATGAGGGAAGCGGCAGTCTGGAGAGAGGAAAAGCGGTTGGCAGCAGCGGAGGAAAAGAAGGCGTGGTGGGCTATGGAGATCAGGAGGGAGAGGAACGCGAGGTAGAGAGGGAGATGACGGACAAGGTGATGTAGGTGGGATGAGAGGAGTAGGGGGTAGTAGGGACGGGCGACGTGGTCTCCGTTGCCGGCGACTGCGGCGCGGGAGGAGGATGATGAGGGAGAGTTTGGCCTGAAGAAGGAGCGGGTGGCGGAGACAAGGTGGTAGATGCCGCAGGAGAAAAGAGCGAGGAAGGCGAAGGTGTGGTATAGAAGAACAGCCATTCCTGCTGTGATCTCCTTTATTCTCAGTCTGCCTTCTATGATTTCTCTTCTTCAAGGAACGAAGAGAAGAGATCAATTTCTTTTATATAAAAAAAGAATATAGATCAAAAACTTCTTTTTTTTAAGAAAATATTAGAGTCCAAATTTTGTATATTTGATCATAATCATTATTAATAATATTATTATTAAAATTAAAAGTTATCATTACTAATACATCATCAAAAAAATTATCGGGATCGGGCAAGAATCTCTAGGCAAAATCAAGTTGGAAACTTCCAAAATTAAAATTAAGATCATCCGAACTTCAATTTCAGCAAACTTATAGTCAAACTGAACGTCTCGAAAATACGAACCCAATGACACCAAATTCAACTCAATCTGAGCCCAAATGGGTATGAATCAAGGACCCGAAACACTGTTGGAAGGTTCAAACCACAATTTGGATTATCAAACTGTTTCCAAACGTGACATGCTTGTAGTCGAATCAAGCGGCTCGACAAGACACGAGCCCAAAATCACGGAATTCTGACATCATTATGACCTTCAAATGTCTAACGAACGGTCCACAATAAGGGGATTCAACATCGGTCATCCATCCAAACCACTCCCCATTTACCATTGATATTCCTCATATTTATGGGCCATGCCACTCTAAGAAATTTAAAAATAGACCCCCGCCTTCCTCTTTAAAAGGGACCCTAAGACTAAGGAGAAAATAGAGAGATCAGATATCACACTTGCCTCCTCGCCTCCTCGACCACCGCCTGGAATTCCGTCGGACCACCACTTGAGGCCCTGAGTTTAGTCGAACAACCACTTGAGTCCTTGAGCTCCATCGAACCACCACATGAGGCCCGGATTTCCGTCGGACTACCACTTGAGGCATGGAGTTCTACTAGACCACCACCTAAGGCTCGGAGTTCTGTTAGACGACCACCTGAGGCCTGGCCTTCCATCGGACCACCGCCTAAGGCCCAGACTTCCGCCGGACCATCACATGAGGCCCGGAGTTTTGTCGGACCACCACCTGAGGCCTGAACTTTTGCCAGACCACCACTTGAGGCCCGGACTTCTGCTGGACCACCACATGAAACCCATATTTCTACCGGGCCACCACTTCATACCCTGAGCTCCACCGGATCACCACCAGAGGCCCAAAGTTCTGCCAGATTACCACTTGAGGCCTGGACTTCTGCCGGACCACCACTTAAGGCCCGGACTTTTGTCAGACCACCACATAGGGCCCGAACTTCTGTCGGACCACCACCTAAGGCTCAGACTTCTGTCATACCACCAACTGAGGCTCAAACTTCTGTCGGACAACCACTTGAGGCCCGGAGTTCTGTCAGACCACCACCTAACGTCCGGAGTTCTACCGGTCCACCACTTGACGCTCGAAGTTCTGTCAGACCATCACTTGACGCCTGGAGTTCCGCATGACCACCATCTCACGCGGGACTTTTGCCGGACCACCGTCCGACGCTGAAGTTCTGTCAAACCACCGCCATGCTACCAACTGATGCCCGAATTTTTAAGTGGCTTCAGACTTCTGCCAATCCACTAAGTGACGCTGGACTTTCATCCCGTTGTCACTAGATTTCAATCATACAATTGAAATTTATAATCTAATCGCCATCAAGGATGAGTCAGCCCACTGTAATCTACTCGAATTCTAGTGAAATCATTTTCAATAGGGCCAGACCCCATGATTTTTCCACTTTCTAAGGTTTTCCACGTTAAAAACCTTATGTTCTTTGTTTGTGAGCTGGATATCCGTACACTGCTAAAATGTAGGATTTTAATTCTATTGCCGCATATACTCTGGCCCGCTTTAGGTCTTCAATTTGGACCCATTCAAGATCGGATTGAATCAAATTTGGTATCGTTTGGTTTGTCTTTTCGAGACTTTCAGTTCTACTATAATTTTGTTGAGATCAGAGTTCATACAGTTCCAAATTTAATTTCGAAAGTTTCCAACTTGATTTTGCCTAGAGATTCGTGCCCAATAATGATTAATTTTTTAACGATATATCAGTACAAGAAAATTGTTTTATAAAGAAGTAAGAAAATCGTCCCAAATGAAACCTAAATAGTTTCAAATAGTGTAAAAATATTAACAAATGATATAACTTACCAGGATTATATGATTTGGTGGTCTAATGGGGCCATACAATTCAAACTGAGCTAGATCAAATCTGTATAATCTAAGCATACCAAGAGAGGGATGTATTGGAAATATAATCAACTTGCTAATTTTTTTTTATTATTATCTTCCTAACTCATTCCACATTCTATACATGTGAAAGATTGTCAAACCCTAGGCAAGAAAAACGGTACATCTCGATAATATGGGACGCGATGAACAAATATAAAAATATATTTATTGTGAATATATTTCACAATATAATATTTTATTAACAAGTAATCTAAACAGAACATATAAAAGAAACAGAAAGTAAACAAATATCTTATTTCATTAATAAAATTCATAACAAGAGCACATCAATGAATAAAAAAATATAATAGAAAAAATAGAAACTCAACATAACAACTGCAAGAGAAAAAACTATTCAAACCTACAATAAAAAATAGGGGGGTTTACATACCTATCAGGCTATCACTTTATTTCAAGTTATTTACATAAACACTATATGAACTTAGACAACCAAATAAAATTATTAAACAATATGCTCCTCTGATGATGGCCTACTAAATAATCCAATAAAATCAGTTGTGAGAAAAGTTTATAACAGATGAATCTGATAACTTAAACTAAATAACTAACTCACATTTATTAAAGTATAAACAATAAAACATTGGGACATATAACACAAACAAAGAAGGAAGCATAAGTAACAATATTTGTTATGTGTTAAAAATTTTGTGCAGAGTGTGTTTCATTTCTCAACATTGTATAAAAATTCAACACGCAAAAATAAAAGTAGTAAAACCAAAAGAAAAAAAAATGTAAAAAAACCCCCAAAAAAGAGAAAAAAACAACGAAGCCTAGCCCAATTGAAAATATACTATATAATAGGTGATATAAGAATACTCCCTTACAATTGAAGACGATGAAGTTATTTGAAAGTAAATATCTAATTTTTCCCATGAGGACTATAAAACAAATATTTGTGAATGGACAGTTGACACCCAACAGCAGGACTTCATTTCTCCTATAACGGTTACATATTTGAATCCACTTCCCTTCCCAAGATGAGAGTTATGAGAGAGAAAAACTGATAAAAATGACATGTATGACGCATAACTTAAAAAAAATCAGGCAATTGGAATAATTATTGCATTAACAATCACAAACTAACAGCTACAGTGACCAACAATATGCAATTACCAATCGGTCCCATGAGATTGAGGCTATAAGATCTAACTAATAATGAGAACTAACTAATAATGAGAACTAACGTCAAAGTTCAGCAATGCGCATGGCCCATACATGTAGGAGACGATTAACTAGGCTCGGTAGGTCCAATCTAGCCTAAGTGGCTAAGTTGGTCTGGTTCAACTTCATTTAATCAGTAAAGGATCATTTATTCTCATTTTCTCCATTTCAAGTGATCCAATAATTTTCATAGACTTGATATATATACTTCAGAGCTTGTTTGGGTTTAGTCAAACCATCATGAGCCTATGTGACCTTCAGTTTGATCTAATCAATTCTGATTTGATCCTTGTTGATCACTTCAAGATTACTTTGGACGATCCCAAGAGCTTCAATAATTTATTACTTGAGAAAGCCAATTCAATCCGGAAATCACCAATTTGGACCGGTTCGGTTGTCAAAGATCATTAGTTTGGTATTGGAAATTACTAACGACAAATATTGTATTCTTAGTGGGTTAATGAAATATTGAATAGAAAAATTAAAATAAATACAGGACGTTAGAATGCAATGACAATTTCCTTGGCCCAAAAATAAAGGCCATCAACTTCAACATTTTGATAACAAATTAAGATTTAATTTTACAGGAGAAATTACTACAAGAATATTGTAAAATTAAAATACTATGCATGTAGAAGGAAAGCTTTGAGTACCTAAATACAGAAAATTTATTGTATGGCAAGCAGATCACCTTCTGTCATTGAACCATTCAAGTGCTGTGGAAGTCATTTGTGCTTTGTAATTTTCCTGCCCAGGATATCTAAATCATAATAACGACCTTAGTAAAAACCAGTACATCGAGATCTTCTGGTATGGTTTTGGTGTAGTGTAATAACTGGCTTCCCCATAAGAAAAGATTGGAGGCAAAACCAAACTATTTGGTGCTTGTCATTGCGATAAAATAGAGATATATATGATAGTACCATCTGAGAGGACAGGTGGAAAGAATTGCTTGTAATCGCTCTAGTATTTCACAAGAGCTGGCAAAGAAGCATATAGTTCTGCCAAGCATTGAAAAATCCAGTTGAGAAGTTGCTCATCTGTCAACTCTAGTAGAAGTTCAGCCTGTAAAAGATGGAGAAAGAATAGTACAGCATTAGTTGATTGAATAATTTTTCATTAAATAGTTTCATATGAAGGAAACAGAAGTTTTAGACATTGGCGATATTCAAACTTAGTGCAAAAAAATTACGATAAACAGCTTCTTTCAAAATTTAAAATGCTATGATCTTTGTTTCTCATGTAAATAAAGTTGGTTAAATTTACACTGATGAAATAGAGAATCCTGATTCCTGAGATGAGCAATTCTACTTCTACACAACTATAGGTGACGCAGCACAATGACAATATCACAAATAACAGCGCTGCATCAAACTTGAAGATGAACATCAGTATCGGCATTCAAAAATTTCAAAGCAATTATCAAGCATGGTCAGCACTTCCTTTAAGGATTTCCAACCGTGATCAAATTCAAGACCATTCTATCTAACAAACTTGTTTGGACAGTCTGTTTCTCCTTGTACAAGCAATATGTGATGGAAATCAAGATCATCGTCCGTCCATATGTGCTTGGCCGGCCACTCAAAGGAGGGATATGAAAACTGCAGTCATATGGGATCAGTCCCCTTGCCTATTTGGCTTTGGCTGACCCTTCATATAAGAATATACAGCATGTAACAACGGATCAATCATAGAATGAAGAAAATTATTTTAATTTGTTTGATTGCAATTGTGGTGATAGCTTGATGGCCTGATCTAAGAGAATTTTGATTAGTTCTCAAGTTATCTCATACTGTTGTTGCTCCCTCAAAGCTGCAAATACAACTGATGAGCACATCGAAGATCAACGGCTACGATCGTGTCTATTTATTTTCATGTATTTTATTTGTTATTTGTACTTTTTCATTTCTACCCTCACTTGAGGGCTTTGTTTTATGTTTGCCCTAGGGGCAATTATGTCTTTTATTTTCCCTCATGTATTTGGCTATTTAAGCCCTCCCCTTCCTCTTGGAAAGGGATGATGATTATTACGAAATTCTTCTCTTTGTGTTCTCTTTGTGAGTTCATAGTTTCTTGATCTCTTGGTGAGTTCAATTCTTTTAAATCTCTGTGTGAGTTCTAAAGAAAGCCCAAGGTGAGGGCAAAAGCAATACCCGCCAGTCGTCAGAAGCGTCCTCGACTCGTGGTTTATTTCTATCTTATTGTTTTCTTCTCCAAATCTCGTTTTCCTCCTCCCCACGCCAAGCCCTACCCGAGATCCCATCATCCACCAAGTTACCCATTAGCTTCCTCCACCACAACCCAAGTTCCATCAAGAAATCCCCAAACCCAATGGCAAGCCCCTCTTCCTCCTTTGGCCGCCGGCCACCACCTTGCTCCAAGCCATGATGAAGATGTCAATCATCATAATGGCTCCTTGATTGTGGCCTAGCATTAAAGAAAGGAGTTAATGAATTTTGAAATTCAAAATTCAAAATTCAAAAACTTTCCTTATTTGCAAAGTCTAAATAAGGAAGTTTTTCGAATTCAAAATTCGAACGGAATTTAATTGGATGACTCATTATTTTCCCTCCCACATTTTGATTTCAAATTTCCCATAAATGCTTTCCTAATTTGGCTCCCCTAATTTAAGAATAGAATTAAGTTCAAATTCAAATTTGAATTTCAAACTATTCTTAAATTATCATCCCATAAATTAAGAGAAACCTCCAAATAGTTTAAATCTGAAATTAATTTCAGATTTAACTATTCAATCCTCTTAATTACTTGGGAACACCTCCCTAATTCATACCCAACCCCTCTCCCTTCCTCTCTCCTTGGCCGGCCCCCCTAACCTTCGCCTTTTAATTAATTACATCCCATGAATTAGGGATTTAATTAACACAATTCCTTCCTCAAATTAATCCTCCAATCAATTCCCTAATCCACCTCAGCCCTAGCCGCCCTCTCCCAACCCCTCTTCTCTTTGATTTCTCTTTTCCTAGAGATTCCTGCAAGCTGTCCACAAAATTCCAGCAAAATGCCTTGCTGTCCAGCACCTTTGGGAGTCACGATTTGCTGTCTTGAAGCTCCTTACACCCTATAGCAGTTGTCCGAGGCTTCTCTAAGCCTTATAATTTGTTGTCCAGATTTCTGGACGGATTCTATAATCTGTCCAGAACTTTTCCATTGTCAACACTGCTGTCCAGAACTCCAGAGATTGGGAAAATTGCTGTCCAAGTTGCCGGGATCGCTGTCCAGAGAGTTCTGCACTTCTCCATTGCTGTCCAGCCAGCCCAGCTGTTGTCCAGCCCTCCTGGAGTCCACGCCCCGCTGTCTGATGACTCCCCATCCCTCCTAGGAGCTGCTCAGGCTTGTGAAAGGATCCCGATTGCTATCCCACTGCAGAAACATCCATCGTCGACACCAAAGCTTCGGGTCTTCTGCTTCATGTGGGTAAACTCTTCCACCAAACTCTCTTATCTTCCTAGTTCACTTATCACTTGTGGTTATATGTTGATTCACAAAAGATCATGCTAATTCTTCCCCGCTAAAGCTTAGATAACTAGAGAGATGAGTGAGGGATTCTTGCATCGTGCCTAATCTTATTTTTAGCATTGGAATTTCTCGTTGAAACCACTCATGTATGCAAAGTAAGACTTAGTTGACTATTTAATAATCTCAACCTTTCGCATGTGTTTAGACCTAACCTATTTTATCACCTTATCATTTTTATTTTGTCGTTTATCATCAAGAGAAAGCTTATAATTATTGTGCTCTAAAATTTAAGCGTGCAAACTTCCTTAATTTAATCATCCATTCTTGTACGTTTCACATCATCTTGGTATCAGAGCATGGTAGGCATGCATGACATGTTAGAAAAACATCCTAGGGTCTAGCCTTTCATTATATCTTTAAATTTGCATGCATATCATCGCTTAGTTTCAATTTACTCACTGTTTTAACTGTTGTCCATGCATTTCCTGCACACTTTTATTAGCATTGAAGTCATTCTAACTAGTGTCATAGTGCTGCCTTTGATTTTGTAGCGATTATAAGTGCTTAGGACAACTACACCCTTAATATAAGCTGCTGTCCTCACTGTTCCAGCAACTTTTATACACCATTTAGTGAGCTTAAAGTCGTGTCTAGGTGCTGTCCTCACCCTAGTATACCCCTATAACATCTAGACAACCTAGACCATTGTGTAGTTGGCTGTCCACATCATTCCTGCATGCATCTGGTGAACTGTAGGCTAGTTTCGTAAGTGTATTAGGTGTTGTCCTCAACCTAACAACCTTCCTAAGTGCCTAGGTTACTTAACCCACTAGTGTAGCTTGCTGTCCGAAAATTTTTTGCACCTTGTAGTGAGTCTAAGTGAGCCTAACTTAATGTCTAAATGACATCCCTTACACCCAATCATCCTTGAGTGTCACTTGATGCTTCCCAATGGACCCGATAAGACTCCAAAAGAGTTTAGATGACATCGTTAACCTAGTGGGCAATATGACTAAAATTATGACGGAGAAACCCATTGACTATCCCCACTCTAATTACATGCCCCACTCAGCTTATTGCCCGAGGCCTCCTCCTAGGCCTCCTCAACCTCACTTAGAGTCACCTTATCGTCTGCCTACCTTTGATGGTTCTTTGGACCCTTACTACTTTAGGGAATGGGTTAGACGATTAGAGGACTATTTTGAAACACGACATATCCCCGAGTCCCACCAGGTTAGCATCGCTAAATCTCACCTCAAAGGTCAGGCTCTTCAATTTTGGGCAAAATTGGAAGATCATAAAGAGTCTCGCGGTGAGTACCCTACTTGGAAAGACATGAGGCGAGATCTTAATTTAAAATACCGACCCTCTACCAGTGACCACCATCTAGAGCCCCGCCCCACCTTTTCTATTGGAACAAACCGTAGACTTTACTGGGGTCGAGATCACCCATCCTTTAGTAACGACAGGGTTGCTGTCCCACCCTGTAGGTCTTCATTCAGTCTTGGTGACCGACCCTTTAGTGGGTCTTCTGTTGGTTCAAGCCCATATGACTCCCCACTTGGATCGACTTCTAACCAGCTCAGTCAACCTTTAGCCTCCCTAGTCCTTGATCCTGCGAGTGTAAGTTTAATAAAGAATTGCAGTAAAAAAGAAGAAATCTACTGAACCTGAGATTGAATACATCCATTTTGTGGATACTAATGATATCACTAATAACGAAGAATTCTTTGAGGATGAAACTAAAGAGATTGAATCAGACTCTCTGAATGACTTAAACCCTGAGCTAGGAAAGCAAGAAACTTTAAATATCGACACCTTAACCCACCATGATCCTAGTCTCCTCGAGGATAAGCCTTTGGACAAAGTATGCCTGAATGATAGTAATGTGATCTCGAAAGGAGCCAATCGGACTTCGAACACTTTGAATTTAAATTTGGAAGATCCTGATTTAGTTGTAACACCTACTGAGATGACTCCGGATAATTCTGATAATTCTGATTTAGTTTTGGATAATTCTGATTTAATTCTGGATAATTCTAATGGCGACTAAGATAATATCGAGTTGGAAGTAATTCAATCGAATTTATCACCTGATTTAAGTGAAACGGAACCCATGGATCTTAGGGTTGCAACCAAACCTGAGTCTCTTTTGGAAGACAGTACTTTGAGTCTGAAAATTTTTAAGCCTGATTTGAGCAATGAGCCCCCTCTTGTTTCATTAGAGTCTAACCTTAGAGCTGCTCAAGTGGATTTATATTTGGCCGAGTGTGTCATTCCTGATTCATACACTTTGCCTGTTATAGCCTTGTCCTACCAGGATAAGGACCACTTCTATCCTAGTTGGATGAATTTGTTCGATTACACTACCCCCACTAGGAGACTGCTGTCGACCCTAACTGAAACTACCTAGAGAAGTGCCCTGCTAGCTAAGAGTGTTTTCATTTCTCCCCCTACCCCAGTTCCCTTAGACCGAACACTTTAAAACCCCTTTTTTTATGACTTGTCCGCTTTTTCTAGCTATGTGTTCGTGTGAGTTAGTATGTTGTTGTGTATGTTTTGTAGTTTGTTGTCTTCCGAAGTTTTCTTTGTTTAAAATTTGCGTGTGAATCCATATATCATTCATCTTCCATATCAAGTCTCTTGCACCACCTCATATTCATCTTGTTGAGTCTCATAGCACATGTCGCATTTACATTGCATCTACATGACTTTCTTAAGAAAATTGGACGCCTAACTGAATAGAGCAATAATAAGTATAAACTTTATGCTGACTCTAAACGACAATTTAAATCTATTAAAGTTGGTAACTCAGTAATTGTGTGGATTCGTCCGGGAAATTACATGTTAGAAGTGCAGATCATTTAGAATAGTCAATAAAATCAATAACAATGCTTGCGTGGTGGATCTGCTTGTAAAATTCAACATTTATTCCTTTTCTAACATAAAAGATTTAGTAGACTTTGAAGGTCCGGAGTTAAACCCCCATTTCCACTTCAAATTAAGCCTTGTGCGACCCCACCTTGTGAGAACCCCAAAGCCTACCTCCACTCCCAAAATTATTCCCAAAATTCCTATAGCGGAGAAGGTTGACATGATTCCTAGTGATGATATTATTTCCACAAAAGAGGGAGGACGAAGAAGATACTGGACTAGGTGAAGAGGTGAACCAAAGTCAGAGGATATGTGGTCAGAGTGCGAGGAGCTACAACAGATTAACCCATATGCACGAGGAGTTTTCGAGACAGCAACTCGACGGAGTCGAGTTTTTCTCCCACCTGGGGAGAATGATGAGGACATCAAAGATCAACGGCTACAATCGTGTCTATTTATTTTCATGTATTTTATTTGTTATTTGTACTTTTTTATTTCTACCCTCACTTGAGGGCTTTGTTTTATGTTTGTCCTAGGGGCAATTATGTCTTTTATTTTCCCTCATGTATTTGGCTATTTAAGCCCTCCCCTTCCTCTTGGAAAGGGATGATGATTATTATGAAATTCTTCTCTTTGTGTTCTCTATGTGAGTTCATAGTTTCTTGATCTCTTGGTGAGTTCAATTCTTTTAGATCTCTGTGTGAGTTATAAGGAAAGCCCAAGGTGAGGGCAAAAGCAATACCCGCCAGTCGTCGGAAGCGTCCTCGACTCGTGGTTTATTTCTATCTTATTATTTCCTTCTCCAAATCTCGTTTTCCTCCTCCCCACGCCAAGCCCTACCCGAGATCCCATCATCCACCAAGTTACCCATTAGCTTCCTCCACCACAACCCAAGTTCCATCAAGAAATCTCCAAACCCAATGGCAAGCCCCTCTTCCTCCTTTGGCCGCCGGCCACCACCTTGCTCCAAGCCATGATGAAGATGTCAATCATCATAATGGCTCCTTGATTGTGGCCTAGCATTAAAGAAAGGAGTTAATGAATTTTGAAATTCAAAATTCGAAATTCAAAAACTTTCCTTATTTGCAAAGTCTAAATAAGGAAGTTTTTCGAATTCAAAATTCGAACGGAATTTAATTGGATGACTCATTACTTTCCCTCCCACATTTTGATTTCAAATTTCTCATAAATGCTTTCCTAATTTGGCTCCCCTAATTTAGGAATAGAATTAAGTTCAAATTCAAATTTGAATTTCAAACTATTCATAAATTATCATCCCATAAATTAAGAGAAACTTCCAAATAGTTTAAATCTGAAATTAATTTCAGATTTAACTATTCAATCCTCTTAATTACTTGGGCCCACCTCCTTAATACCCAACCCCTCTCCCTTCCTCTCTCCTTGGCCGGCCCCCCTAACCTTCGCCTTTTAATTAATTACATCCCATGAATTAGGGATTTAATTAACACAATTCCTTCCTCAAATTAATCCTCCAATCAATTCCCTAATCCACCTCAGCCCTAGCCGCCCTCTCCCAACCCCTCTTCTCTTTGATTTCTCTTTTTCTAGAGATTCTTGCAAGCTGTCCACAAAATTCCAGCAAAATGCCTTGCTGTCCAGCACCTTTGGGAGTCACGATTTGCTGTCTTGAAGCTCCTTACACCCTATAGTAATTGTCCAAAGCTTCTCTAAGCCTTATAATTTGCTGTCCAAATTTCTGGACGGATTCTATAATATGTCCAGAACTTTTCCATTGTCAACACTACTGTCCAGAACTCCAGAGATTGGGAAAATTGCTGTCCAAGTTGCTGGGATCGCCAGAGAGTTCTGCACTTCTCCATTGCTGTCCAGCCAGCCCAGCTGTTGTCCAACCCTCCTGGAGTCCACGCCCCGCTGTCTGATGACTCCCCATCCCTCCTAGGAGCTGCTCAGGCTTGTGAAAGGATCCCGATTGCTATCCCACTGCAGAAACATCCATCGTCGACACCAAAGCTTCATGTCTTCTGCTTCATGTGGGTAAACTCTTCCACCAAACTCTCTTATCTTCCTAGTTCACTTATCACTTGTGGTTATATGTTGATTCACAAAAGATCATGCTAATTCTTCCCCGCTAAAGCTTAGATAACTAGAGAGATGAGTGAGGGATTCTTGCATCGTGCCTAATCTTATTGTTAGCATTGGAATTTCTCGTTGAAACCACTCATGTATGCAAAGTAAGACTTAGTTGACTATTTAATGATCTCAACCTCTCGCATGTGTTTAGACCTAAGTTATTTTATCACCTTATCATTTTTATTTTGTCGTTTATCATCAAGAGAAAGCTTATAATTATTGTGCTCTAAAATTTAAGCGTGCAAACTTCCTTAATTTAATCATCCATTCTTGTACGTTTCACATCAACAACTTGATGTAGACAAAAGGGGGGTCAACACTAGTCCAAAATAAATCACATTTTGGCTTCCCTTGAGTCTAATAGTTTTTCATATTTGAGCTAAACTTTTAGTTCATTTATGAGCTGAACTTTAGTTCATTTATTGAACTAAGGGTTAGCTCATTATGAGCTAACAATTTTAGTTCATATTTATCTTTATTTAAATGCATTTTTATTATAGTTTTAAATATCTTAAAAAAAAGTGTCTCTTGGATTTCCAAAATATGGCTTTTGGGAATCCAAGGTAGTTGTTTAGTCTTCCCATGTGTGGCTCCTAGAATTCCACCATGGCTTTTTGTTTTTTTGTGTATGCCTCTTGGGAACTCACGGCTGGCTCCTTTTTCCGTGTGGTTCCTTCGTTTCCCGCGGCTGTGGCTCTCGGTCCGTGCGGTTCCCTTCGTCTCCCGTGGCCGTCTCCTTGGTTCCTGGTTTGGGTGTAAACCGAGAGCTAGGGGGGGAGATTTCTATGCTTTTTAATATTTTGAATTTAATGTAAGGTGTCTTTTGGTCTACCCCTTTCATACCTATATATATGGGGGGCTATGTAATGTTTGAAAGAATGAAGTGAATGATAAGTTATTTTTGGAAGCTTTAACCTGCGGGTTTGCTTTGGAAATCCTGCGGGCTCTTTCCACCCTTCTTTCTCATCCCCTCCGGAAATCCTGCGGGCTCTTTCCACCCTTTCTTCTCGGGCTTCTAACCTCTTTCGTCTCTCCGCAAGTGCCACTCCACCTGTATCCTTCTTCTCTAAGTGCAGCAACTTTAGGGTGTCTGTCGTGTTGTTTACAAGTCGTTGTCTAAGTTTTTTTTATTTAGTTTTATTTGAAATATAAGAGTTTGTTCTTCCTTGTTCGTCCCTTTTCTCATCCTTAGTCATTTTCGTCGGTAGAAGTCCGTCGTGTCTTTTGTGATCAAGAGATATAGGCTCCCTATATCTTTTGCCCGCATCACAACTCGAAGCTGCACATACAACATCCGCTTCGTGTCTCTGTGCTGATGTTTGCATTCGAACTCCAACGCTAGTCTGGTTTCTATGCCATTGATGTCTTCAATGATGGCCCTCCTCCACCTCCTTAACCTTCCTACATAGAATATGGCCTTCCATTTTGCTTACTAGGGTTTCCCTTAGTTCTTCGCGCCCTTTGCCAGTAATTGATGACACCAACATCGAGGAACCAGCTCTTTCTTCATCTCTTTCTACGCCTACCTACCATTAGACTCTTAATGCCTTATTTTATAAGGCAGATATACCTGCGCTGATCTCTCCTTTTGAGGTGCATATCGTTATGGAGTCTTGAGCCACATCTTCTCCCATGATGGAACCCACTCCTCTGCTCCTAATTTTAGCTTCCCCATTCATTTTGTGGTTGAGGTTGGTTCTTCCATGGCCACTCATCTTTTGATCAAACAGCTGCCACAAGGACAAACTACAACAATCTTTTAAGTAGCTTCTCTATTGTGAATAGGACTTACATTATTATCTCTTCATGCACTTTCACTTTCAAGATTCAAAGTAATAGAAGAAGTTACTTCTCTGATGTTGCTGGCAGCAACAGTTCAGTTGCCCAGGTGGAGCTCAAGATCTCCTTTATCACCTATAGGAGAAGAGGCTTTGGGAGGAAACTCTTTGGAAAAGGAAGGAACTCTTTGGGAAAAATATAAGGGGCATTTATTAGGGGAATTGAGCTGCTAAATCGAGGAGATTATGGAGGGTTAGGGTTTTTATGTTATGTCTTGAATTTCTGCAACAATTTTTGTGAGGTGTTTGGGTTACTAGTAGCTGCTAGAAATTTTGGGAGAGACGATTCACCTCTCAAATAATGAATCAACTTGTATCTTGTCTTGCTTTTCTTGACAATTAGTAAAAACAACTCTCTTTGTATTATTTTTGGATCTATTTGGAGTAAGATATTGTTTTTTATATTGTTGTGTGTTGTTTTGATCATCAAGTCCTATCAAATTAGTATCAAAGCAAGAGTCGGGATCTATGGTGCTAAAGAAAGTGAATGCTTTGGAAGAGAAACAAGAATGAGAAGTTAGTCAATTCAAATCTAAAGTTGAGCAAGGGATTTCATCTATGGAAGGAAGGTTTTCTAACCTAGAGGACATGATGAATAAAATATTCGAGCTTCACTCCCAACCAACAACATGAGAGGCGAGGGCACCAATGGGTGGCCAAGGAAGTGGGGGAAACCGCAATATCGGCACAATGAGGAATGATTGAGAGGTAGAAATCTTGGGCAGTAGGGAAAATATGTCAACTCTTGAACCAATAAACATGAGAGAAACTGGTAAAGGATATAGCATGAGGAGAAATTGGGAAGAAGAAACAAATATGTTATAACCTAAAGCTTCCTATTATTTTGGATCTTCATGTGAAAGCTAGTCTAGACGGTGTTGAAAAAAAAAAAAGTCTAGAGGGTGTTGACTGAAGTCTACTCCCAAGGCATGCTTGTTGGTCTCTGCCGTTGTTGTTGATGTTCTGGGTTCGAAGGTTGTTCATGCCTAGTATTCTATTGTTATTGAACTGCCTCTAGTTACCTATTGGTTATTAGGCTTGCCAAATACCTACTGGCATTCCCACAATTCACCTTTGTCACCTTGTTAGCGACTACTAATGCATGCCCAAACATGTTAAATAAGGTCAAGATGATTTCAAAATATCAACCTCATTAGAGCAAAGAATAATATCTTAAATCAAAGGTCCCCAAAATAGGCACTTAGCAAGGATTTGGGATCAACCACAAGAATTCATTTGCTTCACAAGCAAAAAGATGAAAGAAAACATGAAGAGATTCACCCATGCCCTGTCAAATTCTAAAGGAATGGGTATACTTAACGAGGTCTTCTAGCTATGACTGGTTAACACCAGAGTAAATCAAATGCAATAATGGTCGACATGGAGTTTTAAAGGACAGTAGAATTAGGACCTAGCCTAGCCGCTCATGGAAGATGAGAAGATCTGGCTAAGAACCATGATTGTGGCCTCATTATTATATGAAAGTGGTCAATATGGTGATACAGATCCATGTACACATTTTATGGATCAAATTTTGGCATCTTAAGCACAAGCGAGATCAAGTGGCAGGGAATCTAGTCAGTGACAGTACTCTCATCCAAGTTTTGTAGTGGAGATAAGTGGTTTTTTGAACCAGTGAAGAACTCCTAAGAAGAGGCGTCAAAGTTTTTCCCAGAGATGCACATGCAGGAGCATGTCTGCCAATGCTTGACCATGGATTCATGAAAGGTTTGCATAAAAATTTTGATATTTGTATCCCTGACGCATAAAAGACTTCTACTTGTAAAAATTGTAATATTCTAGATAATCATAAAACTTCAAAGAAAGATCTACAATTGAACGCTCCAATTTCTATCTTGGGCTGTGAAATCATTTTCAAGGATAATGTTTAACCCCGTGGGCATATACTTGACAGAAATAAAATTTTCGCATATATTTAATATATTTATAAAACTCAATAAAATCAGTCGAATTGATGCACAGAAAGTTGTTTTGATATAATGAGGAAAACACAATAAATTTTTTGAAACTGACCTTGATTTCTGCTCCAGTATAAGTAAGAGAATTCCGATGTATGTCAGATGTCATGGCCTCAGTCATAAGCTTAAACACCTTCTTACTCATGTTGGTTGTCATAATAACTTTCTTTCCAGATGCATATATCCGTCTTATACCAAGATCTGCTGCCATGCGCCTTACATAGAGTTTTTTTAAAATAATCTGCAGAATATGGATAAGAGCTTAAAATCTCAATAGCACATTTAACACAAGTAATGCTCATCAAAAAGTAGATTTAACATAACTCGTCATTTTTACCTCCATTGAATGAGGTTCTTTTCCATATTGCCGTCGCAACTGCTCAGTGAATTGCATCAGGCTCCAAATGTCACTTTCAGCTGCTCTCTCAGCTTCATTAATTAATTCCACAGGGTTGTTAATATTGCTTATATATTCAGAAGAAAGGCGGGGAGTAATATTTACATCAAACTGTAACAACAGAGAAAAGTGAATACTCTACAAAGTATCTAATTTACAAATAGAATGCACTTCTGGAGAAAGTGAGAGCTGCACTTAATGAAATTAAAAATACCTGTGCATCCTTGTAAGAAACTGATATAACACGGTGTTCATCAACCTGAGAAGACAAGGCAAACCAGAAATTCAATAGTGCCGGAAAAACCTTAACAATAGATTGGCAACCTGCATTCCATTAACTACATATTGCTCAGCTGAATTTGTAATGCAGTTATAGTTTACAAGCCAGAGGATCTGTTGAAATATAGCAATCACAAAGAACTGGCAATTCATCTTTCATTAAATTAAGAAATAGCATATCTTTTTAGCTTTCCAAGATATGTCCAACTAAGTTAATCAATTTTCCGTTTTAGCAGCTTAGATATTTGATATATTAGCTTCCTGAGAAATGTCACCGCACAGATTCCTTCTTCAGAAGCTATATTATATTTTGTCAACCAAGTACGATCCTTAACAACATTTCTCTTGTAGTTTTATATCACATTATTAATTCCAGGGCACCAGTTCTAGATGTACTGCAAATTGTCAACAACAATGAAACCCCGCATTCTTTTGAGGATAGAATTGCATTTGGACAATATATCACTTAGTAGAAAATTATACCGCTTTCATTCTGCAAAGAACCATACATTCATTCCACAAACAACCATACATACTCCAATTTGGCTACACGGAAGTTATAAAGACTTTGATGGCGAATTTTTTAACTTTAATGGATTTGAAATATTTTATAATTTGATTAGGGCACCCAAAAATATATATTTTATCCCAAAAGATACGAATATTATTTTGACATAGACTGAATAATCAAAATTTAAATTTTACTTTATATGCCTAGAGACACTCTTATATATTATATTTAATTTGTAATATTCAAGCAATTTAAAACGGTAAAAGTCCAAAATTTTACATAAAATATTATACCCAAATTTAATTATTATTTTATAAAATCCTACCATTAATATTAATTATTGAATCCATGTTTGTCTGGCGAATAATTCCCGACTATACTAACAGATCAACCCAAGGTTTAAAATTGTGCAATTTGGTATTGAGGCATTTTTCCTTTTTGAGGCGAGGCATAAGTCTCAGGGCATTTCAGGCATGAGCCTTAAAATGTAAAAATTGTATAAAATCAAAATGAGTATTTCTATGTATAATAACCAAATAATATATTAAAAATAAATCTCCCTAAAAATTAACATAAGAAATAAATTGACATATATGCGAAATAAAAAATGCTCAATATATAAAGCGACAAGTAATAAATTGTGTGAAATAGAATTGAAATTCAAGCATCACAATAATAAAACAACTTATGTTGGAGAAATTTTGTCATCCTCAACAGATTGAATATTTTGTGATCGAGCACAATATAGAAAATGATATATTGTCCCAAAGGTAAAAAATATCATTTCCCTAAGGACTCAATAATAAAATTTATAATTTTAATTTTTAAACAGAGATTTTTCACCATTCAATATTTAGTTGAATGGGATTTATTTTATTCTGATGTACAGATGCCCCATAGGGGCTTGCTCCTATGATTAATTATATCTCAAATGCTTGTCGTTTGAGAAAATTTTTTATTAAACTACTGGTTTTCTTTCTTTTTAAAATCATCAAAATATTGGTTAAAATTTTAATTTTGAAATCCATGAAATTCTTATTTAAAGATTTGGCCTTTAGGAATTTCAAAAAAGGAGAAGATCAAAATTTAATCTGATTTGGAATGGAACCCAAATGAATGGAGTGTAGGAGTACTTAATTATGATGGAAACTCAAAGGTACTCAAATTATCATAATACATTTTAGAATCAAATTTTATTTAAGTTGAGCATTTTCATTTAGAATGTTGGGGTTTATATTCCAACAACACATATTGAAAGAAATGCCTGAAAGGTGAGGATTTATAAAGTGATTGAAATCAATATATGCTTCAGACCCAAAAACTAAGGTGAGGATCATTGAGGGGTAGTATCTCGAGCATAAGTCTAACGGAATGCAGGAGACTTACAAACTACATCTCACATGAGACATAGTCAGTCCGACCTCTGGATTTATTGTTCTGCTTGGAAAAAGCTACCGCCTACCGGCTAACCCATCTAAACGCTTTAAAATTATATAGTTCGATCTCAAATGCATATGAAGAGTAGGGAAAGTTGTTTTCATTTAGAGGATAAGACTTACAGCTTGGCTTTGAGGCCAAGATGCCTGGCCATGAAGGGTATGTAGAATGCTAGCCCATAAATGCAGATTTTTATTATCTAGTTCTTAAGTGGAGCTTTCAATATGTAATACATTGGACTATGCATACTCATATAAATTTTAAAAAATTTGATTCTTTGATGGGAGCCATACATTTTTTTATTTATTTAGAAAAACGTGAAGCTTATGGTTAGTTTTATGTTGTTTATATTTTAATATGTAGAAAACCTATTTTGTCCTAAGAACCTATAGCATCAAAAGTCCATGCCACATACAAGTAAAACGAGAAGAAAACTAAGAAAAAGCATGTTTTTATTATGCACCCATTAAGTAATCAACACATGTATAGGTTCAAATTATTAAAACCAGATTTGACAACTGAGTTTCAAATTCTGGCTTCTAGATAAGTACTGCGCTTCAACTTTAGTAATAACATCCTTTTGGGCAAATACCCACAACGCAGACAATCCAAAGAGCATCACACCAAAACATCAAACACAGGTAGGGCTGCAAGCGAACCAAACGTTCGACGAGCTACTCGTTGTTCGGTTCAATTAAAGCTCGTTTGTGATCGTTTAATTAACTAAACAAACAAACTTGAACACTAATGTGTTCGGCTCATTTATGTTCATGAACAACATCATTTGAAGTTCGTGAACAAGCTCGACATTAAGCTCGATAAGAAGCTCGATAAAAGCTCGATTTCTGTTCTATTTGGAACTCGTGAATAAGCTCGATACAAATAGTTAATATTTAACTATATAATTAATAAATATAAATAATCATTGCCTTTGTTACATATACAATTTCTTTTATTATAAATATGGTTGTTCATAGATATGCTCATGAATGTGTTTGCTTGATAGCTAGAAAAAATTCGTTAAATATGTTCGCGAACAAGCTCGATAAACATTAAACAAACGAACATGAACTGAACATGAACCGAACATGAACACTCATTAATTTAAATGAACCAAACATGAACACAAACAATAAAGCTCGAACAAACATGAACCAAACTTGAATAAGCTGATATTATATGAACACAAACATGAACACTCACATACTCGGCTCGACTCGGTTCATTTGCAGCCCTAAACACATGTGCAGGAAAAAAATTCCTAATCCTAGCATGCCTAGGGGGCTGTGCACCTAATATGTGAGGCTTGTGTGATATGTCACACTATGAAAGGTGTTTTGATTTTATTGAGGAAAGAAGACTTTTAATCTTAATCCAAGGACGATTTCACTTTAAGTTGTTTGCGACATAAATATTTTATTTGACTTTTAGGTGTTTCATATTTAGGAGGATTATGTGTGAAAGTTGTTCTTCCTTCCAGGTTCGTCCGAACGAAGTTGGATCGTCCGGGACGATCGGTAAAGGTTGCAAAGGAATTTCTGGACAGAGAAGTTCGTCCCAGGACGAACTGGGGTTCGTCTGGACGAAATTTTTCCAGAGAGCAACTCGTCCAGGTACGATTATTGTACACGTCTGAACGAATTTTGTCTAGAGGGCAAATCGTCCCGGGACGATTTGAGAACGTCCGTGACGATCCGGTTGGATATATATGGAAATGAGATCTTTTGAAGAGAGAGAAAAGCCCAGGAGAGAGAAAACCGAAGAAAAAAGAAGAAATAGTGATTTTTGGGCGACTTCTGTCCGTTTCCATCCGTATAGGTAGTTGGAAAAGTTGACCAACTCGAGGTAAGGCACATTCCGCCTTTCTCAATTTTCAGAAACGAGGATTTTGTCGACATTTCTGTTTTGAATTTTGTTTCCATTAGCGAATAATTGATTCCGTTTTGCACTGATGAACTTTTTACCACGTAACTTTTGATATGTTTATGAGACGATAATTGTGCACGTTTTGAGTATTTTCTGGGAGATTTTTACCAGGTATTTTGAATTCTACGGAGTTTTGATCGAATAACAATTTATCTGGATGCCTGAATTTACTGTCCCGGTACAATAAAAGTCTTAGAATAATGTTTTGCACTATCTGTGGTAATTTGATAAATTTCTGAATCTGTGAATTTTATGTAAATTCCGTATACTGCCGTTATGCCGCTGACGATTTTTCTGACGAAATCTGATTTTCTGAATAAAATGTTTGATGTGCTGTGATATCAAAAGGGAGTTATAAGGGGCCAGAATCCTTTGAGATTCTGTCAATGTCAGGGAAATCTGAGAAATCTGAAAATAAGTTCTGTTCTGAAAATTCTGTATATCTGTTCTGTTCTGGTGCTATAAGCACAAAGGGAGACATAAGAGGCTAGAATCTGAGATTCTGTCAGTGTCAGGGAAGGGAGGCATAAGGGGCCAGAATCCGTCGAGATTCTGTCAGGGTCAGGGATATCTGATATGTGATATGTCAAATGTGATATCTGAAATGTGATTTTATCTTATTTGAATTTTGATTTATACGATCCGATTCGTTCTGTGATTTGAAAGTTTTATAAGATCTGTTCTGCACTCTAATTTGAATTCAAGTATTTGTTCTATCTGATTATATGAATTCTGTTTGAAATTCTGATTTTTATACAATTATCTGATTTCTGTACGGCTATTTGAATAACTGCTTCTGATGTGTTTTCTGATGTGAATTTCTAAAGATTTTGATTGGTGAGTGTAGTCTTGCTGAGCTGTTAGCTCATCCTTATTTTCTGCGTGGTTTCAGGTTCTGGGAAAAGGAAGGAAGTCTTGGACTAGTAGTTCTGTGTCTGATCAGTGATTAGGTATTTTGTACTTTTGATTTTTGTACAGTCATGGCTTTTCTGTTCTGTTCTTTCTATTTGCAGGCATGCACTGTAGTGTATATAATTATTTTGATGAAAGAAAATATAGATGAACTGTTCTGTATAATTGAAGTTTATAACAACTCTGTGTTTCTGTTTGTTTGAATGCTTGGAAGAAAGTTCTGAAGCAAGTTTCCAAAACTAGATATTGGATTTTAATTTCCGTCGCGACCCGATGCAAGCGGGATCCGTTCCGGTCTGGTTGGGTCGTGACATTAT
This sequence comes from Dendrobium nobile, assembly GCA_022539455.1. Lineage (NCBI taxonomy): Eukaryota > Viridiplantae > Streptophyta > Magnoliopsida > Asparagales > Orchidaceae > Dendrobium > Dendrobium nobile. The sequence continues at coordinate 3,561,659 of CM039735.1, read as the reverse complement.
GAAAAACCCATAAAGCAGCCACTGTTCGCTTTTAGGCAAGCCTTACTACTTATGAGTCCTAAGATACAATGATGCAACCATTCCACCTTTTGGGGTGGAATGATTGATCATTGTATCATAAGATTTAGGTGATTTTTAGATGCGTTAAAGTTATTTTTTTTTTCTTTTTTTTTTGTTAAAGTTCTCTTAGTGTTTGGATAAAAGATGAATGTTCACCTAATAGTATAAGGTAAACATGTTTAAGGGTTATACTTAGGTCTTTGTGAAATTCACATAATAGAGTAGGATGAATTTCAACAAATGGGTATCTCCTAGAAAAACATCTAAGAGTTTTGTGTTTTAAATGTCATGAGAGAAGAAAAGATCACTTGTTTTAGTTAAGTAAAAATGATTACTTAGAGCTTAGGTCTAAGCAGAGAAATGTCCACCATGTAGCTTTTGTGCTTGACGTTGGAGGATTCTCCTTAACTTTTGGAGATAAAAAAAGGGAATGTAGGAATCAAAAATGTTACTTTTAGGCTAAATATCAAAGAGTTTTCCTTAGTTTTTGGAGCTAAAGAGATGGGAAATCTCCTAAGCTTTGATGTTGGACGAGAAAGAGGGGAAACCTATAGCTTTTGAGCTAAGGTTAGAAGTCTTCTAAGGCTTTTGGATTCCCTATAAGGAGAAATGACCCATAGTTGTGGAACTACAGGTCAAGAAGCACTCATCGAATTTTTTATTCAATGATGCACGATCATCTACCGAATTTGGATTAAGTAAATGTAGAAGGGTGAGATGTAAATGTGGATTACAAATCATAAAGAGTTTTCCTTGAACTTTTGAATGTTCAAGGAAAGATGTTCAGTCACCTAACTTGAGTTAGGCAAATGAGATGATTTCCTACAACTTTTGAGTTCTAGGAAGGAAGTGGAAACATGGAACTTCTTTAAACCTTAAGATACTCAAAGAAAGATGATCATTCATCCAATTTAGATTAGGAGAATGAAGAGCTCCCAAACAACTCTTGAGTTGTAGAAGTGAAGAAGCAAAGTGCAACTTGTAGGTTACGGGTTGAGGAGGGGACTTTGTTTTTGATATTCAAAGAGGAGGAATCATTCATCCAACTCAGGTTGGAGAAATTAGAAGAGGAGAAAATACAACTGAGTTGCAAATTCATGAATATTCTTTGAACATTTGGTGTTCAAGAGAATCCATTTATTTGTCCAATTCGGGGTTAGGCAAATGAAGGAGAATTTGAATATTTTCCTGCAATCTTGTCTTGTAGGAAATGATTACTATAATGCAACTTAAAGGTTGCTAATTAGAGAAGACTCTTTGAACATTTGGTGTTAAGAGATGGAAGAAAGGAAGTGCAACATAGGAGTTACAAACTATGAAAGATCTCCTTGAACATTTAAGTGTCCAAGGAAAGATATGTTCATCCACCTAGCTTCTGGTTTGTAGAAGGGGAGAAACAACATGCAACTCGTGGGTTGCAAGTTGGAGGATGATTCATTGAATTTTGTGTTCAATGAAACATGATTATTTACCCAATTAAGTGTTGGGTAAATATGGAAAACAATGTGCAATTTATAGGTTGCAAATTGGAAAGGATTTGTTTGAGCATTTGGTGTTCAAATACACACTCACTTAATCTAAGCTAAGTGAATGGAGGGATTTTCTACAATTTTTTAGTCTTAGAAAGAGAAAAGAGGTTGCAACTTAGAGGGTTGCAACTTAGAGGGAAATCCTTTAAACTTTAGATGTTCAAAGAGGGATGTGCATTTGCTTAATTTGGGTCTAGGAAAATGAGGGGAGAAATGCAATTTAAGGATTGCAATTTGAGGATATTCTTTGAACACTTTGTATTCAAAGAGAGATAACCACTTACTTAGTGACACCAGACCGGAGGGGGCTCCACAAATCCACGTCGACGATCCAGTGACCGTGGCCGAGCAAGACTCCAAGAACTCCTTAGAGAAAGAATCCACCACCTAAGATCAAATCCCAGGATACAGGAATCCAAAGCAATAAGGCAAAGGCCTTCATTTTCTTTATTCTCTAAAAATCTCCTCTATTACAACTGTTGGCTATGTATTTATAAAAAAATGTAGCAACATAATAGGTTACACCCAACATAAAGAAAATTATATATATAGTCATACTAATCAACTAAATGGAATTAAATTAGCCTGAAGTTTAACATGATTAACAGCTCAGCTCCGGCATCATTCTGCCAGAGTAGGAGGAAATTCAAGCTTGTAAAAAGATGTCCGGTTGGCCGCCATAAGGAGGCGGGTTTGGTTGGCTAAACAGATCTGAAATTTCCACCCGCTGTCATTTTGCTTACCAATCTTCAATTTCTCACGAGCAGATGAAATACTTGTGATTGTGAAAGCATCTTCATTCATAAGATATCACCAATATAAACAGGCGAATTCAAGAGACTTTAACAGGAACTCCATAGCCCACCCTTTGTCCCATTTAATAATGGGGCGAATCTCTAGCACCTTTCTTCTTGGAGTTAGTTGTAGCTTTAGGTACTCTTTCAACACCGATTTAACTTGCTCGGCTAAAGCTCTCCATCTCTAATCATCCACACATCTAAAGTGGACCAACACAAAACTTGTTGTTTTCCACCTTAACTTCAGTAACACCCCAGCCATCATGAACATATTCAAATGCAGAAATCATGGCATCAACATTTCCGGTGCATTCGACTCCACCATTATTCTTTTCTGCAATGACCTCTTGAACTGGCTTGCTCTTATCATAGTTATTCACAGGCGTATCAACACCAAGCACTTCGCCAAACATATCGTCCTCATACTCGTCATATGCAAGCTCATCATAGACAGGCAAAGATGATAATTGCGGCAACGGATCTTTAAGCCCATCGAAGAAGGACTCAATCGAGGGTGCGGAGAAAGACATATGGTTTGGTCCTTTAAATGTCTTTGAGGAAGAAGGGATATGATCATCTGAGATGCCCTCTCCCCGACTCGAAAGATATTGAGAAAAAGGATGAATGTCTTCTTCCTTTTCTTGACATTCACCTGCTTGTCCTCCAGCTCAAGTCTTGTTAATCTTTATTGAAGTTGTTGTATTTCTCTTTGTAGTTCTTCAGTCACTACTATTTGCACTGATCTTTGTAAATTCTAGCTAGGCGGCGTATTGCTCTGTTTTTCTTTGGATGAACAAAATAAGTATGAGTGGAGAAATTCTGCTTGTTCTTGCTGCTTCCTTTTCATTTCTTCCAATACAAAATGCACAATATAACTTTCTCAAAGTTTCCTAGAATTAGTATTGGAATGGTAGCAGAGGTACCAAAAACTTCATATGAAAGAATGAGGATGATAATTCTCACTACTTTGTTCAGAAAATACTTTGGAGTCTTGCGGGTAGTGAAGATTCAAGAAGGGAGGAAAGAATTCTTGTCGCTTCTTGGAGGAGAAATTCAGTGGAATCTCTCTGGATGCATACTTCCTAAAGGGTAGATGTCTTGCACGGCAACAATGAAGTGGTTGACTGTTGTCAAGGGCGGAGCTAGAAAATTTTTTATATGGGGGCACAAATTAATATAAGTTATTAAATTACTCTTAAAATACAATTTTTTATTCATTGTAAACGCAAATCATGAGCCATATTTTTAATGAAAATTTATAAAAAATACATCTAAAATTATATGCATTCTAATTAAAAAAAATAGATATAACATTCTATACCTTATTATTTATTAAAAAATTAATATTTCTCCAATGATTATTAATGAATTGAGTTCAAATAGATTGCTTTTATACTTAAGATATTTTATTTGAATTAATTAAATTAAGTCTTAATTTTGAACTATACTTAGATCGATTAAATTTAAATTAGTATAAGGTCATAATCTACAAAATTTTAAATTAATTGTTTGTTAATTCTAAATTATTTTTATTAAATTAATTAGACATAATGGTTCACAACTAAAAAAAATTATAAATAATACAAAATTATATTGTTAATATAATTAAACTAATTAATTTACTTAAATTTTAAAAAAAAATTTATCAATTCCCTCACCAAAACATTAAACAAACATTGGCAGAGAGAAAAAGGCGGGGTGGGGAGAGATTAAAGAGAGAGGGAAGAGATACTGAGGAGAGAGATAAAAGCATGATGCCAAGTTCCAATGTCAGGAAAAAAAATATAACTAAGCGGAGGCAGAGCCGAAGCAGAAGCGGAGCCGGAGCAGAGGATTAATTTTACAATTTAAATTTAATCTTATATCTATTAATAATTATATTAACGCAATTTAAAATAAGCAAATTTTTATTTTTGTGTCAGTGGGGGTCCGTGCCCCCAGGGGCCCCACTGTAGACCCGCCCCTGACTATTGTGACATAGGGATTTGGTGACTGTAGAGGAAGGATCCGAGGGAAGAATTCTTCTCACTTCTAGTTTTTTTTTAACTGCAGCTGACTTCGCCTGAATGAGCCGAGGTAGGAAGAAAAACGAAAGACATGAAGATTCACCTAGGAGAAAATCAGTCACCTCTTGGATCTTTGTCCAAGATACATAAAACAAAACAAGAAGAGCCTGTTGGTTCCGCCACCGAGGCCGATTCACCATCGAAGCCGTTCCTCCACCAAAGACGGATCGCCACTGAAGTCGCTCCGTCACTGAAGATGGATCGCCACCGAAGCTCTGATACCAAATGACACCGGACCGGAGGCGGCTCAACGAATCCACATCGATGATCCAATGATTGTGGCCAAGCAAGACTCCAAGAACTCCTTGGAGAAATAATCCACCACCTAAGATCAAATCTCAGTATACAGGAATCCAAAGCAATAAAGCAAAAACCTTCATTTTCTTTATTCTCTAAAAATCTCCCCCTATTACAAGTGTTGACTATGTATTTATAGAAAAATGTAGCAACATAATAGGTTACACCCAACATAAAAAAAAAATTACATATATAGTCATACAAATCAACTAAATGGAATTAAATTGGCCTATAGTTTAACATGATTAACAGCTCAGCTCCGGCATCACTTAATTTAGGCTAAGTACATGAAGGAGTTTCTTTGAGCGTTTGATATGCACTTGCTTAATTTGTGCTTAGTAAATGAGAAAGGCTTGGATTTGGATCATATGTCTAGAAAATCAATCATTGGTTTTGTGTTCCAACAAATTTGATTCCAAGTTCAAGAACTTACAACATGACGTAATTAGGACTTTGGAGAAATCCATAATACAAGACAAGAGGAAGAATGGTGGTAACTCCTAAGCATGCTAGGAGTCATGTAATGAAACATTTGAAGTCTTGAGGAGGCTCCAATAGTCATGCATGAAGGAGGGATAGATGATTGTTCATTGACTTTGTGTTTCAATAAAACAAGAGATAAGTGACCTAGAATTTGGCTCTAAGACCTAATGACTCAAGTCATGATTTTGCTTAGAACCTTTGGAGGTTTCAAAATGTCATACATGATAGAAAAGAGCATTTGAAAGAAGGTTTCCTATTCTTCTATGACCGTTTTGGATTAGGGAAGATTGATTCTTAAAGCTTTAGAACGATTCCTAAATCAATGTTGTCATGATTAGGAGATATTAGGAACACAAAGAAGTCTTGCACTTGAGTACTTTTCATTTGAAAATTGAATGAAATAGGCTTATAAAATTTCTAAATGTGGTGGGTATTAACCATGGACTTTTGAGGGTCCATGAAATACTCCAAATTTGCTCGGCAGCTTAAAATACTCCAAAGGATATGCAATGAGATTTGTACATGTTAAAGATGTCACGACCCAGCCCGGGCTGCTCAACTTAATGTGGCGGGAACGAAAGTCGGACAGTAGGATAAAAAAACATTTTAATTCATAAGTAATTCAACATTTAAAACATTAAATTTTCTCTTTTTCTCTGAAGAACTACTAACAAAATTTCTCAAATATTTAATATTTGTAAATATCATAAATTATCTGTTTTCAGTGTTGCGTCGTCTTCTATAAATAAATTCTTCTCTTTCTGTCATTTCTAAATCTCTGAAGACTTACCTGAAACATTTATTAGTAAAATGAGTTTATAAAATAAACTCAGTGGTAACTGTTAAAATAATTAACATGCAAAAAGTACAATACATACAAGCTTTGATGTATGTCCATTCATTTAACATTGAAATATATTTCATTTCTTTAGTTCATTCTATTACATTCATTCCATTATACATCATTTATTATATTCATTTATAGCATTTACTTTAACATGTATTCATTTTCTCATTTATTTTGAATAAGAACACCGTCTAAATGTACCCAAATGTACAATATTTTCCTTTTCCATTTCCATTTCCTTTTTCGTGCACGACGTTGCTTCCCCAGCCAGTACTATACGAGGGTGAACTCCTGTAAGTTTGCAAGCATATCGTTTCCCTTGTTATATTTATATGTTTCATTTTCTTACATATATATATATATATATATATATATCTTTTGGCTTTCCTTTTCTCTTTCTATCTTTCATTTATTTTTCTATTTAATCATTATTTATACATTTGCGTATCTTATATAAAATATTACATTTCACTATAAGGAAACTTTCCAACATTTATAACGGATGCAATTGATCAAAAGATTATATAGAAGACTATATAATCATAAAATATTTCAATTTTTAAAATTTACAATTTATGCAAAGAAATCAAATATTTAAGAAGATCGTGAATAAAAATGTAATCACGAAATAACATATATTTACCCACTTTGAGCCTTTCAAGTCTTTGATCTTGTCACAACCTCAGCCTCAAATTTACGTTCTTGTTGAATTCCTTGAAGAACCCCACATCTACCACTTGATCTCTCCTTTCTAAAATCCCTAAAGCCATACAATATAACTTTATGAAATTAAATAATAAAACTTAAATAAAGTTTTGCAATAAAATTTACTTACAAAAAGGGAATTTCTCAAAATCCCTAAATCCTTCTTCCTCACCCAAATTTCTTTCACTTTGCTTTAATCACTTTCTCTTCCCTTAAGAACATATCATTTGCTTTAGATGAAATAAAACGACCAAATTTATTAAAAAAAAAAAAGAAAAGAAAAGTCAACAAACCTTTTTCCCTCTTTCCTTTGGCAGTTCATCTCGTTTCTTCCTAATCTCCACTTCTTTGGAGATAGGACTAAAGAGTTGTTGATTCTTATCCCCAAACACAATGGATTGCTAAAAATGACAAATCGAAAACTCAAAAACCCTCCTACGGAAGCGCTCGGTACCGTCCAGTCGTCTGTCTTTGTTGTTTCGCGAAAACTGACCCCCTTTCTAGGGTCACGACTATTATTAGGAGGAATGGCCAGTTCAGTTGAACCAGCTACCCAAACCGGTCCTTTACAAAAGATGAACTCAATTAATTATTTTATCATAGACTCCATGATGTAGACCTTTGAGAGTCTATGCAAGCTCCATGACAAGACACAAGTTCTCTAAATTAACTAAATCCCTCTCTAACTTTTCCAAAAAGACAAAGGCTCTCAAGTGCAAAGCCCAATCAAGAACAAACTCCCACGCTTAAAACATATACATCGACATTTGATTTAGAAGCAAATAACAATGCAATCCTATGGTTTGATTGTGGGTGACAGTTCGGGAGTCAACATGAATGCATTTCATGCAAGGTAGAGACTGTATAGAGACTTTTGAAGTATGTAAATAAATTTTAAAAAATTTTAGCAAAGCTCTGTATTTCTTTTGATTACATTTGAAGTTTAATTGAGTTATATTACATGATTCTTGTTGTTAAGTATAAAGCTTGATGTGTTAAGAGAGTTAAGAGAGTCTAAATAAATTACTTTTTACTCATTCTGATAGAATTAGCTCATAATGGGTGTTAGTAAGAAAGGGCATATTTAAATTTTCCTTCTCTGTTATACTCCAAGTTGACGGTAAGAGAGGACAAATTGGGGTGTGACACAATCGTACCCCTAGGCGGTTATGAATCAATGGCTAAGATGATATGCTACTTCCCCTAAGAGCTTGCCTTTGCTAGAGGCAATAGAGAATTGTGGTAAAAGTGGAAATAGGAAAGCGCAACAAGGCTGCCTCTTTTCTTTACCTTCTCAGCAATTCGAGCAGAGGCTTGGGTTGACTTAGAGAGCGTTAGAATGCTAAGAAGGTTAATGTATATTGTAATTTTGTAAGGGTTGAACCAAATGAACGAATTAGGTTCAATAGAGTTCAATTTTAGGTATAGGCTGAACTGGATGAGCTAACTAAAATTGATTTAGTCGACTTGTTAATTTGACTTTGTCAATTTAGAGCTAAATTGAATGAATCGATTTAATCAATTTAAATTGACTTGCTCAATTAGATTAAATCATGTCAGTTGGGGTAAAAAAAATAGAGTCAACAGCTAATGTGTATAATCTGATGAACTTTAGGTGAATATTATCCATTAATAGCAGGAATAGGATGAATTATGCAACTAATACAGCGCTTCAAAGCATAGCATAATCATAAACTGAAACCTGGGACAAAAGAGAGTCATAGAACTGCTCGGCAGGATTACCATTTCTGCTACCAGTGGCATGCATTTTATGGTTCAGTGGTGTCCTCTTTTGCATTAAAACAATGTTACTGGAGAAACTCATTAGATTAGGAAAAATATGAAATCAAAAAAAGAATATCCCAAGGTTCATCCAGTCGTCTATTTTTATATAATTGGAAGGCTACTAATAAAGAAAGCAAACTGACGCCAAAAATGAGAGCAGAAATAGGAAGGGTTAGAGTTGGAGCTGGCTAAAACATTAGCAGTTTTAACACATTCCATATTTGCTCTTTAAGCAATTATAGCTTTTTCATTTAAGGATACAAACCCATCATAAATATTTATTAATAATAAGATGGGCACAAGATTAGTTACAACTCTTTTTAGGGCAATAAATTAGTTACAGCTTTGTTTGTCAACAAGATCAGATACAGATTTGAACCCACATAGAGAGCAACAACAATTCTTTAAACCATAGCCTGCAAATCTTGAACCTAGACCTATGCCTTGAAATCAGAGCATCTTTGGCGTATCCATTCCATAATAATTACTAAAATGGTTTAATGACTGGAAGAAATCTATGCTAATATTCACTGCTCAATAAAATGCTCAGCTTTCTAGAAATTATTCTGTTCATGGGATCATAGGTGATACTAATTAGTAGTTTAGTACACAGCATAATACCTTTGATAAGCTCTCAAATAGCATCTCAAAGAAAAGATCTACTCCAACATTGCCAATATCACCGCTCTGCTGTTCGCCAAAAATGCTCCCAAATCCTCTTATTCCCATGTCCCTCTCAGCTAGCTGGAAACCTTGACCAAGATCCCGGTACTCCTCAATAGCGGCAAGCCTCTCCTACGGTGAAAAGAAGCAACCACAATAAATGCATACAGTTAGAAAACCCATCTATTGAACACATTACATTGTTTTAGAGCGTCAAACTATAAAAAGGTTAACTTAGAATAATAAAAATCTTAAGATCACAAGACTTCCAATACAAATACAATAAAAAAAGAATACGAACCAAGAAAAAACCTGCTTAAACTACAAAGGAACACAAAGATGATTAGATGGCAATGAAGTTTCTCAGCCAATAAAAGAGCATTACAAGCAACTCACCAGAGCTTGCTCAGATAGCAATGATTTGTCAGGATAAAATAAGTATGCATAAGCCTCTTTATCTGCTCGGCCAACTCTTCCTCGCAACTAAGAAATAAAAAATTGAAGTTATAATATCAAAATGTTAAGAAATAAGGCAAATGAAATAATATTAAAAGGCAAAGACATCAGAGAGGAATTATCTCCATGCTAGCAGCGGTTTGCACCTTCGTCAATTTTACAAGCCAAAGAGTACAGAAGACAATTTGATTATATTTCATGGCACGGGTACTATTTACTCCTACCAGATAGAAAATCACGTCTTAATATACTTAGAGAATCAGAAATATTTCAGTGCCAAGTTTTCTTTACTGTTTTAATGAGCCCTTGTTATTTTGCATCAATATGCTCCCATTATAGGGGACATTGGTTCATCTTTAGCGTGTAGCATCAGAACCTTTCGTATAAGCATTTCATTCTGTTTCAAACCAATACATAAAAATTAGCCCCTGACAGCTAAAGCACATTTACTTCACCTAAAAAGACGTGAAGTAGAATGCCCAGAGGATCGCATCTAGAGTTCATTAATGCAAATCTATAATGAAATGCACAATAAAATACAAATTTATAATTCATGGGATATGAAGTTTCGGATTCTGCAAAGACTAGTCACCTTTGATGAAAATCAGCAAGCATACTTTCACATTCCAAACAATAATTAACATTCATCAAAATCTAAAATTTTACAAGAAAAATTCAAGGTGAATATAAAATTCTACAACAATCAAGATTCACACTACCAATAGGAATACAACACCGAATCAAACATGTCGACTTCAATCACACAAACATCAACCACTGAAACAAGTTAGTAGAAAGAAAAATGATAAAAATCATCAAGAAAGGCCTCCAACTAGAAAAGAAGCATTGTCCCCGAGATACAGTGGTAAAAATTTGTGAAGTGCTAGAAGCATCCATGTCGAATAGTGCGCACACAATAATTGAAACATTTTGAATTAATTGTTTCACTATCCGATGTTATCTATTTTTTACGTGCGTGACAAGTCCTTTATATAACCCATGAAGCATTCAAATTAATAAATTCTTCATAATCCTCTAAGAACTAATTAAACACTACAAATTTCAATTCTCTCAGCATCAAATAGAAGGAATCAACTTTTAATTTTCAATTTTATTCATTGCATTCAGCCTTAAAAGAAAATTCATAAGGAGGTGACAACATAACCTGCACACAAGGCTTCAGTAGAGAAACTTGTGGACAGAACAATAAGGAAACTTGCATGGGGAGGTTTAAAGAAATCTCACAAGCATAAAAATAGAAAAAGCTTAGTTCGCTCTGTGCCTCCTGGATTAGCAAGATTGTAGCATGTCATACTAGCCTTCTGCAACTCCGTTTTTCAGGAATGTAGCATGTGAGGCAAGCAAACAAGTATAGCAACCAACAAAGCAAGTGAATTACGAACTAAAAGCAAGAAACAACCCAAGAAATATTCAGTATAGCTAGCTTGGAACCAAAAGTAAGGAAAATCCAAAATTTGGTCATGATATTGAATGAATTGAGGCCCTTGTCGTTAACCAAGCATAAAAAGCAACTCAAAATAGTGGAGAACACAGCTCACTCTCAGTTGGATCAACATTATAGACATGTTTGACAAACTGAAAATAAAACAAAATGCGATCTAAGAAAAAAATACAATGCAAACTAATCATGTTTCCTTTTAAAACTCACTTTCTCCAGTTTCAATGAGTGATTTCCATCACAATGACACTTGATTAGTTCATAACCATCAGCCCAGAACACCCTAGCACATTTGAATTTTAGATATATTATTTTTAAACTAATAGGTGTGCTTTTATACAAGAATATTTGACAAAGTTGCATAATAATCAAATAATTAAGGGGAAAATGACCAAAATAGTCTTGGACTCTTTATGAAGGATAAAAATAGTCCCCACCTATACTAAAGGATCATTTTAGTCCCTCAAGTCTTTAATAAGAACTAAAATAGCCCTATGATAGGACTTATTTTGATTTTTTTACAGAGTTGAAGGATCAAAATAATCATTTAATATATTTGGAACCATTTTAATCTTTCATAAAGAGTCAATGAAACATTTTAATCCTTTTCTCAATAATTAAATCTCCAAGAGATAGAAACTCCGCTGAAACTCTATTGAACACAATGATAGGATAATGGCAAGACTTGCGCAATATATTATGGCAAGATATCTTTGAACCATAGAAAGATTTTATTGGAGTCACAGAACGATGTGGCTAGGAATTAATTGAAACAATTCTTTCTGTGAGATTAAGAAAGACATATAATTATTATATTAAGGAAGATTCAATGGAGCTATAAGTTTAAAGAAGACGTCAAGTTAAGGAGAGATTAATCACAAGTAACTAGGAAAGATTTAAAAATGAAAACAAAATATAATCAAGTAGAAGATAAGGAGTAGGGGAAGCGAAGGAGCAATTACAAGAAGAAAGAATTCGACAATGCAGAAAAAAATAAGTCCAGTAACCAGCAAATGAAACATCTCACAAATTTCATCATGAAAATTTTAGGTAATAGAAACTTTCAGCCATAACATAAGTGCGGCATGTTGTTTGTGGTAGAAAAATAGCTTTGGGCATAGAACAGCCAAGTAAAAATTAGCAATGCAGAGGTCAGAGCAGTAGTAACATTAGAAGAATTTCACCAAAATGATTTCAAGTGCACCAATGTAGAAACAGTAATGAAGAAGATGATGGAAAAGAGAAAAGAGATGAGTGCTAATGATGTGAATCAAAGTAGGAATTGCAATTAGAATTTAAAATGAAGAGTATTCAAAACATTGTCATAACAAATTTAACTACCAACAAAAGTAAAGGATTAATCGTTCAAAGTAGTTAACTTGCTTAAGCGAAGATGTGCTTTGAGTTAACCAAACCAATCTTATCATTCTAAGATAACGGAAACACTTAAATGCTCATAACAAGAATCCCGCAATTAATAATAAAGAAGTTCACCTTGAGTAACCTCTCTCTCTCTCTCGTTCACTCTTGGGCTTTAGCGGAGAATAAGGAACCATGCGAGGATGAAGAGCACCACTATGATGAAGGCGATGAAAGACTTTGTTGCCGGAAAGGTATTCACCGGAGAAGGTGGTGGCGGATGACGTCCAATGATCGTCCAAGTGTAGCCACGAAATTGTCGGTCAAAGATGCTTGCGAGGATTGGGACGACTCGCTCTAAGTATTCTTCGACTGTGGTTTCGTCTTCAAATCCTACGTCGAAGCAAGACGAGCGTAGGATATCGATGCTCCCGTCGGCGTGGAAAACTAACCCCCACTCAAGCTCCAGATCCGCCATTCAACATTGAGGCGAGGCGGGAAGGAAGCAAGGGAAGGGTCGGCCAAGAGCTAGAGAAGAACAAGAGAAAAATTCTGAAATTTTATTTCAGATTTCTCTTAGTTTGGAGGGAGAGATTAATGGCAATAAAACCTCCCAAAATTTGAATTAGGAGGGGGCGGGTATTAGGGAGAAATAAAGGGGGAATTAATGGGTGCTTATGTGGCAAATAGAGAGAGAGAAGGCTAGGTGGGGTGGCCGGCCATGCAAGGAGAGCAACAAAAGGAAAAAGGATTAATTAGTGGGACCAAGGGAGTTAATTAAAATCTGATTTATGAGTTTCAGATTTAATTAATTTAGGAAGGTTTCCAAATGAGGGGGAGAGAGGAAAGGGAATTGAATTTGAATTCAAAATAGATTGGGCCTCAATTAAATCCCTTTCCTATTTGTGGTGAAGTAAATTAGGAAAGAGTTTAATGAGGGGATTTCAGTTTTGGAATTCAAAATCCAGCAGGAGGGTTGGCGGGATTTCTCACAGGGAGAAGGGGGCTGGGTTCCTGGACGGCGGGCTGGCCTGAGCTGGCGGCTAGCACAGCCGGCGGCAAGGCTGGGCAGGGGAATCGGCGGGTCTGAGAGGGGAGGTGGCTGGATTTTGCTGTTGGGGAAAGGGTGACCGGTCAAGATAAAGGGAAGGGGGCGGGTTTGAGGGGAATGGTGGTAGGGGAGGAAGGAAACAGTAAACAAAAATAAAACCAAGAGCTCGCTGGGCGGGCTGTTGGGTATTGCTGGCGGAGCCTCTCCTAGGTCTCCTCTCTCCTTTCTCTCGAGCTCTCAAGCAAGAAGACGAAAGAAAGTTTCAGAAAATTTCATTAATCAAACATTAACCTCATACAACAAGAAGAGACCCCTTTATAAAGGTCTCAAAGCATGAAAAGAAAAAAGACTCATATGCCCCTTGGGCTACAATAAACACTACGCCTACATAAGGGCGAAATCGTCACTAGTACATGAAAATAAAAGATACATGAAATAAAATAACATGATAACATCAAAAATATAAGCTCCCGATCGTAGCCGTCGATCTACGATTCCTTCGCCGATAAACCTGCCTAAAATGTCTGTCGATGACCTCATCAGCTAAATATTTAAAAGGGAACTAATTTAGCAGAAGGAATACATTCTAGACAAAATTGAAAAGGAACAAAGTTAACACTTTAAAGGGGTGCTAGGCTTCCATGGGCTGCCACAGTGGCCACCTGTGCGGTATCCCCGGCACGCAATTTGATTTATTTTTTATTTTTTAGGTTCCAAATTTTCTTTTTTTTTTTTATTTTTCCCATCTGGTTTCAGGTGATTCCATAAATCTCTATGCATTTACTGGTTCATTGTCGAACCTACAAGAATGAAGATTCTCATATATCTTTGTTAAGTTTAGAATTACAGTTAACGTTGCAAATTTTATTGCTAGATATAATATTGCAATGAATACGTAGTAAGCAATTCTATGTATGTAAAAATCATTCCTCACCATGCACAAACAAAGTTTCATAGATTCACGAAATATTGTAAATGCAAGTCTGTGATATAAATTTAATTTTTCTAATCAACGATACATAATTTTAAGCCGGTCATACATCATGAAGGATATGTTGTTTTCATGTACTTGTAGACACCCTTTTTAGTCTTTCCTAAGTCTCTCTAATTTTTCATCATTAAAAGCTTGTGTATGCTTGATTGCAATTGATTTTGAGCGATTATACAATTGGAAAAAAAACTCTCCTCTGCATAATCTCATAAATAGTTCGTCATTCTCAAATCTTCATTGATTTGTACTGCACTTAATTAGTTCATTGGCTAAGTCATATGGATCTTAATTTAGTTCGGGTAAATATCAAGAATAATAAAAATCCTTTCATCCCAACCAATCCGTATCTCCATTTATTTCAATTCTCTGATGACTATCTAGCTCAAGTTTTCTTTGCCCGTTTCTATCTTATCACTTTTCATAATTTCATATTTTTAATTGATGCCTCAGTATCTTTCACTTTTGCCTGATGACCTGATCATTCTTTATCAATCTCATTAGTTTGTGATGGGAACATCAGATCGTGGAAGGTTTATCAGAGACGTGGCCGCCGATCTACAGCCACGATCGAGTCTTTATATTTCTGAGTCATTGGTGTATTTTATTATTCATGTATTTTGTTATTTGCTTAGGTGTATTTTGTTATTTCCCTTTATACCCCTCTTATGGGAGTTGTCGTATGTAAGCCCAAAGGGCATTTGAGTCTTTATTTCTTAGAGTCCATTGTACTTGGCTATATATAGCCCTTTGCTTATTGTTTCATGTTTAATGAATGAATGATATGATGAAAAAATTTCCTACACTTGTATTCTTGGAGCTTTGAGAGCTTTAGAGCGAGAGAGTTAGAGAACTTGGTGGAGCCTAGGAAAGGCCACCCGTCGTACCCAACAGTCACCACCGGTGGCTCTTGGTTCTCCTCCCCTCCTTCCCTCCACCTCAATTCCCTTGACATAACCCACCCGAGCCCTCCTCTTTAACCCAAGCCCACGGCCTCACCTCCTACCCAAGCCCCATCATCAAGGCACCCACGGTTTTCCCCCTAACCCCGGGCCAAAGCTCCACCACCACCCCATAGCCGCCGGCCATCCAACCCCCATCGTCTCTACATGACATTCATTCCTTCCTAAATTAGATTTCATAAGTTTGGTAACTATTATTTGAAATAATTCAAATCAATATGAATTTCAAATAGTTACCATATTTACATGTCTTATTTTAGGAAACCTTCTAAATTAATTCTTATTTGAATTTTAAATCAAGAGAGGATCAAATATTATTTTTTCCAATCTTGATTTATTAATTAAGTAAGCATTAATGGACCCATTAATTTCCCCTAGCTCATGTATATCGCCGCCCCCTCTAAATAAATCCTAGAGATTTATTTCCAAATCCCCATATCCCCACTTAGATTATTCAATACCCCCTCATCTAAATCTGGCCGAAATCCTCATGGTTGTAAACACTTCTTAGATCTTTCCAAAACACCCCCTTTACTTTGGGAATTAATCTCCGCCTTGATTCCCTGCTGGCCGAAACCTCTCCTGGCCCGTATACTGACTTCTCTCTTCAAATCTCTTCTCAAACTCCTTGGACCTTGAGTATTCTCCCATCTAAGATTGCAGCCAAAAATTTTCCTGCAGCCAGTACTGTTCTTCCAGCGACCTGAAGCTTCCAAGTTGCTGTTTTACCAAAGCAAACTGCTGTCCAGCAATTCCTGCTGGACAACTTTCGCTACAGCACCATTAAAGGACCTCTCCTCGTCATACAATCCTCTCCAAAGTCAAAACAGCGAATTCTCGTATGAATGGCGGATCCGAACACTGATTACGGCATAACTTGAGATGAAGACGGCTACGTAGACATCCCACAATCTACTTTCTTCGACGTGAACCCAAGGGTTGATTTCACCGTCGAGAATTACTTGGAGCGTACATTGATATACTTGGTAGAGGCTATCGACGAACATTTTGAGGGCATCGAGTGGAAGATCTCCACCAACCCTTGACGAAGGTTTCTCCTCTCCCGAGCATCTTCTATCTTTTAGTCTAAATTCTTTGGGTTTGATTTGCAGTCACGGCGGAGTCTTTCTGATGAGGACATCAACAGACGCTACCGACATGTTTATCGCCGGCGAAACCGCAGATCGACGACCACGATTCATCGCCTCTACTTTTGATTTAGATATCATGATGTATTTTATTATTATCTTGTTTTATTTACTGTCTTTTCATTTTTACCCCTGTGGGAAGTTATTTTGTCATTGTAGCCCAGAGGGCAATTTAGTATTTTCGCTTTGTATGAGTTGAAACCTATATATAGTGGTCTCTTGTATCATTTTGAGCTGAATGAATATTTGAATGAAATTGGTGTATTATTTTCTACTTCTTCTTGCATGAGGGCTTGAGAAGGGAGAGAGCTCAAGGAGAGCAAATTGCAAGGCCCATCAGTCGTTGGAAGAGTCCGTGGCCCGTGGTTAGTTATCCTATCTGATCATTTGTTATTTCCCTTCATCCTCTCCTCCACCACATCATCAAATTTCCCCCCCAACTCCTATTGCCGCCGCCCCTTGGAGGATCACCGCCAGCCACATCCACGGCCCCGGCCGACCGCCTTGCCGGCGGCTTCCCCTCACCCGTCCACCCCATCTCTACGCCATATTCAAATTTCAAATTTGAATTTCGAATTTCAAAATCTTTCCTAATTTGGAATTCCAAATTTGGAAAGTTTTTCATGACAAATTCCAATTTCAATTTAATTTAAATTGGAATCTTGAATTAATCGCCGCATCACCATACCCATTTGGAAACCTCTCTCTCCACAATTCTCCCTCTCCCCCTCTCACCTTGCCGCCAGCCCAAGGATGGGCTTCCCCATTAATTGGGTCATCCAATGCTCTCTCTTATTTGAAATTTAAATTGATTTCAAATAAATCTTCCCTCCTAAATTACTTAATTCTGAAATCAATTTCAGATTTGGGAATTAATCCCCCTCCTCTCCCCTCTCTTGTAACCGCCGGCCTCCCCTTAAGCTCCCCATTAACTCCCCCAATTAAATCTTTAATTACAATTGATTTGAAATTCAAATCTCAAATCAATTCCCTCCTAAATTACTCAAAACTGAAACTAAATTTCAGATTTGATTAATCCCTCCCATAATTTCCTAAGCATATTTTCTCCAAACCCTAGCTCTCCCTCCTTGCACCCGCCAGCTTCATCTTCTCCCTTGCGAATCCCGCCGACCCCTCCCCTTTCTCTCCTTCTCTCGTGCATTGAGAAGCCTAGAGACGAAGTGGACGGCCTCTCTCCTATTCTCTTCAATGTCGAATGGCGGATCCGGAGTTTGAGTGGGGTCTTGTATTCAACGCCGACGGAAGCATCAACATTCTAAGATCTCCGTGCTTTGACGTAGGATTTGAAGACGAGACCACCGTGGAAGAATATTTGGACCGAGTCGTCCCGATTCTTGCTAGCATCTTCGACCGACGATTCTCAAGCCACAATTGGAGCCTCGTAAGCCGCCCACTACCTCCTTCCCCGCTTGCTACTTTTCCACCAACGAGGTTCTTCGGTGTCGCTTCTCTAGTGGTAATATCCTTCATCGCTTGGATCTTCTTTCTCCGCTAAAAGCCTACTATTAATTGAGAGAAACGGCCTCAAGGTGAAATTCTCATTGTTAAGTGTTGGATTTTGTTGATTGTATTTAGCATTTAAATCTCCTTGAAATTTGAATGAATAGCTTTGGTTAATTTCTCTATTGCTAATCTTTGGCCTAAGCAAGTTAACTTTTCTAATTCTCAATTCTATCTTGCATGATCGAAATAAACTTATAAGAGCAAACTTAAACAATTATCTTTTTAATTTTAATCGTAACTCCTAGTAGTTTCACATCATTCTTGGTATCAGAGCATGGTAGGCATGCATGACATGTTAGAAAAACATCCTAGGGTCTAACCTTTCGTTATAGCTCTAATTTTGCATGCATATCATTGCGTAGCGTCAGGATTTTCTCCGTTTTAGCTGCTGTCTTTACTTTTCCTGCATCATATCATGAGCATTTAAGTCATTTTAGCTAGTGTTATCTTGCTGCCTTTGAATTTATAGCATTCCCTAGAGTGTAGGACAACTCCACCTTGATGTATCACTGCTGTCCACACTGTTTCAGCTGCTGTTAAGTACCCGTTAGTGAAACTATGATCACTGTTTAGGTGCTGCCTTCACCCAAGAACCTTGCCTAAACAATTCGGTAACTTCACCCCTCGTTGTGCTTGCTGCCCTGGACTTTCCAGCTGTTGTAATTACAATTTCAGCAAGCTTTTTAGTGGGATTAGCTGCTGCCCTTGGACTTAGAAGCCTTCCTAGTGATCCTTAGCACCCAACCATGGATCCCACACATATACAAGCGACCTTAGACATGATTGTGGGTCAGCTGGGCACAATGTCGCAACAAATTAGGGACACCCAAACGAGTGTTGCGGACCTTAAGCGTCATACGGGAGAAAGACTAGACAACATAGAAAGGATAGGTCACCCGGCCATCTATACCCCTTCTAGACCCCAATCTCCTTATGGCGAAGATGCCCGAATTGAGTACGGACCCCCTAGAGACTACTACCGACCCAATCACCGACCCCATCAAGAACCGGTAGGACGTGACGCGCCTTGGAGGGACAACGATACCCAACTCCTTAAGAGCATTAAGATAGATGCCCCAACTTTTGACGGAACGTTGGAACCCCAAGTTTTCCTTGATTGGATTAAAGGGATGGACAGTTACTTCAAATGGTATAACATTTCGGAAGAGAAGAAAGTTAGATTTGCTGAGATGAAGTTGACTAGGAGAGCCAACTAATATTGGACCAACGTTGAACACATGAGAGAGACTCGAGGAGAATACCCCATAGCTGACTGGGGAACAATGAAGCAAGAGCTAAAAAGAAAATATCTCCCTCCCTCATACTACCCCAGACGCTTAGATCGTTGGAATAGGTTAACCCAAGGGAGTAAACCCGTTAAGGAATACATCTCCACGTTTGATGATTTCTTAATTCGTTGTAACGGGGAAGAGACCACCACTCCTACACAACTACTGTCCATGTTCAGAGCAGGGTTGAGAGAAGATCTTAGAAATGAGCTCTTTGCTAGAGGAATAAATACGTATAAAGCTGTCTGTAGTCTTGTACTAGACTTGGAAGAATCTAGGAGCCACACCACCAGGACTCAAGACTCTAGACCCAACCCATTCAAGTCTTCCCCTAGCCAACCTTACAACAAACCCACTGGACCCTCTGGTAGTCGGCCTGCTCCTAACCAAGCCCAACCTCGATCAGACTATAAAGGGAAAACACCAGAACGAGAGACACCCAAAACCACTGCCGGCACTAAGTGTTTTAGATGCCATGGGTACGGACACATTGCTTCTCAGTGCTCCAGCCCGTTCAAGGTCATAATAATTGAAGAAGTGACAGAAGAAGAGGATGAACCTGAAGCGGAATTAGTTCACCATATTGACGATGATGAGGATTTCTTTAACGAGGAGGATACTGCTGCAATCCACTGCCTCCAAAAGATTAATCACTTGGATCTTCAGGTTGTTCGGTGTGACTTCTCACAACCTAAACCCAGTGACGACTGGCGAAGAACCTCCATCTTTTACACTTTCACTAAGATTGGAGACAAGAATTGCAAAGTCATTATAGACAGTGGAAGCTGTATTAACGCCGTATCGTCTGCTATGATCTCGAAACTTCAGTTAAGGACCACACCCCATCCAAATCCCTACAAAGTCGCCTGTATCAACTCAACCACTTTAGAGGTGAAAGATAGGAGCCTCGTTCCTATTGAGTTCATTGGATACAAAGAGAAAATCTGGTGCGATGTTTTGACAATGGACGTGGGTCAAATTATCCTTGGCCGCCCTTGGTTGTTCGACAACGATGTACACATTTATGGCCGATCAAACACATGTGTGTTTGAACACGAGGGCAAGAAGATTAAGCTGTTACCCACTCAACCTAAGTCTACCAAGGAAGAAGTTAAGCCCAACTCTCTGAAACCCAACACGGGCATGAACTTGATAACTGCTAAGGACCTAGGTATGGAACTGGAGTCGGGAGCCCCCCTTTACGCGCTAGTAGCCCGGGAAGTAAGTATAGATCAAGAAGAACCAATCCCTGAAGAGGTAAAACCTCTTTTGGAAACTTTTTCCGATGTCTTCCCTGAGGATTTGCCCTAACATGCTATTGACTTAGTCCCTGGGGCCTCTTTACCTAACCTGCCTCACTACCGAATGAACCCTGCTGAACATGCAGAGCGCAAGAAACAAGTGGACGAACTTTTACAACGCGGGTTCATTAAGGAAAGTCTTAGCCCGTGTGCTGTCCCAGCCCTTCTTACCCCTAAGAAGGATGGGTCGTGGAGAATGTGCATTGATAGCCGTGCTATCAACAAGATCACGGTCAAGTATCGTTTCCCCATCCCTCGCCTTGATGACATGCTAGACATGATGACAGGGGCCACACTTTTCTTGAAGATTGACCTCAAAAGTGGCTACCACCAAATTAGGATCCGCCCGGGGGATGAATGGAAGACCGCGTTCAAAACCAAAAATGGGTTGTACGAATGGACAGTAATGCCTTTCGGATTGAGTAATGTGCCTAGCACTTTCATGAGAGTAATGACTCAGATCCTTAAGCCTTTGCTTGGAAAATTTGTTGTAGTATACTTCGATGACATTCTGATCTACAGTCGTTCGGCGGAACAACATTTGAATCACCTACAACAAGTCTGTGAAATTTTGAAGAAAGAACAAATGTATGCCAACCCTAAGAAATGCACTTTCCTAACGAATCAAGTAACTTTTCTTGGATTTATTATTTCTTCCCACGGCATATCTGCTGACCCCAAAAAGGTGCGAGCAATCAACGAATGGCCTGAACCAAAGAATATTAGAGATGTCAGGAGTTTTCACGGACTGGCCACGTTTTATAGGAGATTTATCAGGAACTTTAGCACCATAGTGGGTCCCATAACTGATTGTTTAAAAAAAGGAGAATTTATCTGGACGACATCGGCCACCAAGGCTTTTGAGGAAATAAAACGGAAAATGGTTGAAGCATCAGTCATGCGTCTACCCGACTTTTCGAAAGTCTTTGAAGTAACTTGCGACGCATCTGGCATAGGAATAGGAGGAGTATTATCCCAAGAAGGACACCCGGTTGCCTACTTCAGTGAGAAATTAAATGACATCAGGCAACGATACTCCACCTACGATAAGGAATTTTACGTCATAATTCAATCCCTCGGATACTGGAGACATTACTTGCTTCCCCAAGAATTTGTTATCTTTTCTGACCATGAAGCTTTACGATATATCAATTCACAGAAGAAACTGAATGCCCGACACGGAAGATGGGATGAATTCCTACAAGAATACACTTACACCATTAGGCACAAAGCAGGTTCTGAAAACAAGGCTGCCGAAGCACTAAGTCGTAGAATGATGGTTGCTCGTGAGATGAGAACGAAAGTGGTTGGTTTCGAGCAAATTAAAGAAAACTATTCTGACTGTCCCGATTTTGGAGAAACCTACTCTAAGCTAGCAACTGGAGATGATCGTATCGTAGGAGATTTTATGTTAGAAGATGGATACTTGTTTAAAGCTCAAAAACTCTGTATTCCCAAGACTTCACTTCGAGAGTTTCTTGTTTGGGAGTTACATGCTGGAGGATTAACAGGTCACTTTGGACAAGCCAAGACCATTGCTGCTGTTGAAAATCGATTTTACTGGCCGAGTGTTAAGAGGGACGTTAACAGATTAGTAAGGCGGTGCCACACCTGTCAGTTGGCCAAACAACGGAAACAAAATACCAACCTTTACACACCTCTCCCCGTGCCTAACCAGCCTTGGCAGGACGTCAGTATGGACTTTGTTTTAGGGTTGCCCAAGACCATTAGAAAACATGACTCAGTCTGTGTAGTTGTAGACAGATTCTCTAAGATGGCCCATTTCCTCCCGTGCTCCAAAACTTTTGATGCTTCTAGAATAGTCACGCTGTACTTTGATGAAATCGTGAAACTTCACGGACTGCCTAAAACCATAGTGTCAGACCGAGATGTGAAATTTACCAGTTATTTTTGTAAGACATTATGGCATAAAATGGGGACCAAACTACAATTCTCTACCGCCTTTCACCCCCAAACAGACGGTCAAACTGAAGTGGTGAATAGGAGTTTAGGAAATCTGTTAAGAACCTTGGTAGGAGAAAACATTAGGGACTGGGACTCTAAGTTACCTATAGCTGAATTTGCCTACAATAACTCTGTGAACCGAACTACTGGTCTTAGCCCTGCTGAAATAGTGTACGGATACCTTCCCAACCAACCCATTGACTTGATCCCCATGAACACTAGAGTTAGGATATCAGAGTTAGCATCATCATTTGCATCGCATCTACAGGAGTTACATAAAGAAATTAAAAAGAAAATTGACCAAAGTAATGCAAATTATAAATTTATGGCTGATCATAAAAGAAGAGCTAAGGAATTTGAAATTGGAGACTTTGTGATGGTTCGGATCCGCCCGAAGCGATTTCCTCCTGGGTCCGCAAAGAAGGTGCATGCGAGAAGTGCCGGACCGTTCAAGATAATTTCTAAGGTTAATGAAAATGCTTACGTACTAGACCTTCCCGAAGGTTTCAACATTAATCCCACATTTAACATAGAAGATTTAGTAACCTTCGAGGGACCCGAATTTAACCCATGCAATCCACTTACAAACGAGCCTTGTGCGACCATACCCGGTGAGATCCCAAGCCTACCTCCACTCCCAAATTTACCCCCCTTACCCAATGCGGAGACAGTTGAAGCCATATTAGATGATGAGATCATTACTGCAAAAGGAGGCGGACGTCGAAAATACTTAGTTCACTGGAAAGGGACCCCGGCGACGGAGGACACGTGGGTTGACCGAGAGGAGCTGTAGAGGCTAGACCCAGACCTTCTAGAGTGGTACGAGAGCTCTAGAGACACCCACTCGACAGGGTCGAGTTTTCTCCCACCTGGGGAGAATGATGAGGACATCGACAGACGCTACCGACATGTTTATCGCCGGCGAAACCGCAGATCGACGGCCACGATTCATCGCCTCTACTTTTGATTTAGATATCATGATGTATTTTATTATTATCTTGTTTTATTTACTGTCTTTCCATTTTTACCCCTGTGGGGAGTTATTTTGTCATTGTAGCCCAGAGGGCAATTTAGTATTTTCGCATTGTATGAGTTGAGACCTATATATAGTGGTCTCTTGTATCATTTTGAGCTTAATGAATATTTGAATGAAATTGGTGTATTATTTTCTACTTCTTCTTGCATGAGGGCTTGAGAAGGGAGAAAGCTCAAGGAGAGCAAATCGCAAGGCCCATCAGTCGTTGGAAGAGTCCACGGCTCGTGGTTAGTTATCCTATCTGATCATTTGTGATTTCCCTTCATCCTCTCCTCCACCACATCATCAAATTCCCCCCCCCCCCCCCCCCCCTCGCCCTGGAGGATCACCGCCGGCCACATCCACGGCCCCAGCCGACCGCCTTGCCGGCGACTTCCCCTCAACCGTCCACCCCATCTCTACGCCATATTCAAATTTGAAATTTGAATTTCGAATTTCAAAATCTTTCCTAATTTGGAATTCCAAATTTGGAAAGTTTTTCATGACAAATTCCAATTTCAATTTAATTTAAATTGGAATCTTGAATTAATCGCCACATCATCATACCCATTTGGAAACCTCTCTCTCCACAATTCTCCCTCTCCCCCTCTCACCTTGCCGTCGGCCCAAGGATGGGCTTCCCCATTAATTGGGTCATTCAATGCTCTCTCTTATTTGAAATTTAAATTGATTCAAATAAATCTTCCCTCCTAAATTACTTAATTCTGAAATCAATTTCAGATTTGGGAATTAATCCCCCTCCTCTCCCCTCTCTTGTAACCGCCGGCCTCCCCTTAAGCTCCCCATTAACTCCCCCAATTAAATCTTTAATTACAATTGATTTGAAATTCAAATCTCAAATCAATTCCCTCCTAAATTACTCAAAACTGAAACTAAATTTCAGATTTGATTAATCCCTCCCATAATTTCCTAAGCATATTTTCTCCAAACCCTAGCTCTCCCTCCTTGCACCCGCCGGCTACATCTTCTCCCTTGAGAATCCCGCCGACCCCTCCCCTTTCTCTCCTTCTCTCGTGCATTGAGAAGCCTAGAGACGAAGTGGACGGCCTCTCTCCTATTCTCTTCAATGTTGAATGGCGGATCCGGAGTTTGAGTGGGGTCTTGTATTCAACGCCGACGGAAGCATCAACATTCTAAGATCTCCGTGCTTTGACGTAGGATTTGAAGACGAGACCACCGTGGAAGAATATTTGGACCGAGTCATCCCGATTCTTGCTAGCATCTTCGACCGACGATTCTCAAGCCACAATTGGAGCCTCGTAAGCCGCCCACTACCTCCTTCCCCGCCGGCTACTTTTCCACCAACGAGGTTCTTCGGTGTCGCTTCTCTAGTGGTAATATCCTTCATCGCTTGGATCTTCTTTCTCCGCTAAAAGCCTACTATTAATTGAGAGAAACGACCTCAAGGTGAAATTCTCATTGTTAAGAGTTGGATTTTGTTGATTGTATTTAGCATTTAAATCTCCTTGAAATTTGAATGAATAGCTTTGGTTAATTTCTCTATTGCTAATCTTTGGCCTAAGCAAGTTAACTTTTCTAATTCTTAATTCTATCTTGCATGATCGAAATAAACTTATAAGAGCAAACTTAAACAATTATCTTTTTAATTTTAATCGTAACTCCTAGTAGTTTCACATCACTTTCACCTTGCTCTCACTCAAGCTTAGTAAGCGTAGGATGTGAGTGCACCTCAATGCATCCTAATTCTCATTGTTAGACTAGGGATTGTTTTGAAAACTACTACTGTTTGTTGTGTTATTTTTCTCATTTATTTTGGAAGCTTCAAAGCTCTCAGCATGTGATTTAAGCCTAATCGGATAACCCCTGATTGTTCTATTTCGTTGTTCGAATTTGCCCGTAGTTTTATTCTTGAACTATTCTAATCAATAATTGTGCAAATCCAAGTGAATTAAGCATTCCATACGTAGTTCTGCATCAGTTTGTGTTGCTGCTCAATTGTCCACATGCTTGGGAGAATCTAATGGCTTGCCATCAAACCCAACATAAAAAATTCCTTTTCTTAAATAGATGTCTCCAAAAGAGAATTGGATGTCACAGGTTTTTTTATGTAAAAAATCCTCAAAAAAGAACAGCATTAATCCCAACTTCAAAGTGCGGAATTGTCTCACATTCAAATGAGATACATGCACACAGCTTGTTGGCTTTAATAAGAAGGCTACTTAATGACTGAAGTTTAACAAATTAAAAGTAAGCAATATTAAGTAACTGGAAAATAAACAATTTTATGTACTCAATTTTATCAAATTTAGGTCAAAATAATACGTTTATATAGAAAAATCTATGTTATAATTTTACATTGCACATAGTAAGTACATCATAATAGGTTCAATCCATGCATATGTGACATAATCGTTGTGGTTAGTGTGCGGTAATCTGTTGCAAGCAATGGCTGGTCTTTGTAACTAAGGTTGATGTGCAACTTCTAGCATTCCAAAGTTATCATGGCACTAAATGAACTGGGGGTATTGCACATCGTATGGATGT
Organism: Dendrobium nobile; assembly: GCA_022539455.1. NCBI lineage: Eukaryota > Viridiplantae > Streptophyta > Magnoliopsida > Asparagales > Orchidaceae > Dendrobium > Dendrobium nobile. Next base: position 3,535,384 of record CM039735.1, on the reverse strand, counting down.
TGTGGTGGAACTAAAGAGGGCCACCAAATTAGATACAAACTCACCGGCATCAACCTCAGACTCATCTAAAATGGAACTATAGCAGTTATAAGAGTAACAGCATATGGAACTATGCTAATTAGGGCTCCTTAGAAGCACTTCAGTTTAAGTGGAAGGATGACCAAAGCGCATAATATGTTTGCTAAAATAAATAAATAGATTATAAGTTATTTATTTTCATTTAACAATCTATTTTAAAAAAAATTAATTTGACGCCACAACAAAGTCATAAATTAGCCATAACATTTTAATTAACTAAATATTAATATTAATATTAATAAATTAAATTATTATTATTATAGACTTATACAATCTCCCATCATAAAAATGCATCCTCAAAATTTATTATATTGGAATAATTTCAACTTAAATCCATTAAATATATGGGGCTAACAATATAAAGCGGGTGTCTAATGTATTAAAGCAATACCTTCCAATTCAATATCTAAAGAAAATAATGAAACTTGAAACGACAACACTCAACAAATTTAAACTTGACTAGAGAAAAAGATTGCACTTATTATCTACATTATTAAGTTCCTTAGACTTCTATTGAGTTAAACTATAGACCCATGTTGTACATTCTGGCGTGGCTGATCCTTAGCAAAAGTCAAGCCACCAAACATAGACACTTTAATTGTCTACTCCAATTAGTAGATCCTTCATTAAAACTTTTTAGAAGTAGATCTCTCCATGCCTTAGCATCTAATGTAAACTTATGCTCAGAGTTGGGGCATTTTTTTCAACTGTTGTCCTGATTAGTGGAAAACATAACATACATTGGAGCCAACAAGACAATTTCCTCTATGCAACTTCTTAAATATAACACAAGCTTTCCCAATATTACAAGCAACACCGCCACCAACTTCACCATTATTGGACTTGGGCCTCTTCCAATTGGAGCCTTGTAACGAAGTAAACTGTTCATCCTCTTCAGTGCTTTTCCACCAGCGTGAATTTCAATGCCTCTAAGTGTTTCAAAAATTAATTTCAACTCTCCTAGGCCTATCAAACAGTACTTAATAGTCTATGATTCCTAAATAACCGAGAGCTATCTAAATGTGTCCATCGGTTCACATAAGAATTGATGACACTACTTCACATTAAGGTCCAATTGAGATGCACAAGTTAAAAGAATAGTATTATTTGGCTCTCACACCGACCTTATAAATTTGTCATGCATTTGCCTTCTTGCAAAGAGAAGCACAAATCAATTGAAATCTAGAAGTACATCACAAATTCTTCCCACTTAATCAGAGAGTTAGGTCAACCTCCAAATTCATCTTGAGACTAACTTCGCCACTATCGCTTCGTTTCACCATCCAATGCAAAGATGGCAAGCAACACTTTTCTTTTCTCTATACAGGGCATAGAATCAAGTATCTTGTCAATATACATCAACCAATTCTCAGCTTCGATGGACTCTTCGATCACATATTTTCATTTTATGTCAAATTGCTTACATTGCACCATGCAATGTTTCTTACTAATGGATATGGTACGCTGAGATGAATAAGAAAGAAATGACATATATGTATGCTAGCATGTGCATGATGAAAAATGGAGTTACCCACTCCCCCCCCACCACGCATTGATGATTTTACCTTCCACCTCAAACAATAATAGAAATATGACATGCACTTTGCTATGCCGATGGTGGATGCATAAGCCGGGGTTGGGTTGGTGCCTTTCCATCTCATATAATAGTGGACCTATTCTACACCCTATCATGCCAACAAAGAAAGTATTAAACATGGCAAAGTTCAATTTTTAGACAGAGCTTTTGAGATGAATGTATTAAGTATACAATAAAGTAAGAACTAAAATAAAGGTTATGATGCGAAAGACTCCATGATATGAAATTTTAGTAAATTTTGAGCTCTTAATACCAAATTGAATGTTATGATTATATATCTATACATAACAAAATTTGTTAGGCAAATTTCTTCATTATAATTGTTATCAGTTACAAAGTATGTTTAATGATTTTGTAACATATTAAATATGATGATTTGCATGTATATTGCTTCTCTTTATTTAATATTACTATAATTTTGAACGGTAATATACCCACTGAGTTATATTTTTATAGGTCACTCTCATTATTTCACTAATATTTTTTTGGTAAATCTCCTCTGCAGTAAATGGATAAAAGGAATTTTATTTATAATAACCATAAGGCAGCTAGTTACTCGTACAATTTTTTTTTATGTAGAGATTAGTTTAGGAACTTTTCTTTCAAATATTTTTTATATGCCAATTATATTATTATAATATATATGTGAATATCTTCATGATGAACAAAACTTTTGTTTTAGTTGCTCTTTCATAATATTGAAAATTTTATATGAATAAAAAGGAAGAAAAAAATTGTTTTGAAATTTTATGGTATGTTAAGATCTAACCTTCCATTATGACCCTCTAATCCCGTCTCCATACTGCGAGCATCCAGGTGTAGTCATGACATTGCTATCATTTAATTATTACATTAACTGATAGATCATTATAAGCCAAGAGAACATATATACAATATACTTTCATAAAAATTCATATTTAGCATAAATAACAATGATTAGTCAAAATGGCACCATATAGATGATCTGAAAATAGCAGAAGCCCAACATCTGGCCAATCATCAATATAAATAAAATACCATAGCTAATTACATTTCTTTGTATTTAAAGCACCATTAATAAGCCCAATTGAGGTGCTTACCTGGTACAACTGAGCCAACCCAAACTGTTGGACTTCCTGAATTATTATGGTATTAGCATTTTGGATATTCAGCCCATTTTCAACTATGTTTGTACAGATAAGGATCTTGATGTCTCCAAGAGAAAACATTTTCATTGTTTCTTCTAGTTGCTTTGAGTATTGCTGTAAAAAGCAACATAATAACTTTTCAGCGGTCAAACAAAGGAAAGGTCATTGAAGCGATAGGAAATATAATTAGTATGAATAATGATTAGTAGGTACTCAGCAGAAATAGTTCTTTGCAGAGTAATATTAGACCTAAGGCAAACTTAATAGCAAGCCGAATATCTCATAATGCAAAGTTTACTACAAACATTATCCGATCTAAGTAATTCCTTGAGGTAGCAATCCTAGATGAACATGTCAACATTCATAGTACAGGAGATGTTTTGTTAATAAGTTGATAATTGAAACTTTCTTTAAAATGTGATAAAACAAATTTCATTGTTGTTTTTTCTATCAAGAAGAAAAGAGTTTCATATCGTAGAACATTTTCTCTAATGCATATTTCTGTTTTTAGGTAAGAGAGAACAATCTTTGGTCCTTTAGTGAGGATGTGGAATCTGACCTCTTTTTAAGGCAAATCGATTTCCACTTAACGTTATAAATTTAGTACTTCAGAGTGGAGATTTCTCTATTTTTTTAACAAACAAGCAATTGGAAGAAGACTCGCTTGACCTCATTTTCATTATTTTCAAGAGCAAACAAAAATGCCCTGGGAGAGAATTTATTATTACATAACCTTTTTTTTTTTCTTTCTCTGGGCGGAGGTTGGAGGTTGAGGCTAAGGGAGGGTGGGGGCATATTTATACCGTCTCTTATTGAAATAATCTAGAAATTCATCCGTGATTTAAATAAATGAACAATAAAATATATCTTGCCTTCAAGACGTACAATCAATGAAATTTCTTTCAAATTTTAGGAAGAACTGAGCAAACATTAATACCAAGAGAAAAAGCCAATATGAGAATGATTAAATAGTATTTAACATTAATAAAAATTAAACTTCCGAAGTAACATCCATTCAGGATTTGCCAATTGTGAATGATGAACCCTCAATATGTTAAACTTCAAAGAAAAACTGTATCAAGTAAGTACAAAATAAGTGCAGGCTCCCCAACAAATGAGAGCTTTTATAATTTGACATGATGCAAATAAAAAAAAAATATGAGCGGAACTAGTCAAGTAAAACAGATGCCACGTTACGAGCCAACTGACCTTCCCATGAGCAATAGCAATCGTAACATGTGAAAATGACTGCTCAAGAAATTCCATTACCTCTTCTAGGTCTGTCAAAAACAGACAAAATCACTAACATCATATATCACAACGCAATTAGCAGAAAAAAAGTTGTAGTAGTCTCATCCTGTAACTCCATAATAAAATTCATTTTTACACGAATTAGTAATCATTTGAGAATTAAGCATGACATGCAAATTGAAGGTAGTTGAATATCCTAATAAGTATATAAAACCATGCGCAAGCATATAGAAATGATTTGCATGCGTAATGCTGATAGAAAGTAAATTCTGATTACACATTAGCATGAAATAATATGAAAATATTGCACCAAAGTTTTCCAAAAAAATAATCCACCAAACGGGAAAGAAACAATCACCTTTAATTCGAGGCAGAACATAAAAAACTTGACCACCACGGTCTAGCTCAAATTTGATTGCAGATAGAACCTTTTCTTTACTATAGGCTGATAGATGAGTCTTTATAGGAACTCTTTCTGGGGGTGGTGTTGAAATTAAGCTGAAAGAGAATCAGGATGAGAATGCTCAACAAATATAAGACCATAGTCATCATTACAGAAACAACTTTTGAGAAAGGCTGATTGAATGACTTAAACATTCATGATTCATTTAAAACCCTCTTCTTTAGAGTATTTATCAATTACCATTACGGGTTGATCATTATTTTTTTTTTCTTTTTTTCTTTTTTTTTTTTTGCTAAAGCTGCAGTAATCCTATGGAATCTTAAAAAACAGTAGGGTTCTCATCCAAGATGAGTTGAAGATATGCATGGATCAGATATACAAAAAATTGATTGAAATTAGGCTGAAAATTGCACATGAATGGCAACTGCACGCTATAATTGCAACAAGTTTCATGCATGACGAGGCCCTTCATTAAACAAATAGTACAGTTTAGAGACCTATTGGTGTGGGCAAGAAATATAGGGAGCCTATACCCCTCGCCCACACGAGAAATTTGACCTTAACCGACGACCCACTGAATCACGAATGATGTGACTAAGATGAGGAAGAACAAAATCTTACATTTCAAATTAAACTAAAAAGAAGAAATTTTTAAAAACATTACAAATGACGACGGATTACAACTTTTGACTCGAAATCAAAGACACCCTAACGTTGCTTTACTTAGAGACGAAAGATACAGATGGAGTGGCACTTGCGGAGAGACGAAAGAGATTAGAAGCCGAGACGAAAGGTTGGAAAGAGCTCGCAAGATTTCCGGAGGGGATGAGAAAGAAGACGGACAAAGCTCGCAAGCTTTTCCAATAACCCGCAGATTAGATTCCAAAAATCACATAACATTCACTATTTCAAACATTACAAGCCCCTCATATTTATAGGTAGAATACAAAAGGACACCAACATTAATTTTCACAAGAACCTAAACATCACAAGCATGGAAATCCCCCCATGCTAATAACGAAAAATCGCCCAAGCCCAGGAACCGAAGGAGCAGCCGCGGGAGACAAGGAGGCCGCACGGAACCAAGGCACCACAGCCACGGAAAACATCCCAGGCTCGGAAAACCAGCAGCCGGCTGGAATTCCAAGGGGCAAAGGCACAAAAAACTAAAGCTCATGGTGGAAGCTAAGGAGCCACACATGGGAAATATCATATCTTGGAATTCCAAAAGCCGGTTTGGAATTCCAAGAGACAAACATAACTAAAACATTAAAAATTACATTAATAAAAAGATAACTATGAATTAAAATGTTAGCTAATAATGAGCTAACCCTTAATTCAATAAGTGAACTAAAGATCAGCTCATAAATGAGCTAAAATTTCAGCTCAATTTTGATTGAGCTTGTAAACTCGAGGGAGGCCAAAATTGATTTATTTTGGACATGAGTTGACCCCCCTTTGTCTACATCACCTATTAACGATGTACATGAAATAAATCAAAATCATTCTAGCGCTTTCTAGATCATTTGATTATTTACTGTTATTATTAACTTATTAGAAAATAGCATTTCCAGGACTTATCATATTAAGATTTCAAGTAGTTCATGTTATCTAAAAATCATATTTCTATGAATAGAGATTTCAATCCTTACGAATAAAATTTGAATCAAAATTCTCCTTATTCCTCTCTACTCTATCGTCTCTCTCTTTCCATACAATTCCAAATATCAAGACTCTCTCCTCTAGAATCCTCTTACACAGTTTCTCTCAATGGTGTAAAACAACAATCCCTAGAAAGGAAAATTTCTTGAAGTTAACAGCTGAACTCTAGCCATCATAATCTTTCCCTTCCCTGTACTCATCCCACACCACCCCTTCAACCAATCTCCATACACCTAATCCTACCCATAACATCGTAGAAATATAAGATTGAAACATTATAATGGATATTGTATAAATTTCATTGAAAGAACATTATAGAAATTTTCCAACCAGTATAATAATACGCATCAAATATATTATGATGCAAATGAGCATATATATCTATTCCTCGTCAATATGATAACAAAAATGTACCATATTACAACCATAATTATGCCAATTATTACATTCATCGCCAGTGATAAAGATATCATTAATCATCTTCAAAAATAACAATTTTGACGAATATGAACATCCAACTGTCTATTCCAATTGATTTTTTAATACATCAAAACTTTTATATCATGAATTAACTAGGAAAACAAATTATGGAATCAAAACTTTTATATCATGAATTTATACTTGATCATCTCATTTAAGACCATCATTCATGATGAAAAATCAAATCATGCGCCAGTTTTTTGAACTTCAAATGTTAAGTTCAAGTAAATGTGTACCAAAAACCATTTAAAAACCTCCTTATGCTGATTTAGTCTTTTTAGGATTGCTACTGCGATGAAATGGATTTTACATATAAGCTTAATGACAAAGATAATTAGATGACATTTATTGAGTCTCTTGTTAAACCCGAACTTAAGGCTATTCTTAAGATTTTTATTCAACCTAAATTTGAGATCATGTATGGCCCTATTGCGCAGCAACAACAACAACAACATCAAGCCTTTATCCCACTACGTGGGGTCGGCTACATGAATCCTTTTTCTCCATTGTGCCCTATTGCGCAGCCTGAGACTAAAATTATTTCTACCAACGCTATAATTCCAAAGTACATTAAGATTATGAAATTAAGTTGATTCATAAACTAAGATATTATTAACAGATTTATCTCCAAATATATAAAACGTTTCAGAGATTCCAAAGCTTTTGTTTGGTTCTGCACCAAAAACTATAGGATGGGTTAGTATTGCCACTAACATATGACTATACTATCCTCGCCATTAGAATTGATCCGAGAAAAATGTACGAAGCATAAAAATAGTTGAATCTGAAGCCTCCAAATTTTTTTCGAGCAGTCAAAAAGATTCAAGGCATAATCATGAACTAATGCTATCACCATTTACTCCATGAAAACAGTCTTCAAAGAAAAGGCTTTGGAATGAATCTTTAGGAGAATAGTTCTATTGGTTCTAGAGAGTAAGAGAAGTTGATATCTGCATCAAAATTATTCAAGTAATTTTTGTTAAGAGAGTTGCTACTTAGCTTTTGCATGTTTTACATTTTTTGCAGCTTGTATAGTTTTGATGATTCTAAATATTATTGTTTTAATTATTATTTTCTCCTAACACTTTTTGGAAGAATTATTTTTGCTCTTGTGTGGACTAACATTTCAGGATAATCGTACTCCAGACTAATGAAGACTTCAAATCAAATTCCAGCATAAGATATTTTGTAAATTGAAGTCTGTATTTTCATCTTTATTGAGTCTGAGAGAGTGTGATTGTAATTGAGTAACTTAGCGCACACACACACTGGGGGAGATCTTTAAAAATCAATTTTTTTTATTTTGTTCGTACGGGACGAACCAAGTTCGTACGGGACGATCAAGTCAGTTATACCCCTCGGAGAGCAAATGGAACGAACAGGAAGCGAGAAAATTTTTCTAAGTCCTGATCGTCCAAACGAATTCTTCAGTTCGTCCCTGGACGATGTCCTCTGATTTCTCACTTCATATTGTTCGTCCGGACGAAATACCTAATTCGTCCCTAGACGATGTTCTAGAATTTTCAAATTTACACAGTTCGTCCAGATGAAATGTCATGTTCGTCCCTAGACGATGTTCTCTGACTTCTCAAAATTAATTATCGTCCAAACAATTTTCCATGTTCGTCCCCGGACGAAGTGCTCTGGATTCAAGCTTCGTGCTATTCGTCCAGACGAACATGAACATTCGTCCCAGGACGATGTTCTCTGTTCTTTAAACATATGGACCGTCTACAGTTATGTTTCGACGAGGCTTTAAAATAACTGTTCGTATCGGACGAATATAGTTCGTACAGGATGATGATCGGGTACGAAGTCATTTCGTCCCAATGCACATAGAGTTCGTACGCTACAATTTTACACTGTTCATACGTACGAAAATACGATCGTACGAGACGATCAAGTACGCACGGATTTGTAATTTAGCAGTTTTTGGACGATTTTTCACGTCTTTCATATAAAAGGTCCACTTAAAACTGTTTCTTAATCTTTTTGTCCACTGGTTTTCGTGCAAACTGAAAGAGATTGAATGAGAGTGTTTGATTGAGATTTCTTACCACTAGAGCGTGAAGGATTCACTTTGTATTCAAAGGTAAGGATCTTCGTTTTTTAATTGTGATTACTTTACTCTTCTCTCTTGTCCTTTCAGATTTCTCGTGAGAAGATCTTGTCAAGGAGATCCGGTTCTCTGCCGTCACTCGAGAAGTGTGAAAGGACGAAAGGTTCTCTGTCTACATTTGAAGAAGTGTGAAAGGACGAAAGGTTCTCTGCCTTAGGGATGTCAATTTTTGACACGACCCGAAACACGACCCGAACCCGACCCAGAAAAATCCGGGTTCGGGTCAACCTGAACCAGAAACGGGTCGGCTTCGGATTGAACAAATCAACCCGTTTTAAAAATCGGGTCGGGTTCGGGTTGACCCAGTAACCCGAAATTGACCCGAAAGTGACACAAAAACTCATATATTGACCCGAAAACCCGAGATTGACCCGTTTTTTACCCGATTTTGACCCGAAAATTAGCAATTTTAGGTCAACTTCGGGTCATTTGTGTCGGGTCGGGTTGACCCGGACTCGAATCGGGTCGGGTTCGGGTCCGGAAGCCTGGCCCGTTTTTAAAACCGGGTCGGGTTCGGGTTGACCCAAACAGTGCCGTGTTAGTTTTGGGTTTGACCCAAACCCGACCAGCCGACCCGAATTGACACCCCTACTCTGCCTACACTTGGAGAGTATGAACAGCGGGAGGTACTCTGCCTACACTTGGAGAAGTGTGAAATGACGAAAGGTTCTCTGCCTACACTTGAAGAGTGTGAACAGCGGGAGGTACTCTGCCTACACTTGAAGGGTGTAAAAGGACGACGGTTCTCTGCCGCACCGGGTAGTGGTGGAAAAGAGTTTTTGTAAAAGCTTCTCTGCCTTGCTGTGGGAGCAAAAGGAGAGACACTAAGTTGTAATGGTGCAATACCTGAAGTGGGAGACTTCAGGGAGTGGATATAGGTCGTGTTTGACCGAACCACTATAAATCTTGTGTCTTTTATTTTCCGCTGTTTTTTTACTTTACTTTTTCTGTTTGAAAGTGTGGTTGAAAAATTATTTTTATAAAAAATTCATTAAACTTTTTATCAGTTCAAAAAGAGGCATGATTTTTTAAATTATCAATTCACCCCCCCCCCCCTCTTGGTTAGCCGCTGGGATATAAGCTTAGGTCTAACAACCTAATTCATACTTAACAAAGTTTCAACAATTTTGTATTGTTTTAGCATCTTTATTTCAGTATGAATGTGTCTAATTTTAGAAATATTATCTTTAAATGATAGAATTTTTATGACTTATCTAGATTTAAATTTTAAATAGTTAAATTTTTATTAAGTAATCATATTTTTATAAATAGAAATTTAAATGTATGTAATTGAAATAAAAACTATAGAACAAAATGAGAATCAAGATTCCCCTTATTTCTCTCTTCTCTCACTAGTCTCTCTTCCCACGACTCCCTCCTTCACTTTCTCTCCCTTATTGTACAGGTCCAATGTCCAAATCTCTCGCAACATAATTTTCTCTCTTGACATAAAACATTAATCCCAAGAAAACACTACTCGGTTTTCCATAGAATTGAAGCTCCTCCCTTCATCTCTCTCTCCAATATCCTTTCTCTCCTCATTATTCTGACATCAAAATATTGATGTCAAAAAAAGAGGCTACAACCAAAGACAATCTTGATACAAAAAGGAAGCCACAATCAAAAGGAACAAAAGGAAGGGAAGTTTTGAGATTGATAGAAATCAAGCATTTTCGGGATTTATGCTTCATTCTGTGAAGGATAGAATTCCATTAGAGAGGATCTTGGGAATTGTAATTGTATGGCAACTAAGAAATAGTTGAGGAAGGAGAAAGAGAGGGAAAGAAGAAAGGAATAAACCAGAATCATAATTCAAATTTCATTCTTGATGGATAAATTAATTACAAGCACTGAAAACTTTATTTATAGAAATAAGTATTCAATTACATAATAGAAGCATCCATCCTATTTAAAATTTAAAACTTGATAAATCCAAAAAATCGTATCATCTAAAGAAGTTGATCATAAAATTAAATGCATTATAACTGAAATAAAAACACAAAAAATTATCCAAAAATACTAGAATAATCTTGAAAATTCTAGAATAATCTTGTTGCATGTCTTGTAGTATATTAAAAAAACTATGAAATCAGTTCCAATGATCAGCAAATAAAATGACAATCAAAGTGAAGGAGAGTCAAATTCAATGTATAAAAAATGGTTTAGCCAATACACTTAGATCCTTTGAAGGTGAGTTCATAAAAATTACTCTCCTCCAATTTAAGGACCTACATTCAAAAGAAGCCATTATTCATTTCACACAAACAGATATTTTCCACATTTTAATGAAGGATTTAGCTGATACAATGTTGCAATATTTGGGGAAAATTTCCCAAATATGGTAGCTTAATGGTGCAGAGTTTATTTGACCTTTTAGGAAGCTGTCACACTATCCAGTGAATAAATAAACTTCTCCAGAATGTGCTTTGAGTACTAACATATTTAATCTATTCTTTTTATTTGAATTAGAATATGTTAAATTTAAGTACAATACCTATCATTTGGTAATTAATTGTTTTGATGGATCCTTGTTGATGGTTGGTGTAAGAATTGTGAAAGTATAATATAAAAATAGTTAAGATATTATTGAAACAACTAAATATTTGACAGCATATTGTGAACCAACATCAAACTAACACTATATAGTGGAAGGAAGCAAATTAGTATATTTACCTAGCATCACGGAACCCAGTCAAAGCCAAGTAAAGCGTGCGTGGAATAGGAGTGGCAGAAAGAGTGAGAACATCTACTGATGTTTTCATTGATGCTATCTTCTCTTTCTGTTTTACGCCAAACCTCTGTCAATCAAAAACTAGAGAAAAAAATCAGTCACCCTCCATGTTCAATACAGAAACTTCAATAATGTGGAAATTGAGCAAAAGTTTCTGCACGGCAGTAATGTGATGCAGTATATCTTCCCTGCAGTAATGTGAAGGGTAGCAAATTGTAGAGCAGCCATAAGTGTTGCTCGAGTTTACAGTGCATAACTGAAGTCAATTAAGTAAGCACTTTCCGTAGAACAATTTAGACTTGTTTGTATTTTGACTTGCAATTCTAGATTAATTGCTTTTTGTGTATGAAAATTGGCATTCAACATAAGATTATTATGACACAAAAAACAATTGATTAAAATTAAATTTGCTGATATTCTTATTAGCATTTTAAACAAACCATGCTTTTGCTCTTGTTCCTTACTTAATTGGTATTATATCGAAAAGCATGAGAATGATGTCCTTTCTTATGTGATGCATTTCTTAATTTCCCATGTCATGGTAGCGATGCATTTTACCCTGTATGTATGTGAAAATTTACACAAATATTACAATGTCATGATTTGATATAACGGCACCTTAGCTTGCGATTTACACTGAAGCAATAAGATGCATCTACTCCACTTAGCATATTGAGCACCAAAATGGGGTTTAAATCAGAAATCAAGTTTTGTTAAACAACTACCTGAAATTATCACAAAGTACTATCATAAATTAGAGCATAAGCGATTATTTACTTGGAACAATTGATCAATAAGTTGCTTCAAGGATAGAGGCTAACTCAAGTACAAATTCAGAAAATAAAGGAACAACTAGGAGCCCGTGCAGCAGATCTGATTCTGGATCTTAAGAAAAACAAGAAGAATATGATCATAAAAATGGCAACAGCAAGCTGCTTAACATATAGCAAAGTTCAAGTTACCTGATTATAAACAAGGTTCTAGCAGGCTAGAAAATGAATTAATAGATAAGCAATAAAAATTAAGGACTAATATGCAAAACATATAGCCAAGAATTAATTAAACAGACAAAAGATTTCTTGAAAGAAAAAGAAATCAATTTCTGCCTCGGTAAACCATTCAAGGTATCGGATTAGAAGTGTTCTATAAATGTAGTAAAAAAAATTATTTGATTGTTTCTAGCTATATTATTGTTTGACATGTTTAATGATATGATAATACCCAACAGTCTCCAAAATTTTCACGAACATGGGAGATAAAGGGGAACCTGTTCTTCATCAACAATAAGAAGGCCAAGATTGTTGTAAACCACCCGATTGCCAAGAAGTGCATGAGTTCCAACAATTATGTCCAAATCCCCATTCTTGATTGATGAAAGATGCTCCTCTTTCTCTGACTTCTTCTGAAGAAAAAATCAAATTTATTTTGAAGATATGAAGATGGAATAAAAAGCTGTTAGAATGATTTGCATTGAGTCAGTTATGCATTACATGCTCATGGTAACAACACTAGGTACCTCTAAATATTAATGATAGCTGATAGCAAGTATTTCCTTACTACAACTGCAATGAGGAAACCATGATGCCCGTATCAATAAAATCAAGGTCTCGTAAATATCTTTTCAGATTGGAGATACTGTTTTTTCTTCTATTTACGGCATCATGACAGTCATCAACAATTATTGTTACCACAATTTCAAGCTTGAGTTTCCCAATAGCTTGGTGATTGAGACCAAGAATAATTTAAAGGTGCGAATCCTCTCCAACTTATCAAATATTGCTGAATTATTTGACTTCGTCTCTATAACTTTATATTCTATATGACTATGTCATAATGAGAAAGAGTATTTTGCCCAAAGCACCAAAATAACGAGAGAACTCCATTTTGAAATGGGATTCTCCCTTTTTTTTTTTTACTCACTTGATGGGAAAAAAACATTTTCTATTTAAGAGCAACATATCACATCAATTAATCTAACTAACCTATATTGATGACTATTTAAACAAACAATATATAAGATTAACTTTTACAAATTTTGTTTAATTATTCGTTAATAATTAACTATCATATTATCATTATCATAATATAGTCAAAAGACTCGTAGGAATTACAATTTAAAAATTGTTTTGTTTTTAATCAAACGATGCAATTTAAATACTATAGACAAAATTAAATTTACAACTTAATTTTAAAGATTTGTTGTGTCAAAGCAATGAATAAAGCAAAGTCAAATTATTTTAATCATAAAATAATTTATCAATTCTATTCTTTTAAATTAATTATATATTATCACCATTTACATTATAATGGAAATAAAGCCAAATAAAATGAGAGAAAAATACATAAATTGTTCAAATTATTATATGACATTTAATGAATTAATTGTCCCTGCATTGTATGAGGTTATCTTAAGTAACACAATAAGGAAGTTATTTTTTGGGTACATGTGACTAAAATATGAGATTAAGGACCAAGTGATGACACATTAGAGTGATGCTTATATTTAAAAAGGATACATCCTAGGTATTGTGTGCTTAGGATTGTGGTAAGCATACCACAAGCAAAAAAATTTACGTTTTAATAGTCAATAAGAGTGTATATATATACACACACACAAAAAGAGAAAAGCTAATAGTCAGCAAGTCACATTTAGGAGCTAGAAAGGAAAGTGTATATATACACTAAAACACGCTAAGAGAATAGCTGATAGTTGATAACTCACATTTAGAATCTAGAAAGATGGGTCTAGAGAATAAAGTAAGTAACCAGAAATAACATCAATCAAACATGTTCATTCGAAACTATCATACCTGAAACCTACATAACAGGCCAATGCTGATATGAGGATAGCTACAGAAGCGCTCTGAAATGACATCAAAGTGTTGTTTGGCGAGAACAATAGTTGGGGCCAAAACCATTGCTTGTTTCCCAGCAGAAACAACAATAAAGATGGCACGCAGGGCAACTTCAGTTTTACCAAAACCGACATCTCCACAAATAAGCCTGTCCATTGGAGTTTCTCTTTCTGTCAAGTCTTTCTCAACATCAATAAAGGCCTGTCAAGGTAACCTACATAAATCAATTCTGCCCTCTATCAAAGTAATTAAGTTATCAAGCTAATAGTAAAAAACATATTAGGCTAGAAAACAACTAAGTTTAAGTTTAACCATAGAATTATAAACGGGGAATACTTCATTATTAACAAATATATTAATAGTAACCAAAACTCATTGAAATCACTACATTTGGACAAAACTAGTCTACGATGCCCAATCTTATATATTCACAAAAGAGCTTATATATTCAAGAAATGCAAATAAGTCGGAAAAAAAATTGCAAGGAATAGAAGAAAACCAGCAATATCTCATTAGAAAACTGATCATTAGCTCAAACGTTATAAGTTAACAGACCCCAAGTGCAAAAAACTCATCCTCCATCCTCAATATCTAAGGACCTGGATTTAGAAACCCCATTCTAAACAAAGCCTTGCCATCAAAAATTGAAATAACTAAACTAGGACTTCGGCATTTGAATGATGTCCATTAGCTAGGAAAATGTAGTATCTATACACCATTTAAACTCAGTTTCATCAAAGTAGAAAATTTCAGATTATTCAGTTAAAGAAGCTTCATTCTAATCTCAGCTGTTTTGAATGCTCTCCATTGCCATTAAAAACTAACTAGCGTAAGAAAGAGTAACTATAACATCTTTTAACAATCATATAGTAACAAATGTATAATGTTATAAGCAGAAGTATGCAAGGTATAGACGTATTGTCATGTTTGCCACCATATCTTTATAATTAAGCCGCCTGAGCAAGGATTGAAAAGTTGAGAAAAGTGAATTTCAGATATTTTAAAGGTATTAACATGGTATTGTCCTTTCTCATATACCTATATCTAAAAATTAAACAACAGAGATGTAATAAGTTTTTCACGCTTCCGACAACTTGTATAGAATTAAAGAATTTTTTTATGAATAAGCATGATACAGGACAAAGAGTACAATCAAAAAGAACTAGAGACCAACCAAAAAAATAGCATCAAAGAAAATTTTCTTAGATGCAATACCTGTTTCTGATCTTGTGTTGGATCGTAAGGAAACTGAGATACAAATTCAGCCATGGCAGGAGTTCTTCGATATGAGAGCCTCTTCTGCTTCAACCTGTGTAGATAGAGTTCCATCAAGTCAACAACCATTTTCTGAACAGCAACCTTTCCCTTTACCCTTCTCCTCTCCCATGCACTAGTGTCATTCAATTTGCTCAATGCCCGTGGTCTTCTGGTTTCACTTGGACTACAGGAAGCACAATTGCATAAATATTAAGTACCTCGTAAAAAAGAAATTTCAGCTTGATAAGCAAACCTACCACATTTCTATCAGTATGATATTAATAAACTTATTTCAATAATCAGCCAGGTGGATGAACTAATTTATACTGAATATGGTTCACCGAAATTGGAATCTGGATGAGCTAAATTAACTCATTTTTCAATATAAGATTAGTATTATTCAAATTATCATGCATTGCAGTACTGGATTAAACCATTTACAATGATGTGAGACAAGGAGTTTCATTCATTTTTTAAATATGCATATAATAACATATTTCTTAAAACAAAGAAAAGTGTAGTCAGATTTTTTTTAACTCGAAGTAACCGAGTTACTTTACAACTTTGGCAAGTTTTGACGCTATATTATCTGCATTTATCATTAAAAAAAAATTTATTCCAAATAGAGTAAGAAAATGTTATAGAACTGTGTGCATATCACCACTTCAGTACTTACATGGTATCTGTTATAAAAAGAAACTGTTAGAACAATCTTCTAAAGTGGAAGAACAATCATTTTATTATAAAATAATAATAGTCCTATAGCACTTCATGATATCATATAATGCCGTTCTGGTGATTGAGCAATGTCCACCATCATACAGATGTAGGTTCTGTTCTTGTTTTATTAAGGTAAAACACTATCACCATAAAGCTATCCTGAGCATGACTATTGTAATCAAAGCCTTGCCAATCAACAAGGGCAAAAAAACTAAAAGATGTGCAAAAATGCAAATACCCCTCCTAGAATGTGAATCCCTTTAAGAAATTAAATTAAATTCATAATCATTGAAACGCCTTTGGTGCAACGGTTGGAATCTCAATAGAAATTTCAAAGTTAAGCATGCTCATATAAGAGCAATTTTACGATAGGTGAAAATTTAGGATATGTGACATCCTATGAAGTTACACTAAATGGGTGAACCATGAGGCTGTTAGGCCAAGCAGACAATATCACAATAGTAAAAAGTTTTGGCCGTTACAAATGGCATCAGAGCAATTCACCAACCGAAAGATAGTAAACATGTTCTTATCTGCCTGGTAGATGATTCTGGGTAAGGAAATTGATGAGAACGTCAGTTATCGAAGTGGAGGAGACTAAAAAACCGCTTAAGAAAATATAGTTAAATTCTTAATCACTAAGGTGTTTTGGTATAACAGTAGGAATTTTAGTAGAAACTCAATATGCTCGAATAAGAGTACTCATGGTATGTGCGATCTACTAAGAAGTTACACTAAGAGGACAAGATTGTAAGCCCGTTAGGTCAAAGCGGACAATATATAGATACTTAAGAGTTTGGATTGTTACATAGAACACCTTCATTACAGGAACATGTTATATGCAATCCTGCAAGTGAACATTAAAATAACTGTGAAATAAAATTCTGACAATCACAGTAGCTCACAGATTATAGCGGTAAAGCATCCGGGCCGCCTGCTTGACAGGAAGCTTTGCCATACCATCCGCATACTCGATGAAGACGTACTCCGTGGGATCCGAGGAACTCTTCGACACATCATACTTGATCGCTACAAATCTCCCAATACCCACCTTCTTATGCACAACATAATCTCCCGATTCAAGCGTGTAAGGATCCACCTTATAGCCAATCCCACCCTTGTCCTTGTTGTCTCCCTTAAGCTTCTGAAGCCCAAGTTGCTGCTGCTGCTTCACTGTCTTGATATACTTCTCCACCTCGGTGGAGTTTACTGCTTTATTCCCTGCCCTCAAACCCTGCCTCTTACCGAGTTCTTTTCGTATTCTCTCGTTTAATATGGAGATGTCGTCAAGATCGGAAGACAAGTTACCCTTCTCCTTCCAAGGTGCCACCGCAGAGCCATGGGAGGCCTCCGTGTAGACTGCGTTCGTGCGGACTGAGAACTTCCAATCCCTGCATGGGCATTTCGAAGGAGATGGCTTCGGAGGACCAAGCTGAACAAGGAAGTCCGAGAAAAAAAACCGAAATGATAAATCACGATGCCTGCGTTGCAAGTTTGGAAGCGGAAATGCTCCGTAAACCAAAGCCATTGCGGCAACCCAGTTTGGGTTTATCGAGAACTGAAATTCGCCATGCGAGGTTGGGATGAATGAGGGTTTTGGGAGGGTTTCGGTGTGGATTTGAGGGAGATGGTTTTTGTGGACAGAATTAGGAAACTGAGGCCGACGAAATTATTTGTACCGTTGGCTAATGGGTCTCCACTAAATTTTTTTTTAGGAGGATTCTGTAAATCTGTATTTGATTTAATTTAAAAGGATTCTGTAAATCTGGATTTAATAAATTCCGAGCCCGTTAGATTCTCAAAATTATTTGTCATAATAAATGTTAAATCTTATTAAATCTGAAGAAACTGTTTAAGAGTTTGGAAACAGATTTTAGGATTTAAAACTGTTAGAAATTTAAATATGAATGAATAATACTGAATTACTTTGACAACTTATCTAAAATTCAAAAAATATGAAATTACTATAAAATGTATTTAATTAATAGTTTTATTACTAATTCTAATACTAATTTATCAAACAATGTAATTAATTATTTCATTAATCACTTAAATATTCTACAACTAACTATTAATTTAATTATTATTTATAATGTTAATTATATAATTAAATATTCAATTTCAAATTATAAACCCTAAGCTAATTATACTCACTTTTAATTACAAATTATACAACTAATTATTTATTTAAGCTTAATTAGATTACTTAATTATACTACTAATTATTTAATTATTAATATTGTAGAGGCCTTTAAAGACTTGCTAATTATACTAAAATTATGTTAAATAAGATTAATTACTAATTTAGATGGAGGCTAGCTAGGTTTGCTTTGTTAATCTTCTCCATGTATCCATTCTTGTTACCTTTCCTCGTCGTCAGTTATTCATTGTTGCTTCGGCCTTGCTTGCTTAACGTGAAATAGTGTTGAAAGAGTCGCAATAGAAGCTATGTCGCCTCCTCCTCCGACGTCGGATTGAAAGACATGATGGGAGAGCACTCACTCTGAAGGTAATCATCTTTCTCCACAAAAAGGACGACGCACGAGTCGTAAATCCCGTAGTCAGTAAATCCCTCAAATCCGCCAAAGAATGGGATTCGGATTTGCACGGATTTATGTCGTAAATCCATGATTTACGTCGTCGTGGGATTTAGGTTAAATCCTGCTTAAATCTTATGCCAAATCTGATACCAAACAACCCCTTAATGTTATGCAAAATTTTGCACGCATAAAATTAAAATATGATTGTTGCGTGTTAGAGAATACGCGGCGGTAGAGTTTGTAGATTCGCGTCCGAGCGTTGCATGTAAATTTAACACACAAGCAAAAAAGAAAATGTAAACACCAGAGTTTTTACGTGGAAAACCCAAAAAGGAAAAAAAACCACGGGGCCTCGCCCAGTTGTAAAGTTCTACTAGTGTTTTTGTAGATTACAAATGGCTAATTCGTCCCACAAGTCGGGACAATCAGAATACAATTTGTTTCTTCCAGGAAGTTTACAAAGATCTAAAAATTCCCGGCGTTTCCCGAAAATCCGGCAGAGTTTCGGCGTATTCAAGCGGCGGGAAGAGCTCCGGCGGTGGTCGAGGAGGAGAGGAATCGCCTTTTCCCCTTTTCCTTATTCTTCTCTTCTTCTTCTCTCTCTTCACTTGAGTCCCCTTGGTGTAGAATGAGAGCTCTATTTATAGTTTTTCTGGAGTGGCATAGGCCGTAAATAGACGTGAGATCAGGGGTGAATTGGGAGTGTTTTGAATGGACGGCCGATATCGAATCATTCAATCATGAATCGTTCGTTGGGCATTTAAAGGCCTTAATGATGTCGGAATTCGGCAATCTTGGGCTCGTTGGATTTGTCTCGTCGAGCCGTTAGATTCGAGTATAAGCTCGTCAAAATCGGAGTCCGTTTATTAACTCAAATTGCAGTTTGACCTTCCAACAGTGCTTTGAGCCCTTGATTCGGACTCATTTGGGCTAGGATTGGGTTGATCTTGGTGTCGTTGGGTTCGTATTTTCGAGACGCTCAGTTTGACTGTAAGCTCGCTGAAATCGAAGTTCAGGTGCTCCCAAAATTAATTTTTGAAGTTTCCAACTAGTTTTTGCCTCGAGATTCGTGCCCGATCGAGATAATTTTGTGATGCCGTATCAGTTGCCCCCCTATTTTCGAACGTCGAAGCTCTAGGAGTCCAAAAATATATGCATCAAAAATTTGTTTTAGCCAAAACGCAAAAAATTGCGTTCCGAAAATTAAGTGTTTCTCGAAACTTGATGACAAAGGCTTCGTTGAGTCTTGAAAGTTGCAAATTTGAGCCCGGAATATCGAAAAATGTGTCCGGGGACCCCAAAAACGTTGAATTTGATCATTTCGGGGCGAAAAAATGGGCCCAAAACGGACCGGGCGGCCGAACCGGCCGGCCGCAGCCAGCGCGGAACAGCGGCAGCCGGACACTCCCGCGCGGTCCGCTTGCGCGGGTGCGCGCGGAGACCCGTTCGGTCTGCTCTGCAGACCGCTTCCGCGGATGTCTTCCGCGGTCCGTTTCGTGAAATGCTCCGCGGACCGCTTCCGCTGTCCGTTCCGCTGACCTCTCGTGCAGTCCGCTCCGCGGCATTGCCGCCGCTGCAGCCGCGGGAGCTCCTACCGGTGGCCAACCCTTGGCTGGCAGTGATCCGCGTGAAATGTTCGCGGATCTATGCGCTGTCCACGCGGTTTCGAGGAGAGAGAAGAGGCGGTTCGGCCCACCGCCTTTGTGGGCCCTACAGACACAAAAAGATGTCTTTTTGGCTTTTTTGGGTCCTAAAAATTCTGAAAAAAAAAACCCAAAAAATTCCAAAAAATTCGAAAAAAAATTAGAAAAATAGGAAAATTCGAAAATGACAATAACTCCCTCCTATTCTCTTCAAAACCTATAAATAGGCCCCTTAGGCCTTTAGGAAACTTGCAACTTCTCTTTCTTTCTCCCTCTGGCTCTTTGGCGGCAAAGGCTTCCGCTATTTTTGAGTTGGAAACTTCCCCTACTCGAATTAGTGCCCCTCCTCGCGCGCAGGAGTTACGGGATTTCTCTTTCTTCCCCCCACGGCTTTCTAACGGTCGAGGCTTCCGCTATTTGCGAGCATGAAATTTCCCCTGCTAGAGTTAGCGCCCCTCCTCGCGTACAGAAGTTACGGGATTTTTTTTTCTTCCCCTACGGCTTTCTGACTGTTGAGGCTTCCGCTATTTGCGAGCGGGAAACTTCCCCTGCTCGAATTAGCACCCCTCCTCGCGTGCAGGAGTTACGGGATTTTTCTTCCTGGTGGATTCTCGTGAGGTAATCAGAATGGGTGATCGCACTTCTACCAAAGATGTTCCCGTCGTGGAAGATCGTCCTATTGCGCGTCCAGAGGGTTCGAAGAAGGCTTCTAAGGCGAAAAAAGCCGACGACGTTGTTTCTACCATTATGGAAGACTCCTTCATCTCTTTTAGGAAAAAGTATCATTTTCCTAATGACTTGGTGATGAAGGTGCCGGCGAGATCTGAGCGCGCCTGCTTCCCTCCTCGAGGATACGTGACAGTGTGTGAGTTTAGTTTGCGAGTGGGGTTGCGATTTCCGCCGCCGCCCGAACTAGTTGATATCCTGACGGCTTGTGGATTGAGTTTGTCTCAATTCTCCTATCGGGCTATGTCGGTGGTAGTGGGTCTGATCGCATTTTTCAAAGAATATGGAGCGGTATTGTCTGCAGAATGCCTATCCCAGATGGGGCGTATCTACACTGATCCACAGGATCAAATTTCTTTTAGATCTAAGTGGTTGGACATTCGTACTCAGGATCCATCCAAGGATTGGATTAGCGATTATTTTTTTGTACTGAATGATTGGGGCCTCCAAGAAAGATGGGGAGAGTTAAGGGAGCTACCTATTCCCTTCATGTAGGAGCGGACTACTTGTTGAGTATGTTGAAGCTTCCTGATACCGAAGCTCTTCGTTACGAGATGCGCTCTCTCAGCAGATGCTTAAACGAGGAATATCTATTCAAGGTGGGGCTATCCACTCATGCAGAGAGGTCACACGCGCAGAAATTGAAGATATCTACAAAAGTCTCGGAGGTCCAAAAAACTCAACCCAGGCGACCTGAGGGCGAGGGAGATTCACATACGCCTAAGAAGAAGAAGTTGAACGAAGTTTTTGCAGTTGCTGGCAAGTGCCCTCGTTTTTCTCCGTCTATGATATACATTCCAGAGGATGTTCTGAAACATAAGTGCATCGGTCGTCGACGAGCCGAAGAGTTGTTGAGTTCACATTCTCTCTATCTCCATTGTATTTGCGTCTAATTTCGGGGATATACTTTTCACTTATTGATTCTTTTTTGAACAGTACCTTAAGTTGAACAAAATCTTGGATGATTGGAATGATGAGTTCGTGAAGGTCAAATACCTCCAGGGAGAATACAAGAAGAAATACGACGGCAGAGTGAAGGAAATGGAGACAGTGGAGAGTCAACTCGATCAATGTAGAACAGAATTGGCGAACAAGATTGCTTCGACCTCTTCCCAGAATGAGCGGATGGATCGTTTGCATATTCAATTGATGGAGGCGGAGGCAACAAACAACCAACAACTGAAAAATATGCGAATCCTCGAGGCTGAGAATAAGAAGCTCCTGAATAAGTTGTCAAAGAAGGTAGCTCAACTGTCACCATCTGCAACCGTAGAGGAGTTCAAAAAATCTTATGCTTTTAAGATTTTTATCGAGGATCAAGTCCAGGAAGCCCGCGATTATTTTTATGACGTAGAGGTGAAGGCCTTAGAAGCAGAGCTTATACAGGATGGCTTCATTAGAGGCTTTATGAAGGGCGTCGTGCTGTGAAATGCAGGAACGGAGGGGATATCGAGGGGTTGACCACTTGACCCCAAGCCAAGCTTCCGGTGATCCTTCGCAAGATTCTGGCGGCGAATAATTGGAGAGTGATTTGCAAAAGATCTTCGCGTTGGAAGAGGACGACGATGATGATCTTGAGATTCTGTAGAACTATTTTGATGCTTTCTGTGTTGCTTTTATTTTTGTTGCGATGATTATTCGTAAGTTCATGTTGTTCGTGTGTTGTACATGTTGTTTGTAGGTTTTTATAAATAAAAAAGGCATTTTTTTTTTCTTTTTCATATATGTTAACTCATATGTTAAAGAAGTCCTTTTGACTTGCACGAATATGAGAGATATCCACTTTGGGACACTCTGACCTATTCGAGGTTGTTAATGAAAGCAATTGCTTGATGATTTTAACCTGTGTGGAAGAGGTCGGACTAGATCCCCCTGGGATTAGTCGTCTATTGATTGAGATACAACATAAGTTGTGTATTTCTCGAATCATAGGAGAAAGCTCAAAATATAAGAGATAGTGTAATGACAAAGCAAACATCACATTACTGTATTATATAAAACAGTAAAATAATTCCCTAGTAAACTTAGGGATACAAAAACAAGTGTTCTTGAAAAACTCAAAGAAAATACAAGGCACAACTACAAAGCAAATCAAACATCACGCATGACAGATAGTAACATCAATCTTCTACTGATAGTACTTGCGAAGGTTTCCCACATTCCATGTTCGGGGAAGCATTCTTCCATTGGCATCTTTCAATTTGAAGGTCCCAGGCTTATCCATAGCTACCACCAAATAAGGACTTTCCCATAGGGGGGAAAGCTTATTGCGTTGAGCGCCTTTTCCAGTAGCTTCAATGCTTCACAGAACTAAATCCCCAATGGAGATAGTTTGAGGCTTTATGCTCCGATTGTAGTGGCGAGTGATCCGTTGATGGTATGTAGTGACCTTGAGTGAGGCTTTATCCCTTGCTTCAGGGAGGAGATCTAGATTTGTCCTGAGTTTCTCCTCGTTGTTATCAAAGTTAAAAGACTGAATTCTGCTGCTCAGGACTCCGATATCTACTGGTATAACCGCTTCTGTACCAAAACAGAGGTTAAACGGAGTCTCTCCTGTAGGGGTCCTAGCCGTGGTACGATAAGCTCAAAGGACATTCAGAAGTTCTTCAACCCATTGCCCCCCAGCCTTCCCTAGACGTGTCTTCAGTCCTTTCAAAATTGTTCGATTAGTAACCTCTGTTTGCCCATTTGCTTGAGGATGGGTGACAACTGTGTGGACGAGCTGAATCTGGAAATCTTTACATAATGAGGTAAAGATTTTTCCAGTAAATTGAGTTCCATTGTCGGTAATGACTTTTGCTGGAATCCCGAAGCGGCAAATTATGTTCTTCCATAAGAATTGTTTGGCATTTGCTTCGGTAATTTTTGCCAAGGGTTCTGCTTCCACCCACTTCGTGAAGTAATCTATAGCTAGGATGATAAACTTCCGTTGTCCTGTAGCTATAGGGAAGGGTCCCATTATGTCGATTCCCCACTGGGCGAAAGGCCAGGGGCTTTGAAGATATGCAAGTTCTAGAGCTGGAGTATGGATAAGATTGGAATGCAATTGGCAGTTTATGCACTTTCGTGTAAACTCAAGTGCGTTTTATTTCATTGTGGGCCAATAGAACCCCTGCCTCATTATCTTGTAAACCAAAGCTCTTCCTCTCAGATGCTCGCCACATACTCCTGAATGAACTTCTCGGAGTGCATAATCAGCTTCTGAAGGTGGGAGACACTTCAGATATGGCCCGGTGAAAGCGCGCTTATACAACTCACCACCAATGATGGTGAAATTTGTTGCTCGTCTTCGGAGTCAAGTTGCAACCATGGGTTCTTCAGGTAGTACCCCATATTGTAAGAAAGACAAAATGGGATCTATCCAAGACTCCTCCCTTGTTTCGTTGATCGATTATATGACCAATGGATCTTGAATGTTGAGAAAGTGGATATCCTCAATGCACTTCCTCTTGTAGATGTCACCTGTGGCTGATGTTGCAAGCTTTGAAAGAGTGTCTGCTCTTACATTTTGCTCTCGGAGAATATGTATGATCTGATATTCTCCTATTCGGGTTAAAAGCAGTTTTGCAATCCTGCAATATTGAGCCAGTTGCGAATTGTGGATATCGAATTCTCCCTCTACTTGGGATGCAACTAGTTGTGAATCGATGTGGACTACCAGGTTCTGCACTTCACAATCAATTGCTAGTTTTAGCCCAGCAATAAGAGCTTCATATTCCGTCATGTTATTTGTTGTCGGGAACTTGAGTCGGAGCCCATACTCAAGAGTAATCTCCTACGGAGATATTAACAGAATTCCAGCTCTCTCACCAGAACTTCCCGAGGATCCATCAACATACAACGTTCAACGCGGAGGAGAAGGCAAAGTACCTGGTTGAACATCAGATACTGGGACGGTGCATTCAACCACAAAATCTGCGAGTGCTTGAGATTTTATATCGGGTCTAGGCAAGTAGTGAATGTCAAATTCGCCAAGTTCTACGGACCACTTGACGAGCCTACCCGATGCTTCTGGTTTTTGCAGAATACTTCTCAGCGACAGATTTGTGTAAACTCCTATTGAGTGGGCTTGGAAGTGAGGACGTAGTTTCCTGGCAGAATAAACTAACGACAATGATGTCTTATCTGCTAAGGGATAATGCCCCTTTGTCTCAGATAGGATTTTACTGACATAGTAAACGGGGCGTTCAGTAGCATTTTCTTCCCGTAACAAGACCGAATTGATGGCTTGGGCCGAAACAGCTATGTATAAATACAACCTTTCTCCGGACGTCGGTTTAAAAAGTAGCGACAGGGAGGCCAAATACTTTCGTAGCTGTTCGAAGGCTTATTAGCATTCGTCCGTCCATTGGAAACCAGAGTTGTGGGCACCTCTGAGTATTTTAAAGAAAAGAAGATATTTGTCTCCTGAACGTGCCAGGAAATGTGACAATGCTGCAATTCTCCCGTTCAGTCTTTGGACTTCCTTGATGTTCTTCGGGGGCACCTTATCTCTTAATGCCTTGATCTTTTCAGGATTAGCTTCAATTCCTCTGTGGGTTAAAATAAAACCCAGAAATTTTCCAGAAGCAACTCCGAAGGCCATTTGGCGGGGTTGAGACGCATATTGTAACGCCTCAGCAGACGGAAGCACTGCTCCAAGTCGGAGATATGTTGAGACTTTTCGAGACTCTTTACCAACATGTCATCGACATATACCTCTATATTACGCCCAATAAGGGTTTTGAAAACTTTATTCATGAGGCATTGGTAAGTTGCTCCAGCATTCTTGAGCCCGAAGGGCATTACCGATAACAGTACAGTCCTCTGTCTGTTTGAAATGCTGTTGCTTCTTCATCAGTCGGATTCATCTTGATTTGACTGTAACCGGAGTATGCGTCCATGAAACTCATCATTTGATGCCCAGAAGTGGTATCGACTAACTGGTCGATGCGTGGAAGGGGAAAACTGTCTTTTGGGCAGGCCTTGTTGAAATCAGTATAATCTATGCACATTCTCCATGCGCCGTTCCCCTTTCAAACCAAGACAACATTTGCCAACCAATTAGGATGATGCACTTCTCGTATGAATCCGGCTTTTAGAAGTTTGTCTACCTCTTGTTCGATCGCCTGCTGACGGTCGGGTGCAAAATTCTGTTTCTTCTAGATGATTGGTCCGTTTGCCGGATTGACCTTAAGGGAATGTACAATTATTTCAGGGTCAATCCCGGGCATATCCGCCGGACTCCATGCAAAGATATCCTGATTTTCCCGCAGAAAATCTGTGAATATTTCTTCTTGTCTCCTGAGAGAAGTGACCCAATTTGCACCGTTTTTAGAGGGTGTTCTTCAGAGATGGATACAGTGGTGAGTTCTTCTACTGGAGAGGCTCTCTAAGGTATGTCCTCGCTCCGGAGATCAAAATCCTTAATGTTTAGAGTATCAGTCGGGTGTGTTTTGACTTGCCTGAGATAGCAGGTTTGTGCTGCTTGTTGATCCCCGCACACCACACTAACTCCTGTTGGAGTGTGGAGCTTCAGCTTGAGGTGAGGGATAGAGGTGATAATCCCAAAAATTGATTGGAGTTGCCTTCCAAATATAGTGTTGTAAACCGATTCAGACTTTACAACAATGAACTGAACAGAGTGTGTGGATTGTTGGGGGAATTCTCCAAGTACAACTGAAATACTAATTATCCCTTCTGCTCGTACAGGTCGATTATCAAATCCGTACAGAGGGCCTGCAGCGGGCTGAAGCTTTTCTCTTGTGAGACCCATATTGAGGAAGGTAGAATAGAACAGGACATCCACGGAGCTACTGTTGTCCACAAGGATTCTCTTGACATTGTAGCACGGGTCACCTATGCCCGCATTGATAACAAGCGGATCTTGGTGAGGGGTTTTTACTCCCTCCAAGTCAGAATCATCAAAGGTGATGGAGTGATCTACACGAGCTTTCTTTGGAGTTGGAGTTTTGTTCACAGCCAAAAAGACTTTATCAGATAGCAGAGGACCTCCAGCTATTGTCTCAATTTCTCCAACTGCTATTCGGTTGTTTACCGGTGGCCTCTGTTGTCGTTCATGCCCCCCAGCGGGACGAGTTTCCTCTCGGGGAGGAGGATTCTGAATAAACTGACGGAGATATCCTTGGCGGATAAGCCTTTCAAACTCCTCCTTCAGTTGTCTGCAAGCTTCGGTAGAGTGACCACGACTACGATGAAAATGACAGTATTGGTCTTGATTTCATGTGTTCGGCTTCAAGGGATGTGGCCACTTTACTGTATCCTGATCTCGAACAGCCATTAGCACATTTGCTCGAGATGTATTGAGAGGAGTGTATTCTTTTTCTTGTCGAGGTTCTCGCCGTGGCAATGGAGGCCTCGGGGGTAGATTGTTCTTCCCTTACTTCTTTCGTTGCGAGGAAGAATTATCTGTTCCCGGCGCTTCCTTGCGCTTTCCAGTAGATTGTTCAAACTGCCTCCTATGGGCGTTTATAGCCTCATCCGCCGATATTTGAGCTTCTACCCAGTGAATTAAATCGGCGTATGATGAAACGGTGTCGCGCATAAGTGCCAAATAGAAGGGGCCAGGGCGAAGGCCTCCAAGGAAGACTCCCCTCAACAGTTCAGGATCTACTTCTGGGATTTGTTGAGCTTCAGTGGAGAATTGCTGAAAATACTCCTTTAAAGATTCTCCTTCATTTTGGCGGATTCCAGAGAGGTGGGAGGAACCCTTAGCAATCCTTCGGTTGGCTACGAATTGCTCGACAAAAGCTTTTGCTGTGACGTCCCAGACATCATTAGTGAAAGGATTCATCTGACAGTCTTACTTTCTTTCTTTTTTTTTTCTCGCTCAGATCAATATAGACATCCAGAAATGATAATTACATTAAAGAAAACAAATACATCAAAATACTATAATTCACATTTCGGCATTTCATATATACAGTCAAAAGGAGCGTCTAAAAGAACATGTACAATAGCCGCTCGGGCTACAAAACAAAGCCAGAACATAAACTACGAAAACCTATACTAGCGTCTGAAAGAAGCTTCATGCGGGAGGCTCTGCACCTGAAATCGTTAACCATATATAATGAGCTTAAATAGCCCAGTAGGTCACCAAAGCCTACAACTGAAATCAAAGCACGACACGAAAGTAATTAGTAATATGCATGTTAAATAGTCAAATCATTATCAGTCACTTGCACATGATCCTTAAATCAATGCAGATACAACAATCAGTACAGAAACAGAGGAATTAGTACAAAAACAGAAACCACTGCATAAATAATAGAATCCAAAATCATCAATGATAGAATCAGTGAACAGTAGGAAATCCATAAAGCTCAATAAATCAGTTCGTGCATCAAAATCTCTTTAATAGTCGTCTTATCTATCACATCAGTCTATAACATTATTCGAATCAATGTAGTAGAATCATATCACAGCATACCAACATACACTTACAAATTCTAGTTCTTTATCACTTGCTTAATAAATCACATGCAATCCAGTAATTGGTATCACGTGCTCAGTGAGTCACATGTCACTTGCTCAGTATATCACGTGCATGAAGTCAGTTCAGTGAGTCAGTAGTAGCAGTGTATGTATCAATATCAGTAACAATCCAATGACGACATGAACGATTATGCTATAACGGTGAAATCATGTAGTAACAGCAAATTCGTACAATAACGATATATCCGTATAGTAAATAAGTTCGTACTAATAATTCCGTCAAATCAAATACGATTAACATCACTCAATCATATCAATAGAATCAATCAGATCAATAAAGAAATCACTTCCGGTTAATAATATCAAACGGTATGAAATCACATAAAATAATCAATACAGTAAAAATAATATTCTATATCATATGGTCAGTGTATCACACGTATCGGTCAGCATTCGGTGTATCACGTGCTATAAGATCAGTACAATTATCAGTATCGGTGAATAAGTAGTATCGATATCGGTAGTATCAACGAATCGATGCAGTATCAATATCCATATGATCTGTGTTCAGTGACAGGTACATTATGAAATATCAATGAAATCGTGCAATGACAGGAAACTCATAAATCCGTACATAATTCAGATAATCACAGAAATTGTATATAATCAAATGAAATACGATATTCAGATACTTGATTAAAATCAAACAGCTGATACAGAAGAACTGAATTTATTTCGAATAGCAGAATATTCAAGTTAGATTTCGCAAAACCAACGAAATCGTACAGAATAACTAGAATTATACAGAACAAATAGAATCATACAGAATAAATGGAATCGTACATAACAAACAAAATCATACAGAATAAACGGAATCGTACAGAAATCATATATCATATATCAGATAATTCACAAAACATATCAGATAATTTACTAGAAGCAGTTATTCAAATTGTCGTACAGAAATCAGAAAATCATGTAGAAATCATATAGTCATCAGAATACAAATACTTGATCAAACAGGAATCAAATCACTGATACAGAAAAACAGAATTCACGAGTCAGATTTTACAGCACAAACAGAATCGTACGGAGTAAACAGAAATCGTACATAATAATAGAATCGTACATAACATATTTCAAATCAGATAAAATCACATTCATTTCAGATAATTTTATAATTCATAAAACAGATCAGATACGTCACAGAACAGATTATCAGATATCAAACATCATATTCATATCACGTATCACATATCAGATTTCAGATTTCAGATTCCAGATTCCTAGACCCTTACAGAATCTATACGGATTCTGGCCTCTTGTGTCTCCCTTTGTGCTTGTGCACCAGAACAGAACAGATATATGTAGAATTTTCGGTACAGAGCTTCCTTTCAGATTTCAGAACTTCCCCTTATGTCTCCCTTTGTGCAGAACAAAACAGATATATATAGAATTTTCGTAACAGAACTTCCTTTCAGATGTCAGAACTTCTCCTTATATCTCTCTTGTGCTTATAGCACCAGAACTTCCCCCTTTGCAGATTTAGAGCTCATTTTAGATTTCCCGGACCCAGACAACGGAATCACATAGGATTTCGGCCCCTTATAACTCCCTTCTGATAACATGCATACATTAAAACATTCAAATTAGAAAATCGGATTTCGTCAGAAAACTCGTCAGCGGCGTAATGGCAGTATACGGAATTTACACAAAAATCACAGATTCAGAAATTTACTAAATTATCACAGAATATCCACAACAACATTATAAGATTTTTATCGTACTAAAGCAACATTTTTCAACACCCAAATAATTTTCTATTCGATAAAAATCACACAGAACTCAAAATTACCGGTAGAAACTTTACAGAAAATACTCAAAACGTTCAGACATATCATATCAGAAACATATCAAAAGTTGCATGGTAAAACTTTCGCCATTTCAAAGAAATACAAGAAATTCGGTAACGGAAACACAAAACTGAGCAGAAAAATATCAAAACACAAAATCTTCAAAAATAGAAATAGGATTCGGAGTCCTTACTGCGAGACAGACAAATCTTCCAACTGCGTCGTCGGATGAAAAGCGCTCCGAGGGCTCCAAAACCAAACTTTTTTCTTACTTTCCTTCTTTTTCTCTCTCCTGCCTTCACTTTCTCTCTCTTCAAAATGAATCCAAAATATCTCTATCGGATATTTATCAACACTGATCGTCCCGGACGATCCAAATTCATCCCGGGACGAACTCCTCTGGACACGGATCATACAAACGAAATTAATTCCAATTTATTTCGTCCCTGAACGATGCTCTCGGGTTCAGTTCATCCCGACCCTTCCAGATTCGTACAAACAAAAATGACAGATTTCTTCACAATTTTTTTCAGTTCATACGGACTAACTGCACTCAAAAAATCAGCTTTGGAGGGGTTTTACATTTGCTAATTTCATAAATGAAGGGATCGTCCCTGATGGAAGCGAGTAGAACCATATGCGAGCCTGTCCTTTGAGAGTGGCAGGAAAGACTTGGCAAAGGAGAGCGTCCGAGGCTCACTGAATGTGCATAATGGTTCTGTAGTGGTTGATATGCTCGTATGGGTCGGACGTTCCGTCGTAAGACTCGATGCTGGGTAGCTTAAATTTAGATGGAATGGGATGTTGTAGTATGGCCTCAGTTAGAGGTGATGATTCCTGAAAGTCTCTCTATCAGAGAGTTTGTCTCGCATCCCCTTGGGGGAATTCTTCCCTTACTAACTTTCGCAGTTCGTGGCGCAGGGCGTCGTGAGGGAGCTCTGCTCCATGTGGCTGAGCAGAGTCTTCAGGGAGATCTGGGAGGATGCGAGGCTATCGAATCTGTGGGCTCCAAAAAATTCCATTTTGGGATGTGTGATCCCGGAGGAATTTTCAGAAGGCAGATTGGGTTTGTAGATAAGACACTACCCAGAGATTTCGCCCTCATTTGGTGAGGACTTTTTGATCTGAGTTCTGGTTTCCTATAGGCGCAAGCCCCTATAGTTAATTACCCCTCCTGATAACAAGAGAGAACTTTCGATTAAGGCTAGTCGTTCAAGCGTTCATATAGGTAATGAACCTATCGTATAATAGCAATAATTTAGGATTTTGAATTTTAAAGTTTGGAATTTAGAATTTATCACCATAAACTTAAAACTGGTGGTGGGGGGAATGAAGACGAGCCCGATCAAGATCCCATGGTTCCGTCGTCCCGGGCTGTCATGATCCCTGGTCTACTTAGTCAAAGGAGGTAGTCGACCCAACCTGACAGAAGGCATCTTGTCGGCAGCCATGGGTTGCTTCGTCCAAGAATACCTTGTAGACCTAGGTTGATGCTTGTCTAAGGGGATATATATGAATCCACCTTAGCTGACAGAGGGCTTTATGCCTATCAGATATACCCTATGATCCATCGCTCAAGGGTTTGACGCCTTTAGGGAACATACGGGCTTTGGCCGTGATCGTAATATAATGGTGCCATGTTGCGGCAAAACCACCCGATCAGAGGGCACGTGCCACGTCCCTGTTGGCAAGAGACTGTTTGAGGATGAATCAAAGTGATACACCCGACATGCATTCGCTCTTTGTGAGCTGAGGTTAATTTCAGATTTATCACCCCCGACAAACAATTGCGGGAGATGGATGATTTTTTTTAATTTTGAGTTTTTAGGTGATTGATTTTATTTCAAGAATTTGAGTTGTTATTTGATTTGAGATTTGACCCCTCCGGTTGAGATTTCCAATCAACACGGCCATCATCGGGGGTGATTTTAAAATCATTTGTATTTTCATAGAATTTTGGGAGACATTTTGTATTTCAAGTTATGTCGACTCCGGTCCTTTCAAGGAGGAGGATGAAACTTGAATATTAAACCCGCGCAGCATTCTCGAATCGTTGGATTTGAGATTTATATGCGACGATCGGAGCACATGCGGGTGTATATTTAGTTCAAGGGATCATATTTAATACATAAGGGGAATTTTAAAATATTTAAACATAATCCATTATGCGAGAGTAATTTTATTTAGAAAATACCCAAAACTTCATTTAAGGGGCCTATGAACGCCTTCTGTCCGCTTGTATATATGTTGCGGATCCGGTGGCGTGGAAGCTTTCTAGACTTCAGTTATTGCATTTAGTTTATTTTAACCCCTCGTCACTTAGCACAACTCGTAAAGGGTGTTTACTCAATCCCCACTACTAGATCATTTTCGTAAAAAAAAATTATCTTATTTGCTACAAATTCCTTTATTCTTTCCCGTAGGAGATTGTGTCTTTCCTTGCAGGCTAGTTGTTTTGAGCACTACGAATTCCCTATTCCTGCTAATAGGTGAATTGTAGTATACTTGTAGTGGGTATTATAAATTATCTACTCACATTTATAGGTAAATTATAATATGCCTCTCACAAGTCTGTTAATATTGCTCATAGAACAACACAGCGAATTATATTCATTACAAATCATTCGCTGTTAAAGGCGACCTAGATAATTTCTCAATTTATTTGATTATAAAGTCTTTATGAGAATAATCAATTTTTCAAATCATCAAATTGTGATTCCTCTTAATTGTTAAACGCATTTATGTATTGCTCATTAAAGTTTTCTGTAACTCTAATGATCTCTTCACATGCATGGATGATTAGGTCCCTCTGCAAAACTACAAGATTTGGGAAGGCTTTGTTCGGTTCTATATAGACTCGGAGAGGTACCAAGTCTTAACCTATATCCATCTATGGAAAGAAAATATAAGCCTATATCCACATAGCATGAGATTTCTCAAAGAACTTTTATAAGAGAATTAGACCATTCAAAACAAAATTGTTTTAAGAAGAGCATTGCCGGATATAAGGGATTCTTCTATTAGTACTCATTTGCATTTCATTTAGACCTCGTAATTTTGCAATTTACAATTTTAGTTTAAACATTACATCATACTCATTGTATAATGTTTCAATTTAGGCCTAATTCAGGGATCTTATATTGATTGATTTGAGTCCAAATATGAGTCCGATTCGAGTTTAAGTCCAATTCGAATTTAAATCCAATATTATTTGATCGAATTTTATTTAAAATTGATTTTAAATTTGAATTATATTCAAATCAATTTTAGATTTTTTAGTCCAAATGTTCACTGAAAATTTCGGCAGCCTCACGACGTCTCCTCCCCACCGAGGGAGAAATCGGGACGGCACTGCCGTAATTTCTTCCTACCCGGACCTAAGGTCAACGGCGTAGGGGCTTCGAATTTAAACCATCCCACCAGGATCTAAGATCGACTGCGTGAGGTCTTCAATTTGGAACCATCCCGGCCGGATCTAAGATGCGACGGCCGGGGTCTTCGAATTTTAAAACCATCTGCCCAGATTAAAAATCAACGGTGCAGGTCTTCAATTTCAAACCATCCCGGTCGGACCTAAGGTACGACGGCCGGGGTCTTCGACACCTGTTGAAAATCCTTCCTCTTTTTTTAATGTTATTATGTTTATATATATATATATATATATATATATATATATATATATATATATATATATATATATATAATACATAATATATAATATATATTATATATTATATATTATAGTATAACATATAATAGAGAGAGAGGGAGAAGGTTCGGGCTAGGGCAGAGCCCGATCGGAGACGGGGAGGCGAGATCGGAGGCACGCACGGCGGAAGCGGAGACGGAGGCTAGTCTGGCCGGAGGCAGGCGGGTCCGGCGGCGAGTCCTTCGTCGACGGCAGGCAGCGGTGGGTTCTATGGCGTTGGCAGGCGGCGGTGGAAGGCTGGGATCGACGGGAGTAATAGATAAGTTGACTCAAACGGAGGAGACGAACGAGAGCGCAGGTATGGGCTTCGATTTCTCCTTCTCTGTGTTCCTTTCTTTCGGTTCGTGAGTGTGCGTATCTTTCAACCGAATGAGAGGTCCTTTTTATGCCGTGAGAGAGGCAATGGTTGAACCGTCGTGTCCGATCGGGTATGTCGGTGGGATGAACGGTTGAATCTCTTTTTTTTTTTTTTTTTGTTCGGAGCAGTTACAGTCAACAGAATTGAAGGTGAAGGATGTGTAGAACTTGTTGTATCGGCAAGTTCATTATCCTGTCGAGACTGAGGAAATCTTCTAGGTGGGAGGAGATGAACTTCTGCGTGAAGATGTCCAAATTGGACATCCTCAACCCGTGATGGATTCTGGGGGAGGAAAACTTCCTCCTGTTGTGCTAATGCTGGCTGTCGATTCTCCCGCAGGAGTTGAAGAATCTCGTTCTGAGATTCTTCCATTTTCCGGATTTTTTCTTCCAAAAAGGTCCTGAGGTTCTTTCGCCGGCAGCATTTTGCCCCCCAGGATGCAAAGATGCTGACATTGGTCATCTATGGTTAATAGACGAGTTTCAGGACTGACGAGAGTTGGAGCGAGAAGCTCCAACCAAACGACTGCTGCGCCTATTCACCATCGTAGCAGTACTCGAAGTAGTGGGACAGTGCTTCCCACAGACGGCGCCAAACTGTTGCGTGTTAGAGAATACGCAGCGGTAGAGTTTGTAGATTCGCGTCCGAGTGTTGCACATAAATTTAACACACAAATAGAAAAGAAAATGTAAACACCAGAGTTTTTACGTGGAAAACCCAAAAAGGGAAAAAACCACGGGGCCTCGCCTAGTTGTAAAGTTCCACTAGTGTTTTTGTAGATTACAAATGGCTGATTCGTCCCACAAGTCGGGACAATCAGAATACAATTTGTTTCTTCCAGGAAGTTTACAAAGTTCTACAAATTCCCGGCGTTTCCTGAAAATCCGGCAGAGTTCCAACGTATTAAGGCGGCGGGAAGAGCTCTGACGGTGGTCGAGGAGGAGAGGAATCGTCTTTTCCCCTTTTCCTTCTTCTTTTATTCTTCTTCTCTCTCTTCACTTGAGTCCCCTTGGTGTAGAATGAGGGCTCTATTTATAGTTTTTCTGGAGTGGCATAGCCCATAAATAGGCGTGAGATCAGGGGCGAATTGGGAGTGTTTTGAATGGACGGCCGATATCGAATCCTTCGATCATGCACCATTCGTTGGGCATTTAAAAACCTTAATGATGTCGGAATTCGGCGATCTTGGGCTCGTTGGATTCGTCTCGTCGATTCGTTTGATTCGAATTTAATCTCGTCAAAATCGGAGACTGTTTGGTAACTCAAATTGCGGTTTGAACCTTCCAACAGCACTTTGAGCCCTTGATTCGGACTCATTTGGGCTCGGATTGGGTTGATCTTGGTGTCGTTGGGTTCGTATTTCCGAGACGCTCAGTTTGACTATAAGCTCGCTGAAATCGGAGTTTGGGTGCTCCCAAAATTAATTTTTGAAGTTTCCAACTAGCTTTTGCCTCGAGATTCGTGCCCGATCGAGATAATTTTGTGATGCCGTATCAATGATGACTATAAACTCAAGTATAATTAGCATGCACTTAATAAAAGTCTTTTACTTCCTTAAAAAAATAAATCTGCAAATTATTACGCACTTCTACTTTTGATTATAGAATTTGGGGATAACAACAGTGATTGTTGGTAGTGGTCGTTGGTAGTGAAAATGGCTGACAGTAATGATAGTCAGAAAATTCTAGAAAGTTTTTTAGTCTTTTTAGTTTTTGGATCTCTCTCCTTCATGTAAAGAACGATGTTTTATTTATAAGTTTTATTATGGCATTTTGGTAATTTGAATCATAATCCAAAATGCTCTAAGTTCGTATCTATTCCCTTGATCATGAAGTATTTTGTTAGCATTTAAGTGCCTTCATGATGTCAAAATCAAATGATATTAGGCTCGTTGGATTCTCGAGTTGACAATAACCATGTCAATTTTAGAGCTCAAATAATCATACTTTTAATTACAAAATTTTCCAATTCAAAGATTGCCTTGGGATTAGTTGAGATCATATAAATTTTATGGAGTCATGTCACAAATAAAGTAGGAATGAATAATAATAGCTTGGTGGGTGTAACACCTAGTGAATTTGTGCACAGTCGCTGTCACAACCCAACCGATATGACCCTACAGTACCATATAGGTCATATCGTGTCGAATCGAGGCATGAAGTATATGCTGACCTCAAGATCCAATTGGAGAAATGCTAAGGAACAAAAACATTCAAATTTTGCACACAACGCAGAGCATACTGAATTTCATAAATATCTTTTTTATATGTAATAAAAAAATACAAGTATAATCTATGGTCTATCTTTTTTATATGTAATAAAAAAATACAAGTATAATCCCTTCTCACAGCAAATACAATCCCTTCTTTGTAAATATTTTTTTCATAATTCAAATATTTCAAACACATATATTGAAAACAAAGCACATTTTACACTATTGAAGCAACTCCAATGTTATTGCATAATACTATAAAAATGCTATAATGGCTGTCAAAATAATTTTCCACCCTGTATTATATAGTTTATCAAAACTAAAATTCTACACAATTACTAGAATATATGTAAAACAACAATATGAAGCTTTAACTGAACTAATGCACTATTTTTAGATGTCAAAATAAATTTCTGAATTGATACAAATCGCTCAGTGCAAATTCTCAAATAAAAACTCAAAATATTCAGAATAATCACCAATTCACTCAACCAAAACATTAAAAGTTGCACGGATGAAATTTATAGGAATTCAATAAAATCATATTTTTGTAAAACAAAATTATAATTTAATCAGAAAAATAAAAATAAATTCAAATTACTAAAAATTGATATGGGCAAAATATAACCTATCTCAACCCATGTTACTTTTTGAGCTAGGCTGACAGCTGAAAACGACTCAAACTAGCCCAAAATGAACTTTCTCTCTCTCTCTCTCTCTCTCTCTCTCTCTCTCTCTCTCTCTCTCTTCTCTTATATATATATATATATATATATATATATATATATATATATATATATATATATATATATATATATATATATATATATATATATATATATATATATATATACCTAATATGTTGCCTAAGTGGATAAAATTGGTTTAATTAATGAAAATTGATATTTATATAAAGAATTCAGGCCTGATGTCGTTAGTGCCCAAACTTAATAGCGCTACGCCTCTCCCACTAGGAGCTTCTAGTGTTTTAGCAACAAAACCAAGCACCACTGTGTTAGCGCAACTTTTCAAATTTTAAAGGGCATAGTGCCAAGGCGCCACCTTCCCCAACGCCACGGTGCTCTACGGGAAAACCCAAATTCACATAGCATGCAAACAAACCTCTATATATGACCTGCTTCAGAACACATGTTTACTTTCGCAGGCATACAAATTATTTCTAGACATATGCAGAATAGTTCAAATGAAGAATTTTATATCTATTACTTTTCCCTTTGTAAATTTTTTAGTATATGATTTTATTGAGTTTTTCTAGCAATAGTAATAGTTATATAAAGTCATAAAATATTCATGTGAATATTCCTCTGAAGTTGGAAATCGATATATTATTATTTAGTGAGTATTATATTTTACAAGCAACGTGGCTTTTTCATGCCCTGCATAAACATTGCATTGAAAAGTACAATTCAAGTATTGTTGCATTCAATTCATAGCATAGCATCGGAGATATGCGCATATTTGAAAAAGTGCACATTGTGATATCATTTGTATTATGTTCGTCCCCATCTACCCAGTGGAGGTGTGTGAGGTATTATAATCCCACTTGCTGTAGCATATATGAGATGTTATGTTACACTGTTCTATTCTTATTCTGACCACTTGTTATCCAATATTATCATAACACAACCGTACCATCAGGGCTGTCAATAATTGACACGACCCGAAAACCCGACTCGAACACGACCCGGAATTTTCGGGTTGGACATGACCCGTTCGAAAAACGGGTCGCGTTCGGGTTCATAAAAGTGACCCGGATGGAATTTCGGGTCGGGTCCGGGTTAACCCGGTAACCCGCTAACGACCCGTTTCGACCCACGGTATATTTTACGCGGCGTAAAACGTGTGCCGGCGTGCCGCGTGCGTAAGCGGGATTCATTACGACTTAAGGCCTTAAGGGTTAGGGTTTCGTCATTCTCATTTCACGCGCCGTAAAGTCGAGCTCTCCTCTCCTTCGCTGCTTCGCTGCTTCGCTGCTTCGTCTAGGGTTTCCCGTTTCCGAATATCGTTTTCTTCTCTACAGATCTCCTCGATCTGTCGACAGTTTACTCTCTTCTCCTTCTGTGGCAGATTCTTGGTCTGTGGTTTCGTGGTGTTCATCGTGCACATCTGCTTTGGATCAACAAGAACACTTACCTCTCTCGTTGTTTGTATCTCTCATCTTCTTTCCTTTCTTCTCCTTTTCCTTTGATCTACATGTTGTGAAATGCGAAGTTCCTTTTGGGGTTAGGGTTTTTCCGATATTCTGGTGCAAATGAGCCAAGTCGAGCTCGATATTGTCGTTTTCTTTGTTCAGTTTCTGCTGGTTTTTTTGTTAGGTTATTGCAGTGATGCACTTATGTCATTATGTGGTTGAAACGAGCCAAGTCGAGCTCTATGCTATCGTATTTCTGTTAAGTTTTGACGGTTTTTTTCTGTTCACTTACTGCTGTTAATTCTGTGCAATCGAGATCGAGCCATGTCGTGCTCTATGTTGTGGTATTTTTGTGCAATTTCTGCTGTTATTTCTGGTGCAAACGAGCAAAGTTGAGCTCGATTTTCTAGTTTTCTTTGTTCAGTTTCTGCTGTTTTTCTGTTAGGTTATTTCAGTGATGCACTTATGTGGTTGAAACGAGCCAAGTCGAGCTCTATCATCTATGCTATCTCATTTCTGTTTAGTTTCGGCTATTTATTTCTGTTCACTAACTGCTGTTAATTCTGTGCAAACGAGATTGAGCCATGTCGAGCACTATGTGCTGGTATTTTTGTGCAAGTTCTGCTGTTATTTCTGGTGCAATTCTGCTGTTATTTCTATGCAGTTCTGCTGTTAGTTCTATGCAAACTAGCCCTGCTCTATATTTCAGTTTTTCTGTGCAGTTTCTACTGTTTTTTCTGTGCAGTTTCTAATGTTATTTCAGTGTAGTTTTTTCTGTAATTTCAGTGCAGTAACTGCTGTTAGTTCAGTGCAGCTTCAACCCATTAAGTATTGAAGTTATGTTTTGTAATTTTTTTTGTTAGATGGAGAATTCCAATACCAATCAAGGGAATTCTTCTTTTGCTGAAAATGAAGCAGTACAGACTTGTGAAATACCTGTAGAGCCCACTAACGAGCAATGTAATGATGCGACAATTACTAAGAAACGACGAAGAATGACCTCAGTGGTTTGGGGCCATTATGAGATGTTACCTAATACGAGTGATGGAAAACAAAAATGTAAATGCAAGAAATGTGGTACTACTTATCTATGTGATAGCAAAAATGGAACCGATAATCTTAGACGCCACCTTGAAAATTGTAAGAAAAGAAATATGCGTGATATAGGACAGTTGATCTTACAAACCAATACTGAATCTTCAATATCTATGTGTGATGACAAGTTTGATCATGCTGAATTTCGTGACTTGTTTACTGCTTCTATCATCATGCATGATTTACCTTTTCAATGTGTGGAATGGGTTGGGCTTCGAGCAGTTATGTTATATCTTCGCCATGACTTGCAATTAATTTCTAGAAACACTGCTAGAAATGATTGCAAAAAATTATTCCTTAAGGAGAAGTGTAATTTAATGGAACAGTTATCTAAAGTCACTAGCAGAATTTGTTTAACATCCGACCTTTGGACATCTATAAATACTGATGGTTTTATTTGTTTGACTGCTCATTATATTGATAATGATTGGCATTTGCAAAAGAAAATTATTACTTTTTCATTCATGCCACCTCCCATGATGGAATTTCATTGTTTGAGCAGTTACAGTTGCTTCTGGTTGAATGGAAAATAGAGAACAAGCTATTTAGTATTACTTTGGATAATGCTTCTGCAAATAATAGTTGTGTAGATTATCTAAAAAATCATTTGAATTTGCGTGGTGCCTTGATAATGGAGGGTGCTTTTTTTCATATACGTTGCACAGCACATATCATTAATCTTGTAGTTCAAGAAGGTTTGAAAGACATTGATAGTGCAACTGGGAAAATAAGAGAGAGCATTAAGTATGTTAAGGGATCTCAAGCTAGAAAACAAAAATTTATTGATTGTGCTTCACAAAGTTGCTTGGATGGAAGACGAGGTTTACGTCAGGATGTACCTGTGGACCTCCGAAAGAACACCGCGCGAACGGGTCGATTGGATGGGCAGATTGGATTGTGCATACGACTGACCATTGAGGATAGAGGCTATCGCCAACATACCCCGATGGATAGTAATATACATAACCAAATCACGGGTTTCCCCCATCCGATGTAAGAGCTCGAATGAGGTTTAGTAGATGTGGGGCCGAGTTTCCCACGGGCGCAAGCCCCCGTGGTTAATTACATCCCAGGCCGGAGCCTGAGAAAACTCTCGATTAAGGATCATACATTATCCTCTCCTAAAGTGGGATTGGCACATGGGTATAGACTAGGAAATCCTATCCAAGAGGAAGAAGGGTCCGAAGGGGTGAATCAACATGCACGGTTCACACCAGCATTCAGAGGCTCTAGGGTACTAAATAGAAACTGTAGAAAATCAAAATCAGGCATCCGATCACATGCGTGAGAGAAAAGATGGAAGTGGCGTCATCCTGTGACGCAGATAAGTAGGATTTATGGCTCCTGAAGAGGGAATCTACCCACTATTTAAGCCTACTACGAAACCGAGTGTAGTAGCCTCGAATCCTAGATCTAGGTTAGGCTTAGTGTTCGACGAGTAACACTAAGGCCAGTGTCCTAACTAATGCAATGTCAAACCTGGACTTACCCCGGCCTGGATAGGGGAGCCAGCTAACCACCTAGTCGCTTTAAAACCATGATATCCAGCCAATTATGAAAGATGGGTGGGTGGTACGGTTATTGGAAATAGGACCGACATCTAGAGAATTTCCTAAGTGGTCCTAGACTTATGTGGGTCAGATGCTCCTAGTTAATGCAATTAAACTTTAATTAGTTGGTTGCTAATGCAATGCATGCTAGTTGAAATGTCAGCTCATGAATGCTTTGGATTTTAAAAATAGGCTTAATATAAAATAATTTTTAGAAAAGACTGGGTCTCCCTAGGTCCGGCACTTCATCCTCATAGGCCAGATTATCCGGACTCTACCCGCAGGCAGGGAGATGTCTTATAGCAAGGAAAGAAGAATGCAGTAATATGCATGCGACCCCGGACGATTCCGGCAATTCCCTAAGTTCGTTAGGTTTCTATGTTGTTTAAAGTCTTAAAATTTTTAGAAATTAGTTATGAGTAGAAAAGTTTTTATAATCCTTAAAAGAGCCTAACGCAATCCAGGCTAAAACAAAATCGGCATGCAAGAAAGAAACCTAGAAAAAACAGATATTTCTAAGCACAATCAGGTAAGCACATCAATATAAATCCACAAAAATAATCAACTAAATGTCCATAGGCAAACTGCCCTTATTACAACCAAAATTTACAGAAAGTAAAGTGGCCGGGCACCACTGCCAACAACCCGGATTTCTAAGCCTATGACAGACGCCAACAACTTTGAGTGGGATATTGGGTCTTCAAATCTTTGGTCTTCTGGATATCTTCTCCTTGGACTTCTTGGATCTCTCCTCCTTGGACTCCTTGGATCTCCTCCTTGGACTCCTTGGTTCCGTCGTGGCTTGAATATCCAAACGAAGAGACAATTCCCCCAGTATGGGGGTATTGCCTTTTCTCTTTGGATATCTAAAGCCATCCAACTCAGTCTTCCAAATGGAAGAAGACTCTCCCCTTTAGGGTGCCTTCTTCTTTTGAAATCTGAGTTGGATAAGAATATCCCGACTCCTAGTTGTTTTCACAACTCTTAACAATTATTACAAATTTTTACATTCATTGGAAAT
Source organism: Dendrobium nobile (assembly GCA_022539455.1). Classification (NCBI taxonomy): domain Eukaryota; kingdom Viridiplantae; phylum Streptophyta; class Magnoliopsida; order Asparagales; family Orchidaceae; genus Dendrobium; species Dendrobium nobile. The sequence goes on along the minus strand of CM039735.1, from coordinate 3,492,811 downwards.
AAAAAATTCTAGACTCCCTGCATGGTTATCCTAATAAAAATCCCAAGCAGTTTATATATAAAAATGAAAAAAGCTAACACCATTGACCCTGTGCCAAGCCATGCTCTTAATTTTGAGGGCTAAGCAGCTCCATCTGTGCAGTTATAATTATTAATTTTAGCCCTCATTTTTATTTGGGGGGAAGCTGAGCAAGCACCTGCATAAAACATTATTAGAAATCATTATGATGCTCCCCCCTTTTATTAGCTTGAGCATGGCCACCTGCACGGAAGAACAGTATATATATATATATGACGTTCCTAACCTAGGGGTAAATCTAGCGCTCATCACATCACGGAGTACAGAAAAAGTAAGCAAACACACCAGCAATTTCAAACAGCATGCAATGAAAACCACGGAAAGCTCCGGCACACAGCAGAAAAATAAAACCCAGCGGCCTAACCTAGGTCTAGAAGTGGTGCCCTAGCAAACAATTCTATGTGTGTGTAAGGCTAGTGTGGTTTGGATAGATCCTAAGCAGGGTAGTTAGTTGAAGTTATCTAGAGTTCAAGTATGTTGAAAGTCAGAAAAGGATATTTTAATTGAAATTCAAATATTAGTGAATTAGGTCCATTTTAATTATTTCAGTTTGTTGATCAGTTTTAAGAGCTTAGAACACTGACATTTAAAGTTTAAGTGATATTAGCCAATTTTAGAAAGTTCTAGGTCCTCCTAGGAACTAAACTGAGGGTTCAAAAAGTCACTATGGGAAAAAGGCTAAGTTTGGGATCCCTAACACCTTAGGAAAATACTAGACCTGAATACGAGTAGTTAGACTGGTAGTACACTAGATTTGGAGGTCTCTAAGCAAAGTTATGAATTTCTAAAGATCGGGGTATTTATGGAAATTTCTAAATTAATAAAGAGAATGTCCTATTTTGCAATTTTGGCCCAAATCAGCCCCAAACTGAGTCGAATCATTCCCAAAAGTCAGGGATGACCTGAGAAAGTGATCCCCTAGGGTTTGGAGAAGATTTGAGATTTTTAATAATTTTTAATGATTTATTAGGGGCAAAAGGTAATTTCCACCTATGGTCAAATTAAGGGTCAACCTAGGGTCAAACTGAGGAGCCCTATTTATCTAAGGTCAAGGATCAGGTTTTGGTCAGTTTGAGGTATTACGGGTAATTTTCTGACCTAAAATATATTTATTGTATTTTTCCGGAAGGTCTCGGGGCCTTAATTAACAGATTAATTAGGGTTGGTTAATTAAGGGCTCTAAAAGCTCCTAAAAATTTCCACAAAATTATAGAGTGTTTATGATGTCACTAAGTTCAAGTGTTGGAGTTTTGGTGTCAATCCGGGATCTATCCTAGCTCCTAGAAAACTTCTAAGTTTGCTAGACATGTCCTTAATTTTTGTCCTTAAGGTGTCACTACGTTGTAGGAGTTTAAAGTGATGTTTTGAACTAACCCTCAAGGTAATAAATGCAGGGGAATACATAAATGAAATAAACACACCATGTCCTTAAATCTAGGAGAGCCTAAGCTAAGTGCTCGTGGTGCGATCCTACACATGCATACTACGACAAAACAAGAAAAGGAAAGACATCTAATGAAGGGATTAGTGAATGATTGGGAACCAATCACCCACTAACCCACTCCCCCATGACTTGCTCTTCACACATAGAACCCATGTCTAAAATTTCACGAAATAGCGGGTCTCCCAAGATTAGGATTTAATGAAATAGGTAACTTCAAAGTAATTAAAAATACTTAAATATATAAGAGTTTTTTTTGGAAAATAATATAATTAAAAATAGTCAAGTTGCTATCTACATAAATATAGGGGAGAACCACTGGCTATTCTCACGCAGTCTCAAAACGATTTGAAAGTAATTTGTATTTCAAAACTAATTATTATAATTGCATATTTAAATAATATCAAAATAGCCTAATATGGGGATAAAATAGAAATCTACCAGGGAAAGCAAAACCAGTTTCTGAAAACAGTCTTAAAATGTAAATCTCATTTTTCTGAAAAGTTCAAGGGGTTATACGTCAAAATCCGACTTAAAACGACGAAGATACGAAATTTACAAGTTCAAATACAATAAAATAATATTTTAAAATAGTGTACTTTTGCGGTTTTTGAAATAGCAGAAAATACAGGCAAAATTTTCATCTGAAAATAGTTTCAAAATATGCAGAATTCAGAGTACATACAAAACAAGGTGCAATAAATAAATAATTTTAAAGTAATGCAACTGACTGTTTTGAAAATGATTGCACACAGACCCAAAACTTTTGAGTGAAACCACTTCCAGAGTGTGCAGAATTCCAAATACATCCAAAACGAGGTGCTGTGCGTCGACAGCGGATTTGGGACGGGAAAGTTATGGATTTTTGAAGTTTAAAATAATTAAAGGCTTTAAAATAATCCACAAATAATAAATAATTAAAATAATACCAAAATAAGGACAAAAATAAAGTTTATTAATCTCTGAGATTTAAAATAATAAATATGCTAATTATTGATGATACCTTAAGTAATTTTAACTAATTACAATAATTGAAATAATATCTAATTACTAAAAATATAATTCTCACATTTAAATAAACACAATAATAGTATAATAAAAATAATAATAATAATAATAATAATAATAATAATACAAAACAGCAAACCTACAATCTAAAATAGTAATTAGTATGATAAATAATTATTAAAATAATAATATAATGATAATTAAATTAAGATAATTATTTAAATAATAATAAAAAAAAGGTTATTTTACTGTTTTCCTAAATATTTTAAAAAAAATAAGCTATTTTAAAATGAAACTAATTTTAAAATGACGGGGACGAAAAGACGATCAGTTCGATATATTATACGCGAAAATCGGACGAAAAACGAGATTTCTACGAATTTTTAAAGTTTAAATAGCTTTTAAAAATAAATTTTATATTAAAATAACCGGCCGGCGACACGTGGCGGGTCCTTACTGGACCACGGGACCGCGGCCAATCATTGCTTGGCGGAGCGATGATTGCGCCGCCAGCAATGATTGGCGCAATCATCGCGGCAATCGGACGCCGCTGACGCGGCGCTACTTAGCCACGTAGGCGGGCGGCGCAAGACGTCCGATCTCCCGCGGTTGGATTCGACGGCCCAGATCGAGCCGGACCAGATGTGATCCCGGGAATACACGTCCGCGTTCGGACGGGACGACGGAATGGCGGGATCTGAGCCGTAGATCGTCTGATCTACGGTCCACGTTAGACTAACCTGGATCTAGGGCGAACAGAGAGGCCAAGATGTTTTTCGTCTTGTTCTCGCAAACGAGACGATGGAATTTGATGAAATTTTATATCTGAGATCTATATACGAAGAGCATCGTTGGGGGATCTTTTATTTGAATTAATATGCGCTAATGACGACGCTAATTAACCCTAAGTGTTCTAACTAGGGTTTGAGATATACCTCAATCCACACGGTGGATTCGGACGATCTTGGGCTCGTTGGACTCGTGGACTCCTCTAGAACAAGTCTCTTGTTGAACTCGAGCTCCGAGATGGTCCTGATCGAACGGAATTCGCCTTGGAGAGGTTGCACGCTCGATCTCGCCGGGATCTCGCCGCCGGCGAGGTTTTACCGTCGGGTTTTGGTCGGGAATAGTGGGGGGAAGTTGTGGGAGAGCTCTCACAAAATCTCAGAGCCTGAGGTGGTCTCTAGATCGAGCAAGAGCAAAAAGATCTTAATTTTGGCCTAATTTTTGCTATTTAAGGGGCAAGGGCTCAAGATCTGCGGCCAAGATCAAAACCCTAAGTGATTAGGAGGGAAATCCACTTGATTTGGCCGTGGTTTTCAATTCAAAACGAAGGGAGGCTTTTAAATGCAATTAATGGGCTATTAATCTCATTAAAATAGGCCAATTTGACCTATTTAAGACTCGATTTGACCAAGTCAAACTTTGACCTGGTCAAATCAGTCAAGAGAGTCAAAGGGGAGGTGAGATCAAGCCATAAATGAGATTGAATTTGATCAAAAGTGATTTGGGCTCTTAATGGACTATGTGGTCAACCTAGGTTGACTTGGTCAACCGGGTTGACCCAGGGTCCAAGCCCGGGTTCAACAGGCTCGACTCGACCTACTGAACCTATTGGAGGGGGTTCAAGGGTCTAACTTGGTCAATTTGACCAAGTCAACTGTTTGAGCCCGATTCTGGGCAAAATCGAGGTCAACAGTACCAACCCGATGGAATTCCACCTTCTTAATGCTTGACAGTGCTATTTATTTTAAACGTGCTTTTCAACATTTAGAATTGGTTGATTCTAATTACAAGACTTGTCCAACATCTATGGAATGGGAAAAAGCTGAAGAGATTTGCAAGTTCTTGGAACCTTTCTATGAAATAACTTGTCTCATTTCTGGGTCTAAATATCCTACAGCAAATTTATACTTCCCTTGTATTTCAACAGCTTATACGAAACTTAAAAATGTTTTATTGAGTAGCCATCAGTCTCTAAAGAAAATGGCTGCTGGAATGATTGTGAAATTTGAAAAATACTGGTCATAATTCAGTGATATTTTGGCAGTGGCAGTGATTCTAGATCCGAGATATAAAATGGCATTTGTTGAGTGGTGTTATCAAAAATTGTATGCTGGCAACTCCAACTCCGAACTTAGGAAGCTGAAACTCAAGTTAATTTCATTGTGTGCTAACTACAATTCACGAATGAATCCTCCAATAGGAGAAAGTACAAGAATGAATGCGGTTGTACAAGGGTGTCCTACAAAGATTAAGTCTAAATTTTTGCATGTTCATTGTTGATCTTTATATGTATATTTATCATTTCATTTATTTTCCATTTTTTATTTCTAATACCCATCCAAAAAATACAGGATTTTGCTTCATTCCAGAAGGATGCCTTTACACTTAGGAAATCTGAATTAGACATCTACCTAGATGAACCTAAGATTGATAGCAGTATTGATTTAGACATTTTAAAGTTTTGGCAAGGGAACCAATATAGATTTCCTAGTCTTTCAGCAATGGCTCGTGATATACTATGCATTCCAATAACAACAGTAGCATCTGAAAGTGCATTCAGCAATAGTGGTAGAATTTTAGATCAATACCGAAGTACATTAAAACATGATATTGTCGAGGCACTAATTTGTGCTAAGGATTGGTTATACGGAGAGCATGGTGATTATTCATTCATCTTATATTTTATTGTTTTTTATTTAAGATCTCAATATGCTAATTTATTTTTTAATACATGTATTATTGCAGTAGTAAAAGACCCCAAAATTGACGCAATAACTGATGATATCTTAAATTTAGATGTGAACAACAATGAAGGAGATGTTGGTGACAGTTCAGTAGTTGGATGAACATCAGTTTATTTGTTGTTTAATTTTTCTTTAATTTGATGTAATGAACTATTTCTATTCTTGGTTTGCTGGGATGGTTTGCTGAACTGAAAAAATAGTAAAAACTGCACAGAAATAACAACAGAAATTGGGAGATGGTCGGCTGTGTTTGGGAGGGAGATGGTCGGCTGTGTTGTTGCTTCCTTGCTAGTTTGCTGGGTTGGTTTCTGTCTTGTTTTTTCTGGGCAGTTGTCTTGAAATGCTGTGTTGGTTATCCTTAAACATTTAGGTTGTTGATTTTTTGAGTTTAGGGTGTTGTTGTTTTGGTTGTTGGGTAGCTGTGATACTCTGGTTGCTGGGTTTGCTGTGTTGTTGCTGTCTTAAAACATTTAGGGTGTTGAGTATGCTGTGTTTAGGGTGTTGTTGCTGGGTTGGTTGCTGTCTTGGTGTTGTTGCTGTCTTGAAACATTTAGGGTGTTAAGTTTGCTGTGTTTAGGGTGTTGTTGCTGGGTTGGTTGCTGTCTTGGTGTTGTTGCTGTCTTGAAACATTTAGGGTGTTAAGTTTGCTATGTTTAGGGTGTTGTTGTTGGATTGGTTGCTGTCTTGATGTTATTGCTGTCTTTCAAAATTTTGTGGATTTTTGGGATGGTTGGCTGGTAAGCCTATTGCCTGGGTAGCTTGGTTTGCTGTTATTTCTGTGTGGCTGTGTTTGCAGGGAGATCGGTTGGCTGTGTTTAGGAGGGAGACTGGATGGCTGTGTTGTTGCTGGGTTGACAGGGTTGTTGCTGGGTTGACAGGGTTGTTGTGGGTTGTTCATGGTTGGCTACTTGGCTGTGTTGTTGCTTCCTTGCTAGTTTGCTGGGTTGGTTTCTGTCTTGTTTTTTCTGGGCAGATGTCTTGAAATGCTGTGTTGGTTATCTTTAAACATTTAGGTTGTTGAGTTTTTTGTGTTTAGGGTGTTGTTGTTTTGGTTGCTGGGTAACTGTGATACTTTGGTTGCTAGGTTTGCTGTGTTGTTGCTGGGTGCTTCAAGAAGCCCAGGGATGTTGGTTACTTGGTTGGCTGTGTTGTTGCTGGGTGCTTCAAGAAGCCCAGGGATGTTGGTTGGCTGTGTTGTTGCTGGTTGGTTCCGAAAGGATTGAAAGTTGAGTAGCGATGATGAGTACCCTTCTAAACTTATTGTGATGTCATTTGTGGGAAAAAAGTTATTGCAACCAGGTGGCATTTGGAGGGCTAATCAAACAGATACTAAGTATAAAATACAAATTGCCGCCTTGGATGGCAAAATCTCAATTCGCAAGTCCGTATAAAATTATATTGTTGACTCACATTTCATTGAATGATGAATTATTTGAAGGGTTAATCTGAGCAAATAACTCAAGCTTTCAACTAATTCATTGATTTAAAATTATATCTATTTAATTATTTATCTTTTTTGCAGTTAGCTTATATCTCCAGGACTCCATGAGTGCAGGCAGGCATGCACAACTTCACAAGACTTCAACTAGTCAAGGAGTTCACAATTTTTGTAAATTGTAATATTCGTTTGAATTATCTGTAAATTGTAATTATTTGTTTAATTTATTTGTTAGTTTAATATTTTGTATAATTTGTATATTGTAATTAGCAAATTGCTTCTAATTCATTAATAAAAATTTTTTTATGCAATTTTTTGTTTAAATTTAACTGTGTTGATGTTTTAATTTTTTTTTTTTAAATATTAATGAAAATTACTCGGGTTAGCGGGTCAATCCGGGTTGACCCGAACCCGACTCGGGTCGGGTTCGGGTCTTGAATAGTAACCCGTATCCAAAACCGGGTCGGGTTCGGGTCAACCCGTTTAGCTTCGGGTCAATTCGGGTTAGACACGAACCCGACCCGTGACCCGAAATTGACACCCCTGCGTACCATCAAGTGATAAAACATTCTTAAAGTTCTCTAATAGAAATGAACGGATGTTAGTCATCATTACAAAACTTTTACCTCCATTCAGTGGCGGAGCCAGGAATTTTTATCGGCGGGGGCACAAAATTTTGACTTTAAAAATACTCTCAAACATTTTCATTTTAGCTTCAAATTGACATTATGGTTTTATTTTTTTTAATTATAAGAAGATAAATTCTATGATAATGAAAAAAAAAACTTATTGTCATGCTCATCTAAATTAATTTCAACATAAATTTATTTAAATTATATATTATCGTACTAATATATTTCAACCACTTTTCTAATATATTTTCATATCTAATTTAAATAAAAATATAACTAAAAAATATTTTACGAGCAATAAATATATAAAAAAACTATATCTTATTATTATAAAAGTATATTAAAAATATATAATAATTTATAATAAGCATCTTTTACGCTACTTGATTTAAATTTAAATATTATAATTCTCCCCTAATGTAATTTATTGGCTTTAATTACATATTTTTAACTAGAATTTGAGTTTTTTTTTAAAAAAAATTGATGAAATTTTTAATTAAAAAAATACTATTGATGTGAAGATGAAGAGAGAAAAATAATCTCACCCTCATGTAGAGAGAGAGAGAGGCTAGTGGAATAAGTTGAATCTATAAAAATAAAATGGCAAAAAGAGAGAGAGAGAGAGAGAGAGAGAGAGAGAGAGAGAGATGGCAAAAAGCTATGACAGCCAATGAGCTTCTTTAAAGAAAATTTTTTTTTAGGGGGGGCACGTGCCCCCCTAGGCCCCCCCCTAAATCCGCCTATGCCTCCATTGAAACAAGTATGCTTTTACGTACATGCTATTAGAATTTTATGATTTTGTATGGATGGAGTGTTAATAATGATTATAAATCATAGCCATTAATTTCTTCCTCCATTATTTATTATTTATAACTTATAACTAGCGGCGGAGCCAGAAAATTTTCATAGAGGGGGCCTTTTTTTTAATTTCTCAAAAATTTTCATCCGGGCTTGAGACTATCATGGACAGCTTTAATTTTTTTAAATAAATTATTAAATATAAGATGAAAAATACTTACAATCTAGACCAATTCTTAAGATTAAATAAGCACTATTTATTTCATGTCTCAGTGCTTAACATAAAATTGGTGCTCTTGGCTTAAAGGTAATCGCAATAACATGAATTTGTAACTAGCACAGCTCATTGCATGAAATAGACAAACAAATATCGTTCAATTAGCAAATTCATTAGCCTTACCAACATTTTTATTTTATTTACTTCATGAATTCCTTTCCATTCATTCTTATCAAAAGTTCAATTCATTCAATTTAAAAAACAATTAGTAAAAAAATAGTTTATTATTATTAATTTCACTATAATAATTACTTCCATACAATTAGCATAAAAAACCAAATAAAACAAATCAAGCTGTGGATCCAGAGAAAGGGAAAGCGATGAGCGATTCGGCCAAATAAAATCAAAATTTTTCTGACGTAAATAAAGACAGTTTTAAGAAAGTTTGGTTCAGAAAATGAAGTTTTCTAACGGAGAAACGTATATGAAAAACTTTCTAAAAATAACAGAAAAATAAAAAAATAGAGTTATTGGGAATGTGATTTGGAATAAGCACAAAAAACTTCCAATTAAAAGAAGCCTTAAGTTTTTTTTTTCCCGGGTGTGGGGGGGCACATGTCCCGACAGCGCCACCCCCCCTATAAATCTGTCGTTGTTTATAAGCCATGTATTAAAAAATATTTAGGCAAATTTTATCCTTTTTTTATAAATTTTTAAAAGCCAATTAGCTAGTTACATTTTAAAAGTATTTTTTAAAAAATCAAAGGCACGGGAAAAAATGATTTCTTATTTCATCAAAATAAATCATACAATTTACTTTTTTTTACCACAAAACAACAAAAAATCACCCAAAAAAATCCGAACGGTCTGAAAAATAAAGCAGAAAAAAAAAATCACAAACGAAATCTCAATTAGTCAAAATTATGTTCAATATAAGCATGTAAATGCAAACTTATGTTGCCTTAACTAACTAATTGCAGTTAAAATTAAAATATATGCAATTAAATTACAAAGTTTAAATTTACATTACTCACAAAATACACAAAATATTTAACACTGTTTAGACTTTGAGCATTTGCTTAAGTTTACCACTTAATTGTTTGTCACGACAAAAGCAACCAAAATAATCTATATGGTTTTATTCATTATCATATTATCAATCCCTTTTTCATCTATTATTTAATCAGCTATATGAATCCTCATCCATTCATTCTTGTTATAAATTTTTATGGCCATAAAAAATCACAAAAAATTTATGAAAAATAATTCATTCCTAATATAACCCTATTAATTGCTAGCCAAACACCTAACGTCTTTAAAGACCGAGTCTAGCGGTCATCTCAAGGCGATCCAAAATAGGCCTACCAAACTCTCCCCTCCTACAACTCCCTCTTCTACCTAGTCACCTCTATAAATATTATCATATGTTCCCATTCGACATAATCAGAAATAGAAGCAACAAAACCAGTCATGTCTTCCAAAATCCTTATGAGTTGTCGCCGTCTTTCCACCTTTCGTCAACAAAACCATCAGAGCTCGATAAATAATGCTGCGGCGATGGCAGGAGAGGCTAAGTCAAAGGTGCCGAAGAATGTAGACATGGTGGACGTGTGCATTCCGCTGGGGGTTGCGTTGACTGCATTGGTATTTGGTGCTTATACGGCGACGGGCCAGCTTTCGAACTCGCCGTCAGTGAGGGTGAACAAGAAGATGCGAGGCACGATGCCAGAGATCGAACAGCCCGACCAGGTGGCAGACGAGGGAAGCCGATGTGTCAATCGCTCCTTCTTCCGGAAGAAGGCCCACTTGTAGGATTTTGATGCTTCCCATTCTAGCATCTCTAACCCGGCTCAGCCGGATAATGCCTTCAAGATGTATGAATTTAAATTTTGATATAAATTGAATTGAAATTCGAGCAGATAATTGCCAATGGATTTTGAGCAAATTATCATTGCACAAATTTTGACATAGATTTATATGAGATGATTTATATTTCCACACAAATTTAACTTTTTCTATTTTTATTTATCGATATTGTATTACGACTTTATTTGGAATGGCTTTTTGATTGTTTTTGTGATAATAGAAGCAGCTATTCAAAAAAATAAATATGCGCTTGAAAGAAATTTTTTTTTTCAAACTATTGTTATTTTTAAAAAATATTTTTAAAATTATCACAAACAAAAAATTTAAAAAGCATAAATGATTTTTCAATTAATTTTGATTTTTCAATTAATTTAAAGATTAGCCCTTTGATATTATTATACTTATTTTTGTTATGATTATGCATTTTATACAATATTATGTAAATACAACTAATTAATGTTGGATGAATAGATTTGAAATCATTTCAAAATCAAACTAATTATTTCTAATTTTAGAAATAATTAATCGTTTCAAATCTAACCATTCAAATTAATTGGAAGACTGAACATAATAATTGTAGAGGATCCGAGTACGATATGTTTGATGTGTAAATCATAGATAATTTATATTTCTTTTTATTTATTTACTTATTTATTTTGTGTATTATTGTCGTGTAAATCAAATTTTATGTTGTTCTTTTTATCAATCAATTTTGATGTAAATAATATTTCTTTTCTTTTCGATCTTAGATATCGCTTTTTTTTTTTGCTATAAATTAATGAGCTTCTTTTCAAAACGGCCTTGTGTTATTGCCGTGCGCATCATGTTCTGCAGCTTCTAGAAAGTTCTAAATTTGTTGAAAAAATATAATTTATTATTGGTTATGATTTATATAATTTATTTTAAAAAGTTAATTGTGTCAATTTCAACTTGACCAAAGCTACTGATTGATATATTAAATTAATTAATTTAATTAGGTATAATTTCTTTGTTGTCAATTAATGCATGGTAATCACCATCGATGTTTGTTTAATTTTGATTTCTTTGTTTTGTGATTAATTTAATTGGGTATAATTTCGAGTTGATCTGTTTAATAATTGAGTTGAGCTAGAGGTTTAAGTTTTTTACCCTATTGAAATATTAGATCAGGATAAGGTTAACTGTCAAGCCCGAATGCAGCCCACTTGACCCGTTCGTCGCCCCATCTCGACCATCGTGCTTGCCTCCTCTCCCTCACGGTCTCCCTCATGTTGAGCTGTGACAGCTCTCCCCCTCGCTTGCTCGCCCTCGCCCTCACCTAACTGCTCGTGTTAGCCCGCTAGTCCTCACAAACCCACGGTATGCCCGCTCGCATTCAATCGTCGCACTGAACTGAGTTAGCGGGTGGGGTCGAGTTAGGGACAAGCCAGTTTTGGGTCTAGATTTTAAACCCATTTTAGACAAATATGTTCGGTTTGGGTCATACATGTTAAGACCAAGTCAATTTCGAGCTTGTCTTTAAGCCAACCCAAAAATCTATTTTGACGCCCCTATGGTTTGCACCTCAAGGTTGAGCTCTCTAGTGAGAAATTGCATTTAAACGAGCGTTGTGGCCATTGTTGGCTCCACAGCGGCGCTGGTTGGAATCGATACTGAAATTCATGCACTGCATAAACATTGCATTCAAAAGTACAATTAATTTATTATTGCATTCAAAATTTCATTTACAATGTTCATAACAGAGATGTTCATATATATGAAATAGCGCACTATGTGATATTTGATATGGATCATGTATATTTTGTTCTAGGAGCATATCCCTATTGCAGGTGTGAAAGGGATTTTAGCCCTCCTTGCTATAGCTAATGTGGGACATTATGTGACAGTGTTCTATTATTAGCTCCACATGCTATATGCATGTGTAAAAGGTAAAGGAAGGTATAAATAGAAGTGTAGTTATAAGCAGGCATCGAGACATGTGCATTATAATTATTGCATTGCATTTATATTAATAAAATAAATATAAGTAATAATCTGAAATGAATGCTAGGATTTCTGAAACTTTACATGAACTCTGATGAAATATGAAAGTCAAGTGTAAGTAAATATCTGATGTCAAGTATTCTGTAAAGCATCTAAAAACCTCTGTGAAAGTGGTCGGCTTTAAAAGTAAGTGAAAATTTCAAGTATGTATTGTAACGTAAACAAAGTTATGCTTTACCATTTTAATTGTGCTTTATTTATTCATTATTTCCTTTTTATCAATTTGCATTTTATTTTTCAATTTGGTTATTGATATATATGATGGGTCAAGTTAGCAAGTCTGCTGAGCTAATTGTGGTCATTCCATTCTTTCTAATATTTCATGAAAAAGGTAAAAACCTAGTGGACTAGATCAGATATTGTGGCAAGATCTTTGTGTTCTTAGTAACAAGGTATTATTTTCTTGTAATCTTATATTTAAATATTTTGATTTATGTACTTTTATTAATAAATAAATCTCAGATAAATAAATAAATATGGTTTGTGGCGTACTGTGCTTGAGAGAGGAACAGATGATCTGAGTGACGATCAATTTTTATGCCGAGGAAATTATTTGCTTGGCTGAGATTTTTCATGGCAAATTTTTGGCTTAACTGTTCAAAAATCTTGGTAATTTGATTAGTATTATTTCCAGTAAATAAGATATCATCGACATAAATCAATAAGAATAGTAACCATTGCAAGAATGCGGGATTGGACAAAGACGAAGAAGATCCATCGGAATGAGAGAGAAAACGTAGAGGTTTGGGATTTTTCGAATCAAGAAACAATTCAAAATCATTAGCGCGAAAGACTTTGACGATTTGAGATCGCCAAATTGAGTAGTTTTCAGCTGAGAGCTGGATTTGCACAATGGATTTTAGGTTAGAAACCACAAATTTGAGAGTGGAGGAAAGCACCAGGGATTCTTGCGGAGAAGATTGGGCTTGTTCCTCCGTTTGAGATGAAGATACGGTCACCATCTTCACCGTTCTTGAACGCCCGCTCTGATACCATGTAAAAATACAGCAGTCTCTCATAAAAGCTGCTTCGGACAAAAGAAAGAAAAGGAAATCTGACAGAAACAGTGCAGAGAAAGTAATATCATATATCTTCATAACCAGTTACAAGATAGCCTTTAAATAGGCTTTACAGAATAAGACCAAGACTAGTTAATTACATATTTACCACAAATCATATTTATTTATTTATCTGAGATTTATTTATTAATACTTTTTATCTAGATTAATGTATATAAATTTTGATGAAATAAATTATGTTTGGTTTATTATTTGAATTTTATAATAGCTTTAGTTGTTTATTTGATGGTAGAGTTAAATAATTACAGGTTTAAGTATTCCAGTCTTCCATTAAAACCTACAGTGTCATACTCTAACTGTCTAAGCATTTTCATCATTGCAAGAAAACCAACTTTGGGTGCCCATTTTGTTCTCTTTCATCTCTCTGCGAACAACAGGCAAGAGAAAATTTGAGCTTGAATCCCACTCAACCCAACCTTACTAACTTTTGTATTGCAATAAAATCTAACTTTTTATGATAAAATAAACTACATTGTTATCCAATATTATCACAACCTAACCATACCAAATAATCTTAAAAATGCTCTAACAGAAATGAATAGGTGGAAGTCATCATTATAAAACTTTCATCTCAATTGAAACATGTATGCCTTTAGATGCTACTAGAATTTTATGATTTTGTACTGTTGCATTCAAAATTTCATTTAAAATGTTCACGGCATGATGTAGGAACATCTTTAGTTATATAGTCCTTAGGATTACTTTATCTTAGTTTGTTACCACTAGTTTCTAGAATACTCCTTTTACCTTTTAAATATACAAGCTATTGTAAGAGAGGCATTATTGAATGATATATTTTAGCCTTTGAAGCTTTGAAAACCTCTCTTCCTCTTCTTCCCTGGATTGGGAATCCCAAATCCTTCTTGCAGGTATCATCTTCCGACGATCCACTACATCAGTTGGTATCAGAGCCTGGAGCTTGTGAAGATCAATGAACTGCGGAAGAAGGTCGGCTGTCGACGACGTTCGAAGCCGTAGAACAAGGGCGGTCGACGAAGATCGACGCCGAATAAGATGGGTGGTCGACGAAGATCGCCACCGAAAGAGATGGACGGTCGACGACGATCGACGCCAAAGAAGAATGGCGGTTGACGACGATCGACGTCATGAACCCCTTTGGGTAGCTCAAGTGTTGCAATCGCTTGATCGAATGGATGATTTATGTGTTAAATTCATGCATTCGGTGGAGAGAACTATGAGCAGGTCGGCAACCATACCGTCCTCGTCGCTCCTCTGTTCCCCCAACACGCACGAACAACCAACACAGCTCCAACGCGATCCTTCGGTCGCTGATTTCGATTTCATGGAAGAAAATCAATTCACCATGTCCCGACCAGATCCTCCATCACCGCCCACTCAGACAGAGCCCCATCTCACGGCCGCCGCTCTGTCGCTGCCGGCAGCAGCCGACCAGGACCTCGCCAACCAGACTCCCGCAGCCACAACTGCCGCAGATCTGGAAATGCCAACAGCAGCCGGCGACCAGGCTTTCGCAACCCCAGCCGCAGATTCACCCACGCGACGCAAGCGTGATCTCAGCCCCAACCCTAAATCATCTCATGCGTCTGTCCAGGCCACACTCCAGATCCCATCACCTGCTCTCACATCCGCCGCTCAGCCCAGTTCGCCTATACACCGAACCACACGATCTCTTTTGTCTCTGATCGACCCCATCCCGTGTTCAAACCTCACGCAGAAATCATCCGAGACGATCAGGCATTCGAACACAGCGAGACTCGATCTTCCTGCAACCGGAATCCTAGCCGGCGAACTTCCGGACTCTATCGACATTCTGCGATCAGAACCCCAGCCGGAGAACCCCCAGCGAGACGCTGGTATGGCGCCGGAGAACTCTGTCGACATTGACGACTACCCGCCGCTGGAGCTTCCACTCAAATGGCGCGATCCTCCTCAGCTTCAATGCCAGATCCGTGATTCCCTTCGGTTCCAACATTCGAATCGAGCTCCTCCGCCTCCCGCCACCTTCAGTGCTTCTTCCGTCGTTCATGTGCTTTCCGCCCAGGATATCTCCTGCAAGGAGTTTTCTGGGGAGATACCGAAAGATATCGGGAAGCTTCAGAGCATCCAAAAATTGTCTTTGGCCGGGAATGACTTTTCTGGTCCGCTGCCAGATTCTATTGGAGATGTTGATTCAGTTAGATCTCTTGATATGAGCCAAAAATTCCCGCTCACCTCGAATTTTCAGGTCACCTTCCCTTATCCTGAGATCGTGAAATTGTTAGCAAAGCAAACCGGTCTCTCAAGGAATCAGGTCTCCAACGGGTTCATCAACACAAAGAGCCAGCAACTTGATCGTGGAGAAGCCGCAGCAATGGCGGAACAATCAGATCATGGAAATGGAGAGATTGAACTAAATGCAAACTATATTCTTTTTAGTAAGAATGATTTTACTGTAGGTGTGGAAATCTCATGTTCAAATTCGACTGAAAGGGTTGAATCAACGCCATGCTCGCAAACTGTTCGATGTAATGCCACAGATGACTTCAGAACTCGCATTCCCACTGAACCTCTCAAGGAGCTCAATGCCTCGCCTGAACACACGGTTGTCTATGAGGATTCAATGTCAGGGGTTAAAACTGGTGTGGACAGTGAGAGGAGGATGCATCCAATACCCTCCTTCAAGGCATTTCTTAATGCTGTTAAGAACAACCCACCTTCCTTATCCTCATTTAAGGCATTTCTTGATGCTGTTAAGACAAAGAGGCAGTCATGGAGTGACCATGAGATGGATGCCATTCACTCCCTGCAGCTGTTACTTAGAGGGACAGTTATTGGCATCGAAAATCAAATCAAGAAGTTAACAATTGATTTTCAGATGAATGATCCTTTTTTGAAGCAATACTCTATTATTGACAGACAACAGAAAGATAGTCAGTTACTTCGACGTGATCTTCAAACTGTAAGAGTTGGTATAGAGTTCATACAAATCAACTATTTGGGGAAGCTCCAAGTTATTGGAAAACATATGCACCTTCTTACTAATGCAGCATCAAGTTATCACACATTTTTTGTAGGCAATAAAAAGTTTTACAATCAGGTGCACAATCTTAAAGGAAGTATTTGGGTGTATTGTCATGCCAGACCCTTGTTGCCTAGAGAAATGAATACTATCATTGTGGGCATGCATCGAGGACACAAAATCTTCGATCCAGGAGGCTTACTCATGTTTCATACAACAATTTCTCTTTCAATGATGTGCCTCGACGGAGTCGAGCTCTTTGACGCAGTGGGAGAATGATGTAGGAACATCTTTAGTTATATAGTCCTTAGGATTACTTTATCTTAGTTTGTTACCACTAGTTTCTAGAATACTCCTTTTACCTTTTAAATATACAAGCTATTGTAAGAGAGGCATTATTGAATGATATATTTTAGCCTTTGAAGCTTTGAAAACCTCTCTTCCTCTTCTTCCCTGGATTGGGAATCCCAAATCCTTCTTGCAGGTATCATCTTCCGACGATCCACTACATCACGGCATAGCATTTGAGATGTTTATATATATATATTAAGAAGTATACTCTGTGATATGTGATAAGGGGTCTGTATATTTTGTCCCAGACTCATCGGCCCAGTACAGGTGTGGGAGGGATTCTGGTCCCACTCGCTGTAGCTGATATGGGATGTTATGTGACACTGTTCTGTTCTGATTCTGACCCCACTTGCTATACAATATTATCATAACCCAAACGTGCCATCAAGTGATACAATAATCTTAAAGTTCTCTAATATAAATGAATGGGTGGAAGACATCATTACAAAACTTTTACCTCCACATCTATATCTATACTACTATTATAAAAGGGGCTTGAGTTTCCACCCTCGTGCAATCCTAGCCTTTCATTTTATTCATTAAAAAAATATCATGACCCTTCAGTCTATTTTATAAATTTAAAAATACCATAAAATTATTAAATTTAATATTTATTATATATAATAAATTCTTAACGGTTGCCCCTTACTTTCAATTACACATCCACCGTTTCGATTCGGCTTCCTTTCATTTTAATTAATAATTATAATTTTATTCATAAAATTGATGGATTAATGAGTTAACTATGTAATTAATTGATAAGCGAAGATGAAGGAGTCGCTTCCGTTTCAGGATGTCGAGTAACAGTAACGAGAAGATGAAAGGGACGACCGCACAAATGAAGCTCGATCGACGTCGTTTCGATCGCTTGGAGCCGCGTGAAGACGAAAAGGATGAGGAAGATAAGAAGGTTCACTCTCGCGAGGAAGACGGGGAAGCAAGACGAATGGCGTTCATTTTCTCTTGATGAGAGGGAAAGACGAAGACGAAGAGTTAGGAGGTCGATTCCATCTGATTCACCCAATTCGAATTCGTCAACGCTCTCGGCTCTCGTCCTATTTACGATTCGGCTTCCTACGAGTTGCGATAAATTTTCAATAACCCTTCGTAAACCCTATTACATCGCTAACTTATATTTCCACACCTAAGGCGAGAGATAGAGTGAGATAGCAGGAGCCGTTGTGGATCTGCATTTGCGCTGGGATCGGTACAGTCGGTGGATGAAACCCTCCACGCTGCTTTGTCACACCATTGACTTAACACTGCTCCACATCGCCCACATCAACGATCTTTCCGTTGTTCCCGATTTTATCCTTGTGGAGCTCTTCCTGGTAATCGTCAGTCCATCTCCTTTCTTCGTACTCTCTTATCCATCTTCTATTATTGATAGCTAATATCATATGTCTTTTGGTAGGATTGATGTCATTTTCGCACCTGAGGCTATCAGGCAAGTCTTTCTTTTCTTGTTTCTCTTTATTCTCTCTGTTTTTTGTTTGTTTGTTCTCTGTTTTAATTTTTAATATAGTTCATTTTTTCTTTGTATTGTATGATCTAATCTAATATATATATATACTGCATTGCTTCTATACGTTCAAGTTTGTGAAAGAAAAAGATGATCCCTCAGTTAATTTAGTTCTTAAAGTTCTGAAAATTATTTTGAAATTTCAAAACTTTTTTTTAAGATCTAGCCACCGAAGTTCTGCTTGTTGATGTTATGATATACTTATTTCAGCACTACAATTACTGGCAAAGGTATTTCAATATACATCAGTCATTTCAACTACTTTTGGAAGTTCTCGCACCGCAAAGTTCTGTCTATGATAATTGAAAACATTTGTATCATATAACTTTGTCATTTGTAGCTATTTTTTTCCCGAAATTTTATAGGCATTGCTTTAGCTACAGACTAATTAAAGCTTCGCTTAGGACAACTTTTTAAAGCAAATTTTTAGTACAATTTTTTTTTTGAAATAAAAAGTTATGTTCTAAAAAGTTTTTTTAAAAGCAAGAAAAAAGCTATCTCAAATGAAGCCTAATAATACTCAAAATCGCCACAAATTGATCATTTAGAATTTTATTTTGCATTCTTTTGACATAATTATTAAGGTTGTTAACTTACTAATCATTGAATTATTGAGCTAAGTAGCTAGCAGCTCCATGTGATCATTACTTCAGCGCTTTGTTGACAAATTGGAGCTATACGATATGAATTTTCTATTGTGATGCAATCATGTTTGAGAGTTTAGAGAACTTAATGGATTTTTTTTGTACAATTTTATTTTACTTAAAAGGTAGGTTGGATTTGTGTATTGATAGAATACTAAAAGCAGAGTATGAGTGCTATTTTGTAAAATAATTACAAAAAAAAAATTCTAAAAAAAAATATTCATTAAGGCTTTCTTTAAAACAACTTTTTTACTATTTTCTAAAATAATTTTTTAGTACAAAAATTTTTAATTTATATACAATTTTTTAATAGAAATCTATTTTAGAAAGTAGCAAGAAATTTATCTCAAATGAAGCCTAAGTTACAATGAGAAACTATTGTATGATTTCTGAGATAGAATTAGATGAATAATTGGTAATGCAATTGGTAATGTTGTGATAATGCAATTGATAATTCCCACATGATTACTAATGTTGTTTCATAGAAAAATATTCATATTGTAAAAATCATGAGGCCTAATGCAATTGAAATGATTCTTTTCGGATGAGTTACGGGTTAAAAATGATCTCAACTATTTCGAGAATACAACAAAGATAGTAATCATGTGCAAATCTTAATTTGGATTTGTCTCTCTCATTATGAGAGAGATTCTATCCAAAACTCGCTTTACCAACTCAATTTCTCACATATAACAATAGATTTTTCTCCCGTATTATTCTTTTGTGGGATATTGTTTAGCTATTCCCCTCTACAGGCATATGCTTTGTGATAACTGATAAGAACAAATCATCAATGTAATTGTTCAACTAAGATCTATCTATAGCTCTTTTAGGTTATGCATAGATATATCTATCTTTGTATGGAAATTGTAGATATTGTTAGCAATTTAAGTAAAATTACCATCCATTTCTCCTCAACCGGGTTTATAAATTTTGAAAAAAAAGAAGCAAAAAGTTAATTTACTAACATTCTAACTATCAAAAAAATCAATAAGAAGGCAAACATCCTGTTCTTGTTGTCAACAGTTTCAAGAAAGTTGCAAGCCATTGTTGCAGCCACAAAGTTCTTTCTCTTTGCGGGACTGAGAACTAATACTACAAGAGAAAATCACAATTTATTCGGTGCCCCCTGAAAACCTGAATCCTAACCCCTAATGTATTTCTTGATTTGATACAACACCAAACCTTTGAGATAGCATCCAAACATATTATAGTTCTCACACCTTTAACAACTAACTCTTCATTCGCTTTACCATGGATGGCTTCTTTTTGTAGCGGAAGATAAAAGACCTCTTAAGGTGGACTATTTAACTGATGGATCTTTACATGGATTAGGAGTAAACCCACCTGCAATAATCAAGAATGATCCTAGATTTTTATAGATCAAATTTAGATAAATAAGTGAAAAATTCATTGTTTGTATAATTAATGTGATTTATTTATGTACTTTGTTTTACCCAAACTTAATATTATACAGCATACCTATTTATTTATGCACTATTGATGTCAAATAATTTCTTTACCTCAAATAAATAATATAACGCACTTTTGCTTTTTAGTTTATATATCAAACTTATTTCATGTTTTCCATCGAGAATAATCTACTTATTTTCTTTCAATATTATAATTTTGATAAATTTCTTAGTTAGTATTATGAAAGCTATTTATTCTATCTTGCTTTCTTTGATTTCGACACTTTCATATTGTTATTTTTTGTTTCTATTGTATTTCAGAAATGAAACTTTTGTTGCCTGTTTGAAGTTCCAATTTGTATCTCACCAGTTTATATGGAACATGAATCTCAACAGTTTACATTACAATGAAGAAAAATATTGATTTATGTAGCCAAACCCATGTAATGGTAGAAAGGCTTGATGTTATTGTTTGGTAATGTTTTTAGCATTAGTTCATAGTCAAGGTGTTGGTGAATCTCTCTCTCTCTCTCTCTCTCTCTCTCTCTCTCTCTCTCTCTCTCTCTCTCTCTCTCTCTCTCTTACACCAACTATAAATGTCCCTGGTCTTTTTGCCTTCTCCTCCTTTTCTCCCCTATATTATATGTATTTAAGAAGCTATATGGGGAGCTGTAATTTTCGATTAAGGAATTTTTTACAATCAATGACATGAATTTTGTAGTTTTGGATTCCAATCTCACTAACCTTCAAAATTCTTTGTTATGAGATGTATGACTACCCTCAAGTTATGGCCAATTATGTGCATTTTCTTAAATTGTTTGACTTCACGCTTGAATACATGATACTGCTTGTATGTCATCATGTTTATGATGCCCACACAATTTCCATTGACAATTTCAATGCAACATTCTAGAGGAAATGTTTTTTTGTTGTGCATCTTTTATTTTTAAGAATATATGCATGCACCTTATAGTTCTTATATATAATTTATATGCTCTAGCTTTCAATATGAAGAGAAATCTTCAGCAAACATTTTTAATCAATGACTTTGTTTTAGCTTTTGCAACATCTTTTTTGACAAATTTAATTTTTCTTCTATTTAAAGTAGCGACATAATCTACAGTTTTTGGAACATCTCTTAGTGTAAAATGCCAAGCACACGAGTCATATGGGAGCTTATTGAGCATCATGTGCCATCAGACTGAGGAGTTTGTGTGATTCTGAAAGATCAATGTTTAACAGTTGGTTGGTTTCTTTATTTGGAAGTTACCATGGGCATCTTAACATCTATAATATAACTCGACAAAGAGAATATCATCTTAAAACACCTTTTTCAGATTAGTGCTGAGGGGGATATTCATGTTCATGATCTGGTACTTTTTATTCCGTTTATCGCACTATATTTTGATTTTGTACTAATAATGCTTATAATAAATTTATGGCATTTCTTTGGGTTTCTTGAGATCTCTATAATTATGTATTGTTCGACGATTCTGCCATGCAGTGTTACTACTATTAATGTCTCATTGTTTTATTTAAAGTAGATTAGCTTTTAGGCTTTTAACATATCTCAAATCTCTTTTTTTTTTATTATTATTATTTAGGTTAATGTTTCCTTTGTTTTGTGTTACATATATGGTGAATAAAATGTATTAACTTATTCTTGTGTATGAATTGTTTGCTAATATTATTTTAAGAAAAATATATAATTTTTTGCTAATATATATTAATAATTATAATTAATTATAGAAATAAATAATTGTATTTTTCTTAAATATAATTAAAATATTTATTATATAAAATTTTATTTTAAATTTTTTATCCACGTGCATTTAATGCACGTACAATAAAACTAGTATATAAACATGTATGCTCTTAGGTGCAGCTAAAATTTTGTGATTTGTATAGAGAGAGTGTTAATAATGATTAGAAATCATAGGCATTAATTTCTTCCTCCATTATTTGTTATTTAGAAGCCATATATTAAAATTTATTGAGGCAATTTTTATCCTTCTTTTTTTTTTGTAATAAAATTTTAAAAGCCAATTTGCTAGAAACATTTTGTAATATAGTATTCTATAATTATTTTTCAAAAAAATTACATGAGCACAAAATAAAAAAAAAATCCTATTTCATCAAAATGAATCATACTATTTACTTATAATTATTAAGAACAAAAAATCACCCAAAAGAAAGCCCGGGTGAGTTTTAAAATTTATTTATTTCACGTAGGTGATTATTATGTATCAATCTTACAAGCATTTCGTTCTAACTCCTTAAAATTGTGATTAGTATTCTTTAGTGTTGACTTTGATTATTGTAGATGAACAAGTACCGTTGCATCTGATCACAACGTCTTTGCTCCAGATCCTGTCACCACCTTGCTCAATTGCCGAGAACCCACAATATATAGGGCAGCACTATTGTGATCACTAACACAACATTACAGTGCCCCAAAAATAAATTTCATGCGTGCAAGAATTGCAAATTAATTTCAAATATGATTTTTAGCAATCTATTAAGTAGTTAAACTTTGGGGCATTACGCTTTTCATTAATTTGTAGTCAAAACTAGCACTTTGACGTGACAACTCGAATAATATATAAAAAAAAATACTTGATCCGAGTAAATTTATTTTTTTAAAACGATTTTTTTTATTATAATTTTAAATTCAAAATATTTTTTATTAAAAAATTATTTTAGAAAAATAAGGAAAAGGGGTTGTCAAAGCCTTTCTTTGCGAAATCAAATCAAATTAAAATATCTCTTCTCGATGCTGTGACGTGTCGAGTATATGTGCTATGGTGCCGTTTACCGAATCATTACATGGGTGAGAGTTGGAACATATGATAGGACGGGCTTAAACGACCGGTCGAGCCGAGCCGAGCCGGTCGAGGTATTACAACAAAAAAACCGCACTTAGATCGGGCTTAATCAAAGTTTAGTTTGTGGGCCCCGGTTGAGGCTTTCGGCTTTAAATATCCGGGTGTTGCAGCTCGGTCGACGGGGATCCTCGGCCTCGCCCGCAAGAGTCGGGTGGGAGAGAGTCGGGATAAGGGAAGAGTGCTGTTTCTCGCGTGCCACGCTCTTTTCGTTGCTCTTAGCTTCCACGCGGCCTTCTTCCTCTGTAGATATAGATCTAGGGTTTTTTTACAATTCATTTGCCTGTTCTTGTTCTGGCAATGATTTTCTCGGCGGAAGGCCGTTTGATCCGGTGATTTGGAGCAGTCCAGGGTGCGAAATCGTTCAGGTATCCGTGCTTGTTCTTGCAAGTCACCGGAAGGTCCCTCAAGCGAGGGATCTTTGGCGGGAAATATCTGTCAAGAACAAGTGCTTAGACTTGTTTACTTTTTACTGCTGTTTTTTTGAGCTACTTTTATTTTAGGCTTGTTATTCATCGCTGCTATGTCGTGGATCTGGATGCTTTTCTGTTTGATAACAAGTCGTTTCCTGCGTAGCATTTAAATCTTTACCTCTTAGTTCAGTTTATTGAAGAAATTGACATTCCGCATTCAGCTAACCAGAATCTTGGTTTTTTTGCAGAAGCCTGGCTAGCTGAAAATGTCCTGTGTTAGTTAATATGTTGTGTTTGGTGATCCTCCTCTCACTTTATACTTTCTTAGGAGTTTAATATTTACTTTTCATGGGATTTTTAGATTTTGTGTGTGTGTGTGTGTGTTAGTTGTTGTTTTTTAAAAATGTGATAGGTAGCTGGTGATCTTCCTTGATATGGATATTAATGTTTATATTCCTTATGAGCGAATGAAGTTTTCTTGGACTTTTCCATGTAGTCACTTGATTTTTAGGTGAACCGCTTGTCAATTTTGTGGTGTATTCAAGATTTAATGCATGTTATATGAATCATTCGGTGTTATTGTTGTCTTTGATGAGTTTGTACATTGCTTTTTTCTCTCGTCCATTAAGTTTTTTTGGTATTTTGAGCTACATTAGATTTGTTTTTGCATTCAAACTATCACATTGGGAGCTTATCACAAGCTTGTGTATGAGGCACTATTATTTATTGTGGTTATTAAATAGTAATGTTCTAGCGTGAAAGCCATACAGTTGTTTATGCAACTAGGTCCTGTTCATTTTTTTGAAATTTAATATTGAAATGTTTCAACATGGCATCGATCAAATGGCGCAATATCATAATGTCCACTTGATTGGCCTTATTTATAGATACAAAAATAAGCTTTTCTCCTTGGCCATTCTTCTCTTATGTTTCTTTTGTAATGGTATGTTTTCCTCATATACAAAATCATATAATTCATTTTGCTCTATACTTCTTTTCTATAAAAGCTTGTAAGGATAATGCTTCATCAACCATGATGCTAATTTTATCATGTATCTAGTATGCATTGAAAACTAGTAAGAGAGAATGGCTTATGAAAAACACTTGCATTTTACTATTGACATTGCAGCTTCAAGTCTTGAATGCATCTCATTAAATTAGAAATTGTTTAAAAGGTTTTAAGTTGATAAACCATCAATATTTTTTGAGGCAAATCATTGACTATGAAATGTTTCAATGTACTTTGTAGATGATAATGATCATAGAAGCACAAGGAATTGTGCATGTCATGATTCTTTTCATTTTTAAGATAAGAGATAGTTTTAATATTTTCTTGAAGGTTATCATCGTCATTAGAATCAGCCTTATCCTAGTTATTTAGGGATATGTGTGCCATGGAGGCATGGAGATCACTACACCTGATTATCAACACTCTTGATTATTGTTTGGCAAAGTCAAAGTTTATTGCACTTAAAAACATGTGCTTAAAAATTTGAAGTGGATGGATTTGTATTGCCTTCCTATGGAGAAACACTATCCATCTATCTGTAAAAAGATTTGCGTAGGGTTTGCTTGTTAATGTTGTGTTGTTGTTGATGTGTAGACTTAGAAAGATTGATCAGTTTCTATGCTAGTATGTTACACATGATTGTGTAATCATGTAGAAAGTGCATTTCCAATATGTCTTTTGTTTTATTTTTCATTACACAAATCAAATTGTGATATAATTTGTTTTTAACAAACAAATTTGTTTACAAGCATTACACACAAGGCATATGATCTTTATATGTTCAGATGGTATGTGGTTGGTTAACATGAGAATTTATTTGGTTGGCATGAAGGTTCATGTTTGATGAACCTGTAATTAACATTAATAATTGTTGGATAAGTCAAGAGTTTTTAATTATAGTAGGGTTATATTAGGAATGAATTAATTTTCATAAACTTTTTTGTGTTTTTTATGGCCAGATAAAATTATAACATGTTTAAAAGCTATGCCAAAAATTAGAGGTAGCTTTTTATTTAGTATCTAACAAGAATGAACGGATGAGGATTCATATGGCTAATTAAAAGATAGATGAAATGGGGTTGATGATATGATAATGAATACAACCATATAGATCTTTTTTGGTTCCTTTTATCGTGAGTGATAATTAAGTGGTAAACTTAGCAGATCATATTGATCCAGAGACAAGGAGTCGTAGAACACCAAATTTGTTCATGCACTTGGGGAAAAGCTCAAAGTCTAAGAAGTTTGAAATATTTGGTGTATGTTGTGAGTAATTTAAATTTAGAGTTTGTAATTTAATCAATTAATTGTAATTTATTTGCATATATTTTGATTTTAATTGCAATTAGTGAGTTAAGGCAGCATAAGTGCATTTACATGCTTATAATGAACAAAATTTCTAGAGGTTATTTGGACCAAGTTATTGCGGATTCAATTCCTATTCTATACCATGACAAGTTCTATTTCTATGGTTGGAGGTTTTCATTTATGCCTTTCTACAAGAGTTACCATTCTTATTGAATTGAGGATTTTCTCTCTTCTACGATTTGATGTTCGCAGCTATACCTATTTGTTGAAACTTCTGGTCTTATTTGTTAGATGTGGGATTTCCGTCTATTTTCTATTTCTATTGGAATTTCTAGTTTTGCGGGTGAAGAATGATTAAAATTGCTATATTTTTTCTACAATTTTCTATTCTTATGGGAATGCAAAACGAGCTATAGCATGTGTAAGTCCTTTTCAATGTGTATACCCTTCTTCTAGCTAGTGATTCTTGCCTCCAGCATACTGTAAGAGGTGTTCTTCTTGTTCACGTCTGAAGCTTTTCTATTGGTTAATTATTCATTTTACTCATCTTGTATGTCTATATACATGCACCTACTTTCAATGGATAAACTGTATAAAATTTCACCCATTTAACTCTGAGCATAATTTTTCTAGAGTTAATGGATTTGGTTCTCATGGGTGTATTCTAAGTTTAGCTTCCATTATTACACTCATATGCATGGCATTTCTTATTCCTACAATTGAAGGTTGTAGCTATATATATATATATATATACACGTTACTATTCTTATTTACTAGAGTGTTGTTTTATTATTACTACAGTTGGAGGCATTCTACCATACATATATGCGGGAGCTCCTATTCATATTTGATGGAGGCTGTTTTTACAACCATTCTCATTCATGCAGGAGCTCCTTTCTGACTAGTTTGCAGCAGGTGGCTTCCAGTGATCTTTTCTAACCCAATGGGTTTCTATTCTTACAAACTTCTGTCATAATTCCTATTTTATGAAACTTACAAATATATGTATTACAAAGCACGTGAATTAAAATTCCTTTTGGATGTTAAAACTTGACCACGCCGTGGTTCTAATCGCGGATCAATTGTGAGATTATAAGCATTTTAAGAGCGGTTATATCTTTATTAAAACATGACTAGTTAGTTATATTTATTGGTTTATTCTCCCATTCATCTTCTTTTCATGCTTCTCTTTATCCGTCTTTCATTCTTTTTTTTGTTATAATTGCCTGAAAATTTTGTTGACTCTTTGATCTTCTATGTTTTGGGACCTTCTTGTTGCGCACAAAATTGCAATCAATTGTGTGAATTTCAAAATGTCTAATTCTCATTGATAATTTCTATTTATCCACCTAAAATTTTGTCAATAAAGTAGATTTCATTTTTTCTATATTTATTTTTAGTAGTTAATAAATGTTTGTGTAAAGAGTTCGCTTTCCTGCAAGTTTGCATGTTTTCTTTCAGAAGTTGATCGCTTCTAATATAAAGTTTATATTACAAATAACTTTTGATAGTTGATTGGATAGCTTATGTCTACATTGCATGCTAGAAGTCATAGAACATCCTACATCATTTGTGGCATATGATGTTAAAATCCAAGTGTGATTTATATAGTGAGAATAATGATTAACATATTTTTTGTTGCATGTCTTGGTAATTTGAAACAAGATTTTAAGTACGCATATTGCAATGTTTGGAGCAAACTTTACCATAAAAACCTCAAAATCTTAATTGTACTTGAAAATAATATGCTACTGAATCAACACCATTTTTTCATGGCCTTGTTTGGGACTACTTTTATTTTTCATTTTATGTTTAAAAAACATTTTTTAGCTGTATTATTCAATTATGTTTTATTTTGCTTTTAAAGCAAAACAAAATGTTCTTATAAGATGTCGAACTTAACTTTATTTCACAAAAAGAGAGAAAAAAAAGTGATTCCAATTGGCCCTTACTTTGCATCACTACATTGCAGAATCTTTTATTTCTCCCCTCTTCGTCTCTCTTCTTTTGTTTTTCTTCTGTTTGATGGAACTATTGCAAAAGGTTTTGTTGGAGTAGGGCTTGGGAAGTTGTATCCTTTCTTGACCACAGTTCCAATTACACCTTATCTGATGGAGTATAATGCTTCAAAATTTACATCTAACCAAATAAAAATAAAACAGTTTTCCTGCATGCTAAACAATTACAAGTAAATAGAATGCATTGCATTTGGTATGCTGTGCATTTTTTAAATTAATCCATCATTA
This sequence comes from Dendrobium nobile, assembly GCA_022539455.1. Taxonomy (NCBI): domain Eukaryota; kingdom Viridiplantae; phylum Streptophyta; class Magnoliopsida; order Asparagales; family Orchidaceae; genus Dendrobium; species Dendrobium nobile. The sequence continues at coordinate 3,464,715 of CM039735.1, read as the reverse complement.
CAAATGCAGACGATCAAACAGCCCCATATTTGTTTTTTAAGAATCTGTATGCTTTCCAGTCGGAATTAGTTTGGCTAAGATGCCGTAGGGCCTAACTTTTTTGTTTTCCTTGCATTTTTTGAATTTGAGCTATTAATTCAGTCTTCTATTTCTTCTACATTTTCATGATTTTTTAAATAATCAGGCATATATATATATATATATATATATATATATATATATATATATATATATATATATATATCAGGGAAGAAATTATTTGTTTTCTAGTTATGCCTTGTGAATGGTTATTCGCTATGCATTCCTTTTTTCAGCTACGTAGTTCTTATATGCATTTGAATGCGGCACCCTGAATTGTTTTGGCATTTCACTTTTCAACAAATTATTGATACTAGTAAATGCCTCAAAGTATTATTTAGTTTATGAAAGAATTAGAAAAAAATTGGTGAGTATTTTATTTCATCTTTTTAACAAAATTTATATAATTCTAGAGGAATTTTTAAAAGGAAATATACAAAACTAGAGATTGAAAATTAGAGAGAAATATCTTATAATAGGACAATCCATTGATTGGTAAGGTGGTTTCGATGATCCTATGGATCAATGAGGTGGCAAAGAATATAATAAGAAAAGAAAGGGGCAAATGAGGTTGTATGTTAGTAGCTATGCTTGAGGTAGAAGGGCTATTGACAGTTTTCAGTGGTGGATATTTGGGTGGAGAGGCTGCATATTTGGGTGGAGAGGCTGTTTGGGTAGAAGTTATGGCGTGGGCTTCCTTGTAGCTAGCTAGGGGTGAATTCTCAAGGAATTTTTCGTATTATCCTTCAAACAATTGAATGGATGTTATCTATTCCAAACTTGCATGTTAACTTTTGAAAAATTCTCTTCTATAAAGTTTTGTGAGAATATTCTCAAGTTTTTTTTCCATGTTAATAAATTAAACCATTGCCCAATTTTTTAATACAATGTTAGTCAACTTTAATATGCTTAATTTAGTCATGTTGCGTAAGGTTTTATGTAATATTCATGGTTGATTTGTTATCATTAATAGAGCATTATAAGATATTTTCCTTCAATTCTTATATTTTATAGGATAATTTAAGCTATAGCAATTCACAAATTTTTCGGACTATAAATATAAGTTTGGCTGATGCATTGGATCTTGCTATTGCATTATATATATTTAGGGGTTGTTTGGTTGACTAAAAAAAGAATTCAGTGTAAAAAGAATACTTTTGAATTGTTTTAATGATTGTAAAAGGAATGCATGAGATTATTATTATTATTATTTTGGTTTGAGTTAAAATATATGCAATGTAAAGTGCAAAAGGTTGTGACTGGAGGGCGGACGTCGACGGTCTAGGGCCGGCGGTGAGATTCGATGTATTTGGAAATCACCCAAATATGAGGAATTCCAAATACACTTTTTTTTTTAATACACTTGATTTAAATTAGAGGGTAAATTTCTTTTACTTTAAAATTTTACTTTGCATTCCTTTTACTTAAAACCAAACACCAATATTTTCAAAACCCCTGCATTTGGAATACTTTACTTCCTTTTGTAGCAAACCCAACAACGCCTTTAAGTCAAGAGGTTGCCTCAAGTATTTATAATATCCTATAATGGACCGCCTATCGTACTCCCAACATAATCAGCTTTAAGTGTTAAATCTTCCCTTTTTTTAATAGAATTCCTTTATTTGGTGTTCCTTAAGATGTTGTAAAATTTGTTGCATTGCCCTAAGATGTGATTCATTAAGATTATGCATGAATTGACTTATTCCAACAATAACATAGGCATGTCAGGTCTCTAGTTTATGATAAGTTGGTAATTCTTCCCATGAATCTTTGTTACATGCATCTATATACAGATACAATAATATATGCATTTTAGGTCTAATATGTGATAAGTAGGTAACTCTTCCCATGAATCTTTGATAGGAGATTTTCTTAACTACTACTACTACTGTGTTTTATGAAGCATCCTCAAGTTTATGATTAAATTTCGTGGGGCTCATTAGGCTTGCTTTTGAATTTCTTTTATGCTATGCATTTTTTATTTGAAAATTTTATTTCGAGAGTGTGCAACATCAATTCTAAGAAAGTACTTTAATTTTCTTAATTCTTTGATTTGGAATTCATTAAGTAGATTTTTTTTTAATTCTCAATTTTCTTCTAAGTCATTATCTATCATGATGATGTCATTGACATAAACTAATGGTGCAGAGATTCCTCGCGAAGCTATATTTTTCAAAAAAAAAGTATGATCTCTTCGACTTTGTTTGTATCACTTGTTAAGCATTATCTTAATGAACCCTTTTAACCACGCCTTTGGAGATTACTTCAACCAATACAATGACTTTTTTAGTTTAAGTGCCTTTTGTTTTGAATTTGAGCCAAATCTTCATGGGACGTTCTTATACTCTTCCTTATCTAGATAACTATGCAAGAGGGCATCATCCACATCGAATGTTGTATATTTCTGTCTTTGTTGGCTGTTAATGATTAAAGAATTTAAAAAATATTCATCAATTGGAAAGAAATTTTTTAGGATAATCAATCCTATATTTTTAAGTAAAAGTTTTTGGCCTCCAATCTCGCTTTAAATCTTTCTAGTGAATTATCAGATGTGTATTTTATAATAAAGATTCATCAATATCTCCCTTTTTTTGTAATTTTTTCAATTTTCATGTTCTATTTTTTTTAAGTGATTATTTTTGTTCCTCTATAGCATTAGAGAATATATTAGGGATATAAACAATATGCAAGTTAGTAAGGAAGATTTGGTGATAATGAGATATTTTTGTGTGATAAAAGTAAGTGCAAGAGATTTTGTTGTAGTTCTTGTACATTTACTTTTAGGTTCAATCGTTCCTTCAACTAATTTAGTGATAGGGATTGACTCGATTGATTTGATCTATGTAGATTGAGATTCTTTTCATCGTGACTAAACTTGTAATGGTTGAGTAATTAGTGGTTCTATTATAAGCTTAGCTTGGGAAGGAATGGCTGCTGGTTCTTTCTTGAATATAGGTGTTAGTTGGGATGTGAGGTAAGAAGATGATCTAGGAATAAAGTAGTGATCTTTATTGAAAGTAATATCAGCAGATATACTATTCTTCTATATGAATAGTAGTATATGTACCCTTTTTGTGTTGGAGAATAGAAAAGGCACATTTATTTACTCATAGATCAGAGCTAACTCTATTTTAGGGAGGCACATGAATAAAGATAAAACTTTTAAATTTCTTGGGAATAAGATTTTTTGAGGTATTAAAGTGAGGAATGAATTTGGTTAGGGCTTGTGGAAGACTCTTGAACTCAAAGGACTTATGGATAATCCATTTTTGATGTGGGCGGTTGTTCAAACAACTTCCCCCAATATTATTTTGTAATATTCTTTTGAATGAGGATAGCTGTTGTGGTAGTGACTTGGTGATTGTTCTTTCTTCAACCACTCCATTTTTTGGAGTGTGCGGACATAATCATCAACACCAACATGAAGCCTTTATCCCATTAGGTAGGGTCGGCCACATGAATTTTTTTTTCTCTATTTTGTTCTGTTAAGTAATAAATTCTCATTTCAATTTCATAAAAAATGTTATTTCTTATATTTTTTAGCCAAGTCTTTTTATATCTAACTTTACATTTTTTAAAATAGGCCAAATTCAATACATCTACTCTCTTAATCAAGTCATTGGAAGGCCAACGTTTTATATGTCCAAACCATCTAAGGTGACTCTCTCTAATCATCTCTACCACTAGAGCTGCTCCAACCTTTTCATGTATATACTCGTTTCTCATTCTATCTCTAAGAGTGAAGCCACTCATCTACTTGTGCATCCTCATCTTTGCTACACTTAACTTGATTTTATGCTTCTCTTTTAATGGCTAATATTTTATGTCATAAAGCATTGCAAATAAGATCAACATCTTATAGAATTCTTCTTTTAAGTTTGAGGGGTACTTTTATATCACACATGGCCTGATGCATTCCATTCAACAATCCAACGTGAATTTTACTAATAATATCCCGATCTATTTCATCATCACTTTGAACAATAAACCCAATATATCTAAAATGTGTACTCTTTTTAATGTCTTGATCGCCCAAAGTCACAATCCCCCTACTAGATATATTGCTGCTAAAATTGCACTCCATGTATTCGGTTTTAGATCTACAAAAATGAAATCTTTTAGACTTTAAGATTGACCTCCATAATTTAAGTTTTCCTTCAACTCTCTCTCTAGTCTTGTCAAGAAAAATATCATTAGCAAAAAGCATACACTAGAGTACATTCTCTTGTAAATGTCTAGTAAAAACATCCATGACTAAAGCAAAAAGATATGGGCTTGAAGGTGATCCTTAATGTAATCCAACTGAAAAAGGAAAAAACTTGGTCAAATCACCTTGTATTTGAATACAAGCAACAACTCTTGCATACATGATACATATCCTTAATTACTTGAATATATGCATTATTAGCTCTTCTCTTCTCTAGAACTCTCCAAAGCACTTATTTTGGAACTTTATCATATACTTTATCTAAATTATTAAATATTATATTTAGATCATCTTTATTCTCTCTATACTTCTCCATCAAACATCTCAATAAATATATAGCTTCCATAGTAGACTTACCCGACTTGAATCCAAGTTGATTTAGATAAACATTAGTATGATGTCATAACCTATGCCCAATAACCCTCTCCCATTTTTTTAATGAATGACTCATCAACTTAATTCCTCTATAATTCACACACTCCACTTTTCTCATCGAGGGCTTGGGACCTGACAATGACAGTGTTTTTACAAACATAAGCAGACATGCTTTATTGTTTTCCTTGAAAGTATGAGAGTGAATGATAAAATGGTGTTTAATTTTAATGCCAAATTGATTTTTTTATTTTATCAAAAATGAGGGAAAAGATGGTGTACTCATGTTACTTTTAGGCTTAGTAAAAATATTCATAACATGCGTATAATCATCGACAGAAGACATGAAGCATCATTCTCTTTTGATGTTAGGTGTAGATGGATGGTTTTTTTGGTGGCACTGTGATAAGCCTTGGTATCAAAAAACAACCCACAAACAAGATGACTTCAGTACAAAACATATTTTATTGCTAGAAAAAGAAATAATAACAAGCAAGATACAATTGATCCTCTTTCAATAGGAGGATATTCTCTCCCAAATCCTAGACCCTGCTAGGATCCCTCACACAAGAAAGAACTATAGCATTCAAATAAAAATTTGTATAAAAAAAAAACTAGCCCTAACCTTAGACTTAAATAGACTTCCTCTTTCCCTCCAAAACCAGCCTCCTTCCTAATAAGTTTCCCACGATTGAAATTCAATTAAGAAAATATCTCTTAAATTGATTCACTCCTAATTCCTAACATAATATTTTATTTCTTTACTGGGCCCCACCTGCTCAACAGCCTCTCTCTAGGTCTGCCGACCCCACCTGGGCAATAATTGGCTGGACCGATAGGTCCAACATCTCTAGGGTTCGCATGGTTGCGGACCCCCTCTGCTCTTGTCGTATCACAATACGATAACAATGACGACATCAAGCTTTAATCCCACTACGTTTGGAAATCCTTGGCACGGAGCTACGCCAGTTTGAGTGTTCATCCGTTCATTGTGCCCCATCGGGGATGAGGCAACAACTAGGATGGCTTTTTTCGTAGTAGCAACTGCCGCGGCTATGTGTTTTTTTGGTGGCACTACGAATGAGAGAATAAAGTTAGGATTCTTATGCCACCTACTAAAAAAAATAATTTTTTTGGAGATTGGTACGTTTGTGTTTTACATGATTCAAACATTACAATGAAATTCATCAATATTAATTTATTTGAGTAAAAAAAGAAACATAGTTTTGTAAATAAAAAAGGATGGATGAACATGTCGTTGGGGTTGAAGCTAGTTTTTAATTGGATTTAACAATTTCTGGAAGAATTGATAACATGAAAGATTATATGGTACTTCCTTAATTATTGAATTCTTCAAGATTGTGAGTAGTCTCTCTTTTTAGGAATTCTAATCATCTTTCTCATGCCTTGTTCTTGAAAGACATAAAGCGGAGGATAAAACTCAATAATGAGACTTTATAGTGAGATTTTGGATGGGTAATGAGTTTATGAATAATGTAGATGTGTTATGAATGTTTTGAAGTACGAGATATTTGTTTATAAGATTATTTTATTGATTAGAATTGGTCTTTAGTTATCCATGGAAATGGTTATGTTATCCTTGTTAGGAGAAGGAATATAGGAAATAAATTCATGTGAGTTGATCATATAATTTATAGCTTTTGAATCAATTATCTAGCAGTTGGACTGGGCGTCTCTGAGACTTTTGAAGTGTAAGAAGAGGAGATAGTATTTTGAAATATTACAAAATAAGTACATATTGGGAGTTTTTTCTAGTCATATCAGGAAGTTTTTAAACTTTTCTAATTCTCCGTTGAACTCAATGGGCGATTTTTTGGTGATCTTCTTCGATATGTATTGTATATGTGCACTGTATATGACCACTTTTAACCATTTTTGTTGGGCTTAGACGCTTAGTTGCTTGTGTCCTAGATAAGAGATGAATATGAGTTTTTGATATTGGTAGCCTTTGTCTAAACTTTTCATGTGATTGTTGATAATCATACATATATGTGTTATACATAAATGTCTTTGTTCTTTTTCATGTCCTTGTTTTGTCCAATATTTTGCTACATGACTTGGCATGAAGCTTCGAACATATTTCTTTTGTATGTTTAGTGAATGTTGGGTTGACCTCACGTGTTCCTCTGTTGAAGAGGTTCTGAATTAGAGTTCTTGATGTTGGATATCTTTATCATTAAGGACAAACCTTCCATGGGCATGTTGGTTATCATGACCTCCTTCTCTCTATATTTGTTTGAATTATGACAATGAATCATTAAGTGATGGTAAATTTTTTTTCTTTTATTTTTATTTGAGAATTTCTGCCATTGTAATATCAAACTCAACATTTAGGCTTCGTTTGGGACGGCTTTTTTATTGCTTTCTAAAACGGAGTTTTAGTACAAATTTTTTTATTTTTGTATTAAAACTCCGTTTTAGAAAGCAATAAAAAAGCCGTCCCAAACGAAGCCTTAATTGAAAAGAAAAAGCTAAAATTCATTCTTTTCAACAATCTTTTTAAAGAGGGCCATATTTTTGCTGCATTTCATTTGAATATTTTGTCAATTGTTCATCTCTTGCATCGTTTTGCTGTGGATTGGGGTTGTGATGTGATGGAGCATCTTTCCTGTTTTGTGGATGAGATCTTGTTCTTATTGTTTATAACAGATGATATGTTTTTGTTCCTTCTCAAAATAATTTATTTAATGTGGATCATACTATTTTTTTTATTCATATGTATTTTGTTGATTATTGGTTATGCTATTAATCTTATTGTTGTTTCATGGAATTGGACAAAAGCGCTTCCTCAATGAACTTCATTTTTCATTTCAGGATTTAGTTTGTTGGGACATTTCCCTGTTAGGCTCTGTAAGATGGGGCCATTGTACTCAGATTGCGTGTCTGACACAAAAACAACATTTTTGAAAAATAGTAACCAGTCATTTGCTTGTGTTGAAGCCATCTGTCCTCAGCCTCATCGTGCAGTCAGGCTCCCATATTTTATTGAAGATCTTAGCAAATTCAGCCCTGAGCCGAAGAGGTACATCATAATTATGTAGTTCCACCAAGATTCCATCTTCCTAATTAAAAAAAAAATTATTATTATTTTTTGTCACGGTACTTGGTCGGTGATGAGGTTCTGCCATATATATAATCTATTTGTGTTTTCGCTGGCAGGACGGCCAGTCACTTTCCCCCTTACCTTTTTCTCCTTAAGCTTAGTTAGCTCTACACATTTATGGAAAATTATTAGGTCCGGACACCAGATGTAGAGATACGTCCGGACACCAATAAAATATTGACATATGGAATGTACATGTGTCCGTGAAATTTTAAGTCAAGTGCGCCAAAAGCGCAGGAAAAGTGTAGGTAAAGTGTAGTCAAAGCGCGGTCAAAAAACGCTGTGAAAGTGCAGTCAAAACGCAGTCCACGTGGCAAATTTTAAGTGGATATCCGGAAATAAGTCCGGTAACCGGACCTAATAATTTCCCGCACATTTATTGCCGTAAAAGATGTGATCCTCTGAATTATGGGAGCTGGCTAACGTTATTTTACTTCCTTTTTAATCAGCAATAACACATTTCCTTCTTTTCTCTCTTTGGTAGTGTGTTTGTTTGGCTGGGGTAGCATCTTATTTCATTTTAATTCCTGCATAGATTACTGTCAGTATTGTTCAGTTTCTTATATTTGGATAAATAGCATTATTTTGTTTCTTTGTGCTGCGCAGCTGAAGGGGATTGTGACTTACTTACTGTATACTATAGTATATATTGGAAGTAGAGGCGCTCCACTTAGCGTATAGGTCCTAGCTTTTGTTTTAGCAGGCGTAGTATGGCTGTGAAGCTACATTGGATTTGGAACCTCCATGTCTTGTAACATGCACGCATTGTCTTTCTTTAGAAAACTATTAGATCTTTTTTTGGGAAAGTTTGTGTTGAAACACAAATTTTCTGTAGAAGGAATTAAATCTCAAAAGCTCGACTACAATTTTCAAAGGCTGCATCTCTTTATTTATTTATTATTGTTGTGGCATCATCAATAATCATTTGTTGATGGCGATGTTATCCTTTATTCGTTTTTTTCATTTATTTTTCCCCTAATGTGTCTATTTTCACTTATTCTTCACTTTGTCCGCAATAGAATGATAAATTTTACCTATTTCAGCATTTTACCGAGGAATAGAGACAAAACAGGTTTTGAAATTATTGGTATCCTCCTGAACAAGGTATATAGTGTAGAGTAGTTTCATATTATATACATATATCATTTTTTCCCCTTTAGGGCGGTTACCTTAAGCTATGTATTTTGCAGGAAGAGATAGAGGTAGGCGGTGATATAGAAGGGGGCAACGAAATAGGTTACTGTTGTGGGTCGCCTCCTGTGCGCACCCACAATCCTGTAATACATGACGCAGAGTTTACGAAACAAATGGCTATCCCCCTGGTATCTAACCTTCCTGTGTTGTCAAACCCTTCTTCTTCTAGAGTTGAAAGGGGTTCGCCAATATGCAACCCCGGCAGCCCAAAAATCAGAGTCGAAGGTTTTTCCTGTGGGAAATCTGATCCCTGCTGTGTGGTTCCTACTCTTGCCTGACCCATCTGATCGTAGATTCCTAACTTTCTCTGTACAGAGTTTTCTTCATTCAGCTGAGAATATTAAATTCCCAGCAAATGCGTTTGAGGTCATTTTCAAGCTGTGTTGATGACATCTCCTTGTTTCATTTAGAGTCCAGAAGAGCTTTGTGTTGTATATATATAGCTCATTTTAATGTACGTAGGATGTTTCAACGAGTCGTTTTACTGTTTCTTGGAGGCTGACTAGCTTGTAATCTGGATTTTGTCGATCTGTAATGTAAATAACGTCATTTTTGTATGTATATATCTAGTTTTCTTTTTCTTTTTCCGGTTTTTTTTTTTGTGGGGAAAAATTTCAGTGCTGAAGCATAAATATCATGCTCGCTGTCTTGAGCATTCGTTTCGGTATGTCAATTTCTGATGTCTCAATTTGGGTTGCGACAGAACCGATCCGATTATGAGAGTGTTCATGTTTAAGTTCACTTATCGTTATCTTGTTCAAGTTTGGTTTGTTTTTAATTCAAGCTTTATTGTTTGTGTTCATGTTTCGTTCGTTTAAATTAATGGTGTTCATGTTGGGTTTTTGTTCGATTCATTTTCGATTCGTTTATTGCTTATCAAGCTTTAAACAAAAAAGCTTTAAATGAGCAAGATCATGAATATATAAATAACAAGTATTTTTAAGCTAACAAATGAGCTCGTTCATGAACAAACTATCTATGATTTATTTTATATACAAACAATATAACAAACATTAACTAATGTGAAATGTCTGTTGTTCATGAACAAATTCATTCTATTGAAGGTATAAAATAAAATGAAATTAAATTTATAGTAAAAGGAGTTGTCTATTTAAAATTTATATGAAAATGTTTATTAAGTGTATTCACGAGTTTCAAATTGAACACGAATTGAGCTTAATGTCGAGTTTGTTCATGAGTTTCAAATGATGTTGTTTGTGAACATAAATGAACCGAACACTTTAGTGTTCAAATTTGCTTATTTAAGTATCGAGTATTAAAAATGTTGTTCAAAATTGTTTGTTTGGTTAGTTAAATGATTACAAACAGAGTTTTAATTGAACTGAGCAAACTGAGCAACAAATAGCTCCTCGGTGGCGCGATGTGAGATTTGTGGAATTATCTTGCAGACAAATGTGGGTCATCGTGAAGCGAGATGAGTAGCCTTCTTTGGATGAGATGTGGCGGTTTGTCTCAAGGAGAGGAGGCAATGGCGGTTTCCGAAGACCGTGCGTGGCGCCCAAGGATCAGAATTTGTCTCGATAGAATATGGCATTGGATCGAGAAAGAAAGGTAAAACATCATCACTGGTTAGTGGTTACGAGTGGTTACTATACTAATTATATGAGAATTTTAAAATGTTTTAATAATCAACAAAACTAATTGTATCTAACGGCATATTATGATGTTTAAACTTTCTAAGGTTGGAAATTATTTTATTTACCGGCTAAACTTTTTGTTTCGTTGTAGTCAAAATGATCTGATTAGGATTCCCAAATATTGGATATTATTGCGGGCTAGAATATTTGTGGTGGTAGAGTGATTAAATTATTCATTTTAGTGATGTACGGATATCCAACATACAAATAGAGAGCAGTTAAACACCTAATTTTTTTATGTGGAAAATCCAAAGAGAGAAAACTACAGGCCTTGCCCAAGTGAAAAGATTCGATTAAATTTGAGTGAATTTCAAATGTGGACAGGTCCCTTGGCTTAGAGGCGATCAAATTACTGTAGTTTGGACAGATGGACCAACGACAGTCTGGTGGAAGTCCGACGACGTCCGGGCATATGGTGGTGCTAGAGTTCATGAAGAGTCAAAGATCTCTTCAATCTCCAGTCAAAGGTCCCTCTCATATAGAGAGTGAGGTATATTTAAAAATTTTCATGAGTGACATACCCCATAAAAGCGTAAATATAGAGAAGATCCATGCCAGGTTTGGAATACTCCATCAAATGACCCGTATTGATTCCCCCGATCATAGAGTGTTTTTCAACTGTTTAAATGCCTTAACAATGTCAGAATTCACCGATCTTGGGCTTGTTGATTTGCCTCGCCGAGCCGCTCGATTTGACTATAAGCATGTCATATTTTGATATCATTTTGTCATTCAAATAATTCTTTGAACCTTCCAAATATGCGTCATGCTCTTTGATTTGGACCAATTTGGGTTTGGAACAGACCAATTTTGATGTCGTTGGTTTCGTCTATGTGACAAATTCAAATTGAATGTAATTTTTTTGAAATTGGAGTTTAGATGATCTCAAATTTAATTTTAGAAGTTTCTAACTTGAATATGCCTCAAAATTGTGCATGATCAAGATGATTTTTGATGATGCATCAGATATTATGAGTCAGTCTTCTTATTAGATTAATCCTTTGCTTGGGCAAAATTTTATCGGTTAAATAAACATTGTTATTGTGAGGTTCCTTGTATTGAATTTACAATTTTACAGTTTGTATCATAAAAAAATGTTTATAATGCATTACGATTATTAAAACATTATACTTTTGAAGATGGCAACTTTGGTATGATGGTCAAAGGGAATGTTACTTTCCTTTCCTAAAGAATATATTTATCATAAATATTTTTAATAGAATTTTAAAATTGATCATTTTATAATAGTAATTATTATTTTAAATATTATATATGTATAGTGTTTAATCTGATAATTACTCGCGTTAATAATATTCCTTAAGTCAGTAGACGCGGCTAAACATGGAATAATCAAATGGACGGTGGATTGGAGTGTACGGCCTTTATTTCAGCCAGATGTCCGTACCACGGACAATGCTGACATGGCAGGTTCGTTCTCATGTGGGCCTCGTTCTCTCTGTTCAGAGAAACTTGGGCGGTAAAAAAAATGCGTATGTACGCGTGTCTCCTTCTGGTTGGATGGATCCGTATGAGATTCCTCTCATGGGATGCCCGCACGCAGCGGATGCTTTCGTTCCCGCGCGTTGAGTGATCAGGATTTTCATTAAAACGACGAAAAATTAAAGCAGCATTAAAGAAACATGTAAAAAAAACAGAAAAGGAGGGAACTTGGAGGGAGGGGGAGAAAGGTTGTGCGGGGGAAGCGGAGAAAGGAGGTTTTTTTCCCCCTTTTTTATTACAATTGTAACAACTCTTGTCATCCGCTTGCAAAAGCCCTAATCTTTTGTGATTACTGGACTGCCCCGCTTCGCAATTACCCTGCCGATCAATTGGGTTGGTCGTACGATTCTGTGTTGCAGCTGCAGATTCGGCCGATCTGGAAGGGAAAGCGCGATCATTGATCTGATACTATGTGATGACTTTATTTTTGGCAATCCAGTTCTTTGTTTCTTAGATCACATGCGTTGAGGTTGTTATGGTGGATCGTTTAGGGTTTTGCGGCGAGAAAGCTTCGGTGCAATGAGTCCTGGTATAGCGGGTATGGATATGGAGGAGGCCAAGCGTCCCAGTGCTCTGCAATTGGCTGATGACGCAATGGAAGCTCGATTCGCTAATCTTTGCAAGGTTTTGTGGTTTTCCGTGTGCTTTTCTTCGCGATCTTTTTGTCTTATTTGTGTTTTCTACGTCTTTTCATCTGAGTCGAGGTCTGCTTTAGCAGAGCGGAGTGGGGATTGATGAGGGCACAGCAGAGGAGGCACTTGCACTTTTTGGAGAAAGCAAGCAAATTCTGTCCGGGATCATCTTGTCAGTTGGAAGCGGATCGGTGATTTTTTTCATTTCGTTATCTGTTTCCATATTGGTTTGTTGGTGGATCTTCCTTTGTTCAAAACTCATTCCTTTTGCAGCCGGAGGTTGTCGAGAGGCTTTGGTCCGCTTTTCTTCTCTATTGCGTCATTAGACTCTGCAGTGGGAAGGAGAAACAGGAGAGCGAGGATGGAAGAGTGAAGCTATCCCAGATTCTGGAGGTGGCTAAGCTGAAGTAGGGACCTTTTGATCTTTTAATTAAAAAAAAAACATGATTTTGCGTTTTCCGTGCCCTTGAAAATCTCAAATTGACGGTTTTTTTTCTATTTTCCATTCTAGTGCTTTGAACTTTTTCAAAGAAGTTTCCCACTTTTCTGTTAAGGCTGATAATGTTTTATCCAATCATTATGGGCCTGATTGGGAGAAAAGGATTGAGGTAAGATAGAAGTTGAATTGAATGCCCATTTGGCTTTTGTCACCATTTTGCTCGGCTTTCTATCTACAAATGATTAATTCGCTTGCGCTTTGCTCCTGTTTAGTTGAAGGAGTTGCATGCAAATGTTGATCAACTCTGTTGTCTTAGCAGGTAAACCTATTGATCTAGCTTTCATGCACTTCAAAGCTTTTGATTTTGAATTGCCTTATTTTAGCTGTATAGTATGTTTTTGTGGCTGTTAAAAGTTAAGTGTTCGTAAGAAAACTATGAGCGTAAAATTTTTTTTGGCTTTGAAGTTGTTGCGTTGTCAGTTTGTTTAATTTGAAAGTAAATCGTTATTTTGCTAATTCATTTTTTCCGTGTTGACCTTGAAATCCTCTCTTTGAAACATCTGAAATGTTGAAACATTTTTCTGCTTATGCGTGTTTTTTGTTTGAGCTTTCCTTAACCTAACTACATTTCTTCCGTCTGATTTTAAAAAATTGATATCAAAGCGATGACATTATAGTTTTTGATAGAAATGGAAAAAAGGATATTGTTTTGTGGATTTTGCATATATATTAGGATTTGAAAGTTGATAATTTAAATTTCACATTAGGATTTACAGATCGTGTTGTCTATTTTAGATGTAGGGAATTAAGGTTGTATTTGCTTTTTATTTTTTTGGCAGTGGAGTTAAATGTTGTGGTTTAACGTGAGAAATTGAGTTAATATATATTAATAAGGCCTATTTTTAAAACGAGTGGATATTAAGTAAGATTTAGGAAAAGCAGCACGAATGAGAAATAATTTGTAAATGAGCGGATACGTCGGAATAGCTAGCGCATTCAAGAATGCGTTGTACGTTCTGGCGCATTTAGGAATGCGCCATGTGCTTTGGCGCATTGTCGCGAATACAAGGCGTATTCGGTTATGTGCAGACCAGATCCAAAGAATACGCCTTCAAGTACGGCGTATTCTGCATGCAAATTTTTTTTTTTTTGAAACTTCGTTGGTTTCTCTCGTTATCCGAGTTAAATGTTAGTGTTCCGAGAAAAGGTTAAATCAAGTTATTATAATGTGTTTGCTGCTGATAAAATAATCATTATTTTAATTATTATTATAAGTATATTTTTTATTATAAGTCTATTTTTATAAATTGGCCTAATTATTATTATAAGTATATTTTTTTATATTAAATGAAATATATATTTCTTCTAAAATTTTAAGTTAATATTAAATGAAATATATATTTTTTCAAAAATTTTGAGAAGTTAATTTTTCTTATAACCTTTATTATTATCCATTTAATTTTTATCATCAATTCATTAAAATTAAAAATACAACTCTAGTATTCAAGAATAAAGAAATTGATTACAAACTACTCTCAAAACCTCACATAATAATGATTATTTTATTAGCAACAAACACATTATAGTAACTTGATTTAACCTTTTCTCGGAACACCAACATTTAACTCGAATAACGAGAGAAACCTGATAACGAGAGAAACCTATGAAGTTTCCAAAAACAAAAAAATTGCATGCAGAATACGCCGTACTTGAAGGCGTATTCTTCGGATATGGTATGCACATAGCCGAATACGCCTTGTATTCGCGACAATGCGCCAAAGCACATGGCGCATTCTTAAATGCGCTAGGACGTACAATGTATTCTTGAATGCGCTAGCTATTCCGGCGTATCCGCTCCTTTCCAAATTATTTCTCATTTGTGCTGCTTTTCCTAAATCTTACTTAATATCCGCTCGTTTTAAAAAAATAACCCTATTAATAATTACCTGGTAAAGTTAGATTAGGGTTCATTAGTTAACTTTAAGTTGAACTTAGTATTAAGGTGGAACTAGGATTATGATAGGAAGTGCATGTAGAAATTTAGGAAAAGCTTTGGCTAAAATTAAATTTTTTTTGCATGATTAGGAGATTGGATAGGAGGGATTTGTTCATACGACTTTGCGTTTGGGAAGACAACTTGTGGCGTTATTTGAAGAACCTAGAGATATAAGATAGAATCGTCATTGGAATCCTTATGGGTAAGTTCTAAGAATCAGTTTGCTACAGTCTAAGGAGAACCTAGGAATTAAAGCATTTGATTTGTCATTTTAAAAGCTTCATCATGTGCCTAAGTTATGGGTCGGTGCTCTTGTTCCATCAACTTGCAAATTGCACTAAACATGCCTAACAAACTTCAACATGCGATGGGGTGTAATCTATAAGCTTCTTGAAACCATAGAACACTTCATCTTTGCTTTACAAGCATTCATGAGTTTGGTGGACACATTTATGACTTTACAAATTTTAGGCATATAAACATCATAGTCATTGACATAAAATATGCATTCATGTGAGATTTGAATGAGGAATATATCCATGCCAACTAATTTAATAAACAAAGCATATGAATGAAAATTTCTTGCTTTGACTCCCTAAATTTAGAGAAGCTTCAATGATGATTCCAATTAATCTATCGGTTGTGGGATTTAAAACATGAACCAAGAATGTTCATAAGAGATCCCACAACTTCATAAAAGAGTTGAAACACGTGTTTGAACATCTAGTAATTTAGAGGAGATCATGAATGTTATGGCGGTTCAAACCTATTACATGCATGTACTAGTTTGTCATAACATACAAGTCTAGAGATCTAACGATGCATGCCACACTTGGAAAAGAAACTCTATGCCTCAACACTTCGTTCTACATCGAATGAAACCACCTAACCTAAGGTTTGGTTGTTGGTGAAGGTATTAGACATGACATGAGTGCATTGCATGCAAAAATAGGGACATTGAATGCAAGTTCAATGACCCATCGTCTTGCCACCATCCTTGTTTTGCTCTCACATGAAAGCAAATCTTGAGAAACCACTTGATTTCCATGATTCAAGCTAGTGGACAGCTGTATATAAGGGATTTTCTTGGGTTGGAAAGGAAAAAAAGCAAGGGTTTCTATGGACCTAAAGCTTTGGATCGTCAACCACACATCAATTGGCTAGGGGGCCAAAAGGCTTTCCTAAGTTTTTAAGATTTTACCTCGCAGGGTTGTCACGATGCTAACCATGTTCCACTCGCCTAGCAAAGGTGAGAAAATTGCAAGAATTTGCTGTCCAAATCTCCAAATTGCTGTCCAACTCGTTCTAAAGTCCCCAAACTGCTGCTTGGAAGATCTAAAAGCTTCCTTGTTGCCTCGAGGTCGCCAATGTTGATTTGGAAGAAAGTAGAGGCTTCCTACCTCCCTTTTATTGTAATAGGGACCAATTAAAGCAGCCCTTTGCTCTGTATTTCGGGAGGAGAGACAACCAATAGCAGCAAAGGGAAGTTTCTGCTTCTCAGTTGAAGGAAGGAAACAATGGTAGCGGGAGAAACCTTCTTTTTAGTTCAAAGAAGGAGAAGGCACCAGCTAGAGAAGACAAGATCTACTCTTCACTCAGACTCAAATCAGCGTCGAATTTGGTTCAATGAAGCTCGACGAGGCCCAATTGGGTTCGATTTGGATCGATTTTGGGTCAATTTGATCGATTTGATTTAGTTTAATTTAAGATGAATTTAATTTGTTGAAAATTGGGTCCAATTTGATTTAATTTTGTTTTGACAGTGTTTAATTGAATTGATCTAGCACGATCGAGCCTATTTGGGCTCAAATCGACTCGATTCGGGCTGAAACGGCCTTGATGCGAAAGTTTTTCAACAATGAATGTAGATTAAGTTTCAAATATCTGTAGTGATCCCGTCATATAATCAGATGTTCATGTATCAATAAACCAACAAGTTTCAGTTTTTTAGATTACAAAATAGCTTGTATTATCTTGTGGCGCCATGGTAACCATATATATTTTCTCTTCTTGAG
This sequence comes from Dendrobium nobile, assembly GCA_022539455.1. Taxonomy (NCBI): domain Eukaryota; kingdom Viridiplantae; phylum Streptophyta; class Magnoliopsida; order Asparagales; family Orchidaceae; genus Dendrobium; species Dendrobium nobile. The sequence goes on along the minus strand of CM039735.1, from coordinate 3,447,500 downwards.
TATTGCCTTCATTTTTTAGTCATGGTTGACAAATTAGTTTGCAAAATGTCTCTATTTGTTGAAATGTGAAACTAAGAAACTTTGTTGGATTTTTTCTTCAATGTAGGATGTCCGGTTTTTTCAAATTTGGATTTTAGGATTTCGATTATTTGTTTTTTCATGTATCTTGTAGCATTGATCACATATATGATATTTTTTGTGACACTCTCATACTACGCATTTTTTTAGCTTAAGAGATTTGACCTCTGTATTTCTTTTAAGCGTTCATTGTTGTGAAGCCATAATGTGCTGTGGATCTTGTAAGTGCTGAGCTTTGGGTATCTAATGAGTTTGGTGTTTTGCTCATCATTATTTGTCTTCGGCTTTCTTTTCTTCTTCGTCAAATGAGTCTCTAGTTGTAGGGAAAGTCTTCATTTCAAGCAATCTTTCATGAATTTCTTCTAGACCGGAGTTCAGACCTTGGGGGAAATTAAATATTCATTCTTTTTCCAACATTTTTTTGTATATTTTTGCATCGTTCTTTCATAGAATAGATCTATTTTCTTCTAAAATTCAGTTAAAGAATTGTTAGTATTCTGTGACAATTTTGTGACCATGACGAGTACTTTTTATTTTAAATTTTTAATTCTAATCTTAAAACATTGGCTTGTGTTTTCTACACCATAGTAGATCTCTTGGACAACATCCTAGATCTTCTTTGTAGTTTTGTAGCAAAATATGTTCATCTAATATTTTGCTCTATGGAATTTATGAGTCAGGCCATGATATTTGCATTCTAATCTTCCCAAGAATAGTAATTTGATGCATGTTTTGATGATTAACTTGTGATCATATATCCAACCTTCCCTCTTCCTATTATCACAAACATGATATGATAGATTGGAATCATTCAAAAATATTAATTCAATTAAACTTTGTTGAATGATTTGGATGGATTGACTTTCATACATAGGACGGAAGTTTGATCCAAACCAACAATAGTGAAGGTCTTGCTTCTCATGGAGAAGAATTTCTTAACTATCGACCCCTCTTGGTGTGCCATGATCATCTCAGGATTTCGTGTTATCACCTTGAAATCCGATCTGATTCCATGAACAAAATAAATGCTTCTTTGAGTTCTGTTTTTTTAAATCACATCACTTTACTCCCTTCATATAAAAGGTCTTTATGAAGATATTTTGATTGATAGCATTGTTAATTGAGAGGAAAAGTCAAAATACTTCTAAGAGTTAGGTTGGGTTAGTGATGGCTAGTGGCCAACCTAACCCCCCCCCCCCCCCCCTCTCCCGGGTTTCACGCAAACTTTTGTGGTTGGGAACTTGGGATGGAACCTTGGTGGATCTGTTTCCCCTTTCATCCTCTCTATATCTATCTCTCTCATGAGGTAGATTTTGATAAAAAATATAGACTACAGTCATGCGTATTGCCATGGGATTTTTATGGGCGCTTGAAAAATAGAGAGGGTCACCTTAAAGATCTAATGTAAATTCCGGTAGTTTGCCAGAGGGATGCATATGCAGTAAGTTGCTTGGGACCTTAGTGAAATTATTTAAGAAATGCGAACCAACATAATATACCTTTTAAATATCAGGGGCCAAAAGCCCTGAATTTTAATGTACTCTGGGGAGCAATTGTGATGCATAGTTTGGTTATGTGATTAAAGCCACAAGTTTTAGAAAGCTTACATACAAATGTAGAAATAGCAGGATACAAGAAGAATGGTTATTGCAAAAACAAGTATATATAAAAGGGAAAAGTTCTACTTCTTTATTATCTTGTTAATGAGCTTTAGATGGAGGACATAGAGGTATACATATCTTGTTGAAAATGATCTATTGTTAAAAAATGAGTAGTCTTAAGTAATGTTTTTAATCAGTTTCCTTCAGTACATGCTGTTCTAACACTAGTTTTTTTATTTTGTTTTTGCTTAAAGAAAGATAATCGATCACTAAGGCCCTGCTAGTAACTTTAACATTGGCTTACTGACCATTGCAGAGATTTCACAAACCAAGAGCTAAAACACCAAAATTTAGTTTTTTTATCACATTAAGGCTTTGTTTGGGACAGCTTTCTTACCGCTTTTTGAAGCAGCTTTCTAGTATAAATTTTTTAAATTTTGTACTAAAAAATTGCTCTAAGAAGCGGTAAGAAAGTCGTCCCAAACGAAGCCTAAGAATACTAAACTTCATCAGCTTTTAAAAAAGAAACAATGTTTGTAATAGCATAAGTTAATGATAACTTCATTGCTTTCTTAACAAAAGAAATACATATGCAGTCATGAACACTCAAATACTAATTTAGGTTTTGTAATTCAAATTTGTATTTGCATTTCAGACTGTTTTAAGGATCATGGTTAAAATCATGTGCTCAACAGGTTCTACAAGAAAGCATATCACCAGCTTTTCAAGGTGAGTGACACGTGTACTGGGCGAAAACTTCTACTTTCCAATTGTGAAGACTATGTCTCAGATTACCATTATTTTGGGTGGCTGCTATTCTTGGCGTTGCGTACCAATGTATTTAGCCGCTTTAAAGATCTGGTTACCTATACTAATGCATTGGTGTCAATATTGGTAAGTTCTTTTGTTTTGCTTATTTTGCACATGTGACTTTGCCACATGGCTTAGATATCTAAATAAAATTCTTATTGATTATTGGATTTGCTTTTGTTCTTGTATAGGCCATTCTTATTCTGCATGTTCCAATAAGCTTGAGGAACTTTGCTATTTCAAATTCACCTTTCTTTAGTAAGTTACCTTGATTTTATGTTTTAAGGATTATAACTTGTCTTATACATTTTCGTTACTAATGCTTATTGTGGAATTTGCCTTACCATTTCAGCCAAGAGGTCTGACAAGGGTGTGGATCTTCTTGCTTCTTTAAGCCAGAGCTATGATGCTTCTGAAGTGGAGTTGAGGAGAATGATGGAAACAGCTAATAAATTAATCGCAGATGTCCTGAAGAAGAAACCATGCCATGCTTCAGAATGCAAAACAGAAAATTTATATGACATAAACACAGGTGTTCATGTTACTTTGATAGTGCTTGGTTATGATATAGCAACTCAAAATATTTCTGTTTTCATTTTCTCATACATTTTCATTTTAGCACAATAACAGATGAGCTGACATACTTCGAGGATCTGTTAGATGAGAAGTTACTTCAGAGTAATTTACTTATTCTGAATAGTGATTATGATGAAATCATCAAAAGCAAGTGTGAACTTGATGAGCGCATATTTCTCAATGTTGAGGATAGCTTAGATGCTAATGGAGGTCTAAACTTTTCTGGGGATGCTATCAGTTTGTCTCGTGAAAGGGTATGGTGGTATAAAGTTGTTTCAAGCTATTGATTCATTTCTGTTGTCTTTCAATTAAATTATTTGTTTCATTGTTTCATAAATTTGATTTATGCTTTACAGGATAATAATGCTGCGGTTACCACTCCAACAAAGTCAATAATAACCTGTGTTGCCTCTCATCCGGCTGCATCACCTGCCAATGGAAATTTTGTGGGCAATTCTAGGATGGTTCAGTGGACACCAGTGAGCTCCACCATGACTACTGCAAAGTGGCTTCGTGAAGTTGTTTCTCCATTTCCTTCAAGACCTTCAACAGGGCTTCAGCATTTCCTCGAATCCTGTGACACTCATTTAACTAGCACTGTTATCCACAGGGCCAACATCATATTGGAGGCCATTTTCCCTAGTCATTATGGAGAACGGTGCATTTCTGGAAGTCTTCAAGGCGCGAATCTTATGGATAGTGTATGGGCAGAACAGCGGAAGTTAGAATCTCTGAAGTTATATTATAGGGTATTGGAATCAATATGTAAAGCAGAATCACAGAGACTAAATGACAATAATCTTACTTTGTTATTATCCGGTGAGCGGTTTCATCGATGCATGCTTGCTTGTGCTTCTGAGCTTGTTTTGGCGACGCATAAAACTGTCACTATGATGTTTCCTGCTGTGCTGGAAAGAACAGGAATAACTGCTTTTGATTTGAGCAAAATCATTGAAAGTTTTGTGAGGCATGAGGAAACTCTTCCAAGAGAGCTAAAGAGGCATTTGAATTCATTGGAAGAGCGACTTTTAGAGAGCATGTCTTGGGAAAAAGGTTCCTCTCTTTATAATTCCTTGATTGTAGCAAAGCCTGCATTGGCTGCAGAAATAAATAGGTTGGGACTCTTGGCAGAGCCAATGCCATCACTTGATTCAATTACATTGCATAAAAATATCGCTGCAATAGGAACCCAATCTTCTACATCACAAAAGCATGGAGGATCATCAGGTAAATTTGATAATATAAAGATTCTCAAATTTTCTGTTGGATGTATTTATTCTTTTGCCGACCCGCTAGTTTTGAAATCTTATAGCTTTGCATTCCTTTCTGTTTATAGTCGTCTCTTTTGTAAAACTGGGTTATTGATGTTTATAGCGCCAAAGAGCTCTCTCACAGGTTTATGGTGCAGTCTTTCATAATCATTTGCTTTACCCTATTATTGGGCTTGCTTGTTGAATCTTTATTGTTCATTCCTTTTGAGTATTTTGGTGGTGGTTAATATATTAAATGCAATTTTTTTTTGCATACCTTCTATCCAAGCTGGCTTTGGTTTTAATGTTTTGTTTTTTTGCAGTGCCTCTATATTAATTTTATTTGTTTTTTAATTTGTTCATTCTATATGATAATTTTTTCAAGATATGCTATTTCCTCAATTCCCTTCATATATTATGATTATTTCTCAATTCATTCTTCTTAACTTTATCAGTCATCTATGTTAATATTTTATATTTCCACACTAAACCTATAAATGAGTTCTTTATCACGCATCACTTGTATCAACATTACCTGTTTAACCACTGTTTTGTAAATTTTATTGTGATATTTTCTTTTTCACATTAATGCGCCCGAGGCATTTCTTTATTATCATCTCAAAAACTTCTTGGAGAACTGCTATGCAGTTTATTAATCCTCTTTCCTTGTGCTTGCATTATTCTTCAACTCTTGCTTTTGCACTTTTTGTGTCTCAGAATATGTTTTAATGTATGAACTTAATTTTGATGAGTCACTTACCTGGAGTGTTCGTGAATTAAAATGCACTGTTGTAGTGTTATGAATTTTCATTAATAAATTTGAAGTACTTAATTGAGGGAACGGAAGTTTGTGCCCATATGCAAGAGATGTAGGAGTATCTTATAGTATATTGACAAAATGCAGTGCTTTTGTTGGTGTTGACCTTTGCTTGTGTTTCACGAACAATTCAAGCAAGTGCAATGGGAAAAACACTCAACTAACACTATGGTACGCGAAATAAACTGTGCGCTATGAATCCTATTATTGCAAATAAACATGCGACTATAAGATTTGTGAAATATTTGATTTTTTGTTCGCCTTACGCTTTCTATAATTTGAAGACCCAGTACTCTGCTAACAAGTGGCTAGAATTGATAATATTAAAATATCCCGATGATAGCTATGTTGAAGTTAAATTTCAACGAGAGGCGATTGTTTGCAAAATGCCATCAAATCCGTCCGCAAACCATTTTGGGCTTGAATTCAAATACTAGAATATCAAGAAAATTCATAAAAAGTTGATTTTTCCAAGTGAAATATACTTCTATAAACTTTGAGTATGATGTCAACTCACACAAAAAAGTCTTGATAAGTGTATCGCTATGATTCATTTTCAAACGTTCTATGGCCAGTAAGGATGTGATGTATGCTATCTAATGGGTGATTTTACCATCAAATGGTTCAACAATTTAACAATTATGATTGAGGTTCTCTTATATGATGGTTTTTCTACAAAATGATACCATTTAATTACGGTCACAACCAAAGGATGCAAGTTCCTCAATGGCTTAAAGTGCAAGTAATGAATCATAGATTATACTTGGTAGGGCATAAAGCCCTTCATTAATAAAGGTCAATTTGAACTTATCCTCTTATAATAAACATTCACGCTAATTCTATAAGATTCTTTTAGATGAAGTAACCATAATTGCTGACAAAAATCTTTCGGTTAGGTTGTTTTTACTACCTCCTCTGATTAAATAGACTAGGGACTATGATAACCCGGTATAATATAATTATGAGATCTTGATTTGGTTCATTATCATTCCCCATAATTTGCTATGAGTGCTTGTTGGTAATTTCTGACCTAATATTAAATTTGTTGATACCATACGCTAAGCATCTAATGCCTAGTTAATGAACTGCCTTAATTGAAAGTTATCTCTTTTTCTTTGGAGAGGTGGTTAATCATAGGAGATTTTACCAATGAAAAACTTGGAATCGGTTCATTAAGCCCTCACAAAATGAGGGCGAATTTGGGTAAAGTCTTATATTTAATCTAATATGCATTCTGAATATTGACTTGAAGGAGTTTAGACGCCTAAAATACTTACTTTAATTTACTTTTCGTTAATCTGATTTGTTTTCTAACCTGAAGATCGGTAAAATGAGCATGCTTGGATGAGTGGACTGCTCCCAAAGATTCAACAAGCTCATATTTTATTCTAGGATACTCTAGTTTGCAGAATATGTTTGATGTGATTTATGCTTGAACAGACTCTAATTCTAAAATGCTCGTTAGATGCGCTTAGTTTGACGGGTTATTGGATCAGCTTTCTCCCAAAAATTAGCTCGTCTAGATTGAAAAGGGCATAATTCAGGTCAACATTTTGCAGTATAATTTAAAGGAAAGGTTTTATGGATTTACTTGTTTTGATATATTCTGTTTGGAGGGAAGTTGTAGGCCGTGCTTATCAATGACACAAGCAATCAGATTAACATGTGTTTCTATTTGTAGATGTCCATGAAAATTGACAGTTTTAAATTTAAGAAAGATTGACAACGGGCGAGCCGTTCATATACTGTAGCCTCTTATTGTATATTACTATATGTTTTGTTAATCTGGTTTCATCGTACATATTATTCTTTGCATGTTAATACCAGTCAAATAAAGCTTGAGCACATAAATAGGACTAACTTTGCCGAAATCAGATGGATTACTAACACAGTCCTCTTATGCTTCTATTTCTGACATTTTTCCTTGTTATCTCTCGCACTTTTCGTTTGTAGATGACGTGTTTTCAACATCAAGGCTTCTTAATCTTTCAAATTCTTGATACAACTTATCATTTTCATGTGTGTTCTTGGTTTTAGGTCCAGATGGAGATTCCAGATCTCCAAAGAGATTATGCGGTGAAAACAGACGTGTAGTTACTGATCATAATATCTTAAAATCACCTGTGAGAGAAAACCTGACTAGCTTCAACAGTCCCAAATTGAAGTTACCATCTCTTCAGTCTGCATTTGCAAGGTTGTCTTCCCTTCTCTCTTTGTTTGAGCGCGGTTGCCTGTTGAGGTGTGCACATACTGACATTTTTCATATACTCTTAGCCCTGCATGTCCAAACCCTTCAACTGGTGGGGAACCTTGTGCTGAGGCAGGGATCAGTTGTTTCTTTAGCAAGGTAATTTCCTATGATAGATTCAAAAGTTTTTTCTGTTTTGTTTTTCCATAAATTTAATTTTCCTGTGGTGCTTTACAGATTTTAAAATTGGCTGCTATCAGAATCAGAAGCCTGTGTGAAAGGCTCGGAGTGCCTCAGCAATTTCTAGAGCATGTCTACTTTCTCATCCAACAAATTCTTAATCAGAAGACAGCTCTCTTTTTCAACAGACATATCGACCAACTTATTTTATGTAGTATATATGGAGTTAATAAGGTGAGTATTTCATTAAGAAATTGAACAAAGGATTATCACTTTTTGTCCACTTTTTTTCAAAGATGAAATTTTTTTTGAACAGATCTTGAATTTAGATTTGACATTTAAGGCAATCATTTACAACTACAGAAAGCAGCCACAGTGTAGAACTCAAGTTTTTAGGAATGTTTATGTTAATGGGTCATCAATCCACAATACGGTAATGGCACATTGGTAACTTCTGTAATCAAACAACTCTTGCTTTTATGTTCTTGCTTGACATTTTCTGCTAACAGAAGAAGGGGCATGAACATATTGATATCATTACCTTCTACAATGCGGTATTTATTCCATCTGTTAAGCCCTTGTTGGTGGAGTTGGGTTCTTCTAAAGTTGAAAACAGTAATGGCTTGGCTCAAGATAAGTGTAACAATTCCATTGGTATGTTATCCTGTTATTGCTGCTTTGATTTCTATCAGATTTACTGTGGAAGTTTATGCATTTCATTTTTTGCCATTTTCAGGCCATATTCCCTCGTCGCCCCGGTTGACCAAGTTCCCTAATCTTCCAGACATGTCACCAAAGAAAGTATCTGCTTCTCATAATGTTTATGTTTCACCTTTGCGGCAGTCCAAGGTTCACCACCTTATCTCAGTATCTGTTTCACATAAATTATATATATATATATATATATATATATATATATATATATATATATATATATATATATATATATATATATATATATATATATCATCATTGAAGTTTCTAAGCTAGGATGAAATTGTTGTCATTGTTGGTTGCTTTCAATGTAAATTACTTGTTGTTTAGGTGTTAGATAAGTTGATAAAATCTGGAAAATGTTTGTCAATGTTTTGAGATCAAATGTCAATTGCATCAAATCATGGGCACTCAACCTTTATTAACAACAAAAAAAGGACCACTTTACTCCTAAAAAAAAACTAAAGTCATTGAAGCAGGTGAAAATTTGTCTAGTTTGAAGTTGACATCAAAGCCCAACATGGGGTTCTGGTTGGGTGGCCACGCTCTGCCCAGACGGGCTTCGCCCACCCGTGGTGAATTTTGGGATGCCGTACTCACTCATACCCACCTACTTTTGATGTTTTTTGAACGCAGTCCGCCATGGACTAATGGCCTTGAGGCTTGTTGTCATTTGTTATAATTGCAAACTTTCAAGGCTCATATCAGAATTACCATGGTCGCATCGCGGTTCAGTGCTGCACACTGCGTAGTGAGGATTGTGATAATATAAGACATTGATGATTGACAATGTAACTCAGTTTATCCAGCGATGTTAAATATCCATCCATACCCACTCATGAGGCTATGGGTGTACCCATACCCAGGTATGAGTGGGTACATGGGTGGGTGTGGGTATGGGTACCCAATGCAGGGGCTCTGGTTGGCATGATTTCATATTAATACTTCTTGTTAAGTTGTTGAGCTTTATTAATGTCATGTAAAAAAAAATGCCTTGCATAGTCACAATATGTGAATCAAACTATATATATTTTTTTATTATAAAACGGATGCTTTTGTCAGGGTTTGATCATCAGAGATTTAAAAAAAGTACTGTGCAAAAGATTGAATTTCTCTTGTGAAATATCATCATCATCATCATCATCATCGTGAAAGTCACTGACAACAAAAAATAATTATCAATTGAGCAAGCATGTATAAAAATTCGTTATTCATTTTATTTTATTTTATTTTATTTTCATTTATTTGCTTTTAGTGATTTAAGTCAGGTATCAAACCTACCACCAAAAACACTTTCACTAGCAATCTCAAATGTCTAATTTTTGTCTTCATCTGTTTATCCAGATGGATGCTTTACTGGCCCCAAGTTCCAAGAGTTACTACGCCTGTGTTGGTGAGAGCACGCATGCTTTCCAGAGCCCATCTAAAGACCTTATGGTCATCAATAGTCGTCTAAATTGGTGCGTCTATCAAACTTAATAATGACTTTGTGAATCCATGACATCACAATGAAATAGAAAATTTTGGTCAGTAAATCCCTTACTACATATTAGTTTTTATGGGTTCTACAATCATAGGATTTATTTTACGATTAATGTAATGCATGATCCTCTTATTTCAAAATAAATTCAACGTTTTAATTATAGCGTCTCCATCAAATTTTGATTGAGACATTCTTATCGAAGGGGATATTATTAGTATAATTCAAATTGGATGGTTGAAGTGGAGGAATGCATCAGACTTGTTGTGTGATAGAAAAGGCCCCCTCAAACTTAAGGGAAAATTTTATAAGATGGTGGTTAGTCCTGCAATGCTTTATGGTGCAGAATGTTGGCCATTAAAAGAGAAGCATAATATTAAGTGTTGCAGAGATGAAGATGCTCAGGTGTATGAGTATCTTTATGCTTAGAGACAGGATACAAAATGAGCATATACGTGAAAAGGTTGGAGTAGCTACAGTGGAAGATAAAATTAGAGAGAGTTATCGTAGTTGGTTTGGTCACATAAAATGGCGACCTTCCAATGACTCAGTTAGGAAAGTAGATGCATTAGATTTGACTTATGTTAAAAAGGGGTAAAGCTAGACCTAAAAAACTTTAGAAAATATTAGAAATGACCTTTCTTTATTAGATTTAAATGAGAATTCAACTTTTAACAGGGCACAATGAAGCAAAAGGATTTGTGTAGCCGACCCCACATAGTGGGATAAAGGCTTCGTGTTGTTGTTGTTCTTGTATTCTTATCAAAATATGTTCCTTTATTTTGTTCTCTATTCTTTCTTTCATCCGCTTCTGCCTGATTTTTTTTCTTTTTTGATCTTCTGAAATCTGAATGGCAGTGGCAGGAGAGTTGGAGGCCGGCTCAACTTTGATTTGGTGAGCGATTCAATTGTAGCTGGTAGCCTTGGACCTCAAAATGGAAGCTCAGGCTCCTCGGCTGCTGGCACTGCTACAGACGTCACTGTGAAAAGTGAACCACCTGACCTTTGATATTTATATATTTGAGGCTTTCCTTTTTCAATCAGTTTTATTTTATTGTATACTGAATGTGGAAATCATGTGTGAGCAGCATTGCTTGTGCATTAAATAGTTGGCTGCCCCGTGAGTCCATGTATCTATCTATCTATCTATCTTTATCTATATTAGTTGTAGATCTCTGTAAAAAGAGATGGAAGAATGGGAATGAGTCAAGTTAATAAAGATTCTTTCATTTTCTTTCCACTGATTTTACTGTGTTAGTCTCTTTTGTTTTAACTTTATGTGTCTAGCTATGACTTCATTTGGGATAATTTTTTAATTGCTACTTAAAGCAATATTTTAGTAAAAAATTTTATTTTTTATTAAAAGCTGCTTTAAGAAGGGATAAAAAGTCATCCCAAACGAAGTCTATGTCAGATGTCCTTTAACTGAAATATCTTTGGTTTGGGATAATCTTTTGCTGTTTTCTTATGCAACTTATTTAGTACTAAAATTTTCTTATTATTTTTTTTAAAACAGCTTTTTAATATAATTTTTTTTGAACTATAACATTTTTATTATATAAAGTTTTTTTTTTTTAGAAATTTGTCCCAAATGAAGCTTTAGTTTCAGAGTATATTGTTTATCGTTCTAATTTAATCTCTTTATTATATACAATTTTCTCAAAATAATTCTTCATATTGTACTTGTTATATAAAAGTATTCTTAATTTGGGACGGCTTTCTCATTGTTTTTAAAAGTAGTTTTTTAGTAAAAAAATTTATACTAGAAAGTTGCTTTAATAAATAATAAGAAAGTCATTCCAAATGAAACTTGAATTTATAATTATTAATTAATGTTATTTTTTATAGAAGCATCATGATGATGATAATTCTGATACCTTGTAGTTTGATGCAGTGGATCATTCAAAAAAATTCCTAAAAGATTTTTTTTTTTTATATCAGGGTATAAATCTAATTAAAATAAACGGTATGTCAAAAATGTTAAGAACTGGCTCATGTGATTGATCCTTGTTAAGATAATTAAGCTGTAAGCAAACTTCTATTTATTTTAAATTTGTTTGACTCAATTTATATTATTTTTGAAGGTGATATTGTCAAATTTAGGCTTATTTGATTTTCTTCGCGTGCCTCATTATTCAAGACTTCTAAAATTAATAATAAATAAACAAAATAAAACTTATCTCATTGTGAATTTATTATTAAGGTTTCGTTTGAGACAGCTTTCTTACTGTTTTCTACAACAGTTTTTTAGTTAAAAAAATTGTTGAAAGCAACAAAAAGATAGTGGCCCAATCATGTCCCAAGAACTTTGTTTTGGATGACTTTTTAATTGCTCCATAAAACAGAATTCTAGTACAAAAGTTTTAATTTTTTAACAAAATATCTTTTTAAAAAAATCAATAAAAAAGTCTCAAGTGAAGCCTAAGATTGATGTAATTGATTATTGCATATGAAAAATGTTATACTCTAAAAAAAATTTCAATAAAATATAAGGTAGATTAACTTTTCTTTAGATGTATCAATAATAACTTTTTTATTTTCTTATGACACTCATAGATATGATTTCTCCATCTAAAAATGCATATCCAAGTGATCAAAATGTATGTTGTCTTTTTTTTTTTTAAAGAAAATTGATGGCCACTCCCAATTGCTTTCATTGATAAAAAAAAATATTGCATGGAGTTTACATGCAAATCTTTGAAAAATCAAAAGAAAATAAAAAAGGGACTCTTCCCTAATGACAAAAGACAAAGATACTATATTTCAAAGATTCAATAGATCTTAACAAATTATTAAAGGGGTCATCTCATTGATTCATGACCACTTCAAAAAAAATCGTAGAATGAATACTCGTCAATGTAGGCTAGACCAAAGCATAATCATCCTTAGCAACTTCTATAGCTATAGAAGGAGGACTCATTTAGACCACTTTGATCCCTCAAGGTGTCACAATCTGACTCGATATCACACAGGTCATATCGTGTCCGATTTTGACAAGACTGACCCCAAGATCTGGTCGAAGAAGTACTAAAATAAAATATTCAATTTATATACTACACAGAGCCACTATTGAACTGCAATATAAAGTTAAAGACTATTGAATCTCAATATAATTTCTATATATCATTCAAAACATATATAATCTGAAATTTATCTACAACAGTGCTTGATAACAGTGAGCACAATAAAATAAATGTCAAGCATGCAAATATAAAAACTAACCAAAACATACCAATAGTACATATAAGAGTTTGCTATACAAAATACTTAGCATGCTCCTTACCCTTCCCTGGGCCTGAAAACAAAAGAAAAAGTAGAGATGAGCTAACACGGCTCAGTAAGCTATCGTAGCCTAAAACATAAATCAATAATTAAAATCAAAAGAACTGGGAACATTATGCTGAATTATATACTGAAATTAAATACAATTAAATAAATACTGAAATGAATTGAATTATAAGCAAACACTTTAATAACTTTTTATATTTTATGTTTTATGCATTTTATTTTGATCAAAATTTACTAAAATTATGATATTTGATTTTTAGCAAACTTTGACAACATAACTTTTGATATGTGATAGATGTCGTGAATATGAATATTTTGACATAAATATATTGAATTTTCACTAATTAATTTTGAAACTATAATTTTTTTTAAAGAAAATGCATAATATATAAATTTGATAGATTTTTATTACATTTTATGAATTATTACATTTCATATATGACATTGACTAAAATATAGCATTTGTATATAAACAAGAGAGGTTGGATGGAAGGTTGGATATTAACATGAAAGATAAAGATTGATACTAATTGGTTGACAGTTGGACCTAATTAAGAATGATATCCAACTAGACAATAATTAAGGTTGACTGATACTAATTAATTGACAGTTGGACCTACATTAAGATTGACATATAACTGGATAATAATTGAGATGGAATGATGAAAACACCACATTAAAGTTGTTGCATTTATGATTGCATTTACATGATAGTGCATTGAATTGATTGATAGATATAATTGAAATCATATTAATACAATATAGCATAGCATACTGACATGACTCATTGGATGATAGTTTTCTTTACTGATTTTTTTTATAGTTTGATACAATACTCTTTATCGTATGTTTTATAATTTGATAGATTTCTTTTGATTTCACTGATCATATTGATTTTGAGATTTGTTATTTCTCATATTAACTTATGACTAATATTGATTGAAACAAGAACATGAATATTGAGTCTTTTGCCTTACATTAAATATAATAATAGAGTTTTGGTTATTTGATGGCTTTTATGCTCATTTTATGTGGTTTTAATGATTTCATGTACGGAGCCTGCAGCTTGAGGCTGTGCACTAATGCTAGTGTAGTTTTTATTCCAATTTTTTATTTATGTATTTTTTTATAACTAGTGTGACTATTGTATATATTATTTTAGACTCTGGTTGTATGTTGTAATTACTAACAGTAGTAATGTAAATTATGTTTTTCACGGTTTATTATTTTTTATTGCAATTAATCAGTTCTGAATGTCTTTATTGATTTAGTTATGAATGAATAAATATTGGTTGTAGGGAAAGAGAAAGAGGAAGATGATAGGAAAAAAAATTCTTCCACCTTGTATTATGGGGCATTACACGCCCCATTCACTGTAATATCAGATCTGCTCCAGAATCGTCCGGGCCGATTGTGAATCGTCCCAGGACGATTAGTTCAAATTTTGTTCCAGATTATGTACAGAAGTTACAGGAAAGATTTCCTGTAAGGATCGTCCGGGCCGATTGGGGCATCGTCCCGGGACGATCAGAGCATGGCACAAGTCAGAGAGTAGGGGTTTTTATCATCCAAAGAAATTAATTATCGTCCTGAGAAATCGTCCCAGGCCGATGTGAATTTGGTCAGATCGTCCAGGACGATCGTGCGATCGGCCGGGCCGATCAGAAGGATATTTAGCTGAAATCAGCTCATTTTGAAGAGAGAGAAAAATCAAATTTTATAAAAAATATCTTTTGAGGAGAGAGAAAACTGAGAAGAAAAATGGAAAAGCTGATTTTTGGGCGACGCCGGGCCATTTTTGTTCGTCGAGACAGTTCAAGAAAGTGGTGTACGCAAGGTAGTGCACATTCCGCCTTTCTTAATTTTCAGAACGGTGAAGTTTGAACGAATTTTCTGTCCGAATTTCATTTTTGTTAGCGAATTTCGTCCGTATTTTCCGATTGGTTCAGTTTTTACCGCGTAACTTTTGATATGTTTCTGAGGTGCCGAGTGTGCACATTTTGATTATTTTTTGGAGATTTTTGACCAGATATTTTTGATTTGGCAGCGTTTTCTGTTGACTGTAAATTTTCACGATGTCTAAAAATGTTGTGGCAGTAGAATAAATATCTTGCAATGTTGTTGTGAACATTCTGTGATAATTTGGTGATTTTTTTATTTTTAGGAATTTTGTGTAAATTCCGTATACTGCCGTTATGCTGCCGGATTTTCGTACGATTTCTGAAATTATCCGGATTTGTTCTGAAATGATATGATATGATTGTGTGCTATAAAAAGGGAGTTATAAGGGGTCAGGATCCTGTGAGATCCTGTCTGTGTCAGGGAAAATCTGAAATGAGCTCTGAAATCTGTTTCTGAAAATAAGTTCTGGATCCGATGATAAGTTCTGTTCTGATGCTATAAGCATATCTGTTCTGGTGCCATGAGTACAAAGGGAGACATAAGGGGCCAGAATCCGAGGTATTCTGTCTATGTCTGGGAAGGGAGCCATAAGGGGCTAGAATCCGTTGAGATTCTGTCTGTGTCAGGGATATGTGAAATCTGAATTCTGTTTGATGTTTGATATTTGATTTCCGTACGATTCTGGTATGATTTCTGATTATGACACAATTCAGTTCTGATTTGATATGATATGTACAATTCTGTTCTGATTTTGATATGGTTCTATTCTGTTTGATTTGACCTGATCTGTTCTGATTTGATATACGATCTGTAGATCTGATTTCTGTACGAATTTCTGTCTGAAGTGTTTGTTGTGGATTCTGAGGATTTTGACTGGAGGTTTGATGTCTTGCTGAGCTGTTGTAGCTCATCCTTGTTTTCTACGTGGTTTTCAGGTTCTGGGAAAGGGAAGAAAGTCTTGGACTAGGAGTTCAGAGTCTGATCTTTGATAGGTATTTTGTACTTTGATTTTTGTACAGTCACGACTTTTCTGTTCTGTTCTGTTATTTCTGTCTGAAAGCCATGAACTGTATTTGTATATGATTCTTTTTGAGGAAGAAAAGATAGATGATCTTATCCGATGTTTTGATGTTTATAGTAGCTTTATGTGTCTGTTTCTGTGTGTAAATGTTTGGAAGAAAGTTCTGAAATAAATTCCAAAGCCAGATCCTGGAATCAGTTCAGTCAGTTTCAGTCTGGCCACGACCCGATGCGAGCGGGATCCGTCCCGGTCGGGTTGGGTCGTGACAAGCTTTAGTGGTATCAGAGCAATGGTTTTGAAATTTGGATTGTAGGATTGTAAGACAGAGCTATAGGAAGTGATCTGAGTCTGTCTGGGGTAATTTTGGTTTGTCCGGATTTTTATTATGTTGTTTTTTGTGATTAGTTTTCTGAATTTTTTGTATGGATCTGCCAGACCCCGACATGACAGACGGTCAGAGTGCCAGTCAGGCAGCACCAGTGGGTAGTACAGCCCCAGTGGTTGGTGCAGATACGCTTTCCCAGTTTGCTACATTGGTTGCTCAGATGATGAGCGAGACTCACAGTAGAGCTTCTACTGTTCGATCTGAGGATATTGATAGGCATCTTCAGATGTTTCTGAGGTTGAAACCTCCGAGGTTTGAGGGCGCAGTTGAGCCCAGAGTAGCTGAGGAGTGGCTCAGGAGGATAGAGAAGACTTTTGATGGCATGCAGTGTCTGTCAGACAGGAAGGTACCTTTGGCAGTATTTCTGTTAGATGGGGAGGCTGAGCACTGGTGGGTAGGCCAGCAGAAGGCCAAGTTTCAGGGCAGGTTAAACTCTTTGATTTCTTGGGAAGAATTTTCTGAGGTATTCCGATCTTGGTTTGTTCCCCCTTCTGCACGACAGCAGATGCAGGAGATTTTTCTGAGGCTAGTTCAAGGGAGCAAGATGGTGATGCAGTACGAGACAGAGTTTACTGCCTTAGCCTGATATGCTCCGCAGCTGGTTAGTACTTCTGCTGAGAAGTGCTATCGATTTCTGAGGGGACTACGAGACAGTCTGAGGCAGCCCCTGGTACCGTTTCATATTTTTTAATTATTTTTCTGAGCTTGTGGAGAGAGCTCGTCTGATAGAGAACGATCTGATGGCTACTCAACAGTGGTGGACTGCGAGTAGGAAAAGGTTTGGGGGTGATGCTTCTGGTAGTAGTTCCTCTGGCAAGAGGAGATTTGTTTCTGGTTCTGGAGACTCTAGGAGGAGTGGACAGTCAGAATTTTCTGGTACTGCTATAAGTACGACCAGTTTTGGATCTATTAGTGGGGCACCTGTGTGTCAGAGTTGTGGACGACGACATTTTGGCCAGTGCTACAGGATGACTGGTCAGTGCTTCAAATGTGGTCAGTCAGGACATCGGATTGCAGAATGCCCACAGGCTGGATTTGATCGACGTTCTGAGTTCCGATCTGAGAGCTTTGTTAGACCTGCCGGTTCAGCAGGAAGACCGAGGACTGTTCCTCCATGCCCTGAGGGATCTGGTAGAGGTGGTGGTTCGAGTTCTGTGCCACGGAGACCACCTACTGTTAGTCAGAGGGAGCCTACTAGTTCTGTAGCTTCAGCTTCAGCTCCAGCTCCAGTTCAACCACGAGTGTACAGTCTGAGTCAGCAGGAGGCTCGAGATGCTTCGGATGTGGTGACAGGTATAATTTATATTTCTGATCAGCCATGTCGTGTTTTGTTTGATTCTGGAGCCAGTCACTCGTTTCTTTCCGAGCATTGTTTTGATGCTTTGCATCTGGATTCGATTTTACTTCCGATTTCTCTTTCTGTGATTTTGCCGGCTGGAAGTAATTTGATTGTTCGAAAGTTTTATTTTTGTGAGATTGATATTACTGGCAAGAAGTGGAAATCAAGTTTGATTCTGTTACCGATTTTTTCGTATGACGTGATTTTGGGCATGGATTGACTGAGTCTGCATGAGGCTCAGATTGACTGTTTGAAGAAGCAAGTGAGTTTGCTTATGTCTGGAGAGAGATGTGTATTCCAAGGCTTACGAGGTGTTCTCTCCAGTCTGATTTCTGGGCTGGAAGTTAGAAGAATGTGGAAGAAGGGTTGTCCAGTCTTTTTGGCTTCGGTACGGGATATGAACCTGGATGTTGGTTCTGTTTATGATATTCCAGTGGTACGAGAGTTTGCTGATGTATTTCCTGAGGAGTTGGTTGGGTTACCTCCGGATAGAGATGTGGAGTTCTCTATTGATGTTTTTCCAGGTACAGCTCCGATATCAAAAGCTCCGTACAGGATGTCACCGAAAGAACTTTCTGAGTTGAAAGTTCAGCTTCAGGAGTTGGTGGATAGATGATTTATTCATCCTAGTGTTTCTCCTTGGGGAGCACCTGTTTTGTTTGTGAAGAAGAAGGACGGAATACTCCGTATGTGTGTTGACTATAGAGATTTGAATAAAGTCACGATCAAGAACAATTATCCCTTACCACGAATTGATGACTTGTTTGATCAGCTTTCTGGTTCTTCTGTGTTTTCGAAGATTGACTTGAGATCCGGATATTATCAGGTGAAGGTGAAAGAAGCTGATGTGTTGAAGACAGCTTTCAGTACTCGTTACGGGCACTATGAGTTCTTGGTTATGCCTTTTGGGGTAACCAATGCACCTGCTATTTTCATGGATCTGATGAACAGAGTGTTCAGGGAGTATCTGGATCAGTTTGTGATCGTCTTCATCGATGATATTCTGGTATATTTTGCTTCTGAGGATGATCATGCCAGACATTTGAGCATTGTGTTGGAGACTCTAAGACGGCATCAGTTGTATGTTAAGTTCTCTAAGTGTGAATTCTGGCTGAAGAGCATTTCATTTCTGGGGCATGTGATTAGCGGTGAAGGTATTTCTGTTGATCCCCAGAAGATTCAAGCTGTCGCGGATTGGCCAAGGCCTACTACGGTATTTGAGGTACGTAGTTTCTTAGGCATGGCTGGATATTACAGGAAGTTTGTGAAAGGATTTTCTCAGATTGTTACGCCTCTGACGAGACTGATTCAGAAGTCAGTAGCTTTTGTTTGGACACCGGAGTGTGAGTCTAGTTTTCAGAGATTGAAGGATTATCTGACTTCAGCTCCAGTGTTAGCACTTCCGTCAGGTACGGAAGGATTTCAGGTGTTCAGTGATGCTTCATTCAAAGGTTTGGGATGTGTGCTGATGCAGAATGGAAGGGTAATTGCTTATGCCTCAAGACAGCTAAAACCACTTGGAAGAATTACCCGACACATGATTTGGAATTAGCTGCTGTTATTTTTGCTTTGAAGATTTGGCGTCACTATTTGTATGACATCAGATGTGAGATTTTCACGGATCATAAGAGCTTGAAGTACATTTTCACTCAGAAGGATCTGAATTTGAGGCAAAGAAGGTGGCTTGAGTTGATCAAGGACTACGATCTGACGATTCAGTATCAGCCTGGTAAGGCTAATGTGGTAGCAGACGCTCTGAGCAGGAAGTCTTCTGGATTATCAGGTATTCAGCTCACTTCTGATGATTTTCTGATTCGTGATATGGAACGTTTGCAGTTGGAGGTGATTTCCTCCAGTAGTTTGGATTCTGGAGTTTTGACTCAATTGAGCATTCAGTCTTCTTTGAAAGAAAGGATTCAGGAAGCCCAGAAGTTAGATTCTGATTATTCGACATTGATTGCTCAGATTGAATCTGGTAAGAAGCCTGAACTCCGAGTTTTTGATTTTGGTGCTATTTTCTGCAAGAACAGGTTGTGGATTCCTGTGTTTGGAGATCTAAGGAAAGAGATTCTGTATGAATCTCATCATTCAGGCGACACTGTTCATCCGGGAAGTGGCAAGATGTACGGAGATATGAAGAGTTTGTTCTGGTGGCCGGGAATGAAAAAGGATGTAGCTGATTTTGTTGCGAGATGCGAGGCCTGTCAGTTGGTGAAGGCAGAGCATCAGCGACCAGGAGGACTTTTGCAGTCGTTTCCTATCCCTGAGTGGAAGTGGGAGGAGGTAACGATAGATTTTGCTATGGGTTTTCCTCGATCAAGGCAAGGGCACGATGCCATTTGGGTGATTGTGGATAGATTGACGAAGTCTGCTCATTTTCTTCCGATCAGGCAGACCGATCCGGTGGATCGATTGGCACAGGTATATGTGAAAGAGATTGTCAGATTACACGGTGTGCCTAAGGTGATTGTTTCTGATCGAGATGGACGGTTTACTTCTAGACTTTGGAAGGGAGATTGTAATATCAGATCTGCTCCAGAATCGTCCGGGCTGATTGTGAATCGTCCCGGGACGATTAGTTCAAATTTTATTCCAGATTATGTACAGAAGTTACAGGAAAGATTTCCTGTAAGGACGTCCAGGCCGATTGGGGCATCGTCCCGGGACGATCATAGCATGGCACAAGTCAGAGAGTAGGGGTTTTTATCGTCCAAGGAAATTAATTATCGTCCTGAGAAATCATCCCAGGCCGATGTGAATTCGGTCAGATCGTCCAGGATGATCGTGCGATCGGCCGGGCCGATAAGAAGGATATTTAGCTGAAATCAGCTCATTTTGAAGAGAGAGAAAAAAATCAAATTTTATAAAAAATATCTTTTGAGGAGAGAGAAAGTCGAGGAAAAAAGTGGAAAAGCTGATTTTTGGGCGACGCCGGGCCGTTTTCGTTTGTCGAGACAGTTCAAGAAAGTGGTGTACGCAAGGTAAGGCACATTCCGCCTTTCTTAATTTTCAGAACGGTGAAGTTTGAACGAGTTTTCTGTCCGGATTTCGTTTTTGTTAGCGAATTTCGTCTGTATTTTCCGATTGGTTCAGTTTTTACCGCGTAACTTTTGATATGTTTCTGAGGTGCCGAGTGTGCACATTTTGATTATTTTCTGGAGATTTTTGACCGGATATTTTTAATTTGGCGGCGTTTTCTGTTGACTGTAAATTTTCACGATGTCTAAAAATGTTGTGGCAGTAGAATAATTATCTTGCAATATTGTTGTGAACATTCTGTGATAATTTAGTGATTTTTGATTTTTAGGAATTTTGTGTAAATTCCGTATACTGCTGTTATGCTGCCGGATTTTCGTACGATTTCTAAAATTGTCCGGATTTGTTCTGAAATGATATGATTTGATTGTGTGCTATAAAAAGGGAGTTATAAGGGGTTAGGATCCTGTGAGATCCTGTCTGTGTCAGGGAAAATCTGAAATGAGCTCTGAAATCTGTTTCTGAAAACAAGTTCCGGATCCGATGATAAGTTCTGTTCTGATGCTATAAGCATATCTGTTCTGGTGCCATGAGCACAAAGGGAGACATAAGGGGCCAGAATCCGAGGGATTCTGTATGTGTCTGGGAAGGGAGCCATAAGGGGCCAGAATCCGTTGAGATTCTGTCTGTGTCAGGGATATGTGAAATCTGAATTCTATTTGATGTTTGATATTTGATTTCCGTACAATTCTGGTATGATTTCTGATTATGACACAATTCAGTTCTGTTCTGATTTGATATGATCTGTACAATTCTGTTCTGTTTCTGATATGGTTCTGTTCTGTTTGATTTGACCTGATTTATTCTGATTTGATATACGATCTGTAGATCTGATTTGTGTACGGATTTCTGTCTGAAGTGTTTGTTGTGGATTCTGAGGATTTTGACTGGAGGTTTGATGTCTTGCTGAGCTGTTGTAGCTCATCCTTATTTTCTACGTGGTTTTCAGGTTCTGGGAAAGGGAAGGAAGTCTTTGACTAGGAGTTCAGAGTCTGATCTTTGATAGGTATTTTATACTTTGATTTTTGTACAGTCATGACTTTTCTGTTCTGTTATGTTATTTCTGTCTGAAAGCCATGAGCTGTATTTGTATATGATTCTTTTTGAGGAAGAAAAGATAGATGATCTGTTCCGTTGTTTTGATGTTTATAGTTGCTCTGTGTGTCTGTTTCTATGTGTAAATGTTTGTAAGAAAGTTCTGAAACAAATTCCAAAGCCAGATTCTGGAATCAGTTCAGTCAGTTTCAGTCTGGCCACGACCCGATGCGAGCGAGATCCGTCCCGGTCGGGTTGGGTCGTGACATTCACTAGGTCTTACAGACTCGTTCAAGGCACACATTCTCAAAGACTCGCACATGGCACTTGCCTGAGAGCAACGAGCCACATCAAATTTAGGAATCTATGTGGGCATCAACCAACTGGACCACATATATGTATTAGTCTTATCATATTTGTATTTTTTTGTTTATTTTCTTTCTCGTTTAGCATTTACTATATCTCTCTATTCCTTATACATTGTAGATAAAGAGAAATTTTTTGAATATTTAATATTTTGATAGTATTTACTGATCCTAGAGCTCTCTTCTCTAACTATATACTCACTCAAGTCTAAGTTGGTTTCCTGGCTCTACCTTATATGTGATAGCACATAGTTTATTTCAGCTCACTCTGTGCCGAGTGATATCCTACTATGTACCGAGTGTTATCCTACTTTGTACCAAGTGTTATCCTGTTATGTACCGAGTGTTATTTACTGATTTACCTCATAGCCTACTCTGTACCGAGTGTTATCCTACTATGTACCAAGTGTTATCCTACTCTGTACCGAGTGTTATTTACTGCTTTACCTCATTCCGCTTATATATACTTGTAACATGTTCAATTATAATGATACATACGCTTTATCTTTCTTTGTCTTTTCTGTTTCGTTTTCCTTTCTTTCTCTCTTGGCTGTGAATCTCACATGGTATCAAGAGCTAGGAGATGGGAGATCAAGAATCAGCCTCTTCAATCCCTCCCACCTCCACCACCACACTCGCCGCCCCATCAGATGAACTCACAATCCCGGCATCCCTCAAATTCATCATAATCTAATCCCTCACTCCCTCACCACCGATAACTATGCAATTTGGCGAATCCAAATCTTTCAGAACCATTCCGCCAATGGGTATGCATATTACCTCACCGGCAAAGTAACTCCTCCAGCCAATCTACATTCGCCGGATTATGCACGCTGGCGTCTAATCGACAGCAATCTAATCTCCGCTCTATTCTCAACTATATCCCCCACGCTTTTTCCTTACGTCATTACGTCTACTACCACCTAAGAAGTCTGGGCGACGCTTGAACGCCAGCTACAATCCTCTAGTCGCTCTCGAGTAATCCAACTCAAGAACGAACTACACCATGTTCAAATGAACAATCTCACAATGTAGCAGTACCTATCTCAAATAAAGAACATCGTGGATAACATTGCGGGTACCAAGATCGATGCGGAAGACATCGTTCTGTACATCTTGAACGGACTACCGGCATCCTACAATTCCTTCAAGATAGCTATACAAACATCATCTTCACTGGTCGATCTCGACAATCTTTATTCTCTTTTTTGCAGCGAAGAGATCAACATAAATCAACAAATTCAAAAAGACCAAGCCATGACGACCTCTACCTCAGCTCTCTACGCTACCTCGCACTACCAGAACAAGAATCACAATCAATGTCGGCCCTTCAAAAACAATTCTGCCCTGCAAAAACATCTAGAGACCGCTGATTCCACTAACACAACGAACAACACTAGACCAACTTGCCAAATCTGCGGCAAGATCGACCACATCGCAATAAATTGTTGGCACAGATGTAATTCCAAGTATGCACCAACAACCTCAAACGGATCCCGCGCTTTTCTTGCTCAGCAAAATCCAACTGCACCGCAAAGTTGGATTCTTGATTCTGGTACCACCAACCATTTCACGACTGATAATTCGAACATACATCAATCCACAACTTATCCTGGATCTGATTCAGTCATGGTTGCCAACGGATCAACATTACCTATCCAAAACTATGGTCAAGATTTGCTACCGTTACCATATACCCCTCATAAGCTTCGTCTTTGTCATCTTTTACATGTACCGTCATTTACACATAATCTTCTATCTGTGTCAAAACTCACTCAAGACAATTCGATATCAATTACCTTTGATTCTAACGGCTTTGAAATTAAGGATATACAGGACAAGCGTCCTCTGCTTCGTGGACATCTCCATAACGATTTGTACCAGCTCAACGTGTTGTCTGACAAGCCCCCGAAAGCACTTCACGTCAACACTACCTCCTATTCTACCTAACACACAAGACTTGGACATCCGAACAATCAGATTCTTCATTACTTAGCTCACAATTTTTCAGAATTCAAAAATTTTTTCTTTTCTTTTCACTACAAATCTTGTAATATGGCTAAAAGCCACAAACAGACGTTCAAAAACGATCCTCGGTCACCACCCATCCTTTTGAACTCATTCATTCGGATGTGTGGTGGCCGGCTCCTACATCTAATTTAGCTGGATTTCGGTACTTTGTTGTTTTTATTGATGATTTTACAAGGTTCTTATGGATCTATTTCATGCACTCCAAACGGCAAAGGGGTTTGTTTTTATTGATGATTTTACTTAATAATCCGTTTACCCTCCAAAACGCTGGCACTAAAATCTCCTTATCAAATTCTCTACAACAAACCCCCTGCCGTCTCCCATCTACGTACCTTTGGGTGCTTGTGCTACCCTTGGCTCCAACCATACGCGGCATCAAAACTCTCACCCAGATCACAACAATACATATTCATTGGTTATTCACCACATCATAAAGGATACAAATTTTATAATTTGGAAACTCAAAAACTCTACATTTCGAGACACGTGGTGTTCCAGGAATGCATATTTCTCTACGCAAGCCAGTACTCTCCAACTACACCTCATCCAACAAAAAAATCAGCCACTTCACAACCCCTTAGTGCTCATTCCCGGTTCAACAATTTCTACCTCACGGCAATCCAACAGCCTGCCAAATGTGCCTCCTACCAATGACACCAACATTCAATAGCCAGAGATGATTTCGCTCAAATTAGGAGACAATCCGATCTACCAACCCAATACCAAACTGATCGGCATCCAACAACCTCAACATCCGATGCAAACACGATCAAAATCAGGTATACACAAACCAAAGCAACTGTCTTCCTTATCCAGTCAGATCAATACACCGCCTACTCCCATCAACTTCAAGCAAGCATCAAAGTCTGATCACTGGAAAGCTGCTATGACTTCTGAATTTAACGCTCTTCAAAGTCAAAACACTTGGTCACTCGTACCAATCCCGAACAACAAACGGATACTTGGCTGCAAATGGACATACAAAATCAAAACGTTACCAACAGGAAAAATTGATCGCTACAAAGCTCGGTTAGTTGCCCAGGGATATGATCAAAAGTTCGGCGAAAACTACGCCAAGACATTCAATCCGGTTGCCAAGATGACCACGATTCGTATGATTCTCATCCTTGCCGTCAACTGAAAATGGCCCACGCTACAGTTGGATGTTTCTAATGCTTTCCTTCATGGGGATCTACCGAATGACATTTACATGCGTCAACCACTAGGGTACGAAGATCCACAAAAACCAAACCATGTATGTAAATTAAATAATTCAATCTATGGTTTGAAACAAGCGCCTCGTCAATGGTCCAGAAATTTATGAACTTTCTTCTCACACGCGGATTTGGGTTTAGTCGTTCTGACCCTTCCTTACTTATTTTCTCCAAGAACCAAGTTCATATATTTCTATTAATATATGTTGATGACATCCTTGTAACAGGAAACGACACAGACAGCATCAGATCACTCCTTCACGATCTCAATTCTCACTGCTTAAAACAGCTAGGAGAGATCTCCCTGTTCCTAGGTATACAGGTTCAACAAACCTCCAACGATTATTTTCTCAACCAAGAACACTATCCCACCAAACTCATTCAAGAAGCTGGATTCGCTCATTGCAAAGCTTTGCCGACACCAATGGCTCCAGCCTCCTCACATCAATCAGACAACACAAATCCATATCATGACCCTTCTCTCTACCGTCATCTAGCGGGCTCACTACAATACTTATATATTACCAGACTAGACATCGCCTTCGCCACTAATCGGGCATGTCAACGTATGCATCAACCGACAATTCATGATTTTGAAAACCTCAAACGCATATTGTGGTACATTAAAGGAATTCTGTCTCACGACCTTCCCATAACACCAGGCGACTTCCAGCTTTGCACCTACACAGACGCTAACTGGGCATCCGACACTTCCGATCGGAAATCCATCACAGGTCACTGCACATTCATGGGTCCAAATCTCATATCTTGGTCTGAAAAGAAGCAAGTAACCATCGCCAAATCCTCTACGGAAGCCGAATACAGGGCATTATCCGCATCTACTTCAGAAGTTCTCTGGCTCCGTCGTCTCTTCGTAGAACTAAATCTTCCACAAAACTCTGCCACAAACATTTATTGCGACAACATCTCGACGATAGCCATAGCCAAGAACCCCGTGTTCCACGCCAGGACCAAACACATAAAAATCGATTACCAGTTCATTTGTCAACATATTTTCACCGGAAATATTCATATTCAACACATTCCCTCGCAAGATCAAATCGCCGATATCTTCACTAAACCGTTCTCCATCACTCAGTTCACTCACTTACGCTCCAAATTAACAATTCGAAAACCGAATGATCAATTTGAGGGAGGATGACGGCACATAGTTGATTTCAGCCCACTTTGTACCAAGTGATATCCTACTCTGTATCGAGTGTTATCATATTATATACCGAGTGTTATCCTATTTTGTACCAAGTGTTATTTATTGCTTTACCACATAGCCTACTCTGTACCGAGTGTTATTTGTTGCTTTACCTCATTCCGCTTATATATACTTGTAACCTGTTCAATTATAATAATACATACACTTTATCCTTCTTTGTCTTTTTGCTTCGTTTTCCTTTCTTTCTCTCTTGGCTGTGAATCTCTCACAATATGCACCTGCTAGTAAGGTTAGGTGTCATCCACGAACAAATTCAAATACAATAATTTGAGCCTTGCATATAATGAGATGAATCATCATCATAGCCCAAAAAAGGAAAAATTCACCAATCACAACAATCGATAATATGAACCCAAAAACAAAGAGGTGTAAAGATATATTGAGAATCCAGAAATCCTTCTCCAAAAAAAAAAAACTAGAAATCCTAACTATCAATTGCCGAGTGTATGTTCTAAAACAGAGGTGAACATGCAGCTCATCTTGCCCTGTTAGTTGGAACTGTGGCTACCAATCAAGATCTTCCGAATTTGAAGCTTGCATATATAGTGTGGGCGTTAATTTTCTTTAATTGGCCTAAATATCACCTTAAAAAAAAAAAAAAAATACAGAGGTGACCCAACTTACACGTCCGGCTGCATGGGCACATATAAAAAAGCATAGAGAAACACCCTCCAGAAGAACCAGAATCATGACCCTCAATTTTGACACCCTTCCTTTCTATAGTAACCAAAGAAAAGGACCTATCCACAAGAACAGAACTTTGGATTACAAAGATGAGGCTTTCAATATCCACCAATCAAACAAACCCTCCATAGTCAGATAACTAACACCAATACTGCCTTACCCTCAACGTCTTCATTCAAATCTCTGAACAAGGAAGAAAAGATAATAATATGGCTCTTAAGCTCTGGGCTTCTTCAACAGCCAATGCTCTGAAGCTCTCTAATGGCCGCGCAAGAGCCACCTTCTCCATCTCCAGATCCTTCTCTTCTGGTACAATCCAAAACTCAATTTCAATACTTAGCTGTTTAAACATCATGAAAGAATCGAATAAAACATTTCAATTTTTTCTTCCCTTTCTCAAAATAAATGTCTGAATCTATTTCCTGCAGTTTTGGATGGATTGAAGTACAGTTCTTCTCATGAATGGATCAAAGATGAAGGCTCAGTAGCCACCATTGGAATCACTGACCATGCTCAGGTGTTCATTTCTCTCTTGAATATGCAGAAAGACAGTAACTTTTTTTTATCTGTTTAAGCTCCATCTACTGAGACTTTTTACCGATTTATGTACTGATTTGAGTTGCAATAATCTTTTGCATCCATGGCAGGGCCATCTAGGAGAAGTAGTGTTTGTAGAGCTGCCGGAATCCGGCAGCTCGGTGTCCAAAGGCAGCGGCTTTGGAGCTGTGGAGAGTGTCAAAGCAACCAGCGATGTGAACTCTCCCATTTCAGGGGAAGTGGTGGAGGTCAATAAAAAGCTCACTGAAACACCGGGCCTGGTATGTAAATTCCTACTGAGACTCCTCGTTTTTATTGGTAAAATTAAGCAAAGAAAAAAAAAATTTCTTATAGATTTCTAATTGATTTTGAATATAATTAGAATTCTAAATTCTTATTTATTTTTATTTATTAAATTTTCATTGGATTTAAGATGTAATCAATTTTTAATTATGTTCATCTATTTCTATATTTAATTTTAATAATTTAATTAAACATGCATACTATTATTAATATATTTGAATTTATAGGAATTAATCAAAATTAATATAATTTGTTAAATATTACCAAAATAATCAATATATTTAACTAATTATTTCATATTTTTATTATATTTATACCTATAGTAATACATGAAAATTAAAAAAATGGCATAAATGCATAAAAATTAAGCAATAAATGAGAATTTTTGCTAAGATTATTTATTAATAATATATATATTTTTAAAATTTTATTCAAATTTATTTAATTATGTGAATAACGAATATAAGCGAGTCTTATATGAACGAGTATCGAATTATTCATAGAGTGCACCGATTCGTTTACAAGTTGATTAGTGAACCATTTTGTTCATTGTCTAAGATCAATTCGAGCCCTTATGAAGAAGGATGGATGATTAAGGTCAAGCCCAGCAACCCAACTGAATTGGACTCATTGTTGGGTCCAGCTGAATACACAAAGTTCTGTGAGGAAGAAGATGCTCATCATTAAATAGCAGCAAGGCAATCAATCATATTGTTGTTCTTACTGTTTTTTTTTCTTTTTGTGCTTTGAAGAAAAATTAATCTTGTTGTTTTCTTTTCTCTCATCATTGTGTTGATGATTTGAAGAATAGCCTCATTAAATCTGAAAATTTCAGTTCTTTTATTGTGATCTTTTATTCAAGAAAATTATAGATATGATTTTATTAAAAAGAATATGATTTAAAAAAAATTAATAAAAAAAAATTATGTAAGAGTATGTTGATAAGAATTATATTAAAGTTTCGTTTGGGAGAGTTTTTTTATTGCTTTCTAAAACAATTTTTTAGTACAAAAAATTTTAGTTCAATAAATTTTTGTACTATAAAGTTACTTTAGAAAGCTGTAAGTAGCTGTCTCAAGCAAAGCTTAAGATGAGTTTAAAAATTTTTAAATTTATTTTGATATTAGTGCAATATAAATTCTTCACATGCAATATTAATTTCAAATAAAATCTAATGATTTTTAAACATATCTTGATTTAATAGCCTCAAATAGTTTTCCTTTCCCTGAATAAGTGTGATGGAGAGGAGAGAGATGCTGAGCTGAAAGTAGAGAGAAATATTGTGGTTGTGGGTGGTTGAAGGGGTAGGGAGGCCCCTAGCCGAAGAACTACATGAAGGGGTGCTTCTATGGTCATGAAGATAGTTCTCCTGATGAGCTTTTGAGCCAAGATAGTTTAAGGCTTCATTTGGGACGACTTTTTAAATGCTTCTTAAAGTAATATTTTTTGTATAAAAAATTAAAATTTTTGTATTTGAAAGCTGCTTTAAGAAGCAGTAAGAAAGCCGTCCCAAACGAAACCTGAGAGAAAGCCAAGAATAGCATAGGCGACAGGAAGCAGACCTCACAGTATGGGTGAAATTGGGCAACACTTCTTGGTCGATATTAGTGGAGCTTCAAAAATGTCATAGAGTAAGGCTTCCTTTAGTATAATTTTTTTTTGAAACAACAATCAAACTTTTATCCCACTACGTGGGATCGGCTACATGATTCCTTTTTCTTCATTGTGTTATATTAAAAGTCAAATTCTTGTTTAAATCTAATAAAGAAAGGTCATTCCTAATATTTTCTAACCAAGTCTTTTTTAGGTCTGTCTCTACCTTTCTTAACATAAGTCAAATCTAATACCTCTACTCTCCTAACTGGGTCATCGGAAGGCCGCCGTTTTATGTGACCAAACCATCTAAGACGACTCTCTCTGATCTTATCTTCTACTGGAGCTACTCCAACCTTTCACGTATATGCTCATTTCGTATCCTATCTCTAAGGGTAAAGTCACTCATCCACCTGAACATCCTCATCTCTGCCACACTTAACTTAGTATCATGCTTCTCTTTTAATGGCCAACATTCGACACCATAAAACATTGCAGGCCTCACCACTATCTTATAAAATTTTCCCTTAAGTTTGAGGGGTACTTTTCTATCACACAACAAGCCCGATGCATTCCTCCATTTCAACCATCCAACTTGAATTCTGCTGATAATATCCCCATCTATTTTACCATCACTCTGAACAATAGATCCAATATATCTAAAACGTGTACTCTTATTAATGACTTGATCACCCAAAGTCACAATCCCCTCACTTGGTCTATTACTACTAAAATTACACTCCATATATTCTGTTATCTACTCAAGCGAAAACCTTTAGACTCTAAGGTTGACCTCCATAATTCAAGTATACCTTCAACTCCCTCTCTAGTCTTATCAACAAGAACAATATCATAAGCAAAAAGCATACACCAATGTACATCCCCTTGCAAATTTCTAGTGAGAACATCCATGACTAAAGCAAAAAGATATGGGCTTAAGGCTGATCCTTGATATCTAAAATGTGTACTCTTATTTTTTTTAACAGTAAAAAAATTAGTGATTAAAAACTGTCCCAAAGCCTAAGTTAACAAGCTCATAAGGACTCCTTCCTTCATGAATAATGAATGTCTGCAGATGTCTTATACCTTCACAGAAGAAGCGCTGAAAATTATTTCAGAATTTCTTGCTGTAGATTTGTTTTTTCTTTTTGTTATTTCTAATTAGCTTTGTTTGGTACAACTTTTTTATAACATTTAAGGCTTCGTTTGGGACGGTTTTTTTATTGCTTTCTAAAACGGAGTTTTAGTACAAATTTTTTTATTTTTTAACTAAAACTCCGTTTTAGAAAGCAATAAAAAAGCCATCCCAAACGAAGCCTAAATCAGTTTAGTAACAATCAGTAAAAAAATAGCAAAAAAAACTGTCCAAACAAAACCTTAATCATTCATCTTAGTATGGTTACGATGAAAGACAAATAAGTTTGGATTCAATAATTTTTTACTTAAGAAAATAATTCCAATTAAATATGAAGATTCTATAACTAGAACTTTCAGTAACCATAATAATAATTAGAAATAACCATTATTCAACAATATGCAAATGCAATCCAACAGGGTACCCTTTTCTCAAAATTAATGGAATTTTTTGAGTCAGGAATCAAATTTTTTATAAAACAGAGTTCAAAACTACCAGATGTACTTAAAAATGAATATAATAAATATAAAAAATATATATTGCACAAATTTCAAAGCAAATCTGATAGCCCAAAATGTTACTTTTGAGTCAAATATTTTTTTTTAAATTTTTATTGAAAAAATATATGCATTCATACTTAAAATAATGTTATGTTAATGTCTAAAATTATTAATATTCTTTTTTTTTATTATATAAAATATGACTAATAGTTATCTCTAGTCATAACTAATTTTTATTACAACAACAACAACAACAACATCAAGCCTTTATCCCACTACGTGGGGTCGGCTACATGAATCCTTTTTCTCCATTGTGTCCTATTAAAAGTCAACCAAATTCTCATTTAAATCTAATAAAGAAAGGTCATTCCTAATATTTTCTAACCAAGTCTTTTTAGGTCTACCCCTACCTTTCTTAACATAAGTCAAATCTAATACCTCTACTCTCCTAACTGGGTCATCGGAAGGCCGCCGTTTTATGTGACCAAACCATCTAAGGCGACTCTCTCTAATCTTATCTTCTACTGGAGCTACTCCAACCTTTTCACGTATATGCTCATTTCGTATCCTATCTCTAAGGGTAAAGCCACTCATCCACCTGAGCATCCTCATCTCTGCCACATTTAACTTAGTATTATGCTTCTCTTTTAATGGCCAACATTCAGCACCATAAAGCATTGCAGGCCTCACTACCATCTTATAGAATTTTTCCTTCAGTTTGAGGGGTACATTTCCATCACACAACAAGCACGATGCATTCCTCCACTTCAACCATCCAACTTGAATTATGCTGATAATATCTCCATCTATTTCACCATCACTCTGAACAACAGATCCAAGATATCTAAAGTGTGTACTCTTATTAATGACTTGATCGTCCAAAGTTACAATCCCCTCACTAAGTCTATTACTACTAAAATTACACTCCATATATTCCGTTTTAGATCAACTCAAGCGAAAAACTTTAGACTCTAAGGTTGACCTCCATAATTCAAGTTTACCTTCAACTCCCTCTCTAGTCTTATCAACAAGAAGAATATCATCAGCAAAAAGCATACACCAAGGTACATTCTCTTGCAAATGTCTAGTGAGAACATCCATGACTAATGCAAAAAGATATGGGCTTAAAGCTGATTCTTGATGTAACCCAACCGAAATAGAAATACTTGGTCAATCCACCTTGTGTTTGAACACTGCCGTTGCCAGGTCCAAAGTCCTGTATGAGAAAAGTGGAGGGTTGCGTTAGTTAGTCGATAGCCAGCGTAAAACTTGTCGAAACAATAAATGATATGAAACTAATTTTTATTACATCAATAATAAATTGAAAAAATATGATTACAAAATAAAATGTGATTAAAGAGAAAGATGCTATCTCAAAATATTAATTTTTGTTTTATTATTGGAATATTATTAGTGATGAGATAGATAAGGGAACTCTCTGAAAAAAACAAAAACTTTTATAATTCCATTAAGTACCTTTGCTTAAGCCAAATAATTTTTTAATTTTGTTATTTTCTATAGTATTTATCTTCTCATTTAGCTTAATTTAGATTCAGATATTAATATTATCAATATATTTTCTTGTTTCTAACATCTATTTTTTGTCTTTAATTTTATCAATTAAATTATAATTAGTTTAGAGTAGTATCATAATTAATCACTAATTATAGTTTATATAGATGTAATATATATATATTTTTAATTTAAGCCTTAATTTGACTTGAGTTGAAAGTGATTTATTTTAATCCAATTTTTAATATTGGAATTGAAAATCTTAAATTATTTTTCTAAATGGATATAATGGTTGATATATAATGGTATTTCTACTTCATTGTTTCATATTGTGGCATTATTTTAATCCCACAACCACTAAAATAGTGTAATACTTTAACTTTTTCTAATTTATTATTTGTATGACATAATAAAAAAATAAAATAAAATAAAGTAAAATATCATAAGGATTTTAAATCTTTGCATAAATAATTTACTGTTTCTTTCTCACATTGCTTGACTTTTCTAACATAATATTTAGGTATGAATAGATATAAATTCTTCTATCTTTAAAGCTTAATAAATGGAGATGTCTCTATCAAATGATGTTTTCATACATAATTGATTTTTTTTTTAATTCTTTTATAAGGGAAGCTATAGTCAAAAGTCATAGAAGGTGGCAATCCATTTCTTCTAATCAAATATAATATCTTTGCCACAACTATTATATTTATCGTATCTTAATCTTAGGCTTCATTTGGGATGGCATTCTTACTATTTTTTTAAATCAAATTTTTAGTATAATTTTTTTAACTAAAAAAATGCTTTAAAAAACAGTAAGAAAGCTATTCCAAACAAAATCTTAATTAATATAAAATTTGTAATTGGGGTCATCTATGAATTGAATATTTTAGGGGCAAAAAAGAGTATCAATAATCTTTTAAGTATAATATAAGAAAAGATCAATGATCAATTCTAGATTGGGTTTCTCTTCATTTTTAAGCTATTTAATAGATTATTAGTTTATTATTTGTCTATTGAATAGAATACTTTCTCCTATTTTTAAAATATGCTTTTTATTTTTGAACTAATTTCAAATATTATATTTTAAATTTGGTTAAATATTTTTATGTTATTAAGAATTTAAATTAATTCATATTTAAATATGATTTTAAGCATTCATGTCTTATTTATAATGTTATTATGTTTATTAAATGATATGTTAATTTATCCTTTTAATTTAGATTATATATTATCATCATTTATAATATAACTACAAACAATTAACAAAAATAAAAAATAAGGGAATAAATTAACAAAATTAAAATTATTTTGTAATATTTATTTATATTTTTATTATTCCATCATATATGGGTCTTATAATAATATAATTTAAACTTTTTTTGAACTTTCAGTAATAATATTTTTTTTTTGTATTTTATACATTTAAAATATAATTTAAAAACGGATAAATTCATTCTGAAAAATAGATTTAAAGTTCACACTGAATTCCAAATTAAAAAAAAAATAGTTCTCACCGAATTTTAATTCTTATAATATTTCATTCTTTTTGGTCAATTTTGTAAAATAATTTAATATATATTTCGTTTCCTAAATCCCAACTCCCAGCAGCGAACTTCTAAACCGCTAACAGCCGAAGTTTAACGCCTACTTATGATGACCACACGAATCTCAAAGCAACGCTTCGTCAAAGTCTCAGCATCCAACGGCTAGAAAACTTATTGTGGAGTGGTTGGGATTAAAAAAATTCGAAATGAATATTTCTTCCTCGGTAGTCGGTAGTCTTACAGTGGAATCGGCTCTTCCACGCCGTGAACTACTAAACTTCAGCAGGCCGCCGGCTGTCGTAGCCAGCCGGCAGCAGCACTCCTCTCTTCGCCCCCAAAGGCTTCTTATGTCCTGTAGAAGAAGAGTTTCCGAAATCTAAAAGGTTAGGGTTTTCCTCTTCTACTTACCAAAGATGATTTTGCATTTTCAGCTTCGATTCCCCTTTCAAGCTTCGCTATCCATCCTCATCCTGCTGCTTTCCACCTTCCTTCGCCGGTCGGAATCCTCCTGTCGGAGTGGCTGCGACCTCGCCCTCGGCTCGTATTATGTCACAGCTGAATCCTCAAACCTCACATACGTCGCCCACTTCTTCAACCAAAGACCGGCCGAGGTGCTGCCCTACAACTCTCTTACCAACCAGGACAGCATCATAAATGGTGAACGCCTCAACATCGGCTTCCCCTGTGAGTGCATCTCCGGCGATTTCTTCGGCCGTAATTTCTCCTATACCGCGCGGTCTGGTGACACTTATTATATCATTGCTACCAACTACTACGCCAATCTTACCACCGCCGACTGGCTTGCGGCCACCAACAGCTACCCTGCATCTGGAATCCAGATCGGGGACCTTATCAACGTAGTTATCAATTGCTCGTGTGGGGATCCCGGGGTGTCGATGGAGTACGGCCTGTTCGAGACTTACCCGCTTCGGCCGGGGGAAACCCTTGATTCGGTGGCAGCGGAGTTCAATCTATCCTCGCAGAAGAGCTTGATTCAGCAATACAATCCCGGGAAAAATTTCAACGCTGGGACGGGGATAGTTTTCGTTCCCACAAGAGGTGCGCGCCCTTTGGAAACTGTTTTAGAATCAAGTTTAAAATGATTCACACGTGAAATAAAAATTTTACTACCTTTTTATTTTTTATTGTAGTTTTCAATAACTGGAACTCTAATATCCTGGTTGTCCTATAATTGGACGTTTGCTCACTGGAGGTTATGATTTTCAGTTGAATTGCTGATCTTGTTTGTATCTTGAAAATGATTAAAAAAAAGTTTCTCAAGTTGGTATCTGATAGAATCTATTTCTTTTGAGCTTGAAAAAAAAAAGAAAAACTTTCCATGGGGTAATTATCATGTTAATTGAATAATGATTAGGGGCAGGATGGATAGTTTTAGCTGATGTGAAATTGATGCTTCTCAATTAATAGTGTTGGATGGTAAGTGATATGTTAGAGACTGGTTTAATTATTTTAAATCAGCTATTTAAAGAATGGGGATATATGAGTACTTAATTTTTACAGAGTTGGGTCTCCATAATTAAAACTATTGCCTCAGTAATATTGCCAATAAAGGAATACCATGATTACTTGAAGCTATGTTTTTAAAGCTACAATTATACTAGTTATGCTTCATTGTTAAGAGTAGCAACAATAATAACATCAAGCCTTTATCCCACTACGTGGGGTCGGTTATACGAATATTTTTTTTTCCGTTGTGTTATGTTAAGAGTCAAATTCTCATTTAAATAAAAAAAGGTAATATCTAATATTTTCCAACCAAGTCCTTTTAGGTCTACCTTTACCTTTCTTAACATAAGCCAAATCTATTATATCTACTTTCCTAACCGGGTCATCGAAAGGCCGCCATTTTATGTGACCAAATCATCTTAGGCGT
Organism: Dendrobium nobile; assembly: GCA_022539455.1. NCBI lineage: Eukaryota > Viridiplantae > Streptophyta > Magnoliopsida > Asparagales > Orchidaceae > Dendrobium > Dendrobium nobile. The sequence continues at coordinate 3,411,254 of CM039735.1, read as the reverse complement.
CTCTCTTTAATCTTATCTTGCACTGGAGCTACTCCAACCTTTTCACTTGTGGTATTGCATATTCTCCTTAAGTATATCCTTCAATTTGTAAGTATTATGATGTACTATACATTGATTTGAGGCATCCGAGGATTCTATAAGTAGTTTGAATGTGAGACTGATTGGGTTTGACTGATGAGATAATTATAAATGCGATGTTTGGATGAGTGGGGGATAGATTTGTAATTTTTTCAACTAATATTTGATATCGTCCTATATCTACTTCTTTTTCATCTTTATCTACATTCAATTTTTGACCTGATTTAGTTAGGGTTTTACAATATTTGCATTCGATCATTTTTTATTTCTTTCAATAGATCCATGACATATTTTTTTTGATAGAGAATAATTTATTTTGATTAACTTGTATTCTCATGAAGTATTTGAGTTTGTCACATTCCTTAATTTCAAATTCTTCAGCAAGCTTTTTTATGAAATACTTCTTTTTTCAATTGTCATCACATGTAGCAATTATATCGTCAATATATAGGATGAGAATTAAAATTTTACCATTTTTGGAATATTTTAGGAAGTGGATATGATCTCCTTGTTTTTTTTTGTTTCCAGTTTCATCTATGGATTTTGTGAATTTGCCAAATTATGCCCTTGGAGATTTATTATGGTCATGCTGAGCTTTTTTTAATTCTCACACTTTGTTCTTTGTGAAAGAGCAATTAAATTTAGGTGGTGGATTCATATAGACTTCTTTGACATCCCCGTAATGATGCATTTTTTACATCACATGGTTGTGTGAAAATGTTGGAGTAGCTCCAATGACAGATAAGATTAGATAGGTTGCCTTAGATGATTTAGTCACATAAAACTTCGGCCTTCCGATGACTCGGTTAGAAGAGTAGATTTATTAGATTCGGCCTATGTTAAGAAAGGTAATGGTAGAACTAAAATGACGTGGTTAGAAAGTTTTATAAATTATATTTTTTAATTAGATTTAAGTGAGAATTTGACTCTTAATAGGACACAATGAAGAAAAAGGATTCATGTAGGCCGACCCCACCTAGTGGGATAAAAGCTTGATGTTGTTGTTGTTGTATTGTTGCATGGACCATCTACAATTGATTGCAAGTGAAATTAAAATAAGTATTATATTCATTTTTGTAATAGGAGCAAAAGTTGCTTAACAGTTAATTTCATAGAATTGAGCATATCCTTTGGCTATCAATATCATTTTATACCATTCTAGGTTTTCATATGCTTTATATTTTATAAAAAAATTCATTTGCATTCTATTATTTTCTTTCCTTTTTGCTGGTTCAACAATGTTTTAAGTGTGAATTTTTCAGAGTATTAATCTCTTCTCTCAAGACATGCTTTCAATTCTTGTTTTCATTTGTCTCAAATAGAGTTTGTGGTGTTGTAATGGAATTGATGCTTATAATTGTAAGGAAGCTTTTATGGGTAGGGGAAAAAATTTGAAAAGATATGTATTAGGATGTGATACATAAGAGAATTTGTAATGATAGGTTGATCATTGTTATCTAATAACAGTTTCGAGCCTTGAGCTTACTGGAGATTTTTGTTGGCTTGGTTTTTTTTTTTATAAACTTGAAGTGGTGCAATATCTGATTTTTTTGGAGTTTATATTGTAGAAAAGATGGAAGATAAATCAAAGATGTTTGATTGAAAGTACTTTTCTTCTCATTAAAGATGACATCTTTTGATGTAAGAAAATTTTTGGTAGTAGGATGATATTATTTATATCCTTTTTGAGTGAAGAAATACCCAATAAAGATATATTTGAGATCTCTTGGATTAATTTTACAGCAATGTTATTTATGGATGTGGACAAAGACGATGCATCTAAAGATATTTGGATAAATGTTTTAGTGGAATATACTTGTAAATAAGAATTTAGCTAACAATTTAAAGTATTTTTGAAGTCAATTACCTTTAAGGGTATTCAATTGATTATGTATGTGACAGTTAGGATTGATTCTTCCTAGCATATTTTTTGACACTTGATTTTAGAAAAGAAGAGTCTTAGTGACTTCTAGAAGAAGATGATTTTTTTCCTTTCTACCGCTCCATTTTATTAGAGATTGTTGGCTCAAGAGGATTGGTGGATAATGCATTCTCTAAGAAAGACAATCACACATGATTATAGTAATTACGAGTATTATCAGCCTACAATATCTTGATGTTTGCATGTAAATTTTTTAGCTTCATGACCATAAAAATTGATAGAATAATATTGTCATTTGATTTTTGTTTGATAAGATATATGAAATCATCAATAAAGCTGACAAATCCTATAGTTCTAAAAATATCAAGTATTTTGAAAGGCCCTCAAATATTAGTGTAAATAATTAGAAAATGAGTAGAAAATTTATAATCACTTTAAGAAAAAAGCCTATGGCAGTAGTCCTTTGGTTTTGGTGTTGGTGGTTGTCATGACAGATGTTTCAAAGATTGTTACGTCAAGCATTAATGTCATTCTTCTTTCTTTGGCTTATATGATAGAAAAACATCATTTAGTGATGGTAGGTTTTCTTTAGTTAATACATAAGCACTTAATTGAAAATTTAATCCATTTATATAAATTGCTTGAGAATTATTGCATCATCTTAGCATATCATCTTAAGATCTTAGTAATAATCCAGTTCTAGCCGATAAACATTCATTGTGTTAATGTACTCAATAACATGAATGTCACCTTGCTTGTGATTGAAATCTTAGTTTTGATCTCATAGACGAGGGATTATTTTTCACTTTTGAGTACATTTGTTTGACGGCATCCCAAGCTTTTTTTGCAGTAGAGAGGAATATATATGACATACTATTTTAGGCATTATGATACTTAACAGTTAACAGTGATGTCATGGTCATGTAATGTGCTTCATTCCAATGTACAAACTTTGGGGCCTTTGGCTTCAGAGGAGTATCCACAATATGATGAATTTTTTCCTTTCCTTGAAGTAAGATCTTTATAATTTGGGACTCTTTAGATAGTTTCTCTCATTTAAGTGATATGACGCTTGTAGCCCTTAGAGTTCTCCCATAATCTAACTTTTATCATTCATGATAGGTGACTTTTTAGAAGGGAATTTAAAGAAATCAAACATAATGAATAGAAGAAAGAATCCAAAAAGGAAAGATAACACATGTTAGAAGAAGAAACCCTAACCTCGCTCTGATAACATGTAAAAAAAGTAGAAAATTTACTTTGAATTTTATTACTTGATATGCACAAAATGTGGATGTATTTATAGGCTTAAAAGTGTGTATATAGTTCTTAAAATCTTACAATGAAATTAAATTAAAGCTATTTATGAGAAAAGAAAATAGTCCTAAGTGGGTCCGACCAACTAGAAGAGGATGATGAGGCACATGGATTGCAATCTAAAGAGATCCAAAGGTTAGAACCCTTGATCTATTTGCTCAGGGGTATATGTCAAATTTGATTGATTTTTGAGCGCCACGATCATTCAACAACTCCGTACTTATCATCCTAGATCTTCTGATCTCCTATATTGTTAATCTCATCATTTATGCTGGTTTATGAGCTTTTTAGTAAAATCCATTGAATTCTGGTTCATCATTATATGAATATTAGATTAGGAAAGTTCCCAAAGATCTTATCCTTCTCCTATTTTTGGAGATATTCTTGCTTAATATGGTCCATGCCTTGTAAGCAAATTTTCCGGATTGTCAACTCTCGTCTTTAATGGTTCTGTTCCTTTTCAGCTTCGAAGGCACCAAAGCATGTTTCCTATGAGGTATACCTGTGCTGAGTTTTTGTTATCTGTACCTAAAATCTTTCAGCTCCCTATGCAGCCACGTTGGTTCTGTGGTATATTATGTTTATTGCTGGATTAGTGGTGTCTTAGTTGCGTTTTTAGAGGGAAGACATATCAATTCGTGCCACTTCCACACAAAGAGGCGACCTTTTTACTTAAATATATGCATTTTAATTCTAGTGGTTATATTTTTCATGTTGTGTCATTAACCTTTGTTCATGATAAATTACGGCTGCTAATGACTTACAAATGGCCATTTGCAGATACAAATGGAAGTTATCGCCCAATTTCACCCAGGTAAATATATAGTGGTGGGATCGTAGCTCTGCCTCAATAAATAGTTTTTCCTTTTTCTTTTTAGGTTCTAACCTTTCCCCATTATGCTTCTGCAGCAAAAATGGTTGGACCTTCTTTTCTCATTTTCATGGTGGTATATCACCTAGTTAATGATTGATGAGCATGTAGGTGCTAACTGTAAACATGAACCTGGATTTCAGCAGGACTAAACGGTGGAGCTATTGCTGGAATTTGTGTGGGTGTTATTGTTGCCCTACTGATCGTTGTAATTTTCTTATATTTTGGATTGTGTGGGAAAAAGAAGGGAAAGAAGACATTGCTCCCTTCAGTATCTGATGATAGCACTCCAATGAGACATGGTATTCCTCTGCAAAATTAATGTCCTTTTTAGAGTTAATTTTAAGGCTCTTTCACCTGCATTTTCTGGTCATTGCATACCCTAAGAAGTCTTGATGCCATACTTTTATTTTTCAAATGTGTTTATTAGATTATGCTGCTTTTAAAAAAAAAAAAATTAGAGAGGTTATGATCTATTCTAAAGTTGGTTTAGTTTTTATTTGGACTGAATTTTTATGCTCAGTTTTTCACTATGTTATCCAACTTCAAAATGTTGATAGAACCGCTAAACATAACATGTGCCAAGTTCTTAGCGTCCATCAGGTCAACCTGAGTACCATTCACAGTGGCATTTTGTCGGTACAGCTCCATACCTATGTTCTCGCCACTTCTTGGCGGTCAAAGCTGCAGTCTAAGAAGACCACTAAGCTAGATTAATGAGAATCTAATAATGATGTTAACCTCCGTTTAATTCCAAAAATGAATCAAAATAATACCTGTTGGATCCATGAATGCCGGCAGAAATCCCGTCGAGGCCCTTCTGATCCCGAAATCCCGCTCGAATCCCCGCAAATCCCGCTGAAATCATCGCCGTTTGCGTCTCTTTCCGGGAAAACTGCTCAAATCCTGCGGCAGTTCCTCGGTTGAATGCCCAAATGGGTCGTTAAATACCAGACCTCCACAGACTCTCGAATCGCATCGCCAATTCCATTCGTCTCTTCCCGCACGCTTCTTCTGCTTCTTCGTGGCTGTGCGACTTTGCTGCACCGACAACTTCCCTTCCTGTTCGGTCGGAAGTTCCGACATTTTGATCGAGTGCAAGAACGGGAGCTGCTCATTGTGGAGATAACTTTCTACCTTGCGTGCGCTTCTTCTCCGTCTCCTCCTTGCCGTCCGACTTTGCTCCGACGACGGCGTTCCCTTCAAGCTGGATCGGAAGTTACAACATTTTGATCAGAAACAAGAACAGGAGCCCGACGGCTGTGAAGGTAACTCCCTCCCTTTCGTGAGCTTCCCAGCCAAATCCCATAAATTCGCCAAACAGAGGGATTTTTATTTTTGATAAATAATTATATTTAATTATAATTATAATTATTTAGTTATAATTGGTTATAATTATTATTTTTAATTAATTATGATTTTATAATTAATTACAGTTGATTTTTAATTAAGTAATTATAATTAATTTAATTAATTATAATTAAGGTTAATTAGAATTAATTTTAATTAATTATAGTTTATGAAATAAATTATTATTAATTAATATCAATTAATCATAATTCATTAAAATTGATTAATATCAATTAACCATAATTAATTATAAATTAATTATGGTTATGATCTTAATTAATTTTAATAAAATTTAATTAATTATATTAATTAATTATAATTAAAATGATTAATTAAAAATAATTTGTTAATTAATTATAATTAAGTGATATTAATTATAATTAATATAAAAAAAATGTTACTCTCTCTCCCTCGATCCTCGGGCCGACACCGCCGACAACCCCGCGAAGGTACGGATTTTCTAAACTCAGATTTCCACTTCCGTTGTATGCGGCGGACCGGAAAACCGCCTATACACGCCTTTATTGCGCGTGGTGGGAAGGGACCCTGGTCCGACGCCTACGACGAGGTGAAAATCGCCTAAACTCTACTTCGGCGTTCGTGGCGCACCGGAAAACCGCCTATACACGCCTTTATTGCGCGTGGTGGGAAGGGACCCCGGTGCGACACCTACGACGAGACGAGGTCACTCATAAGTACCCCCGAGCGGGGGGAAAGCAAACTGTGCATCTTTAAACCGCCGCCATCGAAGCCCGCAAAGGTACGAACTCTCTAAACTCAGATTTCTCGCATCGTTGTTTGCAGCAGACCGGAAAAACTCCTATACACTCCTTTATTGCGCGTGGTAGGATGGGACGCCGGTCTGATGATTACGACGAAGCGGGCAATCGCCTAAACTCTACCTCGGTGTTCGTGGCACACCGAAAAACCGCCTATACACGCCTTTATTGCACGTGGTGGGAAGGGACCCCGGTGCGGCACCTACGGCGAGGCGGGGTCACTTATAAGTACCCTCGAGCGGGGGGAAAGCAAATTGTGTCATTTAAACAGGTACCGTCAGAGCCCCATACACGCCTTTATTGCGCGTGGTGGGAAGAAATATCACGGCCGCGGTGCCCTCGCAAGAGGACACCTACCATACACGCCTTTATTGCGCGTGGTGGGAAAGACCCAGTTTTCTCTTAGTTTTCCCCTAAACGGGGGAGACGCCGGGAGGCTGCCAAAATTTCGGGTGAAGACGGACCGTACTTGGACTTGATTTGCACATCCAATGGGACTCGTACCTGGACTTGAGTGAACTCAAAAGACACTAATAAAAGGCTTAATTCAAACTCAAATTGAAAAGAACAAGAGCTTGAACTTGTAAGTGGCATGTTACAACTACAAAGGCCTGGACTCAAACAAGAACTTGAATGAATCTGCAAAGACTCCAGGAGACAGTGAACTTTGACATTGAACTCAAAACTTGCGGACATCGAGCTTGAACGAGACATGGACCCAAGAGAGCTTAATTGAACTCAAACCTAAATGAATCATGAAATGAATGGTTTGAATACAAGAAAAATGTTGAAGACTCATTCTGGGACTCAAACCAATTGAGACCAAAGTGGATATGACTTGGATCATTTGAACTCAAAATTCAAATGATCAAAAGATTAAACTCAAAATTGATTTGAACTTGACTCGAATCAAGAGACCACATGAAACCCAGGGATGATAAATATTCAGTGTACATAAATGGAATTCAATCAAATTGAAGCATTTGGACGATTACAAGATCATGAACTATTCTTAAAGGGTTGTCATTATAAAAGATCTTCAATGTATGATTTAATGTCCTTGTCAATGGATCCTCAAGTCCATTCAAAGAAGTTGGATAGCCTTCAACGAAAGAATCCCTCAATGAATGATACAATCTATCCACATTGATTATACCAACCCAGATGCCGGTGTTAAGTGGAAATAATAACAATGTTGTTATTCATGTCATGAGCCTTCAAGAGGTATAGTGGGCATAGTGATTTGCTATTTGTTATACACGATAAATTTAGCATGCTTGCAAACATCGAGAGGAAATAACTTGATTGCAATAGTTTATTAGTGTGTTTATGGATAGAACACCAAGGCTTATACACAACTGATGTCTCTCAAGTGTAAATAAATACACTAGACTCCCTCGAATAACAATAACCAGCACATGAAGAAACGAATGGTGAGAAATACAACAAATGCAAACTCATCCCAGTCATTATAAAAGACTCTTCATATATGCAACGCACTATCTACAGAAAAATATAGAAGATCTGCAACACATACAAGCCCTCTATGAAGACAGATGTATGTGCCACATGCCACCGATGGGTAGATGCAGAAAGACTTCAGTAAATGCAGTATCCTGAAGTCAATTTCAGTATGTGAAGGAATACATCTACCTGTCCACTCATAACAATGTCAGATGTACTATATGAACCAAACAACTACAACGAATGCAAGCATCTACGAACAAAAGCAGGAGATTCGTTAGTGCACTACGATCCACCTACAGAAAGCAACGAGTAGTGCACGACAATCTACCTGTACGAAGCAGCGAACAACTCTCTTCAGAAGCTGCTACGCAACGCCACCGGATCCGCAACTTCTATGCAAGCGGACAGAAGGCGTCTATAAATATTCCAAAAATACCCCCTACACGTGCACTATAAATTGTATACACATATGTACACTAAAAGGGAAAGTACAATCTTAACCCGCATGGGCCTCGGCGAGCGTGTTATTGGTACACACGTGACGTTTAAGGATGCTGCGCGGGTTGACAAGTGAATTCAGGTTCGAGACCGATCCTTCTATACGGGTCAATAGAAGTCGACAGGGTTCGAACCATTAAGCAAATATAAAGTTGTGGCGACCGGTATATTTGCTTTAAAACATTCATATTAGGCCTTCAAGGCCTACAATAATATGAATTCACTAACAAGAGCATAAAGCCTACGAAATCCGATCCTCTGTCGACAGCCCGACAGAGTTGACAAGGTTCAATCCATAAAGTGAAAATGACCCCCTAACACCCCGATGATGGCCGTGTTGAATTCAGATATCAACCGGAGGGGTTCTCAAATACTTCAAAGCTCCACTCAAATATCCACAAAAATCCAAAAATCCCCAAAATCCAAAGCTCCACAAAAATCCCAAATTTCAGAGATATTTAAATTGAAATCCATCCATCCACACTTAAAGCAAAATCCATCCGCCCTCCGCAACAGTTTGTCGAGGCGGACAAATCAAAAACTACTTCAGCTCACAAAAGAGCCAAATGCATGGTCGAAAATATCACTAGGATCCATTCTCAAAACAATCTCATGTCAGTAAGGACGTGGTACGTGTCCTCTGACCGGCGGTCTGCCGCCAAATGGCTCCGCAGGATAAACGGTTACGACGACCCGGGGCCCTCTGAACCGAGTGGTTTTGCCGCCAAATGGCACCACAGAGAGCGGTTATGGCCAGAGCCAATACGCTCCTTATTGACATCAAATCCTTGAGATATGAATCAATAGGATATGATCGATAGGGCACAAAGCCCTCTGTCAGCTAAGGTGGATTTAAATTTGTCCCCTTAGACAAACATTCAACCCAGGTCTACAAGGTCCCCTTGGACGAAGCAACCCATGGCTGCCGATAAGGATCCTTCTGTCAGGTTGGGTCGACTACCTTCTCTGACTAAATAGACCAGGGACCACGATGGCCCGGGACGACGGAACCATGGGATCTTGATCGGGTCTATCATCCATTCCCCCACCATCCGCTTTAAGTGCACGGTGGTGAAATTTCTATTTTTAAATATTAAATTTCCAAACAACCAAACTCAATTCTCAAATTTCTAAATCCAAACTCATTGCTGCTACTATATGCCAGATAACACGTATATTCTACGTATCTGATCGACGACTAGCCTTAATCGAAAGTTCTCTCTCGTGATCGGGAGGGGTAATTAACTATAGGGGCTTGCGCCTATAGGAAACCAGAACTCAGATCATAAAGTCCTCACCAAATGAGGGCGAAATCTCTGAGTAGTGTCTTATCTACAAACCCATCTGCCTTCCAAAATTTACCTCGGAACTTAGTCAGTTAAAACTCCCTCGCCGAATAAGAAAAGCGAGCGGAGGCCGGGGCCGAATTTTCGGAGCCCACAAATGAAAATAACGCTTTCCTGAGTTGTGAGTGTTTTATTTGTATATCAGATAATCCACATACATGTGGAGATAATCTCAAATCTCAATGATTGCATGCTTAGTAGGTTAATCTTTATAATATATAAAGGTTTCCCGTTAAGAGTTTGTTCTAGTGCTTCTAGTTTGCTGAGATTTAAGATTTCATTGTAGTCCATTTTGAAAACTTTTATTTGCATCCTTAAACTCCATTTGAGATTCGCCCAGTTCTTTCATCCCATATAAGTTTTACCTGGCTTTTTTTTTTCTGTTAGTTAATCATGCTTTCTGACATGTCAGTTAGAATCGGATACAGATTTTTGCCAGAAATGTCTCAAGCTAAAACCAAATATTTATAAGTAAGATAGGGTGAGAGGAGAAGGCTAGGGAGATGTGGAAGAGAGAGAGAGTGTGTGTGGATATGTTTAGTTGGGATGGTGCAGCAGCCATGTCTGTTGGTTAGAGAGAGAAAGAGTGTGCGTGTGTTTTTGTCTATGGGAGAGAAGAACAATGTAAGATGGTGATCTGGTGGAGGGGGAGCAAAAGAACTCTACATGCATAATTAAGAACAATCTGTGTGCTCAACTTCGATCTTGGGAACACTCAATGAGCCTTAAAATGATCAGAATTCAATCATTCAGAAATTTCAAAATTATAAGCTGTTAATTCTATTTATAGAAATATTGTTATGCGGAGAAAGCCAAATTTTAAATTCAAACATAATTTAATCCTAATAAAATTCAAACCTTAAATTAATTAAAAGTGGGATAATGAAATCTAATAAATAAAAAATCAATTAAAAAGCTTGAAAATTTGGCCAAAAATAAAAAAAATGCGCTGAAAAAGACTTGAAAGTAGGCACAGTTCAATTTTGTTGTGGTCTTGTTTGACTCGTTGGAATTAGCCTACAAACATTTGGGCTTTGCGTTATAACTTAGCACAATTAATGGTTTGTAGGATATTAACACTCCTTGGTTGTAAAATACTCATTTGGAGAGTTAATTCCATTTAGGCATCCAATAGCTGAAGGTTTAGCTTGTTTAGTTCATCCTTGGTCATCCATATATAACCTAAAGTAGCACCGTCTTTCCATTTGACTAGAAACTTGCGCTTAACATTTCTTTTCAATCATCATTTGGCTGAAATGATATTTTCAACATCTAGTAGGCAGATTGAACGTTCATCAATAAGATAATATATAATTATATATTTGTATAAGCGATGACTATAGTAGATATCCCTCTTGTAGAAGAACCAACTTGCAATTCTCAAAGTTCAAACATTCATCGAAATGATATTATATATTATAAATAAAACTAATAAACATATTAGGAGGAAAATTTAAAACACAAGCTCTAGAACCGATTTAATTACTATTTTTAAAAGGACTAGGAATGAAAAATTCTAGTTCGGGCCAACTCTTGTAACTGATTTTATTGAGTTCATTTCAGATAGGCTTGAAACTAACTTATCACAACTTAAATGTTTTTATATCTTGTCAGGTTGGTTCAAATTTGATCTGATTCTGATTCAGTTAAAATTTTTTTACTATGAGCATTTAACTGTATCATCCAATATTTTGGAAGTATAATAAGCTGTTTATGTTGACAAACATACCGCTGGCAGCTCTCATGTTTATTATAATAAGCTACTTGGTCCTTCTATTTGTCAGCAATAACAGCATTTTGCAATTTTATTAAATGAATAGGTTCAATCAAACCTTTGTAATATTGGGTAGAAACTTTATGTCATGGAATTGGAACAGATTCATCCATACCTTCATACCATAGACAACTCTCTTGTTTATTATAAGAGAAAAAGGTTAAAATGATTCTTAGACTATTTATGGGGGACTATTTTAGTCTTAGACTATGATGTGTTCAATTTAGTTATCTGATTCCTCAAATATGATCCAAACCAATTCTTTGATTTCTTAAATTTGATCCAAAAGAATCAACATAGGGACTTTTTCATGATCACATTTGAGGAGTCAAGGGAATAAGTTGAACGCATTAGATAGTTGGGACTAAAATGACCCCATAGAAATAATCATGGGTCATTTTACTTGTTTCTGCTTATTATAATAAGCTACTTGGTCCTTCCATTTGTCAACCATAACTGTAGTTCATAAGTTATTAAATACAATGTTTTCAAAAGGCTAAGCACAATGCCATGCACAAGAGTTTCTTTTTGCTTCAATCCAATGCGGAAAGCGAAGCACTGCTTTATAAATTAGAGCATTCAGGATTTGTATATTATATATGCATATATTTTGTGCATATAATAATCACACAATTAATCAAAATCAAATCATTTATGATAATAATTTTCACTAAATATAATAATGTGTTCAATGATAGTAATTTTAAGCTATTATATATTGCTTTTAGATAGCTTAAAATTACTATTATTGAGATTTATTGACTAACTAGAGATCAAGAGTGTGTTAAGATAAAGCATCGAGAAGCTTTTTAATACTTATGAGCAAGACACTACTAGTATTAACAATAATAACAATTGAAAGTATATAAGAAAACGAGCTGGCAAGAGAGTGTAAAGAGAAAAATTACCAAGAAGTAACTAGGAATATTGGGTGAGAACGTAGAACTAGTAGTTAACTACGCAATGACTACAAGAAATAGTGAGAGGCAAAAATATTTTCCTAAGTATTGAGGCAAATGTTGAGAAAATCATGAAATTTGAATGATAATTTACTTTTAAGCTGGAGTCAATTGCACATTGTTAAGGCACGATGTGGTGAAGGGGCATGAAATATATCCTTTGTTGTGAGCTTGTGTTTTACAGGCAAGCAATGCACAGGGCTAACAGAATGCTTCGATTTGCTTCTAAAGAGCACTTTTAAGCTTGCTTTTAGTAACATCGATTAAACGAATTGATTATTTGGTTTTATCAAACCATTGTAGCATTGGGAAGAACCTGTATATGTTGGAACAGTTTTCATCCATACCCTCATTGCCTAGCAAAAGTATCAGGCCCGAAGAATTACAATTTGGAGACCATTGGATGTTGTCACTAGAGATTGTCTGCTTCTCTTCTAATATAAAGTCAGTTTGGTTAATAGGCTTTAGTAGATTCGATACTTTAAAGTCAAAAATTTTTTTTGTGTGGATAAAAAGAACTTTTAGTTTTTCTGTCGCCTATGTTTAAAGGCTGCCTAAGTTGTTACATTTTACTGTAGTTGCCTTAAACCACAGGCACGTTATTAGAACATCTAGTATTTAGGAAATTTAATAAGCGATAAACGTACCATAGACAAATCTCACGTCTATTTTAATAGACTATTCATAATAGCATACTAGTATGAAAGGTGCCAGTATAGTGGCCAAAACAGAAGGCAAGAGTTGAGGTGCTAACCTTTTAACTAGGGCATCGGTTTTCAAAATATTGTCAAGAGTATATTCTTAAACAAACCTTTTTATAAGCTACAACACCAATACGCACAGAATATTAAAAAATATACGGTGGTATCATAAAACATTAAAAAGGCATCCATAAATATTTCATAGTGGCAAACATTTTAAAATAATGCTTTTATGAAGAGATGTTATCGATAAAGTAAAAGCTGCCAATCAGTAGCATCTCAAGTGGCATTGCCTTTTGTATTCCAGTGAAAAGCAAGCGTTTAATTCCCCTAAAAAATGTATGTTTAATACCTAAACAAGAAATATTGATAATCTCACAAGTCGTTGACATAATAAGTCAAACAAATTTTATAAATAAAAAGTTAGCAATAATGTACCATAAAATACAAATTAATTAATCATGCAACAAATGATATAAATCTAGTCATAAGTATTAAAAACATAAAGGAGAAATGAAAAAAAAAATAAATGGAGGGTGATGAAGAATTATAAGGACAAGCTTGATATATTGCCCATCATGGTAAAAAAAGTAGAAATATGTTCGTAAATTAAAAGAAAAAAGTAATTGATATTGTGAATAATTGAGTCAAATCTTCAATATCATTTAGCCTAAATTCCACCACCCATGTAAACAAGAAAACTGGACTAAGAATATTTTAATAAATTGTATATTGTACAAGGCTTATCTTGAGGCTCTTGTCGCCAAGCAAAGAGCACAAATGACATGCTTCATGCTTGTTATTTAATATGAATTGCCTGTCAAGTAAGGAGTTAAGATGGCACGTGTCTGAGGTGTTAAGGTGCTAGTTAATGAATAATTACTCATATTGTTCTCATAAAATCCTGCTAAGCCAACTAATAAATTCCTTAAATATTCAACTAGGTTATTCCACTTTCTCTCCCTATCCTCGCTCTTTCTCCCTCTCATCACGAAATTAGGGATGCACCCCCACATTTTGGTTTCTCAGATAATTATTTAAATGACATGAACTCTGTGTTTTAATATGCTTAATGCTTCTCCTTTTTATTTCTTTTGCAGCTGCCTCAGATAAAAATACAGCATTAGCTTCTCTAGAAGGCACTCTTGCCACAGCTACAAGCCTTAGTGTGGAAAAATCAGTAGAATTCTCTCTTGAAGAGCTTGCTAAGGCTACAAATGACTTCAGTATGGCTAACAAAATTGGTCAAGGCGGCTTTGGATCTGTTTATTATGCTGAGCTTAGAGGAGAGGTTTGTTACACTGAATTGTCATATAAACTACCACTTTGTGCCATAGTCCCATGTCATGCTGTTAACTAGACTGAATTGTCATAAAAACTACAACTTTGTGCCATAGTCCTATGTCGTGCTATTAAATATAGCTAGTCATAGCTCATCTGTTTTGTTTGCTACATTTCTTAGTTCTTCATATTTATCTTAATGGTACTGTGATTAGCCATTACAGAATTTCAGTGGCATACTATCTTACTCAGAGAGCAATAATCCTACTTGTAGATATCTCTCCAAGCCATATTCCACCACAAGAATCACATATGAAAATAAACACCTTGCCCTCCGCCAGATGCAATTGATTGAACCATTTCTTATGCATGTTTCATTGGTCATGCTAACCACTCACTCTTTGTAGAATTAATGTAGATCAAACAGGAAGAAAAGTGGTAGATCCATGAGCTGATCTACAATTAGGGCACTGTGGGCCTTTACCCACACTGGCTTAATCCAATAATAGTGATGCAATAATTTTTTTATTAATACTTAGCTTTTATGAAAACTTTCTTAACCGAACAGTCTCCTAAGCATTCCTACAGCAGATTCACTACTTGTGATACGTCATTCATGTGAGCAAAACTTCTCTAGTTGTGCATTGCCACAACCATAGGAGTGGATCTCATTCTTATTGTGTCGGAATGTCGGAAGTTCTTGTCTTGTTGGCTTTTAGCATGCCATACCGGAACTTCTTTTGGATCCTTGCCATTATCGATACCATCACCAGTATCGCTTGTTTGAATGATACCTTCGTTATGCTTTTTTTTTTTTTTAGCGAGGTTTGGTAATTTGTTTGAAGACTTTAAGGCCATGGAGAGTTAGGCTTTAGTGTTGGCAAGAAAAAATTTTGAGCTAAAATTAATATTTTATTTAGCTTGTTAAATATTTGTTAATAAATTATCTTGAACCTAAAGCCATAAATATAAATTGATAAATTAAATTTTTTTTTGTTAATCTTTCATCATATTTCTTCACTTTTTGTTGTGCTGGCATTTACTTAATTGACTTTGGAATTTGCTTTTATTATAATGTGTGCACTGATTCTTACTTGAAGACTTGGATCCGCCTTTGTCTTGTTGATTATATTTATATTGAGGTCCATCATTAAACCATTTTAACTTTTAGGTCTGACTGAATTGTGACCAAGTTAAACTTGTATATGTGCTTAATGATAAAGGCTTCTTCGGACATCTTAGTTTTAAAAAAACTTATGCATAACATGTGTTTCATTGACAACAGAGAGCTTCTCGTGTATGTCTAACATTACCTTCATTATGCTTGTTGTAGTTTTTTCATTCTACTCTTTGATCAATAGCAAATGGTTTTGATTTCTTGAAGGATGATGAATTTTACCTTGATTGTGATAATCTTTTATCATATGTTCCCATGGTTTAAATCTTGACTATCAAATTGTCTGTCTTAATTTTCCTGTCTTCCATACTAGAGTTTGAGTATTTAATCAAAAGATATGATACCAGTTGTTAGGATAAACATAGTGAAGAACAAAATACATGAAGACAGAAAATGGATTCCAACAAAGATACAATCAAAAGCACACAAAAATTTAAATGGTTCGTTGAGTTCCACTTACATTTATTAGTGTTTAGAAATCGAACAATCCACTATATTTTTAAAAGGGTACTTTATGAGATTATATTTTATAAAAAGATGAAGATAAGAACAAGGATGTTACTTTGTCCATATCTATAGTTGGAGAGACTGCAACAACCTATATAAAGATGAAGGCTAGATGTAGAGAAGAAAAAAATATTGTTCTTTTTGTTGTTACTCTCTTCTTGTTCTTGTCGCAAGAGTTTGAATAAGTGCCTCTTATTATCATGGCCAAAAGTGGTCTTCTTGCTTAAATTGAAAAAAGCAACATATAATTTCCCGTCATGTTGAAGCCAAAGATCTCATCTTCAAGCTCCTGAAAACTCCTCCCTTCATCTCTTTGTTGGTAATTCCTCTCCTTTCTCTCTCCATCTCTGTCTCTCTTCTCCCTGCTCCATTTGCTTGTTATGGGATGCCCAATCTCTCTTTCTAAGGCTAAATTTATAGTAACACTGAATGACTTTAAAAACATTGAATTAATTGGATGATCCCACAAAATTTTACAAGTTCTTTTGAAGTCAACAAAAAAACCTCACAAGCCACAAATGATTTGGCATTATCGTTGCAAAATATTAATCCAATATTTGTAATAAATAAAAGTACTTTATCATTATTATAGAGATTTGTTAAAATAAAAATTTTTATTCTATAATTTTAACTGTGATTTGTGTTAAAAATTTGTGGGGCTAGTATTCCTGTTTATTTGATAGCATAAGTGTCTTCTTTCTCTCATGCACGTATTTTCCCTATTGTATTCCAAAAAAGCATGTTTGCACACATGCATACTTGTCAATGCAAGTGTGAGTATATTGATGCAGGACTAATTAAAATGATATGCTTGTGACTTCATTTTAGACTTTGCACAACTTGTTAATTAGAATAAGCTCTGAATAAAATTACTAGTAAATATCCACGGCGAATAAAACAATTAAGGAGTTAATCTTGCCTAGGTTAAATCGCATGCGCCAAATGTCGAACGTTCAAGATAATCAAGAAAATAAAGGCGATGCAAAATAGTAGGCTTCAAGTTAATCCCTACTCTAACAATGAGACGTAGGATGCATAGAAGATTACACTCAATTCCTACAAATGACTAGGCTTGGCAAGAGCGATTGAAAGAGCTTTTGTGATTACAATCAACCAATTGAGAATTTGGATTTAGAAGAAATTGAATGCAAGTAAAGAAAGGAGAAAACCTTTGTTTAAGGAGACGTAGAGATCCTTCAATTGATGCTTTCAACGTCTTCGTCCAAGGCTTCTTCCAAATGTTGATCTCAAAGTCTGAAATTGTGTTCAGGTTCGGCTCCACAATTATGAGAAAATTCTCAGATTTTTGATGTAGGAGAAGGTGTTTGGAAGAGGGGAACTCAAGACATTCAATGCTTGGGCCTAAGGTGAGGAAGTGGGGGTTGGAGAGAGGGGAAAAGAGAGGCAGCAAGTTGAGCGGGAAGCTGACGGGATTGAGGGATTGGGAGGAATTTTATTTCCTAATGCCAAGTCCTGATTTAGGAAATAGTCTAAGGTCTGGGCTGTAGGAATTTGACGTTCAAAGTATGAGAGGGAAATTGAATTTATTTCCAATAGGGGAAGTTTGGTGAATAAGAAATAAATCCAATTTATCCCTATGGGAGCCGGCGGCAAAGATGGTGATAAGGGCAATTAATGAGAGGGTTATGATCTCCTAATTTGGCTTTAGACTTTAGGAAAGTATTTAATCAAATCCAATTGAAGTAGAATTTGAAAATAGATATGAGTTAAAACCTTCCTAAAATAAAATGAACATATTAGGAAATATTTTGAATTTCAAATATTTTAAATTTGAATTCAAATATATTCCGAAATGTACTAAACCAAAATAGGAAGCGAATAAAGGAGAGGTGGCCGGCGGGTTGTGAAGAGGTGGCAGGCGGGTTGTGAAGGGGTGGCCGGCGGATCTGTGAGGGGAGGGGGGCTCGGGTAGGAGAAACCGTGGGGTTGGAAGGAGGAGAGAACTCGGGTGATGTGGCCGGTGGCTTGGGTGGAAAATGGGGACGCTCAACGAAAGAGAAGATGAAAAGATAACGAGGAAGAACAAACCACGAACCCGGCCATCTCCAAGGTTGGTGGGTGATGCGCCAATCTCCCTCTCCAAGGGATCTCTCCAAAACTCTCCAAAACTCTCAAGGCTCTCAAAAACACAAGTGCAGGAAGAAAACTTAATAATCATTCATTCATTATCTTGAAAATAAAACAAAGGGGCTTTAAATAGCCTCATACAAAAGACTCCAAATAAAATGACACCCTTGCCCTTAGGCTTACACATGACAACTCCCATAAAAAGGGGTACGACGGGAAATACTAAAAACACATAAGCAAATAATAAAATGCATGAAAATAAAATACTAAAATGCATGAAAATAAAATACATCGACTCAAAAATATAAAGACTCGATCGTGGCCGTAGATCGACGGCCGCGTCTCTGGTAAACTCTCCAAGAAGATCTGATGTCCCCATCATATATACTTAGTGTGCTTCCATGTCTTTTCCTATTTTCTTGAGATGTTTTCCTATCAGACCAAATCTGTTCTAGGATAATGAAGGTATATGAAGTTTGTTGTCTTGTGTTAAATTCACCATATGCCCGTTTCTGCCATGGTTTACCATGTAGGAGGTTTATCTTACATGTTATTACGTTCCCTCTTTTTCATTCATGCCAAATTGAAAGCGATTCAGGAAAGATGAGGCTACTATAGTAAATGTAAAGAACTATCTGGTGTATTTTAATACCTTATTGTTAATTAAATCAATTGAAAAGTATGTTCTTTTATTTTGAATGACCTTGGGTTTTCAGAGAACGTGTCTACTTACCTACTGAATGTTGCTGTGCTTGTAGAAAGCTGCTATTAAGAAGATGGATATGGAAGCATCAAGAGAATTTCTTGCTGAACTTAAAGTTTTAACTCATGTTCATCATCTAAATTTGGTAAGTTTTTATTTAAATTTTCCTTTATGTGAATCATTTTCTAATTTCCAAAGTACTGCAACGTGAATCTTCTATACTAGTTTATTCTTAATGCGGCGAATATTTTTTACATTTCTTGAATGTAAACTCCATACGCATGGTAACATATCTTTCTGAATAAGGGCCATGGTCAATAGTGGTGTTCTCTTTTGGAATGGTGAAAACTTCCACCTTTGGTTGTTTCTTGCATTTTTCATCTACTAGCTAGGAATACGTTAAAAATAGAGCAAATTAATTTTATTTCTTTTCCCTTTTGTTTGTGTTTTAAATAATGACTAAAATAATTTTTAAGGATAATAATCTTTTAGCAAGTTATTTGTTAATGTTATAAATATAATAAACTGGAGTTGTTAATAGGGTTCTTAAAAAATTAAAATCTGCTTGAATTTGTCTCAATTTGAAATCAAATCAACTCATTGTCAAATTTGTTTTTGAATTGCTTGATGTTGTCTCAAAAAATGACTCAAAATGATCAAGTATCTATGTAGAAAAGTAGAAATATGAAAGTGATTTGATTTAGTACAAAGTGTAAAAGTATGTATAAACTTTTTCAAAAATCTTATAATGGAAAGAAATCAAAGCTAATAACAAAAAAGGGAAAAAGTCCACAAGAGGGGTTGGTGGCTAGAAGAGGAAGGAGAGGCACATGGATTGCAATTTAAAGGTTATATGAGGATCAATCCTACGGTTGGAATCGTTTATCAATGTGCTCAAGAATCCTTACTAAGATTGGTTAATTTGTAGGTCACATGGTCTTTCAACACTTCCCCTCAAATTGAATGGCATAAATTTATGATTACAAGTTTGCTTACAATATATTTGAACATGAGATTACAGAGTCCTTTGGTGATAATATCGACAAGTTGATTTCTTGTTGATATATATGAAGTACAAATCAACCCACTTTCTAGTTTCATTTTTATGAAATGCCTATCTACCTCCAAATATTTGGTACGATCATGTTGCAGTGGATTATGAGCAATGTTAATGTTAGATTTATTGTAACAATATATCTTCGTTGGCCTTTCCTATTTGATTTTTAAATTTTCCAAGATAATTTTGATTTATAGAGGTTCACAAATTTCTTGGTCAATTACTCTAAATTTAATGTCAACATTAGATCTTGAAACAACATAATTTTTTCTCCTTAATGTTATGAGATTTCCTCTTATGAATGTATAATATAAATTTGTGAATCTTCTATTTACAGGCGATCATGTATGGTTTGCATCGGTGTACCCTTCAATTTATATGGTATCTTGCCTTTTATATGAATTTTTTTTTGTATGGACTTGATTTAAAATATCTAATTCTAAGGATTCTAAAAGCAACTTGAATGTGAGACTCTGTAGGTCTGTGCATGAATTGACTGATGAGACTTCTACAAATGTGATGTTTGGATGCATGCGAGATAGATAGATCAATTTTCTAACTAATTATTGATATTATCCAATGTCTATTTTATTTTTTCATGTGTCCATTTTTAACTCGAATTAGTTGGGTTTTCATAAGCTTTGTAATCAATCATTTTTATTTCTTTCAGTAGATCTATGATATATTTTTGTTGATAGATGAATATTCTTTCTTTTGATTGAGCAACTTTTATGCCCAAAAAATATTTCAAGTTTGCCCAACTTCTTAATCTTGAATTCTTCAGCAAGGTTTTTCAAGAGAGACTCATTTTCTCTATTATCACCACTTCTATCAATTATATTGTCAATATATATAATGAAAATTGTAATTTTATCATCAATGGAGTGTTTTATGAAAATGCTATGTTTCTCTTGGCTTTATTTGTATCCAGCTTCATTCTTGACTTTTATGAATTTACCAAATTATGTATGCGAAGTTTGTTTAAGGCCATTTAGAGCCTTTTTTTGTTCATTGTGAAAGAACTATAAATTTCAAGTGTTGGATCCAAATATAATTCTTTTTCGATGTACCTATATAAGAAACGTTCTTTACATCATATAATCTTGCATGGATCATTCATGATTTGCTATTAAAAAAATTATGATGCGTACTATATTCATTTATGTGGTAGGTGCAAGAGTTTCTTAGTAGTCGATTCTATACGATTGAGTATAGCCTTTGGTTACCAATCACCCTTTATTTCGTTCTAGTCTTCCATCTTCTTTATTTATATTTAACAGAAAAAAATTCATATGCATTCTATCGTTTTCTTAATTTGTGGCAGTTCAATGATCACTCAAGTGTGATTTTTTTTAAGAGCATTCATTTCTTCATCGCATCCTTTAAATTCTTATTTTCAAGTGCCTCAAATAGGATATTTGGTATTATAATGGAATTGGAGCTTATATTTGTAGAAACTTTATGGGTAGGAGAAATTTTTTGAAAAGATGTGTAATGATAGATAGGATATTTGGAGAATGCATAGTAAGGGCCTAAGGGGTTTATCATTGTTACTTGCTGGAGATTTTTTGTTGGGCTTATTCCTTCTCGTATATACTTGAAGGAGTACTGTATCTGAATTTGTTGGAGGTTGTGTTGTTACAATATTAAGGTGAAAGATAGAGAAGATTTCATCAAATGTATCTTTTAGTTGAGAGTTCTTCTGAAAATGAGTTTGATTAACAAAACTTTACTTATCATCAAATGTGACATCTTTCGAAGGATTTCAAAACAGTTTTTTAACGGAATGATGATAACACTCATACCTTTTTTGAGTTGAGGCATAACCGTTAAAGAAATATTTGAGAGCTCTATGATCATGTTTATCTCAGTGTTGTTTATGGGTGTGGACACGAACAATGCACTGAAAAATTTTTGGTGAAACTTTTGAGAGGAAGTTCTTTGTGGGGAAGAATTAAACTAGATAGTTTAGAGGATCTTTGAAGACAATTACCCTTGAAGGTATTCTATTGATTAGGTATGTGACAGTTATGATTGTTTCTCTCCAATTTTTTCTACACTTAATTCTGGAAAATAAGAGTTCTAGTGACTTTCAAAAATGTCAAATTTTCCTTTTCACCGCTCCATTTTGTTGGTGAGTGCTCAGAGAGGAGGATTTGTGGATGAATTTTTTTTTGGAAAAAAGATGAGAATGTGTGATTAAAGTAATCAAAACTATTATCAATCCAAAATACCTTGATGTTACTATTAATTATTTTTGTATTATTGTCCGTAAAATTGAGAAGAATAATTAGAAAAGGAGTTGAAGTTTGATAATTATTTTAAGGAAAAACAATACGATGATGTTTACCAATTTCGTAAGTCTTACAATGAAATATTTTCATTCATAAAATGAGATGGAAATATATATTGCAGGGTTTTGAAAAAGGAATGCCTTAGCTTATAATGATGTTCTCATATGGATTTCATATTTATTGTGGAAATGGAAGAACATGGTTACATTATAATCATTAATCTGTAGAAAAGAAGGGGAGGCACACATATTACAATCTAAAAGTTATAAGAGGATCGAGACAACTGTTATAATCATTAATCTATGTGCTTAAGAATTCCTATCGAGATTGATGGACTTGTTGGTTGCACAGTCTTTCAACAATTTATATAAAATATATAATGTATATAATATGATATATGTATACTATATAGTATGATACTTACATTATTTACATAGCTAATTAATTAAAAATAAAGTTCGACTCAACTTTGAATCAAATCATTTTTATTTGATTCAGTTTTGCTCGAGATGACTTAATTTCTACTCAAGTTCAAATCAAGCTAGAATTGAATTTTTTTGCTGTGAGATGAGCAAAACTCTGCTCAATGTCAGATATATTGTTGATAAGTGCTTTAAAATTTTCTACATTTTTGTACATCCTGATTTCCGGCCGTGAAATTTTTGGTAATTAATATTTACCTTGTCTTGCTTTGTGAGTTTTGCACGCCATTGTGATATGTATGGAAAAATTATATTTTGTATCCGGTGCTTATCCACTTTTGTTGCTGTTTATGCAATATCTTTCCGACACTGATATGCACTTTTTTTTCTTCTTTAAAGTTGATTTTTTTTTGGTTGGATGACATTTTCAATGTTATTATTCAAATGCAGGTTCGGCTAATAGGTTACTGCACTGAAGGCTCCTTATTTCTTGTTTATGAATTTATTGGAAATGGTAACTTAAGCCAACATTTGCGAGGATCAGGTAAGATAATTTTGAGATCAATTTTTTTGTAATGCAATTCAAGTTTTAGTGCATAAAGGTCAAGTTGCAAAATTTCATATCTATAAATGATTTTAGGCAGGGATCCTCTTCCATGGCTGAATAGAGTGCAGATTGCACTTGATTCTGCAAGGGGTCTAGAATATATCCATGAGCATACAGTGCCAGTTTATATTCATCGTGATATCAAATCTGCAAATATTTTAATTGACGAGAATCTTCGTGCAAAGGTTCTCCTATCTTTATTTCTTTGTGCTACAAATTTATTGTAATTTTATAATTAAAGAAATTTTTTCTCCCAGGTTGCAGATTTTGGGTTGACCAAACTTACTGAAGTTGGTGGTGCAACCTTGCAGACCCGTCTTGTTGGAACATTTGGTTACATGCCTCCAGAGTAAGCATCTTATATTTCTATTGTTAAACGTCATTTATTTCTTCTTTATTGGTCTAGACTACTAATTTCTGGTTTCAATGCTCTTGGTCCTTCGCTTTTTACTTGCATCTATTGTATGCTGGAAAAAAATTTCATCTGTTTAAGCGGTTGCAGATAAGTTATTATTTTCTCATATTCCCCTAAGCTCACCCCAACCACCAATGTATTGAATTTGGAGGTTGTGGCCAACTGCTCACCTGTTGTATCTTTACTCCCACTCTCTCCCTTTCTTAGACCCAAAATTCTCATGGTTCTGGTTGTAGAGGAATGTTAGCCACCTCCCTGCCCCTTCCTTCTCTCCCACTCACTTTCGCTCTTTGTCATTGTCCCTATCAAAAAGGATGCCTGCAATTAAGGTAAATTTTAATTAAAAATAAAAGGTTAAAAGTTGATAATGAAATTATTACTGATGTCCCTAATTGCTAATTATCATTCATATGAGGTAGGTGGTTATATAATTTGAAATAGTTGTGATCAAATCACACACACACACACACACACACATATATATATATATATATATATATATATATATATATATATATATATATATATATATATATATACTTCATCTTTTAAGACATTCTTCAAAACATGTGCCATCTTCAAAGCTTGGGCATAATTTTGCTTAAGAGTATATATATTGATGTTCGAGGTTTCTATGATCACTATTTGTTTCAAGTAGATGAGCCATGTCTCTAATATATCTTTGCATCATTAGATCATATCTACATTGTGTTGGAATGCAAAATGGAACTAAGGATTGGGTTCATAATAACTATGTTTGCTTTTATATATTAGCTCTAGCTTTCATATTGTTTTGGGTACACCTATTAGTATTGAAGAGGAGAAGCCTTCTGTAATTGGAAACTTTAGACTTGTTAGGCTTTAGTCTGATTCCTTCGAAATCTTCTCTGAAGTAATGGCTAATAAATTTGACTTTTTAAGGGGAGAGGTATTACTGACTGCATCCTAATAACTTATGAACTTATTCATAGTTCGCCAAGATTAAAAAATAATATATTTTTAAGGTGGACTTTAAAAAAGCTTTTACTTGGGATTTTATTCTTTCAATTCTATTTCATAGATTCTTTCATCTTTAGTTTATATCCTAGAACAAAGGCATTCTTGTCAATGATTGGTACCTCCTCATTTCTTGTTAGTTGCTTTATTGGTAAGCAGATTAAATGCTTTAGAGGAGTTGAGAAATTGCTCCTTCATATCTCTACTCTTGTAATGGTGGGAGATGCTCTTCACAAATGATTATAGTACTTATCTGATGAGCTGGATTGAGGGTTTTTCTGTTAGAGAAAATAGTTCTTATTCTAGTATCTAAATTATTGATGATACTATCATAGACTGTGCTGCTGATTCCAAGCAAGCCCTTTAAAACTATACTCTTCATGTTTGAATGAGCTTGTGGTCTCAAAGTTAACAAATGCTAAATCCTCTCATGGTCCTGGGTTTAGTCTTCATCAATTGCAAACTTGGAAATCTTCCTTATGAAACTCTGGGAATTTCTCTTAACAAGGAAGAACCTTAAAAACCAATTGTGGCTTCTAAGCTTTGATTAATTAAGAGAAGTTTGGCCAGTTTGAAACACAAATTACTATTGAATGTGGTAGATTGATTATTATCAATTAAGTATTTTCATCGATTCCTCTCTATTATATTTCTTTCTTCTGTATTCATTCAGGGGCCATTAGGAAGATCAGGTGTAATTTCTTTGGCGATATTGTTTGAAAGGGAGGTCTTTTTTGTGCTTCAGGAATCCTTAATCATTGAACTCTAATCTATCTGTTGGGGAGATTGATCTGGAAATCTTTGGAGAAGAACTGTTATCCTCTTGATGGTTCTATTTGTCACGACCTGACTCGGTGAGCTCGTATAGACAAGGCGGGAACGGATGTCGGACGTTCAAAATATGAAATTATCTTAAATCATGCATTTAAGAATCTAAAAGACTTCAAAAGGGAATTAAAATCGCCTCTAAATAATTTTCAAATTAAATTAAACATTTCATATCATTTCAAAAAGAAGATTCACATATACAAAGGTGGCTATAAAATCTATCATTCATGCCAAACCACCAAAAAATGTAAACTACAACTAAAAAAATATAAGAGGAACCTGTCGTCCGATCCTCTACGACTGTAGGTATACTAAGGGTGGTCAGTCATTCTTAGCAGTGGGTTCTCCTGAAAATATCCCAAAGCGAGAGAATGAACTAGAGCTCAATAGGAAACACTAACTCTAACATCTTCATATGTCATTTAAATGAAAATGTACATGTATGCTAAAAGTGAAATATAATGATTGTTTTGCTAAGTATCACATGCTAGTTTTTATGTATATACTAAGTGTCATATGCTAGTTCATATATATATGTTTTTAACTATGTCATATGTCTTATGTTTTTGCTGGCTTATTCTTTTATCTTATACAACCGTATCGGAGTACCAGAAGTGTACTGATCAGGTACAAAAACATATTTTTGGCCATTTATTTTCTTTTTCTCTTTTGCCCCAAAGAGCCATATTGTACTTTTGCACCATATTTTGGTACTCCACCTTCAACATGCACAATCATTCAACTATTCTTCTCATAGAAATATAGATATGTAGTGTAGCATTTTCCTATCAATCATATGCATTGAGTATGAAGCAAGTTTACAAGAAAGAAACTTCTATGCATTGCTTCCTAATAAATAATGAGAACCTTAATATGGTTGAGGACATCAAATATACATTGATTCATAGAAAATTTAATATACATTTCTATCACATAATAAGAATATTTCATATGCATGTAATGTGTATCAACTAATGTGACATTTCAAAACAGAAAATACAGAAATATGAATTTGTAGAGTAAGGTGTTCCTACTTCAAATGTCGTTTTCTTGCAACCGTCGTCTCCCCGGTCTCTCCTTAACACTTTCCCTTTCCAAGACCTAAGGAAAAAATTTATACATAAGTTTTCTTATTCAAATCCAAAACAATTACACTTCACTATCCCTCACTAACTCTACACATGCCATTAGTAATTTCTCTCTTTAAGCTCATTAATACTCATTAACCTACCCATACCCTAAAACATTAGTTTATCATATAATTATGAATGTTCATAAACATAATACCCAATATCTACAATTTTCCTTAATTAAAAAAATGTAATTTAAAAGCTAATTTTCATATTTAATTAAACTTTTGGAACCTAAAATAGTTCATAATCCCATCCAATTAGTATTCATAACATTTTCCATAACATAAGTCATTATTAAAACTAATTATTTTCAGATTTAAAATAATGTAGAAATTAGATTTTTTTTTTTTAATTAAAATTCCAATTTCTCTTAATTAGAGACCTCCCATGACTCTTAGGAATAATTTTTGTTCATAACCTAGTTCAAAAACCTTAGTTTTGGAAAAGCCCTAATTATTAAAGCCTAAAATTCTTGAAAAAAAATTGCATTTTTCTTCATACAATTCCTTTCCCTAAGATCTTCTAGTATTCCTAGCAAAAATAATTCAAATTGGAGAAACCCTAAATTTTGAAAACTTGAAAATCTTTGAGGAAATTCCATTTTTATGACTTAGAAGCATGCTCCTAAACAAGCCCTATCATTTTTCTAAAGAAAGCCCCATCAAAAGCAAAACCCTAAATTTTTTATTCATGAAAATCTAGGTGAAAGAACAAGATAAAAAGAAGAAAAAAAAGGTGAAAGAACAAGATTTTTTGGTTTAAAACTTATCTTTCTTCTTCCTTAACCTTTCCCTACCACTTTCCTCCAAAAGCCTGCCGGAAATCACGGCTGGCCACCGGATTTTGCAAGCACCCGACGCCTCTTTCTCTCTTTCGCCCGCTTCTCCTCTCTCTCGGCCAAAGAAACAAGCAAGGGACCGAATGAATCAGTCCCTATGCGGAATGAGGGAATTAAGGGAGCATTAGGGAATAAATTACACATGTGCCCCTCTTCCCATTATTTCTCTATTATCTCATGAAGGGTAGTAATTTGGGTATAAAAGGGCTAAATTTACTTAAACATCTTTGGTGATTTTTAATTTCCAAATCGTGCGAAATTGAGTATACGTTCTTTATACCGTTTTGATCGAAATTTCACTTAGAATTTAATAAAGTTTATTGCGTTGAATTCCGACAATTTTGAAATTTCGCCTAAATTCATTGTGGTGCATCGTGCGACGCATCCGATCAATAGTTTTCGGGTTTTACACTATCATTCAAGAAAAATATTTTTGGCAGAAAAATGCCATAGAAATCTTGAAGGTTAATTGTTTTGCTCTCATTTTATCATAGGGGTTGAGAAAAGCGCTGAAGGTTTTTTTGAAAAATATTGTTAGGATTCATTATTTGAAGTGCTCTCTTTTATGCTGGTGTTAAATCTGGATTGAGATCTGTTCTATGGCCGCTATTTTCCCAGATCTCTTGTGTCTGGTTTGGAATAAAAACTGAACTATTCCGTCTTTTGTTCTTTGTTGGCATCTGCTTTTTCGCTAATGCTGGGGATCGTGTGGGATGGGTAATCAGAGACCGAAAGGTTTCTGTTAAAACCTTCTATAATTTTCTTATTGACCGTGGGATCAGTTTAGTTTGGGATATGTTCTAGAATTCTTCTATAACTCTCAAAATACCTATACATGCCTGGTTGCCTTTCAATTAAAAACTTCCTTGTAAATCCTTATTAGCTTAACATTGGTAAATTCACTCCACTACGCCTATTACGTGTAATGCTTCTGAAGATAATTTACATCTCCTCAATTTTGGGATTGCAGATAACCTCTGGAGAAGAATAAACTGATTGTTTAATATCAGCGTCACTGTTTTTCCCTCTTGCGTGTTATCATTATTGGTGGGTTGTAGAAAGCTGAATATTTATGCTTCTTTTAAAGTCCTTTTTATTCTTTACTTTAAGGCTGCTATATGAGTTATTTGGTTGGAGAAGAATTGAAGAACCTTTAATAACAATGTCATTATAAGTGAGAGGCTCTCAATGATTTTCTTTACGACATCTGGTACAAAGGGAAGCAAGTCATGGAAGCTTGAGACGACTATGAAAGTGATATGGTTCTTCCTGAACCAACCAAACCGGCCCCGCCTGGGCTGGTTTAGGTCTACAGGAGGTGGGCTAAGCCGCCTTCTTAAACATGCCGCCAAGGCTTGTGGGCCCCCCAGGGCAGAAATTAGAGAGAGGGAAGGGGCGGCTAACACTTAGGGAAATTATTTTGAATTTGGTTTATTCTAGGAAGCTTTTTATTAGGAAGATATGCATTTAAAAGAAGAGGGAGGCTACGTTTAGGGCATGCATTCTTTGAGTTGTTCTCTTGGAGTTTTCTTTGGCGTTTTGGGCTCTAGATTTATCATCTAGAGATTGGGAGAGAACGATCCTCCTTTCGTATTGAGGATCAGTTGTATCTTGTTTGGTGTTTGCTTTTGCTTTGATTCTATTATTACAATCTATCGTTTTGGATTGATTTCATCAATATTTTCACATTACTCCCGCTGTTTTTACCAATTATTGCTAGGGTTGCTTGCGAACTCAAGTATTTCCCATCAGAAAGCTGTTGGAATGAATGATGATCTCAAAAGTTTTTTCATCGGCAAATTGAATTTTTATGCTGTAGTTATTTATTTGATGTTTTTTATGGTGGCTTGACTGTCTTTGGATAGAACTCTTTTGTGTTCCCCTTTATTGTTTGCTATTGTGTAAATTTTTCTTCTGTTTTAATAGTGGGGTGTGATATACCCAAGCTATTACATTCATAAAAAATCCTGTTAAGCTACAAAATAACTTAATTTTTTCTAATTTTTGGGGGCAAATTTCTATGTTCAAAAAATTTCTCTTTATTTATCCAAGAAATTTGTTTGCTACACATCTGCAGGTATGCTCAGCTGGGTGAGGTTTCTCCTAAAGTTGATGTGTATGCCTTCGGTGTTGTCTTGTTTGAACTTATTTCGGCGAAAGAAGCCATAGTAAAATCAAGTTCTTTGATGGAATCAACGGGTTTGGTCTCTCTAGTAAGTTAAAAAACTCATTTGAAATATTTCCTTTGACAATAGCAATGTTTTCCATTATTACTTCAAATCTTTATTATTATTATTATTTGTTAGAAAGAATATGAACTCTCCATTTAAGATCAATATTAATTACCACTCGCTCATTTCTGTCATTTTTAACTAAAATGCTCAGTTTATAAAGTATGGATTTAAATGAAAAAAAGAAATGAATCTCTCTAGCCTGTATTAACTTATTCTTTTGTTAATCTCCTCTTCCTCACAGTTTGAGGACGCCCTTAGCCAACCTGATGCAAGGGAACATCTGAGGAAACTAGTTGATCCAAGGCTTGGAGATGACTACCCTATTGAGTCGGTCCTTAAGGTAGATATTGCATCCTACTTGTATTGTTTGGTTTGATATCAATTCTGCAATTTAAATACATTTCTTTAAATTAATTTGTGATATCGTTTTATTCAAATTTAGGCTTCGTTTGGAACGGCTTTCTTTCTACTTCTTAAAACAGCTTTTTAATACAAAAATTAAAAATTTTGTACTGAAAAGCTATTTTAAGAAGCAGAAAGAAAGCTGTCTCAAACGAAACCTTAATCATGTAAAACGAAACCAACACTTACCTTTACAGCAAATCTAGCACATTAAAATAAAATATATTTCTGTTCTTCTAACTTTGTGAACTCAAAAAAATCCCCTTAATGTACTAACATTTGCTCTTCTATTTAATTTCTGTATTGTCCCAGTTGTCTCAACTAGCTATGGCCTGTACCCAAGAGAACCCCCATCTAAGACCCAGCATGAGGTCCATTGTAGTAGCTCTGATGACTTTATCTTCCTCCACTGATGAATGGGATCTTGGTGCCTTATATGCCAATCAATCCATGCTTAATCTCATGTCAGGAAGGTAGCAGAATTGATAGTTACGGCCATTTATTTTTATTGTTTTACTTGTCATGAGTGGAAGGGAGAATAGCCTCCCATTCAGAGGTCTTGAGTACCAGTATTGATATAAGCAAGCTTTTATGTGTAGAATTTGTCCTTTTGGTACTCAGAAAGAGAGAATAATCTGTATATTTGTATAAAAGATTACAGTAACATTGAATTGTAAAGAGTCTACTGCTGATTTTTTAATCAGTTAGAAAGTTTTTGTTGATTGATTTGAAGAATTTTCAACACCATAGTTTTATTCATCTATCATATATTGATCAGAGCATATTGGTTTTGATTTTGATTTTTGTTTTGAGGCAATTAAGATTCAGATTTATGATGAGTTATTAATTAAGATTAGTTTAATTTAGACTAATTTAAAATATAATGTATTTTTTAAATGAAATTAATGTAAAAATCCATTAAATTTTTAGTTGAAAAAAAATGTTGGACTTATTTGAGGCAAATTTACAGTAAGAGTATCTGACTTGATTTATTTTGAGTTTCTGATGGCTTAATGGGCATTATAATTCAGTGTTATAACAATTCTTTGAGCAATGTAAATCTATGTTAATAAATGATTGGTTCTATTATATGCTATAATGTTTGTCATTGTCACATTATAGATTAAATTTTTGTTTGAGATAAATTTTTTATTGTTTTATTTTTTATATCACAATTATAATTTTTATTTGACCTTTATTTTTCTGCTTAAAAAAAAAAGTGTTTGTAAACTTTTTTAATGCTTGTCATTTCAATTTTTAAAAATTTTTTTTCTTCGATAGTTTTATAAAGCAGTAAGAAAGTTGTCACAAATTAAGGTTTAGTATAAGACGGCTTTCTTAATGCTTTTTAATGCAATTTTTTAGTCCAAAAATTTTAAAAACAGTAAGAAAGTTGTTTCAAATGAAATCTAAGATTTTGTTTGGGACAATTTTTTATCACTTTTTTTCGTTGCTTTTAAGAAAATTTTATATCAAAAATTTACTTTAGAAAGTATAAAGAAAATTATCCCAAACGAAGCCAAAATCTAAATGTTTTTATGCCGTAAACTAATTGATATGCTGATATTCTGATGCGGACATCAATACGAAGATTTGACGCATCTATCATAGGCGGCGTCGTAAATCGACAGCCATTATTTAAATTTTCATTTATGTATTATTTTCTGAATTTTAGCTCTTGTTTTATGTATTTCCTATTTTATCCCTAGGATAGTTTATGTGAGTGTTTTGGCCCAAGGGGCATTTTTTTAATTTTCTAATTTTTCTCATGTTATGGCCTATAAATAAGGGTCTTAAGCTATTGTAAGAGATGGTTGATTGATATGAAAATTTTTGTGTTCCACACATATGTTCTTCTTGTGAGAGAGCGTTAGTGAGTTTCCTATGGGAGAAATCGAGAGTTTCACCAGCCGCAGGATGGGTCCGGGCTCGTGATTTGAAGTCCCTTGGAGAAGGGCAAACGAATCACCCACCAACCTTGGAGATGGCCGGGTTCGTGGTTTTCTCGTTGTATTTTCGTCTTCACTCACCACCCTCCTTGTTCTTCTTCGTCACATCCAATTCATCTACCAAATTTCCCCACTCCTCCCCCACAACAAGCTCCACTAAAATCCTCACCATAGCTGCCGGATCTCACCCCACCCGAAACCCCACCTTTTTCCCCTATGACGATAATCTCAATATCTTCATGGCTTTTCATAATTCACCCTACGAGAAAGTATAAAGGATTGATTCAAAGTTTGAGATTCAAATTTTGAATTTCAATTCTTTCCAAATTTGGAAAGTCTTATTTAGGAAAGTGTTATGCATGATTCAAATTTAAATTCAAAAGTTTGGATTTAGTCATAACCTTCCTAATATATTTTTCTTCTTTGGAAATTCCCCAAACATTGCCCAAATCCCCTCCCTCTCTCTCTTCATGCCGCCGGCCACCATGTGGTTTTCCTCCCATTAATTCCCCACTGAAAGCATTAATGGCCTCTTAATTTGAAATCAATATTCAAATTAATCTCCCCCCCAATTTCAATCAAAACTGAAATTAAATTTCAGGTTTTTTTGAAATTTCCTAAATTCAAATCAAAGGAGCTTTAAATCACCTAAGTGGTAACGTCATTTAGGAAATAAATCAAGTCTCCTCACAGATTTTCTCTTCACTCTTAAGACTAAATTTCTGCTGGCCGAAATTTTTCTTTTTTTCTTTGCCATATCCATTCAATTGATTCTCCAACCTGTAATTGCTTCCTTAGGCTGAGAGTGGAAATGGAAATAAATTCCCTATTTCTCTTTTGTGTCCCGCCATCCTCCACATTAATAGCTCCTTGATTCATGCAAGCAGCCAGCCCATTGGATTCACATTGGATTTGTTTCCTAAGTCCAGAATCTGGCATTTAGGCAATAAAACCAAATCATCTCAAATCCCCTCATGCCTATTTCAGGAATTAAGAATTAAATTCCCACCCGTGTCTCCCTTTCACTATTTATTACTTGATTAAATATCTCTCAGGTTTCTGAGGTTTTGAATAGAAAATCTGAAGCTATTATTTTTCCCTCTCCTCAGCATCCCGCCGCCCCTCCCTAGCCAGCTCCCTCTCTTAAATTCCCTTTCCACCATTGGTTCTCTAGTGGATTGATTTCCTGATTTCCTACTACTTCACGCTCTTCTTCCCTCAACACCAAAACTGAGATTTCTTTTCAGATTTGAGAGATAAATCCAGATTTATTTCAGTTTTTGCAAGGAAAAATATCAGATTTTGGAGAGGAGATCCTCTCCCGAGAAAATCGTCCTACCCGTTCTACATCATATTCATTGTATAAATATACAACATAAAGTATCACATGATATTATAAATTTGAATAGACAACTTCATACACATGTATATATATATATAAGGTAATGATTGAAATAGCTATCAACCATAGCAAATGTTAAACTCAATAGCTATTATTCATTTATTCAACAAATCTTTTGGAGAGATGTCATTTTTTAAGTTGTGACACCTAATTAATTAGCATACAAATCATAATTAAAAATTAAAAAGATCAAATTGTGTTGCTAATTTTGTGTATTTTTTTTTTTTTACAATGCTTCACTCATCAAGAAAACTCACATAAGATTAGCACCATAAATTGATGTTTTAGTAATAAAAAAAAGATTTATATGACACATTATTTGGTTCTTATGGTTGGTGAAATTACATACCTCCATAAAAGTTCCCTAATAAATAACTAATGTCTCTTGACTTTTAATAATTGATAAGATTAATAGTCAATTAAATTAAGAAGGCATACATAAACATTAGTGAAGTTGATGATTTACAACCACAAAGAAATGTAGATCTTTTATAACCCATATAAATATTTAGTTAGGACATTTGCATATATAGTAAAACCAATGAAATGAAACAATTTTGCCAAGATAACAAGGAAAATATTCAAACTATGTTCAAATAAAATTCACGCATTGTTGGAACATTATTCGAACTATATATGAATCTTATATTGAATTTTATTTAGTTACAATTTAGGATTTAGGATTTATAAAAAGTTATTAGTTGAACACTAGGGTTGAAACTCTTGCTACAAGTGCTTTTCTTATTTAAACATTCTTTGTGTCTAATTCGAATCTAATGTTCGAATACTTGTTCAATCCTTTTAAAACAAGGATCCAATGTTGAACATGCTATCAAATAAAAATTAAATACAAAGTATATGTTCAAATAAGAATCAAAAGTTAAACCTGAGATTTCAACCTTGCTAGTTTTAGAGCATAGTTTTGTTTTGGTCTCTTTCTTATTATAACTTATGAGTATCAGAATGGATGATAAATGCATTCTAAACCATATAATAAAAAATATATCAATACTAACTTTGCACAAGATGTTAAAGAGATGAATGACAATAAAGAGGTGCTCTGAGGAATTGCAGTAAAATATTCTTAGAACATATAAGAGATTTAGAAAAATGGTAGCATTTATATTAATGTTAGACAATGGCTCCTTTTTATATTGTAGAAATAATTTTGATCAAAAATTAATTTTTATCATATTTTGTTGAATAAAAATAGATTTTTTTTTTCATGTACATATATTTTGGGATTTTTATTTTTTTTTTGAAAAAAGTCATTTTTTTTTCTAGTTCATGATTTTTGCGGCCTAGCGACGTGACACGACTGCGTCTGCGTTGCGTTTTCCTTTCTCAAAAGGCAAAGCTGACCCTTTTTAGTGCTTCTTAATTCGATCTTTCAAATTTCATGAACTAATCTGCAAGGGAAGTGAGTAGGGAGGAGTTCTTCTCTCTTTCGGCGTTGATGGCGTTTCTTCGGCTTCCTCTGATCCTGCGCCTCCGGCAAACGCTTTCTCCACTCAATAGGTCTTTGATCGTGCATGTCGAAAGATTGGATTATAATCATGGAGACTGCTTCTCACAAATCTCTCTCTGTCTCATTCACAGGCACAGCATTGGATCCGTGTCTTGCTTTTCATCTGGGAGTGGTTCGGTTGAGATTAACATCTCAGATGAGGAGAGCAGACGCCGTCTACATAACAGGTTTTTTTTTGGGTGAATTGATACAGTTCCTTTTCTCTGTTTGTTTTGGCATTCGCAATTAGTGATTTGTCTGTGGCACCGACTATGCTTATTTGTTTCATTCAGATTGTTGTACAGGAGCAGACAGAGAGGTTTTCTTGAACTGGATTTGATTTTGGGGAAATGGGTGGAGGAGAACATACTTTCTTTGGATGAAGAGAAAATTAGATCTCTTGTTGACGTGCTAGACCTGGTAATTAGATCTCTTGTATGGTATTGGCCTTTTTATCATATAATTGAATTTATATTTATTCGAGTAAACCAGTTTTTATCATATAGTAAAAGTAGCCAAAGGATGTGGCTTTTTTCATTGCAATTGGCTTAGGACATTAATTTGGATGTACACCTTCACACAGGGGCGGAACCCCTTTAGGTCAGCGGGCAATTGCGCCACCCCCCCCCCCCCCCCCTAAAAAAATAAAAAAATTATTTGTTATATTATTCTGTAGGTATTTTGTCCTATTCAATCTATTTTTCAGTCTTTATTATAAGGGTTTTTAGGCAATCCCCCCCACCCCCTTCTTAAAAGTTTTAAATTATAATGGTCTTTAGGCAACTGCCCCCTTGGACCTCCGATATATTTATGAAGTATATGACAATCAAGGATATGATTAACAAATAGGGGGTTGCTATTGATCCATTTTCTTGTAGTTAAGGGTCAAGCCAAATTCGA
Organism: Dendrobium nobile; assembly: GCA_022539455.1. Taxonomy (NCBI): domain Eukaryota; kingdom Viridiplantae; phylum Streptophyta; class Magnoliopsida; order Asparagales; family Orchidaceae; genus Dendrobium; species Dendrobium nobile. The sequence goes on along the minus strand of CM039735.1, from coordinate 3,375,492 downwards.
GGCTAAAAACCCATATAAAAAATTCTTTGTTGTATTATTCTTTACGTAATTTGTCCTACTCCATCTATTTTTTAGTTTTTATTATAATGGTCTTTATGCAATTCCCCCACCCCCCGAGAATTAAGGCTGGTTTTGCCCTTGACTTCATATTTCTTCAATCCTCTCGAAATGATGGAAGCTTATTGTAAGGGATTAGTAGAGAATTTGGAAGAAGGGAGATGGAAAATAATATATATATTCCAAATATAAGCAGAAGATGGAAAATGCAATTGAAAATCAAAAGTTTTATTAAATAGACGACTTACATTATTTACATGAGTGCATGTGATCCCACAATCATAAGTGGAAAGGAGAGAAGAGGGAGAGAATATGAAGGTCACATTCTATTTGTAGTTACATTCGTTAAACTTAACCCTTACAAATAGACACACAAAACACTAATGTTCATAACTTAGAGAGGAGGAAATCTTCCAATTGATCATGTTGCTCTATTACATTGCTGAAGGATGTTTTATTCCAAAGTAAACGTGGGTATTAAACATTTGGATTTAAGCAAGTATGTCATGATTAAGACATGTGCCCTTTTTTTCTTAAGTTATTCTTTTGTAACAAGTAATTATTTTGCAAAGTAGAATCCTTTCCTTGTTTGTTCTTCTCTATTTATCGTTTATTGATTATGGGAAAGTTGGTTGACTTGCTATTTACTTTTGCATTCGAATGTTTTTAAGTTTCATTATGGCATTCCTCTAAAAAGAGATTGAATCAAACCCAAAAAATCTTGCATATTCCTTAGAAAATCTATTTGAAGGACAATGTTAGCTATGTTTCTTTATGGAATATCAAATTCCTTAAATCTGGTCTGTGTAACATTCCACTTAGAAGACCATCTCCACAAGATTTCTTTTTGATGATAATTATTATTCAAATGAAATCAAGATGTTAATTGCCAATACAAAAATTTATTTATGGGCTAATTGCTCAACCCTCAAAGAGGTTTTTCTTGATTGGTTAAGAAACAATTTTATAAAAGAAATCCATATTAATTCTGGGATCAAATTATGGTTTGTTGGTTTGAAGCTTATTGAGAGCTATTTTTAGGGTAATTTATTCCTTCCGTTAGAATTTCTATGACAAAAAATTGTCCAAATGAGCCAAGCCACTATAGAAGGCACAATTGATGACAAGCGTGATGCTCTAATGGAGCGTTATAGCATGCCAAAATGAGCATAAGTACAACGTTAACCAGCCATTAATAGAGATGGAAGAATAAATCAACGAAGGAATTTGCTTTGCAAAGGAATTTAGTTTTCAAAAGAAAAAAAAAAACACTTTAGAAAAAGTAGGACGTTTGTCTAATCGTGACACACCTTCCTGCTGCTTGGCTTTGCTTTGTAATAAAGTATCCCCCAGCTATTTAAAAGCCATATGGTCTGTTGGAAGATATCTTCCTCTCTTCCGTTATGCAGTAGTGTTTTTTGAGTGTATGAAAATCTTAAGGGATGAGTTTACTTAAGGAATCGATGGATAGAGTTTGAACCTCATCATCTCTCCTCTTTTTGTCTGTCTGGTTTGTGGTAGAAAGTAACTCTGAAGGTTGATTATTCATCTAAGGATCGTTAGATAGGATGTTCCTTGGATCCAGGTTATTATATTTTCCTAAGGAAAAGGAGACTAAAAATTAAATAAATGAATGAAAGTCATTCTAGTTATGCTACATACTGTTAGACCAGTCCCTAGTGGAGTGGTCCAACCCCAACCGGGCCCCATCAAGGGGGCCGGTTCTTTGCTACAGGAGGAGGGGCGGCGGCAAGTCCAAAGAGAGATAAAAATAGAAAACAAAGAAAAATTGACTTTGGAACGAAAGCTTGAAGTCTGCTAAGGAAGGTGAATTTAGGAACTTCTCTTGGTTTGGTCCTACTTCTGATTTTCTTTTGACGAAAAAGGGAGGGGAGCCTTAACCCGAATTCTAAACCGGTGTGGCACTGCCTTCTGATCAATAGAACAGGAAGAGGAGAAAAGAAAGACCACCAAAAGGAGCCCACTAGGAATTTAAATTCAAACTATTTGGAGGCAAAGGAGGGGTGGCAAGGGCAAGGGAGTAATTTGGCTTAATTAATTAATTGTATGCTTTAAGTAGGATGAAGGAATTAGGGTTAGGTTTTATGCATGATTTGAGTTGTTCTCTTGTAATCTCCTTGGTGTCTTGGGCTCTAGATTCACAATTTAGAGATTTGGGAGAGATGATCATTCTCTCGAATTGAGGATCAATTGTATCTTGCTTGGAGTTTGTTTATTTTGATTCTTCTATTGCAATCTATCGCTCTTGGATTGATTTTCATCCAAATTTTTCTTATTTTCTCGCTGTTTTGGGCCAATTATTGGTAGGATTGCTTGCGAACTCAAGTATTTCCTCTTGGATTACTTGTGAACTCAAGTATTTCCTATTAAATTGGTATCAGAGCAAGTCTTGGGACCGGTGGAGGGCTGTTTTTTGCGAATTCCAGCAGCTGGTTTTGGTCTGGAAAAAAGGAAAGTTGTTGTTTTGGAGAACCAAATTTAGAATTTTTTTTTCTACAAAAACTGGATAGAGATGTCGACCATGAAGGTGGATGCATTCGAAGAGAGACTTGAAGGGGACATGAATCACATCAAGGAAACAGTGGAGGAAAGAATTTCTTCCATGGAAGGGCAAGTAGCCGATCTGCGAGACATTATGAAGAAGATGTTAGAATTTCAAACCTAAATAACGACATCTGAGGCGAGAGGACCGGAAGCGAAAAATGCGAATTCTGAAATTCGTAGAGAGGAAGATGAGGTGGATATCATGGAAGGAGAAAGAGGAAGACCCCATTTAGAGCCTTTCCAGAGGGAGGAACGAGGAGGTCGACAAGGGGAAAGGCAGGGGAATAGGGGCGCGGAGCAAATGGGTGTTGAGTGGGAACGCCAGAAGTGATATTATGGCCGTTGAGGTACTTATTTTGAAGGAAGAAGAGGGGAATTTGAAGGGGGTTTGTACTATGGCAGGGCAAGGGAAGACCAGGAGATGTGGGGTGGGTCGAGCACTTGGGAAGAGAGAAGGCTATGGAGGAATAAGGGGGAATGGTGGAGATCACAAGGTGAGGAAACTAAATATGCCCATATTCGAAGGGGAGGATGCTTATGGGTGGATTTATAAGATGGAAAGGTACTTTACCGTCAATGGCTTGACAAAGAATGAGAAATTGACAGTAGCAGACTTATGATTGGAAGGGAAGGCACTGTCATGGTATCAGTGGAGAGATCAGAGGAGGCTCATTGGAGTTGGGGAGAATTCAAGGACTGCTTAATAGAAAATTTCCAAACAGGCCGGGGAGGAGATTTCTATGAGCAGTTTTTTGCTTTAGTGCAGGAGGGTCCAATAGCGGATTATCGGGAGCAGTTCGAGCACCTGGCCAGTAGGGTGGAGAGATTATCAGATACTGTACTCGAGGGGAACTTCATGAAGGCACTAAAAGCAGAGATCAGAGTGGCGGTGAAAGTCCTGATGCCGCGGGACTTGGGGGAGGCCATGAAGTTAGCACTACTGGTTGAAAATCAAAAAAATCTAAAGAAGGGAGTCAGGATTAGCAACCCAGGAGGCACTTACAGGATGACGACTACTCACTTATCATCCAAGGGGCCTGCAGTAGGAGGGTTTTGGGAAGCCGTCAAGGAAAGGACAATAGGAGGGAGTGGGGGAAACTTCAAGAGACTGATACAGAATGAGATGCAAAAAAAGAGGGCAAGGGGGTTGTGTTTCTGGTGCAATGAGAAATACACTCCAGGGCATAGGTGTTAGGATCTAACTCTTCATGTTCTCACCGTCTATGATGACGAGAAAATTGAGGAGGGAGGTGAAGGAGAGTTAGAGGAGGGGATTGATGAGAAGTTGCATCTGGATTTGGCAGAGGTTTCCCTAAACTCAGTGGTAGGATTAACTACGAATCGTACCATGAAAGTGAAAGGGAGAGATAAAGGACAGGGAGGTGATGGTGCTGATTGACAGTGGGACTACCCACAATTTTATTTTCACTCAGATCGTCCACCTGTTGGGAGTGAAATTGGTGGACACCGGTTGTTACATGGTGATGATTGGCACGAGGTAGGTGGATAAAGGTTAGGGGATCTGCGGAGGAGCTCTCTTGACTATCTAGGGGATCCAAGTGAGGGATGGTTTCCTTTCACTAGAGTTAGGGAGTATCGATGTCATCCTGGTGATAAAGTGGCTGCAGACTTTGGGTGATACCAAAGTCAATTGAGGAGCACTTACTATGGAGTTGTTTGTTGATAGGAGAAGGGTGGTGATTAGGGGAGGTGCAGGCTTATCCAAATCTATGGTGTCCCTCAAAACCATGGTAAAGAGTATACAGCAGGTGAGAGAAGGCTTTTTGGTAGAGCTGCACAGGCTGGAGGGAGTGAGACTGGAGGAGGGAGGGGACATACCCCTCTTTGTACAGTTGTTGATCCAGAAGTTCTATGAGGTTTTTCAGCCACATCAAGGATTGCCACCACCCAGGGAGCGGGAGCACGCCATCATTTTGAGGGAGGGTGTGTCACCTATTAACGTACGACCCTATCGCTACCCTTAATTTCAGATGGAGGAAATTGAAAAGTTGATTAGAGAGATGTTGGAGGCAAGAATCATCAGACCCAGTGATAGTCCTTTCTCTAGTCCAATTCTATTGATGAAGAAGAAAGATGACAGCTGGCGATTATGTGTGGACTACAGGGCACTCAACAAGGAAATTATACTAGACAAGTTTCCCTTAACAGTTATTAATGAGCTGTCAGATGAATTGAGTGGAGCAGTGATCTTCAACAAGATAGATCTGAAATCAGGATATCATCAGATCATAATGAAGGAGGATGTGGCCAAGACAGCTTTCATAACTCCTAAGGGGCACTATAAGTTCCTGGTGATGTCTTTTGTCCTCACCAATGCTCCAGCCACTTTCCAGGCACTTATGAATAAGATTTTCAAACCTTATCTCAGACGATTTTTACTGGTACTCTTTGATGACATCCTAGTCCACAGCAGGACAGAAGAGGAGCGCTGGGAGCATTTGAAGAGGGTGTTAGAGGTGTTGCAGGAGCACCAGCTGAGGGCCAACTTGAAGAAGTGCTGCTTCGCACAAGCCAGTTTAGAGTACTTGAGCCATGTTGTATCCAAAGAAGAGGTGACAGCAGATCAGTCCAAAATTGAGGTAGTGCTAAAATGGCTCGTGCCTAAAAATCTGAAGGAGCTGAGGAGATTCTTAGGACTGACAGGTTGCTATGTAAGGTTTGTAAAGGGATACAACATCATAGCATGACCAGTCACTGAGCAATTGAAGAAGGATGGTTTCCTATGGGGGAGGCAGCCAAAACAGCATTTGAGAGCTCGAAGAAGGCTATGACTATGATACTGGTCTTAGCTTTGCCAGATTTCATTCAAATCTTCATAGTGGAGACAGATGCGTCCGGGTATGGGTTGAGTGCAGCGCTTATGCAGAGTTATAGGCTCATTGCCTATTTCAGCCAGGTGTTGACTACTAGAGCCAGACTGAAGTCAGTTTATGAGAGGGGAGTTGTTGGCCATCATTTTGGTCATCCAGAAGTGGTAGCCCTACCTACTAGGAAGGCATCTCATTGTCAGGATAGATCAGCGGAGCTTCAAATACCTGCTGGAACAACGGATGGTGACAGAGAAACATCAGAGGTATCTGTCCAAGTTGCTGGGGTATGATTTTGAGATTCAATACGGGCCAGGAGTGGAGAACATGGCAATAGACGCCTTGTCCAGATGTATGGGGGAGTTGCAGACAGTGGCACTATATATTCCTTTGATGTTAGATTGGGAGTCTATACGAAAAGATAGTGCTAGGGATGAGAATTTGAGAAAGATCAGGGCAGATTTACTGAGGTAAGAGGGTAGCCACCCAGGGTACTTATTGGATGGGATTACTGCTATATCAGGGGATGTTTGTGATGCCCCGGACCTCAATTCACATTTCAAATTTACTCCAAGAGTTTCATGGGAACACTATGGGGGGTCATTCAGGAGTGTAGAAGACATACATGAGGTTGGCATTGGAGCTGTACTGGAAGGGGATGCACAGAGATATGGAGGAGATGGTGGCCATTTGTGAGGTTTGTTAGAGAAACAAACACCTAGCTATGTCACCAAGAGGACTACTACAGCCATTAGTTTTATCAGGACGAGTATAGGATGAGATATCCATGAACTTCATTGATGGGTTGCCCCGTTCAGAAGGTTTCACGATGATTCTGGTGGTGATGGCCAGGTTGAGCAAGTATGCCCATTTCGTTCCCTTCCGAAATCCATACACCACGGTAACAGTGGCTGCAACTTTCATCAGAAAGGTGATTAGATTGCATGGAATACCGGAGGTGATAATATCATATAGAAATAAGGTGTTCCTCAGTCATTTTTGGAGGGAATTGTTCAGATTACAGGGGACAGTGTTGAAAAGGAGCACTGCCTACCACCAACAGACAGATGACGGATGACCAAATAGAAGTGGTCAACCGGAGCTTGGAGATCTACCTGAGATGCTTTGTATCGTAGACACCCAAACTATGGATCAAGTAGTTATCATGGGCCGAGTACTGGTACAACACATCTTATCATTCTGCTTCTCAAATGACCTCATTCAAGGTGTTGTTTGGAAGGGATTCTCCTCACTTTGTGCACTTCGAAAGTAACAGTACTCTAGTTTCTTTGGTGGAAGAGTACTTGGAGGAGAAGGACAAAGTGTTAGAGGAGCTGAAGAGACATTTGCTGAGGGCACAACATATTATGAAGAAACAAGCTGATGGACATAGGAAGTACATCCAATTCAAAGTAGGGGAGAGGGTGTTCTTGAAGTTATGACACTACAGACAGAAAACAATAGCTAAAATGAGGAATGAGAAGCTTGCTCCAAGATACTTTCGACCTTATGAAGTGTTGGAAAAGATTGGAGCAATAGCATATCAACTAGAACTATCACCAATGGTAACGATACATCGGGTTTTTCATGTATCCCAATTGAGAAGGGAAATTGGAGAATATGCAGCCAGCTTGGAGTTACCAGGGACACTCACGGAAGACTTAGAGTATTAGAGGTGATATTGGAACTCTTAGAGCTGATGGGGGTTCGCCAGAGGGAAAATGAAGCCAAAGAAGTGTTGATCAAGTGGAAAAGTCTTCCGAACTACAAGGCCACGTGTTAACCTTATGAGAGGATGGAACATCAATTTCCATATTTTCACCTTGATGACAAGGTGATTCTTTGGGAGGGCGGTAATGTTCGACCGGTCCCTAGTGGACCAGTCCAACCTCAATTGGCCCCCTTGAAGGGGTCGGTTCTTTGCTACAGGAGGAAGGGTGGCGACTAGTCCAAAGAGAGAGAGGAAGGAGTGGAGCCCAGAATTCAAATTCAAACTATTCAAAGGAGGGGGCGGCAAGGGCAAGGGAGTAATTTGGCTTAATTAATTAATTGTATGCTTTAAGCAGGATGAATGAATTAGGGTTAGGTTTTATGCATAATTTGAGTTGTTCTCTTGGAGTCTCGGTGTCTTGGGCTCTAGATTCACAATCTAGATATTTGGGAGAGACGATCCTCCTCTTGAATCGAGGATCAATTGTATCTTGCTTGGAGTTTGTTTATTTTGATTCTTCTATTGCAATTTATCGCTCTTGGATTGATTTTCATCCATATTTTTCTTATTTTCTCGCTATTTTGGCCCAATTATTGCTAGGGTTGCTTGCGAACTCAAGTATTTTCTCTTGGATTACTTGCAAACTCAAGTATTTCCTCTTGAATTACTTGCGAACTCAAGTATTTCCTATCACATACCTAACTAAATAGAGCAATGATGTGAATTTAATCAATATATCAAGGCATTAATCAAGCCACAATGTTGATGTGCATATAAATCTTAAGGGTCTTCTTATTAGTGCCATTCATTTTATTGGGAAACAATCAGGTGCGGAACCAGCTTCTCTTCTGAGGGTGGGTAAAATATAATTGTGAAATATATAATCTTATATATATATATATATATATATATATATATATATATATGAAATTCTTTCTTAGAATCCGGGCAACTGTATTTATTGAAAGTATGCAAAATAGCTAAAATGTTTATTTTCTTAAGAAAAAAAGATTTTTTGAGTGAGCAATTACCTATTCTCTTAAGAAAAAGAAAGATTTCAGGGTGGGCAATTTCCCACTCTGAGCTCTTCCTGGTTTCACCCTCGGAAATAATAACCCTCATCCAAGGAGTACCATGGAGCTACCCAATAAGTTGGCTGGTGATTGGTGATGTAGCTTATCATATCAACCAGGATTCATCAGAAGGTGATCAATGTCAGTAATAGATAAATTATATATATCATCTGAAAACCCTAAGGTGAGATCATTTGTTAGAATTGGCCCAACATCTGATAGAACTGTTCTTGATAGAAGAACCGAAATTGAATATGCTCAAGGAGATGTATGAATTTAATATTCATAAACACTTGCAGGAATCTTTGGGGTTTCCAATATGCCTTTAAGTCTTTAATGTAAAAAGTTTGACTAATGTTCAAATTAATTGACAAACCAATAACATAATTGTTTCTTGCATTCTAAGTATTTGATAAGGTCTTGAGGATCTAGCATGGAGTTTCTTGTAGGTGTTTTGTGGAAAATGTCCAGTTGAATACATACTAATGCATTGTCATCCTTTATTGCCTAATTTTGGGGACGTTTAATTGTGATCAAATAGTGGTGATTGTGAGTTATTTTTAATGTGCTATAAGGTCACTAACGCTTTTAGAGAAGGAAAAGCCATGCTTTCGATTGTTATGATATATTTTTTTTTTCCAACAAAGCCATGGGTTGAAATATACAAAGTTTCTCTTTCTGAAGCTTTGCAATGATTAGTATGACTTTCACAGTTTCAAAGAGGAAGCGCAATGACATCTATGCAGGACATTTTTTCCAAAACTATGTCATATAACTTTTGTTGAGCCTCACCTGCCCGTTTTTTGAATAAAATGGGTCCGTGGGTCGGGTCGGGTCAACCTGGTAACCCGAGCGGGCTGGGTCCGGGTTGAAATATTTGATCCGTTTATAAAAATAGGTCGGGTTCGGGTTGACCCGTTTTGACCCGACTCAACTCAGGTTTGACCCAAACCCGACCCTTCAACTCATTTTGACACCCCTAGATGCTAGTTTCTTCGAAAACTACTAAGTTATTATATGAGAGATGCTCATACTGGTGTTGATTAAGTATGGCATAAGATATAAGAGTTATAAGCACTGTTGATTTGACTTGAACTTGGTCCAGGTTGACATGGAATTTTTATTTCTTTGAGTTTACGAGAGCTCAATCCATCGAACTCAATTTGATATCATCCCTATAGAACTATTTCTTTGAAGCATGCCCTAGTTGTATGATCTATATTTGTATTGCATGACAGTTTTTTTTATGATATAAGCAAATTAAAATTTAATATAGATTCTGAATGCATGCCATTTATGACTCAGATTTTCTCCTTAATCTAAATTGAAACAACCTCTCGGCAATAAAAAGGTAAAAATGCATAAAACAACCTTATCCTAAGCTTATCCAGCTTAGGGTTTTCAGATCAAAAATTCATCAGGAATGATTTACACTGGTTTATAGCCATCTGATAAAAAACTCATCAGTTATGATTTACACAAATGCAAAAGATTGAAACTTTCTTCTCTAGATCATCATGTATTCCAAACTAAATTCAATAAGATTTATTGATAATTTTAACTTCATTTTTATGTGATTGTGTATCAGTTTCTTTTCTAATTTCTGATACTTCTTCATCTACTTAGCCTTATAATGATGTGTTCAATTCTCCAGGAAAATCCAGATCTGTGGAAGTGGCTCTCCGGCCAAGAACCACCACCTGATGCAATAAACAGCAATACTGTTGAGTACTGTCGAGTTTGAAAAATCATCTCCAGATATCTTATTAAATTCATCTCATTTGCAACCTTTTGCTACCATTTCAGGTCTTCAGTTCTATCCATGCTAAAGTGCTGGAAAATCTCAACAACTATGCTGCTCCTGCAACTCGCGCAGAACCAGGCCAGCCTTGGGTGAGAGGCTGGGATGACAAGAGAGGTCTGGTGGGAGGGCCAAAGCATGGGAATCAGTAATCACCTTATTTACTAGACTTTATAGGCTTCTTTTGGGATGACTTTCTTACTGTTTTTTAAATAGCTTTCTAAAAAGTTGTTTTAAAAAACAACAGTAAAGTTGCCGCCCCAAATGAAGCCTAAATTTGGAACTTTTATTTGGTACGTTCACTGGACGTAGAGGAAGGTTCGGTTTTAGGCAAAAAAGTGCATGTACCGAGTTTTTTTAAAAAACTCGGTACATGCACTTTTTTGCCTAAAACCGAACCTTCCTCTACGTCCAGTGAACGTACCTAATAATTACTCCTAAATTTGAGGTGATGTTGTTATAAATAATAATACTTGAATGTTTATTTTTTTCATATTGATAAATGTGAAAGATTCTAAAAATAATAAATTTAGTGGTAAAGTATAGCCCATAAAATTTCGAAGTTATATAATAATGCAATCACTTTATCTCTTAGATAGGGAGAGTTGCATTATAAAATCTTTAGCTCTTATAATATGCTTCAGAAAGATTTCTATTGTTCTTCATAAAACTTTATTATTGAATGATTTTTTTTTTTATATTTTCAATGTATTGTATTGCTCTTATAATAGATGCATTCTTGGGTGTCACACATAGATCAATGAGGCTTCTTATGCCAATGATAATCATCATAGCTCTGCATAAAAATTGAAAGAATAATTTTATTGTAAAATGTTTGATAAATTCAAGATCTTGAGAATTTCATCATAAATTGGGATATTAGGGTTTCGTTTTAGACAACTTTCTTATTATATTTTTAATAGTTTTTTATTATAAAAATTTCTTGGTTTAAAATTTTTATGTTAAAAAGTTGTTTAAAAAAGTTACGCCAAATGAAATTTAAGGTTTTGGAATTTAAGCTGTGTTTGGGACGACTTTCTTATTGCTTTTTAAAAATAGTTTTCTAGATAAAAATTTATAGGTAAAAATTTTTATATTAAAATTTGTTTTAAAAAATTATAAGAAAGTCATACCAAATAGAGGCTTTGTTTGGGACTATTTTTTATTATTTTTTACAGTAATTTTTAAGTGCAAAAATTTTAGATTTTATTTGGGACAGCTTTCTTCGCAACTTAAAGCAGCTTTCTAGTACATATATTTAATTTTTGTACTTAAAAGCTGTTTTATGAAGCAGTAAGAAAGTCATATCTTAATGTTTGTATTAAAAAATTATTTTAAGAAGTAGAAATAAAGTTGTCCTAAATGAAACCAAAGTTTAAAACTTCGACTTGATTTGGGACGATTTTTTAATTATTATGTATACAATAGTTTTTTAAGTATAATATTAAATGAAAATAACGTAAAAATATTGATAAAAAACTACCTAAGTGAAGCCTATTTTTAAAAAAATTAATATGAAAATTCTGAATTTTTTTTTGGGGTAAATTTGGGGCAAAGCCCTTCTATTGAAGTAAAGCAATTACAGGTGAAAAGAAAACTATAATCTAATGATTCTCAACAACAAAAAGAGAATCATAGATTCAAAAAAGAATGAAAGAAAAACCAAACCATCAAAAAGGAAATTACAAAAAGCTTATCCGAAGCAACTAGGACTCAGGATACTCAGTGCAGTATATGTCGAATTCACTGAAGGGTCGGCACGTGAGTAAAGCCCCTGGTTGCCAGGGATGACCGTCCAAGGGGCGGCTGTTAAAAAACAGCATTCATCATTGTCCATACAAAATTCGGTCGAGAGAGCAGCCTCAAAAAGCCTTCCAGTTAGCTGTTTTTCTTTGAACTGCATGTTTGATTTTTGCTTTAACCGTCTCAGAGCAGTCAAGAATTCCCCAAAAAATTCTGTCATTTCTGGCTCTCCAGATGAAGTAAATAACAGCACAACCAGTTAATAAGAAGAAATTCACTCGGGTTTTACTAAAACCTTGCTCTAATATACTGTCAAGAGCCTGGAAAAGATTTGGCTTCATCAAACGATTGCCCGGCCAAGGTAAGAAGCTCTTAATGATAGAAAAAGTAAAATTGCATTCAAAGTATAAATGCCCTATACTTTCATTCTCAGTTTGACAAAAGTAGCAGCTTTTTCCAACAGTAATGCCACGATAAGCTAAAAGATCAGCTGTTTTTAAACCTTTATTGAATGACATTCAGGCGAGTGCAGAATATCTCAAAGAAGCTTTCTTATGCCAAATAAGATTATGCCATTGAACCTTAGGCAAATGCTCAAAAAGTTGGGTCTTAAAATTTTTTGTTTTTGGGTTGGAATGTCCCAGCCATTGGCGGAGCCAAGGGGGGGCAAGGGGGGCACGTGCCCCCCCACTAAAAAATGAAAAAAAAAATATATAGGGAAAATAGAGATAAAATCAAGTTGGAAATTTCAAAAATTAAATCGAAGACCATATGAACTCCGATTTCAGCAAACTTATAATCGAACTGAACGTCTTGAAAATATGAACACAACGACACCAAATTCGACTCAATCCGAACCCAAATGACTCCAAATCAAAGACTCAAAGCATATTTAGAAGGTCTAAACCATAATTTGGATTATCAAAAGGTTTCCAAACATGACATGCTTATAGTCAAATTGAGCGGCTAGACTAGATGAATCCAACGAGCCCAAGATCACTGAATTCTGATATCACTATGACATTTAAATGACCAATAAACGGTCCACGATCAAGAAATTTAAGATCGACCGTCCATTTAAATCACTCGCAATTTAATTTCCTATTCATTTATATTTTTTTTTTAGGTTGATATTAGCTTAATCATGTATTGATTCGATCTTAAAGAGATTTTATGATTTGTTTTTTAGCAATGAGATTTTTAATATTACATATTTAGTTAATATATTGAATTCATTCTAGCAGTAATCAAGTGATTGATTTGATGATTGTAAATCATTTTGCGAAGAAAAAAAATAAACTAATTCACTATCAAAGTTTTATCATTTTTAAAACTGACTATTTTGATCCCAAGTCCAGATGTAAAAATTTGAAGGAAAATAAAAAATAATAATTTAGGCCCCCCTTAAATACATTTTCTGGCTCCGCCACTGGTCCCAGCCAGGAATGTAAACCATCATTAGAAAAAATTTCAACTTGTAAAATCTTAGAAACAATATCATTGTCTAAGCATTGGGGCAGAACCCAGTTCTCCCCATCATTGAATTTATCCACAGCCCGGTTCGAGAAAGAGGTAAGTCTGGCAATCTTATGAGCATCAATAATAATATCAGCAATAGAGTGGCCATTAACCCAGGGGTCCCAAAGGAAAGAAAGCATACTATTGGGACGAACCGAGAGAGAGAGACAGTGGGTAATGCTGTGAGCTTTGGTGGATAAATAATTCCAATATAAAGAGCTCTTACCAGAAATGGGTTTCCACAAAGAGTGGTATTTAGATCTCCACCAAGAGAAAAGGAGATTATCCGAGTGGAGAAATCTCCAAATAATAGCACACCCAAAAGCATGATACAAGGTGTCAATAGAGTCAATACCCAGACCACCATTCTCCTTAGGAATGCAAGTATGATTCCATGAAATTACATGAAGTTTCCTCAGGGCAGTATTCCCAAAATATAAAAATCTTGAGCATATCCGATTAATAACTTTGCAACAACCTTTATGTATTATAGCGCCTCGAATCCAGTAAGCTAGGGTGTTGCATATGGTAAACTTTATAAACTAAATTCTACCAGCAAATGAAAGTGTTTTAGCAGTCCAGCCTTCCAGTTTCCTCAAAATTTTCTGAATGAGGGGTTGAAAATCACAATTTCTGAGCTTTTTATGGTAAATGGGCAACCCAAGATACGTGATAGGAGAGTTAGTTTGTGTAATATGAAGAGCCTCACAGAAAGCATTGGCCTCAGGGGAATCTTTAGAAAAGATAACAGTGCTTTTGTGAGGGTTGATAAGCAAACCAGAGGAGGACCTAAAATCTTCAAAAATAGTTCTAAGAGTGAGAGCATTAGCAATCTAAGCTTTTCCAAACAATAGAAGGTCATCCGCATACATTAAGTGAGAAACAACACAGGTACCATAAGAGATGGCCGAGTATGTGGAGTTAGAGATTGCATTTTCAATTCTATTAGAAAGACCGTCCATTACAATGCTGAAGAGATAAGGTGACAAGGGGCAGCCCTGACGGAGACCAGAAGTTGAATTAAAAAAGCCCTCCAATGAGCCATTGATGCACACAGAAAAGTGAACATCAGAAGTACATGCTTTGATCCAAGAGATAAATAAATCAGGGAATCCTTTATCAGCCATCCGTTTGTAAAGAAAATCTCTAGAAACCGTATCAAAAGCTTTAGTGATATCAAGTTTAGCACAGAAAAACTTGTCTTTGTTGTTTTGATTGAAAATCCCAAGAAGTTCAGAAGCTAAGATGATGTTGTCAGAGCTAATTCTTTGTTGGATGAAACCACTTTGACTAGGATGTATGATATAAGGCATAACAATTTTCATCCTATTAGCAATAAGATTTGCAATAATCTTATAAATAACATTACAGAGAGATATGGGTTTAAAATCTTTAATATGACTGGCATGAGGGAGTTTCGGAATGAGTGCGATGGCAGTGGCTTTAACATGTTTAGGCATATGACAAGAAATAAAGAAATAGTTGACAGCTTTATAAATATGAAGTTTAATAGTTTCCCAAGTTGCTATGTAGAATTCAAAAGTAAACCCGTCAGGGCCTGGAGCAGAGTTTTTCTTACCAGAGAAAATAATGCATTTGATTTCTTCTATAGTAACGGGAGCAGTAAGAGAAGAAATAAGATGTGTTGGGATCACATTACCAACTGGGCTGCTAGGAGATTGAGTAGAGGAGTTCATGGTGCTGAAGAGATTGGAATAATGGTTGATAAAAGCTTGAGAGATGCCATTATGGGTGTTGAGGCAACCCAAATCAGTAGTAATTTCTTTGATGCGGCTATAGTTCCTGGTAGCATTAATCTTTGAATAGAGAAATTTTAAATCATCCTCACCGTGAGTTAGCCACTTAATCTTGGCACGTTGAGCAATCTAGCAAGACAATGTGGAGTGATAGTAATTGAGTTTGTTGTTGACATTTTTCAGATTTTCATTGAGGTGGCCATCAAGAGGGCTGTCTTGGATTTGGCTAATAACAAGATTTTGAAGCTCAGACAAAGTGTCAATTTCTTTTTGAATGTTGTTTGAGTTAGCCCAAAGCTTGTGCCTGATTTTGTTCTTGAGGGTTTTGAGTTTGTAGCTAAAAGAGCTAAGGGGGCTACTATCATTGGGCTGGAAAAAAGTGTCCAGCAAGCAATGCCAAAAATCAGGAAAACTGGTGCAGTAATTCTTAAACATGAACCTGTGGCCCAACTGAGCCTCCCCCGAATCCATAAGAAGAATTGGGGAGTGATCTGAGCAGCTAGGATCCCCCACTTTGTAATAGGAGTTAGGGAAGGAATTAAGCCAACAATTGTTAACCAACACAAGGTCTAGCTTGATGTGTATAGGGTTATTGTGTTGTTGATTAAATCATGTGTAGAAGTGACATACAGAAGAAAGGTCATGCAAACCAGCATTAAAAATCATATTATTAAAGTCACCAAGACAGGTGCTGGAGAGAGGAATTCCCCCATCTTTCTCGTTGGGCAACCGACATCAGTTGAAATCACCAATGACAGCCCAAGGACTATCAATATCATTTGCAATGTTGAGTAAATCATTCCATAGAGTTTGTCTTTCAGTAATAGAGTTGCTTGCATAAACCGCAGTTATAGCAATGGTAGAAGTAGCATTCAGTCTAATGATCCCATGAATCAGTTGACTAGTAGAGTGAATTGGGTTGAAATTCACACAGGCCTCATTCCACTTAACCCAGATACGACCAGGTTTAGAATGCAGAAAATTATCACAAGAGCGTTCCAAGGGAAAATTTTGGTGCTATTTTTGAAACCAGGAGTTGGAAAGGTTTGCAGTGGAAATTTTTGCTTCTAAGATGAAAAGCATATCAATGTTGTGGGCTTTCACCAAATTTCTACAGCACAAAACTTTTTCATGGCTATTATACCCACGTACGTTCCATGCTGCAAGCTTGGGAGGTTTTACTGGCATTTGGGGGTAGAGGGTTTTTTGGCATTTTTGCCACGGGTTGATTTTTGGTTTTGATGTTGCTGTGTATTGGGCTGGGAATTTTGAGTTTTGCTAGAGTTTGAGCTGGAGGTAGGTTGTTCTGTGGAGAGTGGGATGGTTGGGTGGTAATTTCTTGGGGAGGTTTGTGGTGGACTGTTGTGATTTTGGTTAGTAATGGGTGTGGTGGAGCTAGGAATTTGTGCGTGTTTTGGGTTTGTAGTCAGAGTGGTGGAGTTATGTATTTGGGTGGTCAAAGGAGGAGGTTCATCAGAGGGGTCTTCGGCCAAAGCAATGAATTTGTTCTGGGTATTGATAGTGGGCTATTTTTGCACAACTTTGACCGGGCTTGTCTCAAGGAGGGAAATCAGTTCCCCAGAAGGAGAATTGAGATTAGGAATCATAGGATTATGAGGGGGGGTTTGAATAAGCATATCAGCTTGTGAAGTATGTTGAGGGTCAGGTTTATTGGCAAGAACTGGTTTGGGGATGTCACGACCCAACTCGACCGGGACGGATCCCGCTCGCATCGGGTCGTGCCCAAACTCAAACTGATTGAACTGATTCCAGGATCTGGCTTTGGAATTTATTTCAGAACTTTCTTCCAAACATTTACACACAGAAACAGACACACAGAGCTTGAGTAGCCAACAAGGGAAAGAGACCATTCAGTAGCTCCAGCAAGGTCTCGTAATAAAGACGCTTACTGATTGAGTAGCCAACAAGGGAAAGAGACCATTCAGTAGCTCCAGCAACGAACTGCTCTGAAGTGAAGCTCGCAGTGAGGTTGTGCGCCGGAACAAAGGAAAGAGAGTGGGAAAAGGTCGTGGAGACCTGCGGGGTGGAGGCTAGAAGATTTTTCCAGTCCAGAGGAGAAATAGACGGAGCGAGGGAGGAGGAGGTGGTAGGGAGTGGCGGGAAGTCGGCCATGGGATGCCCTCCGGTGGGGTGACGGGAAGTGCAAAACTAGGGCGTCTCAGAAAATCCTAGCAGAGCGAAAAAATGCGTTTTTCCCGTGTGTTTTTTATATCGGAAAAAAAAAAACATGTGATCTATTATGATGCAACGACCTATGCTTTCGGTCACTCACCTCCTTAATATTTTATCTTATACGGTAAATCACTTTTGTAACATCATTTATTAGTTTAATAATTTGGTGCATCTGTCTGTCATCAATGACGTCACAGCTTTAAATTTTAATTAATTAATTATTTATTTAATTTGAAGACTTTAAACCTCTTCAGCCACACACTTTTTTTAATCATAAAACGGTCCACATTCATTGAATCAAACCTCCACTAGTTGAATCATAAAGACATGATTAAATAAAAATAAATTTAATTTTTTTAGTTTAGATGATGACGTCATTATTAACAAATCAATTTTTGATTGGCTTTAATATAAAATATATTAAATTTTAAAATAAATAGAATTTAACTATCGATTAATATTATTTATTTATTTTGCAAATAATCTATTTTTTATTTATATAAAAGTGCAAAACGTTATATCAGTGATTATTATTATTTTTCATTAAGTAATCAGTGATGTAATGTTTTCTATTTATTTTATTGATATTAATTTATTTAGCAATAATTTTTAGTTGTCACATATGCAGCCGACAATTGATGGTTCCTTAGTCAAAGGAGCAACGCATGATTCCTTTATTTTTTAATTTAATATTTATAGAATAAAAATAATAATTTTAAAAATAATTAATTAATTTTTTAATATAGGGGTTACTATGTAATTAGTGGTGGTCATAATACAATTAGGGTTTTAAATTTGTTGTGGTATATATCTAATTAGAGAACATATTTTGCTTAGTCTAATCATATCAAAATGATCATTTTAAGAATAATTTGGTGAAGTTAAAGATAGATTATTTTTTATATTCATGTCACTTTGATAGTTGGATGTTAAGGTATGCACTCCGCCCACGGAGGAGCCCGATTTACACCTCTAAATAATCAAGAATGAGACTGACTCCACTCATTTTTGTAGGAGATCTCGTATAATCCTCTCCCAATAAAGATCAAGGCTCGGTTGATGGACATGTGAAAGGGTTAGAGCGATTAATTTGAATGCTTGGGTAACTTTAATGCTATAAAGGCTAGCAATAGAAAATTTCAATTATTAAGTTCTTACAACTATTGGATTTTGCAACATGAAGGTGGTTCACATACTTCATGTTTGACAACATCTTTTCTTTCAATGAATTGTGTGATGGTCATTATAAAATATATTTGTTCTAAGCGATCATTAAAGCCCAGCTAGACTTTGCTCAATGTACGACAAAAAAAAGAATCCCTCATAGATTACATGGCAAGATTCGTCGAGATTACGCGAGAAATAATTATTTCCAATACACTTGTTGCAAAATAGTTAATGATCAACGTTTATTATACTCACCTTATTACTTTATCACCAAAAAGCTTTGAGCTATGATGGTTGAAATGCTCTTGAAAATGTCCAATCTACTCTCTAATAAATGAGACTGTTTTTTTTTTGTTTTATAACTCAACAACAATTTTCTAATTGCCTTGAAGGATTTGATAGACATCATAATAATCATCATGATAGGGATCAATGGCAAGAAGCTTTAAGAGATTTTTAGGTTAACTAAAATCATCAATTAGATCAATGCCATATTCCTCTTGGTTTGGAGGATCTAGAACTTTCTTATGCTAAAGGCCTAAAGAGACCACTCCTTTTTTTTAAACATGAGATTGAAAAAAAAATAACTATATGATAATTCAAAGTGCTTTAACTAGTCAGCATCTATCTGTCATATGTTGATAAATATTGACAACTTTAATGTGATAATTTAAGATAAATAAATATTGACAACTTAATGATTGTCAGGACTTAAAAGATATGTTTAATATGCAACTTAATGATGGGCAATTTCAACAATGATTGGTGATATTAATTCCCCATCTTCTCACAATGAACAATATTGGCTAACCAACACAAGTAAAAGGATGACAAATAGTGTTATTTGTGGAGTGACATAATTGGGATATAATTAGCATCAATGAGTGACTTGAAGTGATCATTGGTTGAGCAGACCTAAAGCTACTTAGAGTTAAATTCGATGACAATTTGGCTCATTTGAGGTAAACCTTCACAAAAACTGATGCTTATTTTATAGTTGTTGACCTCTTCTCCATCTGAAACATCTTTAATGATGCCATCATCATCCTGGCAATGATGAATACTAACAAGGTGTTGTGTGACCTTATTGATATGGGCATCTTAGTCATACCATTTTTCTATGCTTGATGGGTTGAATGAGGTTGGATGTGGACTAGTCAACCTTGAGGTCACGCTAGAAGATGGCAAGTACTTTGTGACTAAAAATGAGAACTTCACGGTGCTTTGGGCACCATTCGTGTACAATACAATGTTCATGTTTAGGCAGTCTCTCATTAATTTTCTAAATTAGTTTTCCAAATAATGATGTCAACTTACAACTTTTTCATTAAGTTCTCAACTATGGACAACCTTATAATGGAGTAAAGCGACTTGGTCACCTTCATGAGGTATTATCTCAGCACAATGCTGAAGAACTTGTACCTATGATTAAGGCATGTCAAGAACAAAATATCATTGACAACAAGTGTTTAAAGAAGCCAATGAAGTTCCTAAAAACTTATTGAAGAGTTTAGATGCATTTTCAAAATCAATAATTCTTATGAAATCACTTATGTTTTAAATGTAATAAACTTGTTTAGAACTAACCAAGATGTCTTTTCATGAGAGCCCTTTGAGATGTGTGACATTAATATAAATTTCACCTACCATCATCTTCATGTCCAACTGAAAGGCAATTTAAATCATTAAAAAAAGCGCAATCACTCCAGTGAGATTTAAGGTGCAATCTAGGAGGAAGTGGAGAACGTTCATGATATCGAATTTATCAAATTAGCTCAGCACACTAAATAGAACTTCAACATTGCGATGCTCAAGAAATCTAACGAGAAATGAAGAATGCGTGTAAACTTCACAAATTCAAATAATGCTTGTCCAAAAGACCCATACTCACTGCTCAATATAAACATACTAATAAACTCTTGGATTAAACCCACATTCTTAAGTTTCCCTTTTTGTACAACCATCTAATCAATTAAGAAAAGGCAAAATTTATGATCAATAAAAGAATATTTTTTTACACCATAATCTTGTTCAATTAAACCCACATGCTTAAATTTTCTAAATACCTTCTAATACAATCATCTGACTAATTAAGAAAAGACAAATTCTATGATCAGTAAAGAAATATTTCATTGCGTGAGTTTGATATAATTAGCCTAAATATTCAATATAATAATAATAATAATTTGATTAAATTGCCAAACTGAACAGGGTGGAGCACGAGAAGAACACACAGTCAACGAAATTTTTTATTTTTATTTTTATTAATTTTTATTACTTTACAGCCGATTAATTTGAACGAGAGAAAGCCCTCTAATTTTATCGATAAATTATTTTTCGTACTGCTAAACCCCATTTCTCAATCGAGGAAGGTGCGGCGAAGACCAACGTTAGCTTTTCTGCTATAAATCTCTATTCAGTTCTAAGAGCTTCATCACTTGTGCTATTCGATTTGTTTTAAGCAGATCTGTGGAAGAGAGAGAGCTATGGCTGAAGAAGAGAAAATACCACTTCTGAAACCCTACAAAATGGGCAAATTTAATCTCTCTCACAGGTGAGCCCTTTTCTCACAGTTCTGTTGCGATCAGATCTGTAATATGTTTAGGAACTGGAAGAGATTAATATCTTTGTTTGTTTTCAGAATAGTATTGGCACCACTGACAAGATCCAGATCTTACGGAAATGTCCCCCAACCTCATGCCATCCTCTATTACTCTCAGAGAGCAACAAAGGGAGGTCTTTTAATAGCTGAAGCTACAGGGGTTTCTGATACTGCTCAAGGGTAATTTTCAGTTTAATTTGTTTTTATTTAATTAATTTAATTGAATTTTTATTTATTTTTTTCAATTCGTTGCAGCAATATAAATTGAATACTGTTCTAAATTCTATATTGTTGGATGATTTTAGGTACCCGAGCACTCCAGGAATATGGACCCAAGAACAAGTGGAAGCCTGGAAACCTATTGTCAAGGCTGTGCATGACAAGGGTGGTATCTTCTTCTGCCAAATATGGCATGTTGGAAGAGTCTCCAATAATGGTAAAAGAAATTATTCTAAGACACTCTGTTGATAGTAGCTGATGATTCTTTTGTGCGATTGTTCTATATATTTACACTCTGATTGATAAAAGAAAGGATTTTGAATGAGGGAGATGAAAGAGAAAGGAATTGATGTGAATTATTTTCTAAGTTAGGGTTTAGGTAATGTAATTATGTTGTTTCATAAGCATAAAGTTAGTTTAGATGATTTGAAAATTTTGCTTAAAAAAAATTCCTTTCTCTCTACTTTTCCTTCTAATTAGAAGAGAAATACATTTTTGACTTATAGAAGAAAGTATTTCTCTATATTCTTTTGCCATCTCCTCATCTTGATCTCTCGAGCGAGAGAAAGTAAAACTTTCTTCTAAATTCATTCTCTTCTCGCTTTTTATATGCTAACAATCAAATCATTAGTTTGTATTAAACAAAAATTGTGGAAAAGAGAGATTTTTCAGGAACTCCAACCTCATAGCTTTTAGTTGTGAAGAACATGGTATACATGTATTAATGGGGAGAATTTTTTAGGACAGCTTAATTTGATATGGATTGTGTTTTTATAGGTTACCAACCAAACGGACAAGTACCTATATCGAGTACTGATAGAGCAGTCCCTCCCCAAAAACAACATGATGACACCGTGGAAGAGTATTCTCCTCCACGGCGCCTGACAATCGAAGAGATCCCTCTAATTGTTAATGATTTCAAACTTGCGGCAAGAAATGCGATTGAAGCAGGTATCTATTTATATATAACACATTATTCTTGTGCTAGCTTTTTAAAAGCATTTGCATAAATTTGCTTATATCTATCTCTATGGTGTTGTTATTCTTAGGTTTTGATGGGGTAGAGATCCATGGTGCACATGGATACATAATAGAACAATTCATGAAGGATAGTGTAAATGATAGGACTGATGAATATGGTGGAAGCATAGAAAATCGATGCCGATTCGCCCTCGAAGTCGTCGAGGCAGTCGTTAATGAGATCGGCGCTGAACGTGTGGGCATTCGACTCTCTCCTTTTGCTGATTACATGGAATGTTGGGACTCAAATCCCGAACAATTGGGACTTTACATGGTACAATCATTGAATAAATATGACATTCTATATTGCCATATGATCGAGCCAAGAATGTCAATTATTGATGGTAGAAGGCAGATTCCTCACCGCTTGCTGCCTATCAGAAAGGCTTTCAAGGGTACTTTTATTGCTGCAGGAGGATATGATAGAGATGAAGGCAATAAGGTGGTGGCTGAGGGTTACACTGATTTAGTAACATATGGGAGGCTGTTCTTAGCTAATCCTGATTTGCCAAGAAGATTTGAGCTGAATTCTCCTCTCAATAAGTACAATAGGTTCACCTTCTATACTCCTGATCCAATTGTTGGCTACACAGACTATCCTTTTCTAGATGACTAAAGCTATTCTCAATATTTATATGAGAAAGTAGAGTTAATGTGATTGTTGAAGATAAAAAGTAAGCGAATAAATGTTGTCTATCTCCAATTGTTCTCTTTTTTTTTTTTTTTTTCAGTGAAGGTTAAGTGTCAGATCATAGGTGTTAATTCTTGTTCAATGTATGTTAATGATTGTTGGCTTGGGGAATATATATTGAGAAAAAACCTATTAATAGAAATTAAATACTTGCTATTTGATCTATGTGATACAACTGAAAGGTGTTATTAGAAGCCTCCCTCCTGATGCTAATTGTGTAAGTTCAAGCATAATTCTATGACATGTAACATAGTATTAATTAATTCAGAAGATATTCATTCAAACTTATATGAAATATTTAAAATATAAGTGTAAGACAAATAGCCAAAATATGTAGGAATACGAATAAAAATGCAGGATGATTATACAATTTAGAGCAATGATATATGAAGGGTGCATGTGAACAATTTTATCACCGGCGCAACACTAATTTCTTATAGCTTTGTGGGCTCCAAAAATTTGCGCCTCAGCCTCCCTGTTTCGGGAGAGTTTTAAAAAATTAAGTTCCGGGGTAAATTTTCAGAAGGCAAATTGTGTTTGTAGATAAGTCACTACCCAGAGGCTTCGCCCTCATTTTGTGAGGACTTTAAATCTGAGTTCTGATTTCCTATAGGCGCAAGCCCCTATAATTAATTACCCCTCCCGATAGCGAGAAAGAACTTTCAATTAAGGCTAGTCATCAATCAGATACGTGCTATGTATCTGGCATATAGTAGCAGCATAGGTTTAGGTGTTTGAATGTTTGATATTTAAAATTTGAAATTTCACCTTCTTGCACTTAAAGTGGATGGTGGGGGGAGTGATGATGAACCCGATCAAGATCCCATAGTTTCGTCGTCCCAAACCATCGTGGTCCTAGGTCTACTTAGTTATAGGAGGTAGTCGACCCAACCTGATAAAAGGATCCTTGTCGGCAGACATGGGTTGTGTCGTCCAAGGGTACCTTGTAGACCTGGGGTGGATGTTTGTCTTAGGGGATAAATTTGAATCCACCTTAGCTAACAGAGGGCTTTGTGCCCTATTGATTATATTCTATTAATTTATATCTCAAGGATTTAATGTCATTGGGGAGCATATGGGCTCTGGCCATGATCGTAATTTAGTGGTGTCATTTGACGACAAACTACTCGGTTCAGAGGGCCCCAGTTTAAACCGTTTCCCTGTGATGCCATTTGACGGCAAAACTGCCAATTAGATGACACGTGTCATGTTCCTGTTGGCAGGAGACTGTTTAAGAATGAATCCTAGTGATAATCTCGACCAAACATTAGCTCTTTGTAAGTTGAAGTAGTATTTAAATTTATCCTCCTCGTTAAACTGTTGTAAAGGGTGGATGAGTTTTGCTTTAAGTGTTTTGATGGTTAATTTCAATTGTTAATATTTGAACTTTGGGATTTTTGAAGTCTTGATTTTTATGGGCATTCTGGAATTTGAGGGTGTTTTGAATGCTTGGAATTAATCCATGTAGTTGAGATCTACGTTTAACACGACCATTATCATAGTTTCATGGGCAATTTTTTTTATGGGTCGAACATTGTCGAGTCTGTCTACTAGCTAACAGAGTATCAGGTTCTTAATTGGCTTTATGCCTTTTTTAGTGATTTTTTTTATTATAGACCTTAAACATCTAATATGAATGTATAAAACAAATGTCTCGATCGATGTCATGACCGTATATTTGTTTGATAGTTCGAGCCTTGTCAACTCCTATCTACTTGCATAAAAGGATATGACTTAAACTTAGATTTATCATTTGACCCGCGAAGCATTCTCAGACGTCACATATGCATTTGTAACACGCTCGTCAAGGCCCATGCAAGTGTATATTCTTACATGTATACGGGTTAATACACTTCCGTGTGTGCTTTCATATTTGTATGTATACATGTTACAGTATGCATGTGAGGGCATTTTGGCAATCATCTGGCACCGATCAGCTGTGCGGGCAACCCTCGCTTGAGTGTGTGTAGCATTCCATTTAAGAGCTTATGCACGTCTTTTATCCGCTTGTATGAATATTGTGGATGTGATGGTGTGACGTCACATTATGATTATTTGTTGATATGTTGTGTAGTGGCACTGGCAAACACTTTCTATCCGCTTGTATTTATATTGCGAATCTAGTGGCAAAGCGTCATGCTGCAGACTCTTGGTTGCTTTGTGCAAGTGAATGCTCACATTTGCTGGCGACCTTCAGATAACAGCTTGTTTATGTGACATGTCTCCTACATTGATTCTTAGGAGTTACATTTATACTTGTATATTCACGTGTACACATGATGCGTCTTGCATTTGTGTGCTATTTAGTTGCAGTGTAACATTTTGCATTTGTTGTATATTACATGAGGCATATTTGCGGGGGCCATTTTGATTGGTGTTGACCGCAGAAGCTCGTTATACCCACTACATATCTATCGTCATAGTCTGCAAAGGCATACTTTCATTGTATACTGCGTTGTGTATGTCTTCTCTTCACTTACATGTCTTTCATCATCATCTTGTGAACAATATGTCGAACATGTGTTAAGAGTCCCTCGTAATTTGCAGGTGAGTGTTGCTTATGGTTGTATGGTGACATTGATATCTTCATCAGACCTCTATTGCTCCTCCCCTTTGATGAATTGTGACATTTGTACTACAATCCTTCTTCTACTCGTAGGCCAGGTATTGTATCAAGGACAGATCTCCTACAATGCTTCTCAGGAGCTTGTATGCACTACAAATGTGTTGCTCAAATATATTACGTGATTATATAGTTTAAATATGTTTATTATAAAAATTCTAGTTATTTTTGAAATAAATAATTCCAAAAAAAATAATGAATTTAAAATATTTATAATTTATGAATATTACAAATTTTTTTATTTTTTTAATTATACAAAAAAAATTGTATGAATTAATAAAGTATTTTAAATTAAACTTATTTTTTTATAGCCCAACTTAAGTGGACAAAAGTTTGCCATCTACTTGACTGAAAAAAAAAAAAGTAAGCCATCTATTTTGGCCATGATTGAAGTAATTGTCAAATAGGTAGGTAATCCTCACTTGTCAATCTTGGCTGGTGGCTCCATGGCGTGCAACATACACTTCCCTTCTATGAATCTCTATTGAATTCTAACATCTTCATCAATTGAGTTGTTTGAATTTATTTAAGAAGGAGATCTCCGGACAACACACACACACACACACAGCTTGCACAGTAAGCTATGGCAGAGGAAGAGAAGATCCCCCTGCTCACACCCTACAGAATGGGCAAATTTCATCTCTCTCACAGGTCAGTTCAGTTCCACTCTAATTTTTAATTTGGTCTGTTTCTTTTACTTTACCTGCATTCAAGGAGAGATTTGAGAGACCTTTTCTTTCTATCCAATCTGTTACATGGTTTTTATTGCTAGAGCTTAGCTTCTCGATTAAATGATATGTTGACATCAGAACTTTAATATGTTTACGAATTCAATGAGATTGATTGCTATATTTGTAAATAATTTTCAGAATAGTATTGGCACCACTCACAAGGTCAAGATCCTATGAAAATGTTCCACAACCTCATGCCATCCTCTATTACTCTCAGAGGACAACTAAGGGAGGGTTTCTAATTGCTGAAGCAACTGGAATTTCTGATACTGCTACAGGGTACTTGGTGATTTTATTTGCTGTTATTTAATCTGATTTTTTTTTCAATTTGTCTGAACTTATTTTTCTAAGGGGCTGTTTGATATTCCTATTTTAGGAAGGATTTAAGCAATGTTTGGCTTAAATCCTGAAGCAAATAGACAACCAATGTATCAAAATTTTTAGTAAATTTGGATTTACAGTATTTATTAAGTACTGCTTGGACCTAAATTTTATAATTTTGCTTGAATTTAGGTACTCAAGCATTCCAGGAATATGGACCAAAGAACAGGTGGATGCCTGGAAACCCATCGTTAAGGCAGTGCATGACAAGGGTGGCATCTTCTTTTGCCAAATATGGCACACTGGAAGAGCCTCCACTTATGGTACTCACCTGACCATTGCAAAGGAAATAACTCCTCAGTTGATAATAGCTCATGATTCTTTTATGTGATTGTTCTATATATTTACACTCTGACTGGGACTGGGAGAAGAAAATGAAAGATTTGGAGTGAGAAAAATGAAGAGAAAGGAAATTATGTAGATTGTGATCTCAGTTCTAAGAAAGAAAAGAAAATGATTTTTCTATAATTGATTGAGAGTTAAAAGAAAATGAAGGGAAAAGTATATTGAGTTATTATTAGACATGGATATCTTCCTGATGCATGAGATTTCGCTTGGATTGTGAGTAATTTAACTCTCTTGATTCATAAAGATGAAGTTAGATTAGATATAATGAATTTTTAACTTTAAACTCCTGCAGAACTAACTAGTGCACAAGAGAGATTTTTAAGTAATAATTTCTTCTACATGTACTGGAGAGAATTTTCTAAGATCAGGTCAATTTGATATGCACTGTGTTATTGTAGATTACCAACCAAATGGACAAGCACCTATATCAAGTACTGATAAGCCTATTCCTCCCC
Organism: Dendrobium nobile; assembly: GCA_022539455.1. Taxonomy (NCBI): domain Eukaryota; kingdom Viridiplantae; phylum Streptophyta; class Magnoliopsida; order Asparagales; family Orchidaceae; genus Dendrobium; species Dendrobium nobile. The sequence continues at coordinate 3,348,009 of CM039735.1, read as the reverse complement.
AAAAACAAGACGATGACACCACGGTGGAGTATTCTCCTCCACGGCGTCTGGCGGCTGAAGAGATCCCTCTAATTGTTAATGATTTTAGACTTGCAGCAAGGAATGCAATTGAAGCTGGTATGTAAATATATAAAATACAACACATGATATTATTGTATTAACTTCTATAAAAGCTATATGTTTGATGCTATGTCCAGGCTTTGATGGGGTAGAGATCCATGGTTCACATGGTTTCTTAATAGAACAATTTATGAAGGATAGTGTAAATGATAGAACTGATGAATATGGTGGAAGCATAGAAAATCGGTGCCGATTCGCCCTTGAAATCGTTGAGGCAATCGTCAATGAGATCGGTGCGAAACAAGTGGGCATTCGACTCTCTCCTTTTGCAGATTACATGGAATGCTGGGACTCAAATCCAGAACAATTGGGGCTTTACATGGTACAATCATTAAACAAGTATGGAATTCTATATTGCCACATGGTTGAGCCAAGAATGTCACTTGTTGATGGTAGAATGCAGATTCCCCATTGTTTGCTTCCTATGAGAAAGGCATTCAATGGTACTTTTATTGCTGCAGGAGGATATGATAGAGATGAAGGTAATAAGATGGTGGCTGAGGGTTATACTGATTTAGTAGCGTATGGGCGGTTGTTCTTAGCTAATCCAGATTTGCCACGAAGATTTGAGCTAAATTCTCCTCTCAATAACTACAATAGGTTCACTTTCTATACTCCAGATCCAGTTGTTGGGTATATAGACTATCCTTTTCTTGATGATTAAAAATTTTCTTCATACTTACAAGTGAGTAGACTGAATGTCATTGTTGAAGAGAAAAGTGGGAGAATACGTGCAATTTATCTCTGATTGTACCCTCTGTATTTCATAAAAGATTATGTATCAGATTATATTTTTAATATTCTTGATCAATATTTGTTAAAAAGAAGCCCCTCTTTATATAATATTGAAGATATTTCTCTTATGGAGAAAGGGGGCCAACTGCTTGATGCCCCTATTCAGTCATGAGACCAAGAAACCCTGGTGCCTTCTTGGATTAAGGCTTTGTTTTGGATAGTTTTTAGTCATTGTTTTTTGCTGCTTTCAAAAAACATTTGTAGAAAAAAAATTATCCCAGACTAAGTCTAAGTAACATTGAAAAGACTTTTTGTTACATTATAACTAATTATTAAACCAAAAACAAATGTTTTTTCATAGCCCTTTATATATGGAATAACTTGATTTTATATGCCACATAAAGAAGAAATTGGAGAAATATGATTGTTTTTTGTTTTCTAAAGAAGTGCCTTGAAGTTTGTTTCAAATTAAGCATCATCAATCAATCACATATCTTTATGCAAATGAGTAAATTAAATATCTTTAGAATTGAATAAAAGATCATAGAATAACTTATAGCTAAAAAGAAAAATTCGATGAGATGAATCTAACGACACCAAAATTATTTTAATGAGTCCAAAGCAGCCTAAATCAAGCACTCGAAGCTTATTTGGAAGTTTTAGGATAATATTTAAGGGACCAAAATTATCTCTAAACTTTACATGTTTGTAATCAAAACAAGTTTCTCAATGAAAGGAATCCAAAGAGCTCAAGATCTATCAATTTCAATGTCATTATGATATTTAAATGGCTAAAAATGATCTATGATCAAAGAAATCAATGCAATTCATCTGATGAAGAGTTTGAAAATTTTGATTAAAATAATAAAAATATCACTAAAAAATAAACCTCCATTATTCACATAAAGAGGACTTAAAATAGGAAAGTTTATAGATTTGTAAAATCCTAGGGCTTTGCCTGCCCATGTACTTCGGCAATCACCATCACAATTGTCAACACCTGATTGTCATCACCTAGCTGGCATTGCTCAACTATGATTATCCGATCTTCATCGCCCAATTATCATTACTCACTGCTCTTGCCTGACTTCCATCTCCAAACCGTGAACCAACACCAATGTCAGTCATCTGTCACTGTTTCTCAAAAAATTTTCACTACATTTAGAAGAGTTCAAGCAAGCTATCTAGATATTGTAATCCTGCCATCTCTCATTAAGGAGAACGATGTAGCACATGGATGTGGTCCTATCACTAAAGGAAAAGCAAGAGCACGTGAAGCTCAAGTCATGAATAAATCATGAAGATTTACATATATCATTTTATGTTGTGTTTTTAATGTATTTCATACTTATAATGTTGTAATTGTATAAGTGTGAGACCTGGCATTTATATATAATCAAATAAAATCATATTAATATATGGATCATTAAATAAATAAATTTATAAAAATAAAACAAATTAAATCAATTATTCTGCCGGACGCAAAGTTATTATGTATCCTAATTTCTTGGACGAAAACAAAAGTTATATGTCAATAGTGAATGGAGGCAGGCACCATATAGACCACATGAGTTTCTCTTCTATAAATCTCTATTGAATTCTAACATCATCAACGCTTTAGCTGTTCGGTTTGTTTCCAGGAGCAGAGCTCGCTTAGTATAGCTATGGCAGAAGAAGAGAAAATACCACTTCTCAAACCCTACAAAATGGGCAAATTTCATCTCTCTCACAGGTCAGCCCTATGTCCACTTGAAAATTTAATTTTGGTTGTTTATTTTGTTAGTTTACCTCCATTCAAGGAGACAGATTTAGATCACTTTTCTTCCTATTCAATCTTTACATGCTTTTTTATAGTTAGAGCTTTGCTTTTGATCAAAACTTCTGTTGTTATCAGAAAAATTAATGTCTAAAAATTAGATGAAATTAATTGCCTTATTTGTAAGTATTTTCAGAATAGTTCTGGCACCACTAACAAGGTCAAGATCCTATGGAAATATCCCGCAACCTCATGCCATGCTCTATTACTCTCAGAGGACAACAAAGGGAGGTTTTCTAATTGCTGAAGCAACTGGAATTTCTGATACTGCTACAGGGTAGTTGACAATTTTATTTGCTGTTATTTAATTTGATTTTTTTTCCCCAATTTGTTTGAGCATATTTTTCGAAGGGGCTGTTTGATATCCTATTTTAGGAAGGATTTAAGCAAAGTTTGGCTTAAATTTTGAAGCAAAGAGACAACCAACGCATCAAAGTTTAGCAAGATTGTTGACCTCCACGAAATAAAAAAAAATAAAAATAATATACCTATCCGGCGCCGAATTCAGCACGTCGTCGACATGTCCGCGTCATTTCTCCCACGTTCACCTCTCTATCGCATTAAGTGTCGAAGAAACGAGATTGCCCGCTCTCATTCGACTCCTACTCTCTTCCCTCACTCTCTCACGATCCCGACTCCTCCCTGCTGTTCGGCTACGCTCAGCGACTCCCCCTTCCAGTCGATCGAAAGTTACAACATCTCGGTCGGAAGTAGCAAACGGAGCTCGCCGGCTGTGAGAAAGATCGGAAGCTCCTCCGTGGCTGTTCGACGAACCTCTTCCGCCGACTTTCCCTTTCTCGTCGGATTGGAAGTTACGACATTCTGATCGGGTGCAAGAACAGAGCTCGCCGGCTGTGAATTAACTTTCTCCCTGTCGCACGATCTTCTCCGGCCCTCCCTTTGCTGTTCGACGTCGCTCCTTCGGCCGGACTCTCTCTCTGTCGGGTCGGAAGTACAACATTTTGATCGGAAGCACGCAGGTGCTCGCTGACTCCGAAGATAACCTTCTACCTTTCGATCGCTGCTTCTATCGTGGCCGGCCGACTGCTCCTTCGACGCCGCCCCTACCAATTGGATCGGAAGCTACTACATTTTAATTGGAAGCAACAATGGGTGCTGACTGGCTGTGAAAGAACTTTCTCCCTTTCAAACGTTTCTCCGGCTCCTTCTTGCTGTCTGACCACTCCTTCGACGACATTCCCTTGCAGTAGGATCGGAAGTTACACATTTTGATCGGAAACAAGACAGGAGCTCGCCGGCTGTAAGGGTAACTTTCTCCCTGTCAAGCGTGCTTCCACGGCCAAATCCCGCAAATCCGCCGAATTGAGGGATAATTTTTTTTATATAAAATAATTATATTTAATTATAATTATTTTTACTTAATTACAATTAGTTATAATTATTATTTTTAATTAATCATGATTTTTATAATTAATTAAAGTTGATTTTTAATTAATTAATTATAATTAATTTAATTAATTATAATTAATTTTAATTAGAATTAATTTTAATTAATAATAAATTATTATTAATTAATGTTAATTAATTATAATTTATTAAAATTAATTAATATCAATTAGTCATAATTAATTTTAAATTAATTATGACTTATGATTTTAATTAACTTTAATAAAATTAATTAATTATCTTAATTAATTATAATTAAAGCGATTAATTAAAAATAATTTTTTAATTAATTATAATTAAGTGATATTAATTATGATTAATAAAAAAAGAGAAGAAGGAATCCCCTCTTGCCTCGATCTACGAGCCGACACCGCCGACAGTCGCCGACGACTCCTCGTCGGTCCTCCAATGTATAAATTTCTAACTTAAATCCCGTCCTCGACGTTTGCAGCGGACCGGAGAACCACCTATACGCGCTCTTGTAGCACGGTAGGAGGGAGCCCGGTGCGAAGCATACGACGAGGCGGGTAAGCCCTATACACGCTCTTGTAGCGTGGTGGGGACGGTCCTCGACTTCGACACCGACACCGCCGACGACTGCTACGTCAGGTATAATTTCTAACTCTAATCCCGTTCTCGACGTTTGCAGCGGACCGGGGAACCACCTATACGCGCTCTTGTAGCACGGTAGGAGGGAGCCCGGTGCGACGCATACGACGAGGTGGGAGAGCCCTATACACGCTCTTGTAGCGTGGTGGGGAGTCACCGCCGTTCTGGTACGTCACTGCTGTTCTACTGTACGGGCACTGCTGAAGGCCCCATACATGCTCTTGTAGCATGGTGGGATGAAATCTTGTACGGCCGCGGTGTCCAAGGACACCTACCATACACGCTCTAGTAGCGTGGTGGGAAGGCCCAGCTCCCCACTTTCCCCCAAACGGGGGATATGCCGGGGTGCTACCGAAATTTTCACTGAAGTTCGCAAAACTTGAACAAATTGAAGACCTCACTTGGGCAACAATACAGATGACTCGTACTTGAACAAAAATGCACAAAAATTGAACTAAATGAGCAGATGACTTGTACGAAGAATAGTGGACTCGTGGACCTAAACCTGAACAAAATTTAAATGACTTTTAAAGGTCAAAATCAAATGAAATAAAATCAAATTGGAATCATACTCAAACAATTTGAACCTACACTTGAATTCAAAGGACTGCAGGGGACTTGAACAAGATTAGAACATCAAACAAAGACTTTGATTTGGACTGGATCCGAATCCGAATAAAGCAGTTGAACTCGCACTTGAACTCAGGCTATACGACATCAAGTGGGGACTCATAAACTTGATGAATTCAAGTCTGAATGAAATTGAATTTGGATCCAAACAAATGCAAAGATCGAAATTTGGATCATACACGAGGAAACTCAAAACTACAAAACCTCGATGCGCAGACTCCTACGACAATCTCTCCAACGCCTGTTGATCGAGATGGCAATACTTGAGACCAGCAATCAAAGACATGTCCTCTATAAACAAGTGCAATCATCAAACCACCTGAGATTGGTGAAAGGTGGATATGATGAAAATGACAACGGCCCTCCTACGAATACTTCTAGGAGGTCGTAGCGGATGCAATGGGTCCTTGCAGACAAATACAAACTACTTGTGGATAACAACAGTGGGTATATCGTAGGTACAACGAACCACTGTGGGCATAAGTATTGATATCACCTATGATATTGGTGGTCAAGATCTTCAAGCATGTGGGGTACAAAGACAGCTCGATGTACGAAAAAGAACACCTCTTGTAGAATGGGAGAGATGTTTGAACAAATTAGAACCAAACTTCCTGGTATTCCAAAGTCTCTTTTTAGTTCTATAATTAAGAAGAGAACAGTTCGGGTGCCCACAAACACCGGAAATAACAAATCCATTACACTGATGGTTTTAAAAAGAGTTCTCCACAAAGCAACAAACTCCAAAATCCAGAAAATAACCTTCCCCGGTGATTGAGAAAAAGGGGAGAAAATCAAGATGTGGAAACGCCTCGTGGCATCAAGCTGCAACGCCACCGGATCCGCAACACTCATGCTAGCGGACAGAAGGCGTGCACAGGCTCTCAAATGAAGTGTTGTGTATTCAAATGACAACTGTATGCACAATTACAACTATTTCAAAATACCCCTGCACCTGCACTATAGTTTGTATACACATAGGTACACAAGGGGTAAATACAATTATAACCCGCATGGGCCCCGGCAGCGTGTTATTGGTACACACGTGACGCCTAGGGATGCTACGCGGGTCAATAAGTGAATTCAAGTTCGAACCCGATCCTCCTATATAGATCAGTGGGAGTCGACAAGGTTCGAACCAACAAACAAATATGTGGCCGTGGCGACCAGAATATTTGTTTCAATACATTCATATTAGGCCTTCAAGGCCTACAATCAAAAGAATTCATTAAACAAAAGGCACAAAGCCTACAAGAAACCCGATCCTCGGTCGACAGCTCGGCCGAGTCGACAAGGTTTAATCAACAAATGGAGATGACCCCAAAACACCCCGATGATGGCCGTGTTGAATGAAGATCTCAACTGGAGGGGTTCACAAATATTTCAAATTCCACTCAAGTGTCTATTAGAATCCAAACTCTACAAACTCCAAATTCAAAAATATTTAAAATTGAAATTCAACTATCAAATACTTAAAGCAAACTCCGTCCACCCTCCGCAACAGTTTGCCGGGGCGGACAAATTCAAATTTACCTCAGCTCACAAAGAGCCGAATGCCTAGTCGAAAATATCACTAGGATCCATTCTCAAACAATCTCCTGCCAGTAAGGACGTGGTACGTATCCTCTAACCGGCGGTTTGCCGCCAAATGGCACCGCAGGATAAACGGTTACGACGACCCGGGGCCCTCTGAACCGAGTGGTTTTGCCGCCAAATGGCACCACGAAATACCGGTTATGGCCAGCGCCGATACGTTCCTTATTGGCATCAAATCCTTGAGATATGAATCAATAGGATATAATCGATAGGGCACTAAGCTCTCTGTCAGCTAAGGTGGATTCAAATTTGTCCCCTTAGACAAACATCCAACCCAAGTCTACAAGGTCCCCTTGGACGAAGCAACCCATGGCTGCCGACAAGGATTCTTCTGTCAGGTTGGGTCGACTACCTCCTCTGACTAAGTAGACCAGGGACCACGATGGCCCGGGACAACGGAACCATGGGATCTTGATCGGGCCCATCATCCATTCCCCCACCATCCGCTTTAAATGCTAGATGGTGCAATTTCTATTTTAAATACCAAATTCTCTTCAAATTCTCAAATCCAAATCCAATTTCCAATTTCCAAATCCAATCCAATGCTGCTACTATATGCCAGATAACACGTATTTCTATACGTATCTGATCGATGACTAGCCTTAATCGAAAGTTCTCTCTCATGATCGGGAGGGGTAATTAACTATAGGGGCTTGCGCCTATAGGAAACCAGAACTCAGATCATAAAGTCCTCGCAAAATGAGGGCGAAATCTCTGGGTAGTGTCTTATCTACAAACCCATCTGCCTTCCAAAATTTACCCCGGAACTTAATCCGTTAAAACTCCCCCTCGCCGATTAAAAAGCAAAAAAAGAAATCGCGCGGCAGAGAGGCCGGGGCCGAATTTTCGGAGCCCACAAAGATTTAACAATTATCATGCCAAATAATATTCAGATTATAATCCTTTCAAATTTTGCTAAATTTGGATTTGCAGTATTTACTATATGGACTTGAATCTATGCAGCTCACCTTGATCTATTGGTTGAGAACTTTGGTTATCAACCAAGAGCTCTTGGGTTCGAATCTCAAGTATTGAAGGTGTATGCGAGTTTGTCTTAATTGACCTGAATGTCCCAAAAATAAAAAAAGACTTGAATCTTAATTGATACCAAAGATGCTCTAACTTTTAAAATTTTGCATGAATTTAGGTACCCAAACACTCCAGGAATATGGACCAAAGAACAGGTGGATGGCTGGAAACCTATTGTTAAGGCAGTGCATGACAAGGGTGGCATCTTCTTCTGCCAAATATGGCACACTGGAAGAGTCTCCAATTATGGTACTTACTTGAACCCTTGTAAAGGAAATAATTCTCAGTTGATATTAGCTAATGATTCTTTTATGTGATTCTTCTGTATATACAATCTGATGGGAGTTGGGGGGAAGAAAATAAAGGATTTAGAATGAGAGAAATGAAGAGAAAGGAGATAATGTAGATTATTACCTCAGTTTTAAGAAAGAAAATAAATTATTTTTTCTATAATTGACTGAGAGTTAAAAGAAAATTAAGTAAGAAGTGTATTGAGTTATCATTTGGCATGGATATCCTCTTGGATTGGGAGTAATTTAATTGATAGAATGAAATTTTTAATAAAAATTTTCCCAATGAAAACATTAGTTTGCAGCATGCAGAACTAACTAGTGTAAAAGAGAGATTTTTTAGCAATAATTTCTCTTTGTAAAAAACATGCCATGCAAACTAAGTACATGTACTGGAGAGAATTTTCTAAGATAAGCTCAATTTGATATGCACTGTGTTGTTATAGGTTACCAGCCAAACGGACAAGCACCTATATCGAGTACTGATAAGTCTATCCCTCCCCAAAAACAACATGATGACACCGTGGCGGAGTATTCTTCTCCACGGCGCCTCGCGGCTAAAGAGATCCCTCTAATTGTTAATGATTTTAGACTTGCAGCAAGGAATGCAATTGAAGCTGGTAAGTAAATATATAACATACAACAAGTGCTATTACTTTATTAGTTTCTTTAAAAGCAGAAGCATATATTTTCTTATATGTTTGATGTTATTCCCAGGCTTTGATGGGGTAGAGATCCATGCTGCCCATGGGTACTTAATAGAACAATTTATGAAGGATGGTGCAAATGATAGAACTGACGAATATGGTGGAAGCATAGAAAATCGGTGCCGGTTCGCCCTTGAAATCGTCGAGGCAGTCGTAAATGAGATTGGCGCCGAGCGTGTGGGCATTAGACTCTCTCCTTTTGTGGATTACATGGAATGTGGTGACTCAAATCCCGAACAATTGGGTTTTTACATGGTACAATCATTAAACAAGTATGGAATTCTATATTGCCATATGGTTGAGCCAAGAATGTCAATTGTTGATGGTAGAATGCAAATTCCCCACCGTTTGCTTCCTATGAGAAAGGCATTCAATGGTACTTTTATTGCTGCAGGAGGATATGATAGAGATGAAGGTAATAAGATGGTGGCTGAGGGTTATACTGATTTAGTAGCGTATGGGCGGTTGTTCTTAGCTAATCCAGATTTGCCACGAAGATTTGAGCTAAATTCTCCTCTCAATAACTACAATAGGTTCACTTTCTATACTCCAGATCCAGTTGTTGGGTATACAGACTATCCTTTTCTTGATGACTAAAAATTTTCATCATACATACAAATACATATAAATAAAGCTTTGTTTGGGAAGGCTTTCTTATTACTTTGTAAAGTTGTTGTAGCTTTTTAAAACTGTTGTATGAAACAGCTTCTTCATATAAAAATATTTTGAAAGAAAATAGTGATCAAATAAAAATTATGATTGTAATTGAAAAATAAAACAGAAAGAAAACTGTTTCAAATGAACCCTGAGTGAGTAGATTTAATGTCATTGTTGAAGAGAAAAGTGGGAGAATAAGTGCAGTTTATCTCTTATTGTACTCTCTGTATTCATAAAAGATTATGTATCAGATTATATTTTTAATATTCTTGATCAGTATTTGTTAAAAATAAGTCCTCTTTATATAATATTGAAGATATTTCTCTTATAGAGAAAGTGGACCAACTGCTTGATGCCCCTATTCAGCCATGAGACCAAGAAGGCCTGATGCCTTCTTGGACTAAGAAATCCCTCTTTATGGTTATTGTTCTTTTTTAAGCTTTTAAGAAATTTTGTGCTAAAAATCTGTTGTACAAAATAATAAGAAAAATGTTCAAAATGGAGCCTAATTAATGTTAAAAAGACTTTTTGTTACATTGTGTTGTTGTTGGAATTTTATTAAATTTTACATATATTATAATTCAAATCACAGTTGAAAATTGTTTTAATTTATATATTAAATATATTTTTTATAATATTTAATATAAAAAAACAATCAAATTTATATGTAAAACTAAAGGACTGGTCAAAATTGTTGACGCTGGGGATTTTTTGGTAGTTTTGAGAAATCAAAATCAAATTTGAAATCTTATTGTAAACGATATGGCATTAGTCTTGCCTAGTCACCATCATTCATTGGCATTTTTTATTTATTTTTATGTGTATAAATAAGCTAAATTTGAGTCAGTCCAATAATTTAATTTGACTTGATTTTTATGGAGCAGAATATGAGCTGTTATTGAATATAAAATATATTTATAATTTTAATATAAATTATAGAATATATATATGTTGCGTCCTAGGATATTCGTGGTGGTAGTGAAATATATAGTTTAACGCTTTAGCATTGTACGAAGATCCAGCACACAGATAAAAAGAGAGGGTGTAGCATTTATAAGAGACAATAGAGTTTTTACGTGGGAACTCCTGAAAAGGGGAAAAATCCACGGGGCTTGGCCCAGTTTAAATGAATCCACTGGTATTTTAAGTCGATTACAAATGAGGGCCTTCCTTGGGAGAAGGCCTTGGCTTGATGGTACAAATGTACATCATATAGAGCGCATACATGGTGGGAGTTACAATAATCAACATGGATATGTTTATTTGGTTAGCAGGACCATAGTTTAGAAGATAGAGGTCGGAAAAGATCATAGATGGAAGGAGACCGGGGTCAGAAAGACCATTGTCTGGTGATGGAGGTCGGAACAACCGTACTCGGTGACAGATGTCATAAGGATCGTAGTCGGCAGGAGACATGAGCCCGAAAGACTGTAGTTGGTAGGAGATCGAGGTCTAAAAGACCATTGTCTGGTGATGGAGGTAGAAATGATTATAGTAGGCGACGGAGGTCGGAAGGACCGTAGTCGGCAGGAGATCGGGGTCTGAAAGACCGTTGTTGGCAGGAGGCCAGAGTCTGAAAGACTTTTGTCTGGTGATGGAGGTCGAAACAACTATAGTAGGTGACGGAGGTCATAATGATCGTAGTCGGCATGAGACATGAGCCCAAAAGACCGTAGTTGGTAGAAGATCGGGGTCTAAAAGACCGTTGTCTGGTGATGGAGGTCGAAATGACCATAGTATGCAACGGAGGTCGGAATGACCGTAGTCGGCAAGAGATCGGGGTCCGAAAAACCGTTGTTGGCAGGAGGCCTGGGTCTGAAAGTAATTATTAAGCCAAACACAAATGTTATCCAACAAGACCAAAATTACTTTAATAAGATCAAAGTAGCCTAAATCAATCACTCCGAATTTATTTGGAAGTTTTAGGATACTATTTAAAGGACCAAAATTATCTCTTGTCAAAACAAGCATTCTCAATGAAAGGAATCCAAAGAGCCTAAGACCTCTCAATTTCAATGTCATGATATCAAAATGCCTAAAAATGACATATGATCAAGAGAATCAATGCAAGTCATTTGATGAAGTGTTTGAAGATTTTGACTATACTAATCGAAATATAACTAAAAAAATTGACCTCTTTTATTCACATAAAGGTGACTTAAAATTGAAAAGCTTGGAGAAATGTAGAATCCTAAAGTTTTTCCTGACCATTTATATTGACAATCACCATCACAATTGCCAACACACAATTGTCGTCAGCTAGCTGGCATTACTCAACTATGGTTATCTGATCTTCATCGCCTAATTGTCATCACTCACTGCTCTTGCCTGGCTTTAATCTCCTAACTGTCAATCAACACTAATGTCACTCATCTCTCATTGTTTCTCCAATATTTTTTGCTATATTTATAAGAGTTCAAATAACATTTCTTGATGTTGTAATACCGTCATATCTCATTAGGCAAAAAAATATAACAAAATATAGGCATCTCGACCTCCTCACAAAGTCCGCATTTTGAGAAAATTTGTAATGCTGACATTTGATGGCGTCCTTGATGTTGTAATACTCAAACGAAGTCTGATCGCGAAACGAACTTCGCCGCTGCGTTTAGGACATCCTAAATACCTAAGGATGATAGCCAATTTATTCAAATTAAAACATGTGAGAAGGTCGACGCTCATCTCATGTCAAATCAGACATTTTGAGGAAAATGGTGCTCGGCGATACCCAAATAACATCCAATTGACAAACGGACTTCATCATTGTGTTCAGAACACCATTAATACTCTAAATACACTACTAATTTGTTCAATTGATGTTGCGCACATAAATCGATTTGGTTCCAAAGCAACAATATGCATTTTGAGGAAATTAGCCCTCGGCGTCGCCCAAACAATGCCCAATCGCTGTTCATTGTAAAACTTTCAGCTTATTCGTCCAATTTTTACTACAGCAAGTTAAAACCAGTACTCAATTTCTTTCTAGTTGTCCACTAACCTCAGTATCTCACCACTCAAAGGCCCATAATCTAGCCAATTTTCCTCTCCTCCAAACTCCAGTCCATAATCATTTCAATAAAGCCCACCACTCATATCCTCACCTACAGTCCATTGTAAAAATCAGCCCAGTTCACATGAAACCTACCTCAAAAGCCCACTTGCTCTACATTACGATCACGTTTTAAAGCCCATAAAAGCTCTCTAAAACAGCTCAAAGCTCTCCAAAACAGCCCCATCGCATCCGCCCAAACAATTATATGGAGCTACCACCTCTCAAACCCATTTCAAAGGCCCATTCCAAATAGTCCATTGCCATTATTTCTACTACAGACCATTTCATCAAATAGCTCAATCATTCCTAACTAGCTAAACAGCAAATCATCCTTTTGTTTGTTCTCATGCTCCTTTTTTTTATTATGTCAATCTGTTTAAGCTATTATTAGCTCTTAGTATAAATGTTGGTTGTTATTAATTAAGGTTAATTACTGATCTCGCCCATGAGTTTTCGAATTAGATTTAAGTCTAACCTGGAACTGACCTGATTTCAACTCACCTGACTCGAACCCAACATTGCCCCAACTCGACCTAACCCACTTGGAAATGGGTCTAATTTGGGTCAGCGGGTCAACTCGAAAACCTAAAAGCAACCTAAAATTCATTTATCGTGCTCGTCAGTCACGCTCGCCCGCTCATTGCTCGCGCTTGCCTGCTCACATGATCTCGCCCATGCCCGAAAGTTTCTGATTGGCTTTTTGGGTCGTATCAAATATTGACACATCTACCAAATTGAACGGTTTGAGCTTGGCTTATGGGAAGCTGGTAGTCTCGGCCAATTATTGAGCCCTCGGGATTGATTTTATCCTGTATTTTCTTTTGCTTCTTTGCTCTTGTACTGGTTCTTTTGGTTTTAATATATGTTTTGTTTGGAAAAAAAAAAGGCACTTAATTAAATTAATTTAGTGACTCAAGTGTGGAGTGTAGTAGGAGGCCAAACAATTGGCAAGGGAGTGTGGAATGGTTAGTCATACATGAAAGAGTGGTTAATTAAGGTGGTTACTAGTGTGAGCCACCCTTCCTTTCCCTCATCTTTTTTTAATTTCAAATTTCTCTTGTGAAACTTATATAAGTACTTAAATGGTTGTGAAATGAAGGAGATTGGTGTGTTTGTGGACTTAATTTTAAGCAAAAATAAGTTTGCTGAAGCTTGGTGGCCAACCAAACTAGGCAGGGTTGATTGATCCTTCCTAGGACTAACTACTACTTGAGTGAGTAGTAGGATTTATCTTGCTTTATTTTTCCTAATTTTTTTCTTTTATGTTTTGAGAATTTGGCTCTTAACAAAACACAATGAAGAAAAAGGATTCATACAGTCAACCCCACACAGTGGAATAAAGGTTTGATGTTATTATTGTTGTTGTTGTAGTCATTCCTCGCTTCAAAATTTTGGTAACCTAATCCACCATTTGAGGCCTTTTGTGAGAATTGGCTAAATTGACCTAGTTTTAGTTTTCCTTCAACTGAGTAACTAAACTCTAAAATTTTCCAAAACTCTATATCCATTGTAGATATCATAAAGTTTGATGTCTCTACATTTATTTGGGGTTCTTATTTGCTAAATTCCAAATTTCGTGAAGCCCAAAATCACTTATACCTTCCGTCGGTCCAATTGGAAAATTTGCTCGTCTCGATGTAGGTTACGTTTTTCCTATTTCAGATTTCAATAGTTTTGTATTTTTTATATTTTTTAATTACATTTATATTTCCATTACAAGAAAATGAGAATAACTTTGTTTTGATAAAAATTTTACCGCGTAATTTTTTAAATATTATAGAGATTATGATTAAGAATATTTTGAGTATATTCTAAAAATTATTCGTCTAGTGATTTTGAAAAAACAGCGATTTTTGCCTACTCAAAAATTTATTTTGACATCCAAAAGTAGTGTTTCAACTCAATTAAAGCTTTATAATGATGTTTAACACAATCTCTAATAATTTAGTTATGTTTAAAAATTGTGAATTCTTTCTAGGTAGAATTTTTATTGTCTACCATTACACCATTACGACATTTTTGTAATTTCTGAATTGAACCCAATTATGCTTTAATTAATGAAATGCGTTGAAAAATATATTAAGAAGTGTTGTGATGTGAAGCCGGTGCCAGTGGACGATCGAGATGTGATTTTGTTATGCCGGTGCCAGCGGGATTCTGTTATTTAAGCAATTTTGAACTTGTTGGATTTGTTTTATTGAGTATGTTTGATTACAAGCACGTCAAATTTGGAGGTCATTTAATCCTTCAATTAATATCCATAAATTTTCAATTATATTTCAAGTGCATGATTTGAGGTCATTCAAATTCGAATTTGACCACTTTTAGTAGCATTGAATTTGTCTCATTGAGACATTCAATCTGACTATAAATTTTCTTAAATCCGAGTTTGCATGGACTTGAATTTGATTTTATAACTTTTTAATTCAAGCATACGTCAAGATTCGTGAATTAAATTTATGTATATCATGACCTGAATCACAATGGAATATTTTTTTCACAAGTTAAATTAATTTTATAATTTTTAATTATAAATTATAATCAAATTTAAATAAGGAGGAGCTCAACTATTTAGTTGGCTCATATTTATATATAATCATAATAAAGATCATGCTAATATTTAACTAATAAATAAATAAATAAAATCAATTAAATTAAATTAATTATTCAGCCAAACACAAAATTTTATTTATAGGCCTACTTATTAGGAAAAACTGTAAAAGGGGCGTCTATTTGGAACTTTTATTAGGTCCGGTGTAAGGACGTAGAGGAACGATCGGTCGGAGGCAAAATCCCGCCAAAAAACTCGGTATTTGCACGGTATTGCTAGGTATTATTTGATAATAACAAGGAATACCGCTCTGTAAATACCAATACCGAGTTATACCGAGCAATACCGAGTTATACAAAAGTTGTACCGAATTTACAACTCGATATTGCTCGGTATAGCTCGGTATAACTCGATATTGGATCTTCACGTAATGATATTCCTCATTATTGTTTGATATTGTCCAATATTTGCTGGTATTTCTCATTTTTTTGATGAGATTTGGCCTCCTATTCGTCCGGTCGGAGGACGTAATCTATTTTGGCTATTGAAGTATTCGTCCTATCGGTAATCCGCATTCGTTAACGCAGTTCTAATAGCTTCATCAGTTGCGCTGTTTGATTTGTTCTACAAAGTGTCTGCATACGAGAGAGAGAGAGAGAGAAGAAAGCGAGCACAGTAAAGCTATGGCGGAGGAAGAGAAGATTCCCCTTCTGAAACCCTACAAAATGGGCAAAATTCATCTCTCTCACAGGTCCGGACTTCTTAATTTGGTCTGTTTCTTTTACTTCACCTGCATTCAAGGAGAGATTGAGAATCCTTTTCTTTCTATCCAATCTTTTACATGCTTTTTATTGTTAGAGCTTAGCCTCTCGATCAAATGTTCTGTTGATATCAGAACTGTAATATGTTTACGAATTCAATGAGATTGATTGCTATATTTGTAAATAATTTTCAGAATAGTATTGGCACCACTAACAAGGTCAAGATCCTATGGGAATGTCGCTCAACCTCATGCCATCCTCTATTACTCTCAGAGGACAACAAAGGGGGGGCTTTTAATAGCTGAAGCTACAGGGGTTTCTGATACTGCTCAAGGGTAATTGTCAGTTTAATTTGTTGTTATTTAATTAATTTAATTGAATTTTCATTTTTTTTTATTTTTTTTTCAATTTGTTGCAGCAATATAAATTGATTAGTGTGCTAAATTTAATAATTTTGCATGAATTTAGTTACCCAAACACTCCAGGAATATGGAACAAAGAACAGGCAGAAGCCTGGAAACCTATTGTTAAGGCAGTGCATGACAAGGGCGGCATCTTCTTTTGCCAAATAAGCCATGCTGGAAGAGTCTCCAACTATGGTACTTACTTGAACCCTCGTAAAAAATAATTGTTTTGGATGATAACTACTGATTCCTTGGTGCAGTTGTTCTTACATGTTTAGGCTTCATTTCAGCAACATTCTTGTTGCTTTCTAAAAAAATTTTCAGAAAAAAAATTTTGTATTAAAAAACTGCTTTAGAAAACGGTAAGAAATTTGTCGCAAATAAAGCCTTACACTCTTATTGGGAATTGGGGGAAGAAAATGAAGGATTTGGAATAGGGCTGCAAGCGAACCAAACGTTCGATGAGCTACTCGTTGTTCGGTTCGATTAAAGCTCGTTTGTGATCGTTTAATTAACTAAACAAACAAACTTGAACAATATTTTAAATACTCGATTCTTAAATAAACAAACTTGAACACTAATACGTTCGACTCATTTATGTTCGCGAACAACATCATTTGAAGTTCGTGAACAAGCTCGACATTAAGCTCGATAAGAAGCTCGATTCGTGTTCGATTTTGAACTCGTGAATAAGCTCAATAAAAATAATTAATATTTGATTACAAAATTAACAAATATAAATAATCATTTCCTTTGTTACATAGACAATTGCTTTTATTATAAATGTGTTTGTTCATAGATATGTTTGTTTGATAGTTTAAAAAAAATTTGTTAAATATGTTCGCGAATAAGTTCGATAAGCACTAAAAGAACGAACATGAACTGAATATGAACCGAACATGAACACTCATTAATTTAAATGAACCAAACATGAACACAAACAATAAAGCTCGAGCAAACATGAATCAAACTTGAACAAGCTGATATTAAATGAACACAAACATGAACACTCATATACTCGGCTCGGCTCGGTTCGTTTGCAGCCCTAATTTGGAATGCGAGAAATAGAGAGAAAGGAAATGATGCCAATTCTATATTCTTTTAAATTCTCATGTTAGCACTCCGAATCAAGAGAAGAGAAAGGAAAACTTGCTTATGCATTCATTTCTTCCATTTCTTCTCGACGATCTCTAAGGATTAGTTTGCATTATACAGACTTAGTGCACGTGAGATCTTTTTGATTAGTCCAACCTAATAATTTATCCTTGTAGAAACCTTGTCATACATGTTATAAGCACATGTATTGGAGAGAATTTTCTAATATCATTTTAATTATAGATTACCAACCAAATGGACAAGCACCTATATCGAGTACTCATAAGATGATCCCTCCCCAAAAGGAACTTGATGACACCATGATAGAGTTCTCTCCTCCACGATGCCTGACGATTGAAGAAATCCCTCTAATTATTAATGATTTCAAACTTGCGGCAAGAAATGCGATCGAGGCTGGTATGTATGTGTGTGTAAATAACACATACTAATTATTCTATTAAGTTTTTAAAATGATATGCATTTATTTGCTTATATCCATATGGCGATGTTATTTCTAGGCTTTGATGGGGTTGAGATTCATGGCGCGCATGGTTACATATTAGAACAATTTATGAAGGATAGTGCAAATGATAGGATTGATGAATATGGTGGAAGCTTGGAAAACCGTTGTAGATTCGCCCTCGAAATTGTCAAGGCAGTCATTGACGAGATCGGCGCCGAACGTGTGGGCATTCGACTCTCTCCTTTTGCTGATTACAATGAATGTTGGGACTCAAATCCAGAGGAATTAGGGCTTTACATGGTGCAATCACTGAACAAGTATGGCATTCTATATTGCCACATGATTGAGGGAAGAATGTTAATTGTTGATGATAGAAGGCAGATTCCTCGCCACTTGCTTCCTATGAGAAAGGCTTTCAATGGTACTTTTATTGTTGCAAGAGGATTTGATAGAGATGAAGGTAATAAAGCGGTGGCTGAGGGTTATACTGATTTAGTTGCATATGGGCGGTTGTTCTTAGCTAATCCAGATTTGCCAAGAAGATTTGAGCTGAATTCTCCTCTCAATAAATACAACAAGTTCACCCTCTACATTGCAGATCCAATTGTTGGCTATACGGATTATCCTTTTCTTGAGGACTAAAAATATCCTCGATATTTGAATAAAAGAGTACATCTAATGTGAGCTTTGAAAGAAAAAAAAAAAGCATCTAATGTGAGCAATAAAAGAGTACATCTAATGTGAGCATTTAACCTTGTTGTTGGCTATAAAAGCCACCAGTAGAGAAATTGGGCCGTGTTGTTGGTATTAACTATTATATTTGCTTTTTTATACTCTCTTTATTGTTGAAAGAAAGGATGATCTTTGTATCATTTGCTACATAGTGGGTTAGACCCGTGATTTTTTCCTTTATGAATTTTTCACGTAAAAAATTCTTTGGTCTTATTGCTTTCATTGTACATATTGAATCTTTGTATAATACTTAGACGTAAAAATATACACTCTACCAACTAAAATTTTCTAGCACGCAATAATTATAATGGCAGTTTCTTCTCTATTATTTTAGTAAAATTTACTGTCTTGGATAGAATTTTCTAATCCTCCTCTACTTGGTTGACATCATATCATAGCTCCAAAATCTAGAACTTCTCATCCCTCTTAACCTTCTTTCACTGCATTAGTGTAGAAGCAAAAAAGTAACCATTATAAGGCAATAGAGATTTCAGTTGCCTTAGAAAATGAATAGACCCAAAAAAAAATACTTTTTTTGTTTTTTTTTTTAATTTTTCTTATTCACGGAAAGGTTGGAGTAGCTCCAATAGAAAATAAGATTATAGAGAGCCGTCTTAGATGTTTTGATCACATAGAATGGCAGCCTTCTGATGACCTGATTAAAAAAGTAGGTGTATTAGATTTGACTAATGTTAAGAAAGATAGAGGTAGACCTAAAAAAAATGGCTAAAAATATTAGAAATGGCATTTCTTTATTAGATTAAATGGAGAAAGGGATCAAAACTCTTTGTGAGGAACAAAATAATCTCCAACTCTTTTGAGGAACCAATTTGATCCCTCAACTCTTAAAAATAAGATTTTTTTTTATTCTAACATCCAATGTTGGAGTTAATAGTGTTAAATATAAGGGTATTTTGATCATTTTAATTAAACCTTTATTAAATATATTTTCAAATAATTAAAATTTTTCTAAAAAATTTTATCAAATGTTTCTTTAATAAAAATAAAAATAATTTTAGTTTTAAATTCAAAAATTTTAATCATATTTTATAAAATATGATATTTATTAATTTAGAGAAATCAAATACAAATATATATTATTTTCAACTTAGTCACACATATTTTTAACAATCATATTTTATAAAATAATTATTTTTATTTTTATTAAATAATTAATAAATATTTATTTAAAAAATGATAAAAATACCCTTATATTTTATACCATTAACTCCAATATTAGATGTTATGAAAAAAAAAATCTCATTTTAAAGTGTTGATGATCATTTTGGTCTCTCACAAAGAGTTGATGGACCATTTTGATTATTTTCTCAATTTAAATGAGAATTTAACTCTTAATAAGATAAAATGAAGAAAAAAGATTCCTGAGCCCGACCCCACATAGTGGGATAAAAGCTTGATATTATTGTTCTTATTCATGAGATGACACTAAAATTCTAGAAACATGTTCTTATTCAATGGAAATTTATGTTAAACTCCGATCACGAAGCACTGCGATATTTAGGGTCTAAAAAAAATTAAATCGAAGATATGCTAAGTGAACATCTTTCCTGTAAAAATACACATTTCATCTTAAACACGTCACAGATGCCTTAAGCAGATGAGCCCACTTATTAGTAATTCTTCACTCAACTGTGATCTCCCTTGATTCTTTGAAAGATGGTTATGCCACAGATTATTACTGAGACATTCTTATCAGGAGATGAGATTTTTCCACCATATTCAATAATTTATATTTTATGAATTTTACTTTTTTTGAATGCTATGTATTTTATTTTGTATTTCACAATGATGGAAAATAACTCATGATCATACTGGGTTTGGTGCTCTCAGGTTGGTTCGCACCTTTGTCCTTTCACTTGTGTTGATCTTGCTTCATTGCTCCATGGTGACTTGTTGGGTAATAGTAGCTGGTTCTCTATTGGGGAGGAGTTTTTGGAGAAATAAAATGTAAACCTGTTGGTTTCTTTTTAGCTTGCGAGCTAGTCTTCTCCCTATTACATCCTCTCGGGTTTCTTTCTACTTCTTACCTCCACGGTTTTCTCTTCCACCAGTACTTTTGTTCTCTAAATATTGTGAGTTGTGTGGTGGTGTTGTGCCCTGTTCTGATAGTATTTGCTTGAAGAGTGCAGCCTTATACTGGATCAAAATTTTTAATGGTGGATCACTAGCTAGATCTTTCTTTTGAGCACATTTCTCTAATTTTGTGAGTTGCATGTGAGGTAACCAATTGTGATTGTTCTGACGGTTTTTATAGTTTATGTGTTTTTATATTTTCTTTACGAGATTTCCTAATCATTTCTCACATTTGTTTCCTACTAAGTTCCTTTCTTTTGGTTTTTGCTTATGTTTTATTGAAAGGAAGTTCTTAACTGTGTGCCTAGTGTTCTCCTAAAAAGTTTAAGACCTAAGTTGCATCATCATATAAGGCTGGCAGTTTCACCTCCTCTCCAATTGAAAGTAATTGGAAGTAATTTGAGCTTTCTAAAAAAGAAACTCAAATAAATAAGCTAAAGGGGCACACAATGTTGGATCTCTTGCCCTATAAACTCTATTGAATCTGCATATAAACAACAGAAAGGCAGCAATTTCAATATATGATCAACTAATCTTTTTAAGACATTATTTTGTCCACCTGCATTTATCTCTCTGGATTGAGGCGTTTCCTCTTTAAAATAGGCCAAAAAAATACCCTCATCAAAGTCACAGGAGTACAAAATAAGCCAACACAATTAATAAAATAATTCTAGTATAAATTTAGGATACCAAACCTGCCTCGTGTGACTCCCCTAACCATCAGCGTTCGGTTTCAATTCCACTTGCATTTCCGCTATCATCTTTGATCTGTACTCATAGCGGTTGGCAAAGAACAGAAAAGCAGAGAAATTTATCACGCTCAGCACAGCCAGAAGCCAGTACAAGTAATCGAATCTTCCAGTATTTATGTTCTGTGATAACCAAGATGGGCGTCCTCCAGCCTCATTTCCTGTCACTGATCTTACAATGTTGTTTAATATGGTAGCAACAAAGCAGCCCAATCCTCCAGCAATGGCAGCATAAGCAGACCCAATACTCCTCATAGCATCAGGAGCCTCCTGATAAAGGAATTCAAGAAGACCGACAATGCAGAAGACCTCAGCTATTCCAATAAGACAGTATTGAATCAGCAACCAGTAAGCACTCAAACTAGCCATTTGAGTCAAGAAAAGAGCCTCATATCCATGTTTGATGGCATAGTTTCTTCGATACCTCTCGAAAAGACCAGCCCATGCTGCAGAGAGTATAGATACGGCAAGGCCAAGGCCAACTCTTTGAAGTTGGGATGCACCTTGAGGGTGCCCGGTGATTCTGCGGGTGAGTGGTGCAAAGGTAGAATAGTAGAGAGATAAGATGAGGAAGATACTGAGACCGGGGAACACAGGCATGCAGGTAACTGGGAGCTTTAGATGTCCCAGGTGGGTATTTAGCGTGTATGCTTGCTGGACTGAGAGGGTCAGGAACTCTGTCAGGATAACACTAAGCATTATTGTGCAGGCAGGAATAGGTAGAAGCTTTATAAGTATCTTAACTTCCTCAACTTGAGTTACAGTGCAAAGTTTCCAGGGACTGGGTTCTACACCATCTTCCTTCAGTTGCAAAGCAGCCTTATCTAAACACCTTGAACATCCAAAATTTAAAAATAAAAAAAGGAATTAGCATATTTATAAAAAACCATTTTCTTAGGGTTGTCAATTTTTTACACGACCGAAACCCGACCCGAACTTTGCCAGAAAATCCGGGTTAGGGTCAACCCAAACCCGAAACGGGTCGGGTTCGGGTTCAACAAATCAACCCATTTTAAAAATCGGGTCGGGTTCGGGTTGACCTAGCAACCCGAAATTGACACGAAAACTCGTATTTGCCCCGAAAACCCGAGATTGACCCATTCTGACCTGAAAATTGAAGATTGACCAGATTTTATATCCGAAAACTAGCAATTTTGGGTGAACACCGGGTCATTCGTGTCGGGTCGGGTTTGGGTCCAAAAACCTGACCCATTTTTAAAAAAACGGTCGATTCGGGTTGACCCGAATAGTGTTGGATCAGTTCCGGGTTCGACCCAAACCCGACCCGTTGACCCGAATTGACACCCCCTACATTTTCTCGATTGAAAAAGAACGGCCATAGTTCATGGGTGTATTAGGATTTAGGAAGGAAAGGCATCAAATACCGGAATTCATCAGTATGTTCAATCTTCCCACTTCCTTTGATAGCAGATCTTCTGCCAGGGATTTCATACAGGCCTAGGAAGTCACTATGAGAGAAGGAAACATTTCTCTTTCTAGCAGCAGCAACCAAGACCTGCGCAACACGAGTAAGAGGACTGCCTCCAGGCAATCTATGCCGATAGAGGGGTGTGCCAACAAAGAAGATCACGTTTGAAATGCCCATTGCAATGGCCAAAGAACCAAAGGCAGAACCCCAGCCATATTTCATTTGAATATACACCACCATCGTAAAGGCCACAATTGCCCCAATGGTAACTGAAAGATAAAATAGGTTGAAGAATCGATCCAAGTGGGCCTTATAATCTCTACTTCTCTCATCGAACTGGTCTGCACCAAATGAAGAGACACAAGGCCTGATACCCGCAGCTCCAAAAGCTGTTATGTAAAGAACTGTATAAAGATAAGTCATCTGCCATGGCTTGGGCTGCTCACAACTTCCAAGTAGTATGGACAACTGGTCACAATGGGATTGATTAGGCATGAAGACGCCCACTGTAGCAATTAAGGTTACTGCCGTCAAACCCTGTGATATTAAAGAAAAATAAAAAGATTAATATAAAAACCCTTTGGAGGGCCATAAAAGTTTTATGATTCCTAAGCGTATGTAACTGATACGTCTGTTCATGTCTGGCAAGAGTGTTACATGATCCTTTATTTTCTCTCTCTTTTTTTGGCTTTATATCTATCAGATAGTAGTGTCCCTATATATCGTGTGTATTGTGTAATGTCAAATGTTTTGCTATGCTATTTAACATTTTTTTGTCATTCTAATTTTTCATTTATTTAAGTGAATATTTCAACAATCAAATATCATCAACAAAACAACATATACAAGGGGCTTAATTTTAAAAGTTCTTTTGCAATCATCTTCATAAACAGTACTAAAAAATATGTAGTCAAAAACAATCCTTGATGTAAATCGATGAAAATCCTCAAGTCGCTCCAAAACAAATTTTAATATAAGTCAGTATATATATATATATATATATATATATATATATATATATATATATATATATATATATATATACATGTGCACTCAGCGTATCTTTGACGCATTTTTATTCCTTAACAAGTATCAAATTAATTCTCATGGAGCTCAATCATACACCTTAAGGTCAATAAAAAATTATATGAAATTTTTTTTTTCTATTTATATTTTTCCAATAATTTTCCTCACCTAAAAAACCAATTTCAATAAGGAACCTTTCTAGTATGAAACCAATTTAGTTCACTAAATTTGATATAATTTGTAGAATTAGTCTTCAAATTTACCCAATATTCCATTAGCATCACAATGCATCTAATTTGATCAAAGTCTTTAGACTCCTATCTCTTGGCTTAGCTATTTATATATGACATTTTCTTCTTAGTACTAAACAAACATAGTTCCAAATGCTCTTAAGATATACATCCATCAATAATACTCTTTGTTGTGTGGTTAAACTCTCTACTAAAATCACATTACAATCTTTAAAAGAAGTCCCCCCCCCCTGTGACTTGATCACTCCACTTTTATAAATGCTCTTCTCATTTCTTAAATTGTGTTCATTATTGCAAGGTAACACCGTAACAGACTACTAATAAATTAAGTATAACTTCTCTCATTATATTTATAGTTTCCAATTCACATCAAGCATGAATCCTCTCATAGTATATCTGTGATGCCCCAGATATCAATAGTGAAAGGATTCGTCTGACAGTCTTGATCAATCTCCATTGCAGCTCCCATGCTCGGACCTGAAAATTTTAACCACATATAATGAGCTTTATAAAGCCCAGCAGGTCACCTAATACCTATAACTGAAATCAAAGCACGGCTATGCTATCAATATGCATGTCAGTCAATCACAGTCAATCAATCTATATCAGTCAATGGTCAATGAGTCTATGCAGTGGAAATCAAATCAGTAATCGATGCAATCCGAAAATCAATAGTCAATAAAACCAGTCAATGCAGCGGCAGGCAAATCAATCATTTCAATTCAATCAATCAATCAATATCCGTCAATCAAATCAATACAGTCAAATCAATACGATCTATTTAATGAAATCAATCGAGGAAAGCAAATACGATAATTTCAATCCATTCTGACAAGAAATCTATACAACAGTCAATACGGTGTAGAACAGTAGCAACAGCGAGTCTATAAAATCTATAGGCAGCAATATCAATGAATCGGTAGGCAGTAGTCAAATCCACGCTATCAATGCAGTATCTATATCTATCAATGTCTATATCAATGCTCAGTAGTATCTATGTTCAATAGTCAATCGATGAAATCAGTGAAATCGTACGATACAGTAGTTCTGATCAAATCAATAAAGTAGAAATCGATAAAGCAATAGATCCGTGAGTCAATACAGTAAACATGCATTTCAATACTATATACTGAACAAGTACAAACTACTGGCTATGTTGCTGTTGTAGATTCTCTATTGCTGTTGTAGATTCGTACATTGGTTCTATCAATAAGAGTCGTCACTCTTTTCGCCCGTCGGCATATCAATAAACTCCTTATGTCTCCCTTCAATAATCAATAATCAATGTTTAAGGAAAGCCCGTCGGCCCACCATCCTGTACAGGTATCAATATCAATCTCCAACCAATGTTCAACCAGGTTCCACTTGCGATCAGTATCAATAGTCAATTCAATCAATAAGCAATTCAATAGTCAATATTAAAGCAATCATATCAATAATCATATTCATATCGATTCAATCTATCAATTTCAGTCAAATCAGGAATCATACAAAAATCGGCAGAGGAAACAGTAGTCTATCGAATTTACACAAAAATCCTGCAAAAGACACAAATTCCAAATCTTTCCAAATTACAGACGAAGATCCACGGCATCAATACGAGACTATTATTCTATAGAAACCAAGTCAGAAAAACATCCTGATAATTTTCTATTCGATAAAAAACCGCATAGAACCAATTCCGACCGGAAGAAAATTCGTAGAATACAGTCAAATAGTGTAGAATAATCATATCCATAACACTCTAAAAGTTGTGCGGTGAAGTTGTGTCAATCTCAAATCACGTCGAAAAGTTGACTACGAAAATACAAAACAAATCACAACTCGGTCAAAACTCAACATCTTTGAAAACAGAAATAGGGTTCGGAGTCCTTACCACGAGATCTTCACTTTTCCCAACAGCAGCGTCGGACGAAAAGCGCTCCGCGGTCTCGAAAAACCAGCTTTCCTCTTTTTCCTTTTCTCTTTCTCTCTCCTCAGATATTTCTCTCTCTTCAAAATATCTCATCTCTATATATATCCACATGATCGTCCTGGACGATCGAGCTTCGTACCGGACGATCCATGAAGAGAAGAATTTCGTCCAGACGAAAAATTACATATCGTCCCTGGCGAAGGGTTCACTGACTTATTTTCGTCCAGACGATCCTGATTTCGTCCAGACGAACCATACAGCCAAACATGATTTTTCTACACAACCAGCACCGATCGTCCCGGACGATCCAACTTCGTCCCGGACGAACCTGAAGCAAAAGCTGATATTACAATCTCCCCACCTTAGAAAAATGTCGTCCCGACATTTCCCTAAAGGTACGAAGCAAAACACGAAGCAAACCAAATCGATCGAAATCCAAATCCAAAACAAAACTCGTCGAAATCCATACAATCACACAATGCAATCAATCACATGTCAATCAATATGTGTGCAAAATGAATCCATTCTATCAAACTATCAATCAAATCCTTTCACTACACTTGCTCTGATACCAACTGTGATGCCCCAGATATCAATAGTGAAAGGATTCGTCTGACAGTCTTGATCAATCTCCATTGCAGCTCCCATGCTCGGACCTGAAAATTTTAACCACATATAATGAGCTTTACAAAGCCCAGCAGGTCACCTAATACCTATAACTGAAATCAAAGCACGGCTATGCTATCAATATGCATGTCAGTCAATCACAGTCAATCAATCTATATCAGTCAATGGTCAATGAGTCTATGCAGTGGAAATCAAATCAGTAATCGATGCAATCCGAAAATCAATAGTCAATAAAACCAGTCAATGCAGCGGCAGGCAAATCAATCATTTCAATTCAATCAATCAATCAATATCCGTCAATCAAATCAATACAGTCAAATCAATACGATCTATTTAATGAAATCAATCGAGGAAAGCAATACGATAATTTCAATCCATTCTGACAAGAAATCTATACAACAGTCAATACGGTGTAGAACAGTAGCAACAGCGAGTCTATAAAATCTATAGGCAGCAATATCAATGAATCGGTAGGCAGTAGTCCAAATCCACGCTATCAATGCAGTATCTATATCTATCAATGTCTATATCAATGCTCAGTAGTATCTATGTTCAATAGTCAATCGATGAAATCAGTGAAATCGTACGATACAGTAGTTCTGATCAAATCAATAAAGTAGAAATCGATAAAGCAATAGATCCGTGAGTCAATACAGTAAACATGCATTTCAATACTATATACTGAACAAGTACAAACTACTGGCTATGTTGCTGTTGTAGATTCTATATTGCTGTTGTAGATTCGTACATTGGTTCTATCAATAAGAGTCGTCACTCTTTTCGCCCGTCGGCATATCAATAAACTCCTTATGTCTCCCTTCAATAATCAATAATCAATGTTTAAAGGAAAGCCCGTCGGCCCACCATCCTGTACAGATATCAATATCAATCTCCAACCAATGTTCAACCAGGTTCCACTTGCGATCAGTATCAATAGTCAATTCAATCAATAAGCAATTCAATAGTCAATATTAAAGCAATCATATCAATAATCATATTCATATCGATTCAATCTATCAATTTCAGTCAAATCAGGAATCATACAAAAATCGGGCAGAGTAACAGTAGTCTATCGAATTTACACAAAAATCCTGCAAAAGACACAAATTCCAAATCTTTCCAAATTACAGACGAAGATCCACGGCATCAATACGAGACTATTATTCTATAGAAACCAAGTCAGAAAACATCCTGATAATTTTCTATTCGATAAAAAACGCATAGAACCAATTCCGACCGGAAGAAAATTCGTAGAATACAGTCAAATCGTGTAGAATAATCATATCCATAACACTCTAAAAGTTGTGCGGTGAAAGTTGTGTCAATCTCAAATCACGTCGAAAAGTTGACTACGAAAATACAAAACAAATCACAACTCGGTCAAAACTCAACATCTTTGAAAACAGAAATAGGGTTCGGAGTCCTTACCACGAGATCTTCACTTTTCCCAACAGCAGCGTCGGACGAAAAGCGCTCCGCGGTCTCCGAAAACCAGCTTTCCTCTTTTTCCTTTTCTCTTTCTCTCTCCTCAGATATTTCTCTCTCTTCAAAATATCTCATCTCTATATATATCCACACTGATCGTCCTGGACGATCGAGCTTCGTACCGGACGATCCATGAAGAGAAGAATTTCGTCCAGACGAAAAATTACATATCGTCCCTGGCGAAGGGTTCACTGACTTATTTTCGTCCAGACGATCCTGATTTCGTCCAGACGAACCATACAGCCAAACATGATTTTTCTACACAACCAGCACCGATCGTCCCGGACGATCCAACTTCGTCCCGGACGAACCTGAAGCAAAAGCTGATATTACAATATCCTACTAGAACCTATATGCCCTTTTGAATTACCTCCAATGAATATTATTTCTTCTTCAAATATAAGTGTTATTACTTTCTCCATCTCTTTCCAAATTTGATTTTTTAAATAATTCTATAATCCAATTTTAGGAGCATAAGAACTGCTCACACTCATAATGTTATCACCAATGATTATCTTAATGGTACTCACCATATTCACCTTTTTCAACATCCATCAACTACTAACTCAATCTCTCGTATTATTACAACCTTCAATAACTTATTTTCTTCTCTAGTGTCCTTGAATTTTTTATTTTAACATTTAAATAATCTTTTTTTACTAATAATCAAACAATAGTTATTCTTCTTCTAATCATTGTGCCCATGAATTCACCAGCCAATCATCAAATAAAATTAATATAGCCTACTAGTACAACAAAACTTTGTTGTGGTTTTCTTGAACGAGTGAAAGCTAATAAATCATTCAAGTTTGAGTAGGCAAAACCATGGGAATGCAGCAAAGGCTTTTTAATCACAGGGTTTCTAGATTATTTTTAAGGGGTTCATCTGAAGTCGGGATAAATGGCCATATACTTTAGATATTGCAACGATAGCAATAGAAATCAATAGATTCAGAAATGGATGGTGACATCATTACTGTGGTGCACTTGAAAAAAACAAAGAGTATAGTTTCCACCTTCCCTCTCCACCGAAGAACAATATCATCAAACATTGAAAAAAACATATGAAGTTGGCTGTACCAAATGTAAGTGAATAGTATCGTTCGGCACAACAAAAACTTACAAATTCACTCAGTGAATAGTGCATTAATTTATGTGATGCATATGTGGGCATATGTGGGGTAAATTAAATAATGAATATTAATACTAACCATTGAAATATCATTTCCTTTGTTTCCACTATACTAAACAGATAGGGTGATTCATCAGCTGGCATCCATGCATTATCTAATAATAATAAAAAGCATTACGCGAGTATGGAAAATACGGTTGTTTTAAAAATAGTAAATTAGAGTGAGGGAATACGCTTCTATATCAGAACCACCAACCTAAACAGGCTAAAGATTGCAGTGTTGTTAAAGTAACATCCAAGCGTTCCAACATAACCTCAAGATAAAAGAGATGTTCACAATTAATTAATGACTAAAATGCAGTAAGAGCTCATAATAGTTCTTACAATAAGATAGATTGTTGTGAATATCGCTATCGTCCAGTATCTACCAAGAAAGGCATCAGCAAGGAAACCACCAAGCACAGATGAAGCTTGTGATATCCCAAGGAAGTTGTTCACTGCATTAGCAGAGCTAGTAAATGGTCGGTGCATGACATAGAACATGAATGCCACCATATTCACCGACAGCCCAAAGTAGGCCATTCTCTCTGCCATCTCATTCCCTGAACAACACATCATGGAAGTAAACTGATTAACAATATGCAATCAAATTACTAAAAAAGTGCTCAACGAGCAAGATCCAAAATCTATCACACAAAAAATTTCCAATAGTTTAGGTGGGCTACCAAACTAAGGTGCTGTTCGGTAGCAGGATTTAGGCCGGATTTGAGGTGGATTTGAGAGAAATCTAGCCAAACGGCCTTAAATGCAAAACCAAATCTCACGGCAAATGAAAGCCGCTGTTGATGGAAAATTCCGACTTTTCGTGCTAAATCATGGATTTCTGAAATTCTATCCTTGCCGGATTTACGAAATATGTTGGTTTGAGAGGAAGAGTCCGCTCATTAAATCCGTTCTATAGCCAAACAGTCACACGGAATTTAATAGGATTTATCATGAATGTTATCAAACCATTTTCAAGATTTAGGCCTCCCAAGATTTTCAAAATCCGGATTTGGAGGATTTACGAAATCCTACTTAAAATAAATCTTGGGTGCTACCAAACAGCCCCTAACAGTGTACACGCACACCGAAGCAGCTGCAGTTCCCACAACAAGCGCAGGACGACCTCCCTAACTAATGCAGGAAATAGAAGTACAATTGTTAACTCGCTCTCTCGAGCTTAAAGGAAAAGCATGTTGGCATGTGGGAATAAAAGGACAATTCTACAAAGAGAAGAAAAAACTCCCACAACTGGTTTTTAAAAAATAGCACAGATCAAGCATAGTTTGTTACTAGAAAAGATGACCAAAATCCAATTAAGAGAAAACAGTCGGTGCATATAAAATTCACATGAGACTGTGAGCGTAAAATGTAAGTCAACAACGGAAAGACAGCTTCAGTTGATTGATATATACAACAAAAATCGGATAACTACCAAAGATGAAGAAGGCCGCTACCCATCCACCGGTCTTAGATAGATCCTCAATAGGTTTCCCCCTCAAAGTAACCGGCGTCGTGCCTCCTACGTAACCTCCGCTAATGGCTGCCGGGAACCGCCTCTCATCACTCTCCAAAAAGTGCATCCCCAACTTCTTCCTCCGAGCAGCCTGAACACTCCCATCCTCCGCCACCGCCGCGTGAGACCTCTCCGGCAAGGAATCCGGTGATCTGATCTCCTTCGATGCCATCCCCAACTTCGAAAACTTCGAACACGAAGCAGTAGAATCCCAACCTGAAGGAGCCGACAATAAAAGCTTGCGCGCCAACTGTAGGAGGATCGATCTAGCGCAATAAATGACGAGAGGGAGATGATAATGACAGTAGAATAGGATAGTCGACAGATGAGGAGCCCGAGCGGAAGGGAATGATGATGCGCCATTAATATCCTCACCGGCTTCGGTAGCGGTAATGGAGGTTTGAGGTCCATCACAGGGCTCATCAATTCGACCTTTCACCGTAGACTCACTGTCGGGCCGCCCACTGGGGATTAAAAAAAAGGAGGGAAAGTTCGGATACGCGCAGGGATAATATTGTAATTTCACATGAGCTAAATTTCTCTTTAAGAGAAATTACACCGTTTGTCATTCTATTTATTAGTTTTAATATTTTTGTGAGTGTTCATAATAGAATGTAATTATAATTCTAATAATTAGATCTTTATTTTATTTCTATATCATTTTAACAAATAAATTATATATATAAAGATTTTAATATTAAGAATGTTTTATACAATTTAAATATTTAAGAATTATATAAAAATATAAATACATAAGAATTTTATGGTATAAATGTAAATATATAATTTATAGTTATAAATAATTTTTTATAGGATATTGTAGAATAAAATATTATCCAACTTTTTAATAAAGAAATTTATAATATTCATAACCAAACCAATAAACCAACTTGCACTAAACCAAATGAATACAAATTATAATTTTTCTAATGTCCAATCATAAATAAAAAATTAAATTGAATTATTCGGTTCACTTTCACTTTCAACAATTTAATTTGTTTTCCATTTTTTGAATTATGGTAACCCCAATTGGGTCAAGACTGCCTAAATTGGCTTTAATTTAACTAATTGGGAACCCTGATTAGTCTAAACTAACCCTAATTTAACAACAATGAAGTTAACTTAACCTAATGCTTCTTTATGCCAGCTAACCTAACCCATGCTTAAAGTTGATCCAACCCATATCGTAGTCAATGCTCATTGCTTAAAGTAAGCCAAACCATCACAAATTGGGCTCGCCTTCACCAAATCAAACCTAATTAGAGCCTAACATAGCCTAATTAGATCCACATTAACCCAATATGAGCTCTTCCATAACCATATATATCAAGCTTTGCTTAGTCTAAAACTCATCTCTTCCCAACACTAAAACTTGAATCAATAGTACTAATTAATGTCGATAGATTATTGATAAATCTTTAGTTTCTATCTCCATTTATAGGGTTGGACATTCTGGACCTATAGTTCCCTTAGTGTCATTATCCTCTAAATCTCCCATTATCATCCCTCTTTTGATATGAGATCACCGGCTTTGAATTTAAATTGTATATTATATTGGCATCCTCTATGCAATAAAAACCCCTAAATTTACAGCATTTGAGAGCACTCCTCTAGTCCTCTTACACATTTAAAAGCTTTCCTAGGTTTATAATGCCTATGCAAAATCATAGCTAACCTCTTAGCCTTTAATCACCAATAATAGAGCTAAATGGCTTCTATGGACACACCAACACCTTTGGGTGGGGTAGTGCAAGCAAACTACTCAAGGCTCTAGTGAAGTTCCATGAGAGTAGGCTAAGAAAACCCTCAATAGTAAAACTTTATTGATTATTATAGCTCAATAACATGTCTATCAACAAGTCATATCATCTTCAACAATTCCTAAATCAAGAACAAAGTAAATATTTTCATACCCCCTTGGCCCAGCCCGATATGCGCTCCACTATTTAATTCCATGTATCCATTATACATATATCCTATAGATTGCAATGTTTATAAGGCTTTGTTTGGGACGATTTTTTTTATTATTATTTCTTAAAACGGAGTTTTAAATAAAATTCCGTTTTAAGAAGCAATAAAAAAGTCGTCCTAAACAAAACTTAAATCTCTTTATTATAGTGGTGAAACTTATATGCTTTAGTTTGAAAACCTAAAGTGAAGTAGAAGACGATGAAACAATCATTTGATCCGTATCAAATTGCATATATCAAACCAAATAATGTATAATTCTACTGAATTCAATTATGATAATCCTATGATTAATCCTTGGTAATTGAATCTTAATACAATGGATAATGCATCTTTGTTTTGATCCCAACCACCTATCTACATCACTAGCATAATGGGCTATATGGGTGAATGGTATGATGATAATGCATTTAATATCAATAATAATGATTAGTCTCAATCAATCCATTATAAAGGGAACTTGACCTAATGAATTTGATGATGACAAATACAATTTGAATGTGATGTTAGAAATAAATAGATGGGAGATGTTTTTTTTTTTTTTTTTTCTAATTCCACAAAGGATCAATTAAGATATTGTGTTTTGTCTTGTATTATATATTTTTGGCAAATTTGTTGAAGGATGTGACCAATGATTTGCTCATCTAGGCATTTATCATGTTGATGTTAAATTTTGAATGTTCCTTGATTCATGCTTTAGTGAAGTTGTTGGCGATGGAAGTCCTTGATTGACTATAGGACTTATGTGAATTTAATTATACCCATTGTTTTGAAAGTCGGATCAGACCGACCGATTCGACTTGTTATATAGGGAATCGGTTGGCAAAATAGTTCCGGCATGACAAGGAATTGGTTGGCCAACCAGTTTGAATTTTCTCTAAATTTGACTTCGCATTGAACAAGATAAAACCCGTTTGGTCCCAATTTTTAAGAACCGGTCTGTTCAATTATTATTTATTTATATAATTAAATATTTTTTAATAAATTCAATATAAAATAATATCTTTAATATTTGATAATAATTAATTTTTAAATAAGCCCGAACAAAACTTACTCACAAGGCATCGCCATCAATTTGACTTATTTTGCTCATTCAAATTAAAAAAAAACTATATAAAATTATAAAATAATACTAAACTAAAATGTTCAAAAGATGAGTTACTAAAGAACTAAAGTGAACTTCTCAAGTTAACACCACATAAATTAAATAATATAACTTTTAATTAATTTTAATAATGTAAATAATATTTACTTTTTAGTTAATAGCATTTCATGTTTATCTATTTAGTTATTTAATCATGTAATATAAAAACTAATTTTTTTCTATTATTTAATTATAAATAATATAGCATGAATTTATAAATTTAACTTTATAATGTGAATTATATATGTAAATTATAACTGTAAATCATACCTAAATATATAACATAAAATATTAATTATTTATATTAAATTTATATATTTATCTATGAACTAAACTTCTATTAAATATGAATTCAAATCTATGATTAGGGATATTTAAATTTAAATTTAAATTTAGTAATTATTTATATTTAAATATATAGCATAAATTAATAATTATTTATATTTATATTTAACATTATAAAATATATTATTAATGAATGAATTTGATTTTTTTTAATCCCAAAATTATATTATACATAATTATTACATTATCATCTTATTATTTAAATATTTTTAATATTTATTATATCATCCAATTCAATTGCGATCAAATCCGATGAAACATCACCAAATTAAATTAAAAAAAAAAAAAACTTCAAATATTTATATCATCAAACTAGTGAAATAAGCATCAACTTAACTCAGAGAAATTATTAGGTGTGGAGTCTAGATGTAGCTTTTTGTCTGGACTCCGCACGTAATAATTTGTCCTTAACTCGATAGTTCTTTGGCTTGTTGAATAAGTGACTCATTCACATGGAGAGAACAGTCCAACCTTCATGGCCATTCAATGAAGATGTTGAGCAATGGAGAGAGCTTTTCTGTTCAATTTAGCTTATAGAAGCTAGCAAACCAAGAGATATCCTCAGCTTTAGAATGTTAGATTACCTGAAGGAGTTCAAAATCAAGCATCAGTGCTTCAAGCTCAGTCCTCTAAGAGCTGAAATTTATTTCTTTTGGAAGAGTTGCCTTTGGGTGTTCGCCTTGATGGGTATTTTGGTAGTATGTCTGCTGTCAAAACTCTTTAATATGCTCAATTTCTACTTCCTCTTTTTTGGGACGGATACTTTACTATTTTATATGCTATTTTTAGTAAAAGCAAAAAAACAACGATATAAAACTGTCCCAAACAAAACTTTAGGTTTGATTTGAGACTTTTTTTTTACTGCTTCTTAAAACAACTCTTAAAACAACTTTTAAGAACAAAAATTAATATTTGTGTGGTTCAAAGCTGCTTTAAAAGTAGTAAGAAAGATATCACAAACGAAGCCTAATAGTAAGAAAGTCGTTCCAAACGAATCTTAGGCTTCGTTTGAGATGGCTTTCTTACTACTTCTTAAAACAGCTTTTTGATGTTAAATTTTTAATTGTTGAACTAAAAATTTGTTTAAGAAATAGTAAGAAAACCGTAACAAATGACGTCTTAATCAATCTCATGAAAAATTCTTTCAATCTCAATTAATCAACTTTTTATACAAAAACAAATGGATATCCCACACCCTTTCACTTGTTCTTGAACTATACCACAAAACTATGTGCATACTATCAATATATTTAAAAAGGAACACAATCGATAATATTTTTTTCTTCACTGTTATATTTCCATTCAATACACAAAATTTTAATCCTTCTTGTTCGGATTCAACGCACAGAGATTCATCACATTATGCTATAAATTGGCTTACAAATACTTAAAAACTGATTAAAATCAAACTCTACAAAGAACAACTGAAACAAAATTGACATGGAAATATCTTTAAGCTTTTGTTAGAATGTTCACCTCACGCACTTCTATTGTTCAAATATTCCCTTTACATAGATCATACCTTTCTCACTGAGCTGTAGCTCCTTCCTCATCTGCTCCACTTGCTGATCATCCCCACGTACAATGATCTCAGAAAGGTTTCCTTCATTCCCTACTATAATCTTCACCTTTATCTCCTCTTTCCTTGATGCCCGTTGCCAGTAATAAACTCCCCTGATCCATGAAAGAGTGCGACAACTCAGTCAGCCATTGATGAGCTTTACAAAAAGCTTCAATAAGAAAAGCGATTAGCTACCAAAAAGCTCTTTTTCAAACTGTATACTATCTGATTGTTAAGATTGAGGTCACAGATTTTAGTCTAATCTATTAATAGATCTTCAGAGAATTAAAAATTGTAATTTTTTCCTGTATGACAATTTAAATTTTAATAAATCGTTGGGTCTTGCTACAAATAAGATTTGGTAAATCATGAATATCAAAATTTAGTAAATCATGAGAGGATTAAAATCTAAAAATTATTTGGCATTCCAACTACTAAATCTGAAAGTATCCTACTTTCAAGCAGTAAAATTATTTTGGCATTACAAATACCTGGCTTGGTTAAAATCTTATCAATGTCACATGTCTTTGTTTGGGACGGCTTTCTTCCGTGTTCTTAAAATGACTTTTTAGTACAAATTTTTTAATTTTTGTATTAAAAAAGAGCTTTAAGAAGCAGTAAAAAAGTTGTCATAAATTATTAGGTGCGAAGTCCGGACGTAGAGATACGTCCGTACTCCAATAAGTTGACACGTGGAGTGGACACGTGGATATTCAAACGGATTTATTTTTTACTTTATATATTTAATGTGCCCGCAAAACTTTAAGCCAAACACATCAAAAGCGCAGCCAAAACGCAGGTAAAGCGCAATCAAAACACAATAAAAAAACACAGCAAAGGTGCAGTTAAAGCGCAACTAAAGGGCAGATAAAGTGCAACCGAAGCGCACTCAACGTATCACATTTTAAATAGATATTTGGAGGTATGTCTACGTCCAGCTCCGCACCTAATAATTTCTCCTTAAACGGAGCATAAATCTTATCTAGATAAAATTTATATGTTATCACTCATCATTTCAAAAAATATATAAATATTAAAAATAAAATCAAAAGAAGGGAAGCCATTGGCTTACGCGAGTGGGCTTAGCGCCATGAGCCAGAACCAGTTGTTGCCTCCCTCCGGAATGGCAATGGAGAGGACGAGGCCGACGCTTGCAAGGCTAATGCAGGTGCAGAAAGTGAGAAGCGCTGCCTGGCCTCTGCTTGGCACCATCATTCCTTCAAAGCTTTCGTCGAACACATTGCAGGCATGATATTTATTAGCCATCAAACGTTTCAACAAAGTAAATAGATAGAAAGTGAAAGAGAAAGAGAGAGATACGTGATAGTCTCGCCTCGGTCGGAGATGTTGAAATTATTTCGAGTGAAGAACGAAAGGATCTCCCCAGCCACTTGATTTGGCCTAGCAGCTCCTCCTTTCACAAAATTCTTCTGCACTATCTGAAATTTTCGAAATCCCCCCAACAAAAAAATAAAGCTCCAAATCGATGAATGATTCCACTACAATTGGTTTCAATTTAGGAAGAGAGAGATAGAGAGAGAGAGAGAGAGAGAGAGAGAGAGAGAGAGAGTTTTGAAGATGACCTTGGATTTAACAGAGCGCTTGATGAGGGACCAAAGGCCTGGTACTGAAATCACGAAAAGCCCCAAGGACGTATAATAGCTAGCCGGAGAGTACGTCGCCTCGCCGACGCCGGCTACCGCGATATCCGCCGCCGCCGTCGAGGCATCGAGCAGGAAGGAGATTTCGTAGGGAGGGTAAAGCCGGACTATTGAAAGCCTCTCCCTTTTCCGGTGAAGCGATGGATGAGTAAGGAACCGGCTGGAGCGTAGCCGGCATGGGGCAGTGGCCGTAAGTGCCGGTGAGGAAAGAACCAACGCCATTATTCGTGTGGCTCACGCGTTCCAATACAGAGAGAAAAAATATATACATTAATAAATGTATATAGGCATGGTACTAAGCCAGATTTATTAATTTGATATAGCTTTATCAATGTTAATCTTTACCTTATTTTTGAAAATAAGATAAATTTTCATTAAAATATTTTTCCAATTTGATCAAAATTAAAAACAAAATATTCACAAAATATGACAAATTCAAAAGTGCTTGATTTCTTGCATAATCTCATTTTATGTAATTTTCTTTAGTTTTCATTAATTAAAGAAAATCTCATCCTTAAAAAAATTGACTATCAAAGATAATTTTTGCATTTATTAAATTCCTCTATTAATGTAGTTAAAAATGAATTAATAGTTTCATTCCATTTTTCTTATTTGGAATTTTCATAATTAATCATAAATTGGTCCAAATTTGCCATAAATATTCAAAAAATACCCTTAATTTTTTGGGAAAATAAACAACCATTTTTATTTTGATTAAAATATTCATGTTTATAATGTAAAGAGATGCATTGAAGCAAGCAAGGACGTAATAGCCATAATGAACTTGAGGTATTCCTATAGATTCCCCTGTTCGAGAAATTATTATGTGAGAATAAAGAAGCTATGCTGAGCCAAATCAGAATGTGTCACGTCACTCATTTGTTGTGTACTGTGACTATGTATCACTATGTATCAGATGAAGTAACAAGTTCCAATTTACCTCTGAACGGTTCGATATCCACACAGAATACTCTCTCCCGCTAACCTTAGCTAATTAGGTGACTGTAAGTTGCTGTGAAAAGACAATCAAGAGGTGGTTGATATGTTGGAGGCCTTCAAGGAGCAGGTCGAACAGGAGATTGAAATAAATGGGTTAGTTTTGACCTAGGTAGATTATTTGAACTCTCAACTAAGCAATTCATAGAGGAAGATTAACTAAGATGTCATCCGAAATAAATTTTTTATTTATTTATATTTTAATATGAAATGAAAAAATGATCACTATTCTATAAATTTTTTTTTTTTTTTATTGAACAGTGAAGATCATGACAATCTTTATTGCAAGCCAACAGTAGCAATGGTGGTCTGCAATGGCGATCACTAACAACAATGATGCAGCCTCTTAGATGATTTCATGCTTTGCCAAGCTTCATTAACTGTCGTGAGGGTGGAATTCAGTATGACAGAAGCCACAAACTACACTAATCTTCTCCTTCCTCACCAGAACCTGCAACTACAATATATTGTTCAAGAAGGTGCAAATTCTTCCCATTTTTCACTTCAAATCAGGTCAAGGCTTCGTTTGCAACGACTTAAATCAACTTTTCAGAATTTTTGCACTAAAAATCTGCTTTAAGAAACAGTAAAAAAGCCGTCCCAAACGAAACCTAAATTGCACCTAAGACATATCAATGTGTCCATAAAACATATAACCAAACACCCACCAAATTTATTTCTCTATATAATGTAGTCCATAAAATATATGTAAGATCAAGCACAATATTACAATCCTTTCTCAACAATGCACATTACAAACAACAGAACATAGCATTCCCACCAACTAAATATTAATGTGCGCAGTGGAATACAAGAAAGCAAAATCTCCATCAGAACATTGTAAATCCAGCGCCAATTATTGCAAGGAAAAGAACTCTTAAGGCAAATGAGAAATTTTAATGGCTAACCAGTTCGAGAGTGTCAGTTTTCTCTTGCAGGCTGAGAAGCAGGTTGTCGAAGCTCTTTTTAAAAGAGTCGACACCCTCAAGCTCAAGCTGAGCCCCAACCTCGTTCCAGTCGATACCTAACTTCTCAAGCGCGTTATAGACGCCTTCGGCCTCGGAAACATTGGCGTCGATGGTCCTCGAGACAGTTCCATGGTCAATGAAGGCTTGCAAGGCCTGATCGGGCATTGTCGACACCTAAAACCAGACAAAGTTTGAGAAGAAAATAAAAAATTATGCAAATTATAGTAGAGAAATGTGTGCGGATGAAGGCTTCGTTTGGGACGGCTTTCTTATTGCTTCTTAAAGCAGCTTTTCAGTAATTTTTTGTACTTAAAAACTGTTTTAAGTTGTAAGAAAGCCGTCCCAAACAAAGCCGAGTTACAAATATTAGCCTAACATGCAAACTATTTATCAAATTATCAAGAATAGGCATCCTATATTTGCATTGGACTTTGTCTCATTATCTTTTAGCATATCCTAATCATCTGCATATGTCATAGAGTGAAAATAAGGTAAGTAATTCAAATTTAAGGACATTCTCAAAACGTTGAGAGCATATAGCCATCAATTCAATTACTTAGATATGAAAAAAAAAATTGGCTCAATATATTCTGATTAAACTTTTTATCAAGATGGGTCTCAGAACTATTAAATTTATGTTCTGAAAAAATTTTAAAAAAATCAATTTATTCACATGTATTGCACACACTTCAAAGCAACTTCAACAACTTTAAGAATCATCCAAACTAAATTTTCCTATTAGTTAATTGGAAAAAAATTGGCTCATGATATTTAGACCAAATGAGTTTCAAAATCATTGGATTTTCTTAAGACGAGTGCAATAAGGCAATTGATTGATTCATTGTATATTTTATGCATACTCGTGAAAAGGTTGGAGTAGCTTTAGTGATAGATAAGATTAGAGAGAGCCATCCTAGATGGTTTTGTAACATAAAATGTTGGCCTTCTGATAATCTCGTTAGAAGAGTAGACATATTAGATCTGACCTAAAAGATTGGTTATAAAATATTAGAAATGATCTTTATTTATAGATTTAAATGAGAATTTGACTCTTACTAAGACACAATGAAAAAAAAAATATTCATGTAGTCGACCCACATAGTGGGATAAAAGCTTGATGTTGTTATTGTTTTTTTTTTTTTACAAAGCCAATCCAGCTTTTAGACACATACAGACCAAAATTTGGCACCCAAAATTCGACAAAGTTATTTTTCTTTCATCTAACCAAATCAACAACCATATATAAAGAAATATACTATTTTTATGTTGATCAAATGTTGTGTCTATGAAAAAAAAAAAGTAGCATCAATACTCACCGTGTCAGGGCCGATTAAAGGATCAACATAAAGTGTGTCAGGATATGCAGGGTTCTTGACACTTGTTGAGGCCCATAGCAGTCTCTGCTTCTTAGCACCTTTCTTAACTAAAGCATCCCAACGTGGTCCAGAAAATTTCTTCTGATAGAGCTTGTATGCCAGGGTTGCTTGAGCTACAGCTGCCTGCATAACATTCTCGAATAAATACATGAAATATTCAAACACAGAGAGATCCAGTGGCAAGTTTTACCTTTCCTCGGAGATTAAGTGCTTCAGGTGTCGCAATCTTTTCAAGCAGTTTATCCACGAGAGTGTCAACACGGCTGACGAAGAAGGATGCCACACTAGTTACCCTGGATAAATCACTTAGCCCAGACGCCTCAAGACCATCCAAGTAAGCATCAATAACTGCCTCATATCTAGCAAGTGAGAATATCAGCTGTAGGAAAAAAAATACATCTTCATGAGAACTTCAGAACATTACAACGTAAAACCCTATAAATATTAAACTAAGCACGTAGGAACTGCAGCATCCATCAGAGGTAGTACTCATAAACCTCTCCAGAACAGAAATTTGTACTAAAAAATTCAAGATTTTCTTCCAGCCCAGTTGCGCAAGTTTGGAAATATTGGCAGGCCCTGAAAGACGGTTTATAAGGCCATCTTTACATTACACGGGGAATAGAAGAGGGAGCTTAGGAGGGGATTTGGAATAACTTGGCCACAAATTTAGCGCACAAAATAAAAGAACTTTAGATAAAAATTGGCTGTGGTAATATACTTTTGAAAATTGATTAATAGATAGATGAAAAGCGTCATTGAAATAAAAACAGCAAGAAATATTTATCTACACAGAGGTGGATGAATAAAAGATACCACAAGACGACGACGACAACAACAACAACATCAAGCATTTATACCACTACGTGGGGTCCGCTACATGAATCCTTTTTCTCCATTGTGTCCTGTTAAATGTCAAATTCTCGTTTAAATCTAATAAAGAAAGGTCATTCCTAATATTTTCTAACCAAGTCTTTTTAGGTCTGCCTCTACCTTTCTTAACATAAGTCAAATCTAATACCTCTAATCTCCTAACCGGGTCATTGGAAGGCCGCCGTTTTATGTGACCAAACCATCTAAGGCGACTCTCTCAAATCTATCTTTTACTGGAGCTACTCCAACCTTTTCACGTATATGCTCATTTCGTATCCTATCTCTAAGGGTAAAGCCACTCATCCACCTGAGCATCCTCATCTCTGTCACACTTAACTTAGTATTATGCTTCTCTTCTAATGGCCAACATTCAGCACCATAAAGCATTGCAGGCCTCACTACCATCTTATAAAATTTTCCCTTAAGTTTGAGGGGTACTTTTCTATCACACAACAAGGCCGATGCATTCCTCCACTTCAACCATCCAACTTGAATTCTGCTGATAATATCCCCATCTATTTCACCATCACTCTGAACAATAGATTCAAGATATCTAAAACGTGTACTCTTATTAATGACTTGATCGCCCAAAGTCACAATACCCTCACTAGGTCTATTACTACTAAAATTATACTCCATATATTCCATTTTAGATCTACTCAAGCGAAAACCTTTAGTCTCTAATGTTGACCTCCATAATTCAAGTTTAATTTCAACTCCCTCTCTAGTCTTATCAACAAGAAGAATATCATCAGCAAAAAGCATTCACCAAGGTACATCCTCTTGCAAATGTCTAGTACTAAAGCAAAAAGATATGGGCTTAAGGCTGATCCTTGATGTAACCCAACCGAAATAGGGAAATACTTGGTCAAACCACCTTGTGTTTGAACACAAGTAATAGCTCTTGCATACATATCTTTAATGATTTGAATATAAGCATTATTAACTCCTTTCTTTTTAAGAACTCTCCATAGCACTTCTCTTGGAACTTTATCATATGCTTTTTCTAAATCAATAAATATCATAAGTAGATCCTCCTTATTTTCTCTATATTTCTCCATCAAACCTCTTAATAAATGTATGGCTTCTATAGTCGACATACATGGCATGAATCCAAATTGATTTTGAGAAACATTAGTATCACGCTGCAACCTATGCTCCATAACTCGCTCCTATAGTTTTAAAGTATGACACATTAATTTAATTCCTCTATAATTCACACAATCTTGTGCATCACCTTTATTCTTAAAAATATGAATTAATACACTGATTCTCCACTCATCTAGCATCTTTTTAGTCTTCAAAATAGTATTAAAAAGTTTAGTAAACCAAGAAATTCCTTCATCTCCAAAGCATTTCCACACCTCTATTGGAATATCATCATGTCCAACAGTTTTTCCACCCTTCATTTTCTTTAAAGTCTCTCTAGCTTCGGTTTTATTAATACGCCGATAAAAACAAAAATCTTTATTTTCATTTAGGGTGCTAAGGTCACTATAGTCAATCTTATTTTCACAATTTTCATTAAAAAGTCTAGCAAAATATCTCATCCACCTTTGTTGAATATCATCTTCTAAGAAAAGTATTTTTTTATCTTCATCCTTAATACACTTCACTTGAACTAAATGTCTAAATCCTTACTACTCTTATCTCTTTATTTGGCTAACTTATACATATGTCTTTCTCCCTCCTTAGTATCTAATCTATTATATAAATCACTAAAAGCTAAGGTCTTTGTATCGCATATTGCTTTTTTAGATTCCTTACGAGTCTCTTTATATCTTTTCCAATTATCAGAATTTTTAAAATTAAACCAATTTTTATAACAAATTTTCTTATACTTAATCTTTTCTTGCACATTTGGATTCCACCACCAACTATTTTTACTATTAGGAGCTTTTCCCTTTGATACTCCAAGCACATCTTTTGCAATATTATTAATATCACTAGCCACTTTTTCCAACATAGCATTAGCATCATCATGCACACATAAAATCTTAACATCTAAAATCTTACTCTCAAAAATATTTTTGTTAATATTCTTTAAATGCCCCCATCTAATCCTAGAATATCGTTTTACTTTTTTTTTATTATCTGCCCCTTTATCTTAAAGTCCAAAACTAATAATCGATGTTGAGTACATAAATATTCAGTCGGAATAACTTTACAATCTTTACAATCTAAACGATCTAATTTTCTTATAAGAAAATAGTCAATCTGGGTTGTATTATATCCATTTTTATAAATGATGAGATGCTCATTCCTTTTCTTAAATAAGGTATTAGCAATTGAAAAATCATAAGCTAAACAAAAATCTAATATGGTCTTACCACCTTCAATAAAAGATACCACGAGTCAGATAAAAATAGCTACACTACTCAATGAGGAAATAGACTAAGGCTTCATTTGGGACGATTTTTTTACTGCTTCTTAAAGCAGCTTTTTAGTACAAATATTTTAATTTTTATACTAGAAGGCTGCTTTAAGAAGTAGTAAGAAAGCCGTCTCAAACGAAACCTAAATGTTTAGCATGTAGGTAGCGTAAGAGGACAAAAGAGCTTGACCTTAGAAAACCCTTAAAAAGTTTTAAGAAAATAGTGTAATCTTGGCTTGAGATATTGACGATACACCAACAAAAGCTTAAAAATGGCATTCTAACAGATCTAGACATCCCAAAAAATTACATTCTACCAGATCATAACATATAAATTTGACAGGA
Organism: Dendrobium nobile; assembly: GCA_022539455.1. Lineage (NCBI taxonomy): Eukaryota > Viridiplantae > Streptophyta > Magnoliopsida > Asparagales > Orchidaceae > Dendrobium > Dendrobium nobile. The sequence goes on along the minus strand of CM039735.1, from coordinate 3,303,478 downwards.
GAGCAAGTAAGAAATTTCATGTAAGAATTACCAACATAAATTTTCTCTAAGATGAGTTTTAAGGGGTGAAACTTAAAGTAATAGAAAGAACAATAAATAAGTATCCTTTAGCATGGAAACTGAACTGTAGATATATAGGTTGGAAAAGCATATTATTGTAAACATACCGTAACATTGACGCTTATACCGTTGGAAATAACTTCTTTGATAGAAGGAACACAATCTGCAGTAGCTGGAATCTTTATGTAAACATTGGGACGACTAACCACTTTGTGCAACCATTTTGCAGCTTCAATGGTACCATCTGTATCATTAGCGAGTCTAGGAGAGACTTCAACTGAAACATAACCATCTCCTCCATCTGTTTGCTCATAAATAGATTCAAACAGTTTGCAAGCATCTTGAATGTCCTTTATGACAAGTTCCCAATAAGCACTTTCAATATCGTTTCCTGACGCAATGAGTTGCCTGAATGTCCAAGAAAGGAGAACTTAGAGTTTGTGTTAAAAAGCATAACAAAAAATCCACGGTTTCCCCAAGTCCCACCCCTGCCAAAGATCTAGAGAGGTTTAATTTAAGCAGGCCGAATATGACCCAAAACAAATAACAATACAATATATTTCAAATCTTCACAACTTAAATGAATTCTAACCACTAATCCCTCTCTTCATTACCTGCTACTGTTCTGAAGCTTTCAAGTAATATCATTCATTCTTCGCATAAATTCATCGCAAATCAGCAAAAACAAGTAAAAGAAGTAATCTACAAAACCAAACTAGAATCCGAAAATGTCTTCCCTAAATAATTCAAACTCAAGTGACTAGAATAGATTGATTAAAAATGGAATGTGAACCACCCTTAGGTACTAGTGGAACCTTCACTGCTGCTTATGTAGAAGCTTTAATCTGATGACTTTAATCCGACGGAACATCACTGAGGAAGAAGCTTTTCCTGGACCATTTCCATTTACATCATTCTTGTACAACAGCAAGATGGATACTTCTTCTTTTTTTTACTTTAAATCCAACCTTTCCACTAATATTAGATCCATGACACTTTCAGAATAACTAATCATACGCCTAAGAAAAATTGAATAAAAGCAGTTTTGATATGTCATTTCTTTCAAAGAGCCAAACGAACAAAATATATAGTATACAAAAAGACTAAATAATTTAAAACTGGGATAGCTTAGGAAAAATAAATCAAGGTAAGGTTTTCATTCTAAATGATATGGATTATTCTTTTATTTTCCTTTATTTTGTTTATTATTGTAATAATTTCATGGTTACTATACCTTCGTTCCAACATACAAGTCATGTTCACACTTAGTCAACTAGACATGAAACTCCTTTCCCTACATTCACAAAAGCAAACAATTATTCCAATATCTTCCCAATATATCTAGGAATAAACATTGCACTTCACCAATCAAAGCCCTCATCATTACTAGACCTAACATGGGTTGAGTGAACACCTTGTTTGATCGACTAGACCAGAGAAAAAACCAAGCTTAAGCAAGTTTTAATAATAAGTTCCATGTTGACCCAAATTATCTAATCAAATTGCAATTTTAGTCAAATTTGGGCAAGAATATCACCATATGACACAACCCTAACAAAATATCATTATGTGCACTACACCAGCTTATTCGACTTGAAAAATGCTTAGACTTGGCCTGAACTTCCAACCCGATTACCGAGTTGGATCAAGTTTGGGCAACGCTCCAAATTGATCCCATCCATTCTGAGCTAAACCAACCCGCCTAGTCCAATACCCCTCTCTACCCATCACCTAATCACAATTTAATCCTAGCTCACCGCTACACAACAACAAACCCTTCAACTTGTCAACATCCACCTCAAACATCTCTTTATATTTCTCTTCTTCTCAATTTACCTGTAGTTATCAAGCTCAGTGTACGAAAAAGAAATTAAAAAAAAGCAAGTGAAGAAAGAAAACTCTACTATTTTAAGCCAATTTAATATCAAAGCATGATCAAGCCTCCTTCATAGATTAATTTGATATCAAATCGGGACTCAATCACATGGAAAAATTGCAAACGAGTCACCTGAAAAAAATCAGATTTCTTATTTCACTCTTCCTGATCTCTAACACTCCAAATCTTCCTTAAAGAAGCCTACCATTTCCTAAAATCCTCTAAAAAAGAATTCTTGCTTTGACTATAAATAATAATAATATGATTATTAATAATTTAAAACTCAACCATGCTTCCTTAATCATCCCCAAAACATAAGAATTTTGACCATGTGACCTAACAAAATTGATTGAAATTTATAAAACCTCGTCCAAATCTTGAATCCAAAGAGGACCTACACAACTGAACTCAATCCTAACTTAAACTAAGGACAACTTGAATCGTCTAACCAAATTGGGTAGACAAACAGAACCAATTCACTAGACCAGTGAAACTCAAATCAGTTCGATTGAATTCATTCAGATCTAATTTAGTCAAACTGGCCTACTATCCATTTTGGACTAACTGGCCGAAAAGAAGAGAAGAGAGCAACTTCTTCCTTTCTTCTGGCATCCTATAAAACTCACGACAAAATTTAAGAATTTAGGTCTCTTCCTTGCAGCAACATTAGTTAAACATTGTATATACATTGCAATTTAAAGTATTTGAAACCAACATAAAAGTTTAGATTGACTTTTTTTTTAATGACAAAACTAGTTTCATGCATAAAAATTATGCTAAAAAATTTCTGCAAAAATACATAACCTTATCAAATGCGTTTTCTTGCTTTGACTTGCTATAAACAAAGGGTTGCAAATACTACAAATTTCATGTCATGAACTTAACTTAGGTGATCTTACTATTTATCTTAACACTAGCATAACCTAATTCAATAGCTAAATATGCCTTTAAATTATATTTACAGCTTTACATTTCGTTCAATTAATGTGTATATATTACATTTCCTGCTAGCTGCAGCTTTACTTGTTAGCATATCTGCATATTATTACTTGATACATACCATCATGACTATAGGATGGGTTAGAAATAATTAAATACAAGGCAGAGAACATTGACCAAAGGCTTAATAAAGTCATTAAGCTTGAAATATTTGCTTATATCATGCACTGCACAGTCTGCACGGTAAGAATACTTGTATAGATTAGTCAGTGTTAAGTTTAAGCCTACTGTTGTTTCCTACAGGAATCAAAGCCATAGAAAGTACCATAATCTCCTTTATAATGACAATTTTGTAGCTATCAGCCCTCAAAACCACAACAAGATTTCTTAAGTATATCAAATCCATTCTATGTTGATGATGATGCTGATAATACTATTGATTCTCACTCTCTTGTCAAAAACAATATAAGAACCGATATTTCTTAAGGTCAATATCATTCAATAGCTGAATCTTAAACCATCCCACTTATGATAGATCTTTTAGAAACCCAGCATTAATCTTACTAAAGATATTGAGGACCATAATCCCCTTCCTATAATGATAAAGAAGAATATTCTCAGTTATAAGATGAACCTATGAATCTGAAACTTGATCGTGCACTTGTGCTTGCACCAATTCTCTACTTTCAATTTACATAAGAAACTAATTTAGAACGAGGCCAAATCCAAATTCAAGTTTGGTTGGTTTCTAATAAAGTTGTTTGTTTAGTTGAGTCTTTCAATAGACTTTTATGTGAATATTTGTTATGATTCATCTCCCTATTGGTCATCAAAACATTGATTATTAGATATGCAATTATTAGATCTACAAACTAAGCAAGAAAACATAACAAAAAAAAAAGAGATGATGTTTGTTGAGTATTACCCGAATTGTTCATCATAAGCATTGGATGACGAGATCGCCTTCTGAAAGATCTGTCATAAATAAGATAAAAAACTCAACACCAAAATGATTAAACAAATAATGAAGCATGTAAAGGTTCATGTAAATGCAAGCACCCATGTGACACATGCACAGTTTGACATTCTAGAAGCTCTGATATCTAAGAAAAGCATAAACATATAGCATATGACTAATTAAATTACCGTTGGATTGCTGGTGACACCCCTAACCCCACTAGCTATGAGCGGCAAAAGATCTGTAACAGGACGGCAGAGATTATCATACCACGGTGATTGTCCTTGGCTTTCATATAGGTCATGGAGGGTTGTTCGCTTTGTTGTGGATCCATTTCCATCTTGAGAACACTTCACACTGCTTTACACAAGAACAAGTTATCCATCGAAAGAAAAAACTTAACTAATCTCGGAGTGAAAACAATGCAATACCCAAATTAACGAGGAAGAAGAAGCAAAGTAAAAAACAATCAACAAAAGCAAATAGTACGACCTCAATCTGCACATAACATGCAACTCTGACTACTGGAATACTTTCTAGCAAAGAATGGAGATATACATAGCCCTTACTTTTGTAATAACATAATTTTTGTCAAGCCTTAAAGGTAAATTTTATAGAACATCAGTTAGCTTAGCTGGCAAAAATGGGAATGTTAGAGAAAGATTAAGAATGCTAAGATGGATATATGGCATATCTTGGTAATATAGATTGAGAAATAATTACATCAAACAGATGGTGGAATCGGCACTGAGAGAAGATAAGTCAATGAAAAATAGACTTGATAGTTTGAGCATATACAACTAAGGGTACAAAATATAAAAATAAGGTAAGTTGACAAGATTTCTGTCAAAGGTTTATAAAATAAAATGGTTTAGCCAAAATTAATTTGGATTGAAGTCAAGCAAAAAGATTTGTGCACAATAGTTTTAGACCTCCTGTATCACTCAACAAGAATAAATAGAGGATTTATAAAGCAACCCAAATATCCAGCAAAGAACTATTGATGACGATCATGCTGATGATGAATTACTTTTTCATTCACACATTTCCAATTTATAGAAGTAAAGAAATTTCCAAACATTTTTCAATAACAAAGTTATCACTAAAGGAATCTTCCAGCTTCAAGGTATTGCATTATTTGGGTATCAAGATCCATAATTAGCTTAAGGAGCCTTTACCTTAGCCATGAAATGGTACTAACATGCTCCAAATATTAGCATAAGGAGACAAATACTGAAATTTGGCATTTTCTTGTCAAGACAGAGTCGTCAGGCCCATTACTAGAATGGTAAGAAAAGCAACAATCACAGTAACTTGTTCCCTCAAAAAGTGCACAAAACTAACTTCATCTATCACATATTGTTTGTCCCTTCAAACCTTTCAAACCTACCTGACATGTATAGTTGCTTCTAACTTCGCTTCACGAGGAAGTCCAGCTCCTCACCATTAATAAAAAGATTTACCTTTTTACAATCCTTAATTATGCATTAGCATCCTTACAACTGCCCAATAGCGGCAAATGGCTCGGGGAGAAAAAGGTAATTTTAATGGGCAAGAAACATTGAAGAGAAAAAAAAAGCCGGAAGATAACAGCAAGAGAAACTCACATCAAGGAGAATCCCCCGGCGCGATTTCCGCTTACAGAAAGGCTCAAAGAAGAAGAGCGCCGCCCGATCGGAGCCCGCAATCGGAAGCCAACAGAAAGCTTGGGCTCTGACGATCGGGATGCCGTCGAGGAAAGCGAAGCTGCGCCCGCAAAACTAGAGCAGGTGAGCTTAGATACCGAAGCCATAGATCCTAAAGAGAAGAGAGAGAATTTAGGGCTTTGGGAGAGAAGAGAACGACATTAGGTAGGAAGAGAGATCTGTTTATAGATCGCCCGCCACTATTGGTCGTTGGGAGGGTTGGTAAGAGTCGGGCCGCCCGTAACCTCAGTCATGATGTCGATTGAGGATTTATTTCTAAAATTCGCAGTGATATATATACCTATACTTTTATTATAAAATAACATGAGTTTCTTCTTCTAGTAAATTTTGATCATTTATTTTATTTATTTTTAAATTATCTCCATTATAATATAAATAATTAATAATTCAAAAAAATAATACTTATATAATTTAATGCTATTTATATTGACCTCATTTAATATTAATTTTAAAAGTTTTGAATGTTTTAATTTCTCGTCTAGACTCCGCCACCACCTCTTTTCATGTTTCTTAATTTATATGTTTCCCATTTAATTATATAAATATGTTCTTAATTTAACTGTATTCTTAAGAACCTTAACTAATATAATATTGACTCTTCGTAATTTATCTTAGCCTTCCGTTTTCAAATCTAACCGTTCATATTATGTAACCTTTCATATTCACTTGCGGACCTTCGATTTTCTCATAACCTCTCGAAAACACTTCATATTCGCCTGCAACCCTTCATTTTCTCACAACCGTTCCTCTTCCTATAATATAGATATATATTACCTTTTTTATTTGTACCCAAACTCACTATTTTGAAAATCAGACCAGACCGGTTCAACCGTGAAGCGGTATGATGGCCGATCCGATCAAGCTTCAAAAACAGCTCTACATCGAACCGGATCAAACTAGATTGAACTGAGGCCGATTTAAAAAAATATTTTATTTTTGTTTTAATTAAAAATTTTAAAATTTATTTTAGTTTATTAAAATTTTTAAACTTTTTATTATTAAATATGATAATTAATTTCACCATAATACATGCAAGTTATCTTAAATACCTCACATAATTTGTTTTGCGAAAAAGTGTACTTCTCACTTTATAAAGGGCTCAATGAAACATCCTCAAACTCCCCATATGATGTGGGACTAAAAAAATTGCATGAATAGTTTAAAATGTAAATTTGAGCTTATTTGGGCTAGTTGGGCTTCAAATTTTAGCTTAGTTGGCTATAAATTTGGATAATATGTATTATAAATTTGCTATTATATATTTTATGATAATTATATTATAAAATATTAACATTATAAATTTATATATTATATTAAATATTATTTTTATAAATATATTTAATTATAAATCTATAAATATATTATTTTTAAATGATATTTATATTTATAATTTTGTATTATATATATTTTTTTAATTTATAAATATTATTAAATGATCATATATTTAATTATTTATATTATATTAATGATCATAAATTTTTATATTATAAATTTATATATTATATCAAGTATTATTCTTATAAATATATTATTCTTAAATAATATTTATATGTATAAATTTTTATTATATATTTTAAAATTTTATAAATATTATTAAATGCTCATATACTTATATTATATGATTTTTATCTTATTAATTTTTAATAATATTATTATGTATTACGTCATCCGGTTCGACCCCGATTCGACCGGTCGAATCAGTCGAACCGTGAACCACTCACTCTTCCGATTCGTTGTCCAATCCGATTTTTACAACCTTGCCCAAACTTTCGTCATGAGAGCAACCCAACAGCTTGCTACCAAAACAACTTCTACATCTTGCGCGCGCACCTGACTACATATCCATCTCGTGTTTTATTTCTTTTAGAGAACTCAAAGCCTAGATGCAGCTACTTATGGTGCTTGATTGTTTGGGGCAAGTTCAATATGTGAGTTCAAGACAAGTATCCCTTCTACTTCTTTATCCTCTTCTGAACTTGTTATATTTATTTAAGTAGAACTTCTGCTTACCCTCTTCCTCCAATTATTATATTTTGATTTGTCTCGGAGCTAAGGTTGCTGGTATCTCTCTTCAATGATCCTTGTCTGCAATGCATCTTTTTTTTTTTTAATGTTTCTGCTTCCTTTAGCTAACTTTTATTTGCTTTCTACTTACAACTTGGCAGTCGATCTTAAAGAAGCTGCATGCCAAAGTCTATTGTCAAATCATCCAGAAGTTTAGGTAAACTTCATATCCATGTACTACGGAAGTTAAGCTTTCATTCGATAATATGATAAAGACCTTAAAATTATGCTTGCTTGAATAGGTTAGGAATGAGAAGGTTGATAACTTTCCAGAGTTATTGAAGGAATGGAATTTATTTTCTCTCTAAGATTCCTTTCTTTCTTGTATCGAACTAATCTTCCTCTCACAATGTTATTTCCTCCTTGCAGAGAATTCACAGCCTAGTTGTATCTACATACGCGCTGGTTTGAGATAAGTAACCCTTCTACTTGATCAAATTCCCCGAATGCTATATTTAAGTGACACTTCTGCTTTTTTATCCTCTTCTCCAAGGTGCTATATTTGAATTAAACGTATCATACACATATTTAATAATTTGTCATTTAATTATGCTTTCTCTATGATTCCTGTCTTTTTTGTATTGAACTAACTTTTTTCTTTTATAATTTGATTTAATACAATGAATAAATCTTTTTCTAATTTGAAATTTCCTCATTTAATTTCCACTCCAAAGAAAAAAATTTATTGAAGTACTAAATAAATGTTGAAAATATAGATTGGACATAAAATATATATACTATATTTTATTAGATATAAATGTTTATTAAATATATTCACTAATAAGGTTTATTGAATTTGATGTTATGCTGGCAACTAAGAAGTTTAAATATTGTGGCATTATTCTTGAAGTAGGGATAAATTGGACAGACTATTCTCTATTATGGGCATCAAGTAAAGACAAGCTTCCAATGAATTATGAAGACGATGGATAAACCTTTAAAACATAGGAAAACTAATAGACTTGATTCAATTTTAGCAGTTCGGAAATATTAACTTGCAAATTTAACAGTCTAAAAATACTCACTTCAATCACATTGAATTCTCATCATCATAACATGCTCTATTTGATGAATTTATGTTGATATTGTCTTAGAAGACTAATTAATTTGAACTTCCTACTCTTTCAGTTCCTTTGAATTTTTTCATTAGCTTCAATATTTGGAAGAAAATTTTCCTCGAGGATTCTCATAAATTTTATCTTACAATATTCTTGCACAGTTCAGTGTTTTGCAGTGCGCAAATGTCATATCCTTCTATCATGAAAAATAATATATTATTATATTAATCAGAAGTACATTTAGTAGAAGTTGCGTATTATTTTCTTGATTTTTAGTATCTTGATTACATATGTTTTCGTGTTTTCTAATTGTATCATTTAGATTGAACTTTGAATTAGTATTAGTATTATTATAGATTTAAGAAGAACATATGATAAATCTAAGGGCTCATTTGGTCGGCAATATATATTTTAATTACATTAAGCAAAATGATGGTTTTTATAAATTTCATGTTTTTCTTTTTTCGAAACAAAATTGTATTTGAATTATCAATTTATTGAAATGTTGTAATTCTAAAATCAATTCAACAAATGTAGTTGACGTTAATTTTATTTAAAAATTCAAATTTATTACTTGATTTAAGGTAAATTGACAAATTTAGTTATGCTTTATGTTTTGCTCATTTTTCATGTGATTATAAAAATCTTATCTTTCTAAACTTTTTAGATTTTCTTATAAACTCTTTGATTTCAAATTACATTCACCTATAGTTAATTTCATTTTTTCTTAAAATAAGTTATTTATTTGCAAGAATTCAAATAACACGGTATTAACATCGATATAAGGCTATACAAATAAGAAGCATATATTCAATACACATAAAATTCAAATAAATTATTAGATACAAGTCCACCTCCCTCACGAATGTAAACACCCTTGCAAGTTCAATCCTCGGCAGGAGCAGTGTTGGGATGATGAGCCGGTCATCCCAATTTGTTGATATTTTCTACTTTTATGACAATTTTCCCTTTGGATGAATTCGCACATGTGTACTACAATTGTATTTTTTAGAGCTGATAATTTAAAATAATTTTAAGCATTATAGGTGTTTTATTGTTTTGCTTTCTTCTTTATTGCTCAAAGTATTGTGAAGAACTGTCAACTTCATTAGTTTTCATTTTTCTATCATGCTTAAAGTCTTCAATTATTACAAAACAAGCCATATCTTCCTTATTTTTTCATTTTAATATTGTTCGTTAATTCTGACTTAATGTTGATGTTAGCTCCCTCAATGCTGCATTTTTTGCTCTCTTGATGCACAAAATATTTTTAGTAATATGATTAAGAGGTGTTAGGAGAGGTCCCTGACCGTTCCTGACCTTGCTGACCATTGAAGGTGCTATGGTAATTTTTCCCGACATTCTGAAAATCGGACCGGACAACGAATCGGAAGAAGAAAAGGTTCACGGTTGTCCAACCGGATGACGTAATAAATAATAATAATAAGTTTTTTAGAGGTGAAAATTTGAAAATTTGTAAATATTTTAACATATAAGAGTACTTCATTTGGTAAAAATAAAATATTATTAACTAAAAAAATAAAATAAAAATTCCCAAAAAAATTTAAAAAAAAAATTCAAATTATAAAAATTAATTGTTTATATTAAAATTTATATCATATAATTTTTACTCAAGCAGTTTAACGAGCAAAAAAGAATCTACATAAACTTTATAATATATCTAATAAAAATATATATAAATAAATAGTAAAAATTAAATATTATCAACTAAAAAAATAGATATTATTTACATTATAAAAATTAATTTGAAAAAATTATGTTGTAGAGTATATATATGAAAGTATGAAACTACATGTGGCTTTTTGCTTTATAAGATTTAGTCCCATATCTCTTGGAAATTTTGCTTTGTGTAGTATTTATAGCTTTTTTGGAGTAATGAAGATATATGAGATAGTTGAAATTAACATTAACTTATGTGTTTAAAACAAATTTAAGAATTTTATATTTATATTAATTGTGATTATGTTTAATATTAAATAATTTATTTTAAAAATGTTGAATTGGCCGGTTTTAAAAAATTGGAACCGGTTGAACCGGCGGTTCATGCCAAAACCGGCCGGTTTGAACCAAATGCAGTTTTGAGGTTGAACCGGGCCGGCCTTTAGATTGGTTTACGGTTGAACCGGCCGGTCCGGTCCGATTTTTAAAGCCCTGATTTTTTTCATTTGAAGAGTTTCTCTCTCACAATATGTAGAAACATTCTCTTTTTTTTTTTTGTCATCTTGACACATTGTTATCAAAATATTTTGCCAATTTTTTTTTCCATCATGTAGGTATTTCACTTTATTGCTCATCATTTAAAATTTTGATAAGATTAAGTATAACACTTGTTTGCTTCTTTTATGACATGATTGCATTATCTCCATTCATTATATCGGCATTAGAGGGAAAGGTGGATTTTATTGAATAAATGGACAATTCTGAGCCTAATATCTATCATTAATCTCTGAGCTGTTTTTCATCCATATGATGGGTACATTTTGCTTTATAGTTTAGTATAATTTATATGAATGGATAGTTTATTCAATGTTAATAAAATTTCAAAATAATTGTATTATAATGTGCATAAATTTTGAAATTTTATAATAATATTTTCTTTCACTTAATTTCCTGACATCCAAACACTCATAATGAAATGCAATTCTTTGGTTCAACCCCTGTCTACGAGGAGAGATTATTAGGTGCGGAGTGCAGACGAGGAGAACCGTCTGCATACTAGTATAAAATCCAGCTAGGTACCGTTCGGTACCGCTGGTTACCACTAGGTACCGCTTGGTACCCTGTGTCTGTGCAGACGGTGCTCTCCCCGTCTGCACTCCGCACCTAATAATTATTCGTCTACGAGATGACGACTAAGGTATGGAATTCGTTCCTCTTTCTACCTTCGAGCAAGTGGTTTAATGTCGTCTTTGAATCATTTGTAGAGGGGAGAGATGAGTGGTTTAATTTTTATTTTTTACCGCCTTAAAAAAAAATAATTTTTGCATTTATTTGCAGCCCTTTAAAGTTCTTTAATTGAACTTTTTTATTCTATACTTTAGATATTCTTCGTTGTTGAGCTCTTGGAAGCTTTAAAAACGAATTGTCCTGAAATACTGCGGGTAAACACCTTGAAGGTATAGTGGTATTTCCAATGTGCTTTGCATTAAATTTCAACAAAACCTCCATGTTATTCATTGATTTTTCACTATAGTCTTAGAATTTACAACCTAGAAAATTATGTTGTCATTGTTTGCCAATTCATTTTTTAATAATTTTTTATTTCTATGGTGGTGCATCATTGACTCATAGAAGGAATCTTGACATGAAGTTGTTCTAACATGTTTGGCTTTGTGTTTAACATGATTGATAATAGTAAATCCATATCAATCTATACTGATTAAAGTACAGGAGCAGGTCATCTATGCGGGAAAACATCTGCAAATGATCCAGCTTGAGAATATCTTGCAAGAAGATCCAGTCGAAACAAGGAAAATATTTCAGTACCAATGAAGTGGATATTGGGGGTGTCAATATTTGACCCGACACGAGAACCCGACCCGAACCCGACCCGATTTCAAAACGGGTCGGGTTCGGGTTGACCCGACGGGTTGCCGGGTCAACCTGTGAACCCGGTTTAACCAAACCCCCGCTGCCGCGTGACCCCGCGTGACCCCGCTGCTGCCCGCGACCCAGCCCCGCGACCGCTCCGCTGTGACCACTCCGCGCGCAACCCCGCCCGACCACTCGGCGTGCGACCACTCGGCGTGCGACCACTCGGCGCGCGACGACCCCGCGTGCCCGCTGCGACCGCTCCGCTGCGACGACCCTGCGCCCCGCCCAGCTGCGAGCCTGCGACCACTACGCTTGCGACTCTGCGCGACCGAGCCTGCCCCGCGCGACCACTCAACCCAGCTTTTCCGGGTCGGGTCGAGTCAACCCGGCAACCCGCCGGGTCGGGTTCGGTTGGCATTTCTGACCCGCTTACCTAACCGGATCGGGTTAGGGTCGACCCGTTTGAACCCGAGTCAATTCCGGGTTCGACCCGAACCCGACCCGTGACGCGAAATTGACACCCCTAGTGGACATCATATAAGTTTGCCGCTTGCTTCAAAGACATTTAAATCATCATAACTGAATTTATTTTGCATCATATTCGTTATAACCAAATTGTAATATCTCATCATATTAGATTCCACAAAAAGATGAGAGCTAGGACTAATCTAGCAACATTAAGTACTCCCATTGAGGTTTTTGTCGATAATGATTTCAAGTGTGCGATGTGATTTTAATTCTCACTTAAATGATTTAAAAGATGTACCATATGTTATTAAGTTTGTATTAACTGTTATATACATAATATTGATGAGTTGAATTGCTTTGAGGCTGAAGAGACTAAGTGCAGTACTTGTTCGAGTATTCAATTATGGGATTTATGATTTGCTCCAAAATCATTTAAAAATGATATACGATGTAGTAGATTTTAAATTTATTTACCCTTCCAGCATTTTAAATATTCAGTGATCCTCTAGAGTTTTATTTAACATAGAAATTATTTCATTTACATATTATATATAAATAATATGTACATACACAAATATTCCATATAATATTCCTAAATTATTAAATATCAATTATATAGCATGTTGAAAATTAATGATAACTCTATAATATATATTTTTTATTTTTTAAATTTATTCATGTGCACCACGTGCACGTGCATTTTACTAGTGTGTGTGTATATATATATATATATATATATATATATATATATATATATATATATATATATATATATATATATATAGAAATACACAAATTTTATAATTTTTATATAAATCTCCAAAATAAAAATAGGCCGATAGGACTTAACTCAATTAGGATCAAGTAAATTCTAAAATTTTCATATTTATTTCATTATAAAATCTTATTATATTCATTTGATATGCAATAAATTTTAATTACATTAAATCAAATATAATTAATTTAATTAAATATATTAGATAATGATTAATTAATAATTTATTGATCTAATTTAACAACTTCTAAGTCAAAGTAAAACCAACTTACTTGAGTTATTACATTTTTTAAGATTAATAATTAAAGTTGACTTAAAACTATATATATATAATTTGATCAATTAAATATAAAAAATATTGATTTTTATAATTAATATTTTAAATATATAAATAGCCTAAGGCATGTAATGAGATTATATGAGCTACTCTTGCACTCAACGGGCGATGCTCATGAAAGAAGATAAGCATAAAATATGGGTATTAGTAAGCATGGCACTAGGGGTGTCAATTTCGGGTCACGGGTCGGGTTCGGGTCGAACCCGAACTGACCCGGATGGAAAACGGGTCGACCCTAACCCGACACGGGTAGAGAAACGGGTTGAAAATCCGAACCCGGACCCGACCCGACGGGTTGTCGGGTTGACCCGACACGACCCGGCACCGCGGCAGCACGCGGCGGCGCGATCGGCACGCGGCAGCAGGCGACGGCGGCAGCGCGCGGCAGCGCGCGGCACGCGGCAGCAGGCGACGGCGGCAGCGCGCGGCACGCGGCGGCTCGCGGCACGCGGCGGGGGCAGCGGGGCAGCGGGCAGGGCAGCGGGGCAGCGGCGCGTCACGCGTGGCAGCGCGAGCGCTGGGCAGCGGGGCGGGCAGCGGCGCGTGGCAGCGGGGCAGCGGGCAGGGGGCGGGGGCAGCGGGCAGGGCGGGATTTCGAAATTTTTTAAACTAAACGGGTTGGCGGGTTGACCCGGCAACCCGCCGGGTCAACCCGGACCCGACCCGTTTTTTAAACGGGTCAATTTCTGGAACCCGAACCCGACCCGTTTTGGAATCGGGTCGGGTCCAACCCGGATTTTCCGGGTCGGGTCCGGGTCGGGTTTTCGTGTCGTGTCAAATATTGACAGCCCGACATGGCAGTATGATGATATCCTATGGAGAATGAATATCTATAACTCTATTGGGCATGTTGATGACGGTGTTTAAGCAAATGATAAATATGATATTAACCTAGTTTACAAGTAGACATGTCTTAAGCTTATAGCATGATTATGCATTAATATGTAAATGCATTCAAAGCAAGTATAAACTCGAGGGTGAGATCATTGTGGTTGTTTCTTATTTGGAATTGAACTTGTGAGTATTACATAATCAATCTCTTAAGAGGACAATGGTTTTCATAGCTATCATGCACTTAGAAGTTATAAAGCATGCTGAAACTCTAACAATTTTCAAAACATTTAGACAAACCATTTCAGGATTCTCAAATTCACCTATTATCAACAATTACTTAGAACTCATAGTAAAGCAACAATCACTAATATTTTGATCATGATGTATGTTGTCCTTTTATAAATACCCTTGTCTCATAATACTGGACCTCTGCTGACCAACATCACTAAAGGCATAGTCTATCAGCATATAATCTTATGATTCATGTCATCATTCCTCACCAAACTCCCACAATCACATCCCAAGATAAAATTTAGAAGGAACGCCTATTGTAATCACTTACATAATCAACCATAGCTTTTATGAATTCATTAATATAAATCATTCTGATGAAATTAACTAAAATATAATACATGATCAAAATATTTCATTATTCATTCACTAAAAATGCATTTTACACCTGCCAAGAGATCGCTTACCATCCATAATTTATCTCAAGCTCATGACTATAAAAGAATAAACTAAAATAAATAACAAAATAAAAGAGAAAAACCTAAGGATCTCAATCAATCTCACTTTACATAGTCATGTCACCTTCCCTAACCTAAAATCAGTAAATCACATAATGAGTTTACAAAGCCTAGCAGAAATACAAAACAATACTAAAGCTTTCAATATAATATCAAAAAAATTAATATGCATACTCATCTCAATCAATATAATTAATATAGTCAATGATCAATTATCTTTAGTATAATTCAATATGATCAATAATGAAAAGCATGAATCATTACACTTAAATTCATAAATCAACACAAATGCCAGAATATAAATGTGTTATAATCATTAAATTAGTATAAACCAAAGTATCTCTGAAATAATCAGAAATCATGTCGATGCAATGATTCATATAAAAGTATGCACATGAAGTTCAATTATTCTCTATCAGTATCTAATCAATATCTTATACTATATGCTCAGTAAGAGGGTTCATGTGCTCAGTGACTGTACAATAACAATAGGACTGTAGAGCATATATTTTAACCCAAGCAAATAATTTTTTAAGAGACATTTTAAGCCAATTTTAAAAATTGTCTTCGCCATATCATTTATATTGTAGTATTTTAATTACATGTATTTTTTTTATAATTTTTAGTCATTGATGCAAATTTTTAAGAAATTGACGCATATCAATTCAAATAGGGATTTTGAGACTATCATGTATCTTTTTTGCAAACCGGTTTCACTAGTACATTTTAAATAAAATAAGCTAATTTGTGGATATTTTTTATGATTTTTAAATCCTTAAAATGATTTATATAAATTTTATATTAAAAAAGTAGTTAAAATAAATATATATTAATATTAATTAATATTTTATTATAAATATCTTACATATCCCGAGTCACTAAGTTAAAAGCTTTTTAAATCTATTTTTTTCTCTAACTCAGCAATAGATAATAGTTTGAGAAATAGAAAGAGGAAAGACAAGAGGGAGGAAAGAGAACTTTGGTTTTAGAGGCCACGATGTGATTTTTATCTATCGAGCATGTTGGAAATTTAATCATCTTGCTGTAAGAAATCGTTACCCTATTTTAGTTTTCAATAATTTTGTATTTTTGATTTTTTTTATCAAATTGGTGTTTATGTTATAAAAAAATGAGAATAAGTTTGTATTGGTAAAATTTTCACCGCATGACATTTTTATGTTATAGATCTCGTTAATATGAATATTTTTACTGTAATATATTAAATTTTCATATATTAAATTGAAAAATATAATTTTTTGGAGTAAATGGATAGTATACAAATTTGATAGATATTTCAGTATTTATATATTTTTGCGTTTCGTACATGTTGTTGACTTATATTGTATAGAAAAAGGATAGCATTTGCATGTATACAAGGAAAGCTAATATTTAACATTATAATAAACACAGGTTGACTCTTAAAATATAATACCCATGTACAAGAAGGTGGGCCGACGGACTTTCCTTTAAATACATGGTTGGTGGTATAATCTTAATTGTATAACGTAACTGATTGATCAAATTACACTAACGAATGGAAGGTGATAACTCTTAAATGGTTATTGAAAGCTGCCTATGAAATTTGACAAATTCAGAGCTTTGACATATAACAGATATACATAAGAAATTACCACATAAATAATGAATGTCATACCTTACTTTTCATTATTATATTCATGATGATATTTTCCTGATTGATAATACATTAAACTGTTGAAAGATTGATAGCTCATACTGAATTAATATTGATACAACATAACATATCATACTGATATGATTAATTAAAAGATACTACTCATCATTATATGTCTAATAGTTTGACATATCTCTTTTGATTCCATTGATCATATTGATTTTACTATTGATTTTTAAATTTTTTATTATTAATATTAAGTGATGATTGATATTGATTAGAAATGAATATATATATATTAATTCTTTTGTCTTGCATTGAAATCAATGATAGAGTTCTAGTTTTTTTCTTGATTTTTTAGCACATTATATGTGGTTTAAATCATTTTAAGTTAGGGAAGAGGTCATAACTAGTTAAAGTGAGATTGTCAGATATCATCAATTTTTTTTTTTTTCATTTTTTTTATCAGGAGTTTGTGATAGATTAGTGATTATACTAATCTTATGACTATTGTATATTCATTTTGGGAGAATAAATATAGTAAAATACTTTGAGGTATGTAATTATCAGTTATTTTTACTTGATATATAGATTTATTAGTTAGAAGTTCTAGTTAATTAATTAGATTAATTGAAAATATAAAATAGATCATAATTCTTTCAAATTTAATAATGGGGTGTCACAAATTTTGAATGAACTCATGATTGATTGCATGTTTTATTTTGGAGTTGAACATATTTCAATTGATTTATTGGTTTAATTTGAATCGCATTGATTTGTGTTAACGAATTTACGAATTAAATTTACCTCTATTGATCTAATACATCTAATCTCCTAACTGGATCATCGGAAGGCCACCATTTTATATGACTAAACCATCTAAGATGACTCTCTAATCTTATCTTCCGCTTGAGCTACTCCAACACTTTCACATATATGCTTATTTCGTATCATGCCTCTAAGAGTAAAGTCACTCATCCACACCTTAGCATCCTCATCTCCACAACACTTAACTTAATATTATGTTTCCTTTTTAATGGTCAACATTCTACACTATAAAGCATTACAGGTCTTACCACCATTGTATAGAATTTTCCCTTAAGTTTGAGAGAGACTTTTCTATCACACAATAAGCTCGATGCATTCCTCCATTTCAACCATCCAACTTGAAATTTCCTAATAATATCTTCATCTATTTCACTATCACTCAAAAAATAGACCTAAAATATCTAAAGTGTGTACTCTTTATTAATGACTTGATCGCCAAAACTCACAATCCCCCCACTAGATCTATTACTATTAAAATTATACTCTATATATTCGATTTTAGATCCACGCTAATGAAAACCATTAGACTCTAAAATTGACCTCCATAATTTAAGTTTACCTTCAACTTCCTCTCTAGTATCATCAACACGAAGAATATCATAAGCAAAAAGCATACACCGGGGTAAAACCTGTTGCAAATGTCTAGTGAGAACATCCATGACTAAAGATTATTTTTAATTATAAATTGACACACACGTAAACTTTTTTTTTATGATATTATGAATTATTATTCGAAAAATGGATTACATTTCATTCTAATTCATTTTAAATAACAATAAGATCCATGTATTAATAAAACTTTCCTATCCCAATAAATAGTTGATATTATAGCAGGTCTATAACAGTATGATTAAGGATCAATATATTCGAAGAAGTATGGCTATATGATAAAGAGAGGGACTCAACAGAGTAACTTGACCTTCTTTTAGAAAGATTTGGGAGATCAAGGCTTTATTTAGGACATTTCTCTTATTATTTTCTAAAATAGAATTTTAGTACAAAAATTTCTTAAAAGTAACGAAAAAATAGTGAACAAAGGTTATCTCAAATGAAGCTTAAATGATAAGTGGGGTAGTGCAACATAGTTACATTTATAACTTGCAATAATGCTTTTAAGATAACTTTTAAAGAAAACAACTTCTACCTATCTCATTAATAATTAGCGAACTTTATCATTTCTTAGCACTTGTCAGACAACAACTACTACTACTTCAAGCCCTTATCCTACTATGGGGTTGGCTATATGAATCTTTTTTTTTTATTGTGTCATGCTAAGAGTTAAATTCTCATTTAAATTTAATAAAGAAATGCCGTTTTTTATATTTTTTGACCTAGTCTTTTAGATCCATCTCTATCTTTCTTAACATAAGTCAAATCCAATACATCTACTTTCCTAATCGGGTCATCAAAACGCCGCAGTTTTAAAATCCTCTTATTAAAAGACCTCTAATTAAGATCCTATTATGATACACCTATCATCAAGGAAGGCGAATGCCCATGACTGTTCTTATTCTGTAATAAAAGCACCTAGGAAGCTCATTATTATTGCTTATTAGATAGAGAGAGAGAGAGAGCAATTACAATTAGAAAATAAGCATACAGCACTGGAGAACCAATTTTAAATTATTTAGAAAAAAATGTATATCTATTTTTTTTTGCATTAAAATAAAGATATCATGTCTAAAAAATATTAAAGAATATTTTAATTTTTTCTAAAAAATTTAAATAAAAAAAAAAGCTTCACAATCATGTATGTTAGTATTTTTGTGTAAACCATTAATCTTGCAATATCTATTATTCTATCTCATGTCTTCTTACTTAAAATGAAATAATAAAATAAAATTTTATATTTTTAATATACTCAACAAAATAATTTAAATATATTTAAAATAAATTATTTTTATTTTAAATTTCATGCTTTTTAATATTCATTTCCATGTTAAGGAAAACAAAAATGAAGCAACAAATGTCATATCTGTGTAAAACAAAACAAATCGAGCTGATAATTATGCAACATGTACTATGAACAGCAGAGATTTTGGAATCTCCTGTCCTCTAAGAAATGGCCTTCACTGAAATCTTCTCTGCTTTCAAGAAATGATGGTTGGTGGAAGCGTGGAGATGGAGAGTAAGGTGGCTCTGTTGAGGAGTCTTGTGGAGCGGAAGGATTCGATTGCTAAGGTACTTGCTATTTTGTTTGTCCAAAGTAGTTTGATTTGAATTTTGTGGAGAAATAGCTCTCAAGAATGTTGTTCTTCCAATTTGGTTTTTTTTTTTCTCTTGCTATGCTTTGATTCAAGATGATTCTTTTGTCTTTCCATTTGGTTGTTTCAGGGTTTTGCTTGATGTGAGGCCTGGGTGTTTGTTCTTGTTGCCTTCTTACTTTTTTTTTTCCTTTCCCTTTTTGGTTTCTGGAGAAAATGGTGGTTCTCTTTATCATTTTACTTGTTCTTTTTTTAACGGCTTTGCTTCTAAGCTTTACACTCAAGCTTGTTTGTTTGAAAGCTGGTTGTTCCTTGTTTTCTTTCTCTTTCTTTAAAGCGAATCTGGGTGTCTTTGCTGCCTCCACTTGTTTAGCTACTAGGAAGATGGAAGGAGAGAAACTAATGGTTTGAGATTGGAGTTCAGCTTATTATGGGGCTGTTTGGTATTCTATTTTGGGCATAATTTGAGCTTAAATGATACCAAATATGATTTTGCGCATTATACAATCTATTATTTTATTAAATCCCATTTCTGATTTGTGATTGGTTAAATTTAGGATCTGTTAAATCCATTGTTCATGGTATTTAAAGGATTTTAGCAAGATTTAACAGTTCTCATGGCAAATAATGATCAAGTTTTAATCCTCTCAAGGTTTACTAAATTTGAATTTATATTCTCATTCCGTTAGATTTAAAAAATTCTACCGTTAAATTATTCTGCATTATGTACATATTATAAAAACTTTATTCCTTAAATTGGGGTGAATCTTTTCGTTTTCTTCACCTAAAATACTGATTAATGATAAGCTTTGTTTTCTGTCAGTGAGGATGATGTGTTCTTCTTTTTTAGTCATTCTCAGTCGGTTCTTTATTCTTTGTATTACATGTCTGAATCTCTTGGAAGGTTCCTCTTTGGTTTTGAAATCAATCAACATACCTTTCTACTCTGCTTTTGGTCGAATCTCTGTGGGAGCCAATAATATTAATACAATTTTCTTAGCTTTTTCTGGCTTATTAGGTAGATCAATTTTGATTGTGTAGCTTTTAGCTTTGCCTTTGTTTATTGTGTTTAATATAGGGTTATTGAGGCTTCTTTTGGGACGGGTAAAGCAGCTTATTTTTTGTACTAGGAAGCTTAAAGCCATCCCAACCGAAGCTTGAGTTGCATGATTTCCCCCTCCATCCATGCTGTTTAGTACTGATTCATTCTTAAAATGTTATCCATGGTATGCACGGCTATGCTAGGCTCGGGGGGCTACAACTCTACTATACGGCTAGTTAGCTATTTTCCTAACGATATCAGCAAGTTGATCTTCATGTGTCCTCATTAACTATACTTGAAAACATAATCCATCAAGATCGATCATTGTTAACTTGACCTGATCTAGACATGTTTGGGTGTATGCCATCAAATTATCAATATTTCTAGCTCCTCTAATCTTATTTTTGAAACAACATGACTAAGGACAAGTAGTGCAAGAGAAGTATATCTATGTGATAATGAGGGTTAAGGGATACCAGCTCAAAATCTCAAATGAGGTGGTTTTTGCTACCTCGATTTAGTGCTTACAGCCATGCATTTGAGATAATTTTGAAAGCAACCAATTGCAGCTACCCTTGCCATAGAGTCAGCAAACTCTGCTGATCTATCTCTTGAAGAGGAATGTTTATATTGTTAAAGAATCAACTTTATCATGTTTTAGAAAATGAAGAATCAATAGTGAATACACATATATATCATTCATGTTTGATTGATTACAAGGATTTTATCATAGAAAGTTGATCTTGTAACATCAAATTGGATTAAGGATACGGGACTTAGAATTTATCTTAGTAAGGACAGAGATAGGATGCTTAGGTGGGTGAGTGACTTTACACTTAGAGATAGAATGAGAAACTAGTATGTAGATGAAAAGTTGTAGTATATCCAGTGAGAAATAAGAATAGAGAGAGTTGTTTTAGATAGTTTCGTCAGATAAAATGTCAGCTTTCCAATGACTCGGTTAGGAAAGTAGATGTATAGAGATAGACCTAAATAGATTTGATTAGAAAGTATTAGAAATGACATTTTTTATTAGATTTAAATGAAAATGTAACTTTTAATAGGACACCAGAGAGAAAAATGATTCATATAGCCGATCCCACGTAGTGAGATAAAGGCTTGATATTGTTGTTGTAGAATTAGCCTATAATAATTAATTTATTTGGATGTAAACTTAGGCTGTAGAAACATTCACTTATCTCTCTCACATTATCAGTCCAGTGGTCTCTATGGTTCATCAAATGAACCTGGTTATCAATAATCAATTAACGTATATTCCATGATCTGATCATTTTGTTCCTGTATATTCTCAATAGTTTTAAACTTTTTTAATTTTTATGATTATTTATAAAAAATATTGATATCTTTGAGAATAAATATATTATGCCTGCATAAAAATTAATAATTACTATTTTTTTTTGGGACTTTTAGGCCATTTAAGGCAAATTCGCACACACAACACATACACAAAGACTCGAACTCAAAAACTTTTAGTTGGAAGCCTAAGCTCTCAACCAACAAATCAAGATGAGCTGTGTTTAATTACTAATTATTAGTGGGCACAAATTTATATTGATAGCAGGAAAGTAAAACTCTTCAAATCAGCACAGCTCTATTAATTTTTCCTGCATAACTTTTGCTTTCTCTGACATGTATAAATTATGTCCATTTACATTCAAATCATAATAAATGCTACTTTATATGGCACAAAGTTGCTCAAAAAAGAAAATTTTTTAGGCAGGGGGCCCATCAATTTATTCTCTCAAGCTGTTTTCCAAAAATTTATTTTGAAAAGTTGCTTTTAAAAATTAGCTTTAAAGCTGCTTCAATAAATAACTTTTTGACAGCAGCTTCTCAAACTGCTTTATGATAAGCTTGAAACCCAACCAAATAAGTCCTAAAACTATACTCATCCATTAATAAATTGGATCAAAGTTCTATGATTTTTAAGACTATAATCTTCCATTATTATATATGCCAAAATATTTTGTTGAAAATAATACAAAAAATAAATAAATTATAATGTAGTGGTTATTAACTTATCATATAATGTTAAGTATTGCTTTTTTATGATGAGTCATTGAATTTAATTCTTTTTTATTTTCCTTTTTAACAATTTGAGCTATGATTAGTCAAGTCTATTTATTAGTTTGATTTGACAAATGATCAGTGAGTCAATCTCACTAAGTTAATGAGCTAAGTGTGAGTCAGCAAAGCAGCGACTTAACTTATCTACTTGTGAGTTATCATAGGAAAAAAATTAATATAAAATATGCAAAAATATATCAAAATGGAAATATTTAAGCATAAAGTTATTAAAACAATTTAAAAACTATGCATCTTATTTATCTTAATTTTTTTCTTATTATTTCTCTTCTAACATCTCATTGTTTTTATCATTTTATTATCATGACTGTCATCTTTTCCTTTTCATAATAAATAAGGGGCGTATATAAATTTGTATAATTAAGTAGAAATATTTACTTCAACTTTAGAGGGATAAAACCTCCATAATATCTATAAAACTATTTGAGTTTCCTCTCAAACAAGATCTTAGCTTTCCATTTTGATTATTTAAAAGAATTCTAGCCTTTGATTAATGAATTTCAATTGGAAGTTTTAATTAATTATTTAGATTAATAATGCGACTATTCACGTGACTATTAATTAATGAACTTGTGTTAATTAAATGACGATTCGACTAGGCAAATGACTATTAATGAATTTGTATTAATTATGTAATCATTCAAGCTGACTATTCAAATGGTTATTTAGATTAATATATATAATCATTCAAGTGCTAGTTAGGAGATTTTTGGGGTGGGTGCCTCTTCTAGGTCAGCTGAAAATTAGTCATGCTGCCAACGCCCTTTCGGGGGTGGCAGCTGGTGGAAACCACATTAAAAAAAATAATAATAATATAAAAAAGAGCAAAATAGTAGTTCTAATTATGCCATTGAACTTCCCGTATTCCATTGAACAATGGCATAGGCTCTTATCAACTTGCTAGTAATATGTTCAAATAAAACATTTTCCATTTCATATTAATTTTGATCTTTTGAAGAAGAGCTCCAAAATTTTCACCTTTATGATCCCTATGAAATGAGAGTAGGACAATGTGGTGATAATTGTAGATTTTAACCGTTAGATTGGATCAACATGCGTGACAATCTTGCCATCTAATGCATTGGCTATAGTGATATGAAAGCTGGCTACGAGATGTGTATCAGCAGCAATTTTATACTTTTCATTTGATGTTATAAGCTTGTTATGGACATCTGAAATTATTTGAGTGAATTGATCTGAGAGTTGGATTGTTGCCATGTTGTGACACCTTGGCTGGACAACAACATCAAGGTGTGATTAGGTGTTTTAGTATAAACTATGCTGAATGGGCAGCGACCTGTGGACCGATTGGACATGAAATTATATGCAAATTTTGCTTGACCCAACACTTCGTCCCAACCTTTTGGATGCTCTTGAACTAAGCATCTTAATATATTACCAAGCGTTCTATTCATCACCTTCATGTTTGCCCATCGGATTGGGGATGATCAGCGGAGCTTTAGTTAATTTATGTGTGCAACCGTCTACACAATTTTCTCCATAAGTGACTAATGAACTTAATGTTTGGATCCAACATGAGGCTTCGAGGAATGCCGTGGAGTCTTACAATCTCATTAAAAAAAGGCGAGCAATATTATTAGCATCAAAGGTCTTCTTACAAGCAAGAAGATGTGTCATTTTTGAAAATCGATTGGCAAGCACTATAATCAAATCATTCCCATGTTTGGTGCAAAGTAAACCCAAAATGAAGTCTAAACTGAGATCTTTACAAATAGTGTTAGGAATAGGTAATGGAAGATAAAGGCCTGTGTTTTGATTGCCTCCTTTATATGTTTGGAAAATCGAGCATTTTTCAACAAAAGCGTGAAGCATCACAACGTAAATGTGGCTAGTAAAAATGTAGTTGCAGCTAAGCTATGATTTTCTCTCGGCCAACATGAGCTGATAATCCTCCACTATGCATCCTTTCTTCTACTACATATATTGTCTATTTTCTAGGTTGTAAAAACACATTTAGCAAAAAGAGCTGTAACAGGCAAAAAGGAAAAACTGTACTATCATAACAAAAATAGCAAAATAAGTCGTGGAGACCGTGTTGGGAAAGATGAGGAGTAAACATCTCAATCACGAAACAAACAAGAAAGTAAAAGCATCATAAAAGTAAAGGGCACCAGGATTTAATGTGAAAAAATTCAAAATAGGGAAAAAACCACGGAGCCGCACAACACCAAGAAATCTACTATGAAAATTTGGAGAAATAACTACATATATCTCTTCTCTATCACTCTCTCATTTCTTCTCTTCTCACATACACCATTCTCAATGTCTACACACTCAAAATATAAGAAAAAGCCAAGTAAAATAACCCCAAGGGACTCAACCCTTCAGAAAAATGAGAAAGAAAACCATCTAGTCCGTCTTGTAGCGCTGCGGTGCTGCGCGCTCAAGCCTTTGTATTGCACTGCTGCAGCGCCATATCAATACCTTTGTGGCATTCTTCTCTCTTTTGTTCAGCGATGGGGCTCTTGGGTACTCAACGACAGGGTAAACCCCCAGTATCCCCCAACCAATACTACAAGCTTTGAGATCCGAGGCAACAAAACAACCAGATTGATCAACACAATTAGATTTGACACATAACAATCTCCCACTTGGAATTGATTGCAATCAATCTTTCTCCCAATCTATAACACTAATCATAGTACTAGTAGTGTGGCTCACTCCTGCTCTCATCCTTCATGAAGGCCAACTGAAGCTACACATAGCTTCATATTATCAATTGTCACCATCTTCATCAGCATGCCTGCAAGATTCTCGATCGTGTGCATCTTCTCCAAAGGTAACTGACCATCTTTTAGAAATGACCTGATGAAATGATATTGAAGCTGGATATACTTCATGCTGGCATGGAATGTAATATTCTTTGTTAGACGTATAACACTCATACTATCACTATACAACTTCCCATTCCTTTGCCCTTTGCCAAGTTCTGTCAAGAAACTTTGCAACCAAATCATCTCCTTTCCAGCCTCAGTGATAGCGATGTACTTTGCTTCTGTGGTTGAGAGTGCAACAATCTTCAGTAATTTGAAAATCTAGTTGATTGTAGTCATTCCCAAAATGAAGATATAACTTGGTGTGCTTCTCCTACCATTAAGATATCCAGCAAGGTCAGAATCTACATAACTCGGTAGATCAATCTCTGCACCACCAAAGCAAAAAGATTTGTCAACTGATCCTCTCAGGTATATGAGAATCCATTTAACTGCCTCCGAATGAAGTTTGCCTGGGTTACTCATAAATTAGCTTATGTTATGCCTGTCCAGCTTGGACCGGCTCAACCTGGACCGGCCCAGCCGGTCCAGTTCTACAGGAGGCGGACACAGGGCCGGGCGGAAGAGAGAGGGAGCCAGGGAGTGGGGTCCACTTGCAATTCAAACATGGGTTAAGTGTTTTTGGAGGGAGAAGGAAGGGTAGAGAAGTCCTTTTACTTTTAATTTGAATTAGATTGTATTAATAGGGAGTTATGAGGAGATTAGGGATCATCTTGATTTTGAAAGAGATTTGCCTTCTAGGTTTTCTTGCTTGGGCTCTTGGCGTTGCCGGAGATTGTTGGAGAGTGGTTCCTTCCTCTCGGATTGAAGGAAACTTGTATCTTTATTGTCTTTTGCATCGACTAGTGAAATTTCTATCGTTTGCAATTGTTTCTCCTATTTTCTCTACGATTCTTCTCAGATTTTTCCACTGTTTTTGTGCGTGGTGGCTGTTTTCCATAGAAAACAACGAATTATTAGTGATTTGGCTTAGATCCGATAGGAATCACTTGAAATACTCAAGTGGTACCTATCAGCTTACTACTTCCACTGCATATGCTATATCAGATCTTGCGCCAATCATAACATACATCAAACTTCTAATTGTTGAAGCATACAGAGTCTTCTTCAGCAGTTCTTCCTTTGCTTTAGATTTAGGCAATTATTCCTTGGATAGCTGAAAGTGAGTACCCAAGGGATTGCAAACTAGCTTTGCCTCATTCATGTTAAATCTCTAAAGCACATTTTCAATAAATTATGCCCGAGACAACATTAGCATGCCTGCAATTTTATCTCTACTGATTCTTATACCAAAAAATTTCTTTGTTGGACGCAAGTCTTTCATTTCAAATTCCTTTGATAACTATTCTTTCAAATATCTTATCTTCTGCATATTTGAACATGCACCCAACATGTCTTCCACATACAAAAGCAGAATAATATAGTAGTTCAAAATAGTGGTGTAAGTGAGTCGAGCCGACTTGAGCTCGACTCATTTATGGGCTCACGAGCTGATTTTATAGAGCTCACAAGTCTAGCTTGATCTTGAGTTTGAGCTTGATGAGGCTTGGCTCGTGAGCCAGTTCGAATTACTGTTTATTTTTTATTTTTAATATTTTTATTACATTTAAAGTATAAATAATATGGGCTCTCCACCTATGCTAATAAATGCTCAAATATTAATGGTAATAAACTTGCATCTTTAATTATTATTAAAATAGTGAAATTATATTAACAAAGGCTGCAGGCCTTCTTTTCTACTAAATGAAAATCGAGCCGGAAAATGGTTTTCTCCTAAATGAATATTGGGTGGGTAAACCAAAACCAGGCAGAAAAATGAAAAATGGACAGGAAAATCAAAACGAGATGAAAAAACAAAAATTGGGTGCGAAATCGAGTGACTCGATGAGCTTATTACAGTGTCGCAAGTCGAGCTCGAGCTCGATATTTGACTCGTGAGTCGAGCTCGAATACCCCTTGACTCGAGCTCAACTCGACTTGTTTACACTCCTATTTCAAAATGTTTGAAACAACAATAGTAGTCTTTCTAGCACTTCGTGTACCTAATTATCTTACATAAACCTGTCAAATCTCATGTACCACTATCTTGGTGCTTGATTTAGCCCGTATAAGCACCTCTTGAGCCTACATACCATATCTTCATTACTTGTGACTACATATCCTTGATTGTATCATATATAACTATTCATCATGGTCACCGTGAAAAAATGTTGCCTTTATATCCATTTTCTCTTGATGTAAATCTTTCATTGTTATCATGCTCGGTACAACTCTAATTGTTATCATCTTCATCACTGGAGAAAAAATTTCAGTGAAGTCCACTCTTTCCTTCTGTTGAAAACCTTTAACTACAAGCTTGGTATTGTAGCGCTTGCTACCATCATGTTCTTCTTTGAGCCTATAAACTCACTTATTCTACAACGCTCTCTTGTCATCTGGTAGCTCTGTCAACTGCAAGTTTGATTCAATTCAAGTGAATGCATCTTATCATCCATGACTTGCTCCCACTTTTTTGAATCATCAACTTGAAAGACTTCATCATAGCACTCTGATTTACCACTATCTATCAGCAATAGATAATATAAGAAATGAGAATACATTTGTACTGGCCTTAAGACTTTGGTGGATCTCCTAATTTTAGTAGCAGGAGCCTGAGGTACTCTCTATGCTTCTTCAGCTTTACTTTCTTGATCATCATCATCTTTTATCTCAACATATTTGGAAGAATCTTCAGGAGTCCCATTTCTATCATTGTAAATTTCACTTTCATTGAATTTAACATCTCTACTCCTAATGAACTTCTGATTTTGATAATCCCAACATTTGTAACCAAATTTATTTGAGTCATATCCAATGAATGTACACTTGATAGGTCTTGGATCAAGCTTACTCGTAGATCCTGCTTCAACATGAACATAGGCTGGATAACCAAAACTTTGAGGTGGGATATACTAACCTCCTTTCCACTCCAGGCTTCCTTAGGGTAAACCCTTATTCAGAGGAACTGAAGGACCATGATTGATCAGATAAATTGTAGTATTCGCTGCCTTTGCCCATAATTGTTTGGGTAGATCTACAAGTAACCTCATGCTCCAATCACGCTCAGTGATTGTTCTATTCATGTGCTTTGCAATACCATTTTGCTATGGCATTCTTAGAATAGTGAACTCATGTATGATCCTATTTAAAACACAATACTCCTTGAACTCCTTATCACGATACTTGCCATCATTATTTGATCTGAGACACTTTAGCTTCAAACTTATCTCAAGCTCAATCATGGCCTTCCACTTCTTGAAAATATCAAACACATTTGACTTGTGTTTTAAGTAGTACACCCATACCTTCCTATTCTGATTATAACAAAATATAAAGATCCTCTTATAAAAGTAACTAGAGTATGACTCTTGTTGTGGACTAGAATATACGCGGCGATAGAGTTTTAATTGTTCGTCTTAGCGTTATACGGATATCCAGTTCACACACAGAGAACACAAGATTTTTTACGTGGAAAACCCTTGAAAGGGGAAAAACCACGGGGCCTAGCCCAATTGAAAAGATCTCACTAGAACTTGAGTTGGTTACAATGGGCTGATTCGTCTCTAAGGACGATCAGATTACAAGTAACAATTGTACAATAGAAGTCCGAGTGCCGAGGACTTCAGGTCTTATATGATGATAAGGAAGAAACTTCGAGCCTTAGATGAAGGTCTGGCAAATGTGAGAATCTTCAAGTGAAAGACTGGCAGAGCGTAGAGCGTCAGGTGATGATCCGGCGGAGTGACGGCGTTAGGTGATGATCCGGTGGAGCACAGGGCGTCAGGTGGTGGTCCGGCTGAGTGACGGCGTTAGGCGGTGGTCCGGTGGAGCACAGGGCGTCAGGTGGTGGTCCGGCGGAGTGACGGCGTTAGGCGGTGGTCCGGTGGAGCACAGGGCGTCAGGTGGTGGTTCGGCGGAGTGACGGCATTAGGCGGTGGTCCGGTGGAGCACAGGGCGTTAGGTGGTGGTCCGGCGGAGTGACGGCGTTAGGCGGTGGTCCGGCGGAACTCCGGTGGTGGTTGAGGAGGCTAAGAGCGATCTCCGATCTCTCTCTTTTTTCCTTAAGCTCCGGGCGTTCCTCTTTCAAGAGAAGAGGGGGCTCTATTTATAGATTTTGGGAATGGCATAGCCCGTAAATAGGTGGAGGATCAAGGGTTAGTTGAGAGTGGTTGAATGGACGGTTGATTTTGAATCCTACGATCGTGCACTGTTTGTTGGACATTTGAAGGTCTTAGAGATGTCGAAATTTGACGATCTTGGGCTCGTTGGATTCGTCTCGTCGAGCTGTTCGATTCGAGTATAAGCTTGTAAAAATTGGAGACCATTTGGTAACTCAAATTGCGGTTTGAACCCTTTGACTGCACTTTGATCCCTTGATTTGGACTCATTTGGGCTCGGATTGGGTTGATCTTGGTGTCGTCGGGTTCATATTTCCGAGACGCTCAGTTTGACTATAAGCTCGCTGAAATCGGAGTTCGGGTGCTCCCAAAATTAATTTTTGAAGTTTCCAACTAGCTTTTGCCTCGAGATTCGTGCCCGATCAAACTAATTTTTTGATGATGTATCAGTTGCCCCCCTATTTTCGGACGTCGAAATTCCAGAAGTCCGAAAATATTTGTTCCAAAATTTAATACCGGCCGAAACGCAAAAAATTACATTCAAAAAATTAATAAATTGCTCGAACTTGATCATAGAGGACCCGTTGAGGTCCGAAAGTATCAAAATCGAGTCCGGAACGTCAAAAAACGTGTCCGGGGACCCCAAAAACATTGAATTTGGACTTTCCGGGATAAAAATCGGGTAAAAACATATGATGTAACTTATAATTTAAATAATAAAATAGGTACTATTATATCAACTCTTCCCTGGTGGAAGAGTGGTAAGTCTTTTTTCATCCATGCCCAAGGTCATGGGTTCGAATCCAGGGGAAGGTATGGAATTTTTTGTGATGACGTGGCAGCGACATGCGGATCGATGACATGGCAGTAGCATGCGGATCGATGATGTGGCACCCATAACCTGTTGGGTCGTGGGTGACGTGGCCACGACACAGATCGTGGATGACGTAGCACCCATGACCTGTTGGGTCATGACTGACATGGCCACTACACAGATCGTGGATGACGTGGCACCTATGACCTGTTGGGTCATGGCTGACATGGCCACGACATGCAGGATCGTGGCTGATGTGGCAATGCCAAGCAGGACAGATTGATGACGTGGCAATGCCACATATGACGGATCGGTGACATGGTGCCCATATGCAGGGCGGATTGATGACGTGGCGCTGACGTGGCTGATGATGTGGCACACGAATTTTTTTTTTGCTCTCCCTTCTTCCTATAAATAGACCCCCTTTGGGTCTTATTCCTTGCACCTTCTCCTTCTCCTTTCTTCTCTCAATAGAGGCCTTCTCTGCCCCTTGGACAATTGGTATCTATTGTCTAACAGCAGGGCCCCTCTTTGCGAGAAAGAGTCTTCTCCCTCTTCTCTTTTCTCTCAGTAGAGGCCTTCTCTGCCCCTTGGACAATTGGTATCCATTGTCTAACAGCAGGGCCCCTCTTTGCGAGAAAGAGTTTTCTCTCTTCTCTTTTCTCTCAATAGAGGCCTTCTCTGCCCCTTGGACAATTGATATCCATTATCCAACAGCAGAGCCCCTCCCAATATTGGAGTAATGTCGGACGACCACTTTCCTTCGAGAGATTCTGCGATCAGGGGAAATTATGTTGTCCCGTCTAACGGTGGGCGGAGGCCTAACAAAGGAGCAAGGACAGAAAGTTTGTAGTCTGGTAGAAACATTGAGTCGGGAAGAGGACCGACGAAAGTTCATCGACGGGCAGTAGTTTGATGACATGCAGAAGTTCGTCGTCGGGTTGAGATACAACGTTGGGTAAAAGACCGACGAAAGTCCATCAACGGGCAGAAGTCCGACGATGGCTATTAGTCCGACGGTAGGAAGAAGTCCGGCGTCGGGTGGAAGCACTGAGTCTGGTAGAAGACCGATGAAAGTCCATCGACGGGCAATAGTCCGTCGACAAGTAGTAGTCCGACGACAGACAGAAGACTGACGTCGGGTAGAAGTATTGAATCGGTTAGAAGGCCGACGAAAGTCCATCGACGAACAGAAGTCCGATGATGAGTAGAAGTCCGCTGATGAGTAGAAGTCCGACGATAAGGAGAAGTCCAACGTTGGGTAGAAGGCCGATGAAAGTTCATCGATGAGCAGAAGTCCAACGACGATTAGAAGTCCGCTGACGAGTAGAATACCGACGAAAGTTTTTATGGAGAAGTCAAATGGAAGTCCATCGACGTCATTCTGGCGACGTTAACCAAGGATGTAAGCCCTATCCGATGTTGTATGTCAGAGCCTTTGCTCGATGATGTTATCAGTCTTTGCTCGATGACATTAACCTGTATGGAAGAGATCAAGAGAACATCAAGGATGTAGGACCTATCCGAGGTTGTATGTCAGAGCCTTTGCTCGATGACGTTAACCTGTATGAAAGATGTCGATATAATCCATCAAGGATATAGGACCTATCCGAGGTTGTATGTCGGAGCCTTTGTTCGATGACGTTAACCTGTGTGGAAGAGGTCGAGAGAATCCACCAAGGATGTAAGACCTATCCGAGGTTGTATGTCGGAGCTTCTGCTCGTCGACGTTAACCTGTGTGGAAGAGGTCGAGAGAATCCACCAAGGATGCGAGACCTTTCCGAGGTTGTATGTCGGAGCCCTGCTCGACGGCGTTAACCTGTGTGGAAGAGGTCGGGAGAATCCACCAAGGATGTGAGACCTTTCTGAGGTTGTATGTCGGAGCCCTGCTCGACGACGTTAACCTGTGTGGAAGAGGTCGGGAGAATCCACCAAGGATGTAGGACCTATCCGAGGTTGTATGTCGGAGCCTTTGTTCGACGACGTTAACCTGTGTGGAAGAGGTCGAGAGAATCCACCAAGGATGTAAGACCTATCTGAGGTTGTATGTCGGAGCTTCTGCTCGTCGACGTTAACCTGTGTGGAAGAGGTCGAGAGAATCCACCAAGGATGCGAGACCTTTCCGAGGTTGTATGTCGGAGCCCTGCTCGACGACGTTAACCTGTGTGGAAGAGGTCGGGAGAATCCACCAAGGATGTGAGACCTTTCCGAGGTTGTATGTCGGAGCCCTGCTCGACGACGTTAACCTGTGTGGAAGAGGTCGGGAGAATCCACCAAGGATATGAGACCTTTTCGAGGTTGCATGCCGGAGCCCTGCTCGATGACGTTAACCTGTGTGGAAGAGGTCAGGAGAATCCACCAAGGATGCGAGACCTTTCCGAGGTTATATGTCAGAGCCCTTCTCGACGACGTTAACCCGTGTGGAAGAGGTCGGGAGAATCCACCAAGGATGTGAGACCTTTCCGAGGTTGCATGCCGGAGCCCTGCTCGACGACGTTAACCTGTGTGGAAGAGGTCGGGAGAATCCACCAAGGATGTGAGACCTTTCCGAGGTTGCATGCCGGAGCCCTGCTCGACGACGTTAACCTGTGTGGAAGAGGTCGAGAGAATAGGGGTGTCAATATTTGACACGACACGAAAACCCGACCCGGACCCGACCCGAAAATCCGGGTTGGACCCGACCCGGTTTCAAAACGGGTCGGGTTCGGGTTCCAGAAATCGACCCGTTTGAAAAACGGGTCGGGTTCGGGTTGACCCGGCGGGTTGCCGGGTCAACCCGCAAACCCGGTTTAGCCTAACCCCCGGCAGCTACCCGTGACCCCGCGTGAGTCGGCGTGAGTCGCGTGACCCCGCTGCTACCCGCGACCTAGCAGTCCTAGCCCCGCGCGACGCTTTGCGCGTGACGAACCAGCGTGAACCCACTGCGAGTCTGCGATCGCTCTGCGTGCGACGCACCAGCCTCGCGACCTCCCCGCGCGCGACGAACCCACTGGCCGCTGCGACCGCCCCGCGCGCGACGAACCCGCGCGCGACCAAGCTGTGCCCGACGACCCCGCACCCCGCTGCGACCGCTCCGCGCCCCGCTGCGATCGCTCCGCTGCGACGACCCCACGACCAGCTTTTCCGGGTCGGGTCGGGTCAACCCGGCAACCCGCCGGGTCGGGTCCGGGTTGGCATTTCCGACCCGTTTACATAACCGGGTCGGGTTAGGGTCGACCCGTTTGAACCCGGGTCAGTTCCGGGTTCGACCCGAACCTGACCCGTGACCCGAAATTGACACCCCTGCGAGAGAATCCACCAAGGATGTAGGACCTATCCGAGGTTGTATGTCGGAGCCTTTGCTCGACGATGTTAACCTATGTGGAAGAGGTCAGGAGAATCCACCAAGGATTGATCATCTGTTGACTGAGCTACAATAATGATTATGTATTTGCTCAAATCAAGAATATTAAAGTTCACAGCTTTTGCAAATTTATCAATACAATTTTACTCGAAGAAGATAAAGAAAGAAAAACAAATCTTACTACATTAAACAAAAGCATAGCTCCCTAAGACAGCTTAGGAAGGGAGAAGCTACAAACACCACAAACAACATTGAAGACAGACAGTACTGAAGTCACATAATACTAAAGACATACGATACTTAAAATAAGTAGCACTACTGTGCTCTACGCAATTAAAACTCGGCAAGGCGTTGATAGGCCCCCGGCAATGGTTCCAATTTCCCCAACTATTTGGCGATTGTTTATCGACTGCCTTTGTTGTTGATTCTGTCCCCCAGTCGGACCAATTTCATCTCGGGCTGGTGCATTCTTGATGAATTGTTGGAGATATCCTTGCCGGATCAGTCTCTCAACTTCTTCCTTGAGTTGCCAACATGCTTCAGTAGTGTGCCCACGGCTATGGTGGAAGTGGCAATAATGCTCCTGGTTTTCGACGTTGGGCTTCAAAGGGTGTGGCCATTTCACGTTCTCCTGATCCTGGATGGCCATTAATACATTTGCTTGGGATGTATTGAGTGGTGTGTACTCCTTTTCTTGGCGAGGTTCTCGTCGCGGCTGTGAGGGTCGAGGAGGAAAATTATAATTTCCTTGCTTCTTCTTTTGTGAGGGTGGATACTCCATTTCTAGAGAATTTTTACGCTTCACATTTGTTTGTTCAAATTGTCTCTTGTGAGCATTAATGGCTTTGTCGGCAGAGATTTGGGCCTCTACTCGATGGATTAGATCAGTATATGAATGAACCGTTTCTCGCATGAGTGCCGAGTAAAAGGGATCAGGACGAAGCCCTCCTAGAAATACACCTCTAAGCAACTCGGGATCTACCACTGGAATTTGCCGGGCTTCCGTGGAAAATCTTTGAAAGTATTCTTTGAGAGATTCTCCCTCATTCTGACGTATCCCTGAAAGATGGGAGGAGTCTTTAACCATTCTTCGGTTGACGACAAATTGTTCGACGAATAATTTGGCTAATTTAACAAATAATGGAATGGACTGGGCAGGCAGCGAATAGAATCACGTCCGAGCTTGCCCTTTAAGAGTGACAGGAAAAACTTGGCAGAGTAAAGCATCCGGTGCCCGCTGGATATGCATAATGGTGCGGTAGTGATTGATATGCTCGTAGGGGTCTGAAGTCCCATCGAAAGAATCAATATTCGGGAGTTTGAATCTCGTTGGAATGGGGTGTCGGAGGACAGCTTCCGTGAAAGGGGACGACTCCTGAAGATCTCGTTGACGAAGAGATTACCTTATATCCCCTGTGGGGAACTCTTCTCGGACTAGCCTCCGCAATTCATGTCGTAGGGTATTACGAGGGAGTTTAGTGATGTGTTGTTGATCTAAGTCCTCGGGAATGTCCGGAGGAATGTAATGCCGGTTGACTGTGCGTGAAGGATGGGTAGAGCTAGCCGTGTCAGCAAGTTCATTCTCTGGACGTGTTGGAGGGCGCATTTTTGGCGGAGGAAGGGGGACTTCGACATGAAGAACATCTTCAAATCCTGGCTGGTCTCGTGGGAGAAGAATATCTTCATGGAGTACTGGTACCAGTCCTCGAGTCTCCCTTAAGATTTGAAGGATCTCATTCTGAGATTTCTCCATCTTTCTGATACGTTCTTCTAGGGATGGCCCTGAAGTTCCTTCTCCTGTAGGGTGTCGGCCACTGGGGTGAAAGGAGGCAGATGCCTGCCGTCCTTGATTCAGGGACTGATTTCTGGATTGATGTGAATTGGAGCGGGAGACTCCCAAGATGCGATGGCTACGCCTGTTGGCCATTGAAGGAGTACTTAGAATAGTGGGATTGACTTTTCCCACAGATGGCGCCAAACTGTTGTGGACTAGAATATACGCGGCGATAGAGTTTTAATTGTTCGTCTTAGCGTTATATGGATATCCAGTTCACACACAGAGAACACAAGATTTTTTACATGGAAAACCCTTGAAAGGGGAAAAACCACGGGGCCTAGCCCAATTGAAAAGATCTCACTAGAACTTGAGTTGGTTACAATGGGCTGATTCGTCTCTAAGGACGATCAGATTACAAGTAACAATTGTACAATAGAAGTCCGAGTGTCGAGGACTTCAGGTCTTATATGATGATAAGGAAAAAACTTCGGGCCTTAGATGAAGGTCTGGCAAATGTGAGAATCTTCAAGTGAAAGACTGGCAGAGCGTAGAGCGTCAGGTGATGATCCGGCGGAGCGATGGCGTTAGGTGATGATCCGGTGGAGCACAGGGCGTCAGGTGGTGGTCCGGCGGAGTGACGGCATTAGGCGGTGGTCCGGTGGAGCACAGGGCGTCAGGTGGTGGTTCGGCTGAGTAACGGTGTTAGGCGGTGGTCCGGTGGAGCACAGGGCGTCAGGTGGTGGTCCGGCGGAGTGATGACGTTAAACGATGGTCCGGTGGAACACAGGGCGTCAGGTGGTGGTCCGGCTGAGTGACGGCGTTAGGCGGTGGTCCGGTGGAGCACAGGGCGTCAGGTGGTGGTACGGGGGAGTGACGGCGTTAGGCGGTGGTCCGGTGGAGCACAGGGCGTCAGGTGGTGGTCCGGCGGAGTGACGACGTTAGGCGGTGGTCCGGTGGAGCACAGGGAGTCAGGTGGTGGTCCGGCGGAGTGACGGCGTTAGGCGGTGGTCCGGTGGAGCACAGGGCGTCAGGTGGTGGTCCGGGGGAGTGACGGCGTTAGGCGGTGGTCCGGCGGAGTGACGACGTTAGGCGGTGGTCCGGTGGAGCACAGGGAGTCAGGTGGTGGTCCGGCGGAGTGACGGCGTTAGGCAGTGGTCCGGCGGAACTCCGGCGGTGGTCGAGGAGGCTAAGAGCGATCTCCGATCTCTCTCTTTTTTCCTTAAGCTCCAGGCGTTCCTCTTTCAAGAGAAGAGGGGGCTCTATTTATAGATTTTGGGAATGACATAGCCCGTAAATAGGTGGAGGATCAAGGGTTAGTTGGGAGTGGTTGAATGGACGGTTGATTTTGAATCCTACGATCGTGCACCGTTTGTTGGACATTTGAAGGTCTTAGAGATGTCGGAATTTGACGATCTTAGGCTCGTTGGATTCGTCTCGTCGAGCCGTTCGATTCGAGTATAAGCTTGTAAAAATCGGAGACCGTTTGGTAACTCAAATTGCGGTTTGAACCCTCCGACAGCACTTTGATCCCTTGATTTGGACTCATTTGGGCTCGGATTGGGTTGATCTTGGTGTCGTCGGGTTCATATTTCCGAGACACTCAGTTTGACTATAAGCTCGTTGAAATCGAAGTTTGGGTGCTCCCAAAATTAATTTTTGAAGTTTCCAACTAGCTTTTGCCTCGAGATTCGTGCCCGATCAAACTAATTTTTTGATGATGTATCAACTCTATACATCAATATGCACTAACTTCAATTTCTTTGACTTGACCTTTGAACCAGTAATTGAAAAACTCACCCTATGTTGCTTACAATATAAAGTCTTCACAAAAATCTAAATATATAGATTTTAAACCATGAAGCTTTCTTTTAGTTAGAAGTGAATGCAGACTTTTCTTACTTATATGGCTAAGCCTTAGATGCCAAAGACATCCATCAACATCTGAATCTGGTACTCCAGTAGAATTTGCTCTTCTATTGATAATATCAACGTTTTAAAAACCGGACCGGACTGGCCGATTCAACCGGTTCAACCGTGAATCGGTCTGGCGGCCGGTCCGAACAGCTGAAGAAACCGGCTGGATATTGAACCGGCAAAAAACCGCTTAAAAACCCGGTTGAACCGGATAACCGTCAAACCGGACGGTTTTAGAAGAACCGGCCGGTTGTTAAAATCGCAAATTTCAACCTCCCATCAAAGATCGAATGGCGTAGATTTATTAGGGAATCAATTATCTCGCGTGCTGAACCGTATGCCCTACGCCGCTTGTGCATTTCTTCTCTCTCACACACGGAAGCCCTTTCTTCCTCCTGCGTGCTTGGGCCGATTGAAGAGGAGACAGACATCTCTATGGGCCTGTGTTGGTGCTAGGTTGAGCAAGAGAAATGGAATGGAAGTTCTGTGCGTGTGCGCAGCTTGGAGGGGAAATCTCTATTCTTTGATCCTGCTCACGTGTACTAGAGGATGAGCATTTCTTCGTGCTTTTGGGAGGTGAGAGCTGTAGTTAACATATTCATTTCCTTTCATTTTTGCTTGCTACTATTTCACAAATTGAGAACCATTGTTATTTCTTTGAGAGATTTGCCCTGTTTTTTTTTTACCTTCTGAGTCAACTAATCATAATTTCTCCTTTATAAGGTCAATGGCTATGAATTTCTTTCTTCTGAATAAGGTGGCTAGAGTTTTTCTCTCTTCTAAGTTAAAGAGCTGTTTGTTTTTCCTCATCAAAAATCATATTGAGCCGATCACGATGATCTGACCTGAAGTATTACTATTATATGTTAAAAAAATAATTAAAAAAACACTGAAGTAAAGCTGGCTAGTTATTTTGCTTTCACTGAGAAGCTTATCCCTTAATGAATTTATATTCTAGTATCAGTGCCTAATACTCTACTTCCAGTTTTCAATAGTTGACATCCCATAAATAACTTACATCTTATTTCAGACATATATTTACCAATTCTTCATCTAATTTATAGAATATCACTTGTTGGAGGGAGAGAGAGGGAGAGACAAGAAGCTTTAATGTAAAAGGTGTATTTACTTAATTCCAATATTTGTTAAAATTGATATTAGATTGTCATATTATTATATAAATTTTATTAATTCTAATAATACTATTATTTATTACGTCATCCGGTTCGACCCCGGTTCGACCGGTCGAACCGGTTGAACCGTGAACCTCTCCTTCATCCGGTTCGTTGTCCGGTCAGGTTTTCACAACATTGGATAATATATAAGGTGCCTTTAGTACTGCAACGAGTTATAACCATAGCCCCTTTTGTCACCTTCCACGTATCTCCTATGAATGATTTTACATGGTCTCCTTATTAGACCAAATCATCTTGAATATAGTTCTTGAATATCTCCTTATTAGGACTTTCATGAAAAGAAGCTCCTAAATCTATCACCTAAGATTCAGAATTGTCCAGAGATAAAATCAAAGGATCTGACTGACATTCTTCTGCAGATATATTTGCAGAATGATTTTTATATTGACCTCCACCATCTCCCTTCTTTGAAATTGTACAATCCTTCTTCAAGTGACCCTTCTTACTATAGCTCCAGCACACAACTTTTCCTCTATCTGAAGTAGACTTTCTTCTCATGGATTTAGATCTATCTATGCTAGGATTTCTCTCTAATACCCTTTATCTTGCTTCAAAATTTAGAGCTTAATTTGAAGATTCACCATTTTTCCTTTTGCGAACCTCTTCATCAAGCACTAACCCCATAATGTCATCAAAGTTCAGTTTTGAACTTCCTGAAGAGTTACTCACAACAGTAACAAGCCAATATCATCTTTCTGGCAATGAAGATTGCAACAATTATGCCCTCACCTCATCATCAAAATTGATGCCAACTGAACACAATTGACTCGTCACAGTGTTCAATTATTAAGGTGTTCCACCATTGGCGTGTTGTCCCACATCTTCATATTGAATAACTTCTTCATCAAGAATACTTTGTTTGATGCCGATGGCTTCTCTTACATCTTAGTTAGTGCAGCCATGAGATCGATTGTAGTCTTCTCATTTACAATGTTGAATGCAATAGATGAGGAAAGTGAAAGTCGTATCAAACATAGTGCAATCTGGTCAAGAACCTCCTATTCCCTTATAGTCATAAAATCCGACTTCTTGGTGATTCCTTCCAACAATAAATACAACTTCTTCTAACACAAAAAAATCTTTAATTTGCATCATCCAAAATATGTTCGAATAATCGAATAATTGAACTTTTCAATATTGTACATTGCTTTGTCCACCATTGCTCCCACTCGATCTGAAGAACCTTGTTCTAATACCAATTGTTTGAGAAAATAAGGAGAAAACACCACAATGAAAAAACAAGCAAGAAAGTAAAAGCAATAGAAAAGTAAAGGACATTAGGATTTAATGTAGAAAAATCCAAAATAGGGAAAAAAATCACGGAGCCACATCACACCAAGAAGTTCATTATGAAAATTGAGAGAAATAAGTAAAAATTTCTCTTCTTGCTTCTCTTCTCACACACACTGTTCTCGATGTCTACATACTCAAAATATAAGATAAAGGCAAGTAAAATAATCCTAGGGATACAACCCTTCAGAAAAACGAGAAAGAAAACTATCTAGTTCGTCTCGTAGCGCTACAACGCTCAAGCCTCTGTATTTCACCGCTGCAACATCGTATCTATACTGTTGCAGTGCTCTGCTCTTTGTTATTTAGCGCTGAGATGCTCGGGTACGTAGCGCTAGGATGCTCGGGTACGCAGCGCTGGGGTGTTGTACAACATTTTTTTTTTTCCGGTGCAAAGCACCCAAGCCCAATTAAGGGGTAAACCCCTCGCACACTCCAATGAACACAACAAGTTTTGAGGTCCGAGACAATAAAACAACCATATTTCTTAACACAATCAGATTCCACGCATAACATATATGAACTATAGAGAGCAATAAAAATAGAGAATATGTAATGGGTATGATGTTCCTTCCCAACTATTATATACCGCAGTTGTGATGTACCACGTTTTTATTTTAATGTGAAGATTTGCCCTCATAACTCTTTCATTGATCGAGATGATTAAAGGCAAGCTTGGAATTGCGAAAATTATATCTTTCATTTTCAATTTTACCCTGACATTGGTGCTCCCATTAAGTTTCTCCATTTTTGTCAACGCCATAGTTCAAAATCCAAAACAAGATCAATGACAGCCGATACATCTCATAAGAACAACTTATCGCCATTAGTGATGTCCTACAATAAATCAACCTTTGTCTAACTCTAATAAAGCAAAACGCAATCACCAATTTAAAGCCAAACATGAAGGTACCATCATCCACATCAGAGCGAGAAAAGGGAGCTCATAGGTGGAAACCCATTTAATGCAATTCACTATGTCGGTGGCAATCTGGAGTCATGGATCCACAAGATTGAACAATTTGGTTGCTTCATTAAGTCAATGATGACGATAATTTAACTCTAACCTCCACATGTTAAAATTGAAACGGCTAACAATGTTGGAAGGATTTGTTACTGCTCTTGCCATGTGAATTGGACCATCAAAGAACCGTGATTTTCAGGGAGAATTAGCCAAACGAATCCAAACAACAACAGTTTATGAATATCAATTATAATCTAACAACTCTCCAATAAAAAAAAATTGATCTCATTGAATATTTTTTTACAAATTCTTTTGAATCTGACTTGAAAACATATATAGATCCGCTAAAAGGGCAGTTAACCAAGCTGTAGAAGTAGCTAAACTTTTTGGGTACAATTAGGCCAATTAAGGCAGACTCACACACATCGCATATACAAGACTCGAACTCAAGACCTCTTAGTTGGTAGCCTAAGCTCTCAACCAACAGACCAAGATGAGCTGTGTGAAGTAGCTAAACTTGTCAAGAAATTTCAAACTATTAGTCATGAATCTTACTTACCCAAGCACTTCCTCCTCCTTTGTTACCTACCCCTTACTCTGGAAACTGGAATCAACTGACCATATCTCCCAGCAACAGTGTCAGAGATAACAATTTTAGTCTCCACCACATTTTGGAAAAGAAAAAAGTTTTCTTTTGATTCTTGCTCAGTCCTGTCGCAACCACATATCTACCAATCCGTTTGCGTGGCAAATTCATACTGGAATGAAAAATTATTTAAACGAACAACATGAATATTAAATAAATAGCAAATTTTTAATTATTATATGAATGTCAAAATATTTAATTAGACACCAAAAACAGTTGTGATTGGTGCGTGGAGCCCAGCTTAGATGTTGACTGTTGACTACCATTTATCTGTTTGGTATTAAAAAAGGCAGTAAGGGCCAAGGTTGGGTTGTTCAGTAGCTCACTTCCCTCACCAACTGTACCTCATTTCACCTACAGTCGCATCTGCTTTCAAAAAACAATGGCCGATATGGAGATGAAGGTAGCGCTTA
The DNA here is from genome assembly GCA_022539455.1 of Dendrobium nobile. NCBI lineage: Eukaryota > Viridiplantae > Streptophyta > Magnoliopsida > Asparagales > Orchidaceae > Dendrobium > Dendrobium nobile. Next base: position 3,260,976 of record CM039735.1, on the reverse strand, counting down.
TGAGGAAAATTGTAGAACAGAAGGATTCGGATGCAAAGGTGTTTGCTTTATTTGCCAGCAGTTTTGTTTAGGTTCATTTTGTTGTTTAAATATTTCTCTCTTTAGCTGTTAATAATGTTTTCTTTTGCTTCTTTTTGCTTGTGTGCTTCTCTGCATGCTTATTGTATTTATTGTTTTTTGGTTTTGTTTCTCTTAAAATTTTTGTGGGATTAGCGTTTTTTGCTTTGCTTTCTATTTAGATGAAATGCTTTTTCCAGTAAATCTGTTTAAAATGTATTCGACAGCAGTCTGGAAATCTGCAGGATTCATCTTTTTGATTAAAGTTGTCTTTTTAACAATGAATTTTCTTATTAGAAATTGCTCTGTCTTCTCCTTGCAACTGTTACAAGCTCATCTTAATATTTGGGTAATATATGACCTTAGTCTAGAACAGTATAAGATTGGCCCGAATCAAATCTGATCAATCACAAATGGACCAGTTACAACCATCAAGCAGATCTCTGATCAAACTTCTTGATAAATTCATTCACACCAAGCATATAACTTCACTTCCCAACTCTATTCAATGGATATATGAAAACTACCAAACTCCATCAGGTATACTGATATAATTACCTATACTATGTTAGGTATATGGAGACTGCTTAACTCCATCAAATATATAAAAATTACCCAACTCTCTTGTGAGTAAATGAAGACCATCTAACTCTCTCAGGTAGACAAGATTATCCAACTCTCTCGGACATATAGAGATTATCAAACTCCCTCAAGTACCTAAAGGCTATCCAGCTTCAGAAAAACGAGAAATTATTCTGTGCAGATGCCGAACGCCGAACGCCATCCGGAGATCAACCAGAATGCGCCATGTCATCCCTTCGCTCGGTACTGTTGATGTGACACATTCTGATTGGTCTCCGGACGCATTCTGCATCCAGTTTCCGCATAGAATAATTTCACCACAAAAATTACCTCACTTCAATAAAACTCTTAGGCAGAAGTATGATCATATCACCCAAATAGGCATCTTCTACTCTCATCTAAACATCATTTGATGAGAACTCTTAGGCTTCGTTTGGGATGTCTTTTGTACTTCTTCTTAAAGAAACTTTTTATTACAATTTTTTGTACTAAAAAACTGTTTTAAGAAGCAATAAAAAAACTGTCACAAACGAAACGTTATTCTTTGTCAGCGCACGCGTCTAAGGCCGCATGTGATATTCTTGTGCAGTGCATGCCACACAATCAAAAGATCTCCACCATTGACATTAGGCTCATTAATGAGTGAACCCGCCAAGACATCCAACATTAAAGATGAAGTCCCCATTAGAAATTTCTACCATAGAGACAAGTACATAATTACTGAAGTATCAGCTGAAGTTTCAGTCATAGAGGCATCAGACACCTAGCAAACTCCTCCCTATTGAGATTTTGATCGCAAAAGCATTATACTGAGGCTATGCTATCAGAATACAGCCTCTAAATTTAGAAATACTTATAAATATTTATATATCTTTATATATAAATTCTTCATAAATTCTATCTTCCACTAAAATATAGTAAATAATATGTCAACACACAGCGTGAATATTAAATAAATATTAGATTTTTAATGAATATATGTATACCATAATATTTAATATCTAAGCGTGGAGCCCAGTTTGGACGCGGTGGAGTACAAGAGGTCTTCTTCCTATTAAACAAAGCAATAAAAACAGAGGCTGGGTTGTTCAAAACTTCACCTCCCTCACCGACTATTTTCCATTTAATCTACAGTACCCTCTGCTTTCCAAAATCAATGGCCGATGTGGAGAAGAAGGTGGAGCTCATGAGGAGAATTGTAGAGCAGAAGGATTCAGATTCAAAGGTTTTTGCTTTCTTTTCGAGCAGTTTTGTTTCATTTTGTTTTCTGGTTGCAAAATTTCCTATCTTTTTACCTTGATTGGTCAGCTGTTAATGGTTTCTTTAGCTTTTCTTTGCTTGTTCTTCTTTTCTGCTTGCTTAATGCATCTAGTGCTTTTTGATTTGTTTGTCTGGAGATGTTTGAAGGATTGCTGTTTTATGTGTAGTTGGCTTTGTTCTTTCTTGTTCTTTTTCTGGTTTGTTTGATGATGTGAAAAATAAAAAGGATTTTTTTTTTTGAGTTTTTATGGCTCTCGTTTGTCTAGCTAGTGAACAGATGGAAGGTAGCAAAGATCTGAATGGGTGAAGATGGGACCTCATTATGCATTGTTTTACAAAGCTAGATTTGATAAATTTTTGTTTCCTAGGCTTATTTTAGGACAGCTTTCTTATTGCTTTAATACAAAAAAATTTTGAAGCAGAAATTTTTACACTAAAAAATTGTGTTATAAAGCAATAAATAAGCTGTCCCAAACAAAGTCTTAAACAAAAAGATTTTTTTACTATTTTTTGAGGTAGATGAAACACCCAAAAAAAAAACAAAAAGTGATGTGTGGATGAAGGGTTCTATAAAAATGATTATAGAACTGTTGTGATGAATTTTTTTTTTGGATACTATAAACTTTTTCTTTTGCAAAAAAAAAAAAATTCTTAAAATTCTTATATTTCCATAATTTTTTTAAAAATTGTGAAAAAGTTACTCTAAAATTACCTAAAATTTTGTTTCCTTAGAATTTGCTCAAGGCTTTGTTTGGAATAACTTTTTTTAAAGTAGCTTTCTAGTAAAAAAAAATTATTTTAAAATACTGCTTTAAGAAGCAGTAAGAAAGTCATCCTAAGCAAAGTCTAAAAAAATTTGTGAAAGTAATTTTCATAAAATTCTGATAGCAAAAATATAAAAATATAAGCCTAAGGAGAGAAATTGTTCATGTTTTATGCGACTTTCTCCTTTTGTTGGGATTTGTTGACAATGGCATTTCATTAACTTGCATGACTTTGACTTGTGTGGCTGCTAACTTTTGATCTTTCCTAGTCTATATTTAATGCTTTTCGTCAATTAGGATGATGAATTCTACTTTGTTAATCATTCCACTTGGTGTCTTTGGCCTGACTATTCTGTAGCTGATTCACTTGGAAGCTTATTCCCATTTGTTCATCCCAAGCAGTCAATTTATTCATTTTTATTTTCTAACTGCAACGTGTTTGTGTACTCATTTACATTAATGTCTTATCAATATCTGTACTTTTTTTGCTTACCATTTAAAAAAAAGATTTTTTTTAGTGCTTGCCAAGTTGGGTCAAAGTTGACTTGCTAAGGAGCTCGTTAGCTCGAGTTTGAGCTTTAAATTGAAGATCATATATTATATGAGCTCGAGCTCGAGTTTGGCCATCTCGACTCGTCAGTTTCTCAAGCCGGCTCAACAACATCAAGCTTTTGCCCCACTACGTGGGGTCGGCTACATGAATCCTTTCATGTTAAAAGTCAAATTCTCGTTTAATCTAATAAAGAAAGATTATTTCTAATATTTTCTAACCAAGACTTTTTAGATCTACTTCTACCTTTCTTAACATAAGTCAAATTTAATACCTCTACTTTCAGGTTGGCTTGATTAATATTAATTAGCACATTGGTATTTAAATTAGCTTAATTAATTATTTTTTTGTCCAAACTCAAACTAAGAAATCGAGCTCCATAATGAGTCAACTCGAGTCGAGCTTGATTAAGAAAGAATTTGACTCGACTCGACCCTTTAAACCCTTAATTTAGTCCATTTTGACATGAATTCCCTTATAAATTTTTTACATAAAGCACGGATATCAAAGTAAATTTATTTATTTTGAATTTTACCTTGATATAATTTATATTAAAGTATTTTCATTTTTTTTTATGAAATTGATATTTTAATTGTTTTTGGTGCTTGATAACATTATTATAATTATTTTTTAATTACAATTTTAATTTTAGGGGTGTCAATATTTGATGCAACCCGGAAATCCAATCCGAACCTGACACAAAATTTTCGGGTTCGGGTCGACCCGTTTAAAGAACAGGTTGGGTTAGGGTCTAGATTTTGGGCCCGTTTAGATTTTGGGGTCGGATTCAGGTCAATTTGTTGATATATATCAAAGCATTTCATAAAGCTTATTTAGTTATTTGTATGATGCAGGATTTTGATGATTCAACTCTCCATAGATTTTTGCGTGCTCGAGATCTGGACGTTGACAGGGCTTCAAATTTCCTGCTGAAACATCTTAGTTGGAGAAGGGAAAACATCCCAAAAGGTTTTATATCAGAATCAGAAATACAGAATGAGATTGCTCAAAAGAAGATATTTAGTCAAGGATTTGATAAGAATGGCCGTCCTATTGCTGTTCTCTTTGGTTGCAGACACAACCCTTCCAACAGGGATTTGAATGAGTTTAAGCGTAAGTTTTTTTTATTATTATTAAATCACATCTCACTTTTTTCTATTAAGTGATTCTTTATTATTTATCTTTAAATTTCTATTTTTTATATAATTTTATTATAATAATTGCTTATATTATAATCATTTTATCTCTTTCCTTATAAATGAACCGGCCCGAACTTATAGAATTAATTTCGAGCTCGATTAGTTAATCAAGCTCAAGTTATAGGTGATTCGAGCTTGGATTGACTCATTTACACCCCTGCTTGTACTTGTGCCTATCTGGGCTTTTTATTATGTGCAGATACCAGATGGAGAGAACCATCTAGATTTCTCTCTGTTTACAGTAATAGCGCAGCTGCTACAGTAACTGCGCTTTGACTGTAGACAGAGAGAAAATCGGACGGTTCTCTCCCGTTGGGTGTCCGCACACAATAATCTCTCGCCTATGTGAGAACTAGTTTCATAAAATCTGGTGATTGTAACTTCCAGCTGAAATGTGTAATATGTGATTCCAAATCCTGGCAGGTTTTGCTGCATATATCCTTGAGAAGTTGTGCTCCAGGTACTTGTCTACATCACTTTTTTAATCCTAGTTCAAGAATCCATCCTCTATGTTTTTAACTTCACCATTTTGCAGAATGCAAGGGAAAGAGGAGAAATTTACAATCATTGCAGATCTCAAAGGTTGGGGGTATTCAAATTGTGACATACGGGCATACATCGCAGCATTAGATATTTTACAGGTTTGTTTTTTTGGGGATACATAATAGATTAATTTAGGTTTCGTTTGGGACAGCTTTCTTATTGCATTTTAAAACAGCTTTCTAGTACAAAAAATTCTAATTCAATAATTTTTTGTATAAAAAGTTGTCCCAAACGGAGCCTTAATATAGAAAAAATTGATCATATTCAAGAGGTTACCTATATGTTTCAAGAAGATAAATTATGGTTTCGTTTGTGATGGCTTTGTTATTACTTTTTATAGCAGTTTTTAGTAAAAAAAGTTGCTTTAAGAATCAATAAGAAAATTTTTCTTTGTGCTTTTTAAAAATCGGTTTCTAATCATCGCATCTCAATGGTCACCTTTCTATTTTACATGGAAAATTTCAAAATCAAATTGCTTAAATTTTATAAATCCCATTGTCTCATATGGGCAGAATAACTATCCGGAGAGACTTGGAAAACTTCTTCTTCTTCATGTTCCATACTTGTTTATGAAGGCATGGAAGATAATCTGCCCATTCATTGATAAGAACACCAAATCTAAGGTATCTCTGATGTCCACTTCTTTACCATAATGAAGACTTCGTTTCGGACGGCTTTTTTATTGCTTCTTAAAACAGTTTTCTAATTTTTGTACGAAAAAACTGCTTTAAGAAGCAGGAAGAAAACCGTCCCAAACAAAGCCGAAATTTAGCAGATAGAAAGCTGTAGTCACATGGAATCTTGACAAATTTATGAAGAGTAAAGCTGTTAAAAAGCTGCGACAAATGGATTTTTTACAAACTTTATAAGGATCAAATGGTTTATGATAATTGCACAGATAATCTTTGTTGAAGACAAGAACATGATGACTACCCTGCTTGAAGACATTGATGAGAGCCAACTCCCAGAACAGTATGGTGGAAGGCTAAAGCTGGTACCAATAGAAGAGTCCTAAGTCCTACACTATGTTGGAAGGTTAAGATTTCGTTTGGGACGACTTTTTAATTGTTTCTTAAAGCGGCTTTATAGTATAAAAATTTTAATTTTTTACTAGAAAATCGTTTTAAAAAGCAGTAAAAAAGTCATCCCAAACGAAGCCTAAAACTGGTACCTATAGAGGTGTTCCAACTCCCACAATAAGAGAATGCTCTCCAATTGTATTCATTAAGAGGCTTGGTAAACCATAGTTGTAATTTTATTGGAAAGACTCTTTGTAATAACACTTCGAATCTATATGAGGCTTTCTTAAATTACAAGTGTGTGTTCATTAGCAAAAGCTCTACTGAAAGAATGCTATTTAGGTTTCATTTAGGACGGCTTTCTTACTGCTTTTTAAAGCAGTTATTTAGTGCAAAAAATAAAACTTTTGTTCGAAAAAACCGCTTTAAGAATAGTAAGAAAGTTGTCACAAACAAAACGTTAATGTTTTATGACTATTTGTAGAGGGGAGAGTACACACATTGAAAGACATTGAAGATCACAGGAATAGGTACATTAAGAAATCTGCAATTTCGTATACTTACCAAAAAAACAAAGTACGAAGGATATATAAGAGTAGTGGTTTCAAAATTGGAGTTATGGGTCGGATTCGGGTCGAACCTAGAATTGACCTGGCACTATTCAGGTCAACCCGAATCCGACCCGTTTTTGTAAACGGGTCAATTTTTCTTATCCGAATTCGACCCATTTCGGGTTCGGGTCAACCCGAACTGACCCATAAGACTGTCACCGGCCTCCCGTTCGCGAGCTTATTCTCTTATGGTGCGCTGGTGCAACAATGGGACCGGCCAAACAAATGCAGCGACAGTCGCAACTACCTGGAAACAGCCATGCGGCGAGGCAGTGACACGCGGCAAAAGCAGCAACGCGAGACAACAGTCGATGCGAGGCACGGGGACAGGCGACTTGGGCACGCATGCATCCGGGTGATTCGGGCAGAGGCGACACGGTCACACAGGCACGCGGGCAAGCGAAGCTGGCATCCGGGCAGGCAACGGGGGCAAGCGACCTATTCCGAATCATTCCGGGTCATTCCCGGGTTTTGGGTCAATCCGAACCCAACTCTTTCAAGGTTGAAAGGGGCTGGCCCCTTGCAAATTCTTCAAGAAATGTCATGGTGGGAGCCATGGCAAGGGCAAGCCAACCACCATAGTCACCAGCAATTGGTATAGGAGTACAGCCCAGATGAGTGCCAACACCTACAAAAGCAAACCATTCAGGTCCTCAGGATCTTTAAGGATGAAGGGGCAAATAGGGAAACACATATAAATCGTCCTCCGGTGATCCTGTCGGAACAAAATAGGCGAGAAGCTGTGCACAAATGGAGTTTATACAAATATCAAATAAATAAATGCTGGTTAATAATTTAAAAAATTAAATAATATTATAAATTTTAAATATTATTTAATTAATTCAAAAAGTTTATACAAATATCAAATAAATAAATTTATCTTTAGAAGTAATTGTAACAATAAATCAATAATTATATCATCAAACTAGAGCAAATGCCTTCAAGTTTTTAATAAAATAGCAATAACAATATTAGTGTATCATTTTAAAAATATGTGACATCAAATTTATCATAATTGAAATATAATTGATCAAGAAGATAATAAAAGTGTAAGCATAATAACTTAATTATTGCGTTATTAAATATTTTTTTCTGATATATTGCACACAAAATCTTAATTGATGGTCATATTTGAACTATCTGATGATGATGAGATTTTTACGATATTATATATATTGATCATTAATAGAGATATTTCTTATATCTAAAGAAGTTCTATTTGATCATGTTGTATTCCTTTTAATATTTATATAATCAAAATTTAGATTTAATTGGAATTTAAATTTATTATTTGTAATTAAAAAAATTGAAAGAGAGAAATTAAATATTTATATTTTTTATGATGTTATATATTGCATAAGACCATGAGTTTTTATTTGCTAAAAATATAATTTTCTTCATCACATGAGTTTGAATAAAATATTTAATAAGGATACTGAACTTAAATGAATATTTATATTAAATATTATTTTTTATACTTCAAATTATTATAATTTGGATATTTAAAATAAATAATATAAAAAATTTAATATATTATTTAATAAAATATAGCAAAATTTCAAAAAAAAAAAAAAACACAATATATAAATAAAATAAAAAATAGACAATCAAAAACTTAATCATATAACTATTAGATGTTATATTTATCGTAATGTCTAGAATTTTATTTAGTGATAATTTATTTGTAAGATGAAGCAATGGCCGCTTACGAGGTAAAGAATCAATGATGTTGATGATGGTTGTAGAAGGGACCAATGACTTTTAATTATTATAGTAATTTTTTAAATCACTCAAAAAATTTCAAAATTATTTTGAGTATTCTTTAAAATAAATAAAAAATTCAAAATAGTTTTAAAAACATATCAAATAAGTATTATTTTACCAAAAGAAAAACTCATCCCTGATAGGTCCTTCTCAAATGTAATATAGTTAATAAATAAATTATTAGTACAACAATCAAGAGCATATATTGATATTTTTATGTACATCTATGATCATAAATAAAGTTACAAGCTACGTTCGTAGAATCTATCAAAACAAATTATTATATATTAAGAAGTTTTCAAGTAGACATTTTAAATAACAATAATTTTAGAATAAATCATTTTAAAATAATCATGCAAATATCAACAAACATCAGTATTTTTTTTACGATCACACCTAAATCTCGTTATGTATGTACTACAGTTAGATATATTAAAGTATGCATTTTAGCTTGCATTTCTTTTACACCAGACTTTTATAAGGTCCTCTGACTGGACGTAGAGATACGTTCGGCCGCCAATAACATGTCGCCACGTGCTCTTACTCTTTACCGTGCGGCCCGACGACTTAACCCGGATCGGAACTCGGGAATGCTATGTTCGCGTATTACTAGGTATTACTCGGTATTTGCTCGGTATTGCAGGTATTGGTCGATTTTGCTCGGCAATAACCAATACCGAGCAATACCGAGTTGTAACGAGTTTTTCCTTCTAGCAAAATCGAGAAATACCGAGCAATCCTGGGTCTGTTCCGGTCGGATTGTAGGGGCGCGCGGTAAATAGTGAGAACGCGTGACGCGATTCTATTGGTGGCCGAACGTAGAGCTACGTCCTGTGACCGGACCAAATAAAAGTCCCACCAGGGGAGACGAGCGGGGAATTGACCGTTTCAAGTTATGATTCTTGAAAAAAGTGTATTTAAGATTTAGGCTTCATTTGAGACGACTTTTTATTGCTTTTTAAATCAGTTTTTTAATAAAAAAAATAAGATTTTTAAACTAAAAAATTATTTTAAGAAGCATAACGAAAGCCGTCTGAAGCCTTATTTTAATGGACTCCAACAAATATATTAAAAAATAAAATCTATGAAGTTTCATTACTTTTAATATTATTATACTTTCACAAAAAAAAAAAAAGGATATTTTTGTAAATTCGCAGTTCCACCGGGATCAGAGATCCCCAGCCCCACTCTCCACAGACCACTCCCCAATTTCTGCCCCCACGAATCCGCCGGACGGACTCGGGACAGAAAATCCCAGAAGAGGGAAAATTTTCAAACTCGCCGTCTTCTCCTCAAAAATCCCGCCTCTCCCCTCTGTATCTCTCGCGCGCGTCCCCTCCTCTCCGATAGCTGAAGCTTTGACTGGCGATGGCTTCCGATCTCCCCTGCGATGCGGACGGAGTGTGCATGGTTTGCAAGGCGAAGCCAACGGAGGCTGAAGCTGTGCTCTGCCGTACCTGCGTCACTCCTTGGCACGTCCCTTGCCTCTCCCGCCCGCCAGAGACTCTCGCTTCTTCTCTCGAATGGCAGTGCCCCGACTGCTTTCAGTCGCCGGAATCGGTGGCGGCGACGGCGGCGCCGGCGCTGTTGGGCGCATCAGCTGAGCTGGTGGCTGCTATCAGGGTGATCGAGGCCGACGGTTCGCTTACGGAGCAGGAAAAAGCGCGACGCCGACAGGCCCTTGTGAGCGGCGGCGTCGCTGGGTTGGCGGCGGCCGAGGAGGTTGAGGAGGATGATAAGGGCAGGAAGAAAGCGAAGCGGAGCAATGATGTTTTGGATCTTCTTGATGGAAGCATTTACTGCTCCTTTTGTATGCAGCTGCCGGAGAGACCGGTCACCGTGAGTTCTTCTCGTGTTTACATTTATTAGGCTCGCCACTTCATTTCCCATTTCTCTTGATATTTTATATAGAGCTTCTGCCCTGTTGTCATTCGTTGAGGTCTGGGTGCCGTTATTCTAATTTATTTATTGCTAGCTTTAGATCATCGTTGAATAATATTTGTATGAGTGGAGCAAATGCTGTTTGCGGATGTCTGTTGTCTGTATTTGAAGCCGATTAAGAAATTTCTCTTTACATAGAATAACTCCATTATTATTATGTATTTTTAATTGGAAATCTCCTAGGCCGCATGTGTTTTTCGGTTTTACTCGCTTTCCTTCTCCAAGAAATTTCTTTGGCGTGCTTAATAGTATGTATGGGTTGATAATTTTGCTAATGCATTCTTCCGTTTTTTACATGTATTTTAAATTCTAGAAATACGTAATATACCCTAAAATTGTTCTTTCGTTACATTGTATTTGAAGCTTACAAAAAATATAATATATGGTGCCAGTTACCATGAAGTTGCAAAATCTCAGCCGCCAATCCCTTTGGGATGGTTGCTTTGATGGTAGTTGTTTTAAAACCATTATGATTAAAAAAAACCAATCCTACCATCCAAAATGGATTGGATGACTAGAATTGTGTTCCTTCATCTTGCAGTTATGATGCGAATTGGAATTTTTCTGATGGGCCTTTTAATTTTACACAACATTTTCATTCAAACAATTTGCCCTTCTATGTCTACTCACTGGCTCGTACATGTACATACAAAGATAAAAAAGACAAGATTTAGCTTTTAGCGAGCTACTAAAAATTTGGCTGATGGAAACTTCATAATTTTATTGTTTATTGTTGTTTGCCTCATTTAAGTAGCACTCAATGCTGCTTGTATTCTCTTTGTACCGAGTATTCATTTTCGTTCATCTTTAGTGTATGAGGGCGTTATGAGTTTTCAAGTATTTCTTTCCCAAATTTTGAGAATCTTCAGTCCTTTTTTCTAGCTATCTTCATCAGCACTTATTTCATCCATCTTACATTTAGCTTTGTGTAAAAATGTAATCAAGTAGAATGAAAACATAAATTCTCCATGATTTAAGATGTGAGGAAGTGTGATACGACTTTCTTAGGAAAGCATTTATCAATATATGTTTTTTTTTTGTGGACATTTGAACCTTATTTTGTTATTGAAGTTGATTACATATGCTTGGGAGAATTTAGCTACATCGAGAGTAATTCTGCATTATAGATTTTTTTTTTCTCTTTGTCCTATAACTTATTTTTTCATGATTTCTTGCCCTGTTGATTGTTTTCATGCCAATTATTGGTGTCATATTTGTCTTTAGAAGGCAGAATTGATGATAGATTTTCTTAAATTTTTAATATTTTCTCCTAAAAGAATAGGTTAGTTTCTCAATAATGTTTATGGATGCATTTTATGTATATTATTGTAGCTTTTTCTTAGTATTATACTGGAAAATTTCTTTGCTACATTCTTCAAAAAATACATGATGCTGGTATCATATGCCCTCGTTGTCACAACTATGACTTAGCTTTTCATTTTCTCATGTCAAAAGATTTTATTATTGGATTTTTTTTCTACAATTCAACAATAATGTGCAATAATTATTTTTGAACTTATGTTCATTCCTTCTGGCAAAATATTGTCCTATTGATTGCTATTTTTTGGTCATCATTATACATTTGATCATATCTTCATAAATGATGCCTGCTAAAATACGTCCTCTTTATGTCTTTTAAAATATTCATTGATCTCCATTTTTTGTGTTTTATCTTTCTTCATTTATGGGTTATTAATTAAATGCGATCCTGTATAATTAAGTGAGGAATTTCTCTTCTAGATTTATTTATTTTACCTAATCATGCTATTGTTAAAGTTTTTGTTCAAAGCTTAAAAACTAATGATTTGTTTAATTTGAGTACAAATGCTATACCTTTTGCTTTGAATTTCAGAAAATGGGTCTCAACTTTCAAGTTGCTGCATGAACTTCCCAATCAAGATAATGAAGCTACAAAAATGAGATTTGATATAGTTTTACATTGGGAGCTATTTCAAATAGGGGAATGTTAGTCCCAAGATAGATGCATATTTATTTGCAGCTTTTGGAATTGCGGCAACATTCATGAAGGATTGGGAGTATTGATTACCCTCTTTCTTGTTTATAAAACATCAGGGCTTATTGAATTTTTTGGTTTAGTCAAAATAAGATTTCTTTCATTGGTTTCATTCATTCTCTTAATAATTGTAGTATAAGGAGATATAACATTGTCAGACATGGCTATAGCTTGATATATTTTATTAATGTTGATTTAAGTACCTTGTATATTGCCGAAATCCCGCTTAAATCCCATAGTTTCATACTTATTAGGCACCGGCATTGCTCTTCGTGCGGTTCTTGCTCAAATCTTACTCGAGGAGGCCCGCTCTCGTTGTTAAAAACGAGAGGAACGATGAGCTTATGTTCTTCTTCTTCCCGCTCATTCCTCACACACGAACGCTCTAATTCGAGCCAACCTCACGAACCCATCACCTGCTTCCCCCCGACTCTTCCAACAACAAATCTACTTTCAAGTTCCGCCTCTTCCTATTTGGAGGAGTTGAGGGACTCAGAAGAGTTGGGGACCATTTTGGTCCCTCACAAAGAGTTGAGGGACCATTTTGATTCTTTTCTCTTAAGCAATTGCTTTTGTCAGTTTACCTCCACACCACATTTAGTGGAATAATATTGGTGCCATTTGCTTATTAGCAGTGCACGGAATTTGGGGCTAGATTTTTTTAGTTGAAGTCTTCTAACTTTTTTGTTTTCCCCATCTAGTGGCCTAACTGTTTATGTTATTTTATGCTAAGTTTAAGTGTGAATATTAAACCATTTTGTTGTTTCCATTTCTTCCTTTTCTCCCTTCTCTTTTTCTTTTGACAGACACCATGTGGCCACAACTTCTGCTTAAAATGCTTTCAAAAGTGGGTTGGGCAGGGGAAACTTCACTGTGCAAATTGTCGGTCTTTTATCCCTTCAAAGTTTGCAGCACAGCCCAGAATAAATTCAACACTAGCTATGGGCATTCGTATGGCCAAATCTGCAAAATCAGGCACATCAATTGGCACAGTTCATGAATACCATTTCATTCGTAATGAGAACAGACCTGATAAAGCATTCACTACTGAAAGGGCTAAGAGGGCAGGAAAGTCAAATGCTTGCAGTGGACAGATCTTTGTTACAACTCCTCCAGATCATTTTGGTCCCATTACTGCAGAGTATGATCCAAAAATGAGAAGGGGTGTGTTGGTGGGTGATACCTGGGATGATCGGATGGACTGTAGACAATGGGGTGCACATCTACCTCATGTCGCAGGAATTGCAGGCCAAAGTGAGTATGGTGCACAGTCAGTTGCTCTCTCAGGAGGATATCAAGATGACGAAGATCATGGGGAGTGGTTCTTGTACACGGGCAGGTTTGATCATCTTGGTTAAGCATGAGAATTCAATCTGCTAACCATGGCTAATTGGGTTTACATGGCTTTTTTTAATGTCTGTGCATTATAGGAATTGTTACCAAAATGTGTTGTCTTTATAATCATCCACACTAACTCCAGAATTTACCACATACGTTCATTCTTTTTGCTTTTAATTGAAAGGTAATTGTTTGTCATGTTCGATGTTTTTGATGTCCAGGTATTTAATTAGGTTAAGACACAATACTGTGTTAGTATATTTGAATGAACATGGACATAGCATGCTGGAACTATCACTAGCACTGCTATTTGATTCGTTAGTCCGTTACTGTGATAAGAATGCTTCTTTCTGCACTAAGACATATTAAGCCTATTTGTTCTACTTCATGTTAAATGACCACCATTGTGGTTCTTATTTATTTTCACTCATGCTTATAATCATGCAACTTCTTTATTTTTGCAGTATTATTTCCCATTAAGATATTAATACTCTTTTTATTCTCTTATTTTTAATCGGATTTTGCATAGTGGGGGTAGAGACCTGAGTGGTAACAAGCGCACAAACAAGCAGCAGTCATTTGATCAAAAATTTGAGAAATTTAATGAGGCGTTGCGTGTCAGTTGTCTAAAGGGCTATCCAGTGCGGGTAGTAAGGTATGCTATGAAGTTCTTAATGCCATTTTCTTCCCCCCCCCACCTACTGAGTTTGGCTTCCTTCTCTGTCACTTATTGAGCTTGCTTTGTAGCTTGTGATTCAATGGTAGCACAGAATAACTCTTTTGTTTCTTATATTTTGTTTTTAGTATATAAGTTTGGGTAGCTAACTTTTTCTATGGCTGCAGTTTGCTCGAGAATTGATTATTAGTCTACAATGTTTACAGAAGCATTTATAGTTTGCCAGGATCTATTAAAAATTCGGTAGTTCTCACACAAAAAATGAGATGTTAACAATTTAAGGTAGTGGCAAGCAGCATGATCGTCTATTTTAGATGCTTGATTTTATTTTGGCAGCAATCTTGTTGTATACTCGATCAATATTTTCCATGTGAGCTTTGCTTCACTGTTAATGTATATGATTATGATATAAACGCTTCTATTTTAATTTTGAATAGCTTATATTCACCTAGGCTAATGATTAGTGCTATCACACCTACAAAAATTACTTGCCAAATGCTCGTCTTTTTTAACTAATTTTGACCCCTTTATCTTGTAAGCATTACTTCTATTGTTCTATTTTTAAAATTATTTCTTACTGATTAAAATTATATGCTTTATAAAAAGTATATTCCAAGATAAATATTCAATGCAAAAGATGCAATTTTAATGTTGATTTTTGGTGTAAACCTATCATTGTTTAGAACTATTTGGTCACTAATTATTTCTTTACTAGTTGATACTCTTTGATCTATATCTGTAATGAGTAATGACTTTAACATACCTTCAATGCATTTTTATTGTTAATATGAACCAAATCAGTTTTCATGATACTTGATTTTGATTTATGAATTATATAGACTAATAAAAATCATATGAAAATCCTTTCTTTGTTTCTGTTTTTTCCTTAAATTCCTTAACACAAAAATTATGTCCATGATGGATCTTATGGCATATAGCAAAATTCATTCTATGATTCCAACATAATTTTCTTGTAGATGCACCAATTTTATGCAGCATTGCAGTCTATAAAAAAATTGTTAAAAAGTTGTTCAACTTACTTTAATGCTGGTGGGATAGGTTTTTACATGGTAATTGATTAATATTTTAGTTGCTAGGTGATTAAAGAAGTTGTACCGTTTCAGCAGTTTTTTGGGTTCTGGCCACCAATTCTGTGAGGTTCAGATGCTTTTCAAGCTCTAACAATTCTTCTAAAGTAAAATTGATGATAATACATAATATAAATTGGTTTAGTAAACCAAATGAGCAGATTGTATGGTGTTATGCGGTGATGAACATAGGTAAGCTTGCATACAGAGTCTCTTTAAACAGGTTATGATTCCATGTACCTCTTTGTGCTCTTTTCAGCTTTTTAATAAATGCAGTATGCAAGCTTCAAGGTTATGATTCCATGAGGAAACATGCATACAGAGTATCTTTTTGTTTTTTCCTCCGTTCTAATTTATAGTTTTAGAAAATTGGTTCTGGCAAATCCGTTCAGTAAAAAAGATGATAACTTTTTTAGTAGAAATTTTTTGTCGATATCCAGCCAAAAATTGGTTCTTATGAGGTTTTATAAATTTGAATTTACTTTTAAGATGAGTGTAATACACGAATAATCAATTAATTCTTGTATTGTATTAATTTCAAAGCAATTCCAAAAGTTTATTATTTATAATGACCAGAATTTGGTCAGTATCCCTTCATTTTTTTTCTGCATTTCAATCACTCAAAAAATGTTCTTATTACTAGTCTAATCAAGAAACTGCAAACATTCATGGATATTTAAATTCGTGTGTGCGTTACCCCCCTATCCATCTTTGATTGTGCATGAGCATTATTGTTTGTAGGTCTCCCAAAAAAAAAGAAAAAAAAAGTGCTAGTATTAGTATTCTTACTTAACAAACTATGAAGTGAGTTCAGACTTTGGAGTGCAAGCTTTAAATTATAACTTTTTTCAATGAGCAGGTCCCATAAAGAGAAGCGCTCTTCCTATGCTCCTGAAAATGGGGTCCGTTATGATGGAGTTTATAGAATCGAGAAATGCTGGAGAAAAGTTGGACTTCAGGTACTTAACCATCCAGCAAATAGGGATTATATCCTCAATGTAATTGATAAATTTATTTTTTTATACAATTTTTTGTACGTTCAGGGTTTCAAGGTCTGCAGATACCTGTTTGTTAGGTGTGATAATGAGCCAGCACCTTGGACAAGGTATTTTCCCCAGCCTTTTACTGCCATTTTTACATTTATTATGCTCACTGTTTCCTATACTAATGATCTTTAATATTTACTTGAATATCTACAATAACTAGTGATGAGCATGGTGACCGACCAAGGCCCTTACCTGTTATCAAAGAACTGAAGAAAGCCACTGATATTACTGATAGAATCGATACTCCCTCTTGGGACTATACTGTAAGGATATCCTTTTTCTTTCCATTCTGCTCTAGAATTACATCATGTATGTTTTGTTTGATAATTGTCCAAATCGTCAGAATGGCCTCATTTCAACATAATTGTTCTGATTTTAAGCTAATTTCCCTGTTATTGTAAGTTGGATAAAATGTATCTGTTCATTTTATATCAAACCAGCTCACTGAATCATTTCATTTTTAGTTACTGACTCGGAATTCTTTATGAAGAAATTCATCATCATGGCCATATTCTTAGTTGTCCCAGCGGTGTGATTAACTCAAATTGGTGATGACTTCTAAGCAAGCTCACATTATTATTAGTGTTGGAAGTAGGCAAAACCTGTTCCGAATACAGAGCAAAAAATAGGAACAGAGGATATGCTAGGAAAAATACAGAATTTTTGTGAGTTCATTCAATTGATGGCTACGTCTGTTTTTTGCTGTTGCAAATTTTCCTATCATTTGATTGTGGCGAAAAAAACTGTAATTCCTCTGTTAGGCCGGTTCAATCTGAATTGGCCCAACCGGCCCAAGGGCTGGTTCAGGTTTATAGGAGGTGAACTAATGCCACCACCTTTCTTCCAAATCCCGCTGCCAATCACAAGGGGGGCCGCTAGGGGCCAATTAAAGCAAGAGGGCGGCGGCTAGGGGGGCTAAACAGGGAAAAAAGGGGTCGGTTATATTAGGAATTGATTTGGGAGAATCATTATATTAAATAGGAGTTGTGAGGGTTAGGACATGCTTGATTATTGTTTCTCTTGAAGTTCTCTTTGGTGTCTTGGGCTCTAGACTCATCGTCTAGAGATTGGGAGAGAATGATCCTCCTCTCGAATTAAGGATCAATTGTATCTTTGCTTTGTGCTTGCTTTGATTTGATTCCTATAATACAATCTTCTGTTTTGGATTGTTTTCACCGAAGTTTTTTTAGTTTCTCTCGCTGTTTTTACCAATTATTGTTAGGTTTGCTTGCGAATTCAAGTATTTCCCATTAGGGTTACTTGCCAACTCAAGTATTTCCCTGTTTAGCTGACACATTTTCTTCCTGAAGGCAAAAATTAGGCTTCGTAACTTGAGAATTAGCCTTTGTTGATAATGTAGCAGCTTTGGATGTTGCCGTCGTTAATGAATAATTACAACATGTTGATTTCTTTCATCTTAATATCCTTAGGAAGAGCATGGCTGGAAATGGGTGAAGCAGCAACCTGTCAGCAGGAGACCGGTATATACTGTAAATAATGATGAACAGAAACGAGTAAAAATAGCCATTAGGCATACGCAGAACAATTCAGTCAAGGAGAAGCTATTAAAAGGTTTGCTTCTACCTTATACCATATGCGTGATGATACCAAAAAACAGCCTTTTTACTAATGTTCATGATCTTGATTATAGAATTTAGCTGTCTGATTTGTCGGAAAGTACTGTGTTCGCCATTGACGACCCCTTGTGCTCATAACTTCTGCAAGTCATGCTTGCTGGGATCTTATGCTGATAAGTCCTTTGTAAGGGAGAGGACCAGTGCTGGTGGCCGCACTCTTAGAGCTCAGAAGATCATGAAAAAGTGCCCTGCTTGTCCTTATGACATATCAGACTTCTTACAGAATCCACAGGTAAATTTTTTTGGCTCATTTAATCAAAATTCATTCCTGTTAGCTTTGATTGATTCTTGAGCGTTTTTCAAAGGTTAATAGGGAGCTTATGGATCTGATAGAGTCCTTACAATCTAAGAATGAGGAGAATGTAGGAAAGGGCATTGATGGAATAGAAGATGATGAGAAGGCAAAAACTTATAATGATGTTAATGATTTAATGAAAGAAGAAATCTGTGGTGAAGAAAGTGATTCAATGGAGGAAAAGGCCGATGTTGAGATTATTAGAGAGAAAATAGTTATTCCTTAAACCAGGAAATATGTAGTGGTGCATAAGACAGTTATTATTAAACCAGGAAATCATGGGGGATTTTATAATTTTTCATGTAATGGATTTGTTATTCTTATTTTGCTCAGATTTTCTAGTTCTTGTAATTAGATTTTTAGTATTTTTTTTTTATTTTTTTTTATTTGAAGTTTCTCGGATCTTACCTTTAATTTCACTTTTGAATTTTTTTTGGTATGATTCTTAAAGTAGTCTGCTTCAATCTTGTTTGAAAAAAAAAATTCTTAAAGAATATTTTAGTATGATATAGATTGTCATTGTGGGGGTCTTAAAAATTATTGAAATTATTTTGATCGGAATATATAAAACTTGTTCTAATAATATTTTATAATAAATCTTAACGTTTTTTCCGATCATTTTGATGTAAATTATATAGGATTTAGGGTTTAGCGCTAAGAAATATTCCGATGAAAAAGCTTTAAGCAAGATTTTGATGGTCGTAATATTATGTGATTTGTTTTAAAATAAACGTATTATTAAAAATATTAAGCTATTTTATTTAAAATGAAGAATATAATAATTTTTAATTATTTTTTAGCTAAGAGCGGTAAGATTAGCTGAACATATAGTTTTAATAATTACTTGCATATTAGATATTCTTGTGATTTATTTCTCAGTACCAACAAGATTCAAATAGTAACGCGCTTCTTTTGAATAACTCAACAGATTATAAACCAGCATGATTTATTAATTCAAAAAAATAGAAAAATTCAATTAAGATTTTGCTAGGTACAGTTTTTTAAAACAAAAATTTCTAATAAAATTTAATAATTAAAAAATAGAAAATTATACTTAAATATTTTAAAAAACAATAAAAAAAACCATCCCACCCCAAGCCTAAGTTCAGAGTAATTATATTTGTATTCAAGAATGAATGAGAATTTTTTTTTTTGAGACATTTAGGTCAATTAAGACACACACAATGCATACACAAAGACTCAAACTCAAGACCTCTTAGTTGGAAGCATAAGCTCTCAACCAACAGGCCATGATGAGCTGTGTGAGAATGAGCGTTTAATAGGCAGCAGTGCAGTACATGAAATTACATCAATTGCCATGTAACACCAAAAACAGGCATGGAGCTAACCAATAACGGGCCAAGCAGTACTGAAAAATTATTGGGTGCAGTAACCGGACGGACTCCAAAAATATATTAACAAGCTGAGTGGACATGTTGGATTTATTTTTTGACTTTAAATATTTAATGTGCCCGTAAAACTTTAGCCAAGCACAACCAAAGTGCAGGTAAAACACAATCAAAGCACAATAAAAAAGTGCAACAAAAGAACAGCCAAAGCACAACTAAAGAAGTGCAAGTAAAGCGCAGATAAAAAGCATTAAGAAAACGCAACATAAGAGCAGATAAAGTGAAGATAAAACCACAAAAAAGCGCAACCAAAATGCACTTCCCATTAAATTTTATCTCCGCACCTAATAATTTTCCGAAGCATCAACCAGCAACCGGCCTTAGTTCAGTAAATTAAACACAAACATATTATGCTATGAACATAATCAAGCACAAGCTAATTAGGTAGGTTAATGGGATTAGTTCAGTAAATATGCAAATATGAGGGTTAACATTTAAAATTGCCTCGTTTATACGACAACAAATTGCAACAATTACGTGGTAAAATAGCAAGCCCACAGCATCACAGAATCCACCAATTCTAACAGAAGATGCAAACTATCACTAAAAGATGACAAACAGTAGAGTAATAGCGGAGCAAGCCCAGCAGTTGAAGCAGCAGTTAAGGCACAGTATGTCAGGCTAGAAAAAAGTTTTTTAAAGCAGCAGAATAACAATGACAATTTAAAAGGTACACTACTACACTTCATTGTTCATACTGTACCAATAATTCAGAAGTCGGATGCGATAGAACAGTTTGCCTACCAATTTCAGGTCAGGTCATCCCCGTCATCAACGATAGGCCGGCGCCGTGCCGGCGAATGTGTATCGAGAAGAGACTGGCACATTGGCTATTTCGGCCCGGCTATCGGCGTATGATCTGGAAGCATCATTATAAACTGATGATAAATAGCTTGTGTTGGGGGGAGGAGCCAGTTCAGAAGTGCGGAGATACTGATCCGCGCGAGAATCCAACTGATGATACTCTGGTGCACTGATTTGATCCCTGTAACTGAATTTGACAAATATGTTAAACTTACAAGTTAGCTAAACAAAAAAGACAAAAAATGATTCTAGATATTCAAAGCGGATATTCAATAAGCTTTACAATGAAGATGGTGAGAATATGATTTAGACATATAAAATGTTGGCCTTCCGATGACCCGATTAAGAGAGCAAACATATTAGATTTGTCCTATGTTAAAAAAAGTAGAGTTAGACCTAAAAAAACTAAGAAAAATATTAGAAATAATCAAATAACCCTTTCTTAATTAAATTTAAATGAGAATTCAACTAATTAAGATGACAAAATGAAAAAAAATGATTCATGTAATTGACCCCATATAGTGGGATAAAAGCTTGATGTTGTTGTTGTAGTGTTATGAACTTAAACATCCATGATATCTTGTGATGTTTAATGTCGTACCGAACTCATCAAACCTCAACCAATTTAATCTTACATTCAACTTAATCATTTCTTTGGATAAAACTTAATAAACATAGGAGATTGATTAATATCAGTTCATGAAAAACTTTTCTCCACCAATTTCTATGCCAAAAAATTGACAAATTGACAATAGAATCAAATTGGTTCAGATTTGATGACTTGAAGGATTAAATTTAACAACCTAAACAAGCCTAAATTAAAAGAAACACAAAATGTAGAGAACATTTTGGCCATTTGATATACATATATAGATCAAAGATGGATCAACTTAATTATTCGATGAAAAAGAAAACAGTTTTATAGTCAACGTGCAAGAGCCTAGTCAGTCACCCTTAGTAGCTGAGCAACAGTTCAAAAAAAAAAATTGCAACTGTTTGATGTCATATCCAGACACTTATAGTATATATCCACTATAATAAAGATGACATTAGTAACGGTTTCTACATAGAAATATAACACTACTAAAAGGACTTGAACAGTACATACCGGTCTGAAGAAATTTGGGATTCATGATAGTTGCGCAGATCCAATGGCTGACGATAAGCATCAGTAACCAGTCCATGATGATAGGGATCGACAGATGGCGCATGTGGTAATTGAAGATGTCGAGCATCAACTAACACGTATTGGGGTTGTGGTGCATATGGGTCAGTTGGAACAGGAAGCGGGGCTGGAGCAATGTATCGAGAATCTATGGAAAGTGGGGCGCGGCCTAGAGCTCCAGCTCGATAAGGGTCCTCTGCAGTTGCATAAGAATCAGGTAAATGAGGCGCATAAGCTTGAGGTAGAGGGAGATATCGGGAATCAGAAGGGCCGCGCAATAACGCTCCAGATTTGTAAGGGTCCTCCGCCGCAGATAAATGAGCAGGTATGTAAGGCTCCATTGTCGCAGGCAAACGAGATGGTGCAGAATGTCCAGACCTAAAAGAGTCCTCAGGAGGGGGCAGATAAGCAGAGGTTGGAGGATGTCGCTGCTCCTCGGCATGCTGGAAAGAAGCAGGCTGGGGATGAGGACTAACGGGACGGAACAGTGCAAGTAATTTGTGAACCTGCGTTCAAGCTGAGATAGTTAGGAGCTAAAATAGCTAAAAGAGAGAAGCAAACCTGATTAAATAAACATGAAATTATGAGCAAAGAATCAAGAAATGTGGCACCTGTTTAGAATTAAGATCTGGTCTAAATTTGCCCTTGACTTCATAGTTGTCCTTTATAGCAAGTTTGAAAGCACTCTCAGGAAGAGGAAGGCAATCCTTTTCAATCTTAAATTTCACCTGCAATATAGCGATTAAGTCACAACCAATCAATTGAAGAATATTTAAAAATATACGGAAATTAATATATATACATATATATAAACTAATCAATTGAAGAATATTTAAAAATATACGGCAATTAATATATATACATATATATAAGCTAGAATCAATAATATGAGAACGGGTTCTTGTAAGAGAATTATCTGACCAGCAAGGCCACAACCACATGATACTGATAATAGTACAGATTGATGGCAGGCAATGTTTGAAGTTTGAGGAAAATCTATTCTAATTTCCAGAAAAACAGATCGCATCTTTATTCTTCTCAATGGCAACTACCAAGAAATACACAAAACACACCATGAAAGATTAATATATTTTTAATTCCTTATAAAATAATGCCAAGTCAACCAAATGAATGAGAAAATTTCAATCTGATAAACTTGGGTTTTCTTTATGAAAAAACTCGCAAGAGTCACTTGGTGTTCAAGAGCATGTCAAAGGCTAAATTAGGGTACCATGCAAGGGGCCAATAATTGAGTCTCTCAGGGGTTGCGTGCAGGGTGGGCGGGCTATCTAACTATTTGATTAGCACCAGAATCACTTCGTCCCTTAAATTGCTGGTTATGTTCCGTGCAAAGAAAAGACCAAGCCATCAAAGATTTCGGGATTTCTACTAAATTACTTGATTAATTATAACTTATAAGTGCAAATTAGCTGACGCTATATTTTAATTTATATTGATAATAATAAAGAACTTCTACAAAATTAGAAATTAAATATTCGATAATTGCATAGTTGATCACTTATGAATAGATAATAATAAAGAACACTGATAAAAATATAAACTAATAAACATCACAATTATCTGATAATTTACAGGTTGATCCAGATTAATTGTGCAAAATTAAATAACAATAATCTTTGATAACATGATTACCTGTTTAACTTATTAACTTCTTAACCACTCAATGGCTATATTTAAATTGAAATAATTTATTACCACCTAAATTTTCAAACTTCCAAAATCAAATCATAGGCATTTTATTATTAGCCAATAACCAAGAATTGCTCTTAATTATTACATAACACATCATTCAGTTTGAATGCCTAACATAATTCAGGATTAAATCAAACAACATAAAATGGCAATAAATTAGATAAAAAATTTAGCTGAAAAATATGATTTGTTTGCAGATTATCTAGACAATCTTTCTGGAATAATGTAAACTTTATTCTAAACACAAGGTGAAAAATAGTTACCACCGCCACTGCCACCTTCTTTTTGTCTAGTCCATATCCTGCCCAAAGAATTCTTACTTCATGATTTGATGTTTGAATATTAAATTGTTACCTGATAATCCACATAAGTTGCTCTTTCCTATTATGTAAGAATATTAATGCCTTAATTTTTAATATATTAATAGGTTAAGATGTTATTATATTGCTTCTTACTTCATACTTTGATGTGTACAATACATCAAACTTTGCACAAGTTGTAATTATGAGGTTTATGACTCAGCTCACGCTGAAAAAATGCATCAATACTGAATTTCGCAATAATGATAAACTTAATGAAGTTTCAAAAGTTGGCCATATCATGTCTGGACCTAAAAAAAATGTAATACAATTAAAGGTTGGATTGTTTGATTCCTACTAGAAAAAACATTAGGAAAAAGCTTGTTTAATTTTGATTTTGGCAGCACAAAACACATTGCTGTGTAAATATTTAAAAAATGCTTACAACAGATCAAACCTTTATCCTACTACATAGGATCGGCTAAAAAATGCCTATAACAGAATAATCAAAATTTTATGCTCAAACTTCTTTGCCAGAATAAGTTTGAATAAACAAGTTGAAACAAACAGCATTAATTTAGTGAGGTGATCAATAATCCTATATGAGTTGAGCCAAATTCACAAGCGTACAACTAATTTGATGTGAGAACGTGCCTAATGTTTCTATCACTAGTTCAATTATATATTTGTCAATTTTCTCAGAATCACACCAATCCAATAGCAATTCCTTCATGAACGTTCTCTCAAATTATTGGAAAAGTCATACCTTGTTGAATAATGTAAACAAAAAGGTAATTTGCGTTGAAGTGAAATAAATATCAATAGTCAACGTTTGTTCTCCACTACAGCACATAAACTTACATGTAAAACTATAAAAAGTACACCTAGAGTTATTAAAAATGCATCTAAATAATATCAAGGTCAATCAAATCACAATATCAAGGCATTAGATGCAGACAAAACCAAACAACTCAGCCTCAACCAAGATACAACCAAAATCAAGCATAATCAGGTCATCACCCCAAATGCATGGTTTAAACCTAAAACAAAAGATTATTGATGCGACAATAGGAGAAATGTGGGTATCGTCATCTAGTGAACATGGTAGTTTGCGGTGTTTTCTTATTAAGGCACTAGTGCTAACGCTGACACTAGTCGCACAAACAGCTGCACAGTGACATGGAATGTCAAAGGCAATATTAATGACAGCGGAAAGGCCTCCGAACGAGTATGACAACAACTAACAATAGGGGAAAAGTTGACAAGCAAAAAAAGGGATAATATTTGATTCAACCAAGAGGAGATAAGAGCTGGCATTTTTGCAAGATCTAGAGGAAGACAAATGTCAAGGCTAAATTCAGAAAAGATAGGAATAGCATCGAAGAAGGTCAAACTTAATCAGAACTCAAGTAAACATATAGCAAATAAGTCCAACCAGTAAGCCAAGTCATAAAAAAAGTAGGTCAAGTTCTTCGATCTGATCATAGTTAAAAAAAGTATAATGGATGTTATTTATTTATATTTAATATTATTTTGAAAAACTTGCCACCCAATATTCCAATTTATCACATCCTACAATATCCTAAGAAAATGCATATATTATATGAAACGACAGTATAATAATAAATATTCTTAATATATCTATATGATCAAACAATGAATTGGTTAAGACTCGAACTAAAGATAAAGAAAAAAAGAAGCCATAGGACCAAAGCTGGCTAAGTTCACAAATGTGAAAGATGGTGAACCCAAGTCAAAGAAAAACATAAAAATTATCTTTTGCTTGCATCCCAAAGACATCTTGCGCGATAACACCAATTGAGATTTGGAAATAAAAACAAATTACATGTTGTAAATAAGTAATAGCAGTAGAGATTGAAACTAAAAGCAATAAATTTAACCTCTCAAAGTTTGGTAACTGAGGAAAAAGATATAGACCATTAACAAATATTAAAAAGAAATGCATGCCTACAAACAAAAGCTTAAGAGCCAAGAGGGAACGGTAAACCTATGATGCACCGACACGCCTCTTAAAGAGGGTATGCAGTGCCGGACACGGCATGGACACGTGTCCGACACGGAATTGGAGTGTCGCAATTTAAAAAATTAAAATTAAAATCGGACACGCGTGTCCGGTTATTAAATGATAAAATCGTTCATTCTATTTAGCCTTTTCCGCGAACTAGAAGCCCTATTTTTCTAATCCACGAAAGAAATTTTCTAGGGCGGACCGGAAGAGCTCGCAGTCGACGCCAAACGGAGCCCGCTGCCTTCGCCTCTCGTTCCTTTGTCATCTTTGCTCGAGCCGAGGCCAAGAAGAGCTCATCTTTCCCATTCCTTCATTCTTGCGTGATTTCTGCGGCCATCTGAGACAAAGTTCGCAATCAAGGCCAAACAGAGCACCTTCTGCGCGCAAGAGAGCCAAGACCTATAAGTGGATTTCGTCATTTCTTCTCTTCATTGTTGAAAAACCTAATGTACATGCTCGGTACCGCTCGGTCTATGCTCGGTACATGCTCGGTACCGCTCGGTACATGCTCGGTACCGCTCGGTACATGCTCATTTATTCAATCACTGAAGATGAATAAAATAACTCCTCAACGTGCTGAAGATTTAGTTTATGTGCATACAAATCTTCGTCTTCTATCAAGAAAAACCCCACTTTATATGACAGGTGATAACAAGATGTGGGATGATGCTAGAGATGGGTTTGAGTGCCGTGTCCATGTCTCCGTGTCCGTGTCGGTGTATCATAGCGGTAAACTAATCGACAATGGTACTTTGTGATTAAATAAAAGGCTCGGGTAATTACAGACGATTCTTTAAAGGCAAAGCCAACCCTTGAACTAAACTTTGAAGGATTATTTCCCATTATTACACTACATTTCTACAATAAGCACCAAACACTAAACCCTCAAGTAAATGGGTTTTTTTCTTTCTTTAAGAACAAGGCGCAAACACAAAGGTATGCTTCGATTAAATGAAGCACATACATAAAACACATTACATAATATTATATTATTTTATTTAGCAAACATCATTAAAATCAAAATTACGAAGTAATATAAGGTATTTGACGAAAATTATAATAAAAAATTTTACAACAAAGCAACTGAGGAGTGGAGCACGTTAAACATTATGCACACCTATGCAAACTGAACGCTTTGTAGTTTTTGGCTATATTATATAGAATGATAAAAAAAACTCCAAACCAATAAATAAAACTCAAATCAAACTGACAGTGTTGAGAATAAAACTGAGGTGGTTAAGATTAAGATTTATAGGTCAATTGTCGATTCGGTGGAGGTACTTGCATATTAGAGGCAACATCAATAATACAGATAGCAGAGTAGGCCATGAGGAATGTAGTAAGTTAAGCAATAATTTCTTTTAAATATATTATTACTGATTACTATTTTTAAGATATTTTCTATTACCGTGTCGTTTGTTTCTGTTATTCCCTATTCCATGTATTTATTTTCTATTAACTATAATGCAGCAAGTCCTCAATAGTTTCTGTAGGGATTTATAGATTTATTTAAATATATGCAAGGCTACACTGGTTATTATAAAATCAATTTGGCTTGTGATTTGTCCAAACCCATATTGTTGATTTCTCTAAACCAACATTATTGATTTGGTATAAAAAATTTGTGAAACCGAGCAATACCCAAATCCAACACTTTCCAGTGTAAGTTCACATCTTTGCAAAAAAGAGCAAAAACTTACTGATCTGCATTTTTTGTGCTTTTAACGGCACTACTTTAACGCACAAGATAATCAGTGAATTTTGTGTTTCTTTAACGAGATGTGAATCACCTTGATTCCACTCAATCCACAAATAGATTCAAACAACATAGAAACTTTTTTTTGTTCTAATTTTAAATATGAAAAAAGCTGCAAGGAACAAATAGAACATTCAATCCAAATGCAAACCCAAGATTCAAAGCATAAACTATTAGCAAATCATTTTTACGCCATTAAAACAGACGTCATAATATTAAAGCAATTACCAAAAAACTATGTGAATGTTACCTTATTTGGAAATCTTCGTCAAGGGTTAAAAAGTAAAAAAATTGATGTTCTTACGGTTATGCATCTTATGAAAATCCAAAACTACATCGCCATGGATCTTCAATAAATTATTAGGCACTTGTTAGTTAGAATCAAGAACAGATACTATTTTTATGGAAACACATTCTAAGCAAGATGTGAATCCAAATTGATTCAAAGACAACATAAGTTCCTTTTTCTTGTTGTAAATTTTAAATATGAAAAAAAGCATCAAGGAACCAAACAGAGCATTCAATCCAAATGTAAATGCAAGATTCAAAGCAAAAACTCTTAGCAAATCATTTGTACAATAAAACATGTCATAAAATTAAAGCTATCACCAAAGAACTATGTGATTATTACCATATTTAGTAATCTTTGTCAAGGGTTAAAAAGAAATAAAAATTGATGTGCTTACACTTATACATCCTATGAAAATTCAAAACTGCATCACTATGAATGTTTGATAAATTATCAGGCACTCGTAAGTTAAAAATGTTAATTGATACAATTTTTATAAGCCCACTTTCTAAGCAACATAGACTGAAAAGATAATCCTTGGATCAGATAAAAAAATTTACTTAACTCTGCTAGTTCCTAGTTCTAAACAACCAAATGTGCTCACCAACTAATAGTTGACCAATATTGCCATCACCGCCTCTATCACCAAATAACATTATAAACCTCTATCACCCAATAATATTATAACTTTATGTTCCAAGGGCCTTTCCAATCCATATGATCAAAACATCGCTTTGAAATCAAATAGTAATAAGCACAACTATTCGCACAAACTACAAAGAAACAATGTAGGATTTATGAATAACTACTATGATCATCTTGTAGTTTTTCTTTCAGCATCATATCATTCGTAGCTAAAAGATTTGAAGATTCAACAAAAAAAGGTATATTTTAATGTCACAACACCATAATGGGCTAGTTTGAGATCCAAAACTTGATTAATGAAATTTATAATATTATTAAAAATTAATTAATTTTCAAATCTCATCTGAAAGCCTCAAAGCCTATTATGCACTACCACTTCTCATCAAAGAGACGTGCAATGTTCAACACGCATCCGACACGTGTCAGACACACCAAAACCTGTATGATTAAAAAATAATAAACACGAATTAAACATGCATAAATATTTTATGATATTTTTTATAAATAAAATTTCTTGTATCTAAATTTTTTTTATTTAAAATATTTAAACTAAAATTTTGATTTCCTAACCACAACACCAAATCAATCGTGCGCACTCAATACCCCATTCATAAAATATTCTCATTTTCATTTCTTTTTGGCAGGTCGTAACTTGATTTTACAACATTGTCTTGACATTGATATCAAACGTTACAACATCAACATTTCAAAATCATCTCAACATCAAAGTCTAACACTGTCTTGACATTAATGCTCGACACTAACAATTTCTACGCCTACAGCTTGACAGCTTATCTTTGTCCTACATCGTCTTAACATTGATGACAAACGTCCTCTTGACATCGCTCAACTCTCGACAACATTGCATCTACTTTCTCAATGCCTAATACACGACATCGACGCCATACCTTCGATATCCTAATATTAATCATTTTAAGCATAAATTTTAATTGAATGACTTATTATTTCTAAATTATTTTTAATATTATACTTATTCAATTTTTATACATTATTTTTAAAATATAAAAATTATAATGTCGTATACAACACGTGTTCGTGTTCTATATTTTTAATAATTGACATGTCCCATGTCCGTGTCGTATCCTATCTGTGCATCATAACTCAAAGCACTTCTAAAAATCATAAATTCATTGTAAGACCATAAAAGATTTCATCATCCAAATCATGATGACTCTAAATACATAAACTACGGAGAAGTTAGATCATATTCCCTTAAAAATCCAACCTATAACACATATTACACTGTTTTAATTCTATGATAGTTTATGCAACCATAATTCATGTTCAACTTAAATGGCCTTTTCAATACCCTCCAAATCGTGCGAACTTAAACACCTGTAGCTTGGTCATAGCATCTTACAACCAATAACACTCAGAAAAGCATTGCCTAAGCTAACACCTTACCTTAATTTTAGAAAAGGTTGCTAATAGTTCAAATCCACTAAAAAAACAATCATTTTTTAATAGTAAAAGTTTGATACAGACCTTCACACCTAAGCACACCATTAGTTTTGAACTTTAACAAGATCAGATGAAATATGAAAAGTAAAATAAAATTTAGTCTTGGGATTGGATGGGGACATTTAAAAAAATATTAATAAAATATTTTTGAGAGTAAGATTCAAATTCTCTGTACATGGGCTGTTCATGAGGAAGCAAATGCTATGTGGGAAAAAGTAGTTAGTGGTATCAAAAATGTTGCACAATATTATGTGCTAGGAGAATCAAAAGAAAAAGCTCATAATAATCAAAATAGTTGATGGTAGAATCA
Organism: Dendrobium nobile; assembly: GCA_022539455.1. NCBI lineage: Eukaryota > Viridiplantae > Streptophyta > Magnoliopsida > Asparagales > Orchidaceae > Dendrobium > Dendrobium nobile. Next base: position 3,230,691 of record CM039735.1, on the reverse strand, counting down.
AAATTTGCTTTATAAAATAATCATCATGCTTAAGTCAAGTCAAGATATAAATTTCTTTAGAAATAAATTTAATATTGCCTAATTGGAAGAGTCAAAGAGCTTAGTATCATAGATGATTGCACAGACATATATGTAAAATCAATAGTAATTAAGTATTAAGGAATGATGAAATATTAAGCCAAATTTAGGTATTAAGTCAATTAAGTTTACTTTGCATGTATGTCATACTTAGAATTTGAATTTGAGGAGACAAGAACAAGGTTGATGAATATGAATTGCACAATTCAAGATGAGTGATCTCATTTTTACATTGGAGCATGATTTAAGATTGCACAATTATGGGCCTGACATAATGCCACCATAGCTAGCCTTAACACAATTTTAAGAAAAAAAAAAAGGCAAGAAGGATACATCTCGTGCTTGCCAGATCAGACTTGCGCCTCAATGGAAGTAAACACAATGCTCATATACTTATACTATATTATATTAATTTTCTTAATTTTTAATAACATTATTTATTATGTCACCGTTTTGACCTTGGTTCGACCGGTCGAACTGTGAACTCTCCTTATGGTTCGTTGTTCGGTCCGGTTTAAACAACCTTAGTTATTTGAACTCATTGAGATGATAGCATCATCGAAGAGGTGAGGCTTTTTAAAAGATGTTTCACCTAGTTTATAAAAGATAGCATCAACGAAATTATAATATTGGTGTGTTAGAGTAGCTAAAGGTTAAAAGCTAAATATAATCAACTTATATAATGTTAAAATACACTACAAAGTGGCATATTAATATGAGTTAAACATTAGGATACTTCACTGATAATTTAAACAATTTGATGGTATACCAATAAATACACAACTTTGGTTTTTTACCGATAAAAATTTCTTAATTATATTGCTTTAGTTCAATTAAATAGGCATTGCCAAATAGTAGGATATTAACCATATAATTAAAAAGAAAATTTAAGATTGATAAATAATTAATAAATTAAAAAAATAAATAAATGTAATAAAACTCGCTATAACCAAAACAAGTTGAATATATATGAATTTACTTCATGTGGAAAAATAAACATTTGTAAAACTCACTTCTGAAACTCCACTTCAGTCACTTATGAACATTTTTATCGAAGAAAGTTGGCCTTGAAAGGTGCACAATATAAACAATTATTTAAAAAAATGATGAAAATTGCACTATCTTATATCAAAGAAATTTAGAAACTTGTACCCGTTAGCGCAAATATAAAGATAACGGTGAATTGGATTTTCGCCCCAAAAGTTTTGGGCCTTGTAACAATTGTTTCCCACTTGTTTTAACGATATAGTCCCTCGAATTTGATCATTTTGCTAGATATAACTAAATAACCAAAAAATGTTACACTCGCTATATTCTTACACCACCAAACAATCAAAAACAAACCATTGATATAAACCACCAATCAATTGTTAGTCTCCAGTTGCACCTACAAGTAGAAAATATTTGTAGAAAATTGAAACTTACTTGAATCTTGCACAAACTATAATTTACATCAAAAACTATTATCAACTTAAGTCGAATCATCAACACAAATTCATAGCTTTAATAAAATCTTGAAGCAATATAATTCAAAGTCGATTTGCTTAATATTTGATTCAATTAGAACATTTTGATTAAATTAGAACATATAATATAAATTTATACAAATAATAATATATGAACATTTTTTATAATATTTTCTTTAAAATAATATCCTTAAAAATAACAAATATAATTATACTTTTATTTGCTAATTAACTTCAAGGTGACATGGATTCAAGCTAGAAGAAATTATATCATGCAAATTACATGCTGAAGTAAAATGACTTCAAGTCTGCTCAGAACAGTACTTTAGGTCGGATAAGCGCAAAAAATATTAGTCAAAATCAAACGCTTGCTTGAAACTTGCTCAAGTTTCAAATCAATTTCACAAGTCATTTTCGATCAAGTAAAATGCCAAATTATTGTATTGAACAAAATTTCAAACCAAGTTCATGCTAGAGCAAATTGCTCAAAATTTGAATCAAAACAAGTCATAACATATAGAAATAATTACATATGAAATTCAAAATTTATTTAATTAAAATGAATATTAGGTAAAATTCAAATTTAATTTTATTTATTGTATCATTTCATTTCAAGTTATTTTCATCACGCTTGGATTAGAATTAAAGGTTAATATAATGTGAGAAACATGTTAATAATTTTGGGTTAGCTAAAATAAGAGTTGAAGATCAAAATCAATTTCGAGACGAGCCAATCAAACCTAAAACATAATTCGAGGTTAAGTCGATTTGAAGTCAAACTGAACCCAAGTTCAAGCCTAACTTACTCGAACTCAACTTGATGCCACCCCTTACGCAAGAGCTAGGCTAGCAAAGGGAGAAAAACAAGAAAGAATGGTGAAATCACCAATCAATGAGTGTAAAATGGTATACGAACCTAATAGTGATGACACTTTAGTCATTTAATCATAGATTAACAATTAGGTAGTGATGTAACTACCCAAAAGTAACTATAACAAGGTTAAAGGGACCTAATGGTAAATAAAAGCCAAAGATTATCAGTGAAAGAGATAATTATCTTAAAGCAATCAAACTGATAAATGAAATAGAAGATAACTCCTAGGCACAAGTGCATGGAAGAAACCATCCACAAAAGAAGGAAATGCACCTGTGCTGGGAACTTCCCTCCAAAGGCTCCTGCCACTAAATTAAGGCCTCCCTTGGAAACGGCTCGGTAGACACCATACATAAGCTTGAGGTCAAAATCATACAGGAATAGCCTTGCTCCTGGCTTGATCCTCTCCACCACCTCCAGTTTGCCCCTAGGAAGACCAAACAACCTAAGCTTATAGCACTCAGGCTTCGTTAGTGAGTTGCACATGAAGATTAAGCCAGAACTCTTCTCCAAGTGATCCTTCCCTCTTTCAAGGCTGGCAGGCTCCTTACCCTTCTTCTTACTCCCTGCACTAGCTTCGCCTTTAGTATTGTTAACCACCGCTGCGGCATTAGCAGCTAGAGCAGGGCTAGAAGTTACGGGCACGGGAGTTAAAGCATTAGCGGAACCCGAGGCATTTCCTCCGGCTTCCTCTATCCGGCCAACACCGCTGCTCTTATTCTTTTCGGATTCTTTTAATGGCGTCAGAGTCGCACCTCCAGATCCCTTCTTCTTGGACCTTTTAGGCTTCCCCATAACAGCTGCCGAAAAAGTTGGGAATCAAAACGAAAAGGAGCCGAAAGCTATCATAGATCTCAAATTTGGAAGCAAATCGACATGCTTCCCTCTAGCAGATCGACAACTCCAATAAAAATATTTTAGTCTCAAAGTAATAAAACCTACCCCGAATGAACAGTAGATGTTCTTACAAAAAAAAGGATAAGCAAGAAAGAAACAAATCACTCTTGCTCGCCAAAATAAGAGCTCAAGTTACATGAATCGAGATGATTAAAACCCTAATTACGATAAAAGATCAAAGCAGAGAGCATAAATTTTGCCGTAGAGGGTACCTGAGAGTGTGAATCCTTGAAGAACACAAAATGACCTTGAAACGGCGGAGTCGAGATAGGGCTGGATGCAACGCCGAGGATTGGGTTTAAATAGCAGAGCAGCAAAAGATGAACGGTTAGGATTCAGCCGCGACTTTTCAATCCTACATTTTTCGACTCCATATACAATTTTTTTTTAATTGACCATCTCTTACTAGAATTTAGATTGGGATTTTGATTTTTTTTTTTTTGAGAAAATTAAACAATAAACTATTCTAACTTCATTAAGGTTAAAAAAAGATATTTCACTTAATTATTTGTAGTTAATTACTATCATTTTATTAAGGGGTTCTTTGATTCGGAGTAAAGTGTAAAATATTATTTTTAATAATTTTAAAAATATTGATATTTTGCTGGATGAAAAAGGAGTACAATGTAAAATAAATAAAATGTAATGTTAAATATTTTGATTCATTTTTCATATAAAGTAAACTCGTCCAACCATTGTCGACATCATCACCGTCAACTGCCAAACATCACCATCGCTAGTGAACTACATGGCGACTACCGCCACTGTCATCGACCACTGATGTAGACAATATAACCTCCATGCAAATGTATCACACTTAGTTGACATGAGTGGTAATAAACATGTTGAAGAAATTCTATTTCAAATTAATCAATCATGTAAGCATACTAGTAATATCTATCATTTATCAAACATTATTGTGCACTACCATATAAAAAGTGAAGATTATATACTAATTAGGGACAACATGATTATAATCAAAATTTATCTTTTGTCATGTGTGTTGATCCTATTTTCATTGCATATAATCTACTACTTCTTAAAAGAATTATAAAGTATGATTTTTGGCTAACTAAACCTTTGATGAATTATATAGAACCACTTACATATACTACCATGCAGAGGACCACCTCCACCCACAGATAGTATACACCATGTATCTTTTCATTTGTAACTCTTAACCACATTTGCAATTACTCCACCACCTCACATATACTTCGAGAAGTTGAGTACCTAAATACAAAAGTATTCCGCCAAAAGGTGTGACTCAATAACATAATGACCCAATTCCAACTTTATGACTAAATTAAGACAAAACTTAATCACATATAGTGTGACTGAGCTCAAACGGGTTTCTAAAAGGAGGGCCACTAAATCAAGGGTATAGTCAAAAGAGTATGAAGAGTGACTTAAACCAAAATAACATGACTAAGTTAAAGTGAAGCCTAACCAATAGTACATGACTATACTAGGAGTATACTTGAACAAAGAAGGCCCAGTGGAGTAGAAAATTATAGAGGTTGTATCTTCTGAGATTAAGTGATTAAGGTATTATTTTGTAATCTAATTTAATTATTTTTATATATAGATAATTGGTAAGTTAGATTAATGTATATATTCTGATGAAATTAAATATGTTCACTATTTTATTATTTAGATTTTATAATAACTCTAGTTGTCTCTATTAACGATTGAGATATTTAATTATAGATTTAAGGTTTCAATTATTTCATTGGATCCTAGGGTATCACACATCACACTCCAAACCCCTTTGATCTTTTCAAGGGACCCCAATTCTGATATCTATGTATCCTTATGACATTCCAAAGTATTTATAGTCCTTATGCAACCCCTTAGGCCCCTCCACTAATTCACCAAATTTGCTCAATTGGCAAACCTAGCATCTCCTTGACATTGTCTTGATCTCTCTCCACTTACAACCATTTGGATATCCACCAAATACCCCAGAAGACATCTCCTAATGTACCTCTAACCATTTCAAGAAAATCTATGCCCTAGACCTTCTTGCATGCTAAATCAAGAATAATTTCACGATGTTCCACATCAAAACAATAAATAAATGGCTAAAATTAAAATTGTGAAATGAAAATTTAAATTCAAGTTTTAATTTTTATTACAAAATTATTTAGTTCAACATCTAAGTGTTTTATTGATGCTTTCTTAATGATGATCTCCTAGCTCTTGATCCTATCTTGAGCTATAGATCTTGACTTAAAATGGGATCTTCAAAATTAGCTTGATATTATTCAACAAATTACATAGAAATAATTTATATACACAAAATTTGGAATATTCCCTACAAAATCTTCTATGGCCTATATGAGTAGTTCATTTTAACATTTAAGCTATCTAATGAATCAATCACCTTCACATAAATCAAGAACCAACAAGTACTCCAAGATTTCATATAGCAATTAACAAAATGCACTTTCTTCAAACCTATGGCTCTCTTCTTTGAGTTTATTATCTCTATTATGGGATATTTGATTGGCTGTAAAGTGAATGCAATGTAAAGTAAATGCATTGCAAAATAAATACAGAGTAAAACAAAAACTATGAGGATGTTTGGTTGTCTATAAAGTGAATGCAGTGTAATTATTTTTTCTGTTTGATTGAGTGCATGTAAAGTAGAATAAAATCACTGTATTCTACACATCTGCTTGGAGAATTCCCTTGGCATTCACATCTTTTGCCATATACACAGCCATGACATCACAATCACTGAAACACGAATCAACATTCCCACTTGGAATGTTATAGTTTGTATTGCTAACCCGCTTCTGATGTTCTCTGGACTATTCTTGCATAAAATCCCACACTTCAAGCCTTCACAATTAACAACTGAGGTGTGATGGCATGCATGGAAGACAAATTGTTCGCAACCCTTTGTTTCTTGAGAGAGGAAGAAGACCATCCGGCCACTGCTTGCATATGATCCATTTGATCGAAGGGGAAGGGTATGGACGACATCATCCATTCGTACAAGCAGGTTGTAACTAACCTTTCTTTGGCTCTCATCTCTCCCTCGCACGCAAGAATGAACTTGGATTCTCTTCCTCTCAATTATATAAGGGTATAGTCGTCTCTCTCTCTCTCCCTCTCTCTCTCTCTCTCTCTCATCTCTCTCACACACACACACACATGAATCCTCCTTTGCTCACAGATACCTTCTTCCTCCCCATCATCTCCCTTATTTGCAAGCTAAAGCATCCACTGTTTGCAGGCCATCCCGACCGAAAGACATGACCTTTTATTCAAACCTATTCCGCGCAAAAGGACTTATCGAAACAAAGGCGAAAGGTGAAGAGATGATTCACTGCGTGCTCTATAATAACCTATATTTTGACCGAGATAAATAATTTTTTTCTGGAGTCAATATAACTCCAAATCACAAATTATCTTCGCCATAACATTGAGATTGTGGTATTTTAATTACACAATTTTTTTTTGTAATTTTTTAGCAAAAATCTTTAAGAAATTGGTACATACCGGTATAAATGAAGATTTTGGGACCGTCAGGTGTCTGATTTGTAAACCAGATTTCACTTATATTTTTTTAAATATAATGATTTATTTTATAATTTTAACACTCAAAATGATTTATATGAATTGTATATTAAAAGTTAATTAAATTAAATAATTATATTAACTAAATATATTATACTATATGAAAATATCAAATTATCATTAAAAAGCATTTATTCCCTTTCCTCCTATTTACATTGGCATAACAAAGAAGGCTAATGAGAAATTATGAGAGAAAAAAGAGGTCCAAATTTGGAGATCGCAAAACAATTTTCGTTAGTTGAGCCTATTGAGAGATTTACCAGTCTCATTGTAAGGAAACATTTACCATATTTTTTATTTTAAAGATTTTGTGTTTTTTGTACTTTTCTCATCAAATTTGAGTTTCCGTTATTAAAAACGTGAATAATTTTGTATTAGTAAAACTTTCACCGTGTAACTTTTTGTATGTTATAGAGATTGAGATTATAAAAGCTTTGAGTATTTATTTAAGATTTTTTACGGGGTGATTTTGAAAATATAACTTTTACATAATTTTTATTTTGATGTAAAAAAAAAACGATTTAGTTTCACTAAAGCTTCATAATGCTATTTTATACAATATTTAACAATGAATTAAATTTTGAAAATATGAATTTTTGCTTAGTATGATTTTTGTTGCAATGCATTGAAAAGGAATATGGATATGTGATTGAGATTATTGTTATAGTACTGTGATAATAATGTGTTTATAAAAGATAAGTAAAGATTGATTGATCCATTGGGTGAAGACTGATTGACCTGTACAGAATAGTAGGCCGATAGTAATTTAAATATTATAGTTTGGTGTTATCATCTACTGATTCACGTGATACATTGATTGAGAGTTATAGAAGATGATTACTGTTCCGACGAGCAAAGAGTGCCTGCTCTTTTTATTGAGACAATAGTTTACTGATACTGAACAATACTAAAAAATATTGTGATAGCAATGACTTCTTACTTATTTAGTGTGGCTACTAAAAATGCATATTATTGATACATTATTCTTATTATTGTATTGATTTTTGTTGTTGCATGGATTTACTGTTGTTGCATGGATTTACTGTTATTGCATTATTTTACTGCTCCTGCCACTGAATTGTTATTGTTATCAATTTAGATACTAATATTATTTAGTACTACTTTTTTATTGAACTGATACCAAGCATATGATATATTGAGCACGTGATATATAATAGTTGAATAGTATGGGTACAATCTTATATGATTTTATTGCATTAACAAGATTTCGATAGTCTTTATCGATGTTTTAATTTGATACTTTATACGATTTCTATACTGCTTGGTATTACAGATACGACGATTGCTTGATAGATTTGACACTCATATTAGTTTACTATTTTACTAGCTTCCATACTATAATATTCTACTGTTTATAAATTATACTATTATTGTATGTGAATTTTACTATTTCTACACTGATTCAAAGATCATATGAATGTAACTGCTATGATATGACTATTGACATGCATATTGCTCATTTGTCTTGCTTTGAATTCATTTGTAGATTTTGATTATCTATTGAGCTTTTAAGCTCATTATATGTGGTTAAATGTCTTCAGGTCAAGATAGGGGAGCAACAGTGTGAGACTGATCAAGATTCTTCATGTTTTATTTTTATTTTTTATTTTTTTTGTACTCGTGACAAAATAGTTAAGATGTGATTATATAGATCCTGAATATTATATATGATATTTGTGAATGAATATATATGTGTACATTGATGTTTTAAATTATATAATATATTTTGTTGTTTGTTATTAATAGATCATATTAGATAGCCCGGATCGTTATTTATTAAAGATTAAAAGAATAATTCTTCCAATTTAGATCTTGAGGCATCATATGTTCTCTCTTGCCCGCGAAGAGGATTAAAGCACGAAGGTGCGTCAAGGCGGTGAGCAGTGACAAAGGAAGAAGAAACAAAGAGGAATTCCATGCCCTCTCTCTCTCTCTCTCTCTCTCTCTAGACCACGGAATTCCTTTTTTGCTCGATTTTGAGCGGGTCTTCTTTACACCGAAAATGAACTACGCGAAGAATTATGAATACATATTGAATTTACTTTGCTTTACTCAACAGACAAACCAAACAGTAAAAAGTAAAAAAGTAAAGTATTCACTGTAATTTTACTTTTCATCCAACCAAACAACCCCTTAGTGAAATCTGAGTTGATCTCACCAAAATTCTAACAAATTTAGACAGACCTTTCCCTCCATTTGTGTTTACGTTATCACGACTTTTCCACTTTTTAACACCAACTTATTAAAGAGTTTAGCAAGATATTTGTTGTGTGCCAAAACATACACATTGATAGAGAGATATAAAGTTTACTATCTAAATTTTATATGAATATCCAACACACGCATAAATAGTAAAAACGAAGAAGCACTTAAGTTTTTATGTGGAAAGCCCGAAAATGAAAAAATCATGAGGTCTTGTCTAACTGAAATGATTTTACCAATATTTGTCATTTTTTACAAAAGATGTAATTCATAATAAATTAAAGATATACAAAATGAATTCCATAGTGAAACTTAAAAAAGCTACTCTACAACATACGAGTTATCTTTGAGAGATCATTTGTTGTGTATTTGATCATACTCCTTCAAGAATGGGAGATCAAGGAATTCAACATAAACCCTAGGGCTAACATTGAGAGTCAAAGTTAATATCGACAATGTACATCAAACTTCTAAGCAATGGCGTGTGTTAACACTAGTAATGAAAAAAACGGGCATCGGTATAGTCAGACAACAATTGTCAAAGAACAATAGTCAAGGGACTATAAATATCATCAAAATTCGAAACACCTATCAGATGATTGATATTAATTCTTTCAATCATAACCCATTATTTTAACATTTAAGTGCATCATTGATGCCATAATTAAACTTTCTTGGGCTCATTAGATTCATCTCATAGAGCCGCTCAATTCGGTTATAAGCATGCAAGGTTTGGATATTATTTGGTCATCCAATTAGAGTCCTAAAATTTTCAATTACGCTTCAATTGCAAGCTTGACATGGACTTCAAACTTAGATTGGACCTTCGTTGTCGTCAATGGTTATGTTAAGTTGAGACATTTAATTCAATTATAAGTTTAATAAAATCATAATTCAGATGGTTATGAATTTAATCCATTAAGTTTTCAATTCAAATATGCATTGAGATATGTGCCTGATCTAAGCAATTTTTTAATGGCATATCACTTGCAACTATTTTTGAATACTTAGGTTTTTGTCATTTGAAAATAGTCTTTGAAAATTTTGCAACAAAAAAGTACATATTTGAAAAAAAAAAAAATATGAGATACATCACGTGAACCTTCTTGACATCTGAGTTGAACCACTTAAACATGTTAACTTCAAGATAGTTTAATTCCATTTAGTTGTTTGTATGACTATATAGGATTAGTATCTGCTTATCTTGTGTGCGGCCTAATAATTGCTACCTTTGTCTGTAAATAGGTAGCAAAGCTTGTAATAGTTGAGATAGAAGAGATTGTTGACCTGCTTTTTGCCCCAGACTAGGTCAAAGAGTTGACCTGGTCAGGTTTGACCAGGCTAGACCCCAGGACCCATCCCAATGGGTTCAGGAAGCCAAGCTAAGTCTGTTGAGCCCAGACCCTGGTTTGTATTTAAAGAGCAGTTGGCTTATGGACATTTAGTTAATTAGTTTATTTATATTGATGTGTTTACTTTGCTTGCACAGTAGAAATTGCCTGCTTTTTTTAGATTTCTTGCATGCCGCTTTTGTGTTAGCCTGGATACCGTTAGGCTCTTTAAGGACAACAAAATATTTTCTACTCATAACTAATCTCTAAAAATTTAAGTTGAAATAACATAGAAACTTAACGAATCTAGGGAAGTGCCGGAATCGTCCGGGGTCGCATGCATATCAATGCATTCTTCTCCCTCCTTGCTTTGAGACACTTCCCCGCCTGCGGGTAGAGTCCGAATAATTTGGCCTATGAGGATGAGGTGTCGGACCTGGGGAAGTCTAGTATCCTTCAAAAAATTATTTTCATACTAAGCCTGTTTTTAAAATCTAAATCATACATGATTTGGATCTTCCAAACTAGCATACATTGCATTAAAAACTAATTTAATTAAAATTTTAATTGCATTAGTTATGGGTATTTACCCAACATAAGTATAAGGCCAATTAGGAAACTCTCTAGATGTCGGCCTTAACTTCCAAAAATTGTACCACCCACCCATCTCTCATAACTGACTTGATATCATGATTTTAAAGCGATTATGTGGATAGCTGGCTCCCATATCCAGGCCGGGGTAAGTCCAGGTTTTGCACTGCATTAGCTAGGACACGGGTGTTAGTGTGCGTAGAACACTAACCCCAATCTAGATTTAAGACTCAAGGCTGCTACATTCGGTCTCGTAGTATGCCTAAATAGTGGGTACGTTCCTCCTCTTTAGGGACTACAATTCCTGCTTATCAACGTCACATGGATGACGCCACTTCCATCTTTTTCTCACGCATGTGTCTACTGCTTGATTTTATTTCCCCAGTTTCTCCTTAGTACCCTAGATCCTTCGAATGCTGGTGTGAACCCCGCATGTGGATTTAGCCATTTGAGACATTTCTTTTCTTTTGAGTAGGACTTTTTAGTCTATACCCTTATGTCAATCCCATTTATGGAGGGATAATGTATGATCCTTAATCGTGAGTCTTCTCGGGCTCCGGCCTGGGATGTAATTAATCACGTGGGCTTGCGCCCGTGGGAAACTTGGCCCCACATCTAATAAACCTCATCCGAGCTGTTGTATCGAGTGGGGGAAACGCATTCTGATCAGGCCGCATATATTACTACCCATCGGGGTGTGTTGGCGAGAGCCTCTATCCTCAATGGTTAGTCGTATGCACGGCCTAATCTGCCCTTCCATTGACCTATTTTTGTCGAGTGTAAAGGCCTACGATCATTTTGTCCTACGGGATAGTGCGGCCGTACTCTTTGCGTTCGAATCCCACGAGCAATGCTCTTTCGGAGGTCCACATAAATGAATAATATTTGAGTTTTTACTCATTTGCCTTGGGTTTCTGTATCCTGAAGGAGTTCAGGTGGTGATCCCCTCCCAAGGAGTTCTTGGGTTATACAAGGGTTGTGAGTTCCTGCAGCTCGCATATTGTATATGTCACCCACCCCGCCGGCATCATTTGGTATCAGAGCCAATGGGCTCTTCATGCTTTGTATCCTGAGAATTCCTCAAGTGGTGAAGAGAAGAAACTGGTGGAGAAGCTCTGAAGGCGATCCAACAGTCGCCAATAATCCAAGAAGCGTGGTAGCTACAGTCCTTCATCCATAGCATTGACAACCACCTTATCTTTGTCCTTGTATGTTTCTTTGTTCTTGTGTGTGGACTTCAAGACAACAATTTGAAGCCGGATTTCGGCTGCTATCTGGTTTTCAAACCCATCCAAGAAAGACTTCTACTAGTCCGTAGATTTCGCAATGGCGAATCGGCTTCGACATCAAACTGCAAAGAGCTCTTGTGTGCGGACTTCAAGACAACAATTAGAAGTCGATTCCTGCTGCAGTCCGATTTTCAAACCCATCCAAGAAAGGCTTCTACCAGTCCGTAGATTCCATAATGGCGAATTGGCTCTGACATCTAACCGCAACCAAGAACTAAGAAACCCTTCTTGCAGTATGATGATGTCAGGGAATAGTAGATTCTTGCAGTATGACGACCTCATTTGGTTCCTGTAATTTATCAATCTACAGATTTTTAAGTTTTCGTTGTGACCTAGAGTCATGTCCAGCGTGGAGCCTTTGCCGAAGAACATTTCTTGTTCTTCCGGTGGCCATTATTGCCTTTCCCCTGCTCCAGAACAATGTCATTTTTGGATAATTATTGTCAATACTTGTATTTAGATAATTGTTGACGCTCTTGCCTTGCCCCTACTCCAGATTAATTTATGTTTTTGAATAACAAAATAAGATGCCTTCTCGATGGACATTTCAGGGATCACATTAAGAAGCAGAAATCAAAGATATTCTACAAGAAGTTGCATGACTCAAATTACGATTGTCAAGGATTGAACGAAGGAAAAAACTTGAGCCCCTTTAGCCAAATCTTTAATGGTGTTCGGGGCAAGTATGCTGCCTCGACGGCTTCAAGATCTCTTGTTCAAACTAAATCCTTACGAACCAATGACGACGACAAGGGCATCTCAGATGATCAGACATTTTCCACCTATGAAAACATGCATAAAGGGTCACCTCGTTAGTCTTCCAACTCACCCTCGATCGAAAGTTCAACTTAGAAGAATTTGAAGATATGTTGTTGAACTCATTGTCTTTGCCTGTCTTTGATGAACTCATGTATGATGTGTATGACGACGACATGTTTGGCGAAGTGCTTGGGGTTGATACACCTGTGAATAATGATGCTAACAGCAAGCCAAAAGTCCAACCAAAATTATTGGCTCACAATCTTCCAAAAGTGATCGAGAAAGTGGAGGGGGTGCCACCTAAAGCGATGGAGTTTAGGATTAAGATCAAGTACACTTCGTTTGGCCACACTGATCTCTACTTATGGAAGGCTAATGACCATACTCCCTTATTTCCCCACATTTTTGGACACGAAGCTGCAGGGATTGTTGAAAGTGTTTGTGAGGGTATTTCATCTGCTTATGCTACTCTTAAGAAATTGAAGATTGGTAGACAATTAGACACCCGATGATTGGTAGACAATTTGACATCAGGTGAAAATACCCAGACCAATTTAGCCAACCAAACTCGCCTCTTTATGGCAGCCAACCAGACATCTTTTTACAAGCTTGAAGTTCCTCCTTCCCCTTTAGAATGACGCCGAAGCTGAACCACTTAAACATGGATAGTTTAATTCCACGTAATTGTTTGTATGACTATATAGGATTAGTGATTGCTTATGTTATGTGTAGCCTAATAGGTTGCTAGCTTTATCTATAAATAGATAACAATGTTTGTAATAGTGGAGATAAAAGTGATGAATAATATTTGAGTTTTTACTCATTAGTTTTGGATTTCTGTATCCTGAAGGGGTTCAGGTGGTGATCCCCCTCCAAAGAATGAGTTCTAGGGTATTACATGGGCCGCAAGTTCCTACATGCGTATTGTATCCATCGCAGCGTCACACCCCCCTTCACTGGCATCACTTTTCTTAAGTCATAAAGCAAGCAAAATTTTCTCAATTATAGTTTAAAACTTTCCTTAAGTCGAGATCTTTGAAAGCTTACTCTAAACTCATCAAAATAAAATATTAGCGGAGCTATTGAACTTTGAAAATGCTAAAATTAAGTCTAGAACATTAAAAAAAATCCCAAAGACCTCAAAATAGTATAATAAATTTGCCCACACTCAAAATTGAACTCCAATTAGGCTGGACTGGCCGTGCATTTAATCATCAATTCCCTTAACATGAAAATGCCAAAATTAAGGAATTTATTTCTTAACAAAAAATTAAGATTTTGCTCAGCAAAATCATTGCTTCTTTAATAGGAAACGGTAAAAGTGAGGAAATATTTTTAACGTTTCGCAAGGTCCATTTGCAAGTTTTTATTTATTTATTTACTCCAATTTTTTATTTCTAAAAAAAAGCAAAAAATAATTCAAAAAATTCAAAAAAAAATATTTTTAATTTTGTTTTCCTTCTTGGGTATCTGATTATAACGCAGACTCTGGTTATTCCTCGTAAATGAGGTGAAAAGCTATTTGCCAAGAATTTAAAGAACGTTCAAAACAATCAAGACACAATCATTCGACGTAGGCTCCAATTCTCCTCTATAAAATACAGGAAAATTTGTTCGGCAATAGTAGAAAGGCCCGAAGGAGATCCAGGCACAATCATCTGATGAAGGCTCCAATTCTCCCATATAAATAGCGAGAAAAATTAGTCAAGCCACGATTTTAAAGACCTTCAAAAGTGATGGTCCTTTCACACAAGCTCCAATTCTCTCATGTAAATGACAATAAAAACTATCCAATAAGAGTTTAAAGATCAATGGACACAATCAAAGCACAATCATTTATCGCAAACTCCAATTCTCCTCATAAAATCCAAAAAAAATTGTCGTGCAAAGTGTAAAAACCGTTGGAGATCTTGGCATGATCCTTCGACATAGGCTTTAATTCTCCCTAGTAAAAGTAAAAAAAAAAAAAAAAGTCTGACAAGAGTTTAAAAACCGGCAAAGGTGATCAAATCACCGGAATCTCTACAACAAGGATCTAGTCTTTCTTTGAAAAAGGCATTGACTATCCTTATTGGACGAAGAAAATTATCGGAAGATCAAGATTTCCAGTCTCTACGACATGATATATCCTTCCCTTAAAATAGGTGTTGACTATCCTCATCGGGTGAATCAAATTTTTAGGGCCAACAATACCCTCTTTTGCACTTTTTCTCAGAAATTACACTCCAAAATCAATGATGCAAGTATTAATATCTACTTTGATGTCCTTGGAATCATTTAAGATATGATGCAACTGATAAAATTTTCTTGAGAACTGCAACATACTTCATTGGAGAAGAGACTGTTTATTTGAAGATGTTGATGTTGAGTAATTGATGGTTGTAGGACTCTATAAAACCTCTTATGATATTGATAAGTGTATACTAATATGATATATAGTCAGAAATTTTGTATGAGGCCATCAAATAAAACTTCTAATATAGCAGATGAATATATGTTTCTTCAAGCTTAATTAATGTATATAAACCAATAGCTGAAAGTGACCATACTAACTGATGAAATCTCAAACTTGTATCATAGTGATCAAATATTTTGTAGCTTATTCCTCAGAGGACAGTAAGCCTATATAAATGCATGTATCTTTTATCTTCAATGTATAAAGTTGGTTGACATTTATATATATATATATATATATATAATGTCTTCCTTGGGATGCTAGTTTAATTTGTCATCCTAAATTTTAACCTATGTCGGAAGATGTTGAGAGAAATCCATCATTAACATTTAACCGGTGTAAGGTAATTTGTCATTATTACTCAATAATATTAACTTGTATGGAAGAGGTTGAGAGAAATCTATTATTCAAGGCTGATTGTTAGAGTGTTGCTCGATAATATTAATCTTTGTGACAGTGTTAACATGTGCGGAAGAGGTTGAGAGATATCCACCAATGATGTTTAATCTATCCAAAATTATTTGTCAAAATATTGTTCGATAATGTTAATCTATATGGAAGAGGTCGGAATAAATCATATAACATGTTTGACATATCCGATGTAGTTTGTCAAAATATTATTCGATAATGTAAACCCGTGTAAAGCAACATCAGAGAAATTCACCAAGAATGTTTAACATATTCAAGATTATTTATTAGAGTGTTGCTAGATGATATGAACATGTGTGTGAGTAGTAAAAAATCATTAAAGATGTGACCTATTTGGGATCATTTGTCAAAGCCTGGCTTGTTGACTTTAAAATATATGGAAGAAGTTGAATCAAATCCCGTTAGGATCAATTATACATTTATTAAGAGAGGGAGAATGCAATATATGTCCCAAATCAAGTATGAAGATTTATCTGCCTTTGGATAATTACTAATCCTTCAACATCATGACTATGACATTGCCCAATTAGGGGCGTCAAAATGGATTGGCAGGTTGAGCCCAAATCCGACCCAAATCCAATCAACATTAACACGAGCATGAACCATTTAATATACGGGTCAAAAAGACCAACTCAAACTTGACCCGCAAGCAACCTGAATAATCAGAACCCAACCCGTTAACTCATTTTGGTTAAAAAAGTATAATTTATTACTTACAAAATTTAGAATATTTGAAAAAAGAAGAAGATTGTACCCACAATTAAAAAATTTTAATGAAAGAATATATTAAACGAGTCATTTTCAAATCAAAAGCAGGTTCACAGGTCAACCCAAACTAGTCACATTTAATAAACAGCTCAAAAAACCCAACTTAAACTCGACCCGCTTATTAAACGGGTAAACCGAAACCCTATTTTTTCAAATAGGGCCATTTATTAACACCCTTATGCCCAATGAGTAAAAATTCAAGTGGGGCTAGGGTGTAAAATTTGAGACTTTTTTTTTTTTTTTAAATTTCCTCGTATTTGCTAGAAGCTTTAAAAAGGATGGTTGTTAAATGCATATAAAAATATTAGATGAAAAGATTTGCATGACTAC
This sequence comes from Dendrobium nobile, assembly GCA_022539455.1. Taxonomy (NCBI): domain Eukaryota; kingdom Viridiplantae; phylum Streptophyta; class Magnoliopsida; order Asparagales; family Orchidaceae; genus Dendrobium; species Dendrobium nobile. The sequence goes on along the minus strand of CM039735.1, from coordinate 3,213,613 downwards.
AACCATGCCGGAGATGTTATCCTTTGAAGTCATAACTAAGGTGGCCCCCAAAAATGATCCCATTCTCATGAAATTGATGGAGGATAGATGTGATGGTTTTCTAAATACAATCATGCATAGGATGTTGTCCCTTTAATATTGTATCTTAAGTTAACAATCTTGATAAAATGGTGAATGCCCTGCTACAACTATTCCTAGGGAGTTGATATAAACGAACTTTCTAGGTCATAACAAGGGTTGCGCACGCCCAAGAATCGTTTTCCACTGATGGCTCCAAACTATTGCACGTCAAAGCATTTATGATGATATCGAGATAAAGAGGTTACCATCTTAACTTTATATGAAGATCCAACACACACTTATATAAGAGAGAAGCAATAAATATTAAAATTGTTATGTGAAAAGCCCTACAAGGGAATAACCATGAGGTTTTGGCCAAGTGAAATAACTTCATTGGTGTTTGTCATTGATTATAAATAATGTCCATTACAATACAATAAATATAAGTTGTACAACACGAATTCGATAATAAAAGTTGAAAAGTCATAAGGTTAGGAGTTATCGTCAAGAGATTATTTGAAGTATTTTTTACCATACTCATTTGAGAAGGGGAGACCAAAGACAGAGGAATCCAACATAAATCCTAGCTTTAAAATTAGGAGTCAAAGTTAATGTCAACAACGTGCATCGATCTTATAAGCAATGGCGTGCATTGAAACTAGTAATAAAAGCCAACGGTGTTGATGTAGCTAGGTGATAATGGTAAGAGAATTGTAGGTTAGAGGACCATAGTCGAGTAACGAAAGTTGAAGGACTGTAATCGAGCGATGTTGGTCAGATGATCGCAATCAGAGAAGGTCGAAGGACTATTGTCAAGCAACTATTGTTAAGCAATGGAGTTTAGAAGATCATAAAAGGCAATGATGACCAGAGGATCGCAGTCAGTTGACAATGGTAAGAGGATCATGGCAAAGTGAAGGCGGTCAAATGACCATAGCCAAGCAACAGAAGTCGGAGTGTCATAGTCGGATGATGATGGTTGAAAGATCATAGTCAGTCGAGGGTGGTCGGAGGATTGTACTTGATTGACAACAATCAGGGGTCAAAGGAACATCATTGGGAACTGATGGTTGGAGAATAATAATCGGCAGATAGCGGTTAAAGGAACATGGTCGAGGCGACGCTGGCCAGAGGATCATAATCAGGCAATGATAATCCATAATGTTGATCGAGTGGTAATCCACATATGCTTGCCAAGTGGTGGTCCGATGATGTTTGTCAAGTGATGGTCCGACGATGTTTGTCAAGTGGTGGTCCGACGACGGCATTCAACCAATGGTCATACGATAATGATCGGGGAGTTGTCTAACGATAATGGTCAGGGGGGCTTCTGATGACGGAAGTTGAGTGGTTATCCAACAGTGATGATCGGGGTGGTTTTCCACTGACACTCAAGTGTTGTTCCAACAAAGATGATCAAGAGGTGGTTCAATGATGGAGCTCTATGATTCTTAAAGCTGTTGAGCTCTCTTGAATCTCAAGCTAAAATAGTAGCTTTAACTCTCCTTTCATATATAGAATGAGAGCCTATTTATAAAATTTTAAATTAACATGCCCCATAAATATTGTTAAAATCTAAAACACTCCATCGAATGACATGTCTGATTCCCTTGATTATAAATCATTATTTATGCTCTCAAGCACCTTATTGATGTTAGAACTAAGCTTTCTTGGACTCATTAGATTCAACTACTCAAGACACTCGATTTGAATATAAGTGTACAAGATATGGAGATTGTTTAATCATCCAATTAGTACTCTAAAATTCTAAAGTTTCCAATTATATTTCAAATGCTTAATCTAAGCTTATTCAAACTCATATTGAAACACTTTTGGTATGGTGTTGATGAGTTCCTCAAGTCAAGACGCTCAGCTCAATAATAAGTTTACTAACATTAAAGTTCGAATGGTGCTCAATTTAATCTCATATGTTTCCAATTCAAATATGCACCAAGTTTTATGCAAGATCTAAGCATTATTTTTAATAATGTATCTAAATTAGATCTACTATTGAAATTCTTGTAGGATACACACAAATAGTCATCTTTAAATGAATTTTTATTTACATTGATTAAAATTAAAATGATGGTATCATATTTTTAATCTCTTAAACTTCTCAAGAAGTGCTAAAAGACAACAAGAAATGCCTTAGTAGTAGGCACTAGTGGTGTCCTTAGCTAGTAAGGACATAACAATCCTCATTTAACAAAAAAAAGATAGATTAAATAATATTATTCCATCTATAATTACTAAGATTGGTTAAATCCAAGATACATTCTCCACCCTACCTAGCAGCACCATCTTAGCAAGGGCAAATTATTTAGTGGGGAGACCGATCCGGTCTCCAATAAGAATGATACACGTGTAATTTTTTTAAAACAAATATCTATATTTTATGTCTTGTTAGCTTGCCCGACCCGACATATCCGATAAATTTGAATGACTGAAAGGACGTGAAATGGGGCGTTTTAATCTTCACTCGAAATTTTTACTTTGCCCAACATTTTTTCACTGTTCATCTTCTCTCCTTCCGTTCAGTTCTCCAGAAGTTGCTTTGAGGGTTATTCAGCATTCTCCAGGACGTAACCAGTTTGCACAACCTCGTCGTCTTTATCCTATATAAATGTACTTTTTTGTTGCGCTTTTATTGCGTTTTCACTGTGTATTACTATGTTTTGATTTTCTTCGCTATTTCTTCATGGGTTTAACGTGTTCTAGCACATTGTTTAGGTAAAATTTTCTTTTCAAAGATTTCAATAGTTATTCTCATGGTATAGGGTTTTTTTATGTATTTTAAAAAGATTTTTATGCCACTTGTTTTAATTACTCTTTTGTTACGCTTTTGATGCACTTTTACACTGAATTATTTCTATTTTATTGCAGATGCCCGTCCTGTTATTTCTCGTTGCTACGTTTCAACCTTTAGAAGTATTTGTAACTCGTTTCACGAAATAATTTCCAAAGATGTTGAGGACTCTTAACATTCATCAGTTCTTAATTTTTCCACCATTCCAACAAAATATATCTCATATATATGAGTTGCTAAAATGCTGTGATAACTCTAATGAAGGCTTCTTAATAAAAGGTCATTTACTCAAATTTACCACAGATGAGCTGAGTTTTCTGACATGCTTGAAAAAAAATTTACTCAATATTTGTCTCCATATAGTCTATTCAATTAATATAATCAAATAAAGCTAACAGGATTGCCAAACATAGGTGTTGAGATCATATGGCAGAACAAGCTACTTACTGTGGTTTTATCTGTTGAAATTAAAGCTGAGATGACATAACTAAATAGATCAACTGATCAAGCAAATATATTAAAAATATTTATAATGTTTATGCTATCTAATTTATTTTTTCCATTAAACAATCTTAAAACCCCAAGAAGGCTCATTTCAATAACTAGTAATGTAGAAGAATTCTCATCTATTAATTTGGTAGCAAATATTCGAGGATTTTTAATCAATAAATTTAATAAAATTGTCACCAAGTATGCTATGAAAAAGCCACTTGGTTACATAAATGAATTTTTACCTCATGTTAGTGAATCCTAATATATCCAAGTCTAATTTTATAATTATAAAATTTTATTATATTTCATAATCTAATATTACTTGACATTTTCTAATGCAGGTATGGTACTTAGAGCACTTTGCTCTAAATAAACCTAAATACCCTAATTTAAGACCACGCTTTTTAAGATGGGAAGACAATACATATATTTTTTATTCTGCAGAAAAGGCAAACATTATCTTTGCTAGCATGAAGGAGAAGCAGATGAGTAATTATATTAAAATGTATTTCAATTGAAATTGAAGTTAAATAGAATAAGTGACATAGAAGTGCAGTAAAAGCATAATAAAAATACAGTAAAAACGCAATAAAAACACAATAAATAATAAAAGATTTTGTATTGTAGACACACGAGTATCATTTATTTATCAATATAAAAAATTCTATTATATTTTGTTCGACTGCGATTTTGCTGCACGTTTATTGCGCTTTTACAGCTATTTATCATAAACATCAACTAAAAATATACAATTGACCTATGTTAATACAACACAAAATATATAGTTAACATTAAACTCAAATTTATAGAAGTTATAATTGACATTGACATTACAAAATTATCAAAATTTACAATTCTACTTGATCGTTGTACGAAAAAGTTCATAGGTAAATTCTGCTCTAAACTTTGACATATATTTTTTCCACTCTTTGTAAGATGCCCAATCTATCTTCTTTTGAAGAATGGCTTTCTCCATATATTTGCAGACAAATATTCCACAGTCAATGCTGTTTTATTGAGTTAGAATTCCACGGACAGTTTGTACATTCCAACTTGTTATATCGCTTGTAAAAGAACCTGTCGTGTCTTCATGCAATAATTTTATCTGAAAAAATTAAACAATTTTAATAACATTTGTTGTCATATTGAAAAAATAAGTTGCATACAATTATATCGAGCTTGAACTAACAATTGCATAATATATATTCTTGTGTTCTGAATTGGGTAAGGAATCATATAATTTTCAAACTTTTTCTTTCAACCTGCCTATAATAAGGATCCAATGCTTATTGAAGATAATGGGTTGAACGATAAGATTGCTTTCCTTAATCGAATTATGATTGATGTGTTGGATGAACATATAGAATTCTTGTTTGTAATCCTTGTATACCTGCAATAAGTCAGACTGTCTAAGAAAATAAATGCGATTAATATACTATAAATAAGATTTATACTAATCATGTATAATTGAGAGATGTATAAGTAGCATTGAAATTTATCTCTCATTTTACTACTCTTCTTAGATAAAAGAAAAGCAAATGCATCAACATGATGGTCCCCTAAACATTGATTTGTCAGCATATCATCAATATCAGCTCTTGCAATTTCAATGTTGCCAGATGTAAAAATAGGGATATCCTTGCAAATAAAAGCACAGTAAAAGTGCAATAAAAGCGCAGTAAAAGTGCAATAAAAGTGCAACAAAGGCACAGTAAAAACACAGTAAAAATGCAGTAAAAGCGCATACATTAATGATCTAAAAGGACTTGTAACAGAACCTTTTAAAACATGCATCCATAAATAATTGTTTTTCTGGACTAAGGAATTTATTTCCTTCATATTCCATTGAAGTGTTTGTAGGACAAGGCTTGATTGGAACATTACGTTGGAGCAGTTCTGGTGGAGGGTTTATGTACTGATCGATTAGTAGAGTATGAGGTAGATGGAGGAGTTCTTTCAGGATCTAATTTACAATTCATCCAATGATTGATGAATTTATATTGAAGAAAATTGACATTTTCTTCAAGTCGTTCTTCTTTTGTAGTTGGGTGGGCTTGCTCTGGCTTGATTGGAACATTATGTTGGAGTAGTTCTGGTGGGCGGTTTATGTACTGATCGATTAGTAAAGTATGAGGTAGATGGAGGAGTTCTTTCAGGATCTAATTTACAATTCATCCAATGATTGATGAATTTATATTGAAGAAAATCGACATTTTCTTCAAGTCGTTCTTCTTCTGTCATTGGGTGGGCTTGCTCTGGCTTGATTGGAACATTACGTTGGAGCAGTTCTGGTGGGGGTTTATGTACTGATCGATTAGTAGAGTATGAGGTAGATGGAGGAGTTCTTTCAGGATCTAATTTATAATTCATCCAATGATTGATTAATTTATATTGAAGAAAATCGACATTTTCTTCAAGTCGTTCTAAGTTTTCTTCAAGTTTATCAATCCTGTTGCCCAGATTTTCTTGAATTGTACTGCAAACTTTTGTGATGATTGCAGCAAATTTATTTTCAACACTAGCTCAACTCTGACCTTGAGCTAGTGGCGGATCTTGATGGGTTGTATGAGGGAGGGGTTTTCCATGGGTTTTAGGGGTCTTGAGTTTAATTTTCTTTACAGTTGATGAATGGATTTGGTTTGGAGATTATAAGGAGATCTATGAGGAGATTGATCAGGAGATTGATCAGGATTCTGATGAGGAGATTGATATGAAACTCTTGTAGATCTTTTGAAAAATAGCAAAAACAGTGATTGGACTGCTGTCCACAGCAGGAAAACATAGCAAATCTGCTGTTTACAACAGAATTTAAGAGGAAATTGGAAAGAAAACTCAAAGCAAGATTTGTATTCCACTAGTAGAAGAAGAAAACAACAACGATACAATTGATCCTCAATTCGAGAGGAGGATCGATCTCTCCCAAATCTCTAGACGCCGCTAGAGCAAGCCCAAAGAAAACCTAAATCTAAGAGATCTCAAATTTCATCCAAATTCAAGATACTCAAACCCTAGCCAAATCAACTATTTAATGCATACAAATCAAAAGGAATTCCCTAAACAGTCCCTACGTTCAAATTTCCCTCTCAAAACGCTCAAAAAAACTTCCTAAACAGCTCTACGGGGGCGGACGGTCCGCTCGTTCTCCGCCTGTTTGCGATTTTCGCACGTGAACCGGTCCCGCCTGGACTGGTTGGACCGGTCCAGTGGATCGGTCTAACAATACTCCCCTCCCAAAGATCCACCTTGTCCGCAAGGTGAAAAGACGACACCCTCCATTCCTTCTTCATCACAAACAGTAAGAACTTGAAGAGTTCGGTCCTTACACCTGTGCCCCGGCGTATACCTCTCGTCACATCTGAAACAAAGCCCTTTTGCCCTCTTCTCATGTAATTCTGTCTCAGTGAGCTTCTTGAATCCCCACTCCCTCCTCCTACTGGCTTCTCTCTGGTGATCTCATTATTGTTGACTGATGCAGGCCCCTTTGGTGCTAACAGAGTGGTCGTAGTCTTGTAAGAGCCTCCTGAGCTGCTGCTCTTGGCTCCCTTCTCCAAATTATTCTGATTTTCTACCAGCTGTGCCAACTTCATCGCCTCCTCCAAATCACTAGGCATCAGAACTTTAACTGCCGCTCGGATCTCTGCCTTCAACCCCTTCTTGAAGTTCCCTTCTATACGCTATCTGATAATCATTACACCCTACTAGCCAGGTGCTCGAACCGCTCACGGTAGTCTGTTACTGATCCCTCCTGCACCAGAGCAAGAATTGCTCATAGAAATCTCCTCCCCGGTCGGTTTGGAAACGTTCTATTATGCAGTTTTTGAATTCCCTCCAGTTCCTGATAGGCTCCCTCCTGTCACGCCACTGATACCATGACAAAGCCTTTCCTTCCAGACACAATCCTGCCGCCATCAGCTTCTCATCCTCTGTCAACCCATTGACAGCAAAGTAACGCTCCACCTTGTAGATCCAGCCATGGCCGTCTTCCCCTAGAAAATGGGCATCTTCAATTTCCTCACCTTGGGATCTCCCCGATATCCTCCGTAGCCTCCCATTCCCCTCAGAGGAGGCGTTCCCCAATTGTCCCGATCGCCCCTCCGACGAATATACTCTAACCCCTCTACATACTCAACTCTCCTCCCTTCAACATCATCACCTCGACCCTGAATACCTTCAAATTCAACACCTCGACGATGACGTTCCTCCCTTCTTCCTTCAAAATCCCCCCCCCCCCCCCTCGACGCTGAATTCTTTCGAATTCAACACCTCGGCGATGAGATGCCTCTCTCACCCCACCAAAATCAGCCCCCCTTCTGTCATATCCCATACTCATCTCTTCCCTCGAAAGAGGCTTTAGAGGAGGCATGTCGTTCTCTTCCTCTAGGATCTCCACCTCCGAATTTCTCCTCCCCCGCAAGGGGTTCGGATTTCCTCCCATGTCATGGCCGTCGGTGGTCTCTCTTACTTTCGATATCGCCGGATTGGTTTTCATCTCAAGTAATTTCTTCAACATTTCCTCCATTGCGGTGAACTTCCCCTCCAATCTTTCATTGTTGGAGGAGATTTGATTTTGAAGGTTGAAAAATCTTTCCTCCAAATCAGCTTTCAATTGGCCGACTTCGCCTTCCAAGACGTCAACCTTCTTTCCGGCCATCTTTCTTCCCTAATGGATCTTCAAGAAAATCACTTTCGGAAGCCAAAAGCTCGCTGAAAAATCAGGATTTCAGCCGCCTAAGGTCCCAAAAACGACGCTCTGATACCAATTTGATAGGAAACACTTGTAGATCTTCCGAAAAATAGCAAAAACAGTGATTGGACTGCTGTCCACAATAGGAAAACATAACAAATCTGCTGTTTACAGCAGTTTACAGCAGATTTAAGAGGAAATTGGAAAGAAAACTCAAAGCAAGATTTGTATTCCACTAGTAGAAGAAGAAAACAACAAAGATACAATTGATCCTCAATTCGAGAGGAGGATCGATCTCTCCCAAATTTCTATACGCCGCTAGAGCCCAAAGAAAACCTAAATATAAGAGATCTCAAATTTCAGCCAAATTCAAGATACTCAAACCCTAGCCAAATCAACTATTTAAGGCATACAAATCAAAAGGAATTCCGTAAACAGTGCCTACGTTCAAATTTCCCTCTCAAAACGCTCAAAAAAACTTCCTAAACAGCTCTACGGGGGCGGACGGGCCGCTCGTTTTCCGCCTGTGAACCGGTCCCGCCTGGACCGGTCTAACAGAGATCCATTAAGTTTGTTATCAATAGCAGTTAAGTCAGCATTTAAATTTTCTGGTTTCACTTGAGAACAGCCTGAATGACAAGAACAATCTGCAAAAAAATTAAATTAATGTTAGTATACACTTTACTGCGCTTTATTGCGTTTTTAATGCATTTTTATTTCGCTTATGTTATTTAACTTTAATTTCAATTGAAATATATTCTAATATAATTACTCACTTGTTTCTCTTTCATGCTAGCAAATAAAATGTGTTTTTTCTGTAGAATAAAAAATATATGTATTGTCTTCCCATCTTAAAAAGCATAGTCTTAAATCAAGATATTTAGATTTATTTACAGCGAAGAACTTCAAGAATCACACATGCATTAGAAAATGTCAAGTTATATTAAATTATGAAATATAATAAGATTATATAATTATAGAATTAGACTTGAATGTACTAGGACTCACCAACAGGAGAGGTAAAAATCCATTTATGTAACCAAGTGACTTTTCCATAGCAAACTTGGTGGCAATTTAACTAAATTCATTGATTAAAAATTCTCGAATACTCAGTGCCCAATAAATAGATTAGAATATTTCTATATTAGTAACTATTGAAATGAGCCTTCTAAGATTTTTAAGATTGTTTAATGAAAAAAATAAATTAAGTAGAAGAAACATTATAAATATTTTTAACATAGTTGTTTGATCAGTTGATTTATTTAGTTCTGTCATCTCAGTTTTAATTTCAGTAAATAAAACCCCAGTAAGTGGCTCGTTCTGCTATATGATCTCAGCACCTCTATTTGGCAATCCTATGAGCATTATTTGATTATATTAATTGAATAGACTATATAGAGACATAAAAATTGAGTATTTTTTTTTCAAATCTATGAGAAGAGTCATCTCATCAATGGTAAATTTGAGCAAATGACATTTTATTAAAAAGCCTTCATTAGAGCCATCCTAACATTTTATCAACTCATATATAAAAGTTATATTTTGCTGGAATGGTGGAAACATTAAGAACGAATGAATGTCAAGAGTCCTCAACATCTTTGGAAATTATTTCGTAAAACTAGCTACAAATACTTCTAAAGGTTGAAACGTAGCAACGAGAAGTAACAGGACGGGAATAAATAGATATTTGCAATAAAATATAAATAACTCGGTGTAAAAGCGCATAAAAAACACAGTAAAAGCACGGCAAAAGCGCAACAAATGCGCACTATAAGTGCAATTAAAATAGGTGACATAGAAATCATTTCGAAATACAGAAAAAAAAAATCCTATACCATGAGAATAGCTATTTAAATCTTTGAAAAGAAAAGTTTACCTAAAGAATGTGTTAGCACACATTAAACCCCTGAAAAATAGAGAAGAAAATCGAAATATAGTAATACGCAGTAAAAAAGTAATAAAAACACAACAAACATATCTTTATATAGGACAAAGACAACGAGGTTGTGTAAACCGGTTACATCCTGGAGAATGTCGAATAACCCTCAAAGCAACTTCTGGAGAACTGAACGGAAGGAGAGAAGATGAACATCGAAAAAATGTTGGGCAAAGTAAAAATGCCGGGTGAAATTTAAAACGCCCCATTTCACATCCTTTCAGTCATTCAAATTTATCGGGTATGTCGGTTCGGGCGGGCTGACAAGACATAAAATAAAGATATTTGTTTAAAAAAAATTACACGTTGATGATATATGTGTATCACTTATTGGAGACCGGACATAGCCACACCGAATAATTTGCCCTCAAGAACAATCTTGGGAATGTCCCTTTGGAACCTCTCTTAAGATTTTCACTCATGATGCTTTAAAACCACTCATCTCTAAAGAATGTTTCCCATTAAGAGAAATTTGCTACCCTTCAATATTCCACTTGGGACCATGTGATTCTTCTTAGACAAACTTCGAGAACATTTTTAATAGTAAATTATTTGTTTCTTTTTTTTCAAATAATTTTTTTTCTCTAATTATAGAGTAATCCAAGCAGGATACTTTCCTAATATCTCTCTTTGTTCAACTCTCAAATGTGTGTGCTCTCTTGAAATAATAAGCTTTCACAAATCAATTTATTTCATGTCAATTGTGGGAAAATCTACTACCACTTCAAATAAAAATAAGCCATGAATGAAGTAAATCATAAAAATAGTAGAACCCTTGATGAACCATATACTCAACTTAGATTTGGAGAACCGTATGAAAGAAAATAACATGGCACCTAGCTCTTAAGATTTCACCTACAAATTGCCCACCTAATCGAAGCTGCTCACCTTGCCAATAAGAGTAAGGGGTCATCATCCACAACACTCATTCACACACTACTCATGCCATTACTCACACTCAAAACCCTTCTTACATGAACCAACAGCAAGTAGTTTACCTTGAAATTTCAAGCCCCACAACTTAAAGAGTGCAAATGCAATGTTGAAACCTCCAACCATTGTCACCTTGAAATTTTGCAAAAAAAACACTTACTTGTAATAGCGTTGGGCAAGCCTTCTCAAAAGATCCTCAAAGGCCATAGCAACCTATGAAGGTGAATACTAATCTACCACAATAGAATAAAGGCCATAGCAACAATTACTCTAAGATAAGAACACAGGTTGTCACCTTGCAGGCGCAATAAGTTCATGCTATATAGGATACAATTTGGAGGTTGTCCCTTATTTTAAAAATAATAATAAAGAAGAAAAAACGCACATTTTATAAAAAGAAAGAATATTTTGTGAGGCATCTATTTCTATTTTATCAGGCAAAAGTCAATACAATTAAACAAAATGTAAAAAATAATCAAAATGGTCTATTGACTCTTTATGGTAGTCCAAGATAACCCCCAACTATATTAAAAAAGTCATTGTAATCCCTAAAGTCTTTAAAAAGAAATCAAAATAAGCTCATTGTGGAATTATTTTGGTTCCCTTCTTAAGGAGTTTTGAGGCGTAAGCCTCAAAATCAAAGAAATGCGCAACGTAAAAAAATAAAAGTTAAATGTGATTTTTTATATAATACTCAAATAATATGTTGAAGGATAGCATATTAATTTTGAATTGAACCATTAAATAACAAATTTACATACATGTGAAACAAAAAAAATTGCACAATATGTAAAGTGATAAGTAATAAATTATGCCAAATAAAGTTGAAATCCAAATATTAAAAGAGCAAAATAACATAAAATATATGAATTATATAAATGTATCATATAACATCAAGTTCAACTCTAAATTTTTCTTTCTCAATTCCTACTCATCTACATTTAATTACTAAAGAAATTTGTAATAATTGACATCTAAGAAATCATTTGTACTATTACTACTAAGGGGATTTTTATTTGAGTTATTGTCATAGCAAATTGGTCTTTCCCCTACCTCATCCTTTAGGATCCAATACCTCCAAATCTACTGCTTTTTCATTTATTTCAATCATCTTCCTTTTTCATAAATATTTGTCATCAACATAAAAATAAGAGAAATACTCCAAAAATTTTAGAGAAGACAATGATGGCATGCTGACTTCCAAGTGATCCCTGACGAAGACTACGACAAAGGCGGTGGGCTGAAGGTTGAGGCTAATGAGAGGAAGTTGCTGTAGCTTGGGAGTGCAAGCAGGCATATTTTTTGGGGGCTTTTGAATAAGATTTAGCTAAGTTTCAAATAAAAAACATACATAAATAGATCGAGGTGTATGCCTCATGCAAGCGAGGCAAGGCGAGCCGAGCCGCAACCAAGATGAGTCGTAAGCCTCACAAAAAAAGCACGAGGCACAAGCCTCGAGGCGCTTCGCTTTTCACTGGAATTGCACTGAGGCGAACCTCATATTGCGCAATTTTAAACAATGATCAAAATAATTATTTAATATAATTTGAGACTATTTTGATTGTTCATAAAGAGCAAAGGGACAATTTTGATAATTTTCTCAAAAAAAATTATAATATAAATATTTATAGTTATCCTACAAATTATCGTTAAGGATCTTATATGTTATTACAAAAATTGGTCAGTGTGCAAGTATTTGGGGGCTACACCTGCACCCTATAATATCAGAATCCATTACAATACAACCTTCACACATAAGTATCAATCCTCACATATAAAATGGCAGCATATTGTGAAAAACTGATACCAGAATTGGACCAACTTTCTGAGCATATTTCTTTTTCCTCTTTGAGGCAAGCTCTGTTGAGCCCAAATTCATGGTAGAAGGGATTTTTTCCCCCCACAGTGCACTGACCCTAAAACTTTAGAACACAAGAAATTTCTGCTGGTTTTCCAGCTAATTGTGCAAGAGTGAAAATCATCACACATTAGGCAGGGGAAAAGACAATACGAATATAATTCACATAGGTAAGCAGAATCCAAACAGAACAAATGACGGCTCTCAGCAGCACAAAAGGTGTCCAGTTGCAGAAGAGCACATTTGTTAGCTGAAATCCTCAAGGAAAGAACAATATGGAGGACTTTTGTTGCAGCTGTACATGATTAGTGCCACTTGCAGTGAAGAATATTGAATTATCCAGCTCCATAGCAGAGCCTGATTAGAAAACTGAAGACAAGAGAACAAAATAGGCAAGCACATCAAAGAAACACTACTATTTATACGTAATTTTAGTGCCATGCTTAATGGCCCAGCCAAAACTTCCGAAAACTGAATCCAAGAGAGCAAAATAGGCAAGTATCAGAATGTTTTCAGAGGACCATTTGAGAAGAAATTTGTTGATAACTAACCTCCATAGCCTGACTGCATGTTTTATGTGAAGTAATTAGTTGAAATGAGAACCTGCTAACCCATATAACAACAATTACATAAAGCTGAAGACATAAACCTCGAGTTATGATGCACCGACACTTCTCCTCGAAGAGGCGTGCAATGTCCGACACATATCCGACACGACACACGTCCGACGCCCCTATACGTGTCAGACACGCCAAAAACGTATCCGATTAAAAAATATAAATACAATTTGGACACGCATGTCCGACACACTTGTCTTGAATATTTATGAATTATTTTAAATATAATTTCTTATATTTAAAATATTTATTTATATACAATATAAAAACTAAATTTCTTATTTCTTATCCACACCACCAAATCAATTGTCCGCACTCAATACCCCATTCATAGAATATTCTCATTTTCATTTCTCTTTGACGGATTGCAACTTTAGTTTCATAACAATGTCCGATGTCATCTCAACATCAACATTTGATGTCGTTACAACATCGACATTTCAAAACCATCTCCACATCACAGTTTGACACTGTCTTGACATTGATGCTTGACGCTAGCAATTTCTACAGCCACAACTTGACAGCTCATCTTTGTCTGACATCTTTTTAACATTGACAACCAACGCCTCTCAACATAGACGACAAACGCCATCTTGACATTGACGCCCGATACTTACTGCATAACGTCAATGCCCGACTCTCAATAGCATTGCCGTCTCCTCTCTCAATGCTTGATACATAGCATCGACACCTGACTTTTGACATCCTAGTATTAATCATTTTAAATACAAATTATAGTTAAATGACTTATTATTTCTAAATTAATTTTAATATTATACTAATTCAATTTTTATACATTATTTTTTAAATATAAAAATTATAATACCGTGTCTAACCCATATCCATGTCTTATATTTTCAATAACTGATGTGTCCTGTGTCTATGTTGTATCCATGTCATCGTGTCGTATTTGTGCATCATAGACCTCAAGATTGATTATTAGATCATCAGAACTTCATTCTTGACAAATTTATAATCAACAGTGTAGTTCAACGAGACGAACCAACAATAACAATAATGTCAAGATTTGAGTTCCAATGTTCCTAAATGAAGCATTTGAAATCGTAATTAGAAACTTCCTGAATCAATTTGGGAGGGAAGAAGTAAGAGGGAGTGGAGTCAAATTTCCTCCAAATTTTGTGTTCATGGGCAGAAGCAACATCTTGATGAGATGTATCTAATGATTCCAAGATCATTCAGATCTATAATTCAGTAAAACATTGAGATCCCCAAAGAAATCTCAAATGATCAAAGGGGCTTCTCAAACTGTCCGAAGGAGTGTCAAAATTTTTGACAAAAAATGATCAGAAAATATTTCTATACATTTAAAAAGAAATTTTGACAAGGATAAATCTAGGGTTCGTGGAGAATTTCAGAGCCCTATTTCTCAATCTAATGACAACAAACAATCGATGTTTGATATTTATAAGCTACCAGCATTTGACACCAATCTATCAAGTCGCCCCTCATATCAAAAGAATGACCCAACTGATCGTCAAAGGTCACAAGAATTTCAACATTCCCAGTCTATTGTTGTACAATGCCTAAAAAAGAAAAACATCTGAAACATGTCTTCCAGTCATCAGATCTCCCCTCTTATCAGGATAATGACCAAGTCAATCGTCATTCAACTTATGAGATTCTCAGTTGACCATCGCATAACACCTGCTAATGAACAACATCCATCAACCAAAAACGCCTAACAACTGCATCCCATCCGCTCGGTCTCCGAACAAGCCAACCACTTATCCTGATGATAAATTCAGCACCTGAAGGCTTTTATTACTACCACAGCAAGCGATATCTTCAAAATTTTAAATTTATGATATTGTATTAACGTCTTCTCCAATTATAGGCAAGAGCCTCTTTTTAACTCTTTGGCTCATATCAGTGGAGTCGTTTTAACTAGGCTAATCCCCAAAATTTCTACGTGTTTTATGTGTTGCTAACTTGCTATCAACCATATGTGCGTGGGATTTATAATGCTAAGATGATAAAATCTCCTACCATCATGAATATCCAGCAGACAAAAAATATTCCTTTGTCAAATAATGCATTTTAATAAGCTTGATGAGGAGTGTTGGATGCAAAACATAAATGCCGAACATGCTCAATGCATCTAGAATTATTGAGGATCTATATAAGCCTCTCACCAAGAAAGTGAGCAGCAATATCACAATGAGTGACGTAATACTCTTTCTAAAGTAGAGATCATCTCAAAATGCAAATTATGAGTCAGTTGAGACCTACCATGAATAGATTAGCTAGTTATCAATTATGACCCCTAGCACACCAAACAGATCCATACATCTGAGGAACAACATAATAGATAGATTGTTGACAAAACTAAGATGGTTTTGGAGAAAAGCCTAAACAAATTATAATATTGTAAAGTACCTGAGGAATTAATTCTGGAAGTCCACTCTGTTTGGTAATCCTTGCGACCTAAATGAACAGTTTATGAAAGCACAAATTAAGTTAAAGTAAGCAAAATAACGGAAGAGGAAAATTCTGCAAGTTGGACTAAGACGCTTCAAATCACCAGCTAGTCGAAAAAAAGGGACCATAAAGAAACATGCACCATGAAGCCTCATTTATTGACAACTTAGTTTATCAAGCAGAGCAAACTACATAATATATGAATAATGCAAGAATCCAAATTTGGGTTTCAGCATATTTCTTATGTAAATCTAAATAAATTGCCCAAGGAACCTTGATTTCGCTATCATGACAGAATTTCCCAAAAAAAAAATCAAATTTGTAAAAAGGTTCCAACTATGGTAATAAAAAATTGGTATGTACAGTGAAGATAAATGTGAAAGATCCGATCTATGGGTTATTTAAGTGAAACACGGAACTAAAAAAGACATAACTATCAAGTTTGATGAGTATACTAATCAAGAAGGTTTTTGCGAAAACTTATTAGAGCCATGTTTAAGCCTAGTTCTAAGTCCAAGTCAAACCAGAAGTCTAACTTAAAGTTCGGGCCTATTTGGCACTAGTTTTTTTTCCCCCTCTTTTTATTTTGTTTGGTTAATGTTCTAAATGTTCTGGTTTTTTTTTTTTGGAAAACAAAGCAGTTTATTTTCCAAAACACTTAAAAATAGCACTCCGGTGTTTTCATTATCTTCAAAACATGTACTCTCTGTTGACGCATATTTTCACATTGACCCGACCCCGATCGAGCCTGAATGGACTGGACCGCACTCGATCGAAGGTCGTCGAAGCGAAATTGACCCAAATTAAACCCTAATTTAATTAAATTCAATTCAATTTAATTAAATTGAAATCAAATCAAGTCGAATCGAACCCATTCGAGCTTCGTCGAACCAAATTCGAAACAATTCGGCATCGATTTGAGCCCAATTTTGTAAAATTGGCTCGATCTGACCCATTTCGGCTCGAATCAACTCTAATCGATTCAAATTGGGTCCAATTCAGATCCAATTTTAGCCCAATTCATCAAGTATTGATTCAATTCAAATCCCAAGTCAAGATTTGAATCGAATGGCTTCGATTTCCTCTAGAATCCCGCTCTGTTTCCCGTCAAGTCGTCTGACTTCCGCGGCTGTAGCAGAAAATCCACTCGAGTGTGATTTTTTCGCGTGTAGGAGCGGGAGACGGAGAGGGGAGCACTATTCGGCTCCCCTTGTGCTGTCCATCCCGACTCAGAGAGGAAGGAGAGCGAGAGGAAAGGCTCCAGGCGGAACCCCTGCCCACGCCGAAGCCCATGTTCGAGACGTCCCAGTCGCGCGGAACTCAAGTCCGACTCCACCTACACATTCGGCCTCGTCTTCTAGGAGCTCTACCTCCCTCACCCGCCAGACCTCCTGAAGCCGCGACACTGATCTGATCCGAAGACCTCGATTCCACCCAGTTTGCAATCCGTATGGCATTTCTTCTGTAGAAAGGTTTCTACTCCTTTCTTCTTCAACTCCGACGAGTTTGTAGCGACTTGGAGTATGTTGGAAGCTTCTAAACAGCAAGGGAAGGCTTCGAAACTATCCAAACAGCGGTTTGGAGCCTTCAAAACGCCTTGGACAGCGACAACGACGTCCGGAGAGGCTTGGACAGCGATCCGAAGCTTGGACAACACTTGGAACTTGGATTGGAGCTTGGACAGTGAGCCGGAACTTGGATAAGAGCGCTAGGACAACCCAAAAGAGATAAAACACTAAAATTTAGGAAAAGCCCTAAGGTCCCCTAGTTGTTGATGTGTGGTTGATGCCCCCAAGCCCTAGGTCCTTAGAAAACTTCAATTTTTGCTCTCCCGAAATCCTTCGTTGGATGTCCTCTTCGCAAAACAATTGAAATTTGGTGATTTTCATTTGTTGGCTATTATGTGAGAGCCCGGAGAGGATTTCGAAGCGTATGGAGGTGTTGGATTGGTGTCCAACACCTCCCAAATTGTATGATTTTTACATTCATGCACCTCCTCCATCACCTATGATTGAACCTTAGGTTAGGCCATTCTATTTTACCTAGAAGTTGAATGTTAGGATGTAGACTTTTCTTTACAACGTCGCATGCTAGGTTAGGTTCCTTAGAATGACATATTGTGACAATATTAACATGCAAGTGTAGGAACTCTGTTAGACCGGTCCACTGGACCGGTCCACTGGACCGGTCCAGGCGGGACCGGTTCACGAGCAGAAATCGCAAACAGGCGGAGAAAGCTTCCGCCTGGGCGGAAGCCGCGCGTGACGCATGCCTTGCGGGACGGTTTTTGGAAGGTTTTTGAATGGATTTTAGGAGGGAAATTGATTGTAGGGATTGTTTAGGAAATTCCTTTTGAATTGTATGCATTAAATAGTAGATTTTCCTAGGTTTTGAGTATCTTGAATTTGGCTGAAATTTGAGATCGCGTAGATTTAGGTTTTCTTTGGGCTCTAGCGGCGTCTAGAGATTTGGGAGAGATCGATCCTCCTCTCGAATTGAGGATCAATTGTATCTTTGCTGTTTTATTCATCTACTAGTGAAATACAAGAGTTTTCCTATGAATTTCTCTCAGTTTTGTACAGTTTTTCCGCTGTTTTTACTGTTTTCCTGCTCCGGACAGCAGTATTTCGTGGAGATTTGCTGTAAAGGTGAATAGGAAATATTTGATTTCAAGTGTTTCCTATCAAATTGGTACCAGAGCGTCGATTTGGGACCACCGACGGCTGAAATTTTGAAATTTCAGCAAGTTTATCTTTTCCGGAAGAAGATTTTTTTTGATCCGTTAGAAGAAAGATGGCCGGAAAGAAGGTGGAAGTATTAGAAGGCGAGTTCGGACAACTGAAGACAGATCTGGAGGGAAAGTTCCTGGAAATCTCCACCAACAATGACAGGTTGGAAGGGAGGTTCGCGGCTTTGGAAGAAATGATGAAAAACTATTGGAGATGAAGACATATCCGGAGACATCGGAAGTGAGAGAGACTACTGACGGCCTTGGCGTAGGAGGAAATCCAAACCCAATCCGGGGGAGGAGGAATCCGGAGGCGGAGTTTCTTGAAGGGGACGACGACATGCCACCTCTAGAGCCACTCTCTAGAGAGGAGATGAGTATGGGAAATGACCGTCGAGGTGCTGATTTTCAGCGTCGAGGTGGTGATTTTGGAGGCAGGCGGGGGGAATATGAAGGTAGTGCAGATTTTGGAGAAAGGAGAGAAGAGTATCAGCGTAGAGGTGCTGAATTTCAGCGTCGAGGTGCTGATTTTGAAAGAAGAAGGGGGGATTATGACGATGAACTCGGATACCAGCGTCGGAGGGAGGACCGGGACACTTGGGGAGCACCTCATCTTCGAGGAATGGGAGTTTATGGAGAGTACCGGGGCAACAGAAGGGATCCGAAGGTGAGGAAGTTGAAGATGCCCATCTTTGAGGGGGAAGATGGCCATGGCTGGATATACAAGGTGGAGCGTTACTTTGCAGTCAACGGGTTGACAGATGATGAGAAGCTGACGGCGGCAGGATTGTGTCTGGAAGGGAAGGCGTTGGCATGGTATCAGTGGCGAGACAGGAGAGAGCCTATCCGGAGCTGGAGAGAGTTCAAGGATTGTTTATTAGAGCGTTTCCGAGCCGATGGGGGAGGAGACTTCTATGAACAATTCTTTGCTTTGACGCAGGAGGGGACTGTGGCCGATTACCGGGATAGATTTGAGTACCTGGCAAGCAGATTGGATCACATTTCTGAGTCTGCCTTAGAAGGGAACTTCATGAAGGGGCTGAAACCAGAGATCCGAACAGCAGTCAGGATACTGGAGCCGAGGAACCTGGGAAAGGCTATGGAGCTGGCGCAGTTGGTAGAAGATCAGAAGAAAGCAGAAAGAGGGGCTCGAGGAAACTGCTCAAGAGCCTCTTACAGGACGACAACCACTCTTCTAGCACCCAAGAGGCCTGCATCAGGCAACAGTAATGAGACCACCCGAGAGAAGCCAGTAGGAGGAGGGAGTGGGGAAAATTTCAAAAGACTGACAGAGAAGGAGATGCAGGATAAGAGGACAAAGGAGTTGTGCTTTAGATGCGATGAGAAGTACATGCTAGGGCATAGGTGCAAGGACCGAACTCTTCAAGTTCTCCTTGTCTGTGAAGATGAGGAAGACGAGGAGGGAGGTGGGAGCAGATCTGAAGAGAAGGAAAAGTTACACCTGGATGTGGCAAAAGTTTCTCTGAACTCTGTAGTGGGATTCACTCCGAGTCACACTATGAAAGTGAAAGGAGAGATAGCTGACCGTGAGGTGGTGGTGCTAATTGATAGTGGGGCTACCCACAATTTCATTTCCACTCAGGTCGTCAACCAACTAGGAGTGAAATTGGTGGACACCGGTTGTTATGGGGTGATGATGGATACAGTGAAGGTGGAGAAAGGCCAGGGAATCTGTAAAGGAGTGGTGTTGACCATCCAGGGGATTCAAGTAAGGGAGGACTTTCTCCCACTAGAGTTGGAAAGCACTGATGTCATCCTGGGGATGAAGTGGTTACAAACCTTGGGGAAAACCAGGGACAATTGGGGAGCACTCACGATGGAATTAATGGTGGAGGGGAG
This sequence comes from Dendrobium nobile, assembly GCA_022539455.1. Classification (NCBI taxonomy): domain Eukaryota; kingdom Viridiplantae; phylum Streptophyta; class Magnoliopsida; order Asparagales; family Orchidaceae; genus Dendrobium; species Dendrobium nobile. The sequence continues at coordinate 3,193,200 of CM039735.1, read as the reverse complement.
AAAGATGGTTATAAGGGGAGATGCAGGGCTATCCAAAGCCACGAAATCACTTAAGACCATGGTTAAGGACATACAAGAGGTGGGGGAAGATTATTTGGTGGGACTACACAAGCTGGATGTGATCAGGATGGAGGAGGAAGGGGATGTTTCTCTTTCCATGCAGCCCTTCGTTCAGCAATACAGTGAGGATTTTCAGTCACCTCAAGGATGGCCACCTCCGCGGGAACACGAGCATATTTCCACCTTGAGGACAAAGTGGATCTTTGGGAGGGGAGTATTGTTAGACCGGTCCACTGGACTGGTCCAGCCGGTCCAGGCGGGACCGGTTCACGGGCAGAAATCGCAAACAGGCGGAGAAAGCTTCCGCCTGGGCGGAAGCCGCGCGTGACGCATGCCTTGTGGGACGGTTTTTGGAAGGTTTTTGAATGGATTTTAGGAGGAAAATTGATTGTATGGATTGTTTAGGAAATTCCTTTTGAATTGTATGCATCAAATAGTAGATTTTCCCAGGTTTTGAGTATCTTGAATTTGGCTAGGGCCACAAACGAGGAAAAATGGTGGTTAGTATAGAAATATATATATGCATTTTTGCGCAAGTGACCATGTCTAGAAGGGGGTAAAATAATTCATGATTATTCTAATAATGTTTGCTTGCAGGCGCTGCTTAAAACCCCCCCAAGAGGCATGACCAATAGGGTAGAAGCAGGTGCTTGACACTCTAAGTGCTAAATAAATTTTGAATGCAACGTGACTATCATATAAACTGTTTTTTAGCTCTGTTTTGTAGACTTGTATTTTTCTTTTTCTATCATGTATTTGATTATATTTAGGATGTAAAACTTGTGAAGTTTAAACTAGAAGAAAGGATGGATCGAGGAAAAATGTACTTATTTAGAGGTGAAGCCCAAAGATCCATTTGAAATGCTAAAGCTTGAAGCCCCCCACTGAGTCTATAATATGTAAACTGGGTTGTATAATGGCAGACAACTCAGCTGTCAAATTTGTTTGTAATAATTGGGACATTACTTGTACTTTCATTTTGGCTTATATATAAGTATGTGTTGTTTGTTTACTGGGTGCGTATTAGAAAAGCATGCCTTTTTCTCAGGTTTATTCTATTGTTTTGTTTAGGAGTGGCCTAGACCTGTGATACGATAGGCTCTTAGAATAAATTAAATTTTCTACTCCTTAAATTGTAAGCAACCTAAAATCAATCTAGGTTCCATGTCTTTTAAATAAGAAAATTGCATGGCTCCCTTTCAAGGACCTAAGTTTTCCAAAAATTGAAAATAAACATGAATAGCCCAAAAAAGTGTCTCATGTATAAAATCCCTCACTTAAGGACTAGATAACAAAAAGTCTGCATTCTGCATGCCCTACATATATAGGCATCTTGGTCTCAAAGTCAAGTTGTAAGCCGTACTTCCTAAATAAAAACAGTCATCCACTTTATATTTGCATTAAGACTGGACGACATGATTTTAAAAGCGATTAGATGGGTGTAGCTGGTAGTCCTTTTCAAGCAGGACAATAAATCCAGAGGTTGGGCAGGTTATGCCTCATGTGAGGTGTAGCTTGTAAGTCCCTTTTGCATTCCATTAGACTTAGGTTCGAGGCACTATCTATCGGTAGTCTTCGCTTTAGTTTTAAGATCCGAGACATTGGTTGATTCTAAATCACCCTATAAGCCCTCACATTCTGAGCAATTTCTTCAATAAGTGTTGTTGGAATGTAAGTCCCAACATTCTAATAAAAATATTAACTTGAACAAAAATTAGACTTAAAAAACGTAAAGTCCAACATAGAATAGTCCAATCGCCACTGAGATTTTTTAGAATCAAGTGCTCCTACTTCACCTCCCTTGGTTCTCATTTCAAATCTAATTCTAAGTTGATCTTTTCACCTCCTTGAAATTCCTAAAGGCCAAAAATCCTTTAAACAAGACTTTCATGGATTTAAAAAAATAGGCTTTAACCAATATTTAAATGACTTCCAAAAGAAAAAATCACTAGTTTAATCAAAAGTCTTCTCAAGTCAAAGCTTGAGATGTAACCATAGGGGCTTGCCCCTATGGAACATCTGTACCCCAGAAATAAATAAACCCCATTCGACCAAACATCGAATGGGGGAATCTCTGTTTTAAATTGTAAATTTTATCATTAAGTCCATAAAAAAAATGATATTTTTACCCTTCGGGATAATATATCATCATTTTTATGTCGTGCTCAATCATAAAGTATGCAATCCGTTTGAGGACTACAAAAATTCTCCAACACTCTCCATTATCTGACCTTGCACATAATACCGGCCAATCTTGCACCTATCTTTGGCCAACCCCCCCCCCCCAAGGATCATCATTGCCACCCTTTTGGTCGCCGTCACTATCACCATCATTGCCACTGATGACCAACCTACTGTCATCACTATTGGTCATCGCCACCCCTCCCTCTTCCTTGACACCATCCCTCATCCACCACCACCACCCCAACATAAATTAACTCATTCAATACAACAACAACAACATCAAGTCTTTATCCCACTATGTGGGGTCAGCTACATGAATCATTTTTCTCCATAAAACATTCTCTAAATCAACTTATCCAATATTTAATAAAAATAAAAATAAAAATATATTATATTTAAGATATCAAAACAGTCTACGCAAGCCTGAACCTTTGAGCGAGTTTTTCCTCTAGGGTTTCCTCCTAAACCCTAGTTTGCTTTTTTTGCGCCGCCCTCTCCGGCCAGGGGGCCTCTCCCCTATGGCTGCTGCTGCTTCCTCGCCGCTTCTACCTCCCGCTACTACATCGCCCACCCGTGCTGCTGTTCTTCCTCTCTGGAAGAACCTTCTCACCACAACACCCCAAGTCTCCACCAACTTTTCCCACTCGCTCTCCTTCATCCCAACCAACAATTTTACCGCCAACTTCACCACTGACCAATTTGTCGCTAGAGCACCAGAATGGGCTTTATCGCTGGTAGGCTACTCTATCGGGAAACGCCCTTTCTACGAAGCCCTTCTAGCGACGATCAAAAAGACATGGCAGCTCAAAGGAGAACTTTCCCTTCTCACCCTGGACGATGGTTTCTTCTTGCTCAAGTTTACTGCACTTGAAGACTATGAGCATGCATGGACAGGGGGCCCCTGGTTTTTCTTTGGGAAACCGTTCATTTTGCAGAAATGGAGTCCTGATTTTGTTCCTAAGCGCGAGGAATTCCCCTCCATACCTCTCTGGGTTAAAATCTTAAACTTGCCGCTATCTCTTTGGACACCAGAAGGTATTTCTAAACTTGCTAGTTGCATTGGTATCCCCATAGCAGTAGATGCTCTTACAGCGGCTAAAACTCGTCTCACATTCGCGCGTGTATGTGTGCAAGTTACTAGCTCTTCCCCTTTGCCTGAAGAAATCTACTACTCTGTTGATGGCAAAGTCACTCCGCTTCGTGTGGCTTATGATTGGAAACCTGAACATTGTTCACAGTGCGGTTCTATTATGCACCCCCCCACTCTCTGCCCTAAAGACCCCATTTTGAAACCTACTGTCAACACCCAGCCCAGGGGACGCAGTTCCAGTAGGAAACCTCGACCATCTCCTCCGCCCAGGCTCAATATTCCAAAACCCACACAGCCCCTCAAGGTGAACAGCTCGGTCACCACTCTCATACCCACACAAATTCTCACTAACAATAATATTGTTGGCCCAATTCTCCCAAACCTGAACTCACCCTCCTGCGAAGTGCAGGAAAATCCTGAACCCTCTTTTAAAACCAAAGACCCCCCACCTATAAACACAGCCAATAAATTCCAAACTCTAACCGACCTAGATAAATCTGATGAGATTCAACCTCAAAGTTCAATACAAGGCCTAAATCTCAGTAACATGGTCAATGCCAATTCTGAAAATACCAATCTCACTCTCAATCACAACACCCCACCCCACACATCTCCTTGTCACCATCAACCTAATATTCCCTCAACTTCTAATGATACCAGCAGCTCTACATCCAATACTCCAAAAGTCCAACATACTAGCAATCAAAATCAAAAACAAACTAGAGGCAAGACCGGGAAAAAAGCCTCTAACTCCAACAATAAAACCCAATGACCCTCCCCAATTTTGCAGCATGGAATATTAGAGGGTTTAACAACCCTGTCAAAGTCAAAAGCTGCAAAAATCTTGTTCAATCCCACAATCTTGACCTCCTTTTTATCCTTGAAGCTAAAATAACCCCTAATAATCTCCATAATGACTGGTTCTTGGCCAATCACCAAATTTTCCCTATAGAAGGTAATTGTGACAATTTTCAGGTTTCCAACCCGGGCCGTATTTGGGTTAAGTGGAACATGGGTGCACTAAACTTTGCACCTCTTTTTGTGACTAATCAACTCATCCATGGCACTATCACCACTAAGGCTAATGCTACCTGTTCTGTAACTGCTGTCTATGCTAGTAATTCTTATTCTGAGAGGCAATCTCTTTGGAATGATATTCAAAAGTTAGCTGGTTCTATTAACTCCCCTTGGGCTATTTTGGGGGATTTTAATTGCTGCCGTGAGCTGGAAGAAAAAATTGGAGGTACTCCTTTGACCGTCTCTAAGATGGGAGATTTCAATAATATGGTTTTCAATGCAGGGCTTTATGATCTTTCCTCTGTCGGGCATTATTTTACTTGGCATAACCAGCAGCCTCAAAACCCAATTCACATTAAACTAGACCGTGTCCTAGTTAATGACAATTGGCTCTACTGCTTTCCCAGCTCTTTCTACAAAATTGCAGACCCGGACTGCTCTGATCACTCCCCCCTCATCCTTACTTGCTCCTCTGACAACAAACGTGGCCACCGCTTCTTATACAAAAATTACTGTACCAAGTTCCCTGAATTTTGGACTTGCCTTTTGGAGGTTTTTTTCCAAACCAATGAGAGCAGTCCTCTTAGCTCCTTCAACTTCAAGCTCAAAACTCTGAAGAATGCTATGAAACACAAAAGCTGGACCAATGCCAACCAGATTCAAAGAGACATTGATAATCTCAAAGATCTTCAACACTCTGTTATGTCTCAAATTCAAAACAACCCTCTTGATCCTATCTTGAATGGCAAGCTCAACCAAATTAATTCAAACCTTGCTTTTTACCAGAATGCACTCTCTAGATGGATTATCCAAAGAGCCAAGATTAAGTGGCTTACCCATGGTGAAGACGATTTGAAGTTTCTCTATTCCAAAATCAACATCACCAATAACTATAATAGGATCAAGGCTATCTCAAATGACCAGGGCACTTACACTAAGCATGCTGACATTGCCAACGTTTTTATAAACCACTACAAGAATCTCTTCAATACTACTGCTTCCAACCACTTGGCATCTGACATCCCTGCTGGGAGACTGATCCCAGCTCACCTCACTTCATCACTCATTGCTCCGGTTACTAGGGAAGAGATTAAAAACATAGTTTTTTCTGGCAATTCTAACACTGCCCCTGGCCCTGATGGCTTCACATTCGACTTTTATAGATCCACTTGGAATGTCTTACAGCATCAACTCTGTAGAGCTGTCACTTCTTTCTTCACCACTGGTTTCATGCCCAATCAGATAAAAGCAACTGCTATTGCCCTCATCCCAAAGCAAACTCATACTACCAGTGTCAAAGATTATAGACTCATTGCTTTGTGCAATGTCATTTACAAAATCATTGCTAAAATCATTGCAAATAGGATGAAGTTGGTGATGCCGCACATCATCCACCCTAGCCAAGGTGGTTTCATACACAAAAGAATTATTTCTGATCATATCATTTTGGCAACTGATATCCTTGGAAGGTTTAACCTTAAAGCCAGCCACAAATACTTATGTGCCAAGTTCGACATTACCAAGGCTTTTGACATGGTGTCTAGAGACTTTCTCTACAAAAGATTAGAAGATAAAGGATTTCCTAGCTTGTTCATTTCTTGGATCAAAGCTTGCACCTCCAATGTACACTTTTCTATCTGCATTAATGGGGTGCTTGAGGGCTATTTTAACTCTACTTCGGGTATTAGGCAAGGTTGCCCCCTTTCACCCTACCTCTTTGCTATCATAATGGATGGTTTGTCCTCTTTATTTGATTGTGCTACTGCTAGCAACTCTCTCCAGGCTATCAAAGCTGGTAGGTGTGAGGTTTCCCACCTCATGTTTGCTGATGACCTCTTAGTGTTTTGCAACGCCACTGTGAGGAATGCCCATGCTATTAACTCCATTCTGGAAAATTTTGCTACTGTCACTGGTCTCCATGTGAACCCTCTTAAAAGCTCTATTCTACTCTCTAAAAACACTATGGCTGCTGATGATATCTGTAATATCCTTAACATCCAGCAATCCTTTCCGCCTATTAAATACCTGGGTTTACCTATTTTCTATAGGAAACTGAGACTAAATGACTTTAATCCTCTAATCCAAAGAATTACTTCTCAGTTAGAGGGCTGGAAAGCAAAAATGTTATCTTTAACTGGGCGTGTGCAGTTTATTAAATTCACTATCTCTAACACGTTGGCATACTGGATTCGTGGCTCTATATTACCTAAAGGTTGCTGTAAGCAAATTTCTAGGTTATGCTCTAGATTTACCTTCTTTGGGAATATTCAAGCGAGGAAGCTTGTTACAGTGTCCTGGAGTAAAACTTGCTGTCCCAAAATTAATGGGGGCCTGGGTATCCCTTCTATCAACTCTCTTAAGCATAGCTATGCTTGCTCTACCATTTGGAGATTCTTAAATGCTGATTCTCTTCTCTTTTCCTGGTGGAGAGCTAATTATCAATCACTTTGGAAGCCTAATACCAAAAGCAACTCTCATTACTGGAATCATTTATGTGTTAAAGCTAATGAGATCAAAAACAGCCTTACTCTCTCCGTTGCTGCTTCTAGTAATCTGTCTTTCCTTTGGGATCCTTGGTGCTGGGGCAACTCAGTGGCTGATCATTTGAAGAGCATGAACAACACTTCCAGTTACTACTCTCTCTTTGACTGTACTGTCTCTCAGCTCATTTTAGCTGATAACTGGAACCTTCCCCAATGCTTCGATACCCAAATGGCTGCAGTTATACATTCTGTTCCTATTGATTCCTATTTTGAGAATCACCTCTGGAACAATAAGCATAACCCAACCTTTAATGACTTTAATACCCAGTTTTATGAAAATCTGAATGTGGTTCCTTGGCATAAGTATATTTGGCATAAGCACAATGCTCTCCGTTTCACGGTATATGCTTGGTTGATGTTTAATGGGGGCTTAAAAACAGCGGATGTCCTTGCCGTTCGGGGTATATCAATCCCTAATACTTGTTGTTTCTGTCACATTGATAGGGAGTCTATTACCCACCTATTTTATGAATGTTGTTACACTTTTGACATTGCAAGAGCTCTTTTTCCCTGGATGCATAATCTTTTTATGAGGCCAAATTATCATCAGGTTTTTGATAGCATTTATGAGCAAGGCTTCATTGCTAAGACTAAAAACCAATACCTTCTTATGGCTGCTGCCTCAATTTACTCTATTTGGAGAGCAAGAAACGACAGATTATTTGGTGGCATCATTGACAGCAAAGACACTATCATTGCTAAAATCAAGAAAGCGGTGATGTTAAAAAATCTGAGATGGAATCAGTAAATCTGTTAGTATTTGGGCTCTGGGGTGTTTCTGTGGCACCGCTTGGTTCTATGCTGACTTTCTTTTTGAAGCCTAGCGGGTGTTTCTTCATTGTTATGGAGGTGCTGTTCATTATGCTGGAGGCTGGGAATATTTTTGACAGGACGATGATGAACGCTGAACCGGTTTTCAGCTGCCCCTTGGATGGCCTTCTGGGCAACCAGGGGCTATGCTCATATCATGACCAAAACGTATTTTTGACCCATTCGAGTACTGAGCATTTTTCTGAGTCCTTAGCTTTTTGCCAAGCTGTCCTTTTTGCTTCAATTCCCTATACAAATGTATTTTCTCTTCTTTAGAATCCATAATCTCTTTTTGTTGTTTGAGATTTTGGATTATAGTTTTTGATTCTTTTACTTTCTTGTAATCGTTTTAGCAATGAGATGGGCTTCTCACCCCAAATTTTCCCAAAAAAAAAAAAAAGATATCAAACATTTTTTATATCAAATTAAAAGATAATAAATAAATAAAATAAATAAAAAAAAAATAGAAAGTGATCCCATATGACATTTACATTCTGGTCAATCATAAGTGGTTAAATAAGTCCATGAAGTATAATCAGCTTTATAAGAGAACACATAATTGGTTGTATGATAAAAAGAGAGTTCTAGAAGTGATTTAAATTGTAAAAAAAAAAAAAAAGATCTAAACTTTAAAATAAGAGCAATCAGATTATTCAAATCCCTATTTAAGCTATTGAGTTGACACCAAAACAAGAAGAGCCTACTCTGCCAGACTAAGGAAGCTTGGAAAGTAGCTTTAATAAACTAAAGGATATGCTGACTAATCACAATGAACAGATGGTCATACAAAAGACAATCCTTCAAAAAAAAAATATAGGAAATAATCGCATAAACGGATAAACGATTGGCAATCTCGCCAAGTAAGTTTTGAGGATTTAATGGAGTTAAAAAAAAAAAACACCCTTGATTGAATAGTAGATGAAAGAAAATAGCAAGATACAATTAATCCTCAATTCGAAAGAAGGATCTATCTCGCTCACATCTCTAGACGCGGCTAGAGCCCAAGAACACCAAAGCACCACAAAAATTCAAAAAACTCAAGATAACCTTAACCCTAATCCAACCCTACTGCATAAAGCATACAAAATAACTCTCAAAAGGACTAAACAGCCCTCCTAATTCAAATTTTCCCTCTTTTATCTCTCTCTACTAAAGTTGTGGGCCCCACAGGAGGCGAGACGGGGGCAGGCCCAAGCGTTGGGTGGGCTGGACCAATCCCTCCTGGACCGGGTTATCAGAAATCCCCATCATCAGTTGTGGGAAAGATCTTATGTTCCCTAAGGAGGTTAATAAGGGGGCATGAATATACCAATTGGAGATGAGGAGGATGATCATATCCAATTAAGAAGCCCACCTTATCTCAAGTTTGACTCCAGTTAAAAGCTACTCTTATGACAATTATGTCGAAATAGAAATGGCAGACATCTGGTACCTGATGTTCAAGACTTCTTTTTACAAAAATAGTTAAACAAGCATATAGCATTTGCTCGGCTCAAATTGTCTTCACATGCTCACAAATGAGGAACTATATGTCCAGGAGACATGACCTATCTAGAATGGTATGTCTACAATTATTATTCCATCAGCCAAAAGGAAGAAAAGTGGAACCCGTGATAGCAACTGAGACAGAGATGAATAAACTCTGCAATTTTACACCAGAGTTTTGTGGGCAAGCATTTGCCTTGGACATATCTATCTTCATCAAGCAAGTTGCGAGACTAAATGAGACATTCTGACAAGAAATAAAAAGCTATCTAATGTACTTAATTATGGAGGCCAAATCCAATGTCATTGCAATTGAAGAAAAAAAATACCCTCAAGCCTAAATCAAAAGATAAAAGTACCATGATAAAAAGAAAATGGCCACTAACTATAAATTCAAGGGGCACACCAAATAAAATTATTGAAAGCCACGAAAGAAGAAGCAAGTTATGCCTGTCATTATACAGAAATCATGGAACTTGATGAAGCAGAGAGGACAACGCCCAAGATTTGTTCGATGACTCCTAGACTAGATCTTGAACAAGTCAAGGAGGGTCTCTTTTGCCTGAACATTCAAGTCAAAACAACTGTCGATTCAATCATATTTTACACCAGGAGCAAAAATTACCTGATTACTTAAGCCTTGGCATAGAAGTTTTGCCTAGACAAAAGTCAAGGTAGATTTAAAACGAGGTGAAGTACAAGGTAGCAATAGTGTACCTTCATTCATCTTCTCAATCACAACACATCTCATAGATAAGGTCTCGCAATTCCTTCGGTTATTTTATTCCTGGAAGCCCTTGCTCCACAAGATTACTATCAAGAAAATGTATCCACTACCGAAGTTCAAAGACTTGATTGATCAACCGCAAAAAGCCAAAAAGCCAAATACTTCCTCCAAGCAAAATCTGAAGTCAAGCTACCACCAAATCCAAGTGCGGAAGAACTCATCAAAGGCAAATTTCATTGTTGACGAATATTTTCGCACCGACCCGACCCCGATCGAGCCCGACTAGGCTCGATCGCGCTCGATCAACTCGGTCGATCGACGTCGAGACAAATTCGACTCAAATTGGACTCCAATTTAATTAAATTAAATCAATTTAATTAAATTAAAATTAAATCAAATCAATTCAGACCCCGTCGAGCATCGTCGAACCTAATTCGACGTGATTCGACACCGATTCGAGTTCAATTTTATGGAATTAAGTTGGTCGAACCCAATCGGACCCAAACCGACCCAAATCGGTTCGGGTCGAGTCCAATCTCGACTCAATTTCGACCCTAGCTAATGAGATCATAAGCTGATTTGATTTCCAAAAATCAAATTTCTTGATCTAGGGTTGAGATCTCTTCTCAAATCCCACTCAATTTCACTTCAAGTGGGCAGCCAAAATCTACTCAAGTAGATTTTCCCTCGTTACACGGAACGAGGAAGGGAGATGGGACGGAACGGGCGGCTATCCGCTCGGTGCTTGCGTCCCTAAGGAAAGGAGATGGAATGGGGAGCCTCATTCGGCTCCCCTGTTGTTTTCTCCTTTCGTGCCCATCCCGACGCAGAGAGCGAACGAGCGAGAGAGGAGCGGGATTCAGCTCCCGCGTGTGTTCCGTCCCGAACAGAGGCTGCGACGGACAGTTCTCGCGCCCGAGCTCCCTTCCTCACGTGCGGAATACCTCCCCGACTCCGCCTGGACCCTTGGCCGAACCCTCCGAGAGCTCCGTCCCTCTCATCTGCCGGAGCTTTTGAGATCTCAAGCTCCAGGAAGCCTCTACACCTTCCTTCCTCAACTCTGGCGAGCTCGTAGTGATCAAGAAAGCTGTTGGAGACTTCCAAACATCAAAGGAAGGCTTCTCCTCCCTTCTCTTTCAACTCCGACGACTTCTCGACGACGAAATTAGCTCCGGGAGACTGTCGAACAGCAAAATCTGCTGTTTGGAGTGTGAAAACAGCAGCCATACAGCTTCCGAGAGCTGTCAAACGCTGAAAACTGCTGTCGGGAGTGCTTTGGATAGCAAATCCACCCTCCGGAGTAGCTTGGACAGCAGCGGCGACGTCCGGAATACCTTGGACAGCAACTTGGAGCTTGGAGCGGAGCTTGGACAAAGCTTGGAACTTGGATAGGAGCGCTTGGACAACCCGGGGAAGGTATACCACTAAAACTTAGGCGAAACCTTAAGGCTCCCAAGGCCAAATGCAATGTGGTTGACGATCCAAAGACATAGGTCCTTAGAAACTTTATTTTTTGGTCCCCAAAAACCCATTCGTTGGCTGTCCCCTTCGCAAAGATTATGGAAATTTGGTGATTTCTATTGGTTGACTCTTATGTGAGAGTCCGGAGAGGATTTTGACACGCGTAGAGGCGTCGGGTTGTTATCCGACATCTCTCGAATGTATGTTGTGCATCATATTAAGCTTTACACCTTCGCCTACATCCAAACTTTAGGGTATGTTACTTTTCGTAGCCAAATTGAGTGTGTAGCTTGCATATCCACTCAAACCTCACATTGTTTACATATACTCATACAACACTAGTGTCATGCGCGAAGTAAATACATGATTTAGGAATTTGGCGGAGCTTGTGAAATTTGTCATAAGCCCTATAACATATTCAAAATATTTGTGATAACTTGGTGTAGGATTTAATGTGGACCTCAAAGTTTCACTTCAAAAAAAAAATCCTAGAACAAGTGTTTGAGTAACCTATCTTTTGGATATGTTGTATGGCTTGTGATAAAAAGTCTATGGCTAGTTATTTTTGTTACGCAAGCCTTTCAAAGCTTGAGAAAACTCATCATGATGCCCTTAATGAATCAAATCACGACAAAAGTGATTTGATCCCTTAAGATTTTCAAATGCATGTTTCTCACTCCATTAAGATTCAAGCCATATGTGATGTGTTTATTGCTTAGATTAATGAGCCGATTAGTTTACAAATTTTTACAAATGTGCTCACTTAATCCCAAGTGTTGTTGAGATTGATTCGGAGCATTTCATGGACCTCAAAGGCCCATGATCAATGCTCCATCATATTAAGGGATTATTTAAGCTCATTTATCCTAATTTGCAAGATAATGTGGCCAAATACAAGCTCTCAAATTTCCAAATCATGTTAGGTGCGATTTAGGAAAAGTCACTTTCTTGTGGAGCTTTGGTGATATTGTAGTTTGTCTTCCAAACCTCCTAGAAAATTATAGGAGTAAGTTACCCTCTCCAAAATGAATCCAAACATTCATTCAACTATAGAGGACTCCCTTTCCCATACGATTTTCCCTCATACATGATGTTTAGGGCCTCCTCAAGGCAACAAAATACTAAATTGTATGAATCTCTCTTTTCATGTGCGATGAGTTGGAAGCTCCCAAAAATTCCACAATATGCAACATGAAAATCTTGAACCTTAGAACCCAATTCTAGGTTCATACACCCCTTCACTCAAACTAATTTAAGTGAGTGAACAAATCCATTTGAACACCAAATGTTCAAGGGATCTTTCCCAATCTTGCGACCTCTAAGTCGCATCTCATTTTTGTCTCTCTGCAATCCAAAAGTTGTAGGAGACCAACCCATTCTCTTAAGACTCAAAATTAAGAGAATGTTCACCTCTCTTTGTTCCTTCTAAACGTCACATGTTTAAAGGAACTTCTCCTAACTTGGGACCAAATCCTAAGTTTACTTCTTTCATTTGTTAAGACACAAAATTATCAAGTGAACGATCTCCTCTTACATGATATCACCCTTGAGTTTGAGACCAAATTCCAAACTCTCTATCTCATTTGTTGGAATCCTAAAGCTAGCAAATGAATAGTCTTTTCCCTTCCTCATGTACATGTCCTTTACACTTAATAGTTGGGACGTTCTCTAAGTCCCAATTATTATGGTGCATGAATCAAGGTTTTAGGAAAACAAATCCTAAGCCTCTCTCCCATTTCCATTTGCTAACAACACAAAGTTAGCAAATAAATGTTTCTCCTTTCATGAATGATGACTTGGAATTCTCTAAAAAAATTCCAACCTATCATTATACGAAAGTCTTGTAGCTTAGAGCCAAAAAAAACCTAAGTTCTCCCCTTCTTTCATTTTGAGACTAAGATCAATGAAAGAATTCCTTTTTAGGCTTAGGATTCTAAAATCTAGCCTATTTCATTTGCCTAACCTATATAGGTAGATGACCCCTTAATTTGTAGTCCAAAAACTACAAATTACATCTCTTATGCGATGTTATTTGGAGCGTCCCAAGCTTCAAATATCTCATTGCATGTCTCCTAGTCTATCGTAGGAGCTATCACCCACTTTCATCATGTGTTGCATTATGAATTCCCAAAAGGCAAAAGTCCTTAATGCATCATGTTATAAGTTTTAGAAACTTGGAGCCAAAATCCAAGTTTTCTTACATCTCTTGTTGGAACCCCAAAACCAACAAGTATCCTCTCATGTGAGGTGAATTGAAGCCCCTCAAGTCTTCAAGGATACCCACATGAATCGTTGTAGTTTGGAACTAAACTCTAAACTATCAACCCATTCTCTTAGCCTAAATTAAGTGAATGTGTGTCCTTTTCTTTGAACACCAAGTGCTCAAGGAAATTCCTCTAACTTGCAACTTCCAAGTTGCACATGATTTCCCCTTTTCTACAACCCGAAAAATGTAGGAAGGCCATCTTCCTCCTTCAACCTCAAAGTTGTAGGAAATTCATTAAATCATTTATTCATTGGGATACAAACCAATGAGTAATCCTCTAAATTTAGGACTCAAATTCTAGTCTTTCTCATTTGCTTAGCCCAAAGTTGAGCAAATGATAATCTTCCTTTGAGTACCAAATGCTCAAAGAGACTTCACCATTTACTTAGCCTAAATTAAGTAAGTGGTCCTCCCTAACCTCTAACTTACAATTCATAAGTTGTATTTCGTATCTCCTTTTCCTACAAGTTGTAGGGAAACCTCCTCCTTCCTACAATCCAAAAAATTGTAGGAAACTCTTTCATTCTCTCAATCCAAGTTTTGAGAATGCACCTTCTCCTTTGGATACCCAATGTTCAAAGAATCCTCTAGGGGTTGTAACTTTCAAGTCACATCCCCTCTCCTTTTCTCCTCCAACCCAAAATTGGAGAGATGAAACTTTTCTTTTCTTTGGACACCACATGTCCAAAGAAATTCCTCCAATTTGCAATCTCTAGATTGCACATTGGAGTATTTCTTTTCCTACAAATCTAGATTGTAGGAAACCTCCAAAATCCTCTTCATTTCCCTTAACCCAAAAAAAAAAAAAATGAAATTCCTCTTTGAATACAAAAATTCAAAGAACCACCTTCTTGATTTGTAACCTTAAAGTTACAAATCCTCTTTCACTCCTATAGACTCCAAAAGTCTTAAGGAATTCTTTACCTTAACTCAAAACCATGGGTTCTTTCACTTTTCATACAACTCAGAAGTTGTATGAAGCCCACTTTCACTCAACCTATATTGAGTGATCCTTTTTTGTCCCAAATTATCTTACTTGTTGAACCAAAAATAACAAGTAATTTCACCCCAAGCTTAGGATTCAAGTCCTATTTCTCCTTGTCCTTCCAAACTCAAGTTAGAAGGGGGCAATTCCCTCTTTGGACATCAAAATGTCCAAAGGCCTTAATGAATTTGCAACCCAAAAATTGCATTTTCTCCCAATCCTCCTCCAACTCCAAAGTTGTAGGAGATTTCCCCCTCTCTTTAGCTCCAAACGCTAGAGGGAGTTCTCCTACATTTAGCTCAAAAGCTAAATGTTGGATCTCTACTTTCTCTTCTTAGCTCAAAAAGCTAAGGGGAACTCTTCCAACATTTGGCCCAAAAGCCATGTGTCGGATTCTCTCCCTTTCCCTTTCTTTAGCTTCAAAGCTAAAAGAAATATTCGTTCCCTTTCTTGCTCCAAAAGCTTGGGGGGAATTTCTCCAACATTGAGCTCAAAAGCTAAATGTCAGATCCCTACTTCTTCTTCTTAGCCCCTAAAGCTAAGGAGAGTTTCTCCCAACAAGTGGCTCCAAAAGCCATATGTTGGATGTTCCTTCCTTAGACCCAAACTCTAGGAGGATCTTTAGTGTGACATACCACACAAGCCTCACACACTTAGTTGCACAACCCCTTAGGCATGCTAGGATTAGGACTTTTCTTTGTATGCGCATATGATTGATGTTGTGGATTGATTGCCCTTGGATTGTCTGCGTGTGGGCACTTGCCCTTAAGTGGTTAGTATAGAAATATATATGCTTTTCTGTGCAGGTGGTCATGTCCAAGAAGGGGGTAAATGTCATAATTTTATTAATGCTGTTTGCTTGCAGGCGCTGCTTAATACCCCCCAGGAGACATGGCCAATAGGGTAGAAGCAGGGGGCCTAGCACTTAGCACTCTAAGTGTTAGGCCAATTTTGAGATGATAACATGCTTAATTATATGAACTGCCTCCTAACTCTGTTTTGCAGATTTGAGTCTTTTTTTTTTTATCATGTATTTGGTAGAAATAGGATGTAAAACTTGTGGGGTTTGAATTAGAAAGCAAGGAGGATCAAAGAAAAAAGTATCATTTTGGAGATGAAGCTCAAAGACCTCCTTGAAGGTTAAAGCTTGAAGATCCCCACAAGTAGAGTCTGTAATTAATTCAACTGGGTTGTATAATGGCAGGCAACTCAGCTGCCAAATTTGGTTGTAATAAATTGGACTTTATCTACATTTCTGCATTTTATTTATATATAAGCATGTGTTGAAGTGTTTACTGGGTGCGCATTAGAAAAGCATGTTTTTCTTAGGTTTCTTCTTTTGTTTCTGTGGGTGTGGCCTGGACTTGATTACGTTAGGCTCTTAGGTTAAAAACTAAATTTTCTACCCCTTAACATGTAAGCAACCTAATAATAAAATCAAATTAGGCTCCATGTCTTTCAAATAAGGAAAATTGCATGGCTCCCTTCAAGGAGCCAAGTTTTCAAAACGAAAATAAACATGCATAGCCAAAAAAATGTGTCACATGTAGAATGCCTCAACTTAAGGACTAGATAATAAAATCTTTTCTTTATGAGTCAACATTTTGCATACCCACATAAAAAGGCATCTTGGCCTCAAAGCCAAGTTGTAAGACCTATCTTCTAAATAAAAACAACCCTACCACTCTACATTTGCATTGAGACTGAATAGCATGGTTTTAAAAGCGATTAGGAGGGTTAGCTGGTAGTCCCTTCCAGGCGGGACAGTAAATCCAGAGGTCGGGCGGGTTATGCCTCTTGTGAGGTGTAGCTTGTAAGTCCCTCTTTGCACTCGTTAGATCTAGGTTCGAGGCACTACCTCTCGGTAGTCCTCACCTTAGTCTTAGGGTCCGAGGCACGGGTTGATTCCAAATCACCCTATAAGCCCTCAACTTTCGGGCAATTCCTCCAACAAGTGTTGTTGGGATGTAAGCCCCAATCTTCTAATAAAATATCAACTTAAATCAAAATTAGGTTGTTAAAATGTAAAGCCCAACATAGGATAGTTTGGGCACCTCTGAGTTTTATCTCAGAATCAAGTGCCCCTACTTCAACTCCTTTGGCTTTCTTTCCCAAAAATCTCAATCTAAATTGATCAACTCCTTAAAATTCCTAAGGGTCAAAACCTTTAACCAAGATTTTCATGGATTTTAAAACAACAAAAAAAATCAAGTTTTAGCCAACATTCAAATGACTTCCAAGCAAACAAGAAAACCACTAGTTTAATCAAAAGTTTTCCCAAACCAAATTTGGGAAGTAATTAACCATAGGGGCTTGCCCCTATGGGATGTCTGTACCCCAGAATAAATAAACCCCACTCGACCAAACATCGAGTGGGGGAATCTCTGTTAAATAATTGTAAATTTTATTATTGAGCCCATAAGAAAATGGTATTTTTACCCTTCGGGGTAATATATCGTATTCTTATGCCGTGCCCGATTATAAAATATGCAATCCGTTTGAGGATACAAAAAATTCTCCAACAGATTTTCTGGCGACTCCGCTGGGGAGGATGTCTCTTTTCATCTTAACTAGTGGTTTTCATTTAGTCATTTTTAAATGTTGGCTAAATGGCATTTGCAAAATCAAATTTTGTGTTGTATGCCTCTCCCTTTGCAAATTGGGTTGAGTGATGTCAATACAAGCAAATGTAAAGCAAAATGAACTTTCAAAAGTGAGAAAGATGAACTTTGGTTTTTCAAGTCAATCATTTTCAAAAAAAAAATTTCACATTCTCAAATTCCTAATTTCAAAATCTTCTCTTCACCATAATTGTTGTGGTTGTATGAAATCTACAACCAAACAATATCAAATGGTGTGGGATTCCAAATTCAAACAAAATTCCATCATCATTCGTCAAAATCCGGGTCACAGTTGTGGGTGGTCAGTGATTCAAGTCAGTGGTCAGAAAACCCAGAAAAAGTGCAGTGATTAGTTGATGTCATGATAATTGGATAAAAAAGATGCAACAGAAAGATTGATATCAGAAATTTTGATTTTCAGGATATCTGTTGAGGTTCAGTTGTTTGAAAATTCAGTTTGGCAGAAATGGAAGGCAGATTGATTTTTAAGTTTGGTGATCAGTTGCAGTTGTCTTTTGATCAGTCCCGTTTTGCTCCTGGGGACATGATCAAATTTGGGCAAGGTTTTGAGGATATGGAGGTTATTTTCCAGGGTCCTACACCCTCTGAAGCTAGGACTTTGGAAAACCAACCTTCATCTGAAAAGAAGGTGTTGGAAATAAACCTGCCCACTAGGGAGAGGTCACCTACTCAGGATAGTAGGAAGAGGGTGGCTGAGCTGTCTCCCAAAGCTTTAGCCTCTCGACCTTCTGTTTTTAATAGATTGACCTTCCCTAAGGTCTTGAAATCAGATGAAAGACAAACAGCTTTGACTCCGATGTTGCATAAGCAGAAGTTTGTTAAGAAAGAACCTGAGCCAGTTCAGTCTGTAGTAGTTGCTCCGAGTGTCCCTGGGTCTGAGGGTCCTTTCCAGTTCAGTCAGTTTGAGGAAGGGGGCAGTTCTACCTACCTCCTTACAAAATCCCAGAAAAGGAACAAATATAGGAGGTATAAGAAGAGAAAGGAAAGGGAAGAAAAAGCTGAGCGGGATTCTGAGATGATGGACCTCTCTCCATTAGCTGAGGGGAGTAGGTTTTATCCTCTTTCTTTGTCTAGGGGAGAGGAGGATGTTAAGAAGATAGTTGCACCACCCCCTAGGCCTCCATCTAGAACTCCTGAATGTACTCCTGATGAGATGACAAAGAAGTGGGAGAAAGGAATAAGGAGAATCTTTCAAAGGGTGGCTGATCAAATGCACACAACTAAGGAGGAAGTGATTAAAGCCATGAAAAATACAATCACCAGAGATTTTGCTAAGCTACTTCTGAAAGAGGATAGAGATCCTGAGGATAGTAAACTGATTGTAGAACCAACCCGAAGAGATAGGCGCAAATTCTCTAGGCAGCCAGCAGTGTCAGCTTTGGCAGATGGGTATAGTTCTGGGCCTCGTCAGGAAAGGGCAGCTAGTGAGCAGATTGTTTTGGTTGATTACTCAGCACCACTACCTGAGGTCCGTGGCAGACCAAAAGTTGATCATCCTGATCGCCGAGTGGTCCCTCGGACTTCTCTTTCCAGTTCTGTTAGATCCGATGTACCCACTAGGTTTAGGAGGTCTCCAAAAGAAGACCGACCTCCTACTCCTTATGATGAGCCATACTCTGGGGGTCACATTCAGACTCCACCTTTAGATGAGGTAAATTTGGGGCGCCAAAAATCCCATACCTCCTCATCTGGGGTGAAGGAAGAATGGAGACCCAAGGTAGTGGCTCCATCAAAGGTACACTCTTCCTCTTCCACTCATGTTGATCCTAATGATAAAGGGAAAGCACCAATGGAGGTGAACAGTTATGAAGAATATCATCCTTCCCATGTTAACCCTTCAACAGGCAAAACTATTGAAGAAATGATGGATTACTTGAAAGAAAGTCTCAAAAAAATTGATGAGGATGAAAGGAGAGACAAGGAGGAAGAGGAAAATTATAAAAAGTTGATTGAAAATTTTAATCCTGATGAGGATGATCTTATGGATGAGGAGGATATCTATGTTCTCCATTATAGCAGAAGAGGATCCTCTCTTCCAGGAGACCCTCATACAGATGAGTTGTTGGAGGTGCCAGTGGAGGAGGAGGGGAGTGAAAATCCCCAGATCCGTGCCTTGCTACAACAGTTGAAAGATAAAGACACTCAGCTTAGTGATATGGCTAAGAGATTAGATGAGATGGCCTCTGCCATGACTGCCCTTACTACTCAGCTCTTGGGTCCCCAAAAGGCCCCAAACACAATTGATAAACCCTCCACTAGTGCAGAAAAGGCTAAGGAGGTAGTACAAGTTGATGAGGATATTGGTAGTCAGGAGAAGAATGAACCTGGGTCAGTAAATCTCCAACCTTCAAAGGAAGATTTGAAGGATTTCATTAGTCAGCAGATTAAGGAGTCAATAGCACAGGGGAAAGGAGGTCACTCTATTCAAAGAGGAAGACCTTATCCCGAGGAGTTTGACTTGGTGCAATACCCCAAAGGTTTTGTGTCCCCTTCCTTCAAGCTCTTCAATGGTATAGGAAACCCACGTCAACATTTAGCTCACTTCAGAGCTGGGTGTTGTAATGTGGGTGGCAGTGACGCTCTCCTCTTCAGACAGTTTGTGAGCAGTCTTTCAGGGGTGGCTTTTGACTGGTACGCTGAGTTACCAAATGGTTCAGTAAAGACCTTTTCAGAGTTGGAATCCTTGTTTGTAAAGAGGTTTGCGGGGGCCCAACATCATGTTACAGTGGGAGACCTTGTGGTGGAGAGGCAAAAGCCAAATGAGGGGTTGGTGGATTACATTCTTAGGTGGAGGAATCTTAGCCTAAAATGTGAACCACAACTCCAAGAACAGCACGCCATAGAAATTTTACTAAGAAATATTCACGGTCCTATAGCACTCATTCTCAAAGGGTTCACTATTAGGACTTTTGAAAAATTGATTAGTAAAGCTTCTGGCTTGCAATCTGAAGCATCTCAGTTGTCATTCCTTAAAGATAACAGTAATGGTGACCAAGCTAAGAAATTCAAGCAGAAACCAGTTGAAAGAAAGGGCAGTGTGTTAGCATTATCATTTCAGAAGGGAAAGCAGATTCAGATTACTGAGCAGCAACAGCCTAGAAAGATTACTGAGCAACAGCCTAGAAAGGATAAGGATAGGGTAGCCAAAAAGCCCGATCCTAGGGGATTGACAGAAAAGATTAACCAACAGTACTCTTTTAGGAGAGATGCCACAAAGAAAATCTTTAAGTCTTTGATCCAAGATGACAATTTCCAACTCCCCAAACCCAAAAGGCCAGCAGATGTTGATAAGAGCAATGAGCCAAACTATTGCCCTTATCATAGGATGTTGGGTCATGTTCTAGAGGATTGCTATGTCTTTAAAGATTGAGTTGAAAGTGAGTACAAAGCTGGTAGGATGAGTATTCCTAATGCATACTTAGCAAACCCATCACAAGGGTCTGCTAAAGTTATTCATGTGGAGGTCATCCCTACCAAGGGACAGAAAGCAGATTCAGCCACTACAGTTTCCCCTCCAACAGTGTTCAACCAGAAGGGCAGTGTTGAGTTGCTTACAGATGCAGAGGGCTGGCAGTTGTCTTTGTCTAAATCTTCTTTGAAAATGTTAAACAAACTACCCAACACCTCATTGGAGTTTCCAAAAGAAACTCAAATGTCCATAAAAAAGACATTTGGAGTTCCTCCAAATAACTCAATGAAGGGAAAGGGTCCTTCACATTTGAAAATTCTTGAAAAGAGAGTTTCAATGGTGAAGGGAAAAGAAAAAGAAGAATCATTTTCTAAAGTCAAGCAAGTTATCCTTTCGAATGGCAAGGGAAAATCCCCCAAGCCTTTTACCCTCTCTGATTTCATGTATGTTCCAAAGGGTGTTAGTAAAATGAACTATCCTTCCGCGTACGTGCAATCTGTCCATTCTGAATCTGATAATGAACATGTAACTGAATCTTCTCAAAATCCTGAATCATGTGAATCTAGTTCTGATGATGATCTACCCGTGTACAAAATGCAGGGAGTAAAGATTGTCATTGAGCCTGAGTCACCTGATTTAGAGACAAATCAAGTTAAAGAAGAATCAGATTTTGAGGTTTTGGTTGATGTGACCTCAACTTCTGAGCCTGAAGAGATAACAGAAATTAATCTCAGAAGTGGTCGTGTTGTACCATCTCCAATGGCATCCAAGAAAGATAAGGGAAAAGAACCTGTCAAACAAAATGAGGGCGTGGCTCCACCAACACTTGCTCCACAAGAGAAAGTGGGTGGTGGACCACCAAAAGTGGATTATAATGTGCTAGCTCACCTTAGGAAACTACCTGCGAAGTTGAGCATATATGATGCTCTCGTGCTTTCTCCTGAAATGCGAGAGGCTTTGGTCAAGGCTTTACTTGACCCCGAAATTTGTTTGGCTCAACTCGCAGAGTGTTCCTTTGAGGAGGCTTTACACTTCAAAGAAGTACCTGGAGTAACCTTTTCTGATGAGGATTTACTTCTGGGTACTTCAGATCACAATCATCCACTTTATATAACTGTTGACATTGACAATTTCAAGTTGAATAGAGTGCTTGTTGATCCGGGTGCATCGGTCAACATAATGAGCCTAAGAACTTTGGCCCATCTCAATGTTGACACGCAAAAACTAAGTTCGGACAAAATGATGTTGCGTGGCTTCAATGAAAAGGGGCAAAGGGCTTTAGGCTCTGTCACTCTTTCTCTTTTGATAGGGGATTTGAGAACTGAGGCTAAATTCCATATCATAGATTCTGAAACTTCGTTTAAAGCACTTCTTGGTAGGCCTTGGCTCCATGAATACAAAATGGTTCCTTCCTCTCTACACCAATGTATGAAATATGAAAGGAATGGTGTAGAGTACTGCATAAAGGGAGATTTGAAACCATTTAGTGTGCATGAAGTTGGGAAATACGAAGATGCTTCTTACTATGTTCCAAAGAGGCTATCAGTGTTTTCTAGATCTGTGGTACCAACTGAAGATCAAGTGGGAACTAGTGCACCTAAAGAAAAGTCTCCAACACTTGTCCAAGAGCACCTTCAAGAGGAGCTTGAGGAAAAGATTAGATGGAGCCCTGCCCCTCCTTCAACACAACGAGGAGGTAGGATGGCACAACGTGCTCGTGGGAGAGATCGTGGCAGAGGAGGTAGAAGCCAAGATGGGTGGAGGATGAGGGCCACCAATGCCTCATCTCTACCACCTACTTCTAGAAGGCCCATCACCCATGTAGGCTCAGGGTCCAATTCAAAAGCTGAGCCAAATGTGGTGGGTAGTTCAAAAGATGCTGCTTCAAAATGGGTTATCACTGAAAAGCCTATTTGGAACATTAAAGAAAATTTTCTATATGACGAGGACAACTCTCAGAAAGAGGAGGTGTCCGATTTCACTACATTTGGAAAGTTGAATGAATTTGTAAAGAGCTTAACTTCTTTGTCTGGAAGCACAGTAGAAGATCTGAATGTATGTGTTGCACCTAAGTTAGAAGAAGATGTGGGGAAGAATCGTGTCTTTTATAAAGCACATCAACCCTCAAGTTCAGAAGTGGGTGTAGAACTTGAGGATCTTTCTTTGAATGAAATGGTAGAACTACCTTTTGATTGGTATCCCGCTGGTGTAAAAAGTTTGATTAAAAGAGGTTTTGCTCCTTCTATGTGGTCCAAAGGCGAAGCCAAACAACATGAAAGTATATGGAATGCCAAATACAAATTAAAGAAAAATAAATATGGCATTGGCTTTGGCACTGTCGGACCAATAGATGATGATGAGTACTGTTTGGTTATTACCAACAATCTGGAAGTTGATATGATCTTTACAGAAACCTACAACGCTGTTGAGAGGTTATGTTTAGAGGCTAGCAACGACCCAGATTACCTTCAAATTAGGGATGCACCCCCTGAATTTGAGGAAGAAATCAAATCAACGATTGATGAATTGAAAGAGATTAATTTGGGTACTGAAGAAAATCCACGCCCCACTTTCATAAGTGCTTTGTTAAATGAAACTGATGCCAATGGTATGGTACAACTCTTGACAGAGTTTAAGGACTGTTTTGCTTGGAGTTATGATGAAATGCCAGGATTAAATCCAGACATAGCAGTCCACAAACTTGCCATTCAACCAAATGTTGTTCCAGTCAAACAAGCTCCTAGAAGGATGCGTTTGGAGATTGAACAACAAGTGATTGAAGAAGTAAAGAAATTACTTGAAGCTGGTTTTATTCGAGAGGAAAAATACCCCTCTTGGTTGGCTAGCGTTGTCCCTGTTAAGAAAAAGAATGGACAGATTCGCGTATGTGTCGACTTTAGAGACTTGAATAAAGCATGTCCTAAAGATGAGTTCCCATTACCAATTCCTGAACTCATGATTGACATTGCTTCTTCTCACGGTCTCTTTTCCTTTATGGATGGGTCCTCGGGGTACAACCAAATAAAAATGGCCCCGGAGGACGAGCAATACACTGCTTTTAGAACACCCATTGGAATATACTGTTATAAGGTCATGCCTTTTGGCCTGAAAAATGCTGGTGCAACCTACCAGCGTGCAATGACCAGAATCTTTGATGAACTCATTCATGACAAAGTTGAATGTTACATTGATGATCTCGTGGTCAAAAGCAAAGAAAGAGAGGATCACTTGTTTGATTTAAGGGTTGTATTTGAACGGCTTCGTCGGTACGACCTCAAGATGAATCCCTTGAAATGTGCTTTTGGGGTAACTTCAGGGAAGTTTCTTGGGTTTGTTGTTCGACACCGTGGCATCGAAATTGACCCTACTAAAATCAAGGCGATATTAGAAATGAAACCTCCTAGAAGTCTTACTCAATTAAGATCTTTCCAAGGTAGGTTGGCATATCTAAGACGCTTTATATCTAATTTGTCCGGTAGATGCCAACCCTTTGCAGCCCTTTCAAAGAAAGATTCAGAATTCTATTGGGATGATAGCTGCCAAAAAGCCTTCGATAGTATAAAACGCTATCTTTTGTCCCCTCCAGTTTTGGCCGCTCCCATCCCGGGGAAGCCATTAATTCTTTACACTGCAGCCTCAGATGAGTCTCTTGGTGCTTTGTTGGCCCAAACCAACAATGAAGGAAAAGAGAATGCTTTATACTACTTGAGTAGACGTCTAATTCCTACTGAAATGAATTATCCTTCCATTGAGAAGCATTGCTTATGCCTTATTTTTGCTGTTCAAAAGCTTAGGCATTACATGCTCTCTCATAAAGTCAATCTGATCTCTAAGGTCAATCCCCTTCAATATCTCATGACCCGTCCTACACTCTCAGGACGCTTAGCCAGATGGGCCATGATACTACTTCAATTCGATATCACTTTCACTCCTCAACGTGCTATAAAAGGGCAAGCTCTTGCCGATTTCTTAGCAGCACACCCAATACCGGCAGGATCTCCCTTAAATGACGATCTTCCTGATGAACAAATAATGAATTTAGATGACCATGAAAGCCCCGCTTGGGAGTTATATTTTGATGGTGCGGCTTCTTTCCAAAGAGGTACTGAACCACAAAGTCTTCTCCCCGGCAAGGCTGGAGTTGGTTTGATATTCATAACACCTGATAAAGCTATATTGCGATATTCTTACAGTTTATCGGACCCTTGTACAAACAACGAGGCGGAATATGAAGCTCTGATAACTGGTTTAGAATTAGCAATATCAATGGAAATTAGAAATATCAAAATTTATGGCGATTCACAGTTGGTGATTAACCAAGTTGCGGGAACCTACAAAGTTCTAAAACCCAACTTGCTTAAATACCACTTGTATGCCATGAAATTGTTTGAGCAAATTCCTAATGCTACTTTGTTTAGAATACCGCGTGGTCAAAATGCTACGGCGGACGTTCTAGCAAAGCTTGCTAAGGAAATGTCATGCCCCGAAAAGGGTTCAATCCAAATAGAAGTTCAAAATCGCCAAATTTTGTCTCCTATTGACTTTGAGAATTTGAATGAACCTTCCTCTTGTGAAGAAGAAAACAACAAAGATACAATTGATCCTCAATTCGAGAGGAGGATCGATCTCTCCCAAATTTCTATACGCCGCTAGAGCCCAAAGAAAACCTAAATATAAGAGATCTCAAATTTCAGCCAAATTCAAGATACTCAAACCCTAGCCAAATCAACTATTTAAGGCATACAAATCAAAAGGAATTCCGTAAACAGTGCCTACGTTCAAATTTCCCTCTCAAAACGCTCAAAAAAACTTCCTAAACAGCTCTACGGGGGCGGACGGGCCGCTCGTTTTCCGCCTGTGAACCGGTCCCGCCTGGACCGGTCTAACAGAGATCCATTAAGTTTGTTATCAATAGCAGTTAAGTCAGCATTTAAATTTTCTGGTTTCACTTGAGAACAGCCTGAATGACAAGAACAATCTGCAAAAAAATTAAATTAATGTTAGTATACACTTTACTGCGCTTTATTGCGTTTTTAATGCATTTTTATTTCGCTTATGTTATTTAACTTTAATTTCAATTGAAATATATTCTAATATAATTACTCACTTGTTTCTCTTTCATGCTAGCAAATAAAATGTGTTTTTTCTGTAGAATAAAAAATATATGTATTGTCTTCCCATCTTAAAAAGCATAGTCTTAAATCAAGATATTTAGATTTATTTACAGCGAAGAACTTCAAGAATCACACATGCATTAGAAAATGTCAAGTTATATTAAATTATGAAATATAATAAGATTATATAATTATAGAATTAGACTTGAATGTACTAGGACTCACCAACAGGAGAGGTAAAAATCCATTTATGTAACCAAGTGACTTTTCCATAGCAAACTTGGTGGCAATTTAACTAAATTCATTGATTAAAAATTCTCGAATACTCAGTGCCCAATAAATAGATTAGAATATTTCTATATTAGTAACTATTGAAATGAGCCTTCTAAGATTTTTAAGATTGTTTAATGAAAAAAATAAATTAAGTAGAAGAAACATTATAAATATTTTTAACATAGTTGTTTGATCAGTTGATTTATTTAGTTCTGTCATCTCAGTTTTAATTTCAGTAAATAAAACCCCAGTAAGTGGCTCGTTCTGCTATATGATCTCAGCACCTCTATTTGGCAATCCTATGAGCATTATTTGATTATATTAATTGAATAGACTATATAGAGACATAAAAATTGAGTATTTTTTTTTCAAATCTATGAGAAGAGTCATCTCATCAATGGTAAATTTGAGCAAATGACATTTTATTAAAAAGCCTTCATTAGAGCCATCCTAACATTTTATCAACTCATATATAAAAGTTATATTTTGCTGGAATGGTGGAAACATTAAGAACGAATGAATGTCAAGAGTCCTCAACATCTTTGGAAATTATTTCGTAAAACTAGCTACAAATACTTCTAAAGGTTGAAACGTAGCAACGAGAAGTAACAGGACGGGAATAAATAGATATTTGCAATAAAATATAAATAACTCGGTGTAAAAGCGCATAAAAAACACAGTAAAAGCACGGCAAAAGCGCAACAAATGCGCACTATAAGTGCAATTAAAATAGGTGACATAGAAATCATTTCGAAATACAGAAAAAAAAAATCCTATACCATGAGAATAGCTATTTAAATCTTTGAAAAGAAAAGTTTACCTAAAGAATGTGTTAGCACACATTAAACCCCTGAAAAATAGAGAAGAAAATCGAAATATAGTAATACGCAGTAAAAAAGTAATAAAAACACAACAAACATATCTTTATATAGGACAAAGACAACGAGGTTGTGTAAACCGGTTACATCCTGGAGAATGTCGAATAACCCTCAAAGCAACTTCTGGAGAACTGAACGGAAGGAGAGAAGATGAACATCGAAAAAATGTTGGGCAAAGTAAAAATGCCGGGTGAAATTTAAAACGCCCCATTTCACATCCTTTCAGTCATTCAAATTTATCGGGTATGTCGGTTCGGGCGGGCTGACAAGACATAAAATAAAGATATTTGTTTAAAAAAAATTACACGTTGATGATATATGTGTATCACTTATTGGAGACCGGACATAGCCACACCGAATAATTTGCCCTCAAGAACAATCTTGGGAATGTCCCTTTGGAACCTCTCTTAAGATTTTCACTCATGATGCTTTAAAACCACTCATCTCTAAAGAATGTTTCCCATTAAGAGAAATTTGCTACCCTTCAATATTCCACTTGGGACCATGTGATTCTTCTTAGACAAACTTCGAGAACATTTTTAATAGTAAATTATTTGTTTCTTTTTTTTCAAATAATTTTTTTTCTCTAATTATAGAGTAATCCAAGCAGGATACTTTCCTAATATCTCTCTTTGTTCAACTCTCAAATGTGTGTGCTCTCTTGAAATAATAAGCTTTCACAAATCAATTTATTTCATGTCAATTGTGGGAAAATCTACTACCACTTCAAATAAAAATAAGCCATGAATGAAGTAAATCATAAAAATAGTAGAACCCTTGATGAACCATATACTCAACTTAGATTTGGAGAACCGTATGAAAGAAAATAACATGGCACCTAGCTCTTAAGATTTCACCTACAAATTGCCCACCTAATCGAAGCTGCTCACCTTGCCAATAAGAGTAAGGGGTCATCATCCACAACACTCATTCACACACTACTCATGCCATTACTCACACTCAAAACCCTTCTTACATGAACCAACAGCAAGTAGTTTACCTTGAAATTTCAAGCCCCACAACTTAAAGAGTGCAAATGCAATGTTGAAACCTCCAACCATTGTCACCTTGAAATTTTGCAAAAAAAACACTTACTTGTAATAGCGTTGGGCAAGCCTTCTCAAAAGATCCTCAAAGGCCATAGCAACCTATGAAGGTGAATACTAATCTACCACAATAGAATAAAGGCCATAGCAACAATTACTCTAAGATAAGAACACAGGTTGTCACCTTGCAGGCGCAATAAGTTCATGCTATATAGGATACAATTTGGAGGTTGTCCCTTATTTTAAAAATAATAATAAAGAAGAAAAAACGCACATTTTATAAAAAGAAAGAATATTTTGTGAGGCATCTATTTCTATTTTATCAGGCAAAAGTCAATACAATTAAACAAAATGTAAAAAATAATCAAAATGGTCTATTGACTCTTTATGGTAGTCCAAGATAACCCCCAACTATATTAAAAAAGTCATTGTAATCCCTAAAGTCTTTAAAAAGAAATCAAAATAAGCTCATTGTGGAATTATTTTGGTTCCCTTCTTAAGGAGTTTTGAGGCGTAAGCCTCAAAATCAAAGAAATGCGCAACGTAAAAAAATAAAAGTTAAATGTGATTTTTTATATAATACTCAAATAATATGTTGAAGGATAGCATATTAATTTTGAATTGAACCATTAAATAACAAATTTACATACATGTGAAACAAAAAAAATTGCACAATATGTAAAGTGATAAGTAATAAATTATGCCAAATAAAGTTGAAATCCAAATATTAAAAGAGCAAAATAACATAAAATATATGAATTATATAAATGTATCATATAACATCAAGTTCAACTCTAAATTTTTCTTTCTCAATTCCTACTCATCTACATTTAATTACTAAAGAAATTTGTAATAATTGACATCTAAGAAATCATTTGTACTATTACTACTAAGGGGATTTTTATTTGAGTTATTGTCATAGCAAATTGGTCTTTCCCCTACCTCATCCTTTAGGATCCAATACCTCCAAATCTACTGCTTTTTCATTTATTTCAATCATCTTCCTTTTTCATAAATATTTGTCATCAACATAAAAATAAGAGAAATACTCCAAAAATTTTAGAGAAGACAATGATGGCATGCTGACTTCCAAGTGATCCCTGACGAAGACTACGACAAAGGCGGTGGGCTGAAGGTTGAGGCTAATGAGAGGAAGTTGCTGTAGCTTGGGAGTGCAAGCAGGCATATTTTTTGGGGGCTTTTGAATAAGATTTAGCTAAGTTTCAAATAAAAAACATACATAAATAGATCGAGGTGTATGCCTCATGCAAGCGAGGCAAGGCGAGCCGAGCCGCAACCAAGATGAGTCGTAAGCCTCACAAAAAAAGCACGAGGCACAAGCCTCGAGGCGCTTCGCTTTTCACTGGAATTGCACTGAGGCGAACCTCATATTGCGCAATTTTAAACAATGATCAAAATAATTATTTAATATAATTTGAGACTATTTTGATTGTTCATAAAGAGCAAAGGGACAATTTTGATAATTTTCTCAAAAAAAATTATAATATAAATATTTATAGTTATCCTACAAATTATCGTTAAGGATCTTATATGTTATTACAAAAATTGGTCAGTGTGCAAGTATTTGGGGGCTACACCTGCACCCTATAATATCAGAATCCATTACAATACAACCTTCACACATAAGTATCAATCCTCACATATAAAATGGCAGCATATTGTGAAAAACTGATACCAGAATTGGACCAACTTTCTGAGCATATTTCTTTTTCCTCTTTGAGGCAAGCTCTGTTGAGCCCAAATTCATGGTAGAAGGGATTTTTTCCCCCCACAGTGCACTGACCCTAAAACTTTAGAACACAAGAAATTTCTGCTGGTTTTCCAGCTAATTGTGCAAGAGTGAAAATCATCACACATTAGGCAGGGGAAAAGACAATACGAATATAATTCACATAGGTAAGCAGAATCCAAACAGAACAAATGACGGCTCTCAGCAGCACAAAAGGTGTCCAGTTGCAGAAGAGCACATTTGTTAGCTGAAATCCTCAAGGAAAGAACAATATGGAGGACTTTTGTTGCAGCTGTACATGATTAGTGCCACTTGCAGTGAAGAATATTGAATTATCCAGCTCCATAGCAGAGCCTGATTAGAAAACTGAAGACAAGAGAACAAAATAGGCAAGCACATCAAAGAAACACTACTATTTATACGTAATTTTAGTGCCATGCTTAATGGCCCAGCCAAAACTTCCGAAAACTGAATCCAAGAGAGCAAAATAGGCAAGTATCAGAATGTTTTCAGAGGACCATTTGAGAAGAAATTTGTTGATAACTAACCTCCATAGCCTGACTGCATGTTTTATGTGAAGTAATTAGTTGAAATGAGAACCTGCTAACCCATATAACAACAATTACATAAAGCTGAAGACATAAACCTCGAGTTATGATGCACCGACACTTCTCCTCGAAGAGGCGTGCAATGTCCGACACATATCCGACACGACACACGTCCGACGCCCCTATACGTGTCAGACACGCCAAAAACGTATCCGATTAAAAAATATAAATACAATTTGGACACGCATGTCCGACACACTTGTCTTGAATATTTATGAATTATTTTAAATATAATTTCTTATATTTAAAATATTTATTTATATACAATATAAAAACTAAATTTCTTATTTCTTATCCACACCACCAAATCAATTGTCCGCACTCAATACCCCATTCATAGAATATTCTCATTTTCATTTCTCTTTGACGGATTGCAACTTTAGTTTCATAACAATGTCCGATGTCATCTCAACATCAACATTTGATGTCGTTACAACATCGACATTTCAAAACCATCTCCACATCACAGTTTGACACTGTCTTGACATTGATGCTTGACGCTAGCAATTTCTACAGCCACAACTTGACAGCTCATCTTTGTCTGACATCTTTTTAACATTGACAACCAACGCCTCTCAACATAGACGACAAACGCCATCTTGACATTGACGCCCGATACTTACTGCATAACGTCAATGCCCGACTCTCAATAGCATTGCCGTCTCCTCTCTCAATGCTTGATACATAGCATCGACACCTGACTTTTGACATCCTAGTATTAATCATTTTAAATACAAATTATAGTTAAATGACTTATTATTTCTAAATTAATTTTAATATTATACTAATTCAATTTTTATACATTATTTTTTAAATATAAAAATTATAATACCGTGTCTAACCCATATCCATGTCTTATATTTTCAATAACTGATGTGTCCTGTGTCTATGTTGTATCCATGTCATCGTGTCGTATTTGTGCATCATAGACCTCAAGATTGATTATTAGATCATCAGAACTTCATTCTTGACAAATTTATAATCAACAGTGTAGTTCAACGAGACGAACCAACAATAACAATAATGTCAAGATTTGAGTTCCAATGTTCCTAAATGAAGCATTTGAAATCGTAATTAGAAACTTCCTGAATCAATTTGGGAGGGAAGAAGTAAGAGGGAGTGGAGTCAAATTTCCTCCAAATTTTGTGTTCATGGGCAGAAGCAACATCTTGATGAGATGTATCTAATGATTCCAAGATCATTCAGATCTATAATTCAGTAAAACATTGAGATCCCCAAAGAAATCTCAAATGATCAAAGGGGCTTCTCAAACTGTCCGAAGGAGTGTCAAAATTTTTGACAAAAAATGATCAGAAAATATTTCTATACATTTAAAAAGAAATTTTGACAAGGATAAATCTAGGGTTCGTGGAGAATTTCAGAGCCCTATTTCTCAATCTAATGACAACAAACAATCGATGTTTGATATTTATAAGCTACCAGCATTTGACACCAATCTATCAAGTCGCCCCTCATATCAAAAGAATGACCCAACTGATCGTCAAAGGTCACAAGAATTTCAACATTCCCAGTCTATTGTTGTACAATGCCTAAAAAAGAAAAACATCTGAAACATGTCTTCCAGTCATCAGATCTCCCCTCTTATCAGGATAATGACCAAGTCAATCGTCATTCAACTTATGAGATTCTCAGTTGACCATCGCATAACACCTGCTAATGAACAACATCCATCAACCAAAAACGCCTAACAACTGCATCCCATCCGCTCGGTCTCCGAACAAGCCAACCACTTATCCTGATGATAAATTCAGCACCTGAAGGCTTTTATTACTACCACAGCAAGCGATATCTTCAAAATTTTAAATTTATGATATTGTATTAACGTCTTCTCCAATTATAGGCAAGAGCCTCTTTTTAACTCTTTGGCTCATATCAGTGGAGTCGTTTTAACTAGGCTAATCCCCAAAATTTCTACGTGTTTTATGTGTTGCTAACTTGCTATCAACCATATGTGCGTGGGATTTATAATGCTAAGATGATAAAATCTCCTACCATCATGAATATCCAGCAGACAAAAAATATTCCTTTGTCAAATAATGCATTTTAATAAGCTTGATGAGGAGTGTTGGATGCAAAACATAAATGCCGAACATGCTCAATGCATCTAGAATTATTGAGGATCTATATAAGCCTCTCACCAAGAAAGTGAGCAGCAATATCACAATGAGTGACGTAATACTCTTTCTAAAGTAGAGATCATCTCAAAATGCAAATTATGAGTCAGTTGAGACCTACCATGAATAGATTAGCTAGTTATCAATTATGACCCCTAGCACACCAAACAGATCCATACATCTGAGGAACAACATAATAGATAGATTGTTGACAAAACTAAGATGGTTTTGGAGAAAAGCCTAAACAAATTATAATATTGTAAAGTACCTGAGGAATTAATTCTGGAAGTCCACTCTGTTTGGTAATCCTTGCGACCTAAATGAACAGTTTATGAAAGCACAAATTAAGTTAAAGTAAGCAAAATAACGGAAGAGGAAAATTCTGCAAGTTGGACTAAGACGCTTCAAATCACCAGCTAGTCGAAAAAAAGGGACCATAAAGAAACATGCACCATGAAGCCTCATTTATTGACAACTTAGTTTATCAAGCAGAGCAAACTACATAATATATGAATAATGCAAGAATCCAAATTTGGGTTTCAGCATATTTCTTATGTAAATCTAAATAAATTGCCCAAGGAACCTTGATTTCGCTATCATGACAGAATTTCCCAAAAAAAAAATCAAATTTGTAAAAAGGTTCCAACTATGGTAATAAAAAATTGGTATGTACAGTGAAGATAAATGTGAAAGATCCGATCTATGGGTTATTTAAGTGAAACACGGAACTAAAAAAGACATAACTATCAAGTTTGATGAGTATACTAATCAAGAAGGTTTTTGCGAAAACTTATTAGAGCCATGTTTAAGCCTAGTTCTAAGTCCAAGTCAAACCAGAAGTCTAACTTAAAGTTCGGGCCTATTTGGCACTAGTTTTTTTTCCCCCTCTTTTTATTTTGTTTGGTTAATGTTCTAAATGTTCTGGTTTTTTTTTTTTGGAAAACAAAGCAGTTTATTTTCCAAAACACTTAAAAATAGCACTCCGGTGTTTTCATTATCTTCAAAACATGTACTCTCTGTTGACGCATATTTTCACATTGACCCGACCCCGATCGAGCCTGAATGGACTGGACCGCACTCGATCGAAGGTCGTCGAAGCGAAATTGACCCAAATTAAACCCTAATTTAATTAAATTCAATTCAATTTAATTAAATTGAAATCAAATCAAGTCGAATCGAACCCATTCGAGCTTCGTCGAACCAAATTCGAAACAATTCGGCATCGATTTGAGCCCAATTTTGTAAAATTGGCTCGATCTGACCCATTTCGGCTCGAATCAACTCTAATCGATTCAAATTGGGTCCAATTCAGATCCAATTTTAGCCCAATTCATCAAGTATTGATTCAATTCAAATCCCAAGTCAAGATTTGAATCGAATGGCTTCGATTTCCTCTAGAATCCCGCTCTGTTTCCCGTCAAGTCGTCTGACTTCCGCGGCTGTAGCAGAAAATCCACTCGAGTGTGATTTTTTCGCGTGTAGGAGCGGGAGACGGAGAGGGGAGCACTATTCGGCTCCCCTTGTGCTGTCCATCCCGACTCAGAGAGGAAGGAGAGCGAGAGGAAAGGCTCCAGGCGGAACCCCTGCCCACGCCGAAGCCCATGTTCGAGACGTCCCAGTCGCGCGGAACTCAAGTCCGACTCCACCTACACATTCGGCCTCGTCTTCTAGGAGCTCTACCTCCCTCACCCGCCAGACCTCCTGAAGCCGCGACACTGATCTGATCCGAAGACCTCGATTCCACCCAGTTTGCAATCCGTATGGCATTTCTTCTGTAGAAAGGTTTCTACTCCTTTCTTCTTCAACTCCGACGAGTTTGTAGCGACTTGGAGTATGTTGGAAGCTTCTAAACAGCAAGGGAAGGCTTCGAAACTATCCAAACAGCGGTTTGGAGCCTTCAAAACGCCTTGGACAGCGACAACGACGTCCGGAGAGGCTTGGACAGCGATCCGAAGCTTGGACAACACTTGGAACTTGGATTGGAGCTTGGACAGTGAGCCGGAACTTGGATAAGAGCGCTAGGACAACCCAAAAGAGATAAAACACTAAAATTTAGGAAAAGCCCTAAGGTCCCCTAGTTGTTGATGTGTGGTTGATGCCCCCAAGCCCTAGGTCCTTAGAAAACTTCAATTTTTGCTCTCCCGAAATCCTTCGTTGGATGTCCTCTTCGCAAAACAATTGAAATTTGGTGATTTTCATTTGTTGGCTATTATGTGAGAGCCCGGAGAGGATTTCGAAGCGTATGGAGGTGTTGGATTGGTGTCCAACACCTCCCAAATTGTATGATTTTTACATTCATGCACCTCCTCCATCACCTATGATTGAACCTTAGGTTAGGCCATTCTATTTTACCTAGAAGTTGAATGTTAGGATGTAGACTTTTCTTTACAACGTCGCATGCTAGGTTAGGTTCCTTAGAATGACATATTGTGACAATATTAACATGCAAGTGTAGGAACTCTGTTAGACCGGTCCACTGGACCGGTCCACTGGACCGGTCCAGGCGGGACCGGTTCACGAGCAGAAATCGCAAACAGGCGGAGAAAGCTTCCGCCTGGGCGGAAGCCGCGCGTGACGCATGCCTTGCGGGACGGTTTTTGGAAGGTTTTTGAATGGATTTTAGGAGGGAAATTGATTGTAGGGATTGTTTAGGAAATTCCTTTTGAATTGTATGCATTAAATAGTAGATTTTCCTAGGTTTTGAGTATCTTGAATTTGGCTGAAATTTGAGATCGCGTAGATTTAGGTTTTCTTTGGGCTCTAGCGGCGTCTAGAGATTTGGGAGAGATCGATCCTCCTCTCGAATTGAGGATCAATTGTATCTTTGCTGTTTTATTCATCTACTAGTGAAATACAAGAGTTTTCCTATGAATTTCTCTCAGTTTTGTACAGTTTTTCCGCTGTTTTTACTGTTTTCCTGCTCCGGACAGCAGTATTTCGTGGAGATTTGCTGTAAAGGTGAATAGGAAATATTTGATTTCAAGTGTTTCCTATCAAATTGGTACCAGAGCGTCGATTTGGGACCACCGACGGCTGAAATTTTGAAATTTCAGCAAGTTTATCTTTTCCGGAAGAAGATTTTTTTTGATCCGTTAGAAGAAAGATGGCCGGAAAGAAGGTGGAAGTATTAGAAGGCGAGTTCGGACAACTGAAGACAGATCTGGAGGGAAAGTTCCTGGAAATCTCCACCAACAATGACAGGTTGGAAGGGAGGTTCGCGGCTTTGGAAGAAATGATGAAAAACTATTGGAGATGAAGACATATCCGGAGACATCGGAAGTGAGAGAGACTACTGACGGCCTTGGCGTAGGAGGAAATCCAAACCCAATCCGGGGGAGGAGGAATCCGGAGGCGGAGTTTCTTGAAGGGGACGACGACATGCCACCTCTAGAGCCACTCTCTAGAGAGGAGATGAGTATGGGAAATGACCGTCGAGGTGCTGATTTTCAGCGTCGAGGTGGTGATTTTGGAGGCAGGCGGGGGGAATATGAAGGTAGTGCAGATTTTGGAGAAAGGAGAGAAGAGTATCAGCGTAGAGGTGCTGAATTTCAGCGTCGAGGTGCTGATTTTGAAAGAAGAAGGGGGGATTATGACGATGAACTCGGATACCAGCGTCGGAGGGAGGACCGGGACACTTGGGGAGCACCTCATCTTCGAGGAATGGGAGTTTATGGAGAGTACCGGGGCAACAGAAGGGATCCGAAGGTGAGGAAGTTGAAGATGCCCATCTTTGAGGGGGAAGATGGCCATGGCTGGATATACAAGGTGGAGCGTTACTTTGCAGTCAACGGGTTGACAGATGATGAGAAGCTGACGGCGGCAGGATTGTGTCTGGAAGGGAAGGCGTTGGCATGGTATCAGTGGCGAGACAGGAGAGAGCCTATCCGGAGCTGGAGAGAGTTCAAGGATTGTTTATTAGAGCGTTTCCGAGCCGATGGGGGAGGAGACTTCTATGAACAATTCTTTGCTTTGACGCAGGAGGGGACTGTGGCCGATTACCGGGATAGATTTGAGTACCTGGCAAGCAGATTGGATCACATTTCTGAGTCTGCCTTAGAAGGGAACTTCATGAAGGGGCTGAAACCAGAGATCCGAACAGCAGTCAGGATACTGGAGCCGAGGAACCTGGGAAAGGCTATGGAGCTGGCGCAGTTGGTAGAAGATCAGAAGAAAGCAGAAAGAGGGGCTCGAGGAAACTGCTCAAGAGCCTCTTACAGGACGACAACCACTCTTCTAGCACCCAAGAGGCCTGCATCAGGCAACAGTAATGAGACCACCCGAGAGAAGCCAGTAGGAGGAGGGAGTGGGGAAAATTTCAAAAGACTGACAGAGAAGGAGATGCAGGATAAGAGGACAAAGGAGTTGTGCTTTAGATGCGATGAGAAGTACATGCTAGGGCATAGGTGCAAGGACCGAACTCTTCAAGTTCTCCTTGTCTGTGAAGATGAGGAAGACGAGGAGGGAGGTGGGAGCAGATCTGAAGAGAAGGAAAAGTTACACCTGGATGTGGCAAAAGTTTCTCTGAACTCTGTAGTGGGATTCACTCCGAGTCACACTATGAAAGTGAAAGGAGAGATAGCTGACCGTGAGGTGGTGGTGCTAATTGATAGTGGGGCTACCCACAATTTCATTTCCACTCAGGTCGTCAACCAACTAGGAGTGAAATTGGTGGACACCGGTTGTTATGGGGTGATGATGGATACAGTGAAGGTGGAGAAAGGCCAGGGAATCTGTAAAGGAGTGGTGTTGACCATCCAGGGGATTCAAGTAAGGGAGGACTTTCTCCCACTAGAGTTGGAAAGCACTGATGTCATCCTGGGGATGAAGTGGTTACAAACCTTGGGGAAAACCAGGGACAATTGGGGAGCACTCACGATGGAATTAATGGTGGAGGGGAGAAAGATGGTTATAAGGGGAGATGCAGGGCTATCCAAAGCCACGAAATCACTTAAGACCATGGTTAAGGACATACAAGAGGTGGGGGAAGATTATTTGGTGGGACTACACAAGCTGGATGTGATCAGGATGGAGGAGGAAGGGGATGTTTCTCTTTCCATGCAGCCCTTCGTTCAGCAATACAGTGAGGATTTTCAGTCACCTCAAGGATGGCCACCTCCGCGGGAACACGAGCATATTTCCACCTTGAGGACAAAGTGGATCTTTGGGAGGGGAGTATTGTTAGACCGGTCCACTGGACTGGTCCAGCCGGTCCAGGCGGGACCGGTTCACGGGCAGAAATCGCAAACAGGCGGAGAAAGCTTCCGCCTGGGCGGAAGCCGCGCGTGACGCATGCCTTGTGGGACGGTTTTTGGAAGGTTTTTGAATGGATTTTAGGAGGAAAATTGATTGTATGGATTGTTTAGGAAATTCCTTTTGAATTGTATGCATCAAATAGTAGATTTTCCCAGGTTTTGAGTATCTTGAATTTGGCTAGGGCCACAAACGAGGAAAAATGGTGGTTAGTATAGAAATATATATATGCATTTTTGCGCAAGTGACCATGTCTAGAAGGGGGTAAAATAATTCATGATTATTCTAATAATGTTTGCTTGCAGGCGCTGCTTAAAACCCCCCCAAGAGGCATGACCAATAGGGTAGAAGCAGGTGCTTGACACTCTAAGTGCTAAATAAATTTTGAATGCAACGTGACTATCATATAAACTGTTTTTTAGCTCTGTTTTGTAGACTTGTATTTTTCTTTTTCTATCATGTATTTGATTATATTTAGGATGTAAAACTTGTGAAGTTTAAACTAGAAGAAAGGATGGATCGAGGAAAAATGTACTTATTTAGAGGTGAAGCCCAAAGATCCATTTGAAATGCTAAAGCTTGAAGCCCCCCACTGAGTCTATAATATGTAAACTGGGTTGTATAATGGCAGACAACTCAGCTGTCAAATTTGTTTGTAATAATTGGGACATTACTTGTACTTTCATTTTGGCTTATATATAAGTATGTGTTGTTTGTTTACTGGGTGCGTATTAGAAAAGCATGCCTTTTTCTCAGGTTTATTCTATTGTTTTGTTTAGGAGTGGCCTAGACCTGTGATACGATAGGCTCTTAGAATAAATTAAATTTTCTACTCCTTAAATTGTAAGCAACCTAAAATCAATCTAGGTTCCATGTCTTTTAAATAAGAAAATTGCATGGCTCCCTTTCAAGGACCTAAGTTTTCCAAAAATTGAAAATAAACATGAATAGCCCAAAAAAGTGTCTCATGTATAAAATCCCTCACTTAAGGACTAGATAACAAAAAGTCTGCATTCTGCATGCCCTACATATATAGGCATCTTGGTCTCAAAGTCAAGTTGTAAGCCGTACTTCCTAAATAAAAACAGTCATCCACTTTATATTTGCATTAAGACTGGACGACATGATTTTAAAAGCGATTAGATGGGTGTAGCTGGTAGTCCTTTTCAAGCAGGACAATAAATCCAGAGGTTGGGCAGGTTATGCCTCATGTGAGGTGTAGCTTGTAAGTCCCTTTTGCATTCCATTAGACTTAGGTTCGAGGCACTATCTATCGGTAGTCTTCGCTTTAGTTTTAAGATCCGAGACATTGGTTGATTCTAAATCACCCTATAAGCCCTCACATTCTGAGCAATTTCTTCAATAAGTGTTGTTGGAATGTAAGTCCCAACATTCTAATAAAAATATTAACTTGAACAAAAATTAGACTTAAAAAACGTAAAGTCCAACATAGAATAGTCCAATCGCCACTGAGATTTTTTAGAATCAAGTGCTCCTACTTCACCTCCCTTGGTTCTCATTTCAAATCTAATTCTAAGTTGATCTTTTCACCTCCTTGAAATTCCTAAAGGCCAAAAATCCTTTAAACAAGACTTTCATGGATTTAAAAAAATAGGCTTTAACCAATATTTAAATGACTTCCAAAAGAAAAAATCACTAGTTTAATCAAAAGTCTTCTCAAGTCAAAGCTTGAGATGTAACCATAGGGGCTTGCCCCTATGGAACATCTGTACCCCAGAAATAAATAAACCCCATTCGACCAAACATCGAATGGGGGAATCTCTGTTTTAAATTGTAAATTTTATCATTAAGTCCATAAAAAAAATGATATTTTTACCCTTCGGGATAATATATCATCATTTTTATGTCGTGCTCAATCATAAAGTATGCAATCCGTTTGAGGACTACAAAAATTCTCCAACACTCTCCATTATCTGACCTTGCACATAATACCGGCCAATCTTGCACCTATCTTTGGCCAACCCCCCCCCCCCAAGGATCATCATTGCCACCCTTTTGGTCGCCGTCACTATCACCATCATTGCCACTGATGACCAACCTACTGTCATCACTATTGGTCATCGCCACCCCTCCCTCTTCCTTGACACCATCCCTCATCCACCACCACCACCCCAACATAAATTAACTCATTCAATACAACAACAACAACATCAAGTCTTTATCCCACTATGTGGGGTCAGCTACATGAATCATTTTTCTCCATAAAACATTCTCTAAATCAACTTATCCAATATTTAATAAAAATAAAAATAAAAATATATTATATTTAAGATATCAAAACAGTCTACGCAAGCCTGAACCTTTGAGCGAGTTTTTCCTCTAGGGTTTCCTCCTAAACCCTAGTTTGCTTTTTTTGCGCCGCCCTCTCCGGCCAGGGGGCCTCTCCCCTATGGCTGCTGCTGCTTCCTCGCCGCTTCTACCTCCCGCTACTACATCGCCCAC
Source organism: Dendrobium nobile (assembly GCA_022539455.1). Classification (NCBI taxonomy): domain Eukaryota; kingdom Viridiplantae; phylum Streptophyta; class Magnoliopsida; order Asparagales; family Orchidaceae; genus Dendrobium; species Dendrobium nobile. Next base: position 3,153,004 of record CM039735.1, on the reverse strand, counting down.
CCGTGCTGCTGTTCTTCCTCTCTGGAAGAACCTTCTCACCACAACACCCCAAGTCTCCACCAACTTTTCCCACTCGCTCTCCTTCATCCCAACCAACAATTTTACCGCCAACTTCACCACTGACCAATTTGTCGCTAGAGCACCAGAATGGGCTTTATCGCTGGTAGGCTACTCTATCGGGAAACGCCCTTTCTACGAAGCCCTTCTAGCGACGATCAAAAAGACATGGCAGCTCAAAGGAGAACTTTCCCTTCTCACCCTGGACGATGGTTTCTTCTTGCTCAAGTTTACTGCACTTGAAGACTATGAGCATGCATGGACAGGGGGCCCCTGGTTTTTCTTTGGGAAACCGTTCATTTTGCAGAAATGGAGTCCTGATTTTGTTCCTAAGCGCGAGGAATTCCCCTCCATACCTCTCTGGGTTAAAATCTTAAACTTGCCGCTATCTCTTTGGACACCAGAAGGTATTTCTAAACTTGCTAGTTGCATTGGTATCCCCATAGCAGTAGATGCTCTTACAGCGGCTAAAACTCGTCTCACATTCGCGCGTGTATGTGTGCAAGTTACTAGCTCTTCCCCTTTGCCTGAAGAAATCTACTACTCTGTTGATGGCAAAGTCACTCCGCTTCGTGTGGCTTATGATTGGAAACCTGAACATTGTTCACAGTGCGGTTCTATTATGCACCCCCCCACTCTCTGCCCTAAAGACCCCATTTTGAAACCTACTGTCAACACCCAGCCCAGGGGACGCAGTTCCAGTAGGAAACCTCGACCATCTCCTCCGCCCAGGCTCAATATTCCAAAACCCACACAGCCCCTCAAGGTGAACAGCTCGGTCACCACTCTCATACCCACACAAATTCTCACTAACAATAATATTGTTGGCCCAATTCTCCCAAACCTGAACTCACCCTCCTGCGAAGTGCAGGAAAATCCTGAACCCTCTTTTAAAACCAAAGACCCCCCACCTATAAACACAGCCAATAAATTCCAAACTCTAACCGACCTAGATAAATCTGATGAGATTCAACCTCAAAGTTCAATACAAGGCCTAAATCTCAGTAACATGGTCAATGCCAATTCTGAAAATACCAATCTCACTCTCAATCACAACACCCCACCCCACACATCTCCTTGTCACCATCAACCTAATATTCCCTCAACTTCTAATGATACCAGCAGCTCTACATCCAATACTCCAAAAGTCCAACATACTAGCAATCAAAATCAAAAACAAACTAGAGGCAAGACCGGGAAAAAAGCCTCTAACTCCAACAATAAAACCCAATGACCCTCCCCAATTTTGCAGCATGGAATATTAGAGGGTTTAACAACCCTGTCAAAGTCAAAAGCTGCAAAAATCTTGTTCAATCCCACAATCTTGACCTCCTTTTTATCCTTGAAGCTAAAATAACCCCTAATAATCTCCATAATGACTGGTTCTTGGCCAATCACCAAATTTTCCCTATAGAAGGTAATTGTGACAATTTTCAGGTTTCCAACCCGGGCCGTATTTGGGTTAAGTGGAACATGGGTGCACTAAACTTTGCACCTCTTTTTGTGACTAATCAACTCATCCATGGCACTATCACCACTAAGGCTAATGCTACCTGTTCTGTAACTGCTGTCTATGCTAGTAATTCTTATTCTGAGAGGCAATCTCTTTGGAATGATATTCAAAAGTTAGCTGGTTCTATTAACTCCCCTTGGGCTATTTTGGGGGATTTTAATTGCTGCCGTGAGCTGGAAGAAAAAATTGGAGGTACTCCTTTGACCGTCTCTAAGATGGGAGATTTCAATAATATGGTTTTCAATGCAGGGCTTTATGATCTTTCCTCTGTCGGGCATTATTTTACTTGGCATAACCAGCAGCCTCAAAACCCAATTCACATTAAACTAGACCGTGTCCTAGTTAATGACAATTGGCTCTACTGCTTTCCCAGCTCTTTCTACAAAATTGCAGACCCGGACTGCTCTGATCACTCCCCCCTCATCCTTACTTGCTCCTCTGACAACAAACGTGGCCACCGCTTCTTATACAAAAATTACTGTACCAAGTTCCCTGAATTTTGGACTTGCCTTTTGGAGGTTTTTTTCCAAACCAATGAGAGCAGTCCTCTTAGCTCCTTCAACTTCAAGCTCAAAACTCTGAAGAATGCTATGAAACACAAAAGCTGGACCAATGCCAACCAGATTCAAAGAGACATTGATAATCTCAAAGATCTTCAACACTCTGTTATGTCTCAAATTCAAAACAACCCTCTTGATCCTATCTTGAATGGCAAGCTCAACCAAATTAATTCAAACCTTGCTTTTTACCAGAATGCACTCTCTAGATGGATTATCCAAAGAGCCAAGATTAAGTGGCTTACCCATGGTGAAGACGATTTGAAGTTTCTCTATTCCAAAATCAACATCACCAATAACTATAATAGGATCAAGGCTATCTCAAATGACCAGGGCACTTACACTAAGCATGCTGACATTGCCAACGTTTTTATAAACCACTACAAGAATCTCTTCAATACTACTGCTTCCAACCACTTGGCATCTGACATCCCTGCTGGGAGACTGATCCCAGCTCACCTCACTTCATCACTCATTGCTCCGGTTACTAGGGAAGAGATTAAAAACATAGTTTTTTCTGGCAATTCTAACACTGCCCCTGGCCCTGATGGCTTCACATTCGACTTTTATAGATCCACTTGGAATGTCTTACAGCATCAACTCTGTAGAGCTGTCACTTCTTTCTTCACCACTGGTTTCATGCCCAATCAGATAAAAGCAACTGCTATTGCCCTCATCCCAAAGCAAACTCATACTACCAGTGTCAAAGATTATAGACTCATTGCTTTGTGCAATGTCATTTACAAAATCATTGCTAAAATCATTGCAAATAGGATGAAGTTGGTGATGCCGCACATCATCCACCCTAGCCAAGGTGGTTTCATACACAAAAGAATTATTTCTGATCATATCATTTTGGCAACTGATATCCTTGGAAGGTTTAACCTTAAAGCCAGCCACAAATACTTATGTGCCAAGTTCGACATTACCAAGGCTTTTGACATGGTGTCTAGAGACTTTCTCTACAAAAGATTAGAAGATAAAGGATTTCCTAGCTTGTTCATTTCTTGGATCAAAGCTTGCACCTCCAATGTACACTTTTCTATCTGCATTAATGGGGTGCTTGAGGGCTATTTTAACTCTACTTCGGGTATTAGGCAAGGTTGCCCCCTTTCACCCTACCTCTTTGCTATCATAATGGATGGTTTGTCCTCTTTATTTGATTGTGCTACTGCTAGCAACTCTCTCCAGGCTATCAAAGCTGGTAGGTGTGAGGTTTCCCACCTCATGTTTGCTGATGACCTCTTAGTGTTTTGCAACGCCACTGTGAGGAATGCCCATGCTATTAACTCCATTCTGGAAAATTTTGCTACTGTCACTGGTCTCCATGTGAACCCTCTTAAAAGCTCTATTCTACTCTCTAAAAACACTATGGCTGCTGATGATATCTGTAATATCCTTAACATCCAGCAATCCTTTCCGCCTATTAAATACCTGGGTTTACCTATTTTCTATAGGAAACTGAGACTAAATGACTTTAATCCTCTAATCCAAAGAATTACTTCTCAGTTAGAGGGCTGGAAAGCAAAAATGTTATCTTTAACTGGGCGTGTGCAGTTTATTAAATTCACTATCTCTAACACGTTGGCATACTGGATTCGTGGCTCTATATTACCTAAAGGTTGCTGTAAGCAAATTTCTAGGTTATGCTCTAGATTTACCTTCTTTGGGAATATTCAAGCGAGGAAGCTTGTTACAGTGTCCTGGAGTAAAACTTGCTGTCCCAAAATTAATGGGGGCCTGGGTATCCCTTCTATCAACTCTCTTAAGCATAGCTATGCTTGCTCTACCATTTGGAGATTCTTAAATGCTGATTCTCTTCTCTTTTCCTGGTGGAGAGCTAATTATCAATCACTTTGGAAGCCTAATACCAAAAGCAACTCTCATTACTGGAATCATTTATGTGTTAAAGCTAATGAGATCAAAAACAGCCTTACTCTCTCCGTTGCTGCTTCTAGTAATCTGTCTTTCCTTTGGGATCCTTGGTGCTGGGGCAACTCAGTGGCTGATCATTTGAAGAGCATGAACAACACTTCCAGTTACTACTCTCTCTTTGACTGTACTGTCTCTCAGCTCATTTTAGCTGATAACTGGAACCTTCCCCAATGCTTCGATACCCAAATGGCTGCAGTTATACATTCTGTTCCTATTGATTCCTATTTTGAGAATCACCTCTGGAACAATAAGCATAACCCAACCTTTAATGACTTTAATACCCAGTTTTATGAAAATCTGAATGTGGTTCCTTGGCATAAGTATATTTGGCATAAGCACAATGCTCTCCGTTTCACGGTATATGCTTGGTTGATGTTTAATGGGGGCTTAAAAACAGCGGATGTCCTTGCCGTTCGGGGTATATCAATCCCTAATACTTGTTGTTTCTGTCACATTGATAGGGAGTCTATTACCCACCTATTTTATGAATGTTGTTACACTTTTGACATTGCAAGAGCTCTTTTTCCCTGGATGCATAATCTTTTTATGAGGCCAAATTATCATCAGGTTTTTGATAGCATTTATGAGCAAGGCTTCATTGCTAAGACTAAAAACCAATACCTTCTTATGGCTGCTGCCTCAATTTACTCTATTTGGAGAGCAAGAAACGACAGATTATTTGGTGGCATCATTGACAGCAAAGACACTATCATTGCTAAAATCAAGAAAGCGGTGATGTTAAAAAATCTGAGATGGAATCAGTAAATCTGTTAGTATTTGGGCTCTGGGGTGTTTCTGTGGCACCGCTTGGTTCTATGCTGACTTTCTTTTTGAAGCCTAGCGGGTGTTTCTTCATTGTTATGGAGGTGCTGTTCATTATGCTGGAGGCTGGGAATATTTTTGACAGGACGATGATGAACGCTGAACCGGTTTTCAGCTGCCCCTTGGATGGCCTTCTGGGCAACCAGGGGCTATGCTCATATCATGACCAAAACGTATTTTTGACCCATTCGAGTACTGAGCATTTTTCTGAGTCCTTAGCTTTTTGCCAAGCTGTCCTTTTTGCTTCAATTCCCTATACAAATGTATTTTCTCTTCTTTAGAATCCATAATCTCTTTTTGTTGTTTGAGATTTTGGATTATAGTTTTTGATTCTTTTACTTTCTTGTAATCGTTTTAGCAATGAGATGGGCTTCTCACCCCAAATTTTCCCAAAAAAAAAAAAAAGATATCAAACATTTTTTATATCAAATTAAAAGATAATAAATAAATAAAATAAATAAAAAAAAAATAGAAAGTGATCCCATATGACATTTACATTCTGGTCAATCATAAGTGGTTAAATAAGTCCATGAAGTATAATCAGCTTTATAAGAGAACACATAATTGGTTGTATGATAAAAAGAGAGTTCTAGAAGTGATTTAAATTGTAAAAAAAAAAAAAAAGATCTAAACTTTAAAATAAGAGCAATCAGATTATTCAAATCCCTATTTAAGCTATTGAGTTGACACCAAAACAAGAAGAGCCTACTCTGCCAGACTAAGGAAGCTTGGAAAGTAGCTTTAATAAACTAAAGGATATGCTGACTAATCACAATGAACAGATGGTCATACAAAAGACAATCCTTCAAAAAAAAAATATAGGAAATAATCGCATAAACGGATAAACGATTGGCAATCTCGCCAAGTAAGTTTTGAGGATTTAATGGAGTTAAAAAAAAAAAACACCCTTGATTGAATAGTAGATGAAAGAAAATAGCAAGATACAATTAATCCTCAATTCGAAAGAAGGATCTATCTCGCTCACATCTCTAGACGCGGCTAGAGCCCAAGAACACCAAAGCACCACAAAAATTCAAAAAACTCAAGATAACCTTAACCCTAATCCAACCCTACTGCATAAAGCATACAAAATAACTCTCAAAAGGACTAAACAGCCCTCCTAATTCAAATTTTCCCTCTTTTATCTCTCTCTACTAAAGTTGTGGGCCCCACAGGAGGCGAGACGGGGGCAGGCCCAAGCGTTGGGTGGGCTGGACCAATCCCTCCTGGACCGGGTTATCAGAAATCCCCATCATCAGTTGTGGGAAAGATCTTATGTTCCCTAAGGAGGTTAATAAGGGGGCATGAATATACCAATTGGAGATGAGGAGGATGATCATATCCAATTAAGAAGCCCACCTTATCTCAAGTTTGACTCCAGTTAAAAGCTACTCTTATGACAATTATGTCGAAATAGAAATGGCAGACATCTGGTACCTGATGTTCAAGACTTCTTTTTACAAAAATAGTTAAACAAGCATATAGCATTTGCTCGGCTCAAATTGTCTTCACATGCTCACAAATGAGGAACTATATGTCCAGGAGACATGACCTATCTAGAATGGTATGTCTACAATTATTATTCCATCAGCCAAAAGGAAGAAAAGTGGAACCCGTGATAGCAACTGAGACAGAGATGAATAAACTCTGCAATTTTACACCAGAGTTTTGTGGGCAAGCATTTGCCTTGGACATATCTATCTTCATCAAGCAAGTTGCGAGACTAAATGAGACATTCTGACAAGAAATAAAAAGCTATCTAATGTACTTAATTATGGAGGCCAAATCCAATGTCATTGCAATTGAAGAAAAAAAATACCCTCAAGCCTAAATCAAAAGATAAAAGTACCATGATAAAAAGAAAATGGCCACTAACTATAAATTCAAGGGGCACACCAAATAAAATTATTGAAAGCCACGAAAGAAGAAGCAAGTTATGCCTGTCATTATACAGAAATCATGGAACTTGATGAAGCAGAGAGGACAACGCCCAAGATTTGTTCGATGACTCCTAGACTAGATCTTGAACAAGTCAAGGAGGGTCTCTTTTGCCTGAACATTCAAGTCAAAACAACTGTCGATTCAATCATATTTTACACCAGGAGCAAAAATTACCTGATTACTTAAGCCTTGGCATAGAAGTTTTGCCTAGACAAAAGTCAAGGTAGATTTAAAACGAGGTGAAGTACAAGGTAGCAATAGTGTACCTTCATTCATCTTCTCAATCACAACACATCTCATAGATAAGGTCTCGCAATTCCTTCGGTTATTTTATTCCTGGAAGCCCTTGCTCCACAAGATTACTATCAAGAAAATGTATCCACTACCGAAGTTCAAAGACTTGATTGATCAACCGCAAAAAGCCAAAAAGCCAAATACTTCCTCCAAGCAAAATCTGAAGTCAAGCTACCACCAAATCCAAGTGCGGAAGAACTCATCAAAGGCAAATTTCATTGTTGACGAATATTTTCGCACCGACCCGACCCCGATCGAGCCCGACTAGGCTCGATCGCGCTCGATCAACTCGGTCGATCGACGTCGAGACAAATTCGACTCAAATTGGACTCCAATTTAATTAAATTAAATCAATTTAATTAAATTAAAATTAAATCAAATCAATTCAGACCCCGTCGAGCATCGTCGAACCTAATTCGACGTGATTCGACACCGATTCGAGTTCAATTTTATGGAATTAAGTTGGTCGAACCCAATCGGACCCAAACCGACCCAAATCGGTTCGGGTCGAGTCCAATCTCGACTCAATTTCGACCCTAGCTAATGAGATCATAAGCTGATTTGATTTCCAAAAATCAAATTTCTTGATCTAGGGTTGAGATCTCTTCTCAAATCCCACTCAATTTCACTTCAAGTGGGCAGCCAAAATCTACTCAAGTAGATTTTCCCTCGTTACACGGAACGAGGAAGGGAGATGGGACGGAACGGGCGGCTATCCGCTCGGTGCTTGCGTCCCTAAGGAAAGGAGATGGAATGGGGAGCCTCATTCGGCTCCCCTGTTGTTTTCTCCTTTCGTGCCCATCCCGACGCAGAGAGCGAACGAGCGAGAGAGGAGCGGGATTCAGCTCCCGCGTGTGTTCCGTCCCGAACAGAGGCTGCGACGGACAGTTCTCGCGCCCGAGCTCCCTTCCTCACGTGCGGAATACCTCCCCGACTCCGCCTGGACCCTTGGCCGAACCCTCCGAGAGCTCCGTCCCTCTCATCTGCCGGAGCTTTTGAGATCTCAAGCTCCAGGAAGCCTCTACACCTTCCTTCCTCAACTCTGGCGAGCTCGTAGTGATCAAGAAAGCTGTTGGAGACTTCCAAACATCAAAGGAAGGCTTCTCCTCCCTTCTCTTTCAACTCCGACGACTTCTCGACGACGAAATTAGCTCCGGGAGACTGTCGAACAGCAAAATCTGCTGTTTGGAGTGTGAAAACAGCAGCCATACAGCTTCCGAGAGCTGTCAAACGCTGAAAACTGCTGTCGGGAGTGCTTTGGATAGCAAATCCACCCTCCGGAGTAGCTTGGACAGCAGCGGCGACGTCCGGAATACCTTGGACAGCAACTTGGAGCTTGGAGCGGAGCTTGGACAAAGCTTGGAACTTGGATAGGAGCGCTTGGACAACCCGGGGAAGGTATACCACTAAAACTTAGGCGAAACCTTAAGGCTCCCAAGGCCAAATGCAATGTGGTTGACGATCCAAAGACATAGGTCCTTAGAAACTTTATTTTTTGGTCCCCAAAAACCCATTCGTTGGCTGTCCCCTTCGCAAAGATTATGGAAATTTGGTGATTTCTATTGGTTGACTCTTATGTGAGAGTCCGGAGAGGATTTTGACACGCGTAGAGGCGTCGGGTTGTTATCCGACATCTCTCGAATGTATGTTGTGCATCATATTAAGCTTTACACCTTCGCCTACATCCAAACTTTAGGGTATGTTACTTTTCGTAGCCAAATTGAGTGTGTAGCTTGCATATCCACTCAAACCTCACATTGTTTACATATACTCATACAACACTAGTGTCATGCGCGAAGTAAATACATGATTTAGGAATTTGGCGGAGCTTGTGAAATTTGTCATAAGCCCTATAACATATTCAAAATATTTGTGATAACTTGGTGTAGGATTTAATGTGGACCTCAAAGTTTCACTTCAAAAAAAAAATCCTAGAACAAGTGTTTGAGTAACCTATCTTTTGGATATGTTGTATGGCTTGTGATAAAAAGTCTATGGCTAGTTATTTTTGTTACGCAAGCCTTTCAAAGCTTGAGAAAACTCATCATGATGCCCTTAATGAATCAAATCACGACAAAAGTGATTTGATCCCTTAAGATTTTCAAATGCATGTTTCTCACTCCATTAAGATTCAAGCCATATGTGATGTGTTTATTGCTTAGATTAATGAGCCGATTAGTTTACAAATTTTTACAAATGTGCTCACTTAATCCCAAGTGTTGTTGAGATTGATTCGGAGCATTTCATGGACCTCAAAGGCCCATGATCAATGCTCCATCATATTAAGGGATTATTTAAGCTCATTTATCCTAATTTGCAAGATAATGTGGCCAAATACAAGCTCTCAAATTTCCAAATCATGTTAGGTGCGATTTAGGAAAAGTCACTTTCTTGTGGAGCTTTGGTGATATTGTAGTTTGTCTTCCAAACCTCCTAGAAAATTATAGGAGTAAGTTACCCTCTCCAAAATGAATCCAAACATTCATTCAACTATAGAGGACTCCCTTTCCCATACGATTTTCCCTCATACATGATGTTTAGGGCCTCCTCAAGGCAACAAAATACTAAATTGTATGAATCTCTCTTTTCATGTGCGATGAGTTGGAAGCTCCCAAAAATTCCACAATATGCAACATGAAAATCTTGAACCTTAGAACCCAATTCTAGGTTCATACACCCCTTCACTCAAACTAATTTAAGTGAGTGAACAAATCCATTTGAACACCAAATGTTCAAGGGATCTTTCCCAATCTTGCGACCTCTAAGTCGCATCTCATTTTTGTCTCTCTGCAATCCAAAAGTTGTAGGAGACCAACCCATTCTCTTAAGACTCAAAATTAAGAGAATGTTCACCTCTCTTTGTTCCTTCTAAACGTCACATGTTTAAAGGAACTTCTCCTAACTTGGGACCAAATCCTAAGTTTACTTCTTTCATTTGTTAAGACACAAAATTATCAAGTGAACGATCTCCTCTTACATGATATCACCCTTGAGTTTGAGACCAAATTCCAAACTCTCTATCTCATTTGTTGGAATCCTAAAGCTAGCAAATGAATAGTCTTTTCCCTTCCTCATGTACATGTCCTTTACACTTAATAGTTGGGACGTTCTCTAAGTCCCAATTATTATGGTGCATGAATCAAGGTTTTAGGAAAACAAATCCTAAGCCTCTCTCCCATTTCCATTTGCTAACAACACAAAGTTAGCAAATAAATGTTTCTCCTTTCATGAATGATGACTTGGAATTCTCTAAAAAAATTCCAACCTATCATTATACGAAAGTCTTGTAGCTTAGAGCCAAAAAAAACCTAAGTTCTCCCCTTCTTTCATTTTGAGACTAAGATCAATGAAAGAATTCCTTTTTAGGCTTAGGATTCTAAAATCTAGCCTATTTCATTTGCCTAACCTATATAGGTAGATGACCCCTTAATTTGTAGTCCAAAAACTACAAATTACATCTCTTATGCGATGTTATTTGGAGCGTCCCAAGCTTCAAATATCTCATTGCATGTCTCCTAGTCTATCGTAGGAGCTATCACCCACTTTCATCATGTGTTGCATTATGAATTCCCAAAAGGCAAAAGTCCTTAATGCATCATGTTATAAGTTTTAGAAACTTGGAGCCAAAATCCAAGTTTTCTTACATCTCTTGTTGGAACCCCAAAACCAACAAGTATCCTCTCATGTGAGGTGAATTGAAGCCCCTCAAGTCTTCAAGGATACCCACATGAATCGTTGTAGTTTGGAACTAAACTCTAAACTATCAACCCATTCTCTTAGCCTAAATTAAGTGAATGTGTGTCCTTTTCTTTGAACACCAAGTGCTCAAGGAAATTCCTCTAACTTGCAACTTCCAAGTTGCACATGATTTCCCCTTTTCTACAACCCGAAAAATGTAGGAAGGCCATCTTCCTCCTTCAACCTCAAAGTTGTAGGAAATTCATTAAATCATTTATTCATTGGGATACAAACCAATGAGTAATCCTCTAAATTTAGGACTCAAATTCTAGTCTTTCTCATTTGCTTAGCCCAAAGTTGAGCAAATGATAATCTTCCTTTGAGTACCAAATGCTCAAAGAGACTTCACCATTTACTTAGCCTAAATTAAGTAAGTGGTCCTCCCTAACCTCTAACTTACAATTCATAAGTTGTATTTCGTATCTCCTTTTCCTACAAGTTGTAGGGAAACCTCCTCCTTCCTACAATCCAAAAAATTGTAGGAAACTCTTTCATTCTCTCAATCCAAGTTTTGAGAATGCACCTTCTCCTTTGGATACCCAATGTTCAAAGAATCCTCTAGGGGTTGTAACTTTCAAGTCACATCCCCTCTCCTTTTCTCCTCCAACCCAAAATTGGAGAGATGAAACTTTTCTTTTCTTTGGACACCACATGTCCAAAGAAATTCCTCCAATTTGCAATCTCTAGATTGCACATTGGAGTATTTCTTTTCCTACAAATCTAGATTGTAGGAAACCTCCAAAATCCTCTTCATTTCCCTTAACCCAAAAAAAAAAAAATGAAATTCCTCTTTGAATACAAAAATTCAAAGAACCACCTTCTTGATTTGTAACCTTAAAGTTACAAATCCTCTTTCACTCCTATAGACTCCAAAAGTCTTAAGGAATTCTTTACCTTAACTCAAAACCATGGGTTCTTTCACTTTTCATACAACTCAGAAGTTGTATGAAGCCCACTTTCACTCAACCTATATTGAGTGATCCTTTTTTGTCCCAAATTATCTTACTTGTTGAACCAAAAATAACAAGTAATTTCACCCCAAGCTTAGGATTCAAGTCCTATTTCTCCTTGTCCTTCCAAACTCAAGTTAGAAGGGGGCAATTCCCTCTTTGGACATCAAAATGTCCAAAGGCCTTAATGAATTTGCAACCCAAAAATTGCATTTTCTCCCAATCCTCCTCCAACTCCAAAGTTGTAGGAGATTTCCCCCTCTCTTTAGCTCCAAACGCTAGAGGGAGTTCTCCTACATTTAGCTCAAAAGCTAAATGTTGGATCTCTACTTTCTCTTCTTAGCTCAAAAAGCTAAGGGGAACTCTTCCAACATTTGGCCCAAAAGCCATGTGTCGGATTCTCTCCCTTTCCCTTTCTTTAGCTTCAAAGCTAAAAGAAATATTCGTTCCCTTTCTTGCTCCAAAAGCTTGGGGGGAATTTCTCCAACATTGAGCTCAAAAGCTAAATGTCAGATCCCTACTTCTTCTTCTTAGCCCCTAAAGCTAAGGAGAGTTTCTCCCAACAAGTGGCTCCAAAAGCCATATGTTGGATGTTCCTTCCTTAGACCCAAACTCTAGGAGGATCTTTAGTGTGACATACCACACAAGCCTCACACACTTAGTTGCACAACCCCTTAGGCATGCTAGGATTAGGACTTTTCTTTGTATGCGCATATGATTGATGTTGTGGATTGATTGCCCTTGGATTGTCTGCGTGTGGGCACTTGCCCTTAAGTGGTTAGTATAGAAATATATATGCTTTTCTGTGCAGGTGGTCATGTCCAAGAAGGGGGTAAATGTCATAATTTTATTAATGCTGTTTGCTTGCAGGCGCTGCTTAATACCCCCCAGGAGACATGGCCAATAGGGTAGAAGCAGGGGGCCTAGCACTTAGCACTCTAAGTGTTAGGCCAATTTTGAGATGATAACATGCTTAATTATATGAACTGCCTCCTAACTCTGTTTTGCAGATTTGAGTCTTTTTTTTTTTATCATGTATTTGGTAGAAATAGGATGTAAAACTTGTGGGGTTTGAATTAGAAAGCAAGGAGGATCAAAGAAAAAAGTATCATTTTGGAGATGAAGCTCAAAGACCTCCTTGAAGGTTAAAGCTTGAAGATCCCCACAAGTAGAGTCTGTAATTAATTCAACTGGGTTGTATAATGGCAGGCAACTCAGCTGCCAAATTTGGTTGTAATAAATTGGACTTTATCTACATTTCTGCATTTTATTTATATATAAGCATGTGTTGAAGTGTTTACTGGGTGCGCATTAGAAAAGCATGTTTTTCTTAGGTTTCTTCTTTTGTTTCTGTGGGTGTGGCCTGGACTTGATTACGTTAGGCTCTTAGGTTAAAAACTAAATTTTCTACCCCTTAACATGTAAGCAACCTAATAATAAAATCAAATTAGGCTCCATGTCTTTCAAATAAGGAAAATTGCATGGCTCCCTTCAAGGAGCCAAGTTTTCAAAACGAAAATAAACATGCATAGCCAAAAAAATGTGTCACATGTAGAATGCCTCAACTTAAGGACTAGATAATAAAATCTTTTCTTTATGAGTCAACATTTTGCATACCCACATAAAAAGGCATCTTGGCCTCAAAGCCAAGTTGTAAGACCTATCTTCTAAATAAAAACAACCCTACCACTCTACATTTGCATTGAGACTGAATAGCATGGTTTTAAAAGCGATTAGGAGGGTTAGCTGGTAGTCCCTTCCAGGCGGGACAGTAAATCCAGAGGTCGGGCGGGTTATGCCTCTTGTGAGGTGTAGCTTGTAAGTCCCTCTTTGCACTCGTTAGATCTAGGTTCGAGGCACTACCTCTCGGTAGTCCTCACCTTAGTCTTAGGGTCCGAGGCACGGGTTGATTCCAAATCACCCTATAAGCCCTCAACTTTCGGGCAATTCCTCCAACAAGTGTTGTTGGGATGTAAGCCCCAATCTTCTAATAAAATATCAACTTAAATCAAAATTAGGTTGTTAAAATGTAAAGCCCAACATAGGATAGTTTGGGCACCTCTGAGTTTTATCTCAGAATCAAGTGCCCCTACTTCAACTCCTTTGGCTTTCTTTCCCAAAAATCTCAATCTAAATTGATCAACTCCTTAAAATTCCTAAGGGTCAAAACCTTTAACCAAGATTTTCATGGATTTTTTAAAACAACAAAAAAATCAAGTTTTAGCCAACATTCAAATGACTTCCAAGCAAACAAGAAAAACACTAGTTTAATCAAAAGTTTTCCCAAACCAAATTTGGGAAGTAATTAACCATAGGGGGACATCTAAGACAATCATTTGTACTATTACTACTAAGGGGATTTTTATTTGAGTTATTGTAATAGCAAATTGGACTTCCCCAACCTCATCCTTTAGATCCAATACCTCCAATCTACTGACTTTTTCATATTCTTTCAATCATCTTCCTTTTTCAATAAATATTTGTCATCAACATAAAAATAAGAGAAATACTCCAAAACTTTTAGAGAAGGACAATGGATTGGCATGCTGAACATTCCAAGGATCCCTGACGAAGACTACGACAAAGGCGGGTGGGCTGATAGTGAGGCTATGAGAGGAAGTTGCTGTAGCTTGGGAGTGACAAGAGGCATATTTTTTGGGGCTTTTGATAAGATTTAGCAATTTCAAATAAAAAACATAACATAAATAGATTCGAGGTGTATTGCCTCATGCAAAGCGAGGGCAAGGTCGAGCCGAAGCCGCAACCAAGAAGAGTCGTAAGCTCACAAAAAAAAGCACGATAGGCACATGCCTCGAGCGAGCGCTTCGCTTTTCACTGGAATTGCACTGAGGCGAACCTCATATTGCGCAATTTAAACAATGAATCAAAATAATTATATATAATATAATTTTGAGGAACTTATTTTGATTGTTCCATAAAGAGCATAGGGACAATTTGATACTTTTCTAAAAAAATTATCAATTATAATATTTAAGTTATCCTCAAAATTATCGTTTAATTGATCTTAATGTTATTACAAAAATTGGTTCAGTGTGCAAGTATTTTGGGTGCTCACCCGCACCCTATAATATCGGAATCCCTTACAATACAACCTTCAACACATAATATGCAATCCTCACATATAAATGGCAGCATATTGTGAAAAACTGATACCAGAATTGGACCACTCATTCTGAGCATATTTCTTATTCCTCTTTGAGGCAAGCTCTGTTTGAGCGCAGATATCATGGTGAAGGATGTTTTTCCCCCCCACAGGTGCAACTGGACCGCTAAAACTTTTGGAGAACACAAGAAATTTTCTGCTGGTTTTCCAGTAATTGTGCAAGAGTGAAAATCATCCACACTTAGGCAGGGGAAAAGACACAATACGAATATACTTCACAAGGTAAGCAGAATCCACACAGAACAAATGACTGGACTCTCAGCAGCACAAAAGGTTAGTTTCCAGTTGCGAAGAGCACATTTTGTTAGCTGAAATCTCAAGGAAAGAACAATATGCGAGGACTTTTGTTGTCAGGTACATGATTAGTGTCCACTTGCAGTGAAAGAATATTGAATTATCCAGCACCAAGCAGGCCTGATTAGAAAACTGAGACAAGAAACAAAATAGGCATGCCAACATCAAAGAAAACACATACTATTTATACGTAAATTTAGTGCCCATGCCTTAATGGCCCAGCCAAAAACTCCGGAAAATACATGAATCCAAAGAGACAAAATAGGCAAGTATCCAGAATGTTTTCAGAGGACCCATTTGAGAGAAGAAATTTGTTGTATAACTAACACCCATAGCCTGACTGCATGTTTTATGTGAAGTATTAGTTCGAAACTGAGAACTGCTAACCCTATATAACAACAATTACATAAAGCTGAAGACATACACCTCGAGTTATGATGCACCGACACTTCTCCTCTCGAAGAGGTCGTGCAATGTCCGACACATATCCGACGACACAGCGCCCAGACGCCCCTATACGTGTACGGACGACACCGCCAAAAACGTATCCGATTTAAAAATTATATAAATACAATTTGGAAACGCAAGTCCGACACATTGTCTTGAATATTATGAATTATATTTTATATAATTTCTTATATTTAAAATATTTATTTTTATACAATTATAAAACCTAAATTTTTAATTCTTATCCACACACCACCAAATTCATTTGTCCGCACATCAATACCCATTCATAGAATTTCTCATTTTCATTTCTCTTTGACGGACTTGTCATATTTAGTTTCATATCAATGTCCCGATGTTATCTCAACATCACATTGACGTCGTTACAACACGACTTTCAAAAACCATCTCCACATCACTAGTTTGACACTGTCTTGACATTGATGTTGAAGCCCTAGCATTCTTCATACACAGCCACAACTTGCAGCTCATCTTTGTCTGACATCTTTTAACTTGACAACCAACGTCCTCTCAACATGACGACAAACGCCATCTTGGACAATGGAACGCCCATTACTTACTGCACTAAACTCAAAGCCACGACTCTCAATAAGCATTGACCGTCTCCTCTCTCCATGCTTGATACATGCATCGACACTACTTTTGACATCCTAGGTATTAATCACTTTAAATACCAAATTATAGTTAAATGAACTTATTATTCAGTAAAATTAATTTTAATTATTATACTAATTCACATTTTTATAATTATTTTTAAATATAAAAAATTATAATACCGTAGTCTAACCCATATCCATGTTCCTTATTTTTCAATAACTGCATGTGTTCCTTGTTCATATGTTGTATCATGTCTATCGTGTCGTATTTGATTGCATCATAGCCTCAAAGAATTGATTATTAGATCATCAGAACTCATTCTTGACCAATCTTATAATCAACAGTGTAGTTTAACGAGACGAAACCCACAATAACAATAATGTCAAGATTTGAGTTCCAATGTTCTAAATGAAGCATTTGAAATCGTAATTAGAAAACTTTCTCCTGAATCAATTTGGGAGGGAAGAGTAAGGAGGGTGGGAGTAAATTTACCTCCAAATTTGTGTTCATTGGGGCAGAAGCAACTCTTTGATGAGATGTATCTAATGATTTCCAAGATCATACAGATCTATAATTCAGTAAAACATTGAAGATCCCCAAAGAAATCACAATTGATCAAAGGGGCTTCTCAACACTGTCCGAGAGGCAGGGGTACAAATTTTTGACAAAAAAATGATCAGAAAATATTATCCTATACATTAAAAAAGAAATTTGACAAGGATAAATCTAGGGTTCGTTGAGAATATTCAGAGCCTCATCTCCAATCTAATAGACAACAAACAATACGAATGTTGATAATTTATAAGACTACCAGCATTTGACACCAATCTATCAAGTGCCCCTCATAACAAAAGAATGACCCATCCTGATCGTCAAAGGTCACAAGAAATTCAACATTCCCAGTCTATTGTAGTACATGCCTTAAAAACGAAAACATTCTGAGAACATGTTTACCATGTCATCAGAACTCCCCCTTATTCAGGATAAATGACCAAGTCATCGTCATTCAACTTATGAGATTCTCAGTTTGACCATTCGCATAACACCTGCTAATGAACACATTCCATCAACCAAAAACGTCCTAACAACTGCATCCCATCCGCTCGGTCACCGAACAAGCCAACCAACTTATCCTGATGATAAATTCGCACCTGAAGGCTTTTATTCAACTACTACAGCAAGCGATATCTATCAAATTTTAAATTATGATATTGTATTAACCGTCTTCTCCAATATAGGCAAGAGGCCTCTTTTAACTCTTTGTCAATATCATGGGAGTCGTTTTAAACTAGGCTAATCCCAAAATTTTCTACGTGTTTTATGTGTTGCTAACTGCTATCAACCATATGTGCGTGGGATTTATATTCAAGATGAATTAAAATCTCCTACCATCTGAATATCCAGCAGACAAAAAAATATTCCTTTGTCCAAATAATGCATTTTAATAAGCTTGATGAGGAGTGGTGGATGCAAAAACATTAAATGCGACATGCCTCACATAGCATCTTAGAAATTATTGAGGACTATATAACCTCTCACAAGACAGTGAGCAGCAATACACAATGAGTGACGTAATACTCTTTCTAAAGTAAGATCATCCTCAAACAATGCAAATTAATGAGTCATTGAGACCTACCATGAATTAAGATTAGCTAGTTATCAATTATGACCCCCTATGCACACCAAACCAGATCCATACATCTAGAGGAACAACATAATAGATAGATTGTTGACAAAACTAAGATGGTTTTTTTTTTGGAGATTAAGCCTAAACAAATTATAATATTGTAAGTTACCTGAGGAATTAATTCTGGAAGTCACTCTGTTTGGTAATCCTGCGACCTAAAATGAACAGTTATGAAAGCAAACAAAGTTAAGTTAAGTAAGCAAAATAAAGGAGACGGAAAAATTCTGCAGTTGGACTAAGACGCATCAAATCTACAAGTAGCCGAAAAAAAAGGGACAATAAAGAAACATGCACCATGAAGCCTATTTAATTGACACTTAGTTTATCAAGCAGAGCAAACTACATAATATATGATAATGCAGAATCCTAATTTGGGTTCAGCATATTTCTTATGTAAATCTAAATAAATTAGATCCCAAGGAACCCTTGATTTCGTCTATCATGACAGAATTTCTTCCCAAAAAAAAAAATCAAATTTGTCAAAGGTTCCAACTATGGTAATAAAAAATGTATGTGTAGACAGTGAAGATAATGTGGAAAGATCCGATCTATGGGTTTATTTAAGTGAACAGACGGAACTAAAAAAAGACATAACTAATCAAGTTTGATGAGTATACTAATTCAAGAAGGTTTTTGCGAAAACTTATTGAGAGCCATGGTTAAGCCTAGTTCTAAGTCCAAGTCACCAACAGAAGTCTAACTTAAAGTTCGGGCCTATTTGGCACAGTTTTTTTTCCCCTCTTTTTATTTTGTTGGTTAATGTTCTAAATGTTGCTAGGTTTTTTTTTTTTTTGGAAAACAAAGCAGTTTATTTTCCAAAACCTTAAAAATTTGCACTCCGGTGTTTTCATTATCTTCATCAAACATGTACCTCTCTGTTGACGCATATTGTTCCATTGACCCGACCCCATCGAGCCTGAATGGACTGGGGAACGCACTTCGATCGAAGGTGTCGATCGAAGCGAAAATTGACCCAACAATTAAACCCTAATTTAATAAATTCAATCTAATTAAATTAGAATTGAAATCAATATCAAGTCGAAATCGAACCCATTCGAGCTATCGTCGAACAAATTCGAAAACAATTCGGCATCGATTGAGCCCAGTTTGTGTAAAATTGCCGCACGATCTGACCCATTTTCGGCCTCGAATCAACTCTAATCGATCAAATTGGGCCAATTTCCGATCCAATTTAGCCCAACTGCATCATTAGTATTGATTGCAATTCAAATCCCCATAGTCAAAGATTTGAATCGAATGGCTTCGATTTTACTCTAGCAACCCGCTCTGTTACCCGTCAAGGGTCGCTGACTATCCGCGTCTGCTGTAGCAAAAAAATCCACTCGAGTTGTGATTTTTTCGCTGTTAGGAGCGGGAACGGAGAGGGGAAGCACTATTCGGCTCCCCTTGTGCTGTCCATCCCGACCAGAGTGGAAGGAGAAGCGAGAGGAAAGGCTCCGGCGGAACCCTGCCCACGCCGAAGCCCATGTTTCCAGAGACGTTCCCCAGTCGCGCGGAACCACAAGTCCGACTCCACTACTCACTTCGGCCTCGTCTTCTAGGAGCTCTACCTACCCCGCACCGCAGACCTCCTGAAGCCGCACACTGATCTGATCGAAGACCTCTATTCACCCCCCAACCCCCACCCCCCCCCCCCCCCCGTTATTGTCAATCCGTTATGGCATTTTCTTCTGTAGACGAAAGTTATCTACTACACTTTCTCTTCAACTACCGACGAGGTTTGTAGCGACTTGGAGTATGTTGGAGCTCTAAAACCAGCAGAGGAAGGCCTCGAAACATAGTCCAACAGCGTTTTGGAGCCTTCAACGCCTTGACAAGCGGACAACGACGTCCGGGAGAGGCTTGGACAGCGATCCGAAGGCTTGGACAACACTTGGGAAAATGGATTGGAGCTTGGACCATTGAGCCGGAACTTGATAAGAGCGCATAGGACAACCCAAAAGAGATAAAACACTAAAAATTTAGGAAAAGCCCTAAGGTCCCTAGTTGTTGATTGTGGTTGATGCCCCCCAAGCCCTAGGTACACTTAGGAAAACTCAATTTTGCTCTCCCCCAGCAAATCCCTCGTTGGATGTCCTCTTCGCAACAAACAATATGAACAATTGGTTGAATTTTTCATCTGTTGGCTATTTATTGTGAGAGCCCGGAGGGAGACGATATCGAAGCGTCATGGAGGTCGTTGGATTGGTGTCCAACACCTCCCACAATTGTATTGATTTTTACATTCATGCACCTCCTCCATCACCTAGATTGAACCTTAGGGTTAGGCCATCTAATTTTACTAGAAAGAAGTTTGATGTTAGGATGAACTTTTCTTTACAACGTCGCACTGCTAGGTTAGGTTCCTTAGAATGACATAATAGTGACAATATTAACATGCAAGTGTAGGAACCTCGTTAAACCGGTCCACTGGACCGGTCCACTGGGACCGGTCCAGGCGGGACCGGTTCACGAGCAGAAATCGCAAAACCAGGCGGAGAAAGAAGAAAGCTTCCGCCTGGGCGGAAAGCCGCGCGTGTACGCATCGCCTTGTGGCGGAAGGTTTTTTGGAAGGTTTTTGAATGGATTTTTAGGAGGAAAATTGATTGTAGGGATTGTTTAGGAAATCCTTTTGAATTGTTATGCATTAACTAGTAAGATTTTACCTAGGTTTGAGTATACTTGGAATTTGGCTGAAATTTTGAGATCGTCGTAGGATTTAGGTTTTCTTTGGGCTCATAAGCGGCGTCTAGAGATTGGGAGAGATCGATCCTACCTCTCGAATTGAGGATCAATTGTATCTTTGCTGTTTTAATAGTTTCTCCTACTAGTGAAGACACAGAGTTTTCCTATGTATTTCCCTCTAGGGGGGGGGTGTTTGTAAGTTTTTTCCGCTGTTTTTACTGTTTTCCTTCCCGCTCCGGACAGGCAGTATTCTAGTGGAGAATTTGCTGTAAATGGCTAACTAGGAAATTATTGATTTCAAAGGTGTTATCCCTAACAATTGGTACCCAAGAGCGCACGATTGGGCACCACGACGGCTGAAATTTTAAATTTCAGCAAGTTTATTCTTTTCCGGAAAGAAAGATTTTTTTGATACCGTTAGACAGAAAGATTGGCCGGGAAAGTAGGTGGAAGTATTAGAAAGGCGAGTTCGGACAACTGAAGACGATCTGGAGGGAAAGTTCCTGGAAAGGAACTCCACCAACAATGACAGGTTGGAAGGAAGGGTCCGGCCTTTGGAAGAAATCGACTGAAAAACTATTGGAGATGAAGACATATTCCGGAGACATCGGTAGTGAGAGAGACTACTGACGCCTTGGCGGGAGGAAATCCAAACCCAATCCGGGGGGAGGTAGGAATCCGGAGGCGGAGTGGGTTTACTTGAAGGGGACACGACATGCCACCTCTAGAGCCACTCTCTAGAGAGGTAGATGATATGGGGAAAGGGTGACCCGTCGAGGGCTGATTTTCACGTCGAGGTGGTGATTTTGGAGGCCAGGCTGGGGAGGAATATGAAGGTAGTGCAGATTTGGAGAAAGGAGAAAGAGTGTATCAGCGTAGAGGTGCTGAATTTCAGCGTCGAGGTGCTGATTTTGAAAGAAGAAGGGGTGATGTATGACGTGAACACGAATACCAGCGTCGTAGGGAGGACCGGGACACAATGGTGGAGCACCTCATCTTTCAGTAATGGAGTTAGTTATGGAGAGAGTACCCGGGGGGTGGGGGCCAGACAGAAGGGATCCGAAGGTTGAGGAAAGTTTGAAGATGCCTCATCTTGACGGGGGAAGATGCCATGGTCGATATAAACAAGGTGGCTGGAGCGTTACTTTGCAGTCAACGGGTTGACAGATGATGAGAAGCTGACGGCGGCAGGATTTGTGTCTGGAATGGGAGAGCGTTGGCATGGTATCAGTGGGAGACAGGAGAGAGCCTATTCGGAGCTGTGAGAGAGTTCAAAGGAATATGTTTACAGTTAGATGGGGAGTTTACCGAGCGATGGGGTGAGGAGACCTTCTATGAACAATTCTCATGCTTTGACGCAAGGAGGAGGACTGTCGGCCGATTACGGGATAGATTTGGTACCTGGCAAGCAATTGGATTCACATTCTGAGTCTGCCTTAGAAGGTGAAACTTCATGAAGGGGCTGAAACCCAGAGATCCGAACAGCAGTCAGGATACTGGAGCCGAGGAACTGGGAAAGGCTATGAGCTGGCGAAAGATGTATAAGATCAGAGAAAGCGAAAGAGGGGCTCGAGGAAACTGCTCAAGAGCCTCTTACAGGACGACAACCACTCTTCTAGCACCCAGAGGCCCTGCACTCAGGCAACAGTAATGGAGAACCACCCCCCCCCGAGAGAAGCCAGGTAGGAGGAGGGAGTGGGGAAAATTTCTAAAAAGACTGACAGAGAAGGAGTGCAGGATAAGAGGGACAAAGGAGTTGAGCTTTAGATGCGATGAGACAGACATGCTAGGGCCTAAGGTTGCAAGACCGAACATCTTCAAGTTCTCCGTGTCTGTGAAGATGAGGAAGACGAGGAGGAGGTGGGAGCGAGATCTGTAGAGAGAAGGAAAAGTTACACCTGTGATGTGGCAAAAAGTTTCTCTGAACTCTTGTAGTGGATTTCAACTCCGAGTCACACTATGAAAGTGAAAAGGGATGAGAAGCTGACCGTGGAGGTGTGTGGTGCTAATTGATAGTAGGCCTACCCACAATTTCATTTCCACTCAGGGTCGTCAACCAACTAGGAGTGAAATTGGTGGACACCGTTGTTATGGGGTGATGATGGATACAAGTGAAGGTGGAGAATACGGCCAGGGCAATTCTGAAAGGAGTGGTGTTGGACCATTCAGGGGATTTTCAAGTAGAGGGGACCTTTCTCCCACTAGAGTTGGAAAGCACTGATGTCCATCTGGGGATGATAGTGGTTACAACCTTGGGGGAAAACCAGGGACAATTGGGGAGCACTCACGATGGAATTAAATGGTGGGAGGGAAGAAAGATGGTATATAAGGTAGAATGCAGGGTATCCAATAGCCACGAAATACACTTAAGACCATGGTGAAGGGACATACAAGAGGTGTGGGAGAGGAAAAGATTACATTTTGGTGGGACTACACAAGCTGGATTAGATCAGGATGGAGGAGGAAGGGGATGTTCTTCTCTTTCCATGCAGTCCCTATCGTTCAGCAATACGAGTGAGATTTTTCATTCAACCTCAAGGATGGCCACCTCCGCGGGAACACGAGCAATATTTCCACCTTGAGGACAAAGTCGGATCTTTGGGAGGGGAGTATTGTGTAGACGCGTCCACGGACTGGTACCAGCCGGTCCAGGCGGGATCCGGTTACGGCAGAAATTCGCAAACAGGCGGAGAAAGAACTCCGCTGGGCGGAAGTCCGCGCGTGACGCATGCCTTGTGGACGGGTTTATTGGAAAGGTTTTATGAAATAGGGAGGTTGTTAGGAGGAGTGAAATATTGATTGTCATGATTGTTAGGAAATTCCTTTGAATTGTATGCATCAAATAGTAGATTTTCCCAGTTTTGAGTATCATGAATTTGGCTTAGGCCACAAACACAGGAAAAATGGTGTGAGATAAGGTAGATAGGGCTGGACGTCTACGTTGCGAACGATGAATTAATATAGCGATCTAATGACGCAAGTCATGCTAGAATGAGGCGGTAAAATATTCAGTATTATTTTAATTAATGTTTGCTTGCAGGCGCTGCTAAACCCCCCAAGAGGCATGAACCAATAGGGTAGAAGCAGTTGCATGACACTTAAGTGCTAATAAATTTGAATGCACACGTGACTTAACATATAAAACTGTTTTTTTAGTCTGTTTTTGTAGACTTGTATTTTTCTTTCTTGCTCTATGTATTGATTATATTTAGGATGTAAAATTGTGAAGTTTAAAACTTAAAAAAAGATGGACGAGGAAAAATGTATTATTTAGAGTGAAGCCAAGAACCATTGGAAATCTAAAGCTTGAAGCCCCCCCACTGATCTATAATATGTAACTGGGTGTATAATGGCAGACAAAACTCAGCTGTCAAATTTGTTTAAAATTGGGACATTACTTGTACTTTCATTATTGCTTATAGAATAAGTATGTGGTTTGTTTGTTTACTGGGTGCGTATTAGAAAAGCATGCCTTTTTCTCAGGTTTATTCTATTGTTTTGTTTAGGCAGTGGCCCTAGACCTGTGATACGATAGGCTCTTAGAATAAATTAATTTTCCTACTCCTTAATTGTAAGCAACCTAAATATATCTAGGTTCCATGTCATTTAAAATAAAAAACTTAGCCATGGCTCCCTTTCAAGGACCAAAAGTTTTCCATAAAAAAATACAAATTGAAAATAAACATGAATACCCAAAAAAGTGTCTCATGTATAAAATCCTCACTTAAGGACTAATAAAAAAAAGTCTGCATTCTGCATGCCCTACATTATATAGCATCTTGGTCTCAAAGTCAAGTTTAACCGTACTTCCTAAATTAAAAAACAGTCATCCACTTATATTTTGCATTTAACTGGACGACAATGATTTAAAAGCGAATTAGTATGTGCTCGCTCGGTAGTCCATTTTCAAGACAGACAATAAATCCAAGGTTGGAGCAGGTTTATTGCCTCATGTGAGGTGTAGCTTGTCAAGTCCCCTTTTGCATTACATTAGACTTAGTGTTTCAGGGCTACTATCTATCTGTAGTCTTCCGCTTTAGTTTTAAGATCCGTGACATATGGTTGATTCTAAATCACCCTATATGCCCGTCACATCTGAGCAAATTTCTTCAATAAGTGTTGTATGGAATGTAGTCCCAACATTCTAATACAAATATTAACTTGAACAAAAATATAGACTTAAAAAACGTAAAAGTCCAACATTGAATAGGTCCCAATCGCCACTGAAATTTTAGAATCAAGTGCTCCTACTTCACCTCCCTTGCGTTCTCATATCATCTAATTCTAGTGATCTTTTCACTCCTTGAAATTCCTAAAGGCAAAAAATCCTTTAACACACGACTTTCATGGATTTAAAAAAATAGGCTTCTTAAACCAATATTTTTAAAAGACTTCCAAAAGAAAAAATCATCTAGTTTAATCACAAGTCTATCTCAAGTCAAAGCTTGAGGATGTACCCATAGGGGCTTGCCCCTGATGAACATCTGTACCCCAGAAATAAATAAAAACCCCAAATTACGACCCAACATCGAATGGGGGAATCTCTGTTTTAAATTGTAAATTTTATCATTAAGTCAATATTAAAAAAATGATATTTTTACCCACTCGGGATAATATATCATCATTTTAAGTACTGTGCTCAATCATTAAGTACTGCAATCCGTTTGAGGACTACAAAAAATTCTCCAACACTCCACCATTATATTTGACCTTGCCAATAATACCGGCCCAATCTTTGCACCCTATCTTTGGCCAACCCCCCCCCCCCAAGGATCACATTGCCACCCTTTTGGTCCGTCACTATCCCATCATTTGCCACTGATTGACCAACCTTACTGTCATCACTATTGGTCCATCGCCACCCCTCCCTCTTCCTTGACACCATCCCCATCACCACCACCACCCCAACATAAATTACTCATACATACAACAACAACACATCATATCTTTATTCCCACTATAGTGGGGTCAGCTACATGAATACATTTTCTCCATAAAACATTCTCTAATCAACTTTATCCAATATATTAATAAAATAAAAATAAAAATATATAATTTTAATGATATCAAAACTGTCAACGCAAAGCCTGAACCTTTGAGCGAGTTTTTCCTCTAGGGTTTCCTCTAAACCCTAGTTTGCTTTTTTTGCGCGCCCTCTCCGGCCAGGGGGCCCTCTCCCTATTGGCTGCTGTGCTTTCCTCGCCGCTTCTACTCTCCGCTACACATCGCCCACAGCCTTGCGTGTTCTTCCCTCTCGGAGAACCTTCTCACCACAACACCCCAAGTCTCCACCAACTTTTCCCACTCGCTCTCCTTCATCCCAACCAAAATTTTAACGCCAAACTCACCACTGGACCAATTTGTCGGCTAGAGCACCTACGAATGGGCTTTATCGCTGGTAGTACTCTATCGGGAAACGCCCTTTCTACGAAGCCCTTTAGGACGATCAAAAAAAGACATGGCAGCTCAAAGCGAGAACTTTCCTTCTCACCCTGGACGTGGTTTCTTCTTGCTCAAGTTTACTGCACTGAAGACTATAGCATGCACATGGACCGGGTGGGCCACCTGGTTATTTCTTTGGGAAATCCTTTTCATTTTGCAAGAAATGGAGAGTCCTGATTTTGTTCCTAAGCGCGAGGAATTCCCCTCTACCTCATCTGGGTTAAAATCTTAAACTTGCCGCTATCTCTTGGGACACCAGAAGGTATTATCTAAACTTGCCTAGTTGCCATTGGTATCCCATAGCAGTATATCCTTACTCGAGCGCCTACATAAACTCGTCTCACATTCGCGCGTGTATGTGTGCCAAGTTAACTAGCTCTTCCCCTTTGCGAAAGAATATACTACACTGTGTATGGACAAAGTCACTCCGCTTTCGTGATGGCTTTATGATTGGAAACCTGAACATTGTTCACAGTGCGGTTCTATTAGTGCACCCCCCACTCTTGCCCTAAAGACCCCATTTTGAAACTACTGTACCACACCAGCCCAGGGGACGCCAGTCCAGTAGGAAACCCTCGACATCTCCTACCGCCCAGGCTCATAATTCCAAACCACACAGTCCCCTCAAGTGAACGCTCTGGTCACCACTCTCATAACCCACTACAAATCTCAACTACAATAATATTGTCTGGCCAATTCTCCCAAAACCTGTGAACTTCACCCTCCTGCGAAGTGCAGGGAAAATCTCCTGAACCAGATCTTTTAAAAACGCAAAGACCAACCTATAAACACAGCCAATAAAGTTCCAAACTCTAATCCGACTAGATAAATCAATGTGAGATTCAACCTCAACAAAGGTCAATACAAGGCTATAAATCTCAGTAACATGGGTCAATGCCAAATTCGAAAAATCTACGCAATTCTAACTCTCAAAATCACAACACCCACCCTCACACATCTCCTTGTCACCATCAACCGAAATATTCCTCAACTTCTAATGATACCAGCAGCACTACATGCCAATACTCTAAAACGTCCAACATACTAGCAATCCAAAATCAAAAACAAACTGGAGGAGACAGAGGTTGACCGGAAAAAGAAAAAGCCTCTAACTCCAACAATAAAACCCAATGACACCTCCCCAATTTTGCAGCAGTGGAAATAGATTAATAGGGTTAAACAACCCATGTCACAAAGTCAAAAGCTGCAAAAATCTTGGTTCATCCCACAACTTGACCTCCTTTTTATCCTTGAAGCTTAAAATAACCCCTAATAATCTCCATAACTGATGGTTCTTGGCCATACCAAATTTTCCCTATAGCAGGAAATTGGTGACAATTTTTCAGGTTCAACCCGGGCCGTTTTGGGTTTAGTGGAACATGGGTGCCACTAAACTTTGCACATCTTTTGCTGACTAATCAACTCATCCCATGGCACTATCACACTAAGGTAATGCTAACCTGTTCTGTAACTCGCTGTCCTATGCTAGTTAATTCTTATTCTGAGAGGCAAATCTCTTTGGAATGATATTACAAAAGTTAGCTGGTTCTATTAACTCCCTTGGGCTATTTTGGGGGGATTTTAATTGCTGGTTGGGCGGAAGGAAAAATTGGAGGTACTCCTTTGAGACCGCTCTAAGATGGGAGATTCAATAATAAGTTTTTCAAATGCAGGCTTAAAGATCTTCTCTGTCGGGCATATTTCTTACTTTGCATTAACCACGGACCTCAAACTCCAATTCACATAAACTAGACCGTGTCCTAAGGTTAATGACATTTGCTCTACTGCATTCCCAGCTCTTTCTACAAAAATTGCAGACCGCGTACTGCTCTGATCACTCCCCCCTCATCCTTACCTTGCTACCTCTGACAACAAACGTGGCCACCGCTTCTTATACAAAAATATTCTGTACCAAGTACCCTGAATTTTGGACTTGCTTTTGGAGGTTTTCATTTTCCAAACCAATGGAGAGCAGTCCTCTTAGCTCCTTCACTTCAAGTCAATACTCTGAAGAATGCTAATGAAACACAAAAGCTGGACCAATGCCAACCAGATTCAAAGAGACAGTTGATATCTCAAAGATCTTCAACACTCTGTTATGCTCAAATTCAAAACAAACCCTCTTGATCTATCTTGAACTGGCAAACGCTCAACCAAATCAAATTCAAACCTGCTTTTTACCAGAATGCACTCTCTAGATGGATTATCCAAAGAGCCAAGATTTAAGTGGCATACCCCATGGTGAGAAGACGATTTGAAAGTTTTTCTCTATTTCCAAAGTCAACATCACCAATAACTATAATAGGATCAAGGCTTATCTCAAAATGACCAGGGCATTACACTAAGCATCTGACATGCCAACCGTTTTATAAACCACTACAAGCAATCTCTCAATACTACTGCTTCAACACTTGGCCACTGACACCCGCTGGGAGACTGATCCCAGCTCACCACACTTCATCACTCATTGCTCCGGATACTAGGAAGAGATAAAAACATAGTTTTTTTGGCAATTCTAACACTGCCCCTGTCCCTATGCTTCATCATTGTTCACTTTTATAGATCCACTTGGAATCTGTCTTACAGGCATACAACTCTGTAGAGTGTCACTTCTTTCTTCTCACCAACTGTTTCAGCCCATATCAGATAAAGCAACTGCTATTGCCCTCACCCAAAGCAAAACTCTCTGCTACCAGTGTCTAAGATTTAGGACTCATTCTTCAGTCGCAATGTCATTTACAAAATTCATTGCTCAAAATCATGCAAATAGGGATGAAGTTGGTGATGCTCGCCACATCATCCACCCAGCCAAAGGTGTTTCTAGTACACAAAAGAATTATTGTCTGATCATATCATTTTGGCAACTGATATCCTTGACCGTTTTTACCTTAAAGACCAGCCACAAATATTATGTTGCCTAAGTTCGACATTACCAAAGGCTTTTGACATGGTGTCTAGAGACTTTGACTTACAAAGATTAAAGATAATGGATTTCCTAGCTTGTTTCAGTTTCTGGAATCAAAGCTCTGCACCCCAATGTTTGTACACTTTTCATCTGCATTAATGGGGGTTGCTTGAGGGCTATTTAATTTTAACTCTACTCGGGTATTAGGCAGGTTGACCCCCTTTCACCCTACCTCTTGCTATCATAATGGATGGTTTTGTTCCACTTTATTTGATTGTGGCTACTTGCTAGCAACTATCTCCAGGCTAAATCAAAAGCTGGTAGGTGTGAGGTTTTCCCACCTCATGTTGCTAATGACCTCTTAGTGTTTTTTGCAACGCACTGGTGAGAATGCCTTGCCTATTAAACTCCTATTCTGGAAATTTTGCTACACTGTCACACTGTTCTCCATGTGAACCCTCTTAAAAGCTCTATTCCTACCACTAAAAAGAACACTATGGCTGCTGATGATATCTGTAATAATCCTTAACATCACCCCCTAGCAATCCTTTCGCCTATTAAAATACCTGGGTTTTACCGTCTTTTCTATAGGAATAAACTCGATACTAAAATGACTTTAATCCTCTAATCCACAGAATTACATTCTCAGGGTTAAGGGCTGGATGGCGAAAGCAAAAATGTTATCTTTAACTGGGCGTGTGCAGTTTATTAAATCTCACTATCTCTAAACACGTTGGCATATGGATTCGGGCTCTATAATACCTAAAGTTGCTTGTAAGCATTTTCTAGGTTATGCTCTAGATTTACCTTCTTTGTGGGAAATATCAAGCGAGGGATCTTGTTACCAGTAGTCCTGGAGTAAAACTTGCTGTCCCAAAAATTAATGGGGCCTGGGTTCCCTTCTATCAACTCTCTTAAGCATAGCTATGCTCTGCTCTACCATTTGGAGATTTAAATGCTATATCTCTTCTCTTTCCTGGTGGAGACTATTATCTAATCACATTTGGAAGCCTAAATACCAAAAAGCAACCTCATTACCGGAATTCATTTATGTGTTTTAAAGCTAATGAATCAAAACAGCCTTATCCTCTCCGTTCTGCTTCTAGTAATCGTCTTTCCTTGTGGATCCTTGGTGCTGTGGGCAATCTCAGTGGCTGATCATTTGAAGCAGCATGAACAACACTTCCAGTTACTAACTCTCTCTTTGACTGTCACTGTCCTCTCAGCTCATTTAGCTGATAACTGGAACCTTCCCCAATTGCTTCGATAACCCAAATGGCTGCAGTTATAACTTCTGTTCCTATGATCCTATTTGAGAATCACCATCTGGAACAATAAGCATAACCCAACTTAAAGACTTTTAATACCCAGTATATGAAAATCTGAATGTGGTTCCTTGGCATAAGTATATTTGGCATAAGCACAATGCTCTCCGTTTCAACGGATATATTGCTTGGTTGATGTTTTAATCGGGGGTCTTAAAACAGCCGGATGTCCTTGCCGTTCGGGTATATCAATCCCATACTTGTTGTTTCTGTTCACTTGATAGGGAGTCTATTACCCCTATTTTATGAATGTTGTTACACTTTTGACATTGCAAGAGCTCTTTCTCCTGGATGCATAATTTTATAGAGGCCAAATTACTCATCATGGTTTTTGATAGCCATTTATTGGGGGAGCAAGCTTCATTGCTAAAGACTAAATAACCAATACATTACTTATGGCTGCTGCCTCAATTACTCTATTTGGAGAGAAGAAACGAAAGATTTATTTGGTGGCATCAATTGACAGCAAAAGACACTATCCACATTCGCTAAAATCAAGAATAGCGGTGATGTTTAAAATAATCTGAGATGGAATTCAGTAAATGTTAGTATTGAGGGCTCTGGGGTGTTTCTGTGGGCACCGCTTGGTTTCTATGCTGACTTCTCTTTGAAGCCTAGCGGGTGTTTCTTCATTGATGGAGGTGTGTTCATTAATGCGGAAGGCTGGGAATATTTTTGACAGACGATGATGAACGCTGAACCGGTTTTCAGTGCCCCTTGGATGGCCTTCTGGGCAACCAGGGGTCTTATGGTCATTCATGACCACCAAAACGTATATTTTGACCCATTCGATACTGACCTTATTTCTGAGTCCTTTCAGCTTTTGCCAAGCTGTCCTTTTTGCTTCAATTCCTATACAAAATTGTATTTTCTCTTCTTTAGAATTCCATAATCTCTTTTTTTTAGTTTGAGAATTTTGGAGTTATAGTTTTGTTCTTTTACTTTCTTGTATCCGTTTATAGCAATGAGATGGGCTTTCTCACCCAAATTTTCCCAAATAAAAAAAAAATGATATCAAAACATTTTTTATATATCAAATTAAAGATAATAAATAAATAAAATAAATAATAAAAAAAAATAGAAAGTGATCCATATGACATTTAACATTTCTGGTCATCATAGTGGTTAAATAAGTCCTGAAGTATAATCAGTCTTATAAGAGAACACATCAATTATGAGGTTGTATGATATAAAAAGAGTTCTAGAAGTTTTTAAAATGTAAAAAAAAAAAAAATGATCTAAACTTTAAAATAAGAGCAATCAGATTATTCAAATCCTATTTTAAGCTATTGAGTTGACACCAAAAACAAGAAGAGCCTACTCTGATCCAACTAAGGAGCTTGGGGCAAAAGTAGCTTTAATAAACTAAAGGAATGCTGACTAATACACATGAACAGATGGTCATACAAAAAGACAATCCTTAAAAAAAAAAATATAGAAGAAATATCGCATAAAGTTTTGATAATTATATTAACATTGGCAATCTCGCCAAGTATTTTGAGGATTTAATGGTGTTAAAAAAAAAAACACCCTTGATTGATATAGTAGATGAAAGAAAAATTCAGCAGTTACAATTAATCCTAATTCGAAAGAAGGATCTATCTCGCTCACATCCTCTAGCACCGCTAGAGCCAGATACACCAAAAGCACCACAAAAATTCAAAAAACTCATAGATAACCTTAACCCTAATCAACCCCTACTGCATTAAAGCATACAAAATAACTCTTCAAAAGGACTAAAACAGCCCTCCTAATTCAAATTTTCCTCTTCTTTATCTTCTCTCTACTAAGATGTGGGCCCCACAGGAGCGAGACGGGGGCAGGCCAAGCGTTGGGCGGCTGGAACCAATCCCTCCTGACCGGGTTATCCAAAATCACCATCATCAGTGGTGGGAAAGATCTTAGTTCCCTAGGAGGTTAATAAGGGGCAATGAAATATACCATTGGAAGATGAGGAAGGATGATCATATCCAATTAAGACAGCCCACCTTATCTCAAGTTTTGACTCTGTTTAAAAAGCTACTCTTACTGACAATATATGTCGAAATAAGAAATGCAGACATCTGATACACTGAGGTTCAAGACTTCTTTTACAAAACTAGTTTAAACAAGCATACTAGCATTTGCTCGGCTCAAATTGTCTTCACATGCTCACAAATGGGAGGAACTATATGTCCAGGAGACATGACCATCTAGA
This sequence comes from Dendrobium nobile, assembly GCA_022539455.1. NCBI lineage: Eukaryota > Viridiplantae > Streptophyta > Magnoliopsida > Asparagales > Orchidaceae > Dendrobium > Dendrobium nobile. The sequence continues at coordinate 3,120,413 of CM039735.1, read as the reverse complement.
ATGGTTATGTCTACAATTATTATTCCATCTAGCCAAAAGGAAGAAAAGTGGAACCGTGATAGCAATGAGACAGAGATGAATAAACTCTGCAATTTTACACCAGAGTTTTTGTGGGCAAGCATTTGCCTTGGACATATCTTCTTCATCAAGCAAGGTTGCGAGACTTAAATGAGAACATTCGACAAGAAAATAAAAAGCTACTAATAGTACTTAATTAATGGAGGCCAAATCCAATAGTCATTGCAATTGAAGAAAAAAAATACCCTAACCAATATCAAAGATAAAGTTACCATGATAAAAAAGAAATGGCCCACTAAACTATAAATCTCAGGGGCGACACCAAATAAAATTATTGAAAGCACGAAAGAAGAAGCAAGTTTATGCCTGTCATTATACAGAAATCATGGAACTTGATGAAGCAAGAGAGGAACAACGCCCAAGATTTTTTCGTTTGGACTCCTAGACTAGATCTTGAACAAGTCAAGGGCGGGTCCTCTTTGCCTGAAACATTTCAAGTCAAAACAACTAGCGATTCCAATCATATTTTACACAAGAAAAAATTACCTTGATACTTTAAGCCTTGGCAATAGAAGTTATTGCCTCAGACAAAAGTCAAGGAAGATATTTAAAACGAGGTGGAGTACAAGGTAGCCATAGTGTTACCCTATCATTCACTTCTCAATCACAAACACATCCATAGATAAGGCCTCGCAATTCCTTCGTTAATTTTATTCACTGGAAGCCTCATCTCCACAAGATACTATCAGAAAAATGATCCACTACCGAAGTATCAAAGACTTGAATTGATCAAACGCAAAAGCCAAAAAAGGCCAAATACTTCCTCCAAGCAAAATCTGAAGTCAAGCTTACCCCAATCCAAAAGTGCGGAGAACTCATCAAAGGCAAATTTCATTGTTGACGAAATATTTTCGCACCGACCGGACCCCGATCGGAGCCAGACTAGGCTACGAATCGGCTCGCACGATCAACTCGGTCGATCGACGTCGAGACAAATTCGACTATCAATGTGGACTCCAATTTATTAATTAAATTCAATTTTAATTAAATTAAAATTAAATCAAATCAATTCAGACCACGTCGAGCATCGTTCGAACCTAATTCGACGTGATTCGACACCGATTCGAGTTCGAATTTTATGGAAATTAAGTGTCGGAACCCAATCGACCCAAACCGACCGCACATGGTCGGTCGGTCCATCTCACTCAATTTCGACCCTAGCTAATGAGATTCATAAGCTGATATGATTTCCAAAAATCAAATTTCTTGATCTAGGGTGAGTCACTTTCCAAATCCCCTTCAATTTCACTTCAAGTGGGCAGCCAAAATCTTATCAAGTAGATATTTCCCTCGTTACACGGAACGAGGAAGGGAGAATGGGACGGAACTGGGCGGCTAACCGCTCGGTGCTTGCGTCCCTAAGGAAAGGTAGATGGAATGGAGCCTCATTTCGCTACCCCGTTGTTTTCTCCTTTCGTGCCATCCCGACGCAGAGAGCGAATCGGAGCCGTAGAGAGGAGGGGATTCAAGCTCCCGCTGTGTGTTCCGTCCCGAACTGAGGCCTGCGACGGACATTCTCGCGCCCGAGCTCCCTTCCTCACGTTGCGGAAATACCTCCCCTACTCCGCCCTGGACCCTTGGCCGAACCCTCCGAGAGCTCCGTCCCTCTCATCTGCCGGGAGCATTGAGAATCTCAAGCTCCAGCGAGAGCCCACTACACTATCCTTCCTCCTAACTCTGGCGAGACTCGTAGTGGATCAAGAAAGCTGTTGAGACTTCCAACCATCAAAGGAAGGCTTCTCCTCCCTTCTCTTTCAACTCCGACACTTCTCGACGACGAAATTAGCTCCGGAGACTGTCGAACAGCCAAAATCTGCTGTTTGGAGTGCGAAAACAGCAGCCATACAGCTTCCAGAGCTGTCAAACGCTGAAAAACTGCTTGCGGATGCTTATGGATAGCCAAATCCACCCTCCGGAAGTAGTTGGACAGCAAGCGCGGCGACGTCCGGAAATACCTTGGACAGCAACTTGAGCATTGGAGCGGAGCTGGACAAGCTTGGAAACTTTGGGGATGCGAGCGCCTTGGACAACCCCGGGAAGGTATACACTAAAACTTAGGCGAAACCTTAGGCTCCCAAGGCAATGCATAGTGTGTTGACGATCCAAAGACATGGTCCTTAGCAAACTTTATTTTTTGTCCCAAAAAACCCATTCGTTGGCTGCCCCTTCGCAGAAAGATTATGAAATTTGGTTAGATTACTATTGGTTTTACTCACTATGTGAGTGTCCGGAGAGATTTTGACACGCGTAGAGGCGTCGGGGTGTTATCCGTACATCCTCTCAATGTATGTTGTCTGCATCTTATAACGCTTTACACCTTCGCCTTCATCCAAAACTTTAGGTATGTTACTTTCGTAGCAAATTGAGTGTGTAGCTTGCATATCCACTCAAACCTCACATTGTTTACATATACTCATACAACACTAGTGTCATGGACCAAGTATAATACATGATTTAGAATTTGGCGAGGCTTGTGAAATTTGTCATAAGGCCTATAACATATTCAAAAGATTTGTGATTTTTTAAAAATCAAAACAATACTTGGGTGTAGGATTTAAATGTGGGACCTCAAAGATTCACTTCAAAAAAAAAATCCTTGAACAAGAAGTGTTTTGAGAACCTATCTTTTGGATATGTTGTATGGCTTTGATAAATAAAGTCTATGGCTAGTTATTTTTTGTTACGCAAGCCTTTCAAAGCTTGATAAAACTATCATGATGCCCTAATAATCAAACAGACCAGAGAAAAGTGATTTGATCCCTCTCAGATTATCAAATGCATGTTTCTCACTCATTAAGATTCAAGCCATATGTGATTTTTATATCGCTTAGATTATGAGCCGATTATTTACACATTTTTACAAATGTGTCACATTAATCCCAAGTGTTTTATGAGAATTGATATCGGAGCCATTTCATGGACCTCAAAGCTCCATGATCAATGCTCCATCATATTAAGGATTATTTAAGCTCATTACATCCAATTTGCAAGATAATGTGGCCAAATACAGCTCTCAAAATTTCCAAATCATGTAGTAGTGCGATTAGGAAAAGTCCTTTCTTGTCGGAGCTTTTGGTGATATTGTAGTTATTGTCTTCCAACACCTCCAGAAAATTATAGAGAGTAAGTTTGACCTCTCCCAAAATGAATCCAAACATTCACATATATAGAGGACTCCCTTTCCCCATACGATTTCCTATCATACATGATGTTTAGGGCACTCTAAGGTCAACAAAATACAAATAGGATGTAGAATCTCTCTTTTATGTGCGATGAGTGGAAGCTCCCAAAATTCCAATATTGCAACATGGAAAAATCTTGACCTTTAGAACACCCAATTCTAGGTTCATACAACCCCTTCACTCAAACTAATTTAAGTGAACGTGAACAAATCCATTTGAACACCAAAATGTTCAAGGACTTTCCCAATCTTGCGACCTCTAAGTTCGCATCTCATTTTTTTGTCTCTCTGCCAATCCAAAAGTTGTTAGGAGACCAACCCAATTCTCTTAAGACTCAAAATTAAGAGAATGTTCACCTCTCTTGTTCCTTCTAAACTTCACAATGTTTTAAGGAACTCTCTCCTACTTGGGACCAAATCCTAAGTTTACTTTCTTTCATTTGTTAAGACACAAATTATCAAGTAACGACCCCTCTTACCATGATATCACCCCTTTGAGTTTGAGGACCAAATTCCAAACACTCTGATCTCATTTGTTGGAATCCTAAAGCTAGCAAATGAATAGTCTGTTCCCTTCCTCATGTACATGTCCTTTTACACTTAATAGTTGGGACGTTCTCTAAGTCCAATTGATTATGGAGGCAGAATACAAGTTTTAGGAAACACAAATCGCTATGCCTCTCTCCATTTCCTTTGCTAACAACACAAAGTTAGTAAAATAATGTTTCTCTCCTTCATGAATGATGACTTGGAATTCTCTAAAAAAATTCCAAACTATATTATACGAAAGTCTTGTAGCTTAGAGCCAAAAAAAACTAAGTTTCCCCTTCTTTCATTTTGAGACTAAGATCAATGAAAGAATTCCTTTTTAGGCTTAGGATTCTAAAACTAGCCTATTTTCAATTCCTAACCTATATAGGTAGATGACCCCCTTAACTTTGTATCAAAAAACTACAAATTACATCTCTTATGCGATGTTTATTTGAGACGTTCCAAGCTTCAAATATCTCATTGCATGTCTCCTAGGTCTATCGTAGGAGCTATCACCCACTTTCATAATGTGTGTTTCAATATGAATCCAAAAAGCAAAAGTCCTTTAATCATCATGTTATTAGTTTTAGAAACTGGAGCCAAATCCAAGTTTTCTTACATCTCTTGTTGGAACCCCAAAACCAAACAAGTATCCCTCATGTGAGTGAATTGAAGCCCCTCAAGTCTTACAAGGATACCCAACATGAATCGTTGTTAGTTGGAAATAAACTCTAAACTATCAACCCATTCCTTAGCCTAAATTGTGAATGTTGTGTCCGGTTTCTTTGAACACGGGCAAGTGCTGCAAAGGAAATTCCCTAACTATGGCAACTCCAAGTTTGCACATGATTTCCCCTTTTCCTAACCCGAAAAATTAGGAAGGCCATCTTCCTCTTCAACTCAAAGTTGTAGGAAATTCATATAAATCATATTCATTGGGATACAAACCAATGAAGTTAATCCTCTAAAATTAGGACTCAAATTCTAGTCTTTGCTCATTTGCTTAGCCAAAGTGAGCTAATGATTATCTTCCTTAGAGCTACCAAATGCTCAAAGAGACTTCACATTTACTTAGCCTAAATTCAGTAAGTGGTCCTCCCTAACCTTAACTACAATTCAATAAGTTGTTATTTCGTATCTCCTTTTCTTAAAGTTCAGATATAGGGAAACCTCCTCCTTCTAAAACCAAAAAATTGTAGGAAAATTTTCATTCTCTCCAATCCAAGTTTTTTTGAGAGATGCAACCTCTTCTCCATTTGGTATACCCAAATGTTTCAAAGAACCTCTAGGGTTGTAACTTTCAAAGTCAACATCCCCTCTCCTTTACTCCTCCAACCCAAAAATTGAGAGATGAAACTTTTCTTTTCTTTGGACACCCACATGTCCAAAGACATTCCTCCAATTTGCAATCTCTAGATTGCACATGGAGTTTTCTTTTCCTACAAATCTAGATTAGTAGGAAACCTCCAAAATCCTCTTCATTTCCTTAACCCAAAAAAAACAATCTATTTGGCAATCCTATGAGCATTATTTGATTATATTAATTGAATAGACTATATAGAGACATAAAAATTGAGTATATTTTTTTCAAATCTATGAGAAGAGTCATCTCATCAATGGTAAATTTGAGCAAATGACATTTTATTAAAAAGCCTTCATTAGAGCCATCCTAACATTTTATCAACTCATATATAAAAGTTATATTTTGCTGGAATGGTGGAAACATTAAGAACGAATGAATGTCAAGAGTCCTCAACATCTTTGGAAATTATTTCGTAAAACTAGCTACAAATACTTCTAAAGGTTGAAACGTAGCAACGAGAAGTAACAGGACGGAATAAATAGATATTTGCAATAAAATATAAATAACTCGGTGTAAAAGCGCATAAAAACACAGTAAAAGCACGGCAAAAGCGCAACAAATGCGCACTATAAGTGCAATTAAAATAGGTGACATAGAAATCATTTCGAAATACAGAAAAAAAAAATCCTATACCATGAGAATAGCTATTTAAATCTTTGAAAAGAAAAGTTTACCTAAAGAATGTGTTAGCACACATTAAACCCCTGAAAAATAGAGAAGAAAATCGAAATATAGTAATACGCAGTAAAAAAGTAATAAAAACACAACAAACATATCTTTATTATAGGACAAAGACAACGAGGTTGTGTAAACCGTTACATCCTGGAGAATGTCGAATAACCCTCAAAGCAACTTCTGGAGAACTGAACGGAAAAGGAGAGAAGATGAACATCGAAAAAATGTTGGGCAAAGTAAAAATGCCGGGTGAAATTTAAAACGCCCCATTTCACATCCTTTCAGTCATTCAAATTTATCGGGTATGTCGGTTCGGGCGGGCTGACAAGACATAAAATAAAGATATTTGTTTAAAAAAAATTACACGTTGATGATATATGTGTATCACTTATTGGAGACCGGACATAGCCACACCGAATAATTTGCCCTCAAGAACAATCTTGGGAATGTCCCTTTGGAACCTCTCTTAAGATTTTCACTCATGATGCTTTAAAACCACTCATCTCTAAAGAATGTTTCCCATTAAGAGAAATTTGCTACCCTTCAATATTCCACTTGGGACCATGTGATTCTTCTTAGACAAACTTCGAGAACATTTTTAATAGTAAATTATTTGTTTCTTTTTTTTCAAATAATTTTTTTTCTCTAATTATAGAGTAATCCAAGCAGGATACTTTCCTAATATCTCTCTTTGTTCAACTCTCAAATGTGTGTGCTCTCTTGAAATAATAAGCTTTCACAAATCAATTTATTTCATGTCAATTGTGGGAAAATCTACTACCACTTCAAATAAAAATAAGCCATGAATGAAGTAAATCATAAAAATAGTAGAACCCTTGATGAACCATATACTCAACTTAGATTTGGAGAACCGTATGAAAGAAAATAACATGGCACCTAGCTCTTAAGATTTCACCTACAAATTGCCCACCTAATCGAAGCTGCTCACCTTGCCAATAAGAGTAAGGGGTCATCATCCACAACACTCATTCACACACTACTCATGCCATTACTCACACTCAAAACCCTTCTTACATGAACCAACAGCAAGTAGTTTACCTTGAAATTTCAAGCCCCACAACTTAAAGAGTGCAAATGCAATGTTGAAACCTCCAACCATTGTCACCTTGAAATTTTGCAAAAAAAACACTTACTTGTAATAGCGTTGGGCAAGCCTTCTCAAAAGATCCTCAAAGGCCATAGCAACCTATGAAGGTGAATACTAATCTACCACAATAGAATAAAGGCCATAGCAACAATTACTCTAAGATAAGAACACAGGTTGTCACCTTGCAGGCGCAATAAGTTCATGCTATATAGGATACAATTTGGAGGTTGTCCCTTATTTTAAAAATAATAATAAAGAAGAAAAAACGCACATTTTATAAAAAGAAAGAATATTTTGTGAGGCATCTATTTCTATTTTATCAGGCAAAAGTCAATACAATTAAACAAAATGTAAAAAATAATCAAAATGGTCTATTGACTCTTTATGGTAGTCCAAGATAACCCCCAACTATATTAAAAAAGTCATTGTAATCCCTAAAGTCTTTAAAAAGAAATCAAAATAAGCTCATTGTGGAATTATTTTGGTTCCCTTCTTAAGGAGTTTTGAGGCGTAAGCCTCAAAATCAAAGAAATGCGCAACGTAAAAAAATAAAAGTTAAATGTGATTTTTTATATAATACTCAAATAATATGTTGAAGGATAGCATATTAATTTTGAATTGAACCATTAAATAACAAATTTACATACATGTGAAACAAAAAAAATTGCACAATATGTAAAGTGATAAGTAATAAATTATGCCAAATAAAGTTGAAATCCAAATATTAAAAGAGCAAAATAACATAAAATATATGAATTATATAAATGTATCATATAACATCAAGTTCAACTCTAAATTTTTCTTTCTCAATTCCTACTCATCTACATTTAATTACTAAAGAAATTTGTAATAATTGACATCTAAGAAATCATTTGTACTATTACTACTAAGGGGATTTTTATTTGAGTTATTGTCATAGCAAATTGGTCTTTCCCCTACCTCATCCTTTAGGATCCAATACCTCCAAATCTACTGCTTTTTCATTTATTTCAATCATCTTCCTTTTTCATAAATATTTGTCATCAACATAAAAATAAGAGAAATACTCCAAAAATTTTAGAGAAGACAATGATGGCATGCTGACTTCCAAGTGATCCCTGACGAAGACTACGACAAAGGCGGTGGGCTGAAGGTTGAGGCTAATGAGAGGAAGTTGCTGTAGCTTGGGAGTGCAAGCAGGCATATTTTTTGGGGGCTTTTGAATAAGATTTAGCTAAGTTTCAAATAAAAAACATACATAAATAGATCGAGGTGTATGCCTCATGCAAGCGAGGCAAGGCGAGCCGAGCCGCAACCAAGATGAGTCGTAAGCCTCACAAAAAAAGCACGAGGCACAAGCCTCGAGGCGCTTCGCTTTTCACTGGAATTGCACTGAGGCGAACCTCATATTGCGCAATTTTAAACAATGATCAAAATAATTATTTAATATAATTTGAGACTATTTTGATTGTTCATAAAGAGCAAAGGGACAATTTTGATAATTTTCTCAAAAAAAATTATAATATAAATATTTATAGTTATCCTACAAATTATCGTTAAGGATCTTATATGTTATTACAAAAATTGGTCAGTGTGCAAGTATTTGGGGGCTACACCTGCACCCTATAATATCAGAATCCATTACAATACAACCTTCACACATAAGTATCAATCCTCACATATAAAATGGCAGCATATTGTGAAAAACTGATACCAGAATTGGACCAACTTTCTGAGCATATTTCTTTTTCCTCTTTGAGGCAAGCTCTGTTGAGCCCAAATTCATGGTAGAAGGGATTTTTTCCCCCCACAGTGCACTGACCCTAAAACTTTAGAACACAAGAAATTTCTGCTGGTTTTCCAGCTAATTGTGCAAGAGTGAAAATCATCACACATTAGGCAGGGGAAAAGACAATACGAATATAATTCACATAGGTAAGCAGAATCCAAACAGAACAAATGACGGCTCTCAGCAGCACAAAAGGTGTCCAGTTGCAGAAGAGCACATTTGTTAGCTGAAATCCTCAAGGAAAGAACAATATGGAGGACTTTTGTTGCAGCTGTACATGATTAGTGCCACTTGCAGTGAAGAATATTGAATTATCCAGCTCCATAGCAGAGCCTGATTAGAAAACTGAAGACAAGAGAACAAAATAGGCAAGCACATCAAAGAAACACTACTATTTATACGTAATTTTAGTGCCATGCTTAATGGCCCAGCCAAAACTTCCGAAAACTGAATCCAAGAGAGCAAAATAGGCAAGTATCAGAATGTTTTCAGAGGACCATTTGAGAAGAAATTTGTTGATAACTAACCTCCATAGCCTGACTGCATGTTTTATGTGAAGTAATTAGTTGAAATGAGAACCTGCTAACCCATATAACAACAATTACATAAAGCTGAAGACATAAACCTCGAGTTATGATGCACCGACACTTCTCCTCGAAGAGGCGTGCAATGTCCGACACATATCCGACACGACACACGTCCGACGCCCCTATACGTGTCAGACACGCCAAAAACGTATCCGATTAAAAAATATAAATACAATTTGGACACGCATGTCCGACACACTTGTCTTGAATATTTATGAATTATTTTAAATATAATTTCTTATATTTAAAATATTTATTTATATACAATATAAAAACTAAATTTCTTATTTCTTATCCACACCACCAAATCAATTGTCCGCACTCAATACCCCATTCATAGAATATTCTCATTTTCATTTCTCTTTGACGGATTGCAACTTTAGTTTCATAACAATGTCCGATGTCATCTCAACATCAACATTTGATGTCGTTACAACATCGACATTTCAAAACCATCTCCACATCACAGTTTGACACTGTCTTGACATTGATGCTTGACGCTAGCAATTTCTACAGCCACAACTTGACAGCTCATCTTTGTCTGACATCTTTTTAACATTGACAACCAACGCCTCTCAACATAGACGACAAACGCCATCTTGACATTGACGCCCGATACTTACTGCATAACGTCAATGCCCGACTCTCAATAGCATTGCCGTCTCCTCTCTCAATGCTTGATACATAGCATCGACACCTGACTTTTGACATCCTAGTATTAATCATTTTAAATACAAATTATAGTTAAATGACTTATTATTTCTAAATTAATTTTAATATTATACTAATTCAATTTTTATACATTATTTTTTAAATATAAAAATTATAATACCGTGTCTAACCCATATCCATGTCTTATATTTTCAATAACTGATGTGTCCTGTGTCTATGTTGTATCCATGTCATCGTGTCGTATTTGTGCATCATAGACCTCAAGATTGATTATTAGATCATCAGAACTTCATTCTTGACAAATTTATAATCAACAGTGTAGTTCAACGAGACGAACCAACAATAACAATAATGTCAAGATTTGAGTTCCAATGTTCCTAAATGAAGCATTTGAAATCGTAATTAGAAACTTCCTGAATCAATTTGGGAGGGAAGAAGTAAGAGGGAGTGGAGTCAAATTTCCTCCAAATTTTGTGTTCATGGGCAGAAGCAACATCTTGATGAGATGTATCTAATGATTCCAAGATCATTCAGATCTATAATTCAGTAAAACATTGAGATCCCCAAAGAAATCTCAAATGATCAAAGGGGCTTCTCAAACTGTCCGAAGGAGTGTCAAAATTTTTGACAAAAAATGATCAGAAAATATTTCTATACATTTAAAAAGAAATTTTGACAAGGATAAATCTAGGGTTCGTGGAGAATTTCAGAGCCCTATTTCTCAATCTAATGACAACAAACAATCGATGTTTGATATTTATAAGCTACCAGCATTTGACACCAATCTATCAAGTCGCCCCTCATATCAAAAGAATGACCCAACTGATCGTCAAAGGTCACAAGAATTTCAACATTCCCAGTCTATTGTTGTACAATGCCTAAAAAAGAAAAACATCTGAAACATGTCTTCCAGTCATCAGATCTCCCCTCTTATCAGGATAATGACCAAGTCAATCGTCATTCAACTTATGAGATTCTCAGTTGACCATCGCATAACACCTGCTAATGAACAACATCCATCAACCAAAAACGCCTAACAACTGCATCCCATCCGCTCGGTCTCCGAACAAGCCAACCACTTATCCTGATGATAAATTCAGCACCTGAAGGCTTTTATTACTACCACAGCAAGCGATATCTTCAAAATTTTAAATTTATGATATTGTATTAACGTCTTCTCCAATTATAGGCAAGAGCCTCTTTTTAACTCTTTGGCTCATATCAGTGGAGTCGTTTTAACTAGGCTAATCCCCAAAATTTCTACGTGTTTTATGTGTTGCTAACTTGCTATCAACCATATGTGCGTGGGATTTATAATGCTAAGATGATAAAATCTCCTACCATCATGAATATCCAGCAGACAAAAAATATTCCTTTGTCAAATAATGCATTTTAATAAGCTTGATGAGGAGTGTTGGATGCAAAACATAAATGCCGAACATGCTCAATGCATCTAGAATTATTGAGGATCTATATAAGCCTCTCACCAAGAAAGTGAGCAGCAATATCACAATGAGTGACGTAATACTCTTTCTAAAGTAGAGATCATCTCAAAATGCAAATTATGAGTCAGTTGAGACCTACCATGAATAGATTAGCTAGTTATCAATTATGACCCCTAGCACACCAAACAGATCCATACATCTGAGGAACAACATAATAGATAGATTGTTGACAAAACTAAGATGGTTTTGGAGAAAAGCCTAAACAAATTATAATATTGTAAAGTACCTGAGGAATTAATTCTGGAAGTCCACTCTGTTTGGTAATCCTTGCGACCTAAATGAACAGTTTATGAAAGCACAAATTAAGTTAAAGTAAGCAAAATAACGGAAGAGGAAAATTCTGCAAGTTGGACTAAGACGCTTCAAATCACCAGCTAGTCGAAAAAAAGGGACCATAAAGAAACATGCACCATGAAGCCTCATTTATTGACAACTTAGTTTATCAAGCAGAGCAAACTACATAATATATGAATAATGCAAGAATCCAAATTTGGGTTTCAGCATATTTCTTATGTAAATCTAAATAAATTGCCCAAGGAACCTTGATTTCGCTATCATGACAGAATTTCCCAAAAAAAAATCAAATTTGTAAAAAGGTTCCAACTATGGTAATAAAAAATTGGTATGTACAGTGAAGATAAATGTGAAAGATCCGATCTATGGGTTATTTAAGTGAAACACGGAACTAAAAAAGACATAACTATCAAGTTTGATGAGTATACTAATCAAGAAGGTTTTTGCGAAAACTTATTAGAGCCATGTTTAAGCCTAGTTCTAAGTCCAAGTCAAACCAGAAGTCTAACTTAAAGTTCGGGCCTATTTGGCACTAGTTTTTTTTCCCCCTCTTTTTATTTTGTTTGGTTAATGTTCTAAATGTTCTGGTTTTTTTTTTTTTGGAAAACAAAGCAGTTTATTTTCCAAAACACTTAAAAATAGCACTCCGGTGTTTTCATTATCTTCAAAACATGTACTCTCTGTTGACGCATATTTTCACATTGACCCGACCCCGATCGAGCCTGAATGGACTGGACCGCACTCGATCGAAGGTCGTCGAAGCGAAATTGACCCAAATTAAACCCTAATTTAATTAAATTCAATTCAATTTAATTAAATTGAAATCAAATCAAGTCGAATCGAACCCATTCGAGCTTCGTCGAACCAAATTCGAAACAATTCGGCATCGATTTGAGCCCAATTTTGTAAAATTGGCTCGATCTGACCCATTTCGGCTCGAATCAACTCTAATCGATTCAAATTGGGTCCAATTCAGATCCAATTTTAGCCCAATTCATCAAGTATTGATTCAATTCAAATCCCAAGTCAAGATTTGAATCGAATGGCTTCGATTTCCTCTAGAATCCCGCTCTGTTTCCCGTCAAGTCGTCTGACTTCCGCGGCTGTAGCAGAAAATCCACTCGAGTGTGATTTTTTCGCGTGTAGGAGCGGGAGACGGAGAGGGGAGCACTATTCGGCTCCCCTTGTGCTGTCCATCCCGACTCAGAGAGGAAGGAGAGCGAGAGGAAAGGCTCCAGGCGGAACCCCTGCCCACGCCGAAGCCCATGTTCGAGACGTCCCAGTCGCGCGGAACTCAAGTCCGACTCCACCTACACATTCGGCCTCGTCTTCTAGGAGCTCTACCTCCCTCACCCGCCAGACCTCCTGAAGCCGCGACACTGATCTGATCCGAAGACCTCGATTCCACCCAGTTTGCAATCCGTATGGCATTTCTTCTGTAGAAAGGTTTCTACTCCTTTCTTCTTCAACTCCGACGAGTTTGTAGCGACTTGGAGTATGTTGGAAGCTTCTAAACAGCAAGGGAAGGCTTCGAAACTATCCAAACAGCGGTTTGGAGCCTTCAAAACGCCTTGGACAGCGACAACGACGTCCGGAGAGGCTTGGACAGCGATCCGAAGCTTGGACAACACTTGGAACTTGGATTGGAGCTTGGACAGTGAGCCGGAACTTGGATAAGAGCGCTAGGACAACCCAAAAGAGATAAAACACTAAAATTTAGGAAAAGCCCTAAGGTCCCCTAGTTGTTGATGTGTGGTTGATGCCCCCAAGCCCTAGGTCCTTAGAAAACTTCAATTTTTGCTCTCCCGAAATCCTTCGTTGGATGTCCTCTTCGCAAAACAATTGAAATTTGGTGATTTTCATTTGTTGGCTATTATGTGAGAGCCCGGAGAGGATTTCGAAGCGTATGGAGGTGTTGGATTGGTGTCCAACACCTCCCAAATTGTATGATTTTTACATTCATGCACCTCCTCCATCACCTATGATTGAACCTTAGGTTAGGCCATTCTATTTTACCTAGAAGTTGAATGTTAGGATGTAGACTTTTCTTTACAACGTCGCATGCTAGGTTAGGTTCCTTAGAATGACATATTGTGACAATATTAACATGCAAGTGTAGGAACTCTGTTAGACCGGTCCACTGGACCGGTCCACTGGACCGGTCCAGGCGGGACCGGTTCACGAGCAGAAATCGCAAACAGGCGGAGAAAGCTTCCGCCTGGGCGGAAGCCGCGCGTGACGCATGCCTTGCGGGACGGTTTTTGGAAGGTTTTTGAATGGATTTTAGGAGGGAAATTGATTGTAGGGATTGTTTAGGAAATTCCTTTTGAATTGTATGCATTAAATAGTAGATTTTCCTAGGTTTTGAGTATCTTGAATTTGGCTGAAATTTGAGATCGCGTAGATTTAGGTTTTCTTTGGGCTCTAGCGGCGTCTAGAGATTTGGGAGAGATCGATCCTCCTCTCGAATTGAGGATCAATTGTATCTTTGCTGTTTTATTCATCTACTAGTGAAATACAAGAGTTTTCCTATGAATTTCTCTCAGTTTTGTACAGTTTTTCCGCTGTTTTTACTGTTTTTCCTGCTCCGGACAGCAGTATTTCGTGGAGATTTGCTGTAAAGGTGAATAGGAAATATTTGATTTCAAGTGTTTCCTATCAAATTGGTACCAGAGCGTCGATTTGGGACCACCGACGGCTGAAATTTTGAAATTTCAGCAAGTTTATCTTTTCCGGAAGAAGATTTTTTTTGATCCGTTAGAAGAAAGATGGCCGGAAAGAAGGTGGAAGTATTAGAAGGCGAGTTCGGACAACTGAAGACAGATCTGGAGGGAAAGTTCCTGGAAATCTCCACCAACAATGACAGGTTGGAAGGGAGGTTCGCGGCTTTGGAAGAAATGATGAAAAACTATTGGAGATGAAGACATATCCGGAGACATCGGAAGTGAGAGAGACTACTGACGGCCTTGGCGTAGGAGGAAATCCAAACCCAATCCGGGGGAGGAGGAATCCGGAGGCGGAGTTTCTTGAAGGGGACGACGACATGCCACCTCTAGAGCCACTCTCTAGAGAGGAGATGAGTATGGGAAATGACCGTCGAGGTGCTGATTTTCAGCGTCGAGGTGGTGATTTTGGAGGCAGGCGGGGGGAATATGAAGGTAGTGCAGATTTTGGAGAAAGGAGAGAAGAGTATCAGCGTAGAGGTGCTGAATTTCAGCGTCGAGGTGCTGATTTTGAAAGAAGAAGGGGGGATTATGACGATGAACTCGGATACCAGCGTCGGAGGGAGGACCGGGACACTTGGGGAGCACCTCATCTTCGAGGAATGGGAGTTTATGGAGAGTACCGGGGCAACAGAAGGGATCCGAAGGTGAGGAAGTTGAAGATGCCCATCTTTGAGGGGGAAGATGGCCATGGCTGGATATACAAGGTGGAGCGTTACTTTGCAGTCAACGGGTTGACAGATGATGAGAAGCTGACGGCGGCAGGATTGTGTCTGGAAGGGAAGGCGTTGGCATGGTATCAGTGGCGAGACAGGAGAGAGCCTATCCGGAGCTGGAGAGAGTTCAAGGATTGTTTATTAGAGCGTTTCCGAGCCGATGGGGGAGGAGACTTCTATGAACAATTCTTTGCTTTGACGCAGGAGGGGACTGTGGCCGATTACCGGGATAGATTTGAGTACCTGGCAAGCAGATTGGATCACATTTCTGAGTCTGCCTTAGAAGGGAACTTCATGAAGGGGCTGAAACCAGAGATCCGAACAGCAGTCAGGATACTGGAGCCGAGGAACCTGGGAAAGGCTATGGAGCTGGCGCAGTTGGTAGAAGATCAGAAGAAAGCAGAAAGAGGGGCTCGAGGAAACTGCTCAAGAGCCTCTTACAGGACGACAACCACTCTTCTAGCACCCAAGAGGCCTGCATCAGGCAACAGTAATGAGACCACCCGAGAGAAGCCAGTAGGAGGAGGGAGTGGGGAAAATTTCAAAAGACTGACAGAGAAGGAGATGCAGGATAAGAGGACAAAGGAGTTGTGCTTTAGATGCGATGAGAAGTACATGCTAGGGCATAGGTGCAAGGACCGAACTCTTCAAGTTCTCCTTGTCTGTGAAGATGAGGAAGACGAGGAGGGAGGTGGGAGCAGATCTGAAGAGAAGGAAAAGTTACACCTGGATGTGGCAAAAGTTTCTCTGAACTCTGTAGTGGGATTCACTCCGAGTCACACTATGAAAGTGAAAGGAGAGATAGCTGACCGTGAGGTGGTGGTGCTAATTGATAGTGGGGCTACCCACAATTTCATTTCCACTCAGGTCGTCAACCAACTAGGAGTGAAATTGGTGGACACCGGTTGTTATGGGGTGATGATGGATACAGTGAAGGTGGAGAAAGGCCAGGGAATCTGTAAAGGAGTGGTGTTGACCATCCAGGGGATTCAAGTAAGGGAGGACTTTCTCCCACTAGAGTTGGAAAGCACTGATGTCATCCTGGGGATGAAGTGGTTACAAACCTTGGGGAAAACCAGGGACAATTGGGGAGCACTCACGATGGAATTAATGGTGGAGGGGAGAAAGATGGTTATAAGGGGAGATGCAGGGCTATCCAAAGCCACGAAATCACTTAAGACCATGGTTAAGGACATACAAGAGGTGGGGGAAGATTATTTGGTGGGACTACACAAGCTGGATGTGATCAGGATGGAGGAGGAAGGGGATGTTTCTCTTTCCATGCAGCCCTTCGTTCAGCAATACAGTGAGGATTTTCAGTCACCTCAAGGATGGCCACCTCCGCGGGAACACGAGCATATTTCCACCTTGAGGACAAAGTGGATCTTTGGGAGGGGAGTATTGTTAGACCGGTCCACTGGACTGGTCCAGCCGGTCCAGGCGGGACCGGTTCACGGGCAGAAATCGCAAACAGGCGGAGAAAGCTTCCGCCTGGGCGGAAGCCGCGCGTGACGCATGCCTTGTGGGACGGTTTTTGGAAGGTTTTTGAATGGATTTTAGGAGGAAAATTGATTGTATGGATTGTTTAGGAAATTCCTTTTGAATTGTATGCATCAAATAGTAGATTTTCCCAGGTTTTGAGTATCTTGAATTTGGCTAGGGCCACAAACGAGGAAAAATGGTGGTTAGTATAGAAATATATATATGCATTTTTGCGCAAGTGACCATGTCTAGAAGGGGGTAAAATAATTCATGATTATTCTAATAATGTTTGCTTGCAGGCGCTGCTTAAAACCCCCCCAAGAGGCATGACCAATAGGGTAGAAGCAGGTGCTTGACACTCTAAGTGCTAAATAAATTTTGAATGCAACGTGACTATCATATAAACTGTTTTTTAGCTCTGTTTTGTAGACTTGTATTTTTCTTTTTCTATCATGTATTTGATTATATTTAGGATGTAAAACTTGTGAAGTTTAAACTAGAAGAAAGGATGGATCGAGGAAAAATGTACTTATTTAGAGGTGAAGCCCAAAGATCCATTTGAAATGCTAAAGCTTGAAGCCCCCCACTGAGTCTATAATATGTAAACTGGGTTGTATAATGGCAGACAACTCAGCTGTCAAATTTGTTTGTAATAATTGGGACATTACTTGTACTTTCATTTTGGCTTATATATAAGTATGTGTTGTTTGTTTACTGGGTGCGTATTAGAAAAGCATGCCTTTTTCTCAGGTTTATTCTATTGTTTTGTTTAGGAGTGGCCTAGACCTGTGATACGATAGGCTCTTAGAATAAATTAAATTTTCTACTCCTTAAATTGTAAGCAACCTAAAATCAATCTAGGTTCCATGTCTTTTAAATAAGAAAATTGCATGGCTCCCTTTCAAGGACCTAAGTTTTCCAAAAATTGAAAATAAACATGAATAGCCCAAAAAAGTGTCTCATGTATAAAATCCCTCACTTAAGGACTAGATAACAAAAAGTCTGCATTCTGCATGCCCTACATATATAGGCATCTTGGTCTCAAAGTCAAGTTGTAAGCCGTACTTCCTAAATAAAAACAGTCATCCACTTTATATTTGCATTAAGACTGGACGACATGATTTTAAAAGCGATTAGATGGGTGTAGCTGGTAGTCCTTTTCAAGCAGGACAATAAATCCAGAGGTTGGGCAGGTTATGCCTCATGTGAGGTGTAGCTTGTAAGTCCCTTTTGCATTCCATTAGACTTAGGTTCGAGGCACTATCTATCGGTAGTCTTCGCTTTAGTTTTAAGATCCGAGACATTGGTTGATTCTAAATCACCCTATAAGCCCTCACATTCTGAGCAATTTCTTCAATAAGTGTTGTTGGAATGTAAGTCCCAACATTCTAATAAAAATATTAACTTGAACAAAAATTAGACTTAAAAAACGTAAAGTCCAACATAGAATAGTCCAATCGCCACTGAGATTTTTTAGAATCAAGTGCTCCTACTTCACCTCCCTTGGTTCTCATTTCAAATCTAATTCTAAGTTGATCTTTTCACCTCCTTGAAATTCCTAAAGGCCAAAAATCCTTTAAACAAGACTTTCATGGATTTAAAAAAATAGGCTTTAACCAATATTTAAATGACTTCCAAAAGAAAAAATCACTAGTTTAATCAAAAGTCTTCTCAAGTCAAAGCTTGAGATGTAACCATAGGGGCTTGCCCCTATGGAACATCTGTACCCCAGAAATAAATAAACCCCATTCGACCAAACATCGAATGGGGGAATCTCTGTTTTAAATTGTAAATTTTATCATTAAGTCCATAAAAAAAATGATATTTTTACCCTTCGGGATAATATATCATCATTTTTATGTCGTGCTCAATCATAAAGTATGCAATCCGTTTGAGGACTACAAAAATTCTCCAACACTCTCCATTATCTGACCTTGCACATAATACCGGCCAATCTTGCACCTATCTTTGGCCAACCCCCCCCCCCAAGGATCATCATTGCCACCCTTTTGGTCGCCGTCACTATCACCATCATTGCCACTGATGACCAACCTACTGTCATCACTATTGGTCATCGCCACCCCTCCCTCTTCCTTGACACCATCCCTCATCCACCACCACCACCCCAACATAAATTAACTCATTCAATACAACAACAACAACATCAAGTCTTTATCCCACTATGTGGGGTCAGCTACATGAATCATTTTTCTCCATAAAACATTCTCTAAATCAACTTATCCAATATTTAATAAAAATAAAAATAAAAATATATTATATTTAAGATATCAAAACAGTCTACGCAAGCCTGAACCTTTGAGCGAGTTTTTCCTCTAGGGTTTCCTCCTAAACCCTAGTTTGCTTTTTTTGCGCCGCCCTCTCCGGCCAGGGGGCCTCTCCCCTATGGCTGCTGCTGCTTCCTCGCCGCTTCTACCTCCCGCTACTACATCGCCCACCCGTGCTGCTGTTCTTCCTCTCTGGAAGAACCTTCTCACCACAACACCCCAAGTCTCCACCAACTTTTCCCACTCGCTCTCCTTCATCCCAACCAACAATTTTACCGCCAACTTCACCACTGACCAATTTGTCGCTAGAGCACCAGAATGGGCTTTATCGCTGGTAGGCTACTCTATCGGGAAACGCCCTTTCTACGAAGCCCTTCTAGCGACGATCAAAAAGACATGGCAGCTCAAAGGAGAACTTTCCCTTCTCACCCTGGACGATGGTTTCTTCTTGCTCAAGTTTACTGCACTTGAAGACTATGAGCATGCATGGACAGGGGGCCCCTGGTTTTTCTTTGGGAAACCGTTCATTTTGCAGAAATGGAGTCCTGATTTTGTTCCTAAGCGCGAGGAATTCCCCTCCATACCTCTCTGGGTTAAAATCTTAAACTTGCCGCTATCTCTTTGGACACCAGAAGGTATTTCTAAACTTGCTAGTTGCATTGGTATCCCCATAGCAGTAGATGCTCTTACAGCGGCTAAAACTCGTCTCACATTCGCGCGTGTATGTGTGCAAGTTACTAGCTCTTCCCCTTTGCCTGAAGAAATCTACTACTCTGTTGATGGCAAAGTCACTCCGCTTCGTGTGGCTTATGATTGGAAACCTGAACATTGTTCACAGTGCGGTTCTATTATGCACCCCCCCACTCTCTGCCCTAAAGACCCCATTTTGAAACCTACTGTCAACACCCAGCCCAGGGGACGCAGTTCCAGTAGGAAACCTCGACCATCTCCTCCGCCCAGGCTCAATATTCCAAAACCCACACAGCCCCTCAAGGTGAACAGCTCGGTCACCACTCTCATACCCACACAAATTCTCACTAACAATAATATTGTTGGCCCAATTCTCCCAAACCTGAACTCACCCTCCTGCGAAGTGCAGGAAAATCCTGAACCCTCTTTTAAAACCAAAGACCCACCTATAAACACAGCCAATAAATTCCAAACTCTAACCGACCTAGATAAATCTGATGAGATTCAACCTCAAAGTTCAATACAAGGCCTAAATCTCAGTAACATGGTCAATGCCAATTCTGAAAATACCAATCTCACTCTCAATCACAACACCCCACCCCACACATCTCCTTGTCACCATCAACCTAATATTCCCTCAACTTCTAATGATACCAGCAGCTCTACATCCAATACTCCAAAAGTCCAACATACTAGCAATCAAAATCAAAAACAAACTAGAGGCAAGACCGGGAAAAAAGCCTCTAACTCCAACAATAAAACCCAATGACCCTCCCCAATTTTGCAGCATGGAATATTAGAGGGTTTAACAACCCTGTCAAAGTCAAAAGCTGCAAAAATCTTGTTCAATCCCACAATCTTGACCTCCTTTTTATCCTTGAAGCTAAAATAACCCCTAATAATCTCCATAATGACTGGTTCTTGGCCAATCACCAAATTTTCCCTATAGAAGGTAATTGTGACAATTTTCAGGTTTCCAACCCGGGCCGTATTTGGGTTAAGTGGAACATGGGTGCACTAAACTTTGCACCTCTTTTTGTGACTAATCAACTCATCCATGGCACTATCACCACTAAGGCTAATGCTACCTGTTCTGTAACTGCTGTCTATGCTAGTAATTCTTATTCTGAGAGGCAATCTCTTTGGAATGATATTCAAAAGTTAGCTGGTTCTATTAACTCCCCTTGGGCTATTTTGGGGGATTTTAATTGCTGCCGTGAGCTGGAAGAAAAAATTGGAGGTACTCCTTTGACCGTCTCTAAGATGGGAGATTTCAATAATATGGTTTTCAATGCAGGGCTTTATGATCTTTCCTCTGTCGGGCATTATTTTACTTGGCATAACCAGCAGCCTCAAAACCCAATTCACATTAAACTAGACCGTGTCCTAGTTAATGACAATTGGCTCTACTGCTTTCCCAGCTCTTTCTACAAAATTGCAGACCCGGACTGCTCTGATCACTCCCCCCTCATCCTTACTTGCTCCTCTGACAACAAACGTGGCCACCGCTTCTTATACAAAAATTACTGTACCAAGTTCCCTGAATTTTGGACTTGCCTTTTGGAGGTTTTTTTCCAAACCAATGAGAGCAGTCCTCTTAGCTCCTTCAACTTCAAGCTCAAAACTCTGAAGAATGCTATGAAACACAAAAGCTGGACCAATGCCAACCAGATTCAAAGAGACATTGATAATCTCAAAGATCTTCAACACTCTGTTATGTCTCAAATTCAAAACAACCCTCTTGATCCTATCTTGAATGGCAAGCTCAACCAAATTAATTCAAACCTTGCTTTTTACCAGAATGCACTCTCTAGATGGATTATCCAAAGAGCCAAGATTAAGTGGCTTACCCATGGTGAAGACGATTTGAAGTTTCTCTATTCCAAAATCAACATCACCAATAACTATAATAGGATCAAGGCTATCTCAAATGACCAGGGCACTTACACTAAGCATGCTGACATTGCCAACGTTTTTATAAACCACTACAAGAATCTCTTCAATACTACTGCTTCCAACCACTTGGCATCTGACATCCCTGCTGGGAGACTGATCCCAGCTCACCTCACTTCATCACTCATTGCTCCGGTTACTAGGGAAGAGATTAAAAACATAGTTTTTTCTGGCAATTCTAACACTGCCCCTGGCCCTGATGGCTTCACATTCGACTTTTATAGATCCACTTGGAATGTCTTACAGCATCAACTCTGTAGAGCTGTCACTTCTTTCTTCACCACTGGTTTCATGCCCAATCAGATAAAAGCAACTGCTATTGCCCTCATCCCAAAGCAAACTCATGCTACCAGTGTCAAAGATTATAGACTCATTGCTTTGTGCAATGTCATTTACAAAATCATTGCTAAAATCATTGCAAATAGGATGAAGTTGGTGATGCCGCACATCATCCACCCTAGCCAAGGTGGTTTCATACACAAAAGAATTATTTCTGATCATATCATTTTGGCAACTGATATCCTTGGAAGGTTTAACCTTAAAGCCAGCCACAAATACTTATGTGCCAAGTTCGACATTACCAAGGCTTTTGACATGGTGTCTAGAGACTTTCTCTACAAAAGATTAGAAGATAAAGGATTTCCTAGCTTGTTCATTTCTTGGATCAAAGCTTGCACCTCCAATGTACACTTTTCTATCTGCATTAATGGGGTGCTTGAGGGCTATTTTAACTCTACTTCGGGTATTAGGCAAGGTTGCCCCCTTTCACCCTACCTCTTTGCTATCATAATGGATGGTTTGTCCTCTTTATTTGATTGTGCTACTGCTAGCAACTCTCTCCAGGCTATCAAAGCTGGTAGGTGTGAGGTTTCCCACCTCATGTTTGCTAATGACCTCTTAGTGTTTTGCAACGCCACTGTGAGGAATGCCCATGCTATTAACTCCATTCTGGAAAATTTTGCTACTGTCACTGGTCTCCATGTGAACCCTCTTAAAAGCTCTATTCTACTCTCTAAAAACACTATGGCTGCTGATGATATCTGTAATATCCTTAACATCCAGCAATCCTTTCCGCCTATTAAATACCTGGGTTTACCTATTTTCTATAGGAAACTGAGACTAAATGACTTTAATCCTCTAATCCAAAGAATTACTTCTCAGTTAGAGGGCTGGAAAGCAAAAATGTTATCTTTAACTGGGCGTGTGCAGTTTATTAAATTCACTATCTCTAACACGTTGGCATACTGGATTCGTGGCTCTATATTACCTAAAGGTTGCTGTAAGCAAATTTCTAGGTTATGCTCTAGATTTACCTTCTTTGGGAATATTCAAGCGAGGAAGCTTGTTACAGTGTCCTGGAGTAAAACTTGCTGTCCCAAAATTAATGGGGGCCTGGGTATCCCTTCTATCAACTCTCTTAAGCATAGCTATGCTTGCTCTACCATTTGGAGATTCTTAAATGCTGATTCTCTTCTCTTTTCCTGGTGGAGAGCTAATTATCAATCACTTTGGAAGCCTAATACCAAAAGCAACTCTCATTACTGGAATCATTTATGTGTTAAAGCTAATGAGATCAAAAACAGCCTTACTCTCTCCGTTGCTGCTTCTAGTAATCTGTCTTTCCTTTGGGATCCTTGGTGCTGGGGCAACTCAGTGGCTGATCATTTGAAGAGCATGAACAACACTTCCAGTTACTACTCTCTCTTTGACTGTACTGTCTCTCAGCTCATTTTAGCTGATAACTGGAACCTTCCCCAATGCTTCGATACCCAAATGGCTGCAGTTATACATTCTGTTCCTATTGATTCCTATTTTGAGAATCACCTCTGGAACAATAAGCATAACCCAACCTTTAATGACTTTAATACCCAGTTTTATGAAAATCTGAATGTGGTTCCTTGGCATAAGTATATTTGGCATAAGCACAATGCTCTCCGTTTCACGGTATATGCTTGGTTGATGTTTAATGGGGGCTTAAAAACAGCGGATGTCCTTGCCGTTCGGGGTATATCAATCCCTAATACTTGTTGTTTCTGTCACATTGATAGGGAGTCTATTACCCACCTATTTTATGAATGTTGTTACACTTTTGACATTGCAAGAGCTCTTTTTCCCTGGATGCATAATCTTTTTATGAGGCCAAATTATCATCAGGTTTTTGATAGCATTTATGAGCAAGGCTTCATTGCTAAGACTAAAAACCAATACCTTCTTATGGCTGCTGCCTCAATTTACTCTATTTGGAGAGCAAGAAACGACAGATTATTTGGTGGCATCATTGACAGCAAAGACACTATCATTGCTAAAATCAAGAAAGCGGTGATGTTAAAAAATCTGAGATGGAATCAGTAAATCTGTTAGTATTTGGGCTCTGGGGTGTTTCTGTGGCACCGCTTGGTTCTATGCTGACTTTCTTTTTGAAGCCTAGCGGGTGTTTCTTCATTGTTATGGAGGTGCTGTTCATTATGCTGGAGGCTGGGAATATTTTTGACAGGACGATGATGAACGCTGAACCGGTTTTCAGCTGCCCCTTGGATGGCCTTCTGGGCAACCAGGGGCTATGCTCATATCATGACCAAAACGTATTTTTGACCCATTCGAGTACTGAGCATTTTTCTGAGTCCTTAGCTTTTTGCCAAGCTGTCCTTTTTGCTTCAATTCCCTATACAAATGTATTTTCTCTTCTTTAGAATCCATAATCTCTTTTTGTTGTTTGAGATTTTGGATTATAGTTTTTGATTCTTTTACTTTCTTGTAATCGTTTTAGCAATGAGATGGGCTTCTCACCCCAAATTTTCCCAAAAAAAAAAAAAAGATATCAAACATTTTTTATATCAAATTAAAAGATAATAAATAAATAAAATAAATAAAAAAAAAATAGAAAGTGATCCCATATGACATTTACATTCTGGTCAATCATAAGTGGTTAAATAAGTCCATGAAGTATAATCAGCTTTATAAGAGAACACATAATTGGTTGTATGATAAAAAGAGAGTTCTAGAAGTGATTTAAATTGTAAAAAAAAAAAAAAAGATCTAAACTTTAAAATAAGAGCAATCAGATTATTCAAATCCCTATTTAAGCTATTGAGTTGACACCAAAACAAGAAGAGCCTACTCTGCCAGACTAAGGAAGCTTGGAAAGTAGCTTTAATAAACTAAAGGATATGCTGACTAATCACAATGAACAGATGGTCATACAAAAGACAATCCTTCAAAAAAAAAATATAGGAAATAATCGCATAAACGGATAAACGATTGGCAATCTCGCCAAGTAAGTTTTGAGGATTTAATGGAGTTAAAAAAAAAAAACACCCTTGATTGAATAGTAGATGAAAGAAAATAGCAAGATACAATTAATCCTCAATTCGAAAGAAGGATCTATCTCGCTCACATCTCTAGACGCGGCTAGAGCCCAAGAACACCAAAGCACCACAAAAATTCAAAAAACTCAAGATAACCTTAACCCTAATCCAACCCTACTGCATAAAGCATACAAAATAACTCTCAAAAGGACTAAACAGCCCTCCTAATTCAAATTTTCCCTCTTTTATCTCTCTCTACTAAAGTTGTGGGCCCCACAGGAGGCGAGACGGGGGCAGGCCCAAGCGTTGGGTGGGCTGGACCAATCCCTCCTGGACCGGGTTATCAGAAATCCCCATCATCAGTTGTGGGAAAGATCTTATGTTCCCTAAGGAGGTTAATAAGGGGGCATGAATATACCAATTGGAGATGAGGAGGATGATCATATCCAATTAAGAAGCCCACCTTATCTCAAGTTTGACTCCAGTTAAAAGCTACTCTTATGACAATTATGTCGAAATAGAAATGGCAGACATCTGGTACCTGATGTTCAAGACTTCTTTTTACAAAAATAGTTAAACAAGCATATAGCATTTGCTCGGCTCAAATTGTCTTCACATGCTCACAAATGAGGAACTATATGTCCAGGAGACATGACCTATCTAGAATGGTATGTCTACAATTATTATTCCATCAGCCAAAAGGAAGAAAAGTGGAACCCGTGATAGCAACTGAGACAGAGATGAATAAACTCTGCAATTTTACACCAGAGTTTTGTGGGCAAGCATTTGCCTTGGACATATCTATCTTCATCAAGCAAGTTGCGAGACTAAATGAGACATTCTGACAAGAAATAAAAAGCTATCTAATGTACTTAATTATGGAGGCCAAATCCAATGTCATTGCAATTGAAGAAAAAAAATACCCTCAAGCCTAAATCAAAAGATAAAAGTACCATGATAAAAAGAAAATGGCCACTAACTATAAATTCAAGGGGCACACCAAATAAAATTATTGAAAGCCACGAAAGAAGAAGCAAGTTATGCCTGTCATTATACAGAAATCATGGAACTTGATGAAGCAGAGAGGACAACGCCCAAGATTTGTTCGATGACTCCTAGACTAGATCTTGAACAAGTCAAGGAGGGTCTCTTTTGCCTGAACATTCAAGTCAAAACAACTGTCGATTCAATCATATTTTACACCAGGAGCAAAAATTACCTGATTACTTAAGCCTTGGCATAGAAGTTTTGCCTAGACAAAAGTCAAGGTAGATTTAAAACGAGGTGAAGTACAAGGTAGCAATAGTGTACCTTCATTCATCTTCTCAATCACAACACATCTCATAGATAAGGTCTCGCAATTCCTTCGGTTATTTTATTCCTGGAAGCCCTTGCTCCACAAGATTACTATCAAGAAAATGTATCCACTACCGAAGTTCAAAGACTTGATTGATCAACCGCAAAAAGCCAAAAAGCCAAATACTTCCTCCAAGCAAAATCTGAAGTCAAGCTACCACCAAATCCAAGTGCGGAAGAACTCATCAAAGGCAAATTTCATTGTTGACGAATATTTTCGCACCGACCCGACCCCGATCGAGCCCGACTAGGCTCGATCGCGCTCGATCAACTCGGTCGATCGACGTCGAGACAAATTCGACTCAAATTGGACTCCAATTTAATTAAATTAAATCAATTTAATTAAATTAAAATTAAATCAAATCAATTCAGACCCCGTCGAGCATCGTCGAACCTAATTCGACGTGATTCGACACCGATTCGAGTTCAATTTTATGGAATTAAGTTGGTCGAACCCAATCGGACCCAAACCGACCCAAATCGGTTCGGGTCGAGTCCAATCTCGACTCAATTTCGACCCTAGCTAATGAGATCATAAGCTGATTTGATTTCCAAAAATCAAATTTCTTGATCTAGGGTTGAGATCTCTTCTCAAATCCCACTCAATTTCACTTCAAGTGGGCAGCCAAAATCTACTCAAGTAGATTTTCCCTCGTTACACGGAACGAGGAAGGGAGATGGGACGGAACGGGCGGCTATCCGCTCGGTGCTTGCGTCCCTAAGGAAAGGAGATGGAATGGGGAGCCTCATTCGGCTCCCCTGTTGTTTTCTCCTTTCGTGCCCATCCCGACGCAGAGAGCGAACGAGCGAGAGAGGAGCGGGATTCAGCTCCCGCGTGTGTTCCGTCCCGAACAGAGGCTGCGACGGACAGTTCTCGCGCCCGAGCTCCCTTCCTCACGTGCGGAATACCTCCCCGACTCCGCCTGGACCCTTGGCCGAACCCTCCGAGAGCTCCGTCCCTCTCATCTGCCGGAGCTTTTGAGATCTCAAGCTCCAGGAAGCCTCTACACCTTCCTTCCTCAACTCTGGCGAGCTCGTAGTGATCAAGAAAGCTGTTGGAGACTTCCAAACATCAAAGGAAGGCTTCTCCTCCCTTCTCTTTCAACTCCGACGACTTCTCGACGACGAAATTAGCTCCGGGAGACTGTCGAACAGCAAAATCTGCTGTTTGGAGTGTGAAAACAGCAGCCATACAGCTTCCGAGAGCTGTCAAACGCTGAAAACTGCTGTCGGGAGTGCTTTGGATAGCAAATCCACCCTCCGGAGTAGCTTGGACAGCAGCGGCGACGTCCGGAATACCTTGGACAGCAACTTGGAGCTTGGAGCGGAGCTTGGACAAAGCTTGGAACTTGGATAGGAGCGCTTGGACAACCCGGGGAAGGTATACCACTAAAACTTAGGCGAAACCTTAAGGCTCCCAAGGCCAAATGCAATGTGGTTGACGATCCAAAGACATAGGTCCTTAGAAACTTTATTTTTTGGTCCCCAAAAACCCATTCGTTGGCTGTCCCCTTCGCAAAGATTATGGAAATTTGGTGATTTCTATTGGTTGACTCTTATGTGAGAGTCCGGAGAGGATTTTGACACGCGTAGAGGCGTCGGGTTGTTATCCGACATCTCTCGAATGTATGTTGTGCATCATATTAAGCTTTACACCTTCGCCTACATCCAAACTTTAGGGTATGTTACTTTTCGTAGCCAAATTGAGTGTGTAGCTTGCATATCCACTCAAACCTCACATTGTTTACATATACTCATACAACACTAGTGTCATGCGCGAAGTAAATACATGATTTAGGAATTTGGCGGAGCTTGTGAAATTTGTCATAAGCCCTATAACATATTCAAAATATTTGTGATAACTTGGTGTAGGATTTAATGTGGACCTCAAAGTTTCACTTCAAAAAAAAAATCCTAGAACAAGTGTTTGAGTAACCTATCTTTTGGATATGTTGTATGGCTTGTGATAAAAAGTCTATGGCTAGTTATTTTTGTTACGCAAGCCTTTCAAAGCTTGAGAAAACTCATCATGATGCCCTTAATGAATCAAATCACGACAAAAGTGATTTGATCCCTTAAGATTTTCAAATGCATGTTTCTCACTCCATTAAGATTCAAGCCATATGTGATGTGTTTATTGCTTAGATTAATGAGCCGATTAGTTTACAAATTTTTACAAATGTGCTCACTTAATCCCAAGTGTTGTTGAGATTGATTCGGAGCATTTCATGGACCTCAAAGGCCCATGATCAATGCTCCATCATATTAAGGGATTATTTAAGCTCATTTATCCTAATTTGCAAGATAATGTGGCCAAATACAAGCTCTCAAATTTCCAAATCATGTTAGGTGCGATTTAGGAAAAGTCACTTTCTTGTGGAGCTTTGGTGATATTGTAGTTTGTCTTCCAAACCTCCTAGAAAATTATAGGAGTAAGTTACCCTCTCCAAAATGAATCCAAACATTCATTCAACTATAGAGGACTCCCTTTCCCATACGATTTTCCCTCATACATGATGTTTAGGGCCTCCTCAAGGCAACAAAATACTAAATTGTATGAATCTCTCTTTTCATGTGCGATGAGTTGGAAGCTCCCAAAAATTCCACAATATGCAACATGAAAATCTTGAACCTTAGAACCCAATTCTAGGTTCATACACCCCTTCACTCAAACTAATTTAAGTGAGTGAACAAATCCATTTGAACACCAAATGTTCAAGGGATCTTTCCCAATCTTGCGACCTCTAAGTCGCATCTCATTTTTGTCTCTCTGCAATCCAAAAGTTGTAGGAGACCAACCCATTCTCTTAAGACTCAAAATTAAGAGAATGTTCACCTCTCTTTGTTCCTTCTAAACGTCACATGTTTAAAGGAACTTCTCCTAACTTGGGACCAAATCCTAAGTTTACTTCTTTCATTTGTTAAGACACAAAATTATCAAGTGAACGATCTCCTCTTACATGATATCACCCTTGAGTTTGAGACCAAATTCCAAACTCTCTATCTCATTTGTTGGAATCCTAAAGCTAGCAAATGAATAGTCTTTTCCCTTCCTCATGTACATGTCCTTTACACTTAATAGTTGGGACGTTCTCTAAGTCCCAATTATTATGGTGCATGAATCAAGGTTTTAGGAAAACAAATCCTAAGCCTCTCTCCCATTTCCATTTGCTAACAACACAAAGTTAGCAAATAAATGTTTCTCCTTTCATGAATGATGACTTGGAATTCTCTAAAAAAATTCCAACCTATCATTATACGAAAGTCTTGTAGCTTAGAGCCAAAAAAAACCTAAGTTCTCCCCTTCTTTCATTTTGAGACTAAGATCAATGAAAGAATTCCTTTTTAGGCTTAGGATTCTAAAATCTAGCCTATTTCATTTGCCTAACCTATATAGGTAGATGACCCCTTAATTTGTAGTCCAAAAACTACAAATTACATCTCTTATGCGATGTTATTTGGAGCGTCCCAAGCTTCAAATATCTCATTGCATGTCTCCTAGTCTATCGTAGGAGCTATCACCCACTTTCATCATGTGTTGCATTATGAATTCCCAAAAGGCAAAAGTCCTTAATGCATCATGTTATAAGTTTTAGAAACTTGGAGCCAAAATCCAAGTTTTCTTACATCTCTTGTTGGAACCCCAAAACCAACAAGTATCCTCTCATGTGAGGTGAATTGAAGCCCCTCAAGTCTTCAAGGATACCCACATGAATCGTTGTAGTTTGGAACTAAACTCTAAACTATCAACCCATTCTCTTAGCCTAAATTAAGTGAATGTGTGTCCTTTTCTTTGAACACCAAGTGCTCAAGGAAATTCCTCTAACTTGCAACTTCCAAGTTGCACATGATTTCCCCTTTTCTACAACCCGAAAAATGTAGGAAGGCCATCTTCCTCCTTCAACCTCAAAGTTGTAGGAAATTCATTAAATCATTTATTCATTGGGATACAAACCAATGAGTAATCCTCTAAATTTAGGACTCAAATTCTAGTCTTTCTCATTTGCTTAGCCCAAAGTTGAGCAAATGATAATCTTCCTTTGAGTACCAAATGCTCAAAGAGACTTCACCATTTACTTAGCCTAAATTAAGTAAGTGGTCCTCCCTAACCTCTAACTTACAATTCATAAGTTGTATTTCGTATCTCCTTTTCCTACAAGTTGTAGGGAAACCTCCTCCTTCCTACAATCCAAAAAATTGTAGGAAACTCTTTCATTCTCTCAATCCAAGTTTTGAGAATGCACCCTTCTCCTTTGGATACCCAATGTTCAAAGAATCCTCTAGGGGTTGTAACTTTCAAGTCACATCCCCTCTCCTTTTCTCCTCCAACCCAAAATTGGAGAGATGAAACTTTTCTTTTCTTTGGACACCACATGTCCAAAGAAATTCCTCCAATTTGCAATCTCTAGATTGCACATTGGAGTATTTCTTTTCCTACAAATCTAGATTGTAGGAAACCTCCAAAATCCTCTTCATTTCCCTTAACCCAAAAAAAAAAAAAATGAAATTCCTCTTTGAATACAAAAATTCAAAGAACCACCTTCTTGATTTGTAACCTTAAAGTTACAAATCCTCTTTCACTCCTATAGACTCCAAAAGTCTTAAGGAATTCTTTACCTTAACTCAAAACCATGGGTTCTTTCACTTTTCATACAACTCAGAAGTTGTATGAAGCCCACTTTCACTCAACCTATATTGAGTGATCCTTTTTTGTCCCAAATTATCTTACTTGTTGAACCAAAAATAACAAGTAATTTCACCCCAAGCTTAGGATTCAAGTCCTATTTCTCCTTGTCCTTCCAAACTCAAGTTAGAAGGGGGCAATTCCCTCTTTGGACATCAAAATGTCCAAAGGCCTTAATGAATTTGCAACCCAAAAATTGCATTTTCTCCCAATCCTCCTCCAACTCCAAAGTTGTAGGAGATTTCCCCCTCTCTTTAGCTCCAAACGCTAGAGGGAGTTCTCCTACATTTAGCTCAAAAGCTAAATGTTGGATCTCTACTTTCTCTTCTTAGCTCAAAAAGCTAAGGGGAACTCTTCCAACATTTGGCCCAAAAGCCATGTGTCGGATTCTCTCCCTTTCCCTTTCTTTAGCTTCAAAGCTAAAAGAAATATTCGTTCCCTTTCTTGCTCCAAAAGCTTGGGGGGAATTTCTCCAACATTGAGCTCAAAAGCTAAATGTCAGATCCCTACTTCTTCTTCTTAGCCCCTAAAGCTAAGGAGAGTTTCTCCCAACAAGTGGCTCCAAAAGCCATATGTTGGATGTTCCTTCCTTAGACCCAAACTCTAGGAGGATCTTTAGTGTGACATACCACACAAGCCTCACACACTTAGTTGCACAACCCCTTAGGCATGCTAGGATTAGGACTTTTCTTTGTATGCGCATATGATTGATGTTGTGGATTGATTGCCCTTGGATTGTCTGCGTGTGGGCACTTGCCCTTAAGTGGTTAGTATAGAAATATATATGCTTTTCTGTGCAGGTGGTCATGTCCAAGAAGGGGGTAAATGTCATAATTTTATTAATGCTGTTTGCTTGCAGGCGCTGCTTAATACCCCCCAGGAGACATGGCCAATAGGGTAGAAGCAGGGGGCCTAGCACTTAGCACTCTAAGTGTTAGGCCAATTTTGAGATGATAACATGCTTAATTATATGAACTGCCTCCTAACTCTGTTTTGCAGATTTGAGTCTTTTTTTTTTTATCATGTATTTGGTAGAAATAGGATGTAAAACTTGTGGGGTTTGAATTAGAAAGCAAGGAGGATCAAAGAAAAAAGTATCATTTTGGAGATGAAGCTCAAAGACCTCCTTGAAGGTTAAAGCTTGAAGATCCCCACAAGTAGAGTCTGTAATTAATTCAACTGGGTTGTATAATGGCAGGCAACTCAGCTGCCAAATTTGGTTGTAATAAATTGGACTTTATCTACATTTCTGCATTTTATTTATATATAAGCATGTGTTGAAGTGTTTACTGGGTGCGCATTAGAAAAGCATGTTTTTCTTAGGTTTCTTCTTTTGTTTCTGTGGGTGTGGCCTGGACTTGATTACGTTAGGCTCTTAGGTTAAAAACTAAATTTTCTACCCCTTAACATGTAAGCAACCTAATAATAAAATCAAATTAGGCTCCATGTCTTTCAAATAAGGAAAATTGCATGGCTCCCTTCAAGGAGCCAAGTTTTCAAAACGAAAATAAACATGCATAGCCAAAAAAATGTGTCACATGTAGAATGCCTCAACTTAAGGACTAGATAATAAAATCTTTTCTTTATGAGTCAACATTTTGCATACCCACATAAAAAGGCATCTTGGCCTCAAAGCCAAGTTGTAAGACCTATCTTCTAAATAAAAACAACCCTACCACTCTACATTTGCATTGAGACTGAATAGCATGGTTTTAAAAGCGATTAGGAGGGTTAGCTGGTAGTCCCTTCCAGGCGGGACAGTAAATCCAGAGGTCGGGCGGGTTATGCCTCTTGTGAGGTGTAGCTTGTAAGTCCCTCTTTGCACTCGTTAGATCTAGGTTCGAGGCACTACCTCTCGGTAGTCCTCACCTTAGTCTTAGGGTCCGAGGCACGGGTTGATTCCAAATCACCCTATAAGCCCTCAACTTTCGGGCAATTCCTCCAACAAGTGTTGTTGGGATGTAAGCCCCAATCTTCTAATAAAATATCAACTTAAATCAAAATTAGGTTGTTAAAATGTAAAGCCCAACATAGGATAGTTTGGGCACCTCTGAGTTTTATCTCAGAATCAAGTGCCCCTACTTCAACTCCTTTGGCTTTCTTTCCCAAAAATCTCAATCTAAATTGATCAACTCCTTAAAATTCCTAAGGGTCAAAACCTTTAACCAAGATTTTCATGGATTTTAAAACAACAAAAAAAATCAAGTTTTAGCCAACATTCAAATGACTTCCAAGCAAACAAGAAAACCACTAGTTTAATCAAAAGTTTTCCCAAACCAAATTTGGGAAGTAATTAACCATAGGGGCTTGCCCCTATGGGATGTCTGTACCCCAGAATAAATAAACCCCACTCGACCAAACATCGAGTGGGGGAATCTCTGTTAAATAATTGTAAATTTTATTATTGAGCCCATAAGAAAATGGTATTTTTACCCTTCGGGGTAATATATCGTATTCTTATGCCGTGCCCGATTATAAAATATGCAATCCGTTTGAGGATACAAAAAATTCTCCAACATTCATTAAGCATCAAAATTTCTAAAAACTAGCCATAATGTAATATTTATAAGGCCAATGAATGAGGTACTTCGAACATTCCCAGATCACTTGGTTTGTGTAAACTTAAAGAAACTGTGCCTATATCACTTCAAAATATGTCTACTTTACTCTCAAAGACTACCAACGTTAGACGCATGGTTAATCTAAAATAGTGTGAGCCTGATAATTAGATTTATTTATCCAAATTTTATAATCAGAGAAGGGAAGTTAATAATTGACCCTGAAAAGATCAAAACTATACAAGTACGAACAAGAACAAGCACCATATCTAAAGTGGGCACTTTTTGGATCTCAGCAATACGTAAAGAAGTTCGCATCACTTTCCAAACTTAGTTGCCTTACTCCACTGTCATAAATGTTGGATATAAATTCACTAGAGAGGAGCATGAGGAGAATACCTTCCAATTATTGAAAAGGAATATGAGAAGCATTAGTTTTAGTATTTCCTAATTTGTAGAGACCTTTGGATTGAGACTTAAGCATCAACTTTTTTTATAATTTTTAATTGTTTCTTATTATAATAATTAATCTATTTTCATTTATTTTTTATATTTCTTTTTTTTTAACTTTTCTTCATTCCTTCATAATAAGCCTCTGTGTCTACTCTTCCGTGAATTTATCATCCATTTGCACATGGGAAAATTTTTCTCTCCCAATATAAATCTTTTGGGGATGCAGGATATTCTAATACTATTTGGGCATTTTGAACAAATCAACGACGCATTTGGCAAATGGGTGATAGTTAAGTACCATTTTAAAAAATAATTTTTTTTAAGTACCATAATCTTGTAAATAAGATGTTCTAAGCCAATTATTCATGAAAAAATGACTATATTACATTGTTATCACATTTAATCAGGAAAGCTCATGTGATGCATATATAGGTCAATAAAGTCATAAATCCTAGATTGATTGAGTGGACCAACATTAGGCTACCATGCCTACTTTATTAAGACCCACATCCTAGAGACTTCCCCGTTATAAAGCTGTACGCCCTACCTTTTGGGAAAATCTACATCCAAGGTCACAAGTCCTACCTTTTACAAAGTTGGAACCACCATACCAAGGTGAACCCTATGCACACCAAACCAAGCACCATTTGCCCTATGCGTAATGCAACGTTTTTGAAGTAAGCCAGCTCAGAATAACCCATAGCTCGTCACTCAAGGCAACCCATGTGTATGGCAGTCAGCCTTTTACCATTCGGATGATAACCTTCCTAGCAAGGAATGGAAACTTGAGGTCTAAGGCTCATGACAAAGATTCTCCGCAGCACAACTCATATCTTTTCTGCCTTGAAGTGCATTCCCCTCGAGTGAGCCTGGTCTCAATATTGGACAATTGAATATACTATGGCAATGCCTTCGTGCAAAAAAAAAACTCTAAATGCAATCAACCATATGAATCATGCCTCAAACAAAATTTGGTATAAATCAATCAAGCCCTTGGATCCAATTATTGTGGCATATAATCATAAGGATAGATGCCCAAAATGCTCAAGAGAGTATGGCCTGCTCTACGAATTCTTGAAAGGAGATTCATTATGTTAGAGTCTCAATTGTCAACGGAACCA
Organism: Dendrobium nobile; assembly: GCA_022539455.1. Taxonomy (NCBI): domain Eukaryota; kingdom Viridiplantae; phylum Streptophyta; class Magnoliopsida; order Asparagales; family Orchidaceae; genus Dendrobium; species Dendrobium nobile. The sequence goes on along the minus strand of CM039735.1, from coordinate 3,085,325 downwards.
CTTGATCCCCAGGGAGAAAAATCAGGACTGTAATGAGAGCGTCTCTAGTAATGTATTTACCACAAATGGGATGCCTCCCATGCTAGTTATTTTTAATGATTGAGTAAATGCTGAGAGATGTTTAAACGGCTTGGTAAGATAAAAGTTACAGACGATTCTTTTTTCTTTTTCACTTTGTTTTACAAATATTTAATTCTTATCATTTAGCAAGTTGCAACTACAGCTTTTAACTAACTAGGCAAACTGAAAATAATATTTTATAAGAAATTATTTAACATAATATTATCTAAACATCTACAAAATTGATTCTCAAAACGCAAAAGACTATAATTAATAATTTCCCTCAATTGTAGCTTTCAAAACTCATTTTTTAACTCACAAAGAAAGATAAATAAGATGGCACTAGCTAGCTCGGGCTAAACAAAACAACTTAAACTTTATATGCCACAAGAATCTTGAAAGACAGCAAAAAATATATAAAATTAGATGCTATGATGGACTTCGTACCCTTTCCTTTCCTCCTAATAAAGGTGTGGAGGGCCATGTGTATATCATCCTCCTTTTCTGATGGATCCATCTCTGAAGTCAAGGGAACCTTTGCTATTGTCCTTGGTTCCTTCTTTGGAATCTCTGAATCCTTTAAGACAACCTCTACTAGCTGTTTTAAAAAGAATTATCTCAAGTTGAAGTCCAAAAAATTAGAACACAACTGACATCACATGATATAAAAAAATTGGTGTACTTCCTAGAAACCCTTGCCTCAGGTACTACCACATGGTACTCCTTTGTGTAAAGAATGTCATAGTGACCGGGCCTATATAGTAAGGTTATGTAGGGTTCTTCTAGTGGTGAAGCTTCAATTCCAAAGTCATAATGGTTAAGTTTATACTCGCTGTCCTGGAGATACTCTATCCGAATTGGCACACCAAGTGCATCTACAAGAGCAATGATTTGCACATTGTCGACATCCTTGTCCATTGGTTCCACTTCAATCTCACAAAACTTTTGTACTGTCATAGCATTATCGCACAAGAGACCCTGAATGCTTTGCTCGAAATGATTTTGTCGCTTGCAGATCTCGTTAGATGTAACCATTCTCAAAAACCTAATAGCTGGCCAACAAAAACTATTAAACAACATAAGTATATGAAGATAATCAACTTGTAATACTATGGTTTTTTTAGCTCTGCACAGAATAATAACAACCAGGATCAGAGTAGCCATCCTCATCCTTACTCCATTGCAGAAGAACTGCATGACTGAGTTCAACAAAATGGAAGGTTTAGCAATGACAAAATAATTTTCATTGCGTGATTGATACATAAATTGCAAAAATATACAAAATAGCAAAATACCTTATGCGGTTTTCTGAACTGGATGAAACTAATGTCACTATGTTTCGGAAGGCCTGAAACAGATGATGAAAAATATGCAAACTTTAGCAGATAGGAATATAGGTACATAATAATTGTCATAATTATCAACTCAAACAAATTACATATATTTTAAAACCATGAATAATGAGAATATACAATAGTATTAGTTCCGTGATCATCAGGAACGTTTCGAACTTTAATTTTTTAATATTATATTTGTACAATGAGAAGTAAATGTCCATTTTAAATAACTTGGAGGGCCAGTAATTTCCAAGGATAAATGGTCCCGGGCTAAGCAAAAAACTATAAAAAAACTTGCTGATAATGACCAAGCTAATAAACTTACATCATAATCACTTATAAGCGTCTCCGAAGATGCCATATGGTCTAGAAGAATCCTGTACTTAAATTCTTCAACCTTTGTTAAAATACGATTGGCCTCCCCCGTGTCATTCATTAACAAAATGTGCTCCTATGCCACATCTCACAAAAAATTTAGATGAAAATCCAAACACCTCGTAAGAAAAAACACCATAAAGCCAAAAAGACTAGGTCATATATTACAAGGTATGCAAATTTAAAGGCTCGAAAGAAACAATTTCCATCTCCCCGTACACGTCTGAAGGAAGCATACTTTTCATGAAGTTCCTACAAGTTTAATAATATATTTGAGAAAGAAAAATTAAATATGAGCAGGAAATCAATGTTTAAATTACTAAAGTTATGAATAAAATGTTCGTTTAGAGTAAACCTTTATCTTCTTTAGTACACGATGAGATGTCACATCTTGCTCTAAGTTAAGGAGAGGTTCCTGCAAAACAACATAAATGGCGCAAGAAAATACATCAACCAAAATGACCGTTGATAATGGTCATGGTATAATCACTACTATAGTGTATATCACATGAAACTTTATGAAGTACTACACAAACATCCCACCACCTAACAACCCACTAGGAAACACCCTTCCCCGTCTCAACCTAGGAAAGATGTTCAACTTATAAATGAAGTCTTTGCAGTGGAAAACATCATTCATTACCTAAAATATCTTTGCTAGAGAAGATACAGGTTCCAGGAAATAAGCTTCGTTCTTCACAGAACTCAAAGTTTGAAGGAGAATTGTCAGTAAGTGATAGTTTTGATTGAGATTTGAAAGATTTGATTGATAATTTGGATGGAGGCCATGGAAGGATGGGTTACGGCATATTGATAACGATACAAAAAGGCAATTAAATCCACTAACATAGTCATTAGGGGTGGGGTTTCTTTTTATAATTCACTTTCTTTATTAGGAACTATTTTTCTTTTCATTTTACTTGTAGTAGATATCAAAATAAGGGTTTTATGATTTTTAATGAGGTGAACCAATTTTTTAAAAAAAAATGTCTCAGGTTATCATGATTTTTGGGAAGAATTTCCCAACTCTTGGAGGTAGAGAAGAGGTGGAAGTGTTCGTAGTAGGTCACAACTCAGCTGCAATCAATACCATGCTTTTACAACCCTATTTGGTGACTCCAAACGCTGGACAGCACAAGTAGGGCTGCCATGGTGGACGGTTGAGCTTCAACAAGCCCTAGGAATGGGTAGCATCCAAGAAGGGTTGTATCTATGTTTAAGGGATGCTGGACCGAACTTAGAGCATCCAAAGACATTGGAAAATCTCAATAAGCCATCCCAAATGGGTGCAAGCTTCTATACCTGAAGTTAGGGGAGTTAAGAAGATCTATCCAAGGATAATTTATCAATCCAAATGATCAAGAATCCATGACTCTAAAGGAAGGCTAACAAAGAGACGTTTGGGATCAAGAAGTTCTCTGCATATTTTCGTTCTATCTTCCCCTCTAATTATGGTGTATCGGAAATCTAACTACCTTTTTTTTCTTTTTTTATGCAGGGGTAGTTGTTGAAGCCAATCTCTGAGAACTGCATAGGGATATTTTCTTGAAACAGTGCCAGACTACATTTGGAAGAAATAAATAATTGTTGAGTCATCCAAGGATGTATTGGAGCATACATTATGGATGACATATGAATATTTGCATCCGGGTGAATTACCTATAATATTCATATTGTTTTTACGTTTGTAGTCGTTGATTTAAGTTTCTTTTTTATCTGTTGTTGCTCCTAATTCATTGATGTACTCTTATTAGGATGTATGTTAATAAAATGAAATCTTAATTTGCTTTTCATAGCTTACTCATATATATATATATATATATATATATATATATATATATATATTTATATCACTTGAACATAAACTTTCTTTTTGCAAGTATAAAATGGGTTTTATATCCCTTCATCATATTCCATGTTGCTGAGACATTCCAGACCCTGGGTATGACATCTAGTGGAAGAAGAACTCCATTGAGCTCCTTTAGGGTGCAGTTCGGGATTGACATTAACACGACAGTAGGTTGGAGATATCCAATAATCCCAACTGCTTGCAAACAAGATTAGATGAACCTTCCATCCAATTCTTATGCAGGACTTCAATTCAGACAATAGGAATTCTTTGAAAAGTGAAGTTCTCTAAGTTTTTTTTTTTTTTTTTTTTTGTAAAAGGATTTTATAATAATTTCTTTACTCTCCTATGATATCATTCAGTTTTAAAAGAATCTTGATCTATTTTAGTCTTGTAAAAGCATACTTATTAGTTTCATTTTACTACCTTTCAATGTCACCCACTGTAAAGATGATTGATAATGATGATCAAGCGCCTTGATTGATTATTTGCTATTTTTATTTACTTCTATTGTTTTTTAAGAAAGTCAAGATAATCTTGAGTATGCTTATAGGTTGAAAAAAGTTTTATATGAATTGAAAAAGCACCTAAGGTCTTGTATGAGAGTAGCACAAACATAAGAAGATTGATTAAGACATGCTTATTACTTCAAATTTATATTGATGACATTTATTTGGACATACTAATGAATCATTATGCCATGAGTTAAACAGCAAAGATTTCAAGATTAATATAATAGATGAACCCAACACCATCATTGGCATTTAAGTGAAGCAAAAAGAAGATGAAATCTTCATTTCTCAAGCCAAGTACATGAACGATCTTTATAGAAGTTTTGACATGAAGAGATTCAAATTTATAAGTAGCCCATGAGCCACTCAACTAAATTGGATAAAGACGAGAAGGGAGATCTCTAGACTCAAAGGTCTACAAAGAGATGATAGCATTTCTATTTAAATCTTATTGCCAACCAACTCCATATCATGTTTTTTATTTGCATGCAAAATTTCAAGCTGAGTCAAAGGAATCACACTTGGCAACAAAGAAACGTGTATTTACATTTTTATTTTTTTATTTTTATTATTATTTTTTTTATTTTTAGCGTGTATTTACATATTTGTTAAAGACATCAAGATTAGATTTTTTGTATCCTAAGAACACACTTTCTTATGGTCTTGTCAGGTTCTCCAATGCAAACACTGCCGTCTGTAAGGTAGATCAAAAGAGGGAACTTGCCAAATCTTAAGTTGGTCATGCGTATTAATCAAAAAATAAAATAGCATTATTTAAGTCCACTACATAGGCTAGGCATACTGATGTAGATGGTTATGTAGCACAATATTATGATTAGAGCAACAATTAGAGGATTAGTGCCTCAAGCTAGAACACATTCCCATTCTGTAACAACTCTAATGACGTATATTTAATAAAGAATCCCATTCAATGCTCTCAAACAAGCACGTTGGGATCCAACCTCATAGCAGCTCTCATTTTTAGTCTTGATATTTGTAAGATCCCGAATCCAGGTATGAAAATTTTAAATTTATTTAATTATACTTTTAAGATTTAATCTGAAGTTTAATAATCACCAGTTGTTAAATTAAGACTAACAGTAATTAATATAAGTAAAATATTTATTTAAGTTAATAATAGTAAAATTTTAAGTAATGATGTACTGTTAAGTATTTTACTTTGATAAGTCATGATTCTGTCATAATTCTAAAAAGATGCTTTCTCTAAAAGATTAAATAAGAGAGCAGTTCACGGTAGCCAAGTGATTTGGAAATGGATATTCCCATTGGATGAGAATGATAGTAAGGGTGTGTGTGGGCCCTCTTTCACATAATTCCTCTGTTTGGAATTCCACAACAGCAATTGGACATAAGATAAGGCAGTTACGGGTGAATAAGGAATTGGGAAATGCTGTGGTGGAGAAGAACATTTACGGGTGAATAAAGGAATTGGGAAATACGGTGGTGGAGAAGGAATTAGCAATTCTCTGATGGTTCATTCGGCACAATATTCCTGTAGAGAAGTTCGGTACATAGAGGAGGATTTCGGCCAGATTCCTGTAGCAAGAAGTTTGGCACAGCAACTGGGAAGTTCAGCACAGTGCAGTAGGAATTCAGTGCAGAAATTAACAGGTATTAACAGTAGGTTTTAATAGAAAGTATTGGAAACTGTTATCAAAATTTGAATGTAATTAATATAGAATTATGGGATGAATTATAATTTGATGTAAGTGTGCAAATTAATTGTAGAAACATTGAAGGAGGATTAAGAGAGAAAATTTAAAGGAGGATTCTTTGGATCTATGCAAAGGGGAGGTTACAAGGTAAAGTTGTAATGTTAGTATAAATGAATTTTATACAAAGTATTTGAATAATAAATTCTGGAAACTAGAGAGAATTGGAAAATAATTTGTGTAGGTTACTTACAATAGAAGAAGAGTGCGTGGTAGAGGAATTGAAGAGACAAATCTTCAGGGAGGTAAATAAATGTAAAGGTTTAAATAAAAGAATATATGGTATCTTCGTTAACATGTAAATCGATTTTTATAACAATTTAAAAAGATAATGATTAAAGTAGATGATTTTACATTATGCATGTTAATAATCAAGTATTCATGTATGAGCAGTCACATGCAAATTTGAATGAATGAGATTAAGAATAAAATGTACAATGAGTATTGAAAGATTTCACTAGTTGGAAATATCTTGGAATGAACTATTATGTTTAACATATGCTTACACAAATTCTTTATATAATGCAGATAAACTCTTTCATGCAACAGATAGATGCATCTATATTTAGCAAAATCATATTTGAATTATGCTGAATATTAAATTAATAAAAATTGCCTGGTTTATGATATGATTTCTATAATATTAGGTGGGCAAAAGGGACCCAACTATGAAACATGCATTATAGGAAGGGCAAAAGGTACCCCTAAAGAGGCAAAATATACCTCAATGTAATTCAATAGCGATAATGTCAGGTTTACCTGGGATCCATTCAATATATTTATAAAAGTAAATCAATCTTTTAAAAGTCTAAATTTGATATTCAGTATAATCTACACTGGAAGAAGAAGATTAATGCCACATTGCATTATATGAGATTTTATTGTTATAATTTAACTGATGATTTAAATGTTCTAATTTTATAATGCAATTTAATTGTTATTTAAATGTGCATATCTTATTGAGCCTCATAGCTCACCAGCATTTTTCTTGTTGGCTGTTGTTACAAAGGAAATGGAAAGGAAAAAGTTGAAGAATACCAAGTTGCAAGTATTTTGATTTGTATGCTAGTTTTTAAATTTGTGTATAAGTCTACATCTAAGCTATGTTGACAGTTCAATGAGTTTTAATTTAGGATTCATTAGTGGCTCTGTAAGTTTATGTTTGAAGTAACTTGGAGTTTAGATGTTTCCGTGTATTCAGTAAATGATGAGTTCTTAGTATTCTTCAACTTTAATTGTTATTTAAATATACATATCTTATTGAGTCTCATAGCTCACCAGTATCTTTCTTACTAGGTATTATTACTGAGGAAAGGGAAAGGAAAAAGTTGAAGAATACTAAGTTGCAAATATTTTGATTTGTATGCTAGTTTTTAAATCTGTGTATAGGTCTACATCTGAGCTATGTTGACAGTTCAGTGAGTTTTAATTTTGGATTCAAGTGAATGATCTGTTCTTAGATTTTTTTTTATATAGTAAATAAAATGTATGTAAATGTTTAAAGATGGGAAATTGTATGTTTATACAAATGATACTTTACAGTACTATTAGAAGTTCTTATGCTAGTGTCTTGGGCCCTAAATTCATCTAGGGATTGAGAGAGAATGATCCTCCTCTTGAATTGAGAATAAATTGTATCTTGCTCTAATTCTTCTGTTGATTTGATTCCTACAATAAATACTACTATTTTGGTGTGTTTTCCCATCAGATTTTGTGAATCGTTTGTTGTTTTTCATACCTCTTGTCAGGGTTTTACTTGAAATAATCAAGTATTTTCTAACAAATTGGTATTAAAGCAAATTTTAGGACCATTGTGGGCTGTTTTTCCTGAAATTTCAGGGGTGATTTTTTTCCGGAGGAAGGGTTTCTTGCTGATTTTTGGATAAAAGTTCAAAAAAAAAAAAAAATTTAATAGCAACCAAGAAGGTAGATGCGTTGGAGGAACGCCTTAAAGGCGAGATGAGCCAAATAACAGCAACAATGAAATATTGAATCTCATCCGTAGAAGGCAAGGTTTCATCCATGGAAGACAAAGTTTCCAATCTTTATGTGATGCTGAAGAAGCTATTGGAAAATCAAATTCAAACGATGACATCGGAGGCAAAAGTACCGGTGGGGAAAACGACAAATTCTGAGTTTCGTAGGAGGGACGAAGAGATGGAAATGATGGAGGAAAGAGGTGAAAGAGATGGAAGATATGGAGGGAGGAATGGTTATGGGGGGCGTGAATCAAGGTGTTATGGTTGGGAGAGAAAAGAAGGGGAATACAAGAGAAGGGGTGCTGATTTTGAAGAAAATAGGGGGGAAGCGAAGAGTAGCTTGTGTATAAACATAGGAGGAAAGATGGGGAGATTTTTTTTTTTTGTGGGGGGGGGGCAAGCACTTGGGAAAGGGGAAACAATGGAGTAATAAGGAGAAACGGGTGAGATCAGAAGGTCAGGAAGCTGAAAATGCCCATTTTATAAGGGGAGGGCGCACATTAGTGGATCTATAAGGTGGAGAGGTCCTTTACCGTCAGTGGGTTGACGAAGGAGGAAAAGTTGACAGTAGTAGGCTTATGTTTGGAGGTGAAGATGTTGTCATTGTACTAGTGGGCAGTGGAGGGAGCAGAGGAGACGCCTACGGATCTGGAGAGAATTCAATGATTGTTTATTATAACATTTTCAAGCCGACAAAGCAGGAGACTTCTATGAGCAGTTCTTTGTGCTGATGCAGGACGGATCAGTTGCAAACTACCGTGAGAGGTTTAAGTATCTGGCCAGTTGGGTTGAGCGATTCTCAGAGACAACATTGGAGGGGAACTTCATGAAGAGGCTCAAATCATATATCAAAGCTGCTGTGAAGGTCATGAGGCCTCGTGACTTGGGAGAGGGCATGGAGTTGGCACAACTAGTAGAAAATCATATGAATCAAAAGAGGGGAGCCAGGAGCAGCAATTCATGAGGCTCTTCCAGGATGACAACCAGTCTTTTAGCACCCAAGGGTCCTGCAACAGGAGGATTTCGTGAGACCACCAGGGGAAAAGCTAGTAGGAGGAGGAAGTGGGGGAAATTTCAAGAGGTTGAAGGAGAAGGAGATGCAAGAGAAGAGGGCGAAGAGGTTATGTTTCAGGCGTGATGAGAAGTATAAGTGTAGGGATCGAACTCTTCAGGTTCTCAGCGTCTATGATGATGAGAAAACTGAGATGGGAGGTGAGGGTGAGGTAGAGGGAGAGATGGAGGAGAAGCTGCAATTGGATCTGGCATAGGTTTCCATGAACTCTGTGGTAGGATTCACTATGAATCATACCATGAAGGTGAAGAAGGAGACAGAGGACATGGAGGTGGTGGTATTGATCGACAGTGAGACTACCCACAATTTCATTTCCACTTAGGTTGTCGACAAACTGGGAGTGAAATTGGTGGATACAGGATATTATGGGGTGATGATGGGTACAAGGAAGATGGATAAAAATCAAGGGATCTATAGCGGAGTGATGTTGGTCATTCAGGGGATTCAGGTGAGGGAGAATTTTCTTCCACTGGAGTTGGGAAGAAATGATGTCATCCTGGGGATGAAGTGGTTGCAGACCTTGGGAGACACCGAGGTCAATTGGGAAGAACTGATGTCATCCTGGGGATGAAGTGGTTGCAGACCTTGGGAGACACCAAGGTCATTTTGGAGAGAACTCACGATGGGGTTGATGGCGGATAGGAGAAATGTGGTCATAAAGGGAGATGCAGGGCTATCCAAAACCATTGTATCTTTCAAAACCATGGTAAGGAGTTACAAGAGGTAGGGGAGGGCTTTCTGGTGGAGGTGCACATATTGGAGGGAGTGAGATTGGAGGGAGGAAACATACCCCTCTCAGTACAACCATTGATCCAACAATTCCATAAGGTTTATCAACCACCTCAGGGATCGCCACCACCAAGGGAGCAAGAGCACGCTATCATCTTGAGGAAAGGTGTATAACCCATCAACGTCAGGCCCTACCGCTATCCTCAATTTCAGAAGGATAAAATTGAGAAGTTGATTAGAAAAATGCTGGAGGAAGGAATTATCAAGCTAAGTGTAGTCTTTTTCTAGCCCAATATTACTGGTTAAGAAAAAAGATGGCAGCTGGAGGTTTTGTGTGGAATACAGGACAATAAATAAAGAGACTATGCCAAACAAGTTTCGTATACCAGTGATAGATGAGTTGAGTGGGGCGATGATCTTCACAAAAATAGATCTGAAGTCAGGATATCATCATATCAGAATGAAAAAGGAAAATGTATCCAAAATTGTTTTCAGAACTCATGAGGGGAATTATGAGTTCTTAGTGATGCCTTATGGCCTCACTAACGCTCCAGCTACATTTCAGTCACACATTAATAAGATCTTCAGATCTTATCTAAAGCGATTTCTCTTGGTGTTCTTTGATGATATCATAGTTTACAGCAGGACAAAGGAGGAACATTGGGAGCACTTAAGAAGGGTGTTAGAAGTATTGCAGCCTTGCAGGAGCACCAGCTGAAGGCTAACCTGAAGAAATGTTGTTTTTAGGCCAGTGTTGAGTATTTGAGTCATATTGTGTCTAGAGAGGGGGTGGCAGAACAAATAACAAATTGAAGCTATGTTAAGATGGCCAGTGCTTAAGAATCTAATGGAGCGGCAAGTATTCCTAATACTGACATGACATTACAGGAGGTTCATAAAAAGGTACAGCACCATAACATGGTCACTAACAGAGCAATTGAAGAATGATGGTTTTTTATAGGGAGAGGCAGCCACAACAGCCTTTGAGAGCTTAAAGAATGCTATGACTATTATATCAGCCTTAGCATTACCAGACTTCACGGTAGAGACAGATGCTTCATGATATGGATTGGTGACAGTACTCATGCAAAATCATTGACCCATTGCCTATTTCAGCTAAGCGTTGACAGCTAAAGCCAGGCTGAAATCAGTTTATGAGCAAGAGTTGATGGTCATTGTATTAGCCATCGAGAAGTGGCGGCCCTACTTATTAGGTAGGCATTTCATTGTCAAAACGGGACACCTCTCAATCCTATGGATTGTCTTCTCCTCTTTCTTGGTGTCCCCCCCTACGGGTTGGTTAAAGGTTAATGTTGATGGAGCACTTCTGCAATCCAATGCGGGTGGAGTTGGGATTGTCATTAGAGATAGCCTTGGGAAGTTAGTTATCACAGCCGGGTGGAGCTTACATCACTGGGACAGTACTCAGGTGGAGATGTTGGCTATCCAGTATATTGGGAAGCTTGTTATGGAATGGATATTCGATACCAAGGGCATGATTGTAGAGGGGGACAATGCTTCGGTTTTGGAGTTTTTGCAGAATTTCAAGTTCAAAAATTTGTGGAGGCAACAATATACCGATTGGGACAACTGCAACTGGATGAAATGCTTCCAACAAATCCTTTTTGTCCACACTCACCGCCGATTTAACAAAGCCACCCATTTTTGTGCCCAAAGGGCAGTTCACGAAACGTTTGTTTGGGATATAGGAGATAAAACTGCGGGGAAACTCCTCAAGCCTTTTTTGATGTTCTTGAGGAGGATAGGAGGCCCTTTTTTGGTGTTACTTAAGGGCATGTTTGCCCCTCTTCTTACTTACTTGTTTGTAATAGCTTTTTGATGAATGCAAATGCAAAATTTCAGCTCCCTCCCTCCCTATTAGCCATCAAGGACCCTATCTCCCTCTCATCGTCTTCAACAACTTTTCTTAAGCCGCAACTATAAGTGATGTAAGTTTTGCTCCTCGCTTTCTTCCTTCAACTAAGAGTCAACATCCATAAGCCTCTTTTCACTTTTTTTCCCCTCTCTCTTAATCATCATGGGGACTTCATTGCTCAACATCTATGCTCGAATGGGTAAGATGAATTTACTTTCATATAAAATTTATATTAGAATAATTATTCTATTATTATCTATTGTTTAGATAAGTATCAGTATTTTATGTTTTTAACTCTTTAAACATAGATTTAGGTTTTATATAGTATTATTTTAAGTTATATGGTCAAGTCCAAAGATTTTAGAGATCTAGTTTATCATAGTAGTTATTTATTCTAGTTGATTTAGAGGTCACATAGGTTGAATAGGATGTTTTTAGATAAGCTAGATATTAATTTTAAATGCATATTTTGTGTGTGCAACTAATTGAAAGTTCATGTTATATAGGACCTTTGAATTAATTTCATTTGATGTGATTGGTTAGATCTCAATTAAGTTTGGAGTTCCACCCTGCTAGCTTCTAGGTAAACAACTTTCATTGATTGAAAAATAAACGTATTCTCTTTCTCACGGGCATTATTTTTTATGTTTATAATAATTTCTTAGATATCTTGGAGAATGTAAGACCTGCATTCCACATTCAATAATTTTTGTACATACTTTCATAGATTTCACTTAATATTCATAATGAAATATCTACAAAAATATTAAAATGAAATATCTACTAATATTCACATAATAGTTATGGATGGTTTTTCCTTCAGTTAAAATATTTAAATGAACCCTATAATAGTAAGATTTATTTTTTATGCATATTGTCTCAATAGAATACAATAAATTTAATTCACATAAATCATGTTTTATTTTGAACCTTATCTAGAATTTATTGGTGCTTTTTAAGATAATAAACGAACTATACTGAGTTCATAAGACAACCACAGTGTGCCCTTTGGCAATTATATCTCCAACCTTCGAAATCTTTAGCATCATAATACCATTTTGCAGCCCCCTTATGTCTAAGTAAATTTAGTATAAACATAGAATAAACTGGGTAATATCCAATTCTACGTTAAGTGGCCTTTTAAAAGTGTCCCTTATGCCAGATGATTGTGGTCATTTCGTGTATTAATTTAACTCAATCACTGTTTAGAAAAAAAAAAGACGAAAAATCTCAACCTATCAGGTGCAATTAAGTTAATCCAGTACACAATTCATTATTCAGATACAGTATTTTTCATTAAAGATGTAAATGATAATAATTGGATAAGGTATGATTTTCAGTCTCAATAAAGAAGAAAATAAAAAAGAAGAGTTATTGAAATAAACCAACATGAAAATGATAATAATATTGAAGCAGACATGACTTTTTATAATGCCCCAATCTATGAAAAGCAATGCATATTATTGAAAATTAAAAAGTGTTATAGAAGCAGTGCGTCTTTTCTTTCTTTTTCCTTAAGGAAATTTAGCTACGTTATAGCAGATAGCAGATGTAAATGCTGGAATAATTTTGAGTACAATAATATTAAAAAAATTGGTGAAATAAAATCAAAAGAAACAGAGATTGCTTGCCTTGTCTTGCACAAGAGACTTCAAATCAATCTCACTTGCTGGCTTAGCTGTAATCTGGATAAGAAGCAAACATAAGCTTGGTGGTTGAATGATAAGGAAATACTTTAGAATAATATATATTAAACTAACGCATAAACTATAGAAAGATTTGAATAAACAAATTCAAAGAAGTTAAAAAGATAAACAGAGAACAACAGATACATTATTCTGCCATTTTCAAAATGCCTTTATACAATCTTACTCTTGATCAAATATACAAAGACAAACGAAATTTTTTCATTTAAATTTCTCATTTTAAAATTTTCAACCATGATCACTATGAATTATAGAAATTAAATATCCTAACTTTCTTTGAATCTAAATAAAAAATGTCTTAAATTCATCAAAAGACTCACTCTTATGTGCTAAAAATCTAACCCATGAAAATCTAGAGTAGTCATCCACAATTATAAAACAAAAACTCTTGCCACCTAGACTAGTTGTATTACCTTCATAGTCACTTCAAATTCATAGCCACCATAAATGCTTTTAAAATCATATACCTCTTATAAACATGTCCTTTTAAATCTACTCTAAAAACCATCTTCAAGATATATTTTGTGTATTAATTATTTTATTTCATTCCAAAATGTTAATATTTGAACAAATATTAAAATCTACTAGAGCATACACACTTAAAATGAAAATAATCTTATTATCAATAATAATCTTTAAATCTATAATTTTATCTCTAATCCTATTAATTTATATGACATTACCCTTCAAATTGCTATCTATAATCACATCTATACCATTAGTTTGAAACAAAAAAAGTCATCTAAACTCCTGAACTTCCATACACACAAGAAGATGAAAGTGAGAGACCGTTTATACGGAAATTTCAGAAGGAAAAAAATACAAGGCACCCCAAGTTGTAGGAGGGACACCAGTATATAATTGAAAATAGAAAGGAATTGATCGAACAGTCTTAGAGGTTGGGAAGGTTGGGGAGCTTTTTGACTATTTTTGTTTAAAAAAAAAGTAAAAAAAAATAAATAAATAAATAATAATATATATATTTAGACTACAGTTTTTGCATAATTTTTTTTAAGTGTTCTTCAAAAAATATATTTAAAATTGTGATTTAAGGTTTAGTTTGGAATAATTTTGTTACTATTTTATAAAATTGTTGCGGAGAAATAACATTTTAAAGTTGTAGAAAAAAGCTTCCTAATAGAAAGCAGAAAATTCCTTGATCAAACAAAAATTATAAATCTGATCTGCAAAGCAAACTAGTAAGAAATTTGTCCAAATAAAACCTTAAAAAAAATTAGAAGCATAAATTTTAGAGGTTGTTTGGTTTGAAGTAAAAGGGATGTAAAGTATTCCAAATATAAAGGTTTTAAGAATATTGGTATTTGATTTGAAGTAAAACAAATATAATGTAAAATTTTGATGCATTTGAAATTCAATCTCTAATTCATATTTTATGTATTTGGAATTCCTAAGATTTGGGCGAGTTCCAAATGCATCATAAATTCATCATCTTTCCTATATTGTCGCCACCGACAACAGCCGCAGGCTGGCCACTATCGATCGATCATTGCAGGCACGACCACACACCATGATCATCAGCCCACCACCAGCCATCGCCAACCGCCATCACCCGCTGCCAGTCACCACCATCTCTGCCGCTAACCACGACCGCCACCGCCGCCGACCAACACTACCATCATCGGCCATCAACCACGACTACTACCATTTGCCACCCGATATAACAACCCGAAACATGAAAAAGTATTTTAAAATGAAAATTTAAATTTTTGTTTCAATTAGAACACTTTGATGTTATGCTTGGTAGCGCTACGACGTTAGGCTTGAGAGCACAACAGTGCCAGAAATCGCCACCAAGGTATTAGATTCTCAATTCTACAATAATTCTTAATTCAACATATGACATTGGGTCAGAGCGATATAGCGTTAGGTCACTAAAGCCCCTCAATGCTGCCGCCTCCCCATTCTCGTGTGGCTTGCCATGGAAGAAAAGAGGGAAAGGGAAAGGAAGAGCAGAGAGAGGAGAGGAGGCCGGTTTTGTTCGTTTTCATCCGTTGCTTCAATTAGAAAAAGTCTTTCGATCATTGTAAATAACAAAATTTTGAAATCGACGAATTAAATCTCTTTTAAATTAATTTAAAAATATATATTTTTTCTTGATTTATCATTTAACTTTTAACATACAATAGACATGAATTTTATGAACATTTTGACTATAAGATTATTGAATTTTACCATGCAATAAGTATGTTATGATTTTTTGAAACTATAGATTAATATACATATTTCTTGTATTTATTTGATTTTAAGCATTTCTTGTTGTATTTCATGCATGAAAGTGAGATTGATATAACTGTTATGAAATAAATGTGACAATTACATGTAAGCAAGGAAGGATGGCTATTAAGTCTATAACTGATGCGGACTGGCTATTAAAAAATAATACCCTACATAGGAGGGTGAGCTGACAGACTTTCATTTAAATAAAAGGTTGTTAGTGTAATCATTGTTGTAATATGTAACTGATTGACCCAATTATGCCTACGAGTAGAAGGTGGCGACTCTTACACAATTATTAAAAGCCAAATGTGAATTAACTTAAAATAATTAATAATTATGATAAGATAAATATTAATAACCAATTGATTGACAAATGTGGTTAAATTAAATACTGATATTCAATTGGGCGACAATTAGAGTGGAAGGATAAAAACACCATATTAAAGCTAAATATTTTGCCCTGCACTTTTTGATATTTATGATTATATTTATATGATAGTGTATTAAACTTACTCATATATGGATTTCCATAGCATACTAATAGACAATTATATATGACATAATAATTGATAAAGGCATATAATAGAATAATCAACATGAATATGACTGATAGATAATTTAAATTTGTTTTACTATAACACCTTTTATAGATTTATAGACTTTTCCCTGATTTCTTATATCTTGATAGACGCTCATTTTCTTAATGAGATACTCTCATTCTACTTATCATATTAATTTTACTATTTATTAATATTGACTAGAATTTGAACTACATACTCAATCTTTCATCTTGCATTTAAGGCATATAATGAGTTTTGATTATTTGTTGGGTTGTGTAAGCTCATCATATAATTTTTACATGATTTTATGTAGAGTTAAAGGGACTGCGAACTGAGACTTAATATAATGATGTTTTCATTTTATTTTAATTTTTTTGTTAAAATGTATACTTTGGTAGCCAATAATGATTATTATATGTTTTTTTAAGCAAAATATAAATACTAACAATAACAATATAATTATATTTTTAATGCAATTAATCAGTTCTTGATGTCAAATTGACTTGATGTAAATAAATGATTATTAATTGTTACCTGAAAGAAAAATAAATAGAATATGTTGAAAAGACAATAAAGAGAAAAGAAAAAAATTTCTTCCACTTTAAATCTTGGGGTGTTACATACCATCATCATTGGCCACCACCGACTGCCGACCACCACCACATCTAGGGGCATCAAAACAAATTCATAGGTCGAGTTCGGATCCAACCTAAAATTGACCTGACCAAAATGCGATCAACTTGAACCCGACCATTTTATTAAACAAGTCAAAAATGTAGACACGAACCCGACCCACTAGCAACCTGAAATGGCTCGAACCCAAGCCGATAACATGTTTCAAATAAAAAATTAAAAAAAAAAAAATTTAAACGGTTCACTTCAAACCAAAATCAGATTGGTTGGTCAACATGAATTCGACTCGTTTACTAAATGGATCAACCTGAACCCCGAATTTTTCAGATCGGTTACAACCCTAACCACAGTCGTTGCTAAATACCAACCATTGCCACCACCGCAAACCACTAACCATCATCGCAGACCACCGCCCACTAGTATTGAGCACCACCATCGTTCTAGACCACCACCATCTCTGAACTTCGCATTATACTCATTTTACTTCAAACCAAATAAAAATAATAATCTCCAAACAACAACCCCTTAATCAGGCGCTGATGTCTCGAAAACCTGTTATTGACAGCTGCAATAAACCGAGTAGATTAGCCCAGGAGGAATAAACTTTTTTCCAAAAGGGCCTGAGTGGACGTCATGATGATCGGTCCAATTCTTCTTGGTAAATCGAATTGTTACGGTGATTGCAGAGGAAGCTGGCTGCTTGCTAGTGAAAGACAATGGCAGTAGGAAAAAGAGGGTTGGCCTACCAGATGAGTCCACTAAAGTGGTCTTCACCAAAACAAGATTCATCCATATGACTACTCGAAAACTTCCACTATTTGCCACCGTGCGTGCGGTTTATAAAAAAGAAAACTAGGGCATCGCAATGATCTTATTCTCTTCTCCCTCTCGCAACCACCGCATCTCTCCTCTCTCGTCAATCTG
Organism: Dendrobium nobile; assembly: GCA_022539455.1. Classification (NCBI taxonomy): domain Eukaryota; kingdom Viridiplantae; phylum Streptophyta; class Magnoliopsida; order Asparagales; family Orchidaceae; genus Dendrobium; species Dendrobium nobile. The sequence goes on along the minus strand of CM039735.1, from coordinate 3,067,742 downwards.
GCTTCAGGCCGTTTCACCCAAATCGCAGCCATATGCGCTTTTTCTTGACTAAACCATCCCCTCGAGCTTTCCCTCTCCTTCCTTCGGACGCCCTTTACTTGCCCATGCTCCGTGACAGAGAGATGGCCCAAGCTTTCTCCACCATCGTGTTTAGGGTTTAGTATTATACCTAAATATTCAGTTATTTTATTTATAGAAACTAATGCAGTTAAATTTATAGTTTTCAGATTTTTTTTTTTTGTTGGTTACTTATATTAAATTCTTAGATAAGATAGATTAATTGTTTAATTCTGATATTATATTATATTATATTTGTTATTAATAATAAATTTATCATATTATAGGGCCAAATTTGTCATAATTTATTATTGCCCAAAATATTAAACATTGAAATGTGATTTATGTTGTAAAGAATTTATTTCATTTACATTATTTTTTTAATTGTAATAAATGACATTCCATGTAAATCATATTGATGTAGAATGCACAATTATCTTATTTACCATATAATACATGTTTTAAACATGCTCATGAGAAATATAAAAATTATATGCATGTGCAATGATATGTAAGTCACCCTTTTAAAATTGGCTAGCCAGACCAATGAGGCCATGGAGTGGTGTTCGACAAATTATATATATATATATATATAATACAAGAGCATATTTGTCAACAATATATATTTGATATTCTATATTTTTATAGTTGGCCATTTGTATTTTTCTTTTAAGGGGTGAGTAGCTTCATTGTAGTTGTTGATTCTTTCATTACTCTTTTTTATGTATCGCTATTGTATTAACAAGGGTTGTAAAAATCAAACCGGAGATAAAACCGAAAAAAAAAAAGAGAGGCTCAATGGTTTGATCGAGGTTGAACTGGATGACATAATAGATATTAAAAATAGTTAAATGATATTTAAATAATAAAATAACTTTATAATAATTATGAAATAATATAATTTCAGGACTATAAATAAATAAAATTCAAACATAAAAAATATATTCCATAATTTTAAAGTTAAAGTAAATAATTATTAATTTATATTTTATATACAAATATAAAAAATTACTAATTTTAAATTTAAATGAAATATCACCAATCATCATTTTTAATTCATATTTAATAAAAATTTAATGAGGACTAAACAAGCAATAAGACTAGTTCACAGTTGAACCGGTCAAACAGACTAGTCTAATCAAATTTTCAAAACCATGGTATTAAATGCTACTATATAAATAAGTTCACCTGAAATAACTCGAACCAAACCTGATAATTTCAAGTATGTCTTTATATATGTTAAATGTTTTAGAAATTTTAAGTTACCATATGTTTAACTAAGTCCAAGCAAATATGTAGTCGAGTTAGAAAAGAGAAAAATGTTAAGTGTAAAGGCTCCTTAAGAGCACTGAGATGTTGTATGTAGTGAAGTTGCCTTATCTAGTTAGGGGCAGGTGCTTGGGATTGTTGTGGTGCTAGAAGTGGGCATTACAACGCCAAACTCTCTATTTAAAGGTTCTAAAATATTCATGTAAAGTGTTGCGCGTTGTGGCAGGTGTCGTGGCGCTAGGCAAATTTTAAGATTTATATATAAATATCTAAAAAGTATTTTCCCCCTAAACATTTATTTCCCCATTCGCTAAAGCCTCAAGAGGGACCAAAGGAGAAGAAATTAAGAGAGGAAAGAAAAGCTAGGTTTTGGAGGCGACGAAGCAATATATGTTCGTCGAGCCAATGGAAGAAATTATGTAGCTAAATGTATGCTTATATTTCCCCACTTTAGTTTTCAATTTGGGAAATTTGGATGAAAGATATGGAGTTTAATTTGATTTAAATAAGATTAAGAAATTTTTCGCGTATAAATTTTGGCATATTGTAGAGTACACTATTCTAAACATTTTGACATGTAAAACTAAAAATTCAATGATTGGTTTTAAATATATGAATTTTCACGTGTTAGTACTTGCGTTGATTTAATACAAAGTGCTACGAAATAATAAAAACCCAAAATGATGTTATAAATGCCCCTACGAATGATTTTTTAAAATGTCATTATGAAATATGTGTACATGTTCTACCTCATCTCATGTAGGTTACTAAAATTATCATACATGTATCACTTCAATGCAATTATGCATTATATTAAATGTCATTTATAAATGTTAAACGTGTCAATGTTTTCATATTCATTTGATACAATGCATATTCACATGACAAATATGATAAATGTAGGAGAAAATCAAGTGATATACAAGTTGATTTATAAGGGTCCTTACATGTTTATGTTCATATTGTCACGACCCGGCCCAGATGCTCTATTTAATGAAGCAGAAACTAAAAGTCAGACGGTAAAATTCATTAAACATTACACTACTTTCTTATCTGTATTGAAGAGCCACTAATACCCAAATTAAAATTTATCTGTTGTCATTTGCACATCGCCTTCTGTAGACGAACTCTTACATTTCTGTCATTTCTAAATCTTTGGAGATTTACCTAAAACATTTAATTAAAGGAATGAGTTTATATAGTAAACTAAGTTGGTAACAATTAAAATAATCAATATAATACTCTTTAATATGCATTGTATTATTTCTTAACCTTATTTCATTTATTTTGATAGTTTATACATCTCCGGTCATTTTCTTTTAAAATATTTTAAAGCATTTTGAAACTATAATATTTCATTTTCCCATTTAATTTGTACAAGAGCACCGTCTCAATGTACCCAAAGGTACAACATTTTCCATTTATTTCCTTTTTCCCTTTTCTATGACATTTTCCTTTTTACGTGCACGAGTACGGCATCCCCAGCTAGTACCATAACGGGGTGAACTCCTATGATTTTCATACATATCATTTTCCTTTTTATCATTCATTTACTTATGCTTCTATTTATAATATAGATAATGTTATTATTGCTCTCATACTTCTTCACTTCCATTTCCTTTATATATACATTTATCATCATAATATTATTTGTTCCCTAATACCAGGTATTTGAATTTATTAATGTCAGAATTCTATACTCACATATGCATTTGAGATTCCTTTCATATGATAACATAACAAGATAAGTAAATCAATTACTTAGAAAATTGTTAAATAGAAATTCTAACGGTAAATAAAAGTTCAACAATAAATGTCTAAAGATAACAATGATTTACCCACTTTATTTCTTCTTCCAATACTCGTGCAGTTTGGAAGGCTTTAAATGTTCACAAGAATATAACGAATTAATTAATATTAATTCTCAATTTGAATAAGTCAACAAATATTGAATTTCTTCCATACCTCGTAACAAGTTCTCTTTCTTATTTAATTTTTTTTTAAGCACCCAACTCCTTTAACCTGGTCTCTTCCCTTCTAAATTTTCTTAAATTTTCTAAGAATTTAAACAATATAAATTTTCATTAAACAATTATGCTTTAATAATAAAAAAATCTAAGCAAAAAAATATATGAAATACATATTACTTACAACAAGGGGATCTTCCAAATCCCAAAAAAATTCATCTTTCTACCTCACAAATCCCCTCTCCTCGCTTCCAAATGTCTTCCTTATCATCAAATAAAATGTTTACACTAATTAGAGAAAATATTTAGAACAATTTATAAAAGATTTGACAAAACAAACTTTTTCTCTCCCACCGTCGTTTCTCACAAACCCTTACTTCTATAACAATAGGAACGAAAATGAGTTGTTTAATCTTACTCTCCAACGCGATCGTTTGCTAAAAATGGCTTAAGTAAATCCACTACATGTGAATTCGATCATCCGCCCCCTCTGCTCTCCGCTCTCTGTTTCACGAAAAAATCGACCCCCATACGGGGTCGCGTCTTTTATTAGGAGGTTGGCCGGTTCGGTTGAATCGGCCTAGCCTAACCGGGTCATTACACATATATTCCTCCATCTGACTTAACATATGTGAGATGGTTAGGTAGAGTTATAAGAGGAATCAAGCATGTATGCATCTATCTTGAATAGATTTGAGAATAACCAATTGAATGTATAAGTAAAAGTGGAGTTAGAAGCATGTATCTAGACATGTGCATGAATAATGTTTTGTATAAATTACATACAAGACATGTGTTCCACCCTGAAGTCAAGTATAAGTTGAATGAAAGTTCATATGGTTAATATATGCAAGTTCCTTTCAAGTAAAATGCAAGTTGAATGAAAGTTCATAATGTTGATGCATATAAGTTCAAAATTGAGCAAGTTAATGAACTTACAAGCTCATGTATTGTCAACACTATTATAAGTATAATCTTATTTAACTATCATGTTACTTTAGTTAAATTGTAAAGCTTACTATTCACTCTTATTTATTTTTAACTTGGGATATTGAACGCTTAAATAAGATTTTAGAATGCCTACAAAGTAAGTAGTTGATCATGCTACATATTCATATGCTATTTAAGGAAAAGGTAAAATAAAGTCAAAGTAGAGTAGAAATTGATAAAGTAAAGGACTGACCTAGGTACATCCATTTTTAAGGTATTCTTTTGATAATCTAATTAGTCATGTTTATTTTAGATGAATTGGAAATTTGTACTAGATTAATGTATATGATTCTTTTGGATAATATATGAAATGCAATGTGAATGGATGTTTATAAATTCTCTTGAATTTTGGATATTTAGTTGGCTATGATCCATCAAAATTTAAAGAGGAGATTGTTAGACCGGTCCAGCCGGTCCAGGCGGGACCGGTTCGGGGGCGAAGTCGCAAAACAGGCGGAGTTTCCGCCAGAACGAGCGGCCCGACCGCTCATATAGAGCGTTTTAGGAAGGATTTTTGGGGGGTTTCAGAGAGAAATTTGAATGTAGGGACTGTTTAGGGAATTCCTTTTGATTTGTATGCATTAAATATATGTTTTTCCTAGGGTTTGGGCATCTTGAATTTGGCTGAAATTTGAGATCTCTTAGATTTAGGTTTTCTTTGGGCTCTAGCGGTGTCTAGAGATTTGGGAGAGATCGATCCTCCTCTCGAATTGAGGATCAATTGTATCTTGCTCTTTTATTCATCGTCTAAGTGGAATACAAGTCTTTTCTTAAGTTTTCTCTCGTATTTTCCCGAACAAGTGCTGTTTTCCTGCTGTAAACAGCAGAAATCTGCTGTTTTCCTGCTGTGGACAGCCATTTGGCTGCTGTTGGTTCGCCGATTTTGGATAGGTTGCTTGTGAATACAAGCACTTCCTATTAAATTGGTATCAGAGCATCGATTTGGGGACCATCGGCGGCTGAAAACCTGAAATTTCAGCAGGTTTTTGGCATTCGGAGAAAGATTTCTTGTGATTCGTAGAAAGAAAAATGGCTGGAAAGAAAATCGAAGTCCTAGAAGGCGAATTTGGTCAATTAAAAGCAGATTTGGAGGAAAAATTCCTTGAAATCACCGCCAACAATGAAAGGTTGGAAGGGAGGTTCGCAGCGATGGAAAAGATGATGAAGAAATTACTTGAGATGAAGACGAATCCGACGGCGTCGGAAGCAAGAGAGACTGTCGGCGATCAGGGCGTATGAGGAAATCCAAACCCGCTGCGGGGGAGGAGGAATCCGGCAGTAGAGATCCTTGAGGGAGAGGACGACATGCCACCTCTAGAGCCACTTTCTAGAGATGAGATGAGCATGGGAAATGATCGTCGAGGTGCTGATTTTCAGCGTCGAGGTGCTGATTTTCAACGTCGATGTGCTGATTTTGAAGGCAGGAGGGGGGAATATGAGGGAAGTGCAGATTTTGGCGAAAGAAGAGAAGAATATCAGTGTCGATGTGCTGAATTTCAGCGTCGAGGTGCTGATTTTGAAAGGAGAAGAGGAGAATATGATGACGGATTCGGATACCAACGTCAGAGGGAGGACCAGGACACTTGGGGAGCACCTCATCTTCGAGGAATGGGAGGTTATGGAGAGTACCGGGGTAACGGAAGGAATCCGAAGGTGAGGAAGTTGAAGATGCCCATCTCTGAGGGGGAAGATGGCCATGGCTGGATATACAAGGTGGAGCGTTACTTTGCTGTCAACGGGTTGACAGACGATGAGAAGCTGACGGCGGCAGGATTGTGTCTGGAAGGAAAGGCTTTGGCATGGTATCAGTGGTGTGACAGGAGGGAGCCTATCAGGAACTGGAGGGAATTCAAAAACTGCATAATAGAACGTTTCCAAACCGACCGGGGAGGAGATTTCTATGAGCAGTTCTTTGCTCTAGTGCAGGAGGGATCAGTAGAAGACTACCGTGATCGGTTCGAGCACCTGGCTAGTAGGGTGGAGCGATTATCAGATAGCGTATTGGAGGGGAACTTCATGAAAGGGTTGAAGGCAGAGATCCGAGCGGCAGTTAAAGTTCTGATGCCTAGTGACTTGGAGGAGGCAATGAAGTTGGCACAGCTGGTAGAAAATCAGAATAATCTGGAGAAGGGAGCTAGGAGCAGCAGCTCAGGAGGCTCTTACAAGACTAAGACCACTCTTTTAGAATCAAAGGGGCCTACATCAGTCAACAATAATGAGATCACCAAGGAGAAGCCAGTAGGAGGAGGGAGTGGGGATAACTTCAAGAAGCTCACTGAGACAGAATTACAGGAGAAGAGGGCAAAAGGGCTTTGTTTCAGATGGGACGAGAGGTATACACCGGGGCACAGGTGTAAGGACCGAACCCTTCGAGTTCTTACTGTTTGTGAATGGAGGGTGTCGTCTTTCCACCTTGCAGACAAGGTGGATCTTTGGGAGGGGAGTATTGTTAGACCGGTCCAACCGGTCCAGGCGGGACCGGTTCGGGGGCGAAGTCGCAAAACAGGCGGAGTTTCCGGCAGAACGAGCGGCCCGACCGCTCATATAGAGCGTTTTAGGAAGGATTTTTTTTGGGGGGGGGGGGTTCAGAGAGAAATTTGAATGTAAGGACTGTTTAGGGAATTCCTTTTGATTTGTATGCATTAAATATATGTTTTTCCTAGGGTTTGGGCATCTTGAATTTGGCTGAAATTTGAGATCTCTTAGATTTAGGTTTTCTTTGGGCTCTAATGGCGTCTAGAGATTTGGGAGAGATCGATCCTCCTCTCGAATTGAGGATCAAATGTATCTTGCTCTTTTATTCATCATCTAAGTGGAATACAAGTCTTTTCTTGAGTTTTCTCTCGTATTTTCCCGAACAAGTGCTGTTTTCCTGCTGTGGACAGCCATTTGGCTGCAGTTGGTTCGCCGATTTTGGATAGGTTGCTTGTGAATACAAGCACTTCCTATCAGAGATAGATGAGATTAAGTGCAATTCTTCCCTTAAATTATGGGGCATGACAATTATTCCCACATTATTAATGTACATTAATTTTAATTCACGATAATGAAATGAAACTTTACTTTTCCTATCTATGTTTACTATGGTGTATTATGCTATTACATATATATGAAATTATTTCAAACCATGTTTTACTTATACATTAATCACGTCCCATATTTCTAAGCACCATGTTCCCATGTTACTAGGGTGCTCCGTCTTCCAAAAAATTTTGACAAAATAAAATTTAAATAACTATCCATTTGGAGAGACTTCAGCTTTTAGAAAAGTTATTTATAAAGCTATTATATGAAATGTAACTTTTGATAAAGTGTTGTGGATATAATAAATATTTTCATTTTTAAAAAGCTTAGACAACTATACTACAACAACCGCGCTACAACAGATATGGTTGTAAAAACAACTTTCGGGCACAAAAATTATTAAAATGAAGAAAGCATAACTCAAATGAAATGGTAGAAACAATTTATACGACAGAGAAATGAAAACACTATCCCAAATAGACCATCAGTTCCACATATCTCATTTTCTATGTTTAAAAAATATCAACAAAAATATTGTGATAAATCATGAGTAACAAATCAAATCAGACAAATTGATCCCCAACCCCAACTGCCTTCGTTCTTCTCATTCATGGGGATTGTTCAATCACCCATCCATAGCCCACAATAAACATGAAACTTGGGCCCTTCATTGCCTCAACTCGCATTTAGGGCTTCTTCATTCCTTTGAACTGCCAAGTGCTCATCTTCTTCAGTCGAAGCACCATAGTGATGCTTCTCTTTCTCATTTATTACTCCCTCACAACTCATTCATTAGTCGAGAGCCTTATAGTTGTAAGCCTTATCCTTCTATCATCTCTATTATCTCATTGTTCCTTGCCTTCTTGTGTTTTCTCTTCGTTATTATTAAAGAAACTCACCCCATCTTCTCCACTCAAGTTGTTGAGAGGAGATTAGCTTTTTTATCTATAATATAATAACTCATATTATGTGACGCCTCCATGTTCAAAATCTGGATTGATCTATTCTGACCCCATTGGAAAAAAATAAATATTTAAAATTTTGAGTTTTTAACCCATTTGAATGTGTTTAGAAGTGTTTTAATGCTTGAAAAATGTTGCATGAGTTCTAGAATGAGTCCCAAATGTCTAAATTAAATTTTAACAAAATCTAATAAATGTTATTGTTCGAGTGCCATAATGTTGGGTGTTTAAGCGCCTAGACGTTGTTACACTATCAGGTGCCAAATAGTAACATTACAGCGTTATAGTGTTGCTTTTTTTGGAAAAATGAACTAGTATTGTTGCGGCGCTAGGCCATTAATTGCAGTTTAAATTAAAATAAAATCACTGTTCGATTCATTTTGTTCAATCGTTGGCTGCCACAAGGGGGAGAGAGAGAGAGAGAGAGAGAGAGAGAGAGAGAGAGAGAGAGAAGGGAAAAGAGGGTTTTTGAGCAGCTTTGGGTCGTTTTTAGTCATCGGCCCAATTGGGGAATTCATGTTAGTAAATTATTTTGGATGTTCAAGGAGCAAAAATTTTAATAGCCCAAATTATAACTAACAAGATATTATCTATTTTGATTTAATAACTCAGGGTTTTGCTCCCTTTAGGTAATTTCTCAAAATCACATTAAGAGTGCTCTCATACAAGCAAGCATAACTCCAAGAGTTTCAAATGAAATTTTAACCATTACACAAAAAAAGCATCAAGATATTTAAGAGTTTAGATTCATTCTACTTAAAAGATTTCACAGTGTCTCCCACTATAGTAATTAGCATCCTCGTGAATTTTCTTACAAGGCCTAGAAGCATCTAATTGGCAAATAAGATTCTAGAGAAAGGCCCCATTTGTTCTAAAAGTGGATACCATAATATAGCACTTTGACTTGTATAACACTTAGTTTTCATCTTTTAGTTAAAATATTGCTCTAATACCATTTGTAATAGCTTGAACTTTTGATATTGAGATATTATCCAATTTAGCATGATAGCTTCATGTCTTTATTCCCTTAGTAAATTTCTAGAGGTCTCACATATTAGAACTGCTCTCAAATGAATATGTCAAACTTTAAAGTTAGATAAGCCACAGAAAAATCCATTCGATCAAGCATGAATCTTGGCAATATTTAAATTATAAACTTTCAGAATTAATTCAAGATTATATGAACTCCATTTTCTAGAAACTTATGATCAAACTAAACATCTTAACAAGATGAATCTAACACCAAAGATGAGCTGATTTGAATCAATACAGAATCAAACTCATGAAGTATGGTAAGAGACTTAATGACATTCTTTAAAGGGCCAAACAACCTCCAAATTGAGCAGCTCAACAAGATTAATCCAACAAGCCCTCATTCAATTCCATGATAATTAAGACGGTTAAATGTTAAATAAACAGTATGTGATTAAAGAATTCAATATGGCTCATCCGATGGAATTTAATGAAAGTTTGACAAAATTTATCAAAAAATTCTCCTTAAATACTATAAAAAATCCCGCATTCTCCACCTAAAAGGGACCTAGGCTTGACATTGAAGATAGCAAGGAGATTTGAAGAACTCTAGAGCTCTAACCAACGTTCAATGCCCAAGATCACCACCAACCTCCACCATTGTCTAATTGTCATCGCCAGCCCACAATCACCCAACCAATATCGTCTAAACACCATTGCCTAACCATCACTATTTGACCATCTTTGTCTAGCCATATAGTTCATTCACCGTGATCCAACCATCGTTGTTTGGCTATTATCACCAAACCGCCATTGACCGACCGTTGTCATTTGACCGCCATCATCCAACCACTGTTGCATGATTAATATCATCTGACTATCACCATCTTCCCTTCACTATTTCTACTACAACCATAAAAGACTAAATAAGTATTTCTTTGATAATCTCATTTTTTCCAATTGTGTAGAAGAGCATATTTCTATAACTTATCCAATTGGTGGATTATTTCAAATGAGTTAGGCCCCTTAGTTTTGTCCCTTATTAGGCTTTTTCACGTTAAAACTATTGTATCTTTTGCACTATTCTTTTTATTTATGTGTGTTGGATCTTCATGCAAAACAAGTACACATAAAACTCTCTCTCTCTATCAATATGATATCTAACATGCAACATATTTCCTAATAAATTTTCAATATTATATCAAAATGCACTTTGATGCTTACACGTTCAATTTATTTTACTTAAGAGATTTCTCATAACTAAAGGAATGATGAGACGTTGCGCTAAATAACCTTGAATATAGACCTCCAAATTTTTGGTTTATAGAAAAAATATGGAGATGGTAGCATGCTTTTGGCACCCTGAAACAGCTTAGATGTGTCTTAGAAGAATGAGAAGAGATAATTTCTCAAGTCAAATCCTAGGATCATATATAAGAAAGAGGGAAAAGGAGAACATAAGGAGTTAAAGGAGTTTATAAAGTCATCGAATGGGAAGCAGTTTTCAATAAAAACATAGGCACGGGTTCTAAGATGGAGATGGTATCCGATGAAAATCAAACATCCAAAAACTATTTATTAAATAAGAATTATCCAGTTTAGCAATCAAATGGGCCTTAAGGGTTTTTTGTTACAAAAGAGCCCTTAAGTTTCATTTACATAGGCACACAATAGATATATTGCAAAAAATACAGCAACAAATAGCAAATCTATCATAAACATGACATTAAAGATCATCAACACAATCAAAATGAAGAACTGAAGCAATTTATCCTAAACAATAATTAATGCGTAGCAACGATTTCAATGCGATTGAGTCATAGAAATCAGCTGATTGTCTCCATCAACTAGCCAATGTGATTACTTTAAGCTTATTGGATAAATTTGAAGGGAAAGAAATTGCAACATGAAATGCCCAGTCACTTGTTCATTTCCCTTAACTCAAACTTCTAGCATTCATAGTGTACATTTTTCAGTTTTATTCAATAACAATAAAAGAAAGAAGAAAATAAGGGTTTACGGTATTCTAAGCAGCGATCATGAAGTTGTCGGGTAATTCTATCAATTCAATGTTCAAGAAAATGTTGCCAGCACCATTTTGACTCCATTAAATGCAGAATTGAACCACATGGCGTAATTGTAAAAAATAAAGAATAATTGACAAAGAATTACACTGACAATTATTCTAACAAAAGGCTAATTGGCTACTTTCTTGAATTTTTGCCTCATGTGCACATCATACATGTTCTATGGTTTTTTTAAGAGTGGCAAAATGAGTCGTATCACTATTTCCTAGCGATTAGACACAAACAAGCGTATTTTAGAAAGTGCTGAAACATTAACACACATATCAAAGGAGTTCACATACATGAATTGGTTTTCAAGAAGAAAGTGGTTAAGTAACGATATTCTTGCCTTGAATTTGCCAGATGAACTCTCGTCGATAACATCCGCGCCATCAAGAGTGCACTGAGGGTTGCAAAAAGACGAGGAAAATCATTCAAACCTCAGAAATCATCTCAGGAACAAAAACTCATTTCAGCGGCTCATATCAAGAAAATTGAAGGGAAGATATCGTTTGCCTTGAGCTCGCCGTACGAATCCGTGTTAAACCCACAGCGATACACATCGTCGTCGATAACCTCGGGTGATGATGATTCTCCGCTGGATGACGATTGTTCTTTGGATGAATATGATGGCTGTCCGTCAAATGACGATCAATCAGATAAACATTTCTAGAATCGATTCCGTAAGAAAGAACCGAGAAACAAAAAGAATCGTTCTCGGTCTACTTCAGACCGAAAAGAAATTCATAATACCAAAAACTCAAAGGAGGAAGGGAAGGGGGCAATGAAGGATTGGATCGCTTGCCTTCTTCGGGGGGGACGAAGGCAGAGCAAGCACCGCATTTCGCCTGCGACTGAAAATTCCAGCTAATGTCTCGGCTGACTCTGCTGATCGCCGGCGGGGACCTACTTTGGGGATAGTGTATCTCCTCTGTCCCGCTCCGCCTAACTTTCGTTTGGCCATTGCAGGGTCGGAGAAGGATAGCTTTCGCGCCAAACGAGTGGGCGGGAGAATTATGTAATGATGATCGGGGAGCCGAGATGCAAATATTTATCATTCATTGCCAATATTGTTACTTTGCGGAGAACACCCTGCAAATTCCTGATATTTATTTATACGAAGAATTTGTATTCTTGCAATAATTGGATATCTCACTTCATCACCTTGAGGGCTTGAGTAGAGCCTAATTAGGCTTCTTGTTCTTTTGGAAAAAAGTATAATTGGACATGATAAAAATTAATGGAGTTTATCAAAGTATGAATGGTTGATTCTTATTTTATCTGAGTGACTTCATAGTTGTTCGTAGGGTACGGACATATTATTTGTGTCAGGTAGTTTAGTGGCATGTTATCAGTGTTTGAATGAGATAAGGTAAGTTAACAAGTATTTGATGAAATCAAAAGATATGTAGTTGCCTATTATTGTAGCCTAAATAACGAGCAAGCCATAGATTCCTTATACAACCAGGCTCATCGAATCACTTTGAGCTCTTTAAGGCTAAAGAGATTGATAGTTTATGATTTAAATTATGGTATTCAAGTATGAGTCATAATGGAGATAGTATTAATACAATTGTATATAAATTTATAGTTTTAAATATTATTATTGATGCTAACACTATTAATATTATTAGTACTTATGCTCACTAGCGGATCTACAATGGAAGCTCTAGGAGCACGAGCCCCTACTAGCCCATCAATAAAAACTCATATTATATTAAAACTTAAAATTTTGTTTATAATAACTCAGGGGCTCATCAATAAGAATAAACGAGAAGCCCAAATCAGTTTATTTCAAAATCAAAATTATGCAAATAATACCACAAAATATGTTGATGGAAGGAATCAAACCCAAAACCTCTTATTTATATGTAGTTACCTCAATTATTAGGCCACAAATTCAATTAATGACTTTGTTTTTATTACAATTTACTTAAATTATCATTAAATCATATAAAAATCAAAATCGAAAACTTTAGTGAACTTTTTGCATGCAATTTTAGCTTACAATTAATGATTATATTCAAAAGTGCTATGTTAGAAAAACTTAAAATTTGCATCACTAAAAATCATATATATATATATATATATATATACTCCTATCGAGGGTTTTCGGCAGAAATTCCGTCGCAAATCTATAGCATGCTAAAAAAAATATAGCATCCCTTATTTGTTTCACTAAAACAATTAAAAAAATACATGCTATAATAATTTATACAAATATATTCCAAGAAACATTCCATCATACTACATCAATGCTAATGATAATATATTTCAAATCGTTCAAAACGTAAATCAAACAAACTATCAAATGTAATCATTGTAAACAAAATATGTTCAACTCAACAAAATAAATGTCACAAACATGTCATCCTTGCACACATGCATAATAAAGTCTCTAAAAACATTAAAAACTTAAAGAAAATACTTATAACGTCTATTAATATATGTAAAAAATTATTCTAATCATCTTCGTCTCTTTGCTCCCATCATACTCAAGATCAGGTTGATAACCCTTCTTCTTTCGATTTTGGCTTAGGTATGATCGCAGCTCTGTCTGCATCTTAGTTTGTTTGTGTCAGTATGTTTACTTATATTTATCTCATCTCCTATATATCCTTCGTGAGTGCATCCACCCTCTCGCTGATGATATCATCAACTCCACTATCACTGAATAGTGCAGAGGAACACCATATATATTTATATATATATATATATATATATATATATATATATATATATATATATATATATATATATATATATATATATATATATATTGTCTCACCCTACCAACTCCCTCACTTGGTTGCTTTGTCAAAAATTGAAAGATGGGAAGAAGAGAGAGGAGAGAGAAAAGTCTTTTGATCATATTTATCAATTATTCATGTTACAAATTTTATGTTATTCATTATAAGTGAATAATCTCTTACTTCTATCTTCAATTATTTTAATTTCTACAAAGTTTATATCTCATTAATTTACAAAAAAAAAAATTATCTCTTGATTTCATAAGCTTTCATCATGCAAGTTTGGATATATTATAAATTTAATAATTCTGAATGATTTAATATGATTTTATTGCATTTAAAATAAAGTGTTAAATGATATCATATATATAATATGATAACTCGACATGATAACCTACTGATCCATATGATTCACTGATTGGGAGTCATATGGAACTAAAGATTGATTGGGAGTTATAAGAAGTATGGGCGATTGATTCACATGATTCAAGAGGAGTTATAAGGAGAACATTGATTGAGATTTATAAGGGATAATTAATTGAGAGTCATAAGTGCATGAATAAGTTACTCTTAAGATACATTCATTGAATATCTAAATAGTGATATCGATACTGTTACAAACACTGTATTGATGTCATGATGATACTAATATTATTTTTTATTATTAACTCTATTTAACATTATTGATCATGATACTAATATTATTACTAGCATTAGTACTGTTAAATATTGTTGATATTGTGATTGATGATGTAATGGATTGAGATATGATAAATTATAAATTGATATTGATAATCAATATATACAATAATGTATATATTTTCTTATATGATTTAAAGCATATTATTCTCTTTTATCTTGTATTGATTTTAGTTATAAGCTTTTAGTTATTTGTTGGGCTATGTGCTCATTACGTGGTTTTACATATTTTAATAAATGTATAATGATCCTATGATATTAGGCTTCGAATAAGATAAAAATGTAATCTTATTTCTTTCCATTGTTCATTGGTAACATCTAGTTAAATGGTTAAAATAAACTACATGTGTAATTATTCCAATATAGATCCAAGAGTGTGACAGCTCGTGTAACTCTAATGTTGTAGTCTCCTGACCAAGTACCTCTTTCTACAAGAGAACATAGTTAAAATAACTAATATATATGTGAAATAGGATGAGTTATTTATCATTCATTGTCTATGATCAATATAAGACACTGAACCATTGTGTGGAGAGAGCTTCCTAAACCACCAATGTCAATGCTCTTTTTTTTTCTCTTTTCTTAGTGAACTTAGGGGTTACCCAAGCTTTGGTTAGATCACCCCATACAAACCTTTCCAAGCCATAATGGGCATTCACCAGACTTTCTAATGTTAATAAACATATCTCTAAGTAGAGTAGAGCCTCTCTTTTCAAAACTAGTTTTGATCCTTGCATTATGCTCAAGAAACCATTTAAAGTCTTTCTGTTATAATTTTCAAAATTAAATTTACTAGTATATAATTACTTTAAAATATTTAAAAAAAACTTAATTATTTATCAAAAATTCCCTCAACAACATATCTCTAACATCTTTTGAAATTTTCTTCCATGATAAGTATGGTGCATCAAATCTACTCTTTATGATATCCTGAATCTTATGTGTAGGTTGCCATGCGAGATTAAACCTACACATAACATTGTATTTACTATTTAATATAATATTTCTTATTTCTTAACATATCAAATTGTAAAATCAACTAATGATATTAACTTAGGCATCGCCATGAGGCTCAATGTACAAATATTTACCTTATATGGCAGTTGCCTACTCTACCCTATCTTCTGTAAATGGTCCGATATGATGTGGCGGGATGGAGGTCGATAAAAATAAGGTTGATGATAAGGAGAATGAGAGTAGGTTGATGGAACTGTTTTTGATGGTGGTGGGGGGAAATATGGGTAAAAAGGGGTTGATTAAGCGAGATATGGCTATATAAATCAGGGGCTACTGTTTATAGAAGAAAAAAAGTTAGCCCCATGTGTTGGTACTCCTACAGCTGGTGGAAATCCCTGCCTCTTCTCTGTTTGTCTAGATATTGTAAGTCCAGAGGTCAATTTCTTCCCACAAATAAACATCTAAGTGATTGAGCTAAAAGGGGGCTCGTCACCTAAAGCCATATGTAATGAAAAATAAAATATTAAATTCATCTTACAATGTATATTAAAAAAGAATATAAAGATAAATATTACATTTAACATAATTTTATAGTTAAAGGAATTTGTAGTTAATGTAAACAATAATATTAAAGAAATTTAAGGTCAAGATAAGGTATATACATAATAACTTTCACTTATCTACATAAGAAAATTGTAGTTAAACATAAAAAAAAAACATTTCAAATTTAGATAATTGCTTGCATTTACATATAAAAAAAATTGCAGTTAAACTAATTTTGAATTTAAACTTACTATTATTAACCCAAAAAACTTTCACTCCCTAATGTACCTTAGTTTGTTCCTTGTTCTCACTTGATGTGCTCGTTGCATCATCCACTTCCTCTAACTGTGTTTCAAAGATAGGTAACAAAACATCCAAAAAATCATTTGAAGGACCCCAAAAGCTGACATTTCTTCCTCTCGGTGTATAGTAACTATGACATATTGTTGCTCAACAATTCCTCATGTTTTAGTCTTTATCACAACCAGCAAATCTTGTTTGTCTCTTCGACCACCGGATATTTACTAAAATAAACTTTCCAGAGAACTTCGTTACAGGGACTATGAACCTAAGTACCGTTAATAAAAAAAATTACATGCACAAGATATAATAGAAATGACTTTTCATCAGTAAGTTGTTTTGGCTCACATGTGTTCTAATCAAGCTGAGAATTCATTTGCTACTACTCGCTCAACATCTTTAGGATATGTTGTTTGCAAATTGCTTATGAAGATCTTGTTAAAGAAATAACATATTTAGACATCATAAATAAAACTAGCCAATGATTTGAATTTTCTTGAAATATAGTGTTGTTATTTTAATCTCCAAATCATTGAGAAATCTGGTGGTATATTTTTCGCTTGGTTTTCCAAAGTTTTTAAAGAATAACAATGAGAGATGAGAGCTATCATCGACATCAAAGTGCATGTTACAATCAATTTATGTCCTTAAACTTCTAACGTGGTACTCAAAGTAGTACGAACATAAATGGGTAGTTTCCATAGCTAAATATGCATCATATATTGAGCATTTATGATTTGATTTATTCTTGACATATCTTTTTAACTTGTTGAAGTATTTGTTAAATTAATAGTATAATTAATAATATTAAAATAATTTAATATATGTAGAATTGAACATATATCATACCTCTCAAATGGATAACTCAAATGATTTATTTTTGGTATATTAGAAAGTCTTTCTAGTATCTCTAAACCAATTAATTTGGGTGGTGGAGTTGATCTCTCAACTTTGTTTCTGAAGAACATATAGTATTTCTTCTAAATGGATGATCTAAAGATAAGAACATACGATTACAATCAAACCATGAGTTATTATCTCCATGTTTTAGTGTGAAGGTTTTAACACTCTCTATCCAATAAGGACAAGCTAACTTTCCTGTTGTGCTCCAATAAGATAACATACGATAAGCTTGAAAATTGCCAATGGTCCACAACAATGCAGTTTTAAGGATAAAATTATATTTAGTTGAGATATTATATGTTAACACACCTTTCCACAATAATCTGAGCTTATTAATCAAAGGTCTTAAAAAACATCAATTTTTGTTTTTGGATTATGTAATCATGGTATTATACGCATTAAGAATGTGTAAGGTCTAGTCATGCACATCTTTAATGGAAGGTTGTACAATATTAATATAATAAGCCAACAAGAGTAGGATGAAGCTGCCTAATTGTATGGAGTGAAACCACTAGCACATATTCCAAACTTATGTTTCATAAATCAGTAGCAAATGAAGGATGTGTCAGATCAAAGTGATTCCATGGTTCAACATTAGATGGATGAGAATGAAGATCACTATGAGCTTAGTTCTCCTTGTTTCATCTCATATGGCTTATAGAGCTCATTAATGCAAACAATCATTAAAGGTTGGGAAAATTTGGTAAATAAAACAACCTAGAATATGAAACATCCCTTTTTTCATTGTTTCTCATATATTTGATTTTTATCAAGGTGCATTGCATGTACAACAACTAAGTTCAATCATATAATCCTTGTAGTATAACATATAACTGTTTATATAATAATCAATTTTCATATCAAAGAGACCCAACTTTGATACTATCTTCTTTATTCAATACAAATCTGCCAAAATTAATTTGTTTGGAGGCTTTGTTTTCATGACTAGCCAATGAAGTCATTGAAACACTCTCGAGGAATATTGTATTATTTTTTATACTAAGCATCTTAATAGCAATTGATAACTCAGAATGAGTTGAAACCACCCAAAATTAGTTTTTGAGCCACACATAATAATTCATAAAAAAAAAATTATTGTGTTGTCTGTTGTGCGACTCATCCATATCCTCTTAAATTTAGACTAGTTGCATAAAAAATAAGATTCTCATTAATTCTATTAGTTTGATCTTCCTCTATTATTCTTGAAGTTGTTGAGGGACTGCAATGAGTATTTGTATTAATAATTTCTGACGATTTTGATATATTTTTTGACAATTTGGGAAATTTTCGGTGGTTCATAAACCGTTAGAATAAACCGCGTAGGAAATGAAAACCTACAGCCAATTTTCAGAGTCAAAATTTTATGGTGATTTTCCTGTAGCTCGAACAACCGAGATTTAATGAACCCAAAAGACCAAAATCGCAGGTTAACCGGGGAAAAAATTATGGTGCAAAAACCATTGGGGATTGCCGATTTATTACTGGCGGTAAGAATAGTCGATATTTCGGACAACCAAACCATTGGTTAGTTGTCGGTTAATACCAACGATAAAATAAAAAAATTGGCGGCAACTTCATGCGGTTCAGTATCAAAGTTTCTGGTGACTAAGCCGCCGATTAGCCGTTGGAAATCTATAGCATTTAAAAAAAATTGACATCCCCCCTCTATTTACATAAATTTTCACAATTACTTGCTTGCAGTTTAAAGCATATATAAAACACTTTTAACCATATACATCCACAATCCACAATCAACAGAACAATTCTTCAAACAATCTGTTAATCCTCTTCGACCTGTTAACAATCTGTTATACATTCAATATCTCTCTTCTTGGATAGTCACTTGAATGTTAAAGCAAACGTTCCCTGCATATTTTTGAAATGAAATATTAGAAAAGATGCAGCCTTAAATCTCACTTAAATCTAATAAAAAAATATAATTTCTAATATTTTTAGCCAAGTTTTTTTAGGTCTACCACAACCTTTCTTAATATAAGTCAGATTTAATACATATACCTTCATCACCGGGCCATTAGAAGGCTACCATTTTAAGCGACCAAACCATTTAAAGTGACTTATCGATGCAAAACTTAACTTAGTATTATGTTTCTCTTTCAATGTATAAATATAATAATCTAGTTAACTTGTAATCAAATGTGCATCAAAAGGATTTAAAACACGAGAGCTTAGCATAACTGCCACACTCCATTAGAATATTATAGATCCTCCCAAATTTTCAAACACGAGAGCTTAGCACCGTAGTGCTACACCAAATCATTATCATGAACAGATAGGACAATGTTGCAGAACTAAAACTTCCATTATATTTTACCCCTAGAGTTGTCTCTTCATAGTTTCAGTTTTTACACTTATTTAAGGTCAATTAGATATTCTAGGATTGAAAATCAATAAATAAATAAAGGCATATGGGGATTCATAACAGACACTTCAATTTATTGTGTTTCAAAACAATGGGTATTACAAAAATTCTATAAAATGGTGGTGAGACCCGCAATACTTTATGATGCAAAATGTTGGTTATTAAAAGTGTCACGCCACACGATTTAATAAAAAAAAAATTAAATCCTCAAACTTAGTTTTCTCAACTATAATATGTAATATACCAGAGTCAACCAAGTATCCAAAATAATAAATAGAAATAACGATCATCTAAATTCTCATTCAAAAATAATCCATTTACAAATAATCCATCATAAATTGATTATATACATAAAATTATTAGAACTGATACATCGTCAAAAAATTAACTTGATTGGGCACGAATCTCGATGCAGAATCAAGTTGGAAACTTCAAAAATTAATTCGGAGACCATCTGAACTCCGATTTCAATAAACTTATAGTCGAACTGAGCGTCTTGGAAATACAAATCCAACAACTTCAAATTCGACTCAATCCGAGCCCAAATAAGTCCAAATCAAGGACCTGAAGCGATGATGGAAGCTTCATAACACTATTTGAGTTACCAAACGGTCTCCGATTTTTATGAGCTTATACTTGAATCGAACGGCTCGACGAGACAAATCCAACAAGCCTAAGATCGCCAAATTCTGACATCTCTAACACCTTCAAATGTCCAACAAATGGTGCACGATCGTAGGATTCGATATCGGCCGTCCATTCGACCACTCCCTATTCTCCCCTGATCTCACGCCTATTTACGAGCTATGTAACTCCATAAAATCTATAAATAGAGCCTTCATTCTTCACAAAGGAGTACCCAAGCAAGAAGAGAAGAGGAGAAGAGAATGAAGAGAATGAAGAAGCTCCTCCTCGACCACCGCAGGAGTCTTGACGGACCACCGTCGGAACCTCGCCGGACCACTGCCGGAGCTCGCCGGACCACTGCCGGAACCTCGCCGGATCACCACCGGAGCTTGTCGGACCACCGCCAGAGCTTCGTTGCACCACCACCTCAAGGCCCAACGTTCAGGCCCGACATTCTGCTCAAGTCCATACTTTCTGCTGAAGGCCCAACGTTCTGCTGAAGGCCCAACGTTCTGCTCAAGGCCCGACGTTCAGGCCCAACGTTCTGCTCAAAGCCCGACGTTCTGCTTAAGGCCAGACTACCAACTAACACCCGAACTTCCAGGTGACGCCAGGGTACTATCAAGTGACACCGGGTCTAACACCAGACTTCTATCGAACATTTGCTAATTGTAATCTGATCTCCCTTGGAGGCGAGTCAGCCCTTTGTAATCGTCTCAAACTCTAGTGGAATAATTTTCAACTGGGCTAGGCCTCGTGGTTTTTCCCCTTTTAAGGGTTTTCCACGTAAAAAGTTGTTTTCTCTGCGTGTGTGCTGGATATCCGTGCAAAGCTAAGATGTATAGTTAAAACTCTATCGTCGTGTATATTCAAGCCCGCAACAGTTTGGGGCCGTCTGTGGGAACCTGGTTTCCGACTCGGGGGCAAATTTTTGCCCCAACCTCAAAAGAACGTTCATGTCAACTTCTTGACATCAGTCATTACTTCATCAATTTCATGGGAATTAGATCCGGACTGGGGGCAACCTTGACTCCGACTATGGTCAAAAATATCCCTCCAATACTTCCAACATCAGGATGATATTTCAAAAAAATCCCAGCAAATACAAGGATACTTTCAATCAAGTATAAGCTTCATACAGTCTTCTGATGGACTTCTACTCATTGGGCAAGGTCTTGATCTCGACCTCAAAAATGCAGTTACGGTCTAAATATAGACTCTTCTTCACCTTTGATTCGGGATACACGCGGCATTCGCCCCCTCCCAATCATGGCAAAATCGATCACAATGGGATACGATTCGACCTCTTCCACACAGGTTAATGTCATCAAGCAAAGTCTCTGACATACAACCTCAAATAAGTCTCACATCCTTGGTGAATTCTCTCGACATCTTCTATACAGGTTAACGCCGTCGAGCAAAGGCTCCGACATACAACCTTGGATAGGTCTCACATCCTTGGTGGATTCTCTCGACCTCTTCCATATAGGTTAACGTCGTCGAGCAAAGGCTCCGATATACAACCTCAGATAGGTCTCACATCCTTGGTGGATTCTCTCAACCTCTTCCATACATGTTAATGTCATCGAGCAAAGGCTCTGACATACAACCTCCAACAGGTCTCACATCCTTGGTGGATTCTCTCGACCTTTTCCATACAGGTTAACGTCGTCGAGCAAAGGCTCTGACATACAACCTCTGATAGGTATCACATCCTTGGTGGATTCTCTCGACCTCTTCCATACATGTTAACACCGTCAAGCAAAGGCTCCGACATACAACCTCGGATAGGTCTCACATCCTTGATGGATTCTCTGAACCTCTTCCACACAGGTTAACGTCGTCGAGCAAAGGCTCCGACATACAACCTCGGATAGGTCTTACATCCTTGGAGGATTCTCTTGACCTCTTCCATACAGATTAACGTCATCGAGCAATGGCTCTGGCATACAACCTCGGAAAGGTCCTACATCATTGGTGGATTCCCTCGACCTCTTCCACACAGGTTAACGTCGTCGAGTAAAGGCTCAGACATACAACCTCGGATAGGTCTTACATCCTTGGTGGATTCTCTCGACCTCTTCCACACAGGTTAACGTTGTCGAGTAAAGGCTCCGACATACAACCTCGGATAGGTCTTATATCCTTGGTGGATTCTCTCGACCTCTTCCACATAGGTTAACGTTGTCGAGCAAAGGCTCCGACATACAACCTCGGATAGGTCTTACATCCTTGGTGGATTATCTCGACCTCTTCCACACAGTTTAACGTCGTCGAGCAAAGGCTCCGACATTCAACCTCTGATAGGTTCTATATCTTTGCTGGATTCTCTCAACCTCTTCTACACATGTTAATGTCGTCGAGCAAAGGCTCCGACATACAACCTCGGATAGGTCCTACATCCTTGGTGGATTCTCTAAACCTCTTCCACACAGGTTAACGTTATCGAGCAAAGGCTCCGACATACAACCTCGGATAGGTCCTACATCCTTGGTAGATTCTCTCGACCACTTCCACACAGGTTAACGTCGCCGAGCAAAGGCTCCGACATACAACCTCAGATAGGTCCTACATCCTTGGTGGATTCTTTCGACCTCTTCCACACAGGTTAACGTTGTTGAGAAAATGCTCCGACATATAACCTCGGATAGGTCCTACATCCTTGGTGGATTCTCTCGATCTCTTCCATACAGG
Source organism: Dendrobium nobile (assembly GCA_022539455.1). Classification (NCBI taxonomy): domain Eukaryota; kingdom Viridiplantae; phylum Streptophyta; class Magnoliopsida; order Asparagales; family Orchidaceae; genus Dendrobium; species Dendrobium nobile. Next base: position 3,044,582 of record CM039735.1, on the reverse strand, counting down.
TTAACGTCATTGAGCAAATGCTCCGACATACAATCTCAGATAGGTCTTACATCCTTGGTGGATTCTCTCGACCTCTTCCACACAGGTTAACGTCGTCGAGCAAAGGCTCCGACATACAACATTGGATAGGTCCTACATCCTTGGTGGATTCTCTCTACCTCTTCTACACAGGTTAACGTCGTCAAGCAAAGGCTCTGACATACAACCTCGGATAGGTCTTACATCCTTGGTGGTTTCTCTCGACCTTTTCCACACAGGTTAACATCATCGAGCAGTGCTCTGACATACAACCTCGGATAGGTCTTACATCCTTGGTGGATTCTTTCGACCTCTTTCACACATGTTAACATCGTCAAGCAAAGGTTCCGACATACAACCTTGGATAGGTCTTACATTCTTGGTGGATTCTCTCGACCTCTTCCATACAGGTTAACATCATCGGGCAATGCTCTGACATACAACCTTGGATAGGTCTTACATCATTGGTTGATCCAATATCGGTTAACATCGTTGAGCAAAAGCTCTGACAAATAACCTCGGATAGATTATAAATCCTTGGTTAACGTCACCAGAATGCCGTCAATGGACTTCCATCAGACTTCTGCACAAAGTTAAATTTCTACCTGATGTTGAATTTCATCATGTCGCTGAACTTTTGCCTTGCAGGACTTTCGACGAACTACTACCCGACGTCGGACTTCTGCGTGCCGTCAGACTTTTACCCGTCGACGGACTTCCGTCGCTCTTCTACCCGACGTTGTATCTCTACATGACGTCGGACTTCTCCCTGTCGTCGGACTTCTACTCGTCAGCGAACTTCTACTCGTCGTCAAACTTCTACTCGTCGTCATACTTCTACTCGTCGACAAACTTTCATCGGTCTTCTACTCGGCACAGTACTTCAACCCGACGTCGGACTTCTCCATGCCATCGGACTTCTGCTCGTCAACAAACTTCTACTCGTCGTCAGACTTCTGCTCGTCGACGAACTTTCGTCGGTCTTCTACCTAACACAGCACTTCAACCCGACGATAGACTTCTGCCTGTCGTTGGACTACTACCCGGCGTCGGACTTCTGCGTGCTGTCAGACTACTACCCGTCGTCGAACTTCTACCCATCGACGGACTTACGTCACTCTTCTACTTTACGTAGTACCTCTACCCGACTACAGACTTCTGCCTGTCGTCGGACTACTATCCGTCGTCGGACTTCTGCCCGTCGACGGACTTTCGTTGGTCTTCTTCCTGATGATGTACCTCTACCCGGTGTCGTACTTATGCGTGTCGTCGGAATACTAACCGTCGTCGGACTTCTGTCCGTCGACGAACTTTCGTCGGTCTCCTACTCGATGCTGCACCTCTACCCGACTACAGACTTCTGCTTGCTGTCAGACTACTACCAGTCGTCGGACTTCTGCCCATCGACGGACTTTCGTCGGTCTTCTGCGTGACGTTGTACATCTACCCGACGTCAGACTTTTGCCTGCCGTCGGAATACTACCCGTCGTTGGACTTCTGCCCATCGATGGACTTTCTTCAGTCTTTTACCCGATGTTGTATCTCTACCCGACTACGGATTTTTGCCTGCCGTCGGACTACTACCCGTCGTCGGACTTCTGCCCGTCGATGGACTTTCGTCGGTCTTCTACCTGACGCTGTACCTCTACCCGACGTCAGACTTCTGCGTGCCATCGGACTACTACCTGTCAACGGACTACTAGCCATCGAGGGACTTTCGTCGGTCTTCTACCCGACGTTAGACTCATACCCGACATCGGATATTTGCACGTCAATTCAACCTCCCTCCTTACAACGGTCTATCTGACCTCCTTCGCTAACCACCAAATATCGGAACTCCACATGATCTCTCGAAGTATAGAGGGAGAAGGGGGGAGTCTCCGGACTTCCTTGCAAAGAGAGGGGCCTTGGAGGACTAAAGGAAAGCCTCAATTGTAAGAATAGAGGGAGAAGGGGGAATCTCCGGACTTCCTTGCAAAAAGAGGGGTATTAGAGGACCAAGGGAAAGCCTCAATTGTAAGAATAGAGGAAGAAGGGGGGTCTCCGGACTTCCTTGCAAAGAGAGGGGCCTTGGAGGACCAAGGGAAAGCCTCAATTGTAAGAATAGAGGGAGAAGAAGAGAATGAGCAACTTTTCTTAAGGCATTGTGGGCCTATTTATAGTCTTCAAGGGAGAAATGAGCAGTTTTGAGCATTTTCGAAATTCCCTAATTTTTTTGGAATTTTTTTGAATTTTTAAAATTTTTTTGGGCCCAAAAATAGAAAAAATGCATCTTTTTCGGCTGGTGCAGCCCACTTAGGTCGGTGGTAGCGAACTGCCTCACCAAGCGACAAGTAAAACGGCGCGGGCGCAGCCCAGGCGCGGGCGAAGACTAGGGGCCGGCAAGCGTGCATGGCAGTGCAAAATGTCGACACTTATATTTTCGGACTTCTAGAGATTTGACGTCTAAAAATAAGGGCGCAACTGATACATCGTTAAAAAATTATCTTGATCGGACACGAATCTCGATTCAGAATCAAGTTGGAAACTTCAAAAATTAATTTGGAGACCATCTGAACTCCGATTTCAGCAAACTTATAGTCGAACTGAGCGTCTCGGAAATACAAATCCAACGACTCCAAATTCGACTCAATCCGAGCCTAAATGAGTCCAAATCAATGACTCGGAGCGCTGTTGGAAGCTTCATAACACTGTTTAAGTTACCAAACGGTCTCCGATTTTTACGAGCTTATACTCTAATCGAACGGGACGAGATCTAAGATCATCGAATTTTTACATCTCTAAGACCTTCAAATATCCAACGAATGGTGCACGATTGTAGGATTCGATATCGGCCGTCCATTCGACCACTCCCTATTCGCCCCTGATCTCACGCCTATTTACGAGCTATGCCACTCCAGAAAATCTATAAATAGAGCTCTCATTCTTCACAAAGGAGGACCCAAACCTCGTCGGACCACCACCGGAGATCGCTGGACCACCGCCGGAACCTCGCCGGACCACCATCGAAGCTTGCCGGACCACCGCCAGAGCTTCTTTGCACCACCACCTCAAGGCCCGACGTTCAGGGCCGACATTCTGCTCAAGTCCCGACAATCTGCTAAAGGCCCAACGTTTTGCTCAATGGCCAACATTCTGCTCAAGACCCGACATTCTAGTGAATGCCCAACGTTCTGCTCAAGGCCCGACATTCAGGCCCGACATTCAGGCCCAACGTTCTGTAAAGGCTGTTTTCCTCCCAGGATCGTCCGAGACGAAGTGTATCGTCCTGGGACGATCTGTATAGATTGTGAAGAAATCTCATATTCGTCTGTACGAACCTGAAAGGGTCGGGACGAACCAGACAGAGAGTTTCGTCCCGGGACGAAGAAATCAGAATTTAATTTCGTCTGGACGATCTGGTCCACGAGCTGGTTCAGAGGAGATCGTCCCGTGACGATCGGGGAAATCGTCCGGGACGATCCTGCTTAATAAATGTCCGATTTAAGTCATTTTGAAGAGAGAGAAAGTACAAGAGAGAGAAAAATGAAGGAAAAAGAAGAAAAGTTGATTTTTGGGCGACTTCCGTCCGTTTTCGTCCGTCGTCGTAGTTGGAGAAGTTGATCGACTCGAAGTAAGGCATATTCCGTCTTTCTCAATTTTCAGAAAAAAGAATTTTGTCTATTTTTCTGCCTCGAATTTTGTTTCCGTTAGCGAATTTCTGGTATTATTTTCTTCTGACAAAGGTTTTACCGCATAACTTTTGGTATATTTCTGAGATGATAATTGCGCACGTTTTGAGTATTTTCTGGAAGATTTTTATCAGATTTTTTGAATTCCACGGCGTTTTAATTGAATTGCAAGTTATGAGGATGTTGAAAAATGTTATGTCAGTACAGTAAAAGTCTTATAATATTGTTGTAGATATTCTGTGGTAATTTGGTAAATTTTTGAATATGTGAATTTTGTGTAAATTCCGTATACTGCCGTTATGCCGCTGAATTTTCGTACGAATTCTGATTTTTCTGAATTGATACATTAAATGAATTGAAGTATTTGTATGCTATCAGAAGGGAGTTATAAGGGGTCAGGATCCTTTGAGATTCTGTAAGTGTCAGAGAAATCTGATATGAGCTCTGAAATCTGAAAATAAGTTCTGTTCCGGAATTCCGAATATATGTTATGTTCTGGTGCTATAAGCACAAAGGGAGACATAGTGGGCCAGAATCCGTCGAGATTCTGTAAGTGTCATGGAAGGGAAGGGGCCAGAATCCGTCGAGATTCTGTAAATGTCAGGGAAGGGAGGCATAAGGGGTCAGAATCTGTACGGTTATGTAAGGGTCTGAGAATCTGAAATCTGATATGTAATATGTTATTTGATAATCTGTTCTATGACTTATCTGATCTGTTTTATGAATTATCTGATACGAATGATCTGATATGAATCTGATTTCTGTATGATTCTGGTTATTCCGTACGATTCTGTCTGCTCTGTGACATGAAAGCTTTATGATATCTGTTCTGAACTTTGATTTGAAATGACTTCAGTTTTCTGTATTCGTAAGCTAAATTCTGATTGAGCAAGTATCTGTTCTATTTGTTCTATGATTTCCGTACGTCTATTTTCTGATGTGGATTTCTGATGATTTTGATTGGTGAGTGATGTCTTGCTGAGCTGTTAGCTCACCCTTGTGTTCTGCGTGGTTTTCAGGTTCTGGGAAAGGGAAGGAAGTTTTGGATTAGCAGTTCAGAGTCTGATATGAGATTAGGTATTTTTGTACTTTTGATTTTGTACAGTCATAGCTTTTTTTTTTCTGTTATGTTCTTTCTGTCTGTAAGCCATGTACTGCATCTGTATATGATTATTTTGGTGGAAAAAAAGATAGATAAACTGTTATATATGTGGATATTTATAGTAGCTCTGTGTTTTTCTGTCTATACGATATATGGAAGAAAGTTCTGAAGCAAATTCCAAAGTCAGATCCTGGATTTCAATGGCTCCGTCGCGGGCCGATGCGAGCGGGATCCGTCCCGGTCGGGTTGGGTCTTGACACGTTCTGCTCAAGGCCCGACGTTCTGCTTAAGGCCAGACTACCAACAAACACCCGAACTTCCAGGTGACGTCAGGGTACTATCAAGTGACACCGGGTCTAACACCAGACTTATATCGAACATTTGCTAATTGTAATCTGAACGCCCTTGGAGGCAAGTCATCCCTTTGTAATCGTCTCAAATTCTAGTGGAATCATTTTCAACTAGGCTAGGCCTCGTGGTTTTTCCCCTTTTAAGGGTTTTTCACGTAAAAAGTCTTGTTTTCTCTATGTGTGTGCTCGATATCCGTGCAAAGCTAAGGCGTATAGTTAAAACTCTATCGCCACGTATATTCAAGCCCGCAACAAGAAGTAAATTACAAAAATACATTAGGAGGATAATTTCTATCAAGCCCACTCCTAACAACCTATGCTATGTTGGGGCATTTTATTTTCCTTAAATATTTTAAATCAACATTATAAGTATTCACAAACTTAATAGGCAAACCTAATTCATATTAAAGAAGTTAATACCCATATTTATAATGCATAAATAATAGATTTGAATATTAATTTCATATAAACAAATAAAAAGTAATATTTTTTAAGAAACAAATCACATTTTACTTTTTAAGAATATATAACTTAAGCTTGAATACTATAAAATTTCATATGTGCTTTTCTTATACTTTCACATGGCTATCAAAATGTACTGACTAACAAACCGTGGAATTCTACTTTTACCATTCGTAGTGATATCTGAATATGCTTATGTGATGCCCCATAATCTAATTTGGAAGAAATATTCTTTTATCTTTTAATAAATAACAATTGGTTCTACCTAATTTCTTTTATCAATATAAAAAATAACATAAATAAAATTATTGATAAAAACATCAATATATATATTTATATTAATTCAAAAAAATTATATACACTACTCATGATCTATATAATTATGTCATAACTACTGTGTCATGAGTACAAAATAATAACAAAAATAAATAGAAATAGAACGTGAAGAATCCATATCAGCCTCACACTCTTGATCCATTGTCATGACCTAAAATCATTTAACTACATGTAATGAGCTAAAAAGTCCAACAGGTCATCAAAACTTACAACTGAATTCAAAACAAGGCAAATGAGCAATATACATCTCAACTGTTAAATTATAACAGTAACATTCATATGATCATTGAATCAATACATAAATAATAAAATTATGATGTTAAACAATTCCTCTCTATTACAACAAATATTCTAGTACACAACAAAATTGTATACGCATATAATCAACTCAAATAACATCCTATTTCAATAAAATAAATATAAAAAAATTATTCATACATAAAAATAAGTTATAAATCATATACCTTAATATAACAACAATTAAATATAAGAAACCTATAATTTTCAAAGATATGGGCCTATTTGGTTGCAAGTAGGATTTAGTAAATCTTATAAAATTGAATTAATTAAATTCCAAGGTAATTAAATACTTAAAATTGTTTTGCATGACAAATATTATATATTGATGAAGTATTTAACTACTTATTTAATTTATTTGTATCTAATTTATTATATATTAATATAATATTAATTATTAATTAATTAATGTTAAAATAAAAAAAATAAATATATTTTATTTATTTTATAACCCTTTGTTGTTGACCTATGGTTCTCTTTCCCACAAGAACACATATTACTGCAGTCCGTAAAGAAAAAAAAAAAGAAGAAAAAAAAAAAAAATCTGATATGACCGAAAACGAAGCTGGGGCAGGGGTGACGATGTTCTTCTTTGCCATTAACTATTTATTATTGCTATAATTTTGCTTCTTTGATATGTCTACGCTCTTCCTATAGCCTTAGGCCCGTCTAGGGTTTGCGTTTCTTCGTCGTCATTTCCTCGTTGCTTCGGCTTCGTGTGTAGTAGAGTTTTGAAAGAGTAGCTAAAAAGTTGTTCTTGTTAGATCAGAAGTCGCGAAGGGAGCTCGCCGCAAAGGTAACATAACATCTTTCTACTCTTTCGCAATGCTTCGTCGGCTTAATCCCTTAAATACGCATACGCCAAAGTATTAAATCCGTAATTTTAGGAAAAATGGTGAAGGAATGGGATTTAAGTTTCTGTAGGATTTAGGGGCTGTTTGGTATCGGATTTACGCTAAATCCAGCCAGACAGTTTTTGTGCGCGCGTTAAATCCCGGGATTCGGTATATCCCGAATTTACGGATTTACGGCTTAAATCCGGGATTTAGTAAATCCGATGGGTAGCCGGATTTTTAACGGGATTTAACTTCGAGCGATTCATTTCGCGCGGCGCCCGTGTCGTCAACTGGAGAGCTCGCCCTATTTCTACAAACAAACGCATCAGGCTTCTTCACAACCGCCTCACTTGGGATTTCATCTTCACGAAGGTGCTTCGTTGGAGTTTGGTTGAGCGACAGGTATTTTTTTTTGGTGTAGATCACAGTTGCATAGTTGAGCAGTTTTTTTTTTTTTTTTTGCTGCAAAGTGCTGGAGTGGGATTGTGGAAGATACATTTTCCTCAATTTTTTCATGAAAACTTCAATTATTTTGAGAATCACACACAAATGGCAAGAACACCAAATAATAACCAAACAAGAAAGAAGAGACAGTCACATTACTGATAAAAGAGCAGCACTCCACCATATTTCATGAACAAAAATGCATCAGATTAAAGTTGTCATTGTTGCTGTTTGGAGGGATTTAAGCTAAATCCTGCTCAAATACTCTACAGTAACTATACTTCTGTGTGCGCGCCTGTGTGCCTATATACAAATGCATGTATATGCTGTAGATTGATAGCTGGGTGCATGGAATTATGTTCACAAGCATGTATCTATAATATGCTTCTATATGTTCACACGCATATGGCTCTCAATTTACTTGGTATTTTCAATTTGTTGCTTTGCAGGTGCTTTTTCTTAGACACATATTCTTTTCCTCTTGCATTTGGATGCGGATGCGAAATGAATGAACTCCCACGAAAATTGCTTTATGGGCAGCAGGATGTAGAGTAGCTGATTAATGATAGCTTTTTGGAAGTTTGCAAAGTTTCCGGTTGGGGTTGGCTTAATCGAATTATGTGGACAAATATATTCAGAGTTGTATGTTTTAATCCTTTTAGTCATTGCATTTTCTATATGAGCGGCAATTTTTTTTTATGACTCCCAATTTCTTAATTTTTTTTTATTCGTTGATCAATAAATTGCAATTGAGGCTGTCTGTATTGCACAACTAGTTTAAAGATATGAAAAGCATGCTCTTATGCCATTTTGATTATATATAAAAGTGTTTTTTTTTTTTTTTGGTTTTGGAGCATTGTTAAATTACTTGGTTTATGTTTCAAGGAAAGCTTGAGCATCGTTTTGAAAGAACCTTCATTGCTGTGCTTCAGAAAGACTATTCTATCAAGGCCCTATAAGATGGAATTGGTATACCTGGAAACTTCTACTGCAACAATTGCTGAGTTGTTAGTTGACTGGAAACTAAAGTTAAGGTTTACTGAAATAGGTTTTTTTAAGTTGGAAAAATACACGTTAACCATCCTTTTTCTGTAATAATTGAAGAGGAGTTCGGTTGGATGGAATTCATATTAATTTGACTTGGATGCTTTGATTCCTCCCCTGTGAGCACATAAACATCACACAGCTTGCCAATTTTGATCCACTTGCTTCCAAGAATGGTAATAAGAGCAAGATTAGGTAACAATGCCTCTTGATCTTTATTATTTGGATCACATTAAGATTTGCAAAGATCTTTTCAACAAATATGACGAGTTCAGCATTGAATTTAAAGGATCCATCAAGATCCGATTATCCAGTTTTGTTCACTTGCACCAATAATTTAAAAAATCTCATTTAGTAGATCTGATGAACCAAATTAAATCTCTAACGGGTTTAATCTCAAAACTTCAAGCTCAAGTCAGCTTGTCTTATATTCATATGTTGACATAAGCGTTAGATTGCCTTCTCGGAGAACATTCATCAGGAAGGCTCATATTTCTTTGTCGTGCATGTGCAGGTATTGAGCCTTTGCTTGAGATGGTGTGTTTTGAGAATTCAACCAATTCAAAATCATTTTCCCATACACAACAAGAATACATGGCTGAGATACAATTAATTATAGAGCACAATTAGATGGTATTTAGAGAGCACTTTGAGGTCTCAGATAAATTGGCAAATGAATAAAAATAAACAAAGATATGAAATAAAAAAACAATTAATATTGCTCAGGCTAGTGTGTTAGGTAGAGTAGATTAAAGCAGATAAATATTTGGAAAAAATCAGTGATTATACTTATTATTAATAAAAAAATTAATATGAAAAAGAGCCAAGTACTTAATATTTCTATATTATGAGCCAACCAAATAGACAGAGCGAAGATTCATAAAAAACATTTAAAAAAAATGCAATTAACTCTTGCATTCTGAGGGAACCGATTGCATTAAAAAATTAGTCTGTTCACAGCATGGTTAATGTTAAAAGCATGTATGGTGTTACACTGTTTACTAGTTGAAAATAAAAGATAGATGGAGTTGGTAGCAATATTTTCTTAATTGAACGAAAAACTACGGTAGACAAAGTATCTAACATCTACTACATATCTTCTATATGTTCAGGGATATATATAAATTGACTCGTGTTCAGTCCAATTAGCATCTATATGTATAAATTATATTCATATGCATGTCTTTGATAAAAAACATATATTGGCATATATAGCTAACTATTTTTTTATTTGGAGAAAAAATTATCCTGAATGCAATTATTTGTTTATGACATTACCTTCATATATCTTAACATTATTTTTGAGGTCGATCTATCATATCAGAACTTGTCAATAGACTAATTTGATCATAATTATGAATAACTAGTAATTGATCAAGATTTGTGAAAAATTGGATTCTGAACTTTAGATGATTGATGCATATTTGAATCTTTTTGAAGATTATGATATTCCACGTTCTAGTAGTCATTGTGTAAATTAAGATGTGTGTTCTTCCTTTATTTGATATTTGCATCTCGGATCAAACTTTTTCTTACAACTGATATGAAAATGACTATATACTCATTATAGAATAGTAGCCTATGGCTTAAATATGCGTGCTTGTCTATTTATGTACACCAATTTCACATGGGATGACGAATGTACATGATATTGAGGTCTTGTTGTGTATCTCACATTTTGTCATAAAACCAGTGCTGTTGTTTTATTAGAAATTAGCTATTGATTATTTTGACTTCTGCTGCAGCGTGTATACAACAAAAATGTTGGTCGCAGGGGGCTGTAAGGCACGATGATGCAGCTTGTATATTTTATATGAGCTGATTACTTAAAGCAAGCTGATTTAACTTTGATTGCACAGTTGTTTCTTTTGGATGAACTAGTGCAATTATTAATATATTGTTTCATCCTTTTAACAGGGAGAATTTCAAGTTATTACATGGTTTCAGTTTCTTCCTAGTGATCCTGATCCAACCTCTTTGAATGACAAAAGGTATCTTCTTGTAGAATTGGTTCTACTTGCATCTTGGCAGATGTTTCTCATTAAATAAAAAAGAGTTGCAAACTATTAATTTTTCTTCTGAAGTTCAAAAGCAGAGCAGAAAGATGCTGCTACCTTCTCAGTGATTTCAGCACACCTTAAGTTGCAGAATGATGGCTTTCTTAGCACTTGGACAAATTCCTTTGTTGGCCCTTGGGATCCTTCCCAGGGCGTCCACAACCCTGGTAGGTCCTTAGAATTTTCTTTATCATTATACTAGATCTCACCTTTTAAGGGCCATTTTAAGTTCTGTTAAATCAACAGATGAGAAAATCAAACTTTGGTTGTTTATTCCTGGACGCCATTCTTCGTTAGTGGAACCTGCTCAAGCTGCAGTGTCAAAATTGAGAGGTTTGATATATACGGCTATTTTGTGTATGAATCTTCTGTATCTTCGTACTTCTTCTCAAATTTCAATAATTTTGGTACTGTATTGATTCTCTGTCCAAAGTTGTTGGACGTGGAGTGTGGTTAGCCCCTGGAGACTCTGAGGAGGTTGCCGTTGCACTGTCTCAAGCTTTTAGGAATTCGATTGAAAGGTTGACTTTTCATATCATTTTTAAAAAATCAATTTATCAGTTTTGTCTTATGCTATTTTTTGTTATTTTCTTACTCTTCATTTATTTTGTTTTATAGAGCATTCAGAGGGCTTTCTTATGTGAGATTTGGGGATGTTTTTGCAAAAAGCCATTCTGCATCAAGTGGAAAAAGCTTCAGGTTTCCTGACATAATTTTTTCCTTAAATGAGTATACCCTATTGAAAGTATAGTGCTATGCTATTGCCTAACCAAAGCATTTTTTTTACAAGTATAGGTGGGCCTATAATCCTGTAATTTTCTATTTTATGAATTATTTTACGAATGCACAAATTATTCCGGATAGTTTGCAGTTCTTTCAGTTTTGGACCCAATAATGATAAGGCGTCTCATGCTGTTTTTCAGTAAGTTTTTGAGGATTGGGCCCTTTACATATAATTAATTAGATTCTTAACAAATCATTGATAAGATGGAAAATGGGTGTGCATGTGATAATTTTGTTGCATTTGGTTTATGGATTAGCTAAGCTGTTTGGCTTTGATTCTAAAACTTAGAAATCCGAACCAATTAGAATATTTTTAAAATTGAATTGATCCAAACCAAACTTTAGTTCAATCTGTTTAGTTCGATTTTGGATGAATTGAAATATAAATAACTATGAACTTAATTTCATTTAGCTTAAAGAGCATGTTTATGAATAATAATACTAAGTAATCTTTGCTAAAGTTTATAATTTTGGCACGTGGAATAAGTACTGTCCATGTTGATCTTTTTATTACTTGACAATTTACGATTTACAGGCTTTGTTGATTTAATATTTGATGAAATTAATATAATTCAATTTTTTGGTTTAATCGGTTTTATTAAAACTAAAAAATTAAGGAATACTCAAATGTCAAAGAAAGTCAAAATTACAATTAATATTCGAATAATATTTTAACCATCGAATTAAACAGAAATAACCAAATAAATCAAATTTTTTTGTTTTTTTTCATTTTATCCAAATAATGCTCCCCTCTAGATGGAATGGTTAAAATGCACTTATTTTTGTTCTTTGAGCTTTGTTGCAATTTTTTTGGGCCGTTGATATTTCCTTTGGGCATCTTGGGGCCTTTGAGTGACTTGTGGATCAAACAATGTCTCCATCCATGATGTAATAGGCCTTGGTGGCTAGTATGACCATACATTTTTATCACTATGCTTGCAATTACGGCTGTTGCCTTAACTGAGCATAGTGGAAAGGCAGTGTATGTCTAACACATAATTGCTGAGTTTTCATTTTAAATCTAAGTGTTTCTTACATAGGTCCTTCACCAATCAAAGCAGGAATGTTTGATAGCATTGTTTCAACAAATAATGATGATTGTGGTATTAGTAGAGCTTGAGGGTTGGAGAGATGGTTTAGAAGTCATACGAGAATGGGAATAAGGGTGGATGTAGAATAGACGTACAATCTAGTTAGACATTTTTCCTACTAACATGCATCTTGGCTTCTTATCAATCAAGATTGAGTGAGTAGAAAATTAAATTTGCTTAAATCGTTGTAAGCACACAATACACTTCACATTCTTCTAAAAGAACCATCATAAATGATGATACAAAAGCGTGCATAAACATATCATAAAAATAGATCATAGAACTTCTAAATAAACTTTATATAGAAATTTCTACAACAACAACAACAACAACAAGCCTTTATCCCACTACGTGGGGTCGGCTACATGAATCATTTTTCTCCATTGTGTCCTATTAAAAGTCAAATTCTCGTTTAAATCTAATAAAAAAAGGTCATTCCTAATATTTTCTAACCAAGTCTTTTTACCTTTCTTAACATAAGTCAAATCTAATACCTCTACTCTCCTAACCGGGTCATCGGAAGGCCGCCGTTTTATGTGACCAAACCATCTAAGGCGACTCTCTCTAATCTTTTCTTCTACTGGAGCTACTCCAACCTTTTCACGTATATGCTCATTTCGTATTCTATCTCTAAGGGTAAAGCCACTCATCCACCTGAGCATCCTCATCTCTGCCACACTTAACTTAGTATTATGCTTCTCTTTTAATGGCCAACATTCGGCACCATAAAGCATTGCAGGCCTCACTACCATCTTATAGAATTTTCCCTTAAGTTTGAGGGGTACATTTCTATCACATAACAAGCCCGATGCATTCCTCCACTTCAACCATCCAACTTGAATTCTGCTGATAATATCCCCATCTATTTCACCATCACTCTGAACAATAGATCCAAGATATCTAAAACGTGTACTCTTATTAATGACTTGATCGCCCAAAGTCACAATCCCCTCACTAGGTCTATTACTACTAAAATTACACTCCATATATTCCGTTTTAGATCTACTCAAGCGAAAACCTTTAGACTCTAAGGTTGACCTCCATAATTCAAGTTTACCTTCAACTCCCTCTCTAGTCTTATCAACAAGAAGAATATCATCAGCAAAAAGCATACACCAAGGTACATCCTCTTGCAAATGTGTAGTGAGAACATCCATGACTGAAGCAAAAAGATATGGGCTTAAGGCTGATCCTTGATGTAACCCAACCGAAATAGGGAAATACTTGGTCAATCCACCTTGTGTTTGAATACAAGTAATAGCTCCTGCATACATATCTTTAATGATTTGAATATAAGCATTATTGACTCCTTTCTTTTCAAGAACTCTCCATAGCACTTCTCTTGGAACTTTATCATATGCTTTTTCTAAATCAATAAATATCATATGTAGATCCTCCTTATTTTCTCTATATTTCTCCATCAAACCTCTTAATAAATGTATGGCTTCCATAGTCGACCTACCCGGCATGAATCCAAATTGATTTTGAGAAACATTAGTATCACGCCGCAACCTATGCTCCATAACTCGCTCCCAAAGTTTTAAAGTATGACACATTAACTTAATACCTCTATAATTCGCGCAATCTTGTGCATCACCTTTATTCTTAAAAATAGGAATTAACACGCTCATTCTCCACTCATCTGACATCTTTTTAGTTTTCAAAATAGTATTAAAAAGTTTAGTAAGCCATGAAATTCCTTCATCTCCTAAGCATTTCCACACCTCTATTGGAATATCATCAGGTCCAACAGCTTTTCCACCCTTCATTTTCTTTAAAGCCTCTCTAACTTCAGTTTTACTAATACGCCGATAAAAATAGAAATCTTTATTTTCATTTTGCGTGCTAAGGTCATTATAGTCAATCTTATTTTCATAATCTTCATTAAAAAGTTTAGCAAAATATCTCATCCATCTTTGTTGAATATCTTCTTCTAAGAAAAGTATTTTTTTGATCTTCATCTTTAATACACTTCACTTGAACTAAATCCTTACTACTCCTATCTCTTTGTTTGGCTAACTTAAACATATATCTTTCCCCCTCTTTAGTATCTAATCTATTATATAAATCACTAAAAGCTAATGCCTTTGCATCGCATATTGCTTTCTTAGCATCCTTACGAGCCACTTTATATATTTCTCAATTATCAGAATTTTTAAAATTAAACCAATTTTTATAACAAAGTTTCTTATTTTTAATCTTTTCTTGCACATTTGGATTCCACCACCAACTACTTTTACTATTAGGAGCTTTTCCCTTTGATACTCCAAGTATATCTTTTGCAATATTCTTAATATCACTAGCCACTTTTTCCCACATAATATTAGCATCCTCTTGTACAGACAAAATCTTAAGATCTACAATCTTATTTTCAAAAATATTTTTGTTAATATTCTTTAAATGCCCCCATCTAATCCTAGAAAATCGTTTTACTTTATTTTTTATTTTATGCCCCTTTATCTTAAAGTCCAAAACTAATAATCGATGTTGGGTACATAAATTTTTACTCGGAATAACTTTACAATCTTTGCAATCTAAACGATTTAGTTTTCTAATAAGAAAATAGTCAATCTGTGTTGTACTATATCCATTTTTATAAGTGATGAGATGCTTATTTCTTTTCTTAAATAAGATATTAGCAATTGAAAAATCATAAGCTAAACAAAAATCCAATATGGTCTTGCCACCTTCATTCGTCGTTCCAAATCCATGGCCACGATGAATGCTTTTAAAATCATCTACCTCTCTACCAATATGTCCATTTAAATCTCCTCCAATAAAAACTCTTTCTTCAAGGGTATCTTTTGTATTAATTCTTCTAAGTCATTCCAAAAATTTAATTTAGAACTCATATCCAAACCTATTTGAGGAGCATAAACACTTATAATATTAACAATCTTATCATCAACAACAATCTTTAAAGCTATAATTCTATCTCCAATCATATTAATTTTTATAACATATCCTTTAAACTCTTATCTATAATAACACCTACACCATTCCTAGTACGACTCCTACCCGAATACCAAAGTTTAAATCCTAAACTATCAATTTTCTTAACCTTCTCACCAACCCATTTAGTTTCCTGAATGCACAAAATATTTAACTTCCTATGAATCATAATATCTATTAATTCCATTAATTTTCCTGTAAGGGAACCTATATTCCAAGTTCCTATCCTAATTTTAGTTTCATGGACTAGCTTCTTTGCCCACATCCGTCCTTGATGTGGGAACCCTTGCCTATTTAACACTGCACCCGGGCGCCAGTGCAGCGGCCCTTGCACACTTGTCACTGTATTCAGGCCATACAGCGCGTCGCTTCCAGGGGACGCCCTAGCATTAACACAATTTCTTAAAGGATTCATGTCATTATAGTTCGACAAGTTTTACGCTGGCTGTCGACTACCTAACGCAACCCTCCACTTTTCTCATCCAGGACTTGGGACCTGGCAATGGCAGTGTTATATAGAAATTTCTACGTACCAATATATATATATATATATATATATATATATATATATATATAGATATATATATATATATAGATATATATATATATATATATATATATATATATACATTATGTGCACATTCTACAATACATCCAAAATTGTACACCCAAAAAGATTATAGTACAAGCCAAAATAAGTTATCCATCTATAGCCCCACGTGCTCCTTTTTTTTTTTTTAATGAAATGATAATATATTTGATATTCTAAGTATTATTTTGTTTTCATTGAAAATCTCATAAGACAGTGATGGAGGGCAAAGATGCTGGCTGGTGGTGGCAGTGTTGTGGCCTGTGTAGGTGAGCGTGTCTAGGATAGTTTTTATTTAAAAAAAAAAATCTATATATTCTAAAAGTTGTTTTAAGTATTTTCAAAGAATAACATGATGTATTTTTAAGAACACAGATAAAAATGACTAAAAAACACAAATCAAACAATGTTTTTAAAAAATAAAAATAAAAAGTTATCCAAAACAACCCTAAGCATATAACCTAATTACTTGTAAAAGTAGTTTTCCCAGCAATCATACTGATTGATAAGTAGGGTCCAGTAAGCATTCCCAAACAATTTCTTAAGAGGTTTGCAGTTGCTTTTCAATTAAAAAGCAAACTTTGAGTGTTACGAAAAGACATCATTTCTTTATGATGGTGATTGGTTTGGACTAAGCGTGTGATGGTAAGATTTGACATCTTATACTAGTTTTTTGGCTTGTCTCAAGAGCTCTTTCTGCGAACTAATTAAATACTTGAATGATGGGATAAAAATAAATGACAGTGGCATAGGTGGATCATGTCTGGCTTGCTCCATAATTCCATTACTTGGATACCAATGCAAAGTTGGCACATGTAACTGTTGCGGATCTGTTTTCATGGTTTATGATTTTGATGATAGCAAACACTCTTATTTCTCTACGTCTGCCTTATTTACTGACATTTCAGGTCCACATGATCAGACTGCAATTTGGAACCAGCTCAAGATTGGGTAGACTAGGTCTAAGTCAGTTTGTACCCTTTTTCCTTTCTTGAGTCTATTGTATTTGATGTGGCTCCTGATGCTTTGTAACTTGAAAGATTTCTTACTGTTCCCTAGAGTTTACTGTTTTAGGTAACATCGTCCGGGACGATCAGTTCAAAAGCAAAAACCCTAATTAGGGCATCCTTATTAAAGCAGCCGTCATTATGCAAAAAATATCGTCCTGGACGATTTTGTATCGGCCAGGACGATAGGCTCAAAACAGAAAGAATTTGTCGCCAGATTTATTTAAGAATTACTTATTTTTGGACATCGTCCAGGACTATTAAATATCGTCAAGGACGATCCAGGATAATTTTTCCAAAATTTCTCTGGAATTTAAGGAAAGCAATTATGACTTGATTGAACGATCAGATCGTCCTGGCCGATATGCTGGACGATTGGACATCGGACAGCTCATTTTCAGGGCGATGTTCAGGACGATATTCCACGATTTGTTCTGATCGTCCAGGACGATATATTATCGTCCTTGACGATATGAACAAACTTCTTCTGATCGTCTCAAATCGTCCCAGCTGATTGAGCTTATTTTATACTGATTGTACATGGCAATATTAGTATCGTCCTGGACGATAAAGTCGGCAACTTGCATTAATGAGCTCGTTTTGAGATCTTCTATTTAAGCTATGACATGACACTTGGTAAGTGTCTTTGGCAGCCATTGTAGCTTCGTTCTTTTGGGGGAAACTTGAAGAGAGAGCTTGAAAGGGAGTGAGGAAGTGGTGGAGTTTGAGAGAGGGAGAAGATCCTGTGAGGGGGGACTCAAGGGAATGTGGAGGGGGTTCCACACAGTTGCTCCGGCAAGCTTGCACCTGAATACCGTCGGATTCAAGGCTTGTCTCGAGGGAAGTTCACCAAAGAAGAAGATCTCTTTGGTGTCAAAGGACCCGGCGACTCCGCCGCACCGGGGAAGGTGGAATTGATTTTGTAAGGGCTTCTCCGCCTAGCTGTGGGGGCTAAAGGAGAGACGCTTAGTTTAGTGCAAGATTTGGACGTAGGTCAAGATTTGACCGAACCACTATAAATCCAGTGTGTTCTTTTCTTATTATTGCTTCCGCATTTAATTTTCGCATTTGATTTCTTTGTGGTGATTGTGATTATTGTGCTTTGTTTAAAGGTATACCAATTCACCACTCTCTTTATTTAGCCTTGGGCCAGTTCATAAGGGGCCTAACATCCCTAACGAACTTTCAGTAACCAATTTTATGAATGAAAAGAAAAAACTTGGGATGTGCATGTGCTGCTCTTGAGTGAAAAGTGTGGATTATTTGGGTCCTCATCCCCATTGCTGGTTTGTCCACAATTCCATGGTATTTATGCAAACCAAAGTTAGGCTTCATGGATAGAATCAGACCTTGGGACGTGAAGCTTGTCTTTTTTGGCAGTAGTGAATTAAATGGGTTCTTATCCCTTATTTTTAAAGTTCATGCTTGTAATTCTATTGGTGCTGGTTCATTGTTGTCATCGTGAGCAACTTGCATGAGAGGTTTGCTATGTCCTCTGCAGATCTCTTTCGCAGGATGCATGCATACTCCATGCTCAAACGTCTACTATGTTTAAGTGTGTATTGACATCTGGAACCTTACCCCTCTAACACAGTCCTATTTGCCTGTGTTAGTCTATAACCAGTAGAGACATCAATTGTCATTCTTGGAAGCACTGAAGTTCTTATATTATGAACTGCTTTTTCTCTGCAAACATTGGGCTGGTTAGTGTTGTGGTTATGCCTGGTCCAGAGTAGGACATATTATTGTTTTGAGTTCATATTCAAATTATCTTTTTTTTCATTGCCTTTTCTGTTGTATTGTTCATCTTCAGTTGAACAAATGAGATGAAGTACTTCAATATGTTATTTATTTTGATAGATATCAATGCGTTTTTGCTTTGGGAATGCGTACATGGGGAATCTATGGAATCTAGACCTTTTCTTCTTTCTGTATGCCATCTTACGGATTGTTTTAATGTTTTTTTTTTTTTTTTCAGGAAAGCTCATCCGACTTGTGAATTCATTTTTGCTGCAACTGAAGAAGCAATTTATATACATGTGATTATATCTGCAAAGTTCGTTATTCTTGTGAAAATAAGCTTTATTTGATACCTTAAGGAGTTAGTAAGGTTTTCTTAGAGTTTTCTTACCTGTATACATGATCTCTAGGCATCTTCGCAACCTCAATGATGATGACATAGAAAGAGTGTTAAAGCGTTCTTCTTCAAATTCCGTTAGGAAAGGGCTGCCGGGTATGCATTCATTGTTTTCATTGGTCAATTTTGTTTTAGTAGCATGCTTTGATTTTTGTGCAGCATTATTCTGAAAACTTGGCTCTTAGACAAACTCCCTAAGATTTTACATTTTCATAGAAAGCTTTAAAACTTTGGAGTGTTTTGTCATAATATACCCCATAACATTGTTAAACCATCTTTTTTGCCATGTTTCATCAGTCAGTGTACTTTGCCATTGTTGTCTGCCTAGTTTATTACATATCTTCCTATGCCAAACAGTGTTTTCTTCAAGACGTCTCTTTTATCTTTATCAAATATTTAAATTTTTTTGCTCTTACATTATGATGTGTAGATACCACTTTTGGTTTGGTTTTGCTTGCACAATACGTTTAACTAGCAACGATACAAGTTTGTCAACTCTTAATTGATGGACAAACTAGAAATATGATCCGGAAGCATAGAATTTATTCTAATTTCATAAAATGTTAATCAAATCTCATGACGAGTTGATCCTAATTGCTTCTACTCTGCATTTAGTATTTTCCTAGGGAAATAGTGAGTGATATAGGTCTAAAACCAACTGGGCAATCTGTTGAATGGCACAAGATCAGATCTGGGCTAAGGAAGCATATTGAAGGAAAACAGTTGATGCTGGAGGAGCAAAGAGGGGTGAAAAATAGTATTCTATAGGACTAGTAGATGCCTGATGTCCTCATCGTTTATGCAGATGCCGTCAGTAGTGTTGGAAGAGAAATTATTGCTGAATTTATCAATTGAAATGGAAACATGTGCTCTGATTGATGGGGACATCAGATTTCGACACGTGTACCATCGCCGACGCCAGAGATCGACGGCCACGATCATGATCTGTATTTTCATCATTTTATGTAGTAGTTTATTTTTATTTTATGTTTTTCCGTTTTTGCCCTTATGGGTATTTGGTCGCTATTGTAGCCTAAGGGGCATTTTAGTCTTTGGTTTTTCTTTGTTATTGTGAGACCTATTTATATGGCCCTTCTCTTGTAATAGTTAGTTTTTTTGATGAAATGAAATTTGCTTTTGTTCTCTTTGTGAGTTCATTTCCCCACGATCTCTTAGTGAGTTCGCCGGAGAAAACTAGATCTCTTAGTGAGTTCTAGTTTTCGAATCATCTAATCTTGTGGAAGTTCAAAGTGGAAACAAGTGAGGTTAGTAAATCCGTAGTCGTCAAAGCTTTGAAAATCCCCTCTTTTTTTTCCTTGCTCTTGCCGCCGCCCACTCCAAGCAGCTCAAAGCCGCCGGCCACCCTGCCTCCATTTTCCGCCGGCCAGATCAGCCGCCGCCGGCCAACCCGTCGCCGGCCAACCCGTCGCCGGCCTTCCTCCGGCCAGCCCCCTGCTGGCCAGGCCATCTAGCTACCAGCCATCCCTTGGTCCAGCTGCAGGGTTTCAAAATTGCTAGGATTAATTTGCTTTCCTATTTGGTCTTCCTGATTTGGGAAGTTCTTGAAGGGAATTTAATCCTAAATTGAAATTCTAATCCCGTTTCCCTCCCATATTATGCCATTTTGGAAGTTTTCTTAATTAAAATCAATACTGAACTTTACTCAGATTTGATTATAATTAATATATAACATATGAGCCCCACCTATTTGATTTTAATCCCTCTCTTTCCTCTCTATACGTGGCCGGCCTCCCCTTGATTGGCTTTTCTCTCTTCTATTTTA
The DNA here is from genome assembly GCA_022539455.1 of Dendrobium nobile. Classification (NCBI taxonomy): domain Eukaryota; kingdom Viridiplantae; phylum Streptophyta; class Magnoliopsida; order Asparagales; family Orchidaceae; genus Dendrobium; species Dendrobium nobile. Next base: position 3,023,623 of record CM039735.1, on the reverse strand, counting down.
TTAATTGTTCTCAATCAATTTCCATTAACCCTCTTGAACCGCCAGCTTCCCCCCATCCAATTTGGAATTAATTTGTTTTTTAAATTAAATTTCCCACTCCACCTAATTGGAATTAGATTCCAGAATTCTGAAATTTCCTCTACCCTAGCCCCCCGATCTCTCTCTTCCCCTCACCCGAGACCTCTTCTCCTAGGTTCTTCCACCTTGCCCCCCTCATCTACAAGCAAAGGGATGTATGGCGGGTCCGGAATTTGAATGGGGGCTAGTATTCGATGCCCACGACAATCTCGACATCCGACAATCGCCATTCTTCGACGCAGGATTTGATTCCGACGACGACACCGTTGGAGCTTACTTGGACAGGATCCTCCCGACTCTCATACACGTCATCAACAGACAAAGTCCAGACTACGAGTGGACCATCGACGGCCGTCCACCTGCCCCTCCAACCCCGGCTTCCTTCCCGGCGACGAGTCCTCTCAAGATCACTTGTCTATTAGTGGCATCGCTAAGCCTACTTACAATTTTCCTCCGCTAGCCACCACCTTCAAAATGAGCGAAGGACTTCAAGGTGAATGATCTAGATATTAAATTTGGGGCTTTTGATTATTGGTAGCTATTTGCATTATTCAAATTTTGGTGTTATTTTGTGAGGCTCCTCAACTCTCTACAAGTAATTTATTGTCATTGCTTAATCTATCTAAGTCTTATTCTTAAACTCAACTTGAGTAAACAAAGAGTTTTGGTAGCAAGCTAAAAGTCATTGCTTCTATTAATTTCTTAAGTGCAATTCGTGATTCACCGCATGTTGTTTCACATCACTGATATAGACCTGGATGGCAATAAATTTGTGCCGAGTGCTTCCTGGAGAGCCTTCTTAAGATTTCCTAGCATTAGGAATGAGATTTTCATGCCAAGAAAGGAACATTTGTAAAATCTCTCAATATCTTAATCCAAAATCTACTCGATTCCCCCTTAACTTCGTGAGAATGGACCTAATTCTAGTTCTGTCTGAAGCTATTGTTATCAAATATTGTAACTATACACTTTAAGGATAGCCCTCTTATTTTGGCTTTACTACTCTAAAGGAACGTAGCAATATTGTTATGAACCCAAATCCTGATAACAGATAACTATTTGGATTCGGCTTTATGAATCCTTTTGCAGCTTCGATTCCTGTTGAGCGTAACACATTGTTACCCTAGTTTATGTAATTCGTTTTGCTCAATTAACCATGTTATTTGTTGTTCGGTGCTTTTTTCCTACCCAAGTTAATTCTTCTTTTTTTTACCGCTACAACGTATGCTCTGCAACGTAGATTATGTGAAACTTCCGCATAATTGCTCTCAGCACTTGTTTTGGTTTTAGTACAGTTTTGTCCGCATTGGCTTTTTCATTTTTAAATGCACCTGTATTTGGTTCTCTTGTTATAACGGTATTGGGACATAAAATAGTCTTTAAGTAAATAGTATGACGGTCTTCATGAAAGACTCAATGTGTTTTTGTTGCAATTTCAATTGAGACCTCCTGACTTAGCCTTGATCTTGGCCCCGTTCCTTTTCTTTCATTTTTTGCTATGATACTTGTTTATTTTACAGTTTTTGTTTCTCCCAATGGAATGAGAGGCAGGCTTACTGGATGTTGTCCTACTGACCTTGTTAAGCAGGTCTACACCAGGTACACATCATTACCATGTTCTTCTAAATGATCTTCTTCATTATCCTTTTGGAACGTGTTTGTATAAATACTTGTCGCTGATTTTCCTTTACCCTGCCGTGCAAATAATCTCAGCAAACTGAAGGCCAATAATGAAAGTGCACATGGTTTACCCTCTATCCCTCGGTCCACAGGCTATCAATTGAGGGGCCAAAATTGTTTTGTTGAAGTCACTCTTGGTTGTCCATCTACATCCAACAAAGATGCTCAGGAGAGAAAAAGTAACCAAGAAATAACTTCTGTCACGCCCAAGTCTGAAGAGCCCTGCTTGGCCTCTTCTGGCAAAAACCAGCAAGTTGATCCCTTTCCTATACTTGAAAGGACATTCATTTATCCTGCAGAGTCTGTGCTGGTTCCTGTTTTGCACAGAGCATTTGCCAGATCCTCCCTGAAAAGGTACCTTCTTTCATTGTCAGTTTTTTAATATTATTTTTAGGGTTGTTTCATTGTATTCCTTTTTTGTATAGGTTCTTTCTGAAAAGTTGGACAGGAACATCATTTCATGAGTTGTGGCCATTTTGGAATTTTCCATCTTCATCTCAGTTTTTACGTTGGTGAGTTATTGAGTTTCATGTCCTATTACTAGTAGTTTGTTAATAAACAACTTCTTACATGATCGGGGTTCTTTTCATGAATTTTTTTCGTGTTGGATGACTCAAAGATTAGGGTTTCCTACTATGCAGAACTAATATGTTGCATAGTATCATTACATGCAAAGGAAGTCAAAGCTTTGCAGATAACTAGCCATCAAATAATTCAAACACATGCAATGCTAGAATTAAAACCCAAATGATAACGAAATGGTTGAAATAATATGAGAAATTCAATTAGAATTTAATAATGCAAGAAATCAATCAGCAATTGTAATTTAATTTTACAATTTGAAATTTTGATTTGCCAAATTTGAACAAATTCAAGAGCACTAATCAATGCAATGTCAAATTATTAGATAAAGCAAGAACAATAAATGAAAGCACCATAACAAGAAAAAAATTTGGTCCATGCCAATACAAGGAGATGAATTCTTCCAAAATACAGTTGTTATAATTGTACCGCACTTGAAGAAATCAATCTTCCAACTTGTACTTAAAAGATTGAAAATGAAAAGAGAAATTTTATTCAAGCCCGTAGTTGTAATTATTTTTTTTTAAAACAACTATATGTTGACTCCTTATCCCCTGGGCTAATAGATATATTTGCATAGAATTATCACATGTTTTATATTAGTTGGTAATTGTATGCACGTCCTATTGATAGTAATTTCTTAATAATCATCTTCTTACTTGGTCAGGGCATGTGGGTTTTTTTTTTTCATGAATTTCTTTGATGTAGGATGATTCATGGTCATAATTTTTAAATGAAACTTATACCAAAGCATAATTTGATTATATGCGAAGGAAGTTGAGGGTTTCATAGATTGAATTGAAAAAATAACTAAAATTTTTTCTTTCTTTAAATGAAAGTTGAAAAATACAATAATATAATTATAATCCAAATAATTTAAATAATAGGAGAAATTTAGCAAGAATTTAGTACCATGCAAAATCAACGAACAGTTGTAATTGAATTTCCATAAATTGAATTGTAGATGTTCCAGATTTAAATAAAATCAAGAGAATTTTTCAAGCCAATATCCAATTATGTAGACAAAATAAGAACAAGAAATGAAAATGGCAAAATGAAAAAAGGTTTCATTATCACATTTATAGCACACTTGAATGAACTACACATCCAACATACACAAGATTGAAAACTGGGAATAGAGATTTAATTAAAGCCAAAAATTATAATTATATGCCTTTTAACAACTATTTTATAGGCTGCTTATCCCCTAGGTTAGCAGCTTTGTTTGTATAGATCATCTTAATCCCAGTCTAATCCCAGTCTAAATTAAATACCAAGTAGCCAAACATATTAATGATTTTAGGCTTAGCCAAATTAATCACAAAAACCTGCAAATCCCTTGTGTAAATGCTGCACACCTTTCCCTGCAATCCATGGAAATCTGGAGTTGTTGTAACAAAGACACAAGCTACTCTGCATAAATGCTCATGCCACCCTCAGCTGATGAAAGTCACTAGGCCAAAAAACACCACCAAAAACACAAATCCAAAAGGATAAATCCAACAAACACCAAGCCACAACTCCATTTTCCACCGCCATGGGAAAAAACAGCAGCCTATACTTCTTCCCACACTCTGCATTCCAATATAATTTTTCTTCTTTTCAAAGTCATCATTCATGTTTTTTATAATTAGAGTAAGCCACTGGGGAAATTACTTCAAACTGAATAAAAACAAAAACTATGCGAAATCATGCGTACTAATATAATGATATGAAATACAATACATCCCTCAGCCATCATTCTCCCTGACATTTTCTTAATTAAACAAATAACCCAAAAATAAATGAGTTAATAAATACTGATAAATAAATTCTGCACAGATGATTACTTGATGCGCACATTTGAAGGGAATAATCGCTAAGATTTCATTGATTCTTATTTGTATTCTTTGCTTGGATATTTGGTGGGAAAATATTCTAACTAAGCCTTTATGTTTTTCATAGAATAAATTGAATATTTCATTTTTTTAACCTTAAACGATGTGCAAAGTTTGTTAACTGTCATCGTTAGATCATTAAAACTCATGGTTTTCTATCTGCTTCTAATTTCTAGGAAAAAAATTTCATGCTCACTGTACGTCTAGACTATTAATTCTCCTCACTTTTAGAATGTATCTCTTGCAAAACTTTACTTTTATATATAAAAGGAACAATGATAAACTTAAAGCTTTCGGTAGATGTACACGGGCTAATATTTCATTTATGAGAATGCAGGCCAATGGCAAATTTTTTTTCCTTGCAAATTTTATTTGGGGAAGTGCGCCCTTTTGTATCTGTTATACTTATTTCCATTGAAGATTTGGAAAATATAATCCTTCTATTCAAGTCTTTTTGTGAAACTTTGTATGCATTGCAAATATGGTGGATGTCTTTGGGAACTTTGTATGTATTGCAAATATGGGGATTGTCTTTAAGCTAGATGTGAAGGTTATTTTAAAGTATAAATTCCATAATAAACTCATTTTGATAGTGAAAAAGTGGGAAGACTAAAAAGCTTGCTATTCCCAGAATTTTTTGAACTTCTTAATTTTGCACAACAACATCACTTATCTACTTCAACAATTTTTCTAATGGCGAATAAATTAACAAGTACCTTGTCTCTACTGCTTTTTGCACGAAAGCAATTAATACTTTCTTGCAGGTGGAAGTTTCCGGAATCACTTTACTGACATATTTTATGCATTATGTTTAAAAATCAAGTCTGAAATGGAAGGGAATTTTTTTTTAAAAATTTTGTTACGTAGCGTTGGTACTTCGGACTATCATCTTGCTGTTAATATCTTTAGTTTGTTTAATTGTTCGCCAGGCACTATTCTGCTATTGTAAATGATGGCATATTCATTTGAATTGGAAGTTTATATTGCTTGAGCTTTTCTCTAGCTCATGTATCTGTAACAAACAGCTTATTTCACCTAATCATCCTGTTATTTGATATCTGTTAATAGCTTTGTGTAGGATTTCCATTGTTCTCTTTTTTTGCTGGATTCTTGTTAATTATTGATGTTAACTTTGACTTCTCAATTTGTTTTATGGAATCACGTGTAACAGTGAGTTCTTGGAGGCATTCGGGATTGATTTCAGTGGCACTGGACTGAAGCGAAAACATAATAGCAGTAGTAATAGTAGCTGTAGCAGCACCAGCAGCACGTCCAGCGGAAGCGATCATGCAGCTGGTATTGTAACTGGTGACCTGGAAGCTGATGCTGATTCTTTAACCTCTAGGCAGTCTGGTTTATCTTCTAATGATCAGTTTGATAACGATGGCAAGAAGATGGTAACTTAAACTTCTTTCTTGTTCTGGAATTTCCTGGAAATGGTTTCAATTAAATGTTCTGTTCCATTTTCCTATGGACTTTTGCTGTTAGAGATTGGATATAGCATATGTATTCCATAGGCTTTTTCATGATACCTCTTGTTTCGTTGGGACATAGTGATTAGTCATCCTTGTACTGGTGGTTATGAATGCATTTAAGTTTTAGTTACTGTTGACTGATACAAAAAATATATATATAAAATAATGTAAAAAAAGTAGAGAAAAGAAAAAGATGCATTGTTTCAGATATCGAGTGATCAGATGCATCGTTTTAGAAAATAATTGTAGAAATGCATTTCTCAACGAAATAATGCACCAATTCGGCAAATAGATAGATTAAAAGACAGGGAAAATGAAACTTAGTCTTCGTTTGAGACAATTTTCTTACTACGTTTTTAAAGTAGCTCTTTTTACTAGAAAGTTCCGGTAAGAAAGCCGTTCACTGAACCCTGCCGGGCTTAGCTGGGTTGGTGGGCGAGCATGGTTGGGAACCCCTAACCCATGTTCGATTCCCCTCTCATGCGGGCAACCCCTTAAGTGGGCACCTGTAGGGTTGGTTGCTAGTAGGCTCGATGAAGGATTAGTTATGCTGCCAAACACCTACTATGGGGTGGCAGCGGGTAGATACCTTGTTAAAAAAAAAAAAAACGTTCACTGCCTTCAGTTAGTTAACATAAACCACTCGCCTACCCTCCCCACTCCAACCCGCGCATGCAGACCGCCGTTCGCTGACTGACTGCCTCATGCGAATTGCATCCGATGTCCGCCTCTAGCCCGCTCACTCTCGACCCGCACGCATGACGCCTCAGTATGCGTCCAAAGCCCGCGGCATGCCTTTAACCTGCGTGCGTTTCTCCTGTGCGATCAACCCGTCTGCCTGTGTATTCGTCACACACGATCACTACCCGTGCGACTAGCCCAGCCGTGCCGTCCGCGCATGCAACCCACGCGTGAACTCCCACCTCTGTTTGCTTCTACACGCGTGAAATCGACCCGCACGACACCGCCTCGGTCTGACTCCACGCACGAGCTTGCGAGCGGCTTCGTCTGCGTCTGATCCAAAGCACATGAAGACTCTTCCGCCTTCTGCCTTATGTGCGTAAACTGCCATAAGTTTACACTACTACGAATGTCTGTTGGGTGTTTGATTGGATTTGCTAAAGGTGGAATAATACTTGATGGCTTTTTATGAGTTTACACTTTACCTTGCATCCATATTAATATAGCATTATGCCATTTAATTGGTGATTTTTTTTCCCTTAGTATTGTCAATGGAGTGAATGGACAGCACTTCTTAGCTAGCTGCCAGACTGAAAATCTGCCTAGTTGTTCATGCAGCACTCAAGCATTCTTTTGGATTGAATTAGTTCCCCTTTATATTTGGATTTCACATCTTGAAGTTTGGACGGCATGTTGTTAGATAATTACTGCTTTCAGAAAAGTTCTTCATTAGATTTAACTAGTTCTCATCTCTTTTGGTGAATAGCTCTAATTTTCTGTTTTATCATATATCTTGAAATGTAAAATAATTTTATTACTTGCTCATTAGTGCTGATCCTGGTAAGCCTTCTTTAATGTAGGTCTCTAAGCGTCTTCGCTCCAGTGTGACTGATGTATTTGGTCAAGCAGCTACAGTTGCAAGTGTGACTGCTCAAAATGCAGCCAAATCTGAGTTTAGTGTCGTTGATGCAAATAATTCTGCTATTGGTGGTTCGGCAAATGTTCAAGTAGGTTCCAGTTGGGATTGGGATGATGATGACAGAGGAATTGGCATAGACATCCAATCACTTCTAGCAGAGTTTGGAGATTTTGGTGACTTTTTTGAAAATGATGTTCTTGATTTTGGTGAGGTATGCCTTATAATTCATGGCTAATTTCAAATTATATATATATATATATATATATGTTAGCAGTACTATTTTAGTTATTATGTCATGGAGTTGATTCATTGTATCTTTAAATTTTTTTTTACAATCATGGATGTGTTTTAACGTTTCATTCTTTAATGAGTGATATCTGATTCTTAACTAGAAAAGATTAAGTTTTTGTGTGTCATATCGTAGCCTCCAGGAACTGCCGAATCTCAAGTCATTGTATTTCCGTCTGTTGATTGTGGAGATATCAGTGGTAGTCCTTGTACAGCTGGAATTGATAGTCCAGACCAGAGAATATCAGCTGTGGGTCTTACATCTTTTGAAAACTACAACCAACCATCTTCAACATTTTCGGAGGATACTGATGGTACTAAGGATGCTAAGTCATCTGTTACCATAACTCATTCTTTGGAGTCATCCAACGGAAAGTTTGACAATTTGATGAAAGCAGAAGCCATGCTGACATTTTCCCCAGAATATGCAGCAGTTGAAATATGTTCAAGTGAGTTCAGCATCTCAATTTTCAGAAACCCATACTTACCAGGCTCTAAAAAGGTTGAAACCTCACTCGTGCCCTCTTGTGCTCATGTTTATGGTGCAACACCACCTTCTCCTTCTGTGTCCGATATTGAGGAAAGCTTTGAAAAATCTTCTAAATTAAAACCTGGTACTGGGTTGTATGCTGTAAGTTCTGGTCAGCTTGGGAAATTATACACACTTGTGAAAGGCGTGCCTAAGAAGATTGACAGTAAATTGTTCAATGATGTCATGCCTTCACATAAAGGACAAAAACCATCATCTCTTTCGGTAATGAAGTCAACTAGTGGAACTTCTGCTTTACAGATAAACAATGACAGTACATTTGAGGCAGGTCATTTTCTTCTCTCCCTGGAGACTCTGCTTGCAACTGAAATTGAGTGCATAATATTCCAGGTTGCTATGTGCAGGATTCGGCATACTTTATTATCTTTTAACAGCAGACTTCCTATTGGTTTGAATAAACTGACTGGGGATGCTATGCTTGATCTGATTTCATATGACACTAACAGCTTGCATGATGTGATTCCCAACAAGCATGAAGCAAAGAAGAAAGATATGCTACCTGTCAGAATTGCAGGTGATGTTCATATTGGAATGCTGGATGCGCCTGTAACTTCATCAGTTGGTGTTTGGCGTCCCGTTGGTGTTCCCAAAGGGACAAAGCCTTCTAATACATGTCTTCCTCAAAATTCGCCATCTTTGCCGCATAATTTGTCAAATGAAGAAACCTTTGGTTTTCGTGGGCAAAGGCAACCTCTTCAGGAACTTCTTGATGCAATTGGCCTACTTGTTCAACAATCTGCTTCTCTTGTCGATGTTTCTCTTGATATGGATGATGTTGATGGCTCCTATTCTTGGCTTGCATTAGAGGAGCAGCAGAGGCGAGGGTTTTCCTGCGGTCCCTCTATGGTTCATGCTGGATGTGGTGGAATCTTTGCTTCATGCCACTATGTCGACATTGCTGGTATTGAGTTGGTAGATCCGCTGTCAGCTAATGTAAGTTTTGCAATGATTTTTTTTTCTGCTTATTGCATGTTCATTTCTCTTGTCACTGCCCTGTTTAAGTATTTTATTTTTTTCCCAGCACATATTCTTTCATGTAATAATTTGTAGCTTCTGTAAAATATTCTTCTGTTCTGTTAAAAACCCCTTTCTCATTGCACAGTTTTTTCACCTTTTTTGTGCCCTTGATCTAAATGCTTACTGCTTTTTTCTTAATCTACGTTTCTCCAACGTATCATTTTCTATTCATATCCATTTATTTAGGTTGGCTGTATTCATAATTTTCTTACCATGATTCATGTTTATAGTTGTAGGGAGGTAATTCAAGATTATTTTTCCCCCTTTCTGTCAACTTTTGTCTACATCTTTACCTTTCTAGCCTTTTCATATTGAATATTTCTAGTCTTTTCACGGGAAGATGGACTGGTGCTTCTTGCGTCCGGGATCGAAGTGGTTAAGCGAGTGCAAAGGAGTCAAGGGATCGTGCCAACGGGGTCGGATTTCTGCGTGCGAACAATGGGGTTGGACAGGGCCGGCAGTTCGACCGTGCGGGATTGAACTGGGTGTTCGGGTTCCTTTGTGCAGATGGAGGCAAATCAGGATGACAGGGTCGGTCGCATGAGCAAGGCGTGTGCGCCTAGTCGCGAGTTGGGCGTAGAGCATGGAGGCAGGAGTTGGGTTGGCGGAAGGAGACAGAAGCATTTTAGGTCTTCGGCTGGTGCAACTTCCGTGTGCAGGAGATCCAGTGTTTTGTGTCTGTGTGTGTCAAATGGAGGGAGGAAGCGGTTTTGCATGAATTTATTGCCATGAGAAGAAGTTACATGATCAACTGTTATAAGATCGTGCGTGAGTGTCGTTTGTGTGAGTGGCAGCCGATTTTGCGGTTTACGGTCAACAGTATCATTATGTATCATTTACCTTATTCAACCCTTTTCTCTGCATAGCTTCTGTCTAATAATATCCTACCTAAATGTGATGCTCTAAATAGTAAATGCATTAACCATCTATTCTCTTTCTGTTTTTATTTGAATGATTATTCTCAGTTGTGCTCTGTTAATTTCTTTGAAGACTTTTTTTTATCACCGAACTCATCTTAATGCTGACTTATCTGTTCCATTCCGTAAGAAACTTATTTTATTCATTGTATTTACTTCCTGTGGTTAAATTAAATCTTTTTTTTGTTTCAGGTTCAAGTTTCAAATGTAATCAGTTTGCTGCAGTCGGACATCAAATTAGGATTGAAATCTGCTTTTCCTAGTTCAGAAGGCCCTCTTTCCTTGACTGAATGGTGCAGGGGTCGTCACCAATTAGGTGATTCAGGAGCAAGTGGAGATGGTCATCCTTTTCAATATACCATTGGTGAGGTTAAAGATCCTCTAAGCACGGTGTCTTTGGGAGGAGAGCCAATAAGCCCACCGCAATCAGGCTGTGTCTCTTCCTGCATTAGAGGTACTTTTTTGACCTGTACTATCTACAGTTTTTTAAACATTAGTATTTTAACTTGAGGCGAGAATGTGACAGATGGTGTTAGAATTGATGATTCTACTCAAAGAAGGTCAAATCAAGATATCTGCGGCTCAGAGTCGGATGCTCAGAAATTTTCTTCTAGATTCAAACCCACTCTAGCAGCTCTCTCGTTGCCGGCTTTACTTGTTGGGTATGTATTCCTAATGGAACTGATGCACCCCAATATGAAAAAAAAAAAAAACAGGGAGATATGCACTATTGATGGCTTTAATTTTGATATTTTAGTTACCAGGATGATTGGTTGAAAACGTCTGTTAATTGTCTTCAACTTTGGGAGAAGGCTCCTCTGGAGCCTTATGCCTCACCTAAACCTGTAAGTTCTAGAAATTACCTTTTGCATGCTTCCAGGTTTATTTCTTGTTTTAATTGTTTTACAAGAAAAAATCGAAGTAGTTTCTTGATTATTACTAAGTGCGCCTAATTTAATCCTAGAGCTTCATTTGCCATAATATAGTTCCTCAACTACCAAAAATTAATCCACTTTGCTACTCTCATGCTACAGTATTTGGAAGGGCATTCTAGTACAAATCTAATAATTCAATTGAGAAATCTCTCAGTAGGTAATAATAATTACCCGTATAATTTTTGTGTTGATAACTTACTAACTTGATACTCATTTCAAATATTTGTTTTACTACTTATTCAACCTTATCATTTAGGGGCTATTTTGTTTGTTGAATAATGAATGTAGTGTAAAAAGAATATAGTGTCTTTGAATTGTTTGAAGTTATTTGGATAAGTGTAAAAATAATGCAATTGATTTTTTTTAGCTTGAATTAAAATGAATGCAATGTAAATTAAAATTATGGTGCTGGCTGTTGGCAGTGGCTAGCGGTTGCACGATGGTTAGTGACGACATAGTCAGCTTGTGAAAAAGGAATTTTACCAAAATTGAGTGAGTTGATAATACATCAAAAATGAACTAGGGAGTGAAACACTAGATTCCTTTTTCATCAAATCAAACACCCAAATTTCAAAATTCATGCATTCCTTTTTCAACAAACTAAATAGCCCTTAGTACGTTTACTTTCATTCAATTTTTTGAATTTGTTATAATTCATTTAATGACAAAATAGAGCAACTAAGAAATGTATCCTCATATACACCTGCACTGACTAAAATATCATCACATTTAATTTTGTTATTAACTTCAATGATTATTTTTGGTCATGGATCAAATTGGATCAATTTTCAGTAATTGAGGGACTTAATTGGAGCGGTGAGAAGCTGTGATTAAATTGAGCACGCACTTACTAATAATGGAGGGATTAATTGAACTTTTTCTCATTACTTTTAGTTGAAAATATTGTTCTTACAGGAATTTCCTTGAAGTGGCTAATTGTGTAATGTTGTTGATGTTTGCGTATAACTTTTGCAGGTTTCCTATTTTGCTGTATGTCCTGATATTGATCTCCTAACATCTGCTGGTACTGATTTTTTCCAGCAGTTAGGAACGGGTTAGTCCAATCTTTGGTTATTACATTCATAAATGATCAGCCAATCTAGTTTTTTTTTTTTTTTTTAATTTTAAATAAAGCTCACCTGCACCCGTTGAAACTTTCAAATACTTTATTGATAAACTGTAACACTATATTCTGCATATAAGCATTGGATGTGCCATCTTTAGTCATTTCATAAACCTAAACAAGAACTGCTTGCTAATTTTCCAAGCACTTGGAAAATTGCCTGATCAATTTGATCTAAAATACAAACTTATTATTCACCGCATTTTGCATTAGGGATATGGAACTCTTCTAGAAGACACTCAAACAGAAATTTAAAATGCCTTTTTGACTATTTATTTGGCTGTAAGCTTATACCACTGTTTTTTATCTTATTAATGATATAATTTCATGGAAGCCATGCGTTGCTTTATATAAGAATACCTTGTAGGCCTGGGGCGGTGTTTGTCCAGGGACAAATTCAACTCAATCTTAGCTAATAGAGAGGGCTTTGTGCATGTTGACCTCATTCTTGCATGAATGATAAAATCCAAAATCTTAAACAAAAAAATCAAGGCCAAAACTTACTGTCCCATAAATTTTTTTGATTGTTTTTTCAATAACCTCAAAATTAAACCAAATGACCTTTGATTCATGATCTGTCAGTTGCATATTGATTAGGCATGCTTCTAGAGTCAAAACTCCAAATTGGAGGCCAATCTGAGTCCTCTAACATCTAAAACTGAGTTTATTTCCAAAGGCTACAAAACCTTTAAAATTTATAACCCATGCCACTGGACCATGCACCTTGTGGAATTTGACCTTGGGACCTTGTCCAAAATCTTTGAACATGTTCATAATCATCCTTATGACATTAAACACAATTGAATAATTGGTAGACCCTAGTTGAACATGGGCCCACCAAACCCCAAATTCCTTCAGGAAAAATCAATTTTCTCTTAAATCTCAACGTGGCTCATTCAAACTAGCCTTTAAATCTCTTGCATTACCCCAAATTCCTTGCAGGAAAAATCAATTTTCTCTTAAATCTCAACGTGGCTCATTCAAACTAGCCTTTAAATCTCTTCCAATGCATTCTAAATATCATTTAGAGTGTATTGAACCAAAACTCAAGTTCTGATTTGACTTGGTTGAACAAGTTAAGCATGGTTAACCAAAATTTTCCCATAAGGGCCCAAACATGCATTTCATGCAAGGAGACCTCACCATTGCATAGGACCTCTTCCATTGAATCCAAAATATCATTTTAAATTTGTTAGACCTAACCCCAGCCCATTGTTTGACCTAGTTGATCAAGTCAACCATGGTTGACCAAAATTAACTATACACTTGATAGAAAATTCAATGCTCCAAGCATCATCAAACCAAATTGAACATTCAAAATCATTTCATTGGATATTCTAAGCATGTATTCCAACATTCTCATGGGTCAAGTCATCATTGGTTTTACTTTGTCAATTCAACATGAAGGGTCAAATCTATGCATGTAGTCAAATCTCCATCCAAACTTCCATCCATTGGGCTCAAACCCCTTGGACTCTTTTCTTACAGCATGTATGACCCCTAACCAACTCACCCAGTTAGCAACAAGTCAACACAACCTTTCAAAACTAAGAAAATTGGTCAAGCTTTGGCTAACCAATCCATTCCCTCCAGGTTTTCCTGCCTAAACCTGCTCAAATCTGCCCTAAAGCATTCATAAACTAGCTTTTAGACCAAGCCCAAGACTTGGTTTAAACAAGAGGGGAAAGAAGTGGTCCCATCGTCTCACATGTGCCCAACCAAGTCACTATCTCTGAAGCTGCCATCTCTCTGGCTCTCAACCAGCTTGGACAGGTGGCAATCATCCAAGCTAGGGCTCCATTCAATCTCAGCCCTCCACTTAAACCATAGGGCTCTAAGTGACATAAAGACTCCCCAAAACCCTCATCTTCAAAAAAAAAAAAAAAAAACTCTCTCAGCTACCTCCAGCCCCTAAGTTTCTTCCCTCTGCTTCTCCAACAATTCCTCCATCTTCCCCAAGCATTTCTCCACTAGTTCATAGCTCCCAAAACCCCCATTGGTGAAGAGAGAGAGAAATAGAGAGAGAAAGAGGAGATTTGGAGCCATCTTTCAATCCAGCCAGAATCATCCCTTGGAAGCTTCTACAAAATTGAAGAGGATCTCTCCAGGAGCAAAATGAGCCCAAGAACTCACAAATCTACCCACTAGTTGGTAAGTTATTTGCATTTTAAATTTAAAATATATTTTGAAACTACCCAAAATTCACAATGCATGGAGCCTCCAAACTCTAAACATTAAAGGATTAAGATGTCAAGAGCTTATCTTTCAAATTTCATCAATTTTGGTCAGGTATTTTGAAAGTTATGAGCAAATGAAATTTCTAGTTCAAATTGAACTGAACTCGGTTTGGTTTGATCAGAGACGTCCAATTGCACCTTCTGCGCAATCAGACAGGCATGATCACATGACCCAGAAAGTGCCACGTTGCCCAGAACAGAACTGCAGACGACGCTGGGGTTCGAACTCGCCTAGTTTGTGTGCAAATGGGACATGTGGGGCGATCAGAGCAATCGATTCAATTCACGTGGATCGAACGACGCTCGTAGTTAAGTTAGAACCGCTTTCTCGATTTTCGTTTGGCTGTCCTGTAGGCTTTGAAAACGGCGGCGCCGCCATTTATTTTAAATAAAATAAATTAAAAGTTTAATTTATTGCTCAGAACTTCCAAAATCACTTGAAATCCATTTTTTCACCAAATTGAGTGATTTTGAACTTGTTGGAAAGGGTTGATACCAAGAATTTTTTAAAATTATTATTATTTTTTTTAATTTTGAGCAATGTATTGTGAGAAAATCAGTGATGCTTGAAATTAATTTTTGTCAATTTTCTCATGATCCAATGGTCAAACTGGACATAAACTTTAGTGAAAATTTTTCGAGCATGTTAGTCACTCCTAATAATTTTCATAGATCAAAGTATGCTCGAGATTCCTATGGTTAGAATTTCTAAGGCGATGGGTTCATTTTCAACCTATAACTTTGAAAATTCAGAACTCTCCAAATAGGTAGGATTTAATGTTCAATTTTTTGTGGTGTGCTTGTGTATGTGTAAGGGTTAATCATACCAAATTTTAGACTCATTAGAATACTAGTGACACCTAAGGAAAATAATTAAGGATTTGTTTAGAAAATTTTAAAAAATCTTAGAAAATTCTACACACACCCATTAGGCATGAAACTTTGAAACAGTGAACTTAGTGACATCATAAACCCGAGGTTTTAATTTTACTTAATTTTGACTTCATTTGATTAGAAAATTATAAAACAAAAATTAGCCCCTTTATGGGTTATGAAACTAAAAAAATGTACAGCAACAACAACAACAACATCAAAGCCTTTATCCCACTACGTGGGGTCGGCTACATGAATCCTTTTTCTCTCCATTGTGTCCTATTAAATGTCAAATTCTCGTTTAAATCTAATAAAGAAAGGTCATTCCTAATATTTTCTAACCAAGTCTTTTTAGGTCTATCCCTACCTTTCTTAACACAAGTCAAATCTAATACCTCTACTCTCCTAACCGGGTCATCGAAAGGCCGCCTTTTTATGTGACCAAACCATCTAAGGCGACTCTCTCTAATCTTATCATCTACAGGAGCTACTCCAACCTTTTCATGTATATGCTCATTTCGTATCCTATCTCTAAGGGTAAAGCCACTCATCCACCTGAGCATTATCATCTCTGCCACACTTAACTTAGTATTATGCTTCTCTTTTAATGGCCAACATTCGGCACCATAAAGCATTGCAGGCCTTACTACCATCTTATAGAATTTCCCCTTAAGTTTGAGGGGTACATTTCTATCACATAACAAGCCCGATGCATTCCTCCACTTCAACCATCCAACTTGAATTCTGCTGATAATATCCCCATTTATTTCACCATCACTCTGAACAATATATCCAAGATATCTAAAACGTGTACTCTTATTAATGACTTGATCGCCCAAAGTCACAATCCCCTCACTAGGTCTATTACTACTAAATTACACTCCATATATTCCGTTTTAGATCTACTCAAGCGAAAATCTTTAGACTCTAAAGTTGATATCCATAATTCAAGTTTACCTTCAACTCCCTCTCTAATCTTTTCAACAAAAAGAATTTCATCAGCAAAAAGCGTACACCAAGGTACATCCTCTTGCAAATGTCTAGTGAGAACATCCATGACTAAAGCAAAAAGATATGGGCTTAAGGCTGATCCTTGATGTAACCCAACCGAAATAGGGAAATACTTGGTCAAACCACCTTGTGTTTGAACACAAGTAATAGCTCCTGCATACATGTCTTTAATGATTTGAATATAAGCATTATTGACTCCTTTCTTTTCAAGAACTCTCCATAGCACTTCTCTTGGAACTTTATCATATGCTTTTTCTAAATCAGTAAAAATCATATGTAGATCCTCCTTATTCTCTCTATATTTCTCCATCAAACCTCTTAATAAATCTATGGCTTCCATAGTCGACCTACCCGGCATGAATCCAAATTGATTTTGAGAAACATTAGTATCACGCCGCAACCTATGCTCCATAACTCGCTCCCATAGTTTTAAAGTATGAGACATTAACTTAATACATCTATAATTTGAACAATCTTGTGCATCACCTTTATTCTTAAAAATAGGAATTAACACACTCATTCTTCACTTATCTGGCATCTTTTTAGTCTTCAAAATAGTGTTAAAAAGTTTAGTAAGCCAATAAATCCCTTCATCTCCTAAGCATTTCCACACCTTTATTGGAATATCATTAGGTCCAACAACTTTTCCGCTCTTCATTTTTTTTAAAGCCTCTCTAACTTCAGTTTTACTAATACGCAGATAAAAACTTAATCTTTATTTTCATTTAGGATGCTAAGGTCACTATAGTCAATCTTAATTTCACAATATTCATTAAAAAGTTTAGCAAAATATCTCATCCACCTTTGTTGAATATCATCTTCTAAGAAAAATATTTTTTGATCTTCATCCTTAATATACTTCACTTGAACTAAATCCTTACTACTCCTATCTCTTTGTTTGGAACTTATACATATATCTTTCTCCCTACTTAGTATTTAATTTATTATATAAATCACTAAAAGCTAATGTCTCAAAATGTAATAAATATAAAAAAATGTAGTAAATATAAATTAAATCAGAAAAATACAAACAAGGCCTCAAAATGTTCACAATTGAATAACCTATTTGAGAAAATTAAAAGCCCCATCACCACACTTCGAAGTTGACCTTAATTTAATAATTAGGAAAATTCAATAATTAATTAAAATAAGTAATTAAAAATCATGAAAAATACCAGATAAATTTCAAACACTTGAAATCACTCCTACAGGTCATTCCTGACTACTTTCCTGACACTTTTAGTAGGGATTTGAAGAGGTTTGGAGTCAGTTTGGTACAAAAGTAAAAAATCTCCATAAGTAAGCAATTAATTTTATTTTTTATTTTTTTTATCTAATTAAACAATTAAATACTCAAATTTAAAAAATTCAAAACTAATTATAGAGAATTCTAAATTGAGCAAACTCAAAGGCATTAGAGTTTTTCCTTGGGTCTAATATTTATGAAGAATATCAAACCACCAGAATTCATTAAAAATAAAATGGTCCACCTTAGTTCGAAAACACACATACTTTGAAAATTCATAATTTATTGTAGAAAATTTCAAATCTAACAAACTCAGTGGCATTTTTCATCTTAGCGTCTAATGTTTATTAAAAATATAAATACTCCAAAACTTGAAATAAATGAAAAAGTCATGAAATGGATCATTTATTTGATGTATTAAAAGATTCCATTAATGAATAAATAATTAAATTTCCAATAAATCATTAATCTAATTGATTAAATCAGATTATAACATTAAAATGAAATGAACATAAAACTAAACTTGAAATGACTCCAAGAACTTGCCACAGACTTTATATCTTGCTTAGATGCAAGTACAAAACTTTTTTATTATTCTCAAAATGCTTGAACATCATAAAGAGATCAAACAATTTTGAATGGTGAAATGAACTTGGGAGGGAGGTCTTGTATTTATATAACAAAACACAGGTCCATAACATTAAAATGCAAACACTTGAAGATGACATCATCACATCTTAAATTACGTGAAATATTTCAACTCACCTTCATTGCCATCGGATGTGCAACTTGTACACACGAGTGGACACAAATCAAAGAGATTTTTAAGAATTAAAAAAAGAAACACTATATGTACTCTAATGACCAAACATTCATACAAATAATAAATCTTGCATTTGTCATGTGCACGCATGTCAATGTAACTTTAAAACTCAAATGTATAGCCTTGCAAAGCGTAAAACTACCTTAAGTGGCATGCTACTGCTCCTAAAAATGCGCAAATAGATCATTTAACATCTTGTAGGTGCATCAAAAAGTTTACAAGTGCATGTGAAACATGTAAGTGCACTTTGCACATGCTTTGAACAGCATGTGTGTTATATCAGATCTTTAAAAATCAATATTATTCATGTGTTCCGAAAAATATGCTAAATGCTCGATCTTAATGTTCGAGAATGTTGCACGCGTTGACACAATTAGATGAAACAAGTTCATCCTACTTCGAGAATCATGCAACCACTAAAAAATTATGCAATCATTTTTAAGTTCAGCAAATTCTTTTTTAAAACCACAATTGTCAATATGTTGCACAATGTTCTAAATCGGGTCACTCTACTTATAGGTTAGGGTCGTAGGTTCGACATTTCAAGTTAGCTCCTCACAAGGATTGAAATGGATGACTTGAATCCCGTGACTAGTGTCTACATAACAAATCTAAAATGGCAAAATTTTATGATTTTGTTGACCTCCAATTAAGTTAAAAAAAAAAGATAAAATAAAATACATCTGTCAAGTGCTCAAAAATCCTGCTCAAATCCTCTGCCATTTGACCCATTCCCTATACATTTGGCGTCGTTTTTGAACACACAACAAACACCACCTGCTTACGAGCAAACATCAACAAGCGATGATTATCAAAATTGAGGGGAATATGGTGATCAAATCACGACCATGGTTATTGATGCAAAACACTCCCTTCAATCATGCTCACAAACAAACAGAGACAACTACAACAGGTAGCACATCTATGAGTAAAATATGTAGGATACGCAATGAATGCACAATATCTTGTAATCAATATCAACATACATGCAACGACGATCAATCATGCAAATGAACACACTGAGCCATCTACGAATGTTGACAGTGGACTTGGTGCAAGTGCAATGAATTCCCTACAAACACCGAGGGGTTGCACAAACACATTAGCCCTACATGCAAGTTGCGACAATAGGTGTATTGTAAGGATGATGGGTCCTCTCTCAACACAGATAGGCACACTACAACTCACCTGTAGGGAGAACATGGAACTTGTAGTAAAAATTGCAAGACACTGATAAATTAAGACAATAAAATTGTGGCACCAGGCCGTCACACCATATTTATTTGCTTACTTATCAACGGCAAGTGGAAGACTCCTGATGTGTTATACAACTTGTTTGCAAGTTGAATTCATTCCTACATGCTAAGCTGAAGAAAAATATAATATACAGAAGTCGAGATGATCTAAGATGCATTGTCGATGCGCGATAAATGAAATTCAACTCTTGACGCCACGCCACTGGATCCGCAATATTCATACAAGCAGAAATAAGACATTTATAAATTTCCAAGTGAAGCCCAGTGCATTTCTCAATGATAGGCATCTGCACAACTGATCATTGCAAAAACATCCCTCATGAATTGAAATGCGTACCGACACGTTCGTAGCATGCATATATTTGCAACATGCAGGGGCATCATGCAAATACATCATCCGACATACAAAATGCACCACGCTCTGGCGACACATTGCATTAACATGCAAAATGCATCATGCATATATATACTACAACATACAAAATGCATTACACAAGTACACCACATAACTTGTAAAATGTACTGTGCAGCAGTGGTACGTTATGCTGACATGCAAACATATCATGCACTATATGAAAGCATTGTACCATTATGCAAACATGTAATGCATTCAAATCATCTACTACTACGTCAAGCTAACGTGCAACAATCAACATGTCAAATATCAAGCAACATGCAAGTGCTTGTATTAACAGACACATATACATGCAGACATACGAATACACACGTCACTAGGATAACATGCATATAAAAGTATAATTATGTGCGTGAATATGCAGATGTGTCATATACACATATTGCATTGCATACATATAACTATCATGCTAACACATCTTGCAAAATGCATACAAAAATATAAACCTATATGAGCCCCGACGAGCGTGATGTATGCACATACATGACGTCTGAGGATGTTGCACTGGTCAAGAAATGAACTTAAGGTCGAGTCAAATCCTTCTATGTGAGTAGAAAGGAGTCAACAAGTTCGATCTTCAAACAAATATATAGTTGCGGCATTAACCGCGATATTTATTTTATACTTTCATATTAGACCTTCAAGGTCTATTACAAAGAAAGATTCACTAATAAGGATAAAGTCGACAATAACCCGTTCGTCTGTCGGCAGGTAGATAGAGTCAACAAGGTTCAATCGATAAAATGAAATTACTCATAATAACCCAAATGATGGTCGTATTGATAGAAAATCTCAAGCGGAGGGGACCACAAACATTTAAAATACCTCTCGAATTCCCATGAAAATTCAAAACCTAAAAGTCACCAAAATTAAAATAAAAACATCAAAATAATTAAAAGCAAAATACACATCAACCCTCTGAAATAATTTGTCGATGTGGACAAATCTGAAAATCACTTCAGCTCATAAAGAGCGAATAACTAGTCGAGAATATCATTAGGATTTATTCTCAATCTGTCTCTTTCCAGTAAGGACGTGACACGTGTCCTCTAATCTATGATTTCGTCGCCAAATGGCACCGCAGGTAAACGGTTATGACCAGGACCCTCTAATCGGGTGGTTTTGCCATCAAATGACACCATTAAATTATGGTCATGGTCAGAGCCCGTATGTTTCCCAATGACGTTAAATCATTGAGCAATGAATTAGTAGGATATGATCGATAGAGCACAAAGCACTCTGTTAGCTAAGGCGAATTCAAATTTGTCTCTTTAGACAAATGTTCACCGCAGGTCTACAAGGTACCCTTGGATGAAAGAACCCATGGCCGCCGATAAGGATCCTTCTGTCAGGTTGGGGCGACTACCTTCTCTGATTACATAGACTTGAGATTATGAGGATGAAGAAACTATGGGATTTTGATCGGGTTCATCTTTCCTCCCACCATTCACTTTAAGTGCAAGGTGGTAGATTTTTTATTTTAAATAACAAATTTTTAAATACATGCTTCTATTATATGCTGGATATTATGTATCTATTTGATGACTAGCCTTAATCAAAAGTTCATTCTCGCTATCGGAACGGGTAATTAACTATAGGGGCTTTTGCTTATAGGAAACCTAAACTCAGATCATGAAGTCCTCACAAAATTAAGGTGAAATATCTGGGTAATGTCTTATTCAAAACCCAATCTACCTTCTAAAAATTTGCCTCGAAACATACTTGTTAAAACTCTTCTCGACGACCCGGATAAAAAGAAAGGGGCCGTGGAGAGGCTTGGGTGAGAATTTTTGGAGCCCATAGATTTATGTTTACATAAGGACTCCAATGCCTTTAGCCAAAGTAAATTTTTCTTTAAAATACAAACTCATGAAGTCATATTTACAAAATGCAACTATAAGTATTAATCATAGACCTGATCCTTTACAAGCAAGGTGGCAGAGTTCATAAGGTCAAAAGAAATAAAATAAATAAATTGAAAATTATTCAAAACATTGATAATGGTCATGTTGGAACTAAATATCAACTAGAGGGGTCTCTATTTGAAAATGCCCCAAACCTCAAGGCATATTATTACGAGACCTAATTTTTAAATAAATACAAGAAACCTAAAAAAATTGCAAAATATAAAAAAGTACAAGCAAAACTTGTCAATCCATCTATTCTCCATGATAGTTTGGTGGGAGTGATGAGTTTAATAATAACTTCAGCATATCAAAAGCAATGTGTTATCAAACATATCACTATGTTCATATCAATGATCTCTCACCATTATGGTATTCTCCATGATAGTTTGGTGGGAGTGATGAGTTTAATAATAACTTCAGCGTATCAAAAGCAATGTGTTATCAAACATATCACTATGTTCATATCAATGATCTCTCACCATTATGGACATAACGTGTATCATTTAACTGTTGATTTTGTTGCCAAAGGACATCATAGATAAAAAGTTATGATCGAGGCTCTGACCGAGCGGCCTTGCCATAAAATGTTCACTATTAAATTATGCTCACAAGTAGAGCCTATGTATGCCCCAATGGCTTAAAAAAATCAACCCGCGAACATTAAATGCAGTTGATAGGGCACAAAATATCTATTAGTTAAGGTTGAATTAAATTTAATTACTTAGACATCCAACATATATCTACAAGGTCCTCTTGGACGACGCAACATATAGTTGATGGTAAGGATCTTTTGATCAGGTTGGGTTAATTATCTTTGCTGACTAAGTAGACTCAGGTCCAGACAACCTGAAACGATGAAATCATCTAATCTCGATCGGGTTTGTCATTATTCCTCCCTACCAATCGCTTTATGTATGAAAAAGGTAAATTTTTAGAGTATAAGCCAAATTTATTGTTGTTATATACTCAACATTTAACATCTAATGACTAATCATAATTAGGGGTGTCAATATTTGACCTGACCTGAAACTCGAACCCACTTGAAAAATTTTGGGTTTAGGTCAACCTGTTTGTCAGACGAGTCGGGTTCTGATTTCAGTTTTTGACCTGTTTTTAAAATTGGATCGAGTTTGAGTTGACCTGAAAACCAAAATAACTCGGATCCCGCCCGATTTTTGAGCACGTAGAGCTCCCTCCGCGCATGCCGCACTCGCGACATGCCCTATCGCGCTCGCGTTCGCACCTGGACCCGCTCGATCGCGCCCATCCTCACGCTAGCATCTGCACCCGTATCCACGCGGCACCGCGCCCGTGCCCACGCTCGCGTTCGCACCAGGACCCGCGTCTGCACCCACGTAGGCTGCGTCGCACGCTAGCGCCACCTTTGCTCGCCGCCGCCCCCGTTGGCTGAACTCATTGCGCTTGCTTTGTTTGGGGTTCGTAGGTCAGGTTGGGTCAACTCGGTAACACAACGGGTCAGGTTCGGGTCTGAATTTCTAATCCGTTTGCAAAATCGGGTTAGCTAAATTGGACCCTAGTCAATTATGGGTTCGACCCAATCCCGACCCAAATACCCATTTTGACACCCCTTATCATAATCAAAACTTCTCTCTTGTCACTAGGAGTGATAAATAATCATTCGGGCTTGTGGCTATAGTGAACGGAGAATCAGATTTCAAAGTCTTTGTAAAATTAAGGCAAAATATCTAAGTAGAGTTTTATTTGTAATCTAGTCTATCTTATGAAAATTTAATTAGGAAAGACTGTCTTAGCAATGTTGGATGCAAATTTTTGGAGCCTGCAAAAAGTTTATTGTTGCTAATCTTGTGCTGCATACCTGATCTATGTATCCTTCTGAACCTTTTGTTAGTCGCTCAATTCTATTCATTCGAATTTTAATAAATATATTTGTTTTGAATGGAAAATGTTAATTATTTTTCTATTGTCTTATGTTCTGTGTTAAATTATTGTTTGAACATTATGCACCCATAATGTCTAACATGCTTGTGTGGCTTAGAACTTTAAAGTTTTGTTTGTCTGCAACTTCTAAAATTTGTGAAAAAGTTCTAATCCTATGCTAGTTGCATCAGATTTATTAAAAGAAAATTTGGTTTCTTTTGTACTTGAACGTCTTATTGTTTTCTCAGTTACGCTTTCGTGCTACTGCAGTTTATGAGGCATGCAAGCTTGGTTCTCATACTCTTCAAATCAATGGAGGCTTAATGGAATCTTCATCTGGAAAACTTTCTTCCTCTGGTCTTTTGCTTGTTAATTGCCCACAAGAGCTAAAGGTTGCAAGCAGTAACATGTTATCTATTAGTTCAATAACTGA
This sequence comes from Dendrobium nobile, assembly GCA_022539455.1. Classification (NCBI taxonomy): domain Eukaryota; kingdom Viridiplantae; phylum Streptophyta; class Magnoliopsida; order Asparagales; family Orchidaceae; genus Dendrobium; species Dendrobium nobile. The sequence continues at coordinate 2,999,401 of CM039735.1, read as the reverse complement.
TTATTTTGTTGCTCTTTCCAAGTGTTGGAATGTGAAGGGTTATCTCAACTCTGTTAAGAAGGTTCTAAAGGATCTGAAACTTGCTGCAAATCCATCACCAAATCATAAGGAGCGCAATGTTGGTCCTTGTATGGTACGATTTTGTATTTCTATCTTGTTGTTCTCTCTGATATTTTCAGATGATAGTATGCAATGTTGCTCTTAGATGCTCACCCTCCACTCATGCTCCGCCTCCTTGCTTGATCGCTTTCTTGTCTCGCCTAATGCCTCCTGGAGTTGCTTTTCCTAGCCGTACTCTCTCCCTGGACCTTTCTCACCTTGCTAGTTCAATCTCGCATTCAGCGATTCTCCTGATCCCTAATTGCCTCCTTTATATTATGGGTATATATATTATATAATTAAAGTATTATATTTTATCATGTATAAGAATTGTTTATCACATATTGTACAACAATTTTCTTGTAACCGGAAATTGCATTATGGGAACCCACCTGACTACATAATTCTTTCTATTAAGACAAATTTATTAATTAATTGAATATTTTTCCTAGTTTTTCATTTTAAGTCTATTTGATCTAGATGGCTAGCTTAAATCTTAGGTCATTCTTTCAGAATTTTTTATTAGCCATTAATATTCTTAATAATTCCTCTCAACTACATAAATGTTTCTTTGGGTCATTGCATCCTCTTGTCCAATACGATAAGTCATACTCTGTTGATGCATGCATCTTGCCAAATTTAATTATGTAGCAAGAATATTTTGCTTAATATTGCACATAAATCTTTTGTTTTTTTAAATTAATTTTTCTTAGTTAATTATTGACCATGATCTTCCTAATCATATAATCCTGACCTAGTATGTTAAATTATACTCTTTCTTTTTGGGCTATTTCTGTTTCAGCATCTTTTAAGATTACATTAGATCATCCTAGTTAAATACCAGTTACCCTTACATAAGTATTCATATGTCAATAATTGTAAAACGTATACCGCCATGTATTTATTTGATGTTCTTTTTGAACTGTCAGGTTGTGTATGTTGTGTGCCCCTTCCCTGAGCCCACAGCAGTTTTGCAGACAGTGATCGAGTGCTCTGCTGCTTTGGGTTCTGGCGTTCTAGCTCCAGACAAGGACAGGCAGTCTTTGCTGTACAACCAGGTTGCCAAGTCTCTTATTTCCTCTGCTGCAGTGGATGAAGCATCAGCTTCAAATGTGGTGATGCTTTCAGGGTTTCGTATTCCCAAACTAGTCCTGCAGATCGTAACAGTGGATTGCTTACTAAGATTAAACAGGCCTTCCAAAGAGCTTGCAATTTTTAAAGAGATTGCATTCACTGTATACAACAAAATTCGAAGAATCCCAAGGACTGCTTCAGGTGCTGACATTTTTCAGTCATCAGCTATCTCGGGTAGACCTCAATCAACGTTGATGCATGTAACGTCTCCTATTCCAGGCATCTGGAAGGATTGTCTTGCTCCTCGCATTTCTGGACCAGCTCTTACTAGAGAGGCTGAGCTTGATTCATCTTTGAGGCCAGTTCCCTGGGATAATTCATGGCAGACAAGGATTGGAGGACTAAGCTCTGATCCTCATAGGTCTGTGGAGCTATGTCTTCAAGATGATCCAAGATATGTTTTTGAGCCACTTTTTGTATTGGCGGAACCCGGGTCAGTTGAGCATGCCATTTTTCCTGCTGTGCTTCACAACAACATGCCAGAATGTTCAAGCTCAAAATCTTCTATTGAAGATAACAGTAGCATATATGTACAAAGTTCAAGTACTGGAGGAGCTGCGGAGATCGGCAAAGGTTCCTTGCATGATGGATCAGAGCATGACAATAGGGCTGCAAATCTTCATTGTTCTTATGGTTGGACTGAGGACTGGCGCTGGCTGATCTGCGTCTGGACGGATTCCAGGGGAGAGTTGCTTGATTGCAGCATATTTCCCTTTGGTGGCATTAGCAGCCGCCAAGACACAAAGGTTTTGCAAAACCTGTTTGTTCAAGTTCTTCACCACAGCTGTCAAATACTATCCAGTTCTTCCTTGGATTCAGGTAGCAGGCTAAGGGATATAATAATTACCCGTATTGGATGTTACTTTGAGCTTGAATGCCAAGGTATAAAAACTTCACAAACTTGTTTTGTATAATGCATTAGGACTTTGTTACTTATATGTACTGCTAAGCTATTTCTTTCTACAGAGTGGCAAAAAGCTATTTATTCTGTTGGTGGGAATGATGTCAAGAAGTGGCCTGTACAACTTAGACGGACTGCGCCGGATGGTGTTTTAAACAATAGTGGAGCTTCTCTCGAGCAACAGGAAATAAGTCTGATCCAAGAAAGGGCCCTGCCTTCTTCACCTAGTCCTTTGTATAATCCCCATGCTAAGCCTAGCTTTATTAAAGGTGGTCTTGGGCAAACTAATGCCAAAAAGCAGATCTTAGCCGGTCAGGCAGGATTGGACAGCTCAAGGGGATTACTACAGTTGGCAAGAAGTATAAGTTTAGTCTCTGTTTCAATGGATCACACTCTGCATCTGATCCTTCCTTCAGACTTATCTTCTTCGGGTAAGTTCATGATAGGAAACACTAGTAGATCTCAAGTATTTACTATAAATCTTCGAAAAAAGCGAAAATTCTCCACAAAAAAACCGCACAAAATCACAAAATCAGTAAATAATTTGTATTATTTGATGAAATAGAAACGGAAAATATCGAGATACAATTGATCCTCTATTCGAGAGGAGGATCGATATCTCCCAAATCTCTAGACGCCGTTAGAGCCCAAAGAAAAACTAAATCTAGGAGATCTCAAATTTTAGCCAAATTCAAGATGCCCTAACCCTAGGAAAACAAAGTATTTAATGCATATAATTTAAAAGGAATTCTCTAAACAACCCCTACTTTGAAATTTCTCTCCAAACTCCCTTCAAAAACCTTCCCAAAACGCTCCTTGGAATCGGGCGGCTTGCGCGCTGTGTACAAGAGAGGCGGAGTTCTCCGCCTTTTTCGCACGGGCCTGCCTCGCGTGGACCGGTCCAATGGACTGGTCTAACAGTTCACTTTATCTTGACATCATGAGATATGAAAAGGAAATCTGTATCAATCAATTGGATTCTGGTAATGTTGTGATGCAATTAGGTTGAACTGTTCATCCATAGGAAATCAGGAGACAACATTCTAACGTTAGCTCATAAAATATTTCAGATATTTTGCATTTCATCTAACATTCAAGTGACTTAACTGTTCTGATCATAAAAACAGGTGTTGGACAAAGCAACAGCAGCAGCTCAAGCATCTCTAACTATCTAGAGGGATTCAGTCCTGTGAAGTCCCTTGGATCAATGCCAGGTTCCTATCTCCTGATTCCTTCTCCCAGCATGCGCTTCCTACCACCTTCACCCCTACAGCTTCCGACATGCTTGACGTCCGAGTCTCCGCCTCTCGCGCATCTCCTACACAGTAAAGGCTCTGCAATTCCTCAGTCCACTGGATTTGTAGTTTCCAAATCAATCCCAAACCCAAGGAAAGATTTTGTTGAGCCCATTAAAGAAGATTGCCCTTCCATCCTATCTGTCGGCCTCGTCGATCACTACGGAGGTCAAGAAAAGTTGGCGGTGGCGGTCGGCCGTGGTGGTGGGAGCGCCATGGCTGCTAAGCAAGGCAGGAGCTTAGGGCCGGAGCCTGTTTCAAGAGATTATGAGGTGGAAGCAAATCTGGTCCTTGAGTCAGTAGCTGCAGAGCTCCATTCACTTTCATGGATGACTGTGAGCCCATTATACTTGGAGAGGCGCTCTGCTTTGCCTTTTCATTGTGATATATTACTGAGGCTCAGAAGGCTTTTGCATTATGCAGACAAAGAGTTCTCTAAGGCTTCTGAACAGTTAGAGCCAGCAGATACAGATTTGTGAGTAGTAGCTAGTCTTTTTAATAACCAGATTCACCTTTTGGCATTCTTTCTGCTAAGATTTTGGTTGTACACTTAGATTTAGTGATGGCTGGAGATGGTTTGCTCTTTTTTTTTCCTTTCTCCTGGCCTATTAGATACTTGTAAATAACTCCAAATCGTTTGATCTAATTGATTTATATAAAATTCAACTAATCTTGTAATTACATTCTTGTACTTTAGAATTTATGTACATATATATTTTTTTTTCTTTTGATTATTTTTTTTATGATACTTTTGCATTGGCTTCTGGAATTATTGGAAACCTTATTGATGGAGGGTGATGTTGCAATGGCTTTTGAGCGAAAAATTATTCTGTGTGGATGCCGAATGCAATCCGGAGACCAACCAAAATGCGTCATGTCACCCCTGTGCTCGGTACCGCTGACATGACACATTCTGGTTGATCTCCGGTCGACATTCTACATCTAGTCTTCACACAGATTAATCTCTCCTTTTGAGTTTGGCTTCTAGAATTAAGTTATTCAAGGGGAAGTTGCGAGGATGATGAGCCAAAGAAGGAAGTTGGCATTGGTTGCTGATCCTAAATGTTTTAACTTGGCATCGACATAAGCTGTGAGCTCTCTTGTTGATCCAGTTTCAAATTTAATAATTAATAAATAAATTGAACAGTCTAAACTCGATTTGTTAGCTCATGAGCTAATTCATGTAAAAACAAAGTTTAGTTGAAATATATTAGAAATTAAGGGTTTGTATATAAGAATATTAAATGTATGTAAAATTTATATTTCTATCTCTAATCTTAATTATTATTTTTATTATTTCTCTAATAAATCAGTCCTTTTATTATTTTAATTTGATAGTTATCATTAATTAGAATTATCTTCTTTCTTTCATAATAAAGGAGCAAGCACTAGCTCAAATTTAAATTTAATTAATTAATCAAGCTCAAGTTGGAAGTGGGTTGAGCTTGATCCTACCCGTTTACACCTCTAATTCACATGCTAAAGTGTTTGTGGTAGTAAAGAAATAGTTTAGCATCTTAATTTGTGTGAAAATCTAACATATATATATCAAAATTTTTGCATGAAAAATCCAGAAAAGGAAAGAATCGTAAGGTTTGGCGTATGTCGTAGATTATGAATGATGCTCTTCTTCTTAATTCAGGATGACATTGACTTGATATGGTTGGTATGAATTATTGATGATAGATTCTATGATATAAGTTGAAAGGGCCTTTAGGTATTAAACTTTCCTTCAAGTGATTGTTTGTGATCTATTCATTAGTTATATTTAGGAAACAGATTTAGTGCCGCTAGCATACATTGATCTTATTAGTAATACATGCATCGACATTGTGAGCGATGATAGATGATGAAGTCAGTAAGCATTGGCTTTGATGTTACAACATGCATTAACCATATAGGCAATGACATGCGTCAATTACATGCATTGGCCTTATATGTAATGGTGTGTGTTGACAACATGTATCGGTCATATAGGTGATACAATGCATTAACATTATTGATAACTACTGGCGACAAAATTGGTGAGTATCTAGAATGGTGTCAAGGCGTACATCAACCTTATGTAGGCGATGACATGCGTTAATTTGTTTGAGATGAAATATGTGAGATAAATTTGTTAGAAAATGATAATCGGGTAATGGTGATGAGAGTCAGTCAAGCAAAGGCGGTCAGGAGATAATAGTCAACTAGCGATTGTTGGGAGAATGTAGTTAGGTGATGCTGATCAAGAGGCTATACTCAACAACATGTGTTGGTTCGATTGATCATATACTATTCTTTTCAGCATTGATACCATGGAATCGAGTTATCCCAGACTCATTAGATTCCTTTAATTGAGATGTTTGATTTAACAATAAGAATATAAAAATAGATAATGGTTTGATCCTTTAATTAATGCCCAAAGTTTTCAACCATACTTTAAACATTGGATTTGGGCTCATTTGAACTTGTACCATATTACTTTTGGTGTTGATGAGTTTATCCCATTGAGACGTTCAACTTGAATTAAAGGAGTTTAACTATCATCGTAAATCAATTGAGCACTGGTATATCCTCAATCCTCACTCAGGCCGCACATTATCTTTCACTTTTCGTAAAATAGGATTAAGTTTAATATTAGGCGAGCTAAAAGTTCAATAAAATAAACAATTCTAATAGTGAATTTAAATATTATACTAATTAAATTATGCTTATATACTAGTCTAGCGATAATTGTCCTACTAACCAAACAAATATGTCAACACTCTCTTAAGAATAACTGTTATGTTATTCTCCAGCTATGTATTATGCTCTATATAATATATACATTGAGCTATGGCCTTTCCCCCAAGGATTAGTAATCAACTGCAAATACTAGCAGATTCATTCAAATTGGGTCAAATATCATGATTTTTCCCCCTTTTTTGGGGTTTTCACATAAAAATTCAGGTGTCCATTATAATTGACTCACCCCTATTTTTCATCTGTTTGTGTGCTGGATCATTGTACAAAACTATGCTAAAATTTATATTTCTCTATTGCCATGAATATTCTACGACGCATATATATATATATATATATATATATATATATATATATATATATATATATATATATATATATATATATATATATATCAAAATGATCATTATAAAATAATAAATTTTATAAAAATATTGTTAATAATGCTCAAAGGGCGTGAAAAATGTTTTAACTTATATTTGTTCAAAACTTTGAATATTACATATATTAAACATAATGGATGTACAACTACGAGAGTACTTAGATTTTGAAGATCTCACAAACATTAATGAGTCAAGATTCAACTCTTTTCAAATTACACATTTTATCAATGTGAATATGATTATTAAAATAATTGAGATATTTACTATTATTTTTGAGTTTATTTGATAAATTAATGAACTTTGTTACCCAAAATTAGACCAATTTATATTTTTAATGATTAAAGCTTCATTTGGGATAATTATTGGCTAACTCTTTTTTGCTATTTTCAAGAAATTTTTGCACTAAAAAACTGCTCTAAAATGCAGTAAGAAAACTATCCCAATCAAAACCTATATCTATTTTTCAAGTAACTACATCAAAATATTATATACATATATATACCATTGAGAATTTGATAAAATGTAAAAATAAGAATTAAATTTAATTGTGAATTTTAATATATGTATGAGAATTTAAAAAATTTAATATAAAAATATTAATTTTGTAAATGATTAAATTAATATTAATTTTGTAAATGATTGATTCTTTTTTTTTTTTTCTTTTTTCTTTTTTTCATTAAATCCAAATGATTGATTGTTATCCATATGAATATATGATTGAGGAAAATAGTAATCGCAATTCATTCTTAAAAAAATTTGGCTGCTTTCGCGACTCCCGCTTTACATCACACTGCACGCATTCACATTTATCTGAACTCCCGAATACCTATTCTGTCTCAGATCATATTGACATCTCTGCCCGCGCCGGTGAATTCTGCTTTCGGAGCTCTGCCTCCTCGCCGGAATCCATGGCCGATTGCGGTCTCTTCGCTTTCCTACTCTTTGTCGTTTTAGCGGCGGGCTGCTCCCTCACCGAAGCTGAGTACATCGCCTACAACACCACCCCCGTGATCGACCCCGGTAAGATCAACGTCCACCTCGTCGCTCACAGTCACGACGATGTCGGGTGGCTGAAGACCGTCGATCAGTACTACGTTGGATCGAAGAACGACATCCAGGTTTATCTCTCTTTCTATCTCTATCCCCAATTGTTTAGAGGACACTGTCCTCTTCCTCGTTTGACAAATGAATTTGTGGTTTCTGAGTAGGGAGCTTGTGTTCAGAATGTTTTGGATTCGGTTGTCTCCGCTCTTCTAGCAGATAAGAATAGAAGGTTTATCTATGTTGAGCAGGTAAAACGTGATTCATATGCTTGATTATAGATTCTTTTTGTATTTATTTGAGATGGATATAAGTAATTGGGCAAATTAATTGTTATTGATAGTACTTACAGGCATTCTTCCAGCGTTGGTGGAGACAGCAAAGCGATGCGACCAAGAAGATTGTGAAGGAACTCGTCAGCTCGGGTCAATTGGAGTTAATGTATTAATACCTTCTCGTTTTAGCTACTTTTAAATTAGGAATTTTCTTCCGTTAGTCATCCTGTAAATTACATGAAACAGTAGTAAAATACTTGTTTAGTTTTTTATGTGCTTTTTTAATAAATTGGATTTAAGCAATGGGGGCATGTGCATGCATGATGAGGCGGCTCCACATTATATTGACATGATTGATCAGACAACCCTGGGCCATCTGTTCATTAAGCAGGAGTTTGGTCAGATACCAAGGATTGGTTGGCAGATTGATCCTTTTGGACATTCAGCTGTACAGGCTTACTTGCTCTCAGCCGAGGTATTCAGACAAATTAATTTATGTGAGATCTTTATTTATCTAGAACATGGAAATCACTTAAATGACAACTGCCATATTTTTTACTTGAATCTTTATGACAATGTGCTCTATTGCTGCAGTCTTCCAAACTCTTTTTAGATTTCCTGAAGACATTGTTTAGTTTATTAGGTTAGCAGAAGGAATTAAATGTTTTTCTGTACTTTTTTTTTTCTAATCAGTGGAAATAAACTAGTCTTTTGGCTGTATCCAAAAAATGCCCAAGGTCTTCATCCTTAATGGTGCAGTGATATGTTACTCATATGTGTGAGACTTAGATAATTCCACCCACACAGGCAATGTACGACACGTGTTTGGATTTGTGTAAAATTCATAGAAATATTATAGAAAAATGAGAAAACAAATGCTAGAATCAATTATTTACTTTGTCAAAAAATTGTCATTAAAATTTTCAATACGTATTACACTGTAAACGTTAGAATATTTCATTTCACTTGAGATGCTGAGAAAGATGGCGCTGATGCATAAGACAGTGTGGCACCCGCTGAATCATATAGAGTTTGTAGCTAGGCGTCACGCACACAAAGACCTGTGCGTTAGACCGGATAGTCAAAATAGAAAAAAGACAAGCTGCTAACATGGAACGAGCCTCTCGCTTTATCGGAGGCCAGCATACGGCCGCGTAGAATGCCCTAGCCTGATTCTTTTGTGGGGTCAGGCTCTAGCGCTCTCCAAGCGCGTAAGTAGTGATTCTCCGGCTATAGATATTCAATGGTAGGGTGAATCACTGCTTTCCTTGCGCGCTGCAGCTTTGCTTGCATGACTTCGCTCGTGCTTTATTGGAATCGACAATAGCAGCCGCTATTGTTCTTTCTGGCATATACGCGGAAAGCATCCCAACAGGATATGGACGACTTCTCTTTTCGCTCAGGAGGGCGCGGTGCTAGCTTTTGTTCCGGTGGTTCTTCTATCATATTGGTATGGAGCGGGGAAGTCTCGTATCTTTTGTTTGGGTTGTGAGTGAATAATGCTGTTGCTATTTGTCTGATCCCTTTTTTGGAGTGGACATTGATCTTCCTTCAGCTGCGAATTCTCGCAGGGGTTTTAGTTGTTGTGACCAAATAGGGCTTAGCTGATCTTATAACTAAAGCTAAAGAGTCAACATGAACAGACCAGATTTTTTTATGCGTGATCCGTATTTCAATAGACATACATTTGAACAAAGGAATTGTCCAAGGCTAATTATTGTCTATGCCTCTTCACAAGAATCGTGATGGAGAAAACACCAATTCAAATGGAATGAATTCCAAATGATGTTACTGCATGGATTGGGATTCTAAATCCTACTATTTTCATCTAGGAAACAATATTGAAATGGAAGTACTTGAAGCACTTGGAAAGTCTGTTGAAAGCTTGATTGGTTTTATAGTGATTGAGAAATCACTCAAAAAGGGTTTTAAGACGGGGGCCCTTAACCTTGAATTTTAGTTTGGAATCTTAGATTTGAGCTGTATTCTAAATTTTATTGATTAAATTTGAATTATCAAAATCAATCATAATTAATTGAAAGATTATTATTGGTTTGAGAGGATTGAAGCTTGATTGGAGACTAGATTGAAAGTTGGCCTTCCTTATACTCCCCCCTTCATTCATTGAGTGTTATCGGCCTTCCAATTAAAAGCCCCATAAACCCCTCCTAAATCGTTGGCCCCTAAAGCTACTTTTTGGAGTAGTTTGGAGTTTAAATTATTCCCTCTTCCTCTCTTAGAAAATTCTAAAAAAAAAATTCATAATTTCTAAGTCTTTCTTCCTACCCCTAGCCCTACACCCTAGTCGGCCCCCTCCCTTTTCCCCTCTACCTTTCCCTTGCACCTCCGACCACCTCCCCGTCTCCCAACACCCGCCGGCCTGCTGTCCCCAACCTTCCCCTCGTCTTCTTCCCTAACCGAGCCCTCCCCACCCATAGCCACTGGCCGCGCTCCAAAGCCGATTGCTATCGCCCCCCCTTGGCCCCCTTGCCACCAGCTGCCCCCGGAGATAGAGTCAAAATCGAAATGAGTCGTTATGATTCAACCAGGGGACGTATAATTTATAGACTTCGCAAAAAAGAGATTCAGAATGAAAGTAAGGAATGAGAAATAGGAAAATAAGGGCTTCTGTTCGTCAAATTTGTGAAAAATGTCGCTTGATTCGTAGGCGGGGGCGAATTATAGTCATTTGTTCCAATCCGAGACATAAACAGAGACAGGGGTAATCCTTCTCAAGTTCTAAATCAAGAACTTTTGAAAAGAAAAACCCATGTACATGTAAAAAGTCAAAGGCTGGCTAGCCACTTCCCTTATTCAGAGTGGGACCCCCCTATGTCGAGTGGTTTAGTCTAGCGCCTTCATCTGTCGGTTAAGCTGCTGATAGCTCATTCCCTTCCCCATGTGGATTCTCAACCTTCGTACGAATCAGAGAATAGCACATAACACTTTTTTCTTCGCTCTAGCGCCTTTGTTTAGAGACCTGTTTTTCTAATCCAAACTTCGAGGACTGTTGACTTCCCTGAAGAGGAAGTTAGGGTGCTACGTTCTCATTTTAAGCATCCTTATCCTTAGAGGTAAATGGAACGCAATTAGTGCTACTTCCCCATCAGGCTTAACGGTTAACGCTTCGATGGTTGGTGGCTTTCTGGGCCAATGCTTGTCTGTCTGGTCTGTGATTCAACCAATATCTCTTTGGTCTCTCGACTGTCTAAAGACTAGGCCCTTTGAAGCATGGAAACTATAGATATGTTATTTTATGCCTTAAAATTGTAAGTGGTGAAGGTCATCTACTAATATTTGTTGAACATCATCACCATCATCATTTGCCTTATTCCACCTATTTTATGAACCATCAATTCATTTCTGTTGAGTGGAGGAGGAGATTGAGACTTACAAAAGTGCAAATTTGATTGATGGGGCCATAAAAATCCTTTTTTGAGAAAGAATAATTTCTAATGTAAAGATTGAAACTTGAGTCACCCAAAACATACTGAACTATGGTTCAATTGATTGAATGACCACGTCAACTTGGGCTTATTCAAGATTTGGCTCAACTAGTTCAAGCATTCTCAAACTTATTTTGACACCTTAGATTTTGCTTGGACGCCATCTAAGTCAACGTGGGCTCATTTGAGCATTGATTTAGTAAAATTAAATTGTAGTGGACTTTTTTTCAGTCTTATAATGGCGAAGATTCATGCTTTTGTAAGAAATTTTACTTGACCAAATAATATTTTTGATAACCCTAATATTTTCCCTAATTTATCTTGGATGTTTTTATTTAGAAGTAAAAAATAATTTTCTTGGAATGTGTTGGATTTTTTGGTCAATCTTGGCTCATTGACGGAAGTCTCCCATTGATGTAGTGGTAGAACCATAAGGTGGCCTTCATCTCCCAATGATTTCGATAAATCTTCTTATAGCTATGTATGGCATGAAAAATCTGTTATAAATCCTATAATAGCTATGTAAAGTATGAAAACTCCCCTCTCAAATTTAGGATAAATCATTTAGCGCCCTCTCACTTTTAATCTTAGTTTTTACCACTGGCTTGATGGCTTCACAAATATAGAATGGTTCCTTCTACCCTGCATCAGTGTATTAAATACTCTAGTGAGGATGGTGAACACTGTATTAAAGGTAATTTGCAATCTTCTCCATTCATGAAGTATATATGAAGATGCCACATATTATCTGCCAAAAAAACAGACACTCTTTTATAGAAACTTCTAACTGGCCAAAGAAAAAGAGAAAAAACAAAGACAACGAAAACAGTAGAAGAAAATAAAGAAAAAGAAAAAAATAAAGCATCTTGAACTTGAACAGAATGTTCACTGGCGTCCTGCCACTCCAACACAAAGAGGTTGTAGTATTGCTCAATGAGCTAGAGGGAGAGGCAGAGGATGACAAAATGAAAAAGTAAAAGAAAGTGAAAAAGAATATGTCAATAAAAATGCCTATAATACATACTGATATGGAATTCAGCTCAAAGGAAGAATCATATGTATTTGAGGAAAATAATTAGGTTATAGAGTATATGAATATTATTGAACAACCAAAGTTTGAATCTTTAGAGATAGATAATGATGAGGGCTGGGTCTAAATCATCAAATTGCAATATGGTTGTCCCTTTCACATTTTGTTACCTAGCTAAGATAAATCATATAGCGTCCTCTTACTTGCAATAAAAAATAATGAAAATGTTTAATTAAAATAGATTAATTTGTAATAAGCTATAATTAATCATATAGTACAACCACAACATCGTATAAGATGATCAACTATATTTAGTATCCCAGCCGTTATTTAAATTAGGCAATAATTCAAATTTTAAAATTTGTTCCAATCGTAATATATGAAGTAGTTTATACTGTACGATGGTTAAAATTTTTGCCTAATTTAATATCTATAATTAAGCAATCGAATTAGGATTAATTAAAATTGATGATCATACCACATGATCTTAATCGTATTGGATGATCGATAGAGCGATCTTTTGGATGATAATTAAACATCCCATGGTTCATCCTATATGAATTACTATTCGATTGAACTAATCATACTATATTGCTTGGGTTGCCACACGATGACAAAATGTGAAATATGTTCGCATTCTATTCGATGATAGAACTTGTCATGTGTGAACAAGAAAACTTTACAAGCAAGAATCTATACATGTAGATAAAAATATATTCTTAACACCGCGAGAAGTGGCAATGGCCTTGAGAAGCATGTAGATGGATTGATAAGCATAAAACAGCCTTAAGAAGCATGCAGTTGTCTCGAGAAGCATGTAGTTGCTTTGAAATACATATCAATTTGATAAAAAGTATGCAAACACAATATGTATCTTGAAAAGTGTGTGAATACACTATGAAATTGCATTAAGAAGTGTGTAATCATGGCAACCATATTGTTATGCATACTATTTGCATAGAACCTTGAAAGTTTAACATCTTATGTCTAGGTATGCCAACATTCTATTTTAATACTCCTATTTGTTCAACTCTGTCGAGGAAATATATCACACTAGATATAACTACACACATGGCCAATGTATGTATTAAATTAAGAATGAAAGATATTGAAACATCTCTAATCTAATTTAAGGTGCAAGTGTCCACATTAATACTTGCTAAGAGAATGAAAAAATGTGAAATATGTTCGCGTTCTATGCGATGACGGAACTTGTAATGCATGAACAAAAAAACTTTGCGAGCAAAATTTATACATGTAGATAAAAAATATATTCTTAACACACCGCTAGAAGTAGTAATGACCTTGAGAAGCATGTAGATTGATCAATAAGCATACAACATTCTTAAGAAGCATGCAATTAACTCAAGAAGCAAGTCGCTGTCTCAAGAAGCATGCAAATACCTTGAGAAGCATGTAGCTGCTTTGAAATATATATCAATATGGTAAAAGTATGCAAACACAATAATTATGTTGAAAAGTGTGTAAATACTCTATGAAACTGCATTAAGAAGCGTGTAATCATGGCAGTGCACCAAAAAGTACATAAGTTACTAAAAAGGTTGTGAATATGATGTGCTACTGCATTGAAAAGTGTTCAAGTCATGCAAATAAACTAAAAAGCATGCATGCTATTAAAAAAATAAAGTACCTGCTTGTACTCAGACCAAATGCATCAAACTCAAATAAAAAAATAATTTAAACTTTATTTATCCCAAAAAGAAAAATAAAAAAAGACAAGAAAAAAGAAGTTTCAAACAACATACTACGGATCTTATTCTTGAAAAAATGAAGTTGTGACTACAAGTTCTGCGAAAATATTCAGCTTTAAGTTTGCATTAAACCTTCAATGCCTTTTACGAAGGGAATTCATTATAAAATGCAAATTCACGAGTTCACCGCTCATATAGAGGCTCGTAAATATAGTGCTTGAGCTTGACTCTCTATTAGTGAGAGATACAGTAGACAAGGACGTTTAAGTGACCAGATAAAATATTTAAATACTTTGATAATAGCCAAGTTGATTGAAAAAATCAATCGAAGGGGACTATATCTTTTAAAATACCCCTAGCTCCTAATGTGATCATTTTGAGGCCACATTTATACTAAAATATAAAATCGTTAAATTTTACCAAAATTCAAAGTTTTTTAAGTGAAGTTTATTTTCCAAAAACTTAAATCAAAATCTATCCACCTTTCATAACTATTTGTCGAAGGTGGTAAAAATTTGATGGTATCCTTATCTTACAAAGAGCAAATGTCTTGTCGAGTGCATCATTATAGTTCATTCTCAAATAATTTCTCGCTAGTAAGGACATAATATATGTTATCTAATTGATGATTTTGCTGTCAAATGGATATCAAGTAAATGGTTATAACTAGGGCTCTTTGACTGAGTGATTTAGCTGTAAAATGACACTATTAAACTACTATCACGATTAGAGCCCGCAAGCTTCCTAATGGTTAAAAAATCTTTGAGTAATGAATCGTAAGGTACTTGTGATAGGATACAAAGTCCTTTGTTAACGTAGGTTGAATTAATATTTTCCTCTTAGACAAACATCCCCTAGGTTTATAAGGTTCCATTGGATGAAGCAACTTATGGTTGCCGGCACAAAATTTTGGAGCACTCATCTAGATATTTCAATGTCATGATGGAGATGATCTCCATCGCATGTCTCACGTATGTATTAAATTGGAGAGTAGGTATGGAGAAGTAAGCCTTAATTTTGTCTATAAATAGACTATCTTTTCCAATACATGTGGAGTAAGTTTTGATAGGTTCATAACTCGGGAGAGGATCTGAACCCCTTACTAGCTCTTAAAGCCAGCTCACAACATCCGAATAAAGTGTTTATCATTTCTTTTAACTGTAGACATTGTCCATAGCCCATCTATGTTGCCTTTCTTCGTTCATTGTTGTTACCTTTTGGGCTGCCATAGTTGCTACCCTTGGGTTTGTCATTGTCCACTCTAAGGTCTAGAAAAGTCACTACCTTTGGGCACATCATTGCCTGGATATTCGCAATCATCATCAGCTTTGGGATTAATATTTTGTCACCTTTGGGCTAGTTGTGATCGTAGTCCCTAGTTTCATGAACATCAGTGCCTTCATGTTTGCCACTACCGCCACTTTGGTTTGCTTCAATGATTGCTGTTAGTTTTGTTGTAGTTGTCACCTTTAGGCTTGCCATTTTCATCACCTCCAGCCTTATTATAGTCTGTGCCCCTTTGCTTTGTTGTTATTGCTGCCCTTGACCTCGACCACCTTCTTCTTTCTTGTATTTGTTGATGTCTCTGTCCCCCATGATCTGACACTCTAGCTGCCGCCAAGGTTTCCATCTTCAACACTGATCAACATGTCACATCCTTGTTGACTCTCATTATCACTATCAACTGGAGCTCAACGCTTTCTACTATTTCGTTGATTTAATTATGTTTGAGATGTCATTGTATCCATGTCACTTTGATTGCTTTGAGGGGGAAGAATTTCCATACTCAAATTTGATTGATAATGCAACTCCATGTGATGACTAGTCCATATGGTTTTCTCTCTCAGGTTTCTGTATAAAAAAATATCCAGTCTACTTTATTGTATGTGCTCAAAATTCTAAAATTGAGACGATCATAATTTCCTTCACACTTCTGCTGTTTCAAGGAACATTTATGCCATGGAACATTGATAATTTATAAGTTGTGAAATATACAGTAGTATTTCATGCTGTTATAATCATATTTGGCTTTATAAAAGAGGTTGGGTGTCCAGTCCGACTCTGAAATGCCCATCCCTTTGCCACCCTCCTCCCCCCCAAAAAAAGAAAAGAAAAGAAAAGAAAAAAGAAATAATAATAATAAAAATAATAAGAAAATAAAAATAAAACTCTTAACTTCAATTGGTTTTTAAAATAGAAACTTTTTAACATTAGTCTAGTTTTGGATTGCTTAAATTTGGATATTCTGCAGGTAGGATTTGATGCTCTTTATTTTTCCCGGATTGATTACCAAGACAGAGAAACACGAAAAGGGTTGAAAAATCTCGAGATTGTATGGAGGGGATCCAAGACACTTGGCTCATCATCTGATGTAAGCGGTGATTATATGTATTGATTTGTACTGGCAACTGCTAGGTGCTTTTCTGCAAGCTGAAGTGGTTTTCCTTGATTCCACTTTTTTAGCTCTTTGTGCTCCTTCAGATTTCATTTGTAACGTGATTTTCTTTTTCAGGTTTTCACTGGCATATTCCCGAAGAACTATGAACCTCCTCCTGGAGGTTTTTATTTTGAGGTTAATGACAAGTATCCGGTCATTCAGGTAATGTGCTTATGAGTTTCATTGACAACTTTGAATATCAACAGACAGGAATTCCTTAATGCGCTTTTTCTGAATGTAGGATGATCCTCTGTTGTTTGATTACAACGTGCAAGAGCGAGTTAATGATTTTGTTGCTTCAGCCATATCACAAGTCAGCAAATCTATTATTCTATTTAACTACTTTTTCGTTCTCTATTTTGTCACTTGGCCTTTTCATTTTCGGGTGACATAATATCTTTACAATGGGCAATGAAAATAGTGTGCTTTCCTATGGAGGTATATAGTTTCTGGATGTAGTTTAGATTTGTAGCTTTGTGCATATTGGTTTTAAAGTACATGAGGGTGCAAACAATTGAGGGTGGGGGATTCTTCACTAAGGCTGGTAGTGGAGTTGTTGTGGAAATATTAAGAAGAGGGATAGACGGGAGGCAACATGATTAGAAATTGCATATGAAAGCTTGTGCAAATGAGAGTGACACCTCATGTAGCACTTGTAATGAAAAAGGTGAGGAGTAGAATTCATAAATCCAAGATAAAAAATTATGATTAGGCTAATAATAATGAAAGTGCACATAAGGAGTTCAATATGGAGATGCTCATATTGGCAAGCATGATGAAGGAGATGTGATGCAGGACTAAGTATGTTTAGATAAATGCGATAAGAACTTGCACGTTTTGAATAAGAGCAATTGATAATTATGAACGTTAGCCACTAAACAAAAATAGAAAACTAAAGAGGGTGGCTACGCTTAGGCCAAATCACATGCTAAGAACTAGAATCACCAAAGTAATTTAGAATTTTAACAGAATGCAAATTAAGTAGTTATCCAATAAAATCCCTAAGTTAACATTGATATTAGAAACATAGAAAGCAAAACTCAAATCCTACGTTTACTAAGCGAAGGTAGAGAGTTTGGCACGAGTTCTCGTGCTTGAATCACCAGCTACAAGAGTAGAAGATTAGAAAATAATTTGAACATGGGAAAAAGTTCACCCTTGTCGAGGATCGGAAGTAATTTGCCACTGAACGTTGGCAAGTTGCTCTTCGATTGCTTCGGACAAAGTGAAGATGATGCGATCCAGGTATTCCTCGGCGGTGGTGTCTATTTCCGGGTTAATATCGAGTGATTGGAGAATATCGACGTGTCCTTGTTTGTTGTAGACGAAGTCAGAGTCAAGATCAGGATCAGCCATTCATCGATTCCTTAAGGGGTGAAGTGTTGGCAACGAAGGTCTTTGCTTTTCTTAAGAACTCTTGAGAAAAAGAATTTTCTCTCAAGAGTTTAAGTGGTGAAGAGGAGGGAGGTGGCCGGCCCAATGAAGGAGGCTAGAGGAAGAAAATAGGTTCAGATTTTGGGATCTTGGATGGAGGGAATTGTGGGGATTTATTTCCTCTAATTAATTCTTACCTTTGGAAAGAATTAAAGAGGGAAAGGGATGAGAGAGGGGGGCGGGTAGGAGAGGAATGATTTGAAATCTTCCAAAGGGAGGCAT
The DNA here is from genome assembly GCA_022539455.1 of Dendrobium nobile. Lineage (NCBI taxonomy): Eukaryota > Viridiplantae > Streptophyta > Magnoliopsida > Asparagales > Orchidaceae > Dendrobium > Dendrobium nobile. The sequence goes on along the minus strand of CM039735.1, from coordinate 2,981,268 downwards.
TAGCAATTTCGAAAGAAATCCAAGGAAATTAAGGGGGGGTTGGTGGCTTCATTAGGAGAGAGAGGGGTTTAGGGAAAGGCATTTAAGGCAGCTTGAATTGGATTTAGATATTTGGAAAGGTGTAATTAAATCCAATTGAATCTAAATTCAAATAGGATTTAATTTAGGTAACTTTCCAAAAATAGGATTTGTAATTTAGGAAACAATTCAAATTCAAATTAAATTTGAATATGAATTAAATAGGTTTCCTATCTTAGAAAAACCCAATTGGAAAGGTTTGAACACAAGCCTTGATGGAGAATCCCCAAGGGGGGCAGGTGGCTTGGATTGTTTTCCTGCCGGTTTTGGGTGAAGGGAGGTAGGGGTCGGGAGGGGTGGAGGGCTAGGGGTGCTAGCCCCAAGTCTAAGAGGAGGAGGGCTTGTGGTTGGCTGGCGGTGGAACTTGGTGGAGGCGGCCGGCGGGTTGAGGTGGGGGTGGGCCGTGAGTTGGAGGAAAAAGGAGGGAGGGAGATTACAAAGGAAAGAAAAGATAAAACTAGCTACAAATCAAGACTCTTCCAAGGTTGGTGGGTGATCTGCTTTCCTCTCCAAGGGATCTCTCTAACTTCTCTCAAGCTCTCACAAACACTCACAATGCAGAAATTTTTTTTATCATTCAATCATTAACCTCTAAAAGAGAATATAAGGGCTATATATAGCCTCATACCATGGACGAAAAATAAAAGACGACTTCGCCCTTTGGGCTTACACATGACCACCCTTAAGTAAGGGGTAAAAAGGGGAAAACAACTAAAGCAAATGCAAACACAAATAAATAAAACAATTGTTATGAAGACTTAAAAATATATTGGCGCGATTGTGGCCGTAGATTGGCGGCCACGCCTCTGATAAACTTTCCATGCTCCGATGCCCCCATCAAGATGCTTTGAAAATGGGTGATCTCCACATTGGGAAATGAACATGCCTTATGCTTGAGGATTGCAGCTGTTTTGAAACGGTTGATCTCCATATTGGAAAAGTAGTTGTTCTTAGTGGCAAATTGTCATAACATACATTTCTTCAATAGAAAATATATTTCTTCAATTTAGGGAACCCTGAATCCGAAATCCTCAACCTTGTTATTCATATTTTTTCATGGAAAGAACCAGTTTTTTTTTCTGCATTAGTTTTTTACTTGTTAATATTGCCTATAGCTAATCCAATTAAATTAAAATTGTAATACCAATCTGCGTTTTCATTTTTTCAGGCAAACATTACTAGAACAAATCATATAATGTTCACCATGGGAACTGATTTTAAATATCAATATGCAAATTCATGGTTCAGACAGATGGACAAGTTTATTCATTATGTTAACAAGGTAACTCGTTATTTTGCATGAGTTTCCGAGAAATTTGTCCCCCCTGTTTTATCATGAATCATGCGGCAAGCGATAACCAATTTTATTATATTCATAATTTGCTTTTTCTTGTTCATTGATCTAGTTGATATGCATTTTCTAGCTGCATTAAGAAATCCTATTTGCAGTTGTGGGTTAAGGTATTGTACGTGAACCCTATCTAGATCTCACATTGGGAGGGCCTCATGGGTTGGATAAGCTATTTTCTTGCTATACACTGGATTGGGTGTTTTAGGCTCACTCCAAACAGTTCCTTAAGAGTGAATCGAGCATTTTTCTTTTTGGTCAAATGGAGAGATAGTATCATTTAGGTTCTATACAATAAGTCTATTGCTTTTATCCTGCAACTGGTCCATTTCATTAGAAACTTTTGTTAGGCCGGTCCTGCATGGACCGGTCCAATGCTATAGGAAGCGGACCAAGCAGTCCACCTCATTGGTTTTGCTGCCCATGGAAGGTGGGGCCCACTAGCCGAATCAAATAGGAAGGAGGGGTGGGCGGCTAGGGCTAAGGAGGTGGGTTCAATTGATTTAAATAGGGAAGGAGGATTAATTAGGGTTATGCAAATCATTGTGGCTGTTTTCTTGTTCTTGGAGTTGGTGCTTTAGGCTCTAGCAGCGTCTAGAGATTGGGAGAGAAGGATCCTCCTCTTGAATAAAGGATCAATTGTATCTTGCAATTTCTTTTCCATTGGGTAAAAACTACTGTTTTTGTTTACTTTCCATTGGATTTGTGGAGTTTTTTCTGCTGTTTTTGTTAATCTTGTTAGGTTAACTTGAGATCTTCAAGTATTTCTTATCCACTTTCTTTGATGATTGAGTAAACATCTTTAGCTATGGAGGAGGATTCATAAAGTTCAACTCAAAAGGTTGCTGTTAGCTTAGATGCTTATTAGGACATAATGTTTGGAATTATTATATTAGGTGAGCATATAAGTAGAATAAGCATTTATTATCCATTTATTATATTTATTCTCTCATTTATTTTCTTTCTATTATTCTCACTAGACATTTGCAAGAGGTTGTACCCTGGTGTATGCTTTTTGCTGATGATATTCTTTTTGTTGATAAGACTAGAGAGGGAGTTGAAGGTAAACTTGAATTATGGAGGTCAACCTTAGAGTCTAAAGACTTTCGTTTGAGTAGATTAAAAATTGAATATATGGAGTATAATTTTAATAATAATAGATCTAATGGGGGGTTTATGACTTTGAGTGATCAAGTCATTAATAAGAGTACACATTTTTGATATATTGGGTCTATTGTTCAGAGTGGATGAGTGACTTTACTCTTAGAGTCAGGATATGAAATGAGCGTATACGTGAAAATGTTGGAGTAGCTCCGGTGGAAGATAAGATTAGAGAGAGTTGCCTTAGATGATTTGGTCAAATAAAATGTCAGCCTTTCGATGACCCGGTTAGGAAAGTAGATGTATTAGATTTGACTTATGTTAAGAAAGGTAGAGGTAGACCTAATAAGACTTGGTTAGAAAATATTAGAAATGACATTTCTTAGATTTAAATAATAATTTGACTCTTAACATGACAGAATGGAGAAAAAAGATTAATGTAGTCGGCCCCACTTAGTGGGATAAAGGATGTTTGGGATGAGGAGTAAACACCATAATGATGAAACAAGCAAGAAAGTAAAAGTAGCGAAAAAATAAATGACACCAGGATTTAATATGGAAAAATCCAAAATAGGGAAAAATCCAAAATAGGGTTGATTATGATCCAAGGGGAGCTGAATTTGAAAGGAGATGTGAGAATTTGATAAAACGTTTGGGTACGAGCATAGAAGGGATGATTGAGACACTTGGGGGGAACCACCCCCTTGGGAAATGGAAGATTGTGGAGGATACATGAGGAATGGAGGAGATCTAAGGGCGAGGAAGCTAAAGATGCCTATTTTTTTAAGGCGATGATTCCCATGGGTGGATCTACAAGGTAGAAAGATTCTTTTTCGATAATAGGTTGATGGGAAGTGACTGACGACAGTCGAGATGTGTTTGGAGGGGGAAGCTTTAGTATGGTACCAGTGGAGGAATATGAGGCCTCGTGATTTGGGATCGGCTTCTGGAGATTGTACTGGAGGGGAATTGATGCAGGACATGAATGCAAAATTGATTTGATTAAGAAATTTGCACGCTTAAATTTTAGAGAACAATAATAAGTAAAGATTATATTGATTTAAACGATAAGATAAAACAATATGGTGATAAAATAAACTTAGGCCAAATCACATGTGTAGATGTTAAGATCTTAAAACAATCAATTACTTTAACGTTGCATACTTGGAAGGGTTTTCAACTAAAATCCCTATGCTAACAATAATACTAGTCACTATGCAAGGATCCCTCACTCAACTCTTTAGATCGTTAAGCTTTAGCGGAGAAATATTAACATTATCTTCATGAATTGAATAAGACCACAATTGAGAAGCAACTATGAAGATACGAGAGTTAGGGGAAGGGTTTACCCAAAGAAATAGGAAATACGAAGCTTCGATGGTTGTTTGGGTGCTTGAGAGGAAGTGGTGATGTGAAACATACATGGGATAACATGAATTGCATGGTAGATATTAATGAGAGTTCACTTTGCAATGTTAACGATAAAATCTAGCTTACTCAAGTTGGATTCAAGAAAAATTCGTGATCGATTAAGTTAACGGCATTGATTACACTTGAGAATTACAAGAGTCTTGCAAAAGATAACAAAAAGAAAATAGATAATGCAAATAGCTATTACTAAAGCCACAAGTTTAAAATTTAGACCATTCACCTAAAGGTCCGGCAATCTCTTGAAGTGGAGGCTAGCGGAAGAGAATTGCGAGCAAACTTAGCGATACCACCAAGACACATGTGACACCGAGAGGACTCATCGCCGGGGAGGAAGCAGAAGTTGGAGAAGCGGGCGAACGACCTTGAATGATTCACTCGTAATTTGAAAACTGTTCGTCAACAACGTCAACTAGAGTTGGGAGGATCCGATTCAAGTAGTCTTCCACGTTGTCGTCGAACCCAAATCCCACGTCGAAGAACGGCGATCTAAGAATGTGAACGTGGCCGTAGATGTCGATTTCAATTCCGTAGTCAATTGCGGGATCCGCCATATACCATGTATTTAGAGATGGGTGGCCGCCGAGAGGGATTCGCCAAAGGGAAGAGAGGAGGCCGGCGGGTTGTAGGGAGGGGAGGGAGGCCGGTGGTAGGTTTAGGGTGAGAGAGGCTTTAAGTTTTAGAAAACTGAAATTGATTTCAGTTTAGGAAAATTAGGAGGGAAACTATTTGAGATCTGAATTATAAATCCCAAATTAAAGGGGGAGTTAATGCCCAATTAATGGGGATCCAATCAAGAGGCTGGCGGTGGAGAGAGGGAAGGGAGGGAAGAAATAAAAAAAAAACTGAAATTTGATTTCAGTTTTAGTGTAATTAAATGGGAAAATTTATTTGAAATCAAATTAGGATTTCAAATTAGGGAGGAGGATTTAATTGCCTCCTTAATGGGAGCAAAATTGGAGGAGGCTGGCGATATGGCTAGAAAGAGAGAGAGATTTGGGGAGAGAGGAGAGGGGTTTCCAACTTGGTTTGATGACATGGCAAGGGATTTAAAAACTCCAAATTAGATTAATTCGAAATTGATTTAATCTTGAAAACTTTCCTAATTTGGATTTTCAAATTAGGAAATATTTCAAACTTGAATTTCAAATTTCGAATTTGGAATTGGTGGAGAGAGGGGTGGTCGGGTGTGGAGGGGCTTCGGCAAAGGGGTGGCCGGGGCTATGGGCTAGGCCGGTGGCGGGAAGCTCCAGGGAGGTCGGCGACAAGGCTAGGGTGAGTTGTATGGGGAAGCTTTCATGTGGGTGGGAAATAGGTAAATGGAAGAAATAAAATGCTAGGGTTAGCAATTACTAAGAGAACTCACTAAGAGATCTCAAGGAAGAACTCACCAAGAGATCTTCATGCACTCACAAAGAGAACATTAAGCAAGAAATTTCATTCATCAAAATCAATCCCCATTACAATGCATAAGGCCTCACATAAATAGGCCGAAATGAAAAGGAAAAAAAAAAAGACACAACTGCCCTTCCAGGCTACATAAACGACTCAATGCCCACAGGGGCAAACTAGTAAAACAGAAAATACAATCATATAAATAAAATGCATAAAATCAGAAGTAGAGGCTCTGAATCGTCACCGTCGATCTGCGTCTCCGGCGATGGTACACATGTCGAAATCTGATGTCCCCATCAAGTGGACTACAACCAAGAACCTCTTTGATGTTGTGGGCAGCAATTTGAAATTTCAGGACAACACACGAAGATCTCCCGCCCAGATGGACAACAGGAAGAGGTGCATAATTTCTTTGGATAACAACTTGCAACGTTGGGGAACACCCTGGACTGCTTCTATAAAGTATTGGGAGCTTTGGACCACTGTGTATGGCCTTCAGGGATACAAGATAGCACGTCAATCTTGCTTGAACACAGGGATATCCAGCAGGAATCACAGGGGCAAGAGAGGAGAATGTGGGGAAGAGGTTGGGAGTTGACGAATAGGGCTTGGACAGGTTTGGGAAGTGGAATTAGAGAGTATATGGGGAGGATTTAATTCATTAGGAGGGAGAAAAGGGCGACAGCTTAGGTTGGGATTGGGTGGGGAATTAATGGGAGTAATTATGGGGATTAAGTGGATTGGAGAGAGGAAGTGGGCCGACCATACATTGGGATTTAATTGGGGGAATTTAGAATTCCTTTCCAAACTTAAGATGTTAATTAAGGAAAGGGAATTAGGGTAGAATCTCTAATTATTTTAGATTTGAAGGGATTTGGAAAGTATCCAATTTAGATTAATCTTATTTTAGGAAAGGGTTCAAATTTTGAATTTGAAATTTGAAATCTTTCTAAAGTTTAAGATGATCTAAATTAGGCAAGTCTTTAATTCTTCCCTAGAGGAGTTTTGGGAAGAAAGGAAAGAGGGGAGGGAAGGTAGGGCCGACGGCTAAGGGAAGGTTGGGGTTGAGACTGGCGGCATAGGGAGGGAACTAGGGCTTAGGTGGTGCGGTTAGGAGGAGGAGGAGGGAGGGATTTCCTTTGAGGCCGACAGTTTGAAGGAGGAGAGGTGGCGGTGGGGAGGCTTGGCTGAGAGTGGGGAAAGAGGAGTTAGGGTTGGCGGTGGTGATGCGGAGGAGGTGAGAAGATAGGCAAGAAAGAACCACGATCTCGGACGCTTCCAAGGTTGGTGGGTGATGCGTTGCCCTTCACCAAGGGACTTTACCAAAGCTCTCTCCAAAAACTCTCAAGCTCTCTCCAAAAACTCTCAAGCTCTCTCCAAACACATGGATTCCGAAATTTTCATAATAATCATTCATTAATCTCAAAAGAAACATATGGGGCTTATATATAGCCTCCTACAATGAAAGAATTAAAAGACGACATTGCCCGTAGGGCGTATATACGACAAAACCCTTAAGGGCAAAACAGGAAAACTACTAAAACAAATACATAAAGCAAATAAATAAAATAAATACATATGAAGACTCAAAAGTAAATCGATGCGATCGTGGCCGTCGATCGTCGGCCACGTCTCTGAAAGACATTTCAGGATCTGATGTTCGCATTAGGAACTTTATGAAAGGGCTCAAACCAGAGATTCTAGCGATAGTTAGAGTGATGAAGCCTCTTGATTTGGGAGAGGCTATGAGGCTAGCTCAGCTAATGGAGGATAGAAGGCAACTGTATAGAGGGACTGGAGGCAGCAACTCAAAAGGTTCGTATATGATGACCACCACCTTTTTGGCACCTAAGGAGCCGACGTTGGGTATTCTTTAGGAGACCTCGAAGGAGAAGACTTAAGGAGGAAGACCTGGGGACAACTTTAAGAAGCTCACAGAAACGGAGTAACAAAAGAAGAGGGAGACGGGGCTCTATTTCAGATTTGAGGAGAGGTATACACCAGGGTACATATGTAAGGATCGATCGAGCTCTTTAGGTTCTCATTGTCTGTGATGACGAGGAATTGAGGAGGGTGTCGTCTTTCTACCTTCCAGACAAGGTGGGCCTTTGGGAAGGGGGGGGGGGGTATTGTTAGATCAGTTCAAGATGGACCGGCCTCAAGGCAGACATGTTCCTCCTGTTACAGAAGACGAATAGATTCTGCCTTTCTGATTTCCGCCTTCAAACCGTGCGGTCCAACAACCGTCATTTAGGAAGGAATTCAGGTGATTTAGGAGAGAAAATTCAAAGGAGGGGCTGCTTATAGATTTCTTTTATGATTGTATGCTTTAAGTAGGATGTTTTCTTAGGGTTAGGATATCGAAAGTTTTGCTAAATTTAGTTTGTTCTTTGGGAGTTTTGGGCTCTAGCCGGCGACTAGAGATTGGGAGCGCCGGATCCTCCTCTCCAAGTGAGGTATTGTATCTTGCTATTTTCTTCCATCTATCATCAAAAAAGGTTTTCTTGGGTTTTTTTCTGTTAGTTCTCACGGATCCTTGAGAATTTGCATCGCCTTCTTCGCTCTTTTTTACTATTCAATACTTTGCTTTAAGCTTCGAAAACGCAATATCTCAAGAATTTGGCTTGAATAAGTTGAGGATGCACTATTTGTTTTTTTTTTTTGTTGGTTGTCTTTCTGCTTTCCTCTTATTTTTCACAATTCCGCTGCATAAACTCGTAAGGATTGATACGAGGTCCATGATGTTGCTACAGCAGGGTCGATTCTTAGTGGAGAACAACAAAATTCTTATGGATAAATGGAGCTTGGAGGTTCATGACTAGCACATCACTACTGACAGCTAGCCGGCATTAAAGATTCTAGTTTTATTGAGCCTTCAAATGCAATATTTCACCACCCGGGAAGTGGGATCAATATACCCCAAACAGTGGAGATTGTAAATCTTACGCTGAATGCCTGTCTTTATCTGGGAAGGCATGAGCTTCCGCTTTATTACCCAAGGAGGTGTTGGCAAAGTTGCAGCATTGGAGCTCAAGTTGTTGCTCCCTGAGCCTCTTCAAATCGACCTCCATCACATCTTTTTTCCTCTATAGCGACCTCCTAATGCTACTAATTTTTATTAAGCCTTCCTCTCTAGTGGCTTCCTATGTTGCACCGATACGGATACGACGACACGGATACGACACGATACGAATACGGGACACGTCAATTCTAAAAAATATAGGATACGAGTACGGCATGGACACGGCATTATAATTTATAAATCATACATAAAAATTACGAAAGCAATCAAAGCATAATATTTGAAATTACAAAAAAATGAAAGCAAAATTATTTGTAGCATTGCAGCTTATAATATCAAAATAAAAGTAAGCATTAAATGTCTAGTACAACAACAAAAACATTAACATAAATTGTTTAGCACCTGAAGCTTCAACTATTCAATAGAAGGAATGATATGATTAGCTTCTTCAGTGGTTTGCTTTGAACTTCTATATCATCTTCAATAAATATCATAGCTTCTAATTCATGCTCATCAAGTGAAAGATTAGCAATTTCTAATATTCCCATATCATCAAAAGACTCAAATCCATCTAAAAAATGAGAGAACCTCACTCGCAGCCGCGGAAGTAAATACGATGCGTCTTTTTTTGGATTTTTTTTTTGTTTTTCAACGGACACGCGTATCCGATACGCGTGTCCTTTTGAAATTAAGTAGTATTTTAATTGGATACGGCTTTGCCGTATCCGACACCTATCAGTGCCGTATCAGAGGCGTATCCGTGTATCGGTGTATCAGATACAACACGCCTTCATAAATAATAGGTGTATCGGTGCAACATAGGTGGCTTCTTTAGTGAACTCCTTACACTACGAAGTTTAGTGGCATCTTTTGAACAACATTAATCTAATTGAAAACACAACTTTTCATTCTCGAGTAAAAGGTTTATTCTCGATTTCTCAAACTTTAAATCAATATTCCATCATCTCAGGTTATCTAAAGTAAGTTAATAACACATTTTTGATAATTTCAAGTTTGTATATATGTGACACAACTCCAAAAAATTTATGTGATATGCATGAATCTAGAGATAATTTTTGAATTGAAAATTTTTGGAATTAAATTCAGGATAATTCGAACTTCAATTTCAACAAATTTATAGTCAAACTAAATGTTTCAACAAGATTAACTTATCAAACTACAAATGATTCGATCCATCCAAATGAGCTCAAATTATATTTGAAAATTTATAAACATTAATTGATGAACCAAACGGCCTCTAACTATAGCATGATTATATTCAAATTCGAGCGGCTTGACAAGATGTATCTAATGAGCTCAAGGTCAGTCGATTCTGACATCATTAAGACAATCAGATGTTGGCTGAACTATTTATGATCAAGGGGATCAATTTGGGCCCTATGTTGTGCTTTGAATTCTGACCAAATTTGCAAAAAATACTGATATCAAAAAGCTTATAAAGAGGGCTCCATTCTCTACAAAGGGAAAAGAGGTGGAAGAGCTTAAAGAACTAAAGAGTTCTCTTATATTTTCCAACTATCACCACCATGACCATCACCTACAACTATCACCATTGCTAGATTTCGGTCAACATTGAACACTGTTCTTAGGTATTTATTATTTGCCTATGGACGCCAAACAAATTTTTTGTCCAAAACTAACATGTAAAAACATATTCTATTGACCAAAATTTTCTAGCATGTAATAATATGCATCTTTGGTCTTTCCATGTGGATGTAATCATCTCCATTTCAATTTTTCACGTTGTTCTAGGATGGCCGAGTTAATGCCTTGTACTCAACACCTTCATTATACACTGATGCCAAACATGCAGCAAATGAAACTTGGACTCTCAAGACGGATGACTTTTTCCCGTGAGTTTGAAATCCACTGGCTTGTAGAAATTTCTGCAGATCATGTAATTTTTTTTTTTTTATTAGTGGCAAGTAACATTTGGATTCTTCAGATATGCAGATGGTCCAAATGGATACTGGACAGGATACTTCTCCAGTAGACCTTCTTTCAAACGGTATGTCAGAATGATGAGCGGCTACAATCTGGTAGGTCATTTGGTCTCCTTAATATGTCAACTAACTGATATTATGAAACTTGAAGTATAAAAGATTCCTGTCCATAACCAGGCAGCCAAGCAACTAGAATTTCTGAAAGGAAGGGACAACTCAGGGCTCACCACTGACAGTTTGGCTGATGCTTTAGCAATTGCTCAACATCATGATGCAGTTAGTGGAACTGAACAGCAGCATGTGGCAAATGATTATGCTAAACGACTATTTATAGGCTATGCAGAGGTGATGAGCTTAATTCAAGCAAAGGCAACTTTATCTCGGTTCCACTATATTTTACTCTAATAATTTGCAGGCCACCCTGGCATTTTCATGTTTTTAAAGCAGGCTGAGAAGCTAGTTCAGCTATCACTTGGCTGCTTGACAGAATCATCGTTAAATTCAGATTGTTACAGCCCCAAAACAAACTTTGAACAGGTATGAAATATTAAAAAGTAAGTGTAACAATCTAAGTGGCGTTATTCTTCAGTCCTAAAATTATCATATAAATTTAATAATTGATTTATAAGTTACATACTTTTTTACAAGCTCAAGGGTTAGGTTTTTGGTGTTAACTGTCTACATTTATTTATTTATTTTTATGGCATGGTTCAATGTTTTAAAAGCATTTTTTGCACAAAATGAAGCAGTGTTTCAACTAAGTGATGCGCACCCATTTCATATAATTTATATTTTTTAATATAACAATCTAAGTGGCGTTATTTTTAAATTGCAGCATTTTAATATATTTTTTTGTTTGTGTTCAAGCTTGGTTAATTTAAAATGATACATGTTTTGGCTTGGTTTGCGTTCGGTTCATGTTTGGTTCGATGTGTGCTTACCGAGTTATAAATGAGTGGCTTATCGAACTTCTAACGAGCTTCAGGTGATGTTATTCACGAACATAAACGAGTCGAACATATAGTTATTTAAGTTTGTTCATTAAAGCATCAAGTACTTAAGAAAATATTCAAATTTCTTTGATTACTTAATCAAATAATTACGAACGAGCTTTAATCGAGTCGAGCTTTGAATAGCTTGTTAAATGCTCAATTCTTTTAAAACCCTAGATAAGAGGACAGAAAATAAATAAATAAATAAATAGACGGTGAGTTTTCAAAAAAGCTACAATGGGCATGTGCCATAAACGCGGTAAAAAAAGCATAAGAGCTAAAATGTGTGTATCAGAGATATGGTGTGGTGTTCGAGTCAAAAGTTTGCGCTCCATTAGTCAAACTATGAATTTGCTTGTCGGACTGTGCTTTATTCTGAACAGTAGTTCTGGTCCTGGGTGAGCTGCAATTTCTTCAAGCGCTTAACTTTTGAAACTCATCCTTTTTTGGTGTCAATAACTTGAGTGTGGTTTTTCTGGGATGTTTCTTCATAGCGTTTTTACTATTTTATCGGCTAGAGTGATTTATGGTAGAGGTTCAAAGAGGAAAGCTACGGAGAAAGACCAATCTGTTTGTTTTATATTGTGAAACCTTTCTTTCGGAAAAAGTTTTCAATAGAAAATTTTCCTGACTCGTACATACAAAAATATATATTTGTTACATTTATATTTAATTAAAAATAGCATTTATGGAATACAAAATAGTTGAAAATAAATGTCTTATATGGATTGAAAATGGTTGACTGACTTAGATGATGGGAATAAAAATTATTTAAAATGATTTTTGAAGAATAGGTTGAAGACATTAGGCAATATTCAATATGAACAAAAAATGGAAAATGTAAATTTATAGAATGTTGCTGATGATAGATGATTTATTATTTAAATTTGTTCTAAAAATAAAGGAAAATTTCTATCCAAATAACCTGAAATCGGGTGTTATTTCAATTTGGATTTTGAGTTCCGCATAAATTAGGTTGATTTGTCTTCAAATTCAAATTTTTTTTTTTTATAAGTTTCTTATATATTCCAAATAGTAAAAATACAGTCTGCACTAAAACTTCATGAACCACAAAATTTTTGCTTTACTTTTACTAAACTTAAGTAAAATAACTGACTTATACAAATCATTCTGAGAATTTTAAGCTATGTAATAGTTCATACCCTTTCTTTTCTTCTTTGCAGTCCTTTACAAAGCTGTGGGGAATTTCGCTTGCTTCCAATTAGTTATATTTATTGATGATATTTGATTTTGTTTCTAGTGCCCGCTCTTGAATTTAAGCTACTGTCCGCCATCAGAAGCTGACTTCTCAAATGGAAAAAGCCTGGTAATTTAATTTATTCTTTATTTGTATATCCATGTGGTAATATCAATTGCGATTGAGCTATTCAAATTTTCTAAACTGAAGGTTGTTCTGGTGTACAACTCGCTGGGTTGGAAAAGGGATGATGTGATCCGAATACCTGTAAGAAACTCTTAATTCGCAAACCTGAACTCTTTCTCTAAGTATGCTACATGCTTCATAAGATACCAAAGCTGCAGCTTTAATTTGTTCTATTATTCTTGCATGTACTTTAGTACTAGGGATTATCACAATCTTCTCAGCATAATCCCGGTGTTAAACTAGAGCTTTTAGTGATGCAACTTCATGGATAAATTGCCTTACGAACTAGACCTGTCAATTTCGGGTTACGGGTCGAACCCGACCCGACCCGTAACTGACCCGGCTTTATTCGGGTTCGGGTCAACCCGACCCGGTTTTATAAACGGGTCGGTTTTCGAAACCCGAACCCGACCCGCTTCGGGTTCGGGTCAACCCGACCCGACCCGTTTAGGGTTTAGGTTCACGCGAAGTCCAGCGAGCGGGGCTGTGCGGCAAGCGGGGCAAGCGGGGCTGTGCGGCGCGCGACGAGCGACACGGTGCGGCGAGCGTTGCGGCAGCGCAGCGAGCGACCTGCGACGCGCGGTCTCGCAGACGCGGTGCGGTGCAGCGAGCCAGCGAACGACGCGGTGCGGAGTGCGGTGCAGCGCGCGGGGCAGCGGCGAGCGGCCAGCGGGGCAGGCGGGCAGCAGCGCGGGGCAGCGGGCGGGGGGCAGCGGGCGGGGGGCAGCGGGCGGGGTATGAAAATTCAAATTTTTTAAAAATAAACGGGTTTTCGGGTTGACCCGGCAACCCGTCGGGTCAACCCGAACCCGACCCGTTTTTGCAAACGGGTCGGTTTTTCGGACCCGAACCCGACCCGCTTCGGGTTCGGGTCAACCCAAACCCGAAAATTTCGGATCGGGTTCGGATCGGGTTTTCGGGTCGGGTCCAATATTGACAGGTCTATTACGAACCTATATTTTTGCCTGATATTCACTTTATTCCTTTGGCTCTCTTAGATGCCAAGTAGGTCTGACCTCCTAAAACTTACAGTTGGGTCCCTAATTGAGATGAAAGATCGGTTAGGAATTGCAAGAAAGTATAAAAATTTTCTCTTAACTAATTAATTATTATTATTATTGATATATCATCAAATAATTTTCTTGATCGGGCACGAGTCTCAAAGCAAAATCAAGTTGAAAATTTCAAAACTTAAATCGGAAACCATATGAACTCCGATTTTGGCAAACTTATAGTCGAACTAAAGGTCTCGAAAATACGAACCCAAAGACACCAAATTCGACCCAATCCGAGCTCAAATGGGTCCAAATCAAAGACCCGAAGCATATTTGGATGGTTCAATCCATAATTTGGATTACCAAACAGTTTCCAAATGGGGCGTGCTTATAATCGAATCGAGCAGCTCGACGAGACGAATCCAATGAGCCCAAGATCGTCGAATTCTGATATCATTAAGATATTCAAATGCTCAAGAAACGGTCCATGATCAAGGGATTCAACATCGGCTGTCCATTCAAACCACTCACAATTTACTCTTGATCTTTCTCTTATTTACTGGTCATGCCACTCTCAGAAAACTATAAATAGACCCCTCATTTCTCATGGGAGGGGACTCATGCAAGAGGAGAAGAGAAGAGAAGATAAGGAAGAGAAGAGAAGAGAAGAGAAGAGAAGGAAGAGAAGAGAAGGAAGAGAGCTTTCTTGTCACCAGACTCCTCGACCACTGCCGAACTTCCACCCGTCAGCCGATTGACGCCGAAGTTCTGCTCGACTAACGCCAGAGTTCTGTCTCACCGCCGACTGATGCTGGAGTTTTACTCGATCGCCGACTGACGTCGGAGTTTTGCTCGATTGCCGACTGATGCCTGAATTCTGTCCGACTGTCAACTGGCGCCGAATTCTATCCGACCGCCGACTGACGCCGGAGTTCTCCCCGACAGCCGACTAACGTTGGATTGAAGCCGGATTTCTGTCCGACCACCAATTGTTGCCAGATTTTTTATCTCTGTTTATAACAGAAGTTCAACCCGGGAGTTGATTATTGTAATATGACCGTCCTTAATTTCAGGGACGGGTTGACCACTTGTAATCTAAGCAAACACTAATGTAACCCTTTTAACTTGGCATGACCCTTGGTTTTCCCTTTTCTAGAGTTTCCACATAAAAATTCTGGTGTTATACTTTTCTTCTGTTTGTGTGCTGGATATCCGAACAATATTGAAAAGAAAATTTTCTAACTCTATCATTGTGTATATTCTAGCCCGCTACAATTATTATTTAAAAAAAAAAAAAAAGAATAATCAATTTCCAAATCCTGCAAATTCCACTGCCGCGCGACGTCCCCTCGAATCCTCGTACGCTTGTACTGAAGCTCTTGGCTTTCAGTCCCTTCTCTATTCTTTTCAACCCAACTTCACGCTCGTCTTCTAATTGAATAGTAACTCCCACTCCCGCAACTCTTTTCCTCTTCTTAGTTCCAGCACTTCTAAGTCACAGCCCTAGTCGTTGCTGCCAGCGATCTTCAGCTCCTAGCCTCTTGGCACATTGACCACACCCCAGCTGCACCCAACCTCCTTCGATTTCCCTTCTCAAGTCCCCACTAGCACTGGCCAGCTGCCCAAACCGCTGATGCAACTCAATCGATCATCACCAGCCCGTTGATTGCCACGCCTAGCTCTACCTCTTCAAGCTGTTGGCGATCCCTTCAGCCACCGTCCCTGTTTCTATTGGCTTCCTGAAGTTGTCAAACTACTGGATCCTGACCCCTTCTAAATATATAAAATTACAGAGTGAATTAACAACTCAGTATATTACTAGAAGCTATAACTAAAATCAATGTAAGATAATTTAAATAATATGTATGTAATCATTTAATCACTATCAATATGAATATATAGCTATAAAAGCATGTAACGATCAATGAAACAATAATGGGTCATATGATTAATAAACATCAATACAACTATATATCTTAAGAGTAGTGATTAGTAATTAAGTGAACACTAATCACTAAGTTTTGTCGATCGGATACCAATAGAATAATTTATATAACATCTTATTATATCAGTACACCTGCCATTATCATTTGCATGTCGTGTAGTCTCTATGTTATGCATGTATATCATATAAATCATGTGATATATATAATATTTGTATCAGTTTTATCAACCTTATCAAATACTTATATCAATCATAAAATATATCTTTTTCACATTTGTGTTTCCACAATTGCTATATTATAATAAATATGCATGTCATATATGCATATAAAAAGATTTTAATAATTATTTCTCAAAATTTTAAATTTATTCAAATTATGATATTTCATCCAAAATACAAAAATATTTGATAAAAATTTAATATATTCCAGTCAAAATGCTTATATTGACAACATCTATCACATATAAAAAATTATGTGATAAAAGTTTGCTAAAAATTAAAATATCGCAAATTATGTGCATTATGATCAAATTAAAATGCTTGAAACAAAAAAATACATAAAATCATTAAAATCAAAAGTAGGGTAATAGTAGTCTACCTTAAAACAAACAAATATTACAAAGGATCGGCTAACAAAATCGCTATATGGCCTCTAAACATTAGATTTTCTTTCTCTCTCATCTCTTTTCTTCTCAAATTTGATTTTTTCTTCCCTGATTTAGGATAAAATAAAAAATGAAATGGTTATTTAGATTGGAGATAGTGGATTAGAATTTTTATAATAAAATATTCTAAGGATATAAATATAATTATATTAATTATTTAATTTTTAGCATAAAATTCTTATAAATCCTTTTATATATTCAAATTTAGACTTTTAAAAATTATGGCAAAATAGCTAATTATGTCTAGAATGATAGGGTGAAATCGGTTTGTAAAATGGGCACCTAACTGTCCTAAAAATCTCACATATACTGACATGTGTCAATTTTTTATACTGCCCCTAAAATTATGAAAAATTTATTATAATTAAAACACAATAATATCTATATTATGACGAAGACGATTGGTAAATTTGACTTATGATGACTCAAAAAATTTATTTGATTGAGTCAAAATATGAGCTTTTATAAGAGCGGCCAATGCCACCACAGAATTTAGAGCAAGACGCGAGTGTTTCTACTAGGATCTAATTTGAAATTTTAAATTGGGTTAGGAGGAGCAGCTCTACTAGTAACCTCAAACATTCTTTTTGGGCTAAACAACGTGAAGCCCCCATCCTACAGAAGAAGAAACTTGAGTCAGGGTGCACAGGGTTCACTAAATTCGTCAATGAGAAGGGGCCTGTGAAAAAGAAATTTCAAAGGTAGATTGTTATTAGAGGCCAAAAGTACTCTTGCTATTATCTATTGTGATAGCAAACTAAAGGCCAAGGCAAGCTCTATAAGGTGAATATTGGGACGTGGCAGTTGGACCACATGTCGATGAAGCTAAAAGGTCCTGGCAGAAGGAAAAGTATATGTGAAGGCCAAAGTTTCTAAAAGAGAAATTTGCCATGAAAAAGAAATGTGTGACACCCAGGATATATTCCTAAAGATTCGTATTGAACTAATTCGTCAACAATGGATGCCCAGGAAGAAGACCCCTTGTTATTGACGCTGGTAGTAGTCGACACTCTGGAGAATCCCCTAGGAGATTCCGTCGCCATCCAAATCCACCTACTCAAGAAGAGAGTTTTAATCCAGCCCCCCGATCAAGGAGCTATTCATCATGTACATTGAACCAAAGTTCCAATGATATTGTTGTTCGGACATCCAAACACAAGAATAAGAAGAAGAGGAAGAAGAGGAAGAAGAGAACATGAAGGTTGGGGTGGCCTATCTGATGGAGCATAACAATGAGCCACCCCCTATACGAGTCTACCAACAACACCATGAGGCTGGATCTTCTAGCCTTCCTTAAGGACAAGCACAATACGACCAAGAAGATGGTTCAAGTTCCTCTTTAGGAGCTTAAGAAGATGAATGAGAGGAGAATCATTTATTTGTTCACTCCACCATGTTATTAGTATAGGCATAAAAACAAATACAATGTCAAATAAAAGTAAATGCTAAAGAAATATCTTAGTTGAATGCCAAGATGACTAAGATGATGACATAGATGGTCGCAATAATGCAGTTGATGCAAAATAATACTGCTTCTAATTCCACACCTATCCCACCAACCAAGCATTGCTCCTGCCAATCCACCAGCTCACTTGATATCCCAAGTCTCAAGAATTTGGGGCTTACTTGAAAGAAGACTGATCATTTGACTCGCCAACTTACACCTGAAAATATTGCAAGTACATTTGAGTTTGTGAGAGCCACAATTAGAAACAATCATTATTGAGAAGATAAAGGCTGTTGTAGCTCTGAAATAAGTGAAAATTTTTGTGAGCGAGGGTCATCCTTATTCGACTGAGTATGACCAAGAGTCATACCCAAAAGATTATTTGGTGTCTAAATTCAATACTTTTAATGAAAAGGACAACCTGAAACACCACTTGGCCCAATTCAAGGCATCTTGTGGTAACGCATGGGGTGACGACACACTACTCTTTCGCTAGTTTGCCAGTAATTTGACATCTATTGTTTTTGAGTGGTGCATCAAACCTCCTAATGGCTCTATTAAGACTTTCGTTCAACTCAAAATCATGTTCATAAAAAAGTTTGCTAGTGCTACAAATAAAATAATTATCACTGATCTCGCCTTTTAGAAAAGAGGATGAGACTGAGTCAGTGACAAAATATATTAATCGCTAACGTAATTAACATGACATGTGAACAACAATTGGAGGAGGAATATATATTCTAATTGCTGATGAGTTACATTAATGGCAAGATAATGCTTATATGTGCATGACCTCTATCATAATGTTTTAAGAACTACTTGATCTAGTGATGAAATTAGAATGTTGAAATTTTTCAAACTTCAAAAACCATCTTCATAAGTTCAAAGGAAGCAAATCTTTAGATCTTAGAGGTGAATGACATGTCTCTTCTTTTGTCGTGGATAAAAAAAAAGTAGTCTATTAACAAAGGAAAGCAACCCATTTAGAATGAAAGTAAAAGAAAGTAGCATTTTATTCCCAACCCTCAACCAAAGATAATACTTAGGGGAAATAACAAATCTTGAACTTTCCTTAATGGAGAAGATCATAAAAATCAAACAATGTGAGTTGGTGACCAAACTATGCAATCCATTAGAGAAATACTAAATAAAGAATATTCATTCAACAGAGAAAACAAGTTAAAGATTTTCTAGCATAAGCTCAAAGTAGGTCTTCAATTGCAAGAATATAAAAGCTTGATTAAGCCAACAAAAAGCAGTAATCTTAGTTATTGCTTGATTAACCACTTTATTTGTAGAAGGCCTAATTTTCTACTTTACTTTTTAGTTTTTACTATGCCTATGTAATTGACACCGATAATAATATAGAAAACTTTCATATGAATTATATATATTTATTCATACTTTAATATCTTAGTGATCCTTTTTTTTTCTTTCATTTAATTTTGGATTTTATTCTTAATTAATATTTATTCTTATGCAAATACATAATCATAAGAAATATTTGTAAACCCTCAATTTAATATTTGCAAGTTATATTTTAAATGCTTAACAAATCACTAGAACTAAATTTTATTTCAATTCTTATTTAATTTTTTTTATTTTACTCCTTACCTATAATCAAAATATATAATAAAAAATATAGTTATTCAAACTGTTTAATTTATAAAATTACTCCAATAATTATGTCATATACATCATCTAAATTAATATTTAATTTTATTATATACTTATATTGTCACTCACTTTCAAAATCTTTAATTTAATACATGATATATAATAAGTATTATTTATATCTATTCAATCTTCATTAAATTTTATATTTATTTTGACATTATCAATTTATATTTTAATATTGAATATATCAACATATTTGATTAAGCAAAATAAAATTTTAATAATATTTAAAAATTCTAATTATATATTATTGTATCTTTTGTAAACTCCAAAAATTTAATAATCATTTTTTAAATTAAAATTTATTTAATAAAATATATTTTTTTGGGGTAATTAAAAATTTTTGGGGGTAATAAAATATAATTTTAAGTAACAAATTATTTAAAATAAAACTGCTAATTAAATCCCTCTATTTCGACTGCTCTTCCTCTCACTCCGCTTGTGTGCTGCTCGCGCGATTCCGCTGCAGCCACTCGCCTGGTTACCTTTGGCCGCCCCGCCCTCAATCTCGCTTTCGTTCGCGCGCTTTCTAGTTCCGTCTCTCGCTCTCGCGCGCGCTGAAGCCACTCGCCTCTGCTACCTTTGGCAGCCCTCAATCTTGCTTTCGTTCGCGCGCTTTCTCGTTCTGTCGCTCGCTCTCGGACTGCCGCTTGCCCTCTCTTTAACTTCTTCGCTTCTCCTTTCTCTGTGATTTGACTGCTTACTCTGTCTCTCGCTGTCGACTCCATCTATATGCAGCTCCCTCCTTCCTTCATATCCCTCTCACTCTCGATTTAATAGGCAGGCGGGCCGATGAAGAAGTTTCGGTAGAACCAGCTACCGCGGGTTTATCTTTGAGAAGAAAAAAAAAAAACGGGGTTTTACATAAGCAAGCCCTAGCCCGGCGGTGACGGAGACTCGTGAGAAACCTCACGAGTATGCGACAAGGAAAGGCTGGAGTGGCGCAGTATAATGCCTAGCATTATGTGGAGATCGCGCGAGAATGAAGCGGCGACAGCGCGAGCGCGGCCGATGTGCTGGACCTGATTGACCTCTAGCTTGGATTTAGAGCACGAGATTTTGAGTCTAGCGTGTCTACCATTTCTCATGCCTCGATAGACAAGGTTTAATGTGCACCTGGATTTTGTTGAAAATTTCCATCATGAATCTCATAAATTATTTTTTCATCAATGTAACTATGTTATAGTGAGTAAAGTTTTCAGTGGCGGTGGAATCTTTGAAGTTTGAACCCTTGAAGCTTGCAGGGTAATGTTTTGTTTTTTTTTTAATAAGAGACAGGTTGTTGCAGTGTTATATATTGGAAAAGAAAATAGGATAACAAAGTGTTAGTTATTTTCTTTATTTTTTGTAACAATTGAAAACAATGAATTCAGTCATTTGAAGAACGATAAATGTTCTTTTACTTTTAATCATTATGATGGTACATATAATTGCAGCACATATTCAAATATTTTTTCGTGTTATTTTACACTATTGGAGGACTCTGGTGGACTGGTTTGTTCTTGAAGATAGGCATCTTATTCTAGTTTGTTTTGGAGTGTAGCTATTTATAGAGTTTTTGAGTCGCTGCAGGTTGTCAGCGATTCTGTCACTGTCCTGGATTCTTCCAGTGGTGGAGAAATTGAATCTCAGCTTTTACCTATCATTGAAGCTTCAGTGAGCATACGAAGTCAATATGTGAAGGCCTATCTTGATGAATCCGTTGATGTTGCTCCCAAATTTTGGCTTGCTTTCCAGGTGTCTGTACCACCATTTGGTTTCAGCACATATATTATTTCCGGTGCTAGAAGCAGAGGTTTATACTTCTATACTTTTCTTGATGCGTGTCTTACAAGCCTGAATGATTGTCCTCTAATCAAAATCTTATATCTTGTTTCGAGGGCCTATTGATAACTGCTTAATTGATTTCAGTCTCTGCTGCTGCTATATCATCTCTGCACCAATCAATGGAAAGCAACAATGGTAATATAGAGATTGGACCTGGGGAATTGAAGCTTCTATTTAATTCCAATGAACGTGAACTCTCTTATTATACTAACAGCAGAAGAGCTGTAAGTTTCAGGATTTTTAATATTAACTGGATTTGCTAAACTTTTGCTTGATCTTGTCTCCTGCTTCTACCTGTACTGCCCCAATTTATCCTATCTGGACTTAGAAATGATAAATAGAAAACCTTATGCTCATTAAAGAATCTTTAGATATGTGCCACCGAGGAATTGCTAAGGAGATTTTTTTTTTT
Source organism: Dendrobium nobile (assembly GCA_022539455.1). Classification (NCBI taxonomy): domain Eukaryota; kingdom Viridiplantae; phylum Streptophyta; class Magnoliopsida; order Asparagales; family Orchidaceae; genus Dendrobium; species Dendrobium nobile. Next base: position 2,959,588 of record CM039735.1, on the reverse strand, counting down.
AAATTCAAGTTGGACTCACATTTGAAATTTGTCACGGTTTTCTAATCATTTCTTGATCCTTTTTCCCACTTTTATAATAGCTTCAAAGTTCAAAATTGTCATGATTTTCTAATCATTTCCCGATCCATTTTCTCACTTTCATAATAACTTCAAATTTCACCTTTTACGTGTTGAATGAGAATTCAAAGCCATTATGAAAAGAACATTTAGATATATATGGTCCATGATGAGCTTCTACATGGAAAAGTTTGTTTATTTTAATTATTTAAAGCTCTCTAAAATTCTCCTCCTTTTCTGGATGTTCTAGGTCAACTCGTCCTTAAAGCAGTCATATAAGTTCTATACTGGATCTGTTGGAGAATATGCTGATCCTCAGGTATGCAAAGGCTATAAAAACTCCATGTTTTGAATTTTTTCTTTAATATTACTTGAATTAACCTGTGGGGATTTCCTTTTACTTCTCAAGCTAATCAGTTTTATTTTTTTGATGCATATTGAAGGCTTCTGGGGCTTATGTTTTCCGCCCAGATGGTACTCACCCCATCAAATTCGATGAAAAGGTATCCTTTACCTCTGTAAATGGCAGGGTACATAGCTGCTGTTGTCATTTTTTATTAGTTTTTTAGTTGTTTTGAGAACTGATATTTGCTCCTTATGAAGCTGCTATGCTAAGGTAATTAATTTGAGGCTTTCCTTATTAGTGTGAATAAGTTGTGGGGCAGCTTTGGACCGGTATTTTCATGCATATGCAGTGACTCTCGAGCCCTATGTTGTTTATTGGGGTACTTATTGTGTCAAATTTATATTTGTATGCTGATCCATCTAATTCACCATTTGTTATGAACATTTCAATTTTGTAAGGTGCCATTCAATATTCTCCAAGGACCCATATTGGATGAGGTGCATCAACAGATCAATCCATGGATCTATCAGGTTATTTAATTTCTTCTAATGTATTTGTTATATCCTAATTATTATATTGATGACAATTTTTCACCTTCATCTTTTGAATATAAAATTAAACTAAGTGTTTCAGAGATGAGGATTCTCAGATGGATGTAGAGCTTTACATTTAGAGATAGAATGCAAAACGAGTATATACGTGATGTTTTGGTTACATAAATCATCAGCCTTCCGATAACCCTGTTAGGAGGGTAGATGTATTAAATTCGGCCTATGTTAAGGAATGTAGAGGCAGGCCTAAAAATACTTGATTAGAAAGTATTAAAAATGACTATTTTAATTAGATTTAAATGAGAATTTGACTTTTAATAGAATAATACGATGGAGAAAAATGATTTATATAGCTGATCCCACGTAGTGTGATAAATGTTTGTTGTTGATGTATCTTTTGACTGTACAACTCTGAAAATGAAAAAAAAAGAAAACAATTACATGATTAGTTTTTTTAGTTGAGAAAACTAGGTTAAGCTAATCTGATTATGCAATCTTAATGATGGTTAATACCATGGGAAATGCTAGGTTGCAAACTATAAACAAGAAATGCAAATAAGGAATTTCAATAATATTTCAAAATGTGAAAAGTAAAAGAAAGAAAAGTAAACATAAATTGACATGAATTTTCTTTGCAGAATTATTCAATTAGGCTATCTAGATGGTGAAAATTAAGATTTATGCGATGCTATGCGATGGACTTAGATTACATTATTACAACAACAACAACAACATCAAGCCTTTATCCCACTACGTGGGGTCGGCTACATGAATCCTTTTTCTCCATTGTGTCCTATTAAAAGTCAAATTCTCGTTTAAATCTAATAAAGAAAGGTCATTCTTAATATTTTCTAACCAAGTATTTTTAGGTCTACCCCTACCTTTCTTAACATAAGTCAAATCTAATACCTCTACTCTCCTAACCGGGTCATCGGAAGGCCGCCGTTTTATGTGACCAAACCATCTAAGGCGACTCTCTCTAATCTTATCTTCTACTGGAGCTACTCCAACCTTTTCACGTATATGCTCATTTCGTATCCTATCTCTAAGGGTAAAGCCACTCATCCACCTGAGCATCCTCATCTCTGCCACACTTAACTTAGTATTATGCTTCTCTTTTAATGGCCAACATTCGGCACCATAAAGCATTGCAGGCCTCACTACCATCTTATAGAACTTTCCCTTAAGTTTGAGGGGTACATTTCTATCACATAACAAGCCCGATGCATTCCTCCACTTCAACCATCCAACTTGAATTCTGCTGATAATATCCCCATCTATTTCACCATCACTCTGAACAATAGATCCAAAATATCTAAAACGTGTACTCTTATTAATGACTTGATCGCCCAAAGTCACAATCCCCTCACTAGGTCTATTACTACCAAAATTACACTCCATATATTCCGTTTTAGATCTACTCAAGCGAAAACCTTTAGACTCTAAGGTTGACCTCCATAATTCAAGTTTACCTTCAACTCCCTTTCTAGTCTTATCAACAAGAAGAATATCATCAGCAAAAAGCATACACCAAGGTACATCCTCTTGCAAATGTCTAGTGAGAACATCCATGACTAAAGCAAAAGATATGGGCTTAAGGCTGATCCTTGATGTAACCCAACCGAAATAGGGAAATACTTGGTCAAACCACCTTGTGTTTGAACACAAGTAATAGCTCCTGCATACATATCTTTAATGATTTGAATATAAGCATTATTGACTCCTTTCTTTTCAAGAACTCTCCATAGCACTTCTCTTGGAACTTTATCATATGCTTTTTCTAAATCAATAAATATCATATGTAGATCCTCCTTATTTTCTCTATATTTCTCCATCAAACCTCTTAATAAATGAATGGCTTCCATAGTCGACCTACCCGGCATGAATCCAAATTGATTATGAGAAACACTAGTATCACGCCGCAACCTATGCTCCATAACTCGCTCCCAAAGTTTTAAAGTATGACACATTAACTTAATACCTCTATAATTCGCACAATCTTGTGCATCACCTTTATTCTTAAAAATAGGAATTAACACACTCATTCTCCACTCATCTGGCATCTTTTTAGTCTTCAAAATAGTATTAAAAAGTTTAGTAAGCCATGAAATTCCTTCATCTCCTAAGCATTTCCACACTTCTATTGGAATATCATCAGGTCCAACAGCTTTTCCACCCTTCATTTTTTTTAAAGCCTCTCTAACTTCAGTTTTACTAATACGCCGATAAAAACAGAAATCTTTATTTTCATTTAGGGTGCTAAGGTCATTATAGTCAATCTTATATTCACAATCTTCATTAAAAAGTTTAGCAAAATATCTCATCCATCTTTGTTGAATATCATCTTCTAAGAAAAGTATTTTTTGATCTTCATCTTTAATACACTTCACTTGAACTAAATCCTTACTATTCCTATCTCTTTGTTTGGCTAACTTATACATATATCTTTCTCCCTCTTTAGTATCTAATCTATTATATAAATCACTAAAAGCTAATGTCTTTGCATCGCATATTGCTTTCTTAGCATCCTTACGAGCCACTTTATAAATTTCCCAATTATCAGAATTTTTAAAATTAAACCAATTTTTATAACAAAGCTTCTTATTTTTAATCTTTTCTTGCACATTTGGATTCCACCACCAACTACTTTTACTATTAGGAGTTTTTCCCTTGCATACTCCAAGGATATCTTTTGCAATATTCTTAATATCACTAGCCACTTTTTCCCACATAATATTAGCATCCTCATGCACAGACAAAATCTTAAGATCTAAGATCTTATTTCCAAAAATATTTTTGTTAATATTCTTTAAATGCCCCCATCTAATCCTAGAAAATCGTTTTACTTTATTTTTTATTTTATGCCCCTTTATCTTAAAATCCAAAACTAATAATCGATGTTGGGTACATAAATTACATGAGGGACTTAGATTACATTATTGTTGAATCTAATTTCTAGCATGAGGGTATTATGAAAATTCTGCATGAAGAATGGACAAGCTCAAGGAGGAATGATGAGGTAACCCGTCCATGAAGCAGTATGGTAAGAGGTAAGATCTACGTCGTCTCTTTTCTAAATTCTTCACATAACATATGGGAGATGAACCAAGAACAAAAATCAATATTTAGAGAAACTTGTTATTCAAATAAAAAATAAAGGAATATGAAGAAAGACTAGATAATTGATATTATTGCGCTTATAGGGTGAATCTATGATAGGTTTCATGTAAGCTAATGGTGGGAGGCAAAATTTAACTTTTATTTTGAAGCATAAAATACGGTTTTTATCACAAGAAAAGCCTCTTTCTATAGTATTTAGTAGGAAAGAAAACTCATGGTTATGCTTGCCCTAGCTGCAATGCTCCATGCATTCAATTGTGTTTGCATGTGTAGTTTGGGGCCTTTGGCTTGTGTGTGCTAGTTTTGCTCACGTTTTTCCCTGCTGCATGCGTTCACTCACCATAGTGTTTGCAAGCTCTTGTTGTGACCCATTGGTTTTGTTGTTGCTTGTGGTTGCACCCGGCTCAACTATGATTTGGCTTTTAGGCTACTTTGCATGAGTTGGTGTCACGACCCGGCCCGAATATTCGAACTAAAAAGGTGAAAACAAACAGTTGGACGACTATAATATTTTTTTTTTTAAATTTCAAACACAGTTTATCATCTACATCCAAAATAAAACTGAAGAGCTACTAACACAAATTTTCATCAACTAATATATTTTTCACATCTTAACAATTACATAAACTATATATTACTTGCTTTCATTTAAGTGTCGTCTTCTATAGATGTATTTCTCTCTTTCAGCCATTTTTATTTTTCTGAAGATTTACCTAAAATATTTTAATTCAATAGTTTGAGTTTACAAAGTAAGCTCAGTGGATAATCACACTTGTAGCATAAATTTTTTTTACATAAAACAATCATTTTCAGTTGACTTTCTTTTATATATATATACTTATGCATATCATTTCCATTTAACATAACATAAATCCCTTTTTCATTTTTTTATGTTCTTCAATAACATATTCTTTTTCGAATATCATTTGTGCATTTTCATCTTTCAATTATTTGTTTCCTCTTTTTACTTTAGTATAGGAGCGCCGTTTAAATGTACCAATAAAGGTACAACCTGATGTAAAACAAAATCCATGCGAAAGTGATTGGCTTAATGACGTTTGCACGCTTAGTTTTAGAGGCAATAATAGGCAAGATCTTATGCGGAATTGAACGATAAGATAAATATTAAGTGGTACTTAGCTTAGGTTAAACACATGCGAGAGGTTGAGATCATTAAATAGTCAACTAAGTCTTACTTTGCATACATGAGTGGTTTCAACGAGAAATTCCAATACTAACAATAAGATTAGTTGCTATGAAAGGTTCCCTCACACAACTCTTTCTATTACTAGGTTCTAGCGGCGAATAATTGGCATGATCTTCATGAATCCATTAATAACCATAAACGAAAGTAAACGAGGAAGATAAGAGAGTTTGGAAGAAGAGTTTACCCACAGACAAGAGAGATACGCACTCCTGCAGGATGATTTGAGTGTTGGGGGGCGACTAGGACAGCCACCATCAGCTTCTTCGCACCACCGATTAGCCACGATAAGGTGTGGATCTTCAAGACAGCAGCAGTTTCTGTTTTGGACAGATTCTGGACATTATTTGGAACCTTCTGGATGAAGCTATGGTGCTAGGAGATTTGTAGAATTAGTGGACAACAAGTTGTAGAAGAGCGTCTAGCAGTTGGAAGGTTTTAGGAGGCAGGAATTTCAGTTTCCCTTGCTGGAATTCTTCCGGATACCATTGGGCAGCAGCCAGGATTTGTGGGCAGCAGTTCCGTCTTCCCAAAACAGCAATTATGGGTCTTCCACGGGCTGAGGGAGCAAGGCAATCGGCTGAATTTCAGGCTGCAGTCTTAGGAGGAAGAGAGCTCCACGTTGGATTGAGTTTGGAGAAGAGTTAGTGGAAGAAAATTAGGGAGAGGGGCTTTGAAAATTTCGGCCAGCAGCAGGGAATGAGTCACTCTTTCCTAGAGAAGTCAGGGCCCATCAATTGAAGCCCATTAAGGTGTGGCCGGCGGTTTCAAGAGAGAGGGAGGGGGAATAAATGCTAATCCTGAAATTAAATTCAGAATTTGAGAGGTTTTGGGGGGAAATCAATTTGAAAATTGATTTCAAATTAAATTGTAATCAATGCATTAATTGGGAATTGAATGGGGAATTTTAAAATTCAAAATCCATGAGGGATTTGGAGGGGATTAAATTTGAAATCTGGATTCAAGAGCCTTGAATGCATTAATGGAGCATTAAAGGGAATTTCACCCTCATAGGGCCGGCGGAATTGTGAGAGGGAGAGGAGTGATTAGGGAGAGTAATTTCTTTCCAAATGAGTTTGAAACTTATGGGGGAAAAATAATGAGTCATTCAATTAGATTCCGTTCGAATTTTGAATTCGTAAAACTTCCTTATTTGGAAGTTTGCAAATAAGGAAAGTTTTTGAATTTGAAATTTGAATTTCAAAATTCAATAACTCATGCATTTAATGCGGGACCTCAATCAAGGAGCCATTATGATGATTGACATCTTCATCATGGCTTTGGGGCAAGGTGGTGGCCGGCGGCCATAGGAGGAAGAGGGGCTTGCCGTCGGGTTGGGGTTTCTTGATGGAGCTTGGGTTGTAGTGGAGGAAGCTAGTGGATAAAGCGGTGGATGATTGGATCTCGGGTAGGGCTTGGTGTGAGGAGGAGGAAAACAAGAGTTTGAGAAGAAAATAATAAGATAAAATAAACTACGAGTTGAGGACGCTTCCAACGACTGGCGGGTATTTCTTTTGCCCTTACCTTGGGCTTTCCCTAGAACTCACACAGAGATCTAGGAAAAATTGAACTCACCAAGAGATCAAGAAAATATGAACTCACAAAGAGAACACAAAGAGAAGAATTTCATTTCAATAATCATCATCCCTTTCCAAGAGGAAGGGGAGGGCTTAAATAGCCAAATACATGAGGGAAAATAAAAGACACAATTGCCCCTAGGGCAAACATAAAACAAAGCCCTCAAGTGAGGGTAGAAATGGAAAAGTACAAATAATAAATAAAATACATGAAAATAAATAGACACGATCGTAGCCGTTGATCTTCGATGTCCTCATCATTCTCCCCAGGTGGAGAAAAACTCGACTCCGTCGAGTTGGTGTCTCGAAAACTCCTCGTGCATATGGGTTTATCTGTTGTAGCTCCTCGCACTCTGACCACATATCATCTGACTTTGGTTCACCTCTTCACCTAATCCAATATCTTCTTCATCCACCCTCTTTTGTGGAAATCATATCATCACTAGGAATCATGTCAACCTTCTCCGCGATAGGAATTTTGGGAATAATTTTGGGAGTGGAGGTAGGCTTTGGGGTTCTCACAAGGTGGGGTCGCACAAGGCTTAATTTGAAGTGGATTTGGGGTTTAACTCCGGACCTTCAAAGTCTACTAAATCTTTTATGTTAGAAAAGGAATAAATGTTGAATTCTGCAAGCAAATTCACCACGCAAGCATTGTTATTGATTTTATCGACTGTTCTAAATGATCTGCACTTCTAGCATGTAATTTCTCTGACGAATCCGCACCATTATTGAGTTACCACCCTTAATAAATTTAATTTGTCGTTTAGAATCAGCATAAAGTTTATACTTATTATTGCTCTATTTAGTTAAGCGTGCAATTTCCTTAAGAAAGTCATGCATATGTAATGTAAATGCGGCATGTGATATGCGAATTCATATGTCAAAATTCAAGACTCAACAAGATGAACATGAGATGGTGCAAGAGGCTTGATATGCAAGATGAAAGAAATATGGATTCACACACGAATTTTAAATAAAGAAAACTTTGGAAGTCAACATACTACAAAACACACAACAACATACTGACTCACACAAACACATAGCTAGAAAAAAAAATGGACAAGTCACAAAAAGAGTGGTTTTAAAGTGTTTGGTCTAAGGGAACTGGGGTAGGGGGAGAAATAAAAACACTCTTAGCTACCAGGGCACTTCTATAGGTAGATTCTGTTAGGGTCGACAGCAGTATCCTAGTGGGGGTAGTGTAATCGAACAAATTCATCCAACTAGGATAGAAGTGGTCTTTCTCATGGTAGGACGAGGCTATAACGGGCAAAATGAATGAATCAGGAATGACACACTCTGCTAAATATAAATCTAAATGAGCGGCTCTAAAATTAGACTCTAAAGCAACAAGAGGAGGCCCATTGCTAAAATTAGGATTAAAAGCTTTCAGAATCAAATCATTTTCTTCCGAACTCATAGCACTATTCTCAATTGAATCAGGATAACTGGGTTCAGGGTTAATTAATTCGTGAGTTAAATCCAGTAGTAAGTTTAGTTGAACCACTTCCGACTCGATGTTATTATCATCACAATTACCCAAAGTCGACTCAGTAGGTGATACAACTAAATCAGGATCTTCCGAATTTAAATTCATCGTGTTCAAAGTCAGATTGGCTTCTTTCGAGATCACATTACTATCATCCAGATATACTTTATCCAAAGAGTTATCCTCGAGGAGACTAGGATCGGAGTGGGCTAAGGTGTCGACGTTTAAAGGTTCTAACTTTCCTAGTTCAGGATTTAAGTTATGCTGGGAGTCTGATTCAATCACTTATGTTCCATCCTCAAAGAAGTCCTCGTTATACTTAATATCATTAGCATCCACGAAATGGATGCACTTAGTCTTAGATTCAGAGGGCGTTTTCTTGTCAGTGCAATTCTCTATCAAAAGTGCACTTGCAGGGTCAAGGACTGGGGAGGCTGAAGGTTGATTGAGGTGGCTAGAAGTTAGCCCAAATGGGGAGTCATAGGGGCTCAAACCAACAAAAGACCCACTATAGGGTCGGTCACCAAGACTGAGTGAAGACCTACAGGGTGGGGCAGCAACCCTGTCGTTACAAAAGGATGGGTGGTCTCGACCACCGTAATGTCTATGATTTGATCCAACATAAGAGGTAGTGTGGGGCTCTAGAAAGTGGTCCCTGGTCGAGGATCGGTATTTTAAATTAAGATCTCGCCTCATGTCTTTCCAAGTAGGGTACTCACCGCGAGACTCTTTATGATCTTCTAATTTCATCCAAAATTGAAGTGCTCGTCCTTTAAGGTGAGACTTAGCGATGCTAACCTGGTGGGATTCAGGGATATGACATGATTCAAAATAGTCATCTAGTTGTCTAGCCCATTCCCTAAAGTAGTAAGGATCCGAGGAACCATCAAATGTAGGCAGACGATAAGGTGACTCTAAGTGAGGTCTTGGAGGCCTAGGCTCAGGTCTAGGGTGATAAGCTGAGTGGGGCATGTAATTAGAGTGGGAATAGTCAATGGGTTTCTCCGTCATAATTCTAGTCATATTGCCCACTAGGTTAACGATGTCACCTAAACTCTTTTGGAGTCTTATCGGGTCTATTGGGAAGCGTCAAGCGACACTCAAGGATGATTGGGTGTAAGGGACGTCATTTAGACACTAAGTTAGGCTCACTTATACTTACTACAAGGTGCCGAAAATGTTCGGACAGTAGGCTACACTGGTGGGTTAAGTAACCTAGGCACTTAGGAAGGTTGTTAGGTTGAGGACAGCGTCTAAACACTTAAGAAACTAACCTAAAAGTCCACTAAATGAGTGCAGGAGTGCTGTGGACAGCAACCTACAGCAGCTGGGAGAACAGGACAGCAAACTAAAGTGATGGACGACGTTATCTAAGCAATTTAGATGGACTCTAGGGTGTGGACAGCAAGTTATCACAAGTTTAATGTCACCTAAAGGCCACTAAAAGGTGCAGCAAATTTCTGGACAGCAAGGCTCAGTCATTGCCTAAATTGTCTAGGTGTATGGAAGGTTCCGAGGGAGTGGACAGCACCCAAACGAAGACTAAAAGTTCACTAAACGATGGTTACACGCTGTTGGAACAGTGAGTACAGCAGTCAAAATTCAAAGTTTAGTTGTCCTATGCATTTAGAAAGGCTACAAATTCAATGGCAGCAATATGACACAAGTTAGGATGGCTTAAATGCTGATGAAAGTGTGCAGGAAATGCATGGACAGCAGTTAAAACAGTGAGTAAATTGAAACTACGCAATGATATGCATGCAATTTTAAAGCTAGAATGAACGGTTAGACCCTAGGATATTTTTCTAACATGTCATGCATGCTTACCATGCTCTGATACCAAGATGATGTAAAACAAAATCCATGCGAAAGTGATTGGCTTAATGACGTTTGCACGCTTAGTTTTAGAGGCAATAATAGGCAAGATCTTATGCGGAATTGAACGATAAGATAAATATTAAGTGTTACTTAGCTTAGGTTAAACACATGCGAGAGGTTGAGATCATTAAATAGTCAACTAAGTCTTACTTTGCATACATGAGTGGTTTCAACGAGAAATTCCAATACTAACAATAAGATTAGTTGCTATGACAAGATCCCTCACACAACTCTTCCTATTACTAGGTTCTAGCGGCGAATAATTGGCATGATCTTCATGAATCCATTAATAACCATAAACGAAAAGTAAACTAGGAAGATAAGAGAGTTTTGAAGAAAAGTTTACCCACAGACAAGAGAGATACGCACTCCTGCAGGATGATTTGAGTGTTGGGGGGCGACTAGGACAGCCACCATCAGCTTCTTCGCACCACCGATTAGCCACGATAAGGTGTGGATCTTCAAGAAAGCAGCAGTTTCTGTTTTGGACAGATTCTGGACATCATTTGGAACCTTCTGGATGAAGCTATGGTGCTAGGAGATTTGTAGAATCAGTGGACAGCAAGTTGTAGAAGAGCGTCCAGCAGTTGGAAGGTTTTAGGAGGCAGGAATTTCAATTTCCCTTGCTGGAATTCTTCCGGATACCATTGGGTAGTAGTCAGGATTTGTGGGCAGCAGTTCCGTCTTCCCAAAACACAATTATGGGTCCTCCACGGGCTGAGGGAGCAAGGCAATCGGTTGAATTTCAGGTTGCAGTCTTAGGAGGAAGAGAGCTCCATGTTGGATTGAGTTTGGAGAAGAGTTAGTGGAAGAAAATTAGGGAGAGGGGCTTTGAAAATTTCGGCCAGCAGCAGGGAATGAGTCAAACTCTTTCCTAGAGAAGTCGGGCCCATCAATTGAAGCCCATTAAGGTGTGGCCGGCGGTTTCAAGAGAGAGGGAGGGGGAATAAATGCTAATCCTGAAATTAAATTCAGAATTTGAGAGGTTTTGGGGGGAAATCAATTTGAAATTTGATTTCAAATTAAATTGTAATCAATGCATTAATTGGGAATTGAATGGGGAATTTTAAAATTCAAAATCCATGAGGGATTTGGAGGGGATTAAATTTGAAATTTGGATTCAAGAGCCTTGAATGCATTAATGGAGCATTAAAGAGAATTTCACCCTCATAGGGCCGGCGGCATTGTGAGAGGGAGAGGAGTGATTAGGGAGAGTAATTTCTTTCCAAATGAGTTTGAAACTTATGGGGGGAAAATAATGAGTCATTCAATTAGATTCCGTTCGAATTTTGAATTCGAAAAACTTCCTTATTTGGAAGTTTGCAAATAAGTAAAGTTTTTGAATTTGAAATTTGAATTTCAAAATTCAATAACTCATGCATTTAATGCGGGACCTCAATCAAGGAGCCATTATGATGATTGACATCTTCATCATGGCTTTGGGGCAAGGTGGTGGCCGGCGGCCATAGGAGGAAGAGGGGCTTGCCGTCGGGTTGGGGTTTCTTGATGGAGCTTGGGTTGTAGTGGAGGAAGCTAGTGGATAAAGCGGTGGATGATTGGATCTCGGGTAGGGCTTGGTGTGAGGAGGAGGAAAACAAGAGTTGGAGAAGAAAATAATAAGATAAAATAAACCACAAGTCGAGGACGCTTCCAACGACTGGCGGGTATTTCTTTTGCCCTTACCTTGGGCTTTCCCTAGAACTCACACAGAGATCTAGGAAAAATTGAACTCACCAAGAGATCAAGAAAATATGAACTCACAAAGAGAACACAAAGAGAAGAATTTCATTTCAATAATCATCATCCCTTTCCAAGAGGAAGGGGAGGGCTTAAATAGCCAAATACATGAGGGAAAATAAAAGACACAATTGCCCCTAGGGCAAACATAAAACAAAGCCCTCAAGTGAGGGTAGAAATGGAAATGTACAAATAACAAATAAAATACATGAAAATAAATAGACACGATCGTAGCCGTTGATCTTCGATGTCCTCATCACAACCATTTTCATTTAACGTGCACAGGTACTTTGCTTCCCCAACCAGTATCATACGGGGATGAACTCCTGTAATTTGCATGCATATTTTTTTTCCTTTTTCATTTACATATTATAAATTTATTTCATGATTCTTTACATATATCTTTGCCGGTATTTTAAATAACATATATACTTTTAAGTTCACTTTCTTTTTTTCTTTTCATGTATTTTAAATTGATATACAACCTTTCATATATATATATATATATATATATATATATATATATATATATATATATATATATATTTTTTTTTTTTCATCATCACATATACATTTGAATTAACATTATCTTGCACATAATAAAATTCAAATATTATTACAACAAATATGCAAAGTATTAAATTTAGAATTTAAATAAAATAATATAATGAAAATTCCATAAATAACTGTAATTATCCACTTTAATTGCTTATGTACTTCAATTTCTTTCAAATATTTCAAATAGTTGATCCTTGAGACAGCCCTGCAACCTAAAGTTACACATCCAATTACATAATTATTACCATCCTTAATTTTCATTAATTTCAAAAAAAAAATTTCCAGATATAATCTTACATCAAATCCATTTTTTGAAGTTGAGATTTACCTCTAGTTTTCTTCTCCCTATTAGACGATCACTTATTATTTCATCAGTTAAATAACTTCAAAATAATAAATTTGAATGTGAAATTATAATTAGACCTTTCCTTCGTTGTTAGAAAATGGAAGAACTTCAAATTCTAAATTCTCTTTTTCTCTTCTTCATATTGCATTTAACTTAAAAATTATAAAAATTATCCTACACTTAATTCACATCAATTGGTGGTAAATTTCTAAAATTTGAACATAAATAAATCTTAAATTCACGTCAATCGACCGATTTTTCGCCCGCTGAAGGAAAAATGGCCCAGTTTAATTGAACTGGCTGAACCGGTGTTTACAATTGGTCATTGGACTTGACGCTCGTACCTTCTTTACTGATCGTTGCCCCTTAGGGTAGGTGCACATGCAATCTCTAGTCTTGGTGCTTACATTAGTTCCCTTGATGATTCAGTCTAGCTCGCCTCTTATCAATTTCTGCTCTACTTCTCATGCTCAATATTCTGCCTCTTCGCTCACTGTGGCTCTAGGTCTTTTATTGACATCCATTCTATCTATTTCATGCAAGGTTCCTTAGGTTCAACCACATTGTGGGATCTCCCTTGCTACGCTTTCATTTCATTTGTTGAGGATGTTAAGGGTGAGAAAAGTCATGGTCCTCTAAACTCCATCTGTTTCCTTAGGTTGGTGGCCTAGTGGTTGAGCTTGACCCCATATCATTCAGTTCCTTTTATGACTTTTGCTCCTAATGATCTTCCTAAAACTAGGGATATGAGAATTCCAGATCTTTTTCTATTCTGTATGATAGTTGCTTTTGTAGCATATAGGAGCTTATGGACAAAATGTTTCGAATTGTATATGCTAAGAGGGGATGAAATAGTAAGAAAATATATCTTCACTCTCCAAAATATTTCAGGGTCTAAGTTAGACAATTTTAATAGGACCCTAAGGGTTTCTCTTCTAGTTGTTGGTTCCATTCACCACCTATTGGCCTTTTCTATGCATTTTATTTATTAATTCCTTTGTTCATCAAACAATATTTTGCTATTACTTTGTGATGCACTCTTTTTATTGAATAATCATTATTAAATCCCAACCTTTCAATCCGACATTAATCCCACAGCTGCAAGCAGCGATCCATGGGAAGCTCATCTCACTATGAGATCTTAATCGGGTGTACATTCATCCCCCATTATTAAGATTAAAAAACTATTGCACATTTGCACACTCCTTGCACAAACTAAATATATTTCATCCTTAATCGAGAGTGATCTTCTAATGCGTTAGGAGGGGTAATTAACTATGAGGGCTTGCGCTCATAGGAAGTAGAACCCAGATCTAAATAAACCCTTACACTACTCTCAAAGGAAATATGGTTAAATTTCAAATTCAATCTACCTTGGGAAAATTGGAACCTTAAGCTTGTAAGAGTGAGGTTTGCACCTAAAATTTCTCCTAGGCGAACACCAGGCAAGTGGAATAGCCGAATAGGTTTGAGACTATTATAACACTCAACAAGTGCTTGTTGTTTGTAGAATTCTACAATATTTAAAACTACATATAATTAAACAATGATTTATAATGTAAAAAATTTCATTTGATCTCAAGCTGGTTTAGTCTAATTTGCATTAGGCTGGAAATCAGCTCAAAAAACTTTGATTTGAACATTTGGCTCATAAGCTTGGCTCAATTGTTTCGATCTGATATTGATCCAATCCAAATTTCAAATCGATTCTTAGCGATCTTCAATTTTTAAGCTAAACTCACAGCTTTAATCTTGATTCGATATTCCTGGGCTCCCTTAGTATATAGCTAAGGGCAAAAGGAAAGTTGCTTTCTTGGGCTAAAAGTGAAGAGCTGGAGGCTTTATTATAAGTCAGTAATTTGTTTGGAAGATTTAGCCACTCTTTGTTCAAATGAATGTCGCCAAGATTATTGTTGTTTTTCATCTTTAGCTTCACGGTATTGGTTTGATAAGTTGAGTATCTTTTGTTGATTCTGTAAGATTGACTATATTTGTTAGTTTTCCATGAAATTTCAAAAAATTTGATATTGCATTCTTTTACATTTCTCAGTTTTGCTCTAGAATTTTGATTGCAAGGGCAAACCCTTCATTTTGAAAAAAGTTCTCAGTACCTCCAAGCATTATTTTCATCTGTTCTCTTTTATTCAAACCTCAATGGAGTCCATGAACTTTATTTAGATCTTTATTGAGGCCTGCAAAAAAAAAATGTTCTTGATTTATCCACAAGTTGATCTATTTGCCTGCACACTCCTTACACTAATCATTAGCTTGAAAATATATAGTTCGTGTCAAATTTTTGTGAGTGTTGCGAAGTTTTCAGTGACGCATGCTTAGTTGAGATCACGAGTATGATCTCGTAATTCACATGATTGAGCTGAATTTTAAATATTTTAATACGTTATGTTGGCTTCCTGCCAAATTTCTTATGTGGTGTTATGGACCAAGGACCAAGCACAGGGATCTAATGCGTTCTTCCATAGAATTGTAAAGCAAAGGCATCACCTAGGCTTTATAAGTAACATACAATTTAGCATTACCCTTCCATTTGAAATCCATTTTTCAAGTCAAAGCAATAGTGGAAGTAAGACCTCTTAAGAATTTTTTTTTTTCAAGATTTGTTTATTACTGTTACTGGTCAAGTTTTTCTTGCTATAGTTATTTTTATATTTTGCTTCAATATTTCATAAAAAACTAGGAGCATTCTGTGGCCAAGTTAATTCTATTTTTGATCTTTGCAGATTACTAGAGTCTACAAGGCAAAAGATCATGTTGAATTTGAGTTCCTTGTAAGCACATTAGCTATTATTATAACATACCGTGTTCAACTGTTATTGTAAATCTTTGTAAATCTGAAGATTCAATGTTCCTTTTTGCCTCGAAGATCTTAATCCATCGTGCTCAATTTGTATTTCCAGCGTTTATTGTTTCTGCTGTCTCACATGGCACTTTGGTCAATGCCATTCTTTTGTTTAGGTGGGGCCCATACCCATTGGTGATGGAACTGGGAAAGAATTAGTAACTGAGTTTGTTACATCGATGAAGACCAACAAGATATTTTACACTGATTCCAATGGCCGTGATTTTATAAAGAGGGTATCTTGCATGATTTCCAATCACTGCGTTAATGCCGCTAGATTTTTTTCCCCATATATTTTGAGCATATTCAAAGTTTGATGGCCTTCATGTTGCTTTATATAGATAATCTCCCGTGTTTTGCTATTTACAGATTCGAGATTACAGAGCAGATTGGGAACTGCATGTGAATCAACCTGTAGCGGGAAATTATTATCCTGTAAGTTTCTATTCGAAACTAGACCTTTATTTGCTAGAAATTTGCAAAGATACCATCACCAATAGCTTGCAGCATTTTGTTACGTACCATGCTACCAGATATGTACATTATCTATAGTTCTCTAGAAATTATATGTGGTCCATCCGTCCATGTAAATTTATTCCAGAAGATTACATAGGGCAACTTTATTTTTTCAGATTAATCTTGGAACCTATATAGAAGATAATAGCACAGAATTATCACTTTTGGTTGACCGATGTATGGGAGGTTCCAGCATTCAGGATGGACAAGTAGAATTGATGCTTCATAGGTACGTTCTCCGCAGTATTTATTTTATTGAAGTAAGAAATTTAGTCTAATTAATTTATGATTACTTTTTTAATATACATGAGTACTCCAGCTTTGCATCATGTGTCTGCGAACTTTATGAAGTTTGAGTGTATTACTTTCAACATATGTTAGCATGATGCATTAGAACCTTGGCCGCATAGCTATAAATGTGGACCTCTTAACCAGTTAATTTGCTTTGAGGGCTTATAAGTATTTTCTAATTTTAATCTAAATAAAAGTCTTCGTGCAAGCCTTGGAGCAATGTCTGAGTTGCCTCTAGTGAATTATGGATGTTTGCAATTGCATGTTAAGGCTAAGGATATCAACCCCTCCCCAGGATCCTTGTTGGCAGAAGCTTCGTGCACTTGATTACACCCTTTATTCTCAATGCATTCATCCACTTCAACCATCCAACTTGAATTATGTTGAGAGCTTGTTGTGTGATAGAAAAGTCCCCTTCAAACTTAAGAGAAAATTCTATAAGATGCTGGAGAGACCTGCAATGCCTTATGGTTCTGAATGTTGGCCATTAAAAGAGAAGAATAATACTAAGTTAGGTGTTGTAGAGATGAGGATGCTTAGGTGGATGAGTGGTTTTACCCTTAAAGATAGGATACGAAATAAGCAGATACGTGAAAAGGTTGGAGTAGCGCCAATGGAAGATAAGATTAGAGAGAGTCACCTTAGATGATTTTGGTCACATAAAACGGCGGCCTTCAATGAAAGTAGAGGTATTAGATTTGACTTATATTAAAAAAGTAGAGGTAGACCTAAAAAGACTTGGTTAAAAAATATTAGAAATGATCTTTCTTTACTAGATTTAAATGAAAATTTGATTTTTAACAGGAGACAATGGAGGAAAAGTTTTCATCTAGCCGACCACACATAGTGGGACAAAGGCTTGATGTTGTTGTTGTTGTACAAAATTGAATACAAGGACTTATAGAGGACTTGCAATGAACTCCATAGCTTGCCTACAAATAATAATGCTACCTTCTAAAAATTTGATTTGAAACAAAACTCTCTTAAAAGAGCCGGGTGTGATTTTTTGAATCCCACAATAATGGTTGTCATTCTTAATATGGATTGTTTATACGGAAAGGCTTTTATTGAACCGAAACCTTTGATGTTTGTTTTGTGAAAGAAAAAGTTGCAATAGCCCATCTAAGCTGGCTTGCAATATCTTTGAAAAAATTTCGGTGTTTTTTAAAAGTAACTTGACTTGCCTTCTTATGTCTATAGGCGATTGCTTCATGATGATGGTAAAGGTGTGGCAGAGGCACTCAACGAAGTAGTTTGTGTGAAGAACGAATGTGCAGGATTATCAGTAAGAAAATTTTCATTATTTATTCCAGATCTTGCTTATAAGTTTCAATATTTATAAATATTAACGTCGTGCACTAATTTCTTAGTACCCACTAGTTTACCCTTTATCTTCTTCCATGCAAGATCTGCATTGATTAAGTAAATAGGATGAAATAATAATTTCTATTTACATCATGACAGACCTTGAGTATCCTTCAATATTAATTTAGTTGATAGAGTTATCTTCTAAGAATTCATACACTGTTTGATGGGTCAGTTATAATCAATTCCACAATAATCAAATGGAAAGAAAGGTGTTTTTTGGATCTAATAGTCTTTCTTTTCATTTCATGTCAATTACTCAAGTGTATTAAGCTCAATCATGTGAACAACTATTTAAAAAGATAATTTTCTCCGGTTCAGAGTGGGAATATTTTATTTACAGTGTCTAACATAAGTTCCGAACAAAGTTGACTAGTTAGTGGATGAAAACCATTTCGTTATATTATTCATCATTTGAAATTTCTACTAGCTATCTTTTAATTGAAACCAATGCAACGAACTTCATAAAACAATTATATGAAAACCATTTCTTTATATTATTCTCTCTGATGAGGACATCGTCAGCAATTTCGACATGTGTGCCATCGGAGACACTGGAGATCGACGGCCACGATCATGAGTTTTATTTATTTTGTCATGTTATTTAGTAATTTATTTTTATTTTGTAGTTTTTCCAATTTTACCCTTATGGGTATTTGGTTTCTATTGTAGCCCAAGGGGCATTTTAGTCTTTGTTTTCGTAGTCATTTTGAGGCCTATATATATGGTCATTTCTTATGTAATGAGGGATGCTTGATTAATAAAAAAATTCTGAGATGTTTGTTCTTCTTTTCTTGCTTGAGAGCTTGAGAGAGAGAATGGAGACCTAGGAGAGGCTCCACCCGAAATACCCAACAGCTCCCGTGGTGAGCTCTTGGCCTTACTTTTATTTTTGTTATTCTCTTCTTCCCCACCAGTTCCCTGCAACCATTCCTATCCAAAATCCCCCAAATCCCGCCGGCATAGAGACCATCTTCCTCCCCTCCCTGCCGCCGGCTGAGCCAACCAACGGCTCAGCCTAACCCGCCTCCCACCCCTGCAGCCTTTCCCCTCAAAATTCCCTCCACCCGTCCACCCAGGAGCCCTCCCCGCCCTTGCTGCCGGCTGAACCAAACCCCGCCCAGCCTATCCAGCCGCCCCCCTCCTCAGCCAGGCCGAACTTCCTCCTTGGCTAATCCCGCCTGCTCCCCTGCATGGAGGAGTTTGAATTCAACCATTAAACCCCCCATTAATTCCTTCCTAATTTGGCTCCTCAAATTAGTAAGCAATTGATTGAGGAGTAATTACCCGAATTCAAATTCAAATTTTCCCTCTTTCGCTTATTTGTAACCCCCAATTCATTGAAATCTGAAATTAAAGTCTCAGATTTTGATTAATTACATGGGGCCCACTCTTTATGAAATTTTCCCATTAATTTCTCCTTGCTTGGCCGGCCCCTTCCACCTAGCTTTTCTCTCTCTACTTGCCACCTAAGCATCCACGTAATACTCCCTTAATTGCCCCCCCCCCTAAATGCCCATTAAATCCTCCATTAATCCATTTGAAATTTGAAATTAATTTCAATTGGGATTTCCCTCCAAATCCACTTAAACCTGAAATTAATTTCAGGTGGGGCTAAATCCTCTGGCTCGTTGACTAAACCCCTATTCCCCTCCAAGCCAAGCTCCTCCTCCCTTGCAACCGCCGGCCTTACCCCTTTCCCTAGGGAAATTCCGCCGACCACCTCTCTCTCGTTCTTTGAGTAGAGAAGCCAAGGAAAGGAGAAGACGACACCTCCCCTCTCCACTTCAATGTTGAATGACGGATCACGACATCCATCTTCCACCAAATCGTTGGATCATCACCGGACAGCCGCCAACCCCACCTACTCCGACTACTTTCCCGTGGACAAAGACTTCCGGCATCTTCTTCCTAGTGGTGATCTCAATTCTAGTTGCAAAATCTTCTCTCGCCAAGCCTAGTGTAGTCGAGTGAATAATCCCCAAGGTGAAATTTCTCGTTATTAAATTTTGGATTGTTGTTTAATAGCTCTTAGCTTTGCTACTATTTTTGATTATCTCCGAGGATTAGCTAATTTACATGTACTCCTTCGCCAAGCGAGTTGAAAACCAAGAATCTTTATTGAATTATCTTGTCTTGACAATAAGCTGTCAAGTGAAATTAAATTGTTTAATTCTTCTTAATTGTCTTAATGAGCTCCTTGCATGTGGTTTCACATCATCTTGGTATCAGAGCATGGCTAGCATGCTTTGCTTGTGCTAGATGCATCCTAGGAGTCTACTTTAGCTTGTCTTTAGTCGTTTGCATGCATAACATCATCTCGATAGTTTTATTTTTCTGTTTTCATTTTGCTGTCCAGAAAAATCTGCACTAAAATTTTCAGTTTACTTGAGCATATCTTTTTGTTTGAGCGCTGCCATCATCCCTATAACATCTATATTTGTCTAGGCCGCTTAGACATTAGATTACACTTGCTGTTCACCTAATTTCTGCACCAATTAGTAACCATTTGGGCTAGATTTAGGACTCTTTCTCTTGCTGTCCACGCTCTACAGTCCACCCAAATAGCTTAGGTGACTTCGTCCTCCACATTAATTTGCTGCTCTATTGTTTCCTGCACCCTTTGGAGCCTGTAGGAGTGTTGTTTTAGAGTGTTTAGGTGCTGTCCACTTCCTAAAACCCTTCCTAAACACTTAGATAACTTTATGCCTTGTTGTAGTTTGCTGTCCACATCTTTCCTGCACACACCTAGTGAAATGTAGGCTAGTTTCTTAGGCGTTTGGGTGCTGTCCTCAACCTAACAACCTCCTAAGTGCCTAGGCTTCTTAACCCACTAGCTTAGTTTGTTGTCCAAACTATCTTCGCACCCTTTAGTGAGTTTAAGTGAGCCTACCTGTTGTCTCAATGATGTCCCTTACACCCAATAATCTTTGAATGTCACTTGACGCTTCCCAATGGACCCGATAAGACTCCAAAAGAGTTTAGATGACATCGTTAATCTAGTGGGCAATATGACTAGACTTATGACGGAGAAATCCGTTGACTATCCCCACTCGAATTATGTGTCCCACTCTGCTTTTCAACCTAGACCCCCGAGCTTAAGCCTCAACGACCTCACTTAGAGTCACCTTGTCGTCTGCCTACCTTTGATGGTTCCTCGGATCCTTACTACTTTAGGGAATGGGCGAGACAACTAGATGACTATTTTGAATCATGTCATATCCCTGAATCCCACCAGGTTAGCATCGCTAGGTCTCACCTTAAAGGTCGAGCTTTTCAATTTTGGATGAAATTGGAAGATCATAAAGAGTCCTGTGGTGAGTACCCTACTTGGAAAGACATGAGGCGAGAACTTAATTTAAAATACCGACCCTCTACCAATGACCACCATCTAGAGCTTCATCCTACTTCTTTTGTTGGAACAAACCATGGACATCACTATAGTCAAAACCAACCATCATTTAATAACATTAGGGTTGCTGCCCCACCCTGTAGGTCTTCACCTAACCTTAATGGTCGATCCTCTATTGGGTCTTCTGTTAGACCAATCTCTTATGACTCTCCACTTGGGCCTACTTCTAGCCATCCCCGTCAACCTTTAGCCTCTCCAGTCCTTGACCCTGCAAGTGTACTTTTGATAAAGAAATGCATTAAGAAGAAAACGCCATCTGAACCTAAAACTGAGTGCATCCATTTCGTGGATGCTAATGATATTAAGGATAACAAAGACTTCTTTGAGGATGGAACAAAAGAGATTGAATCAGACTCCCATAATGACTTAAGCCCTGAGCTAGGAAAGCTAGAACCTTTAAACGTCGACACCTTAACCCACCCCGATCCTAGTCTCCTCAAAGCCAAGTCTTTGGACAAAGTATGCCTGGATGATAATTGTGTGATCTCGGAAGAAACCAATCGGACGTCGAACACTTTGAATTTAAATTTGGAAGATCCTGATTTAGTTGTAACACCTACTGAGATGACTCCGGATAATTCTGATAATTCTGATTTAATTTTGGATAATTATGATAATTCTGATTTAATTCTGGATAATTCTGATGGTGACTTAGATAATCTTGAGTTGGAAGTAAATCAATCGAATTCATCACCGAAGTTAAGTGAAATTGAACCCATGGATCTTAGAGTTGCAACCAAACCTGAGTCTCTTTCGGAAGACTGTACTTTGATTCTAAAAGTTTTTAAGCCTGATTTGAACAACGAGCCCCCTCTTATTTCATTAGAGTCTTACCTTGGAGCTGCTCATTTAGATTTATATTTAGCAAAGTGTGTCACTCCCGATTTGACTTACCTCACCGCTCCTTATACCAACTTTAATATTCGACAAAGCGTGAGCCCCATACCGTCTGACAAATCTTTGAGCTATTCTCTTATGGATGTGAGTCAGGACCAATCATCCTATTTTATTTTTGATTCCTACATTTTGCCTATTATATCCTCGCCCTACCATGATAAGGACCATATTTCTCCTAGTTGGATGAGTTTACTGGATGGCACTGTCAACCCTAGGAGACTACCTGCAACTTTAACTCAGACTTCCCATAGAAGTATCCTGGTAGCTAAGAACGTTTTCATTGCTCCCCCTACACCAGTCCCCTTAGACCGAACACTTTAGACCCCTCTTTTTGTGCTCGTCCACCTTTTCTAGCTATGTGTTCGTGTTAGTTAGTATGCTGTGTGTGTGTGTGTTGTAGTATGTTTTCTTCCAAGATATTTCTGTTTAAAACTTTTGTGTGAGCCATGATTCGTGTCGTTTGTCATCCATACCGGTCCTTTTGCATATGCATTTGCATCTCATCTCCAGGAGCTATATAAAGAAATTAAAAGAAGCATTGAACAAAGTAATTCCAATTATAAGCTTATTTCAGATCACAAGAAAAGATTTAAAGAATTCGAGGTTGGAAACTTTGTGATGGTACGGATCCCTCCATGAAGAAGTCGCATGCTAAAAGCGCTGAGCCTTGAAGATAATGTCAAAAATAAATAGTAATGCTTATATGCTGGACCCCCTAAGGGTTAACTTCAATCCTACATTTAATATATAAGATCTCGTAACCTTGAGGGACCCGAGTTGAACCCTAAATTCAAAATAAGTCTTGTGAGAACCCACCAAGTGAGATCCCCCAGCCTACCTCCACTCCCCAATTTTCCCCACTTACCCATAACGGAGAAGATTGAGGCATTAATAGATAATGAGATCATTTCCACCAAGGAAGGAGGTCACCGCAGGAACATAGTTCATTGGACAGGAAATCGGAGACAGAGGACATGTGGATTGATCAGGAGGAGCTCCAGTGAGTGGAACCTGGCTCACTAGAAGTGGTACGGGAGTTCTACCGATGATTACTCGACGGGGTCGAGTTTTCTCCCACCTAGGGAGAATGATGAGGACATCGTCAGCAATTTCGACATGTGTGCCATCGGAGACACTGGAGATCGACGGCCACGATCATGAGTTTTATTTATTTTGTCATGTTATGTAGTAATTTATTTTTATTTTGTAGTTTTTCCAATTTTACCCTTATGGGTATTTGGTTTCTATTGTAGCCTAAGGGGCATTTTAGTCTTTGTTTTCGTAGTCATTTTGAGGCCTATATATATGGTCATTTCTTATGTAATGAGGGATGCTTGATTAATAAAAAAATTCTGAGATGTTTGTTCTTCTTTTCTTGCTTGAGAGCTTGAGAGAGAGAATGGAGACCTAGGAGAGGCTCCACCCGAAATACCCAACAGCTCCCGTGGTGAGCTCTTGGCCTTACTTTTATTTTTGTTATTCTCTTCTTCCCCACCAGTTCCCTGCAACCATTCCTATCCAAAATCCCCCAAATCCCGCCGGCATAGAGACCATCTTCCTCCCCTCCCTGCCGTCGGCTGAGCCAACCAACGGCTCAGCCTAACCCGCCTCCCACCCCTGCAGCCTTTCCCCTCAAAATTCCCTCCACCCGTCCACCCAGGAGCCCTCCCCGCCCTTGCTGCCGGCTGAACCAAACCCCGCCCAGCCTATCCAGCCGCCCCCCTCCTCAGCCAGGCCGAACTTCCTCCTTGGCTAATCCCGCCTGCTCCCCTGCATGGAGGAGTTTGAATTCAACCATTAAACCCCCCATTAATTCCTTCCTAATTTGGCTCCTCAAATTAGTAAGCAATTGATTGAGGAGTAATTACCCGAATTCAAATTCAAATTTTCCCTCTTTCGCTTATTTGTAACCCCCAATTCATTGAAATCTGAAATTAAAGTCTCAGATTTTGATTAATTACATGGGGCCCACTCTTTATGAAATTTTCCCATTAATTTCTCCTTGCTTGGCCGGCCCCTTCCACCTAGCTTTTCTCTCTCTACTTGCCACCTAAGCATCCACGTAATACTCCCTTAATTGCCCCCCCCCCTAAATGCCCATTAAATCCTCCATTAATCCATTTGAAATTTGAAATTAATTTCAATTGGGATTTCCCTCCAAATCCACTTAAACCTGAAATTAATTTCAGGTGGGGCTAAATCCTCTGGCTCGTTGACTAAACCCCTATTCCCCTCCAAGCCAAGCTCCTCCTCCCTTGCAACCGCCGGCCTTACCCCTTTCCCTAGGGAAATTCCGCCGACCACCTCTCTCTCGTTCTTTGAGTAGAGAAGCCAAGGAAAGGAGAAGACGACACCTCCCCTCTCCACTTCAATGTTGAATGACGGATCACGACATCCATCTTCCACCAAATCGTTGGATCATCACCGGACAGCCGCCAACCCCACCTACTCCGACTACTTTCCCGTGGACAAAGACTTCCGGCATCTTCTTCCTAGTGGTGATCTCAATTCTAGTTGCAAAATCTTCTCTCGCCAAGCCTAGTGTAGTCGAGTGAATAATCCCCAAGGTGAAATTTCTCGTTATTAAATTTTGGATTGTTGTTTAATAGCTCTTAGCTTTGCTACTATTTTTGATTATCTCCGAGGATTAGCTAATTTACATGTACTCCTTCGCCAAGCGAGTTGAAAACCAAGAATCTTTATTGAATTATCTTGTCTTGACAATAAGCTGTCAAGTGAAATTAAATTGTTTAATTCTTCTTAATTGTCTTAATGAGCTCCTTGCATGTGGTTTCACATCATCTTGGTATCAGAGCATGGCTAGCATGCTTTGCTTGTGCTAGATGCATCCTAGGAGTCTACTTTAGCTTGTCTTTAGTCGTTTGCATGCATAACATCATCTCGATAGTTTTATTTTTCTGTTTTCATTTTGCTGTCCAGAAAAATCTGCACTAAAATTTTCAGTTTACTTGAGCATATCTTTTTGTTTGAGCGCTGCCATCATCCCTATAACATCTATATTTGTCTAGGCCGCTTAGACATTAGATTACACTTGCTGTTCACCTAATTTCTGCACCAATTAGTAACCATTTGGGCTAGATTTAGGACTCTTTCTCTTGCTGTCCACGCTCTACAGTCCACCCAAATAGCTTAGGTGACTTCGTCCTCCACATTAATTTGCTGCTCTATTGTTTCCTGCACCCTTTGGAGCCTGTAGGAGTGTTGTTTTAGAGTGTTTAGGTGCTGTCCACTTCCTAAAACCCTTCCTAAACACTTAGATAACTTTATGCCTTGTTGTAGTTTGCTGTCCACATCTTTCCTGCACACACCTAGTGAAATGTAGGCTAGTTTCTTAGGCGTTTGGGTGCTGTCCTCAACCTAACAACCTCCTAAGTGCCTAGGCTTCTTAACCCACTAGCTTAGTTTGTTGTCCAAACTATCTTCGCACCCTTTAGTGAGTTTAAGTGAGCCTACCTGTTGTCTCAATGATGTCCCTTACACCCAATAATCTTTGAATGTCACTTGACGCTTCCCAATGGACCCGATAAGACTCCAAAAGAGTTTAGATGACATCGTTAATCTAGTGGGCAATATGACTAGACTTATGACGGAGAAATCCGTTGACTATCCCCACTCGAATTATGTGTCCCACTCTGCTTTTCAACCTAGACCCCCGAGCTTAAGCCTCAACGACCTCACTTAGAGTCACCTTGTCGTCTGCCTACCTTTGATGGTTCCTCGGATCCTTACTACTTTAGGGAATGGGCGAGACAACTAGATGACTATTTTGAATCATGTCATATCCCTGAATCCCACCAGGTTAGCATCGCTAGGTCTCACCTTAAAGGTCGAGCTTTTCAATTTTGGATGAAATTGGAAGATCATAAAGAGTCCTGTGGTGAGTACCCTACTTGGAAAGACATGAGGCGAGAACTTAATTTAAAATACCGACCCTCTACCAATGACCACCATCTAGAGCTTCATCCTACTTCTTTTGTTGGAACAAACCATGGACATCACTATAGTCAAAACCAACCATCATTTAATAACATTAGGGTTGCTGCCCCACCCTGTAGGTCTTCACCTAACCTTAATGGTCGATCCTCTATTGGGTCTTCTGTTAGACCAATCTCTTATGACTCTCCACTTGGGCCTACTTCTAGCCATCCCCGTCAACCTTTAGCCTCTCCAGTCCTTGACCCTGCAAGTGTACTTTTGATAAAGAAATGCATTAAGAAGAAAACGCCATCTGAACCTAAAACTGAGTGCATCCATTTCGTGGATGCTAATGATATTAAGGATAACAAAGACTTCTTTGAGGATGGAACAAAAGAGATTGAATCAGACTCCCATAATGACTTAAGCCCTGAGCTAGGAAAGCTAGAACCTTTAAACGTCGACACCTTAACCCACCCCGATCCTAGTCTCCTCAAAGCCAAGTCTTTGGACAAAGTATGCCTGGATGATAATTGTGTGATCTCGGAAGAAACCAATCGGACGTCGAACACTTTGAATTTAAATTTGGAAGATCCTGATTTAGTTGTAACACCTACTGAGATGACTCCGGATAATTCTGATAATTCTGATTTAATTTTGGATAATTATGATAATTCTGATTTAATTCTGGATAATTCTGATGGTGACTTAGATAATCTTGAGTTGGAAGTAAATCAATCGAATTCATCACCGAAGTTAAGTGAAATTGAACCCATGGATCTTAGAGTTGCAACCAAACCTGAGTCTCTTTCGGAAGACTGTACTTTGATTCTAAAAGTTTTTAAGCCTGATTTGAACAACGAGCCCCCTCTTATTTCATTAGAGTCTTACCTTGGAGCTGCTCATTTAGATTTATATTTAGCAAAGTGTGTCACTCCCGATTTGACTTACCTCACCGCTCCTTATACCAACTTTAATATTCGACAAAGCGTGAGCCCCATACCGTCTGACAAATCTTTGAGCTATTCTCTTATGGATGTGAGTCAGGACCAATCATCCTATTTTATTTTTGATTCCTACATTTTGCCTATTATATCCTCGCCCTACCATGATAAGGACCATATTTCTCCTAGTTGGATGAGTTTACTGGATGGCACTGTCAACCCTAGGAGACTACCTGCAACTTTAACTCAGACTTCCCATAGAAGTATCCTGGTAGCTAAGAACGTTTTCATTGCTCCCCCTACACCAGTCCCCTTAGACCGAACACTTTAGACCCCTCTTTTTGTGCTCGTCCACCTTTTCTAGCTATGTGTTCGTGTTAGTTAGTATGCTGTGTGTGTGTGTGTTGTAGTATGTTTTCTTCCAAGATATTTCTGTTTAAAACTTTTGTGTGAGCCATGATTCGTGTCGTTTGTCATCCATACCGGTCCTTTTGCATATGCATTTGCATCTCATCTCCAGGAGCTATATAAAGAAATTAAAAGAAGCATTGAACAAAGTAATTCCAATTATAAGCTTATTTCAGATCACAAGAAAAGATTTAAAGAATTCGAGGTTGGAAACTTTGTGATGGTACGGATCCCTCCATGAAGAAGTCGCATGCTAAAAGCGCTGAGCCTTGAAGATAATGTCAAAAATAAATAGTAATGCTTATATGCTGGACCCCCTAAGGGTTAACTTCAATCCTACATTTAATATATAAGATCTCGTAACCTTGAGGGACCCGAGTTGAACCCTAAATTCAAAATAAGTCTTGTGAGAACCCACCAAGTGAGATCCCCCAGCCTACCTCCACTCCCCAATTTTCCCCACTTACCCATAACGGAGAAGATTGAGGCATTAATAGATAATGAGATCATTTCCACCAAGGAAGGAGGTCACCGCAGGAACATAGTTCATTGGACAGGAAATCGGAGACAGAGGACATGTGGATTGATCAGGAGGAGCTCCAGTGAGTGGAACCTGGCTCACTAGAAGTGGTACGGGAGTTCTACCGATGATTACTCGACGGGGTCGAGTTTTCTCCCACCTAGGGAGAATGATGAGGACATCGTCAGCAATTTCGACATGTGTGCCATCGGAGACACTGGAGATCGACGGCCACGATCATGAGTTTTATTTATTTTGTCATGTTATGTAGTAATTTATTTTTATTTTGTAGTTTTTCCAATTTTACCCTTATGGGTATTTGGTTTCTATTGTAGCCTAAGGGGCATTTTAGTCTTTGTTTTCGTAGTCATTTTGAGGCCTATATATATGGTCATTTCTTATGTAATGAGGGATGCTTGATTAATAAAAAAATTCTGAGATGTTTGTTCTTCTTTTCTTGCTTGAGAGCTTGAGAGAGAGAATGGAGACCTAGGAGAGGCTCCACCCGAAATACCCAACAGCTCCCGTGGTGAGCTCTTGGCCTTACTTTTATTTTTGTTATTCTCTTCTTCCCCACCAGTTCCCTGCAACCATTCCTATCCAAAATCCCCCAAATCCCGCCGGCATAGAGACCATCTTCCTCCCCTCCCTGCCGTCGGCTGAGCCAACCAACGGCTCAGCCTAACCCGCCTCCCACCCCTGCAGCCTTTCCCCTCAAAATTCCCTCCACCCGTCCACCCAGGAGCCCTCCCCGCCCTTGCTGCCGGCTGAACCAAACCCCGCCCAGCCTATCCAGCCGCCCCCCTCCTCAGCCAGGCCGAACTTCCTCCTTGGCTAATCCCGCCGGCTCCCCTGCATGGAGGAGTTTGAATTCAACCATTAAACCCCCCATTAATTCCTTCCTAATTTGGCTCCTCAAATTAGTAAGCAATTGATTGAGGAGTAATTATCCGAATTCAAATTCAAATTTTCCCTCTTTCGCTTATTTGTAACCCCCAATTCATTGAAATCTGAAATTAAAGTCTCAGATTTTGATTAATTACATGGGGCCCACTCTTTATGAAATTTTCCCATTAATTTCTCCTTGCTTGGCCGGCCCCTTCCACCTAGCTTTTCTCTCTCTACTTGCCACCTAAGCATCCACGTAATACTCCCTTAATTGCCCCCCCCCCCCTAAATGCCCATTAAATCCTCCATTAATCCATTTGAAATTTGAAATTAATTTCAATTGGGATTTCCCTCCAAATCCACTTAAACCTGAAATTAATTTCAGGTGGGGCTAAATCCTCTGGCTCCTTGACTAAACCCCTATTCCCCTCCAAGCCAAGCTCCTCCTCCCTTGCAACCGCCGGCCTTACCCCTTTCCCTAGGGAAATTCCGCCGACCACCTCTCTCTCGTTCTTTGAGTAGAGAAGCCAAGGAAAGGAGAAGACGACACCTCCCCTCTCCACTTCAATGTTGAATGACGGATCACGACATCCATCTTCCACCAAATCGTTGGATCATCACCGGACAGCCGCCAACCCCACCTACTCCGACTACTTTCCCGTGGACAAAGACTTCCGGCATCTTCTTCCTAGTGGTGATCTCAATTCTAGTTGCAAAATCTTCTCTCGCCAAGCCTAGTGTAGTCGAGTGAATAATCCCCAAGGTGAAATTTCTCGTTATTAAATTTTGGATTGTTGTTTAATAGCTCTTAGCTTTGCTACTATTTTTGATTATCTCCGAGGATTAGCTAATTTACATGTACTCCTTCGCCAAGCGAGTTGAAAACCAAGAATCTTTATTGAATTATCTTGTCTTGACAATAAGCTGTCAAGTGAAATTAAATTGTTTAATTCTTCTTAATTGTCTTAATGAGCTCCTTGCATGTGGTTTCACATCACTCTCTTATCCTCCTCTGCCACAGGCATTGAAGATGTAACCAATACCACAGGATCCCCCTCTCCGATCATCTTTCTCCCTGTAATTAACTTAAAATTTATTGCTTCACGCTTCACAGATTAAAAAACTCTTAAGCCATGGTCCTTGAATCTCCATAGAACCTCATTGCTTATGCAATCCTCCATTGTACACATCATTTGGTTATGCACACTATATATTTGTTATTTTATAGTTGATAGTTAAATAGTTGGACTGAGCTCGGCTCATGAGCCATTCATGGAGCCGAGCCCAAGCCGGCTTTATGGGTTGACTTGACTTACTTACACCCCTAGTTGGAGAAGCTCTTGCCAATTCTTTTTTTTTTCTCTCTCTTTTTTATCAATTATTTTTAGGATCAACAATTTCATGGTTACTCCAAATTCTTAATAATCTTGTATATATATATATATATATATATATATATATCCATTTAAATTTGTGCACTTATCACTCAAGCGAATATATGAACTGCAATGTGAACAAATTTAAGGCATACATTACCCTACAACAGGTTCAGGGAAAATTTTATCTTAGAATTGATCCATTGGGGGAGGGAGCTAAATGGCGCCGAACTACTGGACAGGAGATATATTCTCCTCTTTTAATTGCATTCTCAGAGCAGGTATTTACTTTCATTCTCTTTAATAGCTTATTTATTTTCTTATAATTGCTTGTAAATTTGTTTTGACCCAGGATGGAGATAATTGGGCGAATTCTCACGTCTCAACCTTCTCCGCAATGGATTCTTCATATAGTTTGCCAAGCAATGTTGCTATGATTACCCTCCAGGTTCTAAGTTGAAGGCCTCATGAATTACATGAACTTTTTGTTTTTTTAATGAAAAGCTATGTATAAAACCTTCTCATTAAAGATCAAAAGAAGGAATTAATCACTAAATATAAGAAATAGAACAAAATAAACAATAAAGGAAAATACAAGCCAAAATAGGATATCAAGAGGACATCAATATGGTAGATCAAGAAACTCCCAACTATTTTTAATTTTAGTGCCTTTTATACCCAGTAGAGTGAGTCCAATAGTGAGCTGAAAATATAATGTTAAATCTAATAGCCTTGTATCGTTCTTCCCTTTTCTTTTTTGAAAATCTGATTGTTCATTTCAATCAGAATATTGCATATAGCCAAACAGGAGTATTACTAAGTATTGAACATAACGCCCAATCCAAAAAATGATTGAACAGTCTTCTCCAAATATTGCAAATCCCACTTCGTTAACGCTGATAAAAAAAATGATTGAAAAGGCTTCCCAAATATTTCATATCACACCAAAGTTAAAGAAAAAATCAGAGTTATTCTCGGATGCAGAATTACACATGCTACAAGGTAATAGAAGAAATGATGTTGAGCTTAAAATGATGGGACTTGCAATAAATTTTGCCAAAAAAACAAATTAAAACCAAAATCCTTACATGATTTTTTTTATGGTTTCCAAACTTATTATCTAAAAATCTTTCTTTTCCTATTCATACTCCTATGCCAGGTTCTCAAGGATGGAACTGTTCTCCTTCGTTTGGCGCACCTCTATGAGGTATTTTTTGTGTTTTTTCCCTTACCAGTGATATTTGTGGACTTTGATTTGTTCTGCTATCTCTACAACTCAGGTTGATAAAATATTGTTTACATTTTTTGAATCCTTTGTTTCGCTGCTCTCTGAAAGGTGGGCGAGGACAAGGACCTCTCTGTAATGGCCACCGTTGATCTTAATAAGATTTTTCCTGGAAAGAAGGTATACGCTGAGCCCAGCTACCATGAAAATAAACAATCCTACTATACACTATAACTAGGGCCTAATTATGTCCTCTGCAAAATTTTATTCTTAGGTCATCAAGATTACTGAGACAAACCTTTCTGCTAATCAAGAGAGATCAGTAATGGAGAAAAAGAGGCTGAAATGGAGAGTGGAAGGGACTTCAAACACCGAGAAATTGGTGAGAGGAGGACCTATTGATCCTTCCAAACTTCTGGTGGAGCTGGGACCAATGGAGATACGCACATTTCTCATCGATTTCAATCATATAACCACCCAACCGGTGAACTCGCACGCAGTTCAGCGATGAAAGTAACTGAGTTTTCCAAATTGCATGGATTTTGGACTATGCGAGAGACAAAAGGTATGACTACTTGGAAATTTAGGCTTCGTTTCGGACAGCTTTCTTATTGTTTTTTTTAGTACCAAAATTTTAATTTTTGTATTAAAAACTTATTTAAAGAAGCATTAAAAAAATCGTCCCAAATGAAACTTTAGTCTTACTTAAGGAAACCAGGCTTGTATTTGAAATAAGTTTGTTCCATTGAAGCTAAAGATAGCAGCATGGAAATAAAATTCTACTGTTAAATGGCTTCAGCTTTTTGTTGAAATATTATGCTTAGTTTTTCCATAAATTCAACTGCAGGTTGAAGTCTTGACAACGGCTATTTGATTTGATCTGTAAAGCCAATCGTTGCATATGGCCTTTGGAAAACAGGATGCATATATGGTATGTGTAGCAGATGATGAGCGAATCTCATCATTTTAGAACTGTAGTTGTCTTTACAATGAACTATGATGCATTATTGATATAAATATTGAGATATGATAATAAAATATAGGAAGATTTACATACATACCATCTAATATTATTCTATTTATATATTTAACATCTAAAATTAATATTACATACATACCACCCATAGTTCATTTTCATATCAAATATTAATATATGAGTGGTAGAAATGAAAATTTTCTAATATTGATGACTGTTGGTTAACAGCCATCTAATTTTAAAATAGAATGCTTATGCCAGTTAAGAGCCCTATTCACAAGAAATTATTAGGTGCGGTCATTCGGATTGGAGGCTAATCGGGCAATCAAGATGTGTCACGTCATTCGATAAACAGAGGTATGCAATAAATATATACAGTAAATTTGTGATGTGTCATATCCTAATTGACCTCTATATAGCGTCTGGTGACGGCTTGTAATAAATTCTCTCTATTCACAATCATCTAAAGGTGGGTCACCAACAAGGATCATTGAATTAATTGGAGGTAGCTTATGTAAATGTTTTTTGGTTTCAGCTTAAAATGTCTCATTTAGTAGGATGAGTGTGACGCCATCTTTTTCTCTCTTCTTAGATTAGTTAGGATAATTTGTTAATATAATTTTTTTTTTACTTAAAATTTTTGTACTGTTTCATTAAGCAACTTAAGTGTATAATGTTTATGAATTATTGAGCTATTTTTTTGACTTTTTCAGGCTATTTATAATAGATTTAGGTAATACAATCTCAACTAGAATCCATCAAGGCTTGCGCAGATGAAATCAATCAATCAATCTAAATATCAAGCATAACCACTGCATTATATAAAAAGGAAAAACAAAATTTATATGAGAAACTGTACAGCAGAGCCTCTATTCATTCATTACAAATGAACCGTCAAATTTCTTCTCTAATGACTTGGTTGGAGGAAAATTAAGTGAGATCATATCATCATAACACGAATTTGGAGCAGGTTTGAACTCATAAGGTCCTCCCTTTGGTCCCCACACCTGTTCAAACACAACAAGTTAAGAAAAGGGGATCAGGAACAAGTCTAATACAGCTGAGATCAATTTTTTCAAAACATTAAAATTCAAATTTGACTTTTTTTTTTTTACATATTTAGATTTCAGATTGTTGTCAATATTCTATTTGATTACTATTTTCTTGATGCTTATCAAAACTTTTATAGTGAGAATGAAACTTTCATAATTAGATTTACTAGTAACATCATCATCTGAGTTGAATTGAAGCAATGGCAGAACAATGTACTCCTGAATTTTATTTTTTGCCCACTACCGATCTTTTTTCACGTAAATTACTCCTCAAAAAATTGAAAAACTTCTTCACCTCCAATTATTTTCATCCGATTATGTTGAACTTTTCTAATACTAATAAATAAGTCTATGAAAAATAATTATGTAAAAAAAATTATTTTTGCAACCTTATATATTATATATATATTTTTTTATAAGTTTGTCACTTGCCCCCTTTGAGAACTAAGGATGATTCCGCCCGTATTTTGAAGGAAAGTCTACTTCTCACTGCTTCAAAAAAATGTTTTTTTTTTCAATAACAAATCTCATTTCCTTTTTTGAATGATAATCAATCACTTCGTAGTATTTTTATATTTAAACATATTTTTCAATTATTCAATATAAAACTCTTAGTATAATAAAGATTATTTGTAATATACCCCCCTCTTATTTTTTGCCCCCAACCAGTCTTTTTTTCACTCAAATTGGCCCTCCAAAATCTGAAAGCCTCTTAGCTTCCCACTATTTTTATCTGATTATATTGAACTTTTCTAACACTAACAAACAAGTCTGTGAAAAACAATTATAATTATATAAAATAAATTATTTTTGCACCCTTATATATTTTTTTATTTTTTTTATAAGTTTGTCACTAGCCCCCCCTTGAGAACTAAGGCTAGTTTCACCCCTATTTTGAAGGAAAGTTTACTTTTCACTGCTTTAAAAAAAATGTTTTTTTTTTTTCAATTACAAATATCATTTCCTTTTACGAATGTCTATTTTTTATATTTAAACATGATTTTCAACTATTTAATATAAGATTAAACCCAATACTCTCATACACCTAAACATCTTTTTATCACAAAAAAAAAAAAATGGAAAGAAAAGATTCACCTGATTCCCTTCTTCATCGTAGCCTCGATCCCATGTATGCACTTCACCATTTTTGTGAATAATGAGCTCCGATGTGCAATAGGATGCCCCATTCTTTCGTTAAAACAAGCAAATTTAGATGATTAGGGTTTAGGACTATTGGACCACAAGGACAAATAAAAGAGGATGAAGAAAGAAATAATACCCAGGAGTTTGGAAAGCCTCCAGTGCTTGTTGAACCCTCATATAAGCAACGCTTGCCACGCTCACAGCGAGAGAGATTTATTGTTGTTAGATGCTCTGCAATGTCCTGAAACATTTTTGAAATATCAGAAGGTTGAGATTTGAAGTTTTATCACAGTAAAGCTAAGAAAGTGGGGAGAAATAAGCTCATTGGGGCTAAATATGCTTAGGGCTTAGGGGAAACATATATTGAATATGATGGATTTATTAGATTCTATCATTTGGTGCAATAAGGGAAAGGTGGGAAGTAGTTCTCTACCCTATAGATCTAAGAAAAATTCTATATAAATATGTTATAGTATGAAATTTTCCCTTTGAATTCTCCTAGAAATGATTTAATTTCCAAGCAACTAAGGCTTCATTTTGGAGAGTTTTTTAGTATTATTTTTTCGTTGCTTTCAAGAAATTTTTTTACTACAACAACAACATCAAGCCTTTATCCCACTGCGTGGAGTCGGCTACATGAATCTTTTTTCTCCATTGTGTCCTATTAAAGGTCAATTTCTCATTTAAATCTAATAAAGAAAGGTCATTCCTAATATTTTCTAACCAGGTCTTTTTAGGTCTACCTCTACCTTTCTTAACATAAGTCAAATTTAATACCTTTACTCTCCTAACCAGGTCATTGGAAGGCCGCCGTTTTATGTATGTGACCAAACCATCTAAGGTGACTCTCTCTAATCTTATCTTCTACTAGAGCTACTCTAACCTCAAGAAATTTTTTTACTAAAAAATTATTTTGGAAAGCAATAAGAAAGTTATCCCAAATGAAACCTAAGCGAGTCATAAAAATAATTGAAAATTTTTACTATTTTCTAAAACATGTTTATTCCCTATCTACAAGCTATCAAAAAAGTATATAAAGCATATTCATATTTCCTTTGCAAGTATAAAACATGTTGAGGACGAGAAATAAATCTTCAAACAAATGGCATACCTCAATAATTTCATCATCATGAGGCCTCTGGTCCTTTGGACGGTCACAAAAATTTTTGTACTCCTCGGTATCTCTGATAGCATATGAACTCACCTGTTCACCAAATATTTCAAAAAATTAAAAAGCATAATGCTCATCTATAATCAACGGCAACATACCTAGAACATGTATAGCATTCTAGAAAGGTATATATGTGAATTATTTAGGCTTTGTTTGAGACAGCTTTCTTGTAGCTTTTAAGTACGAACTTTTCGAATTAGAAATTTTGCATTAAAAAAACTGCTTTAAAAAGCATTAAAAAAGCTGTCTCAAACAAAGTCTTAGGCTTCGTTTGGGACCGCTTTCTTACTGCTTCTTAAAGCAGCTTTTTAGTACAAAAAATTTAATTCTTGTAATAGGAAGCCGCTTTAAGAAGCGGGAAGAAAACCGTCCCAAACGAGGCCTTAATCTCAATTAGAAATACAACTTAATTTAATATATGAACAACAAAATATATGACCAAAATAAATTTTTGGCGTTTAATTAAAATGCATGTTTTCATTTCAGAAAATAAAATAAATTAACTATGCATGTCAAAGTACTCACCTCCACGTCACACTTTGCCTCCTTTGGGCAAGGCTTGACAATATAGAACCTCTGCAAGAAAAGATGATTACACCCTTATTGCACGATGATTGAAGAAGCAACCAAAAAAAAAAAAAAAAAACGGTAAGGATCACTAAGGAACATATAATATGTTTTGGTATAAAATCATGTAGCCGATCACACGTAGTGGAATAAAGACTTGATATTGTTGCTGTATAAAATCATAACAATCCTATATTTATTTAATGGACTAACTTTGTGAAACCGCTTAAGTAAAAAAAAATTAAACTCTTAAACATCGAGACGCCTTTTGATGTAATTGTTAGAATTTCATTAAAAAAATTAAACTCTTAAACATCACCATTGATTTAAAATGATTTTCAACAGCATTTTGTGGATTTTTTTTTTCTGTTTCACTAAATAATTTCCACGGCTTGAGATAAGTCGATAATTTTTTCATGTAATAGAATATGGTTAACTAACATGCAAACTAATCATTTATGATAGATTGATCAAATTTTGCAATTTTTTCTCTACAATATCTCAATGTGACTTGGCATGAAAAAGACACCTTCTTAGTCTTTTAGTGGGATAATATCTACCACAAGCTAGCAAGCTTAAGGACTAATTTAGCAGTCGTGATCAACTTCACACTAAAAAAATCTAACACTATCGCAATTCCATGTATTTTTATTGGAGTTAATGAAGCCTAAAAAAGTCATCCAATATAAAAAAGGAGATAATAAAATAACCACAAAATAATTAAAAATGTTGAAATAGCAAGAATCATAAAAATGGCACCCTTGTAATAATGGAGATACACAAGGTTGAAGAGCACATACTTGTCGGAAAGGCTTCTGTGGTGTTCTCCAAAATGCCTGTGAATGAGGGAAAGAATGAACAATGATCATTCATAAATTACAAGAAACTTATAGATTAAAACTTCAAATTATCCATACTTGCTCAAAATATAGAACTCTTGAGCCATCTACCATCTCTGTCGCAGGACATGTAAGCATTCTAGGAGAAACAAACGTATTATTAAATAAAGAATGGAACCATGGCCATAAATAGCTTCAAAAATCAATTATAAACAACAGAGATGAAAAAAAAGGAAATTTCTGATATGTTACTGTATTCAGCTGCCATCCATTAAGTTTACCATAATAGATACAAGATTCAAAGTCACAACACAATGGAAATCATTTTCATAGGATGAAACAACTGTTTTTACATATGTTGCAGAATGTGGCAATAAAAATTTCCAACATTTGTGAAAATAATTAATAGATTTCATATGAACCGAGATCAACAAGTCATCTCTAAAGAGGTTCATGTGTTTGTTCATAAGAAGAATTTGTAAAAGAAAACTGTTAACACCAAAACATCGGGAAAGGAAACTTTACCATAAGAGGAACCTATCATTGAAATAAATAGCTAGTTGCTTAGTATTCTTCATCTTAGCTTTGATAAGAACAAGCAACTCAATAAACATTAATAATACAATTTGCGTTATCATTAATTTCTGCCAATTAGGTCAACTAAATACTCCTAATTTTTCATCATGGTAATTATCCATCTCCCAATTATTTTGGGCAAGTTTATGAATAGTCGTCTCTAGTAATTCACATGAGATAAACTTGCACAATTTCTATTCATATTACCTGTCCCTCCACCTTCCTAATCCTTCAAAACTACTTTTTGAATACGTATCATCAGAGTGTATTTTATCCTACATTATATATGTCCAAATCATCTAAATCTATTCTCTACTACTATGGGCATCAAAATTCACCCCCTCTTGAGGAATAATTTGAATCACGAAAGTGATAGAATCTCTAAGGCGGTTGAATGCTAAGTTGCATGGGGTGAGATGGAAAGAATAAAGTAACATGCAAATAGTCAATTAAGGCAAAAAAAGAGCTTGCTTGGCTTGGAATCTTGAAGCACTCAAATAACTCAATCATTGTATAGAACAATACAACGCTTGGGAAGTGCCTGATAGTGATGATAAAATCAATTCCATGGCCTCAATGAAAACTTAATCCAACTCAAATGAAGATGAGCAACTAGAGCCTTAAATCCCAAACAAGGCAGAAGTTGGAAGAGTCCACATGGAACAACCTCAGGGCAATTTAGAGGCTCCTCAATATCTGTAGGATATGCATCCCTCATGCACAAGAGGATATAGCAGATGAAGGGAAGAGCATCCTCGATGAGTCTATGACACATCAAGAAATCTAGGATGAAATCTGCCAACTCAAGTCCCCATTGTAAAAAGGGCCTTACTTGTCTAATCTCATAACATTAAGAGGTTCCCTAGAGAACCCACAAATGAAAGGAATCTTATTCTAAAAGGAGACCCTCCTAGAAGAATCTATAAAGCATTTAAACCATAATTAAAAGAGAGAGAGAAAAAAAAAACATAGTCACATATAGGTATATGCATGCATAAGTTGATAGTTGATACGCACACAAAGAACTCCCTTGCAAGAGAAAGAAGCAAAGAAAAAAACTTTAGCTCCTAAAAAGAAATACATAACTTGCCTGCTCTCTCTCTCTCTCTCTCTCTCATCTACTCATGTGTCTTTAATTTTTTTCTACTCAAATTAGTACAGCATGTCATTCTAATCCCTAATTTTATCCATTAAGATTTGGGTCCTTGCCCAGACAAACAAAAAATTGGATGTAACCGCGGATAATGTCAGAGGCCCAAAAGCTTAAGTCATAAGATGACCAAGTATATCCGCAAAGCTCAAAAAATCTTGTTGCAACCTCAACGTTTGAATAACAGTCTCCATTCCTCAAGAGCTCTCTAGCATCAATATCTCAATGCAGCCACATAACACCAAAGCATAATCAAAAGACCTAGAAAGCTTAAGTTGGAATAGCAAAGCCTTTAGGCTAAGAAAAGCTCAGAAATGACTTTTAGTCTTAAATGGAACAAAAAGGTTGGACTAGTACAAATTTAAAAATTAATTATATTCACTAAAACATATAAGATTAACCTTTTTTCAGTTAACTAATTCAAATCACCAAGAAAATGAATCCAATAGACAAGCACATAAGAAATCAAAAGGTTCAAGCATCCTGAATTAAACTCATGAGCTTCGATTTCATTATTTCTCTCTTCTTATCAAAACTCATCATAGAAAACACAAGAAAGGCACACGATCAAACAATCCTCCTCCCAATTTTCATTAAAAAGACCTTCCAAAATCTAAAAGGTCAAAAGCCCCAAAGCTTCAACTCTAGCCAAATTAATGGTCACTCTGAACCTCGAACAAAACTCCACTTTGAAGCACCAAATAATGGATAGGATAACAGGTACATTGTCGGCTGGAAAGAACTCCTGTTGAAGGTGAAATCCTCCAAGAGCTCGCTTCTACCAATTGAATGAAGATCAAGAACTCACCCTCTACAATATTAATCTTTGTAGAAGGAAATGAATCAAGTGAGTGGTGACAAAAGCATGATAAGAATGCACAAAATAAAAGTAACAAAAGAAAAGTAGAAGGAAATTGGAGGGACAACAAAAAGCAGAAAAGAAAATAGCATCCCCAACCAAAAATATTATGACTTCAGAGCTGGAAGATTCCACTTAATTCAAGAAAAATAAAAAATGAGGAACAAAATGAAATATGTTAATAAGCAGGAAAAATGGATAATATCATAAATGAAAACAATCCGCTATAATAATGAAAAAGAATTTTGTCCAAGGGAAAGATAGATGAGAAATTAATGATTCAAGCTCCTTGATTTTCAAGCCTCCGGCTCCAAATTCCTAAACACTAAGGTATATTGATCTCACTAAGAAATGAAAAAATCTCCTCTTAATGACATAAAAATAAAATTTAACTATCTTATCTTCAAATCTAATATAAATATTCCCCAAGATATCCTCTCTAATTTTGCAACACATTCATCTCATTTTTTTTTTTTCATTTTTTTTTCATGCTTAAGTTGGTCATGCGTGATTGATTTATCATATAATAATGTGAAATCCAAGTATAGTTTCTCTCATCACATTTCAAACTCATATTTGATACCTACCATGAACCCTCTTGTAGCCCATCTTATTAGACAGCTTATTTAAGTCTCTAATAAATTATTCTTTCTTGCTAAAGTATAAATTGGAATGGTTTATCTCTCCCTTCAAAAAATTAGTTTTTCAAACTACCTTCTAAACCAACATGAGCAGCATAAGAATCAATCACATTTATGATGTCCTCACTAATAATTAACATAAAAACAATCACAATATAACTTATCCTATACACCCCAATAATTTATTCTTTCAACTCTCTAACTATCATGATCATACAAATTTCAATTGTTTATCCAGTCAAGCATACAACTTATAACATTCCCATTGCCTCTGAATTTTCTCCCTCACAATCAATTTCTTACAAGCAAACAATACTTATTCTTTGCCGTAGAATCAACAAAACCACATCAACGAAGCAACAATTCCATCTCATTAAATAGCCTTTAAAAGATCAAGTGCACTGTAACTTGCCCTAAACCCTAAAAATATGGAATGTACAGAGTGCAAGTAAGAAACGCACCTCAGATTAAAATAGTTGTCAGGGTCCCTGCAAGCCTGCTCCCGGGAGAACTTCAGGGCCAATCAACCAAAAGAGAAAAATATGAACACAATCAAAATCAAATCTATTATCAAACTTGGAATCTAGAAGCAAAACTTTGTATTTACTTTCTCGCCAGAAATCTCTCGAGCAACCGCTCGGGCGTGGTCCCATCTAGTCGTGGACCTTCTCAGCCTCCTCAAGAGTAGCACTCCGCCGAAGAGCACGAGCGCCTTGAGCACGAGACCTCGGGCTCGGCCCCCGCCTCTGCCGGTATCCGAGCCAGTCCCCATCCAGCCACGAGAAACCTAACAATGTTGAAGTTAATGCAAAACCATCGCAAATCATTTCAAAAAACAACATGGAATTTGTACCATATGACGAAGAAAAAGGATTGAATCGCAAAAAGAATAGAAGAAAATAAGACAATTTTTTTCTTTGCAACTCAACAACTAATCAAAGCAAACCTCAGAACTGTGCGCTGAACGAGAAAGATCGGAACTGGAACGAGAGGAGTTTGATCCCTTCTTCTTCTCAGCTGAGCTTGCGGCCTTCGTCGAGCGAGTCTAAAGACGTGTAATCTCTCTCTTGGTACTCCAGTAGGATTTTAAGGGTCTTTTGGAGAGAAATTATTACATCCCTGTTTATATACTGTATGTATATCATTTATATAAAGTTAGTATATAATTTATACTCAATTTGCATATAAGTTTTCTTTTTTGGGAAAAAAATTTGTATATAAGTTGATATGGCCTATTTTGATTAGAGTTGGAACGTAAGCTACATTCGGATTCTGTACGCAATAATTTTATTTTTTACGTAGTTTTTTAATTCAAAAATTTATAATTTAAAAAATTTTATAGTGAAAAGCTGTTTTAGAAAGTAATAAAAATGTTGTCCAAAAAAAAGAAAAATTATTATGGGTCATCCGATAGTCTAGAGGCTAATTAGGATGTGTCACATCACCCAGTACATAACACCGCCACACAGCAAAAAAGTAACATGACGCATCCTGATTCGCTTCCATACAACGTCCAGTGATTGCACAAAATAATTTATCCCTAAATGAAGCCTAAAACTCCAATCGAAAATATACCTTTTTTTTCAAGTTACTCTAATAAGTAATTTTTTGGCACAAAATTTTATTTAAAGCGAAAATATACCTTTTTTTTCAAGTTACTCTAATAAGTAATTTTTTGGCACAAAATTTTATTTAAAGCGTTGAGAGGTCAAATAAAAATTGTGATTACAATCTGAAAAATAAAATAATAAGAAAGTTATCTCAAATGAAGTCTAACTCAACAAAAAATTATGTAAATATTAAAAATTTAAATTATTTGAAAAATATTTATTAAACTTTGATCAATTCTATAAATATGTTTGATAATGCAACCAAAATTTTTGATAAATGAGTCAAGCATAGCGTGCATTCAAGTTGACTTGTGCTTGGGAGGGGTTTAATATGTTAGTAAATAACCTATGCAAAATTAACTATATTTTTTCTTACAAAAATAAGGGCTTACATGCACATCTTAAAATTTATTTTATAAAATTTTAATTATAATAATTTAATCATGCTAATTATATTTATATCATAACTTATTATTAATTAATTATTAAACAAATGAAACAAATAAAAAAAACTATTTTAGGAGATAGCCGTTATTATTCTCTGGCATTGCTTGACTATTTCTACAATTCTCTTCACTTTAGTTTTTATTTATGACTCTTAGGCACCGTTTGAGACAACTTTCTTATTACTTTCTAAAATTATTTTTTTGTACAAAAAAGTTTTGAAATCAATGAAAAAGTAGTTGTCCAAAATGAAGTCTTAGGCCTATCTAAGGTTTGTTGCTGCTCATCCCAATTTTTTCGTTTGTTGC
Organism: Dendrobium nobile; assembly: GCA_022539455.1. Lineage (NCBI taxonomy): Eukaryota > Viridiplantae > Streptophyta > Magnoliopsida > Asparagales > Orchidaceae > Dendrobium > Dendrobium nobile. Next base: position 2,916,751 of record CM039735.1, on the reverse strand, counting down.
TTTGATTTCCTAGAAAATGGGGGTTTAGATCTACTTTTTGTTAGGTACAACTATAGATATATGACAAATATGTGTATATTTCTAACTTTGGAGAGTAACATTTTAATCATTTTAGCTAAAATCCTCGAAGCTTTTCATCGAACGGCCTATGTTTATTCCTTTAATCATAAGTCATTCTTTCAACATGTAAATGCCTTGATGACCTTAGAATTGAGTGATTTTAGTCTCGTTAAATTCCTTTTTTGAACCACTTATTTTGATTATAAACAGGGAAAATTTTGAGATTATTCGATCAATTAATTAACATCTCAAAAATTTCAATCACTTTTTAAGTGCTTGGTTTATACTCATCTACACTCAATTAAAACAATTCTAGCACCTTTAAGTTCATCTTATCAAAATATTTGGTTTCAGAATGATTATAATTTTGCTAAAAATATAATTTATTCGCTCTTAAATTTAATCATGAAATATACTAATTTCACTATTGCTTCTAAATCCATTCCTTATTGATGAATTTTTTGATGACATATCAAATATAATATTATAAGATCATGTCCATTGTATGTCGATTATATTATATTAACATCTTATTCATACTGAAATATTTGTTGATATCGATTGCTAGAAATCAAATTAAAAATTGTAATTGTTTTTTCCTCAAAAATAACAAAATAAATAAACTATTATATGATAATAATAATAATAATTTGTGAAAATATTCTAATATAAATAATATGATATCAAAATTTTGTAAATCAACAGAAGGTTAATAGAGATAAAAGATCATTAAATGCAAGCCTAGGAATATAGTTCCTTATTGCAAAATAAAATAATTATTTTTTATGGCATATTACACACAAAGATAGGCATACAATGGCCATCATAGGCCAAAATTATTTCAAATTACTAAAAATAGACACATAAGAACAGGCAATGAAAGGAATATAACTTAGGCATCTGCAGCTTGCTTTGCTAGGAAGTGGAGTTTACACTGCTCAGCTGTGTCATCAGGGCTGGTTACTGTATACAAAGTGTATGAAATCAATATTAACAATATATATTGTCAGGAGGAAAAAAATTCCTGAATAATCTGATCTACAAAATATTCAAGAAAGAAACAAATTGTTAATATCAAAACTACAGAGTATGTATAAATTTCTTAGGAGCTTCAAGCTCTCCTTAATTTCAAGTCAATGTCCATTTCATGTGGAGAATGGTTGTCTAATATAAATTTTACAAGCTACATAGGCAAAATCCTAAAACACTTCGTTGGATAGCATGTTTTGATTCATTTGATCTTACATAGTTCTTTTAGCACTTCGAAAATTTAACAACTTCGAAATTGAGTGATTTTGGGCTTGGTAGATACCCATGTTGAGATGCTCGTTCTGAATATAAGTATATCTAAATCAAATATCATTTGGTCATTCAATTAAACTTTTGGAGTTTTCAACTACACTTTTAAGTGTTTGATTTGAACTCATTTGTACTCTGATATGATTAATTTTGTTGTCGTTAGGTTCATCTCGTAAGCTTTCAGTTGGGCTATAAATTTGCTAAAATTGGAGTTCGAATGATCTTGAATTTAATTCAATAAATTTTCAATTCAACAAGTTATATATTAAAGAAGGAGCCTATACCTGTATGGCCCACTGTCCTTTCAGACTCGTAGATCTCAAAATCATTTCCGCCCTGCAAAAGGGAAGAAACCTTTTAGCCATCAACAATTTAAAATACTCGTAATATATGATGATAAACTAGATCTCATGTCATTGAGCGGCCATGAGAACAAATGCAAACAATGGTAAGAACAGCTACAAAATTACAATTACAACACTCTTAAATCATCTTCTCGAGGAGAGATTATTCTATGCGGACATCGAACGCATTTCACCATCCGGAGACCAACCAGAATACCTCACGTCAGCGTTACCGAGCAGGAGGTGATGTGATGTATTCTGGTTGATCTCCGGACAACATTCGGCGTCCACACAGAATAATTTCACGCTTCTCGAGAAATGGTATGAAGAAAGAGAGTTCCAATTTTGTAATATATAAACTCAACATTCTAAAGCTCAAGGGCATTGTATGTGGAGAAAGAAATTTAATCCACTTAATGTGTTGCCAAGTTAACATAATTAAAGGTGAAACTCATGATTAATTGCGGTATGGTTTGACATTGTCTTCGTATTTATGATATCTACCGGGAATAAAGTTTTAAACCTTGTATTTCACAATTAAAATGGAAATGGAAGTAGAGAAGCATCGAAAGAAGTATGGAAGGAGTTTTCATTTTAAGATAGTATAAAAGATAATGATGAACAATCAGCATCCAACCACTCATGTAAAGCTGGAAACACTTGATTGTTTATAGCCCACTCCTGAAGAATTAAACTATGAAGTTCTGAAAACATAACAAGTCGACAATAACAATCGTACATGAAAGAAAATGGCTACATTTGAATGATCACCGCAAAGGTCTTACATAGTTATTGAGAAAAGAAGTAATAAATGACATATTGCTCTTATCTGACTACACGTATCGTATGTCAACGGCTAGAAATCCATGAGATTGAAGCTTTCAGGTTCTCTAAGAATATCAAGCAGACTGAAAAATTACATTGGTGAATGATGTTACCTTGTAAGTCTTGTCACCAAAAAAGTGGATTTCAGGGAAATCTTCAAGGTACCGTAAACAGTAGGTCTTATCCCAGCCTTGGGGGAATACCTGTAAGATAAATAAAGTTTAAGGAGGTCGTTCAATGACTTTGTTCCAAATCAGGAGGTACAATAAACCTACATCAAAACTTATCTGTCCCCCAACAGAAAAAGTGAGATTCAAATGTTTAAACTTTTCACGAAGTACCGAGACCATTTTTGACCGGATGTTGTGAACCTGAAGACAATTATATTAAAGAATCAAACCATCACAAAAATCTTATTGTCAAGTAAAGTAGCTGTAATCTCAAGAGTTGCATACTTTATCATACTTCTCAAACTCATCACGTTCCTCTTGGCTACAATTGCGCCCTATTGGAGAAACATTCAGCATTCCACTTCTGAACTCTATGAATGTTCCCCTATAACTCAAGAATAAGGTATCTGATAAAGATCGGTAAATATGATATTATTTGAAGGGTGAGGTTTTCACCAACCTTTTGATTGGGATATCCAGGTCAGCAATATAATGGAGCGTGAAATTAATCAATTCCTGCATTAATGCATTGATTGGGAAGAACTTCAATATAGGGCATTTCAGGCTAATTTTGCGCCATTACAATTACCATCTAATCTTTACTAAATGGCCAAAGTGGGAAAGAATGTATGAGACCTTGAGTTTTTCTTCACCGAGAAAAGATTTGAAGTTCTGCATGAAAAAATATATATGACCTCATGTAAATAAAAGCAAAACATTTGAAGCATAAAAGAAATACTTGCACAGTAAGAAAAGTGATATACAACAAAAAGTATTCTTTCAAGCCAAATGCAGCAACAGAAAGTGAGGGATAAAACAATTTTCGCTGCCACTGATATTTTTTCCTCTAATAACAAGAACCACGGGAAATAATAATATAGCGTGTACAATATACGATAAAAATTTCTATATTATATGAAATTTCAAATCGGGAGGGGTAATTAACTATAGGGGATTGCGCCTATAGGAAACCAGAACTCAGATCATAAAGTCCTCGCAAAATGAGGGCGAAATCTCTAGGTAGTGTCTTATCTACAAACCCATTTGTCTTCCCAAAATTTAACCTGGAATTTAATTCTGTTAAAACTCCCACAAAGAAAAGCAGCGGGCGGAGGCCGGGGCGGAATTTTCGGAGCCCACATACATCTTGCGGCGGCTAGAACTGATTAAACATGCTTCCAGTGGCTTGGTTCATGGATGTTGTTGGTGCTAGGGGCATCGATGGTTTGCAAATGAGGCCGGTGTCTTGCATTGGTAGCTTCTCCTCTACGCCGATCTACTTGAATGTCTGTATTGTTATCCTTGTAATGTTCATCAATATTTATGACCCAATCTTCTCGCTTGTTTTGAATTGTAATGGTTTAAGCAAAGGTTATGAAAATCGGACCGAACGTTGAATCGAAAAAAAAAAAAAAGATAAATAATTAATGAGAGGTTTGATATTCAACAGCTCGACTAGGGTTGAACTGAATGACGTAATGAATATTATAATTATTTAAATAAAAAATAAATGATATAATAATGATAGAATAAATACATAATGATATAAATTTGTGGCTAAAAATAAATTTAGTTTATATATAAACTTATAAATTTAATATAAATTATTATTAATTTACGTTACATTTAATATAAATTATTATTAATTTATATTATATATTTGAATAAAGGGAAATTTACATACATACCACTTTATACCATCCTATTTACATATCTGACACCTAAAGTTTTAATATTACATACATACCACTCTATATTGTTTTAATATCAAATATGACACTCATATTTTCTTCCTACCACACATATATTTCATTTCTACCACACATATATTTCATTTCTACCACTCATATTTGATATGAAAATGAACTAAGGGTGGTATATATGTAATATTAAAATTTTAGGTGTTAAATATGTAAATAAAATAGTATAGAGTGGTATATATGTAAATCTCCCTTGAATAAATTTTACAACTATAAATAATATGTTAAATTCACATTATAATTTTACATCTATAAATCATTCATATTAGATTACTTACAATTAATAAATAGATAAAATTTAATTTTTAACGATGTATATTTAAAAATTAAAAAAATAAAATAGATAAACAATTAAATATAATTAACCAATAAAATAAATATTATATTTATTCTCATTATTTAAAAAAATAATTAAAAATCTATTTAAAAATATATAATGTATGTGTTTTGAATTAGAAATTTTTAACTAAGTTATTTAGTCCTACATCACTTGGGAACTTTGTTTTATTTTGTTTATATAACTTTTTTTTTATTTTCATGTGTTAAGAGCTTAGATGGGGAGGTGGGACCATATGGGCATGTTGCGTTGGTGCTATGATGATAAATAATTATGACATAAATTTAGGTCTATTGTAAAATTAAAATATATAAAATTTAAATTAATTTATTAATTAATATTTAATTAAATATTTTATATTAAATTCATTTATTTAATTATTTAAATAGGATATCAATTGAACCGGTCGGTTCTTAAAAACATGTACTGATATAATAGTTGGTTAGTTGAATGGCAATTCAAATTGCTTCACGCCGAATTGATGTTGGGCCGGTTTTTAAAGCTGACCGAACTGGCCATATGACAGATCTAGCTGATTGGTCCGGTTTTCAAAATCATGGGTCTAAGCAAATAAATTGTTGCATAACAACATCCGAACAAGATCCCCCTGCCCTCTCCCCCCCCCCACCCCCCCCCCCCCCCCACACACACACACAAAACCCATTTTTTTCCTTTTCTCTTTATTGCTCCATATCATGTCTCCATTCATAATAAACATACAAAAATGTATGACTAATCAGCATCAAAATGAAGGCTTGTGACACATGCCTCCAATAACAATAGTTAACTCAAGAAATCTAGGATTAGCTAGTTGTAAGTATCTATATTGATCTAGCATGCTCCAATGATTGCAATACCCTGACTAAACAAGCTCAAATATAGTCCAATGAGCCTTTCAACTAGCTGAGCCAAAAAGTTGTTGGGAAGTACAAATCAAATGGGAAGCATGATAGAAACAAATACACTCGTAGTCAAACATGTTTCATCCCAAAAGCATAAGCCTATAGAAGCGGGCCAACTACTTGGTATTTCTACAACAATTTATTTTTTCTAACTATCCAATTTTGACTAAGCTCAATTACTCTCACATGTACTAATAATATATACCTTAAATGGGAGCTCTCTACATGAACCATCACTCCTCATACATAAGTTATATAAACACTATCAAGTGTGATGCACTAAGAGAATAATTAATATCATGGTAAAACTATGAGACTCGCTTGCTCTTGAACCTAGCTCAAGTATGATAGAAATAACTAAGATGCAAAAGAGCCATAAGCCGCATGATATACTCAATCCTAGCCAAATCACTGATTTTGATACCACTTAGTGTGGAGCATCAACAAAACAAAGAACTAAAATTGAGCCTAACACAATAATAATAAAACCAATTTTTAATCCAAAAACTTAAAACCAATAGAAGAGGGCTAATCATTTGGTGATGGAGGTTGGTGGTGGTAAGATTTTATGAAAAGGCAATGGCATACGGCGGTAGTACTCTTGAAAAGGATCAATGGTTGGCATTTATCTTGCATTGCTATGTAGATGATAGTGGGGGAAGTAGGATATATTGGGTCGGGTTCAGCTATGGGTTGCCTTTTACCCATCAAGTAATGTAGTAAATCATCTAAAGTTCTATTAACAACTTCTGTTTAAACATCAATCTAAGAATAAAAAGCCCAAGAACATTACCTAACATCTATATATGAAATAATTATTAGCAAAAACATCATGCAATTATATAATTTGTTTGAAAAAATAATTTGGTGATATATGAAGCATCATTTATTTTAGAGGATAAGAATAGTACAATTTTATAAAATTTATCAGCAATAAAAAAAGGCTACCTTGTCCCTTCGGCTTTCCAAGTAACCATAAAATAAAATCCATAGAATTCCAAAGTTCGAAAAGAAGAGCAATATATTTCCCAGAGATTTGTTTAACAATTTTGGTCAACAAGTATGATAGTGTGTGTCACGACCTGACCCGGTTAGCTCGTATATACGAGTTAACCGGGCCAGGTCGTGACAAGAGTGGTATCAGAGCTAAGTTAAGATATGAATCAATACAAGCGCCATTAGGATGATATATGAATCATAGGAAGCATACGTTTATAGGATGTTTGTTTTATGAGTTATTGAATTTAGGTTACTTTCATTGTTTAGGGCTATGGATCAGGAGCGAGATGCCACTGATGGCAGTACTGATGCTATGGATCAGGAGCGTGATGCCACTGATGGCAACACTGAGCAGACTGGAAGGGAAGTTCCAGTTGTTCCAGCTGTAACACCCCCTGGTGGTGTTAGCGGTGTTCCATTTATGATACCGCCTCCTGGTGGGAGTAGCAGTACTAATACGGATGCCTTCACTCAGATGATGATGGCTGTGACACAGTTGATCCAGCGTTCTCAAGAGCAGCCACAGCCTAGTTTTCAAAAGGAGACACCTAAAGAGACTTTAGTGGATAAACATTTGAAGATATTTCAGGACATGCGACCACCACTCTTTACGGGAGCAGGAGAGCCCATAGATGCAGAGAATTGGCTTTTAAGGGTGGAGAAAATTTTGGAGAGCATGCACTGTCCAGCAGATAGAAGGGTGACCCTAGCCACTTTTGCTCTGGATGGCGAAGCAGAAAGATGGTGGAGAGGACTGATGTTAGAAAAGTATAGTGGCCGTGATGCATCTCAGATTCTATGGGAAGACTTTGTTGGAGTCTTTAGAGACTGATTTATGCCTCATTCTGCAAGGAGACAGATGCAGGAGCGTTTCATTAGATTGGTGCAAGGAGATAAGACTGTTATGCAATATGAAGCCGAATTTACCATGTTGTCTCGATATGCACCCCAGATTATTCCAAGTACTGAGGAGAAGTGTCAGAGATTTTTGGTAGGACTTCATGATGCTATTCGTCAGCCACTGATCCCTTTTAGTTTTGATGACTATCCTGATTTGGTTGGAAAAGCAAGAAAGATAGAGATTGACTTTCAGGCTACTCAAAAGAGGAGAGATTTCCTTCAGAAGAAGAGGGGTTTTGAAAAGACCAAGAGTTTTCAGACGCATTCTGGAGGTTCTAGTGTAAAGAAAACTAGAACTGATTTTAGTAGAAGTTCTTCTAGTGCCAGAACTTGTGATAGATGTGGCAGGATGCACAGAGGTGAATGCTTAACGGGCTCCAATGTTTGCTTTTATTGCCATCAGCCTGGGCATATGGCTAGGAACTGCCCAAAGGGCCCTAGGGAGGGGAGGTCTAGTGCTCCACCTCAGCAGAGTGTTGGGAGACAGCCTACAGTTGGTAGACTCAGAGCTCAGGAGTCCACTGCATCGGCTTCAGCACCTAGTCATCCGGTTGTGAGACCTGTTGTGCAACCAAGGGTTTATGCCATTACACAGCAAGAGGCCAAGGAATCTCCTGATGTGATCACAGGTATTATTCATGTCAAGTATTTCCCTAGTAGAGTACTTTTTGATACTGGAGCATCGCATTCATTCATTAGTCAGGAGTTTGTTACGAAGCATGCATTGGATGTTTGCACCATGCCTACTGCATTGTCTGTGCTGTTACCGGATGGGTCTAGGATGAGTGCTACACTTATGTGTTCCACTTTTCTCACTATTTGCGAGAAGAAGTTTGATGTTTTGTTGATAGTTTTACCCCTGTTGGAGTTTGATGTGATCTTAGGAATGGATTGGATGTCAAACCAATTCATTTCCATTGACTGTAATAAGATGGTGGTGAAGATCAAGCTTCTTGGAGGAGAGAAACTTGTTTTCCAAGGCGATCGAGGTGTATCCTCGATGATTATTTCTTCTTTGAAGGCTTGTAGTTTAATTTTGAAAGGGTACCCGAGCTTTCTAGCACATGTAAGGGACACTTCCAAGCAAGTGCCTGAACTGAAGGAGATTGCTGTAGTAAGAGACTTTCCCGAGGTGTTTCCTGAAGTCTTACCAGGAATGCCTCCGGTTAGAGAGATTGATTTCTCAATCGATCTTGTACCTGGTGCTGAGTCTGTTTCAAAAGCACCATATCGTATGGCGGTAAAGGAACTTCAGGAGTTGAAGTCACAATTGCAAGAGCTGTTGGAGAAGGGGTTTATTCGACCGAGCACCTCACTTGGGGAGCACCCGTTCTCTTTGTTAAGAAGAAGGATGGTAGTATGCGGCTTTGTATCAATTACAGGGAGTTGAACAAGCTTACTGTTAAGAATAAGTATCCACTGCCGAGGATAGATGACTTGTTCGATCAGCTAGAAGGAGCTACAGTCTTTTCTAAGATTGATTTAAGGTCTGGTTACTATCAGTTGAGGATTAAGGAGGAAGACATCCCTAAGACAGCGTTTAGCTCAAGGTATGGACACTACGAGTTTACAGTGTTACCTTTCGGGCTAACGAATGCTCCAGCTGCCTTTATGGATTTAATGAATCGGGTCTTTAAACCGATGCTTGATAGTTTTGTCATTGTCTTCATAGATGACATTCTGATTTATTCTTGTAATGAAGAGCTACATGCACGTCATCTTCAGGCAGTGTTACACACTCTAAGAAGCAATGAACTGCATGCCAAATTCTCCAAGTGCGAGTTTTGGCTGAGGAGTGTAGCATTTTTGGGTCATGTGATTAGTGGAGACGGCATTTCTGTGGACCAGCATAAGGTGCAGGTTATAGCTGAGTGGCCTAGACCTACGACAGTGATAGAGGTACGGAGTTTTCTTGGGCTAGCTGGTTACTACAGAAGATTCGTAGAGGGGTTTTCTAAGATTTCTGCACCCTTGAGTAGATTGACTCAGAAGGCAGTTAAGTTTGAGTGGAGCAGTCTATGTGAGGAAGCTTTTCAGGAGTTGAAGACTCGTTTGACGACTGCACCGATTCTTACTATCCCTTCGGGCAGTGATGGTTTTCAGATTTTTAGTGATGCATCTCTAAGGGGTTTAGGATGTGTTCTGATGCAGCATGGGAAGGTAGTTGCTTATGCCTCTAGGCAATTGAAAAATCATGAGAAGAACTACCCAACCCACGATCTAGAGCTTGCCGCTGTAATTTTTGCCTTGAAGATTTGGAGACACTACCTATACGGTGTGCGGTGTGAAGTGTTCACGGATCATCAAAATTTGAAGTATATCTTTTCACAGAAGGAGCTAAATTTAAGGCAGAGAAGATGGATGGAATTGCTAAATGATTATGATTTGGATATTCAATATCATCCAGGAAGAGCAAATACTGTTGCTGATGCTTTAAGTAGGAAGATGCCTGTGAAGGTAAATTGTTTATTGACCCAACAGGAGAAGCTAATTGAGGAAATGGAACGTTTAGAGTTGTCCGTGTTACTTCCTTCAGGGAGTGTATGGTTAGGACAGATGACAGTGCAACCTGATTTGAAGAGTAAGATAGCTGAAGCATTATGGAAAGATTCAGAATTTGTTAAAATCATTCATTTGGTTAAGGCAGGGCATGAGGAGGATTTTACTATGGATGATGAAGATCTTTTACTGTATAAGGGCAAGGTTTGTGTGCCTAATGTTGATGATTTGAGGAAGGATGTTCTTTATGAAGCTCATCATTCTTGTTATACCATTCATCCTGGTAGTAACAAGATGTATCAAGACCTCAAAGATTCTTTTTGGTGGCCTGGAATGAAGAGGAGTGTAGCTGACTATGTCTCCAAGTGTTCCACTTGTCAGTTGGTCAAAGCTGAACATCAAAGACCAAGTGGATTACTTCAGCCCCTACCTATTCCAGAGTGGAAATGGGATGATATTGCTATGGATTTTGTTTCAGGTTTACCCAGATCTCGACAGGGTCGTGATGCTATTTGGGTTATCGTTGATAGGCTTACCAAGTCTGCCCACTTTTTGCCTATCCGATTGAGTGATTCAGTTGAGAAGCTTGCAGTGCTGTATGTGGCTGAAATTGTACGTTTACACGGTGTGCCTAAATCCATAGTGTCTGATCGAGATGGTAGATTTACTTCTAGACTTTGGAAGAAAGTCCAAGAGGCTATGGGCACAAGGTTGAAGTTTAGTACAACTTTCCATCCTCAGACTGATGGGCAATCAGAGCGGACTATTCAAACCCTTGAAGATTTACTGAGACTGTGTGTTATTGATTTTGGTGGAGGTTGGGAATCTCATGTTCCTTTAATAGAGTTTGCTTATAATAATAGCTTTCAAGCCAGCATAGGAATGGCTCCTTATGAAGCACTTTATGGAAGGAAATGTAGGACACCTTTATGTTGGGCAGAAACTGGTGAGAGGAAGGTGATTGGCTCAGATTTGGTTGATGATGCTACAACCAAGATCAGAATTATTAAGGAAAGATTGCAAGCAGTACAGGACAGGCAGAAGAAGTACTATGATGCTAAGCACCGTTTTGTGGAATTCAGCGTAGGAGATTTTGTTTTCATTAAGATCAGGCCAATGAAAGGTGTACTTCGTTTTGGCAAAGTTGGTAAGCTTAGTCCCCGCTTCATTGGTCCTTTTGAGATAGTAGAAAGGGTAGGGAAAGTGGCCTACAGATTGGCTTTACCCGCTACATACGCTGTCCACAATGTTTTTCATGTTTCTTCTTTAAGGAAGTTCATATCAGATGATCCTTCTAAAATCATAACTGAAGATGTGGAGATTCAGCCAGATCTTACTTATGTTGAGGAACCAGATCGTATTTTAGAGTTCAGTGTGAGACAACTCAGGAGCAAAGAAATACCATTTGTTAAGGTCCTATGGAAACATGGATTGGAGAAGAATGCTACTTGGGAGAAGGAATCAGAAATGAGGAAATGCTATCCTCATCTCTTTGAATAAGGTATGTTCGTTCTTCTTTTCTTTTCAATTTCGTGGACGAAATTTTATTAGGAGGAGAGAATTGTAAAACCCGAAATTCGTCAATTGAGTGCGTTGCACGCTTATCGATGCGCCGCGACGAACTTAAGTGAAATTTCGATGTCGTCGGAATTCGACGAAATAAATTTCATTAGATTCGTCTCGAAATTTTGAGCAAAATGATATAAAGAACTTATACCTAATTTCGCTCGGTTTGGAAGATATAAATTGCCGAAGCTAGTTTAAGTAAACTTTTCCTACATTTCCTATTTTGCCCTTTTAAGTCTTAAAGAAAAGGTTAGAGTTAAGGGCACATGCGTCAATTGGCACCTAAATCCTTTTCTAAAATCCTCACATGCTTAAGGGACCGATTCATTCGGTCCCTTGTTCATTTTTTCGGCCGAACCGAAGGAGAGGGCGACGGGAGAGAGGGAGAATCGGCGGGAGCTCCTTCCAAGCCGGCGATTCCGGCGAGATTCCGGCGAGATTCCTTAGGAAAAACGTGGGGAAAGCCTTGGGGTAAGTGTTTCTTCAATTATATGAAAGATTTCATGAGATTTTTGTATACAAAATTTCTAGGGTTTGATAATTTTTGGGTTTTCTTTAGGAAATCTTTAGGATTTGACTTGATCTATAGTATTCTACCCTTTGTCAAAAGATTTGAGAAAAAGATGGAAATCCGAAAAGTAGGGTTTCTCATTTGTTGAAAAATTTTGAGAGGATTTGATAGAGGAGTGTAAGGCAAGCTTTAGGTAGCAAGATTTTAAATTTTTTGTAGAGAAATTGAATGGAAAATCAATTGGGAATGCCTAGGGTTTTTCCAAACCTAAGTTTTATAGGTTGCATGTGTCCTAACTTAGTTCCTAAGGGCTTAAGGAGGGCTCTAATGTCAAATTGGAGAGAAAAAAATATTTTTCCAAATTTTAATTTAATATAAATCCGAAAATAAATGAATATTATTGATTAAATAAATAAAGGGGAGGTTTTGGCATGCTTAAGGAAAGGAATGGGCAAAAGATGAAAGTCAAAATTTTGGGCATTTTTCTTAATCCGAAAATTTTAGATTAAATGTTTTTATTTACAAAATAAATGAATGTATAAGAGGGTATAAGATGATGTGTAGGGATTTTAGATGTTAAGGATTGAGGCTAATGATCGTTTATCACGTTGCTTTAGGTCTTGAACCGTAGAAGGAGACAAGACTGTTAGTAGGGAGAGCAAAGAAGGTGTAAGGTAAGTGATTCTAATTGCTAAAACAAGTATATCTTTATTGTTCAAAACTTTTATGCTATGTTTAATGTTTACATTTCATACAAGAGTACTTAGAGATATATTTCATGCAATTGTTCCTTAATGTCATGTCATGCAAGGGTATTTAATGATACATTTCATGCAAGTGTTACTTAATGTTAAGCATTGGTACTTATAATGAAAGGTCCAAAATGGTCATTAACCTATCATATGCATTTCTTTGCATTATAAACATGTAACATCGTTTGTGATTGTTGATGACGGAGTATCAAGAGGTTATATACCGCCTTTGAGGCAAGATGGAATTATATGAAATTGCTATGGCCAAAAGAAGAAATGTACCTGATCAGTACGTTCGATACTCCGGGACGGATGTTTATATTATGACATTACAGTTAACCTATGCATCACATGTCATATTTTAGGCAAGTAAATGGCATATCATGTTCAATTTAACATTTAGACACTTATTAACTCATGTGTAGTATATCATTCCACAAAATATGTTCTTTCATAGATATACAAATTTTAGCTATAGTTATCACTTGCTGAGCGTAGCTCATTCCCGAGTTTTGGGAAATTTTCAGGAGAACCTACGCTGAGGTGATGGCTGATCACCCAAGGTTTACTTACAGACGTCGTACTCCGGGTGACAGGTTTTTTTTTTTACTGTCTTGTAGTTGTAGTTTTTGTTTTTGTGATTTTTGGATGGCATACAGAGTAATTGTCAAAAGTTTTGATATAGCCATCTTGTACATTATGTTAGACATATGTGGTGTTATGGATTTGTGTTATCAGAGGCGCTTGTATCTTTCCAATCTAAAGTCTTTTGGCAGAATTAATGACATAGAATACTTAAATGATTTTGTTAACGTCCGACTTCGTTTCCGCCTCGTATATACGAGCTAACCGGGCCAGGTCGTGACAGTGTGACATTATTTTTTCAACATATCTTTCTAAGTGAGAGCCAATAAAATTTTCTTTCCACTAAATGACTTGCCTTATCTTTTTTCTAAGCGTTCAACAATTCCACCTGAATGTAATTCAGAAATCAAAAAGTGCCTCAAAGAAAATCTAAGAATATAAAATTATTTTCCATTATATAAATATCCATTAACCGCAGAAAAAAATGCTCAGTAAGAACAAAGATTTATCATTATGTTAATTGTATATATTATAAAAATAGGACAGAGGGACAGGATGAACAATCTCCTTTAATTCTTTCCAATCTAAAAATTACCAATTCTAAAGAAGATATCACTACAGTAACCATAAATAATGCATCAGCATGCTTGTTTTCAATCTTATGTCTATTCCTAATACTACAACAACAACAACATCAAGCCTTTATCCCACTACGTGGAGTCGGCTGCATGAATCTCATGTCTATTCTTAATCACAAAAGAAAAATCTTGCAAAAAATCAACTCATTTAACATATTTAATGTTTAATTTTCTATGTGTATTAATGAATTTAAGCACATAACGATCAAAATTCAAAATAAAATCAGTATACAACATATAATGTCTCCAATATTTCAAAAACTATAATGACATAAAACTCTTCGTCATAAGTGAAATATTTAATTATTGAGTTTCCACTGAAAAATGTTATATGGAAGTTTTTTTACTAAGCAAACCAACAATTCCTATTTCAGGTGCATCACAAGTAACTACAAAATCTTTAAGGAAATTAAGCAATCTCATAATAGGTGAAGTAGTCATCAAAATTTTAATTTATGAAAAAGATAAATCAACAGTATGGATTCAAGAATCTTCAAAATATCAACGATAGGTCGCATGATGGTGTTAAATATCTTAATAAATCTCCAATAAAATGTAGTAAGTTCATGACAGCTCATAACACTTACAAGGCTTATAAGAGTTGGTCAATCAAGAATTATTTTTATCTTAACAGGATCAAATTGGACCATTGGAGGCGTGTAGAAGAAACAATAAAACCCAAAATATGACTTTTTTTTTGGAGAAAAATTTAGCTTTCTAAAATTGAAATATAATTGTTTTTCCCTTGATGTTGTCAAATGTAAACCCCAAATAGTCAATGTTTTTTTATCAACTATGAAAATCAAAATATTATCAAAATCATCATTATGAGTTTTCAAGGAAAAGGTCCACAAATTCTATTCATCATTCCAATAAATATGGTTGGAGTATTAGGTTTAAAGGGCATAACAAGCCATTCATATAATCTATCTGAAGTTTTAAATATATTTTTTTCATTTATCTCCAAGTCTAATCCTATCTGATTGTAACACTTTTTTAAATCAATTTAGAAATAAAATAGTTAGTCTGAAACTAGATCTAGCACATCATCTAAATTACTTAAAAATCAATACTTGATGGCTATTTTGTTAACACTCCTCTATCCACGCATTATCCAAAATCCACCCTTCTCAAGGATCGGTAAGTTAGGTATAGCACAAAATACTAGGGCTCTCCTAAGTAATCATTTCTAATATAGAAGTCAAATCAGCATGTCATGTTCTGTGGGGTCAACTTAATGGAAGGTATGGAAGTTGAAAACCTAGTATAAAGTCAATGGCATGTTGAATGACTTTTATTTAAAGTAACTAATCAAGAGCAATATCAAAAAGCTCGGTCAGAAGATGATGATGATGATGATGATGATGTCATGACATTCATGGCTGATGTGAGGCACTAATCAAAGATCTTGTAACTATTATGCGCACGTACTAAAGTTGTGTTACATCACTTGGTATTTCTATAAGACTAACACATTTTTTACCTATCTGATCTGGGACAAGACCCAATACTTTCACAGGCCCTAATAAAACCTGCATTATAAAATAAATAGAAGCCTCAAAAGCTCTGGCAACCAAACAGCATATCTTATTGGTTCAACAAGCTTGAGAGCCAAACCATGTCCTATGAGAGCAATACAGGGGAAATTTTTGAAAGGAGCAAAATTGATAAATGTTTTAGGAATAGGAGCATGAAAATAATAAAATTTAAAAAGGAGCAGAAAAGCGAACAGGGATCACGTTTTCTGAAGAAAACGCAAAGCAGGATCGCATTTTATGAAGAAAATGAGATGGAGGATCGCGTTTTCTATAGAAAATGCGGGGCTTTGCATTTTTATTGAAAATGCGAAGCACGTTCGCGTTTTCTTCATCGCCGGACCCCTACACGCGAGAAATCAGGCGGATTTACGCGGACGTGGCTTAGTTTGGGGCGCGGACCCGGCGAGATTGATCACGGGATTGCTTTCCCGTGAATCAATAGTTGGCGCCTTAATAGTTCGTCCGTGGATCAATAGTTGCATGCAGCCAAAGGAAAATTATTTTTTTAATGCTGCATCTTGGCTATAAATAGTGCGGAAATGGAGATTAAAATGCTTGTTTGTTTGAAGTTGAGCTTAAGGGAACGGCTGAGTAAAAGAAGGTTAGTATATAAAATTTTATTAAGATCTTTGAATATGCAAGTTACAAACATTTTTGCACATTTTTAAATTATTTTATATAAGTATCTGCATATTGCTGAAGTTTTTTTAAAAAATTTGTTGAAAATTTGATGTTCAAATATTGTTCAAATATTGTCATGAAAAAATTTGGGAGTATTGTTTAAGCAATAATGTTAGAATTGAAATATTTTTATGTTTATGATTGTAATATTGTTCAAATCTTGTCATGAAAAATTTTTTAAAGCAAATAATAATGTTAGAATTGAAATTTTTTTGTATTTTTATGATTATCGTGCTTTTTTCCCCCTCAAGTATATTTATCGCGAAAATTTTCCCCCTCAAGTTATGATTATCGTGCAATTTATGATTATGTTTCCCCCTCAAGGCATGAAGTGAAATTTTAACTAAATAAATAATTGAGAAAATGAATTTTTTTGTAGAGAGAGAGAGAGAGAGAGAGAATAAGAGTGGGAAGTTGAGTTACATATAAATATTAAACATTAAAATTTTCTATTTGTAAAATACCTATCTAGTTTTTTTGGAAAAAATAATATTCTTATAATTACTAATATTAAATATTAAACTTATATGTTTAGTTTAAAAATAAAAGATTAATCTCATATAATATTAAGAATGAAATATTAACATAATTTAATAAATAATTTTTTAAGATAATAAAAATAAATGGTTTAAAAATAAATATAGATGCAGAGAGGTAGAGAGAGTAAGAGATGAGGAAGAAAAAATTAAATAGATAGAGAGGTTGACAGAGAATAAGATAGGGAGAGAGAGAGAGAGAGAGTAAGAGAGGGAGACATAAGTGATAGATTAAAAATTGTCATAATATGAGATAGAGAATATAGAGGTAGAGAGATACAGAGATTTGGAGATAGATTAAGAGGGGAATAGAGAGTATATTAAAAATATAAATTGGATATGATTTAATATGTAATTATTAAATGAAAATTATTTAAATAAGTATATTAAAATTTTTAAAAATATAATAGAAAAAATAACATTTAGAAAAAAAATAATGTTTAACATAATTAAAAAAAATTGTTGGAGATATTACATATTTGAGATTAAATTATTGAAATATTAAATTCATAATACATAATAAAGGACTTATACATATATTAAAATTTGGTCATAAGAATTAAAACCATATATGTATCATTTAATATTTAATTTAATGTAAAATAGATAAATTAATATTTAAATGAATGATTGAATTAAGTAGAATTTTTGTTTCAAATATTCTGCCTTTGATTACTCAACTTAATAAGAACAAAAATATTGAAACCAAGCATATATTTGTAGAGATATTTAGATAAAAAAACCGCCTCAAACAGATCCTAAATCTAGATCGTAATTACAATTAATTGGGGCAGATTTAAGCAGTGAATTAACTTAAGTTTCCATGGGCCCGAGCCAATACAACCGTATACATCGAAAGACAAAAAATTCTTAATTAAATAATTAAAAATTTTTACTAATCAAACTATAAACCTCAATTTAACCGGGCATTCATCCCACGCACCTTCCTCAAATGGCCACTAAACATTAAAACTTAAATAGTTGTAATTAAGTTATAATTATTGATTAGATGCATCCAACACGCTATCTGGCTTTTAAGGTAAACTAAAATGCAGATGCAGTGGCAAAGTTAGAATAATACACTTCGTTTGACACGGTTTTATATGTGATGTACAAAAATAAAGATCAAATTGACCAAAAAAAAATTCAGTAAAATATTTTGCATTAGATGAAAAATAAATCTATTGTTAATAATTAGAGAAAATATATAGCATGATCTAAGCGGTGCAATTTATTAACAATTAATGGTTTATTTTAAGATATTATTAGAGGGAGATAGATAGGGGTCGAGTTAGGATGTTATTTGAACAATACTCCCAAATTTTTTCATGACAATATTTGAACATCAAATTTTCAACAAATTTTCTAAAAAACTTCAACAATATGCAGATACTTATATAAAATAATTCAAAAATGTGCAAAACTTTTTGTAACTTGCATATTCAAAGATCTTAAAAAAATTTTATATACTAACTTTCTTTTACTCAGCCGTTCCCTTAAGCTCAACTTCAAACAAACAAGTATTTTAATCTCCATTTCCGCTCTATTTATAGCCAAGATGCAGCATTAAAAAAATAATTTTCCTTTGGCTGCATGCAACTATTGATCCACGGATGAACTATTAAGGCGCCAACTATTGATTCACGGGAAAGCAATCCTGTGATCAATCTCGCCGGGTCCGCGCCCCAAACTAAGCCACGTCCGCGTAAATCCGCCTGATTTCTCGCGTGTAGGGGTCCGGCGATGAAGAAAACGCGAACGTGCTTCGCATTTTCAATAAAAACGCAAAGCCCCTTCGCATTTTCTATAGAAAACGCGATCCTCCATCGCATTTTCTTCATAAAATGCGATCCTGCTTTGCGTTTTCTTCAGAAAACGTGATCCCTGTTCGCATTTCTGCTCCTTTTTAAATTTTATTATTTTCATGCTCCTATTCCTAAAACATTTATCAATTTTGCTCCTTTCAAAAATTTCCCAAAGCAGTACACTCATTTTCTTCAAGACTTCAGATGCCGTAGAGCACATGCACAGAAACGCAATAAATGGAATTCTGCTCAAGTTATGTGCTCATAATCACACTCTGATGTGTGTGTTTTCAAGGTGAGAAATTGAAACCTTTGGCACTATATTATCTAAATTTCTTATAAGGAGTAGAAGCTTAAGGCAACATTTAAGATTGTACAAAAGGTAACAATTCTTATATCAACCTAACATTAATAACAAGTAGTGTTACAAAAAAATAATAAAAACAAACATTGCCAATCATTTTTCCAACTTTATCCAACATATACTATCAATATGTGGATGACATGCTTTTTTGTTGGTATTGAATAAAAGATAGTATTCTAGTAAATTCGAGATGTAGGTTTGCTGGGCCAATGAGATACAACATTCTACATTTCTTTTTTATCACAGTAATAGTTGTATCATGGATATACAATGGTCAAATCAAGAACTGAAAGAAAGTTTGTCGAATAGAAACTAGATTCTTGTTTTGTATGACTTCGAAGTTATCAACATAACAATTATGATGAGTTCGAAGTTATCAACATAACAATTATGTTTCGTGTATCACAGTAATCTTTTCTCTAGAAAGTTCACCATAACGCAATTAGTTACCTGTTTGCCAATAAGTTCACCATTTTTGTAAGCAACAAGACCATTTTCAGCAAAGACATAATCATAGTCACTGATAACTGCACAACAAGACGTGTCTTAGACCTAGAATGACAGTATATCAGAAAGATCTACTTCAAAATGTCATAGCTACAGGAAAACACAAATTAAACAAATGAAAATGTCAGGGCTACAGGAAACCACAAATTAAACAAAAATTATGATATCAACTTCAGAATTAAATCAAATAGTCCAAATCAGATAAGTAAATGCTCAGTAAGCACTCAACCATCGTACTCATGAGAGATGATACGTCAGGTTTACAATGGGTTGAATGAACCCTTTCCATATCAAGAAACGATTATATCTCTGACAATATCTGCAGCAATTTAGTAGTAACTTTTCCTTTAAGGTTAGGCCAGTTAATAGATTGACCTCATGAATATGTCTAAGTTTGAATACGAACCTCTTGAATGGGAAGCTATTGCATAACTACTGGGCTACTAGGAGCTCGACTTGTAAGGAAATCCTACTATATTAATCAATTTGATGTATGTGGGACATTTTGTTGCCAGACATGTCAAACGCTCTATACACAATATGACTATTTGAATTTTTCTAAAAAAATAAAAATTACTGGTCACAAGATTCACTTCCACTCCGTTATAGGATATATAGATTTATTTGTTGCATAATGAAGGTAAAAGACATAAGATTTCCTAGGTACTTGGTCCCCAGGGATTTCTTCTCATTTCCCAAAAAAATATCATGATAAAAAGGTTGTCAATAGTGAGTAGTCAATAGGGCTATTCTCTAGAAGGGGTGAGGCTTCTGTACCAGCGGAGATTTGTGATGCCCAGGACATCAATCCATATTCCACACCTGCTCCAGGAGTTCCATGGGAGTGTTGTTGGGCGTCAATCTGGGATGCAGAAGACTTACAAGAGACTTGCCGCAAAGTTGTATTGGAAGGGGATGCACAGGATGTGGAGAAGTTGGTAGCCAGTTGTGAGATATGACAGAGAAACAAGTACATGGCCATAGCTCCAGGAGGATTATTGTAGCCCTTAGCTCTACCAGATCGGGTATAAGAGGAGGTCTCCATGGATTTTATAGATGGGTTAATCTAATCTGAATGGTTCACAGTGATCCTAGTGGTAGTAGACAGATTGAGCAAATATGCTCATTTCATTCCCCTGCGACACCCCTACACGGCAATGACAGTGGCATCAGTTTTCATCAAGGAGGTGGTCAAACTGCATGGGATACCGGAGTCTATAATATCTGATAGGGATAAGGTGTTCCTTAACTATTTTTAGATGGAGTTATTTAGACTACAAGGGATAATATGAGGAGCACCACCTACTACCCGCAGACAGACAGGCAAACGAAGGTGGTGGTAAACAGAAACTTCGAGACATATCTAAGACGTTTTGTGTTAGAAACACCTCGACTTTGAGCCAAGTGGTTAGCATGTCTACTTCTCAGATTACTCATTCAAAATGTTGTACGGACGAGATAAACCTCACATGGTGCATTTTGGGCAGAGTAGCACTCCAGTTTCTTCAGTAGAAGAATACTTGGAGTAGAGGGGCAGGGTGTTAGAAAATTTGAAGAGGCATATGTTGAGGGCTCAGCAGATTATGAAGAAACTGGCAAATGGGCATAGGAAGGACATCCAGTTTGAGGTAGGGGAGAGGGTGTTCTTAATGTTACGGCCTTACAGGCAAAGGATAGTCGTCAACAGGAGAAATGAGAAGCTTGCCCCAAGGTACTTTGGGCCATATGAGATATTGGAGAGGATTGAAGCAGTAGCATATCAACAGATATTACCATCGACAAAGACTATACATCCCATGTTCCATGTGTCAAAATTGAGAAGAGCAATTGGAGATCATGCAGCTAGTTCTGAGTCACCGGTGACACTAACAGAGGACTTAGAGATGGTATTAGAACAACTGGAGTTGATGGGGGTTCACCAGCGAGAAAAGGGAACTAAGGAGATTCTGATTAAATGGAAGAGCCTATCGGACTACGACACTATATGGAGCCATATGAGAGAGTGAAGTATCAGTTCCCAACCTTTCACCTTGACGAAAAGTGATTCTTTGGGAGGGGGGTATTGTTAGACCAGTCCAGCAGCCTTAGGCAAGGGGCCGGCTCAATTTTATTCAAGGCGGACGAAGGTGCCCTTGGTATAGCCGACCCCATAGGAGGGTCCACTATTTGAATCTTGGAGGGAAAGGAGGGGACGGCTAGGGCAAATTAAGCAAGGGCTATTTAGTCTTTTGAAGTGGGGTTATTGTGTTTGCTTTAAATTAGGTTTTGAATTAGGGTAAGGGTTTTTTCATTTGGATTATTGCTGATTTTTGTTTTGGTGCTTGACATTTTAGGGCTCTAGCAATGCATAGAGAATTGGGAGAGATGGATCCTTCTCTCGAATAGAGGATCAATTGTATCTTGGTATTTTCATTCCACCTTGATCAATTAATACAATATATCTACTGTTTTCTGGTTTTGTTTGGAGTTGTGTAAAGATTTCTCGCTAATTTTCAAAGATTGATAAGTTTCACTTGAAATCTACAAGCATTTCCTACAATAAAACTCCCACAAAATATGTTTATGATTAAATAATATCTTCACCAAGCATGATTATTATAAATATTATGAGAAAAATTATACAATTTGGAATGACGTTTAAAAAAACTTCGCAGATGGCAAAGCATTGTTATGTTGTATGCATTGAAACTGCGGAAGAGCTAACCTGACTTCCCAAGTTGTTCTGATATTTTAACCAGATCAGACCCTCCAACGACACCAACTGTAACTACCTGCCATACATAAATGCAATGAAAAGATGCATGAAATATTTTTAAATTTTCAAGAAGCTTGAGTACAATAACTAACAAATTCAAAGAAGGATTTTAAAAAGTTAATGGTTTACCTTTCGTAGGTCTTGCATAAATTCTAGCATCTTCGGAGTTATAGCCTATGAAAAATGAAACACTGATCAAAGAAATGTTCGAATGATATTCAAAAAGTACATTATTGAATTAGAAAAATATCTCATATTTTAACACCAAGGAAAGCTCTAAAGCTAAAAACCAATCCAATGGCTTTACCTAGGACCTGATTTCTAATAAGATGATAAAATGTCAAGCTAAGTTTAAGAGCAAGAGCCACACGTAAAATGTGTTCTCCCAGAAGACTAAAAAATCATGGCCTAAACAGCAAACTAGAAGGTCAACATTGCAAAATCCACATTCCAGCAAACTAGAAGGTCAACACTACAAAATCCACATTTGAAATCTTGGGCATATTAGTGTTCCCCGCAAATAGAAAGCAAAAAATTAGTAAAGTAAAAACCATTATACCTTTCTGGGAGCCGTGAGTGTACCATCTACATCAAACAGCACAATAAGCCCTGGCATCCTCCCAGTCATTCTGTCTCTGCAATCATTTCATCAAAAACAAAAGCTAAGTGAAAACAGACTAATCATCAGAAGAGGGCTCACTGGCACTCCAAATTATCCCATATAAACTCTCTTATAACTAAAATTAATTTCACGTAAAAGATCTTCAAAATATTGCACTTCCCCACGCCTTATTTGACCAGAGGATTTTACCCTCACAAGGAAAAAATAATAATGGGATACAAAGTCACACTTTGAACACTCAAAAAAGTCAACTACTTATCCTCACGCCTCTCAATGTGATGAAGGAGAGGGCTAAGGAGCAGTCCTTTCTTGAGACAAATTAAGTTTTGTTTTAATCATATTTTTGTAAATTTAGGTCAGGTCATATTTAGAGATGAGATAGATTAGAATTTATTTAGATATGAGATTGAGACTATAAATAGGCATGAGCCCCCATAATTAACAAACTCTATTGCTTACGAGAGATCACTCTTGATTAACGATGTTACCTGAGCTCAAATATTTAGGCTTGGATGCAACATTGAAGTTTAAAGTTAACGGATGGGGAATCGAGACAAACTAGACCTGATTAAGATCTCACATTTATGTCATCCTGGGTATACCGGTTAACCCAACCTACCAATGTAAGATAATTCTAGGCCATAAAGCATAGGAAGCATGATTAGCGCGAGTTTCCTTCATTCGGGTATCTCAAGTAAACAAAGGTTCATGAAAAAGATGTGATTTTCACGTTTGACATAGCTCATTCACCAACATAGGATTGGTCATAGCATTTTTCACTAAATAGTTCAAAGGCACACAGTCTATGATGCACAGACGCAGACACGGCGACACGGATACGACATGACACGGACACGGGACACATCAGCTATTGAAAATATAGGACACGGACACGGGTTAGACACGGTATTATAATTTTTATATTTAAAAAATAGTGTATAAAAATTAAATAAGTATAATTTTAAAAATAATTTAAAAATAATAAGTCAAAATAACTAGAATTTATGCTTAAAATGATTAGTATTAGGATGTCGAGAGTCAGGCGTCGATACCGTTTATCAGTCACCAAGAAAGGAGGTGAAAATACCTTCACTGTCAAAAGAAATGAAAATGAGAATATTCGATGATTGGGTATTAAGTGCGGACGTTGATTTTGTGTTGTGGATAAGAAATAAGAAATTTAGTTTAGATTCCGTCAAATACAAGAAATTATATTTAAAAAAATTCATAAAATATTTAAGATACGCGTGTCTAACACGTGTCGAAGGAATGTCGTGTCAGATACGGTGTCAAACACTGCACGTCTCTTTGAGGAGAAGTGTCAATATGATCATTTGTGTTTCAAAAGCATTAGACATGACTAACAAGAACTTAGAGGCATAATATGAACAGTAATTATCCATTAGTTTCAGTTTAGCTCACAAAAGCGTGTCTAACACACATATGGAGTTTTAGTTGATGGGTTTAGATTTGATCGATGGGTTTATCATTATAAGAGCTAATCAAAATTTAATTTGGGTTGGGGCTTCAATCCATTATAAGGCTTGAATTTGAACTTGCCTTTATCTGATATATTGGCTTTTGCGTATGCCTAATTAATTAGATCATTTAGACAAGTTTTAAGCTGGCTCTGTTAATTGGGCTAGGGCTTACTAAGGAAAGCCCAATTTTAGAATTTAATTGTTATGTAGTGTGTTTCAATATACATATTGAGACAATTCAGTATGACCCTGAGATCAACTAGGAGTCAATAAGATTAAACCTAGGTCTTTGACATATTTGTTTGAACAATTGGGCTGATATTATAAACATCTAAAATTCTAAATGTGCAGTAGGATGCTTTGTATAAATCAATGTATTTGGTGTGGACAACAATGCAATAATATGACTAAAGGTTATTATATTATATCTATGAACATCTAGGATGTCTACATGAATGCTTTGATGTATTGAAGCATCTTTCAACGCGAATTCAAATGTATAAAGCAATTGAAAGTTTTAAGAAACACTCTTTTTAAGTTAAGTTGATGATAATTTATGATAATTTAAAACTTTATATGATTCAAACACTATTACTTATTAATTTCCTTTTAGGAGTCATAGATAAAAACAGTCTGTCGACAACTTCCTTTCTAACTAAAATAGGGAGTGGATAAAAAGAAATGTGAGATCATGAGGGAGAGTGCGAAAGGGAGGGTGTCCACTCCTAAGGAGTGAGGTGAGGGAGAGAGGGGAGCATGAGAGATGGAAAGAGAATGATAGAAGACATCTACGTAAAAAAGAAGAGATGGATAGAGAGAAATCCATTGTGGGAGTTATTGTGTTGTTGACATCAAAGCAGTATATATATATATATATATATATGTTAAAAAGTCATCTGGGCAGGTATTGTGAGGTTGGGGTCATGCTAATTAGTTTTCACAAGCATAAGAGTGAGCTCATCAATGTTGTCTTCATTCTCAAGGAGTGAACAATTTGGAATGAGAGCATCAAAAAGGTAACCCCCTCCCAAACCTAAAGAATTTTGAGTGTTGTAGCAAGGAGAAACTATTACGTGAGGAGTCCGGATGAGAGAACCATCTAGATTTGCTGATTATTATAAATACTCAGCAAATGAGCAAATACTCAATAAACACTCAGCAAAATAATTACAAAATTTATGAGAATACTCAGCAAATACTCAGTAAATACTCACAACTGAATATTTGTTAAGTATTTGTTGAGTATTTCAACTGCTCTCCCGTCTAGACTTCGCATGTAATAATTTCTCTGTAGCAATGAGTCCTAACATTATAAAAGTAGTTGGCAATCATTCACTTGTAGAGTAGGCGCAATAAATTGTCTTTTTTAAGTGTGGGGACCATAATTTGTGAGTCAAAAAGGTGTGCCACATGGCATCACCGGAGCGAATGGCCATGAAGTTGAGAAGCTTTTTACAGCCAAAAGAAGATATCTTTAAGATTTGAGGGATGAATCCAATCAGGTATGGAGGAAATTAGAAAGATGCGTTGGGAGATGTTCTGGTCAGATACATGTTATGATATTATTAAGCTTAACTTGAGTCAAAATAGGCGACAAGTGTTCTGTAGATAATCGATTGAGGGAACCTCGAGCTGATCCGTATTCTATACAGGCTGGATAGTTCTGGCTAGATGTCATGTAGCCATCTTCTAAACCTAATTGGAATTCGGTCAACTAAAGAGCAGACTGATCGAATCAAAATTCAAATTTCTTGTAGCACGTGGATGACAAAGATGGATTATAAGAAATGAGGCATTAAACTTACCCCTTGATTTTGAAACCAAAATTTTAGGTGCTTTGAAATGAAATTAGAACACCTTTTGTGTGAAAAATCTTCTTCTTCTTCTTCTATGTATTTATGTGAGAGCTAATTTCCTTTGTTGATCCATAGATAGATGGTAGCGGGCAGCCTTGAAAAGTTTGAACCAGCACTCAGGATGAAGTGGAAAATCAAGAAGGAAAAGCCAGCAAAAGCTGCGGTTAAGGCAATTACAAAGGAGGCTATGATGGAGGCAAGAGGAAGTTGCAATGAAGGAGACAGCCCAGGAAAGATGCGTCGGGAGGAGTACCGTGCGCCTGGACGTAGCTGTGCAAAAATCTGTCGTCTGTGGAAAATATTCGGCACTGAAACTGTAGCGGCGGCGACGCGCATCCATCAGCAGCGACTGGATGGAAACGGCGCACCGTAACGTGAAGCGAAGATTGGGTGCAATTAAAGAAAAAAATCATAAAGCCCAGTCTAGTTTCTATCAAAAATAAACCCCAATTTCCTAACATATTCGCTGTTGCAGATAGCTCAGAAACCCGAATAGAAGCAGCTACAATGACATTCTTACCGAAAAATACCTCGTGAGCAAATGCGACTTCCGTCGGAGGACCGGAAAACCTACTAAGGCTCACCTTAGTACGGTGGCCAGGGGCGGCAACGCGTAGAAAGATCTCTGCAATGGGAGGAAACGTCGTAGATCGCCATCGCCGTGAGAAACGAGAATATATTATGTTGCCGATCCAGAGCTCTGGTGACCTCGGATTCCTACAGGCGCCCACGTTGGATGCTTTCAACGGGACCATACGCATGTGAACAGAGACGACCATGAATCTTGGAGCTGTATAATGATTTTGTTCCATATTGATTTCAAGTGTAGATATTATGTAAAAATAATATTTTGACGTTTTTAAAAGGAGCATGTAAATGCATGTGAATTTTTTTTAAGTAAAATGAATATAATGTAGAGTCTAAAGATGATAGCGGTGGGTGGTGATGATCGATAGTTTATGTGGTCAACGACAGGTGTTGGTTGTCGGCAGCCATTGGCGAAGGTGGGCTGAGGGCAGTGTGAGTCTTTGAAAGGGAAACTAAAGTGGGGGTTAGAATGCAAAGGATACGATCGCACTATCCCGTAAGTCAAAACAATTATAAGCCTTTACACTCTATGCAAGTGGACCAATAAAAAGTAAATTTTTTTTAAGTAAATATAATTATATGTATGGTTATAAAAAAATAATAATAATTTTTGCTTACACATTTCGTTATATATATATATATATATCTCATTCGATATATCAGTTCGAATGAGATTTATTTGATATAAGTGCCTATTTCTTATGGGCAAAAGTCTCCATAATTAATTATATCTTAGGCCTAAACTTAAGAATACTCTTGATTAGGGATGTTATTTTATTCTCTTCTTGGGTTGGTGTGTAGTGGGATTTCTAGATTCTTCTAATTCAAATGGAATAAACTCTTCCCTTCATCTTTAATGATGATTAGATTTTTTTTTAAATATATGAAGATTTAAATAAAATCTTGAGTTTATAAGTTTAAAAATTGATTCATTATTTTAAAAGAAATTATAGCTTAGGAATTTATTAAGAATTAAAAAAGATACACTGAGGGGCGTACAGCTTAAATTTATGTTTGTCTGGAGTGAACAGCCAGTTAATCATCCTATAAATCAATCAATGTCTTATGTATGTAAGATATGGTAGCTCTATCCTAAAAAGTCAAGGATTTTAATTCAGATATATAAATCAGTTAAATTAATTTATTATTTCCTATCTACAACACCAAATCAATCGCCCACACTCAATTCATTAAATATTCTCATTTTCATTTCTCTTTGGCAGATTGCGACTTTGGTTTCACAATAATACACAATGTCATCACAACATCGACATATGATGACGTTACAACATCGATATTTCAAAACCATCTCAACTTCAAAGTTTGACACTGTCTTGACATTGATGCTTGACGCTAGCAATTTCTACACCCATAACTTGACAGCTCTTCTTTGTTTGATGCCCTCTCAACATCATCGACCAATGCCCTCTTAGCTTCAATAAAAAATACTCTATTGACATTGACGTCCGATACTACTATATAGCATTGATGTCTGACTCTTGACAATATTGTCTTCTCCTCTCGCGATACCTGATACACGACATCGATACTTGACTCTCGACATCCTAATATTAATCATATTAAGCACAAATTATAGTTAAATAACTTATTATTTCTAAATTATTTTTAATAATATGCTTATTTAACATTTATACACTACTTTAAATATATAAAAATTATAATAACGCGCTCAACACGTGTTTGTGTCATATATTTTCAATAATTGGCATGTCCCGTATTGTGTAGTGTCGTATCCATGTCATTGTGTTCGTATCTGTGCTTCATAACATGGGAGGGATATTTATATAAATAATTTTAAGGCGTTTATATAACTGTTGCAATTGCAAAAAAAAACCTTAATCAATTTATATGCACCAAAGCTCACATTGGAAAAATCAACCAATGAAAATCCAACTCATATAATCAAAATGTTCAGGACAAAGAGCACATCAACATATTAGAAGTTGTGTGGTGAAAACATCATAAAATTTGATAAAAAGACATTTTTATATATAACTTTTTATTCATTGGAATCGATTTCAGAGAAAAGGATTCAAAAGTATACCTTGGGCTCGATAATATCCTAAACAGGGTCGATGAACGAATCCCAAGCTTCGGCCTCTCAAATCTCACTCTTTTTTCTCTCTCCTATACTATCTCCCCTTCTAGCTCCTCCTTTCTTCTCCGACAAGATGGTTAGGGAAATGACAAAAATCAAATTCTTTAGGATATTTTAATATTGAAAAACTACTACTCTAGCATGGCGTTGTGACACTAATTGTCATACAGCAACCCAATCAGGATATGACATGTCGTGTTGAGTTGTGACATGCAAATCCTAAAATATAATTTTAGATTATTTTAGATTTTCTTTCAATTTCATTTCAAATGAAACTACAGACTATAGAACTACTAAAAGAATATCCAGATACTGAAAATAAATTCATCCACAAAAATTCTTTCATTTCATCAAAATAATTATATATACTACAACACACACTACAGGAAAAACGTCGAAATTCGGCGGTTACTCTACATTAACCGGCAGTTTTATGTATTAACGGCGGCTTGACGGCGGTTTTCCCGCCGCCGGAAAAAATGGCGTCGGAAAATTCTACCGGCGGTTTATTTTAGCGGCGGTTTTCAGGCGGCGTATACCGCCGGTGACAACCGGATTTGAAACCGGCGGTTTACCGGCCGTTACGCCGCCGGTTATCTGACCGACGGATTACCGGCGGTCACATTACCGACGGTCTGCCGACGGTTTAGGTAGGCGTCGTTTGTTTCTTAAACCGCCGGTAGACCGCCGGTAAATTTACCAGCGTCAACCGGCGGTTGAGCCGTCGGTATTACCGACGATCTAAACCGCCGGTGGCCATCGGTAACCGCCGCTAATAAACCGGCGGTGTAATGACATTACATGCGGCTTCTCATTGGCCGTCCGGTATCGTCGTTTCCGGCGGCCAAACCGCCGGTTAGCCGCCGGAAACTTGTAGCATCAGCAAAAAAAATTGACAGCATCCTCTCTATTTGAGGGAGATTCACCCTAAAGTCTAAACCTGCAGAAAGAGCAAGATATGTTGGGCAACACGTCGCTATATTCATCAAAACCATAAATTATAAATACAATCACAAGCTCATCATAACATTGCAATCACAAGTTCACAAGTAAGTTCATGATAATGTTACAATCACAAGTTTTGAAGTTCACAAGTTCTAATTAATACAATCACTAAACATAAAAAATATCTAATCCTCATCTGTATCCTCACTGTCGTCAGATGGCTGCTCCTGTTGGTCCTTTTTCCTTTATTTTTCAGCTCTGTAGGATTGCAACTCTGCTTGCATTTCATTCTGAACCTTTCTCATTTCTTCAATCTCTCTAGATTGAACCCTTTTCATCTCTTCAATCTCTCTAGTAAGCGCTGCAACCCTCTCGCTTACAGATTCTTCAGCTCCACTTGGATCATGAAATGCAGAGGTGTATGAACTGCGCTCAATAGCAAAAGCCTGTGAACCCATGCCATATACTCTCCCCCTCTGTCTTCCACCAACAACTTCTGACCATGTCTGATACTCAGAAATGTGGGCCGATCCAGAAGATGATCCCTCACCAGTGGACTGCCGACTTTCTCTAGCATCACATCATCGGGCTTGAGGAATACTAGATTTTTATGCTTCGAACATGGACATCTAAATATTTTATCAAACTGAAAGGAAGACAATTGAGATGCAACTTGAATGAAAGTTTCAACTCCCTCTATAAATTCAACTGTCAATCCTTTTCAACCCGGCAACAATCTGTTATACATCCAATATTTCTCTTTTTGGATGGTCATTTGAACGTTGAAGCAAACGTCACCCTACATAGTTATGAAAACATTTATTAGAATATAACAATCTGTATGCTTTTTGTTGATGCTATTCTTCTAGTTGATAAGACTAGAGAGGGGAGTTGAAGGTAAACTTGAATTATGGATGTCAATCTTAGAGTCTAAAGGTTCTCACTTAAGTGTATCTAAAACTAAATATATGGAGTGTAATTTTTGGCAACCAAGGCATTAATAAGAGTACACATCTTGGATCTATTGTTCAGAGTGATGGTGAAATAGATGACGATATTATCAGCATAATTCAAGTTGGATGGATGAAATGGAGGAATGCATCGGGCTTGTTGTGCATAAAACAACATTGATAGCAATCAAAATATAACATTGTTTACAAACAAATCAAATCTACAAACCTTAGCATCTATAGTACTTAACATCCAACATGGCTTAATTCTAGTTAGGTTACTTGTTAGTACTAAATGACAAAGGACTGGCTATAAAGCCTGTTTGTTAAGTGAGCTATATGATAGTCAGATTTCGTTTTCACTTGACCAACTTGTGGTCTTTGGACCAACGTAGTTTACCCAATTCTTTCTAGAAAATCTGTCTGGTTGGCTAAGATAACTTGATTGTTTCCTAGTCAATTACAATTAAGGATTGATGGTGACTTTGTGGTTTATTCACAGGGTTATATATCTGCCTGTTCAGTGCACTCTAAGAATTTTGGCTTAAGGGGATGAAACAGGGTGGTGGATGTCTGGTAGCCAGTCCAGCATTCGGGTGGTAAGCGAAAGCTTGCCTAACTTACACCTCTAAACGGAATGATGGATTTCGCATATATAGACAACAACTTCTTGTTCTTTCAACATATTGAGAATTTAGTTGTGTTATTTCTAGATTAGAATTGTTAGTTGTTTCTAGTTCATTAGTTAGATAAGTAACACTCATTGTAGCACCACATATTCACCAAGTTAGTATCAAACCACATCAATGTGTAGGAAAGTAAATACATACACCACAAAATTGCCTCTAACCTAGGTTAGAGTTGTTTATCATAGCAAGCAAATCTAACACTAAATGGCTTATAATAAATGTCACAATTAACAATTTTGATCTACCCTAAAAAAAATTTAGATCTACCAAAATTATTACAACATTACCTCTTGCATTACTATCTAAATCATCCAAAATAACTCTAACACTTGCTTATGTCTAGTGAGAAAAAATAATCAAAGAAAAAACATAAAATATACTTTAAAATAGAAATCTAGGGTTGAAAAATTGAAGTCGGCGGTCGGTTTGGGGTCGGACTGGGTCAGCGAGGTCGGACGTCGAAGTGCTGGTCGGATCTCGGTCGGCGGTCGGAGAAGTTTCGTCGGCGGCGGTCGGAGAAGCTTCGTCGGTCGCGGTCGGACGAGCAGAGGCGAGCAGAGGCGAGGGAAACGAGAGAGAAAAAACGAGAAAGAATGAAATCTGAGTTGCGGGCGTGGTCGTTTTAGGGCTCTATCCGGCGGTTTTCCGGCGGTCCAAACCGCCGGTACAAAATTACTTATCAACGGCGGTCCAGGCCGCCGTTAAACCGCCGGTTAATATTGATATCCGGCGATTTTTGGACCGCCGTTAATACCGGCGGCTTAACGTATAAAATACACCGGTAGACCGCCGTTAAAAGCCGTCGCCGGTGGCCATTTTTCCTATAGTGACATGGCTACAGGCACGGACTGAATAATTAAAAATTTAACTAGTCGTGACTGTACATAAATCAAAATAGTAAAATATATATCAACTCTGATATGACCCTGAAGTGTTAATCGACAGACTCATTCTCTTTCCCAGATCCTAAAAACTACAAGCAAATCACAGTGAGCTACAACATCTCAGCATATCACACAACCGATCTAAATTTTTATATATTCTTTTATAAAATATTTTTATTGAATATTTAAAAGCAGTTAAATGCAATCTACTAAATTTCAATTTAAACTGAGAAAAAAAGAGTAGTTATCTAATTTATTTAAATAACAATGCTTAGCAGATAAATCATAGAACAATTTATATCACAAAACAGTTCATATCACATATCCCGGTCCTCGATAGAATCTCAAAGGATTATGGCCTCTTAGAGCCCTTTTGTGCTTATAGCGCCAGAACATGCTCGTAGGCACAAAAACATGACTTATAGCTACCAGAATATACCTTATAGAACCAGAATAATCTCTAACACAAATAGAATATCAAAATATTCTGATCTCTTATAGCTCTCAGCTTGTGTTTTTCAATCATATTAACACATATCTCATTACATAGGCATATATTTCATCACATTGTAATAATTAAAGCAGAATTTAGCATATATCAAAATTTCACAATGTTCTATAATGATAGGCAACTGAACTTTCTATTGAGCAAATTTTCACAATAACAAAATAACACCAAATTATCAAAGAATGTGTAAAACAGCATTTAAACATATTTTGAACTATAACATTATTTTTTCAACACCCAAAATATGTTCTGTTTAATTAAAACTACACAGACTTTAAATTATCAGGTATAAAATTTTCGGGGAAAATATTCAAAATATGTATATTGATACCTATAAGGCATGTTTTTTGTGGCTATAAGTCATTTTTGGTGCATATGTACATGCTATGGTACTGTAAGCACAAAAAAGAGTCATAAGATATCATAATCTTTTAAGATTATGTTTGGATCCGAGAAAATAGAAAATTGATATGAATTATTCTATTTTGCTATGTGATATGAATTTCAGCTTATTAAATGATCAATATTATCATTTGAATTTTTGAATAACTACCATTCTCTTATTACTACACAATGATTTATTATACTGCATTAAATATTCTAAAAATAATTAATAAAAGAAATATTTAGAATTTTAGATTGATATTTGTGGCCTGCCGAGCTGTCGTTGTAGCTCACTGTAATTTTGCTTCTAGTTTTCAGAATATGGGAAAGGGAAAGAGAGAGTTGATTAGTAATTTTTTAATTGGGTCTAAGTCTATAGGTATTTTTTTGTTTAATTTTTGTATAGTCATGACTAGTTTTTAGATGATTTGCTTGGTTTTTTATTCTGTAGACATATACTATAATGTAGATCATGTATATGCATTTTACTGAAATGAAACAAGTTATGTGGATAAGCTTATTTTTAGTATTTTGGATATTTTAGTAACTATGTATATTATTGTTGTTTAAAATGTATATTGGAAGAGAAACAACAATCATTTTAAAACTAGATCTTATGATTTGTCTATCACAACTCAACAGGATAGAAATCCTGTAGCGTTGGGTTGTGACACTCTTGACACTATAGTTTGACGAACAATATCCTTTCCCCTATCGATACCAAAGCTCAACCCCAAAGCCATATGAGGCTTTGATCGACGTCCTCTCCTCTCGAACTTCAATTTTGAGGCCCTTTATCTTATTTTAATCTTGTGCTCATAACTTGCTTCTAGATTTATGTTTTTTATGCTCAGTTGAACAAAATAGCTATGTATTAAATACTAAGTAATTAAAGGGAATGAATATGAATCCTCAAATTAACAGTCATCAACTACAAGTTCATTACAGATTGAAAGAACATTAATAAAAGAATTTCTAAATAATATTTAATTTCAAATTTCTTTGATATGTTTCTGTTTGATGTCTTGGGATTCCTATGAGAAATGACATGACATACTCCATTTGATGGTGAGAGGTAAGCTATTTGATGTGCCTATAGTAGTTTAATTATTAGCATAAGGTTTTTATTTTAATGAAATATTTGTATTGTTTGATAATTGATATTGTTTGATATTTGATTAAGAAATTTTAGTACAACATTTTTTTGAATATAACTCAAATGCATAAGGGAGATACTCTCAACCCATAAGAAAAAAATTAGAAATTCATCCATTTTTGTTTGAGAGTATCTCAAATCGAATGGCCACAATTAAACAAAGCCATCTTAAATCGGACGGCCACAAACAGAAACAACAACTTCCCACGGATTGTTGACTTAGACTTCGTTTGGGAGGGCTTTTTTATTGCTTTCTAAAACGGAGTTTTAGTTAAAAAATAAAAAAATTTGTATTAAAACTCCGTTTTAGAAAGCAATAAAAAAGCCGTCCCAAACGAAGCCTTAGTCGACTGCTGTTAAGAAATCCTAAACCTCCAATAAATTTACCTCTTCCCAACTCTCCCCCAAATACGCAATCTCAATCGAAGAAGAAGAGGAGACTTATGCAGCTCAACTGAGAGGAAAATGTCGAGGCGCGACAAAGGAGGCAAGGGATTGGTCAAGGGCGGGGCTAAGAGGCATCGCAAGGTTCTCCACAACAACATTCAGGGCATCATCAAGCCAACCGTCGCTTAGTTTGTCGCGGCTACGTTAAGAGGATAAGTGGGCTCATCTATGAGGAGACTTGCAATGTTCTGAATATCTTTCTCAAGAACATTATTTCTTACTGATTTTTAAAGTATGTTTTTAGCAGAGCCCTACATGGGGTTCTGCTTGGGTATCCATTGGGTACCCATGCTTTGCGCTAGCGGGCTTTACCCACCCACGCCCACCTATGGTGACTTTCGAGATGTCATACCCACCCACACCCACCCACTTTTCACGCTTCTTGAATGCAATCTGTCACGGATTAATGGCCTTGAGTTTTTTGCCATTTTCTCTGACTGCAAACTTTCAAGCCACATCAAAATTTATCGTGGTCACGATGCGAATCAGTGTTGCGCACTTCGTAATAAGGATTACTGTAATATACTGCATGCATATGATAATTAGTAATATAAATTAGTTTGTCCTCTAATATTGAGTACCCAATCATACCCACCCATGAGGCCATGGGCGTACCCATACCCACCCATGCCCATCGAGTATGGGTGGGTGTGGGTATGGGCACCCAATGCAGGGCTCTGATTTTTAGTACAAACAAAGCCTTTGTCCTATTTTAAACCTCAACACAAAACATACAAGCAATAGAACTAATCTCATATCTGATTTTTTTTTTTAAATCTACTAAAAATTATACCTAATAATAAAGAATTCTATAGGTACAATACATGATTAGAATTATTGCTCAATAATATAAATCCCTAAGCTCATTAAAAAAATTTATCTATCAACTCTTTAATTAATCCAATGAACATTGATTTCATCTTTATAAATATTATTTCTTTGCATTATAATTGTTTAAATGTATTATTCATTTCATTAAATTGTTGTACTATAGGCCCATGAATTATATCTTTTATATTCTATTTGTGTGCTATCCGACTTACATTATACTCTATTTTGTTATAACTATAATTATATTGCTTGAATTGCTTTTTTTTTTAAAATAACTTTATTTCTTATATTATAATTGCTATGATTGTACTCACTTTCAAAAAATTAATAATATTTATTTAGAAATATAAGGCTGATTTGATTGAAAATGTTTATTTAGGAAAAAATAATTGATTTAGTTAAAGAGAAATTTAAAAGGTTTATTTAAAGAAAAAGTTATGATTTGATTGGAAACAAATTAGGAAGATTTATTGTATTCAAATTTAAGAGGAAATTAAAAGCTTATTTAGGATTAATTATGTCATTTTATTTTCATTATGTGATTGTCTTTATAATAATTTTATTTGGAGTTATTCATTGTGATGCCTAGGATTTGTTGAGAACTAATCTATCTTGATTTGTCGGGCCTTTATCAAAGAGAATTACCTCATAATCTCTTCCTTTCTTGCTAATTTCTGCTACGTTTTTCCTTCGATGTTTCTTTTTTTTTTTGTGACGAGATCGAATCGCTATCATCAAGATACTTAACCGATCAACATGAATGCCAAGTCTAAGAAATAATAAAGATATAGTTTTTGCACACTTTTGACATAAGGCTTCATTTGGGATAGCTTTTTTACTGCTTCTTAAAGCAGCTTTCTAGTACAAAAATTAAAAATTATGCTAGAAAGCTACTTTAAGAAACAGTAAAAAAACCATCCCAAACAAAACCTAAAAGAATCACAAAGAAAGCTTCTTTACAAAAAAAAAAATTTCAAAGTTTAGGAACTCATTTTGTTATGTACAATGAAAAATGCTTTGATGCTACCAAATATATTGATATTTTGTATAACAAATGCGGATTTAGGTGCATTGATGCACCCCACAAGACTAATGTTTATGGAAAGGATAAATGAAACAATTAAAAAAAAAAAATTGAACATATTTCGAGTTTTCAAACTAAGAGCTTTCTGCATGGCTGAGTATGGACGAAGATGGATCAATTTCTCTTCGTGAAACTTCCCATAGTTGTTGTTCGATGCCTAACTTCCTCAGCTCCACAAGTCCTCGCTCCACTGAAGATCAACGAGGAATTTATATTAAATAAACAATGAAGAACTCAGTAAGATCCCACATGAATGTTTTTCAAATGGGCACATTTGATTGCAGAGTAAATCCTCAAAAAGTTTTCAGACATTCTCATCCACATATATCCTCAACCAATCCCCCAACGCACTTTCTATTGATTTTAAGCTTCGTTTGGTACGGCTTTCTTAATGCTTCTTAAAGCATTTTTTTAAGCACAAAAATTCTAAGAAATTACTTTAAGAATCAGTAAAAAAAGTTGTCCCAAGCAAAGCCTTAGGCTTCGTTTAGGACAGCTTTTTTATTGCTGCTTAAAATAATTTTTTTAGTATACAAATTATATTTTTTATAATGAAAAGTTGCTTTAAGAAGTAATAAGAAAACCGTCCCAAACGAGCTTTATTATTCTGTGCAGAGTGCGGAGGGTGTCCGGAGACTAATAAAAATGCGCCACGTTACCCTATTGTTGGGTACCCAGCTCGGTACCCGCACTAGGTACCGCTCGATACCGATGGATACCGCTGGGTACCCAATGCTTAACCGGACGGTTCTCCCGTCCGGTGTCCGCACAGAATAAAAGCTCCCCAAATGAAGTCTTAAACAACAACGGTCAGATCTTCTAAATGCCCTACACCAATTAATCATCATAAAATTTCAGCAGGGATGTGCTTTCTAGTCATATTTCTCTTGAAATGAGCATAAGTGCTTCGGATAGCACATATTATAAAAGATTTAGGAAAATCAGAAGACTTTCTGATGGGGACATCAGATTTCGACACGTGTACCATCGCCGACGGCGCAGATCGACGGCTACGATCCAGAGCCTCTACTTCTGAGTTATTTACAGCTTATGTCATGTGTACTTTTAGTTTTACTAGTTTGCCCCTGAGGGCATTTTTCTACTTATGTAGCCCAGAGGGCGTTTATGTCTTTTCATTTTCTTTTATTTTGAGCCTCCTTATATGAGGCATGATGCATTGTAAGTTTTTTTTTAGTTTTTGATGAAATGAAGTTTATTCTCCTTTGTTCTCTTTGTGAGTGCATTTTCCTTTGATCTCTTAGTGAGTTCAAGAGAGAATTAGATCTCTCCGTGAGTTCTAAATATTGGCCCCTGCGTGTTGTGCAAAGGTGAAATCAAGAAGAAACTCGAGGTGAAGGAAGTCGTTGGAAGAAATTTCCCTTTTCTTCAAATTCCCCTCCTTTCCCTCCTAGTGCCGCCGTCCCTAGAGCCCAGCACAGCCGCCGGCCC
This sequence comes from Dendrobium nobile, assembly GCA_022539455.1. NCBI lineage: Eukaryota > Viridiplantae > Streptophyta > Magnoliopsida > Asparagales > Orchidaceae > Dendrobium > Dendrobium nobile. The sequence goes on along the minus strand of CM039735.1, from coordinate 2,878,425 downwards.
CTCTGCCCCGCCGCCCCCAACCAGGGTCCCTCCCGCCGGCCCAACCATCTCCTGCCGCCGCCGATCATCTCAGCCCGCCGAGCCCTCCCTCCTAGTTGTTTCCATAATTAAATTCCCTCCTATTTCAGTTTCAAATTTCTGAAATATTTGGGTTTCATTAGCATTTAATGTTACCTAATTTTTCTCCCTAATTTAAGCAATCAAGATAAATTGGATTTGAATTTAAAATTCATATTTGAATCAAATACAATTGAATGCTTAATTTAGGAAACCTTTTGTCATGCCTAAAACTGAAATTGTTAATTACAGATTTATAATAAAATCTGAAATTAATCATGTGGACCCCACTTGCTTAAACTCCTCTTTTCCCCTTCTCTCTCTTGGCCGGCCCTTCATTGAGCTCCTCTCTCTCTCCTAATCACCCCATTAATTCCCCAATTTCAGCCCCTAAATCTTCTCTCTTAAGCACCCCTTTTCACTCTTTGATTTAATTGAATTTTCAAATTAAATCTCTCCGATTAGCCCCCCAAAAGCAATTTCCTGCAGAAAATTCCTGCAGCCTTTCCTTCTCTTCCCACCTTGGCCAAACCTCTCTAACCCCACCCACTCTTGGCCGTTTCTCCTCCAACGCCCGAGCCGCCTCTCTCCTCCACTTGAGAACGTCTCGCGGCGACCGCTCACTCTTGCCGACAAGAATGTATGGAGGAACCCGAATGGAATTTCGGGTTTGAGTACGACAACCGCGGAAGGGTCAATATTCTCCGATCACCTTTCTTCGACGTCGGCTTCGACTTTGACGACACCGTCGAGGAATACTTGGAGAGGATTCTACCACCACTAGTGGAGTCCATCGACGACCACTTCTCCGTCTACACGTGGATCATTGAAGGCCGTCCACCCACTCCTCCGAATTCGGCTCCCTCCCCGGCGACGAGTCCCCTCAAGATCACTTGTCTACTCGTAGCGTCGATAAGCCTACTTACGGTCCTATTCCGCTAGCCACCACTATAAACATGAGCGACGGATCTTAAGGTGAAGGATCTAAATTTTAAATTTGGGGCTTTGTTACTCTTAGTCATTTGCACTACTTGAATTATTGATGTTATTTTGAAAGTCTTCTACTCTCTAAATGTGATTTCTTGTCATTACTTAATTTATTGTCATTTAATTCGTGAACTCAACTTGATTAAGCAAAGAGTTTTGGTAGCAAGTTTTGAATCAATATTTCTATTAATTTTCTATGTGCAATTCGCAACTCATCGCATGATTGATTCACATCACTTTCTAAGCTTCATGAAAGGTAGTAAAGAAAAAACAATTTAATTTGCCACCGAAGTTAAAGTAGAAGCTTAAAGTACCATCGACAGCATCATGAGAAGTTGGTGATTGGCTCATGCGACTGAGCCAGAATTGCAGGCGTTCTTCAGCAATGTCCTCTTCAACACCATGGTTTTTAGCACGTCTCCAAAAATATGCAAGCCATGCCTGCAGAAAATAAATCATTTCTTATAGTTGCAACTCAAGTTTTATGGCGATGCAATTAAATAAATTATGTAAAACAAGTGAAATTATTCTATGCGGATACGGACACCATCCGGCGGCGAATCAGAGCACGTCACATCACCCTTTTGCTGTGTACCGGGACTATGTATGTAAGACTCAATTAGGTATGTTACATAACTTAAATATATTGTAAAACTTATTACAATAATAAATTAATGTTAAATAACTATTAATATTTAAGTTTTGTTAATTATTAGGTAGTCAAATATCTTAAACTAACATATATAAATTAAATAATAATCTTAATTCCATTCAGGCATCCAAAAAGGCATCCGTTGGCTTTCACGTTAATGGAAACTGATTGGAAAATGAGAGTTGGTTATTACATTGGATAAGGATTGAAGTGGGACCCACTTCCCCTTGGCTTGATCCACATGAACGTGGATATTCCATAGATATAACAAGTGAAGGTTTCGGTGCAGAGAAAATTTCCTTAGGTTGCTCGGCAATACATACAGAATTTACTATTCACCTAATACATATAGAATTTACTATTCACCTATTCAGAGGTTGTAGGCGGAGAAGGGAAATCCTGTAGCAGTGTTCGTTATACTGTCTGCTTGCGGGAATACCATTTGTTTCGGTATAATAGAGGCAGGCAAGTGTCACTGGGCACTAAGGAATTCGCATAATTCCTGTTAATGGGAGAATTCGGCCTAAGTGCAGAAGGATTTCGGTAGTGCAAGGAAGCCAAACCCATATCAGTTCGCTGCAGAAATTTCTGAGAAATCACTTCAGGTATGGGAAGTATTTTTAATAGTAAATGTAATTTAATAAACAACATTCAGGATTTAGAATGATGAATTTAATTGGAATTGTAATTATAGTTGTGGTAGAAGCAATAAAGGAAGAGTGAGAAGGAAGAAGAAATTTAAAAAGAGGAAATCAAGGTAAGTTCTTTTGGTATGTGCTTAGGTTAGATTTTCAATTGGCAGTGAAAGTTCTTAAAAATGTTATAACTTATGATGTCATAGATAAATTTGGTCTTATGCAAAAAGAAAGCTTTGAAGTGACTTACAATCGTAGAAGAGTTCGTAATAGGGAATTGGAGAAGACGACTCGGCAAGAGAGTAAGTATTGCCAAATTAATGTTTAAAGAAAGTTATATGTTATGATGAATTTATATTTTTAAATGTTTTCTCCAAGCTTTTGAAGGTGATCTACTGCTTATTCATTTTTGCTATCATATAAGTTCACATATGATTTGGTCACATCATTTAAATGGTTCTATGTAAGAATGTTGGGAGGAACTTAAAGTTCTTGAAAAGTTATGCATATTACTTATACATAAGATATGTTATGAATGATTATGAAGACTAGTATGCTATGAATTATTAAAGAATGTTGAATACTAAATTAATGTAAAGTTTGGCTATGAATAATATATGCCTTATCATTGTAGTTGGGACAAAAGGGTTCCTATATCCGAACTACATGATAAGTGGGGCAAAAAGGGACCCCAGAAAATTATGAAACCTGCATAGCAGGTGGGGCAAAAGGGACCCCAAAGAGGCAAAAGGGACCTCTAAGTAATTCATTGGCGATAATGCCAGGTTTACCTGGGCTCCATTGAATAATGTTATGAAAATATAGCCAAATCTTTCACATAAAATTTATATTCAACAACGATTCAAAAGATAATAAAGCATAATATTGATCAAGACTTGTAATGTTTCAATAACACTTTTCAAAATTATAATTCATTCATGTTATACTATTTTAATTGCAAATAAATTCTACATTACTTGCTGAGCCTCACAGCTCACCAGAACTTTCTTCTGGCTGTTGTTACAGGAAAGGGAAAAGAGAAAATTGATGCAGACTAGTTTATGCAAGTGTTCTTCTTTTCATGATAGGTTACCTTTTGTTAGTAAGTTAAATTTTCAAAATGTGAAAGCAAATTAGACATGTATTTACTTTGAAATTGTTTAGTTTTCCTTAGTGGCTCTGTACTAGCTTTTGGATGAAACTTGGGAATTGGTATATGCTTCCTTTATTGTATTAGATGAAGTTTATATGATCTTTTATACGAAGTCTTAATGCAAATGATATGAATGAGATGTTATGCGATGAAAATGTAATGTTTATTCTTGTCACACTCTACCTTACTGTTAAGGGGTACTGTGGGGTGTTACAATGTATCCGTTATGTACCAAGTGATGTGGCGCGCTTTGATTCGTCTCTGAATAATTCGATGTCCGCACAGTATAATTTCTCGTAAAACAAAGAGAAGTCGCAATGGCCAATGCTATTGCTGTGAAAAATGGGTCTGGCAAACTTCTGGTCGACAATCACAGAACTTGGTTAAAAGCATCAAGCTGATTTTAAGGCTTCGTTGGGGACGGCATTCTTGTTGCATCTTAAAGTAGCTTTCTAGTAAAAAAATAAAATTTGTGTACTAAAAAATTGTTTTAAAAAGCAGTAAGAAAGCCATCTCAACCCAAACGTAAGTAAATTTAAATACACGGGCGCGATAACATCTCAAAGTCAAACTTATCTTTGCATTCCTGAACAAAATTTAGTGATTTTGAACGATACCAGCACTCACTATAATCACCAAATTGAGTAAAGCAGTGCTTAGTCTGTTTTTAGGGAATGTTGACCCAAATATCTGCATTTGGCTTCCAACATGCGCACTCCAACAGGAAAGCGAAATCCTCAATCATTGAGGCAATCAACTACTATAAGTAATCCTTAGACTTTATTTGGGATGGCTTTCTTACTACTTCTTAAAATAATTTTTACGTAAAAAATTAAAAAATTTATACTAAAAAATTGCTTTAAAAAGCAATAAGAAAGTCGTCCCAAAAGAAGCCTTAATCTACTAAAGATCAGCGCACAATTAAAAGAAGATAAAATGTGAAACTAAATATACACAGGTCTAATTGTAATGTATAGTCTCATAATCTCATATAATAGCAGTTTTGGTCAGAAGTTGAAAGCATCAAAGGCATGTTCAGAATTCAGATTGTCTAACAGGGAAACTGTTAGACCAGTCCACTGGACTGGTCCGCACGGGACCGGTATTTCGCAAACTGATGCGAGATCTCCGCCTCCTGTAGAGATCGGGCGGCCCGACCGCCCAAGCGGAGCTCTTTAGGAAGCTTTTTTGAGGGTTTTGAGAGGGAAATTTGAATGTAGGGATTGTTTAGGGAATTCCTTTTGATTTGTATGTATTAAATAGTTTGTTTTCCTAGGGTTAGGGCATCTTGAATTTGGCTGAAATTTGAGATCTCTTAGATTTAGGTTTTCTTTGGGCTCTAGCAGCGTCTAGAGATTTGGGAGAGATCGATCCTCCTCTCGAATTGAGGATCAAGTGTATCTTGCTATTTTCCATATTCCTTTCATCAAATAATACAAATTATCTACTGTTTTTGTGATTTTGTATGGATTTTGTGGAGAGAGCTTGTTGTTTTTCGAAGATTGATAAAAAGTACTTGAGATCTTCAAGTGTTTCCTATCAAATTGGTATCAGAGCAAGTCTTGGGACCGTTCGTAGGTTGTGTTGAGCGAATTTCGGCGGTTGATTTTTGGTCGGGAACGGACGAAGTGCTGTTTTTTAATCCAAATCCGGAATTTTTGGATTTACAAAAGTTCGGATCAAGATGGCGGCCAAGAAAGTTGATGCGCTAGAAGAAAGGCTTGAAGGGGAGATGAACCAAATCAAGACAACTGTGGAGGAAAGGATTTCTTCCATGGAAGGACAAGTAGCCGATCTCCGGGACATGATGAAGAAAATGTTGGAAATCCAAAACCAAACGACGGCTTCCGTGGCAAAAGAAGAAAGAAAAAACACGAATTCAGAAATTCGTAGGGAGGAAGACGAGGTGGAAATCAAGGAGGGAGAAAGAAGAAAATCATATCTGGAGCCTTTCCAAAGGGAGGAGAGAGGAGGTAGGTACGGGGAAAGGCATGAGTATGGAGGGACGGAGCAAAGGGGTGCTGATTGGGAGCGCCGAGAGGGAAAGTATGGTCGCCGAGGTGCTGAGTTTGAAGGAAGAAGAGGGGAATTCGATGGGTGTTTGGGCTATGGCAGGGCAAGGGAAAACCGGGAGATGTGGGGTGGGCCGAGCACGTGGGAGAGGGGAAGCTATGGAGGCATAGGGGGGAATGGTGGAGATCAAAAGGTGAGGAAGTTTAAGATGCCTATCTTCGAGGGGGATGATGCGTATGGGTGGATCTATAAGGTGGAAAGGTATTTTGCCGTTAATGAGCTAACAGAGGAGGAGAAACTGACAGCAACAGGCCTATGTTTGGAGGGGAAGGCATTATCATGGTACCAGTGGAGAGACCAGAGGAGACCTATCAAGAAATGGAGGGTATTCAAGGACTGCATAATAGAACATTTTCAAACCGACCGGGGAGAAGATTTCTATGAGCAGTTCTTTGCTCTGGCACATGAGGGATCCATAGCAGACTACCGGGAGCAGTTTGAGCACCTAGCCAATAAGGTGGAGGGATTATCAGATACGGTATTGGAGGGAAACTTCATGAAGGGGGTTGAAGGCAGAGATCCGAGCGGCAGTGAAAGTTTTGATGCCTAGTGACTTTGGGGAGGCCATGAAGTTGGCACAGCTGATGGAAAATCAGAAGAATCTGGAGATGGGAGTAAGGGGCAGCAGCTCAGGAGGCTCTTACAAGACCACGATCACTCTTCTAACACCCAAGGGGCCTGCCTCAGGCAACATTAATGAGACCACTAGGGAGAAGCCAGTAGGAGGAGGGAGTGGAAAAAATTTCAAGAGGCTGACAGAGAAGGAGATGAAGGAGAAGAGGGCAAAGGAGTTGTATTTCATGTGTGAGGAGAAGTATACGCTAGGGCATCGGTGTAAGGACCAAACTCTTCAGGTTCTCACCGTCTGCAATGACAAGGAAATTGAGGGAGGTGAGGAGGGAACAGAGGAGGAGATGGAGGAGAAGCTACACTTGGATCTGGCTGAGGTTTCCCTGAACTCAGTGGTAGGATTCACTACAAATCATACCATGAAGGTGAAGGGGGAGATAGAGGGCAGGAAAGTGGTGGTGCTAATTGAAGGTGCCCACAATTTTACTTCCACTCAGGTCGTTGATCAATTAGGAGTAGAGTTGGTGGACACCGGTTGTTATGGAGTGATGATGGGTACATGAAAGGTGGAGAAAGGCCAGGGGATTTGTACAGGAGTGTTGTTGACCATCCAGGGGATTCAAGTAAGGGAGGACTTTCTCCCACTAGAGTTAGGAAGTACTGATGTCATCCTGGGGATGAAGTGGTTGCAAACCTTGGGAGAAAGCAAGGACAATTGGGGAGCACTCACGATGGAATTAATGGTGGATGGGAGAAATGTGGTTATAAGGGGAGATGCGGGGCTATCCAAAGCAATGACATCACTTAAGACCATAGTTAGAGACATACAAGAGGTGGGGGAAGATTATCTGGTGGGACTACACAGGTTGGATGCGATCAGATTGGAGGAGGGAGGGAGTGTTTCTCCTTCAGTGCAGCCCTTAATTCAGCAATTCGGTAAGATTTTTCAGCCACCTCAAGGATGGCCACCTCCACGGGAACACGAGCATATTTTTACCTTGAGGACAAGGTGGATCTTTGGGAGAAGAGTATTGTTAGATCGGTCCACTGGACCGGTCCAACCGGTCCGCACGGGACAGGCATTTCGCAAACTGACGCGAGATCTCCACCTCCTGCAGAGATCTGGAGGCCCGACCGCCCAAGCGGAGCTCTTTAGGAAGCTTTTTTGAGGGTTTTGAGAGGGAAATTTGAATGTAGGGATTGTTTAGGGAATTCCTTTTGATTTGTATGCATTAAATAGTTTGTTTTCCTAGGGTTAGGGCATCTTGAATTTGGCTGAAATTTGAGATCTCTTAGATTTAGGTTTTCTTTGGGCTCTAGCGGCGTCTAGAGATTTTGGAGAGATCGATCCTCCTCTTGAATTGAGGATCAAGTGTATCTTGCTATTTTCCGTGTTCCTTTCATCAAATAATACAAATTATCTACTATTTTTGTGATTTTGTGTGGATTTTGTGGACAGAGCTTGCTGTTTTTCGAAGATTGATAGAAAGTATTTGAGATCTTCAAGTGTTTCCTATCAGAAACTAGAAATTTAAGTTCGGAACAAAAACCCAATCCTACGCTGCAACAACATCCTAAATGCTTTCCTTTTGGAACATTAAAACATATCCAATGAATGTATATAAAATGACAAACCTGCTTGAAAAGGACATCTTCCGACTCTACTGGATTCAGTTCTGCAAGGAATAAGAAAGCCCATTGGTCACAGCAGTGTTTTGAACATATATATATAATTTATTTATTTTTGGAAAATTAAGGGCTTAGCCCAATCTATTGAGAATCAAAACAGGTATACAAGTGTAAATCCTACGAAAATCAAAAGAGGATGTTTCTTACCAAAAGCTTCTAAGAATTTGGGATCTGCAGGAGATTTATAATCTGAATACATATTAGAAAACCAGAAAAAACAATAGAGTATTAGTCAGCAATGAAAGTAAATATTTGTAATCGTTCCAGGAAAAAAAATATAATAATGACCGCAAAGTGATTTGCATGCATGTTAGAGATAATAAAAAATCAAAATCATCACCATTATCATTAGTCCAATCCCAGCTATTTGGGCCAGCTTATAAGCAAATTTATGTATGCATTTAGCAAAATGACAAAAGGACAAACTACACTAAAGCATTATTAATTATAAAACAAACAACAAACAGACAATCCGATAAATAAGACGCCACTTAGGTAGTTTTAATTTGTTAATTTATTAATTGTTTAAAATATAACATCAAAATTGAAAAAAAAAAATTTAATTCTGCATCTCTCAGACATCCATCCTCCAAATCTCTAAGATACACATTGGATTAAAGATTTCCCAGGTTTTGCCATGTTGTTGAATAAAGGACTAGGCTTTATTTTGATTAAATTTTACTAATTTTAATAATCAATTGATAACAACTTTGTTACATTAGAAACAAAAAAAGAATTACTTATCTTGCATCTCTTCACATTCCTAAATCCCTAATTTAAAAAGCTGCAGTTTAAGATTTCCCAAGGCTTCGGTCATAATGAGAGAAATGCATTAAGGTTTTTCTCAAATAAGTCCAGGCGCAAATTAATTTTTGTAGATTTTCCTTATTTTCTGGCATGAATCAGGAAATATTTCAAACCAAACACTTAAACAAAAAAGCAAGGACAAAGATAAGATCCAAACTGTTTTGTAAGATTAACTTCTAGAAAAGAACTACTTATACAAACTCTACTCAAAAAACTGTAAAACTGATATAACATTTTTTTAAATAATTTTTTATAATAATTACAAGAAGAAAATCCTTTTGAGAATGATGTCATTATCATGGGGACTTCTTGAAGTTGAGTTTCATAAAATTAAAATTAGACCGGCAATGTTTGTATGGATCTGACTGTTGGGTAGTTATGCAAAATACGTTTAACACCTTATGCAACAAATAACTGGAGAATGGAAATTCATAAAGCTGACCCAAATGATATAAAAATTTTACGGAATGAACTAAAATATGAGAAATTACTGAAAGCAGGATATGGCGGACAGCATTTGATGCGATTTATGTATTAATATAAGATGGCAATATTTAAAACTTCCATAGAGGGGGGTAAGGCCAAAATCTATGAGATAGAGAAAGTCACCAACGATAAAGAATCAATTTTGAACTTATAAATAAGGAAGCTATGTATACTGAAGCAGTGTTTCAACAGCTAAGAGAAACCTGCTCAATGAAACAGTGAAAACTAGCAAAGGAATTGCTAAACAGTAGAAAAACTATTTTTCATTCTATCTTCTTCTTCTCCTAAAACAGTAATATAGCATTACTCAGCTAATGCTCTGATTTGCTAAAATAAACTAAAGCAAATAAAAAGGTACGGGAGTACTATGCTTAACAGAAAAAGTAAGAAACGGTTATATGAGGCGTATAGGCCACATGAGCAAAAAGTATAAAGGCTGCCAGCTCAGCTTAATGGACCGCATCAGTTCCCTCCAGCTCCTAAAGAACTCATCTCCGATGAGTTAAGTAGAGTATCTGCATTATCAGGAGGGTGATAGGGATAAATGTCAGCAACATTGAATGTCGATGATATAGAAAAATCTTTAGGGAGATCAATGACATAAGCATTATCATTGATCTTGCGAAGAACGGGGAATGGTCCGAATTTCTTGGGATGGAGTTTTGGGCACGATCCAGTGGGGAAACGATCTTTCCGGTATCGAAGCATAACTAGATCTCCCGGCTGGAATTCAACAGCTCTTCTATGCTTGTCTTGTGCCAGCTTGTACTTCAAATTGGTGTCTTGTAAGCGCTCACGAACATTCTTCAAAACATCCACAAATTGCTCGGCAGTTTGAACAGCAGATGAGCTTCGGCATTTTGGGAGGACAGCCACATCTACAATGTGGTTAGGCATCTTTGTGTACACAATGCTAAATGGGCACATACCTGTGGCACGATTTGGCATTGAATTAAAAGCAAACTCAGCTTGTCCTAGAACCTCCTCCCACTGTTTAGGATGATCCTGAACCAGACATCGGAGCATGTTGGCGAGAGTACGATTAGTAACTTCGGTCTGGCCGTCGGTTTGTGGGTGGTATGCCGAACTTAGTTTAAGGTCCGTGTGAAACCGCTTCCAAAGCTCCCGCCAAAAATGGCTTATAAATTTGACGTCCCGATCTGAAGTTAAACTGCGCGGAATGCCATGAAGACGGACGATTTCCTTGAAGAATAGTTTAGCAATGTGTAAGGCATCAAAGGTCTTCTTGCATGCAACGAAGTGTGCCATTTTAGAAAAACGGTCGACGGCCACCATTATGGAATCTGAGCCTCTCTTAGTCCGTGGTAAGCCCAAAACGAAATCCAAGCTCAAATCTTCCCAAATAGTATCCGGCACGGGTAAGGGAAGATACAGGCCGGTATTCTGTGCATTCCCCTTGTACTGTTGACAAACAGCACATCTCTCCACAAATCGAGCTACATCCCGCCTCATATGTGGCCAAAAGAACTTACTCTGCAATTGCTGTAAGGTGCGATCACGACCAACGTGAGCTGATAGGCCTCCACAATGAATGTCTTTTATAAGCTGCTGTCGCCACGATGAATCCGGCACACACAATGAATTGCCTTTGAAGAGAAAACCATGTCTCACCGAATAATCTGTATGTGGAGTTCCGAAACAGCATTCTTCCCAGATAGTTTTAAAGTCGGCGTCTTCTATGTATAATGATTTCATTTCTTGCATACCCGTAACTTCGGTTTGAAGTTGTGTGAGGAGGGCAGCCCGGCGACTGAGAGCATCATCCACTCTATTCATCTTGCCCGTTTTATATTTTACGACAAAGCTGAACTTCTGTAGTAAAATCACCCACCTGGCATGCATTTTATTGATAGTTTTCTGGCTGTTCAAGTACTGCAAAGATTGGTGGTCGCTACACAAAACAAAATCCTGATGCAATAAGTAGTGCTCCCATTGCTTAAGAGCTCGGACCACGGCATACAGCTCTTGTTCATATACCGTCCACTTCTGACGAGAGGGGCTCAGCTTCTCACTGAAATATTCAATCGGGCGATCTTCTTGATATAGAACAGCTCCCACGCCAATACCAGAAGCATCCGTATCCACTTGGAAAGCTTTATCGAAGCTCGGCAAAGCTAGCACAGGGGCATTACAAAGGGCGGTCTTGACTTGCTCAAAACTGGATTGCTGTTGTTCATTCCAGGAGAATGAACCCTTTTTGATAACATCAGTTAAAGGCGCCGCAAGGATACTGAATCCCCTGATGAATCGACGATAAAAGTTAGCAAGTCCGTGGAAGCTCCGAATGTCGGTAATGGATCTAGGCACTGGCCAATCTCTGATAGCAGCGATCTTACGGGAATCAGCATGAATTCCTTCGTGTGATATGACGAATCCAAGAAAATGGACAGAGTGAGTAGCGAACTCACATTTGGCCAAGTTCAAGTATAACTTGTGGGAGCGCAGAGCCGTAAAAACCTGGGTCAAATGATTCATATGCTCCTCCAAGGAGGGGCTAAAGATAAGTATATCATCAAAGTAGGAGACACAGAATTTACCCGAGAATGGTTTGAGGACCTCAGCCATGAGTCTCATGAAAGTGGACGGCGCATTGCACAAACCGAAGGGCATGACTCGCCATTCGTAAAGCCCCTCCCGAGTCTTAAAGGCTGTCTTCCACTCATCACCGCTCCGAATGCGCACTTGGTGATATCCGCTGCGTAAGTCCAGTTTTGAGAAAATTACAGACCCATGAAGCTTGTCCAACAGGTCAGAGATACGCGGTACTGGAAATCTATACTTCGTCGTGATCTTATTAATGGCCCGGCTGTCAATACAGAGCCTCCATTGGCCATCTTTTTTGGGGACTATAAGAGCCGGTACTGCACAAGGGCTCATACTATGTTGAACCAGCTGTCGTCGAATAAGGTCTTCTACTATTTCCTGCAGAATGTGATGCTCTTTCGGACTCATACGATAATGCGGAAGGTTCGGTAAAGAAGAACCTGGAATAAAATCAATCTGGTGTTGTACAGCGCGGAGAGGTGGCAGCTGAGTCGGTAAATCAGCTGGGGTGATGTCTTCAAATTCTTGTAGAAGAGTGCGGATCTCTTCCGGCATCGCGGGTTTCACTGATTGTTCCGAACAATCCGTGGTGACTAAAGCAAGCATAGAACTGTCGGCAGAGGGTGTTAACAGAAGTTCCTGGCCCGAAACAAGGTAAGCTACAGCTTTACCTTTATCATCCTTGCCAATGTTCTCTGTAGCCTGAGGAAGTAATCGCAATTTCCTACCATTCCAATCAAGAACATAGACATTACTCCGGCATTCATAAGTAGCATCTGCATCGAATTGCCATGGTCTGCCTAGAATAATATGGCAGACATCCATATCTAGGACATCACAGACAGCATTACACACATAGTGTTTACCTATGGAAAACGTGATACTGCAAGTCTCCATCACCGTGATATCCATCCCGCGCTTTACCCAACTAATTTTATATGGATGAGACTTTTTGGTGGTTTTCAACTGCAAAGCTTGAACAACGGAGCGAGAAATTACATTCTCTGTGCATCCACTATCTACTAATAAGTCACAAACCTTCCCCTGGATGGTGCATTTGGTTCTGAACAGAGCATTTCTCTGTGAAGGGATTGAATGCCGTGGAGCTAATAAAAGTTTCTCGAGAACACATACAAGCGGTTCTCCTACATCACCATACACATCTTCGATAGCATCCTCGTCATCAGCGGGTAAATCTGGGTCCTCATTATGGTCCTGTGCATCTCCTTCAGCCAACTGAAGTTGCTGACGTTGTGGACATTCGTTGGACTTATGTCCAGGCTGAAAGCACCTAAAACATTTTAGAGTGGTTGGCCGCCCGTAAGGATTGTCTTTGCCTGGTATTTTGGTCCGAACAGGAAGTTTGGACTCTGCTGCAGGAGGATTAAAAGAGGTTCCGGGAATGGCAGGGGATTTTGCTGCAACTGTAGTAGTCTTAGAGCTGTCGCCTGGGGTATCTTGAGAAAATGATTTCCGATTGGAATAACCACGTGCGTGGCGTTGGAGTTGGGTTTCCGCCTTCAATGCAAAGTTTACCGCCTGTGACAGCGACCAGATAGAATGCATTTCCAGTTTCTCTTGAATTTGTTCCCGTAAGCCTCCGATGAACCTAGCAACTAGCTGGTTTTCAGTTTCCTGCAAATTGTTTCGAGCACTGAGTCTATAGAACTCTTCGGTGTATTCGTTCACGGGTCGGGATCCCTGAACGCAATGTTGGTAACGGAGATACAGCATTTGTTCGTAATCCGTTGGCAAGAAGTGGCTTCTCAACAACTGTTTCATACGAATCCAGCTACGGACGGGGCCTCGCCCTTCTCGCCGGCGAGCCTGTAGGAGCTGATGCCACCAAGCACTCGCGCTGCCCTTCAAGCGACATGCTACATATTTGACCTGTTTTTCCGGGTGGATCTCCAAATATTCGAAGAACGTTTCCACAGCCCGCTCCCAATCCAAGTAATCTTCTATATGCAAATGTCCATCGAAGTAGGGAATATCCAGCTTTACTTTAAATTCTCCCTGTTCCCTCCGGGGTTGTCTATACCTCCGTCGATGCTGAACAGGTAGTTGTTGCCGCAGATCCTCTTCTGAATCCGATTGATCCGGATTAATCTGGTACTGAAGCTCGTCTTCGGAATCAGAGAAGTCGGTGATATTTACAGGCCTGCGTCGCCGATTGTTCTCCGTCAACTGACCCACTGGCGGTGCCGGAGTCGGAATACCACCTCTTCCAACAGGGAGTAATAACGCCCGGAATGCAGCCATTTCCGTCCTCATCTCCGTAGAGAGGCGAAATAAGTCTGCCCTCATTTCCTCCAGTTGCCGCGTGAAGCCTGCTTGAGCTGCCCACACGGCATCCAAGTTTCTTTCCTCCTCAACAACTCTTTTAGAGTTGCCTTCCGCCATGCCCAGATGGCTCTGATACCAAAGTGAAGCAGTGTTTCAACAGCTAAGAGAAACCTGCTCAATGAAACAGTGAAAACTAGCAAAGGAATTGCTAAACAGTAGAAAAACTATTTTTCATTCTATCTTCTTCTTCTCCTAAAACAGTAATATAGCATTACTCAGCTAATGCTCTGATTTGCTAAAATAAACTAAAGCAAATAAAAAGGTACGGGAGTACTATGCTTAACAGAAAAAGTAAGAAACGGTTATATGAGGCGTATAGGCCACATGAGCAAAAAGTATAAAGGCTGCCAGCTCAGCTTAATGGACCGCATCATATACAAAGAAAAGCTTAACATGCACCAGTCACGTAACATAAACCTGATGCAGATTGCCGAAGTAAACTTGGTCTTCCCCGTTGGCTAACTGCAAAGACTACGGCATCCTCAACCTTCAAATGAAATGTAAGCAACGATTACATTTAAACATGAAATATTGAAACTTGAAGCAGAACATGGAAGGATTTTACTTGCAGAGTACTTGAAATGTGGAGAAATATTTTAAATGATAAATAATTCATCAGGAGAAGGAAAAATTATTGAAAAGATGAGAAATAAATAAGCTCCAAAACGACAGGATTATAACAACCTTTAAAGAAGCAAGTTCTCTTAATCCCTTCTCAACAGATAACATGCTTTCAATGTTTCCTTCCCCAGTAATATCACTCAATTCACGTACAAGCTTAGTTCTTTCATTTTCATTGCCACCTAAACGAGAAAAAATTTCCAACATGATAAGTTTCCTAAGATCAATCAAGGGAAAATCAAATAAATAAAACTAACCGTGACTTCCATCCTCTTTAGCTTTTTGTCCCGCAGAAATGACAACTTCAAAAGGTAGAGGGGCTAGTGACGACCAATGCTCATGTTTGGAAACGGCTATCTCTAAATAGATTCCTTTTAGCAAAATAAAACCCCATAATAGTAAGCTCAAGTTAAAATACAATGAATCTAACATAGAAACCTAGATAAAAGAGGTAGAACTGCAGAAGATCTCAAGCATTTTTTTTACAAATGCACTAAAGGTGTTTTGATAAAAATACCACAGCGGAGCATAATTCATTGCAAAACTTATGTTCATATTTAAAAAAAAATTGATCAAAACTATTTCAATTATTATTTTTCTTCTTTTTTCAGGAATCGTCATCAATTAGCTTGAGATAAGAAAATAATATATGAAAAGTCTAAAAACAGTAGACACAAATTGATAAGGTCACTCTTAAATAATTCAATTGTGGCATGGACATGAAAATAAAAATCTCAACATAATAGATAAACAAAATGATAGAGGGAAAAAAGAACACCGCATACACTGCTCGGAGAGATCCATATACAAAAATAAAATTTCATTCATTGATAATAATAATAATAATCAAAATTATATCTAATAAGTCTCTATTTATATAAATAAAAGTACATAGATAAAAGGCCTAGAATTTAAATCAGATTTAATCCTATCTTAAAACCAAGTCAAATAACATAAAAAGTTCAAGCTTAAACAAATTCAGAGTAGATAATTCAATCTGAAAATTTAAAAAAATAAAAAATTCAACCATAGTTAAATATGATTCTGAGAAAAGTTAAAATTTAATGTGATTCATCCTTCATGGCCCAATTTGACTTCTTTGGTCAGCCAATGTAATTTTGAAATTTCCAGGGCTAAAAAGGTTGATTTATATTGCATCAATTTATGAGGACATCGAAGATCAATGGCTACGATCGCGTCTATTTATTTTGAAAAAATTTATGTATTTGATTTGTTATTGTACTTTTCCCTTTCTACCCTCACTTGAGGGCTTTTGTCTTATGTTTGCCTAGGGGCAATTACGTCTTTTTATTTTCCTTCATGTATTTGGCTATTTAAGCCTTCTCCCTCCTCTTGGAGAGGGGATGATGATTATTGAAAATAAAATTCTTCTCTTTGTATTCTCTTTGTGAGTTCATATTTTCTTGATCTCTTAGTGAGTTCAACTCTCCTAGATCTTTGTGGGAGTTCTAGGAAAAGCCCAAGGTGAGGGCAAAAGCAATACCCGCCAGTCGTTGGAAGCGTCCTCGACTCGTGGTTTATTTTATCTTATTGTTTTCTTCTCCAACTCTTGTTTTCCTCCTCCCCACACCAAGCCCTACCCGAGATCCAATCATCCACCGCTTTATCCACTAGTTTCCTCCACTACAACCCAAGCTCCATCAAGAAACCCCCAACCCGACGACAAGCCCCCTCTTCCTCCTTTGGCCGCCGGCCACCACCTTGCCCCAAGCCATGATGAAGATGTCAATCATCATAATGGCTCCTTGATTATGGCCTAGCAATAAATAAAGGAGTTACCAAATTCAAAAACTTTCCATATTTGGAAATTCCTAATAAGGAAAGTTCTTAAATCCGCATTATGACGAAATTCAAATTCAAATGGACTTCATCATAAGCTTTCCTAACCCCCATGTGCTGATTTGGAAACCCCTCAATGGCTCCCACACCCTTCTCCTCTCTCCAAATGCCGCCAGCCTCACCTTGGTTGGAGCCCCATTCAATTCCCAATTAATGCATTGATTACAACTTAATTTGAAATCAAATTTCAAATTGATTTTCCCCCAAAACCTCTCAAATTCTGAATTTAATTTCAGGATTAGCATTTATCCCCCCCCCCCCCTCCTCTCTTGAAACCGCCGGCCACACCTTAATGGGCTTCAATTGATGGGTCATGACTTCTCTAGGAAAGAGTTTAACTCATTCCCTGCTGCTGGCCGAAATTTCCAAAGCCCCTCTCCCTAATTTTCTTCCACTAACTCTTCTCCAAACTCAATCCAACATGGAGCCCTCTTTTCTTCCTAAGACTGCAGCCTGAAATTCAGCCGATTGCCTTGCTCCCTCAGCCCGTGGAAGACCCATAATTGCTGTTTTGGGAAGACGGAATTGCTTCCCACAAATCCTGGTTGCTGCTCAACGGTATCCGGAAGAATTCCAGCGAGGGAAACTTAAATTCCTGCCTCCTAAAACCTTCCAACTGCTGGACGCTCTTCTACAACTTGCTGTCCACTGATTCTACAAATCTCCTAGCACCATAGCTTCATCCGGAAGGTTCCAAATGATGTCCAGAATCTGTCCAAAACAGAAACTGCTGCTGTCTTGAAGATCCACACCTTGTCGTGGCTAATCGGTGGTGCGAAGAAGCTCATGGTGGCTGTCCTAGTCGTCCCTAACACTCAAATCATCCTGCAGGAGTGCGTATCTCTCTTGTCTTTGGGTAAACTCAATATCCGATTCGCTATCTTCATAGTTACATCCTTGAATGTGAATTTATTATCTTCATAAAGATCATATCAATGCGTCTCCGCTAAAGCCTAGTAATTAGAAGAGTTGTGTGAGGGATCTTTCATAGACTAATCTTATTGTTAGTATTGGAATCTATTGTTGGAATTATCCATGTATGCAATGTTGGATTAAGCTGGCTATCTTTTGAACATAACTTCTATGCATGTGAGATAACCTAAGCTAGGTACCACTTTAATATTTAACTTATCGTTCAATTCCGCATAAGATCTTGCTTATTATTGCCTCTACATCTAAACGTGCAAACTTCTTTAGGCAAATCACTTTTGCATGGATTGTTTTACATCATCTAGGTATATAACCTAAGCTAGGTACCACTTTAATATTTAACTTATCGTTCAATTCCGCATAAGATCTTGCTTATCATTGCCTCTACATCTAAACGTGCAAACTTCTTTAAGCAAATCACTTTCGCATGGATTGTTTTACATCATGAATTCTCTTAAACAATAAAAAAATATTCTACTGAAGAGTTTGGCTGAGACCCTGAAGGGGCATCATTGGACCATCTGATGGAAAAGTGATCATGTAATGGAAGGAGCATCAAAGAAATAAAATCCACAAAATTGATAGATATTTTGAAGCTTACGTTCCAAACAATATAAGCTTATGAACCAAGATTTATGGATGACATTATTAGCAACAGTACAAAGTCAATCTCGAATAGATCTAACTGAAATAAATTATAAACATTTGAAGACCCCGATGTCTCATGACACAAGAATGAATGATTTGGAGCAGAATTTTCAACAAAATTCTCAAGCTTTGGCACTTCATTGGAGAAAAGTTATGTTTTAATTTCAAATCATGGTGAACAAAATTTAATCTCGACAAGCACAAAAAGAACAAGTATTGCATTATCACTCACTCACTTTCTCTCGCCTCTCCTCCCCCTCCCCCACACCATTACAACCCAAATTCTTAATTATCGGGATATTGTTCGCTTTGGTTTAATGACCTCACAATTTTGTCATATTGGTGTAACTTTCTAGAAGGTCACTCATCCTAGAATTGCTCCAACATGAGCAAACTTAATTTTGGAGTTTTTAATAAAACTCCAACCATTACACTAAAAAGCGTCTCAATGTTCAAAAATTTAATTTATTTCTCACAATCTCCCCCATTTAAGTAATTGATGTTCTAGTCAATATCCTTATCCTAGACTCATCCATCAGGCAAATAGGATTCTAGAGATGGCCCCTACATATTCATGTGATGGCTCCTGTCATGTAGCATTTTGTCCCATATCGAGTTCAAGAGGTGACTCTCATGGCAAAACACCTTGTCATGCATGATACTTAGTTCTCATCGTCAGACTGATGTATTGCCCTAATACCACTCCATAATAGCCCAAACTCTTAACAATTGAAGTATTGTTCACTTTGGCCTAATAGCCTCACGGTTTTGTTCTGTTGGTATAACCCCTAGGAAGTCACCCAAATCAAAATTGATCCAGCACGAGTATGCTCAACTTTGGAATTTCTTGATGAAATTTCAACAATTATACCAAAAGGCGCCTTGGTGTTTAAGAGTTAACTTGTTTTCTACTTCTTTCTACTTAAAGAGTTTCACCCTCTCCTCAGCTATAGAAATATACATATAGAGAGAGAGAGAGATGCACATACACATACAATTATAACATGATTCAATGGGGCAAAAAGGGAACATTTGACAATGTTATTACAAAAGACGTCACAGTAAAAAAATGTCGTGTTGGAAATATCTTACCATACTGTACAGCCAAACCCCAATAGCGAGCAAGCCAACATCTCTTGAGAACAACCTCTTCCTAAGATATGAAACAGAGATCCCAAATTCAGCATTCTAGCCACTAATAAAGAGAGAACAGGTTTCAGCACTAGCTAACGCTCATGTACAAACCATCTCTTCCTCTGTCAATATCATTCTCTGTGTCATCGAGCGGAGAGCTTTAGCTTCAGTCTCAGTTTCTCTCAACTGCTCTAAAGCAGAGGAAACCTCCTCTCTTGCAACCTAGTACAAAAATAGAAAAGCCAGGCTCAACTATTGCAACAAGCTGTGTGGAACTAAGAAATGTTGCATTTGCAAAAACTTGAAAGAAGAAAAGAACAACAATTACCTCTACTTCTTGTCGTAGAGATGCTATTTCCTCATCCCTCCCATCCTTTGTCTCTCTGGCAGCTTTAAGAGCAGCCTGAAGCAACATGATCATGCAAAGTAAGTTGTTTTCCCCAAAAAATGTAACTTACAGTCTAGAATAGAAACTAGAATTTTCATCAACTACCATACAACCATTGTGCGACCAATGTAGCAAGCCCAAATTCATTTTGAAATATTTAACTAATATTTCCAAGAGAAAATTAATATTTATGTCCTCCCATATAAAAAAGTCTATAATACTTGCACTAGAGAGATAAAATTACAACTAATGATGAGTGCAAAGGCACATATTTGATGTGGCATCATTTGAGCTTTGATGTATAAGTTGAAACCACTTAATTGGAGAAAACAACTTGCAATTTTTTTTTATATGGGAAGGAAAAAAAAAACATTTTTTTTTAAATGATGTAAGGTGACAGAATAAGTTAGGATGGCAATGCTTATTAAAACAGCCAAATCTAGAGGAATTTCTTTATACTAGATCTCGAGAAAGGTTGACACAAATTAGATGGTAAATGTTTGCTCAATTAGACAGCCCAAAATAAGAACCATCTTTTGTTCATCAGATCTAACATTAAGCTTCAACAGTCAGGGACATTTTCAAATCATCAGAAATCTATGAAACTATGGTGAAGACCAAGAGCTTTACGTATCTTTATGAACGATTAATTGTTAATTTGATGGAACCCAATTAAAATCAAATCTATGAAACAAAGGATTGTTTGAGAAAGTCACTAGCAATGACTTTGAATGAATTCAATTGGAAATCCCCCATCTCTCCTTTTTTTTATATAATGAAGGCCCTAAAACTTGAGAAGAAAGAAGCAAACATAAGAGTTTTTGGGGAGAGAATAGCTCATTTCAGTGAGATCAATCCACACAAGGGATGTGATGGGATTACATTGATGCATAGGGTTGATAATGGATAATGTTTGCCCCCTCACCCCATGAGAATGCAGGTTGATGGGACCTTTACCCAGAACCAGATTTATTTCTCATCCTCTATTGTTGTTGTGATTGGGGTTATTAAATCAATCATAAGATTTAATGTTTGCATAAACAGCTCTTCTAATGTGAAACTACCGGGAGTTAACAAGAAATTAAGAAGAGCAATTGTTTAAAACTTCCCCAATATAAACTATCGTTCACAACAAAGAAAGATTTTAGAAATTCATAGCTTTCAATTTGCTTAGGCAAAGAAGTACACTTTAGATTAACCAAGACAATTCAATCAAACTTCAAAGAAAAGAGTAAGTTTTATGAGCGCATGAAAAAAATCCACAATTTAATAATGAGAGGTTCACATTGAGGTCCGTCTCACTCATTCACTCGTGGGGTTAGCGGAAGAAGATGCTCCACATTAGAAAAGAGATCACCAATAGGGAGAAGGAGCCTAAAAACTTCGTTGATGGAAAGGTGGCCGGCGACGGATGGATTGGTGAACGTCCCACGATTATCCACGGTCCGGTTGGGATGAGTTCCTCAATTGATGGTGCCAACGTGAAGATGATGTGGTCAACGTAGCCTTCCACGAAGTCGTTGACGTCCAAATTTAAATCGAAGAATAGAGATCGGAGGATGTCCGTCCTTCCTTGGTTTCATATATGAACCCTCGATCAACATCAGGATTGGCCATGCACTAGTGGAATGTTGGAAGAGAGGTGGTTGACTTCTTTTCTTGCAAGAGAGCTCATGAGATTTGGGGAATTCCAAGATGGTGGACAAGCAAGAGGGCCGGCCAAGTGTAGAGGGAATTAGGATTCACTACAGGAAAACAGCTCATTTCCGACAGAATTTCCGGCGAAAAAAAATTCGTCACAATTTCCGGCGGATTTTCCGACGGATTTCCGACGGAAAATTGTGAACGGATTTCCGACATATTTTTTGATTGGTTTTCCGACGGATTTTTTTTCAATGGACTTTCCGGCGGAATTTCCGGCGGATTTCTGACGAAAATTAAAAAACTTAAGTTATAATTTAATAACTTATTGTCAAATTAAATATTTTATATTTTAAAAATAACTTAAATTATAGAATTTAATAACTTAAATTATAGAATTTAATAACTTAAATTATAGAATTTAATAACTTAAATTATAATAAAATAAAATAAATTATCATTTAATAATTTAATAAAAAAATTAAATGATTTAAATTAAAACGTAAATTATAGTAAAATTTTATTTTGTTAAATTAAGTTAAATAAATTAAAAATTTATTATTAAATTAAATTAACTAATATAATAATTCATTTTTAAATTATAATATATTTTTTATCTTTAAGAATTCATTGTTAAAAAAATTACTTTAAAAAAATTTATTATTTTTAATATATATGTGTTTTAAGTTAAATAAAAAAAAATATCAGAAGTAACAGGTTTTGGCTGAAGGCTTGGATGGCAGATGGAGCGGATACTTAAACGCGCGGAGGGGGGGCAGGTGCAGGGTTCGAACCCCGCTGAAGGCGCGGCCACGCGGGTTCGGTTGGGCGAAGCGGGGCTCGGGCGTGGCCCCGGTTCCACGCGGACTCGGGTTCGCGGGGCTGTTTCTGGCTGGGCTGGGCCGGAGCTGGTTCTGGCTGGGCTGTGCCAGAGCGGGAGTTCCAGGCGGCTGAGCCGAGCGGGGGAGTTCCAGGCGGTTTGAGCCCGAGCTGGTTCTGGCTGGGCTGGCCTGTACCGGAGCGGGTGTTTTTTTTTTTTAATTTTTCTTGACATTCCGGCGAAAAAAAATCCGCCGGAAATATTTTTCCTGCGGAAATTCCGTCGGAAATGTTTTCGGCGTATTATTTTGCGCCGGAAGGCCTTTTACGACGCGCGTGAAACCGGCGGAAATATTTCCGCCGGAAATCCGCCGGAAATGTTAATTTCCGACGGATTTTGGCCAATTTTCCGGCGAAAATGTCTGCCGGAAAATGACGTTTTTCCTGTAGTGATTATGTTGGGTCTAGGTTAGGGTTTTAGAAATAGCATTAAATCTGAATTTAATTTCATATTTAATTAAATGGGGAGAGAATAGAATTTGAAATCCAATTTCAAATTCAAATAGGGATTAGGAGTTGATTAGGCAAGGAAGGGGTTTGACCATGAAGGGGGCCCAGCGGCATGTGGAGAGGGGGAGGGAATTTATGAGCTTCCTAATTTACTTCTTAAATTAGGGATGAAATAAAGATATCCAATTTAATTTAAAATTAAATTGAATCCAATCTAGAAACTTTCCTAATTTGGATTTTGACAATTTAGGAAAGTATTTGAATATTCAAATTTGAATTTCAAATCAAAAGGATTCTTTCCCAAATTATCTAGGCTAGATTAAGAAGGTTATTATGATGGTGAAAATCATCATTAAGAGGGAGACATGGATGGGGGAGGCCGGCGGCTAGCTTGGTGGTAGGGGAAGGGGACGGTGGGGATGAGGGTGTTTGGTGGATGTGAGGAAGGTGAGGTTTAGGTGGTCGTCGGGTACGGGGTGGGTTGGCCGGTGTGAGAAACTAAGGGGAGGAAGAGAATAACAAAGAAACAAATTGAGAGTCCCGGAATCCACCGACGGCTGACAGGTGTTACAAGGCCCTCTCCTCGGGTTTCTCCTCTCAAGAACTCACAAAGAGATCAAACAAGAAAAGCTGAAATTTCATTCATAATCATCATCCTTTTACAATAGAAGATGCCACAATATATAGGCCTAGAAAATAAAATAACAATGACTCAAATGCCCCTTGGGCTACAACTCAAGCAAACTCAAAAGAAATAGTACAATCGTAATTAGCATATAAATAAAATACAATACATAAATGCATCAAAAATAAAGATTGTGAATCGTAGCCATCGATCTATGATTCCTACGCTAATAGACTCGTCGATATCATCTATCGATGTCCTCATCATCTTCTGTGCCGAATTAAGCGGGATAGTTTTAAGTATTTTGTCTCCAAGTCATAACCAAGTATGTCTGGAAAGCCATGAACAAATCATCTACATTGAAGTCTTCTAACAACTTGTAAAATCAGTAGTTAAGAACTTAAAATCGATGCTAAAAGTTACTTCAAATTTGGAGTATGATACAGATGCATCTTTAGCAAAGGTGGTGATTCTTAAGCATTTAAAAGAAAGAGATTTTCAAGGTGTAAATTAATAAGAGAAGAAAATCATACATCTCAAAATTCATTTAATTCCATGGATCTTCTTAAGGAGATGGAAGTTCTACGCAGCGTTGATTTTCAGAAGATCACAAAAGACTTGAACAAAATAAATTTGACTCCCTTCACAAGACCAAGTTACTCAAAAATCGGTAGTATCGAGCAGCAACTATTTGCCTTTTGTTTAAAATAAAATTTTCAATTCCAAGATTATCACAATATCTTTAAGAAATCTAGTGCTAGCATATATGTGAAAATGGAAGGAGAAATGGACATTTTTTATGCTTTATATACATTCATTGTTTGAGCATCTTATGACAGTCTTATTATATGATAAATGAATAAAAAATCATTTTGAATGATGCCAAGGCCTCTTTGTTGTATGACGAATTCTGGAAAAAGGCGAAGAGGAAAGCTCCTAATATGGGTATATTTTAAATAAGCAAAAGCAAACAAAAAGTTGGGCAGCGAGGAAAAAGTTAAAAAAAAAACAAATTTTGGGATAGAGGGAGAAAGTCACAACGGAGGAAAATTGGACAAAGGAAGTGTGAACAGAAACTTCTGAAAATTCATAGGGTTGGGGAATCATAAGCAAATCAAAAAATTAGGAGCACCAAAAGTAACTGGTTAATAAATTTGGCAGTTCCTAGAAGTGTATTTATTGTGTTACTCCTAAGCAATGATTGAATAATAGATTATGAAAGTTTTTTTATCATAAGAACCTAAATGAGCTTTGGTTTATCACCTATAGGTCAACTATGGTATAAAAGTTCCAGTATTGGATTAACTTGTATAATTGTTATGATAAAATCAGTCAGATAGATACACATGATGGATCAACTAGAATTTCAAGAGAGATCAAACTCATCCCAACCTTCAAGATTCTATCTTATCCCTCGTTTAGTTCGCACCTAATAAATATATAATCTTCAAGAAGGGAGAGTTACGTGTCATTCATTCATGCATATTTGTTCATATGAACGGCTAGAATTTCAGTGATTTCTTTCTTCTAAAGATTGAAATTTTGAGATGTAACACTAATTTTTTCTTTGACATGATTGTATTGTAGAATATTAAACGTGAGCATATGATAGAACCGGGGTTTCTCAAAAGTAGATCACATCATATTAACTCTATGAAAACGAAACAAGGATTATACTTCTGGAACTGTACTTAGCTTACGCATCAGCTCAGCTATACTAAAATAATTTAAATGACCCGGGTGCTGTGGACTGCATACACTTCAATTTGCATTGTAGAATATTAGACGTGAGCATATGATAGAACTGGAGCTTCTCAAAAGTAGATCACATGATATTAACTCTATGAAAAAGAACCAAGGATTAGACTTCTAGAACCGCTACCCTGAAAACCCTCCAAATCCAATTAATTCCCATGGCTAGTCAACCAGCCTGTCAAACCAGACTCACGACAGAGATTCCATACATGCAATAATCACTTACCTTTCTCCTTCCCAGCACCTCTGTGGTCATTCATCACTGCAGCCACCTCCCTTTTCCCTTCCTGTCTTCTCACACGCAAATCAGGTTTCCATGGAAATTCAACTAACCTAAATATAGGATAGCACACCATCCCCAACTCAAGCTAAACAATGGTCAAATTGGAAGGCACTACCCCACCCATAGAGAATTCATCAACCCTATGATAGACTGGTCCAGGAGGGCCAGCCCTTGCATACAGCAAGCTTTATGCTTGTTGTTTCCGCCCGTAGTGGGTTCTGCCCCTTCTTGTGGGGCCCACTGCTTGAGTAGAGAGAGAGAAAGAGGGATAACGAAGAAAAGTTTGAATTAGGAGGGTTGTTTAGTCCTTTGGGTGTTATTTTGTGTGCTTTATGTAATAGGGTTAAATTAGGGTTAGGATTATCTTGAGTTTTCTGAATTTTCGTGATGCTTTTGGCGTTCTTGGGCTCTAGTAGTGTCTAGAGATTTGGAAGAGATAATCCTCCTCTCAAATTGAGAATCAATTGTATCTTGCAATTTTCTTTCATCTACTAGTCAATCAAGGGTTTTTTCTTGTTTTTCCTTCATTAGATCAATTCCTGAAATTTTGATTTTAGCAATCGGTTTCTGTTTCTACGGTTATTTCCTATCACCCTACTTTTACCATCCACAAGAATTCTTGAATGCCCATCACGAATGCTGAACTTTGAGCAAATAGGAGATTCTATAAAGTATGTCTCCCAGATAAAATGATATATCCATAATGAGAAACAGTTGAACTAATATTATGATGGTTAGGAAGTTAACAAATAGACAGGCATTATTCAGGCAAATAATATACGCAAATCTAAATATGGTGCCCCACTCATTAACCATCGCTCAACCATACCTCTCTTTTCTGCAGAGCTGCTTCCTTCCTGCAGAAAAGAAGCTGCAAATGTCAGGACATAAAGGAATAATTTCCGATGAACATAAAGATAAAGCTACACTTACCTACTCAATAACCTAGCTTCCAGTGAGACACCCTCCCCAAGAGCAGCAACCTAAAATTGAATACAGGGCTAATAATTTTAATTTTTTTACAAATAACAGCATATAAAATCTGCAGCATATTTCAACAGGAATTTAGAACTTGACAAGACAAGCTGTGGATGCAAAGAATGAAAACTTATATTTTCTGTGTGCTCGATAAGTGTGATTATTTCCTTGAAATTAACTTTGATAATAGTCTCCAATTATCTTCATCTTGAATATGTGCCTAGCTAGATATTCATTGATCTTGAATTCAACCCGTATTCAAAGTTATTTTTAATAACACAAACCAAAAAATGTTTATTATCATCTTCAAAACTAAAAGGAAATCGTTTTGGGTGCATGGGTCACAAACATCTTCCTCAAGATATATGTTTCAAACTTGCTTGCATCATAGCCATCTCCTTCAAGAAGCATGCTACAACCTCACATACGTTGCATCACGGCCTCCAGTCCTATGCCATAATCTTACTAATATCGCAACCATCTCTCAAGACACAACTCACAGTTATTGGTGTCTACAAACCTACACTGCAAACTCGCTTGCATTGCAACTGTCTCCCTTGAACTATGCCTTAATCTTTCTTGTGCCACATTCGCCTTTCTCAAGATGTGTCGTAACCTTGGATGTGTTATAGCCATCTCTTTCAAGACATACACCACAATTCTACTTTTATCGTAGTAATCGCTATATCAAAACCTACATTGTAATCTCACTAGCATCAAATTAGTCTTCTTTAAGACATGCAACACCTAGCTTGTGCAAAAACAACCTTCCTCAAGACTTGTGTTGCAATCTCACTTGCACTGCAGTTGCCTCCTTCAAGAACTATGCCTCAATCTTACATGCATCATAATCATTGCAACCTCAAAACCTGCATTATAGCTATTTCCTTCAATACTTATGCCACAACCACACTTACATCATAGCCATCTCCTTACAAACACATGGCATGACCCTCCTTGTACCATAGGCATCTCCTTAAAAATATACACCATTACATCACCTGTATCATAATCATTGCCACATCAGGATCTACACCACAAACTTGCATTTGTCACAGCCATGTCCTTCAATTCACTCATCACAACAATATCGAAACAAGGCCTACATTGTAGCTGTCCCCAGTGAGATATGCGAACAATAATCATCTTTAGCCAGGATTGAGCTATAACCATCTTTGGTCATTGCATAGCCCAGAGGCATCAAATGGACAGTTTAAGAAAGTTTAAGCCCATTTATTTAGGCCTACAAAACCCATTTTAAACTTTGGCTGGCCGAAATTCATGATGGGCTTTGGCGAGTTACCTGATAAGGCCAATTTAAGCTCATTTATAATGTAATATACTTATCCAATAAATATTAACATAGAAATGTACTCAATTATTTTAGTTTAATTAAAATCAATTAAAAAATATTAATTCCATTGTGAACTGAGAGTATTGAGCTCAATAATTATTTTGAAATTTTCAAATTAAATAATCCAATAAAAACTTGATTCAAGCTTGCTCAAAAGTAACTATAAATAATTCAATTCATAATAATATAAACATGAGATTTATTGGGCAAGAGCTTATATTAGGTTTATAAGATGTTATAATTCCAAACTATATCTCAAAATATAAGTTTAATTTTGAGTAGCTTGATAATGAATGATAGAAGTTACATTGCATTTTTTAAATGATAAATGGGTTTCTATGCTGCTCACAATCTATTATAGTTAGCCCATTTAAGCTCATACATATTAGGGTTAATCCATTAGCACTTTTAAAGGATTGGGCTTATGAGCTCTGATCAACCTAAACCACATCATCCCTATCATGTCCTTGTCATTGCATACATCTACAATTTTCATAAACTACTTACATGAGGACCAACGTTGATGTCCTGAACTTTGCCTTTAGCAATTGACCAAGGGACACCATGTACTGAAGTCCCTTTAATTACATGGAGGTGGACACCAAAGAACCAATTTTCTACAAATAGCGGATGTTAATCAAATAGGGCAAATACCATGATTTTTATCCACAAGGGGCTTCCATATAAAAAATCTTATGTACCACTCTCATCCTATTTGATTGAATATGTGTGATATCAAAAATAGTTGAAGCAATTGAGCTACTCTCTCTATCAACGCGCCTACCCAGATGCAAATACCTATACACCCCCCCCCCCCAGCATATCTATGTGCAAAGTTACTGTTCCTGATATGTAATTATTTAACCATCAATCAAGCATACACATAATTTATGTTAAATTTGAATATAAATTATTAAAAGATGGGTTTATTGATATTTCCAAGAAATGTTTAGGAATCTCAACCTTTGAAATTATTTTATTAACATAATTTTTACACAACTAGTTATCAACCAAACCTTGCCGGGCTGAATGTGTTCTAAATCCAACACTAACTTCTATACCAAAATTAGAAGTGGCAGGGTTGAAATCGAAAGAAACCATCATCTATCATCTTTATATTGAACAACGCAAATGTGCACGCACGTGTGGACATGTATAGAAATACTTAGGCTGTTTACTTTTAGTGGAAGAAAAAAAGCTATAAAAAACATTGATTTCTCGCATTAAGAAAAAAAATGTAAGCATCACGGAAAGCATCAAATTTCTAGTATTCTAGTCAACAGCTTGTTACAGAAACAATATTTATTCAAGTTTAATGCTTTCTAAGACCAATATAAAGCACAAGAAAAGTACATACAAAATTACACTTAAAAATTAAGAGAAACAACCTGTTTCTCAAGCTCCCTGGCTCTGGCCTCTGCTTCTTCACGTTTCTCTTCAGTAATTCGGAGCTACATAACAAAGACCAGTAAATTTTTAGAAGCTTACCAGACGCATCGTTTGTCATATTACAGAAAACAGCAAGAATGTACCTTTTCCATTATGTTATCATTCTCTTCTTGTAGCATGTCAAGCTGCACATTAACAAATGATATATCATAATTGTGATTACAACTTCTATCACAATTAAGTACTTCAAGTACTTTTATCTTGTTGCAAAGTAATTAAAAGGCTAACACAAATAAACACCCCTGGAAGATTATAAGCAATAAAACAGAGTCACAACAATGAGAGGATAAACCCCTGATATGTAATACCTCATCTTGAAGTGCAGAAGCTTCCCGCCTATTTCCTGATTCTCGGAAAGCCATATGCCCCACATCTACAGGAAACCTGTAAGATAAATTTAAACAGATAATCTGCTGCAAAAACTTAATGATGACAGGAAGACTTTGATTAGATATCT
The DNA here is from genome assembly GCA_022539455.1 of Dendrobium nobile. Lineage (NCBI taxonomy): Eukaryota > Viridiplantae > Streptophyta > Magnoliopsida > Asparagales > Orchidaceae > Dendrobium > Dendrobium nobile. The sequence continues at coordinate 2,848,953 of CM039735.1, read as the reverse complement.
ACCATTGTAAAGCATTCTCAATTATCCCAAAAAACGATTTAAACATCGTCAAGAATTGAACTACAAGCAAATTACATTTTAAAGATATGGAAACGAAAGTCACCAAAATATTCATAGCAAGACAATGATATGCAGAAAACATTGAAAACACAATTCTTGATTCCATTAGGCTTAAGAGGTGAAAATATCACTGGTGCAAAATAACTAATATGAATGTAATGATACTAAAATTAAACACCAACGTTCTTGATCATTATAAATAACCAGTTCACCATAAAAACTAACGAGAACATTTCTAAAATTTAGCTGCAAAACTTGGAGAAAAGTACAAAATAAATTGCCTGCTTCAGTACATCACCAATAAGTTGGACACAATATAAGGATGACAAAAGAATGTTAGGACTTCTGCATAAGTCAAAGATAAGAGGACTTTTTTCATCAATCAGATCAAGGTGGAAGACCTTCAGGCAAGCATGGACACTTCAAAAAAAGTAAATATTTCTTTCAAGCACAATGTTTGTCAGTCCATTTGACAACATAATTTTCTCTTTCAATAACTATATGATATGAATGCATGTAATAATGAAGAATATTATTAATTGATTAAAAATTGGAAGTGCATTAACTGTGAAATATGTAAAAAGGGTAAACATTTGACCTAGAGAAGATACATAAAGAAATTCGGAGAATTATGGTAATATTGGCGTAATTTGTTAAACAAATATTTTCAATGAGATTATTTTAGGTAAGAAGTCGAATAAAGTAAAGCTCATGATTGTTGTGATTATAGGGGAATTAAATTTATCAGTAATGTTAGTATCAGAGAATCAATTTGGTTTTTGTTTTATGTGGATCCACAATAGACATGATTTTGTGCTCAAGCAAATATTAAAAAAATACAGAGAGTAGAGAAAGTATATTTATACATTTTTTATTGATATTGAGAATGCATGTGATCAAATATAATTAGAATTGATTTATTTTTCATTAAAAAATATGTTTTCAAAAGGGCATTTAAGTTATTAATGATATACAAGCTCTGACTATCATTATACTCAATTATCTTAGTGTACACTTTTTTGCATGTGATGATTAAAATCAACTACACCTATGTTAAAATAAGTGAAAAATGAAGCAAAAGAGAAACTTTGCAGAATATAAAGGGTCTAAGATTAACATAATAAATATTGAGTATATGATATTTATTTTTAATTGGTATAATATTATGAATTAGAAAATATCAAAGCACCACAAAAGTTCAAATCTTAAACAAAATAGGGACATCTCAACTCTAGCATGACACACCAAGCCCAAACAAACCTAGTATTATTACAAGTAAAGCATGGTTGAAGATCAAAAGGGTTAAGTTCGTTGGCAGACGGCAAGCCGACATAAGAGGATAGGTAAACCACATGTAGATTTGCAATAGGAAGAAAGATGTGTTGACAAACCTGGATGAGAAAGCGTCGGAATTGGAGAAGAGAGACAGTAAAAAAGAAGACATTGCGTAAAAAATAGGATTAGAAATTGTCAAATTAAACTTAAATCAATAAGGGATGGTGGAAAATTAAGAAAATATCATTATGATGGAGCGTTGTTCTCTAAAGCATTTCATTAACCTAATTGCATTTCACCACCAAACACTGGATTAGTTAATTTCTAGCATTCACTAGCAGTGAGATTGATAAAAACGTAAACAAGATACACCAAACGCTAGGCGTATTTCATATCTAGCAAAGAGATTTATCCAATAAAAATAACAGCTGATGGAGAGGATGAACAAATTGAAGGGGTTGGCTGGCAATGGAAGAAATGGAATGCGTCAAAGCAAAGGCCCATGTAATGTTGCATGGACGAGACAAGTTTGAAAGACTTGCTGATGTGAAATCAGGAATTGAATCTTAGAAAATGAATAAAAGTTCGTTAAAACAATGAAAATACAATCTTGATGATTCTCACAATTGATGCTTCAAAAAAGATCTTAGATTTTTGACCAAGTTTAGGCAAGTTGTTACCGCTAAATTAGCAAGATCAATAAAATAACAACGGCAATTAATAGTAATGACAATGAAAAGCCAACTAGAATCCGGCGGTTAACAAAGTGATCGTCTCACCTTGAGGCTTAAGCTCACTCGTCTATGTCTAGGGTTGTCGGAAGAAGAAGAACCACACAAGGGATGAAACCACTCCGAGGTAGACGGTGTCGGCGATCCGTAGTGATGGAGAGGAAGGCGTAGGATGTGGAGGTGGCGTGGAAGGTCGGCCGTCGATGGTCCACTCGTAATCCGGACGTTGTCTGTCGATGACTTATATGAGGGTCGGGAGGATCCGATCCAAGTAAGGTCCACCAGTGTCTTCGTCGGAATCAAATCCCGTGTCGAAGAACGACGAGTGTAGGACATCGAGATTATCGTGGGCGTCGAACACAAGCCCCCATTCTAGCTCGGGATCCGCCATGCGACATGGAGGTGAAGATGAGTGGTCGCCACAAGAAGTTCCAAGAGGAGAAGGGACGGCTTAGAGAGGAGGGGAGGCCGGCAGTAGAGAAAGGGAGAGGGATGGGGTTTGTTTTAGAAAACTGAAATTAATTTCAGTTTAAGAGATTTGGGAGGGAAAATATTAGAGATCTAATTTGAATTCCCAAGTTAAAGAGGAGGATTATTGCTCATTCAATGGAGAGAGCCAATAGGGGGGGTCGGCGGCATCAATGAGGGGCTAGGGTTTGGGAAAACTGAAATAAATTTCATTTTTAAGTGAGATTGGAGGGAATTATTTTGAAATTAAAGTTTGAATTTCAAAATAGAGAGGGGGATTAATTGGGCAATTAATGGGAAGCCCAATGAAGGGGGGCCGGCGGCATCAAGGAGATGGGGAGGAGTTTGGAGAAGGAGGAGGGGGTTTCCAAGTTGGGATGATGACTAGGAAAGAATTTTCTCATGAATCCAATTTCATTTGAGATGAAATTGAATTCAAAATTTCTAAAACTTTCCTAAATTGGAACTTCCAAATTTGGAAAGAATTTGAATTTGAAATTCAAATTTAAAACAAAAGGGTTAGGGAGAGAGTGGTGGTGGGAGGATGGGGGAGGGGAGGGACCGGCGGCAAGGTGGCCGGCCGGTGGAGCTAGGGTGGCCGACGGGTGGGGGCTATGAAGGTGGTGGCAAAATGGAGGAGGCCGAATTATTCCAACTCTTGGGTTGGATTGTGGTAGTTTTTGGAAGAGGGGAAGAACTATGATTGTAATTACCTAGAGAACTCACAAAGAGATCTCACACAAAGAACTCACCAAGAGATCTTCAACTCTTCAAGCACTCACAAAGAGAACAATAAGAGTAGAAAATTCTCATTCATCAATAATCCTCAAATACAATGACAAAGCCTTTATATAGGCTATCCGAAAATTAAAAAAACATAAAGACGACAATGCCCTTGGGCTACAACAAGCACTAACTCTCTCATAGGGGTACTGTGGGCTCCGAAAATTCGGCCCCGGCCTCCGCTCGCTTTTCTTATTCGGCGAGGGAGTTTTAACTGAATAAGTTCCGAGGTAAATTTTGGAAGGCAGATGGGTTTGTAGATAAGACACTACCCAGAGATTTCGCCCTCATTTTGCGAGGACTTTATGATCTGAGTTCTGGTTTCCTATAGGCGCAAGCCCCTATAGTTAATTACCCCTCCCGATCACGAGAGAGAACTTTCGATTAAGGCTAGTCGTCAATCAGATACGTATAGAGAATACATGTTATCTGGCATATAGTAGCAGTAATGGATTTGGAAATTTAGAGAATTTGAGAATTCGGAGTGATGGAAAATTTGAAGGTTTTGATATTTAAAATAGAAGTTTCACCATTTTTTACTTAAAGCGGATGGTGGGGGAATGGATGATAGGCCCGATCAAGATCCCATGGTTCCGTCGTCCCGGGCCATCGTGGTCCCTGGTCTACTTAGTCAGAGGAGGTAGTCGACCCAACCTGACAGAAGGATCCTTGTCGGCAGCCATGGGTTGCTTCGTCCAAGGGGACCTTGTAGACCGGGGTTGAATGTTTGTCTAAGGGGACAAATTTGAATCCACCTTAGCTTACAGAGGGCTTTGTGCCCTATCGATCATATCCTATTGATTCATATCTCAAGGATTTAACACCATTAAGGAGCGTATTGGCTCTGGCCATAACCGCTATCTGTGGTGCCATTTGGCGGCAAAACCACTCGGTTCAGAGGGCCCCGGGTCATAACCGTTTACCTGCAGTGCCATTTGGCGGCGAAACTGCCGGTTAGAGGACACGTACCACGTCCTTACTGGCAAGAGATTATTTGAGAATGGATCCTAGTAATATTTTCGACTAGGCATTTCGCTCTTTGTGAGCTAGAGTTTATTTGAATTTGTCCACCCCGACAGACTATTGCGGAGGGTGGATGGATTTTTGCTTTAAGTGCGTTGATGGATTTTATTTCATTTTTAAATATATTTTTGGAATTTTGAATATTTTTGGGATTTTGGGTTTTTGAGATTTTTGTGGAGTTTTCTGGAATTTTAGGATTTTCGGGTATTTGAGTGGAGCTATGGAATATTTGAAATGTACTTTGAATATTTGGGAGACATTTAAAAATTTTGAAAACCCCTCCGGTTGAGATCTGCATTCAACACGGCCATCATCGGGGTGTTTGGGGGTCATTTCTTTTTATGGATTAAACCTTATCAACTCTGTCGGGCTGTCGACAGAGGATCGGGTTTCTTATAGGCTTTGAGCCTTTGAAAGTGAATTCTTTTGATTTTAGGCATTGAAGGCCTAATATGAATGTATTACAATAAATATTCTGGTTATCACGGCCACATATTTATTTGTTGATTCGAACCTTGTCGACTCCTATTAATCCGTATAGGAGGATCGTGTTCGAACCTGAATTCACTTGTCAACCCGCGCAGCATCCCTAGACGTCACGTGTGTACCAATAACACGCTCGCCGGGGCCCATGCGGGTTTTGGATTGTATTTTCCCCTTTTAGTGTACCTATGTGTATACAATTTATAGTGCACGTGCGGGGTACTCTTGGAATAGACGCCTTCTGTCTGCTTGTAAGAATGTTGCAGATCCGGTGGCGTTGCATTGTTGTCTTGATATCGACTCCCCCTTTTCTCATTCACCGGGGGTAGGGTTCTTCTTGACTTTGAAGTTTGCTGCCCTGCTTTGGAAAGATCTCCTTTCAAGATCTTTAGTATAGTGGACTTGCGATTTTTGATATTTGTGGAGGCTAGAGTTGTTTCCCTTCTTGAATACAGGATCGAGAAGATCTTGATCACCATTGTCGTAGGTGATATCTACACTTGTGCCCACAGTGGTTCGCTATGCTTACGAGGTTTTCACTGTTGTTATCCACAAGTGGCTTGTAGTCATTTGCGGGGGACCGTTGTATCAGCTACGGGCTCCTAAGAGTATTCGTAGGAGAACCTTTGCTTTTGCATTGAAACCACCTTTCACCAATCTCAGGTGGGCTTGATTGTACTTGTTTGACCTCGTAGGAATCATCGTAGGAGGTATTTGTACTTGTCGTGTATTACAGTTCTACTTGTAAGAAGGCGATGAACCCGGCTGCAATTGAAGGGCTACTGACTGTGGGAACGAATATAATGACCTTTGTGATATTATTGAAAGCTTATATCATTGTTTGTGAATGCACCAACAATTCATTGAAAGCTTGTGGGAACGAATATCGATGTGAGTGAACCAACAATTCACTCATATTTGGGATTTTAATGAATGACCTTCATTCATTCATTGACCTCTTTATTCGTAGGGGATACATGTCTTCTACGACGACCTCCTGGAAGTATTTTGTAGAAGATCCATTATTTCTGCATCGAATCCACCCTTTCACCAATCTCGGGTGGTCTGCTGATTGTATTTTGTAGAGACGGGTCATATTTGATACTGTCTTTTAAAGATGCCCGTAGGAGAGTCATCTGCACCAGTACCATCTTGGCGATTGTACTTGCTTGCAAGGACAGATCTTCTACTATCAAGTATTAATGTTGCCTTCTCAATCTACAGGCATGGTTGCTCGTGAGTGAACTAACATTTCACTTATATTTGGGATCTTAATGAATGACCTTCATTCATTCATTGACATCTGCCTGCATAATCAAACTTAATGATTGATATTCAGGTAATCATGCATTCATTAAATTTGATTATCTAATTATGGTTCAAATCCAGATTCACATCCACTATGCTTGATCTAAGTCCCGGTGTTAAAATCCTTCTGAAGTCCAACTCAAGTTTCTTGCTTGAGTCTAAATGCTTGAATCATATTTGATGTGCGAACCAAATCCAGTTTGAGTTCAAAGTGCTATGTCCCATGCAGTCCTTTGAGTTCAATTGAATGTTCAAATTATTCAAATTTGGGTTCCAATTTTGATTCTTATTCTATTTGAATTTGGTCTTTAGAAATCATTTTGAGTTTTGGTTCTGGTCCACAGTTCATTTGAGTCCACATCTTTGTTCTTTTGAGTTCAATCAGGTCCAGGTACGAGTCCCATTTTTGTTCATTTGATGTGCAAATCAAGTCCAAGTACGGTCCGTCTTCACCCGAAATTTCGGCAGCCTCCCGGCGTCTCCCCCGTTTAGGGGAAAACTACGAGAAAACTGGGCCTTTCCCACCACGCGCAATAAAGGCGTGTATGGTAGGTGTCCTCTTGCGAGGGCACCGCGGCCGTGATATTTCTTCCCACCACGCGCAATAAAGGCGTGTATGGGGCTCTGACGGTACCTGTTTAAATGACACAATTTGCTTTCCCCCCGCCCGGGGGTACTTATAAGTGACCCCGCCTCGCCGTAGGTGCCGCACAGGGGTCCCTTCCCACCACGCGCAATAAAGGCGTGTATAGGCGGTTTTCCGGTGCGCCACGAACACCGAAGTAGAGTTTAGGCGATTGCTCGCTTCGTCGTAAGCATCAGACCGGCGTCCCATCCCACCACACGCAATAAAGGCGTGTATAGGAGTTTTTCCGGTCTGCTGCAAATAACGATGCGAGAATCTAAGTTTAGAGAGTTCGTACCTTCGCGGGCTTCGATGGCGGCGGTTTAAAGATGCACAGTTTGCTTTCCCCCCGCCCGGGGGTACTTATGAGTGACCCCACCTCGCCGTAGGTGCCGCACCGGGGTCCCTTCCCACCACGCGCAATAAAGGCGTGTATAGGCGGTTTTCCGGTGCGCCACGAACGCCGAAGTAGAGTTTAGGCGATTCCAGCCTCGTTGTAGGCGTCGGACCGGGGTCCCTTCCCACCACGCGCAATAAAGGCGTGTATAGGCGGTTTTCCGGTCCGCCGCACACAACGGAAGCGAGGATCTGAGTTCAAAAATTATACCTTCGGGGCCGGTGGACCGACGATCGATGTCAGCTCGGATGTCGAGGAAGGAGAGCAAGCATTTATTAATTATAATAATAATTAATTAATTATAATTTATAATTAATTATTAATTATTGATTAACTATAATTAGTAAATTAATCATAATTATAATTAATCGATGATTAATCATAATTAACTGAAATTAATTATGACTAACCAGATAATTATAATTACTAATTAATAACTAATTATTAATTAATAATAATTAAATAATACATTATAATTATAATTAAATAATTATCAAATATAATTACTAACTATTATAATAAGAATAAAAAAAAAATTTCTTTCCCTCTCATATTCTCTGGCTTAGGGGATTTACGGGATTTGGCCAAAGAAGTGTGTGAAAGGCAGAGAGTTACCTTCACAGCCGAGCTCCTGTTCTTGGCTCCGATCAAAAATGCGTAGCCTCCAATCCAACAGAAGGAGCTGAAGAAGCAAGGTGGAGGGACGGAGGAAGCACGGCTCAGGGAGAAGGTACGGTGAGGAGCTCTCTCTCTCTCTCTCTCTCTCTCTCTCTCTCTCTCACGGGATCCGGCCGAACAAGCTCCCAAAAGGGAGAAAGTTACCCTTACAGCCGGCGAGCTCTTGTTCTTGAACCCGATCAAAATGTCGTAACTTCCAATCCCGCAGGAATGGAAAGTCGTCGATGGGAGCGAAGTCGACCGGCCACGTGGGAGCTGATGAGAGCGCACGAAATGGAGAAAGTTATCTTCTTGGCCGGCGAGCTCTCGAGTTGCTTCCGGTCAAACTGTCGTAACTTCCGATCCCGACAGGAAGGGAAAGTCGTCGATTGAGTGAAGCCGAACAACACAGAGGGAGGATCGGGAGTTAGATAGCTTCGTGTGTGTGTCGCTGAAGCCTCATCTTCCTCTGGCTTTTAAAGACGAGAGAAATGTCTAGCTGGAACGGGATTTGGGCAGAAAACACGGACTGTTCGGCGCCGTGCTACAGTGATATGGCGTGATTTGAGCAGGATTCGCGGAATTTAGCAGAGATAGGCGGGATTTCAGCGGGATTTCCGGGATCTCTTCGATCGAACGAGGTATGCAGATTTTTTTTTTTTTTGGTTATTACATATAGGTCAACAAATGCCCCCCAACAAATGTGGTACGTGTCTAGAGCGAATCACGTTTGTTGTAAGCTGTTTGGCCTTGTGGATCTCTAGATATTTACTTTAGATGTCACACAAGGTATTTCATTTAGTAGATCTCCAAAAATTTATTTGGATGTCACACTACGATTTTCATCATATAGATCTTCAAGAGTCCACCTCCATGCCTTCGTGGATCTTTAGATACATATGTAATCTTTAGCATTGTTGATATATCTTTTTTTTTTTTTTTTTTTTTTGACCAAGTAGAGATCCATAGGGCAGAGATGGAGCACTTCATGCTCAGATCTCCAGAGTGGTAGTTCGTAGATCAACGATAGCATATAGCATTGCCAATTTCCATTCTTCTTTTGGCACCACCGTCACCTTAGCTTTTAGCATTTTTGTACGTACGCAACACTCATCATTTCTGCAATCATATATGACTATAATATTTCTATCATATAATTGCTTGTATCATTAAAAATTTGTCCGTGCTTTGTAGATTCACCAGTTAGTGGGATTCTGGCTTGCTTCAGAATTTCTACAGTTACTTCTTGGACTCGGGTACGCTTTCTTCCCTTCTTCTTAGCTTTTACTTTTGTGCTCGTACTGATACTGCTTTGTATTTTGTGCAGGCTACTACAAGAAGATCCGAGCTTCAGCCAGTTTACTGCTTCAGGAGACTTCAGTTTTGGTACGTTTTTACTTTGTTTGTACTGTCCTTTTCTTTCTTTAGCTGCTTTCTGATACTCTCTTTTTTTTTCTGTGCAGGCTTCAAGAGGAGCGGGATACTTTTTCACGAGCCACCTCAGGAGACTTCTGTTTCAGGTACGACTTTCTTCTCTCTTTTTTTTGTAGCTTTATATATATCTGCATGTTATCTTCTTCTTTCTTTCTGACACTTTTTGTTACTTCGTGCAGGTCCCAGAAGTGTAGAATACCTGGTCCTTGGAAGGAGCGGAATAAAATTGTCGGCTTCCTCTTCAGGCGTAGTTTAGGAGAGATTTTAGTCCTCTGTAAAGGACATTGTACTTTTTCTTTTCTTTCAGCTGATGCAATCTTGTAAAAAGATGTAGTCCATAAATTTGTATATGAATTCTGAACTTAATAAAATAAAATTATTCTATAAATTCAGTTGTTGACGAGCTCTCTTTTTACTGCTCTTGAGACTTCTGTGGTTGTACTCTGATTTGTGCTCCTGGTATTTTAAATATTTATTTGGGGATCTCGGCATGCAGCGCGATGTCGACCCAAATAAATATTTAAAATGCCCCCAGTCTTTAGGGACACTTGTAGATGTTATTCGGTATTCATTCCATGGCTTTGACTTGAGTCCCGAGATTTTGATTCTTCTGTTCTGTGCTTTGTGCTGCAAACATTGATGAAGAATTACCTGATTTGTCCTTACTGACTTGTCAGGTGATTTTTGTTCCTTCGGCCCTATGCTTCTAGCTTTAGCGGGCTTGTTGAAGGAGTAGAGGTTGATGACCTAAACCCTTAGGTTTGTATTAGGTCGATGGAGAAGAGTCATCGGTCCAGCGCTTTGTGCGTAACGAACTTGTTGATGACGAATCCACTTAGTTCAGCCTAGGGCTTTTCATGAACTTTGGGATAATTTTCTTCGGTCCTTTGCTTTGTGCTTTGACGGACTTGTTGAAGAAAGATTCCTTCGATCCTCGCTTTGTGCTTTACGGATTTGTTGAAGGATTTGCAGATTCTGGATTCAGTTGATAGTACCAAACGTAGGTAGTATCTTGATCCTTAACCACTTGAGAAGACTTTAATCTGAATCACTTGAGTTTGTCAGATCGGGAGAGCTAGAATTTGATAGCCCTTTGTCCTCTGGTTGCTGAGATGGGGGTTCCTCTACTACGGCCTTTCTTATGGCTTGTTGAGTAGATGGAGCTGCCAGCGATCCGGCCATATTTGGGCTTGTTGGATCCGACCTCTTACACCCATTCAGGCTTCAGACTCGAGCTATGGGAATTGCGCTCCCCAATGCTGATTTCACTGAAGTTGACGGATTTGGAGTCATCCTTCGTGGTTTTGGATTTTGGAGCCTACGAACATTTGATAGTTGCTTGAGACTCTTCTTCCCATTGGGACCTTGATTCTCCAGTCATTTTGGAGAACTTTGCAAACTACGATCACTTGAACTGGTCGAGTCAAATTTGCCTTCGTTCTTCCTACAGTCCCTACTGACGGGTTGACGAAGTGGGGGTTTCGCTACTACGGCCTTTCTTATGGCTTGTTGAGTAGACGGAGCTGCCAGCGATCCGGCCATATTTGGGCTTGTTGGATCCGACCTTTTACGCCCATTCGAACCTTAAGCTTCAGGCTGTTGAAAGGCTTCAAGCTTCTTTGGCTCACTTTTGTAGAGTGCGTAGCCACAAAAGTCTCTTTCTTGACTTTTGAGTCTTGGTTTGTTGGAAAAGACGGTGTCTCTAATTTTTGAAAGACCACCTGCATATACTTTGGAAAACAAATATTTGTATTCTTTAGCATAAAAGAATATCTGGATTGATAATTTTAAATATTTATTCGGGGATCTCGGCACGCAGCGCGATGTCGACCCGAATAAATATTTAAAATGCCCCCTGTCTCGCAGGGTCATTTTTAGAATGGAATAAACTTGGGATCTTTGAGATTTTAAATATTCATTTGGAGATCTCGGCGTGTAGCACGATGTCGACCCAAATGAATATTTAAAATGCCCCCTGTCTTGTAGGGACATTTCGGATAGGCTTTGTATCTTCGAGATTTTAAATATTTATTCGAGGATCTCGGCACGCAGCGCGATGTCGACTCGAATAAATATTTAAAATGCCCCCAGTCTGATGAGGGATTTTGAAATGCATTCTTGTTATACAAGAGAATTCCAAAATATAAGCATGCATTGATAAATATGCATATAAAATTTTGTTCATCACAAAATACATTAGTTATGGAATTTTCATGCGTGATATTTCTTTAGATGTCGACCGTTGATAGGCGGCATGGGTCTTTGACCGTTCAGATCGATCAACTGATATGCTCCTCCTTGGTACACTTTCTCGATGACGAAGGGGCCTTCCCAATTCGATACGAATTTGCCACCAATTTTTCTGTGTGGGATGATTGGTCTTCTCAGCACCAGGACCAACTCTCCTTCTTGAAATGATCGAGGACGCACCATTCGATCAAAAGACTTTGCCATTCTTCCTCGGTAGATTTCTAGATTTTGTTGAGCTTGTAACCTGAGTTCATCAAGTGCGTCGAGCTCTTCCATTCTGAGGCGGGCATTTTGCTCTTGGGTGAGATCATTCTGAATTGCTACCCGGAGTGACGGTAGTTCGATCTCCAATGGTAATACGGCCTCAACACCGAACACTAGAGAGTAAGGAGTAGCTTTGGTTGGCGTCTTATAGGTTGTACGATACGCCCACAGTGCCTCTGCCATTTTCGTATGCCACTCTCTTTTGTTTTTGGTGAGAATCTTCTTCAACAATTTCACCAGCGTCTTGTTGAAGGCTTCTGCCAATCCATTTGCCCTTGGATTGTATATAGATGAATATCGCCAATCGATTTTATGCCGATCAACGAACTTGTAGATTTTTGTACTTTTGAATGCAGTACCGTTGTCTGAGATTATCCGGCGTGGCACACCAAATCTGTAAACAACATTGTGGGTGAAGAAATTGATCACATGCTCCGATGTGACCTCTCTGAATGGAGCCGCTTCCGCCCACTTGGAAAAGTAGTCTGTTGCTGCAAGTATAAAGCGGTGTCCTGCTGATGACGGCGGATCTATTGGACCGATAATATCAGTGCCCCAGCATTCAAATGGCCAGGAAGCTATTGTTGGGTGTAGTGGATTTGGAGGCTGATGTATAACATTACCGTGGATTTGACACTCGTGACACCTCTTTGCGTGGTCAATACAATCTCTGACCATGGTCGGCCAATAATAACCCATTCTTTTGATTTTAGCGGACATTTTAGGACCTGACTGGTGTGCTCCACAAAGTCCTTCGTGAACTTCTGTCACCACTTTATCAGCTTCATTAGTCCCCAGGCACCTTAGCCACATTTGATCAAAAGCTCGTATGTACAACATGTCATTAACAAATGCATATCGCAGCGCCCTTTTTCGAATTTGTGCGGCCGTAGACTTTTCTGTCGGGAGTTTGTTTTCTTTGAAGTAGTCAATGAATGGCTGCCTCCAATCATTTTCGACTTCAATATCTAAACAATGCCACCACGATTCTGAAGCTTGACTAGCTTTACGTCTCTTGACCGTATGATATCCTTCCGGATAATTTTCCATAATGATTTGATGGAGAAGTTTAGGGTCAACTGGAGTTTCATCCTGCTGACTTGAATTTGATACTTCTTCTACCATCGGGAATTGTAATAGAGCGGGTTCCAAGACCCTACGGTTGTAAACTCCGATGAACATAGGCTTCTCCTCATTGGAATTTGCCATTTCCTTGGCCAATTTGGCCAAACAGTCTGCTTTGGCATTCTGTCCTCGAGGAATTTGAACTATTTTAACATTCGGCACCTGCTTCAGGAGCTCAATGGTTCGCCGGTGGTAATGAGCCAACTCAACCTTAGAAATCTTGTAGATGCCCAAGACTTGATTTATCACAAGTTGAGAGTCGCCGAAAATTTGAAGATTTTGAATTTTGACGTCAATTGCAATCTCCAGCCCTACCATTAGAGCTTCGTACTCAGCTTCGTTGTTGGTCCGAGGTTCAGTCAGACTGAATGAGAACCTCATTATGCCTCCTTCAGGTGGTATGAGAACAAGACCGATACCGGCTCGGGCTCTTGCAATATTTGGAGGTCGGACAGGTCTAATGGACGATGCCCCGTCGAAGTACATTTCCCAGAATGGTAGCCTTTCATTCTCCTCAACCTGCATTATCTGCTCATCAGGCAAATCATCGTTGAGTGGAGAATCGGCCAGGATCGGATGTGCGGCAAGGAAATCTGCCAAGGCCTGTCCTTTCACCGCCTTTTGTGGCATGTACGTAATTTCAAACTGTAATAACAATACTGCCCACCTGGCCAGACGACCTGTCAAAGCTGGTCTTGTCATCAAGAACTTCAGCGGATCGATCTTTGATATCAGTGTGATTTTGTGGGATAACATATAGTGGCGGAGTTTCTGAACTGCAAAAATCAGCGCCAGGCAATGCTTTTCAATAGGAGAATAACGGCTTTCTGCTCCAATCAATCTCCGACTGATATAGTAGAGTGCATTTTCTTTTCCTTCTTCATTATTCTGGGCCAATAGTGCTCCGAGGGACTCTTCTAGTGCAGCTGTATACAGTATAAGAGGCTTCCCCGGAATTGGCGCTGCTAGAATGGGAGGATTTAACAAGTATTTCTTGATGCTATCAAACGTCTCCTGACATTCTGCATCCCATTTGAAACGAACATCTTTCTTCATTAATTTTGAAAATGGCTGGCACCTACCCGATAGATTTGATATGAATCTCCGAATGAAAGCCAGTTGTCCTTGCAGTGAGCGAAGCTGTCGAAGGTTCCTTGGTGGTGGCATCTCCGTTATTGCCTTAATTTTGTTGGGGTCGATCTCTATTCCTCGATGACGAACAACATACCCCAGGAATTTGCCGGAGGAAACCCCAAAAGCACATTTGAGAGGATTCATCTTCAGATCAAACTTTCTGATTCTCTCAAATACGATTCTGAGATCTTTTAAGTGATCATTTCGGCCAAGACTTTTGACAACAAGGTCATCTACATAGCACTCGACTTTCTGATGTATCAAATCATCAAATATATGAGTCATTGCCCGCTGGTAGGTGGCACCAGCGTTCTTCAAGCCAAAGGGCATGACTGTGTAGCAGAAAATGCCGATGGGCGTTCTGAACGATGTATGTTTTTCATCTTCGGGCGCCATCTTGATTTGATTGTATCCTGACGATCCATCCATGAAGGAGAACATGTCATAGTTGGAAGTGTTGTCCACCAGGAGTTCGGATACAGGGAGTGGAAAATCGTCTTTTGGGCACGCCTTGTTGAGGTCCCTGAAGTCAATGCAGATACGAATCTGGCCATTCTTCTTCTTCACCGGGACGATATTGGCAATCCAATCAGCATACTTTTCTTCTCGGATAAAGCCTGCATCTATAAGCTTCTTTGTTTCAGCAATCACCTGTTCTTCAATCTCCAATCTCATTCTCCTTGGAGCTTGCTTGACGGGCGCTATCTCTGGTTTGATTGCTAATCTGTGAACTGCTACATCAGGGGATAAGCCGGGCATCTCAGCATATGTCCAGGCAAAGCAGTCCCTGAATTCACAGAGAAGTTCTTTTATTTCTTCTATTTGTTCTTCGGGTAGGAGAGAACTAATGAAGGTTGGGCGAGGATCTTCTTCGGTCCCCAAGTTGACTTCTTTTAGTTCATCCATGGTAGCTGCCTGTCCGCCATCTTCAAGCTCTTCTGGTGCAGGCTCGGCTTCCAAGGGCTGTTCATCATAATCATCAGCTTCGTATGTTTCTTCAGCACCATCTTCCTCGGATTCGATTTCCGTGCATGTGATTGCCCGGCAAATTTCTTTTTGGAGAAATTTTCGCTTAAAATTTTAAGTACGGATCGATATGGATGCTACTATAGTATTGAGACGACTAGCCAAAGATGGAAAGAGAAACCAAACCCCAGCGGAGTCGCCAGAAATCTGTGGGCTCCGAAAATTCGGCCCCGGCCTCCGCTCGCTTTTCTTATTCGGCGAGGGAGTTTTAACTGAACAAGTTCCGAGGTAAATTTTGGAAGGCAGATGGGTTTGTAGATAAGACACTACCCAGAGATTTCGCCCTCATTTTGCGAGGACTTTATGATCTGAGTTCTGGTTTCCTATAGGCGCAAGCCCCTATAGTTAATTACCCCTCCCGATCACGAGAGAGAACTTTCGATTAAGGCTAGTCGTCAATCAGATACGTATAGAGAATACATGTTATCTGGCATATAGTAGCAGTAATGGATTTGGAAATTTAGAGAATTTGAGAATTCGGAGTGATGGAAAATTTGAAGGTTTTGATATTTAAAATAGAAGTTTCACCATTTTTTACTTAAAGCGGATGGTGGGGGAATGGATGATAGGCCCGATCAAGATCCCATGGTTCCGTCGTCCCGGGCCATCGTGGTCCCTGGTCTACTTAGTCAGAGGAGGTAGTCGACCCAACCTGACAGAAGGATCCTTGTCGGCAGCCATGGGTTGCTTCGTCCAAGGGGACCTTGTAGACCGGGGTTGAATGTTTGTCTAAGGGGACAAATTTGAATCCACCTTAGCTTACAGAGGGCTTTGTGCCCTATCGATCATATCCTATTGATTCATATCTCAAGGATTTAACACCATTAAGGAGCGTATTGGCTCTGGCCATAACCGCTATCTGTGGTGCCATTTGGCGGCAAAACCACTCGGTTCAGAGGGCCCCGGGTCATAACCGTTTACCTGCAGTGCCATTTGGCGGCGAAACTGCCGGTTAGAGGACACGTACCACGTCCTTACTGGCAAGAGATTATTTGAGAATGGATCCTAGTAATATTTTCGACTAGGCATTTCGCTCTTTGTGAGCTAGAGTTTATTTGAATTTGTCCACCCCGACAGACTATTGCGGAGGGTGGATGGATTTTTGCTTTAAGTGCGTTGATGGATTTTATTTCATTTTTAAATATATTTTTGGAATTTTGAATATTTTTGGGATTTTGGGTTTTTGAGATTTTTGTGGAGTTTTCTGGAATTTTAGG
Source organism: Dendrobium nobile (assembly GCA_022539455.1). Lineage (NCBI taxonomy): Eukaryota > Viridiplantae > Streptophyta > Magnoliopsida > Asparagales > Orchidaceae > Dendrobium > Dendrobium nobile. The sequence goes on along the minus strand of CM039735.1, from coordinate 2,832,693 downwards.
ATTTTCGGGTATTTGAGTGGAGCTATGGAATATTTGAAATGTACTTTGAATATTTGGGAGACATTTAAAAATTTTGAAAACCCCTCCGGTTGAGATCTGCATTCAACACGGCCATCATCGGGGTGTTTGGGGGTCATTTCTTTTTATGGATTAAACCTTATCAACTCTGTCGGGCTGTCGACAGAGGATCGGGTTTCTTATAGGCTTTGAGCCTTTGAAAGTGAATTCTTTTGATTTTAGGCATTGAAGGCCTAATATGAATGTATTACAATAAATATTCTGGTTATCACGGCCACATATTTATTTGTTGATTCGAACCTTGTCGACTCCTATTAATCCGTATAGGAGGATCGTGTTCGAACCTGAATTCACTTGTCAACCCGCGCAGCATCCCTAGACGTCACGTGTGTACCAATAACACGCTCGCCGGGGCCCATGCGGGTTTTGGATTGTATTTTCCCCTTTTAGTGTACCTATGTGTATACAATTTATAGTGCACGTGCGGGGGTACTCTTGGAATAGACGCCTTCTGTCTGCTTGTAAGAATGTTGCAGATCCGGTGGCGTTGCATTGTTGTCTTGATATCGACTCCCCCTTTTCTCATTCACCGGGGGTAGGGTTCTTCTTGACTTTGAAGTTTGCTGCCCTGCTTTGGAAAGATCTCCTTTCAAGATCTTTAGTATAGTGGACTTGCGATTTTTGATATTTGTGGAGGCTAGAGTTGTTTCCCTTCTTGAATACAGGATCGAGAAGATCTTGATCACCATTGTCGTAGGTGATATCTACACTTGTGCCCACAGTGGTTCGCTATGCTTACGAGGTTTTCACTGTTGTTATCCACAAGTGGCTTGTAGTCATTTGCGGGGGACCGTTGTATCAGCTACGGGCTCCTAAGAGTATTCGTAGGAGAACCTTTGCTTTTGCATTGAAACCACCTTTCACCAATCTCAGGTGGGCTTGATTGTACTTGTTTGACCTCGTAGGAATCATCGTAGGAGGTATTTGTACTTGTCGTGTATTACAGTTCTACTTGTAAGAAGGCGATGAACCCGGCTGCAATTGAAGGGCTACTGACTGTGGGAACGAATATAATGACCTTTGTGATATTATTGAAAGCTTATATCATTGTTTGTGAATGCACCAACAATTCATTGAAAGCTTGTGGGAACGAATATCGATGTGAGTGAACCAACAATTCACTCATATTTGGGATTTTAATGAATGACCTTCATTCATTCATTGACCTCTTTATTCGTAGGGGATACATGTCTTCTACGACGACCTCCTGGAAGTATTTTGTAGAAGATCCATTATTTCTGCATCGAATCCACCCTTTCACCAATCTCGGGTGGTCTGCTGATTGTATTTTGTAGAGACGGGTCATATTTGATACTGTCTTTTAAAGATGCCCGTAGGAGAGTCATCTGCACCAGTACCATCTTGGCGATTGTACTTGCTTGCAAGGACAGATCTTCTACTATCAAGTATTAATGTTGCCTTCTCAATCTACAGGCATGGTTGCTCGTGAGTGAACTAACATTTCACTTATATTTGGGATCTTAATGAATGACCTTCATTCATTCATTGACATCTGCCTGCATAATCAAACTTAATGATTGATATTCAGGTAATCATGCATTCATTAAATTTGATTATCTAATTATGGTTCAAATCCAGATTCACATCCACTATGCTTGATCTAAGTCCCGGTGTTAAAATCCTTCTGAAGTCCAACTCAAGTTTCTTGCTTGAGTCTAAATGCTTGAATCATATTTGATGTGCGAACCAAATCCAGTTTGAGTTCAAAGTGCTATGTCCCATGCAGTCCTTTGAGTTCAATTGAATGTTCAAATTATTCAAATTTGGGTTCCAATTTTGATTCTTATTCTATTTGAATTTGGTCTTTAGAAATCATTTTGAGTTTTGGTTCTGGTCCACAGTTCATTTGAGTCCACATCTTTGTTCTTTTGAGTTCAATCAGGTCCAGGTACGAGTCCCATTTTTGTTCATTTGATGTGCAAATCAAGTCCAAGTACGGTCCGTCTTCACCCGAAATTTCGGCAGCCTCCCGGCGTCTCCCCCGTTTAGGGGAAAACTACGAGAAAACTGGGCCTTTCCCACCACGCGCAATAAAGGCGTGTATGGTAGGTGTCCTCTTGCGAGGGCACCGCGGCCGTGATATTTCTTCCCACCACGCGCAATAAAGGCGTGTATGGGGCTCTGACGGTACCTGTTTAAATGACACAATTTGCTTTCCCCCCGCCCGGGGGTACTTATAAGTGACCCCGCCTCGCCGTAGGTGCCGCACAGGGGTCCCTTCCCACCACGCGCAATAAAGGCGTGTATAGGCGGTTTTCCGGTGCGCCACGAACACCGAAGTAGAGTTTAGGCGATTGCTCGCTTCGTCGTAAGCATCAGACCGGCGTCCCATCCCACCACACGCAATAAAGGCGTGTATAGGAGTTTTTCCGGTCTGCTGCAAATAACGATGCGAGAATCTAAGTTTAGAGAGTTCGTACCTTCGCGGGCTTCGATGGCGGCGGTTTAAAGATGCACAGTTTGCTTTCCCCCCGCCCGGGGGTACTTATGAGTGACCCCACCTCGCCGTAGGTGCCGCACCGGGGTCCCTTCCCACCACGCGCAATAAAGGCGTGTATAGGCGGTTTTCCGGTGCGCCACGAACGCCGAAGTAGAGTTTAGGCGATTCCAGCCTCGTTGTAGGCGTCGGACCGGGGTCCCTTCCCACCACGCGCAATAAAGGCGTGTATAGGCGGTTTTCCGGTCCGCCGCACACAACGGAAGCGAGGATCTGAGTTCAAAAATTATACCTTCGGGGCCGGTGGACCGACGATCGATGTCGGCTCGGATGTCGAGGAAGGAGAGCAAGCATTTATTAATTATAATAATAATTAATTAATTATAATTTATAATTAATTATTAATTATTGATTAACTATAATTAGTAAATTAATCATAATTATAATTAATCGATGATTAATCATAATTAACTGAAATTAATTATGACTAACCAGATAATTATAATTACTAATTAATAACTAATTATTAATTAATAATAATTAAATAATACATTATAATTATAATTAAATAATTATCAAATATAATTACTAACTATTATAATAAGAATAAAAAAAAAATTTCTTTCCCTCTCATATTCTCTGGCTTAGGGGATTTACGGGATTTGGCCAAAGAAGTGTGTGAAAGGCAGAGAGTTACCTTCACAGCCGAGCTCCTGTTCTTGGCTCCGATCAAAAATGCGTAGCCTCCAATCCAACAGAAGGAGCTGAAGAAGCAAGGTGGAGGGACGGAGGAAGCACGGCTCAGGGAGAAGGTACGGTGAGGAGCTCTCTCTCTCTCTCTCTCTCTCTCTCTCTCTCTCTCTCTCACGGGATCCGGCCGAACAAGCTCCCAAAAGGGAGAAAGTTACCCTTACAGCCGGCGAGCTCTTGTTCTTGAACCCGATCAAAATGTCGTAACTTCCAATCCCGCAGGAATGGAAAGTCGTCGATGGGAGCGAAGTCGACCGGCCACGTGGGAGCTGATGAGAGCGCACGAAATGGAGAAAGTTATCTTCTTGGCCGGCGAGCTCTCGAGTTGCTTCCGGTCAAACTGTCGTAACTTCCGATCCCGACAGGAAGGGAAAGTCGTCGATTGAGTGAAGCCGAACAACACAGAGGGAGGATCGGGAGTTAGATAGCTTCGTGTGTGTGTCGCTGAAGCCTCATCTTCCTCTGGCTTTTAAAGACGAGAGAAATGTCTAGCTGGAACGGGATTTGGGCAGAAAACACGGACTGTTCGGCGCCGTGCTACAGTGATATGGCGTGATTTGAGCAGGATTCGCGGAATTTAGCAGAGATAGGCGGGATTTCAGCGGGATTTCCGGGATCTCTTCGATCGAACGAGGTATGCAGATTTTTTTTTTTTTTGGTTATTACATATAGGTCAACAGGTACAAATGGAGAAACATGAAATATAAATGACATGAATAAAATAAATCATCAAAAATAAGGACTCTGAATCATGGCCGTCGATCGGCGTCTCCGGCGATGGTACACGTGTCGAAATCTGATGTCCCCATCACTTGCCCAAATAGCAAGCCAACAATCGGCCTAAACTTGATATAGGCTCAAGTTTACCAATTTACAGGGGGAAATTACAAAAGAATTATTACTAAAACAAAAAGATGGGGGTTTCAATTGAGATGGCCTATACAATATACAACACTGGTTAACATTTTTCTATTTTCATTTATCATTTATAGACCTTTTCTTGTGTTAACATGAACCATTAACATCAAATTATGCAATACCAATATGCTATAACTATATAGATCTAATCTCAAATAGTCAAAATAATTAAAAAAAAAAAGTCACTATCCTTAGTATATTTCTTCAATGAATTAAGAATAAAATCATAAATTTCCTAAATGCTTACATTATTGACTATAGTGCAAAAGTACAACCCATAAGGTAGCTTGCCCATCATGGTTAAAGAGGAAGATATCCCATGTGCGTCAAATAGCATACACTATTTGTATCTCATGCTCACAATAGCACACAATGTAATGTACTAGTGTTATTAAAGACAAGTATGGGGTTCACCTAGGACCCTTGGTGAGTTTAGGCAAGGCCATTACACCACACACACCTAGTTGGTGCGTTGCTAAGGTGTTTCCACCAAGTGCCTTGCCTTAGCACTTTAGGCAATGAAGTGAACGCCTTGCCATGCTTGAAAAGATTGTTGATAATACTTAAAATGTTGAAAATGAGCTTGTTATCTATAATTATAATTTGAAATGGAGCGATATGAAAAGTGTATCAAATATTGGATAAATAAGAAAATGCACTACAATTAAGTTGGTTCAAATGTTGTTGCAAAAAACATCTAATTTAAAATAATAAATATAAGGATGAAGAGAATGGAGAAGATGAATTTGAGAAGATAAATAAAGAGGAGAGCAACTAATCTAGCCATGAAGAGGAAAGCATGGAGGATGACAAATATGGAATAGATGGTAGTGCAGATTTGACTATCCCTAGGCTATACTTTAGCAAGATTAAGTTAGCTATAGTGCTATACCCATTTAACTTCTCATGAAATGAAACTTGAAAGTAATTATTTTTCCAACATGATTTTATATGATAACTATCATATTATAGTCCAGAAAAATGCTCATCATAATTAAGATATGTTTATTAAGGGATATAGTAATTTCTTCTTTAGTGTCTTTCTTGATTCAAGCAAGTGCCTAGATTGTCTCTTCATCGAGCAATCATAATTACTTAGAATACCTAATGCTTCAAACAAAATTAGAATGCACTATCGTAATGTCGTCGACCCAAATTATTTGAATTACATCGATGATGCTAATGAATGGTTCTAAACAAATAAAATGATGAATGAAGAGGATGAATTGGTGTATTGCAAGACATTGTGGGATATATGAAAGCTGCTACAATAGTCAATATCGACTTAATGTAAAAGAAAATGAATACCCATCAAGGCCTAAAAAACTTGAGTGATGAAAAATATATGATGAGAGGCTACTTTGGTATATTATGATTAAGATGAAAAAAAGAGTTTTAGATTTTTAGTTTGAATTTGAGGTTTGCATTTAAAATATGACTTATATTTTAAGCATAAGAACTTCATTCACAAGATTTAGGATTGTCTTTCTTTAAAAAATATTTTCTTCTTGGTTTTGCATTTTTGTTCTAATATTATTTATTGATATAATGATGATAGTTTTATTTATCAATTTAATTACTTTCACTGATAGTATAATTTCTTTTTTCAATCTGACTGTCTTTAGTTAACCAATATACATGTTACAGTTAAACTATACAACCTTCGAGTTATCTTACGTTGTGTTTTTTAAGAGAATACTTCTATGATATTGAAGTTTAAATCTAGTATAAATCACAAATGTCTTTCGTTTGTTCTTTTCTAACATCCTTGATAGATCTTAAACTTGTTGGGTTGACAACATTCTTCAGCATCTCAGATGAGATCACTTTTGAAATTAAACTAAATTTCAACTACCTAGAAAAATAAACTAAAAAAAATCATAACAAAAAACAAGAAGTTAGAATGACAAGAAAACCTAGGGATCCTCCTCATCCAGTGTCTAATAGAAATTATATTAGCAATGAATCATTGACCTACCAAAAAAGGGATCTGCACGCACACACTTATAAAATAAAACCTAACAAACCAAACTTCCAATGACAACCAATACTACATCAATTAGAAAATCAGGTTTGGAAACACCTTTCATGACCTAGAGTACTGACATTTGATGGATTAGTTACTTGCTCTAAAACAAAAATGAAGCAAATGTAAACAAACAATCAGCAAAGCACAAACCAATGCCCATTTCACAGATATGTCAGTCCATCCTTAAAATTATAAAGTGAACAAAATAAATCATGATCTAGGCAATGCCCACTACACAAAATAGTCTGATGTGATTCTCAGACCAAAGTACTAGTGAAACAGAAATAATCCCCTACTGTTCTCTTTGTTTCAAAGAACATTTTGGTGATTCATTATGTTAAACGTTTATAAACTATATAAACAGAAGTGTACAATTCTTAAGTATGAGGTCTCAATTACAGCCTTTAAAGTTCTGGAACAAGGTGCTTTTTGCATTCTCATGAGCAGAACTTATAGCTGGTAATCCAATAAAACATGGCCTTTCCAACTTAATGTTCAAATAAGGATTGATAAGTTTTTTTTTTTTTTTTTAAGAAAAAAAAGATTGCGACAAGGATGAGTCTAATAGTAGATGCATTAAAAAATAGTGAAAAAAATGGATATGATAATTTAATATATAGCAAATAAAAAATTAACATCATTAATTCAAAAATATGATATGAATAATAGAAATATGAGAATCATAACAAGTTAATATTACCTTTTATCTTTGCGCTTCTCAATAGGAGGTTCTATCCCAGGGATGGTTGATGTAGTCCTCAAGGCTGTCCTACTAGGGGGCACTAATGGTGCAGGAGAAGGAGCAGGTGTTGGCCGACTTACTATTGATGGTCTCCCAGTTGATGTTGAACGAACTGATGGGGCATAATCTGCCACATTCCGACCTAGCTAATAAAACATGAAGAATATAACTTAGCCGAATGATTGAACTATAAGAGTTTGACTGAATAAGGAAATTTTAAGAACTATGTATCAATATATCTGCCAAATTATATGCTTATACAGCAGGACAGGAGAAAAATAACTTGTATGAGAATTTTATAGACCACTCCATCAATTGGATGTTGGTTCATAGCTCGTTGTCCTTTTTATACCAAAAGAGAAAAAAAATATTACAAATTGATTAAAATACTTGTATTCTACTCAACAAAAGATTATCCAATTCATACAGTTTCAAATCACAGTCAATGTGAATCTATCCATCCCTTTATTTCATAATACATAAATTAAAAAAAAAATTGAAGAAATCACAAGTCATAGTGTGTGAAGTTACAACTATAACAAGAACAATCCTCCTCCTCGCTAAAAGACTACCAAATTCATACAACTTTCACTCCCATCAAAGATGTATGGCATTTCAGCATCACCAAAAAAACCTCAGATGGTTACTCCCTTTTTTTTTTTTTTCTTAGATGGTTACTCCCCTATTGATGTAACATTAAGGCAAAAATAAAGCACAGCAAATTCTCACATAACCTTCCACAGAATTCACTGATAACTTCAATATAAGCAAATTCTTAACCATGAAAAAAACAGAATGCATAGCAAATCAATCAAACACATTATTACTTCAATATGAAAATTGAAATAAACATATCGAAAAGACCTGGATCAATCAGTTCGACCTATCAAATAAATAAACACTAATAGAAATCAGATTCTAATAACAAATTGCGAGCGAAATTGTTTGGAATCCCCCAAATTCCTACATGCAACATTCAAAATAATACTTCCAAACATGAAATTTTTAAATAACGCTGACCGAATACATCGCATATTCTTCAGCTAAATACTTATCTGATCGCAATCAACTAGGCCAAAATTAAGAGATTCAACAATTCTAAACATAAGAAAATAAAGCGCCCCAGTTCAATCAGTAATACGTAAATGAAACTAAAATACAAGCCAACCATGTAAAAATAGCCCTACTCGCATGATCCAAACTTACTGCAGGAGAAGGTGATCTGGTGGGTCTCCCTAAAATCCCCACCCCATTACCAGCGGTTGCGCCACCGTTGCTGCTGGAGAGGGTCCTCGGTGAGCCATAGCGGAAACTATCCGACGTAGCCGGTAGATCTCCTTCATCCTCCTCTTCATCGTCCTCGCCGGAGGCCTGCGAAGCCATCACCCGAGCGAGGCGAGCATTGGCGGCCTTGGCGGCGAGGTTCTGCGTCCTCCTTATGTTGGATAATCCTGATGTAGACGCCGAGCGGTGGTGCGCAGGCGACATACCTGGGGAGGACGAGCCCGTGCTGCTCGAGCCGCCGCTGTGCTGCCGCGTGTACACCGGGCTTCTGGTTCTCCAGCGGTCCATTCAGCGAGTATAGGCGTCGGCTCGGAGTAGAAATTTGGATCGCGGTGCGAGGACTTTACCGCGCCGGCGGCGGACGAATCGGGCGGAAAACGGCGTGAAAGGGTAGAAGACGGTAGCAGTATCGGATCTCAATCGCTGCGATCTCGGTGATAGTGGAGGGTGGCAACAGGGCATGCACACCTAATGGGACCAGATCCGCTGCTTCGTGCAAAACAGCCTACGGCGTAACAAATAATAAATTACTCTAATTTAAGATTTTTTTTTTTTTTACTCTAATTTAAGATATGTTTGCCACAACTGCTACGTTTCATAAAGCTATTTGTGAAGTTAATATTGCAAAAAAAAATATTATTATTATGACGAGGAACCGTCGGCTGTCACACCCAACTTCGTTGAGTGCGCTTGGCGGTCCGTAAACCTCGGCCGACATAATGGGCCACCCAGGCTACAAACCCATAGCCAGCGCTTTGGAGCTCCCACTTAAGGGCCGACTGCTGCTTGAGGGAATCGAACTCAGGATGGAGGGTTCTCAACTGAGCACGTCCAGTCGTCCACCAAACGAGCTAAGCATCGGTGGGTAAAATTAGTTATTTTTATTTTAAAAAGTAAATTTTCATAACTACATCAAGTAGTTCTCTAATAGTGAGCTAAAAAAGGATTAATGAAAGTTGAATAGTTCATTAAAAATAAGTGAAGATTTTTCAATATGTTATTGCTTTTATTTATGGATTGATATATCAATTTATTTATCTTATGATACACACCAAAAGAAAAATGTGTGGGTCCTCAAAATGAAAACAATTCAAAATTGGGTCACAATATCTTTGTCAATATATGATATGATAAAAATTTATAATTGTTGTTTTCTGAAATATTCATAGCGGTAGTGAAATATAAAGTTTAACATCCTTATTTTGTACAAAAATATTTCACATAAACGGATAAATGAATTTGGTATATCATGTATATGAGACACCATAATTTTTATGTTTAAAACCCCCCCAAAAGAGAGAAAAATCACGATGTCTTGCCCAGTTGAACTGATTCCACAAGTATTTATGGTTAGTTACAAATAAGGGCCCTCCTCGGAGGAGGGCGTTTGCTCAATTTAGCTAATACACATTATATAAAAGCACATTACATAGTTGGAGAATAATATGACATCTATTTTTAAGAGAGTGTGGGTTTGTTTATTTGGTATGTAGATTCGTATGGATGTAGTCAAATATGATGGTGGTTGGAGGGACAATAATTAAACATCGGTCACATTGAGTGACTTAGTCGGCGGGTAATGTAGGTTGAAAGAACCATAGTCAGGTGATAGAAGTTGGAGACACTGTAGTCATCGGACAAGTTTGGAGTGTTTTATCGGACAGTTCATAGTGATTACCTTAATCATTGAGTGCTTATCAAGCGTTTAAATGCATTTGAGAAGTCAGAATCCAGTTATCCTGGGCTCGTTGGATTTGTCTCGTCGAGCTCTTGATTCGACTATAAGCATGTATATATAAATATCATTTGTTCATCAAATTAATGCTTTCAAATACGACTTGGTCATTTGATTTGGGCCCATTTGGGTTAGGATTGGACCAAATTTAGTGTCGATGGGTTCGTTTCCTTGAGATGTTCAATTTGACTATAAGTTCGTTGAAATTGGAGTGGGTGTTCTAAAATATAATTTGAAAGTTCCCAATTCAAATTTGCATCGAGAATCATGAATTTTTATGACATATCAATAATCACTAGATTTCATGCAGAGCATGTGTGATTTAAAATTGTAATTTATTAGTGATATATTGCATTCATTTCAAAATTAGATATTAAGATTATAAAGTTCATTTTTACTTTATTTTTTTCCTTTGAGAATAGAATAAATGAATAACAAAAAATTAAAACACTCAACATGAGCTAAAAAAATAATTTCATTGGAGGCACAAATTAGAATTTTTTTTCAATTATTCCTTTAACTTTTTTAATTCATGCATGAGATCAATTATGGCAGTTTTAAACTTTTTTTTTATTTAAATGTTTTATTTTAAAATGATAAAATAAAATATGATAAAAATTATAATTTATAGCACATATTCTTAATATTTTAAAAAAAATTGAATTATTATTTTATTATTAATACAAATAAATAAATTTTTATCAATATAAGTAATTAAAATATCATTCTCTTCAATTTTTTTTTATAGTCTATTTTTATAATAGTCAATTAGTCATAATAGAAAAAACTCTTTCAACTTTTATTACATTTATATTAAAAATAAATTCTTAAAATTTTAATTTATCTTATTAAAATTTTGATTATATATCCTAATCCTTTTTTTTTTTTCAATCCAAAAATCAAAGCTATAAGGAGATGAATAAAAGAATAAAGATAACTAATTGTGCTTCTATTTTTGTTAAAAAAATAAACAATAACGATTTAAAAATAAAAAATAAAGTTGATATATCATCAAAAAATTAACATAATCGGACACGAATCTCGAGGCAAAAATCAAGTTGGAAAATTCAAAATTTAAATATGGGATCATCTGAACTCCGATTTTAGTAAACTTACAATCGAACTTAGCGTCTAGGAAATACGAACCCAACGACACCAAATTCAACTCGATCTGAGCCCAAATGAGTCTGAATCAAGGACCTGAAGCGCTATTGAAATGTTCGAATCACAATTTGAATTACCAAACGGTTTCTAAACATGACATGCTTATAGTAGAGTCGAGCGGCTCAACGAGATGAATCCAACGAGCCCAAGATCGCCGAATTCCGATATCATTAATACGTTCAAATGTCTGACGAATAGTACACAATCAAGAGATTCAATATCGGCCATCCATCCAACCACTCCACTTTACCCTTGATCTCTCCCCTATTTACAGGTCATGACACTCCAGAAATCTATAAATAGATAACTCATTTCTCTTGAGAGGAGGTCCAAGCAAGAAGAAGAAAAGTAAGAAGATGAGAAGAGAAGAATAGGAGGGAAGAAACTCCTCCTTGACCACCGTCGGAATTCCGCCTGACATCCAAGTGATGCCGGAGTTTCACTCGAACTCCAAGTGATGATGGAATTCTGCCCGATCCTCCAAGTGACCCCGGAATTTTGTCCGACCTCCAAATGTTGTCGGAATTATACCCGACCTCCAAGTGACGCCAGAATTCCGCCCGACCTCCAAGTGACGCTGGAATTCCGCCCGACCTCCAAGTGACACCGAAGTTTTGCCCAAATACCATCTAACATCGGAGTTCTCCTCAGCCGTCAATTGATGTCAAACTTCTACCAAACATCGGACCTCCGCTCGTCATCAAGTTTCTATCCAACTTCATACTTCTGTGTGTTATCGGACTTTCGACGAACATCTATCTGATGTTGTATTTATGTCCATTGCTAGATTTTTACCTAACACCATCCTTCTGACCTTCGTTGTCAAACAATGGTCCTTCTAACTTACGTCGCCCACCAACTACAGTCATTCCGACTGTAACGTCCCAGATATCAATAGTGAAAGGATTCATCTGATTCTTATCTTTTTATCTTTTTCTTCTCGTTCAGATCAATACAGTCATCCAGAGATAATTACATTACAGGAAAGAAATACAACATCTACTATAATCCACATATCAACATATACACAGTCCAAAGAGAGTCCAAAAAAATATGTACAATAGCCATACGGCTATAAAACAAAAGCCTACCAAGGGCTACAAAACAAAGTTACAGCGATCGAAGAAGCTTCACGCGGGAGGCTCTGCACCTGAAATATTAACCACATATAATGAGCTTAAATAGCCCAGCAGGTCACCAAAGCCTACAACTGAAATCAAAGCACGACACTGAAAACAATATGCAGGTCAATAAAATCAAGTCAAATCAATCAGTCGCACATGATCAATGAATCAATGCAGATACGGAAATCAATACGGAACAGAAATCAATAAAATCAATGAACAGTAGGGAATCTATAAAGCTCAAGAAATCAATGCGTCAGTCAAATCTCTACAGTCTCTATTCAATCTCACTTACTTCCCGCCAGTACGGCAGCGTATCAATATCCATAAAGAGGACAATCCATTGACGACCACGAACGATGCTACAATAGTGAAACCACGTCAATCAATTCAGTAAAGCAATTACTTCCGGTCAATAATATCCATCGGCTCAAAATCCCAATAAACGATCAAATCAATACAGCGAAAGAGCAGGATCAATACAATCGGCAAATACAATTGAAATCAATCAATGCAATAAAATCATATACAACAATCAAATCGATAAATCAATAAACAATCAATCCAATCAATCAATCAATCAATGATCGATACTATGAATCAATGTATCAGTGGATCTATAGTATCAGTATCCGTATCAGTAGTATCAATCATGTCCGTGAATCAATAAATCCATAATATCGATGAATCAATAATGTCGGTATCTATATCCACAATTCAATACAACATCCATATCTATAGCGGTGTCGGTATCCATGAATCAATACAACATCCATCCATATCCATAGCGGTGTCGGTATCCAGTGACAAGGGTAACATGCAATATCAATGAAATCGTACAGTAACGATAAATCCGTAAATCCATAAATCCGTCAATAAAATCCAATCAGTAATAAGTCAATTCAATACAATAAATCCGTCAATATCAATAAATCAATCAGAAATCAATAGGTCAATGCATATCAGGAAATCCATACAATGCAATATCATACATATGCAATTTCATACAATGGTCTATCGGCCCGGACGATTCCTCGGGCCGATAATTTCGATTTTGCTCTCGGGATTCTTGGCGTATCTGATCGTCCCAGGACGATCCCATTCCAAAAAAATCAGCTGTTTCAATGCACTGATTGTCCCGGACGATCTCAATATCGTCCTGGACGATCCTGGGAGAAAAATCAGATTCAGACAGCAAATCGAAGGAACGAGCTCTCACACCGACCTCCGTCGTCGACCGACTACGGTCCTTCTAACTTACGTCGTCCATCGACTACAGTCCTTCAAACCTTCGCCCATCGACTACGGTCCTTTCGATTTACGTTGCCCACCAACTTACATCGCCCACCGACTTACGTCGCCCACCGACTTACGTCGCCCACCGACTACAGTCCTTCATACCAAACAAACACACCAACAATGACTCTTTGTATTCCCATTATGTATTTTATATAAAATATACATCAAGTTAAGTCCTCCCCCCTAAGCAAGGGCCCCATTTGTAATTGACTGAAAATAATTGTGGATTCATTCAAACTGGGCTAGGCTCGTGGTTTTTCCCCCTTTTTCAAGGGTTTTCGACGTAAAAATCTTGGTGTCTCTAGTGAATGACGCATCCTCTCTTTTTATATGTGTGTGTACTGGATCTTCGTACAATGCTAAGACATTAAACTTTATTTTTCCCTACCACCGCGAATATTCCAGGACGCAATAAAAGTATATGTAAATATAATATTGTGATATTAAATATATAAATATATAAGAAATTTTTTAGGTTATTGTTTTATCAAATTATAAAAATTTGAAGTCTTAGAAGAATTTCTATTTTTCACTTTGTTCATAAAGTTGGGGAAGTAATTTCAAATTATAATTTTTTTTATTATCCACTCATATAAATATTAAATTATAGATTATATGCTATCTTATTTTTAAGCTAATTAAAATTATGATCAAATTAAATATTAATTTTTATTTGGCATTTAATATATCTCATTAAATAAATCTTTATTGGAATGTAAGTAAAGGCTTACGTTTCTTTTGAGACAGTTTTTTAATACTTTGTTTTTCAAACTACAATCATTATTTTTGTTTGGTCATTATTTTTTCGCCACTATCAAAAAAAAATTGTGCTAAGAAGCAATTTTCTACAACAACTTTCAAAAAAGCTGCTAAGATTTCTCTTTTTTAAATGATGCCTTTATTTTCTTAGATTGTAATGTAATTATTAGCAAGATTAGTCTTAATTATTATTAAGATGGTGAATATTTTAATTAGTCTCACTCTTTTCTTTTGGACTTTAGCAAATTGACTTGTAAGTATTATAAGTTATTTGTTAGTGCATTTGACAGTGAGAGCCAAGATTCACAATTATAAAGCCACATAACACCAAACTATACTTGCAAAGCACGAATTTTATTGCAAATGTTAGATGTTATCTATTAGAGTCTGTTTGAGATGGCTATAATTTTTTTATAAGTGATTATAAAATTATTGGAGGGTAATAACTATTTCAAAAAAATTTATGACTATTACAAATAGGGGCGGCCTCTTGGGGGCACGACCCCCCGAATTCGTCTTAATTACTGCCTAATTAAAGTCTAATTAATGCTATCTATTATAATGTAAACTAAAAAATTTAGGTTATTTTTTCCTTCTATCTTTCTCAAACTTGTTGAGCAATTAGAGATGAAATTATTATGTGCGGACGTCAAATGTCGTCCGGAGACTAACCAAAATGTGTCATGTCACCTCTTGTTCGGTATACGACTCAGTACTGCTCGGTATCGTGGCTCAGTACTGCTCCGCACTGAACTCGGTATCACTAACGTGACGCATTCTGGTAGGTCTCTGGACGGTGAAATGTGTTCAACGTCCAGTTAGTGGCTTCTCATCGTTGAGCACGAAGAACTTAAAGTTTCGAACGTTCACCGGTTCACCATGATTTCTCTCTCTCCATTTGTCTCTCCACCTCATATCTAAATGAAAAAAAAAAGAGAGCTTGTAGGCCTCATAGAAAAACCATTTTCTTTTTTATTTTATTTTGTTTATTTTGTTTATTATTATTATTATTATTAGAGAATAAAGTTTGGCTTATACATTAGAAAAAGAAAGAAAAGCTTGATGTTAATGAGAACTTTCTAATATCTGAAAATTTAATTCTAATCAGTTTTTATGATTTTTTTGAAAATTAATTTATTATTAATTGCTAGATTATTATAGTGTCATTATTTAAATTATAATATCGGTTTCAAATCCAGATAAAAATGGTTGAGAGTTTTTGTAAATTCAATCATTTATGCCCCTAATGAAAAAAAATCCGCTCCTGATTATAATATTTTTTAAAAAATTAAACACATGTTAGTCAATATAATTATAAAAAATTAACTTTCCATCATAAAGTTTATAAAAAAATAATTAGAAAATTTTATAACAAATAGATATAGAGATATTGAACTCTTACGTCTACAATAAGAGCCAAATCTCTCTCTACCACGTGAAATTATTCAGTGATGTATACGGACGCCGTCCAGAGGTGCCATGTCACTTTTTTATTATGTATCATGACTTTGTACCATTGTGTACCAGGTGATATGACGCGTTCTGATTTACCTCTGAATAGTCGGGTGCCTGCACAAAATAATTTCTCCCCGACCACATAATCATAGAGCCATGAACAATGCCCCTCCCCCTCTCTCTCTCTCTCCATGAAAATATCCGTTTTCTCTTATATCATAGATGTATAGTATGCGTGTCTGTTTCCCCCCAACCTGGCTTTTTGCTTCCGAAAGGAGAGTATGAAGGGTAAGAATTATTAGGCCATGATTCCACCAACAGGAGTCTCACACCCTCTACGATATACACATTCCCAAACTGTTAAGCTTAGCTTCCACTGGATGACAAAGAGACAAGCAGGAGAGAGACAGATGGACAAATGGTGCTGGGCCATGGAGACAGCAGAGGGAGTAAAAGGAGAAAAAGAAGAAAAGGCCAGGTCGTCCAAAAGCTTATCACGGTAAGTGAGAGAGAGAAAGTGGAATCAACAATGAAGTAAAGCTATGTTGCTGCAGTTTCTCTCTGCTACTGCTGCTCTGTCGTTGGCCTTAAGCTCCTCTTCTCTACTCTATTCATTGTGCCTATTTCCCCTTCTCTCAAGCAACACATGGATAGAGAGAGAGAGAGAGAGAGAGTGGAAGCAAGAAGAGGATGAGATTCTCTTTCTCTGTCTCTCTGCTTTTTCTCCTTTTCTCTCTCATCGTGATCTGTTTCGCTGCCACTGTCTCTGTTCGGCTCTGAGGTTACTGCGTCTCTCTTCTGCATAGATTCCCTTCTGCCAAACCGAGGAAAGGTTCCTTTGTCCTCTTTGCGATTGCTCCAACCCATCACTGTTGCTGCTTTATTCTTGTCCCGTGCTTCTTCTTTTTTTTTTCTTTTTTTTTTTCTTTCATGGCCAGGTGATAGCCTGCTAGGGGAACTCATATATTCAAATCACAAAGGTCAAACACATTGATGTGCAAGTGAAGAATCAATCAGTAAAAACTGTAAAAAAATCTAAGTAAAAACACCAACTATGATGATAAATATTTTAAGACCTTAGACTGTCAAATCGAGAGATTTCAGCTTCAATATATTAACAATATGGAACACATATCTATTACATGAGGATGAGATGGCCCTCTTCGAACAGAAAGATTTTGTTCCCAGCAGCAAATCAGGAGCAGCACATCACCATTCCAATAGTTCATGTAATACATATTTTATTTATGATTTTGCTTAGTATTAATAATCACAAAAAAATGTAAAAGTAGCTTTCTTATTATTTTCTAAGGCTTCGTTTGACGTGTCATTTTTGTTATAAAAATTTTAATTTTTGTACTAAAAAAATGGTTTAAGAAGCAACAAAAAAACGGTCTCAAACTAAGCTTAAAGCAATTTTTTTAGTTCAAAAATTTTTTGTACTAGATAAAGAAATGAGATGTGTAGAAGCGAAATCGAATTAATCTTATTAGAATTGATTTCTACTCCTCTTCGTTCTGCTTATATCTTCTTCTTCTGCATGCGACTCTTCTCATCTCTGTTCTCTTCGTCTCTTCTTTATCTGTATTTAACTAATGTGCTGGTTGTTGCTAATATTCCCCCTCAAGCTTACTGTCCGGCTGGATGGTGAGCTTGTTCCTGAGATCTTGAAATCTAACTGTGGCTAAAGGTTTTGTGAAGATGTCCGCTAGTTGATCATGTGTAGTCACAGGAATCACCTTGATGTTTCTGCAGTGTATATGATCACGAATGAAGTGTTGATCTATGTCTATGTGTTTCGTTTTTGAATGAAGCACTGGGGGATCTGCTTCTGGATTTTGTATTGATCTGCTCCAGTTATTCTCCGATATGTGTAATGATCTGATAGTATAGGATCTGCTTCTGGATTTTGAGTTTGTTTAACTGCTGTTGGATTGGCAAGTGGTTTGCACGTTGATAGTCCAGCCAAATGAATTATGGATTTTGCATATGATGACTGGGATAGAAAGTATGTGCCTTTGACCCGAGTAATTTGTATGCCGAGAAAATTGTTAACTATTCCCAGATCCTTCATTTCAAATTTCTGATTCATTTGGATGATTGTCTGAGCTATCATACTTGGGCTGTTTCCCGTAAGTAGTATATCGTCCACGTATATCACCATGTATAGTTCTATATTATCCTTTCTTAGAACGAACAGAGATGAGTCAGCTTTGCCATTTTCAAAGCCGAGCTTTTTGATGTGTGCGGAGAACATTTTATACCACTGTCTTGGTGCTTGTTTCAGTCCATACAGTGCTTTCCTAAGGTGACATACCATTTCTGGATTAGTCGTATCTTCAAATCCCTTTGGCTGTCTCATGTATATGTCTTCTTCTATATCACCATGTAAGAATGCATTGGTTACATCTAGTTGATGTATCGGCTAGTTTTTAGATGCTGCTATGGTGAGAAATGCTTGGATTGTTGGGAATTTGGCTACTGGACTGAATGTGTCCAGATAATTGACACCATATTCTTGGTGATTTCCTTGAGCAACTAATCTTGCTTTGTGCCGGGCTATGGTCCCATCCGAGTGCCACTTTGTCTTGAATGTCCACTTGCACCCCAATACTGCTGTATTGGGGGGAGCTTGTGTGAGTTCCCATGTCCCTTGTTTTTGCAATGCAAAAAATTCTTCTGCCATTGCTTTTCTCCATACAACATGTTTGATGGCTTCTGTGTATGATGTAGGATCAACGGTGTCTGTTGTTGCTGACGTATTAGCATGAAGCAGATCGAGAATTTGTCTGGGCTTTAATGACCCCGTTTGAAGTCTGGTAATCATAGGATGAGTGGTTTTGAGATGATTTGAATTTTGTACTTGTTGCTCATCACTGAGTGGAGATTGTTGAGGAGAGATGTTCTGAGCTGTAGGTTGTGGTGTAGATGTGGTTGGGTTTTGTGAGGATTGAGAAGTTTTTGTGGTGATAGACGAAGCTGTAGGAATGAGGAGTCCTGGAGGAATGTTGAGTTGAGTAGGTGTGAGATTATTGGTTGGTGTTATGTTTTTGAAAGGGAAGCATTTTTCATCAAAAATTACATGTCTGGAAATGTATATTCTGTAGTTAGAGGGATCAAGACATTTGTATTCTTTTGAGATAGATGAATAGCCAATGAATATACATGGAACAGATCTAGGAGCTAGTTTATGTCTTTGATTAGGTGGTAGCCAAGGAAAACACTGTCATCCAAATGTTCTCATGAATGAGTAGTCAGGTTTGGTTTTGTATAGGCATTGAAACGGCGAGAGATTGTTGAGTGTACTGGATGGCAATCTGTTGATTAGATACGATGCGGTTAAGGTGGCTTCTGGCCAGAATGTTGGTGGAATTTGAGCTGAGTGAAGGAGTGTTCGGGTAGTTTCAATGAGATGTCTGTGCTTACGCTCAGCCACCCCATTTTGCTCAGGGGTGTATGGGCAATATGTTTGATGTAAAATCCCATGTGTGCTAAGGAATTCCGACATTTGCTGATTAAAAAATTCTTTGCCTCCGTCTGTTCTCAGGCATTGAATCTTTAACTGGAGTTGATTTTCAATAAGCGTGGCAAATTTGATAAACACAGATGGTACTTCAGATTTGGTTATCATAGGAAATAGCCAAACAAATTTCGAAAAATCATCAATGAATATTACATAGTATTTGAATCCTTCACGAGATGTAATTGGGGCAGGTCCCCATACATCAGTGTGAAGTAAAGCAAGTGGTCTAGATGACCTGGTTACAGACTTATGAAACACTAATTTGTGACTCTTGGATACAAGACAGTCATGACATACTATTGTAGATGAGGGTATGTTGAGATGCTTGTTGTTATTTGCAATATCCATCAGGATTTGCTGATGAGGATGTCCCAACTGATCATGCCAAGAAAATGCAGATCGTTGTTTGGCTGTGAGAGCGGAGTGATTTGTGATGGAAACAGGATACATGCCATTAGAACTTGGACCCGTGAGTAGAATTTTGTGTGTCTTCAAATCCTTGATGATATAGCTGTTGCCATCAAAAGAAATGGAGATGTTATTGTCTTTTGTGAGAGCATAGACGGATAGCAAATTATGTGAAATTTGTGGAATATGAAGTATTTGAGACATTTTTAGCTTACTGTTTGGTGTGGGGAGAATGCCGGATCCAGAATTTGCTATATATTGAGATGTTTCTTCCGTCTCCAATTGTGATGCTATCAGATCCACTGTATGGTTGAGGTTGATTCAGATTCTCAATTGAGTTTGTCAGGTGCGACGAGGCGCCTGAGTCCAGGTACCAATTTGGATTTGATTGTTCTGTAGATGCCACCATTGCTTTTTGATTTTCTTGAACTGTTGTTTGTTGGGGAGTGTAGTTCAGATTCAACCTGTGCCAACAGGCTGATGCTGAGTGTCCTTTCTTGTTACATATTTGACATATTTGCGTGTTATTTGATGTATTTCTTGATCCAGAGTTATTCATTCTTCCTCTGCCTCTCCTTCCTCTACCACGCGAGGAATACAGCGCTGTTCCTGACTCGGTAATAGTCAGTTGCTTGAGAGCTTCTCTTTGTATATTTACTTCCTCACTCATCAGAAGTGAGTACAAATCATCCAAACTTATTGGATTGAGATTTGTTCTGATGGATGTTTTGAACACCTGATAGGCTGGAGAAAGGCCGTTGAGCGTATACATCAAAATATCTTCTGTATCTAATGTTACTCCTGTTGTAGTAATTTGGTCTACTATCATCTTTACTTCACAGAGATATTGTGTCATCGTCTGGTTTTTCATTGCCAGATTGTGTAATTCACTTTTTAATTGAATTACATTTGATCTGTTTGTTACTTGCAGACGTTTCTCTATTGTACTCCAGATGGCGGAGCATGATTCCAGATAGATGACATACGGAAGAACAGCGGCTAAGATTGTAGAACACAATGCTGCGGCTAAATTTTGATCAATGAGATTCCATTTAGCATACTGTGAATTTTTCACATTGTTTCCTTCCGTCGTTCTTGTATATTTTTTTGGTGGATCTGTTGTTGGAGACAAGAATGACATGAATCCGTTTGCTTTGAGTAGTTTCACAACTTGTGATTTCCATATAGGATAGTTGTCCCCTGATAATTGTGTCGGAACTAAGTTCTTGATATTGGAAATCACAAATTTGAATGATGCTGGGATGTGATGTTCTTCATCTGTTTCTGTTCGTGCAGGTTCTCTGATCTGCGACGATGATGAAGACAGTGATTGCGCCATGATCGAGCGACGAATCTTGATTCGTCTCAGTGCTCTGATACCATAAAGAAATGAGATGTGTAGAAGCGAAATCGAATTAATCTTATTAGAATTGATTTCTACTCCTCTTCGTTCTGCTTATATCTTCTTCTTCTGCATGCGACTCTTCTCATCTCTGTTCTCTTCGTCTCTTCTTTATCTGTATTTAACTAATGTGCTGGTTGTTGCTAATACTAGAAAACTGATTTAAAAAGCAGTAAGAAAGATGTTCCAAATGAAGCCTATATATATATATATATATATATATATATATATATATATATATATATATATATATATATATATATATATATATATATATATATATATATATATATATATATATATATATTCATATAAGTGATTTTTATATTTGCAATGAACGTAGGGGCGGAACCCTAGTGGCTAGGGGGCTAATTGCTTCCCTCGAAATATTTTTTTGTTCATTATGCTATTATTCAGGTAATTTGTCCTGCTTCAATCTATTTTTTAGTCTTTATTACAAAGATTTTTAGGCAATTGCACCCCCCCCCCTAAAAATATTAAAATACTATGATCTTTAGGCAATTGCCCTCAATATAATTAAATACATTGTGTAGATGTGTTATTGTTAGAGAATGATGAACGAAATACAAAGAAAACTAATAAATCAAAATTGGTTTCGGGGGCGCTGTCCCTTGACCAGTCGAACCCCTTGGACCCCAGACCCCCCCCCCCCCCAAATTATGGCTGGTTCTGCCCCTGATTATGAAGGCAAACCAAGTCATTTTAGCATTATATAGGTCAATTGCATCAACACCTTTGTCTTCTAAATTAGAATTAATGAAGAACAACAACATGTGTTGAATGGTTTGGATGAGAGTGATGTAAACAATATTATGTAGCATTTACTCTATAAGGAGACAGAGAGAAAATATAGCATAAGAAAGTGACGCGAGATATAATAACAGTTCGGTATGTTCACTTTCAAGATTTCAAATAGATAATATATGTTAGGCAAATTTTTAAATACAATAACAGTTTTTTCGTGTCATAAGAAAATTTTTCAAAAAATATCAAAATAAGAAAAGAGATAAATTATAGGATGGTTGAAAGAAGTTATTTTATGTGATGAAGATATAAATAGAAAACATTACATTAAGGCTTCGTTTGGGACAGCTTTCTTTCTGCTTCTTAAAGCAGCTTCCTAGTACAAAATTTTTTAATTTTGTATTAGAAAGCTGCTTTAAGAAGCAGTAAGAAAGCCGTCCCAAACGAAGCCTAAAACAGAAGAGAAAGGGAAGGTGAAATAAAAGTGGGACTCAGGCATTCTAGTGGACTCAATTGAGTTTAGTTTTTTTTTACTTAAGGGGTTTCATAATCTCCCCCTCGTTAGTATTCTTATCTAAGAATCATCCATCAGACATATAAGATTCTAGAGGTATCTCCTACAAGTTTAAGTGGCGACTCCTGTTATGTAGCACTTTACCTCATACAGGTGGCTCCCATGGCGTAACACTTCATCTTGTATGGCGAATTTGTGACGGAAATTTTCACCACAAATCCATCGTAATTAACGGCGGTTTTTTGCGCCAGAATGCTCAACATGGTACTTCGTTTCTGGGTGCTCAAAATCCGTCTAAAAGCCACCGAAAACCAACCAAAAATATTTCTAATTACTCGTGAGAATGTCCGCCATAAACATGTAACTTTCCTATAGTTTCATTCACGTAAGGTCATGCAATGATTGGTGCTAAGCCGTGTTTAGCTCTTATTGGTCGCACCTAAAAAGTATTAAAGCATATCATAGCAACAACTGAAAGCAAAGTACTTTATATTTATCTCATTTTATCTCTTTTTTTACATAACCACTCCCTTTATCCTAAAAACACTAGACAAAATAATATAGTAGGCATCACATCACACGTAACAAAAAAATTAACAATATTTTAAGAGGGTGCTTATGGTATCACTATCATATAATATGTGCTAAGGTATAGGGATGTCAATTTGTGACATGACCCAAAATTCGATACGGACCCAATCCGAAAAAATCAAGGTTCGGGTCGACCCGTTTGTGAAACGGGTCGAGTTCGAGTTGAACAAATCAACCCGCTTCAAAAATCGGGTCAGGTTTGGGTTGACCCGGGAACCCGAAAATCCTCGGCCCGCGTCTGCTGCCCGCCCTGTCCGAAGTGTCGAGTGCCCGCCTGCCCGGCTGCCCGTGTTGCACGAAGCGTCGAGTCGCAGTCCCAATCGCCGGTCTCTTCGTGTGCACTGCGTCGAGTCGCGTCTGGCAGTCTGGCGCTGCGTAACTTCGAACGAATCGCGAGTCTCGACATTTGCGTGCTGCCGCCGCTACCACCTGCCGTTGCACCGCACTGCCGGGACCGGAACTGGAAGTAGCGACTGGAACCGCGCCTTTGATATTTATTTTCAAAATTCCGTGTCGGGTCGTGTTGACTCGATCCGGGTCGGGTTCGGGTCTAGATAATTGACCTGAAACCTGTTTCGGGTCGTGTCCGGGTCAGGTCAGATACAACAGGGTCAAATTCGTGTCTGACCCGAACACGACCCGCCGACACGAATTGACAGCCCTACTAAGGTATGTGGATGTGCTGTTTTATTTTGAATTTTAGGAAATAATTAATTTAATTTTAGGGGTGATTTTACTTTATGTGGACAACCAATAATGCTTCTAGGGACTCTTCTATTGCAGCTGTATACAGTATAAGAGGCTTCCCCGGAATTGGCGCTGCAAGAATAGGAGGATTCAACAGATATCTCTTGATGCTGTCAAATGCTTTTTGGCACTCTTCATCCCATTTGAATCGGACATCTTTCTTCATCAGCTTTGAAAATGGCTGGCACCTACCTGATAGATTTGATATGAATCTCCGAATGAAAGCCAGTTGTCCTTGTAGGGAACGGAGTTGACGAAGGTTCTTTGGAGGTGGCATCTCCATGATTGCTTTGATCTTGTTGGGGTCGACTTCAATGCCTCGATGTCGAACAACGTACCCCAGAAATTTTCCTGAGGATACCCCAAATGCACACTTGAGAGCGTTCATCTTCAGATCATATTTTCTGATTCTTTCGAACACAATTCTCAAATCATCAATGTGGTCTTTTCGATCCATGCTTTTAATGACCAAGTCATCTACATAACATTCGACCTTTTGATGGATCAAATCGTCAAATATACGAGTCATCGCCCGTTGATAAGTGGCGCCGGCATTCTTCAGGCCAAATGGCATAACTGTGTAGCAGAATATGCCGATGGGCGTTCTGAATGATGTATGCTTTTCATCTTCAGGGGACTCGTGTTGGCATATAAGAAAATATGTCCTTATGATTCCCAATGTCGAGCACCAGAATAGACAGCACATAGAACATCAAATTGTGCATTAAGCAGTAGAATATAATATGTATATGGCATCAGAACAAAACTATTGTACCTTTAGCACCATAATAGTACTTTCCCTATACACACAAGATCTTCTCATAATTAGGATTGTCAAATTGGGTTTTTGGATATGGCTCGAGTTCAACCTAAAAATAAGTCGTTACTATTTAACCCAACTCGAACATGACCAGATTATGAAAACGGGTTAGAAATCTCACTACAGGAAAATAGCTCGTTACAGACGGATTTTCGGGCAGAATATTTTTCGGCGAAATTTCCGGCAAATTTTCGATGGGTTGGTTTAAGTATTTCCAACAAATTTTTCCAGCGAAATTTTTGACGTTTCCGACGAATTTTTAGTAAATTATTTTAATAAAATTTCAAATTTTATTATTATTTTTAATTAATTAGTAATTAAAATTTATTTTAATTAATTATTATTTTATATTTTTTCTAATTAATTATAAATTTTATATTTTATTATAATTTATTTTAAGAGAATGAAATTGTAAAAAGAGAAACTAAGGTAACTTTTTTAAAAAAAAATTATCCTAAACTTATTTATTTTGCTAAGTTTGAAACCTAATAAGACCCTTTAATTAAACAATTAAAAATCCTTTTCCACATTTAATTTTCTTTGTTTTTTATGAAGTTGATTGGTTACCTAAAATTGATTTAATTAGTAGATTTTTTGTCTGCTTAAATTCATCCAATAATTTTTTAATTGTGTTATTTTAAAAAATTATATATTTTTTAGTGGTGCTTATGCCCTGTTATAAAGTTAGTTAATAATTAAATTTATTTTAGTAAGTTTTCAAACTAACATATTATGCAACATTTATCTTTCTAATTATAGTAAAGCTCCCTCTAAAATTAAAATTATACATTATGAATAGAAAAACAAATAAGTAAAATAATGAGTCAATAATTAGCATGTTTGATGTTTTTTTTTATGAAACCTAAGCTGGAGACTTTGTTTTGGTCTACATTGGTGGAGACTATACTTTTATGTTTATAATGTATGTGTTTTATTGTTCTAATTGGTGATGAAGGTTTCGTTTGAGACGACATTTTTACTGTTTTATAAAGCAGTTTTTTAGTACAAAAAATTTTTAAACAAAAATTTTTGTACTAAAAAGTTGCTTTAGAAAGCGATAAGAAAGCCGTCCCAAACAAAACCGAAGTTCATGAAGTTATTATAATAGAGACATATCGTAGAATTTGTAAACATATTTAGGTTTCGTTTGCGGCGACTTTTTTTATGCTTCTTAAAACAGCTTTCTAGTACAAAATTTAAAATTTTCTTACTAAAAAGCTGCTTTAAGAAGGAACAAAAAAGTCATCTCAAGCGAATCCTTAGAAATCGAGCTTATTCATTTAAACAACTTGGCAAAATAAATATTGCATCATATAACACATGCAAGTTCTATTGATCACATTATGGAAATATCCCATGGTTTAGCTACAATAATGATAGAGAACAACCCAATACCTTATTTAGTATCTCAAAATTAACAATAATTTGCTATTTCAATAATTCAAGATAATTCTTTAAAAAATATATATTTTTTCTTTGATTCAAATGCTACAAGTGGCTCGACAAGACAATTTCGTAGCCACATGGGTTCTCGAGAGTTTGAACCTATAGTTAATGAATAACTAAGATTTCATGCATGATCGCTTTTATATCTATTTTTATAATAGTCAATTAGTCATAATAGAAAAAACTCTTTCAACTTTATTACATTTATATTAAAAAATAAATTCTTAAAATTTTAATTTATCTTATTAAAATTTTGATTATATATCCTAATCCTTTTTTTTTCAATCCAAAAATCAAAGCTATAAGGAATGAATAAAAGAATAAAGATAACTAATTGTGCTTTCTATTTTGTTAAAAAAATAACAATAACGATTTTAAAAATAAAAAATAAATTGATATATCATCAAAAAATTAACATAATCGGACACAAATCTCGAGGCAAAAATCAAGTTGGAAAATTCCAAAATTAAATATGGGATCATCTGACTCTGATTTTAGTAAACTTACAGTCGAACTTAGCGTCTAGGAAATACGAACCCAACGACACCAAATTCACTCGATCTGAGCCCAAATGATTCTGAATCCAAGGACCTGAAGCGCTATGAAATGTTCGAATCACAATTGAATTACCAAACGGTTTTCTAAACATGACATGCTTATAGTAGAATCGAGCGGCTACAACGAGATGGAATCCAACGAGCCCAGATCGCCGAATTCCGATATCATTAATACGTTCAAATGTCTGACGAATAGTACACAATCAAGAGATTCAATATCGGCCATCCATCCAACCACTCCACTTTACCCTTGATCTCTCCCTATTTACAGGTCATTGGACACTCCAGAAATCTATAAATAGATAACTCATTTCTCTTTGAGAGAGGTCCAACAAGAAGAAGAAAAGTAAGAAGAGGAGAAGAGAAGAATAGGAGGGAAGAAACTCCTCCTTGACCACTCGCGAATTCCGCCGTGACATCCAAGTGATGCCGAGTTTCACTCGAACTCCAAAGTGATGATGGAATTCTGCCCGATCCTCCAAGTGACCCCGGAATTTTGTCCGACCTCCAAATGTTGCCGGAATTATACCGACCTCCAAGTGACGCCAGAATTCCGCCCGACCTCCAAGTGACGCTGAATTCCGCCCGACCTCCAAGTGACACCGAAGTTTTGCCCAAAACCTCATACATCGGAGTTCTCCTCAGCCGTCAATTGATGTCAAACTTCTACCAAACATCGAACCTCCGCTCGTCATCAAGTTTCTATCCAACTTCATACTTTCGTGTTGTTATCGACTTTCGACGAACATCTATCCGATGTTTATATTGTCCATTGCTAGATTTTTACCTAACACCATCCTTCTGACCTTCGTTGTCAAACAATGGTCCTTCTAACTTACGTCGCCCCCAACCACTACAGTCATTCCGACTGAACGTCCCAGATATACATAGTGAAAGGATTCATCTGATTCTTATCTTTTTATCTTTTCTCTCCGTTCAGATCAATACAGTCATCCAGAGATATATACATTACAGGAAAGAAATACAACACTACTATAACCACATATCAACAATACACAGTCCAAAGAGAGATCCAAAAGAAATGTACAATAGTCATACGGCTATAAAAACAAAAGCCTACCAAATGGCTACAAAAACAAGTTACAGCGATCGAGAAGCTTCACGCGGGAGGCTCTGCACCTGAAATATTAACCATATAATGAGCTTAAATAGCCCAGCAGGTCACCAAAGCCAACAACTGAAATCAAAGCACGACACTGAAAACATATGCAGGTCATCAAATACAGTCAAATAAACAGTCGCACATGATCAATGAATCAATGCAGAAACGGAAATCAATACGGAACAGAAATCAATAAAAATCAATGAACAGTAGGGAATCCATAAAGCTCAAGAAATCATTGCGTCAGTCAAATCTCTACAGTCTCTATTCAATCTCACTTACTTCCCGCCAGTACGGCAGCGTATCAAATCCATAAAGAGGACAATCCATTGACGACCACGAACGATAGCTACAATAGTGAAACCACGTCAATCAATTCAGTAAAGCAATTACTTCCGGTCAATAATATCCATCGGCTCAAAATCCCAATAACGCATCAAATCAATACAGCGAAAGAGCGATCAATACAATCGGCAAATACAATTGAAATCAATCAATGCAATAAAATCAATACAACAATCAATCGATAAATCAATAAACAATCAATCCAATCAATCAATCAATCAATGATCGGTACTATGAATCAATGTATCAGTGGATCTATAGTATCAGTATCCGTATCATTAGTATCAATCATGTCCGTGAATCAATAAATCCATAATATCGATGAATCAATAAATGTCGGATCTATATCCACAATTCAATACAACATCCAACCATAGCGGTGTCGGTATCCATGAATCAATACAACATCCATCCATATCCATACGGTGTCGGTATCCAGTGACAGGGTAACATGCAATATCAATGAAATCGTACAGTAACGATAAAATCCGTAAATTCCAAAATCCGTCAATAAATCCAATCAGTAATAAGTCAATTCAATACAATAAATCCGTCAATATCAATAAATCAATCAGAAATCAATAGGTCAATGCATATCAGGAAATCCATACAATGCAAATATCATACATATGCAATTTCATACAATGGGTCTATCGGCCCGGACGATTCCTCGGGCCGTATTTCGATTTTGCTCTCGGATTCTTGGCGTATCTGATCTGGTCCCAGACGATCCAAAATCGGCCTGGACGACCCATTCCAGAAAAAATCAGCTGTTTCAATGCACTGATTGTCCCGGATGATCTCAATATCGCCCGGACGATCCTGGGAGAAAAATCAGATTCAGACAGCAAATCGAAGGAACGAGCTCCACACCGACCTCCGCGGTCGACCGACTACGGTCCTTCTAACTTACGCGTCCATCGACTACAGTCCTTCAGACCTCCTTCGCCCATCGACTACGGTCCTTTCGATTTACGTTACCCCACCAACTTACATCGCCCACGCGACTTACGTCGCCCACGCGACTACAGTCCTTCAGACCAAACAAACAACACCAACAATGACCTTTGTATTCCCATTATGTATTTTATATAAAATATACCATCAAGTTAAGTCCTCCCCCCTAAGCAAGGGCCCCATTTGTAATTGACTGAAAATAATTGTGGATTCATTCAAACTGGGCTATGCTCGTGGTTTGTTCCCCCTTTTTCAAGGGTTTTCGACGTAAAAATCTTGGTGTCTCTAGTGAATGACGCATCCTCTCTTTTTATATGTGTGTGTACTGGATCTTCACAATGCTAAGACATTAAACTTTATTTTCCCCTCCCACCGCGAATATTCCAGGACGCAATAAAAGTATATGTAATATAATATTGTGGATATTAAATATATAAATATATAAGAATATTTTTTAGGTTATTGTTTTATCAAATTAATGAAAATTTGAAGTCAAGAGAATTTCTATTTTCACTTTGTTCAAAAGTTGGGGAAGTAATTCAAATTATAATTTTTTATTATGCACTCATAAAAATTAAATTATAGATTATATGCTATCTATTTTTAAGCTAATTAAAATTATGAACAAATTAAATATTTAATTTTTATTTGGCATTTATATATCTCATATATAAATCTTTATTGGAAGTAAGTAGGCTTACTTTCTTTTGAGACAGTTTTTTAATACTTTGTTTTCAAACTACAATCATATTTTGTGTTGGTCATTATTTTTTCGCCACTATATCAAAAAAAAAATTGTGCTAAGAAGCATTTTCTACAACAACTTTCAAAAAAGCTGCTAAGATTTCTCTTTTTTAATGATGCCTTTATTTTCTTAGTTTGTAATGTAATATTAGCAAGATTAGTCTTATTATTATTAAGATGGTGAATATTTTAATTAGTCTCACTCTTTTCTTTTGGACTTTGCAAATTGACTTGTATGTTTATAAGTTATTTGTTAGTGCATTTTGACGTGAGAGCCAAGATTCACAATTATAAAGCCACATAACACCAAACTATACTTGCAAAGCACGAATTTTATTTGCAAATGTTAGATGTATCTATTAGAGTCTGTTTGAGATGGCTATAATTTTTTATAAGTGATTATAAAATTATTGGAGGGTAATAAACTATATTCAAAAAATTTATGACTATTACAAATAGGGGCGGCCTCCTTGGGGGCACGACCCCCGAATTCGTCTTAATTACTGCCTAATTAAAGTCTAATTAATGCTATCAATTATAATGTAAACTAAAAAATTTAGGTTATTATTTTTTCCTTCTACTTTCTCAAACTGTTGAGCAATAGTGATGAAATTATTATGTGCGCGACAGCCAAATGTCGTCCGGAGACTAACCAAATGTTCATGTCACCTCTTGTTCGGATACGACTCAGTACTTGCTCGGTACCGTGGCTCAGTTACTGCTCTGTCACTGAACTCGGTATCACTAACGTGACGCATTCTATAGGTCTCTGGCGGTGAAATGTGTTCACCGTCCAGTTAGTGGCTTCTCAATCGTTGAGCACGAAGAACTTAAAGTTTCGAACGTTCACCGGTTCACCATGATTTTCTCTCTCTCCATTGTGTCTCTCCACCTCATTATCAAAATAAAAAAAGAGAGCTTGTAGGCCTCATAGAAAAACCATTTTCTTTTTTATTTTTATTTTGTTATTGTTGTTATTATTATTATTATTAGAATAAAGTTTGGCTTATACATTAAAAAAGAAAAGAAAACTTGATGTTAATGAGAACTTTCTAATATCTGAAAATTTAATTCTAATCAGTTTTTATGAATTTTTTTGAAAATAATTTATATTAATGCTAGATTATTTATAGTGTCATTATTTAAATTAAATATCGGTTTCAAATCCAGATAAAAATGGTTGAGAGTTTTTGTAAATTCAATCATTTATCCCCCTAATGAAATAAATCCGCTCCTGTTATAATATTTTTTAAAAATTAAACACAAATGTTAGTCAATAAATTATAAAAAATTAACTTCATCATAAAGTTTATAAAAAAAATAATTAGAAAATTTATAACAAATAGATATGAGGATATTGAACTCTTACGTCTACAATAAGAGCCAAATCTCTCTCTACCACGTGAAATATTCAGTAGATGTATACGGACGGACCGTCCAGATGCCCATGTCACTTTTTATTATTACACTTGGCTTGTTACCATTGGTACCAGAGGATATAGCGCGTTCTGATTTACCTCTATGTCGGGTGCCTGCAAAGAATAATTTCTCCCCGACCACATAATCATAGAGCCATGACAATGCCCCTCCCCCTCTCTCTCTCTCTCTCTCCATGAAAATATCCGTTTTTCTCTATATCATAGAGGTATAGTATGCGTGTCTGTTCCCCCCAACCTGGCTTTTAGCTTCCGAAAGGAGAGAGAAAGGGTAAGAATTATTAGGCCATGATTCCACCAACAGGATCCACCCAACCCTCTACGAATAACACATCCCAACTAAGTTACTTAGCTTCCATGGATGACAAAGAGACAACAGGAGAGAGACAGATGGGACAAAGGGTGCTGGGCCATGGAGACAGCAGAGGGAGTAAAAGGAGAGAAAAGAAAAAAGGCCAGGTCGTCCAAAAGCTTATCACGGTAAGTGAGAGAGAGAAAGTGGAATCAACAATGAAGTAAAGCTATGTTGCTGCAGTTTCTCTCTGCTACTGCTGCTCTGTCGTTGGCCTTAAGCTCCTCTTCTCTCCTCTATTCATTGTGCCTATTTCCCTTCTCTCAAGCAACACATGGATAGAGAGAGAGAAGAGAGAGAGAGTGGGAAGCAAGAAGAGGATGAGATTCTCTTCTCTGTCTCTCTGCTTTTTCTCCTTTTCTCTCTCTATCGTGATCTGTTTCGCTGCCACTGTCTCTGTTACGGCCTCTGAGGTTACTGCGTTCTCTCTTCTGTCAGATTCCTTCTGCCAAACCGAGGAAAGGTACCTTGTCCTCTTTGCGATTCTCCAACCCATCACTGTTGCTGCTTATTCTTGTCCCGTGCTTCTTCTTTTTTTTTTTCTTTTTTTTTCTTTCACCACAGGTGATAGCCTGCTAGGGGAACTCATATATTCAAAATCACAAAGGTTCAAACACATTGACTGCAAGTGAAGAATCAATCAGTTAAAAACTGTAAAAAAAATCTAAGTAAAAACACCAACTATGATGATAAATATTTTTAAGACCTTAGACTGTCAAATCGAGAGATTTCGCTTCAATATATTAACAATATGAACACATATCTATACATGGATGAAGATGGCCTCTTCGAACAGAAAGATTTGTTCCCAGCAGCAAATCAGGAGCAGCCACATCACCATTCCAATAGTTCATGTAATTACATATTTTATTTATGATTTTGCTTAGTATTAATAATCACAAAAAAATGTAAAAGTAGCTTTCTTATTATTTTCTAAGGCTTCGTTTGACGTGTCATTTTTGTTATAAAAATTTAATTTTTGTACAAAAAAATGGTTTAAGAAGCAACAAAAAAACGGTCTCAAACTAAGCTTAAAGCAATTTTTTTAGTTCAAAAATTTTTCTGTACTAGATAAAGAAATGAGATGTGTAGAGCGAAATCGAATTAATCTTATTAGAATTGATTTCTACTCCTCTTCGTTCTGCTTATATCTTCTTCTTCTGCATGCGACTCTCTCATCTCTGTTCTCTCGTCTCTTCTTTATCTGTATTTAACTAATGTGCTGGTTGTTCTAATATTCCCCTCAAGCTTACTGTCCGGCGTGGATGGTGAGCTTGTTCCTGAGATCTTGAAATCTAACTGTGGCAAAAGGTTTTGTGAAGATGTCCGCTAGTTGATCATGTGTAGTCACAGGAATCACTTGATGTTTCTGCAGTGTATATGAACACGAATAAGTGTTGATCTATGGCTATGTGTTTCGTTTTTTTTTGAATGAAGCACTGGGGGATCTGCTTCTGGATTTTGTATTGATCTGCTCCAGTTATCCTCCGAATGTGTAATGATCTGATAGTATAGGATCTGCTTCTGGATTTTGAGTTTGTTTAACTGCTGTTGGATTGGCAAGTGGTTTGCACGTTGAATCCAGCCAAATGAATTATGGATTTTGCATATGATGACTGGGATAGAAAAGTATGGTGCCTTTGACCCGAGTATTGTATGCCGAGAAAATTGTTAAACTATTCCCAGATCCTTCATTTCAAATTTCTGATTCATTTGAGATTGTCTGAGCTATCATACTTGGGCTGTTCCCGTAAGTAGTATATCGGTCCACGTATATCCACCATGTATAGTTCTATATTATCCTTTCTTAGAACGAAACAGAGATGAGTCAGCTTTGCCATTTTCAAAGCCGAGCTTTTTGATGTGTGCGGAGAACATTTTATACCAGTCTTGATGTTCTTTCATCCATACAGTGCTTTCCTAAGGTGACATACCATTTCTGATTAGTCGTATCTTTCAATCCCTTTGCTGTCTCATGTAATGTCTTCTTCTATATCACCATGTAAAGAATGCATTGGTATACTTCAGTTGATGTATCGGCTAGTTTTTAGATGCTGCTATGGTGAGAAATGCTTGGATTGTTGGGAATTTGGCTACTGGACTGAATGTGGTCCAGATACATTGACACCATTTCTTGGTGATTCCTTGAGCAACTAATTTGCTTGTGCCGGGCTATGGTCCCATCCGAGTGCCACTTTGTCTTGAATGTCCACTTGCACCCCCAATACTGCTGTATTGGGGGGGGGCTTGTGTGATTCCCATGTCCCTGTTTTTGCAATGCAAAAAATTCTTCTGCATTGCTTTTCTCCATACAACATGTTTTGATGGCTCTGTGTATGATGTAGGATCAACGGTGTCGTTGTTGCTGAGCTATTAGCATGAAGCAGTCGAGAATTTGTCTGGCTTTAATGACCCCGTTTGAAGTCTGGTAATCATAGATGAGTGGTTTTGAGATGATTTGAATTTTGTACTTGTGCTCACACTGATGGAGATTGTTGAGGAGAGATGTTCTGAGCTGTAGGTTGTGGTGTAGATGTGGTTTGGGTTTGTGAGGATTGAGAAGTTTTGTGGTGATAGACGAAGCTGTAGGAATTAGAGTCCTGGAGGAATGTGAGTTTGAGTAGGTGTGAGATTATGGTTGTGTTTTGTTTTTTGAAAGGGAAGCATTTTCATCAAAAATTACATGGTCTGGAAATGTATATTCTGTAGTTAGAGGGATCAAGACATTTGTATTCTTTTGAGATAGATGAATAGCCAATGAATATACATGGAACAATCTAGGAGCTAGTTTATTCTTTGATTAGGTGTAGCCAAGGAAAACACGGTCATCCAAATGTTCTCAGAATGAGTAGTCAGGTTTGGTTTTGTATAAGGCATTGAAACGGCGAGATGTTGAGTGTTGGATGGCAATCTGTTGATAGATACGATGCGGGTTAAGGTGGCTTTCTGGCCAGATATGTTGGTGGAATTTGAGCTGAGTGAAGGAGTGTCGGGTAGTTTCAATGAGATGTCTGTGCTACGCCAGCCACCCCATTTTGCTCAGGGGTGTATGGGCAATATGTTTGATGTAAAATCCCATGTGTGCTAAGGAATTCCGACATTGCTGATTAAAAATTCTTTGCCTCCGTCTGTTCTCAGGCAATGAATCTTTAACTGGAGTTGATTTTCAATAAGCGTGGCAAATTTGATAAACACAGATGGTACTTCAATTTGGTTATTCATAGAAATAGCCAAACAAATTTCGAAAAATCACATGAATATTACATAGTATTTGAATCCTTCACGAGATGTAATTGGGGCAGGTCCCCATACATCAGTGAGAAGTAAAGCACGTGGTCTATGACCTGGTTACAGACTTATGAAACACTAATTTGGACTCTTGGATACAAGACAGTCATGAACAACTATTGTAGATGAGGGTATGTGAGATGCTTGTTGTTATTTGCAATATCCATCAGGATTTGCTGATGAGGATGTCCCCAACTGACATGCCAGAAAATCAGATCGTTGTTTGGCTGTGAGACGGAGTAGTTTGTGAGGAACAGGATACATGCCATTAGAACTTGGACCGCTGAGTAGAATTTTGTGTGTCTTCAATCCTTATGATATAGCTGTTGCCATCAAAAGAAATGGAGATGTTATTGTCTTTTGTGAGAGCATAGAACGGATAGCAATTTGGAAATTTGTGGAATATGAAGTATTTGAGACATTTTTAGACTTACTGTTTGGTGTGGGGAGAATGCCGGATCCAAATTTGCATATTATTGAGATTTTTCTTCCGTCTCCAATTGTGATCATATCAGATCCCTGTATGGTGAGGTGATTTCAGATTCCAATTTAGTTTGTCAGTGTGCGACGAGGCGCCTGAGTCCAGGTACCAATTTTGATTTGATTGTTTCTGTAGATGCCACCATTGCTTTTTGATTTTCTTGACCTGTTGTTTGTTGGGGGTGTAGTTCAGATTCAACCTGTGCCAACAGGCTGATGCTGAGTGTCCTTTCTTGTTACATATTTGACATATTTGCGTGTTTATTTGATGTTCTTCTTGATCCAGAGTGTATTCGTTCTTCTCTGCCTCTCCTTCCTCTACCACGCGAGGAATACAGCGCTGTTCCTGACTCGGTAATAGTCAGTTGCTTGAAGCTTCTCTTTGTATATTTACTTCCTCACTCATCAGAAAGTGAGTACAAATCATCCAAACTTATTGGATTGAGATTTGTTTGATGGATGTTTTTGAACACCGATAGGCTGGAGAAAGGCCGTTGAGCGTATACATCAAAATATCTTCTGTATCTAATGTTACTCCTGTTGTAGTAATTTGGTCCTACTATCATCTTTACTTTCACAGAGGAATATTTGTCATCGTCCTGGTTTTTCATTGCCAGATTGTGTAATTCACTTTTTAATTGAATTACATTTTGAACTGTTTGTTACTTGCAGACTTTCTCTATTGTACTCCAGATGGGAGCATGATTCCAGATAGATGACATACGGAAAGAACAGCGGCTAAGATTGTAGAACACAATGCTGCGGCTAAATTTGATCAATGAGATTCCCATTTAGCATACTGTGAATTTTTCCAATTGTTTCCTTCCGTCGTTCTTGTATATGTTTTTGGTGGATCTGTTTGTGGAGACAAGAATGACATGAATCCGTTTGCTTGAGTAGTTTCAACAACTTGATTTCATAGAGGATAGTTTGTCCCCTGATAATTTGTGTCGGAACCTAAGTTCTTGATATTGGAAATCACAAATTTGAATGATGCTGGGAGTGATGTTCTCATCTGTTTCTGTTCGTGCAGTTCTCTGATCTGCACGATGATGAAGACAGTGATTGCGCCATGATCGAGCGACGAATCTTGATTCGTCTCAGTGCTCTGTATACCATAAAGAAATGAGATGTTATAGAAGCGAAATCGAATTAATCTTATTAGAATGGATTCTACTCCTCTTCGTTTCGCTTATATCTTCTTCCTTCTACATGCGACACTCTCATCTCTGTTCTCTTCGTCTTCTTTATCTGTATTTAACTATGTGCTGGTTGTTGCTAATACTAGAAAACTGATTTAAAAGCAGTAAGAAAGATGTTGCCAAATGAAGCCTATAATATATATATATATATATATATATATATATTTATATATATATAATATAGTATAATATATCAATATATATATATATATATTCATATAAGTGATTTTTATATTTGCAATGAACGTAGGGGCGGAACCCTAGTGGCTAGGGGGCTAATTGCTTCCCTCGAAATATTTTTTTGTTTCATTATGCTATTATTCAGGTAATTTGTCCTGCTTCAATCTATTTTTAGTCTTTATTACAAAGATTTTTTAGGCAATTGCACCCCCCCCCCCTAAAAAATATTAAAATACTATGGATCTTAGGCAATTGCCCTCAATATAATTAAATACATTGTGTAGATGGTATTGGTTAGAGAAGATGAACAAATACAAAGAAAACTAATAAATCAAAATTGGTTTCGGGGGCGCTGTCCCTTGACCAGTCGAACCCCTTGGACCCCAGACCCCCCCCCCCCCCCCCAAATTATGGTTGGATTCCGCCCTTGATTATGAAGGCAAACCAAGTCATTTAGCATTATTAGGTCAATTGCATCAACCACTTTGGTCTTCTAAAATTAGAATTAATGAAGAACAACAACATGTGTTGAATGGTTTGAGGATGAGAGTGATGTAAACAATATTATGTAGCATTTACTCTATAAGGAGACAGAGAGAAAATTAGCATAAGAAAGTGACGCGAGATATATAACAGTTCCGGTATGTTCACTTTTCAAGATTTCAAATAGATAATATATGTTAGGCAAATTTTTAATATAATAACAGTTTTTTTTTCGTGTCATAAGAAATTTTTCAAAAAAAATATCAAAATAAGAAAAGAGATAAATTATAGTATGGTTGATAAGAGTTATTTAATGTGATGAAGATATAAATAGAAAACATTACATTAAGGCTTCGTTTGGGACAGCTTTCTTTCTGCTTCTTAAAGCAGCTTCCTAGTACAAAATTTTTTTAATTTTGTATTAGAAAGCTGCTTTAAGAAGCAGTAAGAAAGCCCGTCCCAACCGAAGCCTAAAACAGAAGAGAAAGGGAAGGTGAAATAAAAGTGGGACTCAGGCATTCTAGAGGACTCA
Organism: Dendrobium nobile; assembly: GCA_022539455.1. Classification (NCBI taxonomy): domain Eukaryota; kingdom Viridiplantae; phylum Streptophyta; class Magnoliopsida; order Asparagales; family Orchidaceae; genus Dendrobium; species Dendrobium nobile. Next base: position 2,795,003 of record CM039735.1, on the reverse strand, counting down.
ATTGAGTTTAGTTTTTTTTTTACTTAAGGGGTTTCATATCTCCCCCCTCGTTATATTCTTCTCTAAGAATCATCCATCAGACATATAAGATTCTAGAGGTATCTCCTACAAGTTTAAGTGGCGACTCCTGTTATGTAGCACTTTACTTCATACAGGTGGCTCCCATGGCGAAACACTTCACTTGTATGGGCGAATTTGTGACGGAAAATTTTTCACCACAAATCCATCGTAATTAACGCGGTTTTTTGGCGCCAGAATGCTCAACATGTACTTCGTTTCGGTGTGCTCAAAATCCGTCTAAAAAGCCACCGAAAACCAACCAAAATTTTCTAATTACTCGTGAGAATTCTCGCCATAAACATGTAACTTCCTAAGTTTTTCATTTCACGTAGGTCATGCAATGATTGGGTGCTAAGCCGTGTTTAGCTCTTATTGGTCGCACCTAAAAAGTAATTAAAGCTATATCATAGCAACAACTGAAAGCAAAGTACTTTATATTTATCTCGATTTTATGCTCTTTTTTTACATAACCACTCTCCCTTATCCTAAAAAACACTAGACAAAATAATATAGTAGGCATCACATCACACGTAACAAAAAAATTAACAATATTTTAAGAGGGTGCTTATGGTATCACTATCATAAATATGTGCTAAGGTAGAGGGATGTCAATTTGTGACATGACCCCAAAATTCGATACGGACCCAATCCGAAAAAAATAAGTTCGGGTCGTACCCGTTTGTGAAACGGGTCGAGTTCTGAGTTGAACAAATCAACCCGCTTCAAAAATCGGGTCAGGTTTGGGTTGACCCGGGAACCCGAAAAATCCTCGGCCCGCTCTGCTGCCCGCCCTGTCCGAAGTGTCGAGTGCCCGCCTGCCCGGCTGCCCGTGTTGCACGAAGCGTCGAGTCGCAGTCTCCAATCGCGCGTTCTCTCTCGTGTGCACTGCGTCGAGTCGTGTCTGGCAGTCTGGCGCTGCGTAACTTCGAACGAATCGCGAGTCTCGACATTTGCGTGCTGCCGCCGCTACCACCTGCCGTTGCACCGCACTGCCGGGACCGGAAACTGGAAGTAGCGACTGGAACCGCGCCTTTGATATTTATTTTCAAAATTCCGTGTCGGGTGTCGTGTTGACTCGATCCGGGTCGGGTTCGGGTCAGATAATTGACTGAAACCTGTTTCGGGTCGTGTCGGGCCAGGTCAATACAACAGGGTCAAATTCGTGTCTGAACCCGAACACGACCCGCCGACACAGGTGATCTTGTGGGTCTCCCTAAAATCCCCACCCCATTACCAGCGGTTGCGCCACCGTTGCTGCTGGAGAGGGTCCTCGGTGAGCCATAGCGGAAACTATCCGACGAAGCCGGTAGATCTCCTTCATCCTCCTCTTCATCGTCCTCGCCGGAGGCCTGCGAAGCCATCACCCGAGCTAGGCGAGCATTGGCGGCCTTGGCGGCGAGGTTCTGCGTCCTCCTTATGTTGGATAATCCTGATGTCGACGCCGAGCGGTGGTGCGCAGGCGACATACCTGGGGAAGACGAGCCCGTGCTGCTCGAGCCGCCGCTGTGCTGCCGCGTGTACACCGGGCTTCTGGTTCTCCAGCGGTCCATTCAGCGAGTATAGGCGTCGGCTCGGAGTAGAAATTTGGATCGCGGTGCGAGGACTTTACCGCGCCGGCGGCGGACGAATCCGGCGGAAAACGGCGTGGAAGGGTAGAAGACGGTAGCAGTATCGGATCTCAATCGCTGCGATCTCGGTGATAGTGGGAGGGTGGCAACGGGGCATGCACACCTAATGGGACCAGATCCGCTGCTTCGTGTAAAACAGCCTACGGCGTAACAAATAATAAATTACTCTAATTTAAGATATGTTTGCCACAACTGCTGCGTTTCATAAAGCTATTTGTGAAGTTAATATTGCAAAAAAAAAAATTTAATTATGACGAGGAACCGCCGGCTGTCACACTCAACTTCGTTGAGTAAGCTTGACGGTCCGTAAACCCCGGCCGACCTAATGGGCCACCCAGGCCACAAACCCATAGCCGGCGCTTTGGAGCTCCCACTTAAGGGCCAACTGCTGCTCGAGGGAATCGAACTCAGAATGGAGGGTTCCCAACCGAGCACGCCCACCAAAAGAGCTAAGCATCAGTGGGTAAAATTAGTTATTTTTATTTTAAAAAGTAAATTTTCATAACTACATCAAGTAGTTCTCTAATAGTGAGCTAAAAAAGGATTAATGGAAGTTGAATAGTTCATTAAAAATAAGTGAAGATTTTTCAATATGTTATTGCTTTTATTTATGGATTGATATATCAATTTATTTATCTTATGATACACACCAAAAGAAAAATGTGTGGGTCCTCAAAATGAAAACAATTCAAAATTGGGTCACAATATCTTTGTCAATATATGATATGATAAAAATTTATAATTGTTGTTTTCTGAAATATTCATAGCGGTAGTGAAATATAAAGTTTAACATCCTTATTTTGTACAAAAATATTTCACATAAACGGATAAATGAATTTGGTATATCATGTATATGAGACACCATAATTTTTATGTTTAAAAACCCCCCCAAAAGAGAGAAAAATCACGATGTCTTGCCCAGTTGAACTGATTCCACAAGTATTTATGGTTAGTTACAAATAAGGGCCTTCCTCGGAGGAGGGCGTTTGCTCAATTTAGCTAATACACATTATATAAAAGCACATTACATAGTTGGAGAATAATATGACATCTATTTTTAAGAGAGTGTGGGTTTGTTTATTTGGTATGTAGATTCGTATGGATGTAGTCAAATATGATGGTGGTTGGAGGGACAATAATTAAACATCGGTCACATTGAGTGACTTAGTCGGCGGGTAATGTAGGTTGAAAGAACCATAGTCAGGTGATAGAAGTTGGAGACACTGTAGTCATCGGACAAGTTTGGAGTGTTTTATCGGACAGTTCATAGTGATTACCTTAATCATTGAGTGCTTATCAAGCGTTTAAATGCATTTGAGAAGTCAGAATCCAGTTATCATGGGCTCGTTGGATTTGTCTCGTCGAGCTCTTGATTCGACTATAAGCATGTATATATAAATATCATTTGTTCATCAAATTAATGCTTTCAAATACGACTTTGTCATTTGATTTGGGCCCATTTGGGTTAGGATTGGACCAAATTTAGTGTCGATGGGTTCGTTTCCTCGAGATGTTCAATTTGACTATAAGTTCGTTGAAATTGGAGTGGGTGTTCTAAAATATAATTTGAAAGTTCCCAATTCAAATTTGCATCGAGAATCATGAATTTTTATGACATATCAATAATCACTAGATTTCATGCAGAGCATGTGTGATTTAAAATTGTAATTTATTAGTGATATATTGCATTCATTTCAAAATTAGATATTAAGATTATAAAGTTCATTTTTACTTTATTTTTTTCCTTTGAGAATAGAATAAATGAATAACAAAAAATTAAAACACTCAACATGAGCTAAAAAAATAATTTCATTGGAGGCACAAATTAGAATTTTTTTTCAATTATTCCTTTAACTTTTTTAATTCATGCATGAGATCAATTATGGCAGTTTTAAACTTTTTTTTTATTTAAATGTTTTATTTTAAAATGATAAAATAAAATATGATAAAAATTATAATTTATAGCACATATTCTTAATATTTTAAAAAAAATTGAATTATTATTTTATTATTAATACAAATAAATAAATTTTTATCAATATAAGTAATTAAAATATCATTCTCTTCAATTTTTTTTTATAGTCTATTTTTATAATAGTCAATTAGTCATAATAGAAAAAACTCTTTCAACTTTTATTACATTTATATTAAAAATAAATTCTTAAAATTTTAATTTATCTTATTAAAATTTTGATTATATATCCTAATCCTTTTTTTTTTTCAATCCAAAAATCAAAGCTATAAGGAGATGAATAAAAGAATAAAGATAACTAATTGTGCTTCTATTTTTGTTAAAAAAATAAACAATAACGATTTAAAAATAAAAAATAAAGTTGATATATCATCAAAAAATTAACATAATCGGACACAAATCTCGAGGCAAAAATCAAGTTGGAAAATTCAAAAATTAAATATGGGATCATCTGAACTCTGATTTTAGTAAACTTACAGTCGAACTTAGCGTCTAGGAAATACGAACCCAACGACACCAAATTCAACTCGATCTGAGCCCAAATGAGTCTGAATCAAGGACCTGAAGCGCTATTGAAATGTTCGAATCACAATTTGAATTACCAAACGGTTTCTAAACATGACATGCTTATAGTAGAATCGAGCGGCTCAACGAGATGAATCCAACGAGCCCAAGATCGCCGAATTCCGATATCATTAATACGTTCAAATGTCTGACGAATAGTACACAATCAAGAGATTCAATATCGGCCATCCATCCAACCACTCCACTTTACCCTTGATCTCTCCCCTATTTACAGGTCATGACACTCCAGAAATCTATAAATAGATAACTCATTTCTCTTGAGAGGAGGTCCAAGCAAGAAGAAGAAAAGTAAGAAGAGGAGAAGAGAAGAATAGGAGGGAAGAAACTCCTCCTTGACCACCGTCGGAATTCCGCCTGACATCCAAGTGATGCCGGAGTTTCACTCGAACTCCAAGTGATGATGGAATTCTGCCCGATCCTCCAAGTGACCCCGGAATTTTGTCCGACCTCCAAATGTTGCCGGAATTATACCCGACCTCCAAGTGACGCCAGAATTCCGCCCGACCTCCAAGTGACGCTGGAATTCCGCCCGACCTCCAAGTGACACCGAAGTTTTGCCCAAATACCATCTAACATCGGAGTTCTCCTCAGCCGTCAATTGATGTCAAACTTCTACCAAACATCGAACCTCCGCTCGTCATCAAGTTTCTATCCAACTTCATACTTCTGTGTGTTATCGGACTTTCGACGAACATCTATCCGATGTTGTATTTATGTCCATTGCTAGATTTTTACCTAACACCATCCTTCTGACCTTCGTTGTCAAACAATGGTCCTTCTAACTTACGTCGCCCACCAACTACAGTCATTCCGACTGTAACGTCCCAGATATCAATAGTGAAAGGATTCATCTGATTCTTATCTTTTTATCTTTTTCTTCTCGTTCAGATCAATACAGTCATCCAGAGATAATTACATTACAGGAAAGAAATACAACATCTACTATAATCCACATATCAACATATACACAGTCCAAAGAGAGTCCAAAAGAATATGTACAATAGTCATACGGCTATAAAACAAAAGCCTACCAATGGCTACAAAACAAAGTTACAGCGATCGAAGAAGCTTCACGCGGGAGGCTCTGCACCTGAAATATTAACCACATATAATGAGCTTAAATAGCCCAGCAGGTCACCAAAGCCTACAACTGAAATCAAAGCACGACACTGAAAACAATATGCAGGTCAATCAAATCAAGTCAAATCAATCAGTCGCACATGATCAATGAATCAATGCAGATACGGAAATCAATACGGAACAGAAATCAATAAAATCAATGAACAGTAGGGAATCCATAAAGCTCAAGAAATCAATGCGTCAGTCAAATCTCTACAGTCTCTATTCAATCTCACTTACTTCCCGCCAGTACGGCAGCGTATCAATATCCATAAAGAGGACAATCCATTGACGACCACGAACGATGCTACAATAGTGAAACCACGTCAATCAATTCAGTAAAGCAATTACTTCCGGTCAATAATATCCATCGGCTCAAAATCCCAATAAACGATCAAATCAATACAGCGAAAGAGCAGGATCAATACAATCGGCAAATACAATTGAAATCAATCAATGCAATAAAATCATATACAACAATCAAATCGATAAATCAATAAACAATCAATCCAATCAATCAATCAATCAATGATCGGTACTATGAATCAATGTATCAGTGGATCTATAGTATCAGTATCCGTATCAGTAGTATCAATCATGTCCGTGAATCAATAAATCCATAATATCGATGAATCAATAATGTCGGTATCTATATCCACAATTCAATACAACATCCATATCCATAGCGGTGTCGGTATCCATGAATCAATACAACATCCATCCATATCCATAGCGGTGTCGGTATCCAGTGACAAGGGTAACATGCAATATCAATGAAATCGTACAGTAACGATAAATCCGTAAATCCATAAATCCGTCAATAAAATCCAATCAGTAATAAGTCAATTCAATACAATAAATCCGTCAATATCAATAAATCAATCAGAAATCAATAGGTCAATGCATATCAGGAAATCCATACAATGCAATATCATACATATGCAATTTCATACAATGGTCTATCGGCCCGGACGATTCCTCGGGCCGATAATTTCGATTTTGCTCTCGGGATTCTTGGCGTATCTGGTCGTCCCAGGACGATCCAAAATCGGCCTGGACGATCCCATTCCAGAAAAATCAGCTGTTTCAATGCACTGATTGTCCCGGATGATCTCAATATCGTCCCGGACGATCCTGGGAGAAAAATCAGATTCAGACAGCAAATCGAAGGAACGAGCTCTCACACCGACCTCCGTCGTCGACCGACTACGGTCCTTCTAACTTACGTCGTCCATCGACTACAGTCCTTCAGACCTCCTTCGCCCATCGACTACGGTCCTTTCGATTTACGTTACCCACCAACTTACATCGCCCACCGACTTACGTCGCCCACCGACTACAGTCCTTCAGACCAAACAAACACACCAACAATGACTCTTTGTATTCCCATTATGTATTTTATATAAAATATACATCAAGTTAAGTCCTCCCCCCTAAGCAAGGGCCCCATTTGTAATTGACTGAAAATAATTGTGGATTCATTCAAACTGGGCTAGGCTCGTGGTTTTTCCCCCTTTTTCAAGGGTTTTCGACGTAAAAATCTTGGTGTCTCTAGTGAATGACGCATCCTCTCTTTTTATATGTGTGTGTACTGGATCTTCGTACAATGCTAAGACATTAAACTTTATTTTTCCCTACCACCGCGAATATTCCAGGACGCAATAAAAGTATATGTAAATATAATATTGTGATATTAAATATATAAATATATAAGAAATTTTTTAGGTTATTGTTTTATCAAATTATGAAAATTTGAAGTCTTAGAAGAATTTCTATTTTTCACTTTGTTCATAAAGTTGGGGAAGTAATTTCAAATTATAATTTTTTTTATTATGCACTCATATAAATATTAAATTATAGATTATATGCTATCTTATTTTTAAGCTAATTAAAATTATGATCAAATTAAATATTAATTTTTATTTGGCATTTAATATATCTCATTAAATAAATCTTTATTGGAATGTAAGTAAAGGCTTACGTTTCTTTTGAGACAGTTTTTTAATACTTTGTTTTTCAAACTACAATCATTATTTTTGTTTGGTCATTATTTTTTCGCCACTATCAAAAAAAAAATTGTGCTAAGAAGCAATTTTCTACAACAACTTTCAAAAAAGCTGCTAAGATTTCTCTTTTTTAAATGATGCCTTTATTTTCTTAGATTGTAATGTAATTATTAGCAAGATTAGTCTTAATTATTATTAAGATGGTGAATATTTTAATTAGTCTCACTCTTTTCTTTTGGACTTTAGCAAATTGACTTGTAAGTTTATAAGTTATTTGTTAGTGCATTTGACAGTGAGAGCCAAGATTCACAATTATAAAGCCACATAACACCAAACTATACTTGCAAAGCACGAATTTTATTGCAAATGTTAGATGTTATCTATTAGAGTCTGTTTGAGATGGCTATAATTTTTTTATAAGTGATTATAAAATTATTGGAGGGTAATAACTATTTCAAAAAAATTTATGACTATTACAAATAGGGGCGGCCTCTTGGGGGCACGACCCCCCGAATTCGTCTTAATTACTGCCTAATTAAAGTCTAATTAATGCTATCTATTATAATGTAAACTAAAAAATTTAGGTTATTTTTTCCTTCTATCTTTCTCAAACTTGTTGAGCAATTAGTGATGAAATTATTATGTGCGGACGCCAAATGTCGTCCGGAGACTAACCAAAATGTGTCATGTCACCTCTTGTTCGGTATACGACTCAGTACTGCTCGGTACCGTGGCTCAGTACTGCTCTGCACTGAACTCGGTATCACTAACGTGACGCATTCTAGTAGGTCTCTGGACGGTGAAATGTGTTCAACGTCCAGTTAGTGGCTTCTCATCGTTGAGCACGAAGAACTTAAAGTTTCGAACGTTCACCGGTTCACCATGATTTCTCTCTCTCCATTTGTCTCTCCACCTCATATCTAAATGAAAAAAAAAAAGAGAGCTTGTAGGCCTCATAGAAAAACCATTTTCTTTTTTATTTTATTTTGTTTATTTTGTTTATTATTATTATTATTAGAGAATAAAGTTTGGCTTATACATTAGAAAAAGAAAGAAAAACTTGATGTTAATGAGAACTTTCTAATATCTGAAAATTTAATTCTAATCAGTTTTTATGATTTTTTTGAAAATTAATTTATTATTAATTGCTAGATTATTATAGTGTCATTATTTAAATTATAATATCGGTTTCAAATCCAGATAAAAATGGTTGAGAGTTTTTGTAAATTCAATCATTTATGCCCCTAATGAAAAAAAATCCGCTCCTGATTATAATATTTTTTAAAAAATTAAACACATGTTAGTCAATATAATTATAAAAAATTAACTTTCCATCATAAAGTTTATAAAAAAATAATTAGAAAATTTTATAACAAATAGATATAGAGATATTGAACTCTTACGTCTACAATAAGAGCCAAATCTCTCTCTACCACGTGAAATTATTCAGTAATGTATACGGACGCCGTCCAGAGGCGCCATGTCACTTTTTTATTATGTACCATGGCTTTGTACCATTGTGTACCAGATGATATAGCGCGTTCTGATTTACCTCTGAATAGTCGGGTGCCTGCAGAGAATAATTTCTCCCCGACCACATAATCATAGAGCCATGAACAATGCCCCTCCCCCTCTCTCTCTCTCTCTCTCCATGAAAATATCCGTTTTCTCTTATATCATAGATGTATAGTATGCGTGTCTGTTTCCCCCCAACCTGGCTTTTAGCTTCCGAAAGGAGAGTATGAAGGGTAAGAATTATTAGGCCATGATTCCACCAACAGGAGTCTCACACCCTCTACGATATACACATTCCCAAACTGTTAAGCTTAGCTTCCACTGGATGACAAAGAGACAAGCAGGAGAGAGACAGATGGACAAATGGTGCTGGGCCATGGAGACAGCAGAGGGAGTAAAAGGAGAAAAAGAAGAAAAGGCCAGGTCGTCCAAAAGCTTATCACGGTAAGTGAGAGAGAGAAAGTGGAATCAACAATGAAGTAAAGCTATGTTGCTGCAGTTTCTCTCTGCTACTGCTGCTCTGTCGTTGGCCTTAAGCTCCTCTTCTCTACTCTATTCATTGTGCCTATTTCCCCTTCTCTCAAGCAACACATGGATAGAGAGAGAGAGAGAGAGAGAGTGGAAGCAAGAAGAGGATGAGATTCTCTTTCTCTGTCTCTCTGCTTTTTCTCCTTTTCTCTCTCATCGTGATCTGTTTCGCTGCCACTGTCTCTGTTCGGCTCTGAGGTTACTGCGTCTCTCTTCTGCATAGATTCCCTTCTGCCAAACCGAGGAAAGGTTCCTTTGTCCTCTTTGCGATTGCTCCAACCCATCACTGTTGCTGCTTTATTCTTGTCCCGTGCTTCTTCTTTTTTTTTTCTTTTTTTTTTTCTTTCATGGCCAGGTGATAGCCTGCTAGGGGAACTCATATATTCAAATCACAAAGGTCAAACACATTGACGTGCAAGTGAAGAATCAATCAGTAAAAACTGTAAAAAAATCTAAGTAAAAACACCAACTATGATGATAAATATTTTAAGACCTTAGACTGTCAAATCGAGAGATTTCAGCTTCAATATATTAACAATATGGAACACATATCTATTACATGAGGATGAGATGGCCCTCTTCGAACAGAAAGATTTTGTTCCCAGCAGCAAATCAGGAGCAGCACATCACCATTCCAATAGTTCATGTAATACATATTTTATTTATGATTTTGCTTAGTATTAATAATCACAAAAAAATGTAAAAGTAGCTTTCTTATTATTTTCTAAGGCTTCGTTTGACGTGTCATTTTTGTTATAAAAATTTTAATTTTTGTACTAAAAAAATGGTTTAAGAAGCAACAAAAAAACGGTCTCAAACTAAGCTTAAAGCAATTTTTTTAGTTCAAAAATTTTTTGTACTAGATAAAGAAATGAGATGTGTAGAAGCGAAATCGAATTAATCTTATTAGAATTGATTTCTACTCCTCTTCGTTCTGCTTATATCTTCTTCTTCTGCATGCGACTCTTCTCATCTCTGTTCTCTTCGTCTCTTCTTTATCTGTATTTAACTAATGTGCTGGTTGTTGCTAATATTCCCCCTCAAGCTTACTGTCCGGCTGGATGGTGAGCTTGTTCCTGAGATCTTGAAATCTAACTGTGGCTAAAGGTTTTGTGAAGATGTCCGCTAGTTGATCATGTGTAGTCACAGGAATCACCTTGATGTTTCTGCAGTGTATATGATCACGAATGAAGTGTTGATCTATGTCTATGTGTTTCGTTTTTGAATGAAGCACTGGGGGATCTGCTTCTGGATTTTGTATTGATCTGCTCCAGTTATTCTCCGATATGTGTAATGATCTGATAGTATAGGATCTGCTTCTGGATTTTGAGTTTGTTTAACTGCTGTTGGATTGGCAAGTGGTTTGCACGTTGATAGTCCAGCCAAATGAATTATGGATTTTGCATATGATGACTGGGATAGAAAGTATGTGCCTTTGACCCGAGTAATTTGTATGCCGAGAAAATTGTTAACTATTCCCAGATCCTTCATTTCAAATTTCTGATTCATTTGGATGATTGTCTGAGCTATCATACTTGGGCTGTTTCCCGTAAGTAGTATATCGTCCACGTATATCACCATGTATAGTTCTATATTATCCTTTCTTAGAACGAACAGAGATGAGTCAGCTTTGCCATTTTCAAAGCCGAGCTTTTTGATGTGTGCGGAGAACATTTTATACCACTGTCTTGATGCTTGTTTCAGTCCATACAGTGCTTTCCTAAGGTGACATACCATTTCTGGATTAGTCGTATCTTCAAATCCCTTTGGCTGTCTCATGTATATGTCTTCTTCTATATCACCATGTAAGAATGCATTGGTTACATCTAGTTGATGTATCGGCTAGTTTTTAGATGCTGCTATGGTGAGAAATGCTTGGATTGTTGGGAATTTGGCTACTGGACTGAATGTGTCCAGATAATTGACACCATATTCTTGGTGATTTCCTTGAGCAACTAATCTTGCTTTGTGCCGGGCTATGGTCCCATCCGAGTGCCACTTTGTCTTGAATGTCCACTTGCACCCCCAATACTGCTGTATTGGGGGGGGGGCTTGTGTGAGTTCCCATGTCCCTTGTTTTTGCAATGCAAAAAATTCTTCTGCCATTGCTTTTCTCCATACAACATGTTTGATGGCTTCTGTGTATGATGTAGGATCAACGGTGTCTGTTGTTGCTGACGTATTAGCATGAAGCAGATCGAGAATTTGTCTGGGCTTTAATGACCCCGTTTGAAGTCTGGTAATCATAGGATGAGTGGTTTTGAGATGATTTGAATTTTGTACTTGTTGCTCATCACTGAGTGGAGATTGTTGAGGAGAGATGTTCTGAGCTGTAGGTTGTGGTGTAGATGTGGTTGGGTTTTGTGAGGATTGAGAAGTTTTTGTGGTGATAGACGAAGCTGTAGGAATGAGGAGTCCTGGAGGAATGTTGAGTTGAGTAGGTGTGAGATTATTGGTTGGTGTTATGTTTTTGAAAGGGAAGCATTTTTCATCAAAAATTACATGTCTGGAAATGTATATTCTGTAGTTAGAGGGATCAAGACATTTGTATTCTTTTGAGATAGATGAATAGCCAATGAATATACATGGAACAGATCTAGGAGCTAGTTTATGTCTTTGATTAGGTGGTAGCCAAGGAAAACACTGTCATCCAAATGTTCTCATGAATGAGTAGTCAGGTTTGGTTTTGTATAGGCATTGAAACGGCGAGAGATTGTTGAGTGTACTGGATGGCAATCTGTTGATTAGATACGATGCGGTTAAGGTGGCTTCTGGCCAGAATGTTGGTGGAATTTGAGCTGAGTGAAGGAGTGTTCGGGTAGTTTCAATGAGATGTCTGTGCTTACGCTCAGCCACCCCATTTTGCTCAGGGGTGTATGGGCAATATGTTTGATGTAAAATCCCATGTGTGCTAAGGAATTCCGACATTTGCTGATTAAAAAATTCTTTGCCTCCGTCTGTTCTCAGGCATTGAATCTTTAACTGGAGTTGATTTTCAATAAGCGTGGCAAATTTGATAAACACAGATGGTACTTCAGATTTGGTTATCATAGGAAATAGCCAAACAAATTTCGAAAAATCATCAATGAATATTACATAGTATTTGAATCCTTCACGAGATGTAATTGGGGCAGGTCCCCATACATCAGTGTGAAGTAAAGCAAGTGGTCTAGATGACCTGGTTACAGACTTATGAAACACTAATTTGTGACTCTTGGATACAAGACAGTCATGACATACTATTGTAGATGAGGGTATGTTGAGATGCTTGTTGTTATTTGCAATATCCATCAGGATTTGCTGATGAGGATGTCCCAACTGATCATGCCAAGAAAATGCAGATCGTTGTTTGGCTGTGAGAGCGGAGTGATTTGTGATGGAAACAGGATACATGCCATTAGAACTTGGACCCGTGAGTAGAATTTTGTGTGTCTTCAAATCCTTGATGATATAGCTGTTGCCATCAAAAGAAATGGAGATGTTATTGTCTTTTGTGAGAGCATAGACGGATAGCAAATTATGTGAAATTTGTGGAATATGAAGTATTTGAGACATTTTTAGCTTACTGTTTGGTGTGGGGAGAATGCCGGATCCAGAATTTGCTATATATTGAGATGTTTCTTCCGTCTCCAATTGTGATGCTATCAGATCCACTGTATGGTTGAGGTTGATTCAGATTCTCAATTGAGTTTGTCAGGTGCGACGAGGCGCCTGAGTCCAGGTACCAATTTGGATTTGATTGTTCTGTAGATGCCACCATTGCTTTTTGATTTTCTTGAACTGTTGTTTGTTGGGGGGTGTAGTTCAGATTCAACCTGTGCCAACAGGCTGATGCTGAGTGTCCTTTCTTGTTACATATTTGACATATTTGCGTGTTATTTGATGTATTTCTTGATCCAGAGTTATTCGTTCTTCCTCTGCCTCTCCTTCCTCTACCACGCGAGGAATACAGCGCTGTTCCTGACTCGGTAATAGTCAGTTGCTTGAGAGCTTCTCTTTGTATATTTACTTCCTCACTCATCAGAAGTGAGTACAAATCATCCAAACTTATTGGATTGAGATTTGTTCTGATGGATGTTTTGAACACCTGATAGGCTGGAGAAAGGCCGTTGAGCGTATACATCAAAATATCTTCTGTATCTAATGTTACTCCTGTTGTAGTAATTTGGTCTACTATCATCTTTACTTCACAGAGATATTGTGTCATCGTCTGGTTTTTCATTGCCAGATTGTGTAATTCACTTTTTAATTGAATTACATTTGATCTGTTTGTTACTTGCAGACGTTTCTCTATTGTACTCCAGATGGCGGAGCATGATTCCAGATAGATGACATACGGAAGAACAGCGGCTAAGATTGTAGAACACAATGCTGCGGCTAAATTTTGATCAATGAGATTCCATTTAGCATACTGTGAATTTTTCACATTGTTTCCTTCCGTCGTTCTTGTATATTTTTTTGGTGGATCTGTTGTTGGAGACAAGAATGACATGAATCCGTTTGCTTTGAGTAGTTTCACAACTTGTGATTTCCATATAGGATAGTTGTCCCCTGATAATTGTGTCGGAACTAAGTTCTTGATATTGGAAATCACAAATTTGAATGATGCTGGGATGTGATGTTCTTCATCTGTTTCTGTTCGTGCAGGTTCTCTGATCTGCGACGATGATGAAGACAGTGATTGCGCCATGATCGAGCGACGAATCTTGATTCGTCTCAGTGCTCTGATACCATAAAGAAATGAGATGTGTAGAAGCGAAATCGAATTAATCTTATTAGAATTGATTTCTACTCCTCTTCGTTCTGCTTATATCTTCTTCTTCTACATGCGACTCTTCTCATCTCTGTTCTCTTCGTCTCTTCTTTATCTGTATTTAACTAATGTGCTGGTTGTTGCTAATACTAGAAAACTGATTTAAAAAGCAGTAAGAAAGATGTTCCAAATGAAGCCTATAATATATATATATATATATATATATATATATATATATATATATATATATATATATATATATATATATATATATATATATTCATATAAGTGATTTTTATATTTGCAATGAACGTAGGGGCGGAACCCTAGTGGCTAGGGGGCTAATTGCTTCCCTCGAAATATTTTTTTGTTCATTATGCTATTATTCAGGTAATTTGTCCTGCTTCAATCTATTTTTTAGTCTTTATTACAAAGATTTTTAGGCAATTGCACCCCCCCCCCCCTAAAAATATTAAAATACTATGATCTTTAGGCAATTGCCCTCAATATAATTAAATACATTGTGTAGATGTGTTATTGTTAGAGAATGATGAACCAAATACAAAGAAAACTAATAAATCAAAATTGGTTTCGGGGGCGCTGTCCCTTGACCAGTCGAACCCCTTGGACCCCAGACCCCCCCCCCCCCCCAAATTATGGTTGGTTCCGCCCTTGATTATGAAGGCAAACCAAGTCATTTTAGCATTATATAGGTCAATTGCATCAACACCTTTGTCTTCTAAATTAGAATTAATGAAGAACAACAACATGTGTTGAATGGTTTGGATGAGAGTGATGTAAACAATATTATGTAGCATTTACTCTATAAGGAGACAGAGAGAAAATATAGCATAAGAAAGTGACGCGAGATATAATAACAGTTCGGTATGTTCACTTTCAAGATTTCAAATAGATAATATATGTTAGGCAAATTTTTAAATACAATAACAGTTTTTTCGTGTCATAAGAAAATTTTTCAAAAAATATCAAAATAAGAAAAGAGATAAATTATAGGATGGTTGAAAGAAGTTATTTTATGTGATGAAGATATAAATAGAAAACATTACATTAAGGCTTCGTTTGGGACAGCTTTCTTTCTGCTTCTTAAAGCAGCTTCCTAGTACAAAATTTTTTAATTTTGTATTAGAAAGCTGCTTTAAGAAGCAGTAAGAAAGCCGTCCCAAACGAAGCCTAAAACAGAAGAGAAAGGGAAGGTGAAATAAAAGTGGGACTCAGGCATTCTAGTGGACTCAATTGAGTTTAGTTTTTTTTTACTTAAGGGGTTTCATAATCTCCCCCTCGTTAGTATTCTTATCTAAGAATCATCCATCAGACATATAAGATTCTAGAGGTATCTCCTACAAGTTTAAGTGGCGACTCCTGTTATGTAGCACTTTACCTCATACAGGTGGCTCCCATGGCGTAACACTTCATCTTGTATGGCGAATTTGTGACGGAAATTTTCACCACAAATCCATCGTAATTAACGGCGGTTTTTTGCGCCAGAATGCTCAACATGGTACTTCGTTTCTGGGTGCTCAAAATCCGTCTAAAAGCCACCGAAAACCAACCAAAAATATTTCTAATTACTCGTGAGAATGTCCGCCATAAACATGTAACTTTCCTATAGTTTCATTCACGTAAGGTCATGCAATGATTGGTGCTAAGCCGTGTTTAGCTCTTATTGGTCGCACCTAAAAAGTATTAAAGCATATCATAGCAACAACTGAAAGCAAAGTACTTTATATTTATCTCATTTTATCTCTTTTTTTACATAACCACTCCCTTTATCCTAAAAACACTAGACAAAATAATATAGTAGGCATCACATCACACGTAACAAAAAAATTAACAATATTTTAAGAGGGTGCTTATGGTATCACTATCATATAATATGTGCTAAGGTATAGGGATGTCAATTTGTGACATGACCCAAAATTCGATACGGACCCAATCCGAAAAAATCAAGGTTCGGGTCGACCCGTTTGTGAAACGGGTCGAGTTCGAGTTGAACAAATCAACCCGCTTCAAAAATCGGGTCAGGTTTGGGTTGACCCGGGAACCCGAAAATCCTCGGCCCGCGTCTGCTGCCCGCCCTGTCCGAAGTGTCGAGTGCCCGCCTGCCCGGCTGCCCGTGTTGCACGAAGCGTCGAGTCGCAGTCCCAATCGCCGGTCTCTTCGTGTGCACTGCGTCGAGTCGCGTCTGGCAGTCTGGCGCTGCGTAACTTCGAACGAATCGCGAGTCTCGACATTTGCGTGCTGCCGCCGCTACCACCTGCCGTTGCACCGCACTGCCGGGACCGGAACTGGAAGTAGCGACTGGAACCGCGCCTTTGATATTTATTTTCAAAATTCCGTGTCGGGTCGTGTTGACTCGATCCGGGTCGGGTTCGGGTCTAGATAATTGACCTGAAACCTGTTTCGGGTCGTGTCCGGGTCAGGTCAGATACAACAGGGTCAAATTCGTGTCTGACCCGAACACGACCCGCCGACACGAATTGACAGCCCTACTAAGGTATGTGGATGTGCTGTTTTATTTTGAATTTTAGGAAATAATTAATTTAATTTTAGGGGTGATTTTACTTTATGTGGACAACCAATAATGCTTCTAGGGACTCTTCTATTGCAGCTGTATACAGTATAAGAGGCTTCCCCGGAATTGGCGCTGCAAGAATAGGAGGATTCAACAGATATCTCTTGATGCTGTCAAATGCTTTTTGGCACTCTTCATCCCATTTGAATCGGACATCTTTCTTCATCAGCTTTGAAAATGGCTGGCACCTACCTGATAGATTTGATATGAATCTCCGAATGAAAGCCAGTTGTCCTTGTAGGGAACGGAGTTGACGAAGGTTCTTTGGAGGTGGCATCTCCATGATTGCTTTGATCTTGTTGGGGTCGACTTCAATGCCTCGATGTCGAACAACGTACCCCAGAAATTTTCCTGAGGATACCCCAAATGCACACTTGAGAGCGTTCATCTTCAGATCATATTTTCTGATTCTTTCGAACACAATTCTCAAATCATCAATGTGGTCTTTTCGATCCATGCTTTTAATGACCAAGTCATCTACATAACATTCGACCTTTTGATGGATCAAATCGTCAAATATACGAGTCATCGCCCGTTGATAAGTGGCGCCGGCATTCTTCAGGCCAAATGGCATAACTGTGTAGCAGAATATGCCGATGGGCGTTCTGAATGATGTATGCTTTTCATCTTCAGGGGACTCGTGTTGGCATATAAGAAAATATGTCCTTATGATTCCCAATGTCGAGCACCAGAATAGACAGCACATAGAACATCAAATTGTGCATTAAGCAGTAGAATATAATATGTATATGGCATCAGAACAAAACTATTGTACCTTTAGCACCATAATAGTACTTTCCCTATACACACAAGATCTTCTCATAATTAGGATTGTCAAATTGGGTTTTTGGATATGGCTCGAGTTCAACCTAAAAATAAGTCGTTACTATTTAACCCAACTCGAACATGACCAGATTATGAAAACGGGTTAGAAATCTCACTACAGGAAAATAGCTCGTTACAGACGGATTTTCGGGCAGAATATTTTTCGGCGAAATTTCCGGCAAATTTTCGATGGGTTGGTTTAAGTATTTCCAACAAATTTTTCCAGCGAAATTTTTGACGTTTCCGACGAATTTTTAGTAAATTATTTTAATAAAATTTCAAATTTTATTATTATTTTTAATTAATTAGTAATTAAAATTTATTTTAATTAATTATTATTTTATATTTTTTCTAATTAATTATAAATTTTATATTTTATTATAATTTATTTTAAGAGAATGAAATTGTAAAAAGAGAAACTAAGGTAACTTTTTTAAAAAAAAATTATCCTAAACTTATTTATTTTGCTAAGTTTGAAACCTAATAAGACCCTTTAATTAAACAATTAAAAATCCTTTTCCACATTTAATTTTCTTTGTTTTTTATGAAGTTGATTGGTTACCTAAAATTGATTTAATTAGTAGATTTTTTGTCTGCTTAAATTCATCCAATAATTTTTTAATTGTGTTATTTTAAAAAATTATATATTTTTTAGTGGTGCTTATGCCCTGTTATAAAGTTAGTTAATAATTAAATTTATTTTAGTAAGTTTTCAAACTAACATATTATGCAACATTTATCTTTCTAATTATAGTAAAGCTCCCTCTAAAATTAAAATTATACATTATGAATAGAAAAACAAATAAGTAAAATAATGAGTCAATAATTAGCATGTTTGATGTTTTTTTTATGAAACCTAAGCTGGAGACTTTGTTTTGGTCTACATTGGTGGAGACTATACTTTTATGTTTATAATGTATGTGTTTTATTGTTCTAATTGGTGATGAAGGTTTCGTTTGAGACGACATTTTTACTGTTTTATAAAGCAGTTTTTTAGTACAAAAAATTTTTAAACAAAAATTTTTGTACTAAAAAGTTGCTTTAGAAAGCGATAAGAAAGCCGTCCCAAACAAAACCGAAGTTCATGAAGTTATTATAATAGAGACATATCGTAGAATTTGTAAACATATTTAGGTTTCGTTTGCGGCGACTTTTTTTATGCTTCTTAAAACAGCTTTCTAGTACAAAATTTAAAATTTTCTTACTAAAAAGCTGCTTTAAGAAGGAACAAAAAAGTCATCTCAAGCGAATCCTTAGAAATCGAGCTTATTCATTTAAACAACTTGGCAAAATAAATATTGCATCATATAACACATGCAAGTTCTATTGATCACATTATGGAAATATCCCATGGTTTAGCTACAATAATGATAGAGAACAACCCAATACCTTATTTAGTATCTCAAAATTAACAATAATTTGCTATTTCAATAATTCAAGATAATTCTTTAAAAAATATATATTTTTCTTTGATTCAAATGCTACAAGTGGCTCGACAAGACAATTTCGTAGCCACATGGGTTCTCGAGAGTTTGAACCTATAGTTAATGAATAACTAAGATTTCATGCATGATCGCCGTTGAAGGAGATGGTGGTCATGCATTGATATCACCTCAATTGATGAAATTATTCTGTGCTGATATGGACGCTGTCTGGAAGTGAATCATAACGTGTTACGTCACTCATTTGTTGTGTACCATGTGACGTGGCTCGTTCTGATTTGCCTACGCAGGATCTGGTGTCCGTACATAATTATTTCTACCTCCATTGAGGGAGTAGTAATAGTGGCGGAGCTAAAGGAGGCCCACCAACAAAAGAAAAAAGAAATAATAATTTTTTTATTTTTATATTATTAATAATTAAAAAAAAATTAATCACATTTATTCTTCTATTTATTCCCTTTTAACTCTTTTATGTCGAAATAAATTACAATCTCAAATATGAATACAAAAAATTAAGAAAATATTTGAAAAATCTAGTTTGTGCCTGCTCGGAGAATATATTATTACCTTATTATGTTAAAAAATGAAGTGAATTACATTTATTTTGGAGAAATCTTAAGAATTTACATATCTACCATATAAATCTTTATAATTACTCATATAATATCATAATTACTAAATTATATTTAAAATATATAAAAGAGATATTTTTTTGGATAAATTAACAATATAGATTTTTTTTTTGGAAAAAATTTGAAGTTTTTTTACTTCAAAGGACAGTAACTTCACATCTTAAATGAGTTGATCGAATGGAGTTTGAATTAAAACTGATCTGAGTTCTTTTAATTTAGCTGGACTGATGAAGAAGATGATTCCAAGCATAGGCATAAGCAAAAGATGATATCAGATCTGGTATTCTTATCGTGCAGCTCAGACGTCCAGACCAGTTCAGGTACGTCAAGGTTGGCCCGTGGGAGGAGAGAGAAGAAACGAATCAGATTCTTTGCTTCAGAGCTCGCATGGCTCTCCCCACACCAGGACGAAACAGAATGAAACCAAAAATTCTTTTACTGACAGAACTATTCCCACAATTAAATCATCCCGTCTCAAAATCTTCATATCATAATAATGATTCTCAAAGACAATTATCCGACTAAAAAACGATTATAAGTCTGTGATCTATGATTTTTCCTCTTAAACATTCACATCTGGTTATCAATGGGGGAGAAAATTGAGAAAGGAGAAAAAAGATGGCAGCTTTGGTGTTAAAAAACGGATCTTTAGTTTCTTTTCTCCCTGTATCATTTGAAACCCAAGTTCCAGATGGAAACCGCTGCCGTTGATGACGACGACGAAGATGAAGGAAGTCGCCGGTGACGCTCAGAAGTAGCCGTTTCGGCCGAGGTGGAGGAGATATCCGCCGCATTTGGGGCAGGCCTCGACCCGCTTTGGTACCATGAAGTACATGAAGCAGGACTTGCAGCCGGCGGCGACGAGGACTTGACTGCCGGCGGTGGAGCAGTCCGCGGAGCCGGCTTCGGCCGAGGAAGAGGTGGACGCTCCGTAGGCAACGCCCGAAGAAACTTCGGCATTGATGCCGTAGAAATCATCATAGTCTGCGCCTTCGCCGACTGAACTGCTGCTATCCTCGGCGTCGCAGTAGTCTTCGTCTTCTTCCTCGGCTTCCTCATCTTCTAAATCAGAGATCTCCTCCTCCGACGACGAGAAGTAGCTCGTCCGGCACCTGGTTGTTGTGAGACGAGGATCCTCGCTTGTCCTCGTCCCATCCTTCCAGTTTATGTAGTAAAGCTCCCCAGTCTGACAGCGAGAAACAGAAACCAGTGAAACAGATCAATACCAAATGCTATAATAGTTTCAAACTTTCCATTAAAATGAGAAACATCATATCCTTAATTTGAACAAAATCAACATAATAAATGCTCGAAGTTCTAAAGGAGGCAACTTTGAAGGAAAGGATAGGATAAAGAATGTAACAGAAGAGGAAGATAACGAAAATGTCAAGCAAAAACCAGGTGAAATGGGGATAAGGAGAGAGAGAGAGAAGAGAAATCCATATAGAAACAAATCTTGCTTCTTAATTCCTGAACTAGATTTTTGCCTTTATAAGCTATATAGAGAGAGAGGAAGAACCAAAAAAAAAAAAAAAAAAAACAGATGCAAGGCAAGAGAAAAGGTTAGAAGGCAATTAATTGGACGCCGTTAAGTGTTTGGAAGAGAGCTGGGTAGCCCCGCGGGAGCATTAATGATCAATGATTGGAAGAAGAACGAGAACAAAGTAAAACAGCTAGAAGAAGAAGAGAGGCATTTAAAGATGGGAGAAAGAGAGAGAGAGAGAGAGAAGCATGGTTAATTTGGTACAAAATAGGTACCCGCAAGTCAAGGCATTGTTCCCAGTGGTAGGGAAGCGCCACCTCCGAGTTGAGTTCCACAGTAACTCCGTCGTAATCCACGGTTTCCTCCACTGCGGGTGGCCGACTCTCCGTCACCGCCGCAGCCGGCTGACGTTCCGGCGACTCTGTCCTCCCACCAAGCGAGCAGCTCCTCAGCGACGCCGCTATCGCCTCTATGTTTGGCGCCGTCATACCCGCCGGAGCAAAGGTAACCACCAAGGCGAAGAATGAGGGGGGAGAGTGTGACACAGAGAGAGATGTGATTGTGGGGAAGAAGAAAGTTACAAAGAAAAGGAGTTAAAAGGAGGAGGATATATTGGGAACCGCCCGGTGAAAAAGGATTTTCCAAAAGGACAAATTTTTATATTAGCAAACAACTAATACTCAGATCAACAACGCATCTCCGCCGTGAAATCTCAGGATCGCAAATTTACTGCGACGCCATGCTGGTAATTTTCTAAGCACTTTTCTAAGGATTATTTGATTATTAATTGTTGATTTTCTGGCTTATTTTCTCACACTAGTCTATTGATTGATAGCTTTTGCTAACAATCAAGAGATTTTGAGTTAAGTCTTGTTTTAATTGACTTAAATTTTCTGAAAAAAATATTGGAACTTTATATTTCTATTTTGAAGACAAATAATAACCCTCAATTAAGGGATTGATGATATTATGAGTTTATGACTTATCATAAAGGGTGAAAAAAAAAGAGTTTTTGAAGACCATATTTAGAGTTTGCAAAGTCTTCTAATCTATCAAAATGATTAAATTATAAGTTCATTGGGATGATTAATGGTAGTGGCATATGTTAAGTAAAAATGTGTGAAAATTGTTTAAGTTTGTTCTAAGATTGAATATTATGATGGTAGAGGAAGAGAGTTTATCATCATAACATCAATTGATAATCCATACATAATAAAAAATAAAAAATATAATTTAAATAAAATATAAATTTTATGTGAAGATTTTAAAAAGAAAAAAAATCAAGGTATCTAATCTACCTGAAGTAGATTTCATAGGCCATGGCTTTGAATATTTAATAATCACATTTTCTTGAAACTAGAGAATGGGTAAATATAATAAAAGACAATTTGTGATGAAATTCACCTTTGATGTTGATGAATGTTGTTGGGAGGCATTAATGTGAATGGTTTTGAATGATGGTCTAAATGATCTATTATCTTGGATAAGAGACAGATTTAAACAACCTAGAGTCAGTGAATGGCTACATATGGTTTGAATAACCCCTTTAATGCATAGGGGAAGCTAATTAAGTAATGTGAACATGATAAAAGTGATCCCTAACCTCCAATGGATCAAAGTTCTCACCAACTCGTTAGGAAAAGAAAATTAAGGAGTAGAAATGTGAGCCTCCAAGTTGAGTTACTTCAATGATGAAGGGTGGAGTCTAGCCTATAAAAAATGTTATATTAGGTGATGAAAATAGATAAGAGAGTAAACATACAAAGTACTAAGGGGGTTTATCCAATTGTTCCTTTCATGTATACTATAGGGGAGAAGAAGAATATGCTTCATTATGTTGGATGAAGAAGAAAGAGAAAACAAGCTCTTTGAGCCTCTCCATTATTGATCTCTAATGTTAAAGTATAATGAATTAGTGTTAACAAATGTTTAAAAAAAAAAACATCCTTAAGGTAGAAAGATTTATTTTTATAATTAAAACATCAATTAGAAGTAATATTGAGGTGGTATATGACAAGCATATGATGTACAATCAATTTTAGCAGCGACAAAGAACATGTTCCATGTGACAAGATGGGGGAATTCATGCACCAAGGGACAACTAATATATAATTGGATGATTGATAGGTGGTATGTCACTTGTGTTTTAACAACATAAAGGTAATGTACCTCTTTACTCCATGGAGTTTACATAATATATAGCATATTAAAAAAATATGTTAGAGAAGAAGGTATTGAATGTCCTTGTTGAAGTAGTGAAGAAATCATAACAACAAAAATGCAACAATAAAATGAGTGAAAACACTATCAGAGAAATGAAAGTAAAAAGGTCAAACTTTTACAACCCATGTTGAAGATTCTTAATGATATCTTCTAACTTTCCCCATTCTTATAAGTGTTACAAAGATAATCATTGTCGATGATGTTTACTAAACACATAAGAAGGTGAGCAATTTCATTTAATACTACAAGAATTCCTCAGTTTACCGAGGGCATTTCCGGCAGAATCATATCTACTGGTAAAAACAATGGTGTAACCATAGGATATTCCACTGGTAACTTAACGATAGAATTTTCGATGGACAGACCGCCGGCCTTAGGAAAATTATAGGTGGCCAATTCATCGGAACGTCCGTCAGTTTTTTTTAACCGATGGCAATCTCCTATGAAAAATACAACAAAAATTGCCAGCATAATTTCTAACGTAACATTTGCCGTCTTACTCAAACTCGGTGAAATAGTTCTAACAAATTTTTCGTAGGAACATTCCGCCGGAAAATAGTATGAAAAGGCCCAATTTTCCCTCGCATACACTTTCCTTCTCATTTCACTCATACTTGTTTTGGTTCGCTCTTGCTCATGTCAGTCTTCTCTACTGAACGCCACCTCAGTCGAGACCGCTCTGTCGCTTGACTTTCGCCGACTTAGTTGCCGGAAATCTACCATAAGTTTATCTTGATTAGCCCATTTATTTTTGTTTTATTCATGGTTGTTCTCGGTAGACATTTGCAAGAAATTGTACCATTGTGTATGCATTTTTTTATGATATTCTTCTTGTTGATAATACTAGAGAGGGAGTTGATGTGGATATTATTAGTAGAATTCAAATTGGATAGTTAAAGTTGAGGAATGTGTTGAGATTATTCTTAGAGATAAGATATGAAATGAGTGGCTTTACTCTTAGATGGTTAAAGTGGAGGAATGCTTATGAGTGGCTTTACTCTTAGAGACAATATACAAAATGAGCATATACATGAAAAGGTTGGAGAAACTCCTATGGAAGATAAGATTAGATAAAGTGAGAGAGTTGTCTTAGATTGTTTGGTCACACAAAACGGCACCCTCCCGATGACCTAGTTAGGAAAATAGAGGTATTAGATTTGGCTTATGTTAGGAAAAGTACAGGCATAAAAATACTGGAAGAGTGCAAACTGCGTTTTCACATGCCAAGATATTTTTTTTATTAGTAGACATTTCATTTATATGTTGGACATTTTATTTGTATGTTTGATTTTAAAATGTTTAGTGAATGTTCAATGAACTTGGAATGATCAAATGTGTTATTAAACTGCTTGGTGAAGCTAAATGTCTAAATGAATATGATATATGTATAATTTTATGCAAGTTTGATGTGTTGTATAAAATATAAACATAAGAGAGAGTGATATTTTTTTGCTACAAGTTTTTGGCATATTATCTACTAGAAATGGAGATACGATGAAATGTATCGAATTTTTGGTGGAACTATTACTGGTGGTTAACCCGTCGGAAATTTCTACTGGTCTTAGTTTGTCAAACTTTTCTGGCGGGTTATCCATCGAAAATTCCACCGAAAATATGTCCGGTGAAAGAAGGTTTCCGACACTTGATTTACCATCGACTACATTTCCGCCTGAAATCCACCAGAAATGTAAGGTTTCTGGCATAATTTCATGATTTTCGGTGGATTTTGTCCACTAGTATCACCCGATTTTTCTGTAGTGGAAGAGATACAATTACACAAAGAAGAATATTCAACCATGCAAAAGGTGAATGATTGGGTGGTTTCCTAAAATGAATGCATTTATCTAGTCCCTTAAGACAAAATTCCAACCATCGTCCCCTTAGTTGTACTTCAACATTGATCATTATCGTGGCCTCTCCCCCTCCTATAATGATGAGTCACACATACATTGTTGTTTCTCTTTCTTTTTAGAGATAAATATATATTTTTTAAATATTTCAAATTATCATAACCCTACTTACTCCTAACTTTTTGGGGATAAATATCTTATTATATGAGTATAATATGAAACACATTGCCACTAAGTTGCTCTAATCTTCATCATTTGATAACTTGATAGCTTCATGTGTCTATTCTTTTATTATTATGAGTGTTGAAAACTAATTACCTAGAGGATTAAATAAGAATAAATTGGATTAATACTTCGACATCCTATTAGATTAGGGGTGGCAACCAACATAAAGAATCTAAATGAGGCTAAGGCGAGGATCATATTGGTTCTAGCCTCACAAAAAGAATTCCATACTTGTATCAACTTAAAAGTTTATACATTGTCATTGAAGGACCTCTTACGTTCAGGGCATAAGATGACATGTTATCAAGTTATTTTATATCAATATTCAATCAGTATCTTAATTGCATACTCAATGTATCACTGCTCAATATGTCACATGCACAGTATCAATATAATGAATCAGTAGCAGTATAACATAGGATGGGATGTCGTACCAATAATAGTAAAATTAGTGATAGGAGATGTAAAATAATAAAATAATATTAAATTCATGTAATAACAATAAATGCTTACAGTGACAATAAATCAGTTTAGTATCAATAAAATCATATAATAATAATGAATATGTAACATGCATTTAAGTCGTTACAATAAATAAGTAAGAAGTTATGGCTTAATTGATATTTTTTCCATTATCGTATCAGTATCATTAAATTATTGGCTATGTAGACAGAGTATTTACTCTTTGACAGTCGACATAATAATTGTCTCATTATAACTCTCAATAGTATCACGTGAATCAGTAAATGATAACACCAAATTACAGTATTTAAAAGAAAAGTATTCAGCCCATCATTCTATAGAGGTCAATCATTGTCTAGCCAATGTTAGTGAAAAAACCAATCTTTACTTATCCCCCCCCCCCCCAACACACACACACACACATTATTATCACAGTACTATAATAATAATAGTGACCAAATGTTATTTAATAATATACCGAAATTTATTTTTAATGCATTGCAGTAAATAAAATATAACTAAACTTAATTCAGAAAGTGCTCAAATGTCCTAATGGTAGGTAAATGAAAACATACTGAGTAGAAATTTACATTTTTGGAAATTAATCAAATTACGTGAGGTCATGCATAATAAATTCTAAAGCTTTAATTGAACTAAAGCACTCTTTTTTTATGTCTAAATAAATGTCTGAATTGTTAAAAATATTATTTTTTTAAAATCACATGTAAAAAATCTCAAATAAATATTCAAAATATTCATTATCTCTATCTGTATAACATATAAAAATTACGCACTGAAAGTTTTGCCAATATAAAATTATCTATATTTTTTTGTAATAAAAATACAAATTTGTTATCAAATTATTGAAATAAAAAAAATGATAATAATTCCTTACAATGAGGTTAGCATATCTCAATTGGATCAATTGATAAAAATTGCTCTATGGCCTCTAAATCCTTGATTGCTTATTCTCTCTCCTTTATTTTCTCTCTAATTTCCCCTAAGTCTTCTATGCTAGACGATTGAATAAAGGAAATTGTTTTAAGAAATAAAGATTAAGTGTTTTATGATAAAATAATAATAATTATATAATTATATAATTTAATCAATATTTAGTATATAATTTATAAAATCCTTTTGAATTTTCAAAAATTATAGAAAAACATCCATAAAATAGCCTTTTGTGTGAAATTAATTTATAAAATGGACACCTAAAGATCCCAAAGTCCTTACTTGTACCGAAACCTATGTTCCTAGTTGTACCAACTTGTGTCATTTTTTTAAGGATTTGCAATAATGCTAAAAAATTATGAAAAAATAGTTAATTAAATCACTATAATATCTATGTTATGACGAATATAGTTTGTTATTTGGACTTATAATGACTCAAAAAAAAAATTATTTATTTAATTTTATCAAAATGCGGGCTATTACAACATCTCCCCATTATTGAAGGTAGTGGAAGTGAGGGCTTCATTATCATCGATACAACTGAAAGAAAAAAACACCTATCGATGTTGAATCCAATTTTTGTATAACATTTGATGTGTAACCATGAGAAGGTGGACATCCTAGAAAACAACCATATGATCATCCTCAATCACTCCAACCAAGTCAACATAATAAGAATCCCCCATTTAATCAGAACCTAGCATATTCTTATTGGTTATCTCTTAACCAATAAAGATATTATCTAATGGGCTAAGCTTACTACCTCTGCTTTCGTATAAAAAAAACAATGGAGATAACTAATAATTCTATAAAACTAAACACTCTTATAAATAATAGAAGGTGTCACCATGGCGAGCTCATTAAGAAGCTAAGATGTAAAGGCTTAGATCATACTAGGGTATGATTGCTCTTGCATCATATGTCATGGCAATAACTTCATTCTCATCAATAGATTAATATCAAAGAAGTGATCATCATCTATGAAGGCTCAAATGCTTTATATTAGAATGCCCTTGACCTCACAACTACAAGGTCTAATAGTGTGGGAACATATTGTAAAAAGCAACATAATAAATCATTGTTAGCTCCACCATACATAATATATTTTCAACCATGATTTTTAATGATTTAAAATCATGGAAACCAATTAAAAAATAAAACAAATCAAAGTCAATAAACCATTGGAGGAAAAGATTAGGCTTAAAATCTTATGAAATATATATATATATATATATATATATATATATATCATAAAACACTTAAAGACTAAAGATTATCTTATGCCGGCTAAATAATTTTGAACCAAGTCTAAGTCGCTTGGAAACTCATATGCCACTCAATTATAAATAAGGATGGAGAGTAATAAAATATGATGAATGAGGGAGAGAAATCTTTCTTAGTATATTATTTATAAATCCATAGGCTTTGAAACTGCTCATAAGCTCAAGTAATCCACTTTTAAATCTTTTTTAAGCTTTAAGAAAGGATGTATATTAGAATGGTGTGATTTCCAAAGACATTAAGATTAGACCATAAAGATTTATCTTAGATAGAAAGTGAGTTATATAAAGTTTATCTTAATTCTTATGGACTAAGGTTTCCTATGGGTATAAGGCTTCATGGTTAATTAAAACCTAGATTTTATGTCATAGAATACTCATTAATGACATCAAGCATAGGAAAGGCTCTCCTTGATTTTTGCAATTTTGGTTCTTGCATTAATAATTATCCATATTTTGAGAGCATTAATATGACTACTAGAGCTTTCATGAACTTTTCATAAGTAACTATTTCTCTTTAATAGAATTTTTAAAGCAATTGTTTTTTTTTTTCAAAATTCATTACATAATCTTAAATTATATTGATAGGAAACTTCTAGCACAAGTTTGATTGCTATTCTTGCTCCTTGAATCTTCTAGCACAAGTTTGCCGAAGGGGTTTAGGACTGATGAAGCTTTGATTGCAAATGAAATGAGTTTGACAGAAATGATCTTAGATTGTCAAAATATATCTGCCGACGACATTTTACTGGTGGGATTTTACTAATTTTAATATTATTTATTAACTTACTTATTTATGTGTTAATCTAATAAGTATTTGATACCTAATTATATTAATAAGTATCTAATTAATTAGTTATTTTAACAAATAACTAATTATTTAACTAATAATCTTATTAATAATTTAATTAATTTTAAAGTATGATTTAATTAGTTTTAATTGTTCATTATATTATTAATTATCTCATTAGCCACTTAAGAATTATACTACTCATTAATTATTATTTACACTATTAATTATATTTTTAATAATATATATTTTAAGTTATATTAGTTAAACAAATTATTTTAATATTTAATTACTAATTATTAAATTAAGTTAAATTAGATAACTAATTTATTCACTAATTATACTATTACTAATTAAGTTACATAATTATTAATTTTTAAAATTATATTAATTAAGTTAATCAATAATAACATAGAGGTCTAGGGTTTGCCTTTCATCTTCTCTTTTCGTCGTTGCTGTTAGGCTTCGTTGCTTCGAAGGAGCTGTAGAGTTTGCACGAGTCGCTTCTTCGGCTCCTTCGTTGCTTTTCGACTTCGCTCCTTCGACGACTTTCCCTTCCTGTCGGATCGGAAGTTACGACATTTGTTCGGAAGCAACAACGGGAGCTCGCTGGCCGTGAAGGTAACTTTCTCCCTTTCGCGCGCTTCTTCGGCCGAATTCCGTAAATCCGCCGAACTTGAGGAATTAGTAAATCCGGGATTTACGGAAAAGAGGGAAACGGAGGATTTATTCCGCCGTGAGATTTACGGGGCGATCAAATCCCGTTTGACAGGTTTAGCATAAATCCTGCTCAAATCCTGCATAAATTCTGTTGCCAAACAGCCCCTAAAGGATGCTTGTTTGCCTCATTTGACGACGTCGGATCAGAAGTCACGACGGGAGCTCGCCGCGAAGGTAACGAACTTTCTCCCTTTGGCGCGCTTCTTTGACTAAATCCCGTAAATGCACCGAACCATCGGATTTACCAAATCCGGTTTTAAGGCAAAACTGAGAAGAAACAAGATTCTGTAGGATTTAAAGTTGTCTTTTTTGCTGGTTGCAGGATTTATGCTAAATCCTGCTTAAATCTTGCATCCAAACAGCCCCCTTAATTTTTTAAATAAATTTTGGCGGTCATAGCAGAAGGTTCTATGAAAATTTGCTTGTTTGTTTCATTTACTTATCCAAACTATCAGTTTTCTTTTTATGTATTGGTAGACAGTCAAGTTGAACGTTTTTATTGCAAAACAAAGAGTGGGTCTTCTTGCTGTTCTGCCAAGGCCACCTTCGTAACCCTTTCAGTTGGATTGTCTCGAAGAACAACTCTATTATGATTATTTGCCTGAAATTATTCTATATTAGAGTCAGGGGCCAAAATTTTCATATATATGAAAATTTAAAAACAGCCCGTTGTATCTGTATTTTTAGTTATCTTCATATAAATAGACTAATATTGTGCCACTGTAGACTAAGGGCTAGACGGTACCCCTAGTTATCATTGTGGAATGCTAGATGTCTACTTCAAAATCTTGTAAATGACTACAAATACAGATACAACATTTTGCAACATGAAAACTACTACTTCAACTATGCAGAAACCAAAGGTGGCTATGAAACTTATTCATTTGATGTCAAACAAATATAAAGCTAAGGATACTGCTAGTGCCATATGGTCAAGTGTCGCCCCAACAAAGCAATTGAACAAGCAGATCATGGCATAGTGCCATTGTAGACCAAGCATAGCAAATGAAAGCAAAATAATAGCATGGAAAATAGAATAACAATATCTACTCAACAATTTTCAACTTTTAATATACAAATAACATCTAAAATAGCAGATTCCACCAAAATAATTAAAAAAAAAAAACTATTGTGCAATGGAAAGAAGGCAAGCATAAAATTGAACTCTTCGTTTCACATTAGCATCACTATACTCACATAGGACAAAAACAAGATATGAAAATACACAATAATACGAAGTTAGGTTGAAAAGGGGAGGGGCGACGGGATCTTACTGATCATAGCGCGAAGAAATGAGGTTGTGAGAGGCAAAAGGAAGCGAGGGTGCGAGAGGATCTACCGATCCGGAGCTTCGACTTGCACAGTTGCACCTGATTTCAGACGGACGAAGTGAGGCGGTAGGAGGGGAGAAGCGAGATCGCGAGAAGCAAGAGAACCGAATGTGGGTGGCTCCTATGCGTGAAATAATCGGTTAGGGCAAGACCAAATTATCAAATAACCCTAGTTTTTTATTTTTTTAGGGGGGGTCAATTGCCCTCCTGGGCAAAGGAGATATTCGCCCCTGAATCAAACTAAGCGGATCAAATAGACGCAAGATGACTCGAAGGGGTTGTTTGGTCATCAGAATTTTATCAAGATTTAAACCAAATTGTTCCTAACAACAAAAATAACAATTTTAAATTCTACATAATCTTAAACCCTTTTTCTTTGCAAGACGACTCGAAGGGGCAGTTTGGTATGGGACTTGAAGCAGGATTTCCAATAAATCTTACCAAACGGAGAAAAATGGACATCTTCACGACGAATACATCCTCCATTTATACTTTTTTCCCTAAATCCCTGATTAACTAAATCATATGGTTCGGCGACTTTATTAGGATTTATCGGATTTAGCTGAAGAAGAGCGCGAAAGGGGAGAACGATGGTTACCGTCGCAGCTAACAAACTCCTGTCATGGTCAAAGAATTAGAAGACCGTCGTCGAAGGAACGTCGTTAAAATAATCGATGTGTTAGAAGCTCTATCTCACACGACCTGCGAAGCGAAACGAAAAATGGAGAAGAGGAAAGCAAACACTTCTCTATTTTTTAAATTAGTAAGCATATTATTAATATAAATAAATTACTATTATTTGTGATTTGATTTGATTTGATTTAATTAAGACTTCATTTGAAATTGCTTTCTTTATGCTTATTAAAGCAATTTTTTAGTAAAAAAATTTATTGTTTTACTAAAAAATTGCTTTAAAAAGAATAAGAAAGATGTCCTAAACAAAACCTATATATAAGTTATTAAATTCAATAAGCATCTAATGTTCAAAAATATAGGATTTAAGACCTATTTATAGCCAAAGAGCTTAGAGAATAAAAAATTAAGTACATAGCTTGGGCATTGACTACCTAAGAATAAAAGATCATCATAGCATCTAAATATTTGATATTGGGCACCCTAATAACTTTACAATGTCAACTAACTAAATACCCCAATATAACAAAACAAAAAGCTGGCCTATAAAAATATTTAATTTTTTTAATTATATGTGAGACCTTTTTAATGACCAAAAATGGCTGTGAGGCTAGTAAAGTTGTAAAGGTATAAATGTTCCAAACTATCATGATGTAATAAATATTATAGTGATTTGTTAATTATTTAAATGATATGATATGATATCTATGATCAAATACCAATTCTAGAGGTACAATGCCTCTTTTCAGTATATTATTTATTCAAGTTTCAAAATAGAAAGAGCCAAATTTGTATCTATCTACGCTTGATGAATTTCTTTAGTGTTTTTATCTGTTAATTGATAGTATTTCATCTGTCATGGTTTTCTGATACTTATATGGTTAGTTAATCTACTGCTTTTGTATTGATTTAGCTGGTAGTAAACTGCTTTATTATATTTATCGTTTCTTCTTGACCTTTTTTTTAGTTGTCAGAATGTGTTTCTAAAACTAGTGTTTAGTAAAATTATGCATCGTTATGCATTGTTTCTCCTCACACACTTTGTGAGTATGTGAAGAAATACTTATTCAAAGGTTTGTGAGTATATGAAGAGATACTTATTCAAAGGTATTCATTTTACAAAATAGTTTGGATATTGCTAATGATGATGATGATGATGTGCAGAACATAAGTGATGTAACATCGACTCAGAATCTCTTAATGGAGGAAGAAGACGAGGACAAATTGTTGCTGAATAGTTTGGGTGTCACATCTGTTGCTCCTGAAACTATTGAGCGTGATCTATTTACACAGGTAACTATTGTTTCTCAATATGCCTTTTAAGGCTCTGGATAGTTTAAATTACTTGAGATTGTCGTAATTTACTGGTTGTGTGAGTTCTTTTCATTAACTCTCTGCATACCTTGTGAGGTCAACCAAAGATTTAAGAGGAAAGTTAAATGCGTAATTGTACTGAATATCTTTGTTGTTTCCTTGTTATACGATCTTTTTTATTCCCTTGGTATAGGATTATACTTGCGTAGTTAATCATCGTACATAATTATTAAACTAAGAATGGCATGATATTTTGGGGGGGCTTTCTTGTTCTGATGTTGTGTTTAGTTTAGTAATTTAGTATGCTAAAAAATTAGTTTGTTTAAGAAGTTCATAAGAATTTCAGCCAAAAATACAAAATCCTTTTTTTTTTACTGTATATGGGAATTTCTAGATCAATTTAGTTGTTATCAAAAGTCATTAGACTTGGTTGGACTTCAATGCCTTTTATGATGGTCGAGCTTGGAATTTTGACTTTTTAACTAATTTTCTTGATGCTAATATTCATTATTTTAATTAATTGTTTATCCGGTTATTTTGTTGTAGGTGGTTCTTAATCGTAATTTATGTTTATTTATATTTATCATATTATATTAAAGTCTTGTGTCTGAGAGGAACCATTTTATCATTGTTTGACTCTTTTATTCTCATATGATAGCATTTTGGTATATTTAGTAGTGCTCCTTCGGAAGCTTCTTTTTCTTTAATTCAGTGGACCTTTTTTATTCATGTTGCTGCTCTCTTATTTATCCTAAACATGAAAAAAAAGTTTAGGAAAGGAAAATTTTATCCAAAAAAAAGTCTTTTAATGCTGCAGGCAATGATCCAGAGACTTTGTTTTGGAAGTATTATTCATCTTTCTTAGCTCTTTAATGAAACACTCTCTGTGAAGGTCATTTTTTCATTAATTGTTTGGTAAATAAATTCATTTGAAAGTAAAATGTGTTTGCACAGGTTAGTAAATTATTAACAAAAAAGGGAAATTTAACAGGAAATTTCTTTTGGTATATTTAACTGCATGATAAATGAAGTTTGAATGCTGAAAAACGTTATTTTCTCATGTGCTAATTTTCTTTCTTTGAAAATCTTACTGAGTTTTGGTGTAAATTGTGAGCTCAACAGATTTGGATGCATTTATTATTCACAAATGATTCATCCCCAGTGCTTGGACAGTTGGATAAAAGAAATGCTTCCGAATTTGTTAGTGTTTTTTTTTCCCTCTACAAACAACCGTGTTAGAAATATTGACCATTAAAATTTCAAGGGTAGAACCTAAGGTTAAATTAATAAATATTGTTCAAAATCATTTCTAAAGAATGGATTTGATACCTCGGACGGCTGTGAACATGAACAAATGAAGAATATGATTCATAATGTTATCTCATATAGTTGGGAGAACAATAATGATGATGGTGATGAAATTTTCAAATAATAAATTTTTATCATATTCTAAATATCTTTTTAGGCTTAGAAAATTTGCTTTATTATTGAAGAACTAATTTAGTTTTACATTGAGAAGATCTACTTTAGGGACAAAATGCAAAGTGAGTATATATATGAAAAGGTTGGAGTAGCTATAGTGGCAAATAAGATTAGATAGAGTCGTCTTAGATGGTTTATTCACATAAAGTGTCGGCCTTCCGATGACCCGATTAGCAGAGTAGATGTATTAGATTTGGTCTATGCTAAGAAAAGTAGAGGTAGACCTAAAAAGGCTTGGTTAATATTAGAAATAATATTTTTTTATTAGATTTAAATGAGAATTTGACTCTTAACAGGATACACTGAAGAAAAATGATTCATGTTGTTGACCCCACGTAGTGGGATAAAGGCTTGATGTTGTTGTTGTTATTGAGAAAAATCTATTTCTAACATGATTTTGTATTAAATGATTACAATTTAGTATCATAAGCACTATTTTAATGGCATTAGTAGTCATCAAATGATAAAATATGCATGTAGAATGTAATGTTAGCCATTAAAAGAGAAACATAATATTAAGATAAGTGTTGTAGAGATGAGGATGCTCAGGTGGATGAGTGGCTTTGGTCTTAGAGACAGGATATGAAATGAGCATATACGTTAAAAGGTTTGAGTAGCTCCAGTAGAAGATAAGATTAGAGAGAATTGCCTTAGATGATTTGGTCACGTAAAACAACGACCTTCCGATGACTCGGTTAGGAAAGTAGATGTATTAGATTTGGATTATATTAAAAAAGGTAGAGATATATCTAAAAAGGCTTGGTTATAAAATATTAGAAATGACCTTTCTTTATTAGATTTTAATGATAATTTGACTGAGAAAAAAGGGTTCATTTGTAGCCGACCGCACATGGTGGGATGAAGGGTTGATGATGTTGTTGTAGTAATTTAAATTTGCATTTTTTGACTACAATTTGTTGTGGTTGTGAAGTGGCCAAATAATTTTCCAACCACAGTAAACGATAAATTTTAATGCTTTGGCATTGGTTATAAAGAAACATGTAAAATTTATTAAGGTGAACTAAAAAGGAGTATCCTATTTGCAAAGCATAGTTTGTATATGTGAGATGTTTTTTGAACTTAAAAAAAGGCTGGGTTAATAAAAAATTATTTGAAAATATGAACAACTAAGTCAATTTTTAGAAGATCAGGGGCTTATGATTGGTAGAACAAATGCCATGTACATGATGCAAATAATATTTAATTTGGAATATGTAATTATTTTTGACAATGATGGAAGATTAAGTGAGACCTAAGTGCAATATATTTAAGTACTATTGATCTATAATACCACCATGATGAGAATATTATTGAGAATATTGTTTTATTTATAGAAAATAGTTACATGTAGAAATATATGCGACTTAAGAATATAATGGAGTTTTTGCAGTTTGATTAATTATTATTTATGACATGAAATATTAAGCAATAAAATTGACCGATAACTAAGTTTATTTTAGAATAATTGAGAATATTGAAATTAACTTGTGGTAAAATTAGAAAGGATTAAAGATAGTGTTATTAAAGGTATTAGACACCTTAAGGTGACCGGATTGCCTAACTAATGCCTAGGCACTAGGTACTTGCTTAGGAGATCGGGGTGCTAAAAGTTTCACATAGTTTAATTATGAAGAATGGTATGCAAATTTATTATCATCCTGATTAAATTTAAAATTTATTAGTAAAAAGCGAACATATCATAGTTTTGTATCTTTCTAAATACCAAAATTATAAAATTTTATTAAATAGTTTGTCTAAAACAAATTACCTATAGGACTCATAAATTATATTTAAAGTTTAAACTAGTAGGTAAAAAATTTGGTTGGTAGCTTAATCCAATCTTTGCCCCTTTTTATTTCATTCCTTCATCACATACTGTCTTCTATAATCTATATTATTAGATTTATGGCCTGTCATCTTCATCACATAGTGGGACAAAGGCTTGTTGTTGTTGTATGGCCTGCGATCTCATAACATGGTTTTGTATGCTTTAAACATATTTAAAAAATTGCATCATAGAGGCAAGCACCCGAGTTCCTAGTGCCTTACACCACGGCTCATATGATGGCACCAACCTGGGAGATTTTTAAGGCAATGGAGTGCCCCCTTGCCTAGCTCGGATGCCTTGGAAAGCACCTAGCTCTCCTTGGATCACACTGATTGAATGATAGAAATTGAAATTATATTGGAGAGATGATGAATGTAACACTTAAGTTTAAATAGTGTTTTAGGCATTTCCAAAGAAGCGCCTAAATATATTCTAATAAAGAGGGTAGATAAAATTAATGTGAGAAACAAAGGAAACAAAAAAGTAGACCAATTATAAAATGGTAAAAACTTATGAAGAGTACAACAACAACAACAAGCCTTTATTCCACTATGTAGGGTCGGCTATATGAATCCTTTTTCTTCATTGTGTTCTATTAAGAGTCAAATTCTCATTTAGATCTAATAAAAAAATGTCATTTCTAATATTTTCTAATCAAGTCTTTTTAGGTCTACCTCTAACTTTCTTAACATAGGTCAAATCTAATACATCTACTCTCCTAACCAGGTCATCAGAAGGCCGCCGTTTTATATGAGCAAACCATCTAAGACGACTCTCTCTAATCTTATTTGCCACTGGAGCTACTCCAAAATTTTCACGTTTATGCTCATTTCGTATCCTGTCTCTAAGAATAAAGGCAGTCATTTACCTAAGCATCCTCATCTCTGCAACACTTAACTTATGCTTCTTAACTTATGCTTCTCTTTTAATGACCAACATTCTGCGCCATAAAGCATTGCAGGTCTAACTACCATCTTATATAATTTTCTCTTAAGTTTGAGTGATACTTTTCTATCACACAACAAGCTCGATGTATTCCTCCACTTTAACAATCCAACTTGAATTCTACTAATAATATCCTCATCTATTTCACCATCACTCTGAACAATAGACTGAAGATATCTAAAACATGTGCTCTTATTAATGACTTAATCGCCCAAAGTCACAATCCCCCTACTAGATCTATTATTATTAAAATTACACTCCATATATCCAGTTTTAGATCTATTCAAACGAAAGCCTTTAGACTCTAAGGTTGACCTCCGTAATTCAAGTTTACCTTCAAGTCCCTCTCTAGTCTTATCCACAATAAGAATATCATTAGCAAAAAGCATACACCCGGGTACAACCTCTTGCAAATGTCTAGTGAGAACATCTATGACTAAAGCAAAAATATATGGGCTTAAGGCTGATCCTTGATGTAATCCTACTGAAATAGGAAAATATTTGGTCAAACAACCTTGTGTTTGAACACAAGTAACAGCTCCTGCATACATATCCTTAATGACTTGAATATAAACTTATTAACCCCTTTCTTATGTAGAACTCTCTATAACACTTCTCTTGGAACTTTATCATATGCTTTCTCTAGATCAACAAAAATCATATGTAGATCAATTATTCTCTCTATACTTCTCCATCAAACCTCTCAATAAATGTTTAGCTTTCATAGCAGACCTGCCTGGCAGGAATCCAAATTGATTTTGAGAAACATTAATGTCACGCCGCAACCTATGCTCCATAACTCTTTCCCATAGTTTTAAGTATGACACATTAACTTAATTCCTCTATAATTCACACAATCTTGTGCATCACCTTTATTCTTAAAAATAGTAAAAACTTATGAAGAGTACTTGCACAAAATAAAATTATTGGCCCTTGTAGCATTAAATAAATGGATGACTTGGAGTAAAGCTCTGGCTACCTACTTTATAACATTTATTGCCCCTTTTAGCATTAAATAGATGGAGGACTTTGAGTAAAGCTCTGGCTACCTACTTTATAACATAGGACTCGATGATTTGAATTACAAAAAAAAAAAGAACCTTTCTGCAAAGTGGAGCTAAAGCTCTATAACTACTCTATATGGCTCCCATTTGTGGAAGTCCAATGGATTTAGCTTACCTTTTTTTTCTCTTTTTTGACCTCATTTTTTCCTGAACTTTAAATATTGTAGGAGTAGGGACGATCCCTATAGCTGACACCAGGCTAAAGATGATGCATGCTAAGCCAGATGGAAGGAATTACTTGTGCTCTTTGGAGTTCAGGTTCTCTCTATAGATAATGTGTTTTGTCACCTACTATGAAAATCTCAACGATGCAACATAGAGAATAACTTGATTCTTTGGGCTTTTTTTCCAACATTATTATCATCTTGAATTTTAATTTTTCAAGTTTATACAATCTAGGAAATTCAGTCTTCTCCATAGATGCATTGAGTATTTAGCATATACTTGAAAAATAATAAATACTTTTTTGAAAAATGCTAACTGTAGCTTTGATTATGTTAAGGTGGGAAATGTTGATAGAAGTGAATCTGTTGAGAGCTCTGAAAAGCATGATCTTGACAAAGAACATCAAGTTGCTGATCCATCATCTTCAAGCCGTGTCAAACTGTATAACAAATTGCAGGCAGTTGAAGTTGAAATAAGTGCTGTTGCTTCTAGTATTACAGAAGAGAAGAGTGAGACGGTGGATGATCAGAAAGTCAGGGGTGATGTGAAGAAGAATGTTGTCCCTGTCCTGCTTACCCTTGATGGGTCTTCACTTCAGCAGGCACTGGCAAAAGATCGTCTAAGTAGTCTTCAGAGAACTAAAGCACGACTCCAAAATGAAATTTCTCATTTTGAAGGGCAGGATTCTGCCAGTAGGAATGAACATGAGGAGTTACTTGAAAGATTGGTTAAAGAAAAGCCAAAGCACAACCTAAAGCATAAGCGAGCAGAACAATCTAACAAGCACTCTAAAAGGAAGGCAAAAACAGTTGCTTATGATGAAGATGCTGATTTTGATGCAGTGCTCGATGCTGCATCCACTGGCTTTGTTGAAACAGTAAGTTGTCTACTACTTGCCTTTGCGTGGTCAAATTAAGGAAGAAATTTTCCTTGTTTTTTCTTTATACATTTTTGGGAGCGTTTTTTTTTTAATGTTCTCTAATGGTTTAGGAGAATACATATCCTTTTAACTTGTGGAAATGTGCTAATAATCAGCTGTTATGATCTTAGGAAAGGGAGGAACTGATTCGGAAGGGTAAATTAACCCCTTTCCATAAAATTAAAGGTTTTGAGCGACGTGTAGAGCTTCCTGGTCCATCAAATCAAAGTGAGGTTATTGAAGGGGTTTCAAATGACAATTTTTCTTCATCAAGCATTGGGAAAGTTGCTCAATCAATGGAAGATATTGCACGCAATCGCCCATCAACAAAATTGCTTGGTTTAGAATCCTTACCTATGCTTGATCCACCTGCTCGTCCTTTCCGGAGGTTAAGAAAGCCTCCGAAAGTTTCTCCAAGCAAGGAGGACCATGAGAAGAAAAGACATAAGCTTGGAAAGTTGAAGAGACCTTTACCAGACAAGAAATGGAGAAAATATGATTTACAGAAGGAAAAATTGCCCGATGGAAGTGGTATTTCTGCTTACCAATATCTAAATTTCAAAGCTACTAACTTTGCTATTTCAATTTTAGTAATCTACCCATATTTTGCTTAAAGGATCACTAACCTCCTACGTTGGGGAGAGATTCTTCTAAGATGTATATGGACTTGTGCAAAATGGAGTATTTTGAATCAGGTGCATTGCAGTGAAACATGAGCACTTGTTAAATTCATAGTCTGTTTAATGGGTTAAAAGTTTATATTTATTTATAATTTTCCTGTTCTTTTGTGTGCATATCAAGTCACATTTTTTGTTTGCACTGGTATGGAATAAGAGGGTCTATAGTTAGTTATCTGGAGTCAATCAAATAAAGTTTTATTTTATATTGACTATTATCAAATATGATTATATTTATTATTTATTCTTGATTTTTTTTCTTAAAGATTGTTTGCTTATACAGATTTTTTTTTCATTTCTTAATGTTGCTTAAGCAGTAAGAACAATATTCTGCCGTAAATTTCTTCTGGTGTGCTTATGGGGAATGTTTCTAAGCATTATTTTTTTGCTTCACAGATGGGGATGCCGCTATCTCTGATTATGATATAGAAAACCAAGACGAGGCTGCAGATGATGAGGAACAATCTTGTGTGGTCCTTGAAGGAGGGTTGAAAATACCTAATTCTGTTTATAAGCAACTTTTTGACTATCAAAAAGTTGGCGTCCAATGGTTATGGGAGTTGCACTGTCAAAGAGCTGGGGGTATAATAGGGGATGAAATGGGCCTTGGTAAGACCATTCAGGTGATCTCCTTCCTTGGAGCTCTCCATTTCAGCAAAATGTACAAACCTAGCATCATTGTCTGCCCTGTTACACTTCTCAGGCAGTGGCTAAGGGAAGCTAAGAAGTGGTACCCTAATTTTGATGTTGAGATACTGCACGATTCTGCTCCTGTACAGCCATTAGGAAGATCCAATGATAGTGACTGCGATAGTGAAGCTTCATTGGATATTGATTATGATAACCCTTGCCCTAAGAAGCCAAAGAAAAGTTGGGATCATATGATAGATATGATTGCGAGATCAGAAGCAGGTTTGCTGCTCACCACATATGAGCAGCTACGAATTCATGGTGAGAAGCTGCTTGGCATTGAATGGGGATATGCTGTCTTGGATGAGGGTCACCGCATTCGAAACCCTAATGCTGAAGTGACCTTGGTTTGCAAGCAGATACAAACCGTGCACCGAATAATTATGACAGGAGCACCAGTTCAGAACAAGCTTTCTGAACTCTGGTCCCTTTTTGATTTTGTCTTCCCCGGTAAATTAGGTGTTCTACCTGTATTTGAGTCCGAGTTTGCAGTTCCAATCACTGTTGGCGGGTATGCTAATGCAACTCCTCTGCAAGTGTCTACTGCTTACAGATGCGCAGTTGTCTTACGAGACTTGATCATGCCATATCTCCTTCGACGTATGAAAGCCGATGTGAATGCTCAGCTTCCCAAGAAAACAGAACATGTACTATTTTGCAGCCTAACACAGGAGCAACGGTCGGTTTACAGAGCATTTCTTGCGAGCTCTGAGGTAGAAAAAATTTTTGATGGTAGCATGAACTCCCTCTATGGTATAGAT
The DNA here is from genome assembly GCA_022539455.1 of Dendrobium nobile. Classification (NCBI taxonomy): domain Eukaryota; kingdom Viridiplantae; phylum Streptophyta; class Magnoliopsida; order Asparagales; family Orchidaceae; genus Dendrobium; species Dendrobium nobile. The sequence continues at coordinate 2,753,552 of CM039735.1, read as the reverse complement.
GTGATGAGAAAGATCTGCAATCACCCTGATCTGTTAGAAAGAGAACACTCTCATCAGCATTCTGACTATGGAAATCCAGAACGGAGTGGAAAGATGAAAGTGGTTGCTCATGTACTCAAGTTGTGGAAGGAGCAAGGTCATCGTGTTCTTCTTTTCACTCAAACACTACAAGTCTTGGACATCATTGAGAGTTTCCTCACCAAAAGTGAATATAGCTACAGACGAATGGATGGACTAACTCCTATTAAGCAGCGAATGGCTCTCATGGATGAATTTAACAATTCCTCTGAAACTTTCATTTTCATACTGACGACTAAAGTTGGAGGTTTGGGAACAAATCTGACTGGTGCAAACAGGGTTATCATTTATGACCCAGACTGGAATCCTTCTACAGATATACAGGTAATGCATAATGAATTATTTTATTCTGCAATATTTTTATGTTAAACCTACAATTCAGTGTAACTGGAAGCTCCTTGTTTGACTATACCATATGAATGCTATAGGTTAAACTCGTTGATGATCTGATTTGTTCATTACCCAAGTATTTCGTTTCATATTCTAGGTCTTAAATCTCAGTTTCTTCTTGGAATATTTGAACAACATGAATGATCAAGTCAGAAAATAAGCCGTACTCAGAGTTTAAATTTAGTCATCCTCTCATCTTTGCTCAGAGTATGGGGATGCTTGGGCGGATGAGTGGCTTTACCCTATGAGATAGGATACGAAATGAGCATATACGTGAAATGGTTGGAGTAGCTCAAGTGAAAGATAAGATTAGAGAGAGTTGCCTTAGATGGTTTGGTCACATTAAACGGAGGCCTTCGGATGACCCGGTTAGGAAAGTTGAGGTATTAGATTTTACTTATGTGAAGAAAGGTAGAGGTAGACCTAAAAAAACTTGGTTAGAAAATATTAGAAATGATCTTTCTTTACTAGATTTAAATGAGAATTTGACTTTTAACAGGTCACAATGGTGAAAAAGGATTCATGTAGCCGACCCCACGTAGTGGGACAAAGGCTTGTTGTTGTTGTTGTTGTTGTGGTCGTCTCATCTTTGCTGTTACACATCTTACCGTAAAGATTAGCTGGATGAATCAGTTCTTTGATGTTTGCACAATTATTATGAACAGGCAAGAGAAAGAGCTTGGAGGATTGGTCAGAAACGAGATGTAACAGTTTATAGACTGATCACACGTGGAACCATAGAGGAAAAGATTTACCATAGGCAGATCTACAAACATTTCTTGACAAGCAAGATCTTGAAGAATCCTCAACAGAGAAGATTCTTCAAAGCCAAGGACATGAAGGATCTCTTCACTTTGCAAGATGATGGAAACGATAATGCTAGTGAGACATTAAATATCTTTGGTCAGTTGTCTGGAGAACTAAAACTTGAGATTAGCAATAATCAGGATGAGAAACCATCTCCAATTAAAGAGAGTTCACCTGGACCCCAACAACAGCAAAATGCCGATCAAAGCAATGGTTTTGCAGATGAACAGAACATTTTGAAGCGCTTGTTTGATGCTCAGGGGATACATGTATGTTACTTTTCTCTTCCTTCAATGCAATTTGTTTATGCACCCCCTTCTTTTGGGAGTTTATTACCGAGATGCTCTAGCACTGCTTCCTAAGAGCAGCGTGTCTACCAATTTCACCATGGCGGCTTACCTTAAATAATAATATAAATAATAATAATAATATAGAATAGTAAATTCATGTTGAATTGTCGATATTCAATAGAGTTTAGGAAACAATGAAGAAAGATGCATTTCCATTCATCTGGAAATGTTAAATATAAAGAAAATATCAATAATACTTAATTAGTATCTTCGTAAGTTCAGTTTGAATAATCAACTTTTCCGTACTAGAAACTAGAAACCTAGCTCTTGTTTATCCAGAAGAGTCATAACTCAACAGTTTCGTTCTCAGTCGGGGTATAAAATTCATAATTCTTTTCTAACGATTTTTAGATCCAACACCTTAGTATAAAGTAGAATGAAATATTCAGATTCTTCCTTGTCTATCGTAATTGTGCTTTTCTATTTTGAAAAGCACAATTCATAGGAAAGAAAAAACCATTTCACGAATTCAATATCAATCAATAGAAATTGAAATAAATAGAATAAAATAGAACATAAACAATAAAAAGAATAAAATAACTAAAATAGAATAGAATATAATAGAGATATATAAAGAATATTTGTTTTTCAGAGTGCAATAAATCATGATATTATCATGAACGTCCATGATGATGACAAAGTAAGGATGGAGGAGCAAGCTTCCCGAGTTGCGCAAAGGGCTGCAGAGGCCTTGCGGGAGTCGAGAATGCTGAGGAGTCGTGAAAGCTTTGCAACGCCAACTTGGACAGGAAAGTCCGGCGCTGCGGGAGCTCCATCATCCATCCACAGGAAGTTTGGATCTGCTGTGAACTCCCATTTGATTGGTTCTTCATCCAGTAATTTCACAGCTGGTGCTTCCACTGGTAAGACACTAACATCAGCTGAGCTTCTGGCTAGACTTCGAGGTCGACACGAGCGAGCAATGAGCGACGCACTCGAGCAAGACCTTGGCCAGGCATCTACCAGCTCCAGACAGAGTGCTCAAACCTCAAGGATGGCTAGCAGGCTCACCATAGTGCAACCAGAAGTTATGATTCGCCAGCTCTGCACTTTCATACAGCAGAAAGGCGGTCAGGTCGATTCGTCGAACATAACACAACACTTCAAGGACAGGATACAGTCCAAAGACTTACCTCTTTTCAAGAGCCTACTAAGAGAGATAGCTAACCTTGAGAGAGATGCTAATGGTGCTAGATGGGTTTTGAAGCCTGATTATCAATAATATTCAGTGCTTCAACGGCTTTTCTAACTATTGAGAGTAAAAGCCAACCAAAATGAAATTTTTTGTTTTGTTTTGCAACTGTATAGTAATTTTCCTTACTCTTCAAGTTGTATGTAAATCTGATTGTCATTATATTATAAGAAATTTAATTTTTTTAATGAAATGGTAGATAGAATGATGATGCAAAAGCATAGATAACAGAAATATAGTAAAAATAAAGTTGAGAGTTATTTCAAACATTCAGTACTCATTTGTTATGTAAAAATCCTACACAAAGAGACAAACTGAAGGGTTCCACAACCTCAATTATTGTGGACAAATTGCATGTTATTGGAAGTAGAATTGGACTCTGATGCCTAATGGATTATTTGCTTACAGCAAAAAAATCTGCAAAGCTTGCAGAAAGTTAAAAAACAAAACAGAGCTGGCACAGGAAAACTCTGCTAAGTCCAGCTGGTCGGATCCAGCACCAGCCACCAGGCAAGGATCTGATTTTAGAGCCTGGAAGCAAAACCTGACAAAAAATAATAATAATAGTAAGTTTTATTTACCCAAGCCTCATTTCCTTGTTTGTGAATAAAAATATATGTATTTTATAAAATGGTTTATTTATTATTTATTATTATTATTTGAAAAAAAACTACTTTGCATAATCATAATGATCTACTCAAATAAGTTTGCAAGATTTTCTTTTAATTCTAATGTTCAATATAATTCTAAGAAGATTTGAGTTGAGCAAAGTTAGAGCCGTCATTGGCTTGAGTTAATTAATTAAATTCAAGTTTTATGCTACAAGTTCAAGTTGGTTCATGAGCAAAACTTATTTATTATGAAAAATAAAGAATAATTATGTAATTAACTATAATAATAAAATGGTAAATATTGAGAAATTATAAGAAAAATAATAAAGAACTTAATATCAAAAAATAATTTATAAATTATAAATGTTTTTAATAATTTTATAATTAAAATCCTAAATCATAATATATTTTAAGTATATTTTATATTAATTTTTTAAAAAATGAACCAGCTCACGAGCTAATGAGTCGAGTCAAAATTGACTCAAGTTTAGATCATTAGCTCATCGAGCTCAATGCACGAGTCATTTATTGAAGTCCAATAAATTAATTATTTATAAAATATAAATATTTTTGATAATTTCAACCAAATGAGCCCCAAAAAATAGAAGAGCAAGCATCTACCCACCTTGCTTTTCTGCAAATAGCTATCATATTTTTATTTAATTATAAATTTTTTGTAACATATATATTTTTTTCACAATGAAATTATTCGTAACAAAATTATTATCAAACTTTTTTTTTTAACGTGAAAAAGTTTAGCTCCCCCCACAACTTAGCAAACTAAAGCTTCGTTTGGAATAATTCAGCTTTTTAGTACACAAATTTCTAAATTAAATAAAAAATATATATTGAACTTAAAAGTTGGATTTAAAAACAATAAAAAAGCGGTTCATAATTTTCTTGCTATTTTCTAAAGCAATTTTTATAATAAAAAGTTTCTTAAAAAAACAACAAAAAAAATAGTAGTAAAAAATTGTTCCAAACAAAACCTAAATTTTCCAAATAAATCAATTACTACTATTACAAATAGCTACAACATTCCAAACAACAAAACAAAAAAAAAAAAGGAAAGGAATGCAATCCTCATAACTCCAAAAGTATTCCTATGCTGATAATTATAATTGTGATGCTCATTTTATGGCTTTCAGGGATCTAGAATTGCAGACAATGGAGTAAAAAGGTACAACAACAACAAGTCCTTATCTCACTATGTGGGAGTCGACTGCATGAATTCTTTTTTTTTTCCATTGTGTCTTGCTAAGATTTAAATTCTCGTCTAAATCTTATAAAGAAATGTCATTTCTAATATTTTCTAACCAAGTCTTTTTAAGTGGACCTCTACCTTTTTTAACATAAATAAAATCTAATACATCTACTTTTCTAACCAGGTAATTAGAAGGCTGTCGTTTTATGTGACCAAATCATCTAAGGCGACTCTCTCTAATCTTATCTTCCACTGGATCTACTCCAACCTTTTCACAAATATGCTCATTTTGTATCATGTCTCTGAGAGTAAAGCTACTCATACACCTGAGCATCCCATCTCTGCAACACTTATTTAATATTACGCTTCTCTTTTAATGGCCAACATTTTGTGCCATAAAGTATTGCAGGTCTCACTACCATCTTATAAAACTTTCCCTTGAGTTTGAGTGGGATTTTTCAATCATACAACAAACCTGATGCATTCCTCCACTTCAACCATCCAACTTGAATTCTACTAATAATATCCCCATCTATTCACCATCACTTTAAACAATAGACCCAAGATATCTAAAATGTGTGCTCTTATTAATGACTTGATCACCCAAAGTCACAATCTCCCAACTAGATCTATTATTACTAAAATTACACTCCATATATTCGATTTTAGATCTACTCAAATGAAAGCATTTAGACTCAAAGGTTGAACTTCATAATTCAAGTTTACCTTCAACTACCTCTCTAGTCTTATCAACAAGAAGAATATCATGAGCAAAAAACATAAACTAGGATACAACCTCTTGCAAATGTCTAGTGAGAACATTCATAACTAAAGCAAAAAAGATATGGGCATAAGGCTAATCCTTAATATAATCCAATTGAAAGAGAAAAATACTCGGTCAAACAACCTTGTGTTTGAACACAAGTAACAGCTCCTGCATACATATCCTTAATGATGACTTGAATATAAGCATTATTAACCCCTTTCTTATGTAGAACTCTCCATAGCACTTCTCTTATAACTTTATCATATGCTCTCTCTAAATCAATATTTGCATTGTAAAAAAATAGAGCAAGTAAAAAAAAGAAAAAAAAGAAAAAAAAGAAAAATAGAAAATGACAACCTGCAATACTTGCATTGGAGATGTTTGATGTGCTACTGCTATATATGCAGGTAAAAAGTATGAAATAGAAAAAAAAATGGACTTAAGTCCCACAACATAATCTTAAATCCCATTCTTCCTCATTAAATTACGATTCGGAGGTTTTCCTCTAAAGTTGCAAGTCACAAACTCACCTTGTCCTTCGTGCGTCACTAGTATTTTCGAGGCTTAATCCAGCAAGCTACATTTGCAGTTTTCTCTCTTCTTATCGTCAAGGTTTTTGGGTGTTTAGTTAGGAGTGGAAGTTAGAGAGGAGCGGGATTATCAGCTTTGACCACAGTAAGATTTGAGTGATTTTGAATTTGTGCGGTGCTTTCAAGTTGGACTTGTGTGATACCTCCATCCTTTCTTTTTTATGTTTTAGGGTCAACAATAAGAATTTCTAACTTTAGATTTTTTTTTTTCATGCAAGAAAATTTGAGTTTGTAGAGTGTGTGCATTTTACGTCCCAACACTATATAAACATTTAACATGCACATATAAAAGTATTAAGATAAAAAAATTTTGCGTGAAAAATTTGGAAAGGGAAAAAATCATGGGGCCTGACCCAGATGAAAAATACACTATATATTAGAGCATATAAGAATCATTCCTTCCTCGTGGTTGAAGAAGAAGACGACGTTTGAAAATAAAATATCTAATTTCTCTTTTGTAGGATTACGGAAATATGGTGTACACAATTAGATGACTGAAACCTAGTATTAGGGTTAAATCTTGTTAGAAGTCTAAAGATAGCGGTGATTATTGACGTAAGAAAGCCGTCCCAAACGAAGCCTTAGATGATTGAATCGCTTAAAAACACAAAGCATGTTATGTTGTGAAGTAGATTCTAAGGGATATAAACTCCCTCAGAAAATTCAAGAAGCTTTGGACTTTATTATTTCCAGAAAATTAGCTTGTCTTAGAAATCTTCCACTTCCAAGAAATTCCCATCAACAATTAGGGGAAGTCGAGCCAACTTCCCCACAAAAATCTCAACTTCATCATTTCAACAACATCAGTATGAATGTTCCTAACTTTAGTTCAACAACAAGGCCAAGATATATTGGCTAAAGATCCCACCTAAACTGCAGCCCCAAAATATGACCAAAGATGATTATGGTTACGATAAATTATGAACAAATCATGATATCATGACAACATTCCTCAAGAAACTATCGCAGGACAGAAAAGGAGGCCAAAAAAGGCATTCAAAGTTGGGATATGGGTCTTCACTATATAAATTTAAAGGAAGAAATTATCATGTTTAATCACATATTGTGAAAAACTTTCACATATATATAACAGGAAATGGGGCCACTTGATTGGCCTCAACCGAGCAAAGAAGAACTCGATTTCGTCGCATGGGATGCAAAAGATTTCCCAATTATACAAGGGCTATAAAATTAATGATATCAGATGTCGTTGAACCTGCATGTTCATAATCAAAGCCAAGGATATTTGGGATGCACAGAAGCAAACATATTTCAAGGTGTACAATTTGGCCTAAAACTTCACACCACCAAGCAAGGTAATCTTTGAGTTACTGAATATTACAACAAAATGAAAAATTTCTAACTCCAACTTGATTACTACTACTGTATCAAAGTGGGACTCGGTGAAGATGGTGCAATGCCATAAATTTTGTGGATGAAGAAAGAATTTATGAATTCCTAGTTTGACTAAATGTTGAATATGAGCAAATACACATCTAAATGCTTGGAAAATACTTTCTTTCCAGCATAAATAAAATATCCTCTACCATTAGAAGTGAAGAAGGGAGACGTATTGCTATGTTAGAAACACCACATATTAGTGAAAGTGTTACCCTAATTATTATAACAAAGTAGGACATACAAAATACATGTTGCAAACATCAAGTCTCCAAGAGAAGCCTCCATACAATAAAAGGAAGTCTGCATACCAAAACTAGTTCAAATATCATCAAGCAAAAACTTTTTCATAGAAGAAAAAAAATTATAATACACATAGGACTAAAGTAACAAGAAATAGAAAACTTTGTAGCTTCTTGACAATATTTGGGAAACATCAGATACGTGCACTCTGATTCAATAAGATGAGTATTCCACTTCATACTTCTAATGTGCTTCTAAAACTAGAGCAAATAAAATATGAATAACAGACTAAAAGCAACAAATCACAAGACCAACTTTTCAAATAATTATTTTCTTGTACGCTATGCCCAAGATACCATAAAGTAAAAGTAGCTGATAGAATCCCAATCACTATTGTTGAAAAGAGGTTTATAAAACTCACACATTCCCATATATTGTCAAATGTTCTCTACATACCTAATTTATTCATGAACTAATTACCTATTCCTAAGTTACATTTTATCTGACTCTATCTATTTTAAGATTGGAGTATGAATAAGATGATTGAGCATGCTAAGGAATGAGAAGGATCTACACTATTGATACTAATGGTAATGATCACATATCTTAGTCTCATTTATTCAAAAAATTTAATACAAGAAAGGCATAAATTTAAGCTCCATCATAGTCAAATGGGTCATCCATCTTTTAATGTACAACAATCCATATTTCCTACATTATTAAACAAAAGAGAAGTTAAAACAATTCAAATATGTGGTGTGTCAAATTGCCAAACACATAGCATTTCCTCCCCTTAGTCCCCTCCTAAGTCACTCAAAAACCTCAATACATTTTTCCCTAAATACACCAAAGTATACAGACAACACCGTATCATTAATATTAATGGTATATTACTTGCCCAGATAATTGCTCATGCACAACTTTGCTTTTCCTAATGAAAAATAAATATGACATGAAAACAATCCTCCTCATGTTTCATAAAATAATCCTTGCACAATTTGACAATAATATTAAACGTATTAGGTCAGACAGTGGAAATGATTTTTTAATCAAGCCTTATCCTCCAAACACTAAACCTTAAGATAGTTGGGATCCAAGTAAGCAAAGTTTTTTCTTCATTATCGCTCACATAAATCTATATTAAAAAAACTCATTTCAGCCATTGAAATTTAAATAATGAGCTTTTATAACAAGATCGTTTTCCACCGTAAAGTGCTCGTCTTCTTATGATTCTTAAGCTAAAGTGAATTTCTTGGTTTCAATTCAATCCTTGAGCATTTAATTGTTGTTCACCCACTTCTGAATCAAGGATCGAGAATTGAAATTGAGTTTTTCCACTAATTGAACTTCATAAGTCTAGGTTAAGACTTGGGGAGATTCCCTTGCTTCGAAAAAAGGAACTGAAAGGGTTCCAGTTGCCCTTGAAAGGAAAAGAGCTCCTCCACTGGCATTGTGTGAAGGAGGGAGATGGTTGAATCTCAACTGTGTTGTGCTTGAGCTGCGAACGTAGGCAGTATGCATCAGACTATGTAAAAATGGTTAGCTTTGCATGCTTTAATTTCCATTCCATTACTTTCATCTAATTACTTTCTTCACATTTTAATCAAACTCACATGTTTGGTGTAAATTGGGTTTAAAATTTCAATTTGATTTGATAAACACAATTCTCCTTAACCCTATTTGGATTTGCCATAGCTCTCATCTTTCCTTTAATTTCCGATGTAGATGCTCATACTAATTTTCCACTAACTTTTATATATAATCTAGGAACTCATGAATAGTAAGATTCAGTTTTATTATATTATTATCTACATTTAACATATGTTTAAATTAGTGATTGACTACAATGTTTGCCTACTTCTCCATTAGTTCTAAATTCCATAAACATCATCCATGACTTCATAAAAATAATTCATTCATATTTTTTAGCGAATTAAATTTGTTGCACATAAAGGTATCTCAAAAAGGGTTCTATCTTAAAAGATGAATTATTTCAAGGGGAATACATTTGATGAATGAAGAAGTGTTTAACTAACAATTTCACATGTAAAATAAAAAAAAGCAATATTTTTCGCCAACATTGTTAAATGTTTGGCATTAAACTCAGCTCTCAAAGATTTCATCTAGAGTTTGCGATGGAATTGACCAATTCTTTTTTTGAAAGCAAGATTACATTTAAAGGTCTCCGGTTAATTGGAGACTATTTACATAATTAATATAAACATTCCAAGTGGCACAGATTAAAATACATGATTAATAGGATTATTTAATAAAGCTATTTATCTTTTTTCCTTTTGTAGGGGATGTTTTAAACTTTTTTGTAAGGTATTTTAGCAGTATTGAATTTGTTATTCTGATGTGGTATGGGCTCTATTAAAAGCTGCCTCCTCTTATTATTCTTTAAATTTTTGGTTGAGTTTTATTTCAAGTTTTGTTATGGATTGGGGAGGGTTTCTTATTTTAGGAGAGTTGAGAAGACAAAGGGAATCGTAGTGGAGTCCTGGACTCTTCCACAATCGATCGCCAAAGTTTTTATTTTTTCCATTTTGCAAGGAAAGCGATTGATCTACTGGTAAGCTTTTGGTATTCTTTTCAATTGGTTGCTATCCCAATCATCTTGAAGGCCCAGGAAGGGCACAATAAGGGCCAGGAAGAGGACAATAATGTGCTGTATCGACAAATTTTGGTCCTTTTGGAAGTTGGGGCTTGATCCAATTGTTAAACATCATTGTTTATCATTTGGAGGAGCTACATTTGATGTGATAACAAGCTCACGAAACAAATAACCACAAATTGAGGGAATCTATAACTACATGGGATTCTTGCAATAAATTTCGAGTTCATAATTTTTCCATTGTAGTTTCTCAAATCTTTGTCAGCACGATTATTCATTACTCTTAGTGTTGGAAGTTCCATAGGTAGCTTGACATCGTTAGTTTGTAAGATTCTTTATTTTTATATGTAAATTGGAAAGAACCAAGGTAGAATTGAAAATTGAAAATATGTCTGATTAAACGTGCACTGTCAAAATATGTTGCTATAAGCAAAATAAAAATGGATGGACATCTCGAAAATCTTTCATGTGGAAACTAGTTAAGAGGATATACTACAAAAACTTGTCCGAAATAAACAAAAGTTTATAGAATCAGAATTGCAATCTTCAACGAAAGGCCTAAATCCGAACACACAATGTGCCTCAAAGTGAGGAAACATTCCACATTAACCTCATCTAAGACTCACATAAAACAACATAATCAATTTATACCTATTTTTCTGCCACTCCAACCTACTTGTTCTCCTCCAGCTGCTCCTCCACCTCCTCCTCTTCATTCTGCTCCCCCTCTTCTTCTTCTTCCTCCTCGTCCTCATCATCATCACCATCGTCGTGGTCGTCATCATCATCATCATCATCGTCATTATCCTTGCCTTCTACAAGGTAAGCTCCGGGCTCCAATACCCTTCGCCGCCGTGTCCTTGCCGGTAAGATGTTGTCAAGATCCATCTCCGCAAGAGGATCATCGGAGAAGTCGCTGTCGTCATCATCTCCCTCACCATCCACTTCGCTGCTCCCATCTTCATCATCACTAGAATCCCCGAATTCTCGACCACCCTCGTCGTCACAGCCCTCTTCCTCAACCACCATCTTCCCCTTACCCTTATCCGCCGCAGACAAAATGGCCTTTCCCTTATCCTTCTCCACATTCCCGTTCTGATTGCCGCCTACCTTCTTATCATCTTGGCCGGCGTCGCCGCACTCTTCGAGGGCAGCATCGGACTTCTGCTGCTTCATCGTTCTTTCAGCCTCCTCTTCCTCATCTGGCACGAGATTGGACTTTCGTTTGAGAGGCGATGAGGTAATCGACTGGTGATCTAGCAGTTCTCCTTCCATCTCTGCCATAGGAATTAGGGTTTTCGCGGACTGTCGAGGGCTGGCGAAACGAAGGTTGAGAAACAGGCTAGGGATTTTAAGGACAATTTTTCTTTTTTATTCCATTTACATAAAAATGCTTTAAAATTTTTGAAATAATTATTACAAAAATATATGTATCAAATTTTAATAAAATAAAATTAATTATTCGTAACATGCCATTTATTGAAAATATTTTTAAATTATTTTGTTGAATATAATAATATATTCTAAATGCAATATAATAATAATTGTTATAAGTTATACTTGTTTCTTATATTTTACATTTTATAAATAATAATTATAAAAAAATTTAATTAGACCATAATGTAAAAGTTTAGGTTTTATTTTAATTAATTAACCAATTTGAGAGTCCCTTTCATCGAAGAACCGGAGATTACAGAGAGAGTATAAATTACTGGCCGCTCAATCTTCTGCGATAAAAGTTTTTATATGATTTGTTGATATCATGCAGTAATGTTAAATTAATTTATATCATATCATTCAATTGTTTTTTCATATGATCATAGGCAAAGATGTAGGCAAAGATGAGATTCCCTTAAAGGTTTCTTCTGAAAAATTGAATGTAGGGGGAAGAATTGTTGGAATGATTGAGAATCTCTGTTTTCCAACTTTTTTTTTCCTTTGATTTTTGTTTTCTTTCAAGATGAACAATTGAAACGGCGGAAGGAATCTGTAACGATGTGGAAATCTTCCAATGATTTCAAGCGAATAATTTCAAGAAATCAAGAACATCAAATTGAGGGAATCTTCCAATATATAAGAAAAAAAACAGTTTAACAATATCTAACTTTATATCAAAAACAAAAAAGTAGATCTAGAAAGTATTCTTTCATCCAACAACAACTTGAATTGTTGAAAGAATCTACGACGAAAACATTTCCAAGAAAAAAAAGAAAGAAACACACCAACAGTTCACAGAAGCAGAACACCAATCTTCAACAAAAAGGCCTAAATCTGAACACACACAATGCGCCACAAAGGGCCGAAAAAACCCACATTCATCCTACCTAAAATCCACACAGAGAGCAACCTAATTCATTTGTACCTATTTTTCTACCATTCCGGCCTACGCGCTCCCCTCTGCATTCTCCTCCTCTTCTTCATCCTCTTCATCCTCTTCCTCCTCCTCCTCCTCCTCCTCCTCCTCCTCTTCCTCCTCCCCCTCCCCATCCGTCGTATGATCATCCTCATCGCTCTCGCCCTCTAATCGATAAGTCCCGGCCTTCACTGCAATGCGCGGCCGTACCCTTCCGGGTATGATGTTGTCAACATCCATCTCTGTAAGAGGATCATCAGTGCAATCACTATCACTGATTTCATCGCTTCCTTGGTCATCATCGCTAGAATCACTCTCCTGGACATCGCCGCCCTCTTCCTCATCCACCGCCATTTTCCCCTTCCACTTCTTGTCATCTTGGCCCGACTCTTCGAGAATAAAGTCGGGCTTCTGCTGCTTCACCGTCTCATCAGACTTTCGCTTGAGAGGCGATTGGTTTAGCGATTCGTGATCTGGCCTTTGAAGTTTTCCTTCCATCTCTGCAACGGGAATCAGAGCTTTTGCGCGAACAACAACGATGGATCGAGAGGTAGTTTTCGGAGATGGGAACTGCCGAGCGACGGGGCTAGGGTTTTATAGAGCAATCGGAATCGGTTACCAGAGCGGGAAAACGGGGAAGTTGTTCTTCTCAGTTATCATCTTTTTTTTTTAATATATATAAATTATAATATCTTCATGTAGAATATACTAGAACGGGATTCATAACCGTCGGATTTACATTACGATCGGTGTAATTTAAAAAGACAGGTATAATGCTAATCTTAATGTAAATCGGACAGCAATAAAACAGAACCTATTAGTTTTGCAACTGAATATCCTAACATAAGATTATTTTTTGGAGATTTACATATGAGACACGTAACAATTATCTATTTATAGATAGACACTTAGGACTATGTCTATTTTTGAGGTGTAAAACTATTGAATTTGTTAAAGTCATCATTAAATCGTTTGGAAATTTAACAAAAAAACTAAAAATATGGATTATGATTGTGAATTTTAATATTTATATATAAATTTAAAAATAGATTTAAGAGAGTGTTAGTTTCATAAGCGGCCAAATTTAGAGAGCAATTAAATAATTTCTTGAGGAATGCATTCGTAACATTTAAATTTTAATTATTTACATAACTATAATTTACAATATATATATATATTTTTTAACTATCTAGCTCATGTTAGGGGTGTCAATATTTGACACGACACGACAACCCGACCCGGACCCGACCCGGAAAATCCGGGTTGGACCCTACCCGTTTGATAAACGGGTCGGGTCGGGTCGGGGTTCGCAGCCCGTTTGATAAAATGGGTCGGGTGGGGTTGACCCGGCGGGTTGCCAGGTCAACCCAAAAACCCGTCTATTTTAAAATTTTTTGAATTTCCCGCTGCCCCCGCCCGCTGCCCGCGTGCCCCACACTACAGCCCGCGCTGCCCCGCGTGCCGAACCCGAGTGCCGCCGCTACCGCACCGTTGCCGAACCCGCGTGCCGCCGCTGCCGCGCCGTCGCCGAACCCTCGTGCCGTCGCCTAACGCGCGCCGTTGCCGAACCGCTCGTGCTGAACCCGCAGCCCCGCCCACTGCCGGGTCAAGTCAACCCGGCAACCAGGCCGGGTCGGGTCCGGTTTGAAATGTCCGACCCATTTGCAAAAACGGGTCGGGTTCGGGTTGACCCATTTATATACGGGTCGGGTCGGGTTCGACCCGAACCCGACGGGTTGACCCGAATTGACACCCCTAGCTCATGTCTTTTGTATGCCACATTTAGGGGTGGAATCAGCCTTAATTTTCAGGGGGCAAATGAAATCTTACAATACTATTTATCGAATTATCACTAAGTATACAACATGCATCAACCATTCATCTTTAGGGTCGAAGCCCTCCCGATATTTGCATTCGATGTCTACATGATAATTCAAAACAATCAATCAGCTAATGACTAGCCAAAACTAGGTCTTCAATTACGAACTTAAAAAATGGACCAACTAATCAACAACATGAATCATTCACAATTTATGAAGTTTCCAATTTTATGAGAAATTATTACGTACAGTCGGAGCCTCCATAGGTCAATCAGGACGCACTACGTTGCCCGATACATAGCGGTACACAGTGAATAGGTGACGTGACGTGTCCTGATTGACTTCTAGACAGAAACATGTGGCTGTACGTAATAATTTCGTCAATTTTATGGAGCATATTGTCACCACTAGTTGAGAATATCATGCTCTTGTAGTTTAAAATCAAATTTTTTTTTTTGCAATATTAAAATATCATGATTATAATTATTAACATTTATTATAATTATTAACATTTATTTAATATAAATTATATTAAAATAATTTGATATAATTTTATTCTTATATATTTATTAAATGCCTACTTATTTTTTATCTGCATTTAAGAATATGTGATACTTATCTCAAAAACATTTTGTTTAATTAATTTATTTAAATTTTTATTGAAAGTATACTTCAATTCGAACTGACAAAAATCAATTATATATATGTGATAATAATCATTTAAATAAACAATATGCTTAATATTAATAATTTTTTAATAATAAATAAATTATAATAATAATTCAATTGACATTATTTCTAAAATTATATGGATAAAAACTTAATTTCAAATCAATCTAGCTAACTATAAAATAATGTAAAAAAATATAAATATTTTTCTTTGAACCATCTATTTATTAGCACGATATTGTGCTCTTATTTATACTTCTAGTGATATAAAAATATTATAAAATACATAAATATAGGAAAATTGATATGCTAATATTAAAGACAACATAAACATTAATTTATTTTTTTATTAAATAAGCATTTAAATAAAACTATCTATAAATCAATCGTTAAATAAAAAATGAATATTTCCATTAATATAAATAAACAAAACAATCAATAATTAATTAATTAATGAATATTTCCATTAATATATATATATCATGATGAACTTATGATATGATATTTATTAGAATGTATACTGAAGAAAAGTTCAAAATGATATGTAGATTATTTTTGATATGCCTTCAAAAAATTATCTTGACCGGGCACGAATCTCGAGGAAAAATCAATTTGGAAACTTTCAAAATTAAAATTGGGACCATTCGAACTCCGATTTCAGTAAACTTATAGTTAAACCGAATGTCTTGGAAATACAAACCCAACGACACAAAATTCGACTCAATCCAAGCCCAAATAAGTCCAAATCAAGGACCCCAAGTGATGTTGGAAGGTTTAAACCACAATTTGGATTACCAAACGGTTTCCAAATGTGACATACTTATAATCGAATCGAGCATCTCAACGAGACAAATCCAACGAGCCCAAGATCAAGGAATTTCGACATCATTAAGACTTTCAAATGTTTGACAAATGGTCAATGATCAAGGGATTCAATATTAGCCGTCAATCAAATCACTCCCCATTTACCCTTTCCCCATTTACCCTTGATCTTCCACCTATTTACAGGTCATGTCACACAGGAAAATCTATAAATAGACCCACGCCTTCCTCTTAAAAAGGAGGGCTCCAAGAAAGAGAGCAGGAAAGAAATCAGAGAGCAGGAAAGAGATCAGAGATCGCTCTTTCCTCCTTGCTCCTCCTCGACCACCGCCTGAGTTCCGCTGGACCACCACTTGAGGCGCTGAGTTCCGCATGACCACCACTTGAGGCTCTGAGTTCGGTCGGACCACTACTTGAGGCCCGGAGTTCTGCTGGACCACTAAATGAGGCCTAGAATTCTGCTTAGCCACTACCACCTGACACCCGGAGTTCTACCGGACCACCACTTGAGGCCCAAACTTCTGCCTTTTCCCAAGAAAGGGCCTCATTTGTAATCAACTGCAAATACTAGTGGATTCATTCAAATTAGGTCAGACGTCGTGGGTTTTCCCCCTTTTCAGTGGTTTCGACGTAAAAATTCTGGTGTCTCTTATGAATGCTACGCTATCTCTTTCATCTACTTGTGTGTTAGATTTTCGTATAATACTAAGACATTAAACTATATATTTCTCTACTGCCGCGAATATTCCAATACTCAACAATTTTTATGAGGACATTGTATTCATATTATAACTATAACTATGTTCATTTTAGATCATGGTCTTGTAATAGCTATATTGAATTATTTTGGTTCAAATTTAGGGAGTTAATGGAATAATATTTAAAATGTTATTTTCTTTCTATTTTAATACTCTTAATGTAGTAAGAATTTACTCAATTTTATTATTAATTAAATTTTGGCCAAAGATTCCGGCACTCTAATATTTTATATAATAATTGTAATAAATAGAAAATTGAATTATATTAATTTTAATTAAAATAAGTTTCAAAATTATTAAATTTATTTTGAAATTAATACAATACATGCTTGAATTTATAATCATACATACTACCTCAACATAAATTGATAAGACTACAAAATATCCCATTTTTTTAATATATGTTTCACATAGATAAAATTTTATTCAAAATATTGTGTAACAAATCTGATAATTAAGAAAATGAACAAAAAAAAAACATCTTAATGTTCTAAATAAATTTTTTTCCGAGATGAGTTTCAAAATCATTAAATATTTTATCAAGGCTAACGCAACCTGACTTTTTTAAGAAGAAATAATAAATCAAAATGGTTCTTTGACTCTTTAAGAAGGTTTAAAATGATCCTCAGTTATATTTAAGGAGTTGAAAAAACAAAATCATCTTTAAATACGTACGGTTAGAGATTATTTTGATCTTTTATAAAGAGTAAATGAAGTGTGTGAAAGCTTGCGGGATGAGATTAGAGGCGAATCGGCCGTGGAGAAGGTTTTAGAGTTGATGGAGTCCGACGTGCTTGGATACTCACCATGAGTGATTGATAGAGAATGATCTTGCATGGAAGTTGTCATCAAGATTTTGAGTTTATATTGCACGTGTAATAAATTATTTATGTATTGGCACTCATCATTTATAAAGAAAATGCGATCAAACATTTATTACTATGAGTTCTAAAATAGTTACGTTGGTATGAGTTTTAAAGCACTCAACCTATCATAGTACTTGGGATTGGATCGGATGAGCTCTTTGTCTACTTTACTTGATTGGGTCAAATACTGCACAATTTATTTCTTTCTGTCTTTAGAATAATTTGAGGCAAGATATAAGTTCAAGTTGCACTTCATTAGATTGGTTATGGTTACTACTATGTGGTAGTCAACTTAGATATAGGTTCTGAGGCAGATTTCAAATCATAAGTTCTCATTCTCCGCAAATATAATCTCAAGTTCTAATAAAATGTCAATTCAAACATAAAAATTCTCTCTTTAAACTATTAAAGCCTGACATTGGATAGACTTGAGTGCTTTTGGGTGGTCGCAAAATCTGAGCATATTCAGTAAATTGATTGCTACATACATTTCATCCTTTGACTTCGAGAAAGAACAGTTCAACATTGAACCTAACTTCTTGAAAATTCTAAAATTTCTCATCTTTGTATCAATCTTTGAAATCTAAGAAGATACTTGTTACTACTTTAATTGAGAGTGTTCTTAGAAGAATCCATTTCGCTTGAGATGTAATTAACCATAAGAGTTTTCTTTTATGGGGACCTATAACTCCAGAATAAACTAAACCATATTTGATTTTCATAAGATAAAGAAAAAATTTCTGATAATGTAGATAATTTTTTAAAACTAATTGTTGTATTTGAATACCTTCGTAGAATATCATTTTCATATTTTAAGCTGATATGATATAATCATTGTTGTATTTAATAAAAAAATGAAAAATTTTCAAACCTCACTTTTGTCTTTCAAAGACTATTTTAGAATGATATTTCTATCTTTCGAGACAGTATGTTATTCTTTTATTTGAATTTGATCATGAAAGTGAAAAATTTTTAAAACCCTATTTTTTGTATTTGAATCCATTGTAGAATATCGTTTCTATCCTTTGATATAGTACGCTATTCTCAATGTCATATTCAATCACAAAAAATATGAACAACTCGAATCTATATAGACTTTTCAAGATTTTAATTTCCCTCAACAATAAGTTTGTTATGTTTCTTAATTGACAAGTGAATGTGAGCCTATTTAGTAAATTGATTTCTATGCTTTGGGAGACAAGATTGTTTTCTTCTACCATAATATCATCCACCACATAAGTAGTATATAGCCTTATGTGGATTGATGAAGTGATGAAAGTTTAGCGATTAATAACAATCTTGCTTTCTTCCGATACGCATATGTGGTAACATTTTGCTTAATAAAAAAATTTGTGCCAAGCAAGATAAACGGTATACTTACAAAGATTGTTGAGAATATCAAAATAATTTTTCATAAGTTGTTTGATACTTAGAGATACTCACACACAAGATTGTGCTCCAACATTCAATAAATTTTGGCTATGTTATAAGAATTACAAGTTTATGTGAAGTTAGATAATGTGTGCATTCAATGCTAATGATTTATGGATTTTTTTGCTAGAAATTCTCTATGCCATAAACATTATCATTCATGAATAAATTGGTTGAGAAAGTATGGGGGTATTTCTTTGAAACTCTAGTGATACATAAATGAGATCATTGTTGTTTCTTTGGAGTGAGTTTTGCACATATTAATTTTTGTAATATTGTTATGTGGCCTATGAAAGATGTATTTCTTATTAAATTGAGATGATTGTAGGTTTATTCATTCTAAAACATTCAATAAAATTGCGGTTAAGATTTTGCATTTGACCCTCAGAAATTGTGAGTTTGTTGGGAGTATTATATACCTATATAAGTTGCAAAAATTATACATTTGATATATATGGATTCACAATTTTGTTGAATATATATATATATATATATATGTATGTTTTATGCTTCAATGTCATATTTATACACTTAATATGAAGTTTGGTAATTATGCTGAATAACTTCATCTATCTTATATTTCAATGGTGAGTATGTATGTATTCAATGCAAAGATGTTTTGTTTGTGTTGGAGAGGAATGTATACATATGAGTTTCCTATATTTTATTATAATGATAAAAAATATACAATTATGCATATGCAATGAATTTTATACATCTTCTATATTACATTGAATGTTGAATTTCATTTATACATCCATTTGTTATGAAAGTTATGTATATATGATGGGTTTATGTGCACTGAGTATACATCATTACTTATCCTATTTGACAGTTGATCTACATCATGATTCTAATGTCTGCTCTCTTTATATTTTCTTGTGAGGTATTTTGTGTCTTGCATACGCGTTGATTGATGAGTCACACTTCCTTGGGCCTTATGTAAAGACTCATACATTTAGTTGAGGTGTGTAGGGATAGACCTCTACAACTTGTAAAGACCTTCTCATTGTATGGTGAATGGTGACACTAATTAATGCACACACATGATTGCTCTTTTATTTTCATGCTCAATGATTTATGGTAAGAAGTATTAGTCATCAGTCATAGGATAGTGCACCTACGAAGTCTTGGCCTTATTGGCTAATAATTTCACAGTGAAATGTCATATTTAATTTTGAATTTGTTGCACAATTAATTAAAAAGTATGCAATTTACTGATTGATAATGACTATAGAGAAAATATCATATCAAGGTCACTCGTCCAAACTTAACAACTCAAAATTCTTATCCATATAAAGTCAGTTGGGTAAAGAAAATGTATGGAAATTCTAGTATCAGAAATGTGCTAAGTTACTTTTTTTTGTCATAAAACACCGTGATTTTTTTTTTGTGATGTATTTAACATGGATGTTTGTTGGATCATTTTGGGATGACCGTGACAATTTGACACCGGAGCTGTTTATGATTTTTGGTTGAGCATCTACTCATTTGATTAGAATGGAAAGGTACTATGATTACTTCCAAATTCATACTATGAATATATTAGTCCATGGATGGCCCCACTTTACTCATACACAAAAAAGGATGAAAGTTGGCACATATGCATTGATAGCCATTAACAAAATCACAATCAAATGCTGCTTTCTGATTCCATGAGTTGAATATTCTATGGATAAATTGTAGCCGGTTAATCCATTTTCTCAAAACTAAATTTAAGAGTGGATCACTAAATTCACATTAGACTCGACGATCAATGGAAGACTGCATTCAAAATTCATCAAAGTCTTTATGAGTGGAAGGTGATGCCATTCACATATACTCCATTACGTGTTCCTAAAGCTTGAGCCTACTTTTGTTTTGTTTTTTTTTTTTAAACAATAGAAGTAATTCTAAGCCAAGCTTTTGATTTAACCTGTTTAACCATTGCGAGAAGAAGAAAGCAGCAGCATCTTCATACTGTTCTTTATGTGGATAATTTCTTTCTGTTATCTTTCTGCTGTTTTTTTCCGCTAATCCTTGTTAAAAAATTACTATTTCAACGTTCTACACTGATTTCATTAAAAATTCATGGACATGTTTGGTTACTCATTCAGGTCAAGAAGGCTCTATGAGGCCTGAAGATTGAGGTTACACATAGGGGTAATATGCGTAGAAAGTTTAGCACATCTGGTCTAACGTCTCAAGCAATCAGGAAAAATTATTCCGTGCGGTGTCCAGATGTGTCCGAAGGTCAATCCGGACGCACCACATTATCCAATACATAGTGCATTGGATGAAATGGCGCGTCCGGATTAGCATCCAGACACGTTTGGAGTCAGCACAGAATAATCTCTCGTTCTGTGCATATTACCCCTATGTGCAACCTCAATCTTCACCCCTCTTAGAGCATTCTTGACCTGAATGCATGGTTATAAGAAAATGGTTAGCCTTAACCATGCACACGCTTGCTTGGCACCATATCTGCCTTTGCCTGGGCGCAATGGGCGTCTCATTGATTTGCAGCTTGAAGCTGGAACCAGGGCCTGAGTAGCTGAGGATTCAGCCTGAAGAGAAAGGTCCTGAACACGCTCCATCAGAACCACATCAGGACTTGATGAGCTTGCCTTCGACAAGGAAGCTGGTGCAGCTTGGTATGGAGCATGTGTTGTTTAGTGCAGTTCGGAAAGTGCCACGTCAACCGGTACACAGTGGTACCGAGCATCGGTACCGAGCAAAAAAATGACATAGTACATTTTGATTGGTCTTCGGACGCCCTCCGGTGTTCGCGCAGAATATTTTTTCCCTCCACGGCCCTGGTGATAACCCCCACTGCATCCCCCTAATTTTTGAGTGTTGACAGACTCGCATTCCCTTCCACCTCTAGTCCGGCCTGTAATATTTTACACCAAATGATCCTTATTTATTGCAGTATTAGAAATTCTAAAATGTTACCTTTTTATTAGATTGATTCTGTGCTAATACAAAATGTCTATATAAAAGCAAGATGTTAGAAGACAAAAGCTGAATCGTATTAAATTAACCTATGGCATATCTGTAATATAGCATGTACTTACAACTGCACATATGTACGCCTATATAAAGATCACCCATGTATCTGTTGAATAATAACAAAGAATAGAATTTGATTTAGTTTCTTTGAATTGTTTGTCTTCTTCTTCTGTCCGGTTCTTTCAAGAACCTGCAACAGCTCAAGAACCATAAGTTCTACATGGTATCAGAGCAGGGGTGGAAGGAAGCGTAGCGAAATGGAAAACTCAACGACGTCTCAAACGGGCGAGCACTCCGCAGACGCAGAGAACGCTGGAGAAATGATCATCCCATCATCCTTGAAGTTTGTCATGGCAAACCTGAAGAATATTGTGCCAACGCAACTCTCACCGGAAAACTACACATTATGGAGATCCCAGATTGTCAAACTTCTCCGCGCAAATGGGTTTGAACAATTTCTTGATCCCTCTTTCTCTCCACCTGATAAACAAATCAGGAAATCCGATGAATCTTTTGTCCCTAATCCCAAATATACGCAATGGATTCACATGGATCAAAACCTTGCGGCAGCCATGTGTTCTACCATTTCACAGTCAATCTTACCATACATCATCCATCTTGAATCCACAGCCACCATATGGACAGCACTTGAAACACGCTTCCAATCCACGAATCGATCCAAAGTAATCCAACTCAAAAACGAACTCCACAACATATCCATGAAAACCTCCACGATGACTCAATATCTAACAGAAATCAAGTCGCTTGTCGATCAAATAGCGCCTGCCGGTTCTGTTATTGATACTGAAGATATAATTCTTTATATCTTAAATGGATTACCAGGATCATATCAAGCTTTCAAAACCTCTATTCGCACTATGCTCACGCCAATAAGCCTGGATAATCTCTATCCTCTCCTACTTAGTGAGGAAGTCAACATCGCGGCTGACGCCGCAAGAAATACTCCAGCATCTGATCCAAATCTTGCGTTATACACGCAAAGAGGTCGTGGCAGGCGACAAAGAGGCCGATCTTCCCGCAACCCTCAGCCATCTAATCGTTCTTCAACGGACACAGACACCACGTGTCAGATCTGTTACAAGAAGGGCCATTCGGCGGCTAACTGTTGGCATCGCCTAAATGAACAATACGTTCCCAGGTCTAACAACCGAGCTCTCACAGCAGCGCAAAGTCCGTCTACAGCAAATTGGTTTCTTGATTCGGGTGCGACATCTCATCTCACCAACTCTCTAGACAACCTATCAGTTACCAATTCGTATCAAGGTTCAGATAACGTTACGATCGGAGACGGGCGTTCAATTCAAATAGCCCACTCCGGTTCAGGTTTGTTAAATACAAATTCTCGTAAGTTTAATCTTGCTCAGCTTTTACACGTTCCAGAGCTCAAGTATAATCTATTATCCATATCCAAGTTAACTAAGGATAATAATATATCAATTACTTTTGAGCCTAATGAATTCGTGTTTAAGGACTTGCAGACGCAGCAAATTTTACTCCGAGGCCCGTGTCTTGATGGTCTGTATCCACTCAGAACACAGCAGTCTTCCGCCACAGCAACTGCTCTCAAGGCTACCACTAAAGGCCATATCTCATGGCATAACCGTTTGGGTCATCCAAACTCCAGAACTCTTGAATTAATCAAGAACCGTAACTCTCATCTTCATATAGTTTCTGACTTTGATTTCTGTCATTCTTGTAATCTTGCAAAAGCTCATAAAATGCCATTTGAAAAATCGTCAAATAAACGAAGTACCCCTCTTGAGTTAGTTCACTCGGATGTCTGGGGTCCTGCCCCGGTTGAGTCAACTCAGGGTTACAAATTCTATGTTTTGTTTGTAGATGATTGTACTAGATTTGTTTGGCTTTTTCCAATGAAACAAAAATCTGAAGTACCTAACATTTTCTTTAATTTCAAGAATTATGTTGAGAAACTTACATCTCATCAGATTAAAAGTCTCCGCACGGATGGAGGCACGGAATACACAAATCATCAGCTAACTCAGTTTCTCAAAGATAATGGAATTCTCCATCAAATCTCCTGTCCATACACGCCTGAACAGAATGGCCTAGCGGAACGAAAGCACAGGCACATAATAGAAACAACACGATCTCTGTTGTTCACTGCCGATGTTCCCTATAAATTCTGGCCCGACGCCACTATTACATCCGTCTACCTAATAAATCGTATGCCATCACCAACCACAAGCAACAAATCTCCGTTCGTATTACTGTACAACCATCACCCGGACTATAGCCATCTTCGCACCTTCGGATGTGCGTGCTACCCCCTCATACCTAGTGCTCTAAGAAACAAACTTCAACCGAAAGCACACTCTTGTGTGTTCCTTGGCTACTCCGAAAATTATAAGGGTTACAAATGTCTTGACGTATCGACTAACAAAATTTTCATGTCTAGACATCTTACATTTGCAGAAAACATTTTTCCATTTTCTATTAACAAGATCTCACAGCCAGATCACTTACATGCTGACAACACAAATCCTGCGCTACTCCAACCAACTCCTAACACATTATCTCATCCTCCTGCTACCAACACAGGCACAACTTGTCCCTCCGTTCAGCAAGGTAACCAACAGGAAAACCAGGTTCATTCTCCAAACCATTCGGATGCTCCTTCCATCATTCAATCGGTTGCAGAGTCTCCCACACACATTACCAAACCAGCCGGCCATCCTATGGTCACCAGACGGCAGACCGGAAAGCTTAAACCAGTTGTAAAGCTTAATCTACTTCACACAACTCTTCCATCTCAGCAACACAATGATCCTACTAACTATACCGAGGCATCCAAACACCCTGAATGGAGAAAAGCCATGGCTGCTGAATTCTTTGCACTACAAACACAAGGAACATGGTCTCTCGTCGAGCCTCCGAAAGGTATAAATCCGTTGGGATGCAAGTGGACATTTAAAACAAAATACCACTCCGATGGATCAATCGCCCGCTACAAGGCACGACTGGTTGCACTCGGCAATCATCAAGAACAAGGAATCGATTATAATGAGACATTTAGCCCGGTTGCAAAACTACCTACAATTCGGATTCTACTAACAGTTGCTCTTTACTACAACTGGTCAGTTCAACAGCTAGACGTAGCCAATGCATTCCTACACGGAAAATTACAAGAAACAGTCTACATGATGCAACCAAAGGGCTTCGAGGATGCTACTCATCCTAACCAGGTATGCCGACTGAATAAAGCCATATATGGCCTTCGTCAAGCTCCAAGACAATGGTATACTACATTCACAACATACCTTTTGTCAATCGGTTTCTCGCATAGTAAATCGGATCCCTCGTTACTTTTATTAAAAGAAAAATTTGCTACAATATATCTTATAGTCTATGTAGATGATATATTAATTACGGGGGACAATCCAGCGGCTATTCAAAGACTGCTTCATCAACTAAACCGTCAGTTCAGCATGAAACATCTAGGAGAGGCAAACATGTTCCTAGGCATTCATATTACAAAGCACAACTCTCAGTACTTTCTATCCCAGGAGAAGTACGCCGCCTCTATACTTCAGCAAGCTGATATGCTCAAATGCAATCCCTTAGCCAATCCCACTGTCACAAAATTTCCTTCGGAGTTTTATCCAAATAACGTCATTTCCGATCCCGCAATGTACAGAAAACTCACTGGCGCTTTACAATACTTAACTCTAACTCGTCCAGATATCGCTTTCAGTGTTAACTTACTCTCGCAACACATGCACGATCCCAGTCCACAACATCAATACCTTCTCAAAAGGCTGCTCAGATATTTAAAAGGTACGTTAGCATATGGTTTACCTATTACTCGTAATAATCTGGCTCTTCAATCTTTTTCAGACGCGGACTGGGCGGGTGATCCAATCTCAAGAAAATCCACCTCCGGTTACTGTTCATTCCTCGGCACAACTCTTATTTCATGGACCGTCAAGAAACAACATACGGTGGCACGATCTTCCACCGAATCAGAATATCGATCACTAGCTGCACTCACCTCCGACATAATTTGGTTGAAACGGATCCTAGCTGATTTTGGAATTCCTTCCGAACAACCCACAGATTTGTTCTGCGATAACACCTTGGCGATTGCTCTAGCAAACAATCCAGTTTTTCACGCAAGAACAAAACATATCGAAATCGATCAACGATTTGTTCGCGACCAGATCATCAATCAAAATATACGACTGCTACCCATTAGTACTGTGGACCAAATAGTTGATATTCTAACCAAGCCACTTTTCACTCCACGGTTTCAGCTACTTCGCAACAAACTAAGTATCATTCCTGACCCATTAGTTTGCCGGGGGATGTTAGAAGACAAAAGCTGAATCGTATTAAATTAACCTATGGCATATCTGTAATATAGCATGTACTTACAACTGCACATATGTACGCCTATATAAAGATCACCCATGTATCTGTTGAATAATAACAAAGAATAGAATTTGATTTAGTTTCTTTGAATTGTTTGTCTTCTTCTTCTGTCCGGTTCTTTCAAGAACCTGCAACAGCTCAAGAACCATAAGTTCTACACAAGAGAATAGCCAATAATGGAAATATGATAAAATAGAATATCCTCAATAATTATGATATATATATATATATATATATATATATATATATATATATATATATATATATATATATTACTATAAATATTATATGACAATGAATAACTCTAATTACTCTCTATTTGATTGGATGAATTTAAAATTTATGAATGTCCTCAAGTAAAATAATGCATGTATTTGAACATTTATGAATGTTCTAAAAAGTTTTTCCATATTGTTCATTGTAACATTTTAGTGTATTGCTGGAATGCATTGGTAAATAGCTAGCGTAGAACTTGATCACGCTCTCTTGAAAATAAGAAATTATTACATGCATTCATCAGATCGCTCGGAGGCTAATTAGGACTCGCTACATCACCAAATATACAATATTACATAGTAAATTGATGACGCGGAGAGTCCTGATTGGCCTTCAGATGACTTCTGGTGACAAACAAGTGCTTTTTATAAAATCTATCTTAAAAACTTTTTTCCCCCTCAATTTCTTCTTCTTCCAATTTAAAATCAAGTGGAGTGATTGTAAAATCTTTGGGGAGGATTGTTATTGGATAGTTTTTTTGTTGCATCCTAAAACATTTTTTTCGCATAAAATTTTAGTAAAATTCATCATTGCCTAATTGATAGTGACAAAAAATATTAAAAGAAGAATAAATTATTGTTTGAAAACAATTTTGTAAAATTTGTGATAGCCTAATTGCTAGTGACAAAAATACATAACATAAAAAATAAAAAATATATAAAATATCACATTTTCCTAGAGATCATATTAAATATAAGTTATATTAGATAGAAAAATATTTCATTATAATCATGCATGGTGCTAATTCCTACTAGAAAAAGCTTGTGGCTCTATCAATAGCTACAAGGAGTTTCGAACAAATCTCTTCACAATCTCATGTTCATCTTGACAAAGCAAACTGAAACCTGAATTAGCCGAACAAGAAGCCTCTTTTATCAGCACGATTGAACATTGTTAAACCTATATTTACAAGGATCTTAAGCAAAAACTTAAAGCATTTCCAGCAGAACAATCCAAGTTTTGAAGAGAATCAACACCAAGTTGTTTGACTTTAGCAAGAACCCTAAACCCTAAGTCTCGAAGGTGCCAAACACCTTATCGAGCTTCTCAAAAGCTGACTTATTAGTCCAGCTTTAAAGCATTCAAACGATCAACATGAGCAACATCAACCCGTGGGAGATTTAAAAAAAAAAATTAAAAAATTAAAAACCGTGGGAGATTTCTAAATGCCTTCACGATCTTGGATCCCTCAGTTCCATACACGATCAAATGGCCCTTCCGAGAGATTTAACGCCGGTAGCGCATCTTCCCCTTCCCAGGACGGATCCCAATCGAATCCTTGGCTTTCTCCGAATCCGCATAAGCTCCCACCTGCTTCAGGATCTTGATTGCCGATGAGGTTAGGGATTCCACAGAATCAGAGAGAACAAGAGGAATCTCCGGAACAGACTCGATGCGATGGCCGCGAGCAAGGTCAAGAGACGGAACAGCGCTTGCAGCAGGCCCGGAAACAACAGCATATCGACACTGGTTAATATTGACGCGGCGGTGCCATCGGCGCCAGATCTTAGTGGCGCCGAACATTCGGCCGTCTTCCCCTTCCCCTTCTTTTCATCTTGGCCGACGTCGCCCAACTCTTCGAGCATATCGTCGGGCTTCTCCTGCTTCACCGTCTCATCATCCCATTCCTCGGAGGCTGGAACGAGATCAGATTTTGGCCTGAGAGGCGATTGGGTCAGCGATTCGTGATCTTTTCCTTCCATCTCTGCAACGGGAATCAGAGCTTCTGCGTGAACAAGAACGATGGAAAATCCGAGCGCCGACGGGGTTAGGGTTTCATAGAGCAATCGGAATCGGTTACCAAAGCGGAAAATCGTGGAAGTTATTCTTGTCAGTTATTCTTATTTAAAAAAAACATATAAATTAGAATTTCTTTCTATTCAGAGCCGTCGGATTTATTTTAAGATTCGCATAAATTTTAATATTAAGTGTAATATCAATCTCAATGTAAATCCGACGGCAATGAATACATCCTATTCATTTTGCAACTGAATATGATAACGTATTTTTTTTCCTACTAGTATAATTGCACGTCCCACGTTAATGAAATTTAAATAATTAAGTAATATTATAAAATGGCAAATATTATTTAATTAAATTTAAAATTTTTATAAATATGTGTAACAAATAAATTTATCATTACAAATAATTGTAACAATAATTATATTCCTAATTTAAAAAAAAATTAAATTTGAATAAAATAACAATAAAAAATGTGATATTAAGACAAAGTTGATAATATGATGAAAACTTTGTATTAGAATATTTTTTAAAAAAATTATAATGATTGAATTTAATGATTTTAGATATATTTTTAAATGAGTGTAATATATAAATAATATATATTGCATCTATCACAAAAAATATTTAAAGACTTTAATATTAGTCATAATAAAAAATTTAGTTGAATTATCATTACAATTTTTAAATAATAATCTATCTATCACATACCTAAAATTTTAATATAAATATTTAAATTTTCATCATTAATGCTTATATTATTATTATTATTATTATTAAAATCCTGTATTTTTTTTAGTAAGGCTGTGATTCCACGTACAGTACTTAGTAAATGAACACATTACAAACAAACATTAGACACTAAGAGACCCAAAGATTACAAAACCAACTAATTCAAAAAATAAAAGAAAATATATCACAACTCAAATGAAAAATAAGTCTTTGCATCCACCACAAAGAGAAATTATTTTATGCGGAGTCCGAACGTAGCTCTACGTCCAGACTCCAATAAAATGCTGACACGTATTTAGAGAATTTTTATTCTTTGACCCGATGACCCGACAGAACTCCAACCATGCGTTTTTTAAATTAGTGAAACCCACGAAAGCTTCAAAATCTTTCAGATAAAAAAAGGGAGAAAAATGTTCAAAGCTCCCAAAACAATGGAAGAAAAAAATCCAAAAAAATTATTTATTTTTATTGGTTTTGCTTGGTCTTCGAGGGAGAGGGAATGAGCGAGAAGTTAGAATACGAAAATCTATGACTGCCAGCGAAGTTCATCGGCTAGGGGTTTTTTGACTTTTTATTTTGTTCATCGGCGAGAATTTCTTCATAAGAAAGGACGAGCAACAACTTTAATTTAATGGCATATATCAAAAGAGAGAGCAATTTGGTGCGAGAGAATGCAAGCCTGGCAAATATCAAAAATCGACGCTGTGCGATGAAGATGGAATATCAATTTTGATACCCGTTGAGAGAGAAAAACGAGAAACAAACGATGAAGATACAACGATTTCAAATAGTTTGTGCTATTTTTATTCATTTTAAATCTTTTTGAACTTGTATAGAGTTATGCATAAGAAATATTTTTTAAAAATATTATTATTTTTTCCTAATCTTTTGAGCTTGTTCACAACTGTGTATTGATGTGTATTGATGTGTATTGATGTATATTGCTATGTATTATTGTGTATTGATGTGTATTAGTGTGTATTGTGGTGCATTAGTTTGTAATTATGTGTATTGATGTGCATTGCTATATATTGTTGTGTATTGATGTGTATTTTACTATGCATTGTTGTGTATTGATATCTATTTTACTTTGTATTGCTGTGTATTGATGTGTACTACTGTGTATTAATATGTATTCGTGTGTATTGTTATATATTTTTGTGTATTGATATGTATTATTATATATTACTGTATATTTTGTTGTGTATTTCACAGTGTTTTAGTATATATTATTGTGTATTGGTGTATATTGATATATATTATTGTGTATTAGTGTGTATTGATGTTTATTATTGTGTATCGTTGTGTATTATTGGTGTATTATAATGTGTATTGATGTGGTACTACTGTATATTTGTGTGTATTGATGTTTATTAGTGTATTGTTGTGTATAATTATTGTGTATTATTATATATTTTATCATATATTTTGTAGTGTATTGTTATATATTTTACTGTGTATTGCTATATTGTATTGTTGTACATTCAATCTTATACGAATACAAAATATTTTATTTTATCATTTAAATTTTTTTTGAACTTTTACACAGCTATGTATCAGAGAAATTATATTTAAAATGTAATTTTTTGGTGTCACGAATTTGTTCATTTGATGTAAGTTTTATAAATTTTTTATAGGGACATGAGATTCTAGAATAAAATTATTTGAGATAATTATATGAGAAGCATTTAGTGAAAATACAAACTTGTAAATAATTATCTTTATTATACTCTTGTGATAAATTATTAGCATTCTTTATAGTTATATACTTTTTATTTACAAATTAAATTGGATCTTTGACAGCAAAAGTTTACTTAAAAAAATATATATATAATATATGACTTGTCAATTAATCAACTCTCATAGTATTATCATCTTAAAACAAATTCAATCTTTAAAAAATTATCTTGATCATATTTGATTTGACCTATGCAACAATATACAACAATACATAGTGTGTATTACAAAAAAAAATTATAATTTTCAACATAATTTCTCTAATATAAGGTTGTGTAAAAGCTCAAAAAACTTTTAAATAAATAAATTAAATATTGTGTATTCATATAAGGTGAAATACTTAATAATACACAACAATATATAGTGCATATTAGCCAAAAAATCACATTTTTTAATATAATTTCTCTAATACATAGCTCTGTAAAAGATTAAACGCTTTCAAATGAAAAAAAAAATATTGTGGATTCATATAAACTTTAATACTTAATAATACACAACAATACCTAGCAATATATAGTGCATATTAGCAAATAATTATATTTTTCAACATAATTTTTCTAATACACAATTACGTAAAAGCTCTAAAAATACTTTTAAATGATAAAACAAAATATTTTGTATTCATATAAGCTTGAATACATAACAATACACAGTCAAATACAGTAAAATATACAATAATACACAATAAAATACATAGAAATACACAACAAGACACATCAATACACAATAATATATAGAAATACACAACAATACAAACCAAAACACAATAATACACACTAGTACACACAAATACATAATAAAAACACAACAATAAATACAATACACACCAATAAACACCAATACACAATAAAATATATAGTAATAGTGAACAATACACATCAATACATAATAAACTACACAATAATGCATAGTCAAATACATAGCAATATACAATAATATTCGACAATAAATACTAATACACACCAACATACAGCAGTACACATCCATATACACTAATACATAATAATATAAAATAATAAAATACACAATAATACACAATAAAATACATAACAACACAGCAAAATATACACTAATACACAGTAATATACATCAATATATACCAATACACAATAATTCATATAAATATACACCAATACACATCGATACATAGTAAAATACATATCAATACATAACAATACACATCAGTACACATCAATACACAGTAAAATACATAACAATACACAATAAAATACATAATAATACACACCAATAAACATCAATACACACCAACACATAGTAAAATACACATCAATACACAACAATATATACAATACACATCAATACATAGTAGTATGCAACAATACATACCAATACATAATTAACTACACAACAATACACAATAAAATGTACAACAAATTACAAAATAATACATAGCAAAATACAACAATACGTACACGCCAATACACCCCAGCACACTTTGCATTTTAGCAAAAAAATCATATTTTTTAAACATAAATTTTTTTAATATGCAGCTATGTAAAAGCTCAAATAACTTTCAAATGAACAAATAAAATATTGTGTATTTATATAAACTTGAACACATACAAATACTCAACAATATAAAAAAATTATAATTTTTAATATAATTTTTCTAATACATAGTTGTGTAAAAGCTCAAAAACCTTTCAAATGAACAAATAAAGCATTGTCTATTTATGTTAGCTCAAATACACACCAAAACACACGAATACACAGCAATACACAAACATTTTAGCAAAAAAAACATATTTTTCAACATAATTATACATCATTCGACATATAAATTTTTTAAGAATACATTCTAATATAATGTATGTTAAACATATCAAAATCACATAAACTATTACTACACAGTTCATAAATTACTCGTTGAAGATGTCGGACTTATTTGAGAACTTAATTAGCCTTGAAGTAGAACAGAGTTCTATTGTATTTGTCTCTATAACAAACTTTTCTATTAAAAAATTAAGCTCAATAAAAACTATATTGCCTAATAGTATACATTAAAAAAAAATTATTAGGCAAGTAAGTTTCATCTTACTCTTGAGCTTTTTCTTCTTTTCAATTGGCTCTTCACAGAATGCGACGTCCTTCAAACCCAATCTCCATCTTCATCTCCTGTTTGTTGTTTTTCTTTCTCAACAGATACTAAGCATACAAATGAATGGGCTATCGCAATTTCAAAAATTTCATGATTGGGCTGGATCAAATCGTCGGGTCGTCAGAAAAAAATACATAGCACTAAGAAACCCACGTCTTAATTTAATTGGATTTCAGGTGTAGAGTTACGTCCAGACTCCACACAGAAAAATTTCTCCACCTCAAGAGACCGTTATCATAGTTTTCAATGCGATGAAGATCTATGTGCATAAAGCTTTCAAGAACACAATCAATGCAAAAGGGTTGTAACCTTGAAAAGATCAGCTGGATAATTGGATCCGAGCATTTGGCTTCTTCTCCCTCCACCCAAATGTCAAATAGTATAGGAAAGTGATCGCCGCCAACACCACAAAGGCGTAGGGGAAGATATTGTACTTAAAAAGATATTACAATACTCAAAAATCTGTCGGATTAGAGACGTTATTACGTGTGGTGTTTGGACGGGAGAATCTTTCGGATTTATTGAGTATTTATAAATACTCAAAAAATATTCAACAAATACTCACAAAATTCATGAGCATACTCAACAAATACTCAGTAAATACTCACAAATGAATATTTACAAATACTGAACAAATCCAAACAGTTCTCCCATCCGGACTATGCACGTAATAATTCTCATAAGATTAATGAGTTTGTCAAAGCCACAATTAAGTCTTTAGAAAATTAACACAAACGAAAAATATAGATAGTTTTAATCCTCTCTCTACCTAACAATCCTCACAAGTTGGTGCTATGGCTAGACCTTCCATTGCCTCATGTGTACAATCAACCGTTGAAGCCAACAACCTTTTGATCCAACGGTCCTCATAAGACATCTTCAGACTGTTCGGTGCTCACGTGTTTACCAAAATCTATTATAAAAAGAGAGCATAGGCAAGCCATACATAGCTCTGCTTCTTCTCTTCTCCTCTCCTCTCCTCTCCTCTCTCCTTTTGTTATTTCAAAAGCGCTTTTGAGAAAGCTATGGTGGTGAAAATCTATGGCATGGCTTCGGCCGTTTGCCCACAGAGAGTTATGCTATGCCTCATTGAGAAGAAAGTTCCCTTTGAGATTGAATTGGTTGATCTATCCAAAATGGAGCATAAGGAGCCTCACTACATGGCCAAGCAGGTTTAATATTTTATTTTATTTTTTGTATTTTTATTTTTTTTTTCCTTTTTTAATTTTCTTTTGGATATTATTATTATTATTTTGTTAATTTTTTTCTTTTTAATTGATTTTTTTTTATAAATTTTTTGGCAGCCGTTTGGGCAAATTCCATATGTTGTAGATGGGGAATTTGAGCTCTTTGGTAAGTGCCCAATTTCTATTTATATTTTATAGTAACAACATTAATTAAATTCAATTGCATTTAAAATGTTTTTTCTTTTCATTTCAATACTCTTAGCGTACTAAGAATTTGCTCAATTTTATTATTAATTAAATATTGGCCAAAACTTCAGACACTCCAAATTACAGTCATTTTTCTCCAATCGTACGTCATTTCTTATTCTTTCGTGTGTTTCCTGCGAAGGTAACCATCTTTGGTCAGCTTTTCTCCTCTTTCGCGCATTTCTTCGGCAAATCCCACAACAAACTTTTTTGACATAGGTGAACAGTTCGACGCTAATATAGGCGTCGCACTGTTCACCTACTAGAATTTGGCGTACGATTTGAAGTTCAAATGAAGCAAATTGTGGACGACATAAGATAGTATGGAATTCGGTTGAAGATGGTCTAACATATCATCTTTCCCATTGAAGAATTGAAATGATCTTTTAATATAGTTAGCGATATTATCGTTCTTTTATAAAGAGTCAATGAATCATTTTGATCATTTGATAGAATCACGTGCAATCATCCGCTACTATGCGGCGAAGCACGCGGAGACAGGCACCAGACTGTTAGGCGAGAATCTAGAAGAGCGCGCGCGAATAGACCAATGGATCGACATAGAAGCCATAAATTTCAACCCACTAGTCTTTCCCATTGTCTTCAACCTCTTCATTCTGCCAAAACAAGGGCTGGAAGGCAACAAGGCCGAAGCTGACTCCTTTGCTAAAAGGCTCTCGAAGGTTCTGAATGTGTATGAGAAGCAGCTATCCAAGACAAAGTACTTGGCTGGGGATCATTTCACACTCGCTGATCTCACTCATATTCCCACCATGCGTGCGCTTGTTGAGGGATGTGGAATGGGTTGCATTTTGGATGATAAGAAGTTTGTGAAAGCTTGGTGGGAAGTGATTCGAGCCCGACCAGCGGTGGAGAAAGTTTTGGAGTTCATGGAGTCCGGCGCACTTCAATACTCACCTTGATTGGTAGAGAATGATCTTGAAAGTTGTTGTCAAGATTCTGAGGCTTCGTTTGGGACGACTTTCATGTTGTTTTTTAAAACAGCTTTTTAATATAAATTTTTTAACTTTTTACTAAAAAACTACTTTAAGAAGCAGTAAGAAAGCCGTCCCAAACCAAGCCTGAGTTTCTAAAATAATTGTGTTGGCATGAGTTAAGAAGCACTCAACCTGTCAGACTACTTGGGATAGGATGAGCTCTTTGTCTGCTTTACCAGATTGGGTCACAGGCTGCACAATTTCTGTGTCTCTTTAGAATAATTTGATTGATTTGTATTTAAAGACAGACCTTTGAAGTCTCTAATGGAACCATGCATGCTACTAATTCCAAGAAATCTCTTCACAATCTCATGTTCAACTCGATTAAGCAAACCGATTAACCTAAATTAACCGAACAAGAACCCTCATTTAGGGGCTGTTTGTAGCACCTAGGATTTGATTTAAATAGGATTTCGTAAATCCTCTAAATCCATATTTTAGAGATTCTGCGAGGTCTAAATCTTGGTAACATTCATGATAAATTCTATTAAATCCGATGTAACTGTTTGACTATAGAGCGGATTTAACGAGCAGACTCTTTCTCTCGAGAGAATAGATTTCGTAAATCTGGCAAAAAACATGATTTTGGAAATTCAGGATTTAGAATGAAAAGGCGGAATTTCCTGTCTACGGTGACTTTCATTTGCCGTGAGATTTGATTTTGCATTTTAGGCCGTTTGGCTGAATTTCGCTCAAATCTGTCTCAAATCCGGCCTAAATCCTGCTACCAAACAGCCCCTTAACATGATTGAACATAGCTAAGCCTATATTTACAGCGTTCTGAAGCAAAAACTTTCAGTATTTTCAGCAAAACAATTCAAGTTTTGAAGAGAATCAACATGAAGGTGTTTTACTTCAACAAGAATGTCGATGATGAAAGAGAATATCAAAGAAGATAAAAATGAATAAAAATTAGCTTTTACAACTTGTTTTTTGATTATGACAGCTTAATGAAAGTCGATGATGATAACAAAATTTTAACAGATGCTATATGCTGTAAAGCGACAACACAGATCCAACCAGTTCTAATACAAATCATCAATAAAAGCACTGAAATCCGAACAGTAAACATGACCACATATACTACAAAGTATATCACAAACAAGTTCATGGTGCTAAGAAAAATGTCACTTCAAACACAACTACATAATCATTACAGCCACATTTAAAGGATTAATTATTCTGTGCGGACGTCGAATGCCATCCGAAGATCAACCACAATGCACCACGTCACCTCTTGCTCGGTACTGTTCGGTACCGTGGCTCAATACTACTGACGTAGCACATTCTGATAATCTCCAGACGACATTTTGCATTCAGTCTCCGCACAGAATAATTTCTCCATTTAAAGACACTCCCGGACACCAAAATACTAATTATGCTGGACGTGGGAAATAAACATGTTCTAAGATAAAAGACAAGTCTGAGAATTTAAGTCAGTTTTCAACCCTGATGAGATAGAAAATAGAACAATAACTGGCAGAATACCTCAGCAATAGACCATACCCTGCTTAATATTGTCCTTGAGAGCAGGTAGAGGCCTCACAGCACTACTTCCAGGTGCCCGATCGCCGCGAGAACCGCTTGCAGCAGAAGCTCGGCCAGCCGGAGCACTTGCCATTGAGCCACTATCCGACGTCTCTGTCTCCATATAAAACCTTGCCCTAAAAGCAGCAAGATGGGCATAATATGCAGGGGGCACTGTAAAGAAAAAAGTTAAACATCAGATCTATAAACTTAGGCTGCATTTGAGACGGTATTCTTGTTGTTTCTTAAAGCAACTTTCAAGTCTAAAAATTAAATTTTTTTAACTAAAAAGCGGCTTTAAGAAGCAGCAAGAAAGCCGCCCCAAACAAAGCCTTAGATACCTCTTTCAATGAAATTATTTACATGTTTCTTAATTGAAAGTGAAACAGGAAGATTACCAATTGAAACTGATCTTGTGCACCTTGCATATCTGCAGGAGAGACAAGGTGGTAAAATTATAAAAACGTTTAAATAGAACATGCAAGGAAAGAATAAATATAATGGAGATTCATTACGTGTAGCATAAGATATTGGTAAGCATCTGCAGTGCATCAGCAGAGAATTTGTTTTCATCCCATAATACATGGTAATGTGCAGGCCGGCTAGTACCCTGCAAAAAACATGATATTGTAAGCCTTATGATAATTTAAGATTCTCTTTGGGACAATTTTTTTTTTATGTTTTATAAAACACTTTTTAGTATAAAAATTTTTTGAATTAGAAAATTTTATACTAAAAAGTTGTTTTAGAAAGCAGAAAAAATACCGTCCCAAATGAAATCTAAATATGAAATACTCAAAGCATGAGAGAAGCAAGCATACATACTTGAATTCCAGCATGACTGCACAAGTAGAAGTCAAACTCGGTGGGATGACAAATTTTTGAATCAACAACCGTGCCTACAGTCGCAATATTCAAGAAATTTTACTATAATTACACAAAAAAGACCCAAATTAAGGAATGCATGTTATATTAGAAAGAGGGATAAACCAGGAAGTATGTTGCCGCTTCTATCAACTGAACGTTGGTCGTTATGGTTGTTTGCAAACAATCGGGTGTGATGGCGCTTTTGAACAACCACAAAAGTAACAGGAGGTAGGTAATCAGACTCCAAAGAAACACAAGCCTATAACAATGTCAGTATAAAGCATAAGCCTGGAGAGATTGTCAATAAAAGAAAGTTTAAATGAAAGGAATTCAATAGATATTCCAACGGAAAAAAAGAACCAAAAAAAAAAAAAAGATGTATACCCTCCTTATCGCATCAAGTTCGTACAACAGAACCTGATGAAATTGTCCCTCACTCACACCATCCCTGCAATGGCAAAGACAATGGTTGGATGAAACACACAGCATCAGCAAGCATGTAGACATAAAGATCTGATTCACAGGACCTGTAGAAAATTATCCTCTCAGGCTTGAATCCTGTTGCCCTTTTAAATGAAAGAAGTAGTTCCCTGAAAATGAATGCCAATATACATTCGGTGAGACAAGGGACCCAAATGCAAGAGCGAAGTTACCAGAAGAGAAAGCACACCTGATCATGCCACCAGGAATACTACCACGTCTTGGATCCTGTTCAATTTTATACAAGTCCTCAATAAGTTCCTGGCGATTGGCCTGAGCAGAAACCAGCCATGCATATTTAGTTATCTCTGGCCAGTCTTGAGATGCCACAACCTGCCATATAATAGAAGACACAAAAACTGGTAATTAAAATTAGAAGTCAAGTCCCAACTCGC
Organism: Dendrobium nobile; assembly: GCA_022539455.1. Classification (NCBI taxonomy): domain Eukaryota; kingdom Viridiplantae; phylum Streptophyta; class Magnoliopsida; order Asparagales; family Orchidaceae; genus Dendrobium; species Dendrobium nobile. Next base: position 2,714,885 of record CM039735.1, on the reverse strand, counting down.
AGTTTCAAAAGCATAGCTAATCATGACAAATTATTAGGTGCGGACACCGGACGTCATCTAGAGACCAATAAAAATATGCCACGTCACACCAAAAGTGTACTGCGCTCGATAGCGAGCATGATACCGAGCGTCCGTACTGCTTGTTACCGCGCTTAGTACCAGACGGTCTCCCATCCGGTGTATGCACAGAATAATCTCTCGCTAATTATAAACCAACTTACAGCAGCAATTGATGGCCTAGAGTTTTCCCCAGGGTGAGGATGTGTCACATCAGCGCCAAATATGATTGTAGGCTTGTCACTGACCAAAGGTATCCGTCTAGATATAGCATCCACAAGCACAGTATTTCGGCCTCCAACCTACAAATCAAGATTGACTTTACTGGAGTTGCAATTAAAAGGCACGACATACAAAGCTCTAAAATATTAAATCTGCAGACCTTCACATTTATCTTCAAAGCAACATTGGCTAGATACTGTTTGTTCAACTTATAAACATGCTTAGCTAAACAACATTGTGAAACTAACCCAAGCTCAGTCTCACATATACGCTTCAAATTCCCTGGAAGAACAAAACAATCGTTTTAGAACCTCAAGCATGAAGAGTTAAAAGTTAACAACCTAATAACAACAAGATCCAGCAAAAGCATAAATCAAGATATATACAAAGGATTACACCAAAATCAAGAAGAGAGAGATTCACTTGCCATAAAGAGAATCATTGTTGTCTGGCAATATTGCAATAAGTAAATCAAGTTCCTTATTCATTATACTCATTGCTTCATGATGGCGTGCTGTCAATGCTCCTTCAACTCGATCAGGCCGTGCAAATATAGGAGGAAGAATAGGTTCCGAAGCAAATTCCTGCAGCAGTATAAATATACACAACTATTTTTCAGAGATCATTATAAGACCGAAAAGAAAGATATCTCCTACACGAACTAATAACGAATACATACCATCCCCGACGTACGGCACATCTCAGCTAGCTCCTCGCAGAATCTATGAATAACATTATTTTGTATATTTCGGTCAAAATTGATGCAAGTCCAGCTCCCAACCCTCCCACCATTTACCATTTTCTAGATACAAAAAAAGCATAAGCATCAAAGGAAAAAGATACATGCATAGCTGGAAAAAGCATTCCAAATTTAGTACTAAAGTATTTCATTACTTCAATAAGGTGTATACAAATCATAAACCGCTCGTTTCAGGCTAATTCATTAAATGCTGAGTCACATATAAACACAATATACAAAAGCTCGTTCTTCATACATTTCCATGCACACACACGTCCATACATATATGCATACATGCAAGATTGAAGTTCTGATTTCCTAGAATGAACAAGTCATCATATTCCTTAAAGAAGGTAATCGGGAGAAATATGCGATTCACAGTAAAACGAATGAAACAGGAACATGGTAAATCAAGCTTTAAGCTGAAAACTAGGAGTGTATATATTTTTCTATCTTCTTCTTCCTATCTCCACGCCTATATATCAGCTGCATAGAGCTGGAAAAGGCAAAACTAGTAAAACACTAAAATAACATAACGGTAAAGTATTCCTTAGCTTGCTTATGATGCACCGCATCAGGTCGCCCTCTCTGGCGAGGATTCTGCTGTCTCAGCAGAAATTGATGAAGGAGCTTCGTCAGCAGGGTAATATGAATGAAGATCAGCCACATTAAAGGTGGATTTGTACCAAACTCAAGGGGGAAATCAATGACATAGGCATTATCATTGATTTTTTGTAATATTGGGAAAGGACCCACTTTTCGGCGGCCCAATTTGGAAAAAGTGCCCGGAGCTAAACATTCTCGGCGAAGTCGAACCATGACTGGTTTGAAAATCCTCTCCAAGCAGTATAAATCGGCAGCTTCTTATATTTTGCATAAGAGGCTATGATTTTTTTGCGGACATCGTTTAACATGCGTAAATTGATCAATCATCTGAGTGGCATTGCGGTTGCTGCACTTTGGAAGGATTGCTACATCAATAGTGTAATTGGGAACCTTCGTGTATACTATGCTGAAAGGAGAAACACCAGGGGAATTGCTGGGCATATTGTTATATGTAAATTCTGCCTGGCTTAGTAGACTATCCCAAAGCTTTGGGTGTTCCTGCACAAGACATTTCAACATATTTCCCAAAGTCCTGGTAATCACCTTGGTTTGCCCGTCAAATTGAGGATGGTAGGCCGAGCTAAGATTGATATCAATTTTCAACCTCTTCCATAATTCTCGCCAAAAGTGACTAATAAATTTGAGATCTGTTGACCTTGTTTTTCCCCAGATCCTTGGGTCAAAGGGTTGACCTGGTCAAATTGACCAGGCCAAGCCCCAAGACCCTATCCCTTGTGTTTAGTGGGTCAGACTAAGTTTGTTGAGCCCTGACCTAGGTCCTGGGTCAACTTGGTTGACCTGGTCAACTTGGGTTGACCCAAATTGACCCAATTCCCTTTCTCTTGATTTCAAATCAAATCTACTCCTTTTCAGGCAGGATATAAGTCCGGATTGCATTAGTTATGACACAAGTATTAGTGTTGGGTAGAACATTAATCCCACCTTAAATCTAGGATTCGAGGTTACTACACCGGGTGTCTCGTAGTATGCCTAAATAGTAGGTAAGTTTATTTTCTTCAGGGACTATAAATCTTGCTTATCCGCGTCACATGGATGACGCCACTTCCATATTTTCCCTCTATATGTTGTGAGTGCATGATTCCTTTTCTATGATCTCTTGTTGGTACATTAGTCCCTCTAAATGCATATCTTAGTCGTGTATGTTGACTAAACCATTTTGGAACCCTCTCTTTTCCTTTGAGTAGGATTTCTTAGTCTCCCCTTTCATGTCAATCCCCTTTTTGGGAAGAATAATATTGAATCCTTAATCGAGAATATTTTCAAGCCCTAGGCTCAAAATGTAATTAACCACGGGGGCTTGCGCCCGTGGGAAACGAGACTCCACCATCAAATAAACCCCACTCGAACTGATGTATCGGGTGAAGGAAACCCGTTCGATCATATCGTATATATTACTACCCATCAAGGTGCGTTGACGAGAGCCGCTATCCTCAATGGTTAGTCGTATTTACGATCTAATATGCCCTTCCATTGGCACGTTTGCGAGGAGCACGGATGCCTGTGATCGTTTCTATCCTTCGGGGTGGTGCGGCCGTATACCCTCTGCACTCTGCAGCCATCAGTGTCCTTTGGAAGGTCCACAATATCACGGTCTGATGTTAAGCTAAGCGGAATACCATGTAAACACAATATCTCATTAAAAAATAAGCGAGCAATGTAAAGAGCATCAAATGTTTTTTTGCAGGCAACGAAATGTGCCATTTTAGAAAACTTGTCTACTACAACCATGATAAAATCTTTTCCTCGTTGTGTGCGTGGCAACCCCAAAACAAAATTAAGGCTGAGATCTTCCCATATTTTCTCAGGGATGGGTAAAGGTAAATATAAGCTGTGTTTTGTTTGCCACCTTTATATGATTGGCACACTGAACATCGTTCTACAAATCAGGTTACATCGCAACGTAAATGTGGCCAAAAGAATCATAATTGCAGCCGCACAATTGTTTTCTCACGACCCACATGAGCAGCGAGACCCCCACAATGAATCTCACGGATAAGCTATTGACGCCATGATGATTCGGGTATGCAAAGTGCGTGTTTTTTAAACAGGTAGCCATATCTAATGGAGTAACTCAATTCATGATTATTTTCTAGGCAGTCGACCGAGATTTGCTTAAAATCCTTATCTGAATCATACAACTCTTTTAAATATTGAAGCCCAGTGATTTCGATTGTTAATTGTACTAGTAACGTCAACTGTCAGCTCAACGCATCTGTGACCCGATTTTCAGAACCTGATTTATGCTTGAGAACAAAAGTGAATCTTTGTAGAAACAAGATCCAACGAGCGTGCATACGACTGCTTGTCTTTGGTATTGATGTACTGTAAAGCTTTATGATCACTATGGAACACGAAATCTTGGTGTAACAAGTAATGTTCCATTGCTTGAGGGCTCGAACGAAAGCATATAGCTCTTGCTCATACACGCTCTATTTCTGACGGGTTGGAGAGAGCTTTTCGCTAAAATACTCAATAGGTTTGCCTTGCTGCATTAGCTCGGCGCCAATACCAGTTGCTGGCGCATATGTTTTAATAGTGAAAGGCTTTTCAAAATCTGGAAGAGCAAGAACATGGGCAACGGATAAGGAAGCTTTTACAGCGTCGAAACTACTCTGGCACTCAGCTATTTGTCTGTCCATATGAACTGCTTTAATTTTAGGCAGTCAATTAATGGTGCAGCTAAGATACTGAACCCACGTATAAACCATCTGTAAAAGTTTGTCAGGCCATGGAAACTTCGTACATCAAAGAAAGAACAATTAGGCCACTCGGAGATTGCTCGAACCTTATGAGTATCAACCCGCACGCCATCAACAACCACAATGAAACCTAGGAAGTATACGGTGCTGGTTGCAAATCCATATTTGGGTAGGTTTAAGTACAATTAGTTTTGCCACAAAAATCTATTGTAGGTGATGCAAGTGTTCGATTAGAGAATGAATGAAAACCAATATATTATCAAAGTAAACCATGCAAATTTTATTAAGATATGGCTTCAATATTTCATTCATTAATCTCATTAAAATGGAAGGAGCATTGCACAGCTGTTAACCTCTGTACAAAGAAACAAAAATAAAAAAAAATCTGTACGTACCTCGGACTGAAATCCCGCGAATCCTGCACGAAATACCGCCGAGACAGCGCCGAATCGGTCACCTCCCGCAAATCCCTCGCAGAACATCGAACGATGCCCTTCGACGCCTTTAAAACAACGACCAAACGAAGCCTTCGGGATTGATTTCGCAAGCTCTCCCCCACTCGATCGCAAGCCTCTCCCGATCGAGCTCTCTACACACACGACTCTTCCTCCCTTCACTGCTCCGACCAACTCCCGAGCACCTCTGCCTGTGCCGAACTCCCGTCGGTAGAGAGAGAGAGAGAGAGAGAGAGAGAGAGAGATCCATACCTCTTCTCCTAGCCGAATCCCTGCCGCTCAACTTCGCCCCGTCCCGACTTTCCCTTCCTGTCGAACGGAAAGTTACGACATTTTGATTGGAAGTAAATACGGGAGCTCGCTAGTAGTGAAGGTAACTTCCCCCTTCACATGCTTCTTCGGCCAAAACCCTTAAAACAGAGAACTAAACTCTCTGTTAACAGAGAGTTTAATTCTCTGTTAAATATCTTATTTAGATTAATTATAATTAATTAAGTTTAATTATAGTTAATTATTTTAATTATGATTAATTATCTTTGATTATAGTTAATTAAAATTAATATGTAATTTGTTCTAATTAATTAAAATAAATTATTTTTTAATTATAATTAATTAAGTAACGATATTTAGTTATAATTAATTATAACTAATTATCTTTCATTTTAATTAATTATTATTAATTGTAATTAATTTTAATTAATCAAAATTAATTATTTTAATTATATTAACTATTAATTATGATAAATAGTTATAATTAATTACTTAATTATAATTAATTATCATCATCTTTTAATTAATTATTAATTATAATTAAATAAGATAAAAAAATTCCCCCCCACTCTCCTTCCTCGACATTCGTGTCGGACCGGCAAACCACCTAAGCACGCCTTTAGTGGCCGTGGTAGGAGGGAACCCGGTGCGACACCTACGACGAGGTAGGCGAGTGACCCCTCGATCCACGTGTCAGCCACTACAACCCCGCGGAGGTATGAACTTTTTCTAAACCCTAAACCTTGCTTCAATATTCGTGGCAAACCGGAGAATCGCCCCATGCACGCCTTTATTGGCCGTGGTGGGATGGGACCCCGGTGCGGCACGTACGGCGAAGCGGGGTAACTTATAAGTACCCCCGGGCGGGGGGAAAGCAATTGTTATCTTTCAAAAATGTCTTTTTAAAACCCCATGCACGCCTTTATTGGCCGTGGTGGGAGAAAACAAAAAAATACAACTGCCGCGGTGTCTCACCAACACCAACCGTGCACGTCTTTATTGACGTGGCGGGTAGGCGGTCTCTTGGCTTTTCCCCTTAACGGGGGAGACGCCGGGAGGCTGCCAAAATTTTGTCTGAAAAAGACAAGGACTTGAAGCAAAATTGGACTTGTGGACTTGATTCAATCTACTTAATTGAACTCAAAATCTAAATGAATCATAACTTAAGCTTAATGAACATGAACTTGGTTTGAACCAAGTGAGGACTTAGACTTGCACATTGAATTCTCATTTGAACTCAAGCAAAGACTTGAGTTGGACCGCAGGGGACTATGGTTGAACTTGGACTCGAGCTGAACATTGACATTAAATTCAAACTTGTACTTGGACTTGAATAAGACTTGGACTGCAGGGGACACTTGAACTTGATGAAGTCAGATCCAAACTTGAACAATTACTTATAACTTTTAAACAATCAACTAAGATTATACTGCAAGGAATTGAACTCAAGATGACAAGAAGATTTGAACAAAAATATCAAAGACTCAACATGTATTCAGATGATTTCTCACTAGATGAATTATAGAGAATTTGATTTGAAGGATAAGTAATGTTCCAATAGAGTTATCATTCCAATTGGAATGTAGATGCTAATTAAAGAAGGCGATCCATCTGAATCCTATCCAAGCAAGCAAAAGACTCATATGCAAACTCATTACAAGTGTGTTGAAATCTATGTGAGCAATAGTGATCAGACTATATCAATTAAAGATGAGGGATTAATGAACTTGATCTCAAGTTTATCGCAAAGAACTTGCAAGTGTAATTTGACTACAAGTAACAAGAAGAGCACAAAGAATATGGTTTTACACCAGAATCATAATATTGGGAAGAGATCATTGGGTCATAATGGCTCATTTACAACATTAGAAACAATGCACCATCAAGCAATGATCAATAGAGCTGGCAAAAAGTATGGCAATTTATGTATATGCTACAATATAAGACCCTGGACATAAAGAACTTTGATATGGAACTTTTGAATGATAAATTCTAATACGCAAATTGGGATAAAGATGTTGATAAGTGATGATATTAGACTTATCATACATATTGAATCATCAAAGTAAGAAGTTTGCAAATGAAGTTCGTTCATAAGCAATAAAAGAAGACTAAGGAATTTGGTTCAATTGTAAACTCATGATGTAAGCTTTTGAACCATACTAATTGATTCATAAGATCAGAGCTAGTTCACCCCTAATCTACTTGTAGTGAATGTATTGATTCACTAGAAAGGCTCTTGATGAATATGATGATTCATGGTTTGCTTGTAACCAATGCCGAAGTATTCATCTACGATCATGCATTAGGGATGTAACATGTCAGTGAGCAACATCTGAATGGCTATAATAAATAGAAATATTTATTATACTCAATGATTCAATCATCATTTGATTTGCAAGCAACCATCAACAAGGATTAAAGACACATGATCTACCCACAAGCAAAGATCAATTAGAGAATGTAACAAAGTTCCAACTCAAACTAAATGTCGATTCCAAGTACAACTCGCTTGATGGTTGAGATTTAAGAACTATCAGGCGACATAACGACAAGAAGTGACAGTTCAGTGTCAAGCAAATGCAACGAACTCTTACAACAGCTCCTACAAAGTTAATTGCAATGTACTCATAAGGACAAAGAATGGTTGCTTAATGTGTATGTCCCCCGAATACACCATTGCAACTTCCAAATGCCAGCAATATTGCCTGTAGATTGAGAAGGCAGCATTGCTACTTGATAGTAGAAGATCAATCCTTGCAAGCAAGTATAATCACCAAGATGGTGCTGGTGCAGATGACTTTCCTACGGGCATCTTTAAAAGACAGTATCAAATATGACCCGTCTCTACAAAATACAATCAGCAGACCACCTGAGATTGGTGAAAGGTGGTCATGATGCAAAAACAATGGATCTTCTACAAAATACTTCCAGGAGGTCGTCATAGAAGACATGTATCCCCTGCAAATAAAGAGGCCAATGGATGAATGAAGGTCATTCATTAAAATCCCAAATAGCAGTAAAATGTTGGTTCACTCACAAGCATCTACGAACAAAGGCAGGAGATTAGTTAGTGCACTATGACCCGCCTACAAAAATCAACGAATAGTGCACGACAGTCTACCTGTACGAAGCAGCGAACAATTCTATTCAGAAGCTGCTACGCAACGCCACCGGATCTGCAACATTCGTACAAGCAGACAGAAGGCGTCTATTCCAAGAATACCCCTGCACGTGCACTATAAATTGTATACACATAGGTACACTAAAAAGGGGTAAATGCAATTACAACCCGCATGGGCCCCGGCGAGCGTGTTATTGGTACACACGTGACGTCTAGGGATGCTACGCGGGTTGACAAGTGAATTCTAGTTCGAACCCGATCCTTCTATACGGTTCAATAGAAGTCGACAGGGTTCAAACCAATAAACAAATGTACGGTTGTGGCGACCGTTATATTTATCTTAATACATTCATATTAGGCCTTCAAGGCCTATAACAATGAGAATTTACTATCAAAGGGCATAAAGCCTACGAAACCTGATCCTCTGTCGACAGCCCGACAGAGTTGACAAGGTTCAATCCATAAAGTGAAAATGACCCCAAACACCCCGATGATGGCCGTGTTGAATGCAGATCTCAACCGGAGGGGTTCTCAAATATTTTCAAATATCTCCCAAATATCCAAAAGTCCATTCCAAACACTTTCAAGCTCCACCCAAATACCCACGAAAATCCAAAAATCTCAAAATCCCAAAAACCCAAAAATATTTAAATTTGAAATCATCCATCCGTACTTAAAGCAAAATACATCCGCCCTCCGCAACAGTTTGTCGGGGTGGACAAATCAAAAACTACTTCAGCTCACAAAAGAGCCAAATGCCTAGTCGAAAATATCACTAGGATTCATTCTCAAACAATCTTTTGCCAGTAAGGACGTGGTACGTGTCCTCTAACCGGCAGTTTCGCCACCAAATGGCACTGCAGGTAAACGGTTATGACCCGGGGCCCTCTGAACCGAGTGGTTTTGCCGCCAAATGGCACCACAGATACCGGTTATGGCCAGAGCCAATACGCTCCTTAATGGCGTTAAATCCTTGAGATATGAATCAATAGGATATGATCGATAGGGCACAAAGCCCTCTGTAAGCTAAGGTGGATTCAAATTTGTCCCCTTAGACAAACATTCAACCCCGGTCTACAAGGACCCCTTGGACGAAGCAACCCATGGCTGCCGACAAGGATCCTTCTGTCAGGTTGGGTCGACTACCTCCTCTGACTAAGTAGACCAGGGACCATGATGGCCCGGGATGACGGAACCATGGGATCTTGATCGGGCCCATCATCGATTCCCCCACCATCCGCTTTAAGTGCTAGATGGTGAAATTTCAAGTTTTAAATATCAATCTCTCAACCCTTCAAATTCCAAATATCCAAACCCAATTTTCAAATCTAATTCCTACCAATACCCAAACCTATGCTGCTACTATATGCCAGATACCACGTATTCTATACGTATCTGATTGACGACTAGCCTTAATCGAAAGTTCTCTCTCGTGATCGGGAGGGGTAATTAACTATAGGGGCTTGCGCCTATAGGAAACCAGAACTCAGATCATAAAGTCCTCACAAAATGAGGGCGAAATCTCTGGGTAGTGTCTTATCTACAAACCCATCTGCCTTCCAAAATTTACCTCGGAACTTAATTCGTTAAAACTCCCTCGCCGAAAAAGAAAAGCGAGCGGAGGCTGGGGCCGAATTTTCGGAGCCCACAGATTTCTGGCGACTCCGCTGGGGAATGGTTTCTCTTTCCATCTTTGACTAGTCGTTTAATTTGTATAGTAGTAGTAAAAAATAATGATGATATTGAACTCTATATGGTGAACATCAGGATGTGACATTTGGTCTTTATGTCCAAAGATCCATCATTGAAAGGTCCCGATAGAGCTAAAAACTACTATTTTTTTATGATGGTAGAGCAAAGAAAGAATAAAGCTCTATACGGTGAACATCAGGATGTGACATTTGGTTCTTATGTCCAAAGATCTATCACTGAAAGGTCCCAATAGAGCTAAAATCTACCATCTTTTATGACGGTAGTGCAAAGAAAGAATAAATATGTATGCGGTGAACATCAGGATGTGACATTTGGTTCTTATGTCCAAAGATCCATCACTGAAAGGTCCCGATAGAGCTAAAAGCTACCATCTTTTATGATGGTAGAGTAAAGAAAGAATAAATATATGTACGGTGAGCATCGGGTGTGACACTTGAATACATATCCAAGAATCCACTGCCAAAAGGTCCCGACATAAGAGAAAATAAATATAGAGATCAACATCTCTAGGAAAAAATATATAAAAGAATGGTGTGACATCTAGTATGTACCCTTAGAGATCCATCATTAAAGAAATTCATCAAAAGTGGGTCCCAAATATGACCCCTACATACAATATTCTCGATGGTCGGCACCTTGAAGAATCCTTCAAGAAATCTCATTTTTTTTTTAATTATATCTTCTCAGACTGAAGAAGATCGTACGACCATCATCAGTGCCCTTCTACCAGAAGATCAAGTGGAAGAAATAAAAATACTTCTCTGTGAATTCAGGGACTGCTTTGCCTGGACATATGCTGAGATGCCCGGCTTATCCCCTGATCTGGCAGTTCACAAATTGACCATCAAATCTAACGCAGCATCCGTCAAAGCTCCAAGAAGAATGAGATTGGAGATTGAAGAACAGGTGATTGCTGAAACAAAGAAATTAATAGAGGCAGGCTTCATCCGAGAAGAAAAATGTGCCGATTGGATTGCCAATATCGTCCCAGTGAAGAAGAAGAACGGACAGATTCGTGTCTGCATTGACTTTAGGGACCTCAATAAAGCGTGCCCAAAAGATGACTTTCCACTCTCTGTATCCGAACTCCTGGTGGACAATACATCCAACTACGACATGTTCTCCTTTATGGATGGATCGTCAGGATACAATCAAATCAAGATGGCACCCGAAGATGAAAAGCATACATCATTTAGGACGCCCATTGGAATTTTCTGCTACACAGTCATGCCCTTTGGCTTGAAGAACGCTGGTGCCACCTACCAGCGGGCAATGACTCATATATTTGATGATTTGATACATCAGAAGGTCGAGTGCTATGTAGATGACCTTGTTGTCAAAAGTCTTGGCCGAAAAGATCACTTAAAAGATCTCAGGATTGTATTTGAGAGAATCAAAAAATTCGATCTGAAGATGAATCCTCTCAAGTGTGCATTCGGGGTCTCCTCCGGTAAATTCCTGTGTTACGTTGTTCGTCATCGAGGCATAGAGATCGACCCCAACAAAATTAAGGCAATCACGGAGATGCCACCACCAAGAAACCTTCGACAGCTTCGCTCGCTGCAAGGACAACTGGCTTTTATTCGGAGATTCATATCAAATCTATCGGGTAGATGCCAGCCATTTTCAAAATTAATGAAGAAAGATGTCCATTTCAAATGGGACGAAGAATGCCAGGAAGCATTTGACAGCATCAAAAGATATCTGTTGAATCCGCCCATTCTAGCAGCGCCAATTCCGGGGAAGTCTCTTATACTGTATACGGCTGCACTAGAAGAGTCCCTCGGAGCACTATTGGCCCAGAATAATGAAGAAGGAAAAGAAAATGCACTCTACTATATCAGTCGGAGATTGATTGGAGCAGAAAGCCGTTATTCTCCTATTGAAAAGCATTGCCTGGCGCTGATTTTTGCAGTTCAGAAACTCCGCCACTATATGTTATCCCACAAAATCACACTGATATCAAAGATCGATCCGCTGAAGTTCTTGATGACAAGACCAGCGTTGACAGGTCGTCTAGCCCGGTGGGCAGTATTGTTATTGCAGTTTGAAATCATATACATGCCACAAAAGGCAGTGAAAGGTCAAGCATTGGTAGATTTTCTTGCTGCACATCCGATCCCAGCAGATTCCCCATTAAATGATGATTTGCCCGATGAGCAAATAATGCAGGTCGAGGAGGATGAAAAGCTACCGTTCTGGGAGATGCACTTTGACGGTGCATCATCGATTAGACCTGTCCGACCTCCAAATATTGCAAGAGCCCGAGCCGGCATCGGTCTCATTTTCGTAGCACCCGAGGGAGGCATAATGAGGTTCTCATTCAGTTTGACTGAACCTCGAACAAACAACGAAGCCGAGTACGAAGCTCTATTAGCGGGACTGGAGATTGCGATTGATGTCAGAATTCAACATCTCCAAATCTTTGGTGATTCTCAGCTCGTGATAAATCAAGTCCTCGGTATTTATAAGGTTGGCAAAGTCGAATTAGCCCACTATCACCGACGGGCCCTCGAGCTTCTGAAGCAAGTACCAAATGTCAAAATGGCTCGAGTTCCTCGAGGACAGAATGCTAAAGCAGATTGTCTGGCCAAATTAGCCAAAGAAATGACGAACATCAACGAGGAGAGTCCTATATTCATCGGGGTTTACACTCGTAGGGTCTTGGAGCCCGCTCTATTACAATTCCCGAGAGCAGAGGGAATTTCAGATTCAAATCAGCAGGATGAAACTCCAGTTGACCCTCAACCTCTCCATCAGATTGTTATGGAGAATTTTCCAGAAGAATATCACGTGGCCAAGAAACATAAAGCTAGTCAAGCTTCAGAATCGTGGTGGCATTGTTTAGATATTGAAGTCGAAAATGATTGGAGACAGCCATTCATTGACTATTTCAAAGAAAACAAACTCCCGACAGAAAAGTCTATGGCCGCACAAATTCGAAAAAGGGCGTTGCGATACGCATTTGTCAACGACACGTTGTACAGACGAGCATTTGATCAAATGTGGCTAAGATGCCTAGGGACCAAGGAAGCTGATAAAGTGGTGACAGAAGTCCACGAAGGGCTTTGTGGAGCACATCAGTCAGGTCCCAAGATGGCCGCTAAAATTAAAAGAATGGGTTACTATTGGCCGACCATGGTTAGAGATTGTATTGACCACGCTAAGAGGTGCCACGAGTATCAAATCCACGGTGATGTTATACATCAACCGCCAAATCCACTGCACCCAACAATAGCATCCTGGCCATTCGAGTGTTGGGGTACTGATATTATTGGGCCAATAGATCCGCCGTCATCAGCAGGACACCGCTTTATACTTGCAGCAACAGACTACTTTTCCAAGTGGGCGGAAGCGGCTCCATTCAGAGAGGTCACATCGGAGCATGTGATCAATTTCTTTACCCACAATGTCGTCTACAGATTTGGTGTGCCACGCCGCATAATCTCAGACAACGGTACAGCTTTCAAAAGCACAAAAATCTACAAGTTCGTTGATCGGCATAAAATCGATTGGCGATATTCGTCCATATACAATCCAAGGGCCAATGGTTTGGCGGAAGCCTTCAACAAGACGCTGGTAAAATTGTTGAAGAAAAAGTCTCACCAAAAATAAAAGAGAGTGGCATACAAAAATGGCAGAAGCGTTGTGGGCGTATCGTACAACCTACAAGACGCCAACCAAAGCCACTCCTTACTCTCTAGTATTCGGTGCGGAAGCTGTACTACCATTAGAGATTGAGCTACCGTCACTCCGGGTAGCAATCCAGAATGACCTCACTCAAGAGCAAAATGCCCGCCTCAGAATGGAAGAGCTCGACGCACTTGATGAACTCAGGTTACAAGCTCAACAAAATCTAGAAATCTACCGAGGAAGAATGGCAAAGTCTTTTGATCGAATGGTGCGTCCTCGATCATTTCAAGAAGGGGAATTGGTCCTGGTGCTGAGAAGACCAATCATCCCACACCGGAAAATCGGTGGCAAATTCGTATCAAATTGGGAAGGCCCTTTCGTCATTGAGAAGGTGTACCAAGGAGGAGCATATCAGTTGATCGATCTGAACGGTCAGAGACCTATGCCACCTATCAACGGCCGATATCTAAAGAAATATCATGCATGAAAATTTCATTACTAGTGTACTTTGTAATTGTCAAAGTTTTATATGCATATCTATCAGTGCATATTTACATTTATATTTTGAAATTCTCTTGTATAGCAAGAACGCATTTCAAAATCCCCCCATCAGACTGGGGGCATTTTAAATATTTATTTGGGTCGACATCGCGCTGCGTGCCGAAATCCCCAAATAAATATTTAAAATCTCAAAGATATAAAAGCCTATCCAAAATGTCCCTGCGAGACAGGGGGCATTTTAAATATTCATTTGGGTCGACATCGTGCTATACGTCGAGATCCCCAAATGAATATTTAAAATCTTATATTCCAAATCTATTCAATTCTAGAATGTCCCTGTGAGACAGGGGGCATTTTAAATATTTATTCGGGTCGACATCGCGCCGCATGCCGAGATCCCCGAATAAATATTTAAAATTATCAATTCGAATGTTATTTTGTGCCAAAGAATGCAAAGATTTCTTCTTCAAAGTGTATGCAGGTGATCTTTCAAAAGATAGAGACAACGTCTTCTCCAATAAACCAAGACTCAAAAGTCAAGAAAAAGACTTTTGTGACTACACACGCCTACAAATTGAGCCAGAAAAGCTTGAAGTCTTTCGACAGCCTGAAGCTTAAGGTTCGAATGGGTGTAAAAGGTCGGATCCAACAAGCCCAAATATGGCCGGATCGCTGGCAGCTCTGTCTACTCAACAAGCCATAAGAAAGGCCGTAGTAGCGGAACCCCCACTTCGTCAACCCGTCAGTAGGGACTGTAGGAAGAACGAAGGCCAATTTGACTCGACCAATTCGAGTGATCGTAGTCTGCAAAGTTCTCCAAAATGACTGGAGAATCAAGGTTCCAGTGGGAAGCTGAGTCTCAAGCAACTACCAAATGTTCGTAGGCTCTAAAATCCAAAACCACGAAGGATGACCCCAAATTCGTCAACTTCAGTGAAATCAGCATTGGGAAACGCAATTCCCACAGCTCAAGTCTGAAGCCTGAATGGGTGTAAGAGGTCGGATCCAACAAGCCCAAATATGGCCGGATCGCTGGCAGCTCCATCTACTCAACAAGCCATAAGAAAGGCCGCAGTAGAGGAACCCCCATCTCAGCAACCAGAGGACAAAGAGCTATTAAATTCTAGCTCTCCCAATCTGACAAACTCAAGTGATTCAGATTAAAGTCTTCTCAAGTGGTTAAGGATCAAGATACTACCTACGTTCGGTACTATCAACTGAATCCAGAACCTGTAAATCCTTCAACAAATCCGTAAAGCACAAAGCGAGGATCGAAGGAATTTTTCTTCAACAAGTCCGTCAAAGCACAAAGCAAAGGACCGAAGAAAATTATCCCAAAGTTCACAAAAGCCAAAGGCTGAACTAAGAGGATTCCGTCATCAACAAGTCCGCTATGCACAAAGCTCTGGACCGATGACTTTTCGCCATTGACCTAATACAAATCTAAGGATTTAGGTCACCGGCATCTACTCCTTCAACAAGCCCGCCAAAGCTAGAAGCATAGGGTCGAAGGTACAAAAATCACCTGAAAAATCAATAAAGACAAATCAGAAAATTCTCCATCATTGTCTGCATCACAAAGCACAAAACAAAGGAAATCAGTATCTCAATCATCTATGGATACATCTAAAAGAGTCAAAGAGAAAGGGAGATTAGTGTGACATCCAAGTGAATTTTTGGAGATCCACTAAAAGAAAATCATAGTGTGACATCCAAGCAAATTTTTGGAGATCCACTAAATGAAAGCCTTAGTGAGACATCTAGAACAAATATCTAGAGATCCACAAGGCCAAACAGCTTACAACAAACGTGATTCGCTCTAGACGCGTACCACATTTGTTGGGGGGCATTTGTTAACCTCTGTACAAAGAAACAAAAATAAAAAAAAATCTGTACGTACCTCGGACTGAAATCCCGCGAATCCTGCACGAAATACCGCCGAGACAGCGCCGAATCGGTCACCTCCCGCAAATCCCTCGCAGAACATCGAACGATGCCCTTCGACGCCTTTAAAACAACGACCAAACGAAGCCTTCGGGATTGATTTCGCAAGCTCTCCCCCACTCGATCGCAAGCCTCTCCCGATCGAGCTCTCTACACACACGACTCTTCCTCCCTTCACTGCTCCGACCAACTCCCGAGCACCTCTGCCTGTGCCGAACTCCCGTCGGTAGAGAGAGAGAGAGAGAGAGAGAGAGAGAGAGAGAGAGAGATCCATACCTCTTCTCCTAGCCGAATCCCTGCCGCTCAACTTCGCCCCGTCCCGACTTTCCCTTCCTGTCGAACGGAAAGTTACGACATTTTGATTGGAAGTAAATACGGGAGCTCGCTAGTAGTGAAGGTAACTTCCCCCTTCACATGCTTCTTCGGCCAAAACCCTTAAAACAGAGAACTAAACTCTCTGTTAACAGAGAGTTTAATTCTCTGTTAAATATCTTATTTAGATTAATTATAATTAATTAAGTTTAATTATAGTTAATTATTTTAATTATGATTAATTATCTTTGATTATAGTTAATTAAAATTAATATGTAATTTGTTCTAATTAATTAAAATAAATTATTTTTTAATTATAATTAATTAAGTAACGATATTTAGTTATAATTAATTATAACTAATTATCTTTCATTTTAATTAATTATTATTAATTGTAATTAATTTTAATTAATCAAAATTAATTATTTTAATTATATTAACTATTAATTATGATAAATAGTTATAATTAATTACTTAATTATAATTAATTATCATCATCTTTTAATTAATTATTAATTATAATTAAATAAGATAAAAAAATTCCCCCCCACTCTCCTTCCTCGACATTCGTGTCGGACCGGCAAACCACCTAAGCACGCCTTTAGTGGCCGTGGTAGGAGGGAACCCGGTGCGACACCTACGACGAGGTAGGCGAGTGACCCCTCGATCCACGTGTCAGCCACTACAACCCCGCGGAGGTATGAACTTTTTCTAAACCCTAAACCTTGCTTCAATATTCGTGGCAAACCGGAGAATCGCCCCATGCACGCCTTTATTGGCCGTGGTGGGATGGGACCCCGGTGCGGCACGTACGGCGAAGCGGGGTAACTTATAAGTACCCCCGGGCGGGGGGAAAGCAATTGTTATCTTTCAAAAATGTCTTTTTAAAACCCCATGCACGCCTTTATTGGCCGTGGTGGGAGAAAACAAAAAAATACAACTGCCGCGGTGTCTCACCAACACCAACCGTGCACGTCTTTATTGACGTGGCGGGTAGGCGGTCTCTTGGCTTTTCCCCTTAACGGGGGAGACGCCGGGAGGCTGCCAAAATTTTGTCTGAAAAAGACAAGGACTTGAAGCAAAATTGGACTTGTGGACTTGATTCAATCTACTTAATTGAACTCAAAATCTAAATGAATCATAACTTAAGCTTAATGAACATGAACTTGGTTTGAACCAAGTGAGGACTTAGACTTGCACATTGAATTCTCATTTGAACTCAAGCAAAGACTTGAGTTGGACCGCAGGGGACTATGGTTGAACTTGGACTCGAGCTGAACATTGACATTAAATTCAAACTTGTACTTAGACTTGAATAAGACTTGGACTGCAGGGGACACTTGAACTTGATGAAGTCAGATCCAAACTTGAACAATTACTTATAACTTTTAAACAATCAACTAAGATTATACTGCAAGGAATTGAACTCAAGATGACAAGAAGATTTGAACAAAAATATCAAAGACTCAACATGTATTCAGATGATTTCTCACTAGATGAATTATAGAGAATTTGATTTGAAGGATAAGTAATGTTCCAATAGAGTTATCATTCCAATTGGAATGTAGATGCTAATTAAAGAAGGCGATCCATCTGAATCCTATCCAAGCAAGCAAAAGACTCATATGCAAACTCATTACAAGTGTGTTGAAATCTATGTGAGCAATAGTGATCAGACTATATCAATTAAAGATGAGGGATTAATGAACTTGATCTCAAGTTTATCGCAAAGAACTTGCAAGTGTAATTTGACTACAAGTAACAAGAAGAGCACAAAGAATATGGTTTTACACCAGAATCATAATATTGGGAAGAGATCATTGGGTCATAATGGCTCATTTACAACATTAGAAACAATGCACCATCAAGCAATGATCAATAGAGCTGGCAAAAAGTATGGCAATTTATGTATATGCTACAATATAAGACCCTGGACATAAAGAACTTTGATATGGAACTTTTGAATGATAAATTCTAATACGCAAATTGGGATAAAGATGTTGATAAGTGATGATATTAGACTTATCATACATATTGAATCATCAAAGTAAGAAGTTTGCAAATGAAGTTCGTTCATAAGCAATAAAAGAAGACTAAGGAATTTGGTTCAATTGTAAACTCATGATGTAAGCTTTTGAACCATACTAATTGATTCATAAGATCAGAGCTAGTTCACCCCTAATCTACTTGTAGTGAATGTATTGATTCACTAGAAAGGCTCTTGATGAATATGATGATTCATGGTTTGCTTGTAACCAATGCCGAAGTATTCATCTACGATCATGCATTAGGGATGTAACATGTCAGTGAGCAACATCTGAATGGCTATAATAAATAGAAATATTTATTATACTCAATGATTCAATCATCATTTGATTTGCAAGCAACCATCAACAAGGATTAAAGACACATGATCTACCCACAAGCAAAGATCAATTAGAGAATGTAACAAAGTTCCAACTCAAACTAAATGTCGATTCCAAGTACAACTCGCTTGATGGTTGAGATTTAAGAACTATCAGGCGACATAACGACAAGAAGTGACAGTTCAGTGTCAAGCAAATGCAACGAACTCTTACAACAGCTCCTACAAAGTTAATTGCAATGTACTCATAAGGACAAAGAATGGTTGCTTAATGTGTATGTCCCCCGAATACACCATTGCAACTTCCAAATGCCAGCAATATTGCCTGTAGATTGAGAAGGCAGCATTGCTACTTGATAGTAGAAGATCAATCCTTGCAAGCAAGTATAATCACCAAGATGGTGCTGGTGCAGATGACTTTCCTACGGGCATCTTTAAAAGACAGTATCAAATATGACCCGTCTCTACAAAATACAATCAGCAGACCACCTGAGATTGGTGAAAGGTGGTCATGATGCAAAAACAATGGATCTTCTACAAAATACTTCCAGGAGGTCGTCATAGAAGACATGTATCCCCTGCAAATAAAGAGGCCAATGGATGAATGAAGGTCATTCATTAAAATCCCAAATAGCAGTAAAATGTTGGTTCACTCACAAGCATCTACGAACAAAGGCAGGAGATTAGTTAGTGCACTATGACCCGCCTACAAAAATCAACGAATAGTGCACGACAGTCTACCTGTACGAAGCAGCGAACAATTCTATTCAGAAGCTGCTACGCAACGCCACCGGATCTGCAACATTCGTACAAGCAGACAGAAGGCGTCTATTCCAAGAATACCCCTGCACGTGCACTATAAATTGTATACACATAGGTACACTAAAAAGGGGTAAATGCAATTACAACCCGCATGGGCCCCGGCGAGCGTGTTATTGGTACACACGTGACGTCTAGGGATGCTACGCGGGTTGACAAGTGAATTCTAGTTCGAACCCGATCCTTCTATACGGTTCAATAGAAGTCGACAGGGTTCAAACCAATAAACAAATGTACGGTTGTGGCGACCGTTATATTTATCTTAATACATTCATATTAGGCCTTCAAGGCCTATAACAATGAGAATTTACTATCAAAGGGCATAAAGCCTACGAAACCTGATCCTCTGTCGACAGCCCGACAGAGTTGACAAGGGTCAATCCATAAAGTGAAAATGACCCCAAACACCCCGATGATGGCCGTGTTGAATGCAGATCTCAACCGGAGGGGTTCTCAAATATTTTCAAATATCTCCCAAATATCCAAAAGTCCATTCCAAACACTTTCAAGCTCCACCCAAATACCCACGAAAATCCAAAAATCTCAAAATCCCAAAAACCCAAAAATATTTAAATTTGAAATCATCCATCCGTACTTAAAGCAAAATACATCCGCCCTCCGCAACAGTTTGTCGGGGTGGACAAATCAAAAACTACTTCAGCTCACAAAAGAGCCAAATGCCTAGTCGAAAATATCACTAGGATTCATTCTCAAACAATCTTTTGCCAGTAAGGACGTGGTACGTGTCCTCTAACCGGCAGTTTCGCCACCAAATGGCACTGCAGGTAAACGGTTATGACCCGGGGCCCTCTGAACCGAGTGGTTTTGCCGCCAAATGGCACCACAGATACCGGTTATGGCCAGAGCCAATACGCTCCTTAATGGCGTTAAATCCTTGAGATATGAATCAATAGGATATGATCGATAGGGCACAAAGCCCTCTGTAAGCTAAGGTGGATTCAAATTTGTCCCCTTAGACAAACATTCAACCCCGGTCTACAAGGACCCCTTGGACGAAGCAACCCATGGCTGCCGACAAGGATCCTTCTGTCAGGTTGGGTCGACTACCTCCTCTGACTAAGTAGACCAGGGACCATGATGGCCCGGGATGACGGAACCATGGGATCTTGATCGGGCCCATCATCGATTCCCCCACCATCCGCTTTAAGTGCTAGATGGTGAAATTTCAAGTTTTAAATATCAATCTCTCAACCCTTCAAATTCCAAATATCCAAACCCAATTTTCAAATCTAATTCCTACCAATACCCAAACCTATGCTGCTACTATATGCCAGATACCACGTATTCTATACGTATCTGATTGACGACTAGCCTTAATCGAAAGTTCTCTCTCGTGATCGGGAGGGGTAATTAACTATAGGGGCTTGCGCCTATAGGAAACCAGAACTCAGATCATAAAGTCCTCACAAAATGAGGGCGAAATCTCTGGGTAGTGTCTTATCTACAAACCCATCTGCCTTCCAAAATTTACCTCGGAACTTAATTCGTTAAAACTCCCTCGCCGAAAAAGAAAAGCGAGCGGAGGCTGGGGCCGAATTTTCGGAGCCCACAGATTTCTGGCGACTCCGCTGGGGAATGGTTTCTCTTTCCATCTTTGACTAGTCGTTTAATTTGTATAGTAGTAGTAAAAAATAATGATGATATTGAACTCTATATGGTGAACATCAGGATGTGACATTTGGTCTTTATGTCCAAAGATCCATCATTGAAAGGTCCCGATAGAGCTAAAAACTACTATTTTTTTATGATGGTAGAGCAAAGAAAGAATAAAGCTCTATACGGTGAACATCAGGATGTGACATTTGGTTCTTATGTCCAAAGATCTATCACTGAAAGGTCCCAATAGAGCTAAAATCTACCATCTTTTATGACGGTAGTGCAAAGAAAGAATAAATATGTATGCGGTGAACATCAGGATGTGACATTTGGTTCTTATGTCCAAAGATCCATCACTGAAAGGTCCCGATAGAGCTAAAAGCTACCATCTTTTATGATGGTAGAGTAAAGAAAGAATAAATATATGTACGGTGAGCATCGGGTGTGACACTTGAATACATATCCAAGAATCCACTGCCAAAAGGTCCCGACATAAGAGAAAATAAATATAGAGATCAACATCTCTAGGAAAAAATATATAAAAGAATGGTGTGACATCTAGTATGTACCCTTAGAGATCCATCATTAAAGAAATTCATCAAAAGTGGGTCCCAAATATGACCCCTACATACAATATTCTCGATGGTCGGCACCTTGAAGAATCCTTCAAGAAATCTCATTTTTTTTTTAATTATATCTTCTCAGACTGAAGAAGATCGTACGACCATCATCAGTGCCCTTCTACCAGAAGATCAAGTGGAAGAAATAAAAATACTTCTCTGTGAATTCAGGGACTGCTTTGCCTGGACATATGCTGAGATGCCCGGCTTATCCCCTGATCTGGCAGTTCACAAATTGACCATCAAATCTAACGCAGCATCCGTCAAAGCTCCAAGAAGAATGAGATTGGAGATTGAAGAACAGGTGATTGCTGAAACAAAGAAATTAATAGAGGCAGGCTTCATCCGAGAAGAAAAATGTGCCGATTGGATTGCCAATATCGTCCCAGTGAAGAAGAAGAACGGACAGATTCGTGTCTGCATTGACTTTAGGGACCTCAATAAAGCGTGCCCAAAAGATGACTTTCCACTCTCTGTATCCGAACTCCTGGTGGACAATACATCCAACTACGACATGTTCTCCTTTATGGATGGATCGTCAGGATACAATCAAATCAAGATGGCACCCGAAGATGAAAAGCATACATCATTTAGGACGCCCATTGGAATTTTCTGCTACACAGTCATGCCCTTTGGCTTGAAGAACGCTGGTGCCACCTACCAGCGGGCAATGACTCATATATTTGATGATTTGATACATCAGAAGGTCGAGTGCTATGTAGATGACCTTGTTGTCAAAAGTCTTGGCCGAAAAGATCACTTAAAAGATCTCAGGATTGTATTTGAGAGAATCAAAAAATTCGATCTGAAGATGAATCCTCTCAAGTGTGCATTCGGGGTCTCCTCCGGTAAATTCCTGTGTTACGTTGTTCGTCATCGAGGCATAGAGATCGACCCCAACAAAATTAAGGCAATCACGGAGATGCCACCACCAAGAAACCTTCGACAGCTTCGCTCGCTGCAAGGACAACTGGCTTTTATTCGGAGATTCATATCAAATCTATCGGGTAGATGCCAGCCATTTTCAAAATTAATGAAGAAAGATGTCCATTTCAAATGGGACGAAGAATGCCAGGAAGCATTTGACAGCATCAAAAGATATCTGTTGAATCCGCCCATTCTAGCAGCGCCAATTCCGGGGAAGTCTCTTATACTGTATACGGCTGCACTAGAAGAGTCCCTCGGAGCACTATTGGCCCAGAATAATGAAGAAGGAAAAGAAAATGCACTCTACTATATCAGTCGGAGATTGATTGGAGCAGAAAGCCGTTATTCTCCTATTGAAAAGCATTGCCTGGCGCTGATTTTTGCAGTTCAGAAACTCCGCCACTATATGTTATCCCACAAAATCACACTGATATCAAAGATCGATCCGCTGAAGTTCTTGATGACAAGACCAGCGTTGACAGGTCGTCTAGCCCGGTGGGCAGTATTGTTATTGCAGTTTGAAATCATATACATGCCACAAAAGGCAGTGAAAGGTCAAGCATTGGTAGATTTTCTTGCTGCACATCCGATCCCAGCAGATTCCCCATTAAATGATGATTTGCCCGATGAGCAAATAATGCAGGTCGAGGAGGATGAAAAGCTACCGTTCTGGGAGATGCACTTTGACGGTGCATCATCGATTAGACCTGTCCGACCTCCAAATATTGCAAGAGCCCGAGCCGGCATCGGTCTCATTTTCGTAGCACCCGAGGGAGGCATAATGAGGTTCTCATTCAGTTTGACTGAACCTCGAACAAACAACGAAGCCGAGTACGAAGCTCTATTAGCGGGACTGGAGATTGCGATTGATGTCAGAATTCAACATCTCCAAATCTTTGGTGATTCTCAGCTCGTGATAAATCAAGTCCTCGGTATTTATAAGGTTGGCAAAGTCGAATTAGCCCACTATCACCGACGGGCCCTCGAGCTTCTGAAGCAAGTACCAAATGTCAAAATGGCTCGAGTTCCTCGAGGACAGAATGCTAAAGCAGATTGTCTGGCCAAATTAGCCAAAGAAATGACGAACATCAACGAGGAGAGTCCTATATTCATCGGGGTTTACACTCGTAGGGTCTTGGAGCCCGCTCTATTACAATTCCCGAGAGCAGAGGGAATTTCAGATTCAAATCAGCAGGATGAAACTCCAGTTGACCCTCAACCTCTCCATCAGATTGTTATGGAGAATTTTCCAGAAGAATATCACGTGGCCAAGAAACATAAAGCTAGTCAAGCTTCAGAATCGTGGTGGCATTGTTTAGATATTGAAGTCGAAAATGATTGGAGACAGCCATTCATTGACTATTTCAAAGAAAACAAACTCCCGACAGAAAAGTCTATGGCCGCACAAATTCGAAAAAGGGCGTTGCGATACGCATTTGTCAACGACACGTTGTACAGACGAGCATTTGATCAAATGTGGCTAAGATGCCTAGGGACCAAGGAAGCTGATAAAGTGGTGACAGAAGTCCACGAAGGGCTTTGTGGAGCACATCAGTCAGGTCCCAAGATGGCCGCTAAAATTAAAAGAATGGGTTACTATTGGCCGACCATGGTTAGAGATTGTATTGACCACGCTAAGAGGTGCCACGAGTATCAAATCCACGGTGATGTTATACATCAACCGCCAAATCCACTGCACCCAACAATAGCATCCTGGCCATTCGAGTGTTGGGGTACTGATATTATTGGGCCAATAGATCCGCCGTCATCAGCAGGACACCGCTTTATACTTGCAGCAACAGACTACTTTTCCAAGTGGGCGGAAGCGGCTCCATTCAGAGAGGTCACATCGGAGCATGTGATCAATTTCTTTACCCACAATGTCGTCTACAGATTTGGTGTGCCACGCCGCATAATCTCAGACAACGGTACAGCTTTCAAAAGCACAAAAATCTACAAGTTCGTTGATCGGCATAAAATCGATTGGCGATATTCGTCCATATACAATCCAAGGGCCAATGGTTTGGCGGAAGCCTTCAACAAGACGCTGGTAAAATTGTTGAAGAAAAAGTCTCACCAAAAATAAAAGAGAGTGGCATACAAAAATGGCAGAAGCGTTGTGGGCGTATCGTACAACCTACAAGACGCCAACCAAAGCCACTCCTTACTCTCTAGTATTCGGTGCGGAAGCTGTACTACCATTAGAGATTGAGCTACCGTCACTCCGGGTAGCAATCCAGAATGACCTCACTCAAGAGCAAAATGCCCGCCTCAGAATGGAAGAGCTCGACGCACTTGATGAACTCAGGTTACAAGCTCAACAAAATCTAGAAATCTACCGAGGAAGAATGGCAAAGTCTTTTGATCGAATGGTGCGTCCTCGATCATTTCAAGAAGGGGAATTGGTCCTGGTGCTGAGAAGACCAATCATCCCACACCGGAAAATCGGTGGCAAATTCGTATCAAATTGGGAAGGCCCTTTCGTCATTGAGAAGGTGTACCAAGGAGGAGCATATCAGTTGATCGATCTGAACGGTCAGAGACCTATGCCACCTATCAACGGCCGATATCTAAAGAAATATCATGCATGAAAATTTCATTACTAGTGTACTTTGTAATTGTCAAAGTTTTATATGCATATCTATCAGTGCATATTTACATTTATATTTTGAAATTCTCTTGTATAGCAAGAACGCATTTCAAAATCCCCCCATCAGACTGGGGGCATTTTAAATATTTATTTGGGTCGACATCGCGCTGCGTGCCGAAATCCCCAAATAAATATTTAAAATCTCAAAGATATAAAAGCCTATCCAAAATGTCCCTGCGAGACAGGGGGCATTTTAAATATTCATTTGGGTCGACATCGTGCTATACGTCGAGATCCCCAAATGAATATTTAAAATCTTATATTCCAAATCTATTCAATTCTAGAATGTCCCTGTGAGACAGGGGGCATTTTAAATATTTATTCGGGTCGACATCGCGCCGCATGCCGAGATCCCCGAATAAATATTTAAAATTATCAATTCGAATGTTATTTTGTGCCAAAGAATGCAAAGATTTCTTCTTCAAAGTGTATGCAGGTGATCTTTCAAAAGATAGAGACAACGTCTTCTCCAATAAACCAAGACTCAAAAGTCAAGAAAAAGACTTTTGTGACTACACACGCCTACAAATTGAGCCAGAAAAGCTTGAAGTCTTTCGACAGCCTGAAGCTTAAGGTTCGAATGGGTGTAAAAGGTCGGATCCAACAAGCCCAAATATGGCCGGATCGCTGGCAGCTCTGTCTACTCAACAAGCCATAAGAAAGGCCGTAGTAGCGGAACCCCCACTTCGTCAACCCGTCAGTAGGGACTGTAGGAAGAACGAAGGCCAATTTGACTCGACCAATTCGAGTGATCGTAGTCTGCAAAGTTCTCCAAAATGACTGGAGAATCAAGGTTCCAGTGGGAAGCTGAGTCTCAAGCAACTACCAAATGTTCGTAGGCTCTAAAATCCAAAACCACGAAGGATGACCCCAAATTCGTCAACTTCAGTGAAATCAGCATTGGGAAACGCAATTCCCACAGCTCAAGTCTGAAGCCTGAATGGGTGTAAGAGGTCGGATCCAACAAGCCCAAATATGGCCGGATCGCTGGCAGCTCCATCTACTCAACAAGCCATAAGAAAGGCCGCAGTAGAGGAACCCCCATCTCAGCAACCAGAGGACAAAGAGCTATTAAATTCTAGCTCTCCCAATCTGACAAACTCAAGTGATTCAGATTAAAGTCTTCTCAAGTGGTTAAGGATCAAGATACTACCTACGTTCGGTACTATCAACTGAATCCAGAACCTGTAAATCCTTCAACAAATCCGTAAAGCACAAAGCGAGGATCGAAGGAATTTTTCTTCAACAAGTCCGTCAAAGCACAAAGCAAAGGACCGAAGAAAATTATCCCAAAGTTCACAAAAGCCAAAGGCTGAACTAAGAGGATTCCGTCATCAACAAGTCCGCTATGCACAAAGCTCTGGACCGATGACTTTTCGCCATTGACCTAATACAAATCTAAGGATTTAGGTCACCGGCATCTACTCCTTCAACAAGCCCGCCAAAGCTAGAAGCATAGGGTCGAAGGTACAAAAATCACCTGAAAAATCAATAAAGACAAATCAGAAAATTCTCCATCATTGTCTGCATCACAAAGCACAAAACAAAGGAAATCAGTATCTCAATCATCTATGGATACATCTAAAAGAGTCAAAGAGAAAGGGAGATTAGTGTGACATCCAAGTGAATTTTTGGAGATCCACTAAAAGAAAATCATAGTGTGACATCCAAGCAAATTTTTGGAGATCCACTAAATGAAAGCCTTAGTGAGACATCTAGAACAAATATCTAGAGATCCACAAGGCCAAACAGCTTACAACAAACGTGATTCGCTCTAGACGCGTACCACATTTGTTGGGGGGCATTTGTTAACCTCTGTACAAAGAAACAAAAATAAAAAAAAATCTGTACGTACCTCGGACTGAAATCCCGCGAATCCTGCACGAAATACCGCCGAGACAGCGCCGAATCGGTCACCTCCCGCAAATCCCTCGCAGAACATCGAACGATGCCCTTCGACGCCTTTAAAACAACGACCAAACGAAGCCTTCGGGATTGATTTCGCAAGCTCTCCCCCACTCGATCGCAAGCCTCTCCCGATCGAGCTCTCTACACACACGACTCTTCCTCCCTTCACTGCTCCGACCAACTCCCGAGCACCTCTGCCTGTGCCGAACTCCCGTCGGTAGAGAGAGAGAGAGAGAGAGAGAGAGAGAGAGAGAGAGAGATCCATACCTCTTCTCCTAGCCGAATCCCTGCCGCTCAACTTCGCCCCGTCCCGACTTTCCCTTCCTGTCGAACGGAAAGTTACGACATTTTGATTGGAAGTAAATACGGGAGCTCGCTAGTAGTGAAGGTAACTTCCCCCTTCACATGCTTCTTCGGCCAAAACCCTTAAAACAGAGAACTAAACTCTCTGTTAACAGAGAGTTTAATTCTCTGTTAAATATCTTATTTAGATTAATTATAATTAATTAAGTTTAATTATAGTTAATTATTTTAATTATGATTAATTATCTTTGATTATAGTTAATTAAAATTAATATGTAATTTGTTCTAATTAATTAAAATAAATTATTTTTTAATTATAATTAATTAAGTAACGATATTTAGTTATAATTAATTATAACTAATTATCTTTCATTTTAATTAATTATTATTAATTGTAATTAATTTTAATTAATCAAAATTAATTATTTTAATTATATTAACTATTAATTATGATAAATAGTTATAATTAATTACTTAATTATAATTAATTATCATCATCTTTTAATTAATTATTAATTATAATTAAATAAGATAAAAAAATTCCCCCCCACTCTCCTTCCTCGACATTCGTGTCGGACCGGCAAACCACCTAAGCACGCCTTTAGTGGCCGTGGTAGGAGGGAACCCGGTGCGACACCTACGACGAGGTAGGCGAGTGACCCCTCGATCCACGTGTCAGCCACTACAACCCCGCGGAGGTATGAACTTTTTCTAAACCCTAAACCTTGCTTCAATATTCGTGGCAAACCGGAGAATCGCCCCATGCACGCCTTTATTGGCCGTGGTGGGATGGGACCCCGGTGCGGCACGTACGGCGAAGCGGGGTAACTTATAAGTACCCCCGGCGGGGGGAAAGCAATTGTTATCTTTCAAAAATGTCTTTTTAAAACCCCATGCACGCCTTTATTGGCCGTGGTGGGAGAAAACAAAAAAATACAACTGCCGCGGTGTCTCACCAACACCAACCGTGCACGTCTTTATTGACGTGGCGGGTAGGCGGTCTCTTGGCTTTTCCCCTTAACGGGGGAGACGCCGGGAGGCTGCCAAAATTTTGTCTGAAAAAGACAAGGACTTGAAGCAAAATTGGACTTGTGGACTTGATTCAATCTACTTAATTGAACTCAAAATCTAAATGAATCATAACTTAAGCTTAATGAACATGAACTTGGTTTGAACCAAGTGAGGACTTAGACTTGCACATTGAATTCTCATTTGAACTCAAGCAAAGACTTGAGTTGGACCGCAGGGGACTATGGTTGAACTTGGACTCGAGCTGAACATTGACATTAAATTCAAACTTGTACTTAGACTTGAATAAGACTTGGACTGCAGGGGACACTTGAACTTGATGAAGTCAGATCCAAACTTGAACAATTACTTATAACTTTTAAACAATCAACTAAGATTATACTGCAAGGAATTGAACTCAAGATGACAAGAAGATTTGAACAAAAATATCAAAGACTCAACATGTATTCAGATGATTTCTCACTAGATGAATTATAGAGAATTTGATTTGAAGGATAAGTAATGTTCCAATAGAGTTATCATTCCAATTGGAATGTAGATGCTAATTAAAGAAGGCGATCCATCTGAATCCTATCCAAGCAAGCAAAAGACTCATATGCAAACTCATTACAAGTGTGTTGAAATCTATGTGAGCAATAGTGATCAGACTATATCAATTAAAGATGAGGGATTAATGAACTTGATCTCAAGTTTATCGCAAAGAACTTGCAAGTGTAATTTGACTACAAGTAACAAGAAGAGCACAAAGAATATGGTTTTACACCAGAATCATAATATTGGGAAGAGATCATTGGGTCATAATGGCTCATTTACAACATTAGAAACAATGCACCATCAAGCAATGATCAATAGAGCTGGCAAAAAGTATGGCAATTTATGTATATGCTACAATATAAGACCCTGGACATAAAGAACTTTGATATGGAACTTTTGAATGATAAATTCTAATACGCAAATTGGGATAAAGATGTTGATAAGTGATGATATTAGACTTATCATACATATTGAATCATCAAAGTAAGAAGTTTGCAAATGAAGTTCGTTCATAAGCAATAAAAGAAGACTAAGGAATTTGGTTCAATTGTAAACTCATGATGTAAGCTTTTGAACCATACTAATTGATTCATAAGATCAGAGCTAGTTCACCCCTAATCTACTTGTAGTGAATGTATTGATTCACTAGAAAGGCTCTTGATGAATATGATGATTCATGGTTTGCTTGTAACCAATGCCGAAGTATTCATCTACGATCATGCATTAGGGATGTAACATGTCAGTGAGCAACATCTGAATGGCTATAATAAATAGAAATATTTATTATACTCAATGATTCAATCATCATTTGATTTGCAAGCAACCATCAACAAGGATTAAAGACACATGATCTACCCACAAGCAAAGATCAATTAGAGAATGTAACAAAGTTCCAACTCAAACTAAATGTCGATTCCAAGTACAACTCGCTTGATGGTTGAGATTTAAGAACTATCAGGCGACATAACGACAAGAAGTGACAGTTCAGTGTCAAGCAAATGCAACGAACTCTTACAACAGCTCCTACAAAGTTAATTGCAATGTACTCATAAGGACAAAGAATGGTTGCTTAATGTGTATGTCCCCCGAATACACCATTGCAACTTCCAAATGCCAGCAATATTGCCTGTAGATTGAGAAGGCAGCATTGCTACTTGATAGTAGAAGATCAATCCTTGCAAGCAAGTATAATCACCAAGATGGTGCTGGTGCAGATGACTTTCCTACGGGCATCTTTAAAAGACAGTATCAAATATGACCCGTCTCTACAAAATACAATCAGCAGACCACCTGAGATTGGTGAAAGGTGGTCATGATGCAAAAACAATGGATCTTCTACAAAATACTTCCAGGAGGTCGTCATAGAAGACATGTATCCCCTGCAAATAAAGAGGCCAATGGATGAATGAAGGTCATTCATTAAAATCCCAAATAGCAGTAAAATGTTGGTTCACTCACAAGCATCTACGAACAAAGGCAGGAGATTAGTTAGTGCACTATGACCCGCCTACAAAAATCAACGAATAGTGCACGACAGTCTACCTGTACGAAGCAGCGAACAATTCTATTCAGAAGCTGCTACGCAACGCCACCGGATCTGCAACATTCGTACAAGCAGACAGAAGGCGTCTATTCCAAGAATACCCCTGCACGTGCACTATAAATTGTATACACATAGGTACACTAAAAAGGGGTAAATGCAATTACAACCCGCATGGGCCCCGGCGAGCGTGTTATTGGTACACACGTGACGTCTAGGGATGCTACGCGGGTTGACAAGTGAATTCTAGTTCGAACCCGATCCTTCTATACGGTTCAATAGAAGTCGACAGGGTTCAAACCAATAAACAAATGTACGGTTGTGGCGACCGTTATATTTATCTTAATACATTCATATTAGGCCTTCAAGGCCTATAACAATGAGAATTTACTATCAAAGGGCATAAAGCCTACGAAACCTGATCCTCTGTCGACAGCCCGACAGAGTTGACAAGGTTCAATCCATAAAGTGAAAATGACCCCAAACACCCCGATGATGGCCGTGTTGAATGCAGATCTCAACCGGAGGGGTTCTCAAATATTTTCAAATATCTCCCAAATATCCAAAAGTCCATTCCAAACACTTTCAAGCTCCACCCAAATACCCACGAAAATCCAAAAATCTCAAAATCCCAAAAACCCAAAAATATTTAAATTTGAAATCATCCATCCGTACTTAAAGCAAAATACATCCGCCCTCCGCAACAGTTTGTCGGGGTGGACAAATCAAAAACTACTTCAGCTCACAAAAGAGCCAAATGCCTAGTCGAAAATATCACTAGGATTCATTCTCAAACAATCTTTTGCCAGTAAGGACGTGGTACGTGTCCTCTAACCGGCAGTTTCGCCACCAAATGGCACTGCAGGTAAACGGTTATGACCCGGGGCCCTCTGAACCGAGTGGTTTTGCCGCCAAATGGCACCACAGATACCGGTTATGGCCAGAGCCAATACGCTCCTTAATGGCGTTAAATCCTTGAGATATGAATCAATAGGATATGATCGATAGGGCACAAAGCCCTCTGTAAGCTAAGGTGGATTCAAATTTGTCCCCTTAGACAAACATTCAACCCCGGTCTACAAGGACCCCTTGGACGAAGCAACCCATGGCTGCCGACAAGGATCCTTCTGTCAGGTTGGGTCGACTACCTCCTCTGACTAAGTAGACCAGGGACCATGATGGCCCGGGATGACGGAACCATGGGATCTTGATCGGGCCCATCATCGATTCCCCCACCATCCGCTTTAAGTGCTAGATGGTGAAATTTCAAGTTTTAAATATCAATCTCTCAACCCTTCAAATTCCAAATATCCAAACCCAATTTTCAAATCTAATTCCTACCAATACCCAAACCTATGCTGCTACTATATGCCAGATACCACGTATTCTATACGTATCTGATTGACGACTAGCCTTAATCGAAAGTTCTCTCTCGTGATCGGGAGGGGTAACTAACTATAGGGGCTTGCGCCTATAGGAAACCAGAACTCAGATCATAAAGTCCTCACAAAATGAGGGCGAAATCTCTGGGTAGTGTCTTATCTACAAACCCATCTGCCTTCCAAAATTTACCTCGGAACTTAATTCGTTAAAACTCCCTCGCCGAAAAAGAAAAGCGAGCGGAGGCCGGGGCCGAATTTTCGGAGCCCACAACAGCCCAAAGAGCATAACCTTCCACTTGTATGACCTTGTCGAGTTTTGAAAGTAGTCTTCCATTCATCACCAGAATGGATACGGATTTGGTGGTAGCCATTGCGTAAATCTAATTTAGAGAAGACAACCAAAATAAATAGCCTTTCAAGCAATTCATCAATTCGTGGGATAGGAAATTTGAATCTAACTGTGATCTTATTGATAGATCTACTGTCCATACACATTTGCCACTATCCATCCTTCTTCGGCACTAAAAGTGCAGGGACTGCACAAGGACTTAAACTAGATTGAATTAATTTCTTCTCTAGTAATTCATCTACAAGCTGTTGTAGTGTCACATGATCTTTAGGACTCAATCGATAGTGCGGTAAATTGGGAAGGGCAGCTTCAGGAAGTAAATAAATATGGTGTTGTAATGCTCAGAGAGGTGGCAATGAAGCAGGCAAGGAATCTGGGCCGATATCAAGGAATTGCTGTAATAGGTTCTGCACTTCAATGAGTTTGTGGTTACTAGTGTGAAGGGGGCACTGTCCTTTAATTACTAAAGCCATTAGCACTGAATGCTCCTTACTCGAGTGAAGAAGGACTAAGCCAGAGACCATGTGCATTACAGATTGCTTATGCTTTGATGTTCCCAATTGATCCGTCAGGTGTGGGAGGGGTCGGAATCGTCTACCCTTCCAATTGAATGAATAAGAATTTGATCGTCCATCATTGATCACCGACATCAAATTGCCTCGGTCTTATGAGTATGACATGGCACACATCCATATCAATATTGTCATGTAACACGTCACAGACATAATGATGGGGACATCAATTGGAAAGTCTACCGTCGACGTGGCCGTAGATCAACGACCACGATTTATCCGATGTACTTTTGATTTTATTATTGTTTCCTTAGTGATGTATTTTTATTTCAGCATTTTCCCTTTTTACCCTTGCTTGAGGGATTGAGTCATGTAACCCCTTGAGGGTATTTGAGTCCTTTTGTTTTATGTCATTGTAAGAGGCTATTTAAAGCCTTCATCTTATTCTTTTGAGGTTAATGAATGATAATCAAAGAAATTTCCAGCAATTGTATTCTTGATGCTTAGGTGAGAGCTTGAGAAGAAATTTGAGAGTTTGGTTGAGCCTAGGAGAGGCCACCCATCGTACCCAAAAGTCACCACCGGTGGCTCTTGGTTTTTCCTCCTTTCTTCTTCCCTTCTCCTCCACTTCCACCGCCAGCCATCCCCACCACCAACACCACCCCATAACCCCTCCTACCAAAGCTCACTTCAACCTAACCACCAACCCAATCCCTTTTCTCCTTTAGCTCTTCCACCCGCCCCACCCAAGCCATGCCCACCGCCGGCCACCTTGTTTGTCTCCATGGATGAGGAGTCAATGCCACTTTAATGCTTGCCTAAAGAGTTCAAATAATTTGGGAAATTATTTTCATCATTTGAAATTCAAATTTTGAATTTCAAATACTTTCCTAAATTAGAAAGCTATTTTAGGAAAGTATTGAATCTCCTTCATGACATAATTCAAATTTAATTTGGGTGGAATTTTTCTTCTCCTAAATTAAAGAGACCAAATAGGAAGGAGATTTAAATTTCTCCACAAAAACCCTCTCCCCCTCTCTCCATGCCGCCGGCCCCTTGCAGGGGCCCCACTCCTTGAATGCTCCATTAAGGCTCTTAATTGCATATAATTTGAAACCCAAATTCAAGTTATTTTCCCTCCAATTCCACTCAAAATCTGAAAATAATTTCAGATTTAGAGATTGGAATATTTCTCCTTTCTCTCAACCCAATTCTATTCCAAACCCTAACCCTTTTCCCCCTACAAGCCGCCGGCCTTCCCTTCCCTCCTCCATCTCCCTCCCTCCTTTCTCTATTGGGCTCTCTCTCTCTTTTTGCTTATGATGAACGGCCAATCCGGAGCTTGAATCCGTCCTTGCGTAAGATGATTAAACTTTCGTGGATCTTCTCAACTTGCCGTCCTTCGACTTGAATCCAAACATTGATGGGTTCATAGAGAAGTCCGCCAACTACATACTAGTTGTTTTGACAATGGCTATGGAGAAAAAACTATCGGAAGGTACATGGTGAATCAAGACGCTTCTCCGAGAAGGTGATCTTCTTCATTGACTCGTGTACTTTCACATTCTACTTACTTCGTAGAGAGATTGTTCAAGTAAGAGATTGTGTTTAATTATTGTCATCCATTAGTAAGCGTAGGTTTGTTACTTCTTTTCTTTTGGATCTCATTGTTAGACCAAGGTTATGTTAGAAATTACTTCGCATGCAACGCTTTGATTTTCTTAAATGTTTTGATTTCGCTTAGTTTATTGCGTAGCTTAGCCTAAACGAAAGTGACCACTTATTAGTTTTATTTTGTTGTTTTAATCGCTAATAATGAAAATCCAAAATTGCTCTTTAATTATTTTGTGCAAGTTTCTGTTTTGCATATAGTCCTGCATCACATAATGTTTCCCGATTGAAAATGTAACCTGACACATCTCAGACATCAGAATATTCATCCCCTTTTTCACCCAACTGATTTTGTAAGGGTGAGGACTTTTAGTCGTTTGGAGTTGTAAAGCTTGCACCACTACGTGCAATCACATTTTCGATACAACTGATAACAATCAATAAATCACAAACCTTTCCATTGATAGTGCATCTAGTTTTAAACACAGTATTTCGCCGAGAGTTTGGTTGTTGGTGAGGGGCAGTAGCATCCTTCCCATGATGCAAATCAGTGGATCTCCAATATCAGGTGTAATGTCCTCGAGCTCAGGTTCTTGTTCTTCCACCTCATCCTGTGTGCCTTCCACTTCAGTGGTAGCCAGTTGCAGTTGTTGTCTGTTTGGACATTCATTAGATTTGTGTCCGGATTGAAAAAGAAATCCTTACCGAAAGCACTTAATGGTGGTGGGCCTTGCATAGGGGTCCCTCGCATAGGAGCTTTCAACTTCTGCTACGTTCTTGAGTTGACATATGCACTAACAATCACATTGGGCTGAGGCAATTGGGATGGAGTGTGTGGAATTTGTGGAGGTACGGGAGCTTTGCCAGGGTTATTGGTAGGTTTGGAGACTTCAATGTTATGATCAATATATGATTGCCAGTTTGCCTGCTATTTGTAACCTCTGGCTAACTGAATTTCGGCTTTGAATGTGAAATTAACAGCCTGCGATAAAGACCAAATTGAATTGAGCTCTAGGTTTACATCACCATGCTATCCATACCCAAACCAGCAATCCCTCCTCTCTCTTTCTCTCAAATCGATTTGAATTTATCCTCTTAGACAAACATCTATTATGGGTTTATAAGATACCTTTGGATATCGCAACCCGTGGAGATCAATAAGGATCATATCAGGTCGACTATCTCTTATGACTAAGTAGACTATGGACTATGACAACTTGGGATGATGTAACTATGAGATCTTGATTTGGTTTATCATCATTTCACCCACCATCTGCTTTAAATTCATGTTTGTCAATATATAATCCAAAATCAATTTATTGCTACCATATACCAAGCACTTGGCGTTTATCTTACTACAAGCCTTAATTGAAAGTTTCCTCCTATCACTAGAAGAGGTAATAAACCATAAAGCTTGCGACTATAAAAAACTTAAATAAGATCATAAAATCCTTGAAAAATAATGACAAAATCTCCAAAATAATCATTGTAACCTCTTATAATGCATAACATAATAACCAAAAGTTAAACTAAGATGTATATCATGCATTCTGCTAGTAGTTTCACATAAGCACCTTATCCCTCATATTCCACTGGCCAACCCGTGGCAAACAATTCTCCTCCTGGCCAGTTTCGTGGTATTTCAGCTGCAACAGTGACGGCAGAAAGTTTTAAAGACCGATAAAGAAACAAGTCAAAGAATTTTATAAAGAGAAAATTGAGCAAATTTACATACCGTAGGGGGAGGCAGAATGCGTGCTTCAACTAAAGCAAGATTTTTACTGATTTTAATTCCAAACTCCTTGGCATATGCATCCTCATCATATGCATTGAGATTAACAGTCTGCAGAAGTAACGTATGGTTTCCATTAAAAATAAATAAATAAAACGTTTTGTGCAAAACCAACAGTTGTAGTAAAGCCAAAAGAAAAGGGGAGTACTTTAGTAAAACTAATTTTATGAAAAGAAAGTATTAAACCTGGATAATATCACGCTCTCGATCAATTGGACGCTGGCAAGCAACCTTTAGAAGAGCACTTATTTGTCTTACATTCAACCTATTCGAATATCTTTGTCCTTCTACAATCTTGCAAACCTGAGAAAATAAGCAAAATTAAGTTTCCAAAACTATAATGTCTGGAGAGGAGCTGTTAGCAATTGGTGGTTTTCAGGGACTCCAAATTGGAGTTCCCTCTCAAAATATTCAGATAAATAGAGCCCGCTTATAATTTAGATTCTTGGAGGTCATGCATGATAGAGCCCTCCCAAAAACTTTCTAGTAACTACCACATTTAAAGAGCAAAACTTTTGAAATGGCCCTCTTCTCCCAAATATTTTAGGAGATCATATCTACCACTTCTTTTGTGAGGTCCATTCGTTACAGAACCGTTCTTAGGAATCCCTAATAGATTCTATCCAACAATAGGCTTCCTTTTTGGCATGCAAGCTATGGGAAAATACTAACAGTAGCAACGAAAATAGAGAAAAAAAAACATAGATAACTGAAACTATATATATATATATATCACTACAAGAAATTCATGAATTTCTAGCGGTCTGAACCGGCGGTTATTTAATTAATCGCCGCCGGAATTAGCGGCGGTCAAATAACCGTCGGTTAGTCTGCCGGTATTATTTCTTACCGACGGTTTAGCCGCCGGTAATTCCTTCGGTTCTGGCCGCCGGTGATTTACCGGCGGTCGTTAGTGTTTAACCGACGATGCCCCGGCGGTTTGGCCGCCGGTATTACCGGCGATTTTGACAGCCAGTATGCCGCCGGTAAATAACTGGCCGCTGGTTAATAAAACCGCTGGAAACTGTTTCCTACGCAGCCGTCGATTTATTACAAAACCGCTGGAAAGCTTATAATAATCGCCAATTATATCTGAATTTCCTGTAGTGTGTGTGTGTGTGTGTATATATATATATATATATCCGCTAATACTAAAATTATCAGCACAATATAAAAGTTTGTAATATTCCGTGTAAAATGAAAAAAAAAAAAGGAATAAAGTTGAAAACAAGAGTAGTGGAGCAAAACAAATATGTAGTAGTGGCAGTAGAGTGTTCCTCTCCCTTATAATGCTCCGCCTCAACTCGCCCCGGCTTCATAATAGCTCACATAAGGTGAGATGATCTTTGTGGCAGCATTATCAGGGAGATAGTAAGTATAAATCTCATAAACATTGAAAGAAAGCCGTGCATGAATACAAGGAGATAGATCGACGATATAAGCATAGATCGACGACATAAGCAATATCATTGATAAGTTTGACGATCGAAATTGAACCAAACTTTCATGGGCTCAATTTAGAATAAATTCCCGAGGGAAAACATTCCTTGAGAATCCAGACAATAGCAAGGTCTCTCGGATGAAAGAATTCTCATCATTTATGTGAGTCACCAATTTGCTCATAGTGTTTGTTGGATGCAACTAATTTGGTCTGAACTTCATCGAGCATTGTATGGTACTGCTCGATCATCTCCTCAGCAACCTTGCTTTTGCATTTGGGAAGGATTGTAATATCAATTAAGTGATTGAGCATCTCCATGTAGACAAT
This sequence comes from Dendrobium nobile, assembly GCA_022539455.1. NCBI lineage: Eukaryota > Viridiplantae > Streptophyta > Magnoliopsida > Asparagales > Orchidaceae > Dendrobium > Dendrobium nobile. Next base: position 2,676,863 of record CM039735.1, on the reverse strand, counting down.
ATGAACGAACATCTTCCTATTGATTGGTCGAGCATCGAGTTATATACAAATTATGCTTGTCCGAGGGTTTCATCCCACTGTTTTGGATAACCTTGAATAAGGCATCGAAGCACATTGCCGAGAGTATGATTTACAACTTCGATTCAGCCAACAAACCCTCGTAGGATTAACTTAATTTAAGTTCAGTTTGCAACCATTAATTTCCACAATTAGCTCCCAAAATAATTAATAAGTTTGACATTGTGGCCTAAAGTGAGGCTGCAATGCAAGCCATGGAGGCGAACTATATCATGAAAGAATAGGTGCATAATGTTGAGTGCATCTAAAGTCCTTTTGTAGCCAATGAGAGTTGGCCGACCACAACCATAATGGAATCAACTCCTCGTTTTCTCCGTGGAAGTCCCAAAACAAAGTCTAGGCTCAAGTCTTGCCATATCAACTCAGGAACACATAATGGAGTATAATGTGAATGGCATCACCTTTCACTAAAAAAACTTGATTAATTTTGAATGAAGTCTTCCATTTATCACTAAGTCTAATGCGAATTTAGTGATATCCACTATTAAATTTAGTTTTGAGAAAATAGATGAACCGGCCACAATTTATCCAACAAATATTCATCTAATGGAACCAAAAAGCGGCATTTGATTGTGATTTTGTTAATGGATTTGTTAACAATGCATATGCGCCATCTTCCATCCTTTTTGTGTATGAGTAAAGCGGGGCCAGCACATGGACTTAGGCTAGGTTGAATGAGCATTTTATTTAAAAATTCATCCACCAAATCTTGCAATATATTGTCTTCATTTAGGATCATTTGATAATGTGGAAGATTGGGAAAGGAAGCACTTGACATAAAATTGATTTGATGTTGTAAAACAGGAGCAGTAGAATCTGTGATAATAGTTTAATAATGCCAATGTCTTCAAATTGCTTGAGAAGGTCCTCGACTGGTTTCGATAGCTATGGAACAATAAATTCTACGTTGTACTCCATTATTATGAAGGCAAGCAATGAAGAAGAATCTCACCAAGATGTATTAGTGCAAGACCCGAACCTATAAACATTGTGGGTTTGCCCTTTGTCTGTTTAACAACCATTTCGTGTGAATTTTGAAAGTAACCATAGTATCTTTCCATTCCAATCAAATGAGTAGATGCTCAACCGACAATCATAAAGAACTCCAATGTTATATCGCCATGATCATCCCAAAATGATATGACAAACTTACATGTTAAGGACATCACAAAAAAATTAATAGTGTTTTCCAACAAAAAAAAGTAATTTCGAATATTTCTGATACTAGAATTTCCATACCTTTTATACCCAATTGATTATATATGGATAAGGATTTTGTGTTGTTAAGCTTGGACGAGTTACCTTGATACGATATTTTTTGTATAGCCATTATAAATCAGTAAATTACATACTTTTTGATTAATTGTGCAACAAATTCAAAATATGGCATCTCTGATGCGGACATCGGCACGAAGTCTGGCACATCTATCACAGGAGGCGTCGTAAATCGACGACTCTAATTTACATTGTCATTTATGATTTATTTTATGATTTTAGCTATTATTTTATGTTATTTCATGTTCTACCCCTAGGTTAGTTTATTTGAGTGTTATGACCCAAGGGGCATTTTGTAATTTTTAATTTTCTCATGTTGTGGACTATATATAGGGCCTTAAGCTATTGTAATGGGGATGATTAATTTGATATGAAAATTTTGTGTTCCACACTTGTGTTCTTCTTGAGAGAGGACGAGAGTGAGATTCCTATGAGAAGGAATCGAAGTTGTCACCAACTGCAGGATGGGTCCGGGCTCGTGAATTGATGTCCCTTGGAGAAGGGCAAACGAATCACCCGTCAGTCTTCGGAAGAGTTCAAGGCTCGCGGTTTCTATCATTTTATTTTCTATCGTTTGTTTTTATCTTTCGTTTTATCTTTATTTTTTGTGTGGTTCTTTCTTATTGCTCCCCGTTGTCATATTTATCATCTTCCTACATCCACCTTCACGTCATCTTCTTCCTCCTCCCTTAACTTCACGATCCAAGCTCCATACTGAGCCCTCATACCGCCGGCCCAATCTTTAGCCGCCGGCTACCATCCACCACCTCATCCCCATTGAAATCCTTGCCTACTTTGGGTGTTCATATTTTGGGCTGATTTCAAATTCAAAATCATGTATTTTAAAATTCGAAATCTTTCCTAATTTATGAAAGCTATTTTTGGGAAGTTTCCATTTGTAAATCCGATTTGAATTTCAAATTCAAAAGAGCTTTAATTGGTTCTTGCCTTAATTCCCTAACATTAAGCAAATTCCATTAAGTCCTTAATTTAAATTCATTTGAATTCTAAATTCAAATTTAAGAAGCCTTAAATACTCTCATTCAATGCTCCCCTTATTCTCCTAAGCCACCGGCCCCTGTATGAATAAATGGAATTTATTTCCTAATTTCATACTAAGCCTCTTTGGGAAATAATTCCTCCCTCTTGCCAACCGGAATTCTCTACACCCAAGCCTTATCTCACTTTCCAAAATCTGTTGAGAGAAATTAGGAATCAATTCCCTAATTTCTCCCCCATAATCCCGTCAACCTCATTACAGATTTTCTGAATTGAAGTTTGCCATACTTGCTCCTTCCTCTTGCTAAGCCGAAATCCCCTCATTTTGATTAATTCCAAAAGGAAAAATCCTGTTTGGAAACAAATCAATCATATTCCCCAATCTCAGGAACCGAAGTTTACAACAGCAAAAGCCTTAATTTATTCCCGTGGACAGCTCACCTCATTAACGGAAGAAATCCCCTCCTTTTTCTAAATCCCATATTAATTAAAATCTGCATTTAATTTCAGATTTCAATTAACCTCCCTAAACCTATTTTGCTCCACCGTCAACCTCTCTCTTACCCGCTGCCCCCTAGTTGTCAACTTTCTACCTACTAATACTACAGCCAGAGATTTCCAACAAGGATTATTTGCTTCCCAGCAACTTGAAGCTTAAAAATTGCTGCTGTCCTGGAGATTCCAGCAAAGGAAAGTCAGTGTATGATGTGAAACGTACATGCGATGGAGTTACTTTAGGAAATTATAGAGAGCAATTTGAACAAAGTAATCCAAATTAAAATTATCATTTGTAATAAAAGAGTGAACCTAAGAATTCTTAGTTTTAACTCGCTTAGGCAAGGTAGAGCAAGATCAATCAACCAAGCAATTCAAGAAACACAAAGAATAATCGTAAAGCTACGAAGGTAACAAGAGTCCACAATTTAATAATGAAAACTTTCACTTTTGGAGCCCATACGCTCAACTAGTCTAGGCTTTAGCGGAAGAAAAGTCTCCACCTTAGACTCGAGGTCGCTCCGCGGAGGAAGGAGCCTTGGATCGTCGTTCTTGGATAGGTGGCCGGAGTATGGAATTCTTGACAGCGATTTCTTGAAGGTGTATTCGGCGGCCTGGAATGTCCGGACGGTGTTTGGAGACCTTCTAGCAGGCTGGACAGCAAGAAAACATGTTCCAAATCTCCTTGGACAGCTGCTATAGGGTGCTGGAAGTGTTTGGGCAGCAAATCTAGATCTCCAATGGGGCAGGACAGCAGGCTGCCTTGGCTGGAATGCTTGAACACACAACAGATTTTAGGGGGAAGGGAGGAAAAACCGTGAAGGGAGACTTAGGACGGGAGCAGAAATGTGTGTAATGCTTGGTTGGAAAGCAAGTCCAGCCTTGGGAAGAACTCGGGCAGGAGGGAAAGGCCACAGGAGATTTTGATTTCTCAAATTAGAATCCAAAGGGGAGAAGTGGGGGAAAAGCTTAACTTGAGAATCAAATTTATTTCCCACAGGGAGGGAGTTTCGGCCAAGCCTGGAGGGGAAGAGAGAAGTAATGTGAATTAAGTGGGGCCCATGGAGAGTAAATAAATTAATTAAATCTGAATTATAATTTCAGATTTAATTATATCTTAAGTAACTTCCCCAAATAGATTTAATCATGAGAGGGAAACGAATTCGAATTTCAAATAGCTCAAAATGTCATTAACTACCTTGCCTTAATAGGGATTCCTAATTAGGCAGTGAATTAACATGCCAGAATTGGAATTCACGGGCTTGGCCAAAGCCAGGAGATTCGGTGGCAAAGGGGGCCTGCAAGGAGACGGTGGGTGGGGGGGGGGGGGAAGGGGGGCTCACGGCTTGGCTGTTAGCCGTGAGTTTGGGAGGCGGTAGAGGGTGGCTGCACGAGGAGATCACCAGGCTGCTGGGACGAGTGCAAGGTTGCGGCCAAAGGCCTGGAAGGCCAATGAAACTGGCGGCCAATGGAGCCAGCCGCAGAACAGGGTGGGAGGCGGGATTGCTGGGTGAGTTGGGTTGTGGGGAGAAAAACTCAGGATGATTATAATCCGGATGAAAATTTCCTTGCGCTCTCACACTACTTGATCATAAAGAAAATCGGAAGAAGGTCTAGAACTCACAAAGAAATCTAGCTCTTCTCAAAACTTACTAAGAGATTTGAGAGAGAGGAGGGTGAACTCACAAAGAGATCATAAGTGGAAAATATTCTTCATTCATCAAGATCGAAATTACAATGCTTGAGGCCTCATATAAATAGGCCAAAATGAAAAAAAAAAAAGAAATGACACAAATGCCCTTTCAGGCTACATAAGCGATTAAATGCCCATAAGGGAAAAAGTGGAAAAACATCAAAATAAATACGCTACTACATAAAATGACAAAATACAAGTCATGCTCGTGGCCGTCGATCTCCGGCGTCGAAAATGCTGACGATGTCCTCATCAGTGTAGTTTGCTGCCAGAACCCTCATACTACTGTCCAACGCTCTCTTATAGTGTTTGGATTTCCTAAGCCATACAGCTTGCTGTCCACGTATGCCAGCAAAGATATCCTGCTGTCCAGCACTGTGGAATACCTCAATTTGTTGTTAATTTCCCCAAAGCTGACCACGAGATTCACCAAAATTCTACAGCCTTATTTCCTCATCTGTTCTCCCTATTTCCTAAGCTCAAAACTTTGAGAATTCTCACAGATTTTGGGATGAAAATCTGAGAATTTTCCAAATTCTTCCTCTCCTTAGCAAAGCCGTTTGTTCCGTTCTACATCAATCTCGCTATAAAATTATTGGCTAGTGGGGTGCTATCAAAAGTTTCTCCAATGTACATATAATGGTCTTTCCCTCATCAACCGCTAAGCCTTCAATGCCACATCCTTCTCATCATCAACCACAGCTTGATTATTTTCCGAGTTTCCTTCTAATAGCTATATTTGTTGTTGATTCGGGCATTCCTTGGATTTGTTTTCGGGTTAGAAACAACAAAAACACTTAAAATCAGATGGCTTAGAGTAAGGCTTCTCCTTAATATAAACTCTAAATTTGCAAGGCAATTTGGGTTTAAGAGGCTGCATCGCTACAAGTTCCTGATTGGGGTTCAAATGGGCTCGATTTTGCTACTGGTGACTCAATTTTGCCTCCATATGTCGGATGCTGGCTAAAATGTCGTCGAAATGAATGGCTTCTATAGTGGAAATTGAGTTGCATTTCATCCGATTGTCGTGCAATGCCCCTTGCACCCCCGTGTCCAAACTCAGATCTCCGTCAAGAGCTGCTGTTGACCCTAATACTAGTGTCGGGTCGAGTCGACCGCGCGAGATGAGTTCGAAAAGCGAAAGAGCTCGAAATCGCGCAAAATCTCACCCGACGCGTGTCGACCGAAAACCCAAAATCGTCGAAACGACCTCCGTTCGCGAAACGGACAGCGCCGATGCGTCCGGAGCAACGGAAACAGCTAAGATCGACACCCATATTGGTGGGGGTCGTCGGTCGGCGAAAAATTAAATTTTGGGCGCGCAAATCGAGACGACGATTTGTGCGAGTGGCGACGCGACGACCCACTCGATGCATGATTAGAAAATTTATTTTATTGTGCAATATAATTAAATTTTTTTTTTAGAAAGAGAGGGAGAGAATGAGAGCTCTTTAAATAAAAAAGAAATTTTCTTTAAATAAAAAACCCAAAAATACCTAAACTACCCCTCACTTAACCCTCACTCCCTCATATTCTCTACTAGCCGCCCCCCTCTCCCCACTCACGACATTCTCACGCCCAAACTCACGCAAGAAGGCCGGCCTCCCTCTTCTCCTCCTCCAAGCAAGGTAATTTCTCCTCTCTTCTTCTTCTTCTTCCTCTTTTCTTCTTCTTCCTCCATTTTCTTCTTCTCCATCTTCTTCTTCCTCCTTCCCTCTTCTTTTTCTTCTCCATTTTTCATCTTCCCTCATCTTCCCTCCACATTTCCTTCCATTTTCTTTCATTTTCTTCCTCCCCTCTCTTCTCCTTCCTCTCCTTCATCTTCTTCTTCCTCCTCCAACTCTCTTTCTCAAACCTACACCAAACCCTAACCCTAATCATTTTTTTTCTTCACTTCTACTCACCAAACCACATACATTCCTTCACAAAAAACACTTCCCTACACCCTTCCAACAAAGAAAAATTTTCGTCCTTCATTTTCTCTCTCTAACTTAGAGAGAGAAAATTTTCTCTCTCTAGAAATCTCTTCATGAATAGCTCCATCTCCACCCCAAACATCTTCCCTCTCCACCATACCTCCAAATTCCTTCCCTAGAGGGAGAAAACAATTGCACACTCTCTCTTTCTCTCTCCAAAATTGAGAAGAGATGAATTTTCTCTCTCTAAATCTCTCCTCTCACTTCCTTGCACCTCCTAAACCCATTCTATACAAATTCCCTTCAAATTCCATCTTTCCCCTCTCTTTCTCTCTCTAGAAAGAGAGTTTCCTTCTCCCTTTCTCTCTCTAAAAATTAGAGAAAGAGAGATTTTCTCTCTCTAACTCCACTCCCCTAATTTCCTACACACCCTAAACCCTTCCACCAAAAATCCCTTCTTTCCCTCTCTTTTCCTCTCTTTCTCTCTCTAGAAAAAGAACTCTCTTCCTTTTCTTTCTCCCTCTAGCTTCTATTTTAAGCAAAAATATAATTAATTAAATTGCACAAGTAAAATATTTTTTTTTTAATTATGCATCACAGGTTCCTACGTCGCCGTCATCCGCCGTCGCCGCCTCGACTACTGCGCATCCAAGGTAAAAAATTAGTATTTACAGTTATATGCATGAGATAAGTACTCGTGACCGCTTTTCTTAGCGGGCGAGGAAAAACTTAAGTACCCGTGACGCACTGAGCGAGCGGGGAAATTCGTATGCATGAAAATATAAGTACCCGTGACTGCTTTTCTTAGCAGGCGGGGAAATTTGTTATTTATAGCAAAATTATTTAATTAAGTACCCGTCACTGCTTTTAGGCGGGGAAAAATGCTATATTTTAAATCTGCGCTCAAAGACCCCGTGACCGCTTTTCTTAGCGAGCGGGGGTTAATACTGCGGCCGCGGTGTCACTCGACACCTACCGTGACTGTCTTTCTTGGCAGGCGGGAAGGCCTTACACACTCTGATGCAGCCCCCTACGCGGGGACGACGCCGGAGTGCTGCCGAATTTTCATTTAAAATATTGAGGATTTAGACAAAAAGTGGAATGTGAACTCATGCAAAAGACTTGATTTGAACTCAAGTGAACTTACCATTTAGACCACACTCAATTTGAACTCATACTTGAACTTGCAAGATGAACAATGGCATGACTTGAACATTTGAAATATTTGAGTTGGACTATAAGAACTCACATAAGACTTGAACTCAACATTGTTTGAACTCGAAGGACAACAAAAGATTTATGTTGAAATCTCAATGACTATGATTTCTTCATAATCGAATGAAAGGACTTATGTGGAATCATCATATATGTTGCAACAACCTATTCAATGCTACAACAAATGATCTTCAACTCACACAAAAGCATCACGAAGTATATAGTTGCCAACATGATTCACTTATAGATCACATAGCTAAAGAGAATGAATGATATGGTGACAAGGAAGCATGTGGAGCCTTCGAAACTTCATAAGTCACCTACAAAAGACGATGACTTGTGTGTAGCATCCATATCAGTTATGCAAGCATGATCACCTACAAATGATGATATTTAGTGTGTAGCATTCATAGCAATCCTACAATCAAAAGTATGAGGCTTCCGATAAAATATTGAGAACCTTCATGTTAATCAAGATGCTAATACCAACGAACACTGAAAGAAAGCTAGCAAGCAAATGACGATAAAAGCTCACAATATCCGTTATATGTTACTCAAAAGTGAGGATGAAGGGCCATAATGCATACAAGGAATATGCAGTGAATATGGTGATTTATCAACAATCACATATGCTTGAAGCTAACATCCACAAGCAAATCAATCAATGCTGATTTGCACACAAGCATGTTGATCTACTCGCAAGTAGTGATAGCAGAAATGTTGCAAGACTTCAACAAATACAAATTCTTATAGATCGTTATCAAAGACCCTTTATAGGTGCAACATGTTGTCTACAAACAAATATAGAAGAATTTTCAATCATATAATAGTCCATTTATGTGATGACGATTAATGTACAATGAATGCAAGCATCGCCTACGAGCAAAGCAGGAGATTCGTTAGTGCACTACAATCTTCTTGCACAAATCATGTAAGTAGTGCACGACAGTCTACCTGTACAAAGCAGCAAACAATTCAATCCATAAGCTGCTACACCCCGCCACCGGATCAGCAACACTCGTACTAGCGGACAGAAGGCGTGTACAAGCTCTCAAATGAAAAGTTATGTGCACTCAAATGACAGTTACATGCACAATTACAATTATTTCAAAATACCCCCGCACAAGTGCACCGTAGTTTGTATACACATAGGTACACTAAAGGGAAAACTACGAAAACACCCGCATGGGCCCCGGCGAGCGTGTTATTGGTATACACGTGACGCCTAGGGATGCTGCGCGGGTCAACAAGTGAATTCAAGTCCGAACCCGATCCTTCTATACGGATCAATAGAAGTCGACAGGGTTCGAACATTTAAACAAATATACGGCTGTGGCGACCAGTGTATTTGTTTCAATACATTCGTATTAGACATTCCAGGCCTACAATCAAAAGAATTCACTAAACAAAAGGCATGAAGCCTACGAGAAACCCGATCCTCTGTCGACATCCAGACAGAGTTGACAAGGTTCAAACTACAAATAAAAATGACCCCACCCCGATGATGGCCGCGTTGAATAAAAAATCTCAACCGGAGGGGTCCATTCCAAATATTTTTAAATGTTATCCAAAACTCCAAAAAAATATCAAAATCCAAAAATCAAAAAAAAAAAATCTCAAAACCCCAAAATTCAAAAATATTTAAATTTGAAAATCAATCCATCAACCGCTTAAAGCAAAAATCCATCCACCCTCCGCAACAGCTTACCGGGGTGGACAAATTAAAGTTAACCTTTGCTCACAAAGAGCCGAATGTCTAGTCGAAAATATCACTAGGATTCATTCTCAAACAATCTCTTGTCAGTAAGGACGTGGTACGTGTCCTCTAACCGGCGGTTTTGCCGCCAAATGGCACCGCAGGATAAACGGTTATGACCCGGGCCCTCTGAACCGAGTGGTTTTGCCGTCAAATGGCACCACGAAATACCGGTTATGGCCATAGCCAATACGCTCCTTATTGGCATCAAATCCTTGAGATATGAATCAATAGGATATGATCGATAGGGCCCAAAGCCCTCTGTAAGCTAAGGTGGATTCAAATTTGTCCCCTTAGACAAACACTCACCCCAAGTCTACAAGGTCCCCTTGGACGAAGCAACCCATGGCTGCCGACAAGGATCCTTCTGTCAGGTTGGGTCGACTACCTCCTCTGACTAAGTAGACCAGGGACCACGATGGCCCGGGACGACGGAACCATGGGATCTTGATCGGGCCCATCATCCATTCCCCCACCATCCGCTTTAAGTGCTGAATGGTGAAAATTTCTATTTTAAATATTAAATCTTTCAATCCAAAATCCAAAAGCCCAACTCTTCAATTCCCAAATCCAAATCCAGTTCTCAAATACCTAAACCTATGCTGCTACTATATGCCAGATAACACGTATTTCTATACGTATCTGATTGACGACTAGCCTTAATCGAAAGTTCTCTCTCGTGATCGGGAGGGGTAATTAACTATAGAGGCTTGCGCCTATAGGAAACCAGAACTCAGATCATAAAGTCCTCCACAATGAGGGCGAAATCTCTGGGTAGTGTCTTATCTACAAACCCATCTGCCTTCCAAAATTTACCTCGGAACTTATTCAGTTAAAACTCCCTCGCCGAATAAGAAGAGCGAGCGGAGGCCGGGGCCGAATTTTCGGAACCCACAGCTGCTTGGTTGTTCCCTTCCACCATCGTTCCCGGTTGTCTAATACAAATTTCGCATGGCAGCTAAGAGTAATTCAAACAGCACGAAGGAAGACAGAGAAATGGAAATTAAAAGAAACACATAACTAAAACTGTATTGTATATTCCCTGATTTCTCATTCTTCTCAGAATGAACATATCCTTGTGTGCCAGTACTACTCTCCTCTAATACTAAAATTATCTAAACAATATAGAAGTTTGTAATATTATATGTTAACTGAAAAAAAGATCAAATATACCTATAACAAAAAATCTAATATTTGATGCTCTGCATTAAGAAATCATGGGGTCCAAGGAATTAAAAAGTAATAAAAACAAAACCCATAAAGGCAAACAAATGACCACACCTCCATAGGTAAATAGTTTAGCTTTTTTTGATTGCCAACTTGCAGGCAAGGCCAATTGGCACGTCGGATGGTGAGCCCGTAAGTCTCTTGAAAATATGCCACTACTGACTTCATTGTACCACTCTCATCAACAGAAAAACTATAACCAACAAAATAAAATAAAATAAAATGAAAATTAATAATAACAGCATAAAAATAAACAACAAAGAAAAAATGAAGAATATATTTAAAAAGAAGCATACGTCAACTCTGTAGCTGGCAGTGATGATAAACCAGATATGATAAACTTTCTGCGCATATGACCCCTGTGTGTAACCTCAATCTTCACACCTCTTAGAGCCTTCTTGATCTGAATGAGAAACCAAACGTTTCCATGAATTTTTAATAGAGTAAATCTGTGTAGAATGTTGAAATATTAATTTCTCAACAAGGATTAGCCAAAAAAAGCAGCAGAAAGAGAACAGAAAGAAAGTATCCACATAAAGAATAATATAAAGATGCTGCTGCTTACTGCTGCTCGCAATGGTTAAACAGGTTAAATCAAAAGCTTGGCTTAGAAGTATATCTATTGTTCAAAAAAAAAAAAAAAACCTAAAGTAGGCACCTGAAAGCATTACCAAGTGAACACATAAATTGCTACATCCATCTATTGTAAGAATCTACCCAAAACAAGCAAATTTGAAGACGAAAAAACATTGAAATACCCCACTAGAATAAAGCTCAAATTCTTCAAGAAACTCTGGTGACTCACCTTTAGACGATCTGAGTCCAATAATGGTCTTGATGGAACATCCCTACTATCCCTATTCAGAAACTGATTTACAAAGTCGACGACTGGCAATGGTTCAATGAATGCAGCAAATGACATATCTGTATAAGAGAGGGATAACGGTCAAACATGAAATAAATTTTAGTTCAGAAATTATGTAACAATCTACAATCAAAGTTCAGATGTTCTTAAAAAGCAGAACCAAACTAAAATCAATAACCCCTGATAGAACAATCTACATGCAATATGCACTTAAATCATTTAAAAAAAGAAATATCCCTTAAAAGAAGTTAAACAAGCTACATTTTATCAGATGTTTATACAATCGCAGTAAGGAAAAATTCATCTTATGGAGACAAAAAACTAATAAAGCAAATCAAGGAGCTAAAGATAACATAAAATCTATGTCCATTAAGAATTGCAAATCTCCCTTAACAGAAGGCGAGCACTACTACACAACACCTCAAACTGCATGTTCCTTAATTAGCAACTTCATATAAATGAACCATACAATGATACAAAGCAACTCATTCAAAGAACCACAAGATATCTGACAATACCAGTATTCAGTGACAAGCCCATCTGTGTCGGCCTGATGCTTTGATAAAATCCACGCCAACTTTCTAAGCCTTCACCGAGTGGTTTTCTCGGACCAAGATTTGGAGAGTAGAAAGATCGACCAACAGAAGAATACCTGTCATTCGACAGTACAATAATCTTTTAAAAATATACTACAATGGTGTGGCAAAATAAAGAATAAATGCGACTTGAACAAAAGATAATTACATAGCAGTGGGCAACTGACGCAGCACAATATCAAGAATTTGAATAGCTTCCTGAGGAGCATCTGCTTGTTTTCCAGCCAGAAACATTTCTAGATGATGAAGATCAGCACGAGCAACTAGTTTGATAACAACTTGGAAATTCCTTTGCCGTCTGAATCAAAGACATAGTAAAAATATCAGCACAAGTTACAAAATGCAAAACCAGAACCACAAAATTTAGGTCATAACGCATTAATTACCTTTCAGTACCAGTTCCATCATCTTCATCAACTAGAGTCACTCGAAATTTATTAGAAGTAAATGGTAGAGGTCCTGCCGTATAAAGGCTCTTTTTGCTATCATATGCTGGAAGGCGGCCGTCCAAATCGGAGTCTTTAAACACCCTTACCAGCTCTTCAATCACAGCTCGATTTATACTACGTGACGTAACTTCAGGTTTAATGGAAACCTATATAAATAAAAGCAGTAACAATGATCGGTATTTCAAAAGGAAAGAACTTCTCAAAGTAAGATTCACAGCAGAAGTGAGATCATTAAGTTCCAAAATTTAAAATCAAATGGAGAAAGAACACACATCATAGTGATGAAGATCCTTCTTAGGAAGCTCCACAAGGAAATGGTTTGCCTTAACCAGACACTTGGTCCCATAACTGCCTTTGCCTGGGCGCAATGGGAATCTCATTGATTTGCTTGAAACTGGAACCATAGCCTGACTAGCTGAGGATTCAGCCTGAAGAGAAAGGTCCTGAAAGCCCTCCATCAGAGCCCCATCAGGACTTGAAGAGCTTGTCGGAGCAGGTGCCGCTTGGTGTGGAGCTTGTGTTGCTTGGTGCAGTTCGGGACGCCGCTGCAGCTTAGATGATTCGGCTACAGATGGGCAAATTTCTTGTCCAGCTGATGCATATGCACCAACGCTGCGGCCACCGTGATTCTGCTGAGATTCACCACTACCCTGTTGCCCACCAGGATGTTGGAACCCCATCCGGGGAGCTTGCTGCTGGACCATACTCCCGCGAGAGGGCTGTCCGCCACCGCCCTGGTGATAACCCGCACTGCGTCCCCCTAATTGTTGAGGGTTGACAGGCCCACATGCCCTTCCAGCTCCTCCTGGTGCTTGAGAGTTTTGAACTCCACCAAATTCCTGTGGAGCTGGAGAGTGACGAGTTCCACCCTGTTGCTGTGAAACCAAAGAAGTTTGAGCTCCATCTCTTCTACCACCACCAGGGTTTTGAGATCCTGAGCCCTCACCACCACCATCAGCATAGCCAGGAAGAGCAGTTCTTCTCTTTCTCACCATGTTAACACGCTAAAGTCTAAAACCACAAAATGAATCGAGTTCAGTCTAAGAATCTCCACGTTTTCAAAGTAAAATCAACAGAATCTAAGATCAGAAAGTTATGAATAACATGACTGGCATCATGAAATACAGATTAGCAATTAAAGCTCCACTCCGAGACAACAAATCATAAATGAAACAAGCGTTCGTAATCATTAGCATTTGCTGCAGCAGCCACATGAGCATGTTTGCGATCCAATTGGGGCAATTGCAGTATATTTAAAGCTGTTATTGAAATTACAAATATTTTCTTAGAAAAACACAACAGAACTGCTTTTTTTTTTTTTATAGCTTCTTGCCTTCTCATCATAAAAAATTGCGAAAAATAGCAAGAAAATAACAACTTAACATACGTGCAGCAGCAGTGAAGAAGCTTTCCCAAATAGAGCCTGATACACCCTAAATTACCATAATCGATAAATCCCAATCAATAAATACAAATATAGTAACAAACGATGCATTAAACAGTTTAAAAACGACAAATTATGCTAAAAAAAGCAAGAACATAGCCATCTTAATTGAAGCACATATGTTACAACACATTGATCTACATCCTTACAGAATCAAATTAAACGGAAAAAGAAAAAGGAAAAACTTTGATCGGGGAAAGGAGAAGAAATGATTGCTGAAAGCACTGAAATCCAATGATCGGACAGCAGAGACTACAGCAACAGAAATCCTTTCAAATTGAGGTGATGAAATTGAAAGATGGGTAGAAATCACATGCGAACAAACGGATTAAAAAGATAATCATAGCAGAAACCCGCTACGTTGTAGAACAAAAAGGAAGATGACCAAATTCTTTCACCTAACTCACAAATCCACTGCAGTTGCCGAAACTGGCTGTTTTCCCCTTGAAACCTTCTCTCTCCTCTCTCTCTCTCTCTCTCTCTCTCTCTCTCTCTCTACTTCGCTCAGTTCTTCAGCTCTTTAGCGAGAAGACGCCAAGACTTTACGCAAGGGAGACTTCAGAGATCAGTAGAATCTGGACAGTTTCTTGCTGAGCACTGCTCAGTCTAATTCCTTACAGGCTAAGCCTGCGATAAAGTAGTTTGCATCAGCGTTAGCGTTTGCGTTTGCGTTTGCGTTTTGGGTAACATCTCCAATCTTTGCTAGTTTAATTCCATGCAAGCTAAACCGACAGTTTTTTTTTTCTTTTTTTTTTCTTTCTTTGTGCAGTTGAGGGCATCCAATGGGAATCATGCAGAACGGAATTTTTTCATCGCGAGCCACTGCTGAATCCGCCGGTTCAAATCCTTGCAACCTAAGAAATTAATTTAATCGTCGAGCCCTCTCTTTTTTTTTTTTCCACCAAAAACCATTTTGTCTTCCCATTTTACTGTCTTGTCAGCCCTCACTCAACCTCGGCTGTCATGGCGGCCATGAAAGTCATCAATTTATGATCCATTGGCGGCCATATGAAGTTTTTTTTGTAGTTATTATAAAAGTTGCTTTGTTAAAGAAAAATTTAAAAGTAAAATAATAATAATGGTTAAATATAAATTATGATTGTAATTTTAAAAATAAAATAATAAAAAATTTGTTCCAAACAAAATTTTAGACATCATTTGAGATAATTTTTTTTATTACTTTGTAAAGGGGCAATAGAGAATATATAGTTTTTTCAAGCGATAATAGAAGGCATATTCTTAGTATATTTTTTTTAAGCAACAAAAAAATAATAGTCAAACAAAATTTTGTGATTGCACGCGGTCTAAAAAGCAAAGAAGTAAGAAAGCTTTCTCAAATGAAGCCTAAGATTTCGTTTGGAACAATTTTTTTATTGCTTTTTAAAAAAGCTTACTAATACAAAAATTAAAATTTTTATATTAAGAAATTACTTTAAGAAACAAAAAAAAAAAGTCATCCCAAATGAAATCTTAGGCTTGATTTGGAACAACTTTTTTTTTATTTCTTAAAGCAGCTTTTTAGTAAAAATATTTCTCGCTCAAAAATTATTTGTATTATAAAACTATTTTAAAATGATAAAAAAACTGTCTCAATAAAATATTAGTCTTAATCATTCATGCTTTGCATGGGTACATGTAACATTAAATTGAGTCACTCACCACTTTGGTTATTCATTGATCTCCAAATTGAATTCCACGAGCTGCATCGCGGCCATTATGTACAATCATGACTTTCATAAAGTTTTGTGTCTGTGGGCTCCAAAAATTCGGCCCCGGCCTCCGCTCGCATTTCTTATTCGGCGAGGGAGTTTTAACTGAATAAGTTCCGAGGTAAATTTTGGAAGGCAGATGGGTTTGTAGATAAGACACTACCCAGAGATTTCGCCCTCATTTTGTGAGGACTTTATGATCTGAGTTCTGGTTTCCTATAGGCGCAAGCCCCTATAGTTAATTACCCCTCCCACTAACGAGAGAGAACTTTCGATTAAGGCTAGTCGTCGGTCAGATACGTATAGAGATACGTATTATCTGGTATATAGTAGCAGCACGGGTTTGGATTGAGAAGTTTGGATATTTGAAGGTTTCATATTTAAAATAGAAATTTCACCATCGTGTACTTAAAGCGGATAGTGGGGGAATGGATGATAGGCCCGATCAAGATCCCATGGTTCTGTCGTCCCGGGCCATCATGGACCCTGGTCTACTTAGTCAGAGGAGGTAGTCGACCCAACCTGACAGAAGGATCCTTGTCGGCAGCCATGGGTTGCTTCGTCCAAGGATACCTTGTAGACCTGGGGTGGGTATTTGCTTAAGGGGACAAGTTTGAATCCACCTTAACTGACAGAGGGCTTTGTGCCCTATCGATCATATCCTATTGATTCATATCTCAAGGATTTGATGCCAATAAGGAGCGTAAACCGGTATTTCGTGGTGCCATTTAGCGGCAAAACCACTCGGTTCAAAGGGCCCCGGGTAATAACCGTTTATCCTGCGGTGCCATTTGGCGGCAGACTGCCGGTTAGAGGACACGTACCACGTCCTTAATGGCAATAGATTATTTGAGAATGGATCCTAGTAATATTTTCGACTAGGCATTTGGCTCTTTGTGAGCTGAAGTAAATTTTAATTTGTCCGCCTCGGCAAACTGTTGCGGAGGGCGGATGAAATTTGCTTTAAGTGCGTTGATGGATTTTATTTCATTTTTTAAATATTTTTTGGATTTTGGGATTTTTGTGGAATTTTGGATTTTTGGATTTTCAGGTATTTGAGTGGAGCTTTGGACTTTGGGTATTTGGGAGACATTTGAAAATATTTGGGAAACCCCTCCGGTTGAGATAATCATTCAACACGGCCATCATCGGGGTGTTCGGGGGTCATTTCTTTTTATGGATTGAACCTTGTCAACTCTGTCGGGCTGTCGACAGAGGATCGAGTTTTGTAGGTTTTATGCCCTTTGATAGTGAATTCTCATTGTTATAGGCTTTGAAGGCCTAATATGAATGTATTAAGACAAATATGATGGTCGCCACAATCGTATATTTGTTTGTTGGTTCGAACCCCGTCGACTTCTATTGACTCGTATAGAATGATCGGGTTCAAACTTGAATTCACTTGTCAACCCGCGCAGCATCCCTAGACGTTACGTGTGTACCAATAACATGCTCGCCGGGGCCCATGCGGGTTGAGAATTGTATTTTTCCCTTTAGTGTACCTATGTGTATACAATTTATAGTGCACGTGCAAGGGGTATTTTGAAATCATTTGTAGACGCCTTATGTCTGCTTATACGGAGGTTGCGATTCCGGTGGCGTGTTGTAGTTTGTGGACGCCTTCTATCTGCTTATATGAGTGTTGCAGATCCGGTGTCGTGGCGTAGCAGCTTCTGAATAGAGTTGTTCGCTGCTTCGTACAGGTAGACTGTCGTGCACTATTTGTTGATTTTTGTAGGCGGATCATAGTGCACTAACTAATCTCCTGCCTTTAAATTTGTAGATGCATTCGCATGATATTTTTTTGCTCTTGGTCGTTGCTTTGCATACAAGTCTTCTGGAACTGACTGTATGCATTTGAATTTGCTATAGTTATTCTGCATTTTGCTTGTGACCAATACATTAGATGCATAATGGGTCTTTTACAAC
Organism: Dendrobium nobile; assembly: GCA_022539455.1. Taxonomy (NCBI): domain Eukaryota; kingdom Viridiplantae; phylum Streptophyta; class Magnoliopsida; order Asparagales; family Orchidaceae; genus Dendrobium; species Dendrobium nobile. The sequence goes on along the minus strand of CM039735.1, from coordinate 2,659,217 downwards.
AGGTTGTGGGAGCCTATATCTGTTGCATGTTGTCTGCTTCTACTTGCAGTGAATTGGACCATCGTGTTTGCTGACCATTGAATGATAATTGGTTGTATGGGTGTTGTAATTGTCATACCTCTTCTACATTCTGCTTATGATTCGTGTACATCATGCTCATCTTGTCCCCACAAATGAGTTATTGTGCTTCATGAAAATCTTGTATTCGTACTCACAACCATATGTGGGTTATTCTTTTTCTTTGCACATCAACAATCACATCCACCAACAACTCTCCCTTTTAACGCTTTCAAATTCTTCTAACATAGACTTGTAAATTGATATTAACACCATTAGTTCCATATTGTCTCTATGTGGATTAGAGATTCTACAACAATTTCTACAATCAAGTTGTATGCTCATATCGTTTGCTGTTTGTGAATGAGATATAAGAATTATTCTCATTCACTTTGCCTCTTCATTTGCTCACAAATGATTTGTATTTATGGTCCTTTGGCTCATCACAAGCCTTCACACATTCTCGTGTATTTAATTCACACCTTTCATCATCTTAGTTCTAGTTCATTGAAGTCCAATAGCTTGCAAGCACAACCTTCTACTGTTTGATTTGGATTCAAATTTGAAATAGGCTTGATCTCGAGCTCAAATTTTAGTATGAGTTTGAATGAAAGTTCAAGTTTCCCTTCAAGTGCACTTAGTTCAAACCTGAATTCAAGTTCTCTTGCACATATCTCAAGTTTGGTTCCTTTAGTTTTATTCATTAATCATATCCAATCTCAGGTTCAATTTCAAGTTCTACTTGATGTTGCTCAACTCAAATCCAATGTTCACAAGTTCTTGCTTTGAGTTCAAGTCTTCTTTGTAGTTCATTTGCAAGTTCAAGATGAGTTCAGTTCAGCTTGAGTCCAACTCAAGTCTTACACAAGTCCTCCATGTTCGTTCATATGGCAAGTCTAAGTCCTCACTTGGTTCAAACCAAGTTCATGTTCATTAAGCTTAAGTTATGATTCATTTAGATTTTGAGTTCAATTAAGTAGATTGAATCAAGTCCACAAGTCCAATTATGCTCCAAGTCCTTGTCTGTATTTCAGACAAAATTTCGGTAGCCTCCCGGCGTCTCCCCTATTTAGGGGAAAAACCAAGAGGCCTCCTACCCGCCACGTCAATAGAGACATGCACGGTTGGTGTTGGTGAGACACCGCGGCGGTTACATTTTTTTTGTTTTCTCCCACCACGCGCAATAAAGGCGTGCATGGGGTTTTATAAAAAGCATTTTTGATAAGCAGTTTTGATTTCCCCCCGCCCGGGGGTACTTAATAAGCGACCCTGCTTCGCCGTACGTGCCGCACTGGGGTCCCATCCCACCACGTGCAATAAAGGCGTGCATGGGGCGGTTCTCCGGTTTGCCACGGACATTGAAGCAAGGTTTTCAGTTTAGAAGAATACGTACCTTCGCGGGGTTGTCGTGGTTGACACATGGATCGAGGGGTCATTCACCTACCTCGTCGTAGGTGTCGCACCGGGTTCCCTCCTACCACGGCCAATAGAGGCGTGCTTAGGTGGTTTGCCGGTCCGACACGAACATCGAAGAAAGAGAGTGGAGGGGGGATTATTTGTATTTATAGTTAATTAAAGTCATTATAATTAATTATAAATAACTTTAACTAATTATAAATAATTAATATTAATTAATCTTTAATAATAAAAAAACTAATTAATTATAATTAATTAATATTAACTTTAATTAAGGTTAATTATAATTAATTAAAAATTAATTATAATTAATCTCTTAAAACTAATTATAATTATTTATGATAATTATAATTAATTTACTAATTTCAGTTAATTAAAATTAATTATAATTAATTAAAATAATTTTTTTAATTAAAACTAATTATGATTAAAATTAATTAACATTAATTTTAATCAAAATTATATTTGCTCTCTCCATTTCCTCCCTAAATAACTCGACGGCTTCACTGGATTTGGCAGAAGAAGGGCACGAAAGGGAGAAAGTTACCTACACAGCAAGTGTGAGACCTCGTTCCCTTACTGTTCCTCTCTGATTTGGATTTTCCTCTCAGGATCGTCCAGGACGATAGTGAGATCGTCCAGGCCGATCTGCACTGTAGAAAATATCGTCCTGAGATTAGTTCTGGGAACCGTCTAGGACGATTATTTTGGTCTGATCGTCCCAGGACGATATGGCGATCGGCCGGGCCGATCTGCTTTATGATATAAGAAAATCAGTTCGTTTTGAGGAGAGAGAAAAATCATTTTATAAAATCAGATATTTTGAGGAGAGAGAAAGAGAAAGGGAAAAGAGGAAAAGCTTGGTTTTGGAGGCCGCGGAGCGCTTTTCCTCCGATGCCGCTGTTGGAAAAAGTGTAGATCTCGTGGTAAGGACTCCGAATCCTATTTCTGTTTTCAAAGATATTGAGTTTTGACCGAGTTGTGATCTGTTTTGCGTTTTCGTAGTCGAATTTTGGACATGATTTTGATTTGACACAACTTTCACCGCACAACTTTTGGTATGTTATAGATATGACTATTGTACACGATTTGAGTATTTTCTGCGAGGATTTTACCGGTCGGAATTGATTCTACGCGATTTTAATTGAATAGAAAAATATCAGGACTTGATTTGATTTGGATTTTATAGAATAATAGTCTTGTATTGATGTTTTGGATCTTCTACTGTAATTTGGAGAAATTTGGAATTTGTGTTTTTTGCAGGATTTTTGTGTAAATTTGACTGACTGCCGTTACTCTGCCCGATTTTCGTATGATTTCCGAATTTTCCTGGAATTGATAGATTGAATTGATATGCGTATGTCTATTGATCTGATTGTTTTAGATTGCTTTAATCTTTCTTATTGCATTGACTATTGATTGAATTGATTGTTACTGAAAGACAAGTGGGAACCTGGTTGAACGTTGGTTGGAGATAGATATTGACCTGTACAGGATGGTGGGCCGACGGGCTTTCCTTTAAACATCGATTATGGATTTCTACAACAGCACTATAAATGGGAGTCATAAGGAGTTTTATATGCCGACGGGCGGCCGACGGGCAAAAAGAGTGACGACTCTTATTGATTGAAACCAATGTACGGATATCTACAACAGCAATATGGATTCTACAACAGCATTATGGATTTCTACAACAGCACTATTGATCATAGCTAGTATTTGTGCTTGTCAAGTAAGACCATTGTATGGAATTGCATGTATACGATATTGCATTGCATTGATTTATTGATTTCTGATTGATTTATTGATTTTGATGGATTTATTGAATTGATTTATTGAACGGATTTATTGATTTTATTGATTGATTATTGATCATTGATACTATTAATTTTGTGTTGTATTGACTTGCTACAATTGATTTATCGTATTGCTTTTCTGATTGATTTTATCGACTGGATTATGGATTATGGATATGGATTGTATTGATTCATAGATACCGGCACCGACATTGATATGGATTCTGTGTATTGATTCATAGATATTGACATCGACATTGACATAGATTATATCGATTAATAGATACCGACATCGACATTGATATGGATTATGATACCGACATATGGATACTATTGATACGACAGATCCTGACATGCTATTGATACATTGATATATTGATTTGTCGTACCGATTATCGATTGACTGATTGAATGGATTGTTGCCGTATGGATTTGATTTATCGTAGAATAGATTTCTTTATGGAGCTGATTGTATTGATTTCAATTGACCTGATGATTTCGTTGTACGGATTTGTTTTAAATGCTTATTGATTTGATTCGATTGTTCTATGGATTTCTCCGCTGATAGATATAATTGATTGGAAAGTGCTCTATTGATTGAGATGATTTTCCTATTGTAGCATCGTACGTCGTCATTATTGAACCGTCCTCGCTGCCGTAGTATCATACTGTATATTGATATCGAGTGAATTGTATTGAATAATTGGATTGACTGATTTGCAAGAAGGATATAGATACAACGAATCGACTAGACGACACGATTGATTGAACTGATAGTATTGATTGATAGACACTGCTACGATGGATAGATATAGACTGGAAGCACTTACTGATTTGATTGCTGGGGTGTATTGATTTATCGATGCTTTTACCGCTGTATTGATTATTGACTATTGTTGGATCTGATTTGATTTCCGTATCTGCATAGATTCATTGATCATAGCCTATTGATTGATTTGATTTGATTGACCTGCATATTATTTTCAGTGTCGTGCTTTGATTTCAGTTGTAGGCTTTGGTGACCTGCTAGGCTTGTAAGCTCATTATATGTGGTTAATATTTCAGGTGCAGAGCCTCCCGCGTGATGTTTCTTCGGTTGTTGTAGCTTTATTTTATAGCCGTGGTAGACTTCTGTTTTGTAGCCGTTTGGCTATTGTATATGACCTTTTGGACGCTTATGTTGATATATGGATTACTGTTGTTGCTGTATTTCTTTCCTGTAATGCAATTATCTCTGGATGACTGTATTGATACGAACGAGAAGCAAGATGAAAAAGAAATGATAGATGAATCCTTTCACTATTGATATCTGGGGCATCACAGCAAGCGAGCTACCGTTCTTACTTTAGATCAAAATGTCGGAACTTCTGATCCACACAGGAAGGGAAGTCGTCGAAGGGGGACGTTCGAACAAAGGAGATCGGGCAAGGCAGGGAGGTGGAGGTCGGAGCTTCAGCGGCTCTGGCATCGGGTTTGGAGTAGCGGCCGGCTCAAGGGAGAAGGTCGGGTAGGTGCTCTCTCTCTCTCTCTCTCTCTCTCTCTCTCTCTCTCTCTCTGCTTGTTCGGTCGGCTGAGAGGTTGAAGATGGAAGAGCGGCGATGGGATGGGGAGTTCGAGCAGGGTAGAGGCGTCGAAGTTAATCGTATGCTTGGGCTCGGTCGGCTTTGACAGACGGACAGGGATCGAAGGAGGAAGGGAAGTCTCGGGCTGGAGCTTCCGATCGGGGTTCGGCTTTGGCGTCGGCACAGGGAGAGTGGCGTGTGAGAGGGGGGAGCAGAACGAGAGCAACGAATGGAGTCGAGCGTAGAGAGCAACCGAAAGCCTCACTCGATTGGGTATTTAAGGACGCGAGCGGGTAGGGATCGAGAAGCTGTCGCGGGATTTTGGCAGAAATCCCGAAACGGCGCTGCTGCACTACAGTGTCTCGGCGGGACTTCGACAGGATTTGCGGGATTTCAATCCGAGGTACGTACATATTTTTTGTTATTTTTGTTTCTTTGTATAGAGGTTAACAGTGTCGATGCATTATTTCGTACAAAAATGGTATCTTCGTATCATCAAAATGATTTAATTGATCGAGCTCATTCTCATTCAAATCTAACATAGACGATGCAAGTTAAAGATCTTTATGCCTTCTCTCAACTAGTAAACTAACCTTTACAAAATCATCTTGCACATTGAGATTAGAGAACTCGCAGCATCAAGACTCACTCAAATGACTCGCCTTGATACCAGGAGTCATTCGAGATGATTGGCCGAGGCAAATATTTATTATAGCCTGTAATGAGGATATGATTCGCTATGCTTTATATTAGTTTTTTAATTTTTTAAGGGAGCTCTTTTATTTAGCCTCCAAATCCCATGAAAAAATAATAAATAAACATACTCAAAACATTTTAACATTTTCTAAATCTTTTTAGTAATAGCCATAATTCTTTTATATATCCATTTAGACCCAAAAAAAACATTTTTAAAGTAAATTTAAATTTATATAAAATGATGTATATTCTAAAACAACAAAAAATTCAAATCAAACCAAACAAAGCAAGAAAAGTAATGGCCATTAGAGTTAAATTTGAAATTCTGCTGATAAAAAACCGAATCATGCAGACTGCTACAAATTCCAAGTGAATAAAGAGCTCCAAGCAATTAATCTCGATTAAACAAACAACAACAATATAACCATTGAAATCCGGACGATACAAAACACATAACAATCAAGTTCTTGATGCTCAGAAAAAAAAAAAAGTCACTTCAAACAAACCTTCGTGATCATTCCAATCCGTACAGGAAAAACAGTGCTATGCTGCTGCAGATAAAGCCACACCCACCCAGACACCAAAATACTAATACGAAGGTCGTGGAAAATAGACATTATAAGATAAAAGACAAGTCTCGGGTTTCTGATTCAGTTTTCAATAATAACTGGCAGAACAGCTCGTCAGCAATAGAACATCACCCGTTTAACATTGTCCTTGAGAGCAGGTAGAGGCCTCACAGCACCACTTCCAGGCGCTCGAGTGCTGCGAGAACCACCCGCAGCTGAAGCTCGGCCAGCTGCAGCACTTGCCATGGAACCACTATCCGACGTCTCTGGCTCCATATAAAACCTTGCCCTAAACGCAGCAAGATGAGCATAATATGCAGGCGGCACTGTAAAAAAAAAAAGAAAAATTAGACCCAGTCAACCAGGGGTACAAAGCACGAGTACTGAGCTTGATTCCGAGCAATGGGGTGACTTGGCACATTTTTATTAGTTTCCGAATTCCGCCCAGAATAATAAATCGTCACTTACACACACCTCTTTAAAAGAAATTATTTACAAGTTTCTTAAATTTAAGGAGGAACATAGAAATTACCAATTGAAACTGATCTTGTGCACCTCGCATATCTGCAGGAGACGAGGTGGTAAAATTATTTAAGAAAAAAAAAACTTTTAATTAAAACACTGGAAGAAAAAAATAAATACAAGTGGAGAATCGTTACGTGTAGCATAAGTTATTGGTAAGCGTCTGCAGTGCATCAGCGGAGAACTTGTTTTCATCCCATAATACATGGTAATGCGCAGGACGGCTAGTACCCTGCAAAAGCATGATTAGTGAGCCAAACAGGTTCAAATTATAAAGTTTAAGGCTTCGTTTGGGACGGCTTTTTCACTGCTTTCTAAAACGGAGTTTTAGTACAAAAATAAAAAAATTTGTACTAAAACGGATCCGTTTTAGAAAGCAGTAAAAAAGCCGTCCCAAACGAAGCCTAAGACTTCATTTGGAACAGCTTTTTTATGCTTCCTAAAGCAGCTTTTACTAAAAAGCTGCTTTACGCAGCAGTAAAAAATCGCCTAAATATAAAATAATTAAAGCATGCATACTTGTATTCCCGCGTGACTACACAAATAGAAGTCAAACTCAGTGGGATGACAAATTTTTGAATCAACAACAGTGCCTGCAGTCACAAAATATTCAGGAAATATATATATAATTAGACTATATATATATATACTACAATTAAACAAAAAATGACAAGACATAGAAAGAGAGGGATAAACCAGGAAGTATGTTTCCACTTCTATCAACTGAATGTTGGTCATTATGGTTGTTAGCGAACAACCGGGTGTGATGGCGCTTTTGAACAACCACAAAAGTAACAGGAGGTTGATATCCAGGCTCCAAAGAAGCACACGCCTATTAAAAAGTCAGTATATAATATAAGCCTACAGAGATTGTCAATACAAGAAAGTTTAAATGAATATTCCAATCTCCAACAGAGAAAGAACAAAAAAATTTATAAAACATGTACCTTTCTTATCGCATCAAGTTCGTATAAGAGAACCTGATAAAATTGTCCCTCGCTCACACCATCTCTGCAATGAAAGAAGCGAAAAGATTCAAATGATTGGATGAAACACAAAATCAGCAAGCATGTAGAGGTAAACATCTGTGATTCACAGGACCTGTAAAAAATTATCCTTTGAGGCTTATCTCCTGTTGCCCTTTTAAACGAAATAAGTAGTTCCCTGAAAATATACGCCAATATACAACATTTAGTGAAAAGGGTATCAGGTGAAGAGGGGTATCAAAAGCAAGAACGAAGTCATTAGAAGAAAACGCACCTAATCATGCCACCAGGGATATTACCACGCCTTGGATCCTGTTCAATTTTAAACAAGTCTTGAATAAGTTCCTGGCGATGGGCCTGAGCACAAACCAACCCTGCATATTTGGTTATCTCTGGCCAGTCTTGAGAAGCCACAACCTGCAATATAATAAAGATGACACAAAAATTGCTAGGTAAAACTAGAAGTCACAAGTCCCGGCTAGCAGTTTTAAAATCATAGACAAACTCACAGCAGCAATTGATGGGCTAGAGTCTTCCCCAGGGTGAGGATGTGTCACATCAGCACCAAATATGATAGTAGGCCTGTCACTGACCAAAGGTATTCGTCTAGATATAGCATCCACAAGCACAGTATTTCGGCCTCCAACCTACAAATCAAAATTGATTTTTCTCGAGTTACAATTAAAAAGGCATGACATACAAAGCTCGAAGTTATCAAAAGGCGCAGACCTTCACATTTATCTTCAGAGCAACATTGGCTAGGTATTGTTTGTTCAGTTTATATACATGCCTAGCTAAACAACATTGTGAAACTAACCCAAGCTCAGTCTCGCATATACGCTTCAAATCCCCTGTAGGAAGTAAACAATCATAAATCAAGATGTACACAAAGGGCAACACTAAAAGCAAGAAGAGATAGATTTACTTACCATAGAGAGAACCATTGTTGTCAGGCAATATTACAATAAGTAAATCAAGCTCCTTGTGCTGCTTATGCAGTATAGTCATAGCATCATGATGGTGTGATTTCAATGCTCTTTCAACTTGATCAGGCCGTGCAAACGATGGAGGAATTACAGGTTCCGAAGCAAATTCCTGCAGTAGTATACAATATACACAACTAATTTCAGAAATTATAATAAGATTAAAAAGAAAGAAAACTCCAACAAGAATTAATAACTGATAAATACCATTCCAGACGTATGGCACATCTCAGCTAGCTCTTTGCAGAATTTATAAGTAACATTTTCTTGTATATTCCGGACAAAATTGATGCAAGACCAGTTGCTAACCCTCCCACCATTTACCATTTTCTGCACCAAATGAACTAGAATAATCAACAAAGAAAAAAGGGGCATGCATAGTTGGAAAAAAGCGTTCCAAATTTAGAAACCAAGTAATTCATCGAGTGCGCACCGTCCGCACGAGCAGCGGAACCAGCAGTACCGAGTGGGGTACCGCTAAGGTACCCAATGATTGTGCGGACGGGGAGATCTCACCGTCCGCACTCCGCACCTAATAATCTCTTCTTGATAAGATATATAGCCCATAGCAAACCAGAAACAGTTCGTATCAAAGCTCAATCATTAAATACGGAGGTAGATAGAAACATAATATTCAAGTTCATTATTCATGCATACATTGCATACACAGAAACATCCATGCATATATATACATGCATGTATGCATTCAAAAATACTATTTCCTACACCCAAAAAAAGCAACAGCATCAAAAGAAAAGGGTACATGCATGGTCGTAAAAAAACATTCCAAATTTAGTAACTAAAGTAATTCATCACTTTAACAAGGTGTATAGCCCGGAGCAAATCAGAAACAGCTCAATTTAGACTCATTCATTAAGTGAAGAATCAAATATAAACATAACTTACAAAAGTTCGTTATCCATAGTCCATACATAAATTTTCATGCACACACACAGCCATACATATATACATACATTATTTCATACATGCATACATCTGATGCACCGTTCTTTGTAATAAATAAATAGTATAATCTCAAACACGTTCAGGACGCGTGCACTTGCCTAACATGCACACATCAAACATAGCGTTGAGGGATCTGAACATATTGTTGTCAGAAAAACTCATGTCCGAATCCAACATATGTTATTTTTTTGTAATTCTATTTTAAGTTAAAATCCACCTTAAAAAATAATGAGCCAAACCCAAACAGAGAAAAATCAAATATTAACAAACACTAATCAAACACAAACAATGAAAAAATTAAATAAACAAAATTGAACCAAGTGCAGCTCATTTTTGGGTCATCCTATCAAGCTTAAAAAATCATGATCCAAAGATAAACAAAAAATATCAAATATCAACCACCATGAATCAAACACAAATATGTAAAAATAAAAAAAGACCCGCGGCCAACTCATTTACAACCCTCCTAATAAACAAAAAAGTAAACAAATATGGAAAAACAAAATAAAATGAGTATTGGAAAAAAAAAACCGGCATATCACCACACCTAGGTGGACCATAGGTTTATAAATGAATCTAATTACATAAAAATCTCTATTAAGAGGTGTCAATAACATTGAAGTAAATTTGTTTTTTTCATCAACAAATAAGATTATTATAAAACCAAGACTTTTAAGAGCAAAAGCTTTAAAACTATACCATTGCAATATATAAGAGGATCAATAAATATAAGAGTATCAATAAATAAAAACTAAATAACTAGAAGTAGAATTTATTAGCATATTTATAAACATTATTGAATAACAGATTAGCCACATGCATGCATGCATGAATCAAGCATAGGCGATATGAAATTTAAACAAGTTCTTGTATGGAAGACTACACTTCATATCCAACTTTTTGGGTCATCCTATCAAGCTTAAAAAATAATGAGCCAAGATAAACAAAAAATACCAAATATCAACCACCATTAATCAAACACAAATAAACCCACGTGCAACTCATTTTCAACCCTACTAATAGACAAAAAGTAAACAAAGATGGAAAAACAAAATAACATGAGTATTGGAAAAAAAGGCATATCACCACACCTAGGTGGACCATAGGTTTATAAATTACTCTAATTACATATAGATCTCAATTGAGAGGTGTCATTAACATTGAAGTAAATTTGTTTTTTTATCAACAAACAAGATTATTATAAAACCAAGACTTTTAAGAGCAAAAGATTTAAAACTATACCATTGAAATATATAAGAGGATCAATAAATAAAAACTACATGACTAGAAGTAGAATTTATTAGCTTATTTATAGACATTATTGAATAACTGATTAGCCTAAATAATCCCTAATGAGCTTAAAAATTAGCTTAATTTAATATATAATTTTTAGTTATCTACAAATTAATTCACTTAACTTATTTATACTGATCACTTAATTCATCATCTATGACATCTAATTTTTAACTAAAGCTTGCCTTGCAAATGAGTTTAGAGTCTTAAAACGTCCCTATATTTTTAACTAAACTTGCATTAAAAAATAATGCGCCAAACACAAACAGAGAAATATCTAATATTAACAAACACTAATCAAACGCAAAAAATGAATAAATTAAATAAACAAAACTGAACAATGTGCAGCTCATTTACAACCTCTCTCTCTCTCTCTCTCTCTCTCTCTCTCTCTCTCTCTCTTAATTGATGAAAAGGGAAACGAAGAGCATGAATAAAAAGGCAAGGGGATATAATCAGCTAGGTGGACCACAAGTTTATAAATAAAACTAAATGCGTTAACATTGAAGAAAAATGGGTTATGTCAATAACAAGATTTTCTAGAAAAAGCAAGATTTTCAAGAGTAAAGGATCAAAGTATACAATTGCACCATATCAGACCATTGGACTTTATTAGTGTATTTATAGATATTATTGGATAACTAATTAGCCTAAATTATCCCTAATGAATTTACAAATTAGGTCAATTTAGTATAAATAATTAGAAATTAAGCTTAATTTATTAATATTAATCACTTCATTCAACAAATCCGTCATCTAGTTTTCTAATTAATTAAAGCTTGACCTGAAATGTAGATTAGAGTCCTAAAATGTTCGTACACCAAGAATTAAATCCATGAACTTCGTCTGTGTCACTACACAAGTTGAGTTTTTTTCTACATACACATGAAAAAGCTCAAATTATTTAAAAAAACAACTGAAATGCTAACCAAACCCATATTAATGAATTTTTTTTTTTCAAATTCCGTAAATTTACAATTTTTACAGACAATTAGCCCCCGACTCAAAAGAAAAACAAATTTTAAGAAAAATCATTCGTATTAAAGTAAAATTATATTTTTTTCTTAAAGTAAAATTATGTTTAAAAACAAAAAAGGATTTATAGAAAGAACAAGATTTTCAGGAGTAAAAGATCAAAACCATACCCATTGAATCATATCAAAGGATCTATAAACAAAGACCAAATAGCTAGATGTGGATTTTTTAGTATATTTATAGACATTATTGAATAGCTAATTAGCCTAAATTATCTCTCATGAGCTTAAAAATTAGCTTCATTTAATACATAGTTTTAAACTAATTACTAACTAATTAACTTAACTTATTTATATTAATCATCATCAAGTCTGACTTCTAGTTTTAGCTAAAGCATACACTGAAAAGTACGTTCTAAAGCATACACTGAAAACTACGTTCGATTCTTAAGTTAGTAGACTTCAAGAATTAAATGGCTTAATCGTGCCCTTCGTCTATGTTACTGCATCATAAGTTGACTATTTTCTATATGCATGAAAAAGGTCAAAAAAAGAAACAAAATAAAATTGAAATGCCAACCAAACCCATAATAATGAGAAAAAACATTTTCAACTTCATAAAATTAGAATTTTAAAAGGCACCTACATGTTATTTTAAAAAAAGCTAATCCGATAAATTTGGAACGATACAGAAAACATTAGCATGGCCACTGCGCAAGGATGACACGCACAAATCGAGAAATGGTCCAAAAGCTTAAAAAAGTAAATAAATAAATAAACATTAAAAAAAAAGCTAATGCTGTTTTTAAACACATACACAAAAACATCACAAAGCAGAGCCTTAACCCACTTAAAATGATTTGAAGAAGCTAATATGAACTGTACAAGCATCACTAATATAAATAGATGAAATTAAATTAATGAAAATATATTAGGAAGAAAACGTTTTGATGAAGTATTTTGCAAATGAAGTTAACACAGCACACTTAATTGAAAAAGCATTCTTTGAGAATGTGGATTACAAAGTCAAAACCAAGAAATTGGGATGGATGTTATTGACTAAATAAAAAATATGACATCATAAATTCCAGATATGGACTTTCTAAAGTTTAAAATAACAAGCCATATAAGTATATAACATGTACTACATTCAGGTTCAAGGAATCTAGAAAAAAGAGTACTGTTATAAACTTCTAATGACAGCATTCTAGGCTTGCAATCCTTTTGACCTCTTATAACGCATAAAATAATAACAAAAATTTAAACTAAAATGAATTTCATGCATTCCGCTAGTAGTTTCACATAAGCACCTTATTTCTCATATTCCACTGGCCCACTATCGGTAAGCAATCCTTCTCCCGACCGGTTTCATGGTATTTCAGCTGCAAAAGTAACGGCAGATAGTTTTAAAGACTGTTAAGAAAAAAGTCAAAGAATTTCATAAAAGAAAATTGAGCAATTTTACATACCCAAGGGGGAGGCAGAATGCGTGCTTCAACAGAAGCAAGTTTATCACTGATTCTAATTCCAAACTCCCTGGCATATGGATCCTCATCATATGCATTGTGATGAACAGTCTGCAGAAGGTATGGTATTCATTAAAATAAATAAATAAAACGTTTTGTGAAAAACCAACAGTTCTAGTAAAGCAAAAAAAAAGGTATAGTACTTCTGTGAAATTAACTTTGTAAAAAAAAATACTTTACCTGGATAATATCACGCTCACGGTCATTTGGACGTTGGCAAGTAACCTTAAGAAGAGCAGTTATTTGTCTTTCATTCAACCTCTTCGAATATCTCTGTCCTTCTACAATTTTGCACACCTGAAAAAACAGGCTAATTTAAAAAAAAAAAACTATAATTTCTGGGGAGGCTGTTTAAAATTGGTGGTTTTAGGGCATTCCAAATTGGTGCTCTCCGATAACTTTCAAAAAAATAGAGCCAATCTATAATTTTGATTTTTTTTGGGACCAGGCACGATAGAGCCACCTCCTGAAGACTTCCTAGTAAGTACCACATTTAAACTTTAAAGAGCAAGACTTTAGAAACAGCCTGTTCTTCAAAATCTTTTAGCTAAGGAGAAATCATATCTACCATAGTACCATTTGCTCTAATGTGGTTAATTTGATATGGAGCCATTCTCAGGAATATCTACCAAAATCTAACCAACATTAAGCACCCTTTCTAATCAATATATCCAGAACAAACAACTAATATCTGACGCTCTTCATTAAGTAAACCTGAGGTCCAAGGATTTCAAAACACAAGACCCGTAAAGACAAACAGAAGACCACACCTCCATAGGCAAATAATTTGGCCTCTGTTGATTGCCAACTTGTAGGCAAGGCCAATTGGTATGTTGGATGGTGAAACCATAAGTTTCTTGAAAATATTGCACCACCGACTTCATTGTACCTCTCTCATCAACAGGAAAACTATCAAAACCAAAATAAAATGATTACAAATAAACATTAATAACAGAATAAAATATAAAAAATTAAAATAAATACTACGAAGCAAAAATGAAGGATATATCTAAAAAGAAGCATACGTCAACTCTCTTGTTGCCTGTGACGTTAAACCAGATATACGATACTTTCTGCGCATATTACCCCTATGTGTAACCTCAACCTTCACGCCTCTTAGAGCCTTCTTGATCTGAATGAGAAATAAAACATGCATATAATACGACCATGAATTTTATATAAAAATAAATGTGGAAAACGTTGAAATATTAATTTTTCAGTAAGGATTAGCAAACAAAAAAAGAAGCCAAAATAAAAGAGAGAATGATGTGAAACCAGGAATTTGAATCTCAGAAAATTAATAAAAGTTTGTTAAAGCAGTGAAAGTTCATTCTTAATGATTTTCTTAATTGAAACTTCAAGAGAGATCTCAGAATTCAACCAAATCTAGGCAATTATTACCGCTAAGTTAGCAAGATCTATAAAATAACAATGATAAAAAATAGTAAAACCAATGAAAAGCCAACTCGAATCCGGCGGTTAACAAAGCTAATGTCTCGCCTTGAGGCTACGCTCAATTGCCTACGTCTAGGGTTGTCGGGAGAAGAAGAACCACACAAGCGATGAAACCACTCCGAGGTAGACGGAGCCGGAGATCCGTAGTGAAAGAGAGGAAGGCGTAGGATGTGGAGGTGGCACGGGAGGTCGGCCGTCGATGGTCCACTCGTAGTCCGGACGTTGTCTATCGATGACTTTGATGAGGGATGAGAGGATCTGATCCAAGTAATCTCCCACGGTGTCTTCGTCGGATTCAAATCCCGCGTCGAAGAACGACGAGCGGAGGACGTCGAGATTTCCTTGGGCATCAAACACAAGCCCCCATTCTAGCTCGGGATCCGCCATGCGACATGGAGATGGAGATAGGTGGTCGCCACAAGGTGTTCTCCAATGGGGAAGGTGGAGAGGTCGGCGGGTTGTAGTGAGAAGGGGGAAGCCGGCAGTGGAGCTAGGGAGAGAGGAGGGATTAGGTGTTGGAAAACTGAAATTGGTTTCAGTTTAGGGATTTGGGAGGGAGAAACTTTGGGATTTAAATTTTGAAAACCCCAATTAAGGAGGGGAGTAATGACTCAATCAATAGAGAGAGCCAAGGGGGGCCGGTGGCTTCAATAGGGGAAGCTAGGGTTGGGAAAACTGAAATAATTTCAGTTTTAAGTGAAATTGGAGGGATTTATTTTGAAATTAGAGTTTGAATTTCAAAATAGGGGAGGGGGTTAATTTTGCAATTAATGGGGAGCTCCTTGAAGGGGGGGCCGGCAGCATCAATGAGGGAGAGAGGGGAATTGATTCCAAATTAGGATGATGACTAGGAAAATCTTGTCTCAAGAATCCAATTTCATTTGATGTGAAATTGAATTCAAAATTCGAAAACTTTCCTAAAATGGATCTTCCAAATTTGAAATTAATTTGAAATTTGAAAATCAAATTCCAAGCGAGGTCATAAGGGGAAGAGACGGTGGGAGGATGGCGGTGGAGAGGAGCCGGCGGCAAGGTGGCCGGCCGGTGGGGATTAAGGTGGCCGACGGGGGGGGTGTCACAAGGCGGCGGCAAGAGGGGAGATGGCTTGACTTCTTCCAAATTGATGGTGTGGATGGAGTCGCTTGTGGATGAGGTGAAGATCAACGGAAATTACTACTAGGAGAAATCACAAAGAGATCTCATGCGAAGAACTCACTAAGAGATCTTCTTGAACTCACAAAGAGAATAAACAATAGAAAATTTTCATTCATCAATCAATAATACAAAATACAATGACAACGCATTTATATAGGCCAATCGGAAATAAAAAAAACATAAAGACAACCTTGCCCTTGGGCTACAACCAACACTAATTCCCTCATAGGGGTACAAACGGAAAAACATGAAATATAAATGACATAGATAAAATAAAACATCAAAAATAAAGACTCTGAATCATGGCCGTCGATCGGCGTCTTCGGTGATGGTACATGTGTCGAAATCTAATGTCCCCATCAGAGAAAGTATGCATATAAAGGACAATAATAAAGATCATGCTGCTTACATCTTGAAAGATGTTTTCTAAGTAAACAGAAATTAACAGGAACATAACCACATAAACACTAAAACACAACAAAACTAACATGGATTATAACTACATAAACAAAAAAAAAAAACAGCTTTACAAATAATTATAAATTTTAAAAAATAACAATAATGTCTTGAAAAACAGATGAAAGCCGCATCAACAGGATACTTAGGCTCCGTTCGGTATTGCTATTTTGTGCTATGCCACGCTATACTCATATTGCAGAGCAAAGCAAATAATTATTTGATTAAAATATTATTCAACTTGTTAAAAAAGTTCTAATTGACAATTGTTTGATAAAAATTGTTGTAAAAGTTAAAAAATTGCTGTAAATGTGATAAAAAATTGTTGTGTATGTGATATTAATATAAATAATAACAATTAATGAATTGCAAAATAAAAAATAAATCAGAATAAATTCTTAAAATAAAAATTAAATCTAAAATAATATTGACATATAATTTAAACTAGTTTTATCATATGTTCATTAATCTTGAGACCATTGGTAACATTTTTTTATCATTTTTATATCAAATAAAAAATTACTAAACACCAAGATACAAGTACAAGTAAACTAATTAAATAAAAACTTATTTATTAAATAGAAAAGCTCAAATTTACAAAAGCCATTTGTGAGAAAGCCATCTCAACCAACATTCAAAGAGAATTTGAATGATTTTATAGAGCTGAATTTTTTCTCATAATGTTTAAACTGAATGCCTTATAACTATTTTTATTGCTCAAAATTAAAATAAAATAAAAGACACCTCCATCTATTGATATTTGAAAGAATCCACCCAAAATATTAACATTTTGAAAATGATAAAATCACATACCCCGCCGGAATAAAACTGATGGGTTCTAAGATTTCATAGAGCTAAACTTTTTCTCACAATGGTTAAAGGTTAAAACCAAAAGCCTGCCATACAATTACTTCTATTGTTCACAAAAAAAAAAGGCTGCCCAAAGCATTAACAAGTGAACCCATAAATTGACATATCCATCTATTGTAAGTATCCCACCCAAGACAAGCAAATTTGAAGACTGAAAAAAACTTTCAAATACCTCATTAGAATTTAGAATAAACCTAAAATTCATCAAGAAACTGGGGTAACTCACCTTGACACGATCTGAGTCTGACAATGGTCTAGATAGAACATCCCTAACATCCCTATTGAGAAGCTGATTTACAAAGTCGATGACTGGCAGTGGTTCAATGAATGCAGTGGATGACATATCTGTATGAGAGAAATTATGGTCAAACAGGAAATAAATTTCAGTTCAGAAAAATAAGGTAGAAAGAGCAGAACAAAACATCCGTCCAAGCAAGTTGTAGGCAGTATTTGATGAAGTTTTATCGAAGTGCCAACAACACTAATTAATAAGAAAACATAGTAAACCGCAAAAAGCTGTGAAAATTAGCACCGAATATGCAGCTTACTTATGATAAAAACATATTTTCATCTGCCTTTCATATCATATTGTGCTTGAATTAGTGGGACACATTCAAAATAACTCATACAGACTGGAAATTGCCAATTGAAACACAAATCAGGAAGCGTGCCAAGTACAACATACTTCAACAAACATCAAATCAAATAAAAAATAATAGCTTATATGAAAATTATCAGAGTTCATATGCAGCACTACCATTAAAAAATGTGCTTTACTTGCTGACAATCCAATTTTAAAGAAGAATTCAAAATGTGAAATAAGTAACAATCTACAATCAAGTTCAGATGTTCTTAAATAGCAGCTGAACCAAACAAAAATCAATAATGCCTAACAAAACAGTCAATATGCATTATGCAATAAAAGTATTCAATAGAAGAAATTTTCCTTAAAAGCAGTTAAATTATGCTTCAAAATTTATGAGGACCACGTTCTATAAAGAGAATGCAGATTGGAAAATATTCAATCAAAAACCTAATCAGAAAGATACATTCTCAAACAAGACTGAATAACATCAAAGTTAACATTGAGGAAATGATTGAATGAACTAGTTAATTACCCAGAAAGTCAAGCAGCACTATTATATAATCTCCATGCTTAAAAAACAGTATCCACAAAAGACGTCCAATATGTGTAACAAGCTAACATTTATCAGATGTTAATAAAATAGCAGAAAGAAAAACTCTTCAGAAGAAGACAAAAAATCAGGTAACTAATAAATAACACAAACCGCATGTTCCTTAATTTCCAAAGTCCATACAAATGAAACCACACAAAGCAACTCATCCTAAGAAGCAAAATACAAAATGTTAAAAAAAAATCAAAAAATACCAATATTCAATGACAAGCCCATCTGTGTCGGCCTGATGCTTTGATAAAATCCACGCCAACTTTCTAAACCTTCACCAAGTGGTTGTCTCCGACCAAGATTCGGAGAGTAAAAAGATCGCCCAACAGGAGAATACCTATGGTTAACAGTACAATAATCTTATTAAACATATACTACAATGGTGTGGCATAATAAGGAATAAAAGCAACTTGAACAAAAGATAATTACCTAGCAGTGGGCAACTCACGCAGCACAATATCAAGAACTTGAAGAGCTTCCTGAGGAGCATCTGCTTGCCTTCCAGCCAAAAACATTCCCAGATGATGAAGATCAGCACGAGCAGCTAATTTTATAACAATTCTGAAATTCCTATGTCGCCTGAACCAAAAATATGATGTCATATCAGCACAGTTACAAAAAGCAAAATCAGAACAAAAACAGGTTAAAATGCATTAAAGGTACCTTTCAGCCCCAGTTCCATCATCTTCATCAACTAGTGTTACCTGAAATTCATTAGAACTAAATGGAAGAGGTCCAGCCGTATAAAGGCTCTTTCTGCCATCATATGCTGGAAGTCGGCCACCCAAATGGGACTCTCTAAACACCCTTACCAGCTCTTCCATCACAGCTCGGTTTACACCACGTGAGGTAACTTCAGGTGTAATTGAAACCTATTAAAATAAAAGCAGTAACAATGATGGGTATTTCAAACGGAAATGACTTCTCAATTAATATTTGCAGTAGAAGTGTGATTATAATTTCCAATTTTTAAAATCAAAATAGAAAAAGAACACACATCATATTGATGAAGATCCTTGTTAGGAAGCTCCGCAAAGAAATGGTTAGCCTTAACCACACACTTGGTACCATAACTGCCTTTGCCTGGGCGCAATGGGAATCTCATTGTTTTGCTTGAAACTGGAACAATACCCTTACTAGCTGAGGGTTCGGCCTGCAGAGAAAGGTGTTGAACCCGCTCCGTCAGAGATACATCAGTGCTTGATGAGCTTGCCTCTGACAAAGAACCAGGTGCAGCTTGGCATTGAGCTAGTGTTGCTTGGTGCAGCTCGGGAAGCGGCAGCCTAGATGATTCGGCTGCAGATGGGGCAACTCCTTGCCCAGCTGGTGCATGTGCACCAGCTCTGCGGCCACCATGCTGCTGCTGGGTTTCACCTCTACCATGCGGCCCACCATGATGCTGGTACTCCATCTGAGGAGGTTGCTGCTGGACCATTCCCCCACGAGAGGGCTGTCCACCACCACGACCCTGGTGTTGACCCCCACCACGACCCTGGTAATGACCCCCACCTCGTCCCCCTAACTGTTGTTGGCCACCAGGACCCCATCCCCTTCCAGCTCCTCCACCCTGCTGTCGTGCAGCTTGAGAGTGTTGAGCTCCACCCAATTGTTGTGGGGCTGGAGAATGATGAGTTCCACCCTGTTGCTGTGAAACTGTTGAAGTTTGAGCTCCATCTCTTCGACCACCACCAGGATTTTGAGATCCTGAGCCCTCACTGGCACCAGTACCATCACTAGAACCAGGAAGATCAGTTCGTCTCTTTCTAACCATGTTAACACCCTGCAAATATAAAACCAGGAAATGAATCAAGTTCTGTTTAAAAACCTATCCAAGTAAAATCTACAGAATCTAAGATCAGGAACTTTTGAATAATATGATTGGTATGATGCAATAGAGATCAGTAATTAATGCTCCACTAAGAGACAACAACTCAGAATGAAACAAGAGTTCATAATCATAGCATTTGCTGCAGCAGCCGAATAAATATCCATGGGTAAAGATGATTATAGAGATGTTGAAAAGAAAGCAAACTTTTAAACTATTATTTAATAAATAATTAAATGTTCTTCGTTTTGAAAATTTTGGAATGCAGCATTCTTACAGCTTCTAACTGCAAAATTTGTGAAAACAAGCAAAGATAATAGCCAAGCAAAGGTGAAGCTGCGATCTGATAAGTTAAGTAGTGAAAAGGCCTTCCAAACAGACCCTGAGACTCCATAAATTAGCATAATGGGCATATGTGGGGAACAGGCAGCCTTACCCTAAAACAGAAACTAAAATTAATGAATACTAATATAGTAACTCATATATGCATGATTTGGCTTCATCTGATTGAAAAATAGCCAGAAATTTTAGTTACTATTTTATCAGTGTGAACTGAAAAAAGTCTAAAATAGCATGCACTAAGACAATGATGACCGCAGAAAATACAAATCCTACCATGCCATAAAATCATTAAAGCATATTGCACCAAAAAATGTACCAAAAATTATTCAACAAAATAGGAAAGAAGCATCTAATTGATTTTTTGTTTCAGTTGTGTTAAAAAGAAGGGCTAATAATAATCAGCAACTTAACAAGGCATATCAACAAACATCAAATAAAAGGGTAAAAAAATAATGCAACAGCAGCAACAAGAGAAAAGCTAAGTCTATCATCTTACCTTGCCGAATGACGCTTCTAATCACAAGGAAAAAGTTATAAAAAAAAAAAAACATACATAAATATATATACATTATGAATGATAGATCGTAACCCCTAACTTCAACAATCTCCAGCTGAAGAGCGCTAAAAAAAATCTACTACGCTAAACTACTTATGGCATGAGTCTCAATGGAAATGAAATTAGATGGAAAAGTGCACGAGCAAAAATATATGGAAAAATCCCGTGACAAAGCATCAAACTCCACAAAAAGAAAAAACATAAAAAACATATAAACAAAGAAGCCCTTATTATGTTTTCCGTCAAATCAAGACGATTTGTAAAAATAGGAAGAAAAACGCAGATCAGGAAATTATAGAGACAAAAAAAAACCTAAAAAGGAGAAAAGCATCACAAACAGAAACGTGGGGCATGAGAAAATATTACCCCATAGATGCCATCGCTGAGAGAACTTCATTTATATCAAAACCCAATAAAGTAGAAAAAATCAAGGTAAATCGTTTAGAAGAATCTCTCACAAATAGTAAACTACCAACAAGAAAATTTTCGTGGCCATAAACAGTTTAAAACGATAAATTATGATAGACAAAGAATCGACATGATCATCTTGAAGCATATGTTACATCAGTGTTGATCATTTACACCGTTACACATTGATCTACATACTTACAGAAGCAAACCGAAGAAAATAAAAAACTAAGAAAAGCAACGCACAAGAAGAAAATCGCTTCAAATAAAAAATAATTTCAACGCTAGTACCTAAATCAGTCAGATCTGAGAAAAACACGAAGAAATGATTGTCAAAAGCACTAAAATCCCATGATCGGAGAAAAAAAACTGCAGCAACAAAAATCACTTAAACTAGAGGCGATAAAATTGAAAGATCGGCAGAAAAAGCATGCCAACAAACGGATTAAAAACATAGCCATAGCAGAAACCCGCTACGATGTAGAACAAAAAGAAAGATAACCAGATTGTTTCACCTAACTCAAAAATCCACCGCAGTTGCCGAAATCTTTCTTCCCCTCTTGAGACTGCTTCCAAATGAAAAAGGCCTTCACTCTTCCCTCTCCTTTCCCCTCCACTATCCCCCGCTAGTTTTAGGCGGTGAAGATGTAGTAGACCGTAATGGAGATACTTTCCGCTCTCTCTCTTCTCTCTCCACTTCTTCGCTCAGCTCATCAGCGAGAAGACGCCAAGACTTTATGGGAAGGAGACATAAGGGATCAGATTCTGGACGGCGTCTGGGTGTTACGATAGCGTCGTTTGCGTTTAAACGTCGTTAGCAAGAGAGTAAAGTCTTTTTTCAAGTCCACGTTAGGTCCGCCGTTAGGTCGTCAAACAAATTTTATGATTGGCCACCGGTCCCACCGCGTCCAATGCCACCATTAACGGCGGGGGCGCAGCCGTCGCGAGCTGAATTGAGTGATACGGCGGTATCCGTTAGACTGTGACTGAAATGGTCAAGACGTTTGTTTAGTAGGCCCAAATCAAAATTTAAAAAATACTCACATACCAAATATTTAATAAAATTAAGCGATAATTTTACATTATTAAAAATATTATATAATTATCAGTTGATAATAAATACTTCAATTTGAATTAAATTTATTAAATAATGGGCAATATATGCTTGATTAAATAAATACATTTTTTTTGTTTAAAATTGTTATTATCATATGATGAATAAATAAACTACTTATCAAAAAACATATAAGATTTGAAAATTAATAATTATTTGTTTAAATAAATAATCATTATTTTAAATTTAAATTCATATATATATAAGTAATTATATGTAATTATAATTTAAACCAATTGAGTTAAAGAAGAAAAATATTTGAGAGATTGATGTTACTACATAGAATTATTCATAAAATTCATGGGAAGAAATGAAAGAATATTGTAAGTTTGCCACATACAAGGAAATATATGAGATTATGAGAGAAGACCATCAAGATTAGCATCAAAAGCAACATGCCTCTTTTAGAATAGTAACAACCCAAAATATGAAAAAGTATTTTAAAATGAAAATTTGAATTTTTTTATAGTTATAAATAAATGATTATTAGTTGTTAACTGAAAGAAAAAAAATGAATAAAATGAGTTGAAAAGATACTAAAGATAAAAGAAAAAAATTCTTTCATTTTAGATTTTAGGATGTTACAGTCATCTCCTTTGGTACCACCCATGCTTCAAAAAAAACTTACAAAAATATTTTTGAGAGTAAAATTTGAGATATTAAGATTTTGTCTATGCATGAGAAAACGAATGTTATGTGGGATAAAATAGCTAGTAATATTATGAATGTTGTAAAGGATGTGCTTGGAGTTTCAAAAGGAAAAGATCCTCATAATAAAAATAGTTGATAGTATAATCAAAATGTGCAAGAAAAGATAAAAATAAGAAATTTTCTTATAATAATTAGTTTATATATATAAGCTCTTAAAATTGAACAATATATAAAAAGGCTCATAAGGTATCTAAGAAAGTAATTTGCGATGCAAATATTTTAGTTTTTAATGATTTATACAAAGGATGCACTTGAAGTTTCCAATGCAATGTGCACAATCTTCGAACTCTATATATCAAAGATAAGAGAAAGATAAGAGTTATGAATACATGCATGTTTTTTTTATATTCATATATCGTTTGCTAAAACTTCATCGCTTAATGCATGACTTACTTTCATTGTTAGCTAGATAAGCATATTATTATTGTTGCGTGCTAGAATATACGCGGCGGTAGAATTTGTAAATTCGCGTCCGAACGTTGTACGAGTATTCAGCACACAAACAGAAAAGAGAATATGAACACCAGAATTTTTACGTGGAAAACCCAAAAAGGGAAAAAATCACGGGGCCTCGCCCAATTGAAAATTTCACTAGTGTTTTGCAAATTACAAATGGCTGATTCATCCCACAAATCGGGGCAATAAGATTACAATTCGTTTCTTCAAGCAAGTTTACAAAGTTTTGCAAAATCTCAGCGTTTCCCGAAAATCCGGCAGAATTCCGGCGTATTCAGGCGGCGGGAAGAGCTCCGGCGGTGGTCGAGGAGGAGAGGATTAATCTCCTTTTCCCCTTTCTCCTCTTCTTCTCTTCTTCTTCTCTCTCTTCACTTGAGTCCCTCTTGTAAATAATGAGGGGGCTTTATTTATAGTTTTCTGGTGTGGCATGGCTTGTAAATAAGTGTGAGATCAGGGGCGAATAGGGAGTGGTTTGAATGGACGGCATGTATGGAACCATTTGATCGTGCACCGTTCGTTGGACATTTGAAGGCCTTAGTGATGTCAGAATTCGGCGATCTTGAGCTCGTTGGATTCGTCTCGTCGAGCCATTCGATTCGAGTATAAGCTCGTTAAAATCGGAGACCGTTTGGTAACTCAAATTGCGGTTTGAACCTTCCAACAGCGCTTCGGGTCCTTGATTTGGACCCATTTGGGCTTGGATTGGGTCGAATTTGGTGTCGTTGGGTTCGTATTTTTGAGACGCTCAGTTTGACTATAAGCTCGCTGAAATCGGAGTTCAGATGCTCCTGAATTTAATCTTTGAATTTTCCAATTAGTAGTTTTTGCCTTGAGATTCGTGCCCGATCAAGATAAATTTGTGATGACGTATCAATTATTTTCCTATTTTAACTTGTCTACGTAAATAAAGTTCATCTTACACCTAATCTTAGATAGTTTTTTTTTAATGCAGATATTTACATAATTGCACATGTATTTTTCCTAAAAGGAAAAAGGTGAGCTTTAGTAGCTCCACTGGTGGATAACATTAGAGCGAGTCATGACATATGATGGTTTGGTCACATAAGATGTCAGCTTTTTTTGTGACCTGATTATGAAAGTAGATGTATTAGATATGGTATATGTAACGAAAGATAGAGGTACGTAGAACAAAAAATTTGGTTTAAATTTGCTAGAAATTAATTTTTTTAAAGATTTAAAGGAGAATTTGACTCTTAATAGAGTACAATGAAGGAAAATAATTCATGTGGTTGATTCCATGTAGTAGGATAAAATCTTGATGTTGTTGTTGAGCAAGGTGAGCTTCAAGTTTTCTTTTACTACTACTAAGTAGTCCAATTATCATGTATTGATAAAGAAAGGGAATAGGGTGATGTAGTTTGGCATGCATGAAATTGAAGGACATATAAATGTTATCATTAGCCCAAAGAAAAGGGGAAGTGAGGAAAGAGAGAAAGAATAATATATTTTTGGAGGTAAGTTAGTATTTGAGGTTGATTTTTTTTAGAGGTTGTTTGGTTTTCTAAAAAAGACATGTAATGTAAAGTAAATGTAATATATTTAGAATACTTTCAAGCTATTTAGTTGTCTGCAAAGCTATTTGGTTGTCTACAAAGTAACTAAAAGTGAATTGATTTTTTTTTTTTTTTTTGTGAGGTATATGCATTGTAAAATAAAAGAATTATATATATATATATTTACTATGATGTGCATACATGCAGTATTCAACTTTACTATTGAATGAGCAATCATACATAGAGTTAAATTTAATATTACTACAAACATACTTAACAGTATCATTAATGTTTCACGAATTCAAAATATATTTGAAGGCATTACAGCTCAAAATATTTATATATGTAACACAAAAGAAATCAAAAAATATCTAGCTATTACAACTCAAAGTTCTAACATTTTCTACAACATGAATCATTTTCCTAGCTCTTTATGCATTCATCTAGCTTTGGCTCTATAAGTTTTGAGACGAAAATTTGTATCATTATCAGATTCTTCGTTAAGTTGTGTATATTTTATCAACATATTCTTCAGAAAATCCAAATAAGTTGTGTATATTTTATCAACATATTCTTCAGAAAATCCAAGAATGGTTGATAGCTCACTCATAAGTTCGATGAATTTTTTAAGAGGCTCTTGTTGTTACTATATTTTGGATAACGTTCGCAACTTGAGTAACACAATCGACAATTAACACATTATATACTTAAAAACTTTGAACAATATCATGCACTTTACTCTTCTATTTGGAGATACCATGAACAATAGATAAAATAAATGGTATCTTTTTTGCTCTTATGTATCATTCTTTAATTTCCACATCCGGCCAGTCACTAGAGAAAGATACATCTACAACAGCTTTCACAAATCCTGAGGAGATATCATCTTCTATATATATTTGTAGAGTCATAAGTGGAGTTTGAGAATTTTTAGATTTGGCCCACTCTCCAATAGTATGCCCTTCACTACACACCTTCTACAAGTCCACATAATTTGCAATTGCAATATTTAAATAAGCAACATCCTTTGTAAAATATCAAAATATAATAAAAATTTTGTGTTATTAACTCATGTTAATATTCTTAAAGATGTTATTAAAATAATAACTTAATATATAATGCAAACTCTTCCTGACCCATAAATATCATATTCTTTAGTTTCATCTCAAGAAGCCCTTGATTTCCTTTTTAAATCATGAATGTGAGTCCATAGAGTTTCGTTGATGTAAATTTTAATTCTTGCATTGCTCAACTATGATATATATCCCAAAATTTTCTTTCAATTTTTGGGCAGTACCTTAATAGACATACTCCTTAATCCTTGGGCACTTCACATATTTGTATCTACCTATTCATTCATAACTTGTAGTAATCCAGTTATCCACTCTCGTTTTAAGCTTCATAAGAAAATTTTTCTCCTCTTAGTTTTAGAACTATATGCAACACATGTTTGTGATGGATCCATAAGGCTTAAACATAACAATATCATGATTAATATATATATATATATATATATATATATATATATATATATATATATATATATATATATATATATATATATATATATATATATATATATATATATATATATATAATCTATTAACATAAAAGTTTTATAATATTATTTGCCACCAAAACTAATAGACATATACAAGAGAAAACATGAAATATCAGTAAAGTGTGCATGCAATATTGTTTGCCACCAAAAAAACAAAGAAAGGGGGTTAGCTACCCAAAACCAAGTACCCATTATTTTGCATATGAATCCACTTGGATTGTGCAATTTCATCTCTTTTTTCCAACTATTCTATATAAACTTCTTCAATTGCTTGAACTACTCTTCTATGATGAATTCTCCTAGCCCATTCAGCCTGGGAGAGAATGGATTGAATTCATCATCACCTTCTGTGACTATCTAATTATGCAGAATGCAACAACAACAACTATTGGTTGTACTACATAATAATTTAGAGTTCATCTACTCATGTGACATCACAATACTTATCCAAATTGGATAATTGATCTTCATTATATTGCAAATGTTCATTCATCCTTGTAGCTACGAACAATAATCTATAAGTTTCTAAAAGAATCTAGTACCTAACTAACTGTATGTCAAATTGAAATAACAAATACATCACAAATACATAATTAGTTTGTTAATAGAAGTAAACTACAAAAATGTTTCAGTTGATGCTACATAAGAATGAAGTTAATGAGGTTGATTTAATTAGCTCATCAACAAACATAGAGTAAAATTTAAGAAAATCTGATTTCCGGCTGGACAAAACTACCTTAAACTCAATCCTAAGCTCCCATCTAAAATCTAATCATACCAATCTTGACTTTTTTCAAAGCTAAAGAGAATCATTTGGATTGTTCAAATCAAATCTCCTTCCTCCCCAAAGAAACTGATAAAATCCACAACAAACTTCAAATTAAATTAAAAAAAAAAACTCTCAAAGAAATAAGACAATCTTAGATTAAAAGAAATAGAAGACGGATCAAACATTACAGCGTGAAAATCGGACAATCATGCTTTAAAAGAATCATATTAGT
The DNA here is from genome assembly GCA_022539455.1 of Dendrobium nobile. Taxonomy (NCBI): domain Eukaryota; kingdom Viridiplantae; phylum Streptophyta; class Magnoliopsida; order Asparagales; family Orchidaceae; genus Dendrobium; species Dendrobium nobile. Next base: position 2,631,260 of record CM039735.1, on the reverse strand, counting down.
GAAATTATAACATAGCAGACAAACTTTAACCATATAGAAATGTCTGATGACTCTTTGGATGATCCACAAATCCCCTCCACCCACGGACATGGTGACCACCTCCATACTGAATTTCACGAGAGAGAAAGCACACATCCCTAAAAGGGTTGGATTTCGTGAGGAAGAAGGGCGGCGAGCATAGCAGATTTCATGAGAACTGGATTACGTGAGGATGAACGACCAGGAGGGATTTCATTTCCCTAGATTTCGAGAGAGAGAGAGAGAATGACAAAGAAGATCGGGGTTTTGCGAGAGACGAAGAGCCTCATTGGCGCCTAGTTCATGCATTTCAATATTTCACACTTGGCATTCAGAACTAACCCTATTTGAGCGGGTTTCGAATAGCCTGCAAATTCACTAGCTGAGGCATTTAGAATACAATCCTTATACATCAAAATTATACATACTTCAAACCCCACCGAAATTCTTAAAAGCCCTGCATTTGGACCCATGAACTCATTTTGACACCCTATAATATATATTGATTTTATATATTTTCCTCTATCTGCCTTAAATTTAAAAAAAAAAAATTAAGCAACCGATGCACCTTCCCATCCCCATCAATGGCAGATAAGGACAGCCTAATTAATACTGTTTGAAAAATGAAAAAACAATCATTAATGGCGTTTGACTTGCATGATTAGCAAGTTAACTCTCCTATCTTCTTTGGCTTTCTACATAATCCAACGTCCTTCGGCCTGCCTTCGTCGTCGACGTCGCCTTCTCTTCGTCCAATGCGACGTGTACAGTCTCCTAACGCTGCATAACTAAGTGAAGAAAAAGTTGTACTAATAGAACTGGTTTTTTATATTTATGACATCTCGTTTGCTAAAACTCCATCTCTTCATGCGTTTTTAAATGTTTTATGAGTCTTATTTTGGAGCTTATAACTAGCAGCGCTAAAGCTTGTTCCTGCATGCTTTATCATCTTCAACATGGCCTTTGTTCTTATATATGGAGTTTGATATGGATAATATTATTTTGAATATATGTTCGTTAAATAAAGACTTTATTAACTAGCAGCTAGATTTTTACATGATTGGAGAATATTAATCATGTATTGAAAATTATGAATTTAATGTTGTTGCATCCTAGAACATTTGCGGCGGTAGAGAGATCGACATATAGTTTAGCGTCCTAATTTTGTACGAATATTCAGTACACAAATAGAAAGAGCATCAATATTGTTACCTGAAAAACGCTGAAATGGGAAAAAAACAATAGTGACACCCTTGCGGCGAGGGTTCACTAGCGATGGTGACAGAGTGGAGTTCTAGGAAGCTTCAAGCCTCAAAGCTCTCATGAGTTTCTAGCATATGGTCTAAGACTCCAAAAGCGTAAGCCCCAAAGGTCCAAACCCCCTTACATGTAGGAAGAGGAGGTCTACTTTAGTCCAAAAACCCAAATGTAATGCAATAGAAGTCTAGGAGAACCACTATAGGAAAAATGTTGATTTTCAGCGGATTTTTCGACGGAAAAAATCCGTCATAATTTCCGGCGTAATTTCCGTCAGATTTAATCGGAATTTTAAATTTCATGGAAAATGGTTATTAGAAAATCATTTTAAAATTTTAATATTAGAAAAATGATTATTAGAAAAATTTAAAATATATTTAAAATTTTAGAAAAATGATTATTAGAAAATTTATTGTTAAATTAAATATAATAATTATTTTTATCTAAATTAATTTTAAATATGTTAATTATTTTAAATAAAATATAAATTAAATTAAAACAACTAAGCTTTTATAAATTAATTTAATTATTTTATATATTATTAACTTTATATTTTATTAAGCTTTTTATTTAAATATATTAATTATTTTAAATTTAATATTTTGTCATTACAATTTAAATAAAAACAACAGCCACTGTATGAGTTTTGCAACATTGGCGTGGTGGTATGGTGGGTGCGCGCGCGCGTAGTAGGGCAGGGTTCGAATTCTGCCTGGCGCAGGCGTGGCAGGTGGGTCAGGGGCGGGTCGGCGCCGGGTCGCGTGGGCTTGAGCTAGGCAAAGCGGGTTAGTAGTCGGTCGCGTGGGTTGAAAGGTAGGCCCATTGGGGGAGGGGGCTCAAAGCCTTAATTTCTTTTTTTCTTATTTTTCCGGTGGAGTATATCCGCCGAACGACATTTTTTCAGCCGGAAATTCATCGGAAATATATTTTGCGCCTGTAACATTGTTCCGACCCTCGTTTTACTGTCTAAAAAATTTTCGTCGAAAATTCTAATTTACGATGGATTTTGGGCATTTTCCGACAAATTTTGTTTACCAATAATGTGCGTTTTTCTTGTAGTGAACGTTAGGCAACAGAGGAGTTATCATTCCCTCCCTATAAATAATATGATAATTATGATAAGTTAATTATCAAATATTTTAAATGTTTTCAATAATAAATATTTTTAACATACCATTTGTGAGCTTCCTGTTGGTGGGTTGTGTAGATGGTATTGTTGCATAATTATTTCATCTCAGAACATAATGATAGTAAGCCATCTTTGTTTATGTATGTTGCATGCCAAATCATCTCCTCACCTTTTTTTTTTTTTTGAACAGTCTTTGAAATCTAGGATTTAATGAAAAATATTGCATAATTTTAGCTGGCTTCATGTGATTTTTCTTGCCTACAATAGTTCTATTTTTAGAATATGAACATCCTGATGCTCCATACGATGTCATAAACATCTTGATTAGATCTGTCTTTTCAATACAACATACAATTATTAGGGCATTCATCAATCTTTGTATACTCAAGATCAAATGTTTTCATTATATTTTTTTACTTCATATGCCTTCTTAGGCAACAATGCTTCTTTTGGAAAAGCATCGATTAATAACTTCAATAACATGCCGAAAATTTTTGCAGTCTAAGAATGTAAACAGTTCAATCAAAATAAGTTCATAATGAAAGATAGCTTTGAGAATACCTTGCACCCATGTTATAACTCTACTCCTACATATTGCATCAGTTTTTCAAATTTTTCATTATTATCATTTTGTTGATTTGCATTCACCTCAGTCTACTCATCTACTAAAGTTGGACAAAAATGAAATTACTAGATGGACAATAAGGGGGGTGAATTGTGAAAACTTTTTGACAATAATTAAAACCTAAGCAGGAGTTCTAAATCTTTTCGTTGTTTTTAGAATTTTAATATGAAAAATTAAACAACCTTTTTTTTTTTCAAATTTTCCAAGGCAAATATTTTGAAATTAAAAAGGCACACAGTAATGAAAAAGCAGTAAGGAAAAAACACACCAAGATTTTTATAGTGATTCGGTCAAAATATGACCTACGTCCACTCCCCGGAGTCATCCGCTCCGGGATTTTCACTACCAACTATAGTTCTCCTTTTGCCCCCCCCTCGGCAAGGCAGAGAAGCCTTTACAAACCTCCTTTTCACCAACCCGGCGTGGCGCAGTGCCAAACTCTATTTTCGCCCTCCTGGCGACGGCAGAGAACCTTCTCGTTTTTCTCTCTCTTGGAGAAGGCAGAGTATCTCGAGGTCACGGATGTAGACGAGCCTTTCCCTTGGAGATCCTCCCTCAAATTCTTCTAGGGCCACAGAAGGAGCAAGATGCAGCAAGTTCGGAGCAACCGTGTGATCTCCCTCACACCTCTTCTCCCTCACAACGCTCACCTTCTCCTTCCTCTCTCAAACCCTAAAGAACTTCTCTAGAGCTCTCTCCCTTGGAATCCCTCTCTAACCACGTTATCCTCTCTCATCACTCTCTTCCCAAGAATTACAATTTTGATACTTAAAAAACAAGCTCCAAAAACCCTGAATTTTCAAAGTAGCCGTTACTATCGTATAGTACGGTTCTACAATCGTACAATATGATCTTCATAAATAGACTTCGTCCTGGTACGAAGTGGTACGAACAGTTCAAAAATGTTCGTACAGTACGATACTAAATCGTACGGTATGATCCATGACAACACAGTTCGTACAAGACGATAGTCGGGACGATCAAACATCATCTCTGTTCATCGTATGGTACGATGTACATCGTACGTTACGATGAGACAAAAAACAACTGATCGTCCGGGACGATTATAATTCGTCTCTGTTCATCGTATTGTACGAATGGGTTCGTACAATACGATGTTCAAATTATAATTAAGCCCATATTTCTAGCACTAATCACGGGTTAAGTTAAGTAAGTATTTAAAAATAATCGTACAGTACGAACAAGTTCGTACCGTAAGAACGTCGGAAAATTTCTTACTTCAGTTAAACAACGTCTATGATTTTGGATTTGAACATATCATACAGTACGATATAATTTCGTGCGGTACGATCTATTCACAGAATTGTACTACAACCCTCTGATCGTACGATACTAATTAGTATCGTACAGTACGATCTCCAGAGAAGAAATTCTATTACATTCTACATTTAAAACCTCTCCCCCTGTGTGTGTGCATGGTTGCTCGAGCTTTTATGCATTTTATGGTCAGACTCAAGAAAATAAAAATGAAATAAAAAAGAAAATACATTGCAGACTCTTACTCCTAATCTACCCCTCCTTGAGTCTTCCTGTCGTCCTGAGTAACTTTTGATCTTCCTGAAATGTTAGTACTCACGGACAATAGCAAATAATATTCAATGAATCTCAAGACAATTATTATTTGTCATCATCAAAATCTTAAGCTTGGGGTCATGGGTTGCAACAAAAAAGTGTGTCTCAATATTCCTTCTATAGCATATGTATTTAAATACTCATTATGAAGTATTTCAACATCATAATTAGATGCAACAGGAAATGTGTCCATCATTGCAACGCCGCCAACATTATAATATGTTCTTCCCCATGTCGATCGATTCCATATAATATATCCTACAAAAAATTCTTTACAAATCAAGTGATCTTTGACATCTTTCAGTGAGTAGAAGTATCCAATAATGTATGATTTGCATGAACACAAAATATTTCCGGATGAATTTTGGTTTCAACTTGCAAACTCAAGAAAGTTATTAACTCCAAAAATATAATCTCGACTCCATTTAGTTTTTGTAATCTAGATCTTATCCATATATAGTGAAATTTTGACTTTGAAATTACTACTTAAAATAGAGAGTGTTGCGTCCAGGAGTATTCGCGGCGGTGGAGAAATATAAAGTTTATCGTCTTAGCGTTGTACGAAAATCCGGCACGCAATTAGATAAGTTGAGAGGGTCTAGCATTTATGAGACACCAAGATTTTTACGTGGAAAACCCCTGAAAAGGGGGAAAAACCACGGGGCCTAGCCCAGTTTGAACAAATCCACTAGTATTTGCAGTCGATTACAAATGAGGCCCTTCCTTGGAAGAAGGCCTTAACTTGATGTATATCTTATAGAGTACATTACATGATGTAAATACAGAGAGTCACTATTGACATGTTCGTTTGGTCGGAAGAATCGTAGTTGGCGGGCGACAGAGGTCGGAAGGCTTGTAGTCGGCGGGCGACGTAAGTAAGGAGGACCGTAGTTGGCGGGCGACAGAGGTCGGAAAGACTGTAGTCGGCAAGTGACATAAGTAAGGAGGACCATAGTTGGCTGGCGACGGAGGTCGGAAGGACCGTGTCTGACGATGAAGGCCAGAAGGACGGCGTCGGGTAGAAACTTGGCGAATAGTGAAGGTCCAACATCAGGTAGAAGTCCGACGTCTGTTGGTGGTAGAGGAGAACTCCGGCTTCACTTGGACAGAGTTTTGGCGTCAAAAGGGAACTCTGTTGTTAATTGGGAAGAATTTCAACATCACGTGGAAGTTGGGCAGAATTCTGGCGTTTTCCTAAATGTCCGGCAGAGTTCCGGCGTCTTCAGGCGACAGGAAGAGCTCCGGCGGTGGTCGAGGAGGAGGAGCTTCTTCCTTATCCTCCTTCTTCTCTTCTTCTTCTCTCTCTTCACTTGAGTCCCCTTTGTGTAGAATGAGGGCTCTATTTATAGTTTTTCTGGAGTGGCATAGCCCATAAACAGGCGTGAGATTAGAGGCGAATTGGGAGTAGTTTGAATGGACGGCCGATATCAGATCCTTCGATCATACACCGTTCGTTGGACGTTTGAAGGTCTTAATGATGTCAGAATTCAGTGATCTTGAGCTCGTTGGATTCGTCTCGTCGAGCCTTTCGATTCGAGTAGAAGCTCGTTAAAATCGGAGATCGTTTGGTAACTCAAATTTGAACCTTCCAACAGCGCATCGGGTCCTTGATTCGGACTCATTTGGGCTCGGATTGGGTTGATCTTGGTGTCGTTGGGTTCGTATTTTCGAGACGCTCAGTTTGAATATAAGCTCGCTGAAATCGAAGTTTGGGTGCTCCCGGAATTAATTTTTGAAGTTTCCAACTAGTTTTTGCCTCGAGATTCGTGTCCGATCAAGCTAATTTTGTGATGCCGTATCAAAGAGTTATTAGGCATATCAATGGAATATAATTTCTATTAAACAAAGAATATAATGAATTTATTAGATTTTGTAATTAGTGCAAAATACACATCACTCTAAGGTGTATTTTTAAACTTCTAGCTAGGATAACTTATGCACAAACTTACATGTTTGATTTAATATGCTCAAGAGAATTTCATTCATTTGTGGTCATTATGAAATTAGGTATAATAGTTTTCACATATATCTAGTTTCACTTTTTATCTCTAAGATTTTTCTCAAGAATTATTTACAAATTATCATCTTTGAGCTTGGAATGTATAAGTTAAAAAATAACTAGTTCTAAATAAATTAATAGATATTAATAAAATTAAAAGAATATAGTTTTTACTTATAGATACACAAGAAAGTAAAGAATAGTTTACACTCTTCATTAATTGTAAGTGAGAAAATACAAATAAATTTATGAATATATCCCTCTCATATTTGTCTTCATGACATGCATGCATGAAAACTAAATCTAATTAATCAAATAGAAGCACTAGCATAGATATTCCTTATCTACTTTTTAGTACAAAAAATCATATTTAAAAAACAGTATCAAACCACTTATCCTCTCTCAATCAACTCATCTTCTTCAACCTCCCTCTTTCTCATTTCATATCTCTCTACTCCCTCTTCACTCTGTGTGTGAATGGCCAACTAAGAACAAATCAAGACCAAAAAAATAATCAAAATTACCCTTTTGTGTTTCCTTGAGATCAGTGTTTTGCACTTGAGAAAACCATCGAATCTGTAAATGAACATATAAAAATACTTAAATTGGTACAATCATCTACTCTTTGATAGATAAATTAGGAGACGGATTAATTTTGGGCGGATTTACCGGCTGATTCAGAGTAGAGCTACAACAAGGGATGACCTCCACGAGCTCAAATGCGAAGTTTGCAGAGGCGTCTGGACGAACTCACCACTCGCAACCATTGCCCAAATCATCCATTGGGTGCAAGTCATACTACCATACACGACCATCTCCACCTTTCTACGAGCCACTGCCGACTAACTACTCCTGGCCATTAATCTCTTCATCATGGCTCCTGCCATACTTTGCATATTAATGCACCATGGAACAAAGCTTTAAGCTGGCTTTTGTTCAATATCATGCAATAGCCTGCATAGGGGTGTCAAAAATGGGTTGTGGGTCGGGTTATGGTCCAACCCGATAATGACCTACTTCTATTTGAGACAACCTGAATCCTACCCATTTTTGCAAACAGGTCGGATTCTTAGACCTGAAACCGACCCGCTTCAAGTCTAGGTCAACCTGACACGACCCGATTCATGCGGTTTCGTGAACGGACCGAAGTTTGATGGCAATGTCCTATGACAATATGCAACAAATGCATGTGTGCGAGGGGCGGCTCGATAGTGGTTACTGACAACAAATGGACCAGAGGCTTGAGCTGCTTGACATGAAGGCACTTGATATATAGCGGCAATGCCTGACGATGGAAGCGGTTGAGCGGACGAGATTGAGATGGAGTGATTGACGCAATTAAGCAGGACGACTGTGACGCCCCAGGCATCCATAGTGAAAGGATTCGTCGACAGTCTTGATCAACCATCACTTCTTGCTCTCTTGCTCTGGCCTGAAATTGTTAACCACATATAATGAGCTTCAAAAAGCCCAGCAGGTCACCTAAGCCTACAACTGAAATCAAAGCACGGTACTGCTATCAATATGCATGTTAGTCAGTCAGTCAATCAAATCCATAACAGTCAATGGTCAATGAGTCTATGCAATACAAAAATCAATAGTCAATGAAACCAATAGTCGATGCAGCGATAGAAGAATCGATAAATCAAACTCAATAAATCAATACGTCAATTCTCAGAAGAATCCGCACACAGAAGAAAATCAATCGATCAGTCAAATCAATCGTATCGATCAATCGATCAAATCAAATCAAATCAAATCAATGCTATCTAGTCAATAAAATCAATCGGAAAAGCAATACGATAAATCTCAATCTATCCTATCAATAAATCAAATGTAGCAAGTCAATACAATGCAGAATCAATAGTATCAATGAGTCTATAAGTAATATCAATAAATCTATAATATCCATATCCATAGCAACAATGAATCTATACAATATCTATATCCATCATATCCATATCAATGTCAATAATCAATAGTATCCATGCTCAATGATCAATCAATGAAATCAATGAAATCGTACGATACAATAAATCCATAAATCCGTCAATAAATCCGTTCAATAATAAATCAATTCAATAAATCCATCAATATCAATAATCAATCAGAAATCAATAGATCAATGCATATTAGGAAATCCATACGATGCAATATCGTATACATGCAATTCCATACAATGGTCTTACTGGACAAGCACAAACACTAGCTATGATCAATAGTGCTGTTGTAGAAATCCATAGTGCTGTTGTAGAATCCATATTGCTGTTGTAGATATCCATACGTTGGTTTCAATAAAAAGAGTCGTCACTCTATTGCCCGTCGGCCGCCTGTCGGCATATCTATAAGAACTCCTTATGACTCCCATTCATATATCCATAATCGATGTTTAAAGGAAAGCCCGTCGGCCCACCATCCTGTACAGGTCACAATCTCCAACCAACGTTCAACCAGGTTCCCACTTGTCTTTCAGTATCAATAGTCAATTCAATAGTCAATATAGTCAATATAAGAACAATGTAGAGCAATCATATTAATATTCATATGCATATCTATTCAATTCATCAATTTCAGAACAATCGGAAATCATACGAAAATCCAGCGGCATAACGACAGTATACGGAATTTACACAAAAAATCACCCAAAACAGAAATTTACCAAATTACCACAGAACGTGCACAACAACAATATAAGACTATTATTCTACTGAAGCAACAATAATAAACATCCTGATAATTATCTATTCGATAAAAATCGCACAGAACTCAAAATACCCGGTAAAAACTTTACAGAAAATACTCAAATCGTGCAGAATAATCATCTCAGAAACATATCAAAAGTTGTGCGGTAAAACTTTCGTCAATACAAAATTATGCGCGTTTTTCGGTAACGGAAACACAAAACTGAGCACAGAAATATCAAAACTCGAAATCTTCGAAATCAGAAATAGGATTCGGAGTCCTTACTGCAAGACGAACAAATCTTCCAACTGCGTCGTCGGACGAAAAGCGCTTCGCGGGCTCCAAAACCAAGCTTTTCTCTCTCCTGCCTTCTCTTTCTCTCTCCTGCCTTCTCTTTCTCTCTCTTCAAATGATTCAAAATATCTCGAATCCGATATTTATTAACACTGATCGTCCCGGACGATCCAAAATTCGTCCCGGGACGATTTGCCCTCTGGCAGAATTTCGTACAGACGAAATTAAATAACGTCCGGACGACTTGCTCTCTGGACAATTTTCGTCCAGACGGATCGTCCCGACTGCTCCAGGTTCGTACAGACGAAATTGACAGATTTCTTCACAAATTTCTTCAGTTCGTCCAGTACTAAATCCAGTTCGTACAGACGAACTGCACTAAAAAAAATCAGCTTTTTAAGGGTTTTATAACGACACTATGGATGATGTGGCGGACAACACGACTGAGCGGGAAACAGTCAGTCCGTGTCAAATCAGGTTGATTTTGGGTTTCTGGATCAGCTCGAATCCAACCCATTTTTACAAACGGGTTGATTTATCTAATCTGTTCATGTCGAATTTTCGGTTGATGTATTGGGCTTAAGGAGAAATGTGTTGCAGCTTGGTACTAATGGTCAAATAAATGTTTGCATCATCATCATCGTCTCACAGAAAGGAGGAAGTGAAGAAAATTTTAAATTTGTTTGGGATAATTTTTTAGATGACAATTACAATTTTGTTTAGCTCTTTACTTTCTTCTTACTTTTCCACTGTTTTTCAAATAAAATTTATAATAAAAAACTAATTTTTTGCAGTTATTATACAATCAACTATATAAAATTTTGCAGCCATCTGAAACATATTCTTAATTTTTATTTAAAAAGCGAGCATTTTTTTCCTTTTATAAGAATCACAAATACAATAATTCTCTTAATTAGATTTTTATTTCAGTATTATTTTAAGAAACGGACTAAACCATCTTGTTTGAATCATCAAAATAGAGTTATTCGCGTTCAAATCTACCATTGTATAAATACTATAATTTAACCTCTCTTTCTCAGTTTTCAATTAAAAAAAGAAAAACCAAATTTCCCTTCTCAAGCATATTATTAGCAACCCCATGCGCCTCACCTTCCCCATCAAAGAAACTAAAGGACAGCCTAATTAATACAGTTTGAAAATTCTCATTCAATTAAAAGCGTTTGGCAAGCTGACTCCCCTCCCTTCTTTCGCTTTTTAACCAAACAGGCGTGCTTATATCTGTCTATATATATGAACAATTATTACGTCCTCCGAACGTCCGGTTGGAGGCAAAATCCCGCCAAAAAACGAGTTGTACCGAGCAAATACCAAGCAATACCAAACAATAACGAGGAATACCATCATTTGAAGACCCAATACCGAGTTATACCGAGCTATATCGAGCAATACCGAGTTATACAAAAGTTGTACCGAGTTTTTCCTAGAAAAAACTCGGTACAACTTGGTATTTCTCGGTACAGCTCGGTATAACTCGGTATTGCTCGTTATTATCAAATAATACCAAGTTGTACCGAGCAAATACCGAGTTTTTTGGCGGGATTTTGCCTCCAACTGGACGTTCCTCTACGTCCTTACACCGGATGTAATAAAAGTTCGTATATATATATATATATATAGCTTCTCCTTCTCACCATCTCACGCAAGATAATCACTCCACCTGTCCGCACGGCACATGGCACTGTCATTCTCGCCATGAAGCCATGGAGGAAGTCGCGACATGACTTGCTGGAGAAGGATCGACGAGAAAGTCACTACTAGAGCTCTGAATTAGAGTGGGACAGTTTATAGAAGAAGGCATTGATGAGACCAGCGGCAAAAAAACCACAGTGGGAGACTGGGAGCCGCATGGAGAATGAGAGATTATAACGTGCAAGGTTTATAATCGTTCGGTTTTATGACAGTAAACAGTAAAAAGCATAATAAAAACATAATAAAAGCATCGTAGTAAATACTAATTGTACTTTTACTGTTCACAATCACACAATTGAACTATTCTCTGAGTCCGAATTCTGCACGTGATAATCTCATGGAGAAGGCATCTTCATGACTGACAATAAATAATTCGTTGCGAGGGCTTGATCAAATCTATGAAATAAACGATATTTGAGGGCGTACGTAAATGATATTTTGTCGAAATTTTTGTGTGGATTTATAAACTTTTGATGTATAAAATTTTTTACTTGCAGTAAGATTAATTTTTTATATGATTATTATCTCACACAACATATAATCACATGCACATCATTATAAAATTTTGATTGGATTGATTATAACAACATGTGAGTTACTTCGAGGGATTGAATAATATATTATTTATATATTAGTTAATTTTATAAAGCATGGTTGGGCAATTCAAAAATTTAATTTCAGATTTTAATGTTTAGAGAGGAGGAAAAAATTTGAATTTGAATCATCTCCAGTTAAAGAAGAGAGGAAGGGTGGGCGAACACCTTGATGGGTATTAAAATGAGTGATTAAGAGGGGTTGCTAAGTTTGAAAATTTAAATTAGAAAAGGAGATTTAGAGTATCTCATTTACAAAATTTAAATTATTTTGAATGGTAAAGTCTTTCATAATTTAACTCATATATTTTAGAAAAATAGTTTTAAAATCTGATTTGAAAACTTTAATTTTGAATTGGGAGGGAAGCAAATTCAAAAAATTTTAATTTAATTTCAGCTAAAAGGGTAGAGGTAATGAGCAAATTGATGGCTTAATTGGGGGAGTTTTTAATGAGCCTCCAAATTAGAGGAGAGAGAGAGAGAGGGGGACGGCCAAGAGGGAAAGAGGAGTGGCCCAACATGTATTAAAAAAGATTATAGGAGATTAGGGGCTTTAATTGAGTTTCTAATCTAAGTCAATTGAAATTAGGAGAGAGAATTTAATACAAATTGTCTCACCAATTTAAATTCAAATTTAAAAGGCCTTGATTGGAGGGACTTTCTTAATATAACTCATCCTATTTTAGGAAAGAAAATTTAAATTCCAATAGATTGGAATTTGAATTTAAAAATTTTTCCTAATTTAAAATGTGTTATTAATGGAAATCATCAATTTGTTGATTTGAAATTTGGAGGCAAATGAGGGGGTATTGTGGTCGGCAGCTTGGAGGAGGGGAAGGGTTTTAGGGTTTGGGTCAGCAGCTAGGAAGAGGAGGGTTTTGAACCAGCGGTTGTGAGGAGGAGAAGACTGGTTTTGGGTGTTGGGATTCGGCTAAGAGAGAGAAGGGAGGATGGGATTTGGCCTAGGGCTAAGGTTGGGGAATTTCAAACGCTGGGGGGGGGGGTGTATTAGTGGAAATAAGCCATACTATAATATCGATAAAACCATGCCTGTAGCTGGTTATGTATCTAGGAAATCAACTCTATAAATAGATGTGTAAATGAACTGTGCTGATATGAAATAATATTTCCTTCTCTATCTTACTATCTTCCTTCTTGATTGTTCTGTGTGTCCGCTTCCCTGAGCGGAACTCTTCTACATGGTATCAGATACGGTCTGATAATCTCGGGACCATGGATGCTTCGGCCACCTCTCAACCCTCTGAATGCACAGACACGGTAAACTCGGACTTTACCGGAATCTCCTCCTCTCTCAAATTCGTTCTTGGTAATCTCAAGAACTTCGTTCAATTGCCTATGTCTACCGAAAACTACTCGGTATGGCGATCACAAATACTCAAGATAACTCGTGCAAATGGCTTCGACACGTTTCTTGATCCATCGCTTCCGACTCCGGCACAAACCATCACAAATTCGGATGGAGTCACCGTCCATAACCCAGCCTACGCCAAATGGCTGCTTACAGATCAAAACTTAGCTGCTGTGATATGCACCACGATTTCACCCTCGATTCTTCCATATGTCCTCAATCTTGAATCCACGTCGTCTATCTGGACTACTCTTGCTACCCGGTTTCAATCGATAAATCGATCCCGTGTCATCCAATTGAAAAACGAACTACAACACATTTCACTCAAGAACTCTACCATGATTCAATATCTTACGGATATTAAATCCATAGTAGATCAAATTGCCGCTGCAGGGTCGATAGTTGACACCGAGGATGTCATTATTTAAATCCTCAACGGTCTCCCAAGTTCTTACTAATCTTTCAAGACCTCGATTCGCACCATGCTTACACCGCTCAACCTGGATCAACTGTACCCGTTACTGATCAGCGAAGATATACACATTGTGGCCGAGGCAGCCGGCACTGCTCCCGCCGATGACCCCAAACACGCTCTGTTTACGACTCGCGATAGAGGAAGAAGACCTCGCGGACGATCCTCTCAGTCAGTCACGCCAAACAAAGATGCTGTAATATCAGTTTTTGCTTCAGGTTCGTCTGGACGAAGTTGGATCGTCCGGGACGATCGGTGCAGGTTGTGTAGAAAAATCATGTTTGGCTGTATGGTTCGTCTGGACGAAATCAGGATCGTCTGGACGAAAATAAGTCAGAGAACCCTTCGCCAGGGACGATATGTAATTTTTCGTCTGGACGAAATTCTTCTCTTCATGGATCGTCCGGTACGAAGCTCGATCGTCCAGGACGATCAGTCTGGATATATATAGAAATGAGATATTTTGAAGAGAGAGAAATATCTGAGGAGAGAGAAAGAGAAAAGGAAAAAGAGAAAAGCTGGTTTTCGGAGACCGCGGAGCGCTTTTCGTCCGACGCTGCTGTTGGGAAAAGTGAAGATCTCGTGGTAAGGACTCCGAACCCTGTTTCTGTTTTCAAAGATGTTGTGTTTTGACCGAGTTGAGATCTGTTTTGTGTTTTCGTAGTCGAACTTTTGACGTGATTTGATATTGACACAACTTTCACCGCACAACTTCTGATATGTTATAGATATGATTATTACACACGATTTGAGTGTTTTCTGCGATGATTTTACCGGTCGGAATTGATTCTACGCGATTTTAATTGAATAGAAAATTATCAGGACTTGATTTGATTTGGACTCTATAGATTGATAGTCTTGTATTGATGCCGTGGATCTTCGTCTGTAATTTGGAAAGATTTGGAATTTGTGTCTTTTGCGGGATTTTTGTGTAAATTCGATAGACTGCCGTTACTCTGCCCGATTTTCGTATGATTTCTGAATTGTCTGGAATTGATAGATTGAATCGATATGAATATGATTATTGATATGATTGCTTTAATATTGACTATTGAATTGCTTATTGATTGAATTGACTATTGATACTGATCGCAAGTGGAACCTGGTTGAACATTGGTTGGAGATTGATATTGATACCTGTACAGGATGGTGGGCCGACGGGCTTTCCTTTAAACATTGATTATTGATTATTGAAGGGAGACATAAGGAGTTTATTGATATGCCGACGGGCGAAAAGAGTGACGACTCTTATTGATAGAACCAATGTACGAATCTACAACAGCAATATAGAATCTACAACAGCAACATAGCCAGTAGTTTGTACTTGTTCAGTATATAGTATTGAAATGCATGTTTACTGTATTGACTCACGGATCTATTGCTTTATCAATTTCTACTTTATTGATTTGATCAGATTTACTGCATAGTACGATTTCATTAATTTCATCGATTAACTACTGAGCATTGATATAGACATTGATAGATATAGATACTGCATTGATAGCGTGGATTTGGACTACTGCCTACCGATTCATTGATATTGCTGCCTATAGATTTTATAGACTCGCTGTTGCTACTGTTCTACACCGTATTGACTGTTGTATAGATTTCTTGTCAGAATGGATTGAAATTTATCGTATTGCTTTCCTCGATTGATTTCATTAAATAGATCGTATTGATTTGACCGTATTGATTTGATTGACGGATATTGATTGATTGCGTTGATTTATCGAATTGCCTGCCGCTGCATTGACTGGTTTTATTGACTATGGATTTCCGCTGCATAAACTCATTGACCCTTGATTGATTCGGATTGATAGATTGACATGCATATTGATAGCATCGCCGTGCTTTGATTTCAGTTATAGGTATTAGGTGACCTGCTGGGCTTTGTAAAGCTCATTATATGTGGTTGATATTTTCAGGTCAGGGCTCGGGAGCAGGAGATAGGAATTGATCCAGATCTTCAGGTTTTTTTTTGTCTTTTGATCGATAGATGATTCTTTTGTACTCAGGACAGGATAGTTTCTTTACTTGTATTGGTAGTTTAGTTCCTGAGTATTGTATATGATGTTTTGAGATGTGAATCGACTTGTATATTGATGTTTAAATTTTTTAGATGTGTGATAGATTGCTTACTGAAGGTTTATAGATAACTCTGGTAAATTGTTGTTAGATTGATTGACATTCTTTCCAAGTTAGATCTTGGGGCATGACAGTTGGTATCAGAGCAGTGTTATTGGAAGAATGGATTGTTACCAGAGTTGTAGGTTTGGATTGAGAGTTGGATAGATTGGGTAGCTTTAAGAGCTTCATTGGCATACATCATTGCATGTGTATCATTTGTTTTGAATTGTGCAGGTGAAAAGATATGGATCCTCCAGTAGAATCCAGTGTACCAAACGAGCAACACAGCGCAGCTCCAGTGCCTTCAGAGAGTATGATGCAGTTGGCTACTGCGATTGCACATGTGATGGGGGACGCTCAGAGCAAGATGAGTGGAAGCAAAGAGGAAGAAATTGATAGACACTTGCAGATGTTCCACAAGCTGAAGCCTCCGTTGTTCAAAGGGGCTGTAGGACCACAGGCTGCTGAGGATTGGATCATGAGGGTGGAAAAGATTTTTGATAGCATGCAGTGTCCGGGGAATAGAAAAGTACCATTGGCAGTATTCATGTTGGAGAGTGAGGCAGAGAGATGGTGGATCGGACAGCAGAGAGAGAAATTCCAGGGGAAGACCAATGCTGAGATCACCTGGGATGAGTTCACTGCAGTATTCAGGATGTGGTTTGTACCACCGTCAGCTCAGCGACAGATGCAGGAAGCTTTCATGAGATTGGAGCAAGGCCGCAAGTCAGTGATGCAGTACGAGGCCGAGTTTACTGCACTTGCGAGGTACGCTGCTCACTTGATTCCTACTCCTGAAGATAAGTGTTATAGATTTCTACATGGATTGAATAGAGAGCTGAGGCAACCACTAGTACCTTTCCGGATCCATGAGTTTTCTGAGCTAGTGGAGCGGGCCCGATTGATAGAGATTGAGTTGATGATACCAGTATCGAGGTACGATGATACCAGGAGGAGGAGAGATGAGGTACGACGAGATGATTCTTATAGAGACAGAGATAGAGAGAAGAGAAGCAGGTATGAGGGTTCGAAGGGATCTGCATCGGGATCTGCGTCACGATCAGCATCGATAGTATCGTCTGGTGGTTCTGGCACGTGCATTCACTGTGGTAGACGACATGCAGGTCAGTGCTACCTATTGACG
Organism: Dendrobium nobile; assembly: GCA_022539455.1. Lineage (NCBI taxonomy): Eukaryota > Viridiplantae > Streptophyta > Magnoliopsida > Asparagales > Orchidaceae > Dendrobium > Dendrobium nobile. Next base: position 2,614,248 of record CM039735.1, on the reverse strand, counting down.
GGACAGTGTTTTCACTGTGGACAGCAAGGACACAGAGCAGCAGATTGTCCTCAGAAAGGACTGGGTGGAAGGACTGATTCTGGCACAGGTACAGGACAGCAGAGGACTGTTGGCTCGAGGGCCTACAGTGAAAGATCAGGAAACCGGATGGATGATAGGACTGTCAGAGATCAGAGGGAGACAGTTGCGCCACGACCTCCAGTGGTGCCACGCATCTACAGTCTACAGAGTTTACAGCATAAGGATCAACAACGACCAGAAGGTTCTACTGGTAAGATTGATTTGACTAACCGATTGATATTGACATATGAACATTGCATATTGACATTTGATTGATTGCATTGTGTGTTCTGTATAGATTTCGACGAGTTTTGTTTTGGATTTGGATTTCGATCGATTTGGTTTGCTTCGTGTTTTGCTTCGTACCTTTAGGGAAATGTCGGGACGACATTTTTCTAAGGTGGGGAGATTGTAATATCAGTTTTTGCTTCAGGTTCGTCTGGACGAAGTTGGATCGTCCGGGACGATCGGTGCAGGTTGTGTAGAAAAATCATGTTTGGCTGTATGGTTCGTCTGGACGAAATCAGGATCGTCTGGACGAAAATAAGTCAGAGAACCCTTCGCCAGGGACGATATGTAATTTTTCGTCTGGACGAAATTCTTCTCTTCATGGATCGTCCGGTACGAAGCTCGATCGTCCAGGACGATCAGTCTGGATATATATAGAAATGAGATATTTTGAAGAGAGAGAAATATCTGAGGAGAGAGAAAGAGAAAAGGAAAAAGAGAAAAGCTGGTTTTCGGAGACCGCGGAGCGCTTTTCGTCCGACGCTGCTGTTGGGAAAAGTGAAGATCTCGTGGTAAGGACTCCGAACCCTGTTTCTGTTTTCAAAGATGTTGTGTTTTGACCGAGTTGAGATCTGTTTTGTGTTTTCGTAGTCGAACTTTTGACGTGATTTGATATTGACACAACTTTCACCGCACAACTTCTGATATGTTATAGATATGATTATTACACACGATTTGAGTGTTTTCTGCGATGATTTTACCGGTCGGAATTGATTCTACGCGATTTTAATTGAATAGAAAATTATCAGGACTTGATTTGATTTGGACTCTATAGATTGATAGTCTTGTATTGATGCCGTGGATCTTCGTCTGTAATTTGGAAAGATTTGGAATTTGTGTCTTTTGCGGGATTTTTGTGTAAATTCGATAGACTGCCGTTACTCTGCCCGATTTTCGTATGATTTCTGAATTGTCTGGAATTGATAGATTGAATCGATATGAATATGATTATTGATATGATTGCTTTAATATTGACTATTGAATTGCTTATTGATTGAATTGACTATTGATACTGATCGCAAGTGGAACCTGGTTGAACATTGGTTGGAGATTGATATTGATACCTGTACAGGATGGTGGGCCGACGGGCTTTCCTTTAAACATTGATTATTGATTATTGAAGGGAGACATAAGGAGTTTATTGATATGCCGACGGGCGAAAAGAGTGACGACTCTTATTGATAGAACCAATGTACGAATCTACAACAGCAATATAGAATCTACAACAGCAACATAGCCAGTAGTTTGTACTTGTTCAGTATATAGTATTGAAATGCATGTTTACTGTATTGACTCACGGATCTATTGCTTTATCAATTTCTACTTTATTGATTTGATCAGATTTACTGCATAGTACGATTTCATTAATTTCATCGATTAACTACTGAGCATTGATATAGACATTGATAGATATAGATACTGCATTGATAGCGTGGATTTGGACTACTGCCTACCGATTCATTGATATTGCTGCCTATAGATTTTATAGACTCGCTGTTGCTACTGTTCTACACCGTATTGACTGTTGTATAGATTTCTTGTCAGAATGGATTGAAATTTATCGTATTGCTTTCCTCGATTGATTTCATTAAATAGATCGTATTGATTTGACCGTATTGATTTGATTGACGGATATTGATTGATTGCGTTGATTTATCGAATTGCCTGCCGCTGCATTGACTGGTTTTATTGACTATGGATTTCCGCTGCATAAACTCATTGACCCTTGATTGATTCGGATTGATAGATTGACATGCATATTGATAGCATCGCCGTGCTTTGATTTCAGTTATAGGTATTAGGTGACCTGCTGGGCTTTGTAAAGCTCATTATATGTGGTTGATATTTTCAGGTCAGGGCTCGGGAGCAGGAGATAGGAATTGATCCAGATCTTCAGGTTTTTTTTTGTCTTTTGATCGATAGATGATTCTTTTGTACTCAGGACAGGATAGTTTCTTTACTTGTATTGGTAGTTTAGTTCCTGAGTATTGTATATGATGTTTTGAGATGTGAATCGACTTGTATATTGATGTTTAAATTTTTTAGATGTGTGATAGATTGCTTACTGAAGGTTTATAGATAACTCTGGTAAATTGTTGTTAGATTGATTGACATTCTTTCCAAGTTAGATCTTGGGGCATGACAGATGCCTCCAACAAGATCTCCATCATGTGCTAGATCTGCTTGAAAAGAGGCCACACCACGACGGGCTACTGGCATCGCCTGAATCCGCAGTACACCCCCAAACCCAATAGTAACCAAAACAGAGCTCTTCTTGCCGGACAATCACCCGCATACACTGACTGGTTTCTTGATTCGGGTGCTTCATCCCACATGACGAATTCTTTAGACAACCTGTCCATCGCGGCTCCTTACCGTGGCACCGACAACATCACCATTGGTGACGGGAGTTCGGTTAGCATAGAAAATTCTGGAAAGGGATTGCTACCGACTTCCTCTCGTAAGATCCTTTTATCTCACATACTGCATTCTCACTCTCTGAAATACAATTTACTATCCATTTCCAAATTAACTCGTGACAACAACTTGGCAATAATATTTGATCTTAACGGTTTTTCCTTTAAGGATCTGAAGACTCATCAAACTATTCTTCAAGGACCTTGCACTGATGGCCTCTACAACATTCGGACTCCACCAGTCACGGCAACATTTGTGGGGGGGGGAGGAGGGGAAATGACGAAGAAGATAAACCAAAAGCCCAGATGATTCCTGCGACTGCTGCGTAATGCTTTGCCGTCACCTAAGAACTTCAAACCACGAGCCCGGATGCTTCCTGTGGCTCGTAGGTATTACGTTTCCCTCACCTAGGGACTTCAACTCTCATAAGAACTCTCAAAGCTCTTAAGAACAAGAATGCATAATTTTTTTCTTAATAATCATTTATCCCCTCAAAAGAAGTGGAGGGGGCTATAAATAGCCAAAATACATAATAAGACAAATGACAAAAGTGCCCTAAGGGTCACATATGCCTACTCCCTCAAATGAGGGTAACAACGAAAAAAATTCATACATAAATCAAAATACAAATAATAACTTAAAATAAAGTGGTACAATCATGTCAGTCAATTTTCGGCTCCTCCTCTGATAATTTTTTTTTTCTGCATGATGTCCTCATCATATATTCATTTTAATTTATCCTCATTTTAAATACATTTTAAATAAAGAAAACAGTCGCATTTCTCTCTCCAAGCTGCCCATTTTCAGTAATATCCTACATTTCCATGAGTGACAAAAAATGAAAGCCTAATTAATGATAAGAAAAAAAAAAAAAAAAACAATGAATGCATTTATCTTCCTACTTTAGCAACCAAACTCCCCTCTCTTCCTTACTCTGCGCTAAGCACACATCCTCCTCAAACTTTGCCAGTTTTAACACATTTATGTCACCCTCTTCTCCTACTAAAGAAGGCCATCCACCACGCCACCTACGACCATCGTCCCAGTCGCCCGCCGGGAACAAGTCCCGCTGCCTTGCGCGGCCATCTCCATCCCCCGAGCTTCGCTAGCTCCTGTTAGCCGGTTCAAGATATTGCATACGCAGTAGTATAAATTTTCCCTGAAAGTTGAAAAAAAAAAACATTTTAATTTCTTTATGTTATATATCATATCGTTTGCAGATTACTGCAATTTAAGGAGATTTGTTTAGTTTTGTGGATGAAAAGTTCTGATCACGAATATGCGATTCGATCCATAGAACTCTTTGAAAAGTATATTAGCTTGGAGCAAAGTCTTTGATGACTCCGGCTGTTATCAAATATTGAGTTGCAGGTAGTTCAGAACTTCAGATTAGTTCACAAATCATAAGATGACAAGAAAGACGTTGGAAGAGCCGGATTCAAGTTAGGAAAATATATTGAGATATAGAATTATTATAAAGATCGATATTCCATTGTTAGCCAGCTGAGCATCTTATTGTTTTCCTGTTTCAGTGTCTGCATAAAGGAGAAGCAGTAGGCTGATCAGTTGTCAAGCCCTGCACGTGATTCAGCCGGTAGTACAAATAAACTTTTCCATCATCATTATCCCGAAGAAAGGAAGAAGAAAGCAGATAGGCTAGCTAGCTAGTAATTTCTTCACTATAATATACAAAGCAAACTCATTAGTTCTTTCGCATGAATCATAGAATTCTCGGATGAATGGTAGCAAGCTGGTTTTATCATACTTTATTTCACTTAGGTTCGCTCGAGACGGCGGTTTTCTTATTGCTTTTCAAACATAAAAATTAAAAATTTTGAACTAGAAATTTGTTTTTTAAGAAGCAACAAGAAAGCTGTTCCAAACGAAAAATTTCCTTAAATTATGCGAGTTTTGTTTAACATACTGTAAGTAAATTTATTATTAAATTTTTGATGTACATTTGAATAATAGATTCCCTCTCCAATTCATTTTGTTTGACATATTGTATGTTGTTTATGAAGAACTAGAGCTTAAAATATGGTTTATATTAAGTTTGTAAATTTTATTATGCAAAATTATTGATTTTTATAAATTTAATTAAATACAAATAGTTCAACTATCACTTAATAAAAATAGTACTTCTTAAATCAATTCATAAAATAAAAATCAATTTAATAATACATAATAATCACTCATAAAAAATAGAATATTTTGATGAAATTATTGCTCACATAAGATTTGATCTTCTCATCTCATTTAAATTCTTAACTCCTATCTAAATGCATGATACTCTATAAAAATTTTTATGAAAGTATTTTCATGAGAAAATCATAGTATAATCTTGAATAATTATACATAATATATATTAATTTAAAGAAATCTATTTAGGATAGCTGCAAATTTTTATAAAGTTGATTGTAAAGTGGTTGTGAGGAAAATAATTTTTTTTGAAGATGTCATAAAAATAACTCATATGAACATAAATTTCTTGAAAGTAGTAATCAAATAGAAATTGTGGTTGTAATTTGAAAATCAAGACGGTAAGAAATTATTGCAAACAAACTCATAAATTTTTTTATTTAGTATAATCCCCAATGACTTTCCTTTAAATATGTGATAAAATAATAAAATCATTATGACTCAATTATGAAAAATATTAGAATTCATAACATTTTACATTAATATTTTTATGATTATTTGTAAAATATTTATTATTAAAAATGTTAAAATAATACATCATAAGTATACAATATTAAATAAAAAATAACCATTTGAAAACTTAAAAAATGCAATCAAATATTATTATTGGGCTAAGCATAGAAAACATATGCTTAATTATTTAATTTTAAAATATTTTGAGGCAGATAAATAAAAAATAAACTTAGAAATAATAATAATATTATAAAACTTTATTTTATTTTTAATATTTTTTAAATTTACAGCAACTTCATTTAATTAAATAAATTTTTTAAATATATAACAACATATTAGAGTTGCGCCCTAATCTTCTCCTCATCCCCTCCAGCTCCCATCCCACTTTTCCTCTCGCAGGCTCTGCTCTGCATCTTCTCCCCCACACTCCAATCGATTCTTTGCAAAGCAAAATTCCAGTTTTTAATTAGATTTATGGCTCTATTCTTCTCTCCTTTCCCTTACCTTCTCGCCTCACCACAAGAGCCCAGCAGTGCCATCATCACCGTTCCTCATTCTTACAGCTCTTGTTCCTCTCTCCTACCCCGATGTTCAACAACACAAACCTCCTCTTATCTTGCTCCGACGATCCTGTTTCGTCCCCCGCGAAATCGCCTCAATAAGACACTAACGCTGAGCATTTCAGCAGCTTCTGCGTCCTCTTCCACTGAGACTAAGATCACTGATTTCGACGCCATGGTCGACGAACTGGAACCGGATGAGGAGGACCTAGCGGCGTCGCCGTGGGAAGGCGCTGTGGTGTACCGGCGAGACGCTTCGGTAGCCCACGTCGAGTACGCGACCACGCTCGAGCGGCTGGGCCTCGCCAAGCTTGCCTCTGGGTTCTCTAGGTCTAGGGCTTCGGCCATGGGGATCCGTTTACCGGCTAGGATGGCAAAGGACTCGGCTTTGGCCAATGAGACGCCTGTGCTGATCTCCATCGATGTTACGAGGAGGAAGCGCAAGTTGAAACTCGATGGAATATTGCGTACAGTCATTACCCTCCGTTGCAATAGGTAAATCTATGATACGTTTTCGTTTGTTGAAACGAAGTATGCTGATGATTTCATATTTGATTGCTGGAGATGCGAATATCATCAGAATTTGAATATACTTCCTAGGGCCTAGTTGTTTAATACGAATTGCATCCAAAAAAATAAAATAAAATGTTCACACATTCATGCTTAATTGATTGGTAGCTTAAAGTGTCTTATCATCTACTTTTTCTGTAGTAAACTGAAATATCATTCCTAGGAATTTTTTTTCCTCAAACTTATAGTTTTAGCTTCATGGATGACAGTGCCCCACTCATTGACAGGATTGAATTTGGAGTTTAAATTTCTGAGTACTTTTGATTAATATGTGAGGAAATATGAGAGGGTTACACAATTAGATTTTATACTTTTGCTAAAGAATTGTTCCCTTATGTTGCATTGATTACTGAAGGGTAATTGGATGAGACAGAAGCTAAAGGTTTTGATTGCGGAGGTCGAATTTTGTCACTGCATTGTCTCAATGATGATGAGACAACATGAATGTCTCTTCCTTTGGCCTTTTGAGCTTTGCTCACACATCTTTTCCCTACATTTTTTCATTATATGCAACTTGCCACAGTTGCAGCATCCACTTAAACAAATTTGGGACTTGCTTGTGTTGTGATTTTGTCGTTGGTTCTTATCACAAGATTTTTATTTATTTATACCTTTGTTATTGTCCTTTGTATTGAGACATAATCCTATTGTTAACTTTTCAAATAAAAGATTATGCTCTTGCAACACTCAAATAATCTCGAATTTGCTTATGTTGTGGTTTGATTGCTGGTTAGTTTCATAAGCTTTGGTTCGTCTTTTCCTTTTTTGTTGCCTCTACTCTAAGAAATGCTTTTATTGTTAACATTAAAAAAAAAGATAATGCATCTTCACCTTTCTCACTCCATTTAAGATCCTTGCTGAATGATATATTTGACATCAATGAGCTTTCTAGGAGATGATTCATAGGAACTATCGACTGGTGTTACGAGGCAATACTGATTCTCCGGTAATGATGAGAGTGAGCTTAAGACATGAACCTTGTCGTCAAAGTTGATGTTCGCAAAGTTCAATTGTCTCATGATTGAGTTGAACTCTTTCATGTCATTGTCGATGATGTTTCTTTTGACATCTTGAGATTGAAAAATTGTGTGTTATATCTACCTTATTGATTATAGAGTGCTTTTCATACATATCATGAAATACCTTTAGGACAATTGCCTTAGTAGTCTTGTTGAGGATGTTGAAGGCATGTTCATGCTAAGGGATAGATAAGTGACCCCTAGAACTTATTTGTCCCATAACTTTGACTCTCCTTAATCGTCTAACATCGCTTTACTCCCTTTAGATGTTGATGGATCTTTCTCTAATGTAGATAATCCTTTATCTATATTTTTTCAGAACTTGGAAGTTTCGTCCATCAACTTTTTTGAGTTCTGATATTTTTGTCCTTCATGATTGAATTGAAAGCATTACAGATCAAATTTGTAATGCTAATTGTTGGGATAATAATACAAATTTGAGCAAAATCTATTGAAGATAAAACTCCAAACACACCAAAGATCACAAACACAATGCATACAAGCATACATAGTTGAGTTCATTCCACTAATTTTTATGACTGGACTAAGATCAAATATTTCACTAAGTTTTAAAAGACGAGTTGTTGTTGATTTCTTTTCATATAAACTTAAAGATAAGAATACATATATCATTTTCTCTATACCGACAATTGAGAGAATGCACTGATTGTTTTAAAAATGAGAGTTAGTGTTTAGAAGAATATGTTTTGACTGCTATTGCTCTCATCCTTTCCCTCTTAGGAGAGTTTCTCTTTGCTATGGTTAAAATCTTCTCTTTTTGATATGATTGAAACTAGCAACATTTTTTTTCCGTCCTGAAGAAGCAAAAGATCTTTGTCCAGCAATAATCCAAAAAAACTCCTCTCTTTGTTTTTTCGTTAGCAGCCCCTCTCTTACATCCATATTTCTATTTATTTGTCGTTGTGAGATGTCAAATATTTTCTTCTAAGTCTCAATTTATTATGATAACAAAGAATCTGTTTGAAGGCATAAAAATTATTACAAGATTTTATTTAATCCTTTAGAGTCAACAAAACTTTCATAACTCACAAAAAAGATTTAATTATATATTTGAAATCTTAATCCAATATTTACAATAAATAGTAAATCTCGATTATATCCTTGAAAGATTTTATCTACACAAATTTTTGCTCTGCCTTAACAATAGCTTTGCATGCTAGGGAATGATTGGAGTATAGGGATGAAAATCAAAGAATATGAGAATCTGAGAATGGAAGAGGAAGGAGAGAGAGGGCGATGAGGATGTGTGTGCGAAGAGCGCCTTTCCTTAATGTGGAATGGAAGAGAAAACCCATAAGCAGACAAAATGCTCAATAATCATTTAAAAACCAATAAATGAACCCTAAGGACCATTTATATAAAATAGAATTTTGACATAATTATAATAATGATCTCAATACACATGATAAGAACAAATAAAAGAAATACAATGAGGTCTTAGGTACATCAAATCAAACTAGTCAGTAGCAGTGAATGTTAACATCAACAGTTGATCAAGCCAGTGCTCTTGTTTGTCATGTCAACACTTTCACATGCCTTAACTGTCTTCAAATGGTCATCATTATTAGGATTCATAACTTAAAACTCAGAATAGTTTGGATGTTGCAAATGTTGACATTGTGACTTAAAAGATGTAGAATCATGACTTATATGTTAAATGTTCATGGAATCAAACTCCAAGCTAAGGCAGGACTAAGGCTAGGGCGCTATTTGGTTGAACCCTTGGAAATGGTATGCACTCATTACATTTTACTGTATGGGTATTTTGCTTTCCTTGCTATTTAAGTTTTGTTTGGGACAATTTTTTTATTGCTTCTTAATGCAGCTTTCTAGTACAAAAATTAAAATTTTTGTACTAAAAAACAGCTTTAAGAAGCAGTAAGAAAGCCGTCCCAAACAAAACCTTAGCCATCATATGCAGCTTTCTGTCCTCTTGACACTTATTAACTAAGTTCTTAAGAAACATCCTTTTAAAGCCATGTCTTCTGTGTGGCGAGAATTAGCTGAAATTATTTGAAGTATCTACTGGTTCTGTATAATAGATGGCATGGCTTACTAACTCTCATAAATTTTAATAACTTGAGCCTATTAGAACATGCCCATCTTTCTTTGGTGTTTACATAATTAGATGATGCTCTATTAGAAGAATTTTGATTTAAGATCCAAGTATGATAATGGCAATAAGAGCATCCCCAAAACATCAGAAATTTACTCCCATGTGGCTTGAAACACCATTCATATTTCTCTGAAATCTGATGCAGAACATTACCTTTACATTTATAGGTGTACCGAACCAGCCGCTGAAAGTATCTTCTCCAACTTCACTCTCTTGCTGACAGAGGATCCTGTTGAAGAAGAACAGGACGAAATCAACATGGGAGTGCTCTACGGCCAGGAAAATATCAAATCCCCCACTGGAATTTGCAATGATGAAATAGAAGTTGATGAGAAACTTATAGATCAGGATGATAAGCTCTACTTTCCTGCTGAAGAAAAAGAAATAGATATCTCCAAACACATCCGAGATCTAGTGCATGTAGAGATTACTGTAAGTGCAGTTTGCAATGCCGGATGCAAAGGTTTGTGCCTCCAATGCGGCACAAACCTGAACAAGAAGAGCTGTAATTGCAGCCAAAAGGCTGAACAAGCCACAGAATATGGACCTCTTAGAGATCTCCGGAAGCAAATGCAGCAAAGGTGATGGCTATGTTTTCTTCCATGCATCTGCACTTGAGATGATGTTAATGCATGCTCTTTTGTGAAATTTCTGCATTTACTTTTCTTGGTTTTAAAGGATTAACTGTTCATCCCTTCCACTGAAATGATTATTTTGGATGTTAGGCTGTATGAACTGGACTTTAGCTATCAGATTAATGGCCTGTAAAACAGAAGTATCCATGGTCTAGGGTCCCTTTGAAGCTGTTGGTTAATTTATTTACAAGTTTGCTTTTCTCATAGCTTCTACACTTATATTTAGCTACACTTAATTATTTTTTTCCCAAAAATTTATGCTATTAAGAGTTTTTTACAATCAAATTAAATCATAAGAAAATTGATATCTGTTTTTGTTTTCAAAAGAGAAATACTTTATATTATTTGCAATATTTATAATTTTATTATTACATTCTTAGGAAATAGCAACCGTCTTAAACAAACCCGCAACACTTGAAAATGTTTGAAGCAATGAGATGGAAGCAGGGTAATGCCTATACAAAAATTGATTTCAATTTAGGCTTTGTTTAGTATGGCTTTCTTACTATTTTTTAAAGTAAATTTTTAGTATAAAAATTTTTTGAACTAGAAATTTTTATGCTAGAAAACTGCTTTTAAAAGCAATAAAAAGTTGTTCCAAACAAAACCTTAATCTTTCGATTATGCCAAATTGATCTCAATTTAGTCATTGAGGAATTTAGTCATCGAGGGATCATTTTGAATTAAATTTATATTATTGACGGATTAAATTGAAGAAATTTATATTCGAAATCATGATCTAAACTGAATTTTGATCGAAATCAAAACCCTAAACTACAGAAATGAAGAGATAGGGTGCAATTTATGTAAGAAAATCCAATGAGATGAAAAGGGTTACCCCAAGTAATCCATGAAAGATGAGCAAAAGTTTTTCAAGAAAGCAGCAGACAGCAACTGGTAAAAGGCTAAAAGCATTAAAGTTTAGTCATGCAGTGTTGAGTTGACAGCTCATAGCAAAATTCAAATATATGGAATTAGCTTATTTTGTAGGTGCCAATTTTTTTAGTTGATTAAAAAAATATCAAAATCTTGGAATGAAGCTCATAAATATCAAAATAATGTTTTCAGAAAGTATCTGCAATGCCTTCAAAGAACTTTATTGAATCCACTGAGGACGAGGATTTGAAGTTTCCCACTATAAAAGAGCATTTTGCAAAGCGAAATTCTGAGTCAGATGTCATAGATCTGAAGTGTGGGTGATTTTTTATTTTTTATTTAAGTTGAGCATAAACATAAACTTGATGCAGATAGTTTTCGATCAGAGAATTTGATAATAACTTTTCAGATTTGTATAAACTATACTAGCTGACACTGATATAATGGCTGATTTGATTATACGAGGAAAATAAAATCTCCACTAATAGAAGGCAATTTAAGGCCTCATTTGGGTTTTGTTTGAGATGATTTTTTTTATGATTCTTAAAGCAGCTTTTAAGTACAAAAATTAATTTTTTTACTAGAAAGTTACTTTAAGAAGCAGAAAGAAAGCTATACCAAACGAAGTCTTAGATTTCATTTGAGATTGCTTTTTTATTGCTTTATAAAATTGCTGTCAGCCATAGCATCAGAAGTCTTGCATACAGTTATTTATTCATGTTATATTCATCTTTCTGAAATATTATTCCCCAGTAAATCAGTTTTACTTGGAGCTCAGTTACAAAGAAAACTATCAGGAAATTCTGTAAGACAATGCAGGTGGAAAGGTGCTCTTGAAATGTGGTATTATCAGCAAACTGCCAAAAATCAAATGTTAATCATTCTTATGCATTCAGGATCATTAATGTGAAGATTACAACAAAACCTTGCAAAATAGATGCCATTGTATACCTTTATATTCTTTTCATTTCCCACTAGAGAGTTCATCTCTTAAACATGCAGAAGAAAGACCAAGCACTATTCTATATTCGACCTTCAATAGAACCTCTGAAGAACATTCTTAGAGAAGTTATTATATGAGGATGAGGAAGATGCGACAGGAGCTAAAATATAGCATCTGTAGCTCTGTACAAAACTCCTGATTACCTGCTTTTATCTTCCTCACCATCAACATCCACATAATAATTTTTCTTTTTCTAAACTAAACCTTAATATTCCCACTGTTAATTTTGGGGAACAGACACAGGAAATTTCCCAAAGAAACAAAATCAAAGTACCTAAATCTGTGATGCCAAATTATCATACACACTAAAGTTTAGACCAGTTGTTCTTCACCTTAACATCCTTCACTTCCAATGTTTTCAAGCCACGTAACTAATTGCTGAGTTGATGGCCTGAGTTTTGGTGATTCACTGACACAAAGGCATGCAATCTCAAGTGCTCGAAAAAGCTGCCTTTCGATATTCTTATGGTATATAATAGGATCAAACACCTCAGTTTCCCTTCTCTCATTCATCTCAAGCACCCATAATAACAACTCCCTGCTTCCTTTTGGCTTGCTAATGTCTACAGGTCTTCGACCAGTGAGCAGTTCCAGAAGAACTACACCAAAGCTATAGATATCACCCTTGAAAGTAGCTATTGAAGCTTGGCTATATTCTGGAGGGATGTAGCCCAATGTCCCAACAAGGTCAGTAGTAACATGTGTATCACAGGGTAATATGAGCCTTGCTAGCCCAAAATCAGCCAAATGAGCTTCAAAGTTTTCATCCAGAAGAATATTACTTGATTTAATATCTCGATGTATTATATTTGGCTGGCATGAATGGTGCAGATATGCCAGTCCCCTAGCAGCTCCTTGAGCTATCTTAAGTCTTTTCAACCAACATAACATAGAGGCACCATCGGTTTTCTCATGAAGCCAGTAATCCAAGCTTCCATTTTCCATAAAAGAATAGATCAAGAGCCTATCTTTGCCAACTTTGCAATAACCCTGAAGCAAAACAAGATTTTCATGCTGTGCCATGGAAAGAGCTTCTACCTCAGCTTGAAATTCCCGTTCCATCTGATAAAAATCGCCGGACAGTCTTTTGATGGCCATCTTTCTTCCATCTTCTAGTGATGCTTTGTAGACCAAACCAAAACCTCCACACCCTATTAAAAAAGCTTGGTCAAAGTTGTTGGTAGATTTCAAAATAGCATGGATGCTTATCTCCTTGTTATCTTTGTTATGAAATAAAATCACCAATCTTGATCCAGCTGCTTCTGAGCTACCATCAATGTCAGCCACCACTTTTGCATTTTCTTCTTGCTTTCTAGAAAGAAACCTTATTACAGCCAAGTAGATTATTACAAGGACTACAACTATTCCTGTTCCCATTCCAATTGCTACTCCTACAATCGTGGCCTTGCTCTTCTGTTTTCTGCTTTGAGGATGAGGCGGTGTTTTGGATTGGCAGGGAGATAGGTGAAAGCCACATAGATCCCGATTTCCTATGAAGTCAGAACTAGAGAAAGTTGAGAATTGGCCACCAGATGGAATGGGGCCAGCTAAATTATTGAAAGATACATCAAACCTGGACAAGAAGTTCAGTTTTGTCAGTGTATCTGGTATATTTCCAGATAGATTGTTGTAAGACAAATCTAAATTCTCCAAGTTTGCCATGCCTGAAAGCTCCTTAGGTATGGACCCTGACAAATTATTCTTGTGCAAATCCAGGACTAGGAGCATCTTGAGATTCCCAAAACCCGGGAGAATAGGACCAACAAGTTTGTTGTTACTCAGAATCAAAGATGCTGGAAAGCTGCCAAAATTATTATATTGTAATGCTCTTGCGGAAGCATTTCTCTTGACAAAGAATGGAAAATCCTGCATAGATTGAGTTTGAGTAGATGCATTGGCATGAATGAAGCTCTTCAGCTGCACGAAACTGGCCGGAATTTCTCCGATAAGCGAATTATTTGAGATATCAAGATAAAAGAGATTATCAAAGACCCCCAACCATGGAGGAATCGACCCGCTTAATAGATTCCATGATATATCCAAGATATTCAACTTGGTGCTTCTACTCAACCATGGTGGGATATAACCAGAGAGACCACAGTTTGCAATGACAAGAACCTTAATATTAGTAAATCCATATATTCCTTCAACTGGCATAGTCTCACCACCACGAAAATTCAGTGTCAGGACCAAAATAGTAAGGTTACTGCAATGCTGTAGGGTTTCCAATGCTGAGGTTATATTGGTGAGGCTGTTGTTAGTGAGTGATAAGTAAAATAGCGAGTTGAGGAGCTTGAAGCTGCTTGGAATTTCACCTATCAGGTTGTTCTTAGCAAGATTTAACGAGTTTAGATTTGAACACTGTGAGAGGTTTTTGGGAATGAAGCCAGTGAGATGATTTGAGCCCAAATCAAGGGTGCTTAGCATAGACATAGAAGCACAGTTCAAATTTATCTCCCCACTCAGGGAGTTATTCCTAAGATTAAGCACTCTAAGATTTGCCAAGTTGGAAAAAGAACTTGGCAAAGTACCATTGAAGCCATTAGTCTGGGCAGAAAATGACTCCAAATTGCTGAGTTTATCAAAGACATTGGGAATAAATCCTATGAAATTGTTCACAGAGAGATCCACCTGAACAAGGCTAGAGAGATTACCAAATCTTTCACTTAATGAACCAGATAGGGTATTCTGTTGCAAATGCAGATATTTCAAAGATTTCAAAGTAAACAAATCATCCGGCAAGCCCCCAGAAATTTCATTCACATCAAGGGAGAGCTGAACAAGGGACCTGCAGTTTCCAAAGCCCACCGGAAACTGATTTGAGAAATAGTTCATTGAGAAGATGAGTTTTTGTATCTGAGAAGATGAACTACAAATATCTGCTTTAATCAGACCAGAAAAAGTATTGTTACTGACATCCAAAGCCATGAGTTCTACAGAACTGGAGAAGCTTGGAAGGGTGCCGTTAAACAAGTTGTTTGAAATGTTGAAACTTTTGATAGATGGAAGGCTTATCTCAGGTGGAAAGTATCCATAAAGCTCGTTCATGCTAAGATCAAGAAACTCCAATTGAGTGAGAAGAAAAAGCTTGGCTGGGACAGAACCACGAAGAAAATTGAACGATAGATTGAGATTTAGGAGATGATCAAGGCCGGCAAGGCTATCTGAGAGTGAACCATGAAGCCGCTTTTGAGCTAGATCCAATCCAATCACTCTTCTTCCATTGAAAAGCAGAGAATCGCAGCGGACTCCAGGCCAGCTGCAGCAGTCAGAAGACGACGACGAAGAATTACTTCCCCATCCTTGGATGGGTGAGTCTAGGCCGGCCGAGAAACTCAGAAGCGCGCTCAAATCACCAGAATCACAAGCCTGGCCCAACGAAGCCAACAGAAGAGCCAGGGAAAATAAGAAGACAAACGCCAAACACCTTGTCCGCATCGATAAAGAGCCCAAAAGTCCTCCCCAGCTTTGCAGAAGAAGGAAGATCACCTATCTGACCTAAATGAAGCTCCTTTTCAATTCACAAGCTTTGAAGAACAAATCCCATTTCATCTTCCCAAAGAATTCTTGCATGGCTTCCAACAGAAGTACAGTTTAAATACAGAAAAGCAAGCAGGTGAGAAGAACGCAACGAGAAAAAGATGAAACTTGCCAGAGAAGAAGAGAAGAGGAAGAAGATAACAAGCAGTGCGTAGAAATGGAAATATAGAGAGGCTGAGAGAGAGAAAGTAAGAAGAGACTCTTGGCTTCAGGTCTTCTTTCTCCATTCTAAGTTCTTCACTCTCTTTCTCTCGCAATTGTTGAACTAAAACAAACGGCAAAGACTTTCTTTCGATACTTTATTTTATACGTAGGAGCAGATAGATTCCATTATTCAAATATCCATATAGGAGGAAGATGGTGACAGACTAAACGGGAGCAGGTGACCGGTGAGGTTAAGTACGGCGCGCGGCGACGGCGCCGCCGACCGACGAGTTCAACGGTCAAAGGTAAATGTAAATGCAAGTATTTTACTGTAAAATATTAGAATAATTAATCATAATTTATATTACATTAAAAAAATGAATTTAATAACATTAAATGATTATAGCTCTTTTTGAAGATAATTTAAACAATTTTTGTTTTTAAAATTTAATAATTAAATATTATTTATATCATATTTATATTTTGATATTTAATATACTAATTTTTTATATTTACTTATTTACCACATCAATGTAATGAAAATATGTGTTTATATAAGTTAATATTAAGAAAATAATTCTAAATGTTATTACAAAATAAATTTTTTCTTTGATAATTATTATTTTTATTAAAATAAAAATTATGATATTAAATAATATGATTAAAAAATAAAAAAAAATCAGGCAAAGTGAAATACGAATCAAAGAAGAATGAAGAATAAATTCTTCATAAATCAGTTCAGACAAAATGAGAATAAATTCTTCATCAAAGCAAAATAAAAGCAAAGACTGACCTTAGCCATCAAGACTTCAGCAAGTCTTATGACTTGCCTTGCAGGTTAGAATTTTCATCATAGTAGAGAGAATTTATTTTTTTATTTTTTTAAAAGCAGCGAAAAAATAGTGGCTTGAAAAGTAGTGATTAAAGTCTGTTTCAAATAAAATCTTAAGATATCAAAATTATTATTGGGCAATAATGACAATACAATAACTGACAGAAGTGATTGTCGACGAGGAATGTTGAAAGTAGGGGTGTCAATATTGGACACGACCTGAAAATCTGACTTGAATCCAACACAAAAATTTCGGGTTTGGGTCGACCAGAATCGAGTCAGATTCAGATTAGAGATTTTGACATGTTTGCAAAAATCAATCGGGTTGGGTTGACCTAGAAACCCAAAATCAAACCGATTTTACCTGGATTGACGGTTTCTCGCTCTTTGTACATTCCATCGTGTCAGTTGCGTTCGAAGAGGTGCCGTGTCAGTTGTCGCGTCTGCCAGCCATCCACGCCGAGCTGTCGCGTCCACCTGTAGTCTCGCATATGTTTTTCGCTCATAGGGTCGCCGGTCCGCTCAGTTGCATACTCGCATCCACCATCCGCATCAGTCTCGACATCTTGCATCCACCATCCTCGCCATCCCACTCCCATGCATCGCGGCACACCCTTTGCGAGCCGCACAAACCCTTCCAAGTTCCAAACGGACTCCCTGCCGCTGATGTCCTCCCTTGTGAGTGAAATTTGTGTCGATCGGGTTGACCCGAACCCGAAGCGGGTCGGGTTCGACCCCCAAAAATCGGAACATTTATAAAAATGGGTCGGGTTCAGGTTGACATGAATGGAACATTTACAAAAATGGGTCAGGTTCAGGTTGACATGAATGGTGCCGATCAGTTCCGGGTTCGGGTCTAAAATCGGGCTAAAATATGTAATATGTGAAGTATAATAAATTTTCAAATGTCTACTAAAACAATAAAATAAAGAGCAAATGATAAATATGAGAAAAATAAATTAAATTTTCAAATTCAAAATCAATTGCCTATAAAATCATTAAAAAAAGAGACATAAAAAAAACAAAAGCTACTTTTTTTTTTAATAAAATTAGAAGGTACAAAGTTCCTACTTAAAAATCATAAGATTTTATTTTTTTAATAAAAAGTAACCATAAATGAATTGAAAATAAATTAAAATATTGGAAGTTGACTTTGGACATTAGATGATTATTATTAACTACCTCACCCACATAGAAATTTTGATTGATCACTTTATTTTTTTTTTAACAAATACATAATGCTCTATGATTGTTCTTTGACTTTCATAAAATAAAAAATTATAAAATATATTTTACTCTATAACAAAAAATATTTCAAAAATTAATATATTAATATGCAATACTTTAATAATTTTATGAGCAGAAATATTAATTTATAAAACAACTCATATCATTTTAATTATAATATAAAAATTTCATTTCTATATAATAATAAAAATATAACAATACCTAGCTGAAAAAATATTAAAATCTTGTAAATCTTATAGTATGATATTTTTGTGAAATTATAATAATAATTTAGGATTGGAAGTCTTTCTGCCCCACCACAATGCCTTAATAAACTAAATTGCATTTCCTTAAATAATTGATTTATAAAATACTAATTTTAAAATATTATAAATAAGAAAATATTTTATTTTATTTTATAAAGATTATTATTAGAAAATGAAGTTAATCAAAGGAATTAATTATTAATTAATACTTTTAATTAGTATTTGAGCAAATTAGCTAAACATTCTACCATAATTAAGCAAGTTTAATTAAGGCTGAACTTGTTAGATTTATGTCCACCAATCCTTTCTTTGATTCATGGGAAGGGCACTCCCAAATCCCAATCCTCTTAAATAACTAATTTATATAAACAATAGTGAAGTACACAAAAACCTTAATTTTATTATATATGAAAAATTTGAATTGCACTAATATCAAAGTAAATTCAATGATTTTGAAGCTCATTTTTATATAGTTTGTATTAGAATATGTTGATATAGTCATTTTTGCTAAGAAAATTGAAGATACTTAGGTTTCGTTTGTGACAACTTTTTTACTGCTTTATGAATATGTTTTTTAGTATAAAAAATTTTTGAATCTAAAAATTTTATACTTAAAAATTACTTCATAAAGCAGTAAGAAAGCAGTCCTAAATAAAATCTTAGATAATTTAAGATAAATTATAGTTTAGCTTTGGTGGGGAAATGACCATGAAAAGAAAAAAATATAAAATTTGGTTTCATTGTTTATCATGAGCAACAAATAGACTCATATTTATAGCCAAAATGGGTGAGGGCAAAATAAAAACCTTCATCTAGATCACTAGAAATCCTCCCAAAACTAATTAGTTTATAAGCTTCAAAGAGCCTTCATGGAGAATGGTCAGACAATCTCAAAAGATAGGAGCAAACTTCTCATAAAGTTCAATGAAAAGTTGATTGTTTCAAAATTTTCATGAAATAATGATATATTCATGATTTTTTTTTAATAGGAGACAATATAATAAAAATTTCTTAAATATCATTCTATATTATATTTTTTGCAAGTTGGACAAACATGGACAGGGAGTCAAACATGTCCTTGACAATTTCCCTAAAACTTCGACATGCATGCACCAACAATATCTCTTTTTACGTAGTCTTGACTATTTCTCCATTCTGTTTTTGTAAATGTTCGATCTTAAGTGAAAAATAAAGAGGCTTTAAAGAGTAAACTAAGCCTCATGATCAGATAAGTTAGTAAAACAGGTTCAAACTAGTAATGTCGCCGACGCCACCGCTTAGAATCCACATATCCCTCAAACTTGAACAAATTTGGCATATAATCATGCATTTCTACTTGATGAGGGGGAGAAAAAGAGAGTCCATATCCCCTTTTTCAAATGAGAAAAAGTTTGATGAAGAGGACCATTGGATTCCATCTACTTTTTAACTACAAAGAGAGAGACAGACTAAATGAGCAAAGAAAAGTATTCAAACCCCCTCAAACACATAAGACATTGATATTCCACTAAGCTATAATCATGCTTCTCTACTTTAGCTTTTTCATGTGATAACATTAAGCACTCCACACTGAAAGCTAGTGAGAATCCTTTACAACTTCACATTCTTCCAATAGAAAATAGCAACAAAAGCAACCAAATGAACCTCTCTTATTAAACAATTCAGCAGCCCCATTGATTTGCTTGATAAGTATCTGCCTTTCCTTATCACAAAAGAAAGGGTGGTGGAGAAGAAGTAGTGGGAAGATGAAAAGGAATAGAGATCCCACAAGGAAATGCCCTTTCAGAGAGCAGATACTTAGCTTCAGAATGTAGCTGGCTATAATGAGATGAATTTAATAAGAAAAATAAACATTAGAAGGTGACATGTTATAAGTTTCTTGCCATAATAGTCAAAAGCGAAGGTCTTGTATACTTAGACTTTGTTTTTGTTGCTTTCTAAAAAAACTTTCTAGTAAAAAAAAAAATTGAATTAAAAAAATTTAATACTAAAAAGTCGTTTTAGGAAGCAGTACAAAAACTATCCCAAATGAAACATTGGAAGGAATTATTATGGCTTCATTCTTTTCAATGTATGATAATAAGTTTCATATTTTAATTTTATAATTCATTTCAATATAGTTTTGAACATATTTTATGAAATATAAAGATTGAATTAATTTTTAAAATATTAGGGGTAAAAATCAATTTTGATTTGACTAAAAATCAAATGATTTCAAACTCAATTAGCTCAAAGTAAACTTAATTTTAATTTAAAATTGATTTTATGACAAATATAAATAGATTTTTTTTATTCAAGCTAAATATAATTTAATTCAAATTTAACTCAACATTATTAGACCTTGTAGTACCAAGGGCAAAAAAATGAAGCATTTTCTCTTAATAATGTCAAACAAATAAAAATATATTCAAAGAATATGTCATCATCCACCAATGATAAAAGATAGAAATTGGTTGAGGCCAGAGGTCTAAGTGAGTCAAGCTAACTCGAGAGCCGACTCAAGCTTTGCTCAATATAACTAGTGAGCCAAACTTCATGAGCCTAACACTAACTTGTGGCTTGCTTAAAAAATATTATTCTAAAATACATTGAAAACATTCATAATTTTATATTCAAAGTTATACACATATTTAAAATATATATCTCACTTTCTTATATTAAGTGATTCTTTATTATTTTTCTTCTATTTTTTTTCATTTTATTATAATAATTACTTGAATCATAATTATGTTCACTCTTTCATAATAAATAAACCGGTTCGAAATTGTAAAATAAAATTCGAGCTAGATTCATTTACACCCCTATAGATAAGGAGAAACTATTCTGTGCGGATACCAGACCGTCCGAAGGCGAATTAGAATGTGCCACATCACCTGATACACAAAAATACACAGTCGTGGTATACAACAAAAAAGTGACTTGACACGTTCTAATTCGCCTTCGGACGACATCTGTATCCGCACAGAATAATTTATCCTAGATAAAGGACATCAATGAGATATTATTGTATTTCTATCTGTCTTTTTCTAATTAGTGTTATCAAGCAATATTAGAGAGAAAATGGATTCAGCATTATCACAATCATATAAACACTTACAGGAAGTTTCTGCAAGTTTCATATTATAAAAAACAAAATAATGCAGCACTGAATGTTCTGTAAGTGGAGTTTTCTGTGCTGCCATGAGATTGTGGAGTCTGTCACTGCATGCCTGAAAATTTTATCATCAATAACTTAGCACATATATTTCTAATTATCATTCCACGATCACATCACATTAAATAATAGGTAGTGCTTCCTACTCAGTAAAGATTTTTTTTAAGAACTCTACATTGTTCTACGAGAAATTATTACGTGCGTCACGTTATCATTTTGCTGTGTACTGCTATTTATTGGGTGACGTGGCACATCCTGATTTATCTCCGAATGGTACACTGGCCGCAGGTAATAATTTCTCTTGTTCTACACATGCTACAGCTGGTTTCTCACTTGAGTAATCTTCTTAATTTGTGAGAAAGACACAAAGCATAGCAGAATGGACTCTTTATATGTTATGATGTTCAAATATGGAAAGATATTTGCTAAGAATATTGAAAGAAAAAGAATAAATCTAATCGTCTATGCTCTTAAAGCCTTTATCTCTTATATGCGGTCATGTTAATAGTCAAATTCTCATTTAAATCTTTGGAATAACATGCAAAATAAATGAATATTTAAATTTTATTAAAATTTGACCTATTTAAAGTGGATATGGAGAACATAAGAAACAATATCACCCATTAAAAAAGTGTAATGAAAAAAATTATAAATTATAATAACTATACAAGAGGTGAAAATTAAGAACATATAACTAGTAAATTAAAAATATAATATAATGAAAACAATAATAAAAATTTTTGAATCTAAAACTTCGTTTGGGATTATTTTTTTATTGTTTTCTAAAGCAGCTTTCTAATACACAAATTTTTAGTTTAAAAAAATTTTGTATTAAAAAATTGCACTACAAAGTAGTAAGAAAATCATCCCAAACGAAGCCTAAGTAGGAGATAAAAATTCTAAAAAAAAAACACAAATATAAAAATTCATCCTTCACATGATTGAATGACATATGAAAAGCCGTATCAATCATAAAGCATAAGATTATAATATGCGTAATATAGTATGAAAGATTAATTACAAGTTTTTTTTTGATACTTTCCAAAAGAAAAAAAAAAATTGAAGTTTTTTGAAACAGTTCTCAGGAAAAAACATTATGCATGCCGTACCTAAATTTGCTAATTAAGCTATGCCAACAGAGGGATATGAGAACAACACAGTTAATCAAACAGAAAGACCTACTCAGAAAAAAAAAATTTCATGCAAGCAAAAACTAAGGTTTCGTTTGTGACGGCTTTCTTCCTACTTTTTAAAGCGACTTTCTTAATACTTTATAGTACAAACATTTTAATTTTTTAATTAAAATGCTGTTTAAGAAGCAGTAAGAAAGTCGTTCCAAACCAAGCCTAAGAGAGAATACAGTTTAACAGTCATACCGGTTATAACTTTGATAAGTTGGCTCTACTTCAATGAGGCTAAAAATTGAAAGAAATGAAATGGATTTGTTAGTCACTAACTAACATGTAAACTCTTATTCACTTGAGTCAAGTTGATCAGATTGAATCTGGTTCATCAAGTCATTGAATATGAACCAACTTGAATTGCCTACAAGATGATTTTCACGAAGCTTGAGCTCGCTCAAAACCTTGAATCGTCTTAAGCTAGAATTTGTCAAGATGCCCAAGAGATGAGCCTCATTTGATCCCCATTACTCAGCTGCTAAACTCGCCTAAGTGGCTCTTAAAGTGGCCTAATCAACCAACCCTCACCCTCAAAAATCGACTACTTGTCCAGATTAATCATTTGCTGATTATGGGTTCTCACCAGGAGAACTCTCCAAAGCTACTTGCCCTCAATTCAAAAACAGTCCTAATTTTCCCCTAATGGCATTCATTTATCAACTAAAATAGCCTGATATATATATATATATCTTAATTTTATCATCTAGCATTTTCTATATTGCTAACCTAGCCCTTACAAGTATATAGATGATCACTAATCTAGCATGAGCATGATGTAAATTATAATTTAGTCCAAAATTCTATCCCAATTTTTTTTTTCTAGATTCTATGACAGTTTCTCTCTCATAAAATTATCTTTTAGCTTGATTTGACTCGCATTTTCTCGTTCCAATGGGTCAGGCTTCGTTTGGGACGGCTTTATTACTGCTTCATAAAACATCTTTTTAGTAAAAAAATTATTTTTTGAACTAGAAAGCTCTTTAAAAAGCAATAAGAAAGCCGTCCCAAATGAAGCCTCAACCACTAGGTTCTTTATAAACCAAAATCATTCAATAGAATCTCCAAACCTTAATCACTCTCTTCTCTCGTTCTTTCTTGATCAGCTCAATTTGCATTTCAGTAATATCGATCTTTCTTTCATGAATATTGGATCCAACAATCCTGATTGTTTCTTCTTAGATCTCTGTAAAAAACTGTCAGTGCAAAAGATACGTTAAATAATCCTCCTAATTTGTAATTTAAAATGCTCATTCATCTTTGCTATCTAAATCTAATTTGAGCGATCTGTTTGGCAGCGCTTTTCAAACAAATAGAACCAAGCAATATCGAGCCCATTGTTTACTAAATTCATATGAACAACCCACACAAGAAAATATGGTCAAAAGATTTAATATACATTACATATGAACCTAGTGAACCATTACAGTAAACCATTCTAAATGCAATTTTAGAACACTTCAAGCAAATAAGGACCAATACACTACCAAGTATAAAACATTCCCTATGTGTAACATAGGTTCATTTGCACCAAAAAGCATAACTAACTGTCTATGATGAATGAGATCAGAGGGCAGTTCATGAATGACAAGATAAAATCACTAATTAAACTTAATTGTATAAACAAAATACTGAAAGATAATATTTGATTTAAACTAGGAAGAAATACTGTAATCTGATTAACCATAATTTGATTATGGTTTCAAGTTTCAGCCCAAACACAAGTTTGATCGGTTCAGATCGAGAACTTAAACTGGCCTTCTGAACCTAAACTGGCCAAAATTTTTGTATCGATAAATTACCGAACCGACGAAACAATTGAAATTACTGAAAACCAACTAAAATTCAGCCAAAACTATCAAAGCTCTTCAAAATCATCAAAACTCAAACAAATAACATTATTTATATGGTAACAAGATTTATAAAAAAAAAGAAATTTTTTCCTCTGAAACTAGTAAGGCTACAATGCTCTGCGTTGGTGTTAAACCGAAACTGCATTTATATACCTTTATTTTTTGAACTATTGACTTAGGGTTTGTTTGGGATGCATACAGTTATCATGATTAGTTGTAGAATTGCTATGGCAAAAATAAAATATTTGAAAGTTATTGTGAGTGTTATAGTACTTTTTATCATAAAAAAAAGAGACATCAACTTTCATATAACCATCAAATTTCGATAGATTTGATAGTATAGAATTACATCTCATAATAAAAATCATTTAAAAATAATAAAAAAATTACAGTCAAACAAAAATATCACAGAAATCTGTGATACGAAGATGTTAAAAAACTATTCTAAACACACCCTTGAACCTAAATAAAGCTGTCTCAAATCTAGAGCTCATTTTTATGAAATATTAAGGAAGCAGAAGCCCAATAAGCAGAACCAATTATATTAATTGGCCCTACTTTGTATCAGCACAAAATTAGTGTACAACATTATTCCATCCATAAGAAGCAATACAAAGTTTAAACAGGCAGATAAGAAAGACTAGAGCATAATTGGCTGGTGATACAAGAAAATGCAATAGCTACATGAAAGTTTCAAACAGTTAACTCTGACCTTGAAATTAGAATACCATCTGTGTCAGCATAAAGCCACTCCCGATCACAAATTCTGGTTCCAGCAATGTTCACAGAAACGTGTTTCTCTCCTATTCCTTTCTTGTTAGCCTTCATAGGATGAGATGCCAGAGCTCTGACACCTATATCACATCCATTGATCTCATCAACATCCCTGATGCAGCCGTTGACGACTATACCAGACCACCCATTGTTCTGAGCTTGTTGAACCGGATTGCCACCTAATATGGCACATCTCATGCTTCCACCACCATCTACAACTAAGACTCTGCCATTTCCTTTCTCTTCAAGAAACTCACGCACAAGAACATTGTCCTCAAAAACCTTAAGAGTCACAACTTGACCAGAGAAAACCTGTCTCCTTCCATAGATTTGGAAGGTTGGATGAAGTGCACGAAGTTCGCCATTCAAGATCAGATGTGGATTTGCATCACATAATTCAGCAGTTGCCAATGGCAAAGCAGACATTGAAAATTTCTGTCATTTTATTGAAAGAAGTATCGTAATAACTCAATTTTAATTTGAATTATGGTATAATCAGTGAAGCATCAGATTTAAAAACCAACATTCATGCACAAGAGCCTAAATGTGAGAAATTACAAGCTACAACATACTTAGATTTTATGAAGCACAAACCCTGACACGAGACACAAACATGAGGACAAAAAATTTTTAAAAGTAGGACATGCAATGAAAATGGTATTCTTTTATAAATGATTAATATAAAATGTCTAATAAAAACTTTAACAACTATATTTTCTACATAAAATATTAAAAATATATAATTATAACATATATATAACTTTAAAAGGCTAAAGGCCAACAAATAAAAAATAGTAGTTTAATTACAATTATATTTTAATATTTTAGCCAATGTAATTAATTGTAACGAACATATCAATATTATATTATCCCAATAAAATGCTAAAAGAATATTATTTAATCTTCAAATGTACAAGAATAAGAGCACATTGATGTACCCCCAATTAGATGAACATTCATGGCAATATGTTCTTCAATAGAACTTTTAACATCATCAATATAAAATTTAGTTTAATAAAGTAGCTCATTAAGAGAAAAGGGCTTCAACGTCACCACACTTCTCGACCATGTTGTGGTGTTTTGGATGCATGAGGCATGTCCTAATTATATCTGATTCTAGGCATATGTGAGTGTATGTATACATGTATGTATGTAGATATATTTAACAGATAGTTGGCAGACCATAACAAGTAAAGTTGTACCTCAAGGACCTTGGCAATGAGGACTCGTCAGAGAGTTATAATCCCCAACTCAGCATAATAGCCAAAGGTGAGTCACCTTCCATAGGAAAGCCAAGGATTCACATGGATCACATAGATCAGGACTCACCTCTTAGTGAGAAGCACCCGCCAAATTCACTTGCCGCTACCTAAGATGGAATGTCATCAACAATATCCATCATCCAAAATGCAGAAAAGGATCAATCATTTTAAGAGGGTACTAACATGCCCCATCACAGTCAGCCAACCATGAAGTCTACTTCCTCTATAGATTGAATAGACCCGCATTCCACATCGACACAATCCAGAGCTCTATCAAAAAGGCCGCCAATGACTTTGAAGCACTCGTCAACCACAACCTTCTTAGTTCGGCCGTCACTAGAAGACTTACCTACTTCTAACTCGCTATTATGCACTTAGTATAGGGGAACTAGTCTCAAAGCATAGGGATCAAAATAAGAGATGCGACCCTTCACCAGGTCAGACAGAGCATGAAATGTGTTCAGGACAATTCGTACTAGGGTCATTAATTATTGTTCTTTTTACTCTTTTTTATGTAATCTTTCCTGTAACCCTCGGATCCCTATAAATAACAGGTGAAAAGGAACATTATGAATCTTTTTTTACACTTTATAAAGAAGCATTCAAGCTAGTAAAGTACTTTTTTCACATAACTTTTCTCTTCTCTTTCCATTCTTTTCACAAGTTCTCTCATTATCATTTCTTTGCTATTAAGGTCGGATGTCACCCACAGACAAACTTGAATCGAACAATATGTATGCATATATATGCCTGACACAGTGAAGAAAGACTATTGAAGTGTTTGTAAGTCATAGCTTAAGTTACATTGGGTAGGGCGAAATGTTAGTGTTGTGATGACATCAATCACCGCACCAATTAAGCCCCATTTGGCTTATTTTTTATGCCCATGATAAGCAGGGCGCAGTGATGATATCTTTCATATGTAGCTT
This sequence comes from Dendrobium nobile, assembly GCA_022539455.1. Classification (NCBI taxonomy): domain Eukaryota; kingdom Viridiplantae; phylum Streptophyta; class Magnoliopsida; order Asparagales; family Orchidaceae; genus Dendrobium; species Dendrobium nobile. The sequence goes on along the minus strand of CM039735.1, from coordinate 2,586,871 downwards.
AGGACAACAAATCCATACGTACTAAATTACAATTTGTTGAATGACATGGGTTTAAGGAGGGTGTGGAGATTCTTGAGTCTTTTCACCTTCAATGCTTTCAATTTCACTTTTGAAATCTTCTCAGTATTGGGAGTTCTCTTTTTTCCGTTGTGGATTTATAGTTTTCATCTCCTAGGGTTTCTCAGTGCCCTATGTTTTCTTTTTTAGCCATGGTAGATTCTTAATTGCTTGCAAAGGAGCTCGATGAAGGACCTTCTACAAAAAATGTGTGTTGTTCTGATTGTAAGGCTCCTCAGGTAGCTCGTTCTTTCAAACATGCATTAAAAGGCTATGCATCTCCTTGGACTCTTTGGTTGGATCTTTCTCCTTCTACCTTAGGAAGGCTATTTTGATTTTTGATGAGGAAATAAAAAGTTTATTAGCTTTCTTTAAGTTCTCTTTGATTGCTAAATTTTCTCTTAAACAAACAAATTTGGATTCCATCATAAAACTTTCTTGAATATGAAGCTCATAAAACAAATTTGGATTCCATCATAAAACAAATTTGGATTCCTATTAGCTGTTTGGATTCCCTGCTGACTTCTTGTTTTTCCTGCTGATGGCTGCTCGATTTTCTCTTTGCTGATTCCTATGTAGGAAGCTTTAATGTGAGATGAATTTGGTTGTTCTAATTGGCTATTTTGGTGGCACGTTTATGTGATCTATTAAATGCTATTCCCCTTTATTTCTCCTATAAATTGAGGTTGAATTCCATTGTGCAAAAAAAAGTTTTGGAATGCGATCAATTAAAAAAACCTGAGAGTTTCTTCTAAGCTTGCGAGCTATCTTCGACCTTCCCGCTACTTTTTCGTCTGGGTCTTCTTTCTATTCTTCTCTACACGGTTTTCCTTTCATGTGTATATTTTTTCTCTAAATTATCATGAGTGGTGATGTGCCCTATTCTTTTGGTATTTGCCGGAGGAGAAAAGTCTTGTGTTGAATCATAATTTCAGTGGTGGATCATTGGTTTGTCATTTCCTTTGAGCACCTTTTCATATTTTGTGTTTATACGTGAGGTGATCATTAGTGGTTATTCAGAGGGTTTATTGTTTATGTGTTTTGTTATATATTATTTTTAATGCAACTTCCTAACAAATTTTCCAGATTAGTTTTTTTATTAAGTTTTCATCATTTGGTGTTTGTTTATGTGTTATCGAAAGGAAGTGTTTTATTTGCATACATAGTGTTCTCTAATTGATTTAAAAACTTATGTTGCGTCAGCAACATTCAATTGGTTTACTTGATGTAAAACACGTGCTTACTAACGAATGATCTTGATTACAATACAATCTTTTATATAAGATCTTTTTATATAAGATCTTATTATCTTAATGACTACCAAATGTGTTTATTAAAATGGACTTCATTTTTGACATGACTGAAGAAACTCCAATTATTCGTATTTGGTTATCTTTCCCTAATATGCAGATTCACCTGATTAATTATCACATTCTTTTTGTTGTTGCTTTAATATTTGGTCATATATTGCAAATTGATCATGCAACTACATCTTCATCCTGCCCCGTTTTTCCACGAATCCTCGTTGAGTTGGAAATGTCTGCCAAACTTCCTAAGAAAGTTTGGCCAGGTTATGAAAAATACAGGTATGCTAAAAAAGTGGCGTTATAAAAATTTCCTCCTTTATGTCTCATAAAAAAATTCACGGGCATATTAAATCAAAATGTTTTGTGTTGCATCCTAGTTTAAAGAAAATTGTTCCTCAACCTCTCACGGAGGATAATCAAGCTGTGGATGTGGAAGTTGATGTTGCATTGGTTAAAGATGGTTTGTAAAGGATACCTATCAAACAATATTTTGCTGAAAATGCCTCTAATAATGATCTTGGTGCTAACTATTCTTTGCAAGAACATGTAGCTAATTCTACTAATAAGGGGTTGGAGAAAGAAGTGTCGAGTAATGAGGTTAATGCTCCTCTTTTGGAGGAATCTCCAAATCCTGCTGCTAGTCTGATTTATTAATAAATCCAGGATTTAGAACTGAATTCAGCAAATCATGCTTCATCTCATATTTACACAAACCAGGATTTAAATCTGTCCCCCAAAAAGCGTTAGGTGGAATTAGACTGCAATTAGAGTTGCAAAAAGCCCCTAAATCTCTTTAGTTAAGCCAAAAATTTATATAGACACCCATTTATCTATAAGAACGAAAGATGTCAAAATCCGCCAAACTTAGGGAACCAAACACACTCTGAATCCAATATCTCTAGCAACAATTAAAAAAAAAAGACCATTATGTTCCATAAGAACAGGACAGCTAAATCATCACTGGAATGGTTCATCAAAACAGTCACGGAAACCAAAACTGATTTAAACCATCAACAATAGGCACACCATTCCATTAAGAAGTAAGGATCTATGAACAAGAACCCTATCTATCAAAAAAAAAAAAAAAAAAAAAAAATCAAATCGCAAGCTGGAGCTCAGATCTCGCATGTTCATACCTCCGCGAGGCTTCTTTAGAGCTGGCGATGGCGAGGACGAGGATTGACGTGTTTCACTGACGTGATTTCGTTTGGGTATTTAGTTTAGAGAGATCAGACATCTCATAGTGGCAGCGAAGATGGAGACGGTGGGAATGGGCCTCTTTGTGCATTGGCCTCTCCGGTCTGCTTGCTTCCAACAATGGCAGTTTTGAAATTAAATTTAAATGTTTCTATAATGAAAATAAATATATATATAATTGAAAGTTTTCTCTCCCCACCCACATTAATTAATTTTTTTTTAATATTTTTTTTTGACAAAGTCATCTAATTCAAATATATTATAAATTATTTTCTTTATTTATATATCTAATATCTAAATCTTCATATTTATTTATAAAACGCTCTAATAATTAAATTGTATCAAAATTTATAAGTAAAAAGATATATTTTACTTTAAGTAAATTAATTTTAATAATATTTTAATATTGTTTAGAGATAAGTGCATTATTTAAGTAAATATAAAGCTTAAATATTAGAGTATATAAATGTATAAAAATTTAATTATATATATATATATCTTTGCCTTAAAGTGTGTCATTTAATTTTTTTCGTAAATTTTTTTGCTAGTTGGTATGCTCTTCTTATTATTATTCAACTAACATAAATTCTATAGTCACCATGTTATAAAATTTTTTAATCAAAATGGGTTTTTGGGTCTAGTTTGGGTCTATTTTTTTACCCATTTATTAAACATGTCGGACTTGGGTTGACTAGATTCAGATCAAGTTGATTTTGATTTTGGACTGAACTCGAACCCGACCTATTAACCTATTTTGACACCTCTACCTTCCTCTAGTTGATTCAAGTTCAATGACTTGAAACCAAGCTCTCAACATGTAGAAATTATTCTGTGCGGACGCCGAACATAGTTTATCATTCAGAGACCAACTAGAATGCATCACGTCACCCCCTGACCATTCTGGTTGGTCTTTGGACGGCGTTCGGCGTCTGCATAGAATAATTTCTCCTCAACATGAGCCAAAAGTTGATCCCATTTTAGTTTTTTTTATTCTTTTTTGGTTGAGAAGAATATTTAAATTAGAAAAATTAGAAAACTATTTTTTAACCAAATAATATAAATCATAAAAAACATTAAATTGATCTAATTAGTTTTGATGAATGATTCTAATACTAAATTACAGTAATAAGTAATAAAAGTTTAACTGTTTAAGCAAATGTAATTCCAAAGAGCTCAATGGCTTTCATTTTCAAATTTGAGTTACTTAAGGATTAGGTCATATTCATTCAAGGCTGTACATTTAGAAGCATATGGAAGCCCTTCAAAAGAATTGAAGTTGACATATTCATTAATGAGAGTTTAAGAATGCAAAACATAGCTCTAAGCTTTTTAATTTATATTTTAAATGTGTTTGGGATAATATATTACTCTACTTGATAATCACAGCTCAAGTATCATAAATATTAAAATATTTTAGCACTTAGTCTTAGCTTTTAGCAATACCAATTCAAAATCTTGTTTAGTTTAGTTATATATATTCAGTCTTTAGATTATTTATACAACAACAATAATAAGTCTTTATCCTACTATGTGGGTTGGCTATATAAATTCTTTTTCTTCATTGTGTCATGTTAAGAGTCAAATTCACATTTAAATATAATAAAAAAGATCATTTCTAATCTTTTCCAACCAAGTGTGACACATTCAGATTCAATATCTGGATTGATCTGTTTTGACCTTATTGGAAAAAGCTGCAAGAAAAGGATTTGGAGAGAAAAAAAAGGAATTTTCGCCATTTTTATCATTTTGGCCGTTGGCCTAGTTCAAAATATTTTACGGATCGAGGTATGTCACATTACACCTATCTCAATTTTTAAAAATATGATGTTTCTATATAATTGTTCAATCAAATTTTTATTTTCGTTTGCAAAAATGCTGATAACTTTACATTGATAAAACTTTCATCATGTAACTTTTTATATATTATTGAGATTACGATTATACACATTTTAAATATTTTCAAAAAAATTTATAATGGAGGTTTTAAAATTTGTAGGATTTTATTGAATAAAAAATTATATGAACTCTAAAAAATAGTGTTGTAGTACGATAAAGTTTTAAAAAATTATTTTACACAATCCTTAATTATTTAGTTTTTTTTATAAAAATATGTATTTTTTCTAGTAGGATTTTTTATTGCCTACTGTTATAAAAAACTATGCAATTTTGACACATGCTCAATTACCCTTTAATTGCTATGTCTGATGATATATGCGCATATGCTAATAAATTTTATCTTTTGAGAGCTAGAATGGGCCAAAATCTTTTAAGATTTTATTTGTGTCAAGGAATACTCTTGTGCCTATAAGGCACATTATGGTGGCTACAAGCTATATTATGGTCCATACGGATATATTCTGGTTCTATAAGCACAAAAAGGGAGTCATTAGGGGTCAGAATTCTTTGAGATTCTATCTGGGTCGGAAAAATATGATATGAACTGCACTATGATATAAATTGCAATTTATTTAATCTATCCAATATGGTAATTTAAATAATTGGATAAGTCTTATGCTCCGATTATATTTCTCGGTATAGTAATTTATTAGACTATTTTTAACTACTTTTAAATATTCAACAAAATATTTAATAAAAGAATTTGAAAATTTAGATTAATTTGTATGACCTGCTGAGCTGTTGTAGCTTATCGTGGTTTGCTTGTGATTTTCAAGATCTAGAAAGGGGAAAGCGATGATTGATTAGTAGTTTAGGATTTGATTTGAGATTATAGGTATTTCTCTATTTTAATTTTTGTACATTCATGACTAGTTTATTATTCAATTTTATAGTTTCTGCGTGTAGTCATGGAACTTTTATTTGGTCCGGTCACAGGAGGTAGCTCTACGTTCGGCCGCCAATAGAATCGAGCCATGCGTTCTTACTATTTACCGCGCGGCCCAAAAACCCGACCCGGAACGGACCCAGGATGGCTCGGTATTGCTAGGTATTGCTCGGTATTGCTAGGTATTGGTCGATTTTGCTCGGCAATAACCAATACCGAGCAAATACCGAGTAATACCGAGAAATACCGAGTTTTTCTAGAAAAACTCGGTACAACTCGGTATTTCTCGGTATTACTCGGTACAACTCGGTATTTCTAGCAAATATCGAGTTTTTCTAGAAAAACTCGGTACAACTCGGTATTTCTAGCAAATACTGTTTTTTTCTAGACAAACTCTGTAAGAAAAAACTCGGTACAATTCGGTATTACTCGGTATTTGTCTTCACAGAGCGGTATTTCTTGTTATTGTCAAGCAATACCGAGCAATATCGAGCAAGTACCGACTAATACCTCGCAATACGCGAACATAGCATTCCCGAGTTCCGGTCCGGGTCAAGTCGTCGGGTCGCGCGGTAAAGAGTAAGAGCACGTGGCGACATGTTATTGGCGGCCAAACGTAGCTCTACGTTCGGTCAGAGGACGTAATAATTGTTCTACCATAGTGTAGATATATTTTGATGAAATGAAAGAAATACTGTGGATGAGTTTATTTTTAGTATTTAGATATTTTAGTTGCTCTATAGTCTTTAGTTTATTTAAAATGAATATTGGAAGAAAATATAAAATATTTCAAAATTAGATCTTGATATTTTTCTATCAAAGCTCAACATGATAGGATCTGTCCTGGTTAGATTGGGTTGTGACACTAAGTCTTTTAGATCCACCTCCATCTTTCTTAACATAGATTAAATCTAATATATATACTCGCCCAATCGGGACATTAGAAGACCGACATTTTATGTGACCAAATCATCTAAGACGGCTCTCTCTAATCTTATGTGCCACTAGAGCTACTCAAACCTTTTCACGAATATACTAGTTTCGCATTCCGTCCATAAGAGTGAAGCCACTTATCCACCTGAGCATCCTCATCTCTCCAAAACTTAACTTAATTTTATGCTTCTCTTATAATGGCCAACATTCTGCATCATAAAATATTGCAGGTCTCACCACTATCTTATATAAATTTTCTTTAAGTTTGAGGGCACTTTTCTATCTCACAGCAGGCTCAATGCATTCCTCCACTTCAACCATCCAACTTGAAATATACTAATAATATCCCTATCTATTACACCTTCACTTTGAACAATAGACCGGATGTTATATATAATAACTGTAAATTGTATTTATTGTCCTTTTTATATGTTGATGTGACCTCGTAAAGTGTACAATGAGATTTTGTGAATTATAAGAAATGATTTTAGATTTATAAAAAAATATGGAGGTCACACAAAATTTAAGATGATATTTAAGGATTGTATATTCATTTTATTGTATTCATCATTCCTATAAATCTCTATGATATTTTGACTTCTAAAAATTTTGAGTTCTTTAATAGAAACTCATTGAAGCCCTTAGCATTCATTCAAATATTTATAAATCACAATGTTTCAAAACTAGAAATACATTATATGTTGTACTTTATTATTGTAAAAGCTACTTAAGAAGCTATTTTTTGTAGTTTTAATATTAGTTTTGTTTTTTTAATTTTGTTGTAGCTTGTGGAAGTTTGTTCCATGCCCTTTGTTATGTGGGTTATTATAGTTTGTGTATACTGATTTTGTATTTGCTATGTGGTCTTATTTCACTCACTACTCATGCACTTGCATTATTTTGAGCGAGTTACAATTAAGATGGAAGTCAATGGCTAACCAACACTATATGTTAGTGACTGGCATATATTAGACATCATTAGATGATGGTTGATAAAGAACGTTAAAAGCTGGGCGACAATGGGTTGCTTGCTTCATCATTCTTTTAATACGAGGATAGGTGTTGGGTGATTGCCAATTGGAAACTTAGAAATCAGGTTATAATGTGCAATAAGTTTGGTCATTCTATTGATAGGCGGGGAAAACAAACAATCGATGAGATGAGCATTAGTTATTGATGACTAATAACCATAATCATTGATTAATTTTAGATGTTAATATCCTGTAAAGATTGGTTATGGAGAGTTCTTGAAAAGAAAGGAGTTAATAAAGCTTATATTCAAATCATTAAAGATTTGTACGCATGAGGTATTACTTGTGTTCAAATACAAGGTGATTTGACTAAGTATATTTCTATTTCAATTGGATTACATCAAGGATGAGCCTTAAGCTCATATCTTTTTTGCTTTAGTCATGGATGTTCTCACTAAATATTTGCAAGAGGATGTACCTTGGTGTATGCTTTTCGCTGATGATATTCTTCTTGTTGATAAGACTAGAGAGGAAGTTTAAGGTAAACTTGAATTATGGAGGTGAACCTTAGAGTCTAAAGGTTTTCACTTCAGTAGATCTAAAATTGAATATATGGAGTGTAGTTTAAGGAGTAATAGACCTAATGAAAGGATTGTGACTTTGGACGAGCAAGTCATTAATAATAGTACACATTTTGAGATATCTTGGATATATTATTCAAAGTGATGGTGAAATGGATAGGAGATATTATCAGCAGAATTCAAGTTGGATGGTTGAAGTGGAGGAATGCATCGAGCTTGTTATGTGATAGAAGATCCCTACTCAAATTTAAGGGAAAATTCTATATGATGGTGGTGAGACCTGTAATGCTTTATGGTGCCGAATGTTAGCCATTAAAAGAGAAGCATAATACTAAGTTAAGCATTGCAGAGATGAGGATGCTCAGGTGGATGAGTGGCTTTACCCTTAGAGATAGGATATGAATTGAGCATATACGTGAAAAAGTTGGAGTAGCACCAGTAGAAGATAATATTAGAGAGAGTCGCCTTAGATGGTTTGGTCACATAAAACGTCATCCTTCTGATGACCTAGTTAAAAAAGTAGACATATTAGATTTGACTTGTATTAAGAAAGATAGAGTTAGACCTAAAAAGACTTGGTTAGAAAATATTAGAAATGATATTTCTTTATTAGATTTAAAAGAAATTTTGACTTTTAACGGGACACAATGGAGAAAAAAGATTCATGTAGCCGACCCCATATAGTGGGACAAAGGCTTGATATTAATGTTGTTGTTGTTGAAATATCCTTTAAAGGTTGGCGTCAGACACTGGTGATGGCGAGCATTCATTTTGGCTTGATGATGGTCACTAAACAATGAGAAGCACAACTCTGAAATTCATTATAAATCTAAAAATTCTCTTTATTGAAAATTCTTCATTAGAAATTTAGAATGCATGAAAATCGAGTCAACTTACAAATTTTTAGAGTGAGATTTCCAATTATTTTTATAAGAATCATCAATACTCATTGCATAATACAAATTTTTTGACCCAAATTGCCTCAAAATTTTGAATATCTCTATACCTTAATGAACTCAAAACTGAACAATCTCATGCTCTCGAAATTCAACTCATCAATAATAACAACAACATCAAGCCTTTATCCCACTATGTGGGGTCGGCTACATGAATCATTTTTCTCCTTTGTGTTATGTTAAGAATTAAATATATTAAATAAATGTCATTTCAAATATTTTTTAACCAAGCCTTTTTAGGTCTATCTCTATATTTCTTAACATAAGTCAAATCAAATATATATACTTTTCTAACCGGGTCATCAGAAGGCTGCCATTTTATGCGACCAAACTACCTAAGGCGACTCTCTCTAATCTTATCTTTCACTGGAGCTACTCCAACCATTTCACGTATATGCTCATTTTGTATCATGTCTCTAAGAGTAAAACCACTCATCCACATCAGCATCATCATCTCTGCAACACTCAACTTAATATTATGCTTCTCTTTTAATAAATAACATTCTGCACCATAAAGCATTACAGGTCTAACCACCATCTTATAGAATTTTCCCTTAAGTTTGAGGGGAACTTTTGTATTACATAACAAGCCCGATGCATTCCTCCACTTCAACCATCCAACTTGAATTCTATTAATAATATTCTCATCTAATTCACCATCACTATGAACAATAGACTCAAGATATCGAAAATGAGTACTCTTATTAATGACTCGATCACCCAAATTCATAATCCCCACTAGATCTATTATTACTAAAATTACATTCAATATATTTAATTTTAGATCTACTCAAATAAAAGCCTTTAGACTCTACGGTTGACCTCCATAATTCAAGTTTACCTTCAATTCCCTCTCTACTCTTATGAATATGAAGAATATCATCAGCAAAAACATACACCATGGTACAACCTCTTGCAAATATCTAGTGAGAACATCCATGGCTAAAGCAAAAGGATATGGGCTTAAGACTTATCCTTGATGTAATCCAACTAATATAGGAAAATACTTGGTCAAACCACCTTGTGTTTGAACACAAGTAACATATGTTGCATACATATCCTTAATGACTTGAATATAAGCATTATTAACCCCTTTCTTTTCTAGAACTCTCCATAGCACTTCTCTTGGAACTTTATTATATACTTTTTCTAAATCAATAAATATCATATGTAGATCCTCCTCATTCTCTCTATACTTCTCCATCATATGCATATCCTCCTTATTCTCTCCATACTTATCAAAATTCATCTCATCAAGACAATTATTTAAACCAAAAGAAAATAAAAAATTGAAATACATTTGACCATTCAAATGGACTCAAGAAGTTTCAAATTAAGCTTCCTCTCAAATTGCATCGTTTTGTCGATAAATTTGTTCAAAATAATAAATTTTTTCTCAAAATTAAGAAAATTTAGATGAGAATATCTCATCCAAATTAAAACAAAATTAATTTCCTTTTTAGTACATCATATATTTAGTTAATCAATTTTGTATCCCAACAAATTTCTCACAATATTCTCCCCCCAACCTAACGGCTACTTTTCTCTTCCATACGACCACTAATCCTCCGCCTCTCTCTCCCTCAACACCTATTAATAGCAACCAGCACTTTTCCAGCGATCTCCATTTGCCCTCTTCCCCCTTACCAACTTCAACTCCTCTCCTCCTTCCATCCACCACCACCACCAATTCTACAGCCATGGTTGTTGCCGGCGCCGGAGAAGCGGAAACTCACCGCTGGAACTCCGATGACATATCTGTGGAGCAGCTCTTCGATTGCAAGGAGGTTCCGACATGGGGAGAACAGCTAACTTTTCGGGCATTTTTCGTCAGCTTCATCGTCGGAATCTTCCTCTGCTTCATTGTAATGAAGTTGAATCTCACCACAGGGATTATCCCTTCACTTAATGTCTCAGCAGGATTGTTGGGTTTCTTTTTGGTGAAGACATGGACCAAAGTTCTGGACAAGTTTGGATTTCTGAAGAAGCCATTTACTCGGCAGGAGAATACTGTTATACAGACATGTGTTGTGGCTTGCTCTGGCATTGCTTTCAGTGGTAATTAAATCTCTTGATATTTCTTGTCTTCTTAATTTCTTCTCATTTTCGTCTCAAAATGAAGGGGAAAAAAATAATTTTGTAGAAATTTTTATGATAGAATTAGATCTGCCTTCCAATTGCAATTTTATATTAAAAAATTATTTTAGAAAACAGTAAAAAAACTAACTTGAACGAAGCCTAAGTTAAACTTATGATATTCAGAGCTTCAAGATATTATACTCTGTTTATTGATCATAGACTTTGCATTAATAACAATTATTGGGTAATTGTTGAGCCACTAACACCCGCAATAACAAATTGATAAAGCATGCGATGGCCTATAGAAATCAAAGGGTGGAATCATTTTATCACTTTCTAGGTCGAATAAGGTATTAATTTGGGCCATGAAATATGGACTTCGATAAAAAAAATTGGTAGATTTTGATAAAAATGATCAAAATACCTCTTTAAAATTTATAAATGGATTATGTTTTTATACATTGAGGGCTTCAAAATAGCCTCACACTAAAACAGAATGCACCACCCTGGAGGATAGAAAGCAACCCAATGTACAAGTCAATAGAGGCATATTTGCTATGGGGGATGGAGATTTCCCATGGTCTCAAACTTCTTTGATTAATTACATCCTTAGTTTGATACTCTGATGCTATACTCATTTTCTTAAGTTCAAAGATTTGAATGTTGTGATCCATTATTAGAGAAGAAGATGGATATCACTCACTTAAAATATCATCCAAAGAAAAGATCAATGAATTCCTAGAGGTTGAGGCTAGGAGTCCTCCAACAACTAACTTTCAACATCCCATATGGCTAGTCAGCAGACACTCACCATCGACTGATGCTCGACAATGCTCAACCCTAGACATTCGACTATCATCAATAGCCATTTGTCAACCATCAACATCATCATTAATACCACCTTCAACTATCACCACAAGGAGAAATTATTCTGTGCGGAGGCCGGACGCATCTCTACTTCTGGAGGCGAATCAGGTGCAGCCATATTAGCAGAACCGAGCAATACCAAACCACGGTACATAGCGAAGGGGTGACGTGACGTATTCTGATTGGTCTTTGGATGGTATTCAGCATCCGCACAGAATAATTTCTCCACCACAAGAGACAACATTTATAGGTTAAGTCTTTACATTGCAACTTCAAATTAACCAATTACAAAAGGCCAAATCATTATAATCACAAATTTATACCAGTGGAACAATTTCAATTGAATTAGACTCCATGATTTTCTCCTTCCTAAATTTCAGCGGATAAAGTTCTATCTACTCCATGTTATTATAGAATATGTTTTGAATTTTCATACAATTCTAAAATGTTATAATCATCTTCATCATCATAGATATGTTAGCACACAACAACCATCATTAAAAATTTCAATTTTATCATTTCTGTTTAATTATGAAAATCAAAAGTCATATAAGAAAGGGATTTTTACATACCTAACACCTAAAAGTTCTTTATTTACTTATTAAACACCAAAACTTCAATTTTTACTGTTATACCACCTTAGTTACCTACTCCCTCATCAAACCTACCACTCCGTCTACCCCCGTCAAAGCAAGTCACGAAAACATTTCGCCGGTGGGAAAAATCCCGGCACCTCTCGCATTCCCTGCAGCTCTCTCGTAGGCGTCATTTTCTCCGAAATTTCTCCGGCCCAGTTTTGTTTCTCCGGCCAGTGCAAACGTCGCACTTGCTCAATTCTATCCTGCACATACACCTTTCCTCCATTCATGTTCTTCTGCTCCCTGCTGAGGGTTGTAACATACCTGAACTTATTTCACCAAAGAACTCAGACAAGTTGTACATAGGAAAATTAGGATAAATATGACAGAAAAGAGAGAGGAATGTTCACCTGAAGTTGTTGGGGTAATCCTGAAGGTAGTTGGAGAACTCCTGATCATAGAGAAGGCTGTCGGAGTTTGCTACACCAAGGAAGAGCCAGGCGAGGCCGCGAAATTGGAAAATGGTCACTGATTCCATGAACATTCGCCGGAGATAGCCACGGTAAGGAGCAACTCCAGTTCCAGTAGCAATCATGATGTGAGTGGTAGCTGGGTCATCTTTAGGTAACAACATCACTTCTCGTCGTCCTTGAGGCGCGGCAAAGAACCATAGAGAGGAAGAAGCTCTTCTCCAAGTAAGCGCGCCCTATTTCCCTTCACCTTTTCTTTCATTTGATTCCGTTTTCTGCTTCGTCTTTGATTCGATCCGATCGCTTGTAATGGCAATGTCATTCTAAGGCGTGCATAGGACTGGCGGAGGTTTCGGGAAGTTTTGACGAACACGACGACGGAATAGTGACGGAATGGTATTTTAGAGAGCAAAATAGGTTTTAGGTGGTATGAGTGTAAATAGGCAAGTTTAAGTGTTTAATAAGTAAATAGAAAACTTTTAGGTGTTATGTATGTAAAAACCCCTATAAGAAATTATTATTACTACTCCGTATAATATATTTCTTAACCTTACATTTGCATCAGGTGGTTTTGGAAGCTACATCTTGGGCATGTCCAAACAAGTTTCTGCCGAATTTATCGAAGCAAACGATGACTTGAACACCAAAGATCCCCACTTGGGCTGGATGATCCTCTTCCTCTTCACTGTCAGTTTCGTCGGTTTATTCTCCGTTGTTCCTCTTCGTAAGGTATGTATCATTTGAAACTCTGAAACTTCTTTTCATCGCAAAAATTTCTGAAATAAATGAGTATAGCATATCTACGTCTTTCCTGTCATGAACATTCTTCCATGTTTGATTGATTGTCAGATAATGATTCTTGGTCACAAGCTCACTTACCCAAGTGGAACAGCCACAGCGCACCTGATCAACAGCTTCCACACACCTCAGGGAGCCAAGCTCGCCAGTAAACAGGTCTCTGTTCTTTTCAAATCTCTGGCCAGTAGCTTCATCTGGTCTTTCTTTCAGTGGTTCTACAGCGGTGGCAGCGACTGCGGCTTCAACAGTTTTCCTACATTTGGTCTCCAAGCCTACAAGAGCAGGTGCACAGCTTACCAAACAAAGGCGAATTATTAGGTCCGGTCACTGGACCTAAATTTGTGCTCGGAACTCTGCGCTTTTCATGCTTTTGAAGTATTTTGCAAAAGGTAAGCTAATATGAGCTTTTAATGTGCATATTAGCCGCCCTTTTGCTGAGTATTTGAAAAGCGCAGCAAAGGGCACTAAATACACAATGAGTGAGATATTTGTTGCGCTTTTGTTGTGCTTTTGATGTATTTTTGCAAATACTCAACAAAAAAATAGCTAATACGTAATTAAAATTATGTATTAGCTGCCCTTTTACAAAAATATATCAAAAGCACAATAAAAACGCATAAAAAATGTATGGATTCCGAACACAAATTTAGATCTAGTAACCGGACCTAATAATTCGCCCCCAAACAAAAGCCTCAATCTTTCTTTCCTTTTAGGATCAAACAAAATTGAATTTTTTATTTTGACCTGGCTACTCCTACTCCACAGATTCTACTTTGACTTCTCCGCCACCTACGTGGGCGTCGGAATGCTATGCCCATACCTGATCAACATCTCCCTCCTCCTAGGCTCCATCATCTCATGGGGGATCCTGTGGCCTTACATCTCCACCAAGAAAGGCCAATGGTACGACTCCAATCTGGAAGAAAGCAGCCTGCTTGGCCTCAACGGCTACAAAGTTTTCATCTCCATCGCCATGATCCTTGGCGACGGCCTCTTCCAATTCATCTTCCTCCTGTTCCACTGCTCCAACGACATCTACACGAAACTCCACAATCCTCCGAAGCAACAAATCCACCCCTTCTCCGACCAACCGCTTTACGAATCCACCGCCATGACCTTCGACGACCGCCGCCGCACCAACGTCTTCCTCAAAGACGAAATCCCAAGCTCCATTCTTTCCGGCGGCTACATTCTCCTCGCCATCTCTTCAATCTTCACCGTCCCCAATATATTCCCCCAACTCAAACCACACCACATCCTCGCCGCTTATCTCATCGCCCCTCTCCTCGCCTTCTGCAACGCCTATGGCTGCGGCTTAACGGACTGGTCCCTCGCCTCCAGCTACGGAAAAATGGCAATTTTCATCTTCGGACTATCGGTAGGAAAAGACTACGGTGGAGTTCTCGCCGGCCTCGCCGCCTGCGGAATCATGATGAGCATCGTCTCGACAGCTTCAGATCTCATGCAGGATTTCAAAACAGGGTATCTAACTCTAGCATCTCCACGATCCATGTTCATCAGTCAGGCAATAGGCACGGCGATGGGCTGCGTTATAGCTCCAACGGTCTTCTGGTTATTCTACAAGGCTTTTCCTTTAGGCCTCGAGAATTCAGAGTACCCAGCTCCTTACGCCAAAGTATATCGTGGAATAGCTTTACTTGGAGTAAATGGGATATCTTCTCTTCCAAAGAACTGTATTAGCTTCTGCTTCGGATTCTTTCTCTTCGCGATGGTCATCAATGGCGTGAGGGAAATGGCGAGATATAAGAAGTGGTGGTTCTGTGAATATGTGCCGAGCGCGATGGGAATGGCGGTGCCGTTCTATTTGGGGTCTTATTTTACGATTGATATGTGCGTGGGGAGTGTCGTATTGCTTGTTTGGGAGAGAAGGGATAAGCGGCATGCGGATGCGTTTGCGCCGGCGGTGGCGGCGGGGATGATATGTGGAGACGGGATGTGGTCGTTGCCGGCGTCGCTGTTGGCGATTGCGAGGATTAATCCGCCGATGTGTATGAGATTTTTGTCGAGGAGCGATAATTTTAAGCTGGAGGCTTTGATTACTCGTCAAGGACTTCCGAACTGATTTTTTTTTTTTTTTTGGAAAAATTTTGGGTAACCAGAATGAGTTTTTTTTTAATGCTCATTTTAAAAGATTAGTGTAAGAATAATATTAATAGATTATATTTATTTTAAGTTTATTTCATAGTTTTGAATATAAGTATATATTATTTTTAAGTTTTTTTTGGAAATTAGGATAAAAGCTCAAACACATACGATATATATGCAAGACTGGAAACTAAGGAGAGCATTACATGCGGAGTTCGGACAGAAGTTTTGTCCGATTTTTGCGAATGCGTACAACAAAATCACAGTAAAAACACAATGATGAATAGTAGTTGCGCTTTTACTATACATTTGTTGCTCACATTCACAAAAACTAGACGGTTCCCCAATCCATATTCTACACGTAATAATCTCTCGAAACTAGGACGTGATTGAGAGTTAAACTTCCAATAAAAAAATCAAGAAGAGCTGTGTTATTCCTCATAAGTTACTTGTTTGATTTACTCTTAATTCTTCTCTTCATCTTTTTTTTTTATTGCTCTATGATTTTATGAGATAAAAATCAAAATAACTCTCTGATTCTTCATAATAAATTATTACTGACTATTTAAAATTTTTATTTTAATCATAACGACTTTTTATAAATAAGAACATAAATGATCCTACAAAAAGACTACTTAAATCTCATTTAAAAAATCCTTTAAAAATTTAAAAAACCAATTCAATCCTTTTCTCATTATTTTATGATAGAGCCAAATATTTGTGACCAGTCAGATATATAAGAAAATCATAGCATCTATAAATAATCCTAAAACAATAAACAAATATTTCAGATACAAATTAAAGAAAAAAGATCAAAACAATGAAAAATTCTTTGAAAAAAAAGTTGTTACCTTTGCAGTGTTCTGATGCCTATAAAACTCCATTGATTGTGGACTGTTAAAAACCGTTGATTACAGCTGATTCAAATCAAATACTTCTCACGAATATACTTTCAGCCTTCAGCACCAGAAAGCCCAAACAAGTTCACTAAATAAAATGTTCAGAATCACTTTGGAAGGATAAAAAACTGAAATACTAAATTGATATCAAAGACAAACTTAGCAAAAGTATAAAATGCTCCAAAACACTAAATCTGTGAATGTAATCGTTGAGTTGAATGTAACAGGGTTTACTATCTCCGGCTGAGGAAATTGACCACTGGAAGGAGCTGAGGAAAAGCTGAGTTGAGCTTTCGTCCACGAGCGAATTGGTTCAAACTTGAGTCTCCTGCTTCTTAATCATAGCAAGATGTTTCTTCCCACTGATATGCGAGTCATAAACGGCTTTGCTGTTGCAAACAACATCGCAAAGAGCACATACCATTATGGCCTCTTCAGCAGCACCTCCCTGAACAACCTTATCTTTCTTGGTCTTCAAATCCTCTTTAATTGAAGATGGTTTCTTCACCGCTTCCACATTTGTAGATTGATCTTGACCAGCTGAAATATATTTTTTAGAAGTAGATGACTTTGGAGTAATTTTTTCCTGCAATTTAAGTAGATTTGCCTTGTGTTTTCTTCCCATCTTGTGAGTGTTCAAGGTCTCTTGGCTGTTACATTCAATCTTACAAACTTCACAAGAAAAATTTTCAACAATTTTGGGAGCAGCAATGTAACCAAGCCCAGCTCTTTTGTTGAGAACTGACTTTTTGGCATGTTTCACTTGTTTTAAATGAGCCATTACTTTTGGCACCATAGTACGATAATTAGGTCCCAGGGCCTGAAACATGAAAACAAAACAAGGGAAGAATGTTTATAATAGAAACAAATTACCATTTTAGTAGACACTACTTGATTATATAATTAAATAATATATGAATGAAATACAGGTTTCATGTACGCAAGAAAGTATAACTTCTGTGCAAATTGTAAGCCAATGACGACAATATATATAAGATAAGAAAGTGGCCTGCACATATTTATTCATTACATATGCAAGTGACCAATCATCTTGATAAGAAAAAATTTAGAAGTTATAAAAAATATCATTAAAAGTAGCAATTGGCCATATGTCTGGATCCAAGGAATCTTTATGATTTTATAAAATTAATGAAAAGTACAATCAATCAAGTGTGATTTCAAAAAGATTGTCCATGCATTATTCATTACAAGGAAATACCATATTAAGTTATTAACTAGAGCAGCACATTCAACTAAAAGAGAAGAAAGAATCAACAACTTTGATTAAACATTTTAACACGCACTAGATATCTAAATGACGAGGAGAAATAAAAGGGCATTTTATAAATAATGGATCATACTTGACAATAAATACAAAAATAAAATGCCGGGAAGTAATAAGAAACTTTTAATTTTACCTTAAGAGCATGTTTTTCTCCTGCAAGGTGTGATGCAAATACTTTAGCACTGTTGCAAACTACATTGCACGTTGTACATACTTTTACTTCATCAGCTGATGCACCTCCTTCAATAATTCTCTGTTTTTTTTCCTCCAAATTAAAACTAGTTGAGCGGATCTTCAACTTTCTTTTCTGATAAGAAAGGGGCAATGAAAAATGAATTGGCTTAGTCCAGCACGTACAAATGAAGATGAGAATTGCATTTATAAAGCTCAGAGAAGACATTACAAGACTGGTCAATAAGGACGTATGATTACTTCTTCTGGCAGAATTGTATAATGCTAGAGCCAGAGTATTTATGCCCTAAACTAATATTACTCCACACGAAAGAACTTGCTTAATCACTACATCAAGCACTAGCTTACAAGTTTGGCAACAGACGCTGCAAAGATATTGAAAAAGGGATACACAAACAGCTCAAATGAGATTATGCTGTTCCAAATGGGTGTCCAAAAATATTGGATTTTTCAAAATATAAATGTGTTCAAATCAAATCAAAGAAAAAATTCAATCCAGGGTGTGGGGAAAACATTGTTTTTCTCTGAAAAAAAAAAAAAAAAACCAGCTTTTGGGCCTCATTGGGTTTGTGATTCAGTAAATGGATTTTAGTTAAATATTTCCTAAGTTAACTTAAAATGTTACTGTTTATGGTGGTACCGTACAAAATTTGGAAGACCCACTAAAGTTGGGGTGATTGATGATTGAAATTAAGGGCGGTAATGCTAGGGGTAGTTTAGGAAATTTGCATTAGGAAATTACCCATATATATATATATATATATATATATATATATATATATATATATATATATATATATATATATATATATATATATATATATATATATATATATATTCCTTTGCTTATAGCTGAAGCTTGCATTCACAGACAGAACAGCTGAGAGAGCTCTTGGTCAAGAGCGGTGAGTAGGGTAGGGCGGGTGCAGGCCAAAGGGAGGAGATGGGAATTTTGGGGCTTAAGAGGTAAAATTTCTATTTTTAGTAATTTCACTCGTTTATTTGGCTACGAATAAGAGTTGAGGAGCATAAAAGTTATATGAGGAAAGATTAATTTGAGAAGAAATTGAAAATTTAATGGTGTCAAAAATTAGAAACAAATTTTAACCCACAAAATCAATTATTTAGGTAGTGTAAACACGAAGGAAACGTGGGGCTGTTAATAATGAGACAATTTGTTTAGAGAGGAATCATTGACACCATCAGGTAAGATAAGCATGTTATGACCCGGCCCGATAAGCTCGTGTAGACGAGGCGGAAACGGAATCGAACGTTCAGAACATTACAATTATCTTAAAACATGCATTGAATTAATCTAAAATATTCCACAATAAACTAAAAACACCTCTAAAATTTTCCAAATATATATAATAAACACTTCATATCATTTCAAGAGAGGGTTCATATGTACAAAGGTGGTTACAAAACTTAACATACATGTAAAACCACCCAAAAAAAGTGTAAACTACAACTAAGAAAAAACATAAAAAAAACCTGTTAGTCGGTACTCTACGACTGTAGGTGAACCAAGGGTGGTCAGCCATTCTTTGCAGTTGATTCTCCTGAAAAGTATCCCAACACGAGGGAGTGAGCTAACGCTCAATAGGAAAACTCTAACCCTAACATTTTCACATGCTTTTTAAAATGAAAATTCACATATATGCTAGAGGTGAAATGCCTTGATTGTTTTGCTACACATGATAGTTTATATATATCTTATGAATGTTGGATGCCTTATGAATGTCAAATGTTATATGTATGTCAGGTGTCTTATGGATGTCATAACTTATATATGTCATAGCTTATGTATGTCATATGCTTATTCATATTTTATTTTATACAACCGTACCGGAGTACCAAAAATGTACTGATCAGGTACACAAACATCTTTTTGGCCATTCATTTCTTTTCCTCTTTTGCCCCAAAAGGCCATATTGTTTTGTATTGCTCATAAGAGCTATATTTGTGATTTCACACCATATTGGTACTCCACCTTCAACATGCAAAATCATTTACATAATCTTTCCATAGAGACATATGTATGTAATATAGCCTTTTATAACAACCATTTGTCTTGAGCATGAAGTACGTGCATGAAAGAAACTTATATGAAATGCTTAGAGTTTTAAACATCAACTATGCATTTGTTATGTATCAAATCAACTAAAGATTGCATTTGCTATGTATCAAATAAACTAAAGATATGCATTTGCCATGTATCAAATCAACTAAAGATATGTTTGCCATGTACAATTAAAGATATAAAACATAAAGGAATATGATTATGTAGGATAAGAGATTCCTACCTCAATTGCCCTTTGAAAGCCTTCACTTCACCAACCTCTCCTTAATTCCCCTTTTCAAAACCTAAGAAAAACATTACAATATAAGCCTCTTATATAAATTTAAACCACTATATCATATTAACCCTACACATGTCATAGCTAATCATTTCCTTTAAGCTCATTAATACACAATCACCTACACATATCCTAAAACATTTAATTAACCACATAATCATGCTCATTACATAAAGCATGAGTCTTCATTTTAAGGTAAAACATAGATCTAATTGATAATTTCTTTAGTAACCTATAGTTGGTCACATCCCTTTCTTCAATAAAAAAAAATAGAATTTAAAATAGAATTTCGGTTTTACCTAAAAATCAAAATTTGGAAACCTAATGCTTCACTAATATCATTAAATTTACATAAGAAAACATCCCATTTCCTAATTCTAAGCTTAGGATATTAAATTTTCGGATTTATTCATAAAAAAATCTGGGAAACAATATTTTTTTTTCTCAAAAAGTCCAATTTCTCTTAATTAGAGATCTCCCATAACCCTTAGGAACAAGTTTAGTTAACATGCAAGCTTAGAAATGTAAAATTAGAAAAAGCCCTAATTTGGAAAACCTAAAAATTTAGCGATCTCATGGATCAAATAGTTGGAAATGAAAGAGCAAGAAAATTGGGTGAATTTCTTGACGTGTATGGTTCCTAGCTAGTGAAAACAATGCAAGCATTTTACACTTAGCAAGTGAAGAAATTATAAAGATTACAGCATTTCAAGCAAAATCTTCCTAAAACCTTGACAATAAATATCTTCTAAGTTAAAAATAAAGTGTTCATTTTCAATTTCTTTCAGTTGGATTACATCAAGGATCAGCCTTAAGCACACATCTCTTTGCTTTAGTGTTGGATGTACTCACTAGACATTTGCAAGAGGTATTACCCTGCGTACCCTGCGTATGCTTTTTGCTGATGATATTCTTCTTGTTGATAAGACTAGAGAGGGAGTTGAAGGTAAACTTGAAATATGGAGGTCAGCCTTAGAGTCTAAAGGCTTTCGTTTGAGTAGATCTAAAACTGAATATATTGAATGTAATTTTAGTAATAATAGTTCTAGTGGGGGGATTGTGACTTTGGGTGATCAAGTCATTAATAAGAATACACGTTTTAGATATTTTGGATCTTTTGTTCAGAGTGATGGTGAAACAGATGGGGATATTATTAGTAGAATTCAAGTTGGATGGTTGAAGTGGAGGAATGCATCGGGTTTGTTGTGTGATAGAAAAGTCCCCCTCAAACTTAAGGAAAAATTTTATAAGATGGCGGTTAGACCTGTAATGCTTTATGGTGCAGAATGTTGGCCATTAAAAGAGAAACATAATATTCTAATAAACTTTAGCATTTAAAATTTAGTCAGCAAATTAATTATGAAAAATTAATTAGTTAATAATCACAAATTAAACTATCAATTATCAAAATAATTTTTTCTATAATTTATTTTTGAACAATTAATCCTTAAATAATCTAATTAATAAGATAATTTAATAGATAATCACTACTCAATAACTAATTAATTTTTATATAAATTTAAAATGGATTAATAATATAACTAATTAGATTACCTTATCACTAAACTAATTAGTCATAAATAGTATAATTAATTAGGCAAATTATTTTCTTAATTACTAACTAATGCCCTAATTAGCTATCATCATTATCACTAACCTGATCTCAACAATTTATAGTTGATTTTATGAATGCTTAGTTTTCATTCGGTGCTACAGTTTTTCCTGGGAATTAAATTTATTATTCACAAATCATTTTGAACAATTCTATTTACCTTACCTTAGGTCCAAACCACCCAAATCAATTTTTCAATTACCTTACCTTCAAAAGATGTCACGCACAATTTAAAAAAAAAGCCATGCGCTCCTCTAATATAATCATTTATTGATTTGTACTTCTTAATTTTGTCGCATATCCATTTTTAACACTCATTTCAGTCCTACTCAATATAGTTATCAACGAATTGTTTATTGTTCGACACTTGGATTCAAACAACATAGTCGCCATTTTATAATTTGAAATCCCAAAAGGAAAGTCAAAAATTTACCTTTACATTTACATGATAATCTCTTATGGCATGATACTATTAACTATTTTAATTAACTAATTAACATACGACAAATTGGAATATATTGCTATCATATGGATTAATTAATAACCAGGCAATCTCATTAATTTTGAAATTAGGCCTGTTTTATCATTTAATGAATCTATGGCTAATTAATTTAATTTATTAACCTAATTAATAACCAAATTACAAATTAACTTACTTCATCTATAATTAGTTTAATAATGTTTTTTTTAACGTTGAACATTAAAAACTGCATTAATTGTCCTACTAAATATTTAATTAATCAAATAATTAGTTTAATTTAATATCTATATTCCATCTAAACCATTAGCTGCGTATTCATGGCTTTTTCCCCCTTAAAAGTAGAAAGTTGAAATCCTTAAATTATTTTTTTTCTACAATGCTAGCCGAACCCATAGTTTCTAATTAAGTTATTTTCAGCATTTCATGAAGGTTAACTTTACTGGTATTGGCTAACCTCCTTCTTACCAAAAACCAAAAAGATGATTAAATTGACCAAAATAGCACAATCAAACAACAAAAAAATTATTAAATAAAACTTTCATGCTACAGGTTCCAAATGCCAACTCCATTATCAAACCATCAGCAATCCAACCTATTAAATAATGGTTTTGAATCAAGAGTTATTGATCTCACTCACTTCAGTTTGAAATCAGATTAGGCGTCGAGGCATTAACTTCAACAGGATCGAGAGAAGGCTCACCAATATCCTTATCTCAATAGCGAACTATTTTTTTGTATTAAAGCATAGGTCTTTCTTGTAGGAAGGAGGAACAATCATGTCTAAAAATAAAACCTCAAATCAAATAAGCATTGTTCCTAAAAATCAAACTTGAACAAGAACCTCCAAAGCCTACCCAAGAAGGACACAAGAAGAAAGAAAGAGTAAACTAATTTTTTTATCATTAACATTTTGTAAGGAAATCCACATTTTCAAGTGGATCTCCTTACAAAATGTTAAAGCTGCAAAGGCAAGACGAACATGGCATTAATCGACCATGGTAGGTAGTCAATGGAAAAAAGAGCGGAGCTACCATTAGAATATGAATAAGAGAAGAGGTCGATAAAGTTAAGATCCATTCAAGAGATTTTTTAACATTCAAGGTCGATGCCCAACAGGAGTTTCAAACATAAGACGACACTGGCAATGCAGAGAAAGGCAGAAAACTAAATACAGCACTGAAAAACTTATTTCTATATATATCATTATAGAAGATATATTTTACTCAATTGAAATTGAACTTACATACACTAATACGATAGAACTTAAATAAAAGAATCATGATATATTAAAATTGCTATGGCTAGAATTCAAAATATTATCAAAATCATTTCACTAGCCCTAAAAATTATAAGTGGACAACAATATGAATGTGCAAGAGTTCGAAATGCCATATGAAAGCCATATTGTTGAAGGTCTCAATGGAGAAGAATTAAGTTTTCATGAAATATATTGCGGGACTACATTAAAGTCAGTTAAGACTTTGAAGTGGTTTTTATCACGGAATTTAACAGTAGAGAAATTTCGAGTTCATTATCTTCTGTTGTCTCTTCCAGGCCGGATCAACTGTTGCTTATAATATAAAGGGAAGGAGTTAAAACTTATGAAAAATTCAAAGCATATGGTGCTTTCTTTGATAGATGTTGGAGCAAGGCTTGCAACGGCCAAATTTCTCTAACATTTTATCTCAACCGGTGCTTTGAAGTAAGTCTAAAAATTTCTTAGTTTGGTTAATATTGGGTTATTTTATCAAGAAATAAAATGCTGGTTATTATACCACAATCATATATCAATCGGAAAATCAATTAAACATCTTTTTGGCTTCATTTAAAATGAGTTGATTAGAACCATTAGATGGGTTATGTTTTAAGGCATTCTCACTTGATTGGCTGTCCCGAGCTTTAATGTCCTCTAATGTATTTTTGGTGGAAATTTAGATGACTGTTTTTCCTTTTGTCCTTTTTCCATTTGTGTAATGTGTTCCAATAAAAGGAACTATTTTTCCTCAAAAATGAACATTACTAGTTTTGGTAAAATCTGAATTGGTTTTCTTTCAGTTAGTTTTCTATGAATATTCAAACAACTAAAGAATCAAATTGACGTTTACCAGTAGCATAAAGTTTTGTTTGTTTGTTTTTGAAACTGCGAGGTGTTCAACGACTAAAAGCCACATATAAGAAAGTTTCTTGTTTCATGTTAATTTCATATTGTTTAATTAGCCACCGATAAGTTGAATTTCTTGCTTGGAGCTAACTTCATATATTTTATTCAAACAACTAACTCACGATCAGCAAAGTTTCTTTCTAGGAGCTGATTTCACATAGTTTATTTCTCATCATTGGATAAAATGTACCTATTTTATTAATCTTTTATTCCTTGTGGTTGACTTCATTGAAGGGATTGTACGTAAAAATATAGAAAGGGAGATGAGGTCCGACAGAAAGGAGAGAGGAGGGAGGTAGGGAGATCGTATAAAATTACTTCTAAAATCTTGCATTGGGCTCAAATCAACTCATATTTTTTTAATATAAAAGATGAGAACAATTCAAGGAGGTTTCTTAGCACAATCATCTATCTTAGGAACCTAGATGATGTTGACGTTTGTACAAGTTGACACAGTTCAATTCATAGAATAATAAAATTTACAAAATTTAGATTATAATTAATTGAAATAATTAAATAATAATATACATTGCAGCGAAGCAGAGTGATACATGCCCTTTGTTGTGAGCTTGTGCTTTACAGGCAAGCAACGTAGAGGACTATCGTGATTCACTCATAAAGCTAGCTTTTAATAACATTGCTTGCAATTTTCCCTCGACGTCACTAAGGTCTCAAGCGATTTTTAGAAGGATAGTGAAAATTTGAGAGGGAGATTGAAAGAAGCTAGTGAAAGAGATAGCAGGCAACAACCATTGTAATTTAGTGAGGATTGATAGGGCAAGGTCAAGAGAAAGAGCGGGGGAGGAGAGAGCCGCAAGGCAAGAGTACAAAAACGAGAGAGGTAAAGAGGAGATAGAAATAGAGAGAGAGAGAGGTTTGGAAGTTGGGTGATTTGATTCAGCGGATCAAAGAGAGTATCATGTTATCTATGGGGCTTGTCTATAGGTAAAAAGGTGTCATGACCGTGGCTAAGGTTGTATGAGAGTTTACGTGCAAAAAGTCATAGTTGTGGAACATTGCATATTAGGGATCGTGTAAGAATTGCAGTTATAGTGCACGTGGGAGAGTCAAGTGCGTTGTGATTTACAACAACTTTGATGATTTGAAGGAGTTCATGGCTTATCATGCACATATGTGGGTGATTTGGGAGCTCGAAGAAGGCATTGCATGTGGAGTTCATCTACAAGAAAAAGACGCCACAATCTTGGCTTGAGGACACAGGAGAGG
Organism: Dendrobium nobile; assembly: GCA_022539455.1. Taxonomy (NCBI): domain Eukaryota; kingdom Viridiplantae; phylum Streptophyta; class Magnoliopsida; order Asparagales; family Orchidaceae; genus Dendrobium; species Dendrobium nobile. Next base: position 2,560,972 of record CM039735.1, on the reverse strand, counting down.
CAGAGATGTGGGATATCATAGTTTCAGCGTGTCGTGCATGGATCGTGCAAGAGAGGTAGTTAGGGCGTATGTCGGAGAGACAAGTGCGAGTGTTGGCTTACTATAGTTTCAATGGTTTGAAGGAGTTAATGGATTATTAGGTCAGATGTGTTTGGATCAAAATCATTACCACCGAGTTGATGGATTACTAAGTCAGATATGTGTGGATCAAAATCATTACCCCACCCACCATGTACTTTTTTTGGTTAGTGCAAAAAACTAAAGCTTCTTAGAAAGATTAGCATCACAGAGGCAAGCTCAAAAGACATTGCCATTGAAGAAAAATTGAACTAACAACAATAACAAAAGATGAATGAGTTGACAAGATAATTGAAGAAAATTCAAAGTAGAAGCAACCAATGTTATTAAAGGTAATATAATAGCCTAATGCATAAAGCAATAAGCACCCACCAAAGCAAAGTGAGCCTCTAAATTTCAACTATTTTAATTACAAGGAATATTTTTGAAAAGTATAATATGATAAGATCATCATATTAAAATATTAAATTGTATTAGACACATGCATTTTCAAGTTTTGTTTATTCACAAAGTGAACATCTAGAGCACCTTTGATAACACTAGAAGTATTATTGAAGAAGCCATCATTGCTCTAATTGCAAATTCACAAGGCATGCAAATCACGATTATAAGAAACAATATCAATAAAATCCAAACAAAGGTTATGCAATAGCTAAAAAGCACTCAACAATAATATTGAAGAATTAGTAAAATAATGAGTCATAAATAAGGTTGATGAACTATTATCTCTAATAAACATTACAATAAAGAGACTGGAGGATGAATCTCACCTAATCATTTGGATAAAAACAAACTACTATCAATGCATTGTAGATTCAATCCTTCAAGTTGTGGTTAAAAACTTATCTTAGAAATTTTTGTTGAAAAGATAAGATTATTCGCTACGCACATTGAAACCCTTACACTCAAGACTTAGGGCTAACATCAAATGTAAATCACTATTTATCATCATTGGGAAATAGATAAATGAGGTACTAGTGACATTATACCCATAAAATTTTGTACAATCCTTATAGGATAAAGAAATTCTGCATTGAAGAGATCAACAATATGCATACAAAAGGAGAGAAGTATATCAAGTTAGTTGCACCAAGGTTCTGAAGGCCAAGGGCTAAGTCAATAGTTTGGTCAATGTGTTTCAATGATTAAAAATTCTCTTCTTTCAAGAAATTAAAATGGCATACATCATCCTCACCCTTACCAAGAAGAACAATAAAAAGAAGGATGCTAGGAAAAGACATCATCAATTAGAGGTGCAAAGAGGCATAAGGGGGCAAAAAAAATATTTGATTAGATGCCAAATCCTTGACAAAGAAATTAGAATTGATAATAAAATCAATACGTAAAGCACGTATATATGTACGAAGCCTAACTTCTAATAATATACTAAGGCTGATATAGTGTAAACTACTATGTAATATCTGCCAATATAAAAATAAGCAAGGTCATAAAAAAGCATTACGACTTTCAATATTTTTAATGCATAAGAATTACATTAGCATAGTCAGCAACTAAGATTGCTATGCATGTATAAGATTAATGAATGATGCATGCAGAGGAGATGAAAAAAAGTCAAGAAATCATTCAAATAATAGACTATGAACAAATTCAAAAGGTGTTTGATAAGTTATCCTAATGTCAAAACAATTCTAGGCAAACTCTCGCAAGGTAAACTACCTTAGATCATTTGTGCTCGAGACAAAAGAAGTTTGTCTGAAGGGAGTGTATAACTGATGCAGGACTACTTAGATGAGATGCTTATGGATTCATTTAGGCATTGCACAGCTCTTAGATTAGAATAATTTTAGAATAAAATTACTAGCAATTCTCAACAAAGATTCAAAACAAATAAGGAAATACTTTGCTTAGGCGAGATCACATGCTCTGAGTTTTGAAGCTTTCAAGATAAATGAGAAAGTAAAACAATACACAGTAGTAGCCTTCAAACCAATCCCTAATCTAACAACGAGAATTATGATGCAGTGAAAGTACGCTCAAAACCTACGATTACTAAGATTAGCAAGAGCACTTGGAGGAGCCTTTCGCGACTGCAATCAAACCAATGAGAATTTAGCCTTAAAAGAAATAAGATGCAAGGGAAGGAGAAACCTTTGCTAAGGAGTCGTGGAGATCCTCCACTCAATGCCTTCAAAATGTTCGTCGATAGCCTCTACCAAATATATCAATGTACGCTCCAAGTAGTCCTCGGCGGTGAAATCAATCCTTGGGCTCATGTCGAAGAACGTGGATTGTAGGATATCTACGTAGCCGTCTTCGTCCCAAGTTATGTCGTAGTCAGTTTCCGGATCCGCCATTCGTGAATGTTCAAGGATGATTTCTTCCAAAGAATGTTAGCAATCTCGACCTTTGATGAAAAGAAAGAGGCTTCTCTAATAATGGCTTGGGGAACAACTTCCAAGTGTAGATCTCAAAACCTGAAAATGAGCTCAGGTTTTGCTCCAGAAATATGAGAGAATTCTCATATTATTTGATGTAGTAGAAGCGGCTTGGAAGAAGAGAACTCAAGGCATCCAATGACTTGGCCTAAGGAGAGGGAAAGGAGATGATTGGTGAGAGAGAGAGGAGCGGCAAGATGAAAAGGGAAATAAGAGGGGCGGCTGGATGAAAAAACGGTGGAATTTGAATTCCCTAAATTAATTGATTGGTTTAGGAAATAATTGCAAGCATGAGGTGATTGGGAAATTCGGCCAGATGGGGGATTGGGAGTTTTGAAATATTTCCTAAGTAAGGTGTTGGAGTTAGGAAATAATTTGAGAGGGAGTTAATGGGAGAGGGTATGAGGGCCGGCGGCATGCATGGGTGGGGAATTGATTGGTGGGAGCAATTAAAGGTTTTCTAATTTAGGATTTAGATTTAGGAAATAGTCAATTTAAATCGTCTTGAATTTAAAATTCAAAAGTGGATCTAAATCAAATACTTGCCTAAAATAGATTAACTAAATTAGGAAATAATTTGAATTCAAATTTGGATGAATTTGAATTTCAAATTAATCCCAATTAATTCCAATCCAAATTAGGAAATAAATTAAAGGGGACCAAGGGAGATGGGGGCCGGCGGTTGGGGCCTTGGTCGACAGCCAATTGGGGACGGATGGAGGTGGCCGAGGCTATGGGGGATTTTTAGTGGAGCTTGGTGTATGGAGGAAGTTGGGGAAAATTTGGTGGAGTTGGATGTGACGAAGACGAATGATGGAAGGTGGCAAGGGAAGACGAAAATACAAAGAGAAAACCACGAACCCGGCCATATCCAAAGTTGGTGGGTGATGCGCCAATCTCCCTCTCCAAGGGTTCTCTCCAATGCTCTCCCCAAGAACTTTCAAACGCTCTCAAGCACAAGTGTAGGAAAATTTTATCATAATCATTCATTCATTCATTCATTAACTTCAAATAGAACAAAGGGGGCTTTAAATAGCCTCATACAAAAAGACTCAAAACAAATGACACAAATGCCCTTTGGGCTTACATACGACAACTCCCATAAGAGGGGTACAATGGAAAATAAAAACACACATAAGCAAATAATAAAATACATGAAAATAAAATACATAAATGACTCAGAAATACAAAGACTCGATCGTGGCCGTAGATCGGCGGCCACGTCTCTGATAAACTTTCCATGATGATCTGATGTCCCCATCAATAACTCCAAGTGCATGGCTTGTGCTTCATTCAACCTAGTTGGAGAAATTAAAGAGCTATCAAGTTAGTGGTGCAAACTACCACTTTCTGCCATTCTTTGAATTGGACTTGTACTCAGGCGCATGAAGCCATGAATTTAAAAGAACAAAAAAGGTATTCGCTTATGGATCAAAAACTTGTTAGGAAGTTTTTATGGTCTAGCTTGGTAAGTCTTTGTTGTTAAATGTGCTTTGATTAAGACTCACATCACAATTCGTAGCCTTTTGGCTCATTTACATTCTTACCCCTTCAGGCATAACTATAAAAAAGATTTAAAACCAAATTTCGTGGCTTGACATATGCTAAGTAATCCATTTCCTTAAAGAATGACTGGAATGACTTTTTAGATCATGTATTTGGCTTATAAGATTCAGACTCAAAATTAAACTAATATTGGCTCAGTTTCATGTTCAAGTTCAAAAGATGACTTATGTGTGAGCTGATGTCATTATACAGTGATAATCTTATTAAGTCCAAATCATCATTAGAATGAGTTCTATGGGGCTATAATATCCTTAATAAAGGTTAAAATTAACCTTAGGGGGTACTAGTGCTTGTGTATCAAGATAGCAACTAACAAGTTATTCATGGATGTTATACAATGTGTAAGGCTGAAGATGAAACAGAGTAACAACTTTTTCCACATTGTTCTTTCTCAATGGCAATTTTCAATAATATATCTAGAGGAGGAGAGCCTTGAAATGTGTGCACAATGAACTGGAACAAATGGTGATACTGCAACAGAAAAGAAATGATACAAATTACTAGCAAGTTTCAAAAACACAATTGCTACAGCTATTTAGGGGAAAAATATGAAAAAAAATTTAGAGATCTAAATAAATTTGCTTGGCTATGACCGAGAAGAACAAGAAAGCTGTATTTATCAAATAAAAAATGACACAAAAAGCAAGTGCTCTAGAAGTTAAGAGTGAGTTCAATCTGAAAGGTGGTGGTCCTTCCACATTCACATCCTAAAAAAATGGTCACCACCACACCCAAAGAAAAAAAAAGGTAATTCTTTCTCGTTTCCAAAAGAGCATTCCAGAAAAGATGCCTCGTAATGAGGTAAAAATTAAAAAATGATCCAAGGGCTTTTGAATTTTTACAAGCAAAGGAGAGTACTTATCCAACAATTAAGGTTGTCAATGCACTCCTCACTAGCAGTTGAATTCGAAGAGGTCAAGAGCTTGACTGCTGGAAACAATAGGGCTAGACTGTTGAACCCTTACAATCGACAAAATAATACCCATGGATGTAGGGGCACTCATGAGGAAGACAAAAGGCCTGGTTCAACCCAACCAATATATAATCTGGCTTGGGTTGCCCAAAAATGCATATTGAGATCCACGAGAGTTTGTTTTAAGATTCATGTTTTTTTTTTTTTAAGCTTTGTTTGAGTACAACAAAATTTTAGAAACTTTATTTCTAAGCCCGCTTGCAATTAACCAGACTAATCAACAACTGGACTGCAATCAACCAAACTAATCTACAGTTTAAGTGTGAGATTTGCTAAATTTTTGTCCAAGGATTATATAAGATTTACCTATATATAAATATAAATGAGCTTAAATCTTTGTGAATATGTTGAAGCTGTCTCTTGATAGAGAAGGCTGATTGAACTTATAAATGTCTCGTGTAAGAGATGTCCCGCATGCTAACGGGAAAGAAGGATAAGCTATTGATGAAAGCTGATTGAACTTAGGATAAAGTTATTATCATTAATATCCAAATAATCACTCAACTTCCTGCTTACGCAGAAAAATATGACGCTTATAGAATAACTATTTGCTGTGATATTAATCATTATCCGATGCTTCAACTCATATCAATGGAACCTAAACCATATTCTTTAGCACAAAATAATAACAATTACGATGGAGAAGAAGATACCTAAATAAACCAAAAACAAAGAGAACCGCCATTTACCCAAAACAATACTCCAGTTATATTTTGACCAAATTAAGGGGAAATGCTTACAGCTTGCTTCAATGAAGCCGCTGCTAAGGCCTGCGCATAAGCGTACGGATCGGTTTGCTGATGCGGCTGATAAGCGCCATATTGCATAGCCTGACCGTCGAATCCCCTTTCCACTGCATAGTGCTCTGCAGCTTGGGCTACGCCGCCGTCGGCGAAGACAAGGGAGGATGAAGATGCATCTTCGTGTCTGACAATCGGATTAGGGTAAGGATTGGGGTTTGCGGTGGAATAGTATGCCGAGTAAAGATGCGCAGCCGCAGCCTGCGGCGGCGGTGGCTGGGGCTGGGGATGGGGATGCACGAGCGTTTGAGGCGCCGCGTAGAGATGGTGGCTATTGTGTATCCCGTAATCCATGAGATCGCATGGGCCGGTTCAAAGGTCCGTTGTCCTTGCCCTCACGCTCTCGGAGTCGGGGAAGAAGTAGAGCGGATGAGGAAGTGTAGGCTGATGAAAAAAATACTCTTGTTTTCTAGTATTTAGGTTGGATTTAACTAAATTTGATTTTATTTATTTTTTGAGGATGTTAACTTTTAAAAATTATTTAAAAATAAATCATATGAAATTATTTGATAATATAATTAAAAATTTAAGGTGATTAATTCAAGTGGGATTTATGTAAATAAAATTTATGAAATATTAATAATTAATGCACAGTAATCAAAATATCATAATGAAAAAAAAAACTATAATTTTTTATTATGTCTCGATGTGTAAATCATTATAGGCTTCTTGTTGTTATTGACATGTAAAGTTGTTGCGTCATGGAGTATTCACGGCGGTAGAGAAATATATAGTTTAACTTCTTAGCATTGTACGAAGATCCAGCACACAATCAGATAAGTGAGAGGGTGTAGCGTTCATAAGAGACACCAGAGTTTTTACGTGGAAAACCCCTGAAAAGGGGGAAAAACCACGGGGCCTGGCCCAGTTTGAATGAATCCACTAGTATTTGTAGTCGATTACAAATGAGGCCTTCTTAGGGAGAAGGTCTTGGCTTGATGTCACAAATGTACATTATATAGAGTGTATTATATGGTGGGAGTTACAATAGATGTATTTGTTTTGTCAGCATGACCATAGTCGATAGGATGGAGGTCGGAAAGACCGTTGTCTGGTGATGGAGGTCGGAAGGACCATAGTAGGCGACGGAGGTCGGGAGGACCGTAGTCGGCAGGAGACCGGGGTCTGAGTGACCGTTGTCTAGTGATGGAGGTCGGAGTGGCCATAGTAGGCAACGGAGGTCGGGAGGATCGTAGTCGGCAGGAGACCGGGGTCTGAAAGATTGTTGTCTGTTGATGGAGGTCGGAATAACCATAGTAGGCGATGGAGGTTGGTAGGACCGTAGTCGGCAGGAGACCGGGATCTGAAAGACCGTTGTAGTAGGGTGATACTCTGGTAGAACTCTAGGCATCAGGTAGTGGCCCAGTAGAAGTACGAGCCTCAGTGGTGTCCTGGTTGAGCACATGGTCTCAAGTCGCTGTTCGACCGAGCAACGACGTCAGGCGGTGGTTCGACAGAGGTGAGGGCCTTTGGAAAAGGTGAGGGCCTCTGGCAAAGATGAGGGCCTTTGGCGAAGGTGAGGGCCTCTAACAAAGGTGAGGGCCTTTGGTGAAGGTGAGGGCCTCTGGAAAAGGTGAGGGCCTTTAGTGAAGGCGAGTGCCTCAGGTGTTGGTGAGGGCCTCTGGCAAAGGTGAGGGCCTCAGGCGAAGGTGAGGGCCTCAGGTGGTGGTTCGACGAGGCTCCGGCGGTGGTCCGGCGAGGCTCCGGCGGTGGTCCGGCGAGGCTCCGGCGGTGGTCCGACGAGGCTCCGGCGGTGGTCCGGCGAGGCTCCGGCGGTGGTCCGGTGAGGCTTCGGCGATGGTCCAGCGGTGGTCCGGCGAAGTCCGGCGGTGGTCCGCGAGGGTGAGGGCCTCATGTGGTGGTCCGGCGGTGGTCCGGCGAGGCTCCTGCGGTGGTCCAGCGAGGTTCCGGCAGTGGTCGAGGAGGAGCTTCTTCATTCTCTTCATTCTCTTCTCCTCTTCTCTTCTTGCTTGGGTCCCCCTCATGAGAAATGAGGGCTCTATTTATAAATTTTATGGAGTGGCATAGCTCGTAAATAGCCGTGAGATCAGGGGCGAATAGGGAGTGGTCGAATGGACGGCCGATATTGAACCCTTCGATCGTACACCGTTCGTTGGACATTTGAAGGTCTTAGTGATGTTGGAATTTCGCGATCTTAGGCTCGTTGGATTTGTCTCGTCAAGCCACTCAATTCGAGTATAAGCTCGTTAAAATCGAAGACCGTTTGGTAACTCAAATTGTGATTCGAACCTTCCAACAGCACTTCGAGTCTTCAATTTGGGCTCATTTGGGCTCGGATTGAGTCAAATTTGGTGTCGTTGGATTCGTATTTTTGAGACGCTCGGTTTGACTATAAGTTTGTTGAAATCGAAGTTGAGATGGCTTTCGAATTAATTTTAGAAGTTTCCAACTCCATTATGCATCGAGATTCATGCCGATTAAGATGATTTTTTGACGATGTATCAAAAGTATACCGCATATTCAAGTTAATCGATATCGTTGTGCTGTTGCCTATGAGTGGATTAATATATTATTACATAAACTATGTAAAATTATTTACATTTGTTCTTAAAAAATTTTATAAATCTTAATTAGATTACTTCTCTTTGGTTTTTGTCTATGCTTTTAGTAGAGCTTTACTCCTTAGGCATGTTTAAGGGTTGCTTTTCCTCATCACAATTTCTTTGTTTTCTGCTTGAGCTTTGTTTAAGACAGCTTTCTTATTACTTTTTAAAGCAAATTTTTTTATTGAAGATAATAATTGATAAATAATGATGCATTCATTTTGAATAATGAGTTGTTATGTGAAGTGGTGCCATTTAATTTTAGATTATCTCTAGTAACCCATATATTTGTGATCAAGGTGTTCTTTTTAAAAACAACTTAATAATAACAAACCAATAATAATGGAGTATGATACACTATCAATAGATATATAAATATTATCAACATTTATACTTGGGCTTCATTTGTGACGGCTTTTTTATTGTTTCTTAAAACGGAGTTTTAGTACAAAAATTTTAAGTCCTCATTTGATTAGGCATATTTTCTACATTCTCTGTTTGAATAAGTCAAAATCAGTTAGTGTTATTTGTTTGGAATCAAAACTTAATCGTAATTAATTTTCAGTAAACGTTGTTTTTTTGGTGGTTACGAAATTTATTTTGTATCTGCTTTTTCCATCACGGAACAGAGTTTTGGAAGCAAAATTTCCAAACTAACCCAGCCACCAGGCCCACCATGCACCTCAAAGCATACCTTATTTGCTCTTTGTCTCTTTCTCAAAAATAAAGGGCTGTTTAGTTCGCTTCGCCCACTCCAAAGAAAACCCAAATCTGCTATCCATATATCATATTTAGACATCTGGATTAATGTTAATTGTCACATTTTGCGATTGTGTTTGTAGTTTATTTGAGGAAATATGTGTCTTATATAATAAAATGGAATTACGAAAATGCTTTTTCTTGCTGACAACATAAATTGATTTTCTAGCATAAATATATTTATGTAAACTTCACCTTGTAAAATAAAAAATTTAATTACATATACTTAAATTTAAGTATGTGTAATTTAGACTTTTATAATAAAATTGCTAAATCTTAACTCCTAAACAAATAATTTAAATATGCTTTCAAGTATTAATAAGCACTTAAAAAATATTACTCAAACAACATATCATTCTTGAAACTCCATTTTATTAAACCTCTTTTTCTCAACATTGTTTTCTAAAACTCCTTTTACCGTAAGTAGAAACTGAACCAAACAAGGCATATGTTTTGTACTAAAACTCCGTTTTAAGAAGCAATAAAAAGCAGTATCAAATAAAGCCTTGATAGTTCTCTGATAAGTGAAGAAGAACATTAATGTGAGCCAACATTTATCTTTAGGGCGGCAAGCGAACCAAACGTTCGACGAGCTACTCATTGCTCGGTTCGATTAAAGCTCGTTTGTGATCGTCTAACTAAATAATTAAACAAACAAACTTGAACTTAAATAAACAAGATTGAACACTAATGTGTTCAGTTCATTTATGTTCACGAACAACATCATTTGAAGCTCGTGAACATGCTCAACATTAAACTCGATTCATGTTCGATTCAGAACTCATGAATAAGTTCGATAAAAAATTGATTAATGTTTAATTATAAAATTGATAAATATAAATAATATAAATATTTTACTTTATTATAATATAATGATATAATTATTTTTAATTAATAAATTTTAAAGTAATTAAGTATTATAATATATAACATTGTAGTTTTAATTTTCTTATAATTTCTAATTTATTATATTACATCATTAGATCTTGCTCATTTGATAACTCAAGAATACTTGTTAGATTTGTTCATGAACATACTTGTTTGATAATTTAAAAAAATTTGTTAAATATGTTCTCGAACAGAGCTCTTTAAAGCTTGTTTGTTTAAAGCTCGATAAGCACTCAATGAATCGAACATGAACCAAACATGAACACCATTAATTTAAACAAACCAAACATGAACACAAATAATAAAGCTCGAATCAAATACGAACCAAACTTGAACAATCTAATAATAAATGAATTCAAATACGAACACTCACATACTCGACTCGGTTCGGATTGTTTGCAGCACTATTTATCTTGTTGATGATCAAATAAGAGATGCTTAACAAGATTGAAGACTTAATACTAAGGAGAATCCAACAAGGGATAAAATGGATAAGAGAAAAATATGTTTAAGTGATACTTGCATTTGTAGAAAACTATCATGATCTTTTTGAAGGACAAAGAGGATCACCTCCATGAAGATTTATGTAACAAGAGATCATTTTTTATGAAGTTCTCAAGCATAGCATTTCAACCTGTAGTCTGTAGATATCAGATTGTGATAGTGCTGATGAAAGATAATGGCTAGCAAATGTGTGTTAGATATAATGCATTGAATGAAAACATGGCAAAGAATCACTTTGTGATTGAAAACTCATTCATTGCATTTTTCTTCTCAATATTCTCATCAAACTTTCTCCAAATATAATAGAATAAAAATAATACATTGATATTGTAACAATCTGAATTTCTGAAAATAATTGAAAATGAAAAAAAATCTAAATTCTTATTTGAATTGCAGCGCAACAGAGAGAAGGGGACAAAGTCAGTTTTAGCGATAGAATCACTTTGTCACTTTTGTAGAAAAATTTAAGATCACTGTAGATGATTCTATCCCCACCTTTGTTTTCAAATATTTTGATTTTGATTATCCCTTAATTGATTTTATTATATATTTTTTGAATTTATTGAACTTTTATTACACAACTGTTTGTATTTTATCGTACCGATTATCAAAGGTATTTTAACTATAACATTTATTGAATTTCATTGGGTAAAATGGAAGATATTATATTTTGTACTATTTATGGTGTTTGAATGACTGATATTTTTACTGTAAAGTTTAATATAAGCAGTGAAAATGAATGTGGGTATATGATTGAGTAATAGTTGATCGCTATTATGATTATAGTACCGTGATAATAATATGTGTGAGAATAAGTAAAAGTTGATTTCACCGATGTTGGCTAGAGACTGACTTACTTATATAGGATAGTGGGTCGATTGGTCTTCATTTAAATATTATAGTTTGGTGTTATCCGTTACCAATTTATGTGATACTATCAATTGATAAAATCTCCTCCATACAGGAAGAAATCAAATTAACCAATCATCAAACCAAAGCAATACCAGCAATCGGGGACTGCAGTAAGAAATAGAGCATAATAGAGAGATAGAAACCCCACTAACAGCATAAAATTAGGAGTTATAAAGAGTTATTATTATACCGATGAACAAAAAGTGACGACTCTATTTACTGAGCCAACAGGATATTAATACAGATTATTGCTTATATTATGATGACGAGTAAAGAGTGATGACTCTATTTACCGAGCCAAAGAGATATTGATACGGATGACTGCTTACTGAAAAAATATCTCTTAAATTAAAACTTCTTACTTATTTAGTATGACTACTAAAATGCATGTTATTAATTCATGGTTAATATTACAATATGATTTTACTACTTTCCTATTATTGTTTACAAATTTAATATCACGGTATATATTTACTGTTAATACATTGCTTTATTATTATTGCCACCGATTTTACTAACAACTTTGTATTAATACTGATACCCATACAAGCATCGATACTTTTCGATACTACTATTGATTCATTATAATGTTTAATAATATGGATTTACTGTACTTATATTAAGCACGCGATATACCTAACAAGTGATTAAGATCATAATTTGATGCTGATAGAGAATAATTAGATAGCATGTATACATCATTAGAGGGTTTTACTATATTAACATGATGTTGACAATCTTTACTAGTGCTTTGATCTTACCGCTTTATATAATTTCTTTATTAATTGATATAACTGATACGACGACTATTTTTTTTTATTCGACACCCATACTAGTTTACATGTTTCTCCACTGTACTACTTTATTAGCTTCCATACCATATTATTTTACTACTTACAAATTTTACTGTTATTGCATGTTTATTTTACTAATTTTTTTATTAATTTATGATCATATTAATGTTATTACTATGATTTGATTGTTCACATACATATTGTTTCTTTATTGTGCTTTGAGTCAATTATATGATTATATAGCATACTAACTTTTTTAGCTCATTATATATTATTTAAATAATTCTAGGTCAGAGCATCAAGATTATGAGATAGATCATGATTCTCTATATTTACTGTCATTTTATTTCTTTCTATTTTGTAGTTATTATTTTGTTCTCATGACTTGAAAAGATATGTCGGACTTATATAGATCCTAAGTAGTGTACATGATTTTTGGGAAAATATATTAATATTTTGATTGATATTTTTATGTTTGTTGGTATTCTTATTGATAAATAAAATTATATAGCTCTGATTATTGTATAATAAAAGATAAAAAAATAATTCTTTTAAATTAAATTTTTGGGCATCACAACTTGGTATCAGATTGAGATTGTTGTTGGAGGAATTTATTGTTATCTGATGTAGGAATTGATTGTTATCAGAGTTGTAGGAATTGATTATGAGTGTGGTAGATTAAGATACATTATTTTGACATGCATAATTGATTGTGTAATAATTCAAATATATGAAATAAATTTATTTGAAAAATATGAAAATTCTAAACTAGAGCACTTTGGTGCTGATCTAGTGAGCGCTACAGCACTAGTCCATAAATAATATATATATATATATATATACCTGCCTCACTCCATCGACTCCCTTCATTTTGGAATTCACTGTGAGTAGTGAATCTTCTTTTCATGAATAATTTGTTATCATGAATTAGATATCCAAGCACATGAAATTATGTTCTTAAAAATATATTTCAATCATCCATCCTAACCTCCTAATAACTATTACATGATTATCTATCAACATATACATAGGATTAATTAAGGCATATGAGGGGATTCCAATGGATAACTGATAAAATGGAAAGGGTTTTGTAGTGAATGCATGCGAGACATAAGGGTTCATTGATGGTTTTTCAAATTAAAAAAATATTTTTTTAAAGAAAAACAATTTTATTCCAATGAAAAAAGGAGATTACAACAAGGACTCAAAAAACAGGTGAAGTAAAAAAAAAAGGAAGCAGAAAAAAGGGAATGTAAGAAAACTCATCAAAAAAATAATCAAAGAGGCAGAAGCAGAGGCAGAGGAATCAATAGCTGACTTAGGGGAAGGCGAAGCTCCCTGCAATCACCACGCAGCCAGGTTCAGACCATCCATTTGTGATAAGTGATAATCACTAAAAAATAAACAGCCCACTCAAGCAACCACCAAGCAGAAGAGCAGATCACCAAGGTTGCCAAAGATCTCTGGCCACCAAGGTGACAAGCATGGAGACGCCTCATCATCGTAAAAAAATGCCAACAAAGCCCATAGTCGTGAAAAAGAGTTAAACCAAAAATTATTTCTTCTTAGATTTACTTTTACGTCTCTTACTACCAATATTGAGTACTTCTTGATCAACTACACACCCTATCGTGAAACTATTCATATCATCATTAACATGGTCATCAAAATCATCACCCTCCTCCCACCAGGCATAAGAAGGGGCTCATCCAAATCCAGCCAATCAGATTGATCCAAAATAGAATTATTCAAGGACCGGGCCAAATGGTCTTTCAATTATGCGTTAGACATATCAGAAATAAAAATCTCAACAAACTTCTCATTTCCATTCGAGTCATTCACAATCGGAGAGAGATCCTAATCAACATCACCAAGGGGCATCACAACTCCAGCATTACCCAACTCAACCAAAGTTTCACTACCCCCATCAACTAAAAAAACTAAAGTATCACTTGATTCCACAACATCAGCGCAAGAGGGGCTAGCAATAAGATTAATGCAATAATTATTAATATTCAAAGAACCATCAACACTAGCTATATTAGCACTTTCAATAGGTAAAGGTGCCACGACCTCCCCAACAAAAAACAGAAGGCACTGGGATGTTAGCATCCCCGACAATAGAGGGACCCATATCCATAATAGGCCCCCTCGCTTCAAAACCAAATCATTAGCACCATCAGCTAAAATAATGTCGCCAGCAACTGAAAAAATAGTGCTAGGAGGGGCCAAAAGCACAGATAAACCATTAACACCTCCTCCATCAATAATGTCAGTATCCGAGACAACATGGCCAACAAAAGCCAAAGCCACAAGTACATCATGTAATATCAAGATCTGCTCCAGTATCGTCCAGGACGATCTGGGATCGTCCTGGGACGATCAGTGGAAATCAGCTCCAGATTTTGCCCAGTTTTGCTCCAGGTGATTTTCTGCAGGCATCGTCCAGGCCGATTGGAGACATCGGCCAGGCCGATCGGCACTGTAGAAAATATCGTCCATGCTATAGCCCTGAAGGGAGACCAGGCCGATCCTTTTGGTCGGATCGTCCCGGGACGATGCTGCGATCGGCCGGGCCGATCTGTGTATTATAAAGCTGATTTCAGTCGTTTTGAAGAGAGAGAAAATCAAAAATAAATATCTGATTTTTCTGAGGAGAGAGAAAGTCGAGGGCATTTGTGGAAAAGTGGATTTTCGGACGACGCGGAGCCGTTTTCGATCGAAGTGACTGTTGAGGAAATTGCTGTGCTCGAGGTAAGGCACATTCCGCCTTTCTCAATTTTCAGTTCCGTCGTGTTTGGCGGTATATTCTGTCCGGATTTCGTTTTCGTTAATGATTTTTGTCCGTATCTGTTGATTGGTTCAGTTTTTACCGCGTAACTTTCTGTATATTGTTGACGTGCCGAGTGTGCACATTTTGGTTATTTTCTGAAGATTTTCGTCCGGGTATTTTTGATTCGACTGTGTTTTTAGTCGACCGGATTTTTCTGTGAAATTGGAATTTATCTGTGCAGTAGAATAAAGGTTCTGAAATGTTGATATCTGTATTCTGTGCGAATTCGGTAAATTTTCTTTGCAGGAATTTTTGTGTAAATTCCGTATACTGCCGTTGTGCTGCCCGATTTTTGGGTAATTTCTGAATTGTCCGGATTTCTTCTGAATTGAAATGCTATGTGTATAAGCTATAAAAAGGGAGTTATAAGGGGCCTGGATCCTATGAGATTCAGTTAGTGAAACGGGAAATCTGAAATGAGCTCAATCTGAAATCTGATATCTGTTCTGTTCCGGATCCGATGAATTCTGTTTTGGTGCTATAAGCACATCTGTTTTGGTGCCGTGAGCACAAAGGGAGACATAAGGGGCCTGAATCCTATGAGATTCAGTCAGTGTCTGGGAAGGGAGGCATAAGGGGCCGGAATCCGTAGAGATTCCGTCAGTGTCAGGGCATTTAGCTATCTGTATCTGTACTATTTTCTGTATCTGTTCTGTTCTGTACGAAATTGTGATTATGACATGATATGATCCGTACGATTCGGATTTCTGTTTCTGACTCTGTTGATTTGTTCTGTTCTGATACGATCTGTACGACTCTGATGCGATCTGATGTCTGTCCGTAAGTTTTGATTTCCGATTCTGTTCCGACTTCTGATCTGATTTCTGTCTGATAAGTTTGGTTTTGTTTTCTGAGAATTTAGATTGGAGGTTTGTTGCTTTGCTGAGCTGTTGAGCTCACCCTTGCTTTCTGGTGGTTTTCAGGTTCTGGGAAGGGCAAGGAGGTCCAGGATTAGATTTCAGAGTCTGATCAGATTAGGTACTTTTGTACTTTTGATTTTTGTACAGTCATGGCTTTCCTGTTCTGTCTTTCTTTCTGTTGAAAGCCATGTACTGTTCTGTAGATGATTATTTTGAGGAAATGAAAAGATAGATGTTTTGTTCCGCTGCATTTGATGTTTTTAGTAGCTCTGTTGTTCTGTGTGCTTCTGTTGAGTTAAGGATTTGGAAGATCAGTTCAGTAACCTAATCCAAAGCCAGATCCTGGTTAGCTATTCTCCGTCGCGATCCGGCGCGGGCGGGATCCGTCTCGTCTCGGGTCGGGTCGTGACAAGCTTTTTGGTATCAGAGCATTGGTTTTGGAAACAGGTTGGATTGTAAAACAGAGCTTTAGGAAGTGATCAGTGAGTCTGTCTGGGAGGTAGTTTTGGGTCGTTTGGCTTTTTATTGTGTTATTTTGTGTTGTTTTGTGATAGTTTTCCGGATTTTCTGGATTTTTCTGTATGGATCAGCCAGACCCAGACATGACAGACGGTCAGAGTGACGATCAGGCAGCACCAGTGGGGAGTACAGCCCCAGTGGTCGGTGCTGATACGCTTTCACAGTTTGCTTCACTTGTTGCTCAGATGATGAGCGAGACTCAGAGCAGAGCTTCGACTGTTAGATCTGAGGACATTGATCGACACCTGCAGTTATTTTTGAGGTTGAAGCCTCCGAGGTTTGAGGGCGCTGTTGAGCCCAGAGCAGCCGAGGAGTGGCTGAGGAGATTGGAGAAGACTTTTGACGGGATGCAGTGTCCTGCAGACAGGAAAGTTCCGTTAGCTGTTTTTCTGTTGGACGGAGAGGCTGAGCACTGGTGGGATGGCCAGCAAGCAGCCAGATTTCAGGGCAGACTGAACTCTTTGATTACTTGGGAAGAGTTCACTGAGGTATTCAGAGATTGGTTTGTTCCCCCTTCTGCACGACAGCAGATGCAGGAGAGTTTTCTGAGACTTGTTCAGGGGAGCAAGACGGTGATGCAGTACGAGGCTGAGTTTACTGCATTAGCCAGGTACGCTCCGCAGCTGGTTAGCACGTCTGCTGAGAGGTGCTACAGATTTCTGAGAGGCTTACGAGACACTTTGAGGCAGCCTCTGATACCGTTCCGGATTACTGATTTCTCTGAGCTTGTGGAGCGAGCTCGTCTGATTGAGAATGATATGACGGCTACTCAGCAGCGGTGGACTGCGAGTAGGAAGAGGTTTGGAGGAGAGACATCTGGCAGTGGTTCCTCTGGGAAGAGGAGATTTGTTCCTGGATCTGGATCTGGAGATTCCAGGAAGAGCGGAGGATCGTCTGGTACTGCTACCAGTACGACTAGTTCTGGATCTGTCAGTACGGCACCTGTGTGCCAGAGTTGTGGACGGCGACACCATGGCCAGTGCTACAGGATAGCTGGTCTTTGTTTCAGATGTGGTCAGCCGGGACATAGGATTGCAGAATGTCCACAGATGGGATATGAGCAGCGATCTGAGGGCTTTGTCAGACCTGTTGGTTCAGCAGCAGGAAGACCGAGGACTGTTCCTCCACGCCCTGAGGGATTTGCTGGTAGAGGTGGTGGTTCTAGTTCTGCACCACGGAGACCACCTACGATTCAGAGGGAGCAGAGTAGTTCTGTTGCTTCAGCTCCTGTTCCAGTTCAGCCACGAGTTTACAGTCTGAGTCAGCAGGAGGCTCGAGATGCTCCGGATGTTGTGACAGGTACGGTTTACATTTCTGATCAGCCCTGTCGTGTTTTGTTTGATTCTGGAGCGAGTCATTCTTTTCTGTCCGAGCATTGTTTTGAGATTTTACATTTGGATTCGATGGTTTTACCGGTTTCTTTGTCTGTGATTTTACCGGCTGGGAATCCTTTGATTGCTCGACAGTTTTGTTTGTGTGAAATCGAGATTTCTGGCAAGAAGTGGAAATCGAGTTTGATTCGATTGCCGATTTCTTCGTATGATGTGATTCTGGGCATGGATTGGCTGAGTCAGTATGAGGCCCAGATAGACTGTCTGAAGAAGCAAGTGAGTTTGCTTATGGCTGGAGAGAGAGTTGTATTTCAGGGATTACGAGGTGTTCTCTCCAGTCTGGTTTCTGTGTTGGAGGTGAGCAGGATGTGGAAGAAAGGATGTCCGGTATTTTTGGCTTCGGTGCGGGATCTGAACCTGGAGGTTGGTTCTGTTTCTGAGATCCCTGTGGTACGGGAGTTTGCTGATGTTTTTCCTGAGGAGTTGGTTGGTTTACCTCCGGATAGAGATGTGGAGTTCTCTATCGATGTTTTTCCGGGTACAGCTCCGATATCGAAAGCTCCGTACAGGATGGCACCGAAAGAACTTTCTGAGTTGAAAGTTCAGCTTCAGGAGTTGGTTGACAGAGGTTTTGTACGTCCTAGTGTTTCGCCCTGGGGAGCACCTGTTCTGTTTGTGAAGAAGAAGGACGGTACACTCCGTATGTGTATTGATTACAGAGATTTGAACAAGGTCACGATCAAGAACAAGTACCCTTTGCCTCGGATTGACGACTTGTTTGATCAACTTTCCGGATCTTCGGTATTTTCGAAGATTGATTTGCGATCCGGATACTATCAGGTGAAGGTGAAGGAAACTGATGTGGTGAAGACTGCTTTCAGTACTCGGTACGGGCACTACGAGTTTTTGGTTATGCCTTTTGGGGTAACCAATGCGCCTGCGATTTTCATGGATCTGATGAACCGAGTATTCAGGGAGTATTTGGATCAGTTTGTGATCGTCTTCATTGACGATATTCTGGTATATTCTGCATCTGAGGATGAGCATGCCAGACATTTGAGGATTGTGTTGGAGACTTTGAGGAGGCATCAGCTGTATGCCAAGTTCTCTAAGTGTGAGTTCTGGCTGAAGAGCATTTCTTTTCTGGGGCACGTGGTTAGCGGAGAAGGCATTTCTGTAGATCCCCAGAAGATTCAGGCTGTTGCTGATTGGCCAAGGCCGACTACGGTATTTGAGGTACGTAGTTTCTTGGGTATGGCCGGATATTATAGGAAGTTTGTGAAAGGATTTTCACAGATTTCGACTCCTCTGACGAGACTGACTCAGAAGTCAGTACCTTTTGTTTGGACACCGGAGTGTGAAGCTAGTTTCCAGAGATTGAAGGAGTGTTTGACTTCAGCTCCAGTGTTGGCACTTCCGTCAGGTACGGAGGGTTTTCAGGTGTTCAGTGATGCTTCACTGAAAGGATTGGGTTGTGTTCTGATGCAGCATGGTCAGGTAATTGCTTATGCTTCGAGACAGTTGAAACCACATGAAAAGAATTACCCGACGCATGATCTGGAGTTAGCTGCAGTTGTTTTTGCTTTGAAGATTTGGCGTCATTACCTGTATGGCGTCAGATGTGAGATCTTTACTGATCATAAGAGCCTGAAGTATATTTTTACTCAGAAGGATCTGAATCTGAGACAGAGGAGGTGGCTCGAGTTGATCAAGGACTACGATTTGACTATTCAGTATCAGCCTGGGAAGGCGAATGTGGTAGCGGACGCTCTGAGCAGGAAGTCTTCTGGATTCTCAGGTATTCAGCTTACCTGTGATGACTTTCTGATTCGTGATTTGGAGAGATTGCAGTTGGAGGTGGTTTCCTCCAATGATTTGGAGTTGGCTCAGATGAGTATTCAGTCTTCTTTGGAAGCACGGATTCAAGAAGTCCAGAAATCAGATTCTGACTATTCGAAGTTGATAGCTCAGATTGGATCTGGTAAGACTCCTGAACTTCGAATTTCTGATTCTGGTGTTATTTTCTGTAAGAACAGGTTGTGGGTACCTGTGTTTGGAGACTTGAGGCAGGAGATTCTATACGAATCTCATCATTCTGGCTACACTGTACATCCAGGCAGTGGTAAGATGTACGCTGACATGAAGCTTTTGTTTTGGTGGCCTGGGATGAAGAAAGATGTGGTAGAGTTTGTGTCGAGATGCGAAGCCTGTCAGTTGGTGAAGGCAGAGCATCAGCGACCGGGTGGACTGTTGCAGTCGTTGCCTATCCCTGAGTGGAAATGGGAGGAGGTAACGATAGATTTTGCGATGGGTTTTCCTCGATCTAGACAAGGACATGATGCCATTTGGGTGGTTGTAGATCGATTGACCAAGTCAGCCCATTTTCTTCCGATCAGACAGACGGATTCAGTTGATCGATTGGCACAGATTTATGTGAAGGAAATAGTCAGATTGCACGGTGTGCCTCGTGTGATCGTATCTGATCGAGATGGACGCTTTACTTCCAGACTTTGGAAAGGCATTCAGCAAGGCTTGGGTACGAAACTGCATTTCAGTACAGCCTTTCATCCTCAGACCGACGGACAGTCTGAGAGGACGATTCAGGTACTGGAAGATCTGTTGAGGCTTTGTGTTCTGGACTTTAGCGGAAGCTGGGAAGATCATATTCCGCTGATTGAGTTTGCTTATAACAACAGTTTTCAGTCCAGTATCGGTATGGCACCGTACGAGGCTTTGTATGGCAGGAAGTGTCGTACTCCTTTGACTCTGACGGAGGTCGGAGATAGACAGGCTTTGGGGGCCACTTTTGCTGATGAAACTGCTCAGAAGATCAATTTGATAAGAGAAAGATTGAAAGCCGCTCAAGATCGTCAGCAGAAGTATTACAATCAGAAGCACAGATTTGTTGAATTTCAGGTCGGTGACTTTGTGTATGTCAAAGTCAGCCCGATGAAGGGTGTGAACAGATTTGGTCAGGTAAGCAAGCTTAGTCCAAGGTATGTTGGACCATTTGAGATTTTGGAAAGAATTGGAAAATCTGCTTATCGCCTATTGCTTTCTGAATCTATGCCGGATGTGCATAATGTGTTTCACGTATCCACTCTGAGGAAGTGGGTTTCAGACTCTGGGAAGAAGTTGTCAGCTGATGAGGTGGAGATTCAGGAGAATCTGGCGTACAAGGAAGAGCCAGAGCTTATTTTGGCGTACGACGTCCGAAAGTTAAGAAATAAAGAGATTCCGATGGTTAAAGTCCAGTGGAAGCACCGGACTGCACGGGAAGCAACTTGGGAGAAGGAGTCTGATATGAGACGGTCGTACCCGTACTTGTTTTGACTGAGTTTGGACTGGATAATGTCGAGGACGACATTTTTCTGAGTTGGGGAGATTGTAATATCAAGATCTGCTCCAGTATCGTCCAGGACGATCTGGGATCGTCCTGGGACGATCAGTGGAAATCAGCTCCAGATTTTGCCCAGTTTTGCTCCAGGTGATTTTCTGCAGGCATCGTCCAGGCCGATTGGAGACATCGGCCAGGCCGATCGGCACTATAGAAAATATCGTCCATGCTATAGCCCTGAAGGGAGACCAGGCCGATCCTTTTGGTCGGATCGTCCCGGGACGATGCTGCGATCGGCCGGGCCGATCTGTGTATTATAAAGCTGATTTCAGTCGTTTTGAAGAGAGAGAAAATCAAAAATAAATATCTGATTTTTCTGAGGAGAGAGAAAGTCGAGGGCATTTGTGGAAAAGTGGATTTTCGGACGACGCGGAGCCGTTTTCGATCGAAGTGACTGTTGAGGAAATTGCTGTGCTCGAGGTAAGGCACATTCCGCCTTTCTCAATTTTCAGTTCCGTCGTGTTTGGCGGTATATTCTGTCCGGATTTCGTTTTCGTTAATGATTTTTGTCCGTATCTGTTGATTGGTTCAGTTTTTACCGCGTAACTTTCTGTATATTGTTGACGTGCCGAGTGTGCACATTTTGGTTATTTTCTGAAGATTTTCGTCCGGGTATTTTTGATTCGACTGTGTTTTTAGTCGACCGGATTTTTCTGTGAAATTGGAATTTATCTGTGCAGTAGAATAAAGGTTCTGAAATGTTGATATCTGTATTCTGTGCGAATTCGGTAAATTTTCTTTGCAGGAATTTTTGTGTAAATTCCGTATACTGCCGTTGTGCTGCCCGATTTTTGGGTAATTTCTGAATTGTCCGGATTTCTTCTGAATTGAAATGCTATGTGTATAAGCTATAAAAAGGGAGTTATAAGGGGCCTGGATCCTATGAGATTCAGTTAGTGAAACGGGAAATCTGAAATGAGCTCAATCTGAAATCTGATATCTGTTCTGTTCCGGATCCGATGAATTCTGTTTTGGTGCTATAAGCACATCTGTTTTGGTGCCGTGAGCACAAAGGGAGACATAAGGGGCCTGAATCCTATGAGATTCAGTCAGTGTCTGGGAAGGGAGGCATAAGGGGCCGGAATCCGTAGAGATTCCGTCAGTGTCAGGGCATTTAGCTATCTGTATCTGTACTATTTTCTGTATCTGTTCTGTTCTGTACGAAATTGTGATTATGACATGATATGATCCGTACGATTCGGATTTCTGTTTCTGACTCTGTTGATTTGTTCTGTTCTGATACGATCTGTACGACTCTGATGCGATCTGATGTCTGTCCGTAAGTTTTGATTTCCGATTCTGTTCCGACTTCTGATCTGATTTCTGTCTGATAAGTTTGGTTTTGTTTTCTGAGAATTTAGATTGGAGGTTTGTTGCTTTGCTGAGCTGTTGAGCTCACCCTTGCTTTCTGGTGGTTTTCAGGTTCTGGGAAGGGCAAGGAGGTCCAGGATTAGATTTCAGAGTCTGATCAGATTAGGTACTTTTGTACTTTTGATTTTTGTACAGTCATGGCTTTCCTGTTCTGTCTTTCTTTCTGTTGAAAGCCATGTACTGTTCTGTAGATGATTATTTTGAGGAAATGAAAAGATAGATGTTTTGTTCCGCTGCATTTGATGTTTTTAGTAGCTCTGTTGTTCTGTGTGCTTCTGTTGAGTTAAGGATTTGGAAGATCAGTTCAGTAACCTAATCCAAAGCCAGATCCTGGTTAGCTATTCTCCGTCGCGATCCGGCGCGGGCGGGATCCGTCTCGTCTCGGGTCGGGTCGTGACACATCATCACCCAAAAGAACATTAGTTTCCACATGAAATCTAACATCCTTCAAATCCGCCCTAACCCCTTCTTCATTAGCGACCAAGGATGAGACAACCAAATCATTACTTTTAGCAATCCCAATAGGTAAACATCGAAACGTGAGAATTTGGAACAGGTAAAGCGACAACGGGATTACAACACTCACCCTTAAGATGACTAAGACGCTTACACGACTCACATAAAGAAGTAAATACTTTCATCTACACCATTTGAACATACCCAGACTTCTCAGGCACAAGCCAGATTTGCTTAGGATAGTTTTTAGTAATGTCCAGTTCCACTAAGACCGACGTAAGAGAAGGCCTAGAGCCCACAGAAGTGGCAATGTCTACTTTCAAGGGACGATCGAACATAGAACCCAGAGCGTGAAGGATGAGAGACGAGAAAATGGGGTCTTAGATTGGGAAAGGATACCCAGATCGGAATCACCGGAGATTCAACACCGTCATCCAGAAACAGAGATCATTTTATGAGTTTCATGAAGCAATTATTCACCAAATAGGATCTATGGCAAAAAACTTTACTATAATCAAGGTCATTAGAAAGCTTAATCAAAACATGTGACTGGTCAAGCATAGTCACAGAGAATTTGACATTGAGCTTCAAATTAAAGAAAAATTTTTGAATTGCATCTAGAGAAGGACGACATGTAGAGAAAAAACCAACCAGAGCAAATTGAAAAGGAACTGAAAGAGCATAAATTTCTTCCTCCTAAATCCACAGGGAGGGCAATCCATGGAAACAACAATGTCGGAGCTCAGGAAAACAACCAGAAGGAGGAGAACCATAAAGAGCATCAACAAAAGACCGCGATTTGAAAGACTCATCCAAAAAACTGGGGTCACCAAGACGTCTAACCACTATTCCGGCACGAACGGCTAGAGGTGGAAGAGACGAGGCAGTCAAACCAGAACAAATAGAAAAGAAAAAAAAAACCAACAAAAGGAGAAGGGAAGGGAACATCCCTGAAGTCTCTAACAAGAAGCGTCACGAGATTCAAAGGAGGAGAAACCCTATACCACGCCAAAAGGGCAGCTAGGGCAAAGTCCTAGCGGAGAGGGAGAAGCGTCGCGAGGGGAGAGCAAAGGAAACTTCAAATTAAAAATTATTATTTCCAAGAATGAAGAGAGGGAAGGGTTTGGTTCATACACGAAAAAAAGGATGCAGTTATGGAAGGGAAGAGAAGACTTAGATTTTTAGTTAAATATTTTAGAATTTTAGAGGTTTAGATTATAGATTTTGAGAAAATTTTCTCCTTAAAATGTATAGATCTTGAGAAGATAAAAATTGACCATTTATATACACAAAAAATATATAAAATGGCAAAGTTTTTTTTAATATTAAAATTTGATGAACTAGAAGTTAAGTTGGATTTATCTTCAAGGAGATATGCTTAAGATTTCTGTGATTATAAAATTTAATGAAGTTTTGGAGGATTAACCCACTCATGATATTATACCTTTTGCCTTAATAATGCTCTTGATTCTTCTAAAGTTATGTCATCCTTAATTTTATATATTTCAAATTAGTCTTTATGAATACTCTTCCATCATCCTTCAAAGCATAAGAAGAAGATGTAGCAACATCTCATTAAACAAAACTTTATATGATAAAATAAAATACTAAAGCTGCACAACTTACTCTAATACCATATTAATACCATACAAGTACAACAAATATTTCATATTTATAAACACGAAATACATAAAGAGAAAGATACCAAAAAATATGTTGATGACCTTCACAAAAAATCCTTCTTTGTGTCACTTTTCTCCATAATCTCAATCATCCTTTCAAAAGTTGATCTAACAAGATGAATCCATAGACAAACATTTCCATGAATATGCTCGTTAGTTGAATGTTCTTTTTCAGACATTTCATGTCACAAACTAACTTGACAAGAGCCATAGATGAAATATGTCCTATCTTGCTGACTTGCAACAGACAAAATCCAAGATCTAATTTTGATTTTGATTTGTTCAAATTTCTTCTTTCAATTTAAATTTTTAAATAAACAACAAAATATAGAACTGCTAACAACATCCAGTATATAAGAAATAACTCGTCCATAAAATTCTTCTCATTTTATAATCAAAATGTCTATACAACATCTACACTATAGTATGTCATTGATTTAGACTAGTTGAAAGACAAAGATGTGATTAGTAGAGGGATCATGACACTTGTATGCACTTTATAAGGAGTTTCCAATAAATATTAAAGGTTATGAATTTACCTCCAATTTATTAGTGTAGTACAATTTTAGCCTCATATAACATATGCAACCAAATGTCATTAGGGTTTTATAGTTGGAAGGCGAGTTTAATGTTTCATATGAATTTTTCTAAAAAATTACAAATTTTATTAAGCAAATGAAACTCAATTATTTATATATAAATGATAAAAAATATGATTTCAATATCAAAATATAAATAATTCTATAGAAAATTATGAGAGCCTTAGGCTTCATTTCGGATAGCTTTCTTACTACTTTCTAAAACAACTTTTTAGTATCAAAATTTTTATTTTTTGTTCTAAAAAGCTACTTTAAGAAGCAGTAAGAAAGCCGTCCCAAATGAAGTCTTAATTTCAAAGAAATTTCATTAAAATATGAGTTATTGAAACATTTTATATTATTTGAGGAAATTGACAATTATAATTTATATTATCTTTATAGATATCATATATTCTTAATAAAATACTCATAATTAAAGATTATAATAATTACAAAGGAAACCAGTCATCTACCTCTGCGCAATACAAGTGTGTCGGCAGTTATGGTCGGTTCTATGTGAAACCGCCACCTGCCGGACGGTGACCTCATCGATCCTCCACAGTCAACTTTACTCCCTTATAAACCTCTCGATACTCTCTTAAGCCTTGCTTATCCTCTTCTCTACTTCGCTAAAATCCTTCTCTATCCGCTTCTTTTTTATCTGAATTTGGAAGAAAGATCTCGAATCATGGCGCAAATCTGGACTATACTTTCCAATCTCTATTCTATTGCTGGGTATTCCATCTTCTCCTCTTTATTTTGCCCTAATTTTATACTTTTGCTCTGGTCTAACCGCTTGCGCCTTTGCCCTAATCCGCAGGCCCTGCGTGATGCTGTTATACCCCTTGTAAGTAGAGTTGTTCTTTCTTATTTCGTATGGAGAAGAAGAAGAGATGGAAGAAAAAGAAGATTTTGTTTGGTTGAAATGATTTTGATTGGATTTTCATGATGGTGGGTGCAGATATGCGTCGGTGGAGGCAATAGAGAGTCCGACAAAGGTGGATGATGAGCAGTGGCTGGCCTACTGGATTATTTACTCCTTCTTAACCTTGTTTGAGATGGTTGCAGAGCCCTTGCTGTCATGGTATTTCTTGCCAATCTCTTTGCATTTTATGCTGACAAAATTAGTTGTGTAGTTGAAAAATTGCTAATTCATGTACGAAATTTATCAGTTTTTGGACTACTCATGAGTGTTTTATTATTTGTTAAATATATCTTAACAACTTTTACTTAGGTTATTTTTGTTCTGATTATTTTTATTCAGAATTTTTATACATCAATTTTATCTATCAAATCCTTGAGTCTATGTTTTTATTTACTTGTGTTTATTAGAACTATGCTTACATATAGTGTCATTCTTATTTTTTGTAACACCCCATCTTAATATGATAAATTTCATTCACAAAATTTGCTACATGATCGAATCTTTAAAGTTTACATACATACCACTTTATATCTTGCTATTTACATATCTAACACAAAAAATTTTAATATTTTGTGCCTACCACCGGCCCACAGATCAAATATGGGTGCAAGGAATGAAATATTAAAGTTTAAAAGGTGGTATGTGTGGTAGGAATGAAATATACGAGAGACATTTTTGATATAAAAGCTGTCTATGGGTGGTAGGTATGAAATATTAAAGTTTTAGGTATTAGATATGTAAATAACATAATATAAAGTTGTATTTATGTAAATCCTCCATCTTTAAAATATAGCTAAAATGAGAAAAGGACCAAAATGTTATGGTAGGCTTGCGGTTGCTATTGAATCTTGCTCAACTGTGATATAATTCATATGCCTTACCAAAGTATTGTTATTTCTGATAAACTGTCTGCATTTGATGTTGAAGGATACCCATATGGTATACGGTAAAGTTGATATTTGTGACATGGCTGGTGCTTCCACAGTTGAGGGGATCGGCCTTCATTTACAATAAGTTTGTAAGGGAGCAGCTGAGGCTATATGGATATGGAGGGCACAAGGAAGACAAGGAAGTTACTAAACCCTCCTCACCCAGTAAGGGTAGGAACAAATTTCTTGGGCTTGCTCGCTCGAAGAAGGTGATCAACTCTTTGTGTGTGTGTGTGTGTTTTTTTTAATCTTACTTTATATTCCATTTTTAGGGTGCATTTGAAATAATATTTTTGCAGTTTGTTTCATAGACCACTGCTATACTTTTAGCAGTCTATAATTTTTTTTAGAATAAAATTTATTAGGATTTAGTAGATTTCAAAAAAGCAACTTTATTAAAATTAACAAGTAAAACTATATATTTTGAAAACTGTTATAAGTATTATATATATATATATTTTTTGAAAATATTGAATATCAATTTTCTTATATCTGTTTTTGATCATCAAAATTTAAAGTAACAATAAATTTATTTCCATTGGAAAGCAAAGCTATGAACTTTTTTTTTAAGAAAAAAGTTTGAAATTGTCTTGTGTCTATTGTTTAAAGTGATAGTGAAATAGATGAGGATATTATTAGTAGAATTCAAATTGAATGGTTGAAGTGGAGAATTGCATTGGGCCTTTCCGTGATAGACAAGTACCCCTCAAATTTAAGGTAAAAATTTATAAGATGGTGATGAGACCTTCATTGTTTATGGTGTGGAATGTTGGCCCTTAAAAAAAGTGTTGTAGAGATAAGGATGCCAAGGTGAATGAATGACTTTACACTTAGAGATTGAATATTAAACAAGTATATACATGGAGTAGCTTCAGTAGCATATAAAATTAAAGACTCTTCTTAGATGATTTGATCACATAAAACATTGGCCTTCTGAGAGTGGATGTATTAGATCTTAGTCTATATTATAAAAAGCAGAGGTAGACGTAAAAAAACCTGGTTAGAAAGTATCGGTTATAACCTTTTTTAATTAAATTTAAATAAGAATCTGACTTTTAATAAGACACAAGGGAGAAAACAAGATTCATGTAGACCGGTGGGATAAAAACTTGTTATCGTCACAACAATCTCATAACTATTTTTAAGATTGCTGCAGTTGTCCAAACTGTGACCCTTAATAATAGATATTAGTTGAGATAGTTA
Source organism: Dendrobium nobile (assembly GCA_022539455.1). NCBI lineage: Eukaryota > Viridiplantae > Streptophyta > Magnoliopsida > Asparagales > Orchidaceae > Dendrobium > Dendrobium nobile. The sequence goes on along the minus strand of CM039735.1, from coordinate 2,532,654 downwards.
CTTGGTTAGTTTTTTATTTATTTATAATATTGTTTGAATTCTCTTGGAAGCTATCTAACAAATTCTTATAAATTGCAGGGGGAGTAGGAGCCCCATTAGGCATCAGCATTTCATCCTTGGACTGCTGGGAGACAGCTAACCATGCTTGTATTTTATAAGGTGTGACATAGGAAGTAGTTAGAAGAATAAACCATATTAAGATGGAAGTTCTTATCTGTCAGTTGTGTTGTTTTTTTGGTTATACTATATAGTGCTGATGCATCTGTAAAAATGTGAGTTTTTTTCTTCTTTTTTTCTGGCTAGTGGTGATTACTTTGTGTTGTAACTATGTTGTAACTAAATTGTTACCTTTGGGTTTTTGACAGCTCAAAGTTATTTGTTTTTGGTGGGAATGTAATTATAAAAAGAGAATGTACAATGAATAGTTGAATCTATAGGATCGCTACAGGTAATAGGATGTCAGGAGCTTCCGGCGCCTCGGAGGGTCGGCCCGAGCCGACCGAGCGGACAAAAAAAAAAGGAATCCGCCAGCCATTCTTCATGCTGAACAGGCTATGAATGATCTGGATCTCGATTGTTGGAGTTTGGTCTACCTATACCAAAGATAGATTAGAATGCTTTGCATGAGTTTCTTGACCGAAGTTCCAACCCCCAATTGCCTTTGCCTCCGGTGCCTTTACGACCACAGAGAAAGATCGAGTGTACTCCAAATAATATAAGGAACAAAAACCTAAAAACAAAAAAAAAAGGGTAGAATTGAGAGGAAAATGTAAGGCAACTTACAGATTCAGATTAGTCAAAACAGTTTCAATGAGGCACTTACAGTTGATTCAGACATTATTAAAACCAATTCCTAGAAGTAGTTTAAGGTTGATTATTGCATTAGAAGCAGATCATTGAGACTCAAAACTAAATATTCTTTATGATGTAAATGAAATCAGAATTGAAATTAAATATAAACCTTTACTGAGACTAATAATCTAATCTTGAAAGCCTTTAATTCACATCTTATGAAAATGAATTACATTGCTCTCAAAGAAAAATACAAAACCTGTTATTTATTTGATGCATTATGAAAAACTGTCTTGATAGGGCACAAATCTCAAGGATATACTATTTAACTAAAAAGTTTTGCACTTGGTCCAGAATGCTAGATCCCATGAGTTCTCCCTGTCCTTTTTAAGAAAAATTGAAGATATATCTTTTAGAGTGAATCTCTCTATCTGCTTGGTTTCAAATATGTCTGTAGATAACACCAAATTTTAATGGCAAGCAATTTCAAAAATAAAAACCTTAGAACTTGAATTTAAGAAAAGACTAAGGAAATAGAAAAAAAATGCTCTAATGGACTAATAATGCTTCAAAAAGATTTAAATTATGCATCTTCACATTCTATTTATAGGGATTCAAGAGCTACAAGTGAAGTTACATAAAAAAAAAAAGAGAAAATATATATTTCAAATGTGACATAATGCAAAATGAGTATATACTTGAAAAGGTTGGAACTCCCATGGGAGATAAGATTAGAGAGTCGTCTTAGATGGTTTGGTTGCATAAAGTATCGGCCTTCCGATGACCTGATTAGGCGAGTAGATTTTTTAGATCCGGCCTATATTAAGAAAGGTAGAGGTGGACCTAAAAAGACTTGGTTGAATAGTATTAGAAATAACATTTGTTATATTATATTTAAATGAAAATTTGACTCTTAATAATATAATGGATAAAAAGGATTCATGTAATCGACCTCATATAGTGAGATAAAGATTTAATATATGGCATGTGTTGTGGTCAGATGGATGCCTGTATTACTCTTGGTCTTTTGTTTAATCCTCAATCTTAAGTTGAGTCCTCTGGGCGAGTCTTTGCTGGAGAGTAAGTAGGGCGAGTTTTTGAGACACTTTAGTGAGGTATGGAGACTCCTCTAAGCATGCTAGCGATTCTATTGGTATAATTCTTGGGCCATTATGTGGGAAGAGAAACTCCTTCGGATCCTCATAATCAGGAGCTAAGAGTTGGCTGAGTTTAGAGTATCAGATCACCATTGATATCCTAAGTTGCTCCTTGTATTTTTATTAAGCGATAACAATGTACCTTACTGATTTGAGCAAGGGCAAATAATTTTTGGAGGGCTGCCTCTCACTGAACTCTCTCAAGAGTTCATTTGTGATTGGAAATCACAAACATATTTCTCATATATTACTTTTGATCATAATATTTACTCCTGCAATTGTATCTTATTTTAGGAAATTTTTTTCTCTATCACAATTGTATCTTATCCTCATATACCAACAATCTATTCATGGGGATGTTGAATTATCTACTTCCCAAAAATTCTTTCTAACTGCCAATATGCATATACTGCATTGAAGAGAATGATTCTATGGGACTCCTTTTAATATTTCATCTTCTATTAATTAAACATGGATTGTGATGATTTATCTAATTGTATCTAAACATGTTGATAGAAATATCCCTTCATTGATTTGTATCCGAACAAATTGAATACAAGATTGATAAAAATATCCCTTTATAGAAAAAAAAAATCAAAATAATCTTTTAATTCTTTATGAAAGATCAAAATAATCCCAATTATATTAAAAGACTATTTTGATCATTCAATTTCTTAAAGAGGAATCAAAATAGTGCCACCACGAGACTAGTTTGATTAAAAATTTAAGGAATCAAAATGATTGTGGGCTCCGAAAATTCGGCCCCGGCCTCCCCGCCGCGCTTTTTTCTTTTTATTCGGCGAGGGGGAGTTTTAACAAAATAAGTCCCGAGATAAATTTTGGAAGGCAGATGGGTTTGTAGATAAGACACTACCCAGAGATTTCACCCTCATTTTGCGAGGACTTTATGATCTGAGTTCTGGTTTCCTATAGGCGCAAGCCCCTATAGTTAATTACCCCCCCGATCACGAGAGAGAACTTTCGATTAAGGCTAGTCGTCAATCAGATACGTATAGAGATACGTGTTATCTGGCATATAGTAGCAGCAATGGGTTTGGAAATTTGGAGAATTTGGAACGGCATTGGAAAGATTTGGAGATTTGAAAAATTGATATTTGGAAATTACACCATCTTGCACTTAAAGCGGATGGTGGAGGAATGGATGATGGGCCCGATCAAGATCCCATGGTTCCGTCGTCCCGGGCCATCGTGGTCCCTGGTCTACTTAGTCAGAGGAGGTAGTCGACCCAACCTGACAGAAGGATCCTTGTCGGCAGCCATGGGTTGCTTCGTCCAAGGGGACCTTGTAGACCTGGGGTGAATGTTTGTCTAAGGGGACAAATTTGAATCCACCTTAGCTTACAGAGGGCTTTGTGCCCTATCGATCATATCCTATTGATTCATATATCAAGGATTTAACGCCATTAAGGAGCGTATCGGCTCTGGTCATAACCGTTATCTGTGGTGCCATTTGGCGGCAAAACCACTCGGTTCAGAGGGCCCAGGGTCATAACCGTTTACCTGTAGTGTCATTTGGCGGCGAAACTGCCGGTTAGAGGACACGTACCACGTCCTTACTGGCAAGAGATTGTTTGAGAATGGATCCTAGTGATATTTTCGACTAGGCATTTGGCTCTTTGTGAGCTAGAGTAAATTTCAATTTGTCCACCCCGACAAACTGTTGCGGAGGGTGGATGGATTTTTGCTTTAAGTTTTTGATGGATTTATTTTATTTTAAATATTTTTAGGATTTTTGGGATTTTGAGATTTTTTGGATTTTGTGGAGTTTTGGGAATTTGAAAGTATTTGTGAACCCCTCCGGTTGAGATAACCAATCAATACAGCCATCATCGAGGTGTTCGGGGTCATTCCCTTTATGGATTGAACCTTGTCAACTCTATCGGGCTGTCGATAGAGGATCGGGTTTCGTAGGCTTTATGCCCTTTTGATAGTGAATTCTCATTGTTGTAGGCCTAATATGAATGTATTAAGACAAATATGATGGTCTCCACAACCGTATATTTGTTTGTTGGTTCGAACCCTGTCAACTTCTATTGACCCGTATAGAAGGATCGATTTCGAACCTGAATTCACTTGTCAACCCGCGCAGCATCCCTAGACGTCACGTGTGTACCAATAACACGCTCATCGGGGCCCATGCGGGCTGAGAATATATTTTCCCCTTTAGTGTACCTATGTGTATACAATTTATAGTGCACGTGCAGGGGGTATTTTTGGAATATTTATAGACGCCTTCTGTCTGCTTGTACGGATGTTGCAGATCCGGTGGCGTGGCGTAGCAGCTTCTGAATAGAATTATTCGCTGCTTCGTACAGGTAGACTGTCGTGCACTATTTGTTGATTTTTGTAGGCGGGTCATAGTGCACTAACGAGTCTCCTGCATTATACTTGTAGATGCTTGTAAATGGAATGTTTTATGGATCACGAGTTTCTCACAGCGACTCGTTATCATTTGTACTTGTTATGGCCATATAACATTTTGGTTGGGGATGATGCATTGAATGTGCAACAAGTTTCCTACGATAGTTCATAGGAGCTTGCATCCGTTGTATATTTTTCGTCTCTACTTACAATGAATCAATGTGTTCGCTTAACCTTGAACATTTATATTGATATAGAGGCGTCATAGCATTTATTGCACTCATCCATTTGTGCCCATAAGTTGATTGGCAAAGGAAGCATCAATCACTGTGTATTCATGGGATAAGTTATAGTACACATCGATGGCTCCATCTTTTGCTTGCAAATAGTCTCCCCTTGCAAATTCTCTATCTTTGAAGGTGATTTGCCATATGCATGATTAACTTGATATCATTTCTTTGCCCTGTTTGAGATGATCATGTTCACTAGGGGTCTATTCTATTAGCATCATCCATCTTCTCTTTGCAAATTCGTGGACCCACTAATGGGGCTAATATGGATATCATTATATTTATATGCATACTGAAGGTCCTTCATTGTCATTGAGAGTTGATTGCATCTTGAGTGTTGATTTTTCTCATTGATGTTTGTATAATGATCCTTCATGAATATCTCATTTGCTCATGAGCAACTCATGTTTCAATGATATTTTAATGTAAATCTTTTATTGCTTCATCGTTCCTTGTTCTTTGCATGATCGAGAAATTTAATTGTTATAGAGTTCAATTCTCTATGATTATGAGCTTTGGCTTTCAATGAACTCTTTCATTCTAACCCAAGCTTACAAACTCTTTTAGGTCGAATCAAAGTTCTTCACATTCAGATTTAATTATTTAAGTCCACTTGCACTTATTCAAACTGAGTCCAAGTTCAAATTCAAGTTCTTATATTTTCCAAGTCTTCTTCGAGTTCTCTTGCCCATAGTCCAAGTTTGAGTTCTTGTAGTCATTTGCAAGCTTAAATGTGAGCTACTTGTTTGAGATCAAGTTCAAATATATTGAGTTATTGTTCATGTCTTTTTTGTAGTCAATTTGCATGTACCAAGTTCTTTTTGAGCTCAAGTGGTCCACCTCTTGTTTTGAGTTTTGCTTAAGCCATTATTCATCCAAGTTTGATTTTAGCTCAATTGATGTCCAAATGAGATTCAAAATTGTTCAAAGTCATTGGATTTTCAATCCAAATTTCGGCAGCCTCCCGGCGTCTTCCCCGTTTAGGGGAAAAACCAAGAGGCAACCTTTCTCCTCGACGCTACGTGAGCGCTTCAGGTAGGTGTCAAAAATGACACCACGGTCGCAAACGTATATATTTTTTTATCCCCGCCTGCTACGTGAGCATTTAAGGGTTTTTTTAGGTTTGTTGATTATAAGAAGAAAACAGGTTAGAAATAAACACAGATTTTCCCCCTCTGCACCACGTGGGCGTTCGGGGGTACTTATATGAAAATAAAGAACACATTTTTTTTATCCCCTTGGCCGCAAGCGTCACACCGGTTTTCCACCCTAAACGCTACTTGAGCGCCTCGGGGGTTTGCCGGCTCGTTGCAAGCTTTGAAGAGGGATTCTTAAATCGTCTCGAGCATCGCACCGGTTTCCCACCCTAAACGCTACGTGAGCGCCTCGGGGGTTTGCCGGCCCGTCGCAAGCATCAACAAAAGAATCTTTTTTTATTAATTATAATTAATTAAAAATTAATAATAATTAATTATAATTTAAGAATAATTAAATATAATTATAATAATTAACCATATTTAATTATAAAATGATGATAATTAATTTAAATTAAAATTTAATTATAATTAATTTTAATAAATTATGATTAATTATTATCGCTAATAATTAATCATAATAATTGTAAATTAATCATAACTTAATTTTAATTAAAACTAATCATTATAATTAAATATAGTTAAAGTATTTAATTATAATAATTATAATTAATTATAACTAACTGTTATTAAAAATAACTAAATATAATTAGATAAAAATAATAACAATAATCAAAACAAAAAATCACCTCCAAATTCAAGTTAGAGGAGCTGAGTTATGTTGAGTTAGAGAGGTGAGTGGGCTGAGTTGAGTGAGTTAGGGCTTAGAAGGCTAAGTTTAAGTGGGGATGAGTGGACTGAGTCAGGGAGTGAGTGAGTGAGTTGCTGAGTTGGGTGAGTTGTTGAGTTGGGTGAGTTGGTTTTAGGTTTTAAGTGGAGTTAGGGAGAGGATCGGCTAAGTGGATCTCTCGGGTTGCAGTGGTGGATCGGCCTGGAGCAGGGGATCGGGAGAGGAGTTCAGCTAGGTAAGAGGAGCTCGGCCCTCTCTCTCTCTCTCTCTCTCTGGATCAAGGGGCTCGACGGTATGAGATCGGGCAGCTGGGGTGAGATAGGGAGAAGGGGCTCGGCTGCGACTTGGGGAAGGAGGAGAGAGTAGTTTGCGTGGATCTAGATTTCGGGAGGAGAAGAGCTCGGCCGACGGGATCGGGCGTGGTAGTGGAGTCGGAGAGCAGAGAAAATAGAGCCCTGAAGGCTTCGTTCGTTTGGTATTTAACGAAAAGCAATGTCGCTCGATCGAGGCAAGCCGCAGGAATCCCGCGAGGAGACGCGAACGGCGCCGGCTGAACAGTATTTTCAACGGGATTTCGGTAGTGTTTTGAGGATCCGACGGGTATGAGTTTTGTACGTTAGATTTCTTACTTTGCTTTCTTCTTCCTTTGGTTCCTTTGTGTATAACATGAGGGTCAACAAACGCCCCCCAACAAATGTGATTCGCGTCTAGAGCGAATCACGTTTGTTGAAAGCTGATTGACCCTGTGGATCTCTAGATATTTATTCTAGATGTCACACAAGGGCTTTCATTTAGTGGATCTCCAAAAAATTGTTTGGATGTCACACTAAAATTTTTCCTTTAGAGGATCTCCAAAATTTTGCTTGGATGTCATACTAAAATTTTCTTTATCCATAGAGCTCTTAGATGTATCAATAGATGATTGAGATACTTATTTATTTTGCCCTGTGCTTTGTGCTGCGGACATTGATGGAGAATTACCTGATTTGTCTTTGTTGACTTGTCAGGTGATTTTTTGTACCTTCGGCCCCATGCTTTCTGCTTTGGCGGGCTTGTTGAAGGAGTAGATGTCGATGACCTAAACCCTTAGGTTTGTATTAGGTCGATGGAGAAAATTCATCGGTCCAGTGCTTTGTGCATAACGGACTTGTTGATGACAGAATCCTCTTAGTTCAGCCTTTGGCTTTGTATGAACTTTGGGATGATTTTCTTCGGTCCTTTGCTTTGTGCTTTGGCGAACCCGTTGAAGAAAAATTCCTTCGATCCTCGCTTTGTGCTTCACGGATTTGTTGAAGGATTTACAGGTTCTGGATTCAGTTGATAGTACCGAACGTAGGTAGTATCTTGATCCTTAACCACTTGAGAAGACTTTAATCTGATCACTTGAGTTCGTCAGATCGGGAGAGCTAGAATTTGATAGCTCTTTGTCCTCTAGTTGCTGAGATGGGGGTTCCTCTATTGCGGCCTTTCTTGTGGCTTGTTGAGTAGATGGAGCTGCCAGCGATCCGGCCATATTTGGGCGTGTTGGATCCGACCTCTTACACCCATTCGAACCTTAAGCTTCAGGCAGTTGAAAGACTTGGGGAAGGAGGAGAGAGCAGTTTGCGTGGATCTGGATTTCGGGAGGAGAAGAGCTCGGCCGACGGGATCGGGCGTGGTAGTGGAGTCGGAGAGCAGAGAAAACAGAGCCCCGAAGGCTTCGTTCGTTTGGTATTTAACGACGAGCAATGTCGCTCGATCGAGGCAAGCCGCAGGAATCCCGTGAGGAGACGCGAACGGCGCCGACTGAACAGTATTTTCAACGGGATTTCGGTAGTGTTTTGAGGATCCGACGGGTATGAGTTTTGTACGTTAGATTTCTTACTTTGCTTTCTTCTTCCTTTGGTTCCTTTGTGTATAACATGAGGGTCAACAATGATCCTTTAATATAATTGAGAATGAATCATTTTGATTCTCCATAAATAATTAAACGATCATTTTGATTCTTTTCTCATTAAAAAAAAAAAAGTGAACTTCAACAAGCAGACCATATAGAAGTGAACAGATCGCCTTTATATTTTAAATATCAATAGGGACTAAAACCAAATCCAGTTATTACGAAAATTAGGCAGTTCTACATGATAATTAGCATCCAAAGGGTTTAGATTAGAAGATTCCTGCTTCATCACTCAAAAACATGCACAAGAGGTCGTATATCACCAAAAATGAATGGTTATTTCAATTGAATTACCTCATAAATGGAATTTTTACAAGATTATTTGTAAAATAGAAAAAAACTTAAAAAAAAAAGAAAAAACTTTTTACAAATATCTTCTTTTAAGTTATGTACCATATGAATTCTTCAGTGATTGCTTCTTGGATGTCTATGTAGATTTGTTGTTCATATTTTCTTGAATCTTCAATTCGGAACTTTGAAATATCTTCTTAAGTTTTACAGATCTTTTTGTAATCATTCAGCTGCAGGCATTCATGGGCGGAAAATTTTCTGCTTATTTGAAATAAAGCAGCGGCAGAAAGGACACCGGTGAACTTCAGAACAGCATTTGTAGCAGAGGACATGGCCACAAGGAACAATGGCGGTGTCGACCTCAGAACTAAGACAAACACGACAGGACCAAGCAGCTTTTGCTGTATCAGCTTCTTTGCTTGCTGTTTCTGTCTTTTCCTGCAGTCATAAGATGGGAAGCAGATATTAACAATGGAAATTTGTCCTGTAAAATCAGTCTTAGGAGTAATTATTAGGTACGTTCACTGGACGTAGAGGAAGGTTCGGTTTTAGGCAAAAAAGGGCCTGTACCGAGTTTTTTCAAAAAACTAGGTATTTTTTTAAAAAACTCGGTACAGGCACTTTTTTGCCTAAAACCGAACCTTCCTCTACGTCCAGTGAACGTACCAAATAAAAGTTCCAGTCTTAGAGCTCATTTGGTCGCTTGCAGATAGGAAAAAAAAAAGTTTCGGAGATTGATGATTTTGTTTGAATCATATTGTGCTTGATAATGAAATCATTGTTTTTAGGAATTTGATGATATTTCTCGAGTTTAAAAAAAATATTGATTGCTGACTAAAGTTTCGTTTGGGACACCTTTCTTACTTCTTCTTAAATTAGATTTCTAATAAAAAATTAGATTTTACTAGAAAGAAAGCCATCCCAAACGAAGTCTAAATCCAACTTAATGTACTCCGTCAAATTCGTCAATTTTCAATCATTTAGAATGACAGGCTTCATTAAATTCACCGTTTTTCAAATCATATTTTCTAGTTTGTAAAAGAAAAAAGAAGTCGAGTTATTTTCATTGCAGAACTACGGGGTTCCTACATGGAACCTAATATTGTTAGAGTAGTAAGCTTTATGAACCTCAATATTGATCCCCGATGTAACATTCCAGAACAAGCTTTGAGCATATATACTGAGAGAACTTTTTCAATATGGCATTGGCAACAATGCAGATTGCCTGTAATTATTTTTCCAATCAAAGATTGATTCAAATAACTTTGTTTACCCTAATAACACCATGCATCACAAGCAGGTAAGCACATATTTTGAACAGTTGAAAAATTTCAGTCCTATAAACAAAAGACAGGTTACAATGCTCATTAATAAAGTATCAATGGCCATGCACCACCACAACCTTATGAATTAATTATCAAAACTGATATTTGTCATGTTTGATTAAGTAGCCTATGATTTGTTCATTTTATTTGTCTATTTAGTACGAAAGTCAAATAATTGTGATTTACTTTTTAATTATAAATAAATACATGTGTTTAGTGTAGGATAAACCAAGTTATTTGAAATGTTTGGGTAAACCATAGACATTTGATGGGTCAGTATGGATAAATGCATTTGGTTTAACATGCGTTAGGGTAAACCAAGTTATTTAAGAAATTTAGGTTATTTGATTCATAAATTTTAATAAACCTTAGATTTGGTCAACATGGGAAAATTTTATAGGTATATCTTGGAAAATTAGAACAAAAGGAGATGAAGATAAAAAATTGGAGATTTCATGCTAATTTTATTCACTTGTTCAGTCTTAAAATAAAATTGAGATAATATAAAAATAGCTATCAACTGAAGTTGTTTCCAAACCCACAATAACTCCTGAAGGATGGTAAAGAGAAGCATACGAAAGAAAACTAATCCACCGACTCCAAGCAACAGAAAGCAGGAACCACTACTGTACAGTGCTAACTTGAGAAAGGAAAACAAGGCTAACCATAGTACCAACACCACATGTACCAACTCAAAGAGATTGAAAAGGAGTACGGTATTGTGGGCTCCAAAAATCAACGCCCCGACCTCCTTGTTGCTCTCCAAGAGTTTTAACGTATTAAGCTTTGGGTATATTTTGGGAAGGCAGATTGTGTTTTTAGATAAGTCACTACGAAGAGATTTCACCCTCATTTTGCGACGACTTTAGATTTAAGTTTTGGTTTCCTATAGTGCGCAAGCCCCTATAGGTAATTACCCCTTCCAATAACGAAAGAGAACTTTCAATTAAGGCTAGTCGTCGATCAGATGCGCAAAGATACATGATATCTGGCATATAGTAGCAGCATGGGCATGGGTATGAAAAACGGGTTTCCTACAGCGAAATGTAGGCATTTACATTCGTTGTAGTCATATGGAATTTTTTTTGTAGATGACCTTTTGTGTGTATAGCGGGTCTCCTACAAGGGCCACGAGACTTGTATTTGTTGCATATCATCTGGTGTTTGATCGCAATGGATCAATGTATTTGCTCAATGTTGAATGGTGACTGATTATAAAATTGCAATAGCATTTATTGCCTTCTGTTATGACAGCTTATGAACACTTGTGTTCATCGTATGCCTACTCCCCATGTTTGTAGGTAACTTGTTGCACCTATGAAGGGTCTTTAACAACGGCCTATAAGAACTTGTGTTTGTTGCAGTCCTGCAATATTTCTACTATCACTGCTTGCAAGTAGATTAACATGCTCATTTTCGAACTGATGTTGGTTGATTTTCTTACAGATGTTAGCATCCAACATATGTGATTGCTAATAAATCACCATATTCCCTGCACATTTCTTGTATGCACTGTGGGTTTTCATTCTAACTTGTAAGTAACATGTAACACGCATTGTAGGCTTTTTGTCGTCATTTGCATAGACTCTAGTGTGTCTGCTTGTAGATTGGTATTAACTGTGGGATGTACTTGTTATAGCCATTGCATATCTACTATCATTGCCTGCAAGTTATATATGTATTTGTGTTCACATATGACCTTCACATCTGGCATAGCATTTTCAAGTATTTGCTGTGAATAATGTCGCTATGTATGCTTTGGATTTCTTTTGTTGCTTGCAGAATTGAATATATTTATTTGTATTTTAATGTTGCTGGCGGTAGAAGCACCCTGACTTTTTCTAGTGTTGGTTGTGAAGGATGATATTATGTATGCTCACAATCTTTTATCATTGCTTGCAAGTATCTGCATTCGTTGCAACTTATTGCCATGCATTGTAGACAATTTGTTACACACATCACACATGCATTAGATCATCATGTTCATCACACATTGACCCCTCCTGCTCGTAGGGAGATTACTGCATGAATAAGAAGTTTCCCACAATAACTCGTAGGGACTCGTATGTGTTTCAAATATGTTGCATTGTGTATATTTGTAAGAGACTTTGTTACATATAAGTTGATGTTGATTGCTTAAGCAAGTTGCATTCAATGTTAATTTTCCCACATACATTGTCGGCAACTTACTAAACCCACTATATGTTGACTTCCAATGTTCGTAGAAAGTTACTGTGCTTGCAACAAATTTTTCATCACAACTAGTGGATATTTGCATTCACTAAAATCTTCTATCCTTGCTTGCATGCAGATCAGTGTGCTTGTTCGTATCTTGATGTTGATTGCGAGGATGTTGTAGTATTCTTTCTACAAGAGCCCACAAATGATTGTATTTGTTGCATATCAGTCACCTTTGTTCGCGAGGTTTAATATATTTCACCTTACATTGAGTTGCTATCATCCGTATGCAAGTTTTGTTAGCCATAGAGAACATCATATCGTGTCACGAAATTTGATTTTGTTGTTCACAACTTCACTACCACTTGCTAGTAAGTAGTATTTGCAAGTCTTTTAACCACCACTAACCTTATATATGTTCATTTGCACTTAAGTTAGAGCTTGTTAGTTTGCAAATCATAAATTCATTTTTAGCATTATGTCATTTTTCATATGGTTCCATTAGCATGCTCAATTTAAATTTGCAAGTCCTTTATTGTCTTGTTTGTAGTTAAGTTCCCTGTCGATTTGTTCAAGTTTATTTAAGTTCAAGTCCAAGTTCCTTGCCATTTTATTCAAGCTTGAGTTCAATTTCCTATTAATTGTTCAAGTCAGGTCATTGTCATTTGGTCTAAATCAAGTTCATAAGTCCCCTGTTAATTTGTCCAAGTCTTTGTGCATTTTCAAACTGGATTGGCAGCCCCCTGGTATCTCCCTAGTTTAGGAGAAACTATGGGAAACTGGGCCATCCCACCACGCTATGAGAGCGTGTATGGTAGGTGTCGGGTGACGCCGCGGTTGAACATCTTCGATCCCACCACGCTACAAGCGTTTATGGGGGCTTCAAAGTATCTGTTTAAAAATATAATTGACTTTCCCCGCCACGCTATAAGAGCGTGTATAGGTACTTAGAAATGTCCCCGCTTAAGCTATGAGAGCGTGCATGTTGACCTGCTGTATCAAAGAAAAAAAAATAAAAATAAAATCACTTACCTGCTCTGCCATCCCACGACCCGTCGCGTTCGCACGTCGTCGCCATCCCTCCCACGATCGCAGTACGTCGAGCTTCGCACGACCCACGTCGCCTGCACGATACCTCTCCGCGTCGTTAAAAGGAGGCGAGAGTGAGGCCTTCGGCCTCCTAGCTCATTCCCGCTCTCTTCTCCCAATCCCGCTCTTCCTCTCTCGCTCTCGCTTGTCCGATAACCTTTCCTCCCCCTAGGATCGGAAGTTACGACAGTTAGATCGGAAGTAGCGATCGGTGCTCGCTCGCGTGAAGGCAACTCTCCCTAGTCTCTCACGCCGCTTCTCCTGCTCCTTTGTTGCCGTTCGACTTCGCTCCTCCAGCGACCTTCCTATCCAGTTGGATCGGAAGTTCAACGTCTTGATCGGAGGCAACCACAGAGCTCGCTCTGTGTGAAGGTAACTCGATCCCTTCCGTGCGCTTCCATGGCCAAATCCCGTATTTCTGCCGAACAGAGAGAGTGGAGAGGGAGAGGATTTTGGTTTTATTATTATTTTTATTATTAATTATTTTAATATATATATATATATATAAAGTATAATTAATTAAGATCATTATTTTTAATTAATCAAAATTTATAAATTAATTATTATTAATTAATTATATTTTATTAGAATTAATTAATATTAATTAAGTTATAATTAATTTTAAATTAATTATAACATATTATCTTAATTAATTTTAAATTAATTATAACTTATTAACTTAATTAATTTTAAATTAATTATAACTTATTATCTTAATTAATTTTTAATAATTAATTATAATTAAATAATTAAAAATGATTAATTAAAAAATAATTATTTAATTAATTGCAATTAATTAATTTTAATTATAATTAAAAAAAAAGAATGCTCGTACCTCCACTTGCCTCGCCCTCCTTGCCTCGGTCCACGAGCCTCCACTATCAAAGCCCGTGAAGGTAAGAATTTTCTAAACTTAGATTCTCGCTTTCGTTGTTTGCAGCGGACCGGAAAATCACCTATACACACCTTTATTGCGCGTGGTGGGATGGGACCCGGTCCGACGCCTACAACGAGGCGAGCAATCACCTAAACTCTACTTTGACATTCGTGGCGCACCGAAAAACCGCCTATACACGCCTTTATTGTGCGTGGTGGGATGGGATTCAGGTGCGGCACCTACGACGATGCGGGGTCATTCATAAGTACCCCCGAGCGGGGGGAAAGCAAACTGTATCTTTTAAACAGGTACCGAAGACCCCATACACGCCTTTATTGCGCGTGGTGGGAGGAAAGAGCACGACCGCGGTGTCCTACCATACACGCCTTTATTGCGCGTGGTGGGAAGGCCCAGTTTCTCGTAGTTTTCCCCTGAACGGGGGAGATTCCGGGAGGCTGCCAAAATTTCGGGTGAAATATTGATACACTCGGGATTTGTTTTGAACTCGAAAAGACATGCAAGGATCCAGACTCCAATAAACAATGAATTGTGGACTTTTGAACTTGATTGAACACGAGCAGGGGACCTTTGAAAATGAGCTTAAATGAATTGAATCCAATTTGAACGAAATGCATTAAAAACTTGGAATGAAAGTGATAACAAGGACCTGCCTCGAACTCAAGTAAACTCAAACTCAATCCAAAAATGAGATGAATTAAACAAGATCATTTGAACCTGTACTGTGAACTCGAACATTATTGGCTTGAACAATTTGAATTCAAGCAAAGATTTGAATTTAACACAAGGGGCATGTGAACTTGAATACTTGGACTAGATTTGGACCAAGCGACATTAACTTGAGCTCGGACCTGAATTCGAAAGGACAAAAACAGAGAACTATGAATTTGACTTGAACTCAAATTCTCAAAATTGAACTTGTTCTGAATAAAGAATTCCAAGTACAACCTGCTTGTAAAGAGAAATTAATAATAGTTTCTGTTTATAAGCTATAACACAAAATCCTCAACGAATATTTAAGAAGAGTCATGGTGATTGAAATGCAAAGAACTATTAAGCGACAGGCACACAAGTAACAACAATTCAATGTCAAATAAATGCAAGGAACCTTCAAAACTCACTGTGCACACGACAAGGAGAATGCGAGGAACCAACTACAAATATTAAGATGCCTATACATCCTATCATGAGGAGGGGGAAAATAGATGCGCCTGTCTTCTACAAGCCAAGGAGATTTGATGTTCAACGAATGCAAATACCTATGATCCTTCGTACGAAGCCCACTATACATTCAACACATGTTCGTGAACAAGTGTGAAAGAGTTGCAATACATCACACACATGTATAAGCATAATGCAACAAACTACTATGATAATCCCTACAAATGCCTGTTGATTGAGATGGCAATATTGGAGACCAGCAATCAAAGATCCGCCCCCACAAGCAAGTGCAATCATCAAACCACCTGAGGTTGGTGAAAGGTGGATATGGTGTAGGGACAACTGCTCTTCTACAAATACTATTAAGAGGTCGTAGTGTATACAGCGGTCCTATGCAAATGAATACTTGTGGATAACAACAGTGGGTACATCGTAAGCACAGCGAACCACTGTAGACACAAGTACAAGTATCACCTACGACAGTGGTGATCAAAATCTTCAAGTATTTCGAGTACAAAGGCAACCCGAGGTATGAAAAAGTACACCCCCTGGCCGAATCGGAAAGGAAATTTGAACAAATCAGAACTAAACTTCCTGGTGTTCCAATGCTTCTTCTTAGTCCTATATTTAAGAAGAAAAACGGTTCTGGTGTCCACAAACACCGGAAGTAACAAGTCTACTATGCTAAAGAGCTTGAAAAGAGTCCATTTCAAAGAAATGGCCACGGACTTCAAGAAGAAGACCTCCCCGGTGAATGAGAAAAGGGGAGCCAACACTACGATAATGGGATGCCTCGTGACATTCACGCAACGCCACCGAATCCGCAACGTTCTTGCAAGCGGACAGAAGACGTTTACAAATATTTCAAAATACCCCTGCAAATGCACCGTAGTTTGTATGCATATAGGTACACAAAGGGGGTAAATACAATCAAGAACCCGCATGGGCCCCGGCGAGCGTGTTATTGGTACACACGTGACGTCTAGGAATGCTGCGCGGGTCGATAAGTGAATTCTAGTTTGAACCCGATCCTTCTATACGGATCAATAGGAGTCGACAAGGTTCGAACCTTCAAACAAATAAATTGGTCGCCACAAATACACGGTTGTGGCGACCAGTGTATTTATTTTAATACATTCATATTAGGTCTTCAAGGTCTATAATCAAGAGAATTCACTAATAAAGGCATAAAACCTACGAAAACTGATCCTCTGTCGACCAGTAGACAGAGTCGACAAGGTTCAATTCATAAAATGGAAATGCCCCCAAACACCCTGATGATGGTCACGTTGAATGAAAATCTCAACCGGAGGGGTCCATTCCAAACACTCAAAATTCCATCTAAATACCAAAAAATCCAAGAAATCCAAAATCATTCTAAATTCCAAAGATATTTAAAATAAAAATCAATCCATCAAACACATAAAGTAAAATCCATCCACCCTCCACAACAGTTTGCCGGGATTGACAAATTCAAATACTACTTCAGCTCACAAAGAACCAAATGCCTAGTCGAAAATAGAGGCCGCCGCAGCTTTTGCCGGACTAACGCCGCAGCCAGCCTCTGCCGCTGCAGCCCCTCTCGGCCGTCCGCTGCTGCCTCTATTGGCAGTCCGCCGCTGCAGTCATTGCTGCCAACCCGCCATCCACGTTCCGCCTCAAACCTAAGCTACTAACGCCAAGCAGCCGGGTTGAATCACGTTTGACCCGAACCCGAAGCGGGTCGGGTTCGGGTACGAAAAACTGACCCGTTTTCAAAAACGGGTCAGGCTCGGGTTGACCCAAATAATGCCGGGTCAGTTTCGGGTTCGACCCGAACCCGACCCGTGACCCGAAATTGACACCCCTACATCAAATTCTTGAGATATGAATCAATAGAATATAATCGATAGGGCACAGAGCCCTCTGTTAGCTAAGGTGGATTCAAATTTGTCCCCTTAGACAAACACCCCAGGGTCTATAAGGTCCCCTTGGACGAAGCAACCCATGGCTGTCGACAAGGATCCTTCTGTCAGGTTGGGTCGACTACCTCCTCTGACTAAGTAGACCAGGGCCACGATGGCCCGGGATGACGGAACCATGGGATCTTGATCATGTCCATCGTCTATCCCCCCATCATTTGCTTTAAGTGCTAAATGGTGATATTTCTAATTTAAATATAAAACATTCAATTCCCAAATCTAAACTCATGCTACTACTATATGCCAGATAACACGTATTTATATTTATCCGATCGACGACTAGCCTTAATCGAAAGTTCTCTCTCGTTATCGGGAGGGGTAATTAACTATAGGAGCTTGAGCCTATAAGAAACCGGAACTCAAATCATAAAGTCTTTGCAAAATGAGGGCGAAATCTCTGGGTAGTGTCTTATCTACAAACCCATCTGCCTTCCAAAATTTACCCCGGAACTTATTCCGTTAAAACTCCCTCGCCAAAACAAAAAGAACAAACAACACGGCGAGTTGAGGTCGGGGCCGAATTTTCGGAGCCCACAGTGCATAAGGCCTATGCGCCTCGCTGTGTGTTACACCGTGTTTCCTCCTACTGTGCTATGAGAGCGTGTATAGGGGGTTTTCCGGCTCGACACAAATGCTGAATGTGGGATTTGGGTTTCAAAAGCTTATACTGCGCGACGAGGGATTGATTGTAGTGATTGTGTCAATGTCGGCGATAAATAAAATGCATAAAACCATTTTTTTCTATTTATTTTTTCTTCCTTATTTTTTATTTTTTTTAATTTCCTTCTCTCTTCCTTTTTTAATCTCTTTTTCCTCTTTTTTTATACAAATATATATATATATATATATACACACACATACAGACATTTATAAATACTTACATATATATATATATATATATATATATATATATATATATATATATATATATATATATATCGATAATACCAATAATAATTAAAATACTAATTAACAAAAATTAATAACTAAAATATATACCTAAAGAGCTTAAGGAAGTCGGGTAGGAGGAGGGAGGAGGGAGGAGGTTGGAGGTTGGATTTGAGGCTAGGTAGGGAGATCTCTCTCTCTCTCTCTCTAGACTGAAGGAATCAAATGGCTTGCGGCTATGGGTGTTGGCGATGGAAGAGGGAGGTCGGGCTAATGTGCTTTGTAGGGCAGAGAGGGAGCTCGACGGGCATGAGGTCGGGAAGAACAGTTTCAGTGGCTTGAAGGGAAGGGAAGAGGCATGGAAAGGTCGGGTAGAGGATAAGATGGTGAGGAAGAAATCGGTGCAGGGAGTCGAGAGGATCGAGGGCTTGTATGCAGGAATGAGGTGTCAGCTTTGGAGATCGTAAGCAGCGAATGGATTCGAAGGTTAAGGCCTGCGGTCATGTGGAGGTCGGAGAGCATGAAGCGTGCGAATGGGGAGAAGTCGGATGGCTTGTAGATTTCGTGTGTTGGAGTTGAGCGTGGAAGCAGTGTCAGAGAAGAAGAGGCTTGCTTTTAAAGAAGTCGAAGAGTAGCAATCAAGGCAAGTTTTGCGCATATATTGAGGAGAAGCGATGCGAATGACACCGAGCTATAGGTCTTTGAGAGATTTCTTGCTGGATTCGCGGAGGACTCAACGGATTATAACATATATTTTCATTTTAAACTTTTTTTTTGTGTTTCTTTTGGCTGTATAACAGAGGTCAACAGGGATTAGAAGTGTTGAGTAGAAAATCCAATGATAGTTGAAACAAAATACTTATAGCAGTAATAAAAACCATCAAAGTAATCAAAATATAAGATAATACATTCCATTCTTATAGGTGCAATCAACATTGACATGATTACATCAAAATAAACTAGAAAATAAAAATATGAACTTAAACAGCTAAAGTAGATATTACTACTTAGAATATTGGTATGCTCGTGTTAATGCTCACAATATGTCCCTCCAAATGTAACAAGCCATCATCATCATCGGCCTTATTCATAATGCTTGTTCACTTATTATAGTTGGGGGTCACAAGCCATACCAATCTTCACATGCTATTTCACCTTACAATACAACTTTTGGTGCCCCTTTTTTTTACGACCTTTCCCTTCTATTCTTATCACATTAATTCTACTCTTATTGATGCATATTTTACATTTATTGTATTTGTCCAAACCACATAATTTTATTACTTACTATTTAACTTCACTAGATTTTACTCTTAAAAGATTTCAAACATGATAATTTCACATTCTATCCTTTTTAGTTTTAGCACACATCCATCTAAACATTCTAATGATGGGCCTATTGATTTTTTGTAATTTATTTTCTGGCTCATATTAAAACCCATTCAACATTGCCAAACAGAATGGAGGACATGTAATTATCATTTAACTCCAACAGAGAGAAAAGTAATCCCTGATTCATCTTAATTTTTAAAAATTTTGTCTTCTGAGTATGCCAGCAAAACAAATTCTAAAGGCATTGCAAGAAGTCCTGCGCTATAAAGTTGCGTGTTAGAAATAGTTAAAGGGAAGCAAGTCATTAACAAACCTGCTCAACTAACAGGGCCACCTGAAACTCTTTGATCTGTTCTTGAAGGGCAAGAGTCGTCCGTAGGAGTGTCTGCTGCTCAGTATCCATGTTGATTCCAGCAGTTAAGAGCATGTCATGGACAGCTCGAACTGTCTCTTCTGCAGATACTTTACCATACCGCAGTTCTCTTCCAGTCTACCACAGAAGTTGCCTCATTAGATTTTAAAATATTAGATAAAATTAAAAGTAAGATTCCATTTAATCAGCCATTCTAACCTGTTGCTCTACTTTGCCATTTTCAGAATCTTTATTTTCCTGAACATTGAGCAGCACATTTTTGGAGGTGACCTGACTGCTTTCTGGCAACGATGACATATAAGTAACATCTCCCATAGAAACATTTTTGAAAGAGAAAACTTGAGTTGATAGAAGTGCTTGAAGCACTCCAGGAAATATTTCCAAAGGTATCTTGTGAATTGCTTGACCAGAAGTTGGCCTCACATCTTCTGAAACAACACCATATCTTAGTTTGTCCCCTTCTTTACCATGTTTCCATGCAACTATCTCGCCTCTGTAAAAAGGTCTCATGGGCAGGAGCTGCACCTGAAGAGCATCCTGAGGAACCAGTTCCTTCCCTGCAAGTATATTGGTTTTACCTTCTCTAATGATTCCAATTTCAGATCCTAGTTTCAATGCAATCAGAAATGCTTTCTCAGAACCATCTGGGCAAGCAAGGAGCGGCCCAATTGGTAATATGGATGGTGCCTTTAAAATCTGACTTACGACTGTGGCAACAACATCATATATGGATATGTAGCTTGGAGGTTCTGCGACTAAAATTTTGTTCCTTGATTTATCCACAAAATGTACAGTACGATGCCTGGGACTCAAATTCCATTCAGGTATACCAAAATCCTTTGGTATGCGTGTAATATCCACATTATTTGGAAGTAGAAGAAAACGAGTATGAAGTAATTTAACAAACTGCAATTTATATGCCACCTGACTTAGCGACCTTTCCAAGTGTTCCAAATTCATCACTTCAAATGATGAAGAGTGGTATTTCATACCATCAATTAATTTCCAGAGTGCATGCTGAAGTTGTTTGCTTAAAAGCTTATTCTTTATCTTGCTCAATGGAACAGAACCAATCTGATCCACAAGTTGCAATTGGGGTTCATCTAGTTCCTGAGAAAAAAATGCAAGTTATCAAACAAAACACTTGCGAAAGAGCCACAATGTCAAAATTTGCATGAAACATAAATGAGCAAGATAAAACAGCTAATGCAGCATACCTCAATGACAACATCAGAAACCTTTTTGATGCCTAAAGTCACGCATATATTTTCGGGAAGCTCTGGGTGACAAAATCTAATCCTAGAAGCATCTATTTCAGCAAGAAACTGTGAAGCATAAGAATCCACATATACACAGGAGTTCGCTGATACAAGCCTGCAGCCATCATCTGGTACTATATGATCAAATACATTCTCAGATCTATCAGAACTTGATTTGATAGCGCTGCTGCAAATTAAATTCAATATTTCCATAATGGCACGAAGTTCGTTTGGATTAAGGCGTTGATATCCGCAGGAATTTTGGATGTTCATGATAAGGTCTCTCGCATGGTCAACTGTAAGAACTTCATGTATCCCAATTTCCTTCAAAATCTTCACAAATGGTAAATACATACTGGGAAGCTCAAATGCAAATGGTGAAAGGTTAGTTGTTAGACGAACAAACAAAGATGTCACTGTAACAAAGCGAGTCCCATTTGCAACAGGGATGAATGGCACTTTCTGCAACTCCCTTGTATCTGGAAAAGAAACATGGGCAAATTCTGTTTATATAATTGGCACATAAAGTAAGAAAATTCTGGTTACATTTGCAAAAACTATCGATCTGACTTTCTGAGAAAATTTCACAAAAGAGAAAACATAATAATAATAAAGACAACCCATGACAACGGATTTGTGATGTAACATGTGGCCAGCGAGTTGTGAAGCGTCTTTTTTTCCTTTTTCTAGCTTCTTACTAAAATTGTGACTAGATTTATGACATAAGATGCTTCAGAGTCCAAGTGTTTCTAATACAGATTTAACCTGCATTGCAGGAAAGAATGCAACAAACATACAAATTTCATGATACAAAAGCTACTAATCTTAAAACAATTCATTCATAATAATAATCAATGAAAATAGAAAAACAATAAAATCCAATTACGACAAAAGATTATGGCCTTCTACAACAAATTAACAGTTCGAATATTCAATGTTACAAAAACATGCATGATATCAAGAATCTCACGTCATATAAAAAATCCAAAGCATAGCAAATATAGCAAAACTCAGTCTCACTTTCAATCAGTAATAAAAAATGACGGGAGAGGGAAGACGAAAGAGAAACAAGTCACCATAAAAACAAGCCTCATATTTGTACAAGAAGACAGCTTATTTGTGAATTTCAAGTTATTGGCTTGATTGCAGATAAGACACTATCCGATAATTTTACCCTCATTTTGTGATGACTTAACGATACAGTTCCAAAATTTTCATAGGAATAAACCCCTAAGATTAATTCTCTCCCAATGATAAGAGAAAGCTTTTAATTAAAGTTAGTAGTTAAATAGACACTAAATGATTAGTGTATAGTAGCAGTGGTTTGGTTTTATAATAAAGAAACTTTTCCACTGCTAGCATAAAGTAGATGGTCTGGGGAACACTAAGCTCCTCTGAGAGCAGTGCCTCTCTTGGAACTCTATTTTCCTACTTTGTCAATTACCTTTATTTTCCTTTGAATTATAGGTGCTCTGTCGGCTTCCTTTCTAGTTTCCTACAGGTTCTGGGTATAGTTGAAATGAGGCTTCAAGAGGTGTCAAGAGGTTCCTAATTGTCTAAAGGCATTATTAACTCTGCTCTGTGACATGTATGAAGACAAGCTTGATGATGATTTTCACATCTTCTTTGATTGCAATTCTATTTCTAATATTCAAAAGAGGCTTATATTCGTTTTGGTGTATCTTCCCATATTAATAATTTGGGCTTTGACTTTTCTGCTTGAAAAAAGGTTCGCATCAATACTGACTTCAGCGAAATCTAAGACGCCTTCTGTTTTTCATCTATCTATACCATTTGGCATGAAAGGAATCATCCATATTTTTCTTATATGAAAGAAGAAGAGAAGATCCTCCAATTTAACATAATCAATATTGCTTGCTTGTAAAAAATCAAAAGCATACTGATGTAGAACGGGAAACAGGATTTTCTAATGGTCTTGAAGAGCAAATCGTCCCAAAAATCTGAAACAATTCCTTAATGGCAATCTGAAATATTTCAGATTTTTCTCACAAAATCTGATAGGAATTCCAGCATTTTCCCCACAAAATCTGAGAAGAAATTCAGCAGGTAATAGGCAGAGGAAAGGAGGGAGAGGGGAGAACTGATGCGGCGGGATCCAAGGGAGGCTGAGGGAAATTCAATTCCTTGAATCCGTTAAATGAATTAGGGAAAATAAAATAGGAAATAGTCCAGGGAGAATTCGGCTAGAGCAGGTTGAATTCCAAGCTCTTCCTAAAGAGAAACAAAGGAACCTGAAGAGGCTTTAGGAAATTCCAGATGTAGCCGGCGGGATACAGAGGAAAAAAAGGGATTTAATTCTTGAATACACTCTCAGTTTTGGGAAGGAAATTAAGGGCTTGGGCTTTGGAAAATTTCGGCTGGCAAAGAGGGAAAATATTTCTAAAGAGGCTTAGTAATAAATTAGGAAATAAATCCTAATAATCCTCACAGGGGGGGCCGGCGATTTTCAAAGCCAGCAAGGGAAATTTAATGCTCTCAGATTTGAATTTTAAAATTCAATTGAATTTATAATTCAAATGAATTTAAATTAAGAAGGAATCAATGGAATTTGATTAATGTTAGGGAATTAAGGAAAGAAATAATTAAATCCTTTTTGAATTTGAAATTCAAATAAGATTTAAAAATGGAAAATTTTCAAAGAGAGGTTATGAAGCAATTAGGAAATAACTTCTAATTGGCTCATAAAGGGGCCGGCAGCTTGCATGAATAAGGGGAGCATTGAATGTTGTGATTGAGGGCTTTTAAACTTGATTTTAGGAGTTAAGAAAGTAATGAAATAAATCCAATTTGAATTTCAAATTCAAATTGATTTAAATTAAATACTACCTAAAATAGGCGAACTTTAATTAGGAAATAAATTTTGAATTTCAAATTAAGTCCAAATGTCATTCACCCCAAATTAGGAAACTCAAGAAGGAAGAGGGATGGGTGAAGCCGGCGGCTAGGGAGCCATGGCCGGCGGTTGGGAGACTCTTCTGGGTGAGGCTAGAATCCGGCGGCCAAATGAAGATGGGGTGGAGGAAGAAGATGACGTGAAGGTGGATGTAGGAAGATGACAAATATGACTAGGGGGAGCAATAAGAAGGAACAACAATAAAATAAAGATAAAACGAAAGATAGAAACAAATGATAGAAAATAAAAACCGCGAGCCCTGGATTCTTCCGAAGACTGACAGGTGATGCTTTGCCATTCTCTAAGGGGCTTCAAGTCACAAGCCCGGACCCATCATGCGGCTGGTGAAAACTCCGATTCCTCCCATAGAAATCTCACTATCGTCCTCTTCACAAGAACACAAGTGTGGAACACATTTTTTTTTTATCAATCATCCATCCTCATTACAATAGCTTAAGGCCCTATATATAGGCCACAACATAAGAAAATTAAAAATTACAAGATTGCCCCTTGGGCCATAACACTCACATAAACCAACCTAAGGGTAAAACAGGAAATACATCAAATAAGAACTAAAATTCAGAAAAATAACTCATAAATGAAGATTTAAATAATAGCCGTCGATTTACGACGCCTCCTGTGATAGATGCGCCAAATCTTCGTACCGATGTCCACATCACATACTAGAAGAGAATCACTTTTCTTCAATGCTTCGTGAACTTTTCTCATCTTACACTTGTATTCTTTTTTTGTTTTTTTAATTCTATTCTTTTGCATTTCTATTTCTTTTACAAGTGCAATATTTCCTTAAACTTTAACGAGAAGGGCTCTCCCAGTAAAAGAAGTCCTAATACTCTTTCCATTAGCTTTCAGCAATATCCATGTACTTCGAGTTATCAACAATAATAAAAATTAAACACATAGCACCGTTATCTACTCCATAATCTACAACATATCAAGTTATTAGCAGTTCTCAAAAGTAAAAAAAAATCCTGACTTCTTTAGGAGTCATTCAACTACTCATCAGTTTTATTTTTATGTTAAAAATAATTGATTAACTTAGAGATCACATATAAATCGACGGTCCTAAAGCGATTGCTACATACACAGCCTCCAAGAGAATCAAACCTAATTTAGTTCAGAAACTATCCCTCATTTTAAAGAAAAAGAATTTACAAAAGGGAGACAAGGTCCAACAGAAGTAATAAAGCAGGCTAGTTTTTAGTGTAAGTATCATCAAATTAACCATAAGAACAATCCTGCAAATGGTATAATTTCAATCAGTGAAAATCCGCTTTGAAGAAACAACGAGGCAGTTATTTAGTTATAAGGCTGTTCAACTGGTCAAATCAACTAATGTTTCTATTATCTGTATCAATCATTTTATGAGGTGAACTAGCGATTTGTCTTGGATAAATGACTTATTAACAGATATCCATGCAATACATCGGACCCACTTCTTTCTATGTCAATCATATGCTTCTGATTACCGTACAGTGCAGATTTCACTTGCTCGTTTAGAGTAAAATGCACATGAAATGCCTTCTCAAAAGTATCAAAAGCACCTAAACTCAATTAGCTCTGACCCACTTGATCTAACGTAACATTTTTACAGTTCTAAAGGTTCAAACAACTTATCATCTTAAGCAAAGGGATGAATGAAACCATAAACTAACCCGAGGAAGATCTTGCTCCCCAATTTGCATCCAAATATTTTAGAATTTCAAAAGAAGCATCTTCTACTGTCATCATTCCTGGTGAACATGGCCAACGAGAAAGTGTGTCCTCTCCATTGTTTCTTCCAACAACCTGGTTTATTTACTAGAACAGTAAGTGAAGGTACAATTAGCAAACCTTCCCAATGTATTTATAGTACTCACCAGCAAATGCTTTAAAACAGTAGAAAAGGGTGGGGGGCTCCTAAGATGAAATGCTCCCCAAGAAAATTCAGGAGGAATCACATTCAATTTGACAAGGATTGGAGCAGTACTCCAGGCCAAAGGCCAGTCCTTGGACAAAATTGCTTCCCTATATGTGCAAAGGACCCTATTCCCACCTTTCTTACCACCAATCATGGGAAGACCTTTTTCAGCAGGCACAAAAGCAATATTACTGATCGTGTCACAGAAATCATTGTTAAAAAGTGTTGAAAGGTTTGCAATTATTGCAACTACGACAGATTCGGCTAATGAACATATCTCCAAAGGAACTTCTTTTTTCCTAAAGGATGACTCAGTCTCAAAACTTTCAAGATCCCCTGCATGTGCAAGGGCTTCACGTCCAAGTGACTCGATCTTTCTTGCACACTCTGTTATCATATCACCTTGTGAGGATGTGCGAAGACCTGTTTTCCTTAAAATGTGGAGCCATCCATCTGTAGTAAACCTCTCACCGGGGAATTTGCTTCTCTCCCCACTGAATACTGATGACAACAATGAATCATGAGGATCCAACAAATCCCTTGGTTTAAATAGATTAGTACTAACTTCATTGGCAGTACGCACGAAATTTGTCTCTTTCAAACAATTCACTATTGTGGTATCTAATTGCAGATCTTTCCAATTTAAATATAAATAAAATAAAATATCTTCCTTTTCCGCTGATGTCTTCACTTCAAAATCAGGCAAAGCAAATCTTAGAAATACTTCTTGATCAGTTAACTCATCAACCCCTAAAGCATGAAGAAATTGATTTGCATCTGAATGAGAAAGACACCGTTCATCTTTAGGATGAAAGAAAGCTGTTGGAGAAATTGTGCACTGATTTCTGTCAACTATCATGGTGTAGGAACCTGTTACTGTTTTGTATATAGGAAGTTCTTTCAATAAGTCTAGCTCTTCTCTTTTGTACAAACAGCAAGTCGGTGATTGGTGATCCAAAGCAAACAAGGTGAACAATCTGTCACGATTTTCATCAGATAAATGAAGTGGAACAGAAAATCTACCAGCATATTTTGCAGCAAGTAGCTTGGAGGCAATAGCATGCCCCAGTGATTGACTAGGTGTAGGGAAAAAATAACACAATGCAGCAGAGTCCAGAAATGACATATCATAAAGTGGTATGCTCAACTGATATAGCAAAGATATTAGCCAGGGATATCTAGAAGATATCATTTCAAATGCAGTGCTATATATCTTTTTTAATTCAACAATACTTTCTGATGAATTAATCATGCCAGTCCCATCAAATGTGACAGTAGATTGCTCCAGCATGGGTGGAATAAATATCAGTTTGATCTCTTTCACACGACATAAGATTGGTCTATTCAGAACTGCGGGAATTAATGGCCAATCAGAAATAAGTGAAAGATCACCTTTAATGTCCCTAAAGATTTTCCAGAAGAGTCTTATCCACTCAGGACGTGGCCCATCGAACACAGAGCCTGCAGTGTTATCCCATGATACCCAAGGTGCTTGATTAACAGATAATACGCGAATCACCCAAGATTCAGTAAGCAGCAGCCTCAAATGCTCTGCTACCAACTGAGGGTTGAAGCTCTTTAATTTTAAAACTCCGTGAATGTTTTGGGTAAAAAGAATCTTAGACAAGAAAGATTTCTCTAAGCAAAGAGTATGGATAAATTTATCGGCCAGTGGATACATAAATAGCTGCTGCTCCTTGCTCCCAATCAATATCTCTGCAATGCCCAGTCTCAATAGACACTTTGTTGAAGTTGGAAATGGCAACCCTTTTAGCTCTGCAAGAATAGATGCCAATGATCCATCACTATAAATAGACATGCCAGAAGCAGTAGCAACATTGGGTAGAGGATCCGCTGCTTTGCCTATATCCTCAACAACTCCACGGCCAAAGTCATATAAGGCCTTGCCAAAGTACGTTACAATTTCAAGGGCATCACCTGCAGAACTACTTGAACTCTGAAAAGCATCTCTATGAATTCTCTGCGATTTCATTGAGGATAAAAATGCTGCAGTTGTAGACAAATCATCACTTACCGCATGCAAAGCACCCACAGAATCCAATCTATTGTTGAAACCTGATAGTTCACTTGCTGACAAATCTGGCATCTGAATATCTGACAAACAGTAATCAAGCACATCTATATACATTTCAACAGATTCAGGTAAAACTGAAACTGAAGATTTAAGTAGACCACGAATCATCTTAGGTGTGATCTCCCTCACCTTAACTCCTAACGCCTGAATTTCCTTCACTAATTCAGATGGCATAGAAAAAACAGGGTAACGCTCTTTGAGGAAGCTACAAACCCTAGCGGGTGGAAGGTTATCACCATTTTCACCAGAAAATTGAGACAGGAACATACCTTCATCAGCTTTCACAACGTTGCCACAGTATAATTGCCAAACTGGCATATCAACGAGGCGGTAATAGAAAGGCCTAATCACTTGTTCAACTAGTGACACCCAATCTGCCTCACTAGCTTTACTAGTAACTGTTTCCTCGCTGGCACTATCAACATCACCATATGATTTTGAATTCTTTTTAGATCTAGGCCAGAAAGAGTAAATTCTATCACCATATGCCTGTAGAATATAACTTAAAGCACGTGCAGAGTTTGACTCAAAACATGAAGTGTGGTAGTCCTTCCTGATCTTTTGAAACTCCAACACCAATTGAACATAAGAATCTCGAATACATAGTAGCAATTCTTTGTTCCAAGCTTCAGCCAAAAGACCTTTAGCATTAGCTTGCTCCGTTAAAACATGTCCATCTGAATGGCTGAAAAGATACCGCCCACCAATGTGAGATATGAGGAAGCATCCAATAACAGTTACTGGCATGCTTAATACCCCCGACAGGGGCAAAGGAGACAATATGCAACTGGATGCTGGTGGGCTTATAGGTTGTCCATTTTGAGATATATGAGCTGCTACTCCGGCAAATGGAGTCAAGTTGTGAGTAAGATAGCGCCTGAAATGGAGGCATGGAAATATTAAAAAAGTAAGAAGCATCAAGAAAACTGCAATCAGAAAAGTTCTAGTGACAACGAATCATTAAAACTAAATAGCAATGACTAGTTTCCTGCAATACAATCGAAGAAAATAACTCATAGCTTGCAATACCTTGCATAAGATAATTCTTAAAGGGCAATTCAATTTGATTGCAAATATTTTAAATATATGTGTACATTATATGCAGTGGAAAGTTAATATAATATATTTGAGATACTCAAGTTGTTTTGTTGATTGCAAAATAAATTAAAAAAATCACATTTTTGGTTGGTTCGAAAACAAATAAATCTTAAATTTTTGTATTAATATATTCTTTTGATATTTTAAACCTTTTTTTACAAAAAATTGATCTAGGGCACAATGAGATTGATGGTTTTGGTTAGGTGTGATGATGTTGGCATAGCTGGCGGTGGCACGGGGAGGTCGTTCTCGTGAATTGGGAGCTGAAGTGCTTGGATGTCAAACAATGCGAGCAAGGAACAAGCTCAAAGCCATGAGATTTATTTTAAACTCAATCAAACACCCGAAAATTTTAAAACCCGTTAGTACTTTTGACCAATTGGTATGATGCACCTTTGATATCTAGTTAGTCATGGAAGAATGAGTCTTCAATGTCCACATATTGCCTTAGCCATTGATTGAAGCTAACTTCATATTTTTCTTTAATTAGTTCTGATTCTTAAAATACAAACATCAGCATTTCCTTGATAGTTCATAAAGTTTTAAGAAGACAAATGATGCAAGATAATGCTTGAATGTCTTCATGTTATATGAATTATCCTTTTTTTTTTTGGAATGTTGAGATATTGAATGAGAAATATTGTGATGAATATATGTATTAATGAAATGTTATGTATTAATGAAATGTGCGAAGGAATTTCAATATTTTAAATGCCGTGTAAGCTAGACTTTTAGTCTACATATCAAATTCAAGTCCATTTACACCTCACCATGCCACCTCATCTACAGTTTAACTTGAAAGCTAGTCAATATATTAAGTAATTTATGTTAAGAACCTTGTCATGGTCAAATTTATTATATAATTTAACATGGAATCAATGTAAGAATGGTGAGTCATGTTGGCATATGAAAAGTCATTTTAGATTATTGAAGGATCATATCAATACCTGCTTGCCACCTCATAATATAGCCATAGACATTGTGACCTTCTCCCTACAGTGCGCGTGGAGGCCTAACAAATAAAATCATTATTGGAACCCCTTTTCCATCCTCAATCTTTTGGTATCCGAGCCTCAGGAGGATCCACATGCAAGCATCTGATAATGAGTATGGTGACTCATTTTCTTGTTGGAGAACTTCGGTCAGCTTTCAAACGTGCATATTGTGTGTTTTACTTGTTTTTCAAAATGCCCATCTCATGGCTTCTACTTTATCAAATAAATACATAAAACTTTTTCCAATCCCCTACTCGCTTGTGTTGATCCTTATTTTGATGACCATGGTTACCCTTTGAATGGTTGAATATATTATAATTTTTTTCTTTCCGTTGGTAAGACAGAAGTGTTTCCCTAAAATGATGGAAGATAGAAAAAGGTTCCAGTAATGATTTTAATGGTTGTGCCACCAATCCCACTATAACGAGAAGACCACTAAATTCTACCATTATGTTCCTAACAAGCAAAAATTTCCAAATATCATTATCATTTCCCCCCCATCAGTTTAAAGGATTAATAAGAATTACAAGCAATGTAAAATTAAGGGAATAAAGTAGAATGGATAACCACAAAATCATGAACCATGGATAAAATTCTTGATTTGTCTTTTCATCTTGACCACTTTTATTCCATGTTCATACATGCTCCATTTTCCAAGGTCATTGTTGGGAGAGAGTTCAAGTAGAAGAGAAGGGGTTGACAGGAGAGAAATAGACAAGATTTAGAGAGATGGGGAGTTGCAAAAAAGAGCGCATGTAAATACCCATTTTTTAATAATAATAATAATAATAATAATAATAAGATAAACTTGCGCTTAGTCAATTCTAGAAAACATGCCCTTCATTAGTTTTGTGATTAGATAAAAGGAAAGGAGAAAGGAGCAAGCTACACAAAAGGAAGAAAGAAACAAAGAAAGATCCTGGATAGGAAGATCGAGGGACAGAGAACGGTCAGATAATCAAACAAAAAAGAGGGGATATTAGGCACCAATCAAGCAAAGCCCGAAAGAAAAAAGAAAGATATGGAGAGTAAGGAAGAGGAGAAAGTAAGATGATCGAGAAGAAGATCGTGAGTGAGCAAGAAACGATGAGAAGGAGACCAAGTAGAGTAGGAACTATCAAGAAGTGCTTGCATATGCCTGTTGACTAATGGAGTTCACCCTCTTGTGGTATAAGATGGAGATGCTAAGATTCACACAAAATGGAAACTATTTAGACAACAAAATGGAAACGAAAGTACCTTAAATGGTATAGTATAGATGGTGCTCCTATGACAGTTGTATCATATAAAAATGAGAAAATATAATATGATTATATACAAAGGAATGCTTTAAAACTCTTTCATTGACATATTTGAATAGATGAACTATCAGATAATTTATGATGATTTATTTATTATGAGAAGCACATATATTTATTTTTTAATTCCATTATTATTGCAATTTAGAAATATGATGAATCCACTGGGTGTTTATGATAACTCATTATTGTTCTAATTGTTATTTTTAGAATAAAATAAAATAGTAGGAACTAAATGAGTGAAAGAAGAGGATCAATTTATCGTATGTGGAATTATCAGTGAAATGTATTTATAATAGAATTGCTTTTGTTTTGGTTTAGAATGAATATTTGAGATTTAGTGTATGTTTTGATATATTATATATTATTAATAAGAAAAAATGTAGGAACAATTTTAATAAGAATTTAAAAATACCGTTGGTCTTTTCACCTCACTACTCTGCACTTTTGGGCTAGATCATGACAAAAGTAGGCTAGTAAGAGATGAGGGGGTCGATGAGAGAAAGGTTAAGTGAGCAGGGAAGACTCATAGAAGAAAGATACATACGCTAGGGGAAACAGGAGAGCGTTCGATGCATGCGCTTGTAGGAGATGGAAAATAAGAGATGGGATCGGACAGATGCTAAATTGCTTTCGATGAAAGAATATAGCACAAGATGGAGGGAGAGAGAGAGAGAGACGATGTGGAGGCATGTGATTGTAGAAGAGAAGTGCTTGGGTGCATGATGGTGTTGTTGCTTGCATGGATCCCCAGCATACTTTTTCTTCTTATTTTTTGTAGCAAATAATTGAAATACTTGATATTATGCAATTAAATAAACTGTAGGTATCTATCCTAGATATAGAATTTCAATGCCACCTTAAAATTATTCACGAGTCAACTAGGCATCATTAAAAAAAAAAATCATACTGCAACTCTAGAACATACCTATCAAGTGCCATGTTTCGTGTTTTTCCAGATCCCAAGCAGAGCACAACAAGCCACTTATCCACAAAACTTCTGTCACCCTGAGTTATATGAACATCTAATACATGCATTTTAATGGCATCAGGTAACGTGCTAAATATCCTTGATAGCTGAAACTTCTTCCATCTCTTTTCAGAAAAGGGGTTCCTCATAATAGAAGCGGATGGGTCGATAGAAACCGAAAAGTCCAAGGATGGATGTAAATTCCCCTCTTCCCACGTTGATAAAGATACCTGAAATGAAAATTTCTGTTAGTCGAAAATAACAAAAATAAAAAAACCACTTTCACAATTGTCCTCTTGGTATGACAAAACAAAGAATAGAGATAGCATATGACATTTCGATAAATGGGGACAAGTTAGCACACAAAACAATCATCAAATTAAAAGGAAATTCAAAAACAGAATAGACGAAGTTTTGTTTAATCGATGCAGAAGTAGCAAAAACATTCAAGCATCCCGGTGAACTTCCATCTTCTATTTATTCAACAGCACAAGAAGCAGTGCATCAAGTACTAGAAATGATAATAGCTTAGACTACAGAGAATAGTAACGCTACAGAAATATGAAAATATAGCACAGATTTTTTTTTTTAAATGAAAATATAGTACAGATAAAACAAGCTTTGTATGTGTACAGGGCATCCTCAAATGTAGGGTTTAGGTAGGGCTTAATGTTTGTATCTGCACCCATATTCCAAAGTCCTGGTTTCAGAGATTCGAACCATGATCAACAGCCCACATTGGAGGGAAACTAACAATCGGTTAAAACCCTCCAAGCCCTTCACCTACTATAGAAACATGTTATTTGCAATTCAATCAGTTAACTAGAAATACTTTACCAAATGCATCTATAATAGCTATTTGTATAAGGAAAACACTGCATTACCAAATATATTCACAATGAAATTGGTGTATGGTAAAATGCCCAACTAATTTTATTTTGGCAATTTTAACTCTTTTAGAATTAGACAAACGGTAATCTTTAAAGAACTATTCCAAATTATTGATCAAATCTGAGAATTCCTCAAGGATATACCTCCGCCAAAATATAGATATGTAATTTTGAGCTTCACAATAATTTCAGTCTGTTTGTTTAGAACCATGACTTACTCAAATTAAATTATAAGATTAATAGCAAATATTAGAAAGAGCGCATGTTTGAGTATTTTGAAATTAGTAGATTAAAAACATTTTATTTTTCTTTGATAAAAATAAGATTATATTTCATTAGTTACTTAAATGAATTTATTCATTAAATATAGAAAGTTTATTTTAGAAATTAATTAAATTATGATTCTCTATATTTAAATAATAAAGTGGAGAAAACAAATTCTATTATTTAAAAATAAGAACTATTTAAATATATTTAATAACCAATTAGAGAGAGAGATAATGATTAGGTATATAAGGTATGGACCCGGAACAACTAGGAAGGACCTTAGACCTTTTGGTAGGTCAAATAAACACCATAAGCCAGCAGTTGAAGGAAAACCAAGCAGATTTAGCTGAGCTTCGTAGGAACACCACTGAGAGATGTGACACTTTGGAGCGAGCTAGAGAGAACCCGACTCCTTACACCCCATCTAGACCTCCTTCTATGCATGGGGATGAAACCTACCCGGATGAAAGGCAACATCGTGCCAATCATCGAGCTCACTACCACGGACACGATCCACGTCATGATCCAGATTTAGATGAGAGGCATCACCGTGCCAATCATCGAGCACCTTACCACGGACATGATTATGATGCACCACTTATGAAAAAATTAAAGTTGACGCTCCTACCTTTGATGGCACACTCGATCCCCAGCTCTTCCTGGACTGGATCAAAGATATGGACAGTTTCTTTAAGTGGTATGACATCTCTGAGACTAGGAAAGTCAGCTTTGCGGAGACTAAACTCACGGGTAGGGCGAGTCAGTTTTGGGCCAACTTAGAGAGTCTTAGGGAAGCTAGGAATAAGTACCCCATAGTTGATTGGTCGTCCATGAAGCGGGAACTCAAGCAGAAGTACTTACCCCAGTCGTACTTCCCCCGCCTATTGGACAGGTGGAATAGGCTGACTCAAGGCAATAAACTAGTGAAGGGGTACATTGCCACTTTCGATGACTACTTGATTTGCTGCAAAGGAAAGACCTCTACCCCTCCTGCACATATCCTATCTATGTTTCGTACCGAGTTGCGAGAGGATCTTTGCAATGAGCTGTTTGCCTGGAACGTTACTACACTGGAGAATGCCTACAGCCTGGTGTTGGATTTAGAGGAGTCCCGTTCACAGCACCCGAGTCGCTCACATGATCCTAGACCTTCTTTTAGATCTGCTGGTAGTTCCACCCCACACACCTCTGCTACCCGTCCCACTCCTAGGAGCACAACCCGACCACCTACGGGTCCACCTAAACCTAGATCTAATTTCCGTAGTAAACCTCCCACCCCGGATACCCCTCAGTCCAGTCCCGGGACCAAGTGCTTTCGATGCCAGGGGTATGAGCATATTGCTTCTCAGTGCTCCAGTCCTTATAAGATTTCGATCATCGAGGAGATTACTGAGGACGATCTCGAGACCGAGGTTGATCAGATCCACCAAGTCGAGGAAGAAGGCGAGTACTTCGAGGAGGATGACGACACTGCGGTTCTCCATTGCCTTCAGAAGTTGGATACCTCTCCCATCTGCGTGGTGAGATGTGCACTATCCCACCCGACACCCACTGATGACTGGCGTAGGACCTCGATTTTTCATACCTACACCAAGATCAAAGACAAGAACTGCAAAGTCATAGTGGATAGTGGTAGTTGCATAAATGCTGTTTCTTCCAGCATGGTTTCCCAGTTAGGTCTGTCTGTTGTTCCTCACCCCAACCCGTATAAGGTAGCGTGGGTGGGTCAACTCCACTGCCTTAGAAGTGAAGGAACGAAGCCACGTGCCCATCTCCTTTGCCACTTATAAGGAGAATGTCTGGTGCGATGTGTTGACTATGAATGTTGGACAAATTTTGCTAGGTTGTCCTTGGATCTACGATAATGATGTCCACATTTTTGGGCGTTCGAACACCTGCATATTCGAACATGCTGGCAAAAAGATTAAGCTTTTGCCATCGCAGCTCCGGGTTACGGATGAAACGAAATTTAACCCAGTCAAATCTAAGAAAGGCGAGAACCTTGTCACCGCCAAGGTTCTGACTGCTGAGATTGCTCAAGGAGCCCCTCTTTATGCCTTAGTAGGCCGTGAGATTCCCACAAAATTTGATGAGCTCATTCCTCAGGAAGTGCAGCCTATCTTAGGGCAGTATGCTGATGTCTTTCGCGATGATCTTCCCGATAAGTTACCACCCTTTAGAGACATTCAACATGCCATAGACTTCGTCCCTGGAGCCTCCTTCCCAAACCTGCCACACTATCGCATGGATCCCAGGGAACATGCTGAGCTTAAGAAGCAGGTTGACGAGTTACTGCAGCGAGGTTTCATTAAGGAGAGTCTAAGTCCCTGTGCGGTGCCGGCCCTTCTCACCCCGAAGAAGGACGGATCCTGGAGAATGTGTTGTGTTGATAGCCGTGCTATCAACAAAATCATCGTCAAATATCAATTCCCTATTCCGAGGCTCGATTACATGCTCGATATGATGACGCGTGCCACACTTTTCTCCAAAATTGATCTCAAGAGTGGATACCACCAGATCCGTATCCGACCCGAATATGAGTGGAAAACTGCCTTCAAGACCAAGGATGGTCTCTACGAGTGGTTAGTCATACCTTTTAGACTTAGTAATGCCCTTAGCACCTTTATGCGAGTAATGACTCAAGTGCCGCGTCCTTTTAGAAGAAAGTTTATCGTCGTCTACTTTGATGACATTCTTATCTACAGTCATTCCATTAGTCAGCACTTAGGCCACTTGAGGCAAGTTTGTGAGGTCTTAAGGAAGGAGCAATTATATGCCAATCCGAAGAAGTGCACCTTCCTAATAGATCGCGTCATTTTCTTGGGCTTCATAATTTCAACCCAAGGGGTTTCCGCAGACCCCGAGAAGGTTAGGGCCATTGTAGAGTGGCCTATCCCTCAGACTATCCGGGAAGTCTGCAACTTCCACGGGTTAGCTCCTTCTATAGAAGATTCATACGAAATTTCAGCACTATCGTATCTCATATCATTGATTGCCTGAAGAAGAGTGATTTCTACTGAACCCCGGCCGCCACTAAAGCTTTTGATGAGATTAAGCAGAAAATGGTGGAAGCCCCAGTGATGCGACTTCTTGATTTCTCCAAAATCTTCGAAGTAACTTGCGATGCTTCGGGGGTCGGAATTGGAGGAGTCCTCTCTCAGGAAGGTCACCCAGTTGCTTACTTCAGTGAGAAACTAAACGATATACGGCAGCGTTATTCTACTTATGACAAAGAGTTCTACGCCGTGATCCAATCAATTCGTTATTGGCGACATTAGTTGTTCCCGCAAGAATTCGTCATTTTCTCGGATCACGAAGCTCTGCGTTATATCAACTCCCAAAAGAAATTGAATGCACGCCATGTCGATGGGTTGAGTTCCTCCAGAAATATACGTACACCTATGATGCACCGACACGGACACGTCGACATGGACATGACACTGACACGGACACGACATTTTTTAAAAATATAGGACACGGGTGCGGCGTTGACACGGCATAATAATTTTTTAATATAATATATAGAAATTAAGACGACATTATATTAAAAATGACAAGGAATAATAAATCAATTTCATGTAACTTGTTTAGCTTATAACATAAAAATTTTTAGTACAAAATATCAGTACAATCACAAAAATATAAGCAAAAAATCATTTAGTACAACATGAAGGTCCAACTACTCAATAGAGGGAATGATAGAATTAGGGTCAGATGTTGATTTTTGACCATCAATATCATCATCATTGAATATCATTTCTTCCAACTCTGATTCATCTAGAGAAAGATTTGCAACCTCCAATAATCTCATATCATCAAGGCACTCGAACCCCATCTCCAGTAACATCCCACATCTTATTATCACATATCATATAAAGTGAGGTTTTCCTTGATAGAAGACAAAGATTATATTCCTCCTAAATAATAATGGATATTCTCTATTTGAACTACTATCCTTCAATATAGAAATTATAATTGATATGAAGTGAAATCAAAATATCTCAATAATAAGAAAACATGAATACAACAATATATCGGTCTTTCGGGGTCCAATGGAGCTCTCCCCTAATGGGGTTCAACCTGCCAGGGTAAGAGTAATTTTGAAGTTTTGCTTGTTTTTAAAGTTCGTAAGTTATTTGTATGAAAAGATATCGAGCGGTACCGAGCATGTACCTAGCGGTACCGAGCATGTACTGAGCGGTATCGAGCTTTTACCTAGCAGTACCAAGCATGTACGGAGCGGTACCGAGCATGTACATTAGCTTTTTTGGTAAGTTTCAAAAAACAACAATTAATATTTCAGGCGTCGAGAGTCAGGCGTCAATGTCATTTATCAGTCACCGAGAGAGGAGATGAAAATACCTTCACTGCCAAAAAGAAATTAAAATGAGAATATTCGATGATTGTGTATTAAGTACGGACATTGATTTGATGTTGTGGATAGAAAATAAGAAATTTAGTTTAAATCCCGCAAAATATAAGAAATTATTTTTTGAAAAATTCATAAAATATTTAAAATACGCGTGTCCGACACGCGTGTCCAATTTGCATTTATATTTTTTTAATCGGACAAGTTTTCGGTGTGTCCGACACATGTCGGAGGAGTGTCGTGTCGGACACGATGTCAGACACTGCATGCCTCTTTGAGGAGAAGTGTCGGTGCATTATAGAAGTACACCCTTAGACATAAGGCGGGAGTTGAAAATAAGGCTGCCGATGCTCTCAGTCATCGTATGATGAGCACCACTGAAATGAGAGCAGAAGTCGTGGGATTTGACCAAATAAAGAGGGATTATTTGGAATGCCCCGACTTCAAGGAGATCTATACTCTCTTGTCCACAGGCAGCACGCGCCATGTGGACGATTTACTATTGGAGGATGGTTATCTTTTCAAAACCCAGAGTATTTTCATCTCGAGCAACTCCCTTAGGGAATTTCTGGTCTGGGAACACCACGCCGGAGGCCTCGCTGGGCACTTCGGATGGGACAAAACTATCAAATCTGTGGAGTATCGCTTCTTTTGGCCCAGCCTGAAAAGAGATGTCGGTAGGCTGGTCAGTCAGTGTCACACCTGCCAATTGGCCAAGCAACATAAGCAGAACACTGGTCTTTACACTCCCCTACCTGTCCCCAATTGTCCTTGACAGGATGTTAGCATGGATTTTATCTTAGGCCTGTCAAAGACACTCTGTAGGCACGATGCCATTTGTGTTGTAATTGACCGGTTTTCCAAAATGGCTCACTTTATTCCTTGTTCCAAAACATCCGATGCCTCTCATATCGCGAAGTTATACTTCAATGAGGTCGTCCGCTTACATGGTTTACCCAAAACTATTGTTTCGGATCGGGATGTGAAGTTCACTAGCTATTTTTGAAAAATCATGTGGATGAAAATGGGCACCAAACTTCAATTCTCCACTGGCTTTCAACCACAGACGGATGGTCAGACCGAGGAAGCTAATAGGAGTCTGGGTAATTTGTTGTGGTCCCTGGTTGTTGAGCACATTAGAGATTTCCATTCTACCTACCGCTGAGTGTGCTTACAATAATTCCATTAACCGAACCACGGGTCTTAGTCCTTCTGAAATTGTATACGGGTTCAAACCTACACAGTCATTAGATCTGATACCCATGAGCTCTAGGTATAGGATTTCGCAGTCTGCATTAGCATTTGCATTTCATTTGCATGAACTTCATAAGGATATTGCACAACAAATTGAAAGGAATAATTATGAATATATATTATATGCAGATTTGAAACGACGTTTTAAAACTTTTGAGGTTGGTGACTCCGTGATGGTGTGGATTCATCCGGAATGGTTCCCACCAGGAACAGTTAAGAAATTGCATGCAAAGAGTGCTGGACCTTTCAAAATGCTTAAGAAAATTAATGATAATGCCTATGTAGTAGATCTGCCTGCAGAGTTTAATATAAATCCCTCTTTTAACATAGAAGACTTAGTGGCATATGAAGGTCCTGATTTTAACCCGCCAAATCCACTATCAAAACAGTCTTGTGTGAACTCACCTTGTGAGATCCCAAACCTACCTCCACTACCAAATATTCCCAAATTTCCCATGGCAGAGCAGGTGGAGGCAATCCTAAGTGATGAGTTCATATCTACAAGAGAAGAGGACGAAGGAGGTATTTGATCAGGTGGAAAGGAAAACCCGAGTCAGAGGATACGTGGCTAGATCGAGAGGAGTTGCAGTAGATTGACCCGAACGCACTAGCGATCTACAAGAGCACTAGAGATACTCAACGGAGTCGAGTTTTCTCCCACCTCGGGAGAATGATGGGGACATTACTTCGTGAAAGGTCTATCAGAGACGTGGCCGTCGATCTACGGCCACGATTGAGTCTTTGTATTTTTGAGTCCTTTTGTTATTTCATTATTTATGTAGTTTCTATTTGCTTAGTGTTATTTTGGTCTTTCCGTTTATACGCCTTTAGTGGGAAGTGTCATGTGTGAGCCCAAAGGACAATTTAGTCTTTTATTTCTTTGAGTCCATTGTACTTGGCTATATATACCCATTTGCTTATTATTTCATGGTAATGAATGATTATGAGATTTTTTTTCCTGCACTTGTCTTCTTGGAGCTTCTGAGAGAGCTTGAGAGAGAGAGAGAGAGATTTAGAGATCTTGGTGGAGCCTAGGAGAGGCCACCCGTCATACCCAACAGTCACCATCGGTGACTCTTGGTTATCCTCCCTTCCTCCACTCTCAAATCCCACGATTACAACCCCCACTCGAGCCCCTTCCTCCCCTCTCAATCCCATGGCCAAGGCCTTACATGAGCCCCCAAGAGGCAAACATAAAAATCTTAAAAACCTTGGTGGAAACCAAGGGGTCATACATAGGAATACTAAACACCACACTTGGGATTCCAAAAGTCCCATTGGAAACCCAAAAGACTATAACATAAAAAGCTTAAAAACATTTAATTAAAAGATAATAAATGAACTAAAATGTTAGCTCATAATGAGCTAACCCTTAGTTCAATAAATGAACTAAAGTCCAGCTCATAAATAAACTAAAAGTTTAGCTCAAATATGATAAACTACTAGACTCAAGGGAAGCCAAAATATGATTTATTTTGGACTAGTGTTGACCCCCCCTTTGTCTACATCAGACTCCCCTTCTTGAAAAACTCAGCTCCCGATGAGTTCGATTTGTTTCGAGGAGATGAAGACGGCGCTTCTATTTCACTGATCAGATCTTCATATTTCTGCATGATCTTGTCTCGCTCTCTTAAGAATTTATCTTGTAAGCGCTGCTTTTTCTTGAAGTACCTTTCTGTCCGAATGTGCATCCATACTTGAAGCTTGTACAGTTCATATTCCAGTGGATTTTTTGATTTTGTCGGGATCCATCTATCCATAGATTCATCAATGTCTTCTACCTTGCTTTCTTCAATTTTTTGACTTTTTTTCATTTTTTTTGACAGACTCAAAAAGACTCAAAAATTACATACTCAATCTAAAAACTTTAAGACACAAAATAAGACTCTTTGACAAACTCGACAAACTCAGACTTGATTTGACTTGACAAAACAAAACTAAACTTTGACAAACTTGACAACCAAAATAAATTTGACAAACTCACAAACCTAGGACTTCCTAACTTGCTCTGATACCAAAGGATGCGGGCAAAAACTATAGACTCCCTATATTTCTTGCTCGACAAAAACATAGGAGGACTTCTACCGACGAAATTGAAAAAGAGACGAGAAAAATGACGAACAAACTCTTACATTTCAAATTAAAGAAACAAAAAGAAATTAAAAACACAAACTCGACTAGATCTCAAAGACACCCTAAAGTTGCTGCACTTAGAGAAGAGGGATACAGGTGGAGTGGCACTTGCGGAGAGACGAAAGATGTTAGAAGCCCGAGAAGAAAGGTTGGAAAGAGCCCGCAGGATTTCCGGAGGGGATGAGAAAGAATGGTGGAAAGAGCCCGCAGGATTTCCAAGCAACCCGCAGGTTAACAGATTTTTTTCCAAAAATCAAATTTCATTCAACTAACTTCAAACATAAACAATCCCCCATATTTATAGGAAAGAAAGGGAATCTAAAGAGACACATTACATTAATTTTTGACACAATAAACTAAGCATTAAAACATAGAAATCTCCCCCCCCCCCCCAAGCTCACGGTTTAACACCCAAACCAGGAACCAAGGAGACAGCCACGGGAGACGAAGGGAACCGCACGGACCGAGAGCCACGGCCACGGGAAACGAAGGAACCGCACGGACCAAAGACCCACAGCCACGGGAGAAGGAGCCCAGCCATGAGATCCCAAGAGACAAACATAAAAATCTTAAAAACCTTGGTGGAAACCAAGGGGTCATACATAGGAATACTAAACACCACACTTGGGATTCCAAAAGTCCCATTGGAAACCCAAAAGACTATAACATAAAAAGCCTAAAAATATTTAATTAAAATATAATAAATGAACTAAAATGTTAGTTCATAATGAGCTAACCCTTAGTTCAATAAATGAACTAAAGTCCAGCTCATAAATAAACTAAAAGTTTAGCTCAAATATGATAAACTACTAGACTCAAGGGAAGCCAAAATATGATTTATTTTGGACTAGTGTTGACCCCCCCTTTGTCTACATCAGACTCCCCTTCTTGAAAAACTCAGCTCCCGATGAGTTCGATTTGTTTCGAGGAGATGAAGACGGCGCTTCTATTTCACTGATCAGATCTTCATATTTCTGCATGATCTTGTCTCGCTCTCTTAAGAATTTATCTTGTAAGCGCTGCTTTTTCTTGAAGTACCTTTCTGTCCGAATGTGCATCCATACTTGAAGCTTGTACAGTTCATATTCCAGTGGATTTTTTGATTTTGTCGGGATCCATCTATCCATAGATTCATCAATGTCTTCTACCTTGCTTTCTTCAATTTTTTTGTCTTTTTTTCATTTTTTTTTTGACAGACTCAAAAAGACTCAAAAATTACAGACTCAATCTAAAAACTTTAAGACACAAAATAAGACTCTTTGACAAACTCGACAAACTCAGACTTGATTTGACTTGACAAAACAAAACTAAACTTTGACAAACTTGACAACCAAAATAAATTTGA
The DNA here is from genome assembly GCA_022539455.1 of Dendrobium nobile. NCBI lineage: Eukaryota > Viridiplantae > Streptophyta > Magnoliopsida > Asparagales > Orchidaceae > Dendrobium > Dendrobium nobile. The sequence goes on along the minus strand of CM039735.1, from coordinate 2,489,972 downwards.
CAAACTCACAAACCTAGGACTTCCTAACTTGCTCTGATACTAAATGATGCGGGCAAAAACTATAGGCTCCCTATATTTCTTGCTTGACAAAAACAGAGGCAGACTTCTACCGACGAAAATGAAAAAGAGACGAGAAAAATGATGAACAAACTCTTACATTTCAAATTAAATAAACAAAAAAAAATTAAAAACGCAAACTCGACTAGATCTCAAAGACACCCTAAAGTTGCTGCACTTAGAAAAGAGGGATACAGGTGGAGTAGCACTTGCGGAGAGACGAAAGAGGTTAGAAGCCCGAGAAGAAAGGTTGGAAAGAGCCCGCAGGATTTCCGGAGGGGATGAGAAAGAATGGTGGAAAGAGCCCGCAGGATTTCCAAGCAACCCGCAGGTTAACAGATTTTTTTCCAAAAATCAAATTTCATTCAACTAACTTCAAACATAAACAATCCCCTATATTTATAGGTAAAAAAGGGAATACAAAGAGACACATTACATTAATTTTTGACACAATAAACTAAGCATTAAAACATAGAAATTTCCCCCCCAAGCTCACGGTTTAACACCCAAACCAAGAACCAAGGAGACAGCCACGGGAGACGAAGGGAACCGCACGGACCGAGAGCCACGGCCACGGGAAACGAAGGAACTGCACGGACCAAAGAGCCACAGCCACGGGAGAAGGAGCCCAGCCCTGAGATCCCAAGAGACAAACATAAAAATCTTAAAAACCTTGGTGGAAACCAAGGGGTCATACATAGGAATACTAAACACCACACTTGGGATTCCAAAAGTCCCATTGGAAACCCAAAAGACTATAACATAAAAAGCCTAAAAATATTTAATTAAAAGATAATAAATGAACTAAAATGTTAGCTCATAATGAGCTAACCCTTAGTTCAATAAATGAACTAAAGTCCAGCTCATAAATAAACTAAAAGTTTAGCTCAAATATGATAAACTACTAGACTCAAGGGAAGTCAAAATATGATTTATTTTGGACTAGTGTTGACCCCCCTTTTGTCTACATCAGACTCCCCTTCTTGAAAAACTCAGCTCCTGATGAGTTCGATTTGTTTCGAGGAGATGAAGACGGCGCTTCTATTTCACTGATCAGATCTTCATATTTCTGCATGATCTTGTCTCGCTCTCTTAAGAATTTATCTTGTAAGCGCTGCTTTTTCTTGAAGTACCTTTCTGTCCGAATGTGCATCCATACTTGAAGCTTGTACAGTTCATATTCCAGTGGATTTTTTGATTTTGTCGGGATCCATCTATCCATAGATTCATCAATGTCTTCTACCTTGCTTTCTTCAATTTTTTTGTCTTTTTTTCATTTTTTTTTGACAGACACAAAAAGACTCAAAAATTACAGACTCAATCTAAAAACTTTAAGACACAAAATAAGACTCTTTGACAAACTCGACAAACTCAGACTTGATTTGACTTGACAAAACAAAACTAAACTTTGACAAACTTGACAACCAAAATAAATTTGACAAACTCACAAACCTAGGACTTCCTAACTTGCTCTGATACCAAATGATGCGGGCAAAAACTATAGGCTCCCTATATTTCTTGCTCGACAAAAACAGAGGCGGACTTCTACCGACGAAATTGAAAAAGAGACGAGAAAAATGACGAACAAACTCTTACATTTCAAATTAAAGAAACAAAAAGAAATCAAAAACACAAACTCGACTCGATCTCAAAGACACCCTAAAGTTGCTGCACTTAGAGAAGAGGGATACAGGTGGAGTGGCACTTGCGGAGAGACGAAAGAGGTTAGAAGCCCGAGAAGAAAGGTTGGAAAGAGCCCGCAGGATTTCCGGAGGGGATGAGAAAGAATGGTGGAAAGAGCCCGCAGGATTTCCAAGCAACCCGCAGGTTAACAGATTTTTTCCAAAAATCAAATTTCATTCAACTAACTTCAAACATAAACAATCCCCCATATTTATAGGTAAAAAAGGGAATACAAAGAGACACATTACATTAATTTTTGACACAATAAACTAAGCATTAAAACATAGAAATCTCCCCCCCAAGCTCACGGTTTAACACCCAAACCAAGAACCAAGGAGACAGCCACGGGAGATGAAAGGAACCGCACGGACCGAGAGCCACGGCCACGGAAAACGAAGGAACCGCACGGACCAAAGAGCCACAGCCACGGGAGAAGGAGCCCAGCCGTGAGATCATAAGAGGCAAACATAAAAATCTTAAAAACCTTGGTGGAAACCAAGGGGTCATACATAGGAATACTAAACACCACACTTGGGATTCCAAAAGTCCCATTGGAAACCCAAAAGACTATAACATAAAAAGCCTAAAAACATTTAATTAAAAGATAATAAATGAACTAAAATGTTAGCTCATAATGAGCTAAACCTTAGTTCAATAAATGAACTAAAGTCCAGTTCATAAATGAACTAAAAGTTTAGCTCAAATATGATAAACTACTAGACTCAAGGGAAGCCAAAATATGATTTATTTTGGACTAGTGTTGACCCCCCCTTTGTCTACATCAACTTGTCTCGTATCTTCCAACATCAAGAAAAGAAAACAACATCTGGTTGTTGTTTGTTCTCCTCCTCAAAACTCAGTGAAGCAAGAGGGTAGAAAAAACATCTTTCAAGTTGTTTCATTGCTATAGGAAATTTCTCTTCCTCAAATATTGACTCTGGTAAGCTCACAATAGTGAAGGCGGCTTTCGGAAGCTTTCAAACAGCAAATTCTCCTTCCATTTCTCCCTCATCTCGCCTTTGCAAGACGAGTGGATATCTGGTCGCACCGTGACTTGCTCTTGTGAGGTAAAATCCCTCAAACTTAGCAAAACCTAGGTCTATCAGCTAATAGATGTGTGTATGATGCTCCCCCAAGTCTTAAGTCCCTAGAAACCTTATGTTTTATTTTCCAAAACCTAAGAAAAATCCCACATGTTCTCTGTCCACTCCATAAACCTGTGAAAATTTGGTGATTTCTCATGGGTTGCTCTCATATGAGAGCCCGTAGGGGATGACGACGCATGTAGGGTGTTGGATTAGTATCTTACACATCCAAATGCATGAAATAGCATCATATTACATTCCAACACCGTCATCTACGATCAAACCCTAGATTAGGTGATATTTTTTGTTACCGAATCAAATGTTGAGGTATAGATTTTCTCCAAATGTTGCATCCTATGTTCTTTCTCCCAAAATTATGTGTTATGACAAAATTAACACACTAATTTAGGAAAGCTTGCATGCATTGAAAATTCACAGTCTCTAGAGTTTTGTTTAATGCCTATATTAAATTTAATGGATTTAGGCTCTCTAGTCTCCTTAGATGGTTTGGTCACATAAAATGGCGGCCTTCTAATGTGACCTGGTAAGGAAAGTAGATCTATTATATTTAACTTATATAAAGAAAGATAGAGACAGATCTAAAAAGACTTGGTTATAAAATATTAGAAATGAATTTTCTTTATTATATTTAAATGAAAATTTAACTTTTAATAGGGAACAATAGAGAAAAAGGATTCATGTAGCCGACCCCACATACTGGGATAAAGGCTTGATGTTGTTGTTGTAGTAGGCTCTCTAGTTATTGTGAGACATAGACCTTCAAAGGTCATATTTAGCAAATTTCACAACATAAACAATCAATTAAGTTCACATTTTGCATCATATGAAACTTGGAGTACAATATGGCAATCTTGAGTTAACTAAATGGTGAGCGATCTAAGCATGTAAGAATGTTCATAAACTTACAACTCATTCATGTGCATACATCTTTCTCTCAAGCATAAATCACGACAAAAGTGATTCACGATGTGCAAGAAGTGCGTAAATGTTGAAGTTTGTGAACATGTGTAGGATTTTGTACATGCTTGAACATGAATTTAATCAACTTGAAAGAACTAAATCATTGTGAGACTTTCCATAGACCTTCCAAGTTCTATGTTGCTAATCCCACAAACGACATCGTTGACTAAATTTGTATACAATGCTTTGCAACATGAATGGTCTAGATTGTTTAAATCCATAAAACTCCTAAATTTACAAATTATCCTCACAAAATCTTAAGGCTCCTAGATCATGTCAAAATTTATCATAGAACTTCCTTAATGATGTAGGAATAAATCTCTCCTAATCTAGAATGAGTCCAAAACACTCAAATGAAATATAGTAACTCTCTTTTAAGAGTTTTTCCTCTCTTGTGCATGATGTTTGGACTTCCCTAAAGCCGTAAACATATTATGTCATAAGTTCATTGGACTTTAGGACCAAAGCCTAAGTTGCTCCTTCATTTATTGAGACAAAATTATCAAATTAACTTTTCTCCTCTATCATGTATGATGACTTGAAGTTCCTCAAGACTTCAAACATATCATTGCATGAACCATATATTCTTAGGGACAAATTAAAGATTAAACTGATTTGTTTGTTGAAACACAAAATCGACAAACAATCATATATCCCTCTTACTTGTGATGATTTAAAATCTCATAAGATTCAAAAATATCATTGCAAGAAGCTTTTGAACTTAAGACCAAACCTTAAGTTCTTCCACCTCATTTATTAAATACAAATTTAACAAACGACCCCTTAGACTTAGGGTCTAAATCCTAGTCTCATCTATTTACTTAGCCTAAATTAAATGAATGGTCTTTTCTCTTTGAACACAAAATATTCAAAGAACCTCCTACAATTTGCAACCTCTATATTGCATATTGCTTCCCATATCTACCTAAACCAAATCAAGTAGATGATTGTGCATCATTGAATACAAAATTCAATTAATGATTCTTGACTTGTAGTCCCAAAATTATAAGTCACTTCTCTTTCCTATGAGCTCCAAAAGTCCTAGAAAATTCACTCACCTCAGCCAAAAAGCTATAGGTCCTCTCTCCTTTTCTCCTCAACCTCTAGGTTGTAGGGGGTTCATATCTAACCAATTCTTTTGTTGAGTCAAAATCAACAAATAATTCCACATCTAGCATAGGAATATAAATCATATCTCTCCTTCATTCTCCTAACCCAAGTTAGGTGAATGAGTTCCTTTCTTTGGACATCTAAAAGTTCAAAGAACTCTTGATTTGTAGCCTCAAAGCTACAACTCTTTCCTCATTTCTATTAGCTCCAAAAGTCCTAGGAAGGTTTCCAACCTTAGCCCAAAATCTATAGGTTTCCTTTCTATCTCCACCAACCTCAAAGTTGAGGGAGATTTCCCCTCTCCTTAGCTCCAAAAGCTGTAAAGAATTTTCCATCCTTAGATCCAAACTCTAAGTATCACTTCATTAATAGAGTAAGTGATTCCTCCTCTTATGACATTTAAAACATAACTTTTAGATGTCCTCTAGGAGCCTATATATGTTGAAATTCACCTTACTCTACTAGGTGAATTCCATAAAGTCCTAAGTAAAACCCTTAGGCATGTCTACCTTACCCTATAAGGTGGACACTCCTCTCTTATACAAATACTGAGAGAACATCAAAATGCTTAAAAAATACTTAGTTTTCTTTGATACAATGATTAATCATTCCACCCTAAAATGTGGAATGCCTACATTATTAAACCTTAAGATTACATAAGTAGTGGGCTTGCTTCAAAGCCAGCATTAACTACTTTATGGGTCATAACCCTCCTAAATATGAACAATTAAAAATAAAATAAAAGCTTTAAGCTACAAGCAACTTAAAGCGAAACACTCCCCGATTAAGATTAAACATCTTCTACTCCTTAATCAAACAAGACACCTCTTGTAGTGTGACATACAATACAACCGACACACTTATTTGCATAGCCCCTAGGCATGCTAGGATTAGAATTTTTCTTTTTTTTGCGCATGTGGTTGATGTTGTGGTGTGATGTCTATTGGATAGTATGCATAGTGGGCACTCGCCTTTAAGTGAATATGATAGATATATACTTAATTTTTTTGCAGGTGATCATATCCAGGAGAGGGTGGGTCATAATTATTTAACATTGTTTATTTGTAGGGGCTGCTTAAACCCCCCTAAGGAGGCATGACCAATATGGTAGAAATAGGGTTTAACATTTTAAGTGCTAGAAAATTCTGTGATGTTTATTTGTTGTCATATAAACTGGTTATAACCCTCTTTCTATTTTGCAGACTTAAGACTTTTACATTTTAAAATATATTTGTTAGATTTAGGATGTATGCTAAGCCTGTGGGCTATGATGCACCGACACGGACACGTCGACACGGACACGGGACACAGCATTTTTCAAAAATATAGGACACGGGTGCAGCTTGGACACGACATAATAATTTTTTAATATAATATATAGAAATTAAGGTGACATTATATTAAAAATGACAAGCAATAATAAATCAATTTCATGATAACTTGTTTAACTTATAACATAAAGATGTTTAGTAAAAAATGTCTAGTACAACCACAAAAATATAAGCAAAAAATCATTTAGTACAACATGAAAGTCCAACTACTCAATAGAGGGAATGATATAATTAAATTCAGAGGTTGCTCTTTAGCCTTTAATATCATCATCATTGAATATTATTGCTTCCAACTCTGGTTCATCTAGAGAAAGATTTGCAACCTCCAATAATCTCATATCAACAAGGCACTTAAACCCATCTCCAGCAACATCCCACATCTTGTTATCACATGTCATATAAAGTGGGATTTTTCTTGATAGAAGACGAAGATTTGTATGCACATAAACTAAATTTTCAGCTTATTGTGGAGTTATTTTATTCCTATTTGTTGATTGAATAAATGAGTATGTGCTCCAATTTCTCTCACAACATGAATATGATGATACTTGAAGTTCTGCTTATTTTTAAAGTTCGTAAGTTATTTGAATGAAAAGATACCGAGCGGTACCGAGCATGTACCGAGCGGTATCGAGGTGTACCTAGCGGTACCGAGCATGTACTGAGCGGTACTGAGCATGTACCTAGTGGTACCGAGCTTGTACCTAGCGGTACCGAGCATGTACTGAGCGGTACCTAGCGATACCTAGCGGTACCGAGCATATACCTAGTGATACCTAGCGGTACCGAGCATGTACATTAGCTTTTTTTTGGTAAGTTTCTAAAAACAACAATTAATATTTCAGGCGTCGAGAGTCAGGCGTCAATGTCATTTATCAGTCACCAAGAGAGGAGATGAAAATATCTTCACTACCAAAAAGAAATGAAAATGAGAATATTCGATGATTGGGAATTAAGTGCGGACGTTGATTTGGTGTTGTGGATAGGAAATAAGAAATTTAGTTTAAATTCCGCAAAATACAAGAAATTATATTTAAAAAAATTCATAAAATATTTAAGATACACGAGTCAGACAAATTTGCATTTAATATTTTTTAATCGGACACGTTTTCGGCGTGTTCGACACGTGTCGGAGGAGTGTCGTACGAGTGTAGTGTCAGACATGGTGTCGAACACTGCACGCCTCTTTGAGGAGAAGTGTCGGTGCATCATAGCCTATGGGATATAGTTATATAAGAGGCAGATCAGAAGGATGAGCCTAAGACAGGTAAAGCCCGAGATTGACCTAGAAGCAAAAGCTTGAAGACTCCGCAGACTGAGTTCAAAAAAAATTGACTAGGTTATATAATAGCAAACAACTCAGCTGCTAACAATGGATGTAATAATTTGGACATTATTTACTTTCATGATTTGATTGATTATATACATACAAGCATGTTTTGATTGTTTGTTGAGTGCGCATTAAAAATACATGCTTTTTACTAGATTTCATCACTTGGTGTGCTTGGGGATGACCTGGACTTTTGTTATGTGATAGGCTCTTCGGATAAAAACTAATTTTTTTACCAATTAATACATAAACAATCTAAAATCAATTATAAGATAACTGATTTTCTAAATAAAAGAAAAAACTTGCATGGCTCATTCTAATGAGCCAAATTTTTAAAAACAAAAATATCATGTATTGCCAGTATGTCATATGTAGAAAGTATTCACTTAATGACCAGATAACAAAAATCTATATTTCAGTGAGTCAGCATATGCATACCCACATGGTTAGACATCTTGGCCTAAAAGTCTGAGTCGTAAGTCCTATCTTTTAAATTAAAATAATTTTCCCACTCTTCATATATATTAAGACCTGACTAAGAGGGTTTAGCTAGTAGCCCTTTCTAGGCAGGGTTGAGAATTCAGAGGTCCGGCTTACTTATGCCTCGTGTGAGGAATGAGATTATAAATCCATTGCACTCCGTTTGACTTAAGTTCAAAGTACTACACCTTAGTAGTCATCACCTTAGCACTAGAATCCGAGGTTATCGTTTGACTTCCAGTCACTTCATAAGCCCTCACACACCGGGCATTTTCTTCAACATATGTTGTTGAATTATAAACACCAACATTCTAAATCAAATTGATCAACTTGAACAAAAATCTAATTTAAACTGTAAAGCCTAACATAGGAAAGTTTGAGTACCTATGAATTTCCTCAGAATCAATTACTCCTATATTTTCCTCCCTTTGACTCTTATTCTTAAATTTTGATTTAAAATTGATCTCATCATCTTTGAAATTCCCGAAGATCAAATCTTTTTATAAGAATTTCTCAAGTTTAAAAATAAAAATATTATTTTGATGACTCTAAAAAAAATTACTAGTTTAATCAAAAGTGTTCTCAAATAACAAATATTTAAGACGTAACTTGTCCTTATGGGATATTTGTACCCTAGAATAAAATAAACCATATGAAATCAAACATTGAATTGACGAAAATCTATTTTAAAATTAAAATTGTAAGTTTTATTATTGACTCCATAGCAAAATAATATTTTTGCTCTTCGAGATAATATATTATTTTTTATGTAGTACTCGATCACAAAATATCTCAAGTCGTTGAGGATGACAAAATTTATCCAACATTAGGTACTAGGGAATATATATATACATATATATATATATATACATACATATACATATATACATATATACATATATACATATATACATATATACATACATATACATATATACATATACATAGATATATACATATATATATATATATATATACATATATATATATATGTACATATATATATATATGTACATATATAATGAGAGCAAATTTTGATAAAAATCTATATAAATAGCTTAAGTAGACTAGTGAAAATGAACAACTTATATAGGTATATAAGATTTTAATTGTATAATATTAAAAATTAGTAAATTAACTATAACATTATGCTAAGGAATAAATTAGAGAATCCAAAGGTGTTAATGGTTTATATATTTGAATAAAAATAAAAATTAATTAAATATAATTTATACAATTAAGTGAAAGTAAAAATATTATAAATAAAGAGATAAAATTATGATAAAGAGAGTTTCAAGTATCAAAATTTTTTTAAAGAAATTAATCAAAATCTTACATTGATAAGGGTGAATCATGTAAAGAAAACATACAAGGAATAAGAAAAATTGACAAGCTAATCTTCCAAGTAAGATGGGTAATTATATTTTTCTTTTCCAGCACTTGTGTTCAATTTTCTAAATTTTTAAAAGTTCTGATAGTCATACACTTTGATGTGCATTTAATATTGAAAGTTTAAAAATAAAATATCTTTAAAATAATTTTGTGAGTTAGGCACAGAATATTATTCATATTGTTAAGAATTAATTAGAAATCATTTTTCAATTGCTAAAAGAAAAAAACATATAGTGAATTTTCTTGACAGAATTATAAAGAATATGATAATTTGAAATATGCAATTCACACCTCATAGTACTGACTAGAAATACTTGCACTTATGCATAAAATGATTACCTACTCTCATTTAGGTGGTATGAAAGATTTTGAAAAGGTTATTGATCCGAATGTGCCTTTATTCATATGTTGGATTTTCTTGCAATAATAATAAAGAATATAATAATTTGAAATATAAGCATATGTGTGCTTAAAGAAGCATTTCACCACCTCATAGTACTAGTTAGGCATGCTTGTACTTGCACATAAAATGATCACCTACTCTCATTTAGGCTATATAATAGATTTTGAAAACATTATTGATATGAATGTACCTTTTGATTTAAAAAAATAAACAAGAGATTATGCTCCTGTTATGAGAGGATATGCTATAAGATAAATTAAGTCATTCTTTATCATGATAAATGATTATTTCTTTATTTAACCATCGACCAAGTTACAAATGCATTTATACTTATTATTTCAGAAAAAGTATTATGTTATTAATTATATGATATTATATTCTAATTTTGGAATTATTATGATTTAGAAATATGATTATCATCTATGTTGCTTACTCGTCTCATTAGTTGAAAATCATTTTTAGAAAAATCACCCTCAATTTAAATGAGTGAAAGAAGAGAGTTTATTTACAATGTGTGATAGATATTAATAACATAAATATATGTATGTTTCCATTTTGCATGTATATGTATAAAAAAAATTGTAATATCTTGAGAAATATTTATTAAAAAAAAAACATTGATATCCTTTAGATTGGAAGATTCAAATTTTTGCAAGCAAGAGAAACTCTTCATAGGATAATAAAAAAATACACAAAATACTAAAATTTAGACAAAATACAACATTTAAACACAATATGACTTTTATAGGATGAAGACAACCCTTACAAACTTATAACATTAAAACAAACACCTTACAACTCTTGACAAACATAAAACACCTAAAATTGCATTTCCATTGCTTGAGAAGAAGGATACAAGTGGTGTTGAACATGCGGAAAGAAGAAGGAGATAAGAAGCCGAGACGAAGAGAAGGCATAGCTCGCAAGCTATTCTAGAAGAAGGAGAAGGGGATACATAGCTCGCAAGCTATCCTAAGAAACCTTCAGGTTTCTTCCAAAAATTACTTTCATAAAACTCTCTCTTTTCAACAAAAACATCTAATATATATAGGACAACAGAGGGCAGCCAAACAGCCCCAATTATCTCCAATTAAACCACCTAAAAAAGGAAAAACAAAAGGCCAAAATTCATTCCATAACAACACCCGAAAAGGCCACACAAAAAACAAAAAAAAACAGCCACGGGACAAGAAGACAGAGAAGGAACCGAAGGGGCAAAATAGCCACGGGACAAGCAGCCAGGGGAGGAACTGAAGGGGCAGCACAGGGCAATGGAACCAGCAGCCAGGGAGACCGAAACAGGCAGCCTGGAGAACTGGAACAGCCAACCCAAGAAGGGGAAGGAACCAAACATGAGAAACAGCACCAGGAAGAAATTGAGGGGACACAAAGAAGGGAAAAAGACAAATATCCAACTCCACTTAATGAGCTAATAAGAGGAATACCTTTTCAAATTAATGAGCAAAACATTAGCTCAAGCATTTACGAGCTAGAACCAAGTAGTCTCCAAAGAACACAGCCCAAACCAGAGCAGCCAAGGTCCAACCTGAGAAGCAGCCATCAACCCAAAGAACCCATGTAGCTAGCACACCCAAAGCTTGCCAAGCCCAATTACAACCCAACTTATTTTGACCCCCCATTTTGCCTACATCAATTCTCCTCCAATTGAAATAACTCATCTCCTGATGAGGTTGCTTTAGATTTATCCCAAGGAGATGAAAGAAGTGCATCCAAATCTCGAATCATGTCCACATACTTTTTTAGGATCTCTTCTCGTTCATGCTTGAATTGATCCTGCAAAAATTTCTTTTTCTTCATACATCGCTCCGTACACATATGCATCTTCATCTGAAGCTTGTATAGTTTGTTTTGTAGGAGATCTGTTGAACTTTCTTCCGTCGGAACCCATCTATCCATTGGAATTTGAACTTCAAAAGCTTCTAGTTGATTTTCTTCCACAACTGACTCAATTTTTTGTCTTTTTCCATTTTTTTTAAACACTTACAAAAAAAAAGACAACAAACCTAGGAAAATTCTAACTTAAGATCTGATACCAAATTGATGCAGGCAAAAAGTAGGAAAAACCTAATTTTTGCAAGCAAGAGAAACTCTTCCTAGGATAATAAGAAAATACACAAAATACTAAAATTTAGATAAAATACAACATTTAAACACAATATGACTTTTATAAGATGAAGACAACCCTTACAAACTTATAACATTAAAATAAACACCTTATAACTCTTGACAAATATAAAACACCTAAAATTGCATTTTCATTGCTTGAGAAGTAGGATACAAGTGGCGTCGAACTTGCGGAGAGAACAAGGAGATAAAAAGCCGAGACGAAGAGAAGGCATTAGCTATCCTAGGAGAAGGAGAAGGGAATACATAGCTCACAAGCTATCCTAGAAAATCCTCAGGTTTCTTCCAAAAATTACTTTCATAAAACTCTCTCTTTTCAACAAAAACATCTAATATATATAGGACAAAAGAGGAAAGCCAAACAGCACCAATTATCTCCAATTAAACCAGTTAAAAAGGGGGAAACAAAATGCCAGAATTCATTCCAGAACAGCACCCGAAAAGGCCACACAGTAAACAGAAAAAAGCAGCCATGAGAGGAATCGAATGGGGCAAAACAGCCACGAGACAAGCAGCCAGGGGAGGAACCGAAGGGGAAGCACAGGGCAACGGAACCAGTAGCCAGGGAGACCGGAACAGGCAGCCTAGAGAACCAGAACAACCAACCCAAAAAGGAAAAGGAACAAGCCACGGGAAACAGCACCAAGAAGAAACCGAGGGGACACAAAGAAGGGGAAAAGGCAAAGATCCAACTCCACTTAATGAGCTAATAAGAGGAATACCTTTTCAAATTAATGAGCTAAACATTAGCTTAAGCATTTATGAACTAGAACCAAGTAGTCTTCAAAGAACACAGGCCAAACCGAGCAACCAAGGCCCAACCTGAGAAGCAGCCAGTAGCCCAAAGAACCCAAGTAACTAGCACACCCAAAGCTTGCCAAGCCCAATTACAACCCAACTTATTTTGACCCCCCTTTTGTCTACATCAAAAATAGTTTGAATATTACGAAAAGAACTTGTGCAATAAATACAAAGTATTTAATTTTCAATATGACCGTCTATTCCCTCCTTAATAGTCTCAGCTTCTAAGTCGAATCATGACACCCACCTCTTCTCCATCCCCACCCTCCTACCCGGCTTTGCCCCTCACCCTTACTATAAGAGTTTGGATAATCTATTTTTACCAATTGTAGAAAGATAGCAATCAAATATATGAAGTCTCATATTTGAACCCTACAATGTCACGATAAAGTATAGTTTAAGAATGCAACATAACATTTATAGGCTAATCACGAAGATAATACTTTTAGGGTTTAGGGCTCACCCCCTACATCCACAACAGAACCATGTCCTTGTTATAGTTGTTAGAATATTCTACAAAAATCACATAAATCAATTAAAAAATTAGTAACCATTCCTTAACTTTAGGACTTGGGGTTTCAAAAGGCTTGAGCTAACTATTTTTAGCTAGAGATTTTTAACCTTCAGAATACCCTAATGGCTTGGATAACTAGGCACAGGTTTAAAAGGGTTGGCCATAATGGCCTTAATGCCTATGCGTAAGCTCATTTATAGCTAAAAATTAGCTCATGGCTTTACTCATTTCTAATAAAAAAATACTAATTTCACTGACAATCACCAGTACTAAACCATATCAAGTCATTAGCAATCTCACTACACTATCAAAATCGTCAATCTAATTATTGGCATTTCACTTCCATGTCCTACTAACCCTTTTTTCTTTCTAATCCATAAAAGATTAGCTGGTTAAACCAACTAAAATAAGTCATAGGCAATGTGCAACGACCTTAAAAAATTAGGGCTACTGCAAGCCCGCGATGGAATTTGTTGGGCTTAACAAAAGAGGAACCAATTTTAATAGAGCAAGGTTGCGATAGGTTGAGAGGTGAATATCATTTTAATCAATTTGCAAGAACTTTTCATATGAGATGAATCGATATTACCTGAAAAATAGACTTCAGTGAGAGGAGAGCTGACGATGCTTGATTCATGAATCTATTAAAGATATGCATTACTCTCTTGCAACCAAATCCGTTCTCCTCCAAGCCTTTTGAAGATAATGGCATGCGAATAAATGTTGAATCGAAAAGTACTGAGCAAAATCCTTGTTTCATAAGCAGTGGGCTAAATTGATCAGGAAATCTTTCAGTCAAGTCATTTTCTGCAAAGAAAGATTAACTGGTTGATAAAATTTCTGATAACAATACTTATCATAAAATCAACAACGAATAAAAAAAGTAAATGGTGCAATTAGGTAAATGTATCAGGCTTCCATAAAAGGCAACCATATAGAAAATGCATATCACTAAACTGGCATAAACGTGTACAAATCTGAAGTATATATATTTTTCCTTTTAAATCAAGCTATGTAAATATTAACAAAACAGTGAAACTTTCTAAAGAAGGAAAAGCCTCAATTTTTTAAGAGATGGAATAATATTAAAACAACCACCAGTGCACTTCATCAAAGACACAAATTCATCGCTCATAACTTCCTTATTTAAAATTGAATTCAAAGTTTCTAATCTTAAAAACTAATTCTCACTTTATGTTTGACAAAGCGTTACTACGGTGTATTTGTCTTTTGATCAAATAAAGTTTCCACTTAACGAGCACCAATGACGCAGTGCTTGTTAGAATAATCTATCCACTTGTATGTGGCAGGTTTACAAGATAACTCCAACGATAAAAAAAATTTAGATCCAAGGTAACTTACTAAAGAATAATAAACAATTGCGTCCAATGAAATTCTCAAATTGAACAAGATAAAGCTAATGAACCAACCTATCAAGGAAAAAAGCTTTGCTGAGGGAGTACCACCAGAGGATGCAGTAAGAACTAACCCAAGAGGATCAAAAATAAAGAAGCAGCCACCGGTAACCATTGTCATTATATCACAAATGAAGTAACTGCCAACAAACCCTAATCCATAATTCAGAGTGTTGCCACGAATCTTCCATGGTGGAGGAAGCTGAAGGCTGTGAACTTCTTCAGTGCTCAAAGTTGCTCCATCAAGCACGACTGTAAGAGCGGATCCTTGAAAGTCGCCTAAAACGGTAGCAGTTACAAGAAAAGAATATGGGACTCGTAAATTCAACAAATAAAAATAGAAATTGAAGCTTTTCTATACAATATTTAATGCCACAATGAACTTGCAATTAATTAAGAATAATCTAAGATCAGGCCCATGCATGCAAATACTGCTTTATTACAACAACAATACAAATCTTTGAAATTTTAAATACTACTACAACAACAACATCAAGCCTTTATCCCACTTTGGGGTTGGCTACATGAATCATTTTACTCTATTGTGTCCTGTTAAGAGACAACTTCTCATTTAAATCTAAGAAAGAAATATCATTTTTTATATTTTCTAACCAAGTCTTTTTAGGTCTACCTCTTCCTTTTTTAACATAAGTCAAATCTAATACATCTACTTTCCTAGTCGGGTCATCGATATCCGCCGTTCTGTGACAAAACCATCTAAGTCGACTCTCTATAATCTTATCTTCCCTTGGAGCTACTCCAACCTTTTCACGTATGTGCTCATTTAGCATCCTATCTCTAAGAATAAAGCCACTCATCAACCACTCATCCACCTAAACATCCTCATCTTTGCAACACTTAACTTATATTATGCTTCTCTTTTAATGTCCAATATTCTACATCATAAATTATTGCAAATCTCACCACCATCTTATAGAATTTTCTCTTAAGTTTGAGGGAAACTTTTCTATCACACAACAAGGTTGATGCATTTCTCCACTTCAACCATCCGACTCCTCAAATATTATACAAAATGAACTTATAATTAGAAAAAAGAGTTTAATTTGATAGAAATTTCACATAAAATTCACAAAAATAATAGAGAATGGTCTTTATGCAAATATGATTCAACATATGGTATTTTACAAAAATCATGTTTTTCAAAAATATCATTTTTCAAAAATAACATTATTCTCCACCTCATTAGTAAGCTTTGCTTAAACTTTTTGACAAATTAAACACTTGATCTAATTATGGGGTTATTTTGGATTATATTGAGAAATCAATAGAATAAATTGGATACTTAAACAATTTGAGACTAAAACGCACTCCCCCCCCCCACCTTTTCAATACAACAACAATATCAAGCCTTTATCCCACTGTGGGGTTGGTTACATGAATCATTTTACTCTATTGTGTCCTGCTAAGAGGCAACTTCTCATTTAAATCTAAGAAAGAAATATCATTTTTTATATTTTCTAACCAAGTCTTTTTAGGTCTACCTCTTCCTTTTTTTAACATAAGTCAAATCTAATATATCTACTTTCCTAGTCGGGTCATCGATATCCGCCGTTCTGTGACAAAACCATCTAAGGCGACTCTCTATAATCTTATCTTCCCCTGGAGCTACTCCAACCTTTTCACGTATGTGCTCATTTAGCATCCTATCTCTAAGAATAAAGCCACTCATCAACCACTCATCCACCTAAACATCCTCATCTTTGCAACACTTAACTTATATTATGCTTCTCTTTTAATGTCGAATATTCTACATCATAAATCATTGCAGATCTCACCACCATCTTATAGAATTTTCTCTTAAGTTTGAGGGAAACTTTTCCATCACACAACAAGGCTGATGCATTTCTCCACTTCAACCATCCGACTCCTCAAATATTATACAAAATGAACTTATAATTAGAAAAAAGAGTTTAATTTGATAGAAATTTCACGTAAAATTCACAAAAATAATAGAGAATGGTCTTTATGCAAATATGATTCAACATATGGTATTTTACAAAAATCATGTTTTTCAAAAATATCATTTTTCAAAAATAACATTATTCTCCACCTCATTAGTAAGCTTTGCTTAAACTTTTTGACAAATTAAACACTTGATCTAATTATGGGGTTATTTTGGATTATATTGAGAAATCAATAGAATAAATTGGATACTTAAACAATTTGAGACTAAAACGCACTCCCCCCCCCCACCTTTTCAATACAATAACAACATCAAGCCTTTATACCACTGTGGGGTTGGTTATGTTTGAATAGTTGCTATTTGAATGAGTTATATTTATGCAACTTATGTAGTTTTGATGATTCCAAACATTATTGTTCAAATGTATAGTTATCTCCTAACAATTTCAGAAGATTTGCACTTGCTCTTGTGTGTACTAACATTTCAGGAAAATCAGACTCCAGACTACGAAAAGTTCAATTCAAATTCAACATGAGATATTTTGTTTAATTGATGAAAGGGAGTGATTGTAATTGAGTGAATAAAATCTCACACACACAAATAAGGAGATCTTGAAATTCTATACTGATCGTACAGGACGATATTTATCGTACTGGACGATCTGTCAGTTATCTCCTATAGAGCACTTGGAACGAATAGGAACTTGCTTTGAAAAATTTTCTAAGTCCTATTCGTCCAGGACGAAATTTATTATCGTACCAGGCGATGGGTTCTCTGTAAAATTTTCGTCCAGACGAATTTTACCATCGTACGAGGCGACGAGTCCTCTGGAAAATTTTCGTCCAGACGAAAATAAATATCGTACAGGACGATCAGCTCTCTGGAAAATTTTCGTCCAGACGATCACATTTTCGTTCAAACGATAAACCGACTTAGAACAGTTTTCAGCAGTTTCTAGAACCGACCTTGTAATAACCGTTCGTACTGGACGAACGAAGTTCGTACAGGACGATCAGCTGTACGAAGTCAGTTCGTACACATATACAAATAGGGTCGTTTCAGATCGTTTAAGTAAAATCGTCCAGGACGATACAGGATCGTACAGGACGATCCACTGCGTACAGAATTGAAAATTTGCAGTTTTTTGGGCGGTTTTTCATGTCCTTTCTATATAAGGAGTCCTAGAAACTATTACAAGGGCCTTTGGAGTTGTTTTCTCTTGAGAGGGATCATTGAGAGGGAGAAGATCCTTGGAGGGGATTTCAAGGGAGTGTGGAGGGGATATTCACACGGTTGCTCCGGCGAAGGCTCTCAAGTGAAGTTCAACAACATCGGTCCGGTTCTCTGCCGACACTTGGAGAAGTGTAAAAGGACGACAAAGTGTATCTTTGACAATCATTGTGTCTTCGTTCTTGTGGAGAAAACTAGAAGAGAGAACTTGAAAGGGAGAGAGGAAAAGGTGGAGTTTGAGAGGGAGAAGATCTTTGAAGGGGATTTCAAGGGAGTGTGAAGGGGATATTCACACGGTTGCTCCGGCGAACTTGCACTTCAGTACCATCGGATTCAAGGGTCGTCTTGAGGGAAGTTTTGGCAAGAAGAAGATCTCTTTGGTGTTAAAGAACCCGGCTACTCCGCCGCACCAGGGAAGGTGAAAGTGATTTTGTACAGGCTTCTCCGCCTTGCTGTGGGAGCAAAAGGAGAGTCACTTTGTGGTATTAGTGCAATACTCAGAGGGTGCCTCTGGGGAGTGGATGTAGGTCAAGGTTTGACCGAACCACTATAAATCTGGTGTGTTCTTTCTTATTTTTTATTCCGCATTTAATTTCATTGCAAGTTGTTTACTCTGGTTGAAAAGTTTATTTTAAACTTTAATTTTAACTTGCATCAATAATTCAAAAGGTTTTCTAAAATTCCAAGAGTTGAAGTTATATTTTTTAAATTGCCAATTCACCCCCCCCCCTCTTGGTTAGCCTTGGGACATTCACTTAGGCTTAACAACCTAATTACTAGATCCAACAGGTTACATGAATCATTTTACTCTATTGT
Organism: Dendrobium nobile; assembly: GCA_022539455.1. Taxonomy (NCBI): domain Eukaryota; kingdom Viridiplantae; phylum Streptophyta; class Magnoliopsida; order Asparagales; family Orchidaceae; genus Dendrobium; species Dendrobium nobile. Next base: position 2,471,275 of record CM039735.1, on the reverse strand, counting down.
GTCCTGCTAAGAGGCAACTTCTCATTTAAATCTAAGAAAGAAATATCATTTTTTATATTTTCTAACCAAGTCTTTTTAGGTCTACCTCTTCCTTTTTTAACATAAGTCAAATCTAATACATCTACTTTCCTAGTCGGGTCATCGATATCCGCCGTTCTGTGACAAAACCATCTAAGGCGACTCTCTATAATCTTATCTTCCCCTGGAGCTACTCCAACCTTTTCACGTATGTGCTCATTTAGCATCCTATCTCTAAGAATAAAGCCACTCATCAACCACTCATCCACCTAAACATCCTCATCTTTGCAACACTTAACTTATATTATGCTTCTCTTTTAATGTCCAATATTCTACATCATAAATTATTGCAAATCTCACCACCATCTTATAGAATTTTCTCTTAAGTTTGAGGGAAACTTTTCCATCACACAACAAGGCTGATGCATTTCTCCACTTCAACCATCTCCTCAAATATCATACAAAATGAACTTATAATTAGAAAAAAGAGTTTAATTTGATAGAAATTTCACGTAAAATTCACAAAAATAATAGAGAATGGTCTTTATGCAAATATGATTCAGCATATGGTATTTTACAAAAATCATGTTTTACAAAAATATCATTTTTCAAAAATAACATTATTCTCCACCTCATTAGTAAGCTTTGCTTAAACTTTTTGACAAATTAAACACTTGATCTAATTATGGGGTTATTTTGGATTATATTGAGAAATCAATAGAATAAATTGGATACTTAAACAATTTGAGACTAAAATGCACTCCCCCCCCCCTTTTCAATACAACAAAAACATCAAGCCTTTATCCCACTATGTGGGGTTAGCTACATAAATCCTTTTTCTCCATTGTGTCATGTTAAGAGTCAAATTCTCATTTAAATTTAATAAAGAAATGTCATTTCTAAAATTTTTAACCTAGTCTTTTTAGGTCTCCTCTACCTTTCTTAACATAAGTCAAATCTAATACATCTAATTTCTTAACTAGGTCATCGGAAAGCCGTCGTTCTATGTAACCAAACCATCCAAAGACAATTCTTTCTAATCTTATATTCCACTGGAGCTACTCCAACCTTTTGATAGATATGCGCATTTCATATATTGTATATAAGAGTAAAGCCACTCATCCACCTGAGCATCCACATCTCTGTGACAATTAACTTAATATTATACTTCTTTTTTAATGGCCAACATTATGCACCATAGAGCATTGCAACCCTCCCCCCCTCCCCCCCCCCCTCTTCCCATAAAAAAAACAGTGCAAGGACTATTTCATAATATTTAAGAAAAAAGAATTTTAAAATATATTTATAATAGACTGGCTACGCAGCTTACTTCATCCAAAAGGGAAGATTTCGCCATTAAATCACAACAGGTCACAATTTGGAGGACGAAACCAGGGAAGAGTGAAAGAACGGGGCATATGAAATCAAGAGGCAAAGGAAGTGTGAGAGATAGAGAGCAAATTAAATCGAGAGAGTGAGATGGCGGGCTTGAGCGATGGTGAGAACGAGACGAGCAAGCGAGCTAGTATGATATTGTGAGAAAGAACTATGATAATGAAAAGGAGATTCAAAGAGAAATGAAGTTGGAGAGATCTTCATATATGTGATAAAGGGACGAAGTAGACCTCGTATGCATGCGATGACTAAGGGAGTCAAAGAGAGATGCATTGAAAAGGACTTTTATTAATTATTTTTTTAAGTTTATATAAGTGAAAAATCGCAATTTATAATTTTAGACTTTAAAAAGATATATAATAACAATATAATAAAAATAGCTCAACATTTATATAGGAAGGTTTAAAATGCATTAGAGCTTAAATATGTCTAAATGAAAATGTTGATATGTTTAATTAAATATCTATACATATATGTTAGAAGATAGTATTATTTTACCAAGAAATTCATTCAGTAATTCAGAAAATATTAAATTTGTAATTTAAAATATCATAATAAAGGAACATATATATGTAAAACCCGAAAATAACCTTAATGGGTCGTTGCACGCTTTTCAAAGCGTCGTGACGAGGTTTAAGTAAAATTTTCAAGGTTAACGGAATGTAACGAAATTAATTTTAGAAAATCCTACGCGAAATTCTGATCGTTTTGATATATAGAACTTATACCTAATTTTGCCTAATTTTAGAGTTATTAATTTTAGAAGTCTCTAAATGCCAACTTTGCCCCTAGGTTTTTCTTAAGCCGAATTTACTTAAGGATAATATGGTCATTTAGCAAAACCTAAATTCCCTTAATAGGCTTAACCGAGCCCTTCTCTTCCCCCATTCACGCGAACTGATCGGAAACGAGAGAAGAGAGACGGACGGGCGGACGGTGCAGGCTTCCGCGAGGGTGACTCCGGCGACGATTTTCCGGCGAGAGCTTTAGGTCAAATCGAAGAGGGCGACGAGAGGATTACTCCAGTATGTTTATTTTCAAGCGAAACTTCCTAGATCTCTAGATATTTGGAAAAGAATTTTCTAGGGTTTTGTAAGATTTTCGTTTTCTTTCGTAATTTCTTTACAAGAACTCTAAGGAAGGATTAGAGGAATGTTTTAGCAATGAAAATGAAGTAATTTGAGGAATTTTTGGAAGATTTAGAAAGTATGATTTTTGACCTAAATCTTAATTTTGTAAGAATCCTTTACGAAAATGATTTTTAAGGGTTTAAGAAACGTTTTTAAAGCATAAAATTTGTCTTTTTATAAAAATTTAGTTTTCTTGTAATTTTCATTATTTTTAATCCGAAAATATTATTATAATTATGTAATTGTGTTAGGGATCAATTTTAGATCAAAGAATTGATGAAATTGGAGGTTTAGGGTTTCCAAAATTTAGGTATTTTAAATAATTTCGAAAATAGAAATAATTTTTATTAATTATTGTTTTTAATCACTGTATACTTAGTTAGAATTTAAATATCTTTTAGGTGTAGATAAGGTGAAGGCAAGTGATTGAACGACGTCGTACGTCATAGAAGCCTACTTGAGGACGTTAAGGTAGGTATTCATACCCCTTTTAATTTTATAAGTGTTAAATTTTATTCATGCTTAGAATGCAATTTCATGTGTTTATTTTACTGTCAATATTTTATCTACTGTCAATGTTTTGATGTTCCTAATTTTAAGAATACCTAGTTTCATGCTTTTATTTCATGCATTAATGTGAAAGACAATTAAGGTATATGAATAAATGAAATGATTATGAAAGAAAATGAAAAGAATTTAATGAAATAAAAATTTCATGTGTATGTTGATCCGGAAGTGCCTAACAAATGGTAATGGGGCTTATAAAAGCCAAATGGTAAAGGGGTTTGTAAAAGCCAAATGATAAAGGGGCTTGCAAAAGCCAAATGGTAAAGGAAATGGCCAAAATTTGACTGCGTACCTGATCAGTACGAAAAAGGGTACTTCCGAGACGGATGATACATTTAGCATATTCATTTTTACATTTTACATTGCATATGAAAGAGTTGGAAGAAATGAATGAAAGAAATCAATTGTTAAAGGAAAGAATGAAAGGAAAAATGAATAGTACATGTTATGACCTGCTCAATGAAATGAATTAGTTTTCAATTGTAAATGTTTTTAATATATGCATCTTATGAAATTAATTGTGATATGAATTACCTGCTGAGCGTTGGCTCATTCCTATTTTTGGAAATGTTTTTCAGGAGAAAAGTGATGGCTGCACGACGACCTTACATGTATCGTCGTAGGGGATCTCAGGATGAAAGGTTCCATTTTATGTTTTAAGTTTGAGTATTTGAGTTTGTTTCTGTAGTTTTTGAGTTGAAGTTTATGTAATGGTAAGAGTTTATGGTATGATGATGGGTTTGAAACTTTTAGTGGTTATAAGATATTTGAATTTGATGTTGTTTAGTGTCTCTTTCTTTATTATGGATGACATTTACGTACTGATGCTAATTATATAATGAATTTGATTTATGTTTTTTATGCTCTTTCGTACGATCGCCTGTTCCCGCCCCGATATTATCGGGCTAGTCGGGCCGGGTCGTGACAAGAGTGGTATCAGAGCAAAGGTTTAATAATGATCAATAAAAGAGCCTATAGGATGATTGATTGAGTCTTAGAATGTGTAGGAAGTGTAATTTTATGATTATTTGTGACTTATGATTGATGTGTTTTATCTCAGAAGTATGGACCCTGAGCAGAATGTCACTGATGGCATTAATATGGAGGAAGGGAGGGAGCTACCAGAAGTAGCTGAACCTCAGAGGAACAACACTATGGAGTCATTCGCGCAGATGATGGAAGCGATGACTCAGATGATCAGAACTTCCCAAAATCAGGCCAGTGGCAGTGGAGGTGGAGGTCGGCCTAAGGATAAGAACCTGAAGCTGTTTCAGGATATGAAGCCTCCACTGTTTTCAGGTGGCGGACCTATAAAAGCAGAAGACTGGCTGATGCGGATTGAGAAGATCCTTGAGGGCATGTCTTGCCCAGAGGAAAGGCATTGGCTGCTTATACTTTTGATGGCAAAGCTGAGAGGTGGTGGAGGAGTCAGTTAGAACAAATATTTGGAGGAAGACCAAGGAGTCAAGTCAACTGGGAGGAGTTTGTGAAGGTATTCAGAGACTGGTATGTACCTAAGTCAGCCAGGAGACAGATGCATGACAAGTTCAACAGATTGGTTCAGGGAGACCGATCTGTTTCTCAGTACGAGGTAGAGTTCACGATGTTATCCAGGTATGCCCCACACCTGATACCTGATGCTGAGGAGAAGTGCAACCGATTCCTAAATGGATTGAAAGATGTGATTAGACAGCCTCTCATTCCTTTTGGAATTGAGGATTACTCTGTCTTAGTGGAGAGTCATTGCCTATGCTTCTAGGCAATTGAAGAATCATGAGAGGAATTACCCAACCCACGATCTGGAGTTAGCAGCGGTAGTTTTTGCCTTGAAGATCTGGAGGCATTACTTGTATGGGGTTAGATGTGAAGTTTTTACTGACCACCAGAGTTTGAAGTATATCTTCACTCAGAAGGAACTGAATCTAAGGCAGAGGAGATGGCTAGAACTCATAAAGGATTATGAGTTGGATATTCAGTATCATCCGGGCAAAGCAAATGTGGTTGCTGATGCTTTGAGCAGAAAGAATTTAGGTAGTGCAAACTGAATGATTACACAGCAGCAGGAGTTGATAAGAGATTTGGAGAAGTTGGAGATTTCAGTGGTTCAGCCCAATGATGCACAAATTATAAGGTTGAATCAGACTATAATTATGTCAACATTTCCAGAAAGGGTACGAGAAGCTTTGCCACTTGATGCAGATTTTAAGAAGATACTGGATATGGTTAGTGTGGGACACATTGAAGATTTTGAGCTTGGATTGCTTAGATATAAGGGCAGATTGTGTATTCCAGATGTGGATGATTTGAGGAAAGAAGTCCTTCAAGAAGTTCATTACTCCAGTTACACCATTCACCCAAGCAGTAATAAGATGTATCAGGATTTGAAGGAGGTGTTTTGGTGGCCAGGAATGAAGAGAAGTGTAGCAGATACAATATCCAAATGTATTTCATGTCAGATGGTTAAAGCTGAGCACCAGAAGCCAGGAGGATATCTACAGCCCTTACCCATACCAGAGTGGAAATGGGAAGACATTGCTATGGATTTCGTGGTTGGTTTACCCAGATCCAAAAGAGGAAGTGATACTTTATGGGTGATTATCGATAGGTTGACTAAGTCTGCATATTTTATACCTATCAAGCAGTCTGATCCAGTTGAAAAATTGGCAAGCCTGTATGTTGATCAGATTGTCAGATTACATGGAGTACCGGAGACTATAGTGTCAGATTGAGATGGGAGATTTACTTCCAAATTTTGGAAGAATGTTCAAGAAGCTATGGGTACCAGACTTACTTTTAGTACAGCTTTTCACCCTCAGACAGATGGGCAGTTAGAAAGAAAAATCCAGACCTTAGAAGATTTGCTCAGATTATGTGTTCTGGATTTTGGTGGTAAGTGGGAGGCATATGTACCCTTGATTGAATTTGCCTACAACAATAGCTTCCAAGCAAGTATTGGTATGGCTCCATACGAGGCTTTGTATGGGAGAAGGTGTAGGACACCTTTAAATTGGGCTGAGATAGGAGAAAGGAAAATAATTGGTGCTGATTTGATTAATGATGCTACAGAAAAGATTAGATTGATCAGAGATAGATTGAGGGCAGTGCAGGACAGACAGAAGAAATACTATGATGCCAAGCACAGATCAGTTGAGTTTGATGTGGGAGAGTTTGTGTTTCTTAAAGTCAGTCCAATGAAGGGAGTAAAAAGATTTGGCAAAGTGGGAAAACTGAGTCCTAGATTTGTAGGCCCTTTTGAGATTTCAGAAAGGATTGGAAAGGTGGCTTATAGGTTGATTCTACCAGCACATATGAATGGAGTGCATAATGTGTTTCATATTTCCTCCTTAAGGAAATATATTTCAGATGAGGCTCAGAGGATTAGTACAGATATGGTAGACATTCAACCTGACTTAACTTTTGTTAATAAACCAGAGAAGATTCTTGACTTTGAGGTTAAGCAGTTGAGGAACAGAGCAATTCATTTTGTTAAGGTGCTTTGGAAGCACAGTTCTGAGAAAGATGCCACTTGGGAGAAGGAGTCAGAGATGAGGGAGACCTACCCTCACCTTTTTGACTAAGGTATGTTTTCCTAACTTTGTCTTAAATTTTGAAGAAGAAATTTTTATAAGGGAGAGAGAATTATAAAACCCGAAAATAACCTTAATGGGTCGTTGCACGCTTTTCAAAGCGTCGCGACGAGGTTTAAGTAAAATTTTAAAGGTTAACGGAATGTAACGAAATTAATTTTAGAAAATCCTACGCGAAATTCTGATCATTTTGATATATAGACTTATACCTAATTTTGCCTAATTTTAGATTTATTAATTTTAGAAGTCTCTAAATGCCAACTTTGCCCCTAGGTTTTTCTTAAGCCGAATTTACTTAAGGATAATATGGTCATTTAGCAAAACCTAAATTCCCTTAATAGGTTTAACCGAGCCCTTCTCTTCCCCCATTCACGCGAACCGAGCGGAAACGAGAGAAGAGAGGCGGACGGGTGGACGGTGCGGGCTTTCGCGAGGGTGACTCCGGCGACGATTTTCCGGCGAGAGCTTTAGGTCAAATCGAAGAGGGCGACGAGAGGATTACTCCGGTATGTTTATTTTCAAGCGAAACTTCCTAGATCTCTACATATTTGGAAAAGAATTTTCTAAGGTTTTGTAAGATTTTCATTTTCTTTCGTAATTTCTTTACAAGAACTCTAAGGAAGGATTAGAGGAATGTTTTAGCAATGAAAATGAAGTAATTTGAGGAATTTTTGGAAGATTTAGAAAGTATGATTTTTGACCTAAATCTTAATTTCGTAAGAATCCTTTACGAAAATGATTTTTAAGGGTTTAAGAAACGTTTTTAAAGCATAAAATTTGTCTTTTTATAAAAAGTTAGTTTTCTTGTAATTTTCATTATTTTTTATCCAAAAATATTATTATAATTATATAATTGTGTTAGGGATCAATTTTAGATCAAAGAATTGATGAAATTGGAGGTTTAGGGTTTCAAAATTTAGGTATTTTAAATAATTCCGAAAATAGAAATAATTTTTATTAATTATTGTTTTTAATCACTGTATACTTAGTTAGAATTTAAATATCTTTTAGGTGTAGATAAGGTGAAGGCAAGTGATTGAACGACGTCGTACGTCATAGAAGCCTACTTGAGGACGTTAAGGTAGGTATTCATACCCCTTTTAATTTTATAAGTGTTAAATTTTATTCATGCTTAGAATGCAATTTCATGTGTTTATTTTACTGTCAATATTTTATCTACTGTCAATGTTTTGATGTTCCTAATTTTAAGAATACCCAGTTTCATGCTTTCATTTCATGCATTAATGTGAAAGATAATTAAGGTATATGAATAAATGAAATGATTATGAAAGAAAATGAAAAGAATTTAATGAAATAAAAATTTCATGTGCATGTTGATCCGGAAGTGCCTAACAAATGGTAATGGGGCTTGTAAAAGCCAAATGGTAAAGGGGCTTGTAAAAGCCAAATGATAAAGGGGCTTGCAAAAGCCAAATGGTAAAGGAAATGGTCAAAATTTGACTGCGTACCTAATCAGTACGTAAAAGGGTAGATTGTGTATTCCAGATGTGGATGATTTGAGGAAAGAAGTCCTTCAAGAAGCTCATTACTCCAGTTACACCATTCACCCAGGCAGTAATAAGATGTATCAGGATTTGAAGGAGGTGTTTTGGTGGCCAGGAATGAAGAGAAGTGTAGCAGATACAGTATCCAAATGTATTTCATGTCAGATGGTTAAAGCTGAGCACCAGAAGCCAGGAGGATATCTACAGCCCTTACCCATACCAGAGTGAAAATGGGAAGACATTGCTATGGATTTCGTGGTTGATTTACCCAGATCCAGAAGAGGAAGTGATACTTTATGGGTGATTATTGATAGGTTGACTAAGTCTGCACATTTTATACCTATCAAGCAGTCTGATCCAGTTGAAAAATAGGCAAGCCTATATGTTGATCAGATTGTTAGATTACATAAAGTACCGAAGACTATAGTGTCAGATCGAGATGGGAGATTTACTTCCAAATTTTGGAAGAAGGTTCAAGAAGCGATGGGTACCAGACTTACTTTTAGTACAGCTTTTCACCCTCAGACAGATGGGCAGTCAGAAAGAACAATCCAGACCTTAGAATATTTGCTCAGATTATGTGTTCTGGATTTTGATGGTAAGTGGGAGGCATATGTACCCTTGATTGAATTTGCTTACAACAATAGCTTCCAAGCAAGTATTGGTATGGCTCCATACGAGGCTTTGTATCGGAGAAGGTGTAGGACACCTTTAAATTGGGCTGAGACAGGAGAAAGGAAAATAATTGGTGCTGATTTGGTTGATGATGCTATAGAAAAGATTAGATTGATCAGAGATAGATTGAGGGCAGTGCAGGACAGACAGAAGAAATACTATGATGCCAAGCACAGACCAGTTAAGTTTGATGTGGGAGAGTTTGTGTTTCTTAAAGTCAGTCCAATGAAGGGAGTAAAAGATTTGGCAAAGTGGGAAAACCGAGTCCTAGATTTGTAGGCCCTTTTGAGATTTCAGAAAGGATTGGAAAGGTGGCTTATAGGTTGATTCTACCAGCACATATGAGTAGAGTGCATAATGTGTTTCATATTTCCTCCTTAAGGAAATATATTTCAAATGAGGCTCAGAGGATTAGTACAAATATGGTAGACATTCAACCTGACTTAACTTTTGTTAATGAACCAGAGAAGATTCTTGACTTTGAGGTTAAGCAGTTGAGGAACAGAGCAATTCATTTTGTTAAGGTGCTTTGGAAGCACAGTTCTGAGAAAGATGCCACTTGGGAGAAGAAGTCAGAGATGAGGGAGACCTACCCTCACCTTTTCGACTAAGGTATGTTTTCCTAACTTTGTCTTAAATTTCGAGGAAGAAATTTTTATAAGGGAGGGAGAATTGTAAAACCCGAAAATAACCTTAATGGGTCGTTGCACGCTTTTCAAAGCGTTGCGATGAGGTTTAAGAAAAATTTTCAAGGTTAACGGAATGTAACGAAATTAATTTTAGAAAATACTACGCGAAATTCTGATCGTTTTGATATATAGAACTTATACCTAATTTTGCCTAATTTTAGAGTTATTAATTTTAGAAGTCTCTAAATGCCAACTTTGCCCCTAGGTTTTTCTTAAGCCGAATTTACTTAAGGATAATATGGTCATTTAGCAAAACCTAAATTCCCTTAATAGGCTTAACCGAGCCCTTCTCTTCCCCCATTCACGCGAACCGAGCGGAAACGAGAGAAGAGAGGCGGACGGGCGGACGAGCGGACGGTGCGGGCTTCCGCAAGGGTGACTCCGGCGACGATTTTCCGGCGAGAGCTTTAGGTCAAATCGAAGAGGGCGACGAGAGGATTACTCCGGTATGTTTATTTTCAAGCGAAACTTCCTAGATCTCTACATATTTGGAAAAGAATTTTCTAGGGTTTTGTAAGATTTTCGTTTTCTTTCGTAATTTCTTTACAAGAACTCTAAGGAAGGATTAGAGGAATGTTTTAGCAATGAAAATGAAGTAATTTGAGGAATTTTTGGAAGATTTAGAAAGTAGGATTTTTGACCTAAATCTTAATTTCGTAAGAATCCTTTACGAAAATGATTTTTAAGGGTTTAAGAAACGTTTTTAAAGCATAAAATTTGTCTTTTTATAAAAAGTTAGTTTTCTTGTAATTTTCATTATTTTTAATCCAAAAATATTATTATAATTATGTAATTGTGTTAGGGATCAATTTTAGATCAAAGAATTGATGAAATTGGAGGTTTAGGGTTTCCAAAATTTAGGTATTTTAAATAATTCCGAAAATAGAAATAATTTTTATTAATTATTGTTTTTAATCACTGTACACTTAGTTAGAATTTAAATATCTTTTAGGTGTAGATAAGGTGAAGGCAAGTGATTGAACGACGTCGTACGTCATAAAAGCCTACTTGAGGACATTAAGGTAGGTATTCATACCCCTTTTAATTTTATAAGTGTTAAATTTTATTCATGCTTAGAATGCAATTTCATGTTTTTATCTTACTGTCAATATTTTATCTACTGTCAATGTTTTGATGTTCCTAATTTTAAGAATACCAAGTTTCATGCTTTCATTTCATGCATTAATGTGAAAGACAATTAAGGTATATGAATAAATGAAATGATTATGAAAGAAAATGAAAAGAATTTAATGAAATAAAAATTTCATGTGCATGTTAATCCGGAAGTGCCTAACAAATGGTAATGGGGCTTGTAAAAGCCAAATGGTAAAGGGGCTTGTAAAAGTCAAATGGTAAAGGGGCTTGCAAAAGTCAAATGGTTAAGGAAATGACCAAAATTTGACTGCGTACCTGATCAGTACGAAAAAGGGTACTTTCGGAACAGATGATACATTTAGCATATTCATTTTTACATTTTGCATTGCATATGAAAGAGTTGGAAGAAATGAATGAAAGAAATCAATTGTTAAAGGAAAAAATGAAAGGAAAAATGAATAGTACATGTTATAACTTGCTCAATGAAATGTATTAGTTTTCAATTGTAAATGTTTTTAATATATGCATCTTATGAAATTAATTGTGATATGAATTACCTGCTGAACGTTGGCTCATTCCTATTTTTGGAAATGTTTTTTAGGAGAAAAGTGATGGCTGCACGACGATCTTACATGTATCGTCGTAGGGGACCTCAGGATGAAAGGTTTCATTTTATGTTTTAAGTTTCAGTCTTTGAGTTTGTTTCTGTAGTTTTTGAGTTGAAGTTTATGTAATGGTAAGAGTTTATGATATGATGATGGGTTTGAAACTTTTAGTGGTTATGAGATATTTGAATTTGATGTTGTTTAGTGGCTCTTTCTTTATTATGGATGACATTTATGTATTGATGCTAATTATATAATGAATTTGATTTATGTTTCTTATGCTCTTCTGTACGATCTCCTGTTCCCGCCCCGATATTATCGGGCTAGCCGGGCCGGGTCGGGACAATATATGTATATATATATGTATCCATATATGTATACATATATATGTATATATATATAAAGAGAAAGAGAGAAAATTTTATAAATTATAAAAAGTTTAATTATATAATTAATGAATTAAATAATTATTGTTATGAAAATTAATTAAATAGAAAATGATATGCTAATTATCAATAAACATTAATTATGTTTACATACTTCAAAAAAATTAAGTTAATTAACATGACAGATAATTAACTAATATAACAATATAATATTATTATAGCTGTCAAAATAACAAAGACGGATTAAGGACTAAAGTTAGAAGAGATAAATCTTCTAAAATTAATGTGAGTATTAATGTTTCTAATTTACGATAATGATACTACAACAACAACAATGACAACAACAAACCTTTGTCCCACTACGTGGGGTCGGCTACATGAATCCTTTTTCGTCATTGTGTCGTGTTAAAAGTCACATTCTCATTTAAATCTAAATTTATGATAATGATACTACTTTTTCTAAATCAAATGCATCGATCATTATTGATATTGTTAATCAACCATTACAGTGAACCTATGACGTACAGACATGGACATGGGGACACAGATACGACACGAGACATGTCAACACAGACACGAATTGGACATATATATATATAGTAGAGACATGTTTAATGTTAGAAGTTGTTTAAGGTTGTATGTGCATATATACCAAAGATCCAAAGTTCCTTTTGAATAATAATAATAAATAAAAAGAGAGGCCTCCATGGAGTGGCTAACGATTGCTCGTTTCTTCCAAGCATGCTTGAAACATCCTTATTGAGTGCAAGAAATTGGAAAAAAAATTGTCCAACTCATTTTTCATCCCATTTTAGTATTGGAGAAAACTGCACTCCTTGGAACATGTTGAATTTATTGTTTGATTATCTAAAAATACCAAACAAATTTTATTTTGCTAAAATTTTTAATGTTAGTTTCTTAACTTTGTGTATGAAGTACTAAAATTTTCGTTATGATTAGACATTTGATGTAGGCAAGAGTAATTGCCTACAAATACAAAATTTGCAAGTCTTCCAAAATTGACCTATTTCAAACCAAATATACTGAAAAGACGACTAATAGGACGATTTAACGACAAAATTACAAATTATGGATGATATGATAACAAAGACACGTTAAAAGACACTTAAACACCTAATATATTGATAATAAGATAAGTTGAGAAGAAAGATACAATGGAGTGGTAACCATGGAGAGAAGAAGTAGATAAGAAACCCAAGACGAAATCAAAGAGAGGATAAGAGAAAGGGAATTAGCTCGCAAGCTAGAACACAACCCGCAGGTTTCACATTCCAAATATTTTTTCACTAAAACATACTACTAAAACAGCCCAAAACAATCCTATATATAGGAGGGAAGAAGAAGCCCAAAAGCCCACAAAATAGCCCTCATAAATTGGAGAAGATGAATCCCAAAAGTCACCATAAATTAGGAATTCCAAAAGTCACCATAAATTAGGAATCCCAAAAATCACCATTAATTAGGAATTCCGAAAGTCACCATAAATTAGGAATCCCAAAAGTCACCATTAATTAGGAATTCCATAAGTCACTATTAGTTAGGAATTCTAAAAGTCGTCATAAATTAGAAATTCCAAAAGTCAAATCAGCCGCCCACTCAAACCAATCACAAAAGAGGAGACAAAAGGCCAACAGGCAGTCATCCGAACAACCAAACGGGCTGGGAACCGAACAGCCAACCCAAGCAACCAAGAACCAGCCGGCTCTTCCCATTTTGCTTGCATCAACATTTGAAGTTTCTTAACTTTGTGTATGAACTTCGAAATTAACTGTGTATGAGTCTTTTGTTTATTTAGAATAGCTATAAATTGCTAATATTAAAAGTATCATTTCATTTACTAAATAATTATTTTTTGATATAATTTAAGTTTAGTTATTTAAATAGCTATTGAATACACAAAATATATGTGTATATAATATACAACTCCTAAACGCCCTAGTCAATAAAAGTCTCATTTTACTGTGTTTGCAATTAAAGCAAAAAAATGAACCCTCCTGCATTGTACTGCACTTGGTACTATTAAAATACTAGTTACCCCAAACTCCACAAAAATTGGCTAATCTAGGAAAACCTTAGCCTCCTCCATAACCTTTTGACACCCCTCAGTCAAAAGCAACTTTCAACTGTCAATACTAATTAATTCTAATTATAGACACAAATTTCAAATGACTTCTCTCCCATCCCATCCATTAAAAACCTCACACCCCACATAGCCTATACACCTACCCAAAGCCATTTTTTTCTCCGCCAAATAGCAATCCCCACTCCTATTCATATTCTCATGGACCTTCTCTAACTTTATGTTGCATGCAAAATAAAGCATTTATCATTATAGAGAGCAATTCTTCAATAATCATACTCCTACAAATTGGTGATTCCATCAATGTTATTTTGATGAGGACATTCAACCTTAGAGAGTCTGCCAGAGGCATGGCCATCGATCTACGGCCACGATTGTGTCGCTTTAGTTTTGATCATCATTATATTAGATTTATTATTGATGTATTAGTTTATGAGTTTTATTGTACTTTTCCTTTTATGCCCCCACTTGAGGGCATAATCATGAGTATGACCTAGGGGCAAGATAGTCTTTGTATTTTTCTTCATTGTATTGGCTATTTAAAGCCTCCTCCTCCTCCTTTGAGGGTTATGAATGATATTACATGAAATTTTCTGCACATGTGTTTTTGGGAGAGCTTGAGAGTTCTTGAAGATTGAAGTCCCTGTGTGAGGGCATCACAATACCCACCAACCGAAAGAAGTGTCCAAGTTCGTGGTCGATCTTCGCCTTCCCCTCCCTCGCTTCTCTTCTCCCCTACAAACTGCCGGACTATATATTGCTCCAAAAGTATTCCTAAACATATATTTATAATTATATTATTAATTTTCGGATTAAATAATTTAGGAAATTACAAAAAATGAGATTTTCACCAAAAAATCAAATTTTTTGTTTTAAAATCATTCCTAAGACCCTTAGAAATAATCTTTGTAAAAACACTTAATAGAAATTAGGTTTTAGTCCCTAAATTTTCATCCTCCAAAAATTTCTCCAAAAACTTTGTTTTCATCGTTAAATCATTCATCTAATCCTTCCTTAAAGGTTTTGTAAAGAAATTATGAAAGAAAAACAAATTTTGAAAAAACCCTAGATTTTTCACTTCCAAATATCTTGAGATCGAGAAGGATTTGCTTCAAAACAATCATATCTTAAGACTCCCATCATCGTCCTCTTCGATTTGGACTAATTTCCTCACCGAAAAAATCGTCGCCAGAGAAGCCTTCGCCGAGCCCTAGCCCGCCATCCGTCCGCCCTTTGTCCGCTCCCTCTCTCGATTTGGCCGAATGAAGTGGGAGGGGGTTTCGGTTTTGCCATTTTAGAGAAATTAGGGTTTGCAAATGACCCTCTTGCCCTTATTTATTCTATTTCGGCATTAATACTTATTAGGGGTAAAGTTGGCATTTATGGGACTAAATCAATTTTAATTTCTAAAATAAGCAAAATTAGGTATATGTTTTATATATCAAAACGATCAGAATTTTGCGTTGGATTTTATAAAATTATTTCCATCAAATTCCGTTAACTTCAAAAATTTCACTTAAGTCTCATCGCAATGCATCGATTTCGTGTTTTACAATCTTAACCTTTAATGTGTGACTTGGCCTAAGCTAGTTTCACCCCTTATTTGTTTTATTTCGTCGTTTAAATCACTACAAGTTTACTAGTTAATATTGCTCTCTAAATTAAAGCATGTAAAATTCTTAATTAACATCGCTTAGGAATTTAAGTCCTGCATCATATTTTCACTGACCTTAGATCCCATATCCAACACTCTTGAAATCTTTGAAGATGTCTATGATGATGAACGTTTTTCTAATGAGAAAGATTAAACTATCTCCACTTCTGATGTTGAGACAGTTGATGATTCTTATTTTATGGTTCTAGAAGATATTCCAGAGATTATGGAAGAAAATGCATAGGTTATTGAAGATTAAAAAAAAAAAGTAAAACAACAAGTCCACAGGTTTGCAGAATCAACTGCCAAAAATGTAATTCCCAACGCCAAGTCTCTTTTACACCTAATCAAATTAACTTTTTTGTTGTGCTTAAAAGCGGAATCCCAACTTTGTCAATATAGGTTGTTAATTTGTTGCTCCCAAAAGCTATGGTTCCACCATCCTCCCATTGGCCAAAGTCTCACTTCCTCAAAGGGTGATTTCGAAGTTCTACAAATTGCAATTGATCCAACATTCCTCCACCAACATCAAAACTCCCACCACTCTTCCGAAGAGTAGTTTTGGAGCCAAGAGAATCGGTACATGACCAGGTAAGTTTAGTTTCCATGTGTATGCCTTTATATCTTGTTTAGGATAATGAAATCCTTAATCTTTCATGAAAAGAAATATGTAAGAAAATTTAAGTTATTTTCATTTTACTTTATAGTAGGGTCATATATGAAATTTTAAATTGTTTATGGTTTTAAATGAATATGTACCAAGGCTCCTACAAAAATAGGTCCAAAATTCCTCCTTTTGAAGGTAAATGAAATTTTGAAAGAAAAAGATGAGTTCTTTCAAGAAGCAACTAAACATTCCTTGTCCCCTCACTTTCATGATGTGAACTTGGAACATCCTTGCTATGTACCTATGATGCACCGACACTTCTCTTTAAAGAGGCGTGCAGTGTCCGACACGCTTCTGACACGCCTCTGCACGTGTCGGACATGCCAAAAATATGTTTGATTAAAAAATATTAAATATAAATTGGACATGCATATCTTAAAAATTTTATAATTTGTTTTAAAATAATTTCTTGTATTTATATCTTTTTTATTTATTTAAACATTAAAATTAAATTTATTATTTCATATCCACAACACCAAATCAATCGCCCGCACTCAATAGCCCATTCACCAAATATTCTCATTTTCATTTCTCTTTGGCGGATTGCGATTTTGCTTTCAAAACAATGCTCGATGTCATCTCAACATCGATATCTGATGTCGTTACAATATCGACATTTTAAAACCATCACAGCATTAAAGTCTAACAGGATCTTGACATTGATGCTCGATGCTAGCAATTTCTTAAACCACAACTTGGCAGCTTATCTTTGTTCGACGAGCAACGCCCTCTTAACAGACGACCTCTCAACATCAACGTCAGATGCCCTCCTGACATTGATGTCTGATACTTACTGCATAGCATCGATACCCAACTCTCGACAACACTGTTGTCTCCTCTCCTGATGTTTGATACACGGCATCGACGTCTGACTCTCATCATCCTAATATTAATCATTTTAAGCACAAATTCTAATTAAATAACTAATTATTTCTAAATTATTTTTAATATTATATTTATTCAATTTTTCTATACTATTTTTAAAATATAAAAATTATAATACCATGTCCAACCCATGTTCGTGTCATATATTTTCAATAATTGATGTATCATGTATCCGTGTCGAGTCGCATCTGTGTCATCATGTCCATTGTCTGTGCATCATAGCTATGTACAAATATTTGAGAAGAAGAATAATGTTGTCTGATAAGTTCATAGTGGGATTGGACATTTTATTTTTAGAAACATTCTATTTGATAATTCCAATGGTAAGATCGCGGCAATTAAAGAAAAAAAAAAGTTGACTTTGTCAAAACAAAATAAACGGAGATCATAAAAAATAAAAAGATGAAATAAATATATTACCAAGATTATGTTGGAGCAATGATTGCCTGGGATGTTGGCGTTTATCATATATTAGGTGCAATTTCTTTGCTTGTAAGCAATCAGCTAGCTCAAGAAGGTCGAATAGAAGAAAGTCACTTTCCCCATATAAAGCCAACAAATCTGATATTCTGGCATAATCCATGCATGAAAAATCCCTTGCAGTTTTCTCATCAACCAAAGACAAACTGTGAAAAGATTGTACTCCAAGCCGTTTAGCTAGATCATTACTGATATAAGAGTGCACGAAATGCTTTTGAGTACTATTTATATCAATCCATGGAGCATCATTATAAACAAGGTTCGATGGACTCATCAGATGTCCAGATGAACTAGGAATAAATAGTGAGTTCAAAAGTGCATCCGTTGATTGTCTATCGGTCAATGAGTCGGCAAAAGCTTCTAAGACGCATTGAACAAAACTTAATTGCTCAGCTAATAACGGTTCTCCATTAACATCCTGCTGTAAGCACTGCAAAACATGTAAATAATCCATGGCATCAAAAGTCAACTTCACACCCAACCGTGAAAGCAAAGATCTGAACTCACACAGCTCTGATGGAACAGCATATAGATAAGGGTGATACTTCACGGGTGAGTTGAATGCAACTGACTTTGACTGTACAAAGTTATCACCTAGCCAAACCCAATTGATTCCATCCAAAGCTTCTCTCAGAATTTTGAAGTCATCTTTATCAATGTAGCCCTGTAACTTTGAATATAAAGGGGGAATCTCTCTTTGCAAGACACCATCAATATCAAATTCATGCTCGGACTGCAATTTCAGCTGAGTGTACGCCCTTGAAAGTGCAACTAGCTGAGTTGACAAGGTTTCAATATCAGGCGGATGCATCCAACCAAGATTGTCATGGATATAAGTTGAGGAGCAATCACCATCCAAAATCCTCATTTTTGACGAAACCTGCCACATTTGGGATTTTGGCCTTGTGGTTTCTGGAGTTGCCACACTTTTATCTGATGCAAACCACGGAAGTCCAGTCAGAAGAGGAGCGACATATACAGGGCACCATGGAATAATCTTAATCTCTGACCAAAATTCACATTCTTGTATATCAAGAACAAAACTAGAAAGAAAAGAGAGTACTTCCTGATCAAACTCCCAACTCTTCCCTTCATCAATTTTCACTTCTGGATTTTTAGTATGTGAAATCCCATCCATCGTTAACAATTGGTGATCATCATCATGGTTCTCTTTATGACCATTAGAATTTGAAAGTATAATCCCTAAAGCATTCAGATAAGAAAGCAACTTCCTTCCATACTGAGGAGCATCAGCATGGCCACAATCATGCAATATTGAGACTGACCTTGCAACATCGATCAGACCACTCAAATTCAAGCTATTCCTAAGTCCAAAGTTTGTTAGAACGTCAAGTATTTCAGAATTTGAAAACTTATCACACGGGAAAAAAACGTCCTTGTTCAGCAGATTTTGCAGGCTTGGGACTCGAGGATCATAAAGCCTGGACAGGAACAAAAAATTAATAAAAATATATCCATAATTAATTAGGCGAGTTTCTTGAGTGATTGACTAGTGCAATAAAATGCTTCGTCAATTTAGTGAGCATAAGAAAATTCAAATGACAAGAAATAAGCTAATATTTTACATAGTTTTTCAGTTGCAAACATAGTAAACACTGTGTCCTACACTTCAATCAAATTCATCCCTACCGTCAAAATTTAAGTACTTAGCTACATATAATAAAGCCCAAGTTGCTGAACTAGCTAGAAGAATTCAGGGGTAAAAAAGCAGAGGAAGGACAAGATGCCAGCTTTGTTTTAGTATGAAGATATTAACCATATTATGTGAACATAGCATACTCAACACTTTCGCAGCAATCATAATAAAATGTCCACTCACCCTAGCACAATGAATAGAATTGGTGTTGCAAAACCTTTACTTCACAACCTAATAATTGAAAAGCCACAGGAACAATGCTGGATCAGGAACATTCAAAAATTTACCTAAATAACTCAAACCTGTTCTAAGACTGTTTCCTTTTGCAACTTTGACCACCAAATCTGTATATAAGGATCAAGAGCTATAAATAACAATCAATATAAAGGAAGATGAAAAATAACAGTTTGGTGAAATGAAAAGTAAAAACAATACAATGAAAGTAATGCAAGTTAGAAGAAAAAAAAATACTGAAATAATTGAATCAATTGATCGCTTATGAAAAGCCACTGCCCATATTATCCAAGGGTACTGGTGAGTGGCCATCCTTGGGCTGCCTTTCCGAGCAAAGTCATAAGTGTTGCACTTACAAACAAATCCAATTCAAGGCATTAACAATTGTGTTGGATTGCTCTTAAGCTTAAGAGTGAGGCCTCCTAACAAACGAAGTAATCAATTCAAATGCTCCTATTAAAGTTAAAATATAAACCAAATGCCTCCATCCAAATTAAATTGATGGACCGCCTTTCCTTCAAGGTATGGTCATAGGACTCACCTTTAAACTCAACCCATTGAAATAAAATGTGTTCAAATAAGACTCCTATAAATTAGACAGCTGACAGAAGAGAAGATTTCATATACAAAAAAAGAGGAGTGGACAATAATAGATACATAAAAATTACATACATTTGATTTTAGTTCAATGATCATGAACTTTTCAGTTTACTTGAATTATATATGTTTTAAACTGTGATGGATAAGTAGTAACTCTTTTTTAAATTTTGGATGACCTTTTATTCGATCATCTTAATTGTTGTTGAAAGATAGTTAGCTATAGTCAAACCGTTTGTTACCGTCTTTATATTCCAAATATGCGGATTAGGTTGTGACTTGAGTAAAGCTCAAAATGATCCTCCAACTATTGATAAATGTGCAACTTAATCCCAGAGTTTTGCATTGCCCCAATTTAGCCCCTAAACTATTAAAAATTGATCCAATTAAGTCCCAGAGGAAACAATAAGTGCTAAAGTTCACTTTAAAGTTAAATATGAGGGTAGTTTAGGTAGTAAAAGTGTATATTAGTAAAAAAAATTATATTTTTAAAGAAAAATCTAAATTATCTTCTAAGTAATTGATAAACCAACCCATCTCTGTCTCCTTGTGAATGTCGCATATTGCTTGCCATCCCCGTCCCCGAATGTCGAAGCGCATCATGATCGCTTGGCCTCTCGCGTCACTCGCAGCCTCTCATAGTAGCACGCATCTCACTCGCAGCGCATCGCGTCACTCGCACTTGCTTGCAGTAGGCCTTTTACGTCTCGCTTGCAGAATGTTAATACACAACATCATACTCACAACTGTAGGTCTTCTCCCTCACACAATTCAGCCTCCAATTCCATCTCCAAGAAATATAGCAGGAAGGCAAATGATTAGGTAAGAAGTATTTTTACTAAAATACCATCAAAGAAGCTAATGCGGCTTCTTCCGTTAATTTAAACGAAAGTTTTAACAGAGAGACAAAATCTGACAATTTTATATAGTTGAGGGACTAAATTGGGGCAATGCGAAACTTAAGGACTAAATTGAACATTTATCAATAATGAGAGGACTATTTTGAGCTTTTACTCCTTGTAATACTCTAGCCAATCATTTAAGGTTGTTAAATAGAGCTTTTGAGAAGTCCTCTTTATCATAATAGCCCAAATCAAAGTAGTCCAAGACCACTTGAAGAGAGACAAAATGCTACCTCCTAGTCAAAACAAAGGTTATCTACAAAAGATGGATAATAAAAAATCACACTTAATGAGAAGGCCCCACCCCATCCTCGAGTTACCAAGAAAACGCTAACCACAACAAAGGAAATCAACTATAACGTCAACTCGCATATACAAAAGATATCAGCCACCTCAGCATATATGATGCTCATTTGATGTCAAAAATGTTCTAGATACTATAATCAATGATCTCCCAAACTAAGAGATATGAAACATAATTTGTAGAGCAGTATATGACTAATGTGCTTCATATCCAAAATGTCCTAATCTTACTTTCTCTAAGGATCCCATAATGAAGGCAAAGGAACGCAATCTACCCATCTACATCACGATACAGAGTAAAGATGCTTTTATAGATTCAGGCTCTTCAATCAATCTAAAGTGTGCAACTGTTAATAAGGCTATTCGTCGACAATGAGCACCTTGGGCAAGATAAAGTGGTCATACAAGGCTTCAACAAGCTGGGTGGGTGAAAAAACCTTCACGTTATCATCTTGCCCCACAATTTTTAGAAGCTCTATACAGAGATAACACGCACAAGTTTGCCAAAAAAACATATTCAAGTTTGACCAAAGCTCATAAAAAATCGATGCAATATCAAATGCAAACATATAATCACACTTAATAATCTCATGACACTAAGAACATGACAACCCATACAAATCATGTGGTCAGCCAAATGAAGAGCCAAGCAAGAATCTTTCCCAATAGAGAAGCCTATGAAGTGCGAACAAAATGGCGCACTCATTAAGACATTAAGCCTTCTTAGTCAAGGCCAGCCTCGACATTTTTCCATTCAAAAATCTTTTTCACATGCCTATAAGGTCCCTTGGACTAAAAAACCAATGTATGCAAAAACAAGAATTGATTGGGACAATTACCTCTCTGAATAAACAGATTAAGGTCAATGAATAGATAATGGATCCATAAAATCTTAATCAAATTTTATAATAATCCCCTCACCATCTGCTGTTAGCAACAAATAACAATCTTTCTCCCATAATCTAAATTCTTTTAAGCCAATCCAAACAAAATATTATTTTACCAAGCCATCATAGAGTCCATAAACTATCCTTAATTGAAATTCCTCTCTCAAAGTTCAGTGGTAATTATACAACTTCACTTAAGCCCACGAAAAAACCTCAAAGAAGAAATATAAAGCCCTTTATGAGAACCAAATCTTTGAATAGTATCTTATCTAATTAATTAATTTGCCTTGTCAAAAAAATTTTGAAAAGACAAAAATATTACAAAGTTAAGTGAGGAATTTTAGAGTTCGCAATGTGTTTTGAGAATATTATGTAATCCTAAACCCTAAAGCCTATACCCAATCAAACAAACAAAAAAAGCATTATCAAATTTAAGAAGTGTCAATGGGTGAATAATGACCAAAGAAATCTTTACCTTAATCAAAGTGCTCATTGTGCAGCATCATCATAGGGAATCATGTACTTCTAGTGATGAACAAGCACTAAATGTGGCAAATTGGATGGCAATATTAGACTTGACTTGACAAAAACTGACATCCATATCAAACTAGAATAGACTAGGTCAGCTCAATCTGGCCATTTGTCAAATCATCTCTTTGATGATCGAATCGCCACATAAGACAGTCACCCCTCCAATGAATAAAAATGGCAGAAAAGTTAATAAACGACCATTCCATTGGAAACAAAACTAATGGAAAGAAATGCATTTTAAAGTGGGAAATAAGGATGGGTGGATCTTCTAATTGTTGGTCATTGTGGGAAAAGCAACATCACCCATTGGAAGGTATGAGAACGTCCAACATTGAGGAAGGTTTTGGGGCACATATTAACAACAAGCCACATTAGCACCGCTCTCGCAATGGGAATCCAATTGGTTGCAACAACCAATGTAGGCCCAAAGCACCCATAGTTGCTAGATGGCTAATAAACAAGAGGGTCAATGAAGAGTTGCCCCCGTACTCAAGAAACAACCTATTACAAGGCTCACTTTCTACACAACCATCATAACATAGTAGCTCTTAGCAGGTATTTCAACTAGTGAAACAATGAACTAGGTGAAGGGTAGGTGAAATAGCATCAGTACTAGGAAATTATTGATGTAGGCAAAAGGAGGGAGAAAAGAAAGAACTTTAAGCATATCTCAAGTGTTTCAGCATACAAATGAGCTCCAACCTATCCACTTCAAGATTTGAAGGCCCCAAGATCTATGTTAGTCAAATAGAGGCTTATGTGAAACAATAATTAGTTAAGTTTTTAACCAATAAAAAAAACATCAAGCCTTTATCCCACTATGTGAAATCGGCTCTATGAATCTTTTTCCTCTATTGTCCTATTAAGAGTCAAATTCTATTTTAAATCTAATAAAAAATATCATTTCTAATACTTTCTAACCAAGTCTTTTTAAACATACTTCTATCATTCTTAGCATAGGCCAGATATAATACATCTACCTTCCTAATCGGTTCATTGGAAGACCGATATTTTAAGTGATCAAACCATCTAAGGCAACTCTCTCTAATCTTATCTACCATTGGAGATGTGTTAGGACTTGAGCATCAAAATCAGCGAACAAACAGAAAAATTCAACAAACCAACATATTTTCCTGATAAAAAAGGAAACACGAACAAGCAAGATACAATGGTCCTTTTTCGAGAGGACTTTCTCTCCCAAACTCTAAACGCTGATAGCATGCCTCAGTTGTGATACATGGAATACCAGGTGATGCAGGACTACGAATGTATGCGATAAGAACTTGCACGATTTTGATAAGAACAATTACGATTAAAACTATTAGCAATCAAAACGATAAAAGAAAAAGTAAAAGGGGTAGCTATGCTTATGCCAAATCACATGCTAAGCATTTGAATTATCAAAATAACTTAGAATTTCAACAACATGCGAATTAAGTAGATTTCAATAAAATTCCTAATATAACAATAAGATAGCAACATAGAAAGCACACTCAATCCTATGTTTACTAATCAAAGGCAGAAGGAGAAGCACGGCTCCTTGTGACTTGATCACCACCTACAAAATTAATGGATTAGGAAATTAAATGAAAAGGGGAAAAAGTTCAGCCGGTCCGGAAACAATTTGCAACTGGACGTTGGCAAGTTGTTCGTCAATGGCCTCCGAAAGCGTGAAGATGATGCGATTCACGTACTCTTCAATGGAGTGATCAACTTACGGTCGAAGATGGAGTGGAGGATGTTGACGTTGCCTTGTTTGTCGTAAGCGAATCATAAGTCAAGCTCCGAATCGTCCATTCATTGGCTTTGAAAGAAGGATGTGTAGACGAAGATCAATGTTGATTCCCTTGGAGACTTTTCTAGGGAGAAAGAAGTTTCTCTCTAGGCTTTCTTTGGAGAATAAGAGAAGGGTGGCCGTCCTATGAAAGAGGGTAGGTGAATTAAATTTGGTTCAAATTTTGTGGAGGGAAAGTGATTTAAGCAACTTCCTAATTAATCACTTGATTGGGAGAAATTAAGAAAGGGAGAAAGAGAGAGGGGCGGCGGCAATAGAGAGGTAGGGGATTTAATTTAATTCCAAAGAGGAGAGATGATCTTTGGAAAGAAATTAAATAGGTAGGGACATGGGGGATTTCTGCAAAAGTGGTAGGGAGGGAGTTTGAATTGTTTCCAAGAGGGAAGGTGGGCTTTTAGGAAATAATTCCTAATACAAAGACTTGGTGGAAAGGAATATCTCATCCCATCTTAATTCAAAATTTAAATAGGATATAATTTAGTAAGTTTCCGAAAATAGGATTTATAAATTAGGTAACTATTTCAAATTCAAATTGATTTGAATTTGATCATTAATAGAGTTACCAAAATTATAAAATCTAATTTAGGAAAGACTTGGTGGCAAGTGGAGATGGGGGGAAAGAACCAAAGGAGATGGGCTGGTGTTGGAGGTTAGTCGTGGATGGGGTGGGGTTGGGTCTAGGCGGAGAGTGGTGTGGGGATTTAGGTGGCCGACAATTTTGGGGTTCGGGAGACCTTAGGCCGGCGGCTAGGGGATGGATGGAAGAGGAAAATAGATAATGAAGAAGAACCACGAATCCGGCCGTCTCCAAGGATGGTGGGTGATCCAATTTCCCTCACCTAGAGATTTCTCTCCCAAGTACTCTTAAGATCTCACAAAGAACTCAAGCAATGAAAAATTTTTATCATTCATTCATTAGACATGAAAAAGAGAGCATAAGGGCCATATATAGCGTTGTACAAAGGACTCAAAATAAAAGTCAACAATGCCCTTTGGGCTTACACATGACAATTGGATTGCATGGAAATATGTTGGTCTGTGGAAAATAAAATTGTTATGTTATTATATTACAAGTCTTAGCTTCATACCCGTTCTACTATGGCTCATTAATGTTCATAATCAAATTAGCTCCCAATTCAGGGATCTTGACTTCTAATTGCAATTCAAGATTCGTCCGGAACGGTTACCACAAGGAACAGTTAAGAAGTTGCATTTTAAGAGTGCTCGACCATTCAAGATAACTAAGAAAATCAATGATAATGCTTATAAAGTATATCTGCCTGCAGAATTGACATCAATTCCTCCTTTAACATAGAAGATCCAGTTACAAATGAAGGTCCTGATTTCAACCTACCAAATTCACTCATACAGCATCCTTGTGTGACCACACCGTGTGAGAACTCAAACCTACCTCCACTCCTAAACATTCCAAAATCACTTATGGCAAAGAAGGTTGATACGATTTTGAGTGATGACACCATCTCCACAAGAGAAGATGGACGACAGAGGTACTTGATCAGAGGCAAACCTGAGTCAGAGGACACGTGGCTGGATCGCGAGGAGCTACAGCAGATTGACCCCGACATATTGGAGATCTATGAGAGCACCTAGGACGCTTACCTGACGAAGTCGAGCTTTTTCTCACCCCGGGAGAATGATGGGAATATTGGAGCTTGGAAAGTCTATCAGAGACGTGGTCGTCGATCTATAGCCATGATCGAGTAGATGTATTTTTAAGTCGTATTATGTATTTGATGTGAAACAACATGCAGTTAAACATGAATTGCACGTTAGAGAGTAATGAGAGTTTTACTTTGCAATGTCAACGATAAAATCTAGCTTACTCAAGTTGGATTCAAGACAATTCGTGATAGATTAAGTTAACGGCAGTGATTACATTTAAGAATTACAAGAATCTTGCAAAAAGATAACCAAAATAAGATAGATAATGCAAATAGCTACTACTAAAGCCACACGTTTAAAATTTAGATCCTTCACCTTGAGATCCGTCACTCATTTTGAAAGTGGTGGCTAGCGGAAGAGAATTGTAATTAGACTTAGCGATGCCACTAATAGGCAAGTGATCTTGAGAGGACTCGTCGCAGGGAAAGAAACCGGATTTGGAGGAGCGGGTGGACGGCCGTCAATGATCCACTCGGAGTCTGGACGTTGTTTGTCGATGACGTAGATAAGAGTCGGTAGGATCCGATCCAAGTAGGCTCCAACTGTATCGTCGTCGGAGTCAAACCCCGCGTCGAAGAACGGCGATCGTTGGATGTCGAGGTTGCCGTGAGCGTTGAATACAAGCCCCCATTCACGTTCTGGATCCGCCATTCATCTCCCTTTTGCTTGTGGATGAGAGGGTAAGGTGGAAGAACCCAAGAGAAGAGAGTTCGGTTGAGGGGAAGAGAGAGAGGGGTCGGGTGGACTAAGGGGAATTGGGAGAATTAGAATTCTTATTTGGAATTCTAATTTAGAGAGGAGGGAAAATAATTGGAGAATTCAAATTATTTTCCAAGAGGTGGCCGGCGGTTTCACAGGATTGAGGAGGTTTAATGGAGGGGGAATCAATGTGAAAGAGAAAGAAAATCAAGGGAGGAGTTTCGGCCAGGCATAGAGGGGAAAGGGAAGTTAATTCTCATTAAGTGGGGCCCAAGGTAGAGTAATTAAATCCTAACCAAACCCTGAAATTATGATTTTCAGATTTAATTGGGACTTAAGTAACTTCCCAAATTGACTTGACATGAGAGGGAAAATTGGAATTTGAATTTCAAATAGAATTAATTGCTAGTAATTGTTGGCTGTAAAAAGGGCTGATGGATTAAGCAATTAATCTAGCATTAATTGTTGACATTCCACAGATTGGGAAACCAGAGGGAAACGGCGGTGAAGGCTGCAGGTGAAATTTCGGGGATCTGAGGGAAAAGAGGCTCACGGGTTGGACTGCTGGCTGTGGAGTTGAGAACCGGTCGGGAGGAGGGGAGATGGCTGCGCGGGGGGTTTCTGGATCGACGTCCAAAGCCTGGAGAAAGGCTTGGCCGGCGGGGAGGCAGCCGAAGTGGCCGGAGGTTTGAGCAGGCCAAGGCTAAACGAAAGCAAATGCAGGGAAAGGAGGAGAGAAAACAAAATCCAGGGATTTGGACCACCACAGAATTGCTAACCTTAAATATATTCACTTTGAATTTCCACAAGAGCAACGTGTACAAAAACTAGAACTCACAAAGAGATCTAGTCTTCTCCGACGAACTCACTAAGAGATCGTGGGGAAATGAACTCACAAAGAGAACAAAAGCCAATTTCATTTCATCAAAAAAACTCCCATTACATAAGAAAAGGGCCATATAAGTAGGCCTCAAAATGACAAGAAAGCAAAAGATTAAAATGCCCCTCGGGCTACAATAACGACCAAATACCCATAAGGGCAAAAACGAAAAAACATAAAAATCAAATAAACTACTACATAAAATGATGAAAATAAAGATCATGATCGTGGCCGTCGATCTCCGACATCTCTTGATGGTACATGTGTCGCAATCTCTGACGATGTCCTCATCAGTATTTGTCTTTTATTATTTTATGTTTGTATTTATTTTTTGTTCTATTCCGCTTTTACCCCTTAAAGGAAGGTCATGTGTAAGCCCAAAGGGCATTATCGTCTTTTACTTTTGAGTCCTTTGTATGAGGATATATATAGCCCTTATGTTCTATTTTCATGTTTAATGAATGAATGATAATTTTTTTCCCGTGTTTGAGTTCTTGTAAGAGCTTGAGAGAGATTGGAGTGAAGTCCCTTGGAGAGGGAAACGGATCACCCACCAACCTTGGAAGTGTTTGGGTTCGCGGTTCTTTCTTCTCTATCTCTTTTTTTCCCTTTCCATTCATCCACTAGCCTCCGGCCTCGGGTCTTTCCAAACCCCTAAGCTGCCGGCCACCCTAGTTCCCCCCACACCACCCATCGGCTAGACCCAATCCCCACCAACATCCGCAGCCAACCTCCATACAGCCTGCCCCTCTTGGTTTCCTCCCATCTCCACTTGCCATCGAGTCTTTCAAAAATTAACTTTCATATTTTAGGTAACTCTATTAATGATCAAATTCAAATTTATTTGAATTTGAAATAATTGCCTAATTTATAAATCCTATTTTAAGAAACTTACTAATTCATAGCTTATTTAAATTTTAAATTAAATTGGAATGAAATCTTTCATTCCAAATTTAATTTATTAATTTAGGAAAGCTTAGGATGCCTCATTAAATCCCCTTCCCTCTCTCTATTGCCGCGGGCCCCCCTACGGGATCTCAATGGAAATTATTTCCAAATTCCAAATTACTCTCAACAACAAGCTTTTCTCCCACTATGTGGGGTCGGCTGCATGAATCCTTTTTTGCCATTATGTCCTGTTAAAAATCAAATTCTAATTTAAATCTAATAAAGAAAGATCATTTCTAATATTTTCTAACCAAGTCTTTTTAAGTCTACCTCTACCTTTCTTAACATAAGCAAATCTAATACCTCAACTTTCCTGACAGAGACATCAGAAGGCCTCCATTTAATGTGTCCAAACCATCTAAGGCGACTCTCTCTCTAATCTTATCTTCCACTGGAGCTACTCCAACCTTTTTACGTATATGCTCATTTCGTATCATATATCTAAGGATAAAGCCACTCATCCACCTAAGTATCCTCATCTTTGCAACTTTTAATGGCCAACATTTGGCACCATAAAGCATGGCAGGTCTCACCACCATCTTATAGAATTTTCCCATAAGTTTGAGGGGGGCTTTTCTATCGCACAATAAGTTTGACGCATTCCTCTACTTCAACCATCCAATTTGAATTCTCCTATTAATATCCCCATCTATTTCACCATCACTCTGAACCATAGATACAAGATATCTAAAACGTGTACTCTTATTAATGACTTGATCTCCCAAAGTCACAATCCCCTCACTAGGTCTATTGTTACTAAAATTACATTCCATATATTCAATTTTAGATCTACTCAAGTGAAAACCTTTAGACTCTAAGGTTGACCTCCATAATTCAAGTTTACCTTCAACTCCCTCTCTAGTCTTATCGACAAGAAGAATATCATCAGCAAAAAGCATACACCAAGGTACATCCTCTTGCAAATGTCTAGTGAGAACATTCATGACTAAAGCAAAAAAAAAAATATGCACTTAAGGCTTGTTGACCTTCATCTTATGACCAAAGGAACAAAAAAAATCAAGATACCTATAAACTGTCGGATCCACGAACTCCGCCGAGAATTCCCTGGAATCCCGCTGAAATTCGTACGGAGCGGCGCCGAACGATCCTCTCCCGATTTTCTGCAGAAATCCCGCCCCATTTCCTGCGCAAAACCAGCGACTCGCCTCGATCGAGAGCCCAAACGCGTCGTTAAATACCGCACCAAACGAAGCTCTCCACGCTCGACTCCCTTCGCTGCTCTCGGCTCTCTCCCATTCGCAAATACACTTCCTCTCCCACGATACTCCCTCCTCCTCATCCCGTCCGAAGCCTCTCCGATCTCCTTCTCTGTTTCCACGCTCGAGCTCCCTCTTCTCCCGCTCACTGCTCCAATCGGAAGCCCCAACCTCCAACCGATCTCCTCTCCATTCCACTAAGCCGAAGCCAACCCCAAGCTCCTCAGTGCCGATCCCGAGCCGTGAGAGAGAGAGAGAGAGAGAGAGAGAGAGAGAGAGATCCTTACCTAAGCTTGAAGCCGAGATCTCCACTGCCTCCCTGCCTTACCCGATCCACTGCTGCCTCCATCCAGCCGCCTGTATAAGCTCCAGCCGTTGCCCTCCTGTTAGAACTGAGCCCCTTTGCTTATATATTATTATAATTATTATATATATTAGTATATATGTATATCTGTTATATATATATTAATGTATATGTTATATATTAATATATATATATACATATAATTATATATATATATATATATATATATATATATATATATATATATATATACATTAATATATAAATGTTATTTTCTTTAATTAATTATTATTATTTATAATTAATGATAATTAATTATAATTATTATAATTAAATATGATTAATTGTAATAATTATAATTTTTTTTTTAAATTATAATTAATTATCATTGATTCTATTTAATTATAATTAATTTCTAAAACTAAAAAATAAAAAAAGGTTCTTTTCTCGATGCTTGCGACGGGCCGGCAAACCCCCGAGGCGCTCACGTAGCGTTTAGGGTGGGAAACCGGTGCGATGCTTACGACGAGATAAGGATCCCTCTTCAAAGCTTGCAACGAGCCGGCAAACCCCCGAGGCGCTCAAGTAGCGTTTAGGGCGGGAAACCGGTACGGCGCTTGCGGCGAAGGGGATAATAAAAAAAAAATGTCTTTATTTCATTTTCATATAAGTACCCCCGAACGCCCACGTGGTGCAGAGGGGGGAAATCTGTGTTTTTCCTAACGCCTGTTTTCTTCTTATAATCAACAAACATAAAAACCCTTTAATGCTCACGTAGCAGGCGGGGATAAAAAAATAATATATTCGCGACCGCGGTGTCATTTTTGACACCTACCTGAAGCGCTCACGTAGCGTCGATGGGAATGGTTGCCTCTTGGTTTTTCCCCTAAACGGGGGAGACGCCGGGAGGCTGCCAAAATTTGGATTGAAAATCCAAGGACTTTAAAAATTTTGAATCTCATTTGGACATCAATTGAACTAAATTCAAAGTTGAATAAGCAAATGGCTTAAGCAAAATTTAAAACAAGAGGTGGACCACTTGAACTCAAGAAAACTTGGCGCAAATTTTTGGATATGCAAAATTGACTACAAAGAAGACATGAACAATTACTCAATATATTTGAACTTGATCTCAAACAAAGAGCTCACATTTAAGCTTGCAAATGACTACAAGAACTCAAACTTGGACTATGGACAAGAGAACTCGAAGAAGACTTGGAAAATATAAGACTTGAATTTGGACATACAGGTGAACTTGATTGAACTCAAAGAACAATATGGGACTTGTGCACCTGGTACAATCAACTAAGGTCATACTACAAGGGATTGAACTTCAAGGTCATTACATACATGATTGAAGATAAAATGCTAAAATCAAGTGATGGCTTTATGCAATCAAATGCATATCAACAAACAAGTGTGAGACTCATGTGGAATAAAACTATGCTACACATAAAGTAATTAAACTACTTGGGCAATTACTAGCATATGCAACAGTTTGTTGATCATTGTGTACAAGGAGGCCGATAATGAATATAACATCTTTCCTACGCTTAACCAGCTTATGGGTATATTGGCCTATCTACAAATAATGATAGCCCACAAAAGGGAATGTAGAAATATCTTATGGTTCATGTGCGAGCAAGAATGACGAATCTTCTACAATCATGAATATCAAGGAACAATTGTAGGAGTACCCATAAGTAATGGTAGAAGATTTTTACATGCATGAGTGTCCACATACAAAATGGTTTTCTACCTACAACATACAATAAGTGTAGTAGTTCCCACTCTCTAATAGCAGTATTCAAATGAGTCCACTTACCTGCTTGTGATCAATTATATGGGGATCTCAATCAGTACTAAAGAATTATCATGATAATAAGAGAATACGACTGCCGGCATGTGGTTCTGAACATAAATCAATAGAACATTCGTGAAGGAAAGACTCATTAAAAACATACACATGGAATGACGGATACATGCAAGCAATGACTAAATATTGAACGAAAGATATACAATAAATGTCAGATGTTTATGTCATTAGCAACACTATAACATAAAGGTGTACATTCAATTATGTGAGCAGTGGAATGAACTCAAAATATATGCAGCGAAGAATATCACAACACCTTTACAATCAATCACTGTTCAATGTCGAGCAAATATGTTGGTCCATTATAAGCAAAGGTGGATGATACTACAATAAGTGCTAGCACCTACAAATTATGTAGCAATAGCCAATGAATGTTGTAATGTTCTTGTAGTCAACCCTCATTCAACATCAAGCAAATATATTGGACCTCTACAAGCAATGATGAAAGATCTGCAATATATACATTCTCTTTACAAATATGGATGTATGTATAAAATGCCACTTATGGGTAGATGCAGAAGGACTTCAGTAAATGCAGTATCCTGAAGTTAATTTCAGTCTGAGAGGGAAGACATCTACCTACCTACATGCAACAATAGTGGCTGTACTGAAAAGATCAAAATTCACAACGCATGAAGAATATGACAAGTGCTATGCTCAAGCAAATATATAAGATCTTCAACAAGTGCAAGTCCTTACAATCATAAAACAGGAGATTCGTTAGTGCACTACGATCCACCAGCAGAAAGCAACGAGTAGTGCACGACAATCCACCTGTACGAAGCAGCGAACAATTCTATCTAGAAGCTGCCACGCCACCGGATCTGCAACATTTGTACAAGCAGACAGAAGGCGTCTATTCCAAAAATACCCCCTGCACATGCACTATAAATTGTATACACATAGGTACACTAAAGGGGGAAAATATATTCTCAACCCGCATGTGCCCCGGCGAGCGTGTTATTGGTACACACGTGACGTCTAGGGATGCTGCGCGGGTTGACAAGTGAATTCAGGTTCGAACCCGATCCTCCTATACGGATTAATAGGAGTCGACAGGGTTCGAACCAACAAATAAATATGTGGCCGTGGCAACCAGAATATTTATTTTAATACATTCATATTAGGCCTTCAATGCCTAAAATCAAAAGAATTCACTTTCAAAGGCTCAAAGCCTATAAGAAACCCGATCCTCTGTCGACAGCCCGACAGAGTGACAAGGTTCAATCCATAAAGAGAAATAACCCCGAATACCCCGATGATGGCCGTGTTGAATGCAGATCTCAACCGGAGGGGTTCCCCAAACATTTTCAAATTCTACCCAAATACCCAAAACTCCAGAAAATCCAAATTCTCAAAATCCCAAAAACCCAAAAATATTTAAATTTGAAATCATCCATCCGCACTTAAAGCAAAATCCATCCGCCCCTCCGCAACAGTTTGTCGAGGCGGACAAATTAAAATTTACTTCAGCTCACAAAGAGCCAAATGCCTAGTCGAGAATATCACTAGGATCCATTCTCAAACAATCTCTTGCCAGTAAGGACGTGGTACGTGTCCTCTAACCGGCAGTTTCGCCGCCAAATGGCACTGCAGGTAAACGGTTATGACCCGGGGCCCTCTGAACCGAGTGGTTTTGCCGCCAAATGGCACCACAGATAGCGGTTATGGCCACAACCAATACGCTCCTTAGTGGCGTTAAATCCTTGAGATATGAATCAATAGGATATGATCGATAGGGCACAAAGCCCTCTGTAAGCTAAGGTGGATTCAAATTTGTCCCCTTAGACAAACATTCACCCCAGGTCTACGAGGTCCCCTTGGACGAAGCAACCCATGGCTGCCGACAAGGATCCTTCTGTCAGGTTGGGTCGACTACCTCCTCTGACTAAGTAGACCAGGGACCACGATGGCCCGGGATGACGGAACCATGGGATCTTGATCGGGTCCATCATCCATTCCCCCACCATCCACTTTAAGTGCTAGGTGGTGAAATTTCCTATTTTAAATATCAATTCCAAATCCTTCAATCCAAACCAAATTTTCAAATCCAAATCCTACCAATATCCAATCTTTCCAATCCCAAACCTATGCTGCTACTATATGCCAGATAACACGTATTTTATACGTATCTGATTGACGACTAGCCTTAATCGAAAGTTCTCTCTCGTGATCGGGAGGGGTAATTAACTATAGGGGCTTGCGCCTATAGGAAACCAGAACTCAGATCATAAAGTCCTCACAAAATGAGGGCGAAATCTCTGGGTAGTGTCTTATCTACAAACCCATCTGCCTTCCAAAATTTACCTCGGAACTAATTCAGTTAAAACTCCCTCGCCGAATAAGAAGAGCGAGCGGAGGCCGGGGCCGAATTTTCGGAGCCCACAAGGCTGATCCTTGATGTAATCCAACCGAAATAGGAAAACACTTGGTCAAACCATCTTATGTTTGAACACAAGTAGCTGCTCCTACATACATATCTTTAATGATTTGAATATAAGCATTATTAACTCCTTTCATTTCAAGAACTCTCCATAACACTTCTCTTGGAACTTTATCATATGCTTTCTCTAAATCAATAAATATCATATGTAGATCCTCCTTATTCTCTCTATATTTCTCCATCAAACCTCTCAATAAATGAATGGCTTCCATAGTAGACCTACCCGGCATGAATCCAAATTGATTTTGAGAAACATTAGTATCACGCCGCAACCTACGCTACATAATTTGCTCCCATAGTTTTAAAGTATGACATATTAACTTAATTCCTCTATAATTCGCACACTCCTGTGCATCACTTTTATTCTTAAAAATAAGAATTAACACACTCATTCTCCACTGATCTTGCATCTTTTTAGTCTTCAAAATAGTATTAAAAAGTTTAGTTAGCCAAAAAATTCATTCATCTCCTAAGCATTTTCACATCTCTATTGAAATATCATCTGGTCCAACAGCTTTTTCACACTTCATTTTCTTTAAAATCTCTCTAACTTCAATTTTACTAATACGCCGATAAAAATAAAAATCTTTATTTTCATTTAGGGTGCTAAAGTCACTAAAGTTAATAGTATTTTCACAATCTTCATTAAAAAGTTTAGCAAAATATCTCAACCACCTTTGCTGAATATCATCTTCTAAAAAAAATAATTTTTGATCTTCATTCTTAGTACATTTCACTTGAACTAAATTCTTACTACTCCCAACTTTTTTGCTTGGCTAACTTATACATATATCTCTCTCTCCTTAGTATATAATCTATTATATAAATCATTAAAAGCTAAGCTCTTTGTATCGCAAATAACTTTCTTAGATTCCTTACGAACCTCTTTATAGCTTTCTCAATTATCTGAATTTTTACATATAAATCACTTTTTTATAACAAATGTTCTTATTTTTTATCTTTTTTTGCATATTTGGATTCAACCACCAACTATTTTTACTATTAAAAGCTTTTCCCTTCGAAACTCCAATCACATCTTTTGTAATAATCTTAATATCACTAGTCACTTTTCCCACATAACATTAGCATCCTCATGCACAGACAAAATTTTAATATCTAAAATCTTACTATTAAAAATATTTTTGTTAATATTCTTTAAATTCTAAATTACTCTCTTGGAAATAATTCAAACCTCCTCTTCCTCTCTCTTGGCCGAAATCCCCATGCCCCCGCCTATTTAATTTCTTTCCAAAAGAAAGTCTCTCTTATTGGAATTAAAGTAAGCCCCTCTCCCTCCCTCTTGCCTGCTGCCCCTCTTTCTTTTTCCCTTCAATTAGTTCTTTCAATCAAGGGGACTAATTAAGGAGTTGTTTAAATCAAATCCCATCCACCAAAATCTAAAACAAAGTTCTTCCCCTAGCCTCCTCCTTTGGCTTGCCACCCCTTCCTTCTCCTCCACTTCAACTCTTGAGAGAAACTTCTTTCTCTCTAATGGAGTCTTCAAAGGAAGCAACAACGATCTTCGTCCACTCACCCATCCTTCGAAACCAAAGAATGGCCAATCTGGAACTTGACTACGGGTTCGCTTAAGACGAGCAAGGGAACGTCAATATCCTCCACTCCACCTTCTTCAACTTCAACTCGTAAGTCGATAATTCTATTGAAGAGTACTTGGATTGCATCATATTCACACTTTCAAAAGCCATCGACGAACAACTTGTCAACATCCAATGACAAATTGTTTCCAGACAACCACAATGGTGAACTTCTTCCCCTTTTCACTTATTTTCCTAATCCGCTAATCTTGTAGGTGGTGATCAATTCGCAAGGAATCGTGCCTTGCCCTCTGCCTCTGACTAGTAAACGTAAGATTTGAGTGTACTTTCTATGTTGCTTATCTTATTGTTAGATTAGGTATTTTTGTTAAGTAACTATTTAATTCATATGTTGTTGAAATTCTAATTGTTTTGATGATTCAAGTACTTAACATGTGATTTGGCCTAAACGTAGCTACCCCTCTTATGTTTTTTGTTTTCGTTTAGTGGCTAATATTCTTAGTTGTTATTTGTTCATATCAAAATCATGCAACTTCATATCATTCATCTATAGCATATTTAGTCTTGCATCAGCAAGTTGAACAAAGTAGTGTGGTTGATGCCGAAGTAGAGTTTGGTGATGGCGAAGGTGTTAATGAAATTATTGAACTTAGAAAGAAAATTGCATTTGAACTATCCAATCAGAACAAGTAACATGAATATCAAAATTGTATTTTGTGAATATGATTTTCAAAAATATTTCACAGAAAAAGCTAAAATATTTGCTTATTTTTTTCCTTTAATAGCAACCCATTCAGACATCACCCTGAGAAGGATATTCATCTTAAAGCTTCAGCACTGTGAAGGAGATAATGACATGGTTGTTAATGATTTGGTTAGGAAGGTATTTGTAATGCTTTTTGTTATTAACTATGATGAGCAAAGATTGGAATTTTATTTATGTAAATTTTAGAACAAGTTTATGTGTAAATTTAGGAATTTGTAATCATTATATCATTATCATGAAGCCCATGCTATTTCTTACTATCTTGTTCGGTTAACTTGCACTGATGAGTGTGACTCTTACGTCTGAGAATCTTAATGATGAATTTTAAACACTCCGGTAGTCCAAGCTCATATAAATTCATTATGAATATCTGGAAGTTTCCATGATATGTCTAACGTAGTTCAATTGTAGCCATACATCATAATTTTTTTTTTATGTATGAAGAATTGTCCAAACAATGAGCTGAGTATTAAGTAGGCCATGTACTGGTTCTGTTGCTTCAACGCAGTATTGGCTTGCTTATGGGTTCCTGGTTAATCAAAGCGACGTTAGTCCTGTGGAATTCGAATTATGGAGGTAAGGTTACTCAATTACTGCTCTCAAAGGTCCTTTATTTGAATACTTTTTAATAATATGATGACTGATATTTTTTTCTATGAAGTCTGATAATAATATAGCTGTTTCAATTGGTTTAACCATGTGATATTAAATTGCCCTTCCTACTTTTATTTGACGTATATTAATGAATCTAAACGTTGTTTTCTTCAAATAAGATAATCTGCCACTGCTTTATTACAAACTTCTAGAACCATGCAATAGTTTTCTGAGTACATACACATTTAAATTGGTGCCGCATCAAGCCATCAACTACGTAGGTTGCCACTTTAGATTCGTGGTCGATTCTTTGTATTTTCTCAAGCTCAGAAATAAGCTCGAATAGTATTTAAATTACGAAATTACTTTATTTGATAACAACATAAATTAATTTTCCAACATAAATATATTTGTATAGTTGAAGGTGAGTTTTTTTAATAGAAGAAATAATAACTAAAGACTATAACTATAATAATAAATTACTATAATTTAAATTTTATCATATTTGTAGTAAAAACTATGTTGTATTTTAAGAAATTATAAGTTAATAATGTAAATTTTTTATATTATAAGTTAGTAGAAAATTAATTTTTTCTTAGAAATATTATTATATATATATAATGTAAACTTTATCATGTAAAATAGAAAAAAAAAATTAATTATATATACTTATGCTGTAAGTATGGGCAATTTAATCATTTATAATAAAATCTCGAAAGCTAAACTCCTAAACAAACAATTTAAATTTTCTTTTAAATATTAATAAGCACTTAAAAAAATATTACTCAAACAACATATTAATATTGAAACTTCTTTTTGTTAGCATTTTTTTCTAAAACTCATTTCTATATAAGCAAAAAATGAACCAAACGAAGCCTAAAATGAGATCATACCTGGAAGGATGCCGCCAAGAACCATCAGCAGCTAAAACAAAAGACATTTCCGATAGTGCAGATTTAATGGAATCATCCTCTTCAGCCAACAGTTTCAAATCAACTAAGATATCCAAAATAAAGGTTGTTCTTCCAAGGAAACTTTCTACACTATTAAACACGAAGTTTTTGTAAAACTCCGCTTTTGGTAATTCTCTGATTCCCAAATGATTTTGCAAAATGCTCTTTTCCCTCTCGGATTCTGTTCTGATAAAACTATCATCTATGAGATCCTCAAGTAAATCTGCTGGTTTAAGCGATTTTAATGGATTAGTCAAAGTTAAAAGCACATCATTTTTGTAGGACTCAAAAATTGGAAGATGTTTGATTATGTCTATTTGCATGGAGCCCATTTGATCCCCAGAAAACCATTTAGACTGGAAAATGAAGCTCCTCAATTCCCGCATCTCCGCCTTGGACGCATTCAGAAATAAGTTCTTAATATCTTGCAGCTGACAAGAAGCTTGCAGAGCATTCAGAATGCCAGTTGCCGTCGCATCTTGCACGAAGTTCCTTAAATGGGGATGATCAAGAGGCAAGTCAGACCTCAAAAAGGAACATCCCAATTTCTGCAGTAATGAAGACATATTTTCGCTCCATCCATCATCCCTGATTACAGCAGAATTTTCGACAAGTTGCAAAAGAAAACCATTCCTCACAGGTAAAATAGGCCACGTGTTAAATATTGAAAGATCATTACAGGATGCCTTCAAATAGCTCCAGAATAACCCCATCCATTCAAGACTTGGTTGATCTTGATGGCCTGGAGTCCATCGTACCTGCCTAGAATGCTGCCATTCAGTTGGAAGAATCCTGGGAAGAAGTTCCACAACAGAATAACATGTCAATACATGCAAGTTAGTTAGGCCAGAATTAGCAATGTCTCTTAGCTTCTTCAGCGTAGTATCAGGAACGGAACAGTCCACAAGTAGATATGGTACTCGGTTTACAAGAAGATCAAATACCTCAGTAGATGTAGCAAATACTCTATCACCTTCTCCCCTTCTGTTAAATGAAGTGAATTTACCGTCAGCTAAAGGTAACAAAGGTAATCCATTTAATATATCACAGGAAGAAATCACTTTATGATCACTCAAGCAGTATTCTAAAGCAGTCACACTCGCAACTTTTTCCTTAAATCCATAATGGTGGCGGATCAATATGCTTCTTAGAAGCTGAGGAGTGAGAAAATGAAGTGAAGGGCATGAGTCCATAAACCTTTTCACAATCTCATTTGATACATTAGCTACAGGCAAGCCAGCTTCTGATAACGCTTCTGCAAGCTCAATCGCATTTCGAAAATTAAAATCAGGAAATATGGCTTGTCTTGCCGAAATCCACTGCCCACCTCTAGCTTTTGTGTACAAAACAGGCAATCTTTGATCAGACAGAAATACATAGAATTTCCTCACCATTGATTCCCATGGTTCAAGGCCAGTGGAAGTAGGCCAAAAGGAGAAGTAAAGATCGCATGGACCAACCTCTTGTGCAATGAAAACCAGCAAATGACCATAAGCAGGAGCAATAACATCTTCAAGAACACAAAGGTTCCACTCTGATCGAACTTTTCCACCACCTGCCATGTCATCACCAAACCATATGTCTCTCCTGTTAGAAGATAATTCAAAATATGCGTTAATATGTGCTGGAAGACCAGTACTAATCGGTAAGGGGAGGAAGCTAAAGGCCCTGCCCCAAAACTTTTTTCTGTAATATGCTGAAGATGTTTGAACTCGAGCGACTACATAAGATTCTACTTTAGCATCTAGGAAATCATCATCATTTAAGTCTTGCAAGTTAGCAGAGTGCAAGTAACAAGCAACTGATGCCCAGGGAATAAATTTAAATGATTGGTTACCCACAGATAAAGATTTACTTTTAGCACGCCCACCACCTATACATTCACTAACAACCCAAACGTTTAAATGTGAACCAGAAGGACTTTGCTCCAACAGTACAATCTTCTGGCAATTCCATGGCAAATCCCTTTCTACAATTTTATCCAACTTGGTCATGAACTGATCCCTATCCATTCCATTTTGATGGTTTCCGTGAACAAAGCTGAGCATGTTATGATGGGGGTGTGGCTCCTTTCCAAGCCCACCATCACTGTGCCTAGACACTCGGTGTATTAACTGCATCTCATGGCTAGAACCATCCTTTATGAAAATAGTTACCCTTTGGATATTATGAAGAAAGAGCAGCGACTCAGATACAACTTCAGTGAAAGAAGAGAATAGCAACTCCACATCTTCAGGTGAATACTTTTCTTTCTTAATCTGGCTTCTGTGAGCAGAAGTTTCGTTCCTGAGTGGAAATCGAAATAGAGTACCAGGAAATGGTTGTTGTAAATCACAGCCAAAGTGTAAGAATGGCATGAACTGATCTGGAAACTGCTCCAAGATCCTTCTACCAACAAATTTTATCCTCAGGCCAGGATGGGTTGGAGAAATTCCTGGCAGGTGGCTAGCATGGGGATCAAAAATCACAATGTTCTCGCCAGAAACAAAACCAGGTATATCTGTAAAGTGATAAACACAATTGAATCCAAGCCCAAACCTTCCAATTGCAAAAGGCTTGTCAAGTTTACTGTCCTGACCAATACGTGATATTGCATACAGATCTTGGGAACTGAAAACCGAATCATTAAAGCAGTACAGTGCTGGGCCTTGCCATTCTGCCATTTGAGGAGAAAGAATGGATGATGTACCATATTGAGTTTTATCCAAAAGGAAAACCACTTCAGAAGCCTGTGCATCCTCGGCATTTTGTACAAGCTCAAAAAGTATCCCCGGCCCATCTGCATACATTTCAACAATATGCTTGAGCCTTGTTGTTAATGCCTCATGTTGTCCAAAGGCTTCCGCAACCCCTGATAGGCTCAGATTCATTGAATCAGAACTTTCAGCGAGCAAAAGACGACGAAGAGAACTAACACCAAGTTTTTCTGCAATATCATTTGAAATATTGCCATGCACAAAATTATGTATATTATTCTTAGGCTTTAGAGAAACACTATATCCATCTCCACTTGCATTCTCCCCCAAATCAAGCAACCAGGGAGCATCATTGTAAACTAAATCAGTTGCTGGGATTAACCTAGATAAGAAATCAGGTAAATATATTTTAACATACAAATGCTGAGACTGGATTTCTGCAAGATGCTGGGCCATGGACACTGCTGCTCTAAGCTCATGAGCATCAAGTGGGGTGCAGCCTTTTTTGTCTGCCATTCGGCAAAGAATATTAGCATAATCCGCAGGCTTCAAGTACTCTGGTATTCCAAGTTCCAAAAACAGATCTCTGAATACTGCTAAATCAACAGGAATAACACGCATGTAGGGAGCCAAATGAAACTGACCATGAAGAACAACCTCACTAACAGTTGAAAACCCGTCTCCCACCCAAATCCATCTACAACCTTCAAGAATAGCTTTAACAATGTCCATCTCATCTGAGCCTATCAAATTGGTCAACAGAGAATATATTTTAGGCATTGCTATTGCTAATTCTTGTCGAAGAATCCGATCTACGACAATCTCATTGTTTTTGCCAAGTTCAAGTAGTTGAGCAGCAATCACAGTTCCACTTGGAGGTGAAGACCAACCTAGGCCTGAGAACAAAGCCAATGAGCGACATTCTCCATCAAGTATTCGTGAACTTGCAGAAACAAGCCATATATCTTCTCTTGGTCTAACTATCTTGGGAGGGGCCACCATGGAAGAAACTGCAGGCCATGGCAAAGCAGCATGGGGTGCAGAGTCCAAAACAGGGCA
Organism: Dendrobium nobile; assembly: GCA_022539455.1. Classification (NCBI taxonomy): domain Eukaryota; kingdom Viridiplantae; phylum Streptophyta; class Magnoliopsida; order Asparagales; family Orchidaceae; genus Dendrobium; species Dendrobium nobile. Next base: position 2,429,256 of record CM039735.1, on the reverse strand, counting down.
CCAGCATATCATTCTAAGGTCATTCCAGAATTTTTCAATACCATCTTGTGAATGAAAATTGCCGGGCTTTCCTGATGTAGCACCTTTTGAAAACACCATATTTACACCCTTTCGACTATCATTCTTATACCACTTATTTGCATGAACTTCAAGATATGAAAGAAGCACCGTGCCATGTATAAAAGCCTTCAACTGATCCTCACGCATTAATGATTCAACAAGACGTGCACTCTTAATAATTGTGTCAGAAGAAACTGAGGTTCTAAGTCCCAAACACAGTAACATGTCTAGAACACTGTGTTCACCAAATAAACCACCAGGAAAACAATTTGATTCTTCAAGAAGGGCATAAAGTTCATCAACGCGAGGATCATATAGAGATTCAGGACAATCTAAGCTTCCGCTTGCAGTTGGAATAAATTTTAATCGACGCATAGATTCCTTAAAAGAAGAATCATCCAAACATAGTTGTGGTAGTTCTTTTAGAACTGATAGCATAATCGTATCACGAACATCAGATTGCAATTCATCCAGTCTACTTAGAACATACTTTTTGTAGAAAGCAGACTTTGGCATACGCTCAATACCGAAGTACCTTAGCAAAATCTCTTCTTCAATGATAGATGAACAGAAAACAAAATCACCATCCAAAAAGAATTCGGGTATATCTACAGGGGGTAAGTATCTCGTAGGATTTTCCAAATTATGAAAATGAATGTTTTCAGAATGTTGTTCGCCATAGACCCTGTATATAGGAAGCTTCTTTGCCAATTTAATGTGAATATCAGAGAGAAAGCCTCCATGATACCACTGTGGATCAAGCAGAAACCTGCGGAGCTCAATTTTCTCAGGAACAGAAAGAACTTGAAAAAGCAACCATATTTCATTGCCTCCGGAGATATCAGTATCAAAAATGGAGTCCAGAATGCAACCAGCATCGCTATCTGAAATATATAGAGATAAATCACACTGCTTTATTTTGTATGCTGGATCAAGAATTTTACAGCCGATTTTTACTAGAATATCCCGCAATGGTTCAGGTAGCTTCTCCGCATTAATAAACTTCGAGGTTTTTGATGTTCTGTAAAGGTACCCTGCAGTAGATGGCAAGATAGGCCACTCACCAAATGATGATATATCATAAGATTGACCTTGAATATAGTCCCAGAAATATGTAAACCAAGTTGCACTAAGATGAGAAGTGCCTGCACAAGGATTCCACGGCACCCTGTTTTTATACCTCCATTCAGAAGGAAAAAGCCTTGGGAACAACTGCAGAAAGTTTTTCTCATTGAGGAATGCAAGATTTGATTGAGAACTCCTAGCAATTTCAGAAAGGATGCTAAACAAGTCAGATGGAATGGTTCGATCAATCATTATATCAGGAGTCGATCCCAGGATAGTGTACTCAAGATCACTGCATATAAAATAATTTGTTCCCTTTATAGTCTTAGTAAAGGTGCCAAACTCACCATTGGCTAAAGGAAGCAATGCAAGGCCCTCAACATGTTTATTAACATCCTCAGTTCTCAGACCAGTGAGACAATATTCTAATAGAACCAACTTGTACGATTTGTTTAAAGTGCCCAGTTTCTCACTCTCCTTTAGGAAACTTCGTACTATTATAGGACTAACCAAACTGATTCTAAAATTTGACCAATATTTATACATTGTTTCAAAAATAATACCAGGTAGAAAAACAACAGGCATCCCTAATAAGACTAGGGCCTCGCCAAGTATTTCATTTTTTGAAAATTCCATATCGTGAAAGAATGCTTCAGCTGGGCATATCCAATTTCCACCTTCAAAATTAGAATATAAGACCTTTTTTGAATATACAATTCTGTAGATATTCTCAGCTAAAATACTCCATGGTTTCTCAAATAAACCAGTTGGCCATGCAGAATAGTATAGCTTGGTAGGACCCAGCAGCTTGCTCAAACCAACAAGCAACTCACAGTAGGCTGGAGCAACAACATATTCCAATAGAAGCCTATTCCAGTCAGACTTCAGTTTTCCACCTCTGTCCAAATCGGATCCAAACCAGATGCTACGTCTGTTGGAGTATACTTCAAAGTATCCATCCACGTGAACATTAAAACCTGTTCTTACCGGCAATGGAAGAGAACAGAACACTTGGCCTTGCTTAAGAACATGATCCTATAAAATCAGCTGGAATGAGAAAAAGGTACATGCGTCTAAACATTTGAAAATCCTGAAAAACCAAGGGATCAAATTGAAAGTACAAGAAAGACTCGACTGCTGAGTATGTAGATGGGTATAACATAAATAGGATAACAAAACTCTCTTAGAGAAATGAAGTAAACAATAAAAATAAGTTAAACAGTAACCCATCACGACTTCAACAAATAATTTTCTTGTCATGTTAAGTCAAGTTTGGGTTGAGATTTTTGACCCGCCTATTTAATGGGTTGGTTTTGGATTTTGGCTATATTCATGTTGGATTATTTTCGATCCGACTCAAACTCAAGCCCATAAACCCAATTGACATTCCCAACTCCAACTATTCTTGAGCTCACTACAATGCTCAAACCATTTTTCCCAAGTTAATCATTAAACACATGATAGATTTACAGCTTCATACATAGTCCTGCCCCGCATTTTTTTTATTTTTGTGTAGATACATTTTATTCAGTATCATTTAAGGTAAAGGCCCAGATTATCAATTTGAAAGGTAACCCTCAAATGTTGACACATGGCACAACAACATTCAAGAATGTAACAAAATTTTTGTGGAATTTTAATTCAAAGCTAGTGCCAAAGGTGTCTGAATCATTGGACAAGTTCACAATTGACGCCAATGGCACCCTATACTTGCTAGTACATTTTGATTTGGATGAGTCAAACGTCAATATTGGGATGTAATGTGCCACAAAGCAGAATTTTTGGATTGGAGGCTTGAATTTTGATAGGAATCCGATCTCCACAGCCAAAAAACAATAATAGGAAGAGAATACGAAGCAAAAATTAGCGAGAAAAAAAAGAGATTATGAGTTAATTTTATTGATATCGACACAACAAACCAAGATACAAGTTAATCTAATATGAGAGGTAGATCGACTCTCCACAAATCCTAGGCGCTGTTGGAACAACCCCAAAGAAAATTACTGCAAAATACAAAATCACATAATGAAAAGAAAACAATATAATTAATTCTAAATAAACGTTCCTAATTTCCTCCCAAATCTCAATTCAAATCAGCCCAGTTGCCCTAAATAAACCTTCCTAATTCTCTCTCAAACCTGAATTCAAATCAGCCCTCTTTTCCCTAAATAAACATTACGAATTTCCACCCACTTTTGATTTTCTATGGTAACTAATTAAAGGTATAATTAATCTTCTTTGAGCCCCCCTCTCTCCTTGCCCGCAGCCTACACTAGTGGGGCCCACAAGGCTCTTCCACCCGCCAGCTAGATCGAATCCCCTTGCTGGGACCCAGTTGATTTCCTGGATCGACTCAGCTGGTTCATCAATGCTATATAAGAAACTTTAAGCTCTCTGATCAATCTTGACCATGAAGTGTCACCCCAACAGGTAGGGTCGCCAATCCGAGATGGTTAGCACAATCGCCATCAGCTTCCTCTCATAGACTGACTTGTGCCTCGTGTAAAACCCAAAACGACGACCGTAGGTCGTCGCACACATTTCGATGCGTCGCGACGAAACTTAAGTTAAAAATTAAAGTTAACGAAATCTGACGAAAGTAATTTTATAAAATTCTACGCAAAACTCTGATTAATTTGGTGTATGGAACTTGTATCCAATTTCGCTTAAATTAGGAGATAGAATTTTTAGAAGTTTAAAAATACCAATTCTATCCCTAATTGTTTCTTAAGCCGACTTTGTTTAAGTAAGGACATAATAGTCTTTTGGATTTTTCTATCTCCTAATATAGCAAAAAAATCGAAACCCCCACCCTCATTCCATTCGCACGATCGGCCGAAACCAAGAGGAACAGGCGAAAGGGGAGGACGGTCGGGCTTCGACGTGCAAGGTTCCGGCGGCGATTTTCCGTCAAAGAAATTAGTGAAAATCGAAGAGTACAACGAGGGGAGTCTTAAGGTATGATTTATACGAAGCAAATCCCTCTCAATCTCAAGTTATTTGGAGACGAAATTTCTAGGGCTTTACAAAAATTTCGTTTTCTTTCAAAATTTCTTTACGAAATCGATATGTAAGGATTAGGGAAATATTATAACGATGAAAATGAGGCTTCTTTGAGAATTTTTTAAAATAAAAAATTTAGGGTTTTTACCTAAAATCTAATTTCCTTAGAGTGCTTTTACAAAAATTGTTTCTAAGGGCCTTAGGAATGTTTTAAAAATAAAAATTTGAGTTTTTATAATGATTTTATTTTTTGAATTTTTCTAAATAATTAAATCGAAAAATAATTAAGGTAATTATTAAAATATGTTTAGAAACAATTTTGGAGATTTAATTTGATAAAATTGAGGATTTAGGGTTTTCAAAAATTAAGGATTTTATTAAGTCCAAAAATTAAGATTAATTTATTTAAATTCCATTAAGTGTCGTATGGAACAGTTAAGGGCAAACGAAGAGTTTAGACAATTAGGAATTAGATTAAACCTTAAGAAAGATTGATTTGTGACACACTTTTTTATGTGATTATTTTAGGTTGTGATCGTTAAAGTGAACAAGATGTATCAAAACGACACTTTAAGAAAATATTGTGCTTGGGTGAAGGTACACTCATATTATTTGTAAAAATTTTACAGTTATGTTTTATTCTTTTATGCAATGCAAATAGTTGATACTTTCAAGTTAAATGGTTTCCAGGTTTTATTTTGTAGCAAATAGCATGTTCAAGTCTTTTATTTCCTGATGTTAATGAGCTTTCATACTATGCTTAGATTCAAGATTTTTATATTTTAAACGGATGCTTTTTTATTCACAATTATTCTCCTTACGCATACAATTGACTAAACATTAAATATAAATTATAAAAAGAGAATGTGTATGATGATGCGGAGTGCACAAATGGTACAGGGGCTTGAAAAAGCCAAATGATAAAGGGGCTCGAAAGAGCTAAATGATAAATGAGGCTCGTTAGTCCCAATTATAAAGGAATGGTCAAATGATAATGTGTACCTGATCAGCACAGAATTTATGGGCACCTCTAAGACGGGTGATATAATAGACATTATACATAATATGGTTTATATATGTTTTCTATGAATTATGAAAGCTGATATTTGAGGAAAAATATTAAGTGAAAGATTTATAATTGAGGAAATGTTATGAAAATATTTCTTACAAGTAATGTTATGAACTTATGCAAGTTTGACCGTCGTTTAATATTTTATTATGAAATGATGCTTTATTTTGATTTAATGTAAATTTTTATGAAAATATGAATTACCTGCTGAGCGAGTAAGCTCACCCCTACTTGTGGGAATCTTTTTCAGGAAAACCATTTGAAAAATAATGACAACGAGACGACAATACACCTACCGTCGTAGAGGATCTCAAGAAGAAAATTTTTATATTTTCTATTATGAGTTTGAGTTAATGGTTTATATCTAAGAAGTCCGTTGGAGTTTATATAAGTGTTGATGTTTATGTTTTAAATATTGTGATTTAGAATAAACAAATTGGTAAACTTTAGTGTTGATGTTTTTAGTGGCTATTTCTTATTTTTGTGTTGAAGATGTTCATATTATGTTATAAAAGTTTAAATGAAATGGTTATGTTTTATGTTAAGGGTTTTCCATACGATTGTCTGCTTCCGCCCCGTTAATTCGGGCTAGCCAGGTCGAGTCGTGACCAAAGTGGTATCAGAGCGCGGGTCGTGAAAATGTTTAATACTGATTAATGAAAGAGCCTATAGGATGATTGAATGAGTCTTAGAATGTGTAGAAAGTATGAATTTTATGAATTATTCACCTTATGATTGTTATGTTTTATCTCAGGAATATGGATCCTGAGCAGAATGCCACTGATGACATTGATGGTGAGGAAGGAAGGGAACTACTAGAAGTAGCAAAACCTCAGAGGAATAATGATAGCACATTATGGAGTCATTCGCTCAGATGATGGAAGCAATGACTCAAATGATGAAAACCTCCCAAAATCAGACCAGAGACAATGTAAGTCGTTCTATGGATAAGAACTTGAAACTATTTCAAGATATGAAGCCTCCGTTGTTTTCAAGTGATGGGCCTATAGAGGCTTAAGATTAACTGATGTGGATATAGAAAATCCTGGAGGGCATGTCTTGCCCAAAAGATAGAAGAGTGATACTTGCTGCTTATGCCTTTGATGATGAGGCAGAAAGGTGGTGGAGTCAGTTGCAAGAAACTTTTGGAGGACGACCAAGCAATCAAGTCTCCTGGGAGGAGTTCATGAAAGTATTCAGAGACTAGTATGTGCCTATGTCAGCCAGGAGACAGATATAGGATAAGTTCAACAGATTGGTTCAGGGAGATCGATTTGTTTCACAGTATGAGGCAGAGTTCATAATGTTGTATAGGTATGCCCCATACCTGATATATAATACTGAAGAGAAGTATCACTGCTTCTTGACTGGACTAAAAGGCAAAATAAGGTAGACTCTCATTCCTTTTGAAATAGAAGATTATTCTACTTTGGTAGAAAGAGCTAGAAGAATTGAGATGGACATGCAGGCAACTCAGAAGAGGGATTTTCAGAAAAGGATAATAGAGGGCAGGTCAAAGTCCTCTCAGTTTGCTCAGTCTTCTCAGTTTGGGGTCTCTACTTGGAAGAAGCCCAAATCCAGCAATTCTTACAGCAGCACTTCAACTGCCACTTTATGTAATAAGTGTGGGAGAATGCATAAGGGAGAGTGCCTCTCTGGCACTAATACTTGTTTCTGGTGCCATCAGCCTGGATATATGCCAAAGTCTTGCCCTTTTTTGGGATAGAGATTTGCTACAGATGTCAGGTCAGGTAATAATACTCAAAGGATAGCTGATAGACCAAGAGCTGTGAAGTCTACAACATCTGTTCCTTCTCAAGGTCAGACTCGTCAGAATGTTCAGCCTCGAGTCTATGGATTGTCCCAACAAGAAGCTAAGAGCTCTCCTGACGTTGTTACAGGTACGTAATTTAATTAAATGTCAATGAAAAATTTTATATGAAATGAACAAATAATGAATGTTATCTTAAAATGAATATTGTAACCTTTTTTATGATTTAAGAGACAATCATTATGTGTGATAGACCTGTTAGAATATTATTTGATACTGGAGCATCACACTCATTTATTTCAGAAGAGTTTGTTAGATATTATAAATTTGCTTCCTATAATTATGTTGAAATTATTGTCAGTACTAATGCCAAATAAAAATCAAATGGAAACAAATAGGAGTTGGTATGTGAACTTGAGAATAGGTGATGAAAACTTAGAAGCAGATCTGATTGTTTTGTCATTGTCTGAATTTAATATAATTTTAGGCATGAATTGGTTATCTTGATATTTTGTGACTATAGATTGTAACAAAAAGGAGATTAAGTTTTGTATGGAAGGGGAGAGGAAATTCAAATTTTAAAGGGATAAAGGGGTAACAGTTGTGATTGTGTCATCTCTGAAGGCTTTTCAAATGTTGAATAAAGGATATGAAGGCTTCTTGGCCTATGTTAAGGAAGAGAAGAAGGCAAAAAGAGAGCTGAAAGATATCCCAATCATTCAAAAATATCCAAAAGTATTTTCAGATGATTTACGTGGCTTACCTCCAAGTAGAGAAATAGATTTCTCTATTGAATTAATGGCAAAAGCTGAACATGTTGCTAAGACTTCTTACAGAATGGCAATAAAAGAATTTAAGAAGTTGAAGGAACAACTGCAAGAGCTGCTTGAGAAGGGATTAAACAGGCATAGTGCTTCCACTTGGGGTGCACCTGTTCTTTTTGTAAAAAAAGAAGGATAGAAGCCTAAAACTCTGTATAGATTACAGAGTGTTGAACAAGTTGACAGTAAAAAATAAGTATCTGTTGCGAATGATAGATGATTTGTTTGATCAGTTTGAATGTGCTTCAGTGTTTTCAAAGATTGATTTGAGGTCAAGGTATCATCAGCTCAAGATTAGAGAAGAAGACATTGCAAAGACAGCTTTCAGTACCAGATACGAGCATTATGAGTATATAGTGATGCCTTTTAGTTTGACAAATGCTCCTGCAGTGTTTATGAATCTCGTGAATAAAATTTTTAAGCCATTTTTAGATATATTCGTGATAGTATTCATAGATGACATACTTTTTTACTCCCCAAATGAAGAACTGCATATGAATCACTTAAGGGATGTGTTACAGGCATTGAGAGGAAATGAACTGTATGCTAAATTCTTCAAGTGCGAATTTTGGCTGAAAAGTATAAATTTTTTTGAGCATGTGATCACTAATAGGAAGATATATGTGGATCAGCATAAGGTGCAAGTAATAGTAGATTGGTTAAGACCAGCTACAGTAACTGAGGTTAGGAGCTTTTTGGAATTGGCAGGCTACTATAGAAGATTTGTTGAGGGATTTTCACAGATAGCTATGCCACTATCCAGATTAACTCAGAAAGCAGTGAAGTTTGAATGAACAGCTCAATGTGAAGAAGCTTTTCAGATATTAAAGCAGTGTTTGATAACTGCTCCAGTGTTGACTATTCCGTCATGGTTAGATGGATTTCAGCTCTATAGTGATGCCTCGCATAAAGGGTTGGGTTGTGTACTGATACAGAATGGAAGAGTCATTGCCTATGCTTCTAGGCAATTGGAGAATCATGAAAGAAATTACCCAACCCACGATCTGGAGTTAGCTGTAGTAATTTTTGTCTTAAAGATCTGGATGCATTACTTGTATGGAGTTCGGTGCAAAGCTTTTACTGACCACCAGAGTTTGAAGTATATCTTCACCCATAATGAACTGAATTTAAAACAGAGGAGATGGTTAGAACTCATTAAAGATTATGAGTTAGACATTCAGTATCACGTGGATAAAGCAAATATGGTTGCATATGCTTTGAGCAGGAAGAATTCAGATAGTGCAAATTGGATGATTACACGGCAGCAAGAATTGATAAGGGAATTAGAGAAGTTAGAAATTTCAGTGGTTCAACCCAATGATGCAGAAATTGTGATATTGAATCAGACTATTATCCAATCAACTTTTTCAAAAAGGGTATGAGAAGCTTTGCCACATGATGCAAATTTTAAGAAGATACTGAATATGATTAGTATGGGACACACTGGAGATTTTGAGCTTGATAGTGAAGGACTACTACGTTATAAAGGCAGATTATGTATTCCAGATGTGGATAACTTAATAAAAGAAATCCTTCAAGAAGCTCATTATTCTAATTATACCATTAATCCAAGCAGTAATAAAATGTATCAGGACTTAAAAAAGGTGTTTTGGTGGCCAGGAATGAAGAGATGTATCAGGACTTAAAACAGATGGGCAGTCAGAAAGAACCATCCAGACCTTAGAAGATTTGCTTAGGTTATGTGTTTTGGATTTTGCTGGTAAGTGTGAGACATGTACTACTGATTGAGTTTGCCTACAATAACAGTTTTTAAGCAAGTATTGATATGGCTTCTTATGAGGCTCTGTATGGGAGAAGGTGTATAACATCTTTAAGTTGGACTGAGATAGGGAAAAGTAGGGCTGTCAATATTTGACCCGACCCAAAAATCTGACCCGGACCCGACCCGAAAAATCCGGGTTGGACCCGACCCGTTTGTAAAACGGGTCGGGTTCGGGTTGACCCGGCGGGTCAACCCGAAAACCTGTTTATTTTAAAAAAAAATTGGATTTCCCGCGCTGCCGAACCCGAACCCGCGCAGGCGCGCAGCCGCGCTGGCTGCCAAACCCGAACCTGCGCTGCCGAACCCAAACCCGCGCTCGCTGCCTCGCTGCCGAACCCGCGCTCTCTGTCGCGCTCGCGCTGCGCTCGTGGGAGAGTTTGTTTTTCTTAAGGTCAGTCCGATGAAGGGAGTGAAGAGGTTTAGTAAAGCAGAAAAATTGAGCCCAAGATATGTAGGTCATTTTGAGATTTCAGAAAGAATTGGAAATTAGGTACTATTTTGATCCTTCAGAAAAAACAAAAATTTAAAGGACCAATTTGATCATTTTCTTTAGAATAAAACTATCTTGACTCTTCCTTCAGCTACTCTCCAGCCACCCTGACTAAGGAACTCACTCCCCCACTTGTTGCATTGAAAACCATGTCCATGACCTCTTCTTTATTATGGTTATTGCCAAGGCCTTCCTCAACCATACCTGTTAACGGCGAATGACGCACCATGGCGCAAAGGTACCTTTGGAGCCATGACGCATAGCGCACGGCGCGGCGCGCACTATTTTGAACATGGCGCAAGCTATATAAAAATTATAAAATAATAAGCAAGACTAAGAAATATTATTAAAAATGAAAGACAAGCTATCATAATAATAAAAGACAACCATAACATATATAAGTTCAACTAAGTAACATCAAAATATCTCATAATTTAAATATTACAATCTTTTTTTAAAAGATCAAATAAGAATTTAATCTATTCTTCTTGGGAATCATCATCATCAACAAATATTAAAAAAGCTTCATTATCTTCTTCAACAATGTCTCCCACTTCATAATCCTCTTCATCACCCTCCTCATCATCATTCTCAATAGCAACATCATGTCTAATTGAAGATTCTTTCTCTTTCCCTTTAGATCTTTCCCGAATATTATAGCTTTTATCATAAACACCAGTAGCTTTAGCAACACTTATCCAAGTTAAATCTTCCTCTCCAGCAATAAAGTCATTTTCTTCATCAGACTCATCATCTAATTTTCTATTAGCCATTCATTTGCATCATCTATTTCAGTCAAAGAAATAGGATCAATGACATCACGATGATTGAATCTCTGAATCAGTGCTCTATTATATTTCACATAAATTAAATCCTTTGAGCGACCATGATCCAATTTGCTTCTTCGTTTGCTATGAAGCTGCAACTAAAATATTATTACATTACTATATTATGAACATATATAAAAAATCAGCACATACGTTATAAAATACTTACATGTTCAAAAATACTCCAATTGCGTTCGCATCCAGATAAACTACATGTTAAACTTAAAACTTTGATAGCAAAGCTTTGTAAATTGGGAACTCCTTGTACATATGCCAACCACCAATCAGTTGAAAAAATGATTTTTTTTCAATATTATATAACAAATCAGTCTTAATTTTTTTGTAAATAATGATACCTGGAGATCGGGTAGTTCTTTGTCTTACAGCTGGAGGAATACCAAGAAGTCCTTCACCCCTAATGTATAAACTTAATTTATTACTGATTTTATCATCTTCAGCTACATCTTGAGATAATCTTCCTATACATTGATAAAGACCATTAGTTATTTCCTTATCTTTGGCAATATCAGGGTTATTGAAGAAATATTCAGGATTTAAAAAATGTCCCGCTGCATGAAGAGGCCGATGTAATTGCACTTCTCATCTTCTATTAATCATTTTAAAAATTTGATCATACTTCTCACTGTTATTGAAGCTTGCAGCAATTGCATCTTTTGCTCTATCAATTGCTTCATAATGTAAGTCATTGAGGGCTTCTTCTCTCCATCAACCAATCTAAAATCCTTTAATAAAGGACCAACTATTTTGAAGGCATACACTATAGTGTTCCAAAATGATTGTTGTAATATTGTATGTTGAGATTGTTTTGCTTTAGCCTCTTTCGCATAAGGACTCAAGATAAATTCCTCACAAGTAAACATTTTCTTGAAGTTCAGATGTTGTTGATGAAAACGTTGTAAAGTTAAGAAAGCTGTTGCAAAACGAGTCTTTGCAGGTTTGACAAGTGCTCTTTGATTTGTGCACCTTCCAATTAACTCAAGTAAGCGAGGCCTAGAATATATAAAACTGTATACTGCCACTGCTTTCTCAAAGCATCGCCTTAGCTTTTGAATTTTGATAATGTCCTCCATTATTAAATCCAAACAATGAGCAGCACAAGGAGTCCAATAAATATGAGGATATTTGTCTATCAATAATTTTCCTGCTATGTCATTTTAATCTAAGTAAAGATATATACAAATTGTTCATGAAATAACATAACTTTAGAATAAAAGTTGTGACAAACCTGTAAAAACATTTTCGGATGCATTATCAGTGACCACTTGGATCACATTATGTGGTCCAATAACCTCGATGTACTTGCAAAAAAGTTCAAACATTTTCACAGCATTCTTGGAGAAAGAACTAGCATCAATTGATTCTATGAATGCACTACCTCTTGGACAATTAACAAGAAATTTGATTAAGCTTTTCTCATTCCTCGATGTCCATCCATCTGCCATTAGAGAACAACCATATCGTACACAATTTTCTTGATGGCGACGCAATAGCTCATGTGTATGTCCAACCTCTTTCTTCAAACAAGTAACTTGTACCTCATTATAATTAGGAGGTTTCATACCAGGTCCAAACTGCCCAAGTGCCTCCACCATAGCAGGGAAACTATCATAGTTCACAGCATTAAATGGAATCCCAGCATCGTACATCCATCTACTGAACACTTGAACAGCCCTTCCCCTCATTTCTTTTTTAGCTGCATCCATTTCTTTGTTAAACTGACCTTTTCTATGCTTTACTACATCTTCACGATTTGGTGTAAGGAAAATATCTAATGGACCTTTAGGTCGTGATGTTAAGATAGATGTAGATGTCGATCCTTGACTAGATGTGTTAGATTTATTTGTCTGTAACATTTTTTATGGTTTAGCTACTAAAATATCATCTGTCATCACATCAAAGTCTTCTCATTCTTCTTCAGCAAGGTTGACATTTGATATGTCATTAAACTGTTCTTTTAAATCTTTTTTTTTTCAACATGGATGCCTTAATTTCAGACTTCACGTGCTCGGGACAATTAGAGCAAGGCCTTGCATTCCTAAAACCCCCAACGAGGTGTTATTTGTGGCGTGTAATTCCTCCTTTTATTATTTTACCACAAAAAATGCATGTCACACTGTTGTTGTCGGATTCATTTGTTAGTATAGCATATTTCCATGTTGGATCTTTTTTTAAAGAATGAATTGAATCTGACATTTTATATTCACCTAAAAGCAAACAAATTTAGATGAAAGAAACATAATATTGTCCAAGAAACATAATATGGGGGCTGCCCCCTGCCCGGTTAGGTCGCGGGGTCAAGGGGCAGTGCCCTTGCGGGAGTTTCCGAGGGCAGCGCCCCCGGAACAAAATTTATTTGTAAGAGGAATTTTAAAGTTCGTTTGTATGGAAATTAGGGAGCGGTATTGAGCGTGTACCTAGTTGTACCGAGCTGTACCGAGCATGTACCGAGCGGTACCGAGCATTTACATAGCGGTACCGAGCGTGTACCTAGTTGTACTGAGCATGTACCGAGCGATACCGAGCATTTACATAGCGGTACCGAGCGTGTACCTAGCTGTACCGAGCTGTACCGAGCGGTACAGAGCGGTACCGAGCATTTACATAGCAGTACTGAGCGTGTACCTAGTTGTACCGAGCGGTACAGAGCATGTAACTAGCGGTACCGAGCATGTACCGAGCGGTACCGAGCATTTACATTGCGGTACTGAGCGGTATCATGCATGTACTTAGCAATACCGAGCGGTACAGAGCATGTAACTAGCGGTACCGAGCGGTACCGAGCATTTACTTAGCGGTATCGAGCATTTACTTAGCGGTACCGAGCATGTACTTAGCGGTATCGAGCATACATGTTAAGTTGTAAATTCTTGTAAGAAATAGCCGTGCAAAACAACAGAGCTGTGCGGAACAGACGAAGGTTACAAATCAGAGTCAGCTGATAAGATTTTATTGGAATTGGCAGAGCATGGCGCCGTAGGTGCACCGCGCCGCGCCGTGCGCCATGGCGCGCGCTATTTTGCGCCATTGACAGCTATGTCCTCAACTTACTCACTCAGCACCAACATCCCTCTCCACCATCCCTGAGTATCATCATACTCTCTGCCCTCCTCAATTGCCACTGTCACCTACCCTAAGAATATTATTAAACTCTCAGTCTTCTTCCTAGACTTGTTGCAAATGGCTCCTTCAAGAGCATTGTTAACCCCTCTCCATCCTCCTCAAGCACCTTCATAATGCACCTGATTTGCGAAACTTACTTTGCAAGGAAAATTGGATTTCAAGGCATTTCAAATCCTTTAAAAGTTCACCTCTTTTTTTTCACTTCCAATTAAAATTAGAAACGATAAGATACATTAAAAAAAAGGAATACTTTACATCTATTTGCTTGCAACCAAAATGCCCCATTGGCAAAATAATAAGTGTGCTGCATATATACAAGAACTAGTAATTTGTAGAAAAGAATACCTCAGGCAAGTCATCGGACAAACAAAGGGCAACAGATGCCTGAGGAAGAAGGTGAAGATCATATTCTTTGGCAGCCATGGCTGCAAAAGTGCCAAGTTTGCTTGATGCCGATGCCATTCCCTGCACTATGAAAAAGGTTTCTAATCTTCTATCTGAATAACCTCCAGTGATGGCCTCACAAAGAAAATTTACCAAGAATGAATCTAAATTCAAATCTTGTACTTCCATTGAGCTATATAATCTCAGAAGGGCCCGGCGATTCAGTGCAATATTTTCTTTTGAATCCTTTAAAGCACAAGAATAAACTTTTAGTGGCTTATTTACACCAACGTCCCACACATACATTTCAATTGAGATGATGCTTTTGAGAAAAAGTAAACTAAAAACAGCTTCTTGATGAAGTTCGGAAAACATTAAGGAAATGTCATCTGCAGTGTACGCTTGCTTAGAAAGCTTGCTGACAGCAGCCTGATCTGCATTCCTTAGTGGAAAACGAAATAAAGTTCCAGGGAAAGGGTTCTTCATGTCACATCCAAAAATACAATATGGCTTAAACTGATCTTCATATAGGGGCATTGCTGATGAACTAGCAAAATCCAGACGCTTTCCAGGATTTGCTGCTGAAACATTTGGAAGGTGCGAACCATGGGGATCAAAGTAGACAACATACTTGTTGCTTACAAAGGATGGCAAGTCGGTCAGGTGATACACAGAATTGAAGCCCACACTAGTCAAGAAATAAAACATGCTCAAAAACACTTAATGAAGTAAAGCATTTACGATGATATAGCTTGCAAACTAGAAAAGATAGAATAACAACAATCCAGTAAGTAAAAAAAAAAATAACTGATTATCATCTTTATGACAAAAAGATAATCCATAGAAGCCCATTAATAGAATTAAACATAACTGAGGCCTCTTTGGTGTTTGAATCCTAAGTTTAATGCCACTGAAATTATTTGGACTGCACGGAAAGAAGATATCAAGATAAAGAATCACAGATAAATTCATGGTACATTATAAGTTTGGGCATTGGAATGACTGGCCACACCATGCCACGGAATGAAAACTTCTATTTCAATCAAACTTGCTAGACATCTGCAGTCCATATGCCAGGTTTACTGGAATTAATTTGTATCTTCAAATGAGACACATAATTTTCCTTAACATTTATTTTCTTTACTTTAGTATAGCATAATTTTTTGTGATTTTCATTTTAACCACTTTCTTATTTCTTTAGGAGACCTTAATGCCTACAAATAACAACTAAAGAGCCGTTGAAACCATGCAGAAGTATACTTCACTAAGTTTTGAAGGGAAAATTATCTTTAAATAGCAGCAGGGGGTGCCAACCACCTCGAATGGGATTTTAGCCAAATGGAACTTGATATACGCTATCAAATAGATTAGAGCAAAAAATCCTTCAATTAACCCTGGCTTTTAATTGGATATCCACTATATGGCAGACACTTCCAATCATTTCTTCTCCACCCTCTTCCTTTAAACAACAAACAACATGCATGCATGCATATATATATATATATATATATATATATATATATATATAATATATATATATATATATATATATATATATATATATATATATATATAACACTAATGTATTTCATGATGCTACTTTGGGTTTTCCACCATTACCCCTTCATAGTCTTATAGCTCGTAAAAACCACCGTGTAAGATTATATGTCAATTCAAGACTTGTATAATTTAAAATGTGTTATTACCATAATATACAAATCCATAAATGTATGAATGCATATTGAAATTAATTTCTGAACCTTGGAATGGGTCAAAAATAAATGATATTGTGGGTGGCAAAATCCAACCCCTTAACAGGAATGATTTAGACCATACATATGGCAGAATCTCTTGAGAAACTAAGTTGGCAAAGTTAGTCGGATATGATACCCAACAATAGAGTGATATGGGGTTTATTCATGTAAGACAAGTCAAAAGAATTTGCTCGGTTCTACATAAGAAACTCCATTCAACAGGACACAGTTGACTTGGAACTTAATAAACATCTGATAGTACCGATAGTATCAATCACACAAACTCAATAATTTCCTTGTTTAGTTCCGCACTGCCTACCTTAGATGAAGACAAAACACTAGAGCACTTCAAGCTAAGACAAAACAATTTTTTAGGAAATGCCATGTAGCACACCCTCACAATGGATCATGACCTTAACAGATCCAAATATCTACTAATAAGATGAATTTATCTCTAAAATTTCAAGAAATGTGTAGCAGATGATGCAAATAGGGATACTAGAAAAGCCTTCGATAGAGAATCCTCTAAGAAGAAGAACTTCATAAAATATCTATAAATATTATACAATCCAAAACAAAAGTATATTTTTTCCTGGAATTCTATCTGAACATTCAGCTAAAGGAAAATTCACAGCCTGAATTCATTTGTCCCTCCCTCACTCTTGCCCATTCTTGATTCATCTCTCCTTGAATTAATTAAGACCTACTGATGTAAAACATAAATGCCAATTACTTGCCTAGGTGGCAAGATTAATTAAATCCCAAATCAATTTGGGGAGAGAAAATGAAAATCTGAAATTAAATTTCAGATTAAGTGAAATTGGCGGGATGAATTTGAATTTAAATTCAAATTTAATGGGGAGAATTAAATTGGATGAGAGGGAATTGTGGGAGGTAATTAGGGGGGCTTAATGAGGGGGCTATTAATGAGATAGGAGAGAGATTATGCCCAATGAAGGGGCCGGCCACATCGAGAGAGGGAGGAGATTATTTGTCATAAGTAGAGTGGGGCCCACATTACTAATCAAAGATTTAATAAAATTTGAATTAAAATTTAGATTTTAAAAGAAAGGAAGTTTTCAATAATGGGGCTATCAATTAGAATTAATTTGAACTTTCAAATTCAAATTGACATCCAATTAATATGAAAGCCTTAAATCAAGGAACTATTTTAGGAAAGTCTTCAATGCCTCTTGGAAACAAATTTGAATTTCAAATTTGAAATTCCCAAGAGGGAGGCCGGTGGCTTGGCCGTCCCAAGGAGGCCGGCGGAGCCGCCGGTGGCGGGATTGGCCTGGGGTGGTCGGCGGTGGACTTATGGGGGCCGGTGGAGGGGATTTAAGAGGAAGAGAGTTTGGTTAGGTAGAGAAGAAATAAATTGGGTTTAGGAAAAAGAAAATCCGGAGCTACACACCTCGAGCAACACCTCCAATAGAACTCACAAAGATATCTACAAGCGACACTTCCTCAAGAACTCACAAAGAGATCTTGGGAATCTCGGAACTCGCAAAGAGATCCTTCTCCTCTCATGAACTCACTAAGAGATCAAACAAATAGAATAAAATTTAATTATCAATTCATCATCCCATTACATATAGGTCTAAGAAACTAAAACAAGACACATATGCCCCTAAGACTTACATAGGACGACCCTCTTAAGTAAGGGTAAAAATGGAAAATTCATAATAAAAATTTAAAAATTACAAATAAAATATAAGATAACGTGGGACGATGACAGCCGTTGATCTTCAGCTCATCGGATAGCCATGGACGGTTGGATGCCCGCATCATTCTCCCGGGGTGAAAAAGAGCTCGACTCCGTCGAGTCTGCACCACAGGTAACCATGCTCTGATACCAAACTGATGTGAAACGTAAATGCCATTTACTTGCCTAGGTGGCAAGATTAATTAAATCCCAAATCAATTTGGGGAGAGAGAATGAAAATCTGAAATTAAATTTCAGATTAAGTGGAATTGGCGGGATGAATTTGAATTTAAATTCAAATTTAATGGGGAGAATTAAATTGGATGAGAGGGAATTGTGGGAGGTAATTAGGGAGGCTTAATGAGGGGGCTATTAATGAGATAGGAGAGAGATTATGCCCAATGAGGGGGCCGGCCACATCGAGAGAGGGAGGAGATTATTTGTCATAAGAAGAGTGGGGCCCACATTACTAATCAAAGATTTAATAAAATCTGAATTAAAATTCAGATTTTGAAAAAAAGGAAAGTTTGCAATAATGGGGCTATCAATTAGAATTAATTTGAATTCCAAATTCAAATTGACATCCAATTAAATTGAAAGACTTAAATCAAGGAACTATTTTAGGAAAGTCTTTAATGCCTCTTGGAAACAAATTTGAATTTCAAATTTGAAATTCCCAAGAGGGAGGCCGGTGGCTTGGCTGTCCCAAGGAGGCCGGCAGAGCCGCCGGTGGCGGGATTGGCCTGGGGTGGTCGGCGGTGGACTTATGGGGGCCGGTGGAGGGGATTTAAGAGGAAGAGGGTTTGGTTAGGTAGAGAAGAAATAAATTGGGTTTAGGAAAAAGAAAATCCGGAGCTACACACCTCGAGTAACACCTCCAATAGAACTCACAAAGAGATCTACAAGACTACAAGCGCCACTTCCTCAAGAACTCACAAAGAGATCTTGGGAATCTCGAAACTCACAAAAAGATCCTTCCACTTCCTCAAGAACTCACAAAGAGATCTTGGGAATCTCGGAACTCACAAAGAGATCATTCTCCTCTCATGAACTCACAAAGAGATCAAACAAGTAGAATAAAATTTAATTATCAATTCATCATCCCATTACACAAGAAAGGGCCTCTATATATAGGCCTAAGAAACTAAAACAAGACACATATGCCCCTAAGGCTTACATAGGACGACCCTCTTAAGTGAGGGTAAAAACGGAAAATTCATAATAAAAATTTAAAAATTACAAATAAAATATAAGATAATGTGGGACGATGACAGCCGTTGATCTTCAGCTCCTCGGATAGCCATGGACGGTTGGATGTCCGCATCACCTACCAATCTCACCCTCCTAATCTTCCAGCCCAAAGTTTGGACATCAACAAACATATTAGCAATAATGCATATGATTTATCAGAATGTATTTATGTCTAATTCAGAAAATGACTAGGAGGGTGACATTCGTAGGTTGACTAATCTCAAGTCATGAGAAGTTGGAGAGAGAGAGAGAGAGAGTCCTCTGAGAAGGAGGATAATGTCATAGAAAAATATCTATAAATGTAATACAATCCAATATAAATATTATACAATCCAATACAAAAGGAAGAAGGATCCTTTTTTTTCTTGCTCCTTCTCCCCATAGTTCTACTCAAGCAATTAGGAAAAGGAAAATCCACTGCCTGAATTATTTGTCCCTCCCTCTCCTGACCATCTTAGTTCATATATCCTCGAAATAGGGGGGACCTACCAATCTGACCCCCTTAATCTTCCCACCCCATATTTGGACATCAACAGACATACAAATAATTAGAAACAATACTATGATTTTTGTGCATGTAATTATGTCTAATTCAGAAATCAAAAAAGAAAATCTAGCATATGTTTATCTTCCAGACACAACTATTCAAAACCTTCTTATAATTACCATGCTAATTATAGTCCTTTAATTAGAGCAACCAACAAAGGAATAGAAAGTTTGTTAAATGCAAGAGTCAATTACTGCATTTCTATATTGCCTCCTAATCAATGGTTAAATTGTTTCATAATCACAATTAAATACAAATTGCATACCTTACTAGTACCATAAGTTCATGAATGGGGATTACCTTAATCAACCAAGATAACTCACAAATTCGTTTGCGATTTACTCAAACAACTTAAAATTCTAAAATTTTAGTTCCATCTTCTTGACCAGCTCAATTTTATATCAGAATATTCGTTATGCAAACCAAGCAGCTTAAATTCTAAGCACATTAAAGCTCCTAGAAGGAAGGCATGCACCCAACACGCAATGCATGGAGAACGGAACTTACCCAAAACGCCCAGTCTTCCAGGACTGACTATGCTTCTTGCTGTCACCAATCCGAGAGATGCTTACAAAGTCTTCCTCCGTGAATACCGCGTCATTGTAAGCAAGAAGCGCTGGGCCCTGAAACTGCGAGAGCTCGCTGGACAGCAGCGAATCCACGCCATGGAAGCGGCGATCGAGGCAAAAGACGACCTTTGTGGCGCCGGCATCGTCCGCATTCTGGATCAGCTCCTTAAGAACCGTCGTGCCCTCAGGATAATTCACCAAAACCTCCCGAATCCTCCTCGTTAGATCGACCCTCTGCCCAAAATCCTCAAATAGCATGTCGGTGCCGCCCGGAGAATGATCCATAACAGCTGGTGGAACCCCGAGGAAAACCCTATCGATAAATCAAGCGAATCATCGGAGCCCGAAAACTGAAAGAGAAAAGAGATCCTACATAAATCACATCGCAAGAGAAGTTCTTCGAGTTCGCCCACTACGTCTTTACGGCTACAGACTTCTAGTCCAAGAGAAATTTTTTATGATCGAGGATTTACCTTCATATATCACTTGATTTACCTATTTAATATTTAAAATTTAAATATTTTATTCAGGTTATTTATATATAATTTTAATATCAAATATATCACTCTGTCTCCTCCCAACCATCACAATATTATCTGTGAACATCTCCCGCTAAAATCTCCCTTCCCGTACATGCTCTATTCTGCTCATTCTCTCTGTGCCGATTTCCGTGTGGTGTAGCCTTCCCGCACGTGCTTTGTTTTGGTAGTTCTCGCTCGCACCAACTTCTCATGTTCTTTGTTCCTCTATCTATCTCTCACCGAATGGAATTTTATTAGGTTCGGACACTTGACGTAGCTCTACATCCGGACACCAATAAAATGTCGCAACGTGCTCTTACTATTTACCCACGACCCGATTCGAACCGGAACTCAATATTGCTATGTATTAGCTGATTTGTACAGACCAGGGTATTGCTAGGTTTTGCTCGGTATTGCTCGGTAATGAGAAATATCATTCTGTCAAGACCAATACTTAGCAATACCTAACAATACCGAGCAATACTGAGCAATACCCCAATTTTTGCTAGGTATTGCTCGGTATTGGTCTTGACAGAACGGTATTTCTCGTTATTGCCAAGCAATACCTAGCAATACAAGAACAT
This sequence comes from Dendrobium nobile, assembly GCA_022539455.1. Taxonomy (NCBI): domain Eukaryota; kingdom Viridiplantae; phylum Streptophyta; class Magnoliopsida; order Asparagales; family Orchidaceae; genus Dendrobium; species Dendrobium nobile. The sequence continues at coordinate 2,407,911 of CM039735.1, read as the reverse complement.
AACAATACCGAGCAAACTTCATTCTCTTGTCTTTGAATGAGAAGGGGAACTCTCTTACAGTTTTACTGCAACTACCAAAGATAACTAATCAACCATTTTACTACTTTCTTTCTTTTTTTCAAGGCAATTATTTATATTTCTTTATTAATCTTCTTTATCTGACAATTATTTTTATAATTTCATATATCTTCTCTGTAATATGATTAAGCAAGTTTTTTTTTTCTTTTATTTATTTCTATTCATATATTCTATATAAATTAAAGTTCTTTACATGGATTATCTTCACGTGTTATTCCATTTTTACAAATTCCAGCATTATTGCTAGCTTCAACACTCACACTATAAAGCTTTTCTAGGAAGATTGCTTAATGCAAGGCATTTACTTTTAAAGTTGGAGATATTGGCAGGCATTTCAATGATATAAAGATAATAAATTTGTAAGAAAATCAAACCATGAAATAGATATTTATACCATAAATTCCAAACTGCAATGCTCATAATAAGCAAAAACTGAAGAAATTGTTTAGGGGAAATTGAATTCAAATTTTATTTCTTGGAATCATTACATATATCTACACTCTAGGAGAATAAACAGAAAAAGAAATACATTTAATCTAATTAATTATAATAAACATAAGAGGAAAGTCATTTAATCTAATTTATTCTAATAATTATATCCCACGGATCTTAGGGTCAGAAGACAAAAACTCCAACTGCAACTCACGAATTGCTGACCTATCAAAGTCGTGGAGCCCCTCATTGTGTGATTCAGCATTACCCTTTAAGTTGGGTTGTACAAGTATAATCCTAACTTGCAAATAAATTTATCAAGTAGAGAGACTGATAGTGCCTTTGTTAGAACATTGGCAAGTTGTTCATGAGTTGGGGTATATACTGCTTCAATTTCTGAGTTATCTACTTTCTCAGATATAAAGTGACTATCGATAATAATATGTTTTGTTTTATCGTAACGTACTGAATCCTTCGTCATACTGATTGTTGCTTGATTGTCACATTTCAACTCTATCGTGCCTTCAATCTTTATTCTAAATTCAATCAATATTTGTATGATCCAAATACCTTCACAAATAGTAACTGCTAATGCTCTCAATTCAATTCTACACCGTTTCTTGAAACAATAGATTGTTTCTTGCTCATCCATGTCACTAGGTTCCACCACACAAATAAACAATATCATATGGTCAATCAACTATCAACCTGACCTCTTGTCCAATTTGTATCAGAATAAAAGATCAATTCCAATCATTATTTTTTAAAATAATAGACCCTTTCCAGGAGTGTTCTAGAGATATCTCAAGATTTGATATACTGCTTGTCTGCCTTCATGTGCTCTTTTATAGGATTACTTATATATTAGCTCACCATGCTCACAGCAAACCCAATATCCAGACATATGTGGGAGAGGTATATAAGCTTTCCAGCAAGACGTTGATTTCTTCCTTTATCTACTGGAACCCCCTCCTTTTCTATCACAAGTTTCTTCTTAGGATCCATAGAAGATGAATAGTGCGAATAAAAAAGGGTAGTCACGGAAAATAGTAGAGCCTCATTCTGTCACAGTTTGTACTGACTGATCTGCATCCCATTCGACATAATGAGGGAGCTTGCCATTCTTCCTTGCGTGCGGTTTGTACTGGCTGATCTGCATCCCAATAAGCCAGTCCCCTTCAGTAGGTATAAAGTATACTTGCATTGGGAAACAAATGTATCTTTGCTTGATCGAGCTACCTCCATACCAAGGAAGTATCTAAGTGATTCTAAATCTTAGATTAATTAATCTACGTGATCCTCGACCTCTCAATCACATGCGCAAAAAAGAGGGGAATTCATTTGTTTGACTTTGGTTAAACAAATAAAAGGAGTTATGATTTTGATTTCTATGATTGGCTAATGCTCTCCTAAACTCTCTAAAAGTCATTTAAGGACTTTTGTTTGAGTTTAGAAAAGTATCAAGCAAGGAGGTGGGAGGATTTCCTATGGCTTTTAGGCTAAAGAGAATTGGAGAGTTTCCTATAATTTTGGCTTGTAGAAAATGGATAAGAAAATGCAACTTAGATGTTGCAAATTGGAGGAGGTTCTTTGAATATTTTGGTGTTAAAAAAGAAATGATCATTCACTTAATTTAGGCTAAGTAAATGGAGGAGACTAGAATTCGGATCTTATGTTTAAAAGGTCTTACATTGATTTTGTGCTCCAATAAATATGACAAAAGAACTTAGAATTTGGTTCTAAGTTCACGAGCTTGCGACATGATATATTTAGGATTTTTGGAAAATTCAAAATACCACGCATGAGGAAGATTGGTGATAATAGCTCTTAAAGGGATGCTGAGATTTATGCAAAAAAAAAAACATTTAAAATCTTGAGGAGGCTCCAAATTTCATGCATGAGAGAGAAAATTGTGTAAATTTAAAAATAATAATAATAACTAAAAAAAGATGCCTCCTTTCACCAACAGATGCCAACCCTTTGGTGTTTAAAAATGAACGAGCGAATAAAAAAGGGTAGTCACGGAAAATAGTGGAGCACTGGAGCCTCATTCTGTCGCTCCTACTCCGTCTCTCTACGAACCGCACGCAAGGAAGAAAGGCAAGCTCCCTCTCATCTCATTCACGCCCGACCCTTGCTCACTTCTTCTTCACTCACGCCTAATCCTAGTAAAAGAAAATTAGAATTGCAAGAGGTTCAAGAAAAATGAGGAAAATCTTCACACTGATCAAATAATGTATAGTAAATGCAAATATAAAGAATTATATTCAAACATCAAACTGGCAACTCTAAGGGCCTGTTTGGTTGCAAGATATAGCCAAGATTTTGGGAGGAGCTATATTAAATCTTGCCAAATAATTTTTTAGACACAAAAATCCTACTTTCTTTAATCTACCTCTCCTTCCATTTTAGGTTAAATCCAGGATTTAATAAATTTAGACCACTTCTCATTGTGTCTCTTCTTCTCCTTCATTTAAATACAAAATATTTGAAGTAGTCAATCTGTTTACTAGAATTTGACTAGAGTTAACATCCATTACCAAATCCTACTTGAATTGAATCTTGCTTGCAGCCAAACAGCCATTATATCGAAGTGAATGCAACACAACTTCTGGCAAAACAGGTAATATATGGGTGAGAAAACTAATCCAAGAATTCATTTATCAGAGCATTTATGGAAAGGATAAGACATCAATCCTGCACAAATAACACTAAATTTTTTTTCAATTCAGTAATTACCACAAATAATTTCATCTTCTTGCTCATGCTTTATCATTACCCATGATCTTGGGACTAATAACTCAATGTAAACATAACATCAAAAGGAAGCCAAAGTGTCATCACAAAACCTTGCTTAACAGTAAAATGGTTAACAAGAGAAAACCAAAATTTATGTGTAATCCAAAAATTAATTTATTTCAAGTGCCCATTCCTGCCTTACCAACAATCCCTATAGTCCAATCATAATATGAAACTGGTACAAATAGCACAATTACAGATAATGCCAACCAGTAAGACCATCTCCAACCAAAAATCTCATTTTTTACTCCAAAATGTCGTGAAACTAAAAAATGATGTGATACATCTTCAATCGAACTCCATTTTTCCCCCTTTTGCGAAGGTAACGGTCTTTATCTTCTTTCGTGGGTTTCTTCAGCAAGTTCAGTAGAGATAGAAAAATAGCGAAAATGAACAATGCAACGCCAATATTGGTGTCCCACTGTTCACCCGCAACCAAATAACGGAAGTTTTACCGTTCGGCTAGAGCTCGTGAGTGACGTCATTCAAGCGTTTGGAGTTCGGTTGGAGATACCCTTAAGATGTAGAACCACATAAGCAGGAAAGAAGAAAACCATGCATTGGTAAAGGCTACAACATGCTAACATTTTGTTTCCTAAGAGTAATTGAGTTATATAAGAATTCAATAGCATAAGTGATTCATTAACTCTTCAACTCCATGACACCACTTACCCTTTATATATATTGTAGATTCACCTTCAAAGAATAACCAAGCAAAGCTGGGTCTTCAAAATCACTCATTTTTGTAACACACTTCAGATGAGACCACCTCAGATTCCTCAGAGATAAGATGTCTCCGGCAAATCTCAGGCCTGCCGGCATTCATCATGGCAGCATACCTGTCCCTGATACTGACCAATGGATGCTTCCTTAAGAGCTCTCGCCCTCCACCATAGGCCTCCCTGAGAACTACTGTTTGCACGCCTAGTTTCTGAGACAGGTAAAAGATTCCAGGGTGGCGCTCGAACACTTTCGTAAACTTATACGGCAATCGTAATGGTTTTCTTAGATTACTCAAATTGCTACGCTCGGTCTTCTTACCTAAAGTAAGATGGAGGAGCTCGTGAAACACCCCCACGATCCTCTTCTCGGACACGTCGGTGCGGGGATCGAGGTCGGACGGGTCGGCATAGGGGCTAGTATACGGAAGCGTCTGCCACTCTTGTAGCCACATCATGCACTTGCGCCTGAGTCCGAAACCCCTAGTAAATCTCACCGGAAAGGACAAAGAATCACCATTAAATCCGCCAGCGGAGCTACTCCTCTGTAGCTCAGAGACAGCGAGGAGGGGGTCCCATGCGGAAAGCTTAAGCCAGACGCGCTCATCATCATCCGGCCGGACAAGGCCAAACAAATGCGGATAGCACTGGAGAATTTTCTTGTGGTAATCCGAAGGCAACCCCATGTCCCAGCTGAGCTGCTCGACAGTTTGGAGCGGGAGCGATAAATGGGCTGTAAGCATTAGAAGACGGCGTAGGCGGTCTACAAGTTCGGGCCCATTGTCGCGGAGGACGCTGAGCTCAAGCTCTCGAAGCTGGAAGGCGTCGTCGGTGAGGTAGACCCAAGGGGACGAACGACCAGAGGAAAGTTCAGAGGATCTACGGAAGAGGGCCGGAAAGCGGAGCAGGAAATCTGACGGTAGGAGGCGGAGGTTACCGAGATGCAGAGGTCGGATTCGGAGTTCTTGGATCGGAACGCCGCCCCGAGGATCAGTGGAAATTAGCTCGATAAGGCGGTGAACTTGGCGGAGATGGCGTTCGCGAGCTACAACGGAGTCGAGAGCGCGATCCTTCGCCCACTTGAGCTTCACATTCACCAGAGTCGCTCGTTGATCGGCCGCGAACGGCAATCTGTACAATCGCCGGCGAAGTAAGCGGCGGGTTCGCGCGATCGACCACACCATCCGTCTGGCCTCTAATCTCTACACAATGCAGGGCCCGCCCATCATTAGAATTATTATGTGATTTTATTAATTTATAGTTTTAATATTTGAATTTTTTTAAAAAAATTCAAATCATTCATATGTTTAGGTTTGAATGAATGATAAGTCAACCAATTTAAACATTTTTTTCATAGATTTTTCTAAATATACACATCAATAATAATATGTGGAACCATCAACTTCTGATTCATAAGTATTTCTACAGTATTACTAAGTATCTTATGTATTTTTACAAAATTTATATTAATCCCTGTGTTCTAATGAACTTTCATGACTGGAGTGAGATTGTGCATATTTTATGTGTATTCTCAAAATGATACATAATTTCTTCATTTGCATAATTATCTATTGATATTTCATATTATTCCATGCTATTATTAAATTAATGTTGTAATCAACAAAGTTTTTGCATGTAGTTATGTACTAATATTTATGATTCTTTATTATTATAGTTGGTTACATAACATTGCACCTATAATCACCAAGTATATGTCACATTATTGTTGTTATTGAGTGTTTCATATATTATTATGTATTGAACATGGTATTCTAAATATCATTATGTATATAATATCATAACACTATTACATATTGTGCTTATCATATATTATGTTTCATGTGATTGATAAGACATTTTATGCATCTTATTATGGTATATATGAACACAACAATATGATTGTATGACTATATGGAGTAATTTGTAAAGATATGGGCACTATAATTGCATGATATGAGATGCTATAATGCTTAATATAAGAAGTGCAAATATGCCTCGCATATGAATGACTTATGATAGAATGTACTTTCATTTCATCTAATCCATGTTGATAATTTGTGACTACAGTGATTTCTCAGCTATATTTTGAACATGTTATTATTGGCTATCAAAAGTCGGATTCAATTTTGTTTGTGGGCAACACCTGACCCTATCAATAAGTTAAGCAAACTATATTTGAAAAATCAAGTGAGAAAATTAACAAGTATTGAGAGTAAATGAGAACTTAAAAGATCACTCTGAATATTAAAAAAATATCATCAAGGCTAAAATATGGCTCTTACCTCTTATTCATAGAGTTAAGAGTATATATATATATATACAGACTTGTGCAGGCATCTGAAATGAGCTGAACGGTGTACACATAGCCCAATATCTTTAGCATAGCCCTCTACCCCTGACATAGCTTGAGGAATCCCCTCACAAGTACCTTATGCGAGTCTTTGATGAGGGGGATTAGTATTCAACCTGACCATTCTTAAGGCAGTAGAACCATTTGAGTGCCCCTTAGGGTGAGGACCTATCAAATTGAGTCTTTGGGGGGAAATCACTCATATTGAGCATTTATAACATCCATAATCTAATCCTCAAGGAGAGAGCTTGTGTAATAGCTTAAACTCTTAACTATTAAGATATTATCAATTTTAGCATAAGGGCTTCATGATTTTTATCATGTTGGTCTATCTTCCTATGAGGTCACTCATCTCAAGAATTATCTGGGAAGAACATGCTTAATTGTAGAGTTTCTTAATGAAATTCCAACCATTACAGTAAAAAGCACCTCAATATTTAAGAATTTAATTTCTTTTACTTAAGGGGTTTCATAATCTCCCCTACTTAAGTAATTATTATCATCGTCAATATCTTTATTAAAAAATCATCCACTTTATTGCACGCACAAAACCGCCGGGACGCTGGCATTCTATCTAAAGATGAGGTGGTAGTACTTTGTTTTGTATAACACTTAGTTCATATCTTTCAACGGGTCTATTGCTCTGATATCATTTATAACAGCACAAAATCTTAACTATTAAGAAATTTTCCGCTTTAGCCCAAGAGCCTCACGATTTTATCATGTTTTTGTAACTTCTCAGGAGGTCACCCATCACAGGTTTTCTCCCTATTGAAAACACTTAATTAGAAAGTTTCTCAATGAAATTTGAACCAATACACCAAAAGGCACATCAATGATTAAGAGTTTAGCTTCTTTTTATTTAAGGGGTTTCACAGCTTGTATGTCAGGAGCGCATTAGAATGGGCTTATTCATTGGCAATTTCTAGAAGCTCCCCCTTAGGATAAGGCTTCCTTTGGGAAAGTGTACCCTTTAGTCGTGCCCCTAAGCAAGATTCTATTTACATACCTGCAAATTAACTTTATGGCATTTATGAACATACATTTCATTTTCTAGTTCAATTGCTCCTTTTAAGAGAAACTTATTGAAAATATAATAAGGAAGTTAAGAGGAAAAGCATTTCCTATCTTCACCTAATGATATAAGGGAGAGTAAATGAAACTTACTACCTTATTTTTAGTATTGGCTCGAGATAAGAATTTTCTTCCAAGTTCTCATTATGACTTGAATGTGACCATTATATCATCTTTAGCTATAAATAACATGTTAAGCCCCATAAGATAACAGCGTATCTGATTTTTTTATGATTATAATTATTATTGATTATATTGATTTTTTATAAGATTATGTGTATATATTTTCTAACTATACTAATAATTATATGTATATATTATAAGAAGGATAATACATGATTAGGCATATAAATATGATAGAAATCATAAGCTATAAAATGAGCACTTAACTAGAGTTAAAGAGATAATTGACTCTATTGAATCCAAACCCATCGAGCTAAAAGAAGATTAATTAAGAATTTGTGCTTTTATTTTTAGTTCATGTCTTTTATGTGTGCTAGGTACATGATTGATACACAATAACCAATCACACACATACACAAAAGAATATAACTTAGACAAAACGTATTTGAAATTAATTAAAATAATTAAATAATATATAATAATATGATTTATGATGTAATGCATTGAGATTTAATGAATTATATATAATGATAAATTGATATAGATTATCTATATTGAAGCACATATTTTTTTATATGATTTATAATATATTATTCTCTTTTATCTTACATTAATTTTATTTATAAGATTTTAGTTGTTTGTTGGGTAATATGCTCGCTACGTATTTTTACATGTTTTTAAGAAAGGGTAAGGATCCTATGATATGAGGCTCCGAACAACATGCATAATTTTTCTACCTACAATTCTAGACAAAATGCAATCATGTTACGTTTCATTGTTCATTAATAAACTAAAGTTAAATAGTTAAAATGAATATAAATCTTTCAATATAGATCCTGGGGTGTGACAGGTAACATCTTAATTAGTGTTATAGGGTGACAAGATAGTATTTTTGATGTAGTCAGACCGAACACCAGGTTGTTAAGTGTTTAAAGGCAAGATTTGACCAATAATTTGATATTAGGTCTAAGAGTTTTGCCAGACCAATAAGGAGACTGAGGATAATTCTACTCTACATATTTTCTAAGGGATCTTCTAGCATAGGAAGTGGTTATAGTTTTATGATAAGCTTAAAGCAGATAGATTGTACCCTAAGTCAGCAAGAGTTTAGTAGTTCTATTTCTCTAGTTCCAATTCAGACGCATATATACATTCTAACTCAGCATGAGGCTCGAGAAGCCCAAGATGTTATCTCATGTAAGACTTATATTTATAATCAACCTTGTCGTATTCTATTTAATTATGGATCTAGCTATTCTTTTATTTTTTAACCCTACTTTGATTTATTGTACTTAGATTTAGTATTACTACATTTTTTATATGTTACTTTGTCAATTGTATTATTGTTAATTACTAAATAGGGATACTGATACTACGGTTATAACTGATGGACTGACATGAATGATTGAATGATAAGTTTGAATGAAACTAATTGAATAATAAAGGTAGAATGATTTTTTAATTGATAGAACGATTCATGATGTTTAATTGATTTCATAAATTTTCTTATATTATTTATGATATATTATTTCTCTTTTGCCTCACATTGATTTCAGTTGTAAGATTTTGGTTACTTGCTTACTTATCTTCTCATTATGTGGTTTCTACATATTTTCAAGAAAAGGTAAGAAGTCTATGGAGAGAAGCTTTTGACCTCATGCGAAGTTTTTCTTTAAGCACTTTCAGTTTATTTTATAGTCATGATGTAAGTATAGTAATAGACTCTCCTTTTGAATCATGACTATTATATACAAGTTATTTTAGGCTTGTAATAATTATGCATATTGATGAATATTTATACACTTATTTCTTTTTGCAGTTTATATGAATTGGTAAGCTCTCGTTAAATCTGGTAAAAAGGAAAGATAAAATTCTTCTAATTTAGATCATAGGGCGTGACACCAAATCAAAATTAATATTTTTTATATTTATAAATATCTAGATTCATTTTATCAAATTCATTATGCATCCCCTTTTAGCTGTTGCTCGAGAAGAGAAGAGAAAAGGGAGAGTGAAAGGAGGACCGAGAAAGTGAAAAGAGCGATTCAAAGGTCGTAGCTCGGGATTCATCTGTCAATCTAATTGAGGGTTTCGATGAGCACAAGGTAGACTATTAAAAACATGTCTCTAATTCATTTCCAATAAATTTATAACAAGTTATGAACAAAGCATATTTTTCTTATGTTTTGTGATGCTTTCGTCGTGTAACTTTTTATATATTGTCTTACGTTCTATTTTAAACACTTTGGCTATAAGAAGTGGAATTTTCATCATTTGATTTTCTTTGTGATGATTTTGGAGTATATTGAATAAAAATGACATTTTTGATATTCCTGATAATTTTCTAAAAGTCTGAACATATTATTTTGGATGTTATTCTAAAATAATAATTGGAAAAGAAAATCTTAAGTGTGTAAGGTTTTATACATGCAATATTATCCTAATTTCATACTTCTTGTAGTCCATACATTATCATACTTGAGTTTAAAGACATGATTATTTGCTATTACATTCAAATTGCATAATTGATGGTATGACATTGGAGGAGCTCTGATTTTGAAAAGTTGCAAGTATGCTCTCTGAAATTATGCAAGGGTCCTATCTATTACATTATGACCCCATCAAACTTATTAACTATAAAATTTAGGGCATTTGATAAAAAAAAAAAAATTATACCTACATGTAAAAAAATGTAAGGAAAAAATATATTAAACGGGTCATTTTAGGTCAAAAATGTGTTTACAGATCAACCCTAGTTATAACAATATAAATCAACATGAACAAAAATTTTCCAGGTCAAGTTATTTATCGATACCCTTAAATTTTGATATGCTTGATACTTTTGTGAAATGATATGTTTGTGAAAGTACAAGTAATGGCTTTGATAATAAGTATATTGTGATGATCTTATGAAAAAAAATTTGTGAAAAGCTCCAAAGTAAATGACAAGTGCAAAGCTTAGTAAAAGTTTATGCATTAAAGTTTTCAAAAATATAAACATGATGAAGTTAATATAAGTTATTATTGCTAGTTTATATTTTGATGCATAATACCTAGTCCATCCTTTGATGTTTAATTTATTATTTGAATGATTTATTATGATAAGATGTATATTTATATCCTTGATATGGATGTGGAAGAAGTCTATCGGGCTTATTGTGCTCACTAGTCACTCAGTGGATTTTTTATTTTTCAAGAAAAGGAAAAGGCCTAGCAAAGTGAAGTTGACAAGGGTTGGATTTGTTGGAGGTAATATTAAATCAAGACTTATTCATTTGATGTATAATATTTATGTTAGGTAGTAGATTATTGTATATAAAATTTTGAGCAATATTTTAGACTATTACTATTATTATTGGATTATTTAATTGTCATCTATTTATTTTATTTGTGGCTAAAAAAATTTAGGTTTAGAGATTTAATCCATCCATTAGAACCTATGGCGTTACAATATGAGAATTAGTCGGTGAAATGTCTGAAGGTGGCGGTTGGTAAGCAAAAGTCTACTGGTAGCAACTAGGTGGAGGTTTGGTGGTGGACATGAGCGGTCCATTGGTGACAAATAAGCAAAGGAAGTAAGATGATAGGGGCCGTGTTGACCTCATTTTTGTATGAGGTCACTAGGGCCAATCCAGACCTTAGGATCTACCTAGATCTTTGAAATTTAAACCAAAATTCAATGCTAAAAGGCTAAGTCCTAAAAGCTTTTTCAATGAATCTTCAAATACTTCAAAACCCAATCAAATGACCTCTGATTCAGAGTCTATCACTTGCAAAGTGATAAGACATGTCTCTAGAGGTAACCCTCCAAATTTGAGTCCATTCTGAGGTCTCTAACCCCAGAAATCGAATTAAAATCCATAGGCTATAAAACCTTCAAATATTTACGGCCTATGCCACTAGACTTGCCACCTAGTGGATCTGAACATAGAGCTTTCTCCAAAGCCTCTAATCACTTCCAAACCCTTAATCTTGACTCATTGAGCATTAAACTGCATTTTGTTGGACTTATTTCAGCCCCCAGTGGACTTGAGGTCAAAATGACCAAAATACCCTTTGTGGTGTGAATAGTCATTTTGGATCAAATAAACTCCAAATCGCTTGCAACCACTTCCAGCAAGTTTTAAATGTCAAACCAAATCTGTCGGGCCCAAACCCATACCATGGGTCAACTTGGTTGACCAAGTCAACCTAGGTTGACCAACCAGGCCCTTAAGGGCCAAAATAGGTATTTTAATTGATTTGACTTCTTCAGACATGGAGACCACCTCCAATAGTCTCCAAATGTCATTTCAAATTGATTGAGCCCATTTCGAGACCTTGGGTCAACCTAGGTTGACCAAAATAGGCTCATTAAGGTCAAAACAGATATTTTGACCAAATTGACCTTTTCAAACCATAGAACCCCCTCCAATAGACTCAAAACATCAAACCAAACTCGTTGAGCCCAAATTCTGGTCTTGAGCCAACCTGGTTGACCAAGTTAACCTAGGTTGACCTAAATGCCCTTTAATATTTAAATAGGTTATTTTAACATATTCAAACCATTTAATCCCTTCCAAGCTTCAAATCAACTCCAAAATATGGCCTAATCATGCCTTAAATCATGGCCAATCAAATCCAAGTGGCATTGACCAAGTCAACTTAATATACTCGGTCAAAACCCTCTTTAGCTCTCTCAAATTTTAATCTTCAAATATTAAATCCCTTCCAAGTTACTCAACCAGCTCTTTAAGCCACCCTAGCTGCCACCTCAGCATACATTGACCCATTGACTAGTCAAAATAGTCAATGGGTGGTAAAAGGAGCTTCCAAATTGTTAAAACCCTTAATCACACTTATTAAATTCAAATCCTAGTTAACCCCAGCTGTTAAGACTCCATCTAAGACATTTCTAGGCTATTTTTAACCCTTGGATTAGGATCAAATGGCCTTGATCTTTCCTCCCCATGTGTGCCAAAGGATAAAGAGCCTTTCCACCTCATTGTCCTTTTGGTCTCCCTACTCTCATCAACTCCTTGGGCACTTGGCAATCATCTAGGAACTCAGCCATCCAAATGCATCAAAATGGCTTGATTAGAGAAAAATATCTTAATGAAGCCAATTTCAACCTTAAGCCATCTTTGACTCAATCCACATGATCCAAGAGCTATCACAGCCTCCAAAACCCTCAAAAACCTTCTCCAAGCCTTTCCCTAACTTTTCCCAGCCTTCCCCCCCCCAAAATCTAGCCTCCAAAGCCTTATTTGGTGAAGAGAGGAATCTAGAGAGAGAATCAGGTTATTCACGAATAACTTCATATCCAGCTAGATCCGGCTCCTGAGGTCTTCTATAAAGTTGAAGAGGATCGTAGCAGCTTTCCAACAAGTCCGAGAAATCAAAAATCCGACAGTTGGATTGTATGTTATGCCCATTGAATTTTAAATTTCAATTTGGAACCGTAGAAAATCTACAATGCATGAAGCCTCCAAACTCCAGGCATTGTTAGATTATGTTACCCTCTAGCTACAGTTCAAATTTCATGCAATTTCGTTGAGTATTTTGGGAGATATGAGCATTTAAAAATTTTATACACAAAATCAACTAGAGAAGATCTAGGGACGGCCCAGATCGCGCCATTTCGGATTTGAACGTGGGTGCTGACATGGTTAAGTGGCGGGCCCCAGCCCGCCACGTGGCGCATTCCCATTGGGCGCCGCCATTCCGGCGGTCAGTTTCACAAAAAATGATAAAAAAATTCAAAAAATGTCCAGATTTTCCAAAATTCATAGAAAATCGAATTTAAATCAAGTTTTCAAAACATCTAATTAATTATCTATGGGAATTCAAACAAAAAATGGCGATCGTTATCGTCATATTCAAATAATCGGTAATAGGTAATATCATCTTTCTTCGGGAAGATATATTATTTTATTATCATTATTTTGATTATGAAATTAACGATCTCTTATCCGAATTATTATAGTTAAATAATTGATTGAACGTCATTTTGATCTTTCGAGATCATATGTTGTTCCCCCTTGAGTTTGACTACGATAATTTAGATAAATTTAAAATTCTGAAATTTGAACCCATTAGGGAACGATATGATCACCTCTCGAGGCGATATACTGTTCATGATGACGTGTTCAATTTTAAAATTCAAAAATAAATATTTCCCAAAGGAAATGAATCCTTTTTCAAAATTAAATATTTTTTTAATCAAAACAGGCCGATAGGCAAAATTCTCATGGTGGTTTGTCGGGCAGAGGTTTGATGGTGATTAAAAGGTGGAGGTCTAACGTTTACAGTGGGATGATAGTTTTGATGGTGGTGATTGGGCAAAAGTCTAGTGATGGCAGCCAGGAGGAGGTTCGATGATGACCACTAGGTGGCAAGTGTTCGCTGGCAGTGGCCCTGGGTTGGTGCTCTCAGATTCTTCATGCTTTAAAGCTCTCCTCTCCCTCATGTATAGATTTCAGGCATATTTATAATTTTTTCAGAGTTGCATGATGCATAAATATGGAGAATATCTAAAACAAATTTGGAGCACTCTATCAGATGACTTGCATTAATTCTTTCAATCATATATCATTTTCTTAGCATGTATGTGCCTTAATGAAGTCAGAATCAAGCGATCTTGGATTCATTGGATTTGTCTCTTCGAGCCACTCAATTCGACTATAAGCATGTCATACTTAAAAATCATTTGGTTGCTCAAGTAATATTTTAAAGTTTCTAAATATGCTTCAAGCCATTGATTTGAAACTGTTGCGGGCTGAAAGATTCGTGGCGGTAGAGTGAGTAAACTTTTCGTCTTAGCAATGCACGGATACCCAACACACAAACAGAAAGATAAGAGAAAAACACCATATATTTTTTTACGTGGAAAGCCCAAAGAGGGAAAAACCACGGGGCCTCGCCCAGGTGAAAAGATTCCACTAAACTTGAGTGAATTACAAAGGTTAACCCGTCCCTCGCTTTAGAGGCGGTCGAATTATAGTAATTTGGAGAGCTAGTCAAAGGTATGAAGACGGTCGTACGGATGTTCGGCAGCAATCGTCGGCCAGGCAAAGGTCCGGCAGTCAGGAGAAGGTCCGGCGGAAAGCGGCGGCCGGGCGAAGGTCTGACGAAGGTCGGGCTGAAGTCCGGCGATGGGTGGCGGCCGGGCGAAGGTCCGGCGGAAGGCGGCGGAAGGTCGAAGGTCTGACAAAGGTCGGGCTGAAGTCCGGCGATAGGCGGTGGCCGGGCAAAGGTCTGGCGGCAGGCGGCGACCGGGCGGTGGTCCGACAAAGGTCGGACTAAAGTCCGGCAGCTGGCGGCGGCCGAGCTGTGGTCCGGCGATGGGTGGAGGCCGTGCGGTGGTCTGACGGCAGGCAGCCGGGCGGTGGTCCAGCGGCGGACGGCGGCCAGGCGGTGGTCCGGTGGCGGGCTGCGACCGGACGGTGGTCCGGGGGCAGGCGGTGGCGGAGCGGTGGTCCGGCGACAGGCAGCGGCCGGGGCGAATGTCCGACAAAGGTCGGGCTGAAGTCCGACGACGGGCGGCGGCCTGGCGAAGGTCCGGCAGTGGGGCGGTGGTCCGGCGAAGGGCGGCGGTCGGGCTGAAGTCCGACCGGGCGGTGGTCCGACAAAGGTCGGGCTGAATTCCGGCTGCGGGCGGCGGGCGGTAGTCGGGCGGTGGTCCGGCGACGGGCGACGGCAGGGTTGTAATCCGGCGACAGGCCGCGGCCGGACGGTGGTGCTAGAGCTCTTGAAGCTTCAGAGCTCTCTCAAATCTCTAGCCCGAAGGTCCCCCTCATGTAGAGAGTGGGGGTCTATTTATAGATTTTCATGAGTGGCACATCCTGTAAATCTAGAGAAGATCAGGGGCAGGTTAAGAGTGCTACATCGGATGGCTCGTACTGATTCCCCCGATCGTAGAGAGTTTTTCAACTATTTAAGTGCCTTAACAATGTTGGAATTCAAAGATCTTGGGCTCGTTGGATTCGTCTCACCGAGACGCTCGATTTGACTATAAGCATGCCATATTTGGATATCATTTCTTTATCCAAATAATGCTTTAATCCTTCCAAATGTAGTCCGGGCCCTCGATTCGGACCCATTTGTGCTTGGGTTGGACCAATTTTGGTGTTGTTTGGTTCGTCCATTTGAGATGTTCAATTTGACTATAAGTTTGCTGAAATTGGAATTCATATGATCCCAAATTTAATTTTGAAAATTTTCCAACTTGAATATGCCTCGAGATTCATGCTTGATCAAGGCAATTTTTGTGGACGTATCAATTGCCCTCCTATTTTTGGACGTTGAATCTTATAGTCCAAAAATATATTCGTGATTCTAGTATTCTGCAAAATCAGAGCATTAATTGGAGCACAAATGTCAAAAAAGTTTACTCCAAAAATTTTTTAAATAGCTCAAAATTTAATTTTTTTAGTTTCAAAATTAGCAAAATTGTGTTCGGAACATCAAAAATTTATTCGCTTGACTCAAAATTTTTTTAGTTTTAAAAGTGTTAAGACTGAGTCCGAAATATTAAAAAATAATTTCGTAGACTACAAAAATGTTCAAATCGAACTTCCACGATAAGCATATAATTAATCATTTAATGAACTCGCTTTTAACGAATCTATAGCAATTAATTATAGTTAATATAATTATATATATCATTGCCATAGTCACCATAGCATTAACTATTACATTAATCTTGTTGCGGGGCTAGAAAATACACGGCGATAGAGATTTAATTTTGCATCTTAGCGTTGTACGTATAACTAGCACACACAGAGAACACAAGATTTTTTACGTGGAAAACCCTTAAAAGGGAAAAACCACGAGGCCTAACCCAGTTGAAAATGATTCCACTAGACTTTGAGTTGGTTACAAAGAGTTGAATCACCTCCAAGGGTGATCAGATTACAATCAAGTACTTAAGTGAGACGTCGGGTCTTTGGCAGGATGTAAGGACTGAACGCGAGGTTTCTGCGGTGGTCCGGCGAGGTTCCTGCGGTGGTCCGGCGAGGTGCTGACGGTGGTACGGCGGCTGTCGATGAGGAGCTCCTTCCTTCTCTTCTCCCTTCTCTTCTCTTCTTCTGTCTCTTTCTTGGATCCTCTCTTGTGAAGAATGAGGGCTCTATTTAAAGATTTTTTGGAGTGGCATGGTCCGTAAATAGGTGTGAGATCAAGGGCGAATAAGGAGTGGCTCGAATGGACGGCCGATAGCGAGCCCTTCAATCGTGCACCGTTCATTGGCCATTTGGAGGCCTTAATGATGTCGGAATTTAGCGATCTTGGGCTCGTTGGATTCTTCTCGTTGAGCCGTTCGATTCGAGTATAAGCTTGTCAAAATCGAAGACCGTTTGGTAACTCAAATTGCTGTTTGAACCTTCCGATAGCACTTTGAGCCCTTGATTCGGACTTATTTGGGCTCGGATTGGGTTGATCTTGGTGTCGTTGGGTTTGTATTTTCGAGACGCTTAGTTTGACTGTAAGCTCGTTGAAATCAGAGTTCGGATGCTCCCAAAATTAATTTTTTAAATTTCCAACTAGCTTCTGCCTCGAGATTCGTGCCCGATCAAGATAATTTTTGCATAACGTATCAGTTGCCCCCCTATTTTCGGACGTCGAAACTCTAGGAGTCCGAAAATATTTGTTTCAAAAATTTTCACCGGTCGAATCACAAAAAATTACTTTCCAAAAGTTGAATATTTGCATAAACTTGACTGTAGAGGCCTCGGTGAGCTCCGAAAGTATCAAAATTGAGTTCAGAACGTCGAAAAATGTGTCCGGGTACCCCAAAAACGTCGAAATCGAACCTTTCGGGACGAAAATCGGGTCAAGTCGTGCATGGGCGGCCGAACCGGCCTAACGGCCGGCCGGCCGGCCGCCGCCTGCTACCGCACGCCGGCGGCAGCTTCCGCGGAGCCGCGCGGAGCATGGTTTTGGCTGACCACGCGGAGCGCGGTCTGGGCTTACCGCGCGGAGCGCGGCCTGAGCGCCCGCCTGGGCGCGCTTGCGGCCCGCGCTGCAGCCCGCTACGCAGGCTGCTGGGTCGCTCCTGACCCGTGCAGCAACCCGATTGGGTCGCCTGGACCCGCGTGACAGCCAGCGCTGCACTCTCCCACCGCCTAAATCTCTTGAAAGGGCGGGTCCGTTCGGGCCACCGACTTAAGTGGGTCCCACCTGCGCAGAAAAACTGATTTTTTTGGCCTTTTTGGCTTTTTTGGCCGAAAAAATTCCTAAAAATTCCCAAAAAAATTCTGAAAAATTCCAAAAAATTTTAGAAAAATTCAGGAATTCAGAAACTTTAGAAACTTCCTTTCTTTCTCCAAAAAAACTATAAATAGGCCCTTCAAACCTTTAAAAAATCACTCCACTCCTCTTCTTCTTCTGTTTTCTTCTCTTCTTCTCCTCCTTTCTTCTCATCTCCCTCTGTCCTTTCTATTTATGCATTCCCTCAGTTTTCTGAGGCCCCTCTCTTGGCAAGAAAGTCCGGAGATTTTCTCTTCTTTCCTCATCTCCCTCTGTCCTTTCTATTGAGGCATTCCCTCAGTTTTCTGAGGCCCCTCTCTTAGCAAGGAAGTCCGGAGATTTTCTCTTCTCTCCTCCAACACCCTTTAAGAGAAATGTCCGGTGATCGCCCCCCACTGAGAGATCCTGCGATCCGGGGAGATCCCGTTGCACCGTATGATGGCGAGCGGAGGCCAAATAAGGAAGCGAGGGTGGATGAGACAGTGTCGACTGTTACAAATGACTTTCTATTCCTTTTTCTCAAGAATTATCACTTCCCAAATGATGTGAAGATGATGGTTCCTATGAGGTCTGATCGAGCAAATCTTCCTCCTCCCGGGTACGTGACCATTTCTGAGGCCCACTTACGGGCTGGTTTACGTTTTCCGTCTCCTACCAAGTTGATTGAAGTCTTCCGAAGGTGCGATGTGAACCTATCCCAACTTTCATTTAGAGCGATATCGGTGGCTGTGAGATTGATTGCTCTCTTTCAGGATCGGGGAGCTACTATGACACCAGAGCACATTTCACGGATGGGTCGGTTCACCAGTGATACGTCTGGGCGTGTAATTTTTAGATCCAAATGGTTGGATGTGCGTACCCGCGATCCTTCAAAAAACTGGCTCAGTGCTTTCTTTTTTGTGAAGAATGATTGGGGCTTGATAGAGAAGTAGGGGAAGATGAAGGATCTGCCATCCCCTCTGCATGTCAGCAAGGAAGACATAATGAGAATCTTGAAGGTTTCTGATCTCGATAATCTTCTATTTGAGGTTCGTCACATGAGCAAATACACTGAAGAAGAGTTCTTATTCAAGGTTGGGATTTCATTTCATGCTGGGAGGTCTGATGCAAGGATGTTGAAGCCGACATCCAGGATTCCTGAGCCCCCTGCCCCTATTTCAAAAGTGGCTCCCAAACGACCGGCAAGAGGCGAAGACCCCCAAGTTTCGAAGAAGAAGAGGTTGGAAGAGATTGCAACAAATACTGACAAAATTCTACCTGGCTCTTCCCCAGCCAAGCTGCATATCCCTGAGGATGTCTTAAATCATCAATGCATCGGACATAACAAGACCAGTAATTTGGTGAGTAACACCTCCCAATATTGTTTATCTCATTTGCTTCTGGGGTGACTTCTAATAAAACTTTTCTTTTTTATTTCAGCTGTCACATCTTGGGATCGAAATTAATGATTGGAACAGTGAGTTTGTCAAGATCAAGTATATTCAGGGGGAGTTCAAGCAGAAGTATGAGCATAAGGTTAAGGAGGTAAAGGTGCTTGAAGATGAGTTGAGCGAGTGCAGGACTGAGCTGGCCAACACGATGCGCTCTGTATCTCTCCAGAATTGGAAGGCAGATAGGCATCAGATAGATCTTAAGGAGGCTCAAGCGACGATCACCAGGCTTTTGAAAGAGCAAAAAGTTTTTGAAGAGAAGATAGTGTCGCTTGAGACGAAGGATAAGAAGTCTCAGGCCATTATAGCTGAGAAGGAGGCTGTCTTGTCTAGCCTAGAACCTTCAAGAGTTATTGAAGACTTTAGGAAGTTCATAGCTTTCAAGACTATCATTTAGGATCACATTGAGGAGGCCCGAGATCACATCTATGACATAGAAGTGAAGGTTTTGGAGCAGCAGTGTACTGAAAATGGATTTATTAGAGGCTTCTTTAAGGGGGTTCGCCTGATGCAACGAAAGACCGGAGTTTCAGCCGAAGAGGTGACCCCTAGCCAGGCTTCAGATGACTTTCCTTCAGGCTCTGATGGTGATGAGGTAGAGAGTGATCTGCGGAAGGTCCTTGATCTTGATGTAGATGATGAGATAGTAGATGTTGAGTAGGTTTTCTAGTTCCTGTTGTCTGTATTAGTTTGTCTTTTTTTTTAACGATTGTGATGTACCTGATGTTTGTACTGTTGTGTGATATTTACTTTGACTTAGTAGTGGATTATTATTCTGTTGTTATATGACTTAAATATTCCAGTGTATTTATTTGTCCTGAGTAAATTTTATTCATGTTTGCTTAAGGTATTTGCCTCCCAACTTGTGCTTAAAAGTTTAAAATGATCCTCTAAGGATGTATGGTCTATTCAAAGTTGTACGCTAGAGCCTTGCTTGATGACGCCAACCTGTATGAAAGAGGTTAAAGGAATCTATAAGAGATGTAAGACCTATCCGAGGTCGTGTGTCAGAGCCCTGCTCGATGACGTTAACCTATGTGGAAGAGGTCGGGAAAATCCACCAAGGATGTAAGACCTATCCGAGGTTGTGTATCAGAGCCCTGCTCAATGACGTTAACCTGTGTGGAAGAGGTCGGAAGAATCCACCAAGGATGTAAGACCTATCCGAGGTTGTGTGTCAGAGCCCTGCTCGATGACGTTAACCTGTGTGGAAGAGGTCAGAAGAATCCACCAAGGATGTAAGACCTATCCGAGGTTATGTGTCAGAGCCCTGCTCGATGACGTTAACCTGTGTGGAAGAGTCGGAAGAATCCACCAATGATAAAAGACCTATCCGAGGTTGTGTGTCAGAGCCCTACTCGATGACGTTAACCTGTGTGGAAGAGGTCGGACCGAATCCCCCTGGGATTGATCAACTAATGATTGAACAATAATTATCTACTTCTCGAATCAAACATATTAAAGTTCACAACTTAACAAAGTCTTTACTGTTATTAAACGAAGAACATAGCTCCCAAAGATAATTTAAGGGAGAAGGAAACTAGAAACATCACAAACAACGTTCGAAATTAAAGACACAAACAGTAAGCATATAATACTAAAGACATACAATATTCTAAAACAAAAGACACGATCACGCTCTACTGATAGTATTTGCGGAGGTTATCGATATTCCAAGTTCAAGGAAGCATCTTCCCTTCAGCATCCTTTAATTTGAAAGTCCATGGCTTCATCATAGCTGCTACTAGGTACGGACCTTCCCAGAGGGGTGAGAGTTTATTTTGTTGAGGGCCTTTGCCTGCCGCCTCAATGCTGCGTAGGACTAAATCTCCTACTGATATATGTCGCGGCTTCATCCTTTTGTTATAGTGACGGGCAACTCTCTTGTGGTAGGCAGCAACCTTAAGTATTATCCCGTCTCTTACTTCTGAAAGGAGGTCTAGGTTGTGCCTGAGTTTTTCATCGTTGACATTGGAGTCAAAAGTTTGTACTTTATGACTTGGGACTCCAATGTCGACTGGAATGACAGCTTCTGTACCAAAGCAGAGGTTATACGGCGTCTCACCTGTTGGAGTCCTTACTATCATACGATAGGCCCAAAGGACGTTTGGGAGCTCGTCAGCCCATTGCCCCCCAGCATTCTCCAGCCGTGTCTTCAATCCTCTCAGAATGGTCCGGTTAGTGACCACTGTTTGCCCATTAGGCTGAGGATGAGCCACAGCCGTGTGTACTAGATGGATGTGGAGATCTTTATAAAATGTGGTAAAGACCCTTCCGATGAATTGTATTCCGTTATCAGTAATAACTTTTGCAGGAATGCCAAAGCGACATATTATGCTCTTCCACAGGAACTGTTTGGCATTTGCTTCAGTGATCTTTGTTAGTGGTTATGCTTCTACCCACTTCGTGAAATAGTCGACAGCCAATATGATGAACTTTCACTGTCCCGTGGTTATAGGAAATGGTCCAATTATGTCAATCCCCCATTGGGCAAGAGGCTAGGGACTCTGTAATATCGATATCTCTATGGCGGGTAGATGAGTGAGGTTGGCATGCAACTGACAGCTGTTACACTTTCGCACGAGTTCTAATGCGTCCTGTTTTATCGTCGGCCAGTAGAACCCTTGTCTCAGGACCTTTTGGGCTAGCGCCCTTCCGCCCAAATGTTCCCCACAAATGCCCGAGTGTACTTCGCGAAGTGCATAGTTCGCCTTCGAAGGAGGAAGACATTTGAGGTATGGCCCTGTAAAAGATCGTTTGTACAACTCTCCGTTAATAATGGTGAAGTTGGCTGCTTGCCTCCGAAGTCGTACTGCCATAGCTGGGTCTTCAGGGAGAGAGCCTTCTTGTAGGAGAGAGAGAATGGGATCGATCCAAGAAGTTTCTTTTGATTCATCTATTGATTGAAGTACCCATGAGCCTTGAATGCTCGGGAAGTAGATCTCCTCAATAAATTTTCTTTTGAAAACATCTCCCGTTGTAGAAGTTGCTAGCTTGGAGAGAGAGTCTACCCTTGCGTTTTACTCTCGAAGGATATAGATGACATGATGCTTTGCTATTTGGGCCAACAAGGTTTTAACTATCTGGCAGTATTGAGCCAAAAGTGGGTTGTGAGCATCGAATTTCCCTTCTACTTGAGAAGCAACCAGTTGGGAATCAGTGTGAACCACTAAGTCTTGGACCTCGCAATCAATTGCAAGCCTCAATCCAGCGATTAAAGCTTCATATTCAGCAACATTGTTTATTGCTGGGAACTTCAGTCTAAGCCCGTATTCGAGTGTGGCTTTCTGCGGGGAGATTAATAAGATTCCAGCGCCAGCACCAGAACTCCCAGAAGCTCCGTCGACATACAATGTCCAGCATGAGGAGGAGGGAGACACATCAGGCGATTCATTGGAGGTGTAGCTAGTACATTCGACCACAAAATCGGTAAGCACCTGTGACTTGATGTCGGGTCTAGGTATGAACTGTATATCAAACTCTCCAAGTTCTACTGACCATTTGATCAATCTTCCAGATGCCTCGGGTTTTTGAAGAATATTTTTCAGCGGTAGGTTTGTATATACCATGATTGAGTGTGCCTGGAAATAAGGTCGTAACTTTCTGGCTGAGAAGACTAATGCTAAGGCTATTTTGTCTGCCAATGGATAACGCATCTCAACATCTAAAAGTACCTTGCTGATGTAATAGACTAGGCGTTGAATCGTATCATCCATCCAAACCAAGACCGAACTTATAGCCTGAGAAGAGACAGCCATGTACATATACAAAATTTCCCCTGTAATTGACTTTGAGAGTAGCGGTGGTGAGGCTAGATAAGTCCAGAGTTGTTCAAAAGCCTCTTGGCATTTATCAGTCCACTGGAATCCTGAGCTGCGAGCCCCTCTGAGGATCTTGAAGAAAGGTAAATACTTATCTCCTGAACGAGCCAAAAATCGAAAGAGTGCTGCAATTCTTCCATTCAGTCTCTGGACTTCTTTGATATTTCTTGGGGGTAGCATGTCCCTTAGGGCCTTGATCTTTTTCGGGTTGGCCTCAATCCCTCGGTGGATAACCATGAACCCCAGAAACTTTCCTGAGGTGACTCCAAATGCACATTTGGAGAGGTTGAGGCGCATGTTGTAAGATCGGAGGAGACTAAAACATTCTTCCAAATTCGAGATATGCTGAGATTTCTCGAGACTCTTCACCAGCATATCGTCCACATAGACTTCCATGGTACGCCCGATAAGGTTCTTAAAAATCTTATTCATCAGTCGTTGGTAAGTTGCCCCTGCATTTTTGAGCCCGAACGGCATTACCAGGTAACAATATAACCCTTTATCTGTTTGAAAAGATGTCGCCTCCTCATCGGCAGGATCCATTTATATTTGGTTGTATCCGGAGTAGGCATCCATAAAGCTTAACATCTGATGTCCGGATGTGGCGTCGACTAGCTGATCTATTCGTGGGAGCGGGAAGCTGTCCTTTGGGCAAGCTTTATTGAAATCTATATAGTCCACGCATATTCTCCAAGCTCCACTTATTTTCCGAACCATCACGATGTTGGCTAGCCAATTTGGGTAGTGTACTTTCCTTATAAATCTTGCTTTTAAAAGCTTATCAACCTCCTGTTCGATTGCCAGCTGATGTTCTAGGGCGAAGTTTCATTTCTTTTGAATCACTGGTTTACATGCTGGGTTGATCTTGAAGGAGTGCATAATTACGTACTTCAGGGTTAATGCCGGGCATATCAGCCGGACTCCATGCAAATACATTTTGGTTTGTATGTAGAAAGTCTACGTATTCTTTTTTCTCTGTATCTGAGAGGAGTGATCCAATCTGTACTGTTCTCGAGGGATGTTCTTCTGATAGAGAGACACATGTGTTGACCTCGATTTTGGCTCGAGCGTGTTCGAGCTCGTTCGGTCGATCCAATTGAACCCCGTCGAGCCCAATTCGAGCTCGAATCGACTTAACTTGAGCCGGATTAGATTCGACTATGATTCGATTAGATCGGTTTATTTTATTTTGGTTGCGTCGAGTTCGATTTGATTTAAATAGATGTTAATTCGTGAACTTAATTTCATACACTTGAATTCGTCGAGCCGGCTCGGACCCGGACCGACTCGAATTGATTCAGAATTTGGACTCGAGTCTAATCTGGTTTAACCGAATTAGACTTGAATCAGCTCAATTTAATCACATCCAAATCTTTTTGACTCTCTACGTTTTTTTGAATTTATCTCCTAAATCTAGAAATTGGATCGACGGCCACGATCAAACCAAATCCTCTTTTCAGCCGAAATCTCGCATCTCAGGTGATTTTCTGCGATCCTCTGCAGGCAAACAGCGATCTGCTTCAGAGAGCAGGTTCTATTCGTGTGTTTGAATTACTGCGATGATGGATGGACTAAGGCGGGATTCTCTTCTCGGCATCAACGGGCATTTACCAGAGAACAAAAGGCTCTCGGGTAGGCAGGGGATCGGGACCGCTTCTTCTCTCATTCGCCCCAACTCCCTTTCGCTCTTGATTTCTCACGAGCCCAGGAAGCCTGGACGGAGCTCGCTCTCCGTTATTTTCCCTGTTCGTGAAACCAGAGGCCGGTCTTCCTCTCGGTTCTCTCTGGATTTCGGAGGCAAGGAGACCCGAACTCCCTCCCTCTCTCTCTTGTTTTCTCCCTGGTTCTCACGCACGGAGGCTAGCCGACGGAAGGCTCTGCTCCTCTCGCTGTTAGCTTCGCACGCCCGAGCAAACCCCGACCTCTCCCCCT
Source organism: Dendrobium nobile (assembly GCA_022539455.1). NCBI lineage: Eukaryota > Viridiplantae > Streptophyta > Magnoliopsida > Asparagales > Orchidaceae > Dendrobium > Dendrobium nobile. The sequence continues at coordinate 2,382,926 of CM039735.1, read as the reverse complement.
CTCTCGGTTTCTCACGCACGCCAGGAGGAGCCGAGCGCAGCTTCCTCTCTCTCGCCTCTCTCGCCTCGCTCATCTGTGAACCACACCACAGGAGCCGAGCTCCCTGCTCCCGTCCGACCCCAGCCAGGCCGAGATCCAGCTCCCGCCGTTCCAGCCTTCAGTCCCGAACGTCCCAGATCGGCGTTAGGAAGCAGCCCGGAGACGAGCCCTTCTCCGAACTCGATCTCCCCTGCTCTGGACCGAACCCGAGCTCAACGAACTCGACAAGGCGATCTCCTTTCGCTGAACCGGTCGCCTACCTCCTCTTGACCGGCCTTCCTTTGCAAGGTGAGCTCCTTCTTCCTCCTTCTTCCTTTCTTTGTCTTCTTTCTTCTCCTTCTTCTCCCTTTTCTTCCCTTTCTTCTTAAGCTTCTTCTTCTTCCTTAACCCTATTTTGCTTCTCATTTGTTGTGTGAGGTTAATTTCGGCTAAGTGAAGTTTAGATCGAGCTCTCGTGGTGTGTACGTCATTGCACATCTGGTTCATTTAATTTCTGAGAAAATGCACTAATTCTTCATATTAGATTTCATGGTATTTGGCATTGTTGATTTTGGGAATTATGTAGTAATTTATTTCCTTCTAGTTTGTTGATCTTTTGAATGGCAAACTAGTATGTGGCCTTGCTTTTACTTCATGTCATGTGGTTTAGAGCCTAGGTGTGAACTACCAAATGTATGAGAGGTTGTGTTATTTCTTTGTAAAGTCATGCACATAAGGTGTTTGAGCGAATGCCTTTAATAAATCCTTATGATATTTTGTAGGTGGATTTATGAGACATACGGAGAGTTCCTATTTGAATATTTTGCAAGCATGATTAGATCTAAGGTTCCATTCTTCTTTCATAAGTATTGGACCAACAAGTTTATAGTAAATGTTGATGGGTCTCAAGTAAGGTTTTGGGTGATATGTGCCAACAAAATACCTTAGAGAGATTACTTCCTTTTATTGCTTCTTTCATTTGGATAATATTCATGCAAAGTTTCGATGTTAAATAGGAATGCATACACACACAAATGTGCTCAAGTAGCTATTATTATGAGGATTACATTGGCCCTTATCTTGTGTGTGTGAAAGAAGTAAGACAAAATGTATATGAGCACTTGATTTAATAAAAAAAAAACTTGGTATGTGCTTTATGATTCAACTTGTAACTGTCAAAAACATCTTTCCCTACACGCATATGACCTCTTTTTTTAGAAGATTTGGAATGTTTCTTTTATGTCATATTTGGGAATGAAAGATTTTGTCTTTTTCTTACAAAAGCGAATGTTTGGAACATTTCTTTTATGAGGTTTTAAAGTGGTTTCTTGTTGAAAGGCGGCTTATGTACAAAGTTTTATATTTGGCGAGGTTTTGACATTAAAGAGTATTTGCATTCAAGAATATATTCCAATGTCATGTACGCTTTCGATGAAGAGCAAATTCATGTGCTTGTTAGAAAGTTTATATGCTTGAGAATGTTGAGTATTTATGCCGAGACCAACTCCACAATACAACGCGAAAATTTGGATAGTCGTCGTTACTAAAGTTTTATCTCTTGTGATGCATATACTTGGTAGATCTTGTTAAAAAAAAAAAAAGAAAAGGTTTGAACTATGAGTTGGTATCTTCCATAGAACTACATAAGTTACTTTTACACCTAAAGTTTGTTCTAAATGTCATTCATCGATAAAGTTTGTGAATTTGGTTGTATAGATTTACTTGGTTGGCATGAAAAATTTGATTGTTGCTAAGTATTGTGTTGGTTGTTCATCCCAAGACAAGAAAACCTTTGATACTTGAGAAGCATCTATCGAAATGTCTATAAGCATCCATAATTCATTGATCGGCTGGGTGATCTTGCATCGTCATCATTCTTCTATAGAAGTAATTTCTTATTCTCCAAGATATTGATATTAGTGAACATTTCTTATGATTGGTGAGTTTTGTTGTTTAGGCGTTACACTCTAATGATGGAAAGAGTATTTGTTCTCTTGTGTAGTTTGGTTGGGTGAACCCAATCAAGTAGGCATTTGAAACCTATTTCTCTTGCTAGCATGTTCAATGGAATCTTGCAAATTTTGCTTACATAATACTTATGATAATGCTTTAATAAAAATTTATGGTTGCTTTCCCAAAAAAAAAAAGATGGCATTTAGCATTCTCCCCGCCTTCTTTTCCATATGCATGTTCGGGTGCTTCCTTGTGGGATCGATCACATAAATCATAAAATTTCTTTATATAGAGTATTAGTAGTTTTGTGATAAATCATGTCTATGAATATTAGCTTTCATGGTAGCTCGCTTTGTATAACTTCGCAGCCATTATACGCCAAGTTGTTTGTAAAAAAAAAATACTGTTGGAAAGAGACTAAAAATTGTTTGATATATATTAGAGCTTTGTATGAAGCACCTTTTATTTTGAAATGTTGCTAATATGTCACTTAGAAGTTTGCAAGCAAAAAAAAAGAGGGAGAAGGAAGAGTGGCTTCCTTAGGTAGTTCTTACTTATGAAGTTTGTTGGCATATTTGTTGATTCCGTTCAAGCATTGTCTAAAGATTTAAGAATATACTGGGCATGAAAGTTTTATGTATCATCTCTATTGCTCTCCGTTGTAGTATGTGATATGAATTGTTGGACAAATTTTGTCATGTGCCAAGCATTTATATGAGTATTCAAAAGCATGATTTCTATGTATTTTTGAAAATAGGGTTCCAAACATGAGTTACTCTTCTTTGCTAAGGCTTTCTAAAAAAAAAAAAAAGAAACCTCGTTGTTTTGAAACTATTTAAGCATAAAAAATGTTGAGATCATCTTTTCTTTCCAAAGTTTAAACTTCCTGCGAATGAGATGTTGATGTTCACTTTGCATACATCTCGAAACATGTATGGTTGGAATGTGATCAGTATAACTTTGTACTTAATGACTTGGGCTAAATTGGAGGAGTGTAGTTGGCACCTATGGAAATACTTACAAAAATCATATGTTTGACACTTGATACTATCAAAGTAAGTTTGCGGATTGACATTAAAATGTTATTAGGAATATTAGATGACTGGTGAATGTGGAAACTAGAATTTGTTGGAGAATGGTTATACATCTCATGTTCCAAATCTATATTTTGTTTGATATAATGTCCTTTTCACTTGAGTTCCGAAATGATGACATGAGAATCTCTTCCTCTTGTTAAGTACATGTAGCTCAAATGTTGGATCGGAAAAGTTTTATGCTTTATAATTTTGTTCTTATTCATCCATGTTTGGCACAAAAGAAAGTGAAAAGTTGAAGCATTACATGGATATTTTCTCTAATTTCTCCCATAAAAGCATGTACCCCTCTTGCTTGCAATTATATGTATCTTTTAATGTCATAATAAAAAAAAACATCTGTCTACCTTCATGTTTGTAGATATTTGAACTTATAAGTATTTCCCAATAGCGCATATTTAATTGGCAATGATAGCTCATGCACTTATGATTGAAGAGTAGTTTATGTCACTCTAAATGGTTTTTCTTCCGTTAGCATTTGAGGTAGTATGCATTTGCGGATTTCAACTTTCTTTTTTTAAGTAAAATTGAATAGCCTCTTTTACTTGTAGTTCGTTGTTGGAAAGATGATGCTTTGGAAAGTTTTGAGAGCTCTTCTTTTTGCATTGTAGAGTTTTGTGAATGTCTCTGTGGTTGAAAAGTTTTTGTTTTCTTTAGGAAATACTTGGTAGTAAAAGATTTTTGTGGATGACTTTATAGTTAGAATTTGTACGAATTGTTTTATATCGAGAAGTTTTGTCGAATGTTTTGTGAATTGTTTTAAGACGAGGTTTTATAGCGTGTTTTGTGAATGTTTCTCAAATGGAGGGCTTCTTAGTGCCCGTTTGTTTGAGGAACTCTCACAAACTACCCCATTCCAAATGAAAGGAGGCACTTGATTGTTAGTCGTTTTGGGTAGAATTTTGTGTCAAAAGGGAAGGGATTTTGGTAGTTAACTTTGGGAAAGTTTTGTGTGGTAGTTATTTTAGAAGTTCTTGCAAATTATTTTGAGATCTATAATTTTGTGATTAGACTTGTGTAGTAAGGTCCTTTAGTGACTTTTGGAGACAAATGATATTTTCTCATTTGAATTAATTCACTTAGTGTTTGGTTTCTAAAAGATGAATTTTGGAATTTTAAACTTTAGGTAGATCCGTGTTGGAAAGCCTTTAGTGTCCTCTTGGAGTAAGTAATCCTCACTTAAGTTAGCTTTCTTTAAGGTTAACTTTTAAAATATAGAATGTCAGATGAACACAAACTAGAGAGTATAGTTGTAAGTTTAGTGTTAGGAATTTGTTTCCTTTAGTTATTTTGGGCCTTGTTTAAAGGGTAACTAGATTGTTCGAGTCGAGTCTCGTATCAAGTGCCTCGTTTGGAGTGGGAACAGCAAAGGGCATTGTTGCTATTATAGGATGCACTTGACTTCTACGAAGTGTATTCAATAACAACGATGCCTACACCCCTTTTTGTATTTGATTTTTTTTTTTTTTTTTTTCTCTCGTTGTTTTCTTCCTTGTTCGTTTTATGTTCTTGGTGCTACATGCTTGCAAAACAAGGAGAACTTAAAGAATAACAAAAGGTACGTTCTAGTTTTTATTGCATTTTTTCATTTTCTTACACTGTTGTTTATTTATAGAACTGCTCTAATACATGTCTTTTCTATGTCTTGCGAGGTACTATTTTGGAGAGCAATGGATAAGGAACGCTTGGAGCTGGAGCTAGGACAATGGGATCCTAAGCATCAGTCGTCCTTACTCATCTAGTAGGGGTGCTACGGGCGGAACCACCGGGTCGTAGCCTCCGGTGCTGTAAGTTTACTAAAACTTAGAAAACCTTTAGGGGCCTAGATGATTGTGCGCTTCCCACCCTTAGGGCCTTAGAAACTTCAATTATATATTTAGGATTGCTTTTATCTTCTTTTAGATCCCTAAAATCTCGTGACATCCGTATAGAGGTCTTAGGAATTAGAAAAACAATACAACTTTTTATCCTACAACACTAGTGACATCTAAGGATAAAAATTAAGGACTGAGTCTTAGAAAACATAGACTTAGGATGCATGCTCCCTATAGGATAGAGACATTAAAACAACAGAAAAACTTAGTGACACGCTTTCCTAGATTCAGGTTTTATTTTCTTAATCTACTAATAATCAACCAACTAATTCCAATCTAATTCTTAAAAATCTATTAAAACACTTAACTCTTAACTAAATTTTAATTAACATTCATAATCATTAAATTACAATTCTAAATCATAAACTTAAATTAATTCTAACTAATCTAATAATCAATTTCTAACCCATTTAAAATCTAAAAGAGGTAGATTTAATTAGGCGATCAAATACTAAATTAAAAATTCATTAGGATAAAACACTTCTAAATATCAAACTTTAGAATAACTCTTAAAACCCATCAACCAATTTGATTAATAAAACATTTAATACACATTTTTCTTTTCTTTTAATAACAAACTAAAATAATCAAACAAAATTAATTATCACTGGGTAACCCAGGCCTACGAGGCTATTAAGTTAGCCCCAAGGAGGGTGAAATAAACCTCACGGCCTCGGTGTGAAACAAAGGTGATAGTTAATCAAACATTAAAAATAAAACATCCTAAAAATCAATTCTAAAACACTAATATTTAAACTTTAACTAAAAAACTCTTCTTTGTCCCTTTCAACAAACAAATCAAATATACATACAACTCTAATTAAATTAACCCTATATAAGATCTACCAAAACCACACAGCTTTCACACACTTAGATGAGTTTGCTAGGACACGACTATTAGCTTTAGGTTAGGATGTTGTTCTGCTTTACTTTTCTGTACTTTGTTGTGACGCTCTGCATGTGACCTGTGTGCTGGTTGTTGTTTTTGCTACCTGTTGTAGCTTTTCTGCTGTGTTGTTTTCGTACTGCTTTCTTTTAGCTTTTCTTTTCTGCACTGTGGTTGTGACGTTAGAATACCCATAGGTTAGGCACGCTCTTTTATACTAATGCTGTCTTCTTGCAGGTGGCCGTGCTCATATAATGCTGCTAAAAAGGGGCTAAAATTAATAAATAATATATAACTGCTTTAGGTACCTGCTTCAGCTGCTTAGCCCCCAATAATCAGAGCACGGCCAAGTGATTGATGTGCGCATTTTTTTTATTCACATATATAACTGCTTGGGTGAAATTTTTATTATAACTGCTTAGGATAACCCCTGCAGGAGAGTCTAGATTTTCTATTTTCTGATGTGATGTATTCGATAGTGATTATTGTGAAAATCTGAAAATAAGGCATTTTTAAAGAGATAGGAGTCCAAAGGGAAAAGTAAACCCTTACAGAGGGTTTCCTTTTTCATTTGGATATCCTTTTGGAGCGTTCACTACGAGGAGTCCAAAGGGAAAAGTAAACCCTTACAGGGGGTTTCCTTTTTCATTTGGGCATCCTTTTGGAGGACGTACTACAAGGAGCCCGAAGAGCTGAAGATGATCCAAGGACGAATCAAGGAAGAGAAGAAGAAGACTGAAGAAGTATAAAAATGCCTTATTTTAAGATTTGCGTCGTTCCCGGGTTGTTGTCGGTGGAGCCCGGCCACCTTTACTTACTGTACTTTGAGATGTAATATTGTATGGCACTTGCCATGGACACTCTTTTTCGTAGGATTTGTTTCTGTGTTGTGATTTACTTACTTTGTTTGCGCAGTAGAACCGGCATGCTTTTTATAGGTTTCTTTCTTGCATGTGCTTGTGTCTGACCGTTAGGCTCTTTAGGAATAAAATTTTTCTACTCGTAATTATTTAATAAAATTTAAGATTAACTCACATAGAAACATAACGACTCTAGGGAATAGCCGGAATCGTCCGGGGTGGCATACATGCATTCTCTCACCTCCTAGACAAATTTCCTCGCCTGCGGGTAGAGTCCGGATAATTTGGCCTATGAGGATGAAGTGCCGGACCTGGGGAAATTTAGTCATTCAAAAAAATTATTTTATAAGGCCTTTTTTTAAAATTCATACATATTCGATTTGGAGACTTTAACCAGCATAAATTGCATTAGTAACTAATTAAAATTAAGATTTAATTGCATTAGTTTTAGGAGCATTATACCATTCATAAGTGTGGGATCAATTAGGGATTTCTTTAGTTGTCGATCCCAATTTCATTGTCTAAACTACCCTCCCATCTTTCATACAGACCGGATAGCATGGATTTTACACGATTAGGAGGTTTTAGCTGGCTTCCTTTGTCAGACAAGGAATAAGTCCAGATTGCATTAGCTAGGTCGTAGATGTTAGTGTTGTGTGTGCAACACAACATCTTTTATAGATTTAGGGTCTAAAGGTGAGTGGTACAGGTGTGCCACTACACACCTTAATGGTGGGTAAGTTCTCCTTTCTTCCGGAGACTATAAATCCTACCCATCCGCGTCACACAGATGACGCCACTTCCCTCTTTCTCTCGTGCATGTCTGAGTGCGTTGTCTCTTCTCTTTTTCTCCAGTTTTCTCTTCTTTAAGCCAGCCGGATGTTGACTGAACCTTGTGTGATTGATTGGGCCAAGTTGGGACATTCCCCTTTGATTAGGAGACCTAGAAATCCCCTTGCACTAAACCCATTAGAGGAGATAATCTAACATCCCTAATCGAGAGTCTTCTTAGACCGAGGTCTAAGATGTAATTAACTACGGGGGCTTGCGCCTGTAGGAAACCGATCCCCACAATCAAATAAACCTTATTCGATACTGATGTATCGAATAGGGGAAATCTCGTGAACTTTTGGGTTATAGATATTATTATCCATTGAGGTTTGTAGGTGAAAGCCGCTATCCTCCATGGCTAATCGTATCTATAACTCCATCTGCTCTTCCATCGGCCTGCTTGTGCCGGGTGTGAAGGTCTACGACCATTTTGTCCTTCGGGATAGTGTGATCGTACTCTTTGCATTCGAACCACACGAGCGGAATCCTTTCGGAGACCCACAACATGTAAGATCTTCTACATGGGAGGCCCTTTGAGGGGTATCTTCATTCCGAAGATCAAAGTCTTCGATGCTCAAAGTAATTGATGAACGCGGTTGGGCTTGCTTAAGATAGCATGATTGTGCTGCATGTTGATCTTCGCATATGGTTCCAATCCCTGACGGGGTAGGGAACTTTAATTTTAAGTGGGGAATTGAAGCAATCGCTCCAAAGATTATTTAGAGTGGCCTTCCAAAGATCGCGTTGTAGGTCGATTCAAACTTTACTATAATAAACTGAATAGAGTGCTCAACCTGACGAGAAAATTCTTCAAGTATGACCAGGAGACTGATAGTCCCCTCCACTTTTACAGGTCGGTTATCAAATCCGTACAGTGGACTGGCAGCAGGCAGAAGCTTCTCCCTGGACAGGCCCATATTAAGAAAAGTTAAATAGAACAACACATCTACTGAGCTCCCGTTGTCAACTAAGATCCTTTTGACGTTGTAGCATGGGTCGTCAATCCCTGCGCTAATCACCAGCGGATCTTGATGAGGGGTTTTTATGCCTTCTAGATCAGACTCCTTAAAGGTGATGGAGTGATCTACATGAAGTTTCTTTGTGGGTGATTCCTTGTTCTCTGCAATTAGAACTTGATAAGGCATTGAAGGGCCCCCAGCAATAGTTTCAATTTTGCCGACCATCTGGCGATTGTTCGTCGACTGTTTTTGTTGACTTTGCCCCCCCAGTTGGAATAGTTTCTTCTCGAGCTGTCGGATTCTTGACGAACTGTCGGAGATATCCTTGTCGGATCAGTCTCTCAATTTCCTCCTTGAGTTGTCTGCATGCTTCAGTAGTGTGTCCACGACTGCGGTGGAAATGACAATACTATTCCTGATTTTCGGTATTAGGTTTTGTCACGACCCGACCCGAGACGAGACGGATCCCGCCCGCGCCGGATCGCGACGGAGAAATAGCTAACCAGGATCTGGCTTTGGATTAGGTTACTGAACTGATCTTCCAAATTCTTAACTCAACAGAAGCACACAGAACAACAGAGCTACTAAAAACATCAAATGCAGCGGAACAAAACATCTATCTTTTCATTTCCTCAAAATAATCATCTACAGAACAGTACATGGCTTTCAACAGAAAGAAAGACAGAACAGGAAAGCCATGACTGAACAAAAATCAAAAGTACAAAAGTACCTAATCTGATCAGACTCCGAAATCTAATCCTGGACCTCCTTGCCCTTCCCAGAACCTGAAAACCACCAGAAAGCAAGGGTGAGCTCAACAGCTCAGCAAAGCAACACACCACCAATCTAAATCCTCAGAAAACAAAACCAAACTTATCAGACAGAAATCAGATCAGAAGTCGGAACAGAATCGGAAATCAAAACTTACGGACAGATATCAAATCACATCAGAGTCGTACAGATCGTATCAGAACAGAACAAATCAACAGAGTCAGAAACAGAAATCAGAATCGTACGGATCATATCATATCATAATCACAATTTCGTACAGAACAGAACAGATACAGAAAGTAGTACAGATACATATAGCTAAATGCCCTGACACTGACGGAATCTCTACGGATTCCGGCCCCTTATGCCTCCCTTCCCAGACACTGACTGAATCTCATAGGATTCAGGCCCCTTATGTCTCCCTTTGTGCTCACGGCACCAAAACAGATGTGCTTATAGCACCAAAACAGAATTCATCGGATCCGGAACAGAACAGATATCAGATTTCAGATTGAGCTCATTTCAGATTTCCCGTTTCACTAACTGAATCTCATAGGATTCAGGCCCCTTATAACTCCCTTTTTATAGCTTATACACATAGCATTTCAATTCAGAAGAAATACGGACAATCAGAAATTACCCAAAAATCGGGCAGCACAACGGCAGTATACGGAATTTACACAAAAATTCCTGCAAAGAAAATTTACCGAATTCGCACAGAATACAGATATCAACATTTCAAAACCTTTATTCTACTGCACAGATAAATTCCAATTTCGCAGAAAAATCCGGTCGACTAAAAACACAGTCGAATCAAAAATACCCGGACGAAAATCTTCAAAATATAGTCAAAACGTGCACACCCGGCACGGCAACGATATACAGAAAGTTACGCGGTAAAAACCGAACCGATCAAAAGATACGGACGAAATTCGCTAACGGAAACAAAACCCGGACAGAATATACCGCCAAACACGACGGAACTGAAAATTGAGAAAGGTAGAATGTGCCTTACCTCGAGCACAGCAAATTCCTCAACAGCCACTTCGATCGAAAACGGCTCCGCGTCGTCCGAAAATCCACTTTTCTCCAAAATCCCACGACTTTCTCTCTCCTCAGATATTTATTTTTAATTTTCTGATTTTTCTCTCTCTTCAAAACGACTGAAATTAGCTTTAATATACACAGATCGGCCTGGCCGATCGCAGCATCGTCCCGGGACGATCTGACCAAAAGGATCGGCCTGGTCTTCCTTCAGGGCTATTGCATGGACGATATTTTCTACAGTGCCGATCGGCCTGGCCGATGTCTCCAATCGGCCTGGACGATGCATGCAGAAAATCACCTGGAGCAAAACTGGGCAAAATCTGGAACTGAATTTCCACTGATCGTCCCAGGACGATCCCAGATCGTCCTGGACGATACTGGAGCAGATCTTGATATTACAATCTCCCCAACTCAGAAAAATGTCGTCCTCGACATTATCCAGTCCAAACTCAGTCAAAACAAGTACGGGTACGACCGTCTCATATCAGACTCCTTCTCCCAAGTTGCTTCCCGTGCAGTCCGGTGCTTCCACGGACTTTAACCATCGGAATCTCTTTATTTCTTAACTTTCGGACGTCGTACGCCAAAATAAGCTCTGGCTCTTCCTTGTACGCCAGATTCTCTTGAATCTCCACCTCATCAGCTGACAACTTCTTCCCAGAGTCTGAAACCCACTTCCTCAGAGTGGATACGTGAAACACATTATGCACATCAGGCATAGATTCAGAAAGCAATAACTTGTAAGCAGCTTTTCCAATTCTTTCCAAAACTTCAAAAGGTCCAACATACCTTGGACTAAGCTTGCTTACCTGACCAAATCTGCTCACACCTTTCATCGGGCTGACTTTGACGTACACAAAGTCACCGACCTGAAATTCGACAAATCTGTGCTTCTGATTGTAATACTTCTGCTGTCGATCTTGAGCAGCTTTCAATCTTTCTCTTATCAAATTAATCTTCTGAGCAGTTTCATCAGCAAAAGTAGCCCCCAAAGCCTGCCTATCTCCGAAGGAGGTCGGAGTCAAAGGAGTACGACACTTCCTGCCATACAAAGCCTCGTACGGTGCCATACCGATACTGGACTGAAAACTGTTGTTATAAGCAAACTCAATCAACGGAATATGATCTTCCCAGCTTCCGCTAAAGTCCAGAACACAAAGCCTCAACAGATCTTCCAGTACCTGAATCGTCCTCTCAGACTGTCCGTCGGTCTGAGGATGAAAGGCTGTACTGAAATGCAGTTTCGTACCCAAGCCTTGCTGAATGCCTTTCCAAAGTCTGGAAGTAAAGCGTCCATCTCGATCAGATACGATCACACGAGGCACACCGTGCAATCTGACTATTTCCTTCACATAAATCTGTGCCAAGCGATCAACTGAATCCGTCTGTCTGATCGGAAGAAAATGGGCTGACTTGGTCAATCGATCTACAACCACCCAAATGGCATCATGTCCTTGTCTAGATCGAGGAAAACCCATCGCAAAATCCATCGTTACCTCCTCCCATTTCCACTCAGGGATAGGCAACGACTGCAACAGTCCACCTGGTCGCTGATGCTCTGCCTTCACCAACTGACAGGCTTCGCATCTCGACACAAACTCTGCCACATCTTTCTTCATCCCAGGCCACCAAAACAAAAGCTTCATATCAGCGTACATCTTACCACTGCCTGGATGTACAGTGTAGCCAGAATGGTGAGATTCGTACAGAATCTCCTGCCTCAAGTCTCCAGACACAGGTACCCACAACCTGTTCTTACAGAAAATAACACCAGAATCAGAAATTCGAAGTTCAGGAGTCTTACCAGATCCAATCTGAGCTATCAACTTCGAATAGTCAGAATCTGACTTCTGGGCTTCTTGAATCCGTGCTTCCAAAGAAGACTGAATACTCATCTGAGCCAACTCCAAATCATTGGAGGAAACCACCTCCAACTGCAATCTCTCCAAATCACGAATCAGAAAGTCATCACAGGTAAGCTGAATACCTGAGAATCCAGAAGACTTCCTGCTCAGAGCGTCCGCTACCACATTCGCCTTCCCAGGCTGATACTGAATAGTCAAATCGTAGTCCTTGATCAACTCGAGCCACCTCCTCTGTCTCAGATTCAGATCCTTCTGAGTAAAAATGTACTTCAGGCTCTTATGATCAGTAAAGATCTCACATCTGACGCCATACAGGTAATGACGCCAAATCTTCAAAGCAAAAACTACTGCAGCTAACTCCAGATCATGCGTCGGGTAATTCTTCTCATGTGGTTTCAACTGTCTCGAAGCATAAGCAATTACCTGACCATGCTGCATCAGAACGCAACCCAATCCTTTCAGTGAAGCATCACTGAACACCTGGAAACCCTCCGTACCTGACGGAAGTGCCAACACTGGAGCTGAAGTCAAACACTCCTTCAATCTCTGAAAACTAGCTTCACACTCCGGTGTCCAAACAAAAGGTACTGACTTCTGAGTCAGTCTCGTCAGAGGAGTCGAAATCTGTGAAAATCCCTTCACAAACTTCCTATAATACCCGGCCATGCCCAAGAAACTACGTACCTCAAATACCGTAGTCGGCCTTGGCCAATCAGCAACAGCCTGAATCTTCTGGGGATCTACAGAAATGCCTTCTCCGCTAATCACATGCCCCAGAAAAGAAATGCTCTTCAGCCAGAATTCACACTTGGAGAACTTGGCATACAGCTGATGCCTCCTCAAAGTCTCCAACACAATCCTCAAATGTCTGGCATGCTCATCCTCAGATGCAGAATATACCAGAATATCGTCAATGAAGACGATCACAAACTGATCCAAATATTCCCTGAATACTCGGTTCATCAGATCCATGAAAATCGCAGGCGCATTGGTTACCCCAAAAGGCATAACCAAAAACTCGTAGTGCCCGTACCGAGTACTGAAAGCAGTCTTCACCACATCAGTTTCCTTCACCTTCACCTGATAGTATCCGGATCTCAAATCAATCTTCGAAAATACCGAAGATCCGGAAAGCTGATCAAACAAGTCGTCTATCCGAGGCAAAGGATACTTATTCTTGATCGTGACCTTGTTCAAATCTCTGTAATCAATACACATACGGAGTGTACCGTCCTTCTTCTTCACAAACAGAACAGGTGCTCCCCAGGGCGAAACACTAGGACGTACAAACCCTCTGTCAACCAACTCCTGAAGCTGAACTTTCAACTCAGAAAGTTCTTTCGGTGCCATCCTGTACGGAGCTTTCGATATCGGAGCTGTACCCGGAAAAACATCGATAGAGAACTCCACATCTCTATCCGGAGGTAAACCAACCAACTCCTCAGGAAAAACATCAGCAAACTCCCGTACCACAGGGATCTCAGAAACAGAACCAACCTCTAGGTTCAGATCCCGTACCGAAGCTAAAAATACCGGACATCCTTTCTTCCACATCCTGCTCACCTCCAACGCAGAAATCAGACTGGAGAGAACACCTCGTAATCCCTGAAATACAACTCTCTCTCCAGCCACAAGCAAACTCACTTGCTTCTTCAGACAGTCTATCTGGGCCTCATACTGACTCAACCAATCCATGCCCAGAATCACATCATACGACGAAATCGGCAATCGAATCAAACTCGATTTCCACTTCTTGCTAGAAATCTCGATCTCACACAAACAAAACTGTCGAGCAACCAATGGAGTCCCAGCCGGTAAAATCACAGACAAAGAAACCGGTAAAACCATCGAATCCAAATGTAAAATCTCAAAACAATGCTCGGACAGAAAAGAATGACTCGCTCCAGAGTCAAACAAAACACGACAGGGCTGATCAGAAATGTAAACCGTACCTGTCACAACATCCGGAGCATCACGAGCCTCCTGCTGACTCAGACTGTAAACTCGTGGCTGAACTGGAACAGGAGCTGAAGCAACAGAACTACTCTGCTCCCTCTGAACAGTAGGTGGTCTCCGTGGTGCAGAACTAGAACCACCACCTCTACCAGCAAATCCCTCAGGGCGTGGAGGAACAGTCCTCGGTCTTCCTGCTGCTGAACCAACAGGTCTGACAAAGCCCTCAGATCGCTGCTCATATCCCATCTGTGGACATTCTGCAATCCTATGTCCCGGCTGACCACATCTGAAACAAAGACCAGCTATCCTGTAGCACTGGCCATGGTGTCGCCGTCCACAACTCTGGCACGCAGGTGCCGTACTGACAGATCCAGAACTAGTCGTACTGGTAGCAGTACCAGACGATCCTCCGCTCTTCCTGGACTCTCCAGATCCAGATCCAGGAACAAATCTCCTCTTCCCAGAGGAACTACTGCCAGATGTCTCTCCTCCAAACCTCTTCCTACTCGCAGTCCACCGCTGCTGCGTAGCCGTCATGTCATTCTCAATCAGACGAGCTCGCTCCACAAGCTCAGAGAAATCAGTGATCCGGAATGGTATCAGGGGCTGCCTCAAAGTGTCTCGCAATCCCCTCAGAAATCTGTAGCACCTCTCAGCAGATGTGCTAACCAGCTGCGGAGCGTACCTGGCTAATGCAGTAAACTCAGCCTCGTACTGCATCACCGTCTTGCTCCCCTGAACAAGTCTCAGAAAACTCTCCTGCATCTGCTGTCGTGCAGAAGGGGGAACAAACCAGTCTCTGAATACCTCAGTGAACTCTTCCCAAGTAATCAAAGAGTTCAGTCTGCCCTGAAATCTGGCTGCTTGCTGGCCATCCCACCAGTGCTCAGCCTCTCCGTCCAACAGAAAAACAGCTAACGGAACTTTCCTGTCTGCAGGACACTGCATCCCGTCAAAAGTCTTCTCCAATCTCCTCAGCCACTCCTCGGCTGCTCTGGGCTCAACAGCGCCCTCAAACCTCGGAGGCTTCAACCTCAAAAATAACTGCAGGTGTCGATCAATGTCCTCAGATCTAACAGTCGAAGCTCTGCTCTGAGTCTCGCTCATCATCTGAGCAACAAGTGAAGCAAACTGTGAAAGCGTATCAGCACCGACCACTGGGGCTGTACTCCCCACTGGTGCTGCCTGATCGTCACTCTGACCGTCTGTCATGTCTGGGTCTGGCTGATCCATACAGAAAAATCCAGAAAATCCGGAAAACTATCACAAAACAACACAAAATAACACAATAAAAAGCCAAACGACCCAAAACTACCTCCCAGACAGACTCACTGATCACTTCCTAGAGCTCTGTTTTACAATCCAACCTGTTTCCAAAACCAGTGCTCTGATACCAAAAAGACTTGTCACGACCCGACCCGAGACGAGACGGATCCCGCCCGCGCCGGATCGCGACGGAGAAATAGCTAACCAGGATCTGGCTTTGGATTAGGTTACTGAACTGATCTTCCAAATTCTTAACTCAACAGAAGCACACAGAACAACAGAGCTACTAAAAACATCAAATGCAGCGGAACAAAACATCTATCTTTTCATTTCCTCAAAATAATCATCTACAGAACAGTACATGGCTTTCAACAGAAAGAAAGACAGAACAGGAAAGCCATGACTGAACAAAAATCAAAAGTACAAAAGTACCTAATCTGATCAGACTCCGAAATCTAATCCTGGACCTCCTTGCCCTTCCCAGAACCTGAAAACCACCAGAAAGCAAGGGTGAGCTCAACAGCTCAGCAAAGCAACACACCACCAATCTAAATCCTCAGAAAACAAAACCAAACTTATCAGACAGAAATCAGATCAGAAGTCGGAACAGAATCGGAAATCAAAACTTACGGACAGATATCAAATCACATCAGAGTCGTACAGATCGTATCAGAACAGAACAAATCAACAGAGTCAGAAACAGAAATCAGAATCGTACGGATCATATCATATCATAATCATAATTTCGTACAGAACAGAACAGATACAGAAAGTAGTACAGATACATATAGCTAAATGCCCTGACACTGACGGAATCTCTACGGATTCCGGCCCCTTATGCCTCCCTTCCCAGACACTGACTGAATCTCATAGGATTCAGGCCCCTTATGTCTCCCTTTGTGCTCACGGCACCAAAACAGATGTGCTTATAGCACCAAAACAGAATTCATCGGATCCGGAACAGAACAGATATCAGATTTCAGATTGAGCTCATTTCAGATTTCCCGTTTCACTAACTGAATCTCATAGGATTCAGGCCCCTTATAACTCCCTTTTTATAGCTTATACACATAGCATTTCAATTCAGAAGAAATACGGACAATCAGAAATTACCCAAAAATCGGGCAGCACAACGGCAGTATACGGAATTTACACAAAAATTCCTGCAAAGAAAATTTACCGAATTCGCACAGAATACAGATATCAACATTTCAAAACCTTTATTCTACTGCACAGATAAATTCCAATTTCGCAGAAAAATCCGGTCGACTAAAAACACAGTCGAATCAAAAATACCCGGACGAAAATCTTCAAAATATAGTCAAAACGTGCACACCCGGCACGGCAACGATATACAGAAAGTTACGCGGTAAAAACCGAACCGATCAAAAGATACGGACGAAATTCGCTAACGGAAACAAAACCCGGACAGAATATACCGCCAAACACGACGGAACTGAAAATTGAGAAAGGTAGAATGTGCCTTACCTCGAGCACAGCAAATTCCTCAACAGCCACTTCGATCGAAAACGGCTCCGCGTCGTCCGAAAATCCACTTTTCTCCAAAATCCCACGACTTTCTCTCTCCTCAGATATTTATTTTTAATTTTCTGATTTTTCTCTCTCTTCAAAACGACTGAAATCAGCTTTAATATACACAGATCGGCCTGGCCGATCGCAGCATCGTCCCGGGACGATCTGACCAAAAGGATCGGCCTGGTCTCCCTTCAGGGCTATTGCATGGACGATATTTTCTACAGTGCCGATCGGCCTGGCCGATGTCTCCAATCGGCCTGGACGATGCATGCAGAAAATCACCTGGAGCAAAACTGGGCAAAATCTGGAACTGAATTTCCACTGATCGTCCCAGGACGATCCCAGATCGTCCTGGACGATACTGGAGCAGATCTTGATATTACAGGTTTTAAAGGGTACGGCCACTTCACACTCTCTTGGTCTTGGATGGCCATTAATACATTTGCTCAGGATGTATTAAGTGGCGTGTACTCTTTTTCTTGTCGGGGCTCTCGTCGTGGCTGTGAGGGTCGAGGAGGAAGATTGTAGTTTCCTTGCTTCTTCTTTTGCGAGGGGGGATTCTCCGTCCCTGGGGGATTTTTACGCTTCCCGGTTGCTTGCTCAAATTGCTTCCTATGAGCATTGATGGATTTGTCAGCAGTGATTTGGACCTCTACTCGATGTATTAAATCCGCATATGAATGGACCATTTCTCGCATGAGTGCCGAGTAGAAAAGGCCTGGACGAAGCCCTCCAAGAAATACACCTCGTAGCAATTCGGGATCTACCCCTGGAATTTGGCGGGCTTCCGTAGAAAACCTTTGAAAATACTCTTTAAGAGATTCACCCTCGTTCTGTCGTATCCCTAAAAGGTGGGAGAAGCCTTTAATCATTCTTCGGTTGGCGACAAATTGTTAGACAAACAATTTGGCCAATTTAACGAATAGTGGGATGGACCGGGGGGGGGCAGTGAGTAGAACCATGTCCGGGCCTGCCCTTTAAGGGTGGCAGGAAAAACTTGACAGAGCAAAGCGTCTGGGGCCTGCTGGATATGCATAATAGTGCGGTAGTGGTCGATATGCTCGTATGGGTCTGAAGTCCCATCTTAAGAATCAATATTCGGGAGTTTGAATCTTGGCGGAACGGGGTATCGGAGGACAGCTTCAGTGAAAGGTGATGACTCCTGAATGTCCCGTTGGTGAAGGGACTGCCTTATACCCCCTGTGGGGAACTATTCTCGGACTAGTCTCCGTAACTCATGCCGTAGAGTATTGAGGGGGAGTTCAGTGACTTGCTGTTGGTCCAAGTCCTCGGGGACATCCGGTGGCATATGCTGCCGGTGGCCTGTGCGCGAAGGATGGGTAGAGCTTGCTGTATCAGCAAGCTCATTCTTTGGACGTGTAGGAGGGCGCATACTTGGCGGAGGAAGGGGGACTTCGACATGAAGAATGTCTTCGAATCCTGACTGATCTCGAGGGAGAAGAGTATCTTCTTGGGGTACCGACGCTGGTCCTCGAGTTCCCCTTAAGAGCTGAAGGATCTCAATCTGAGATTCCTCCATTTTTCTGATACATTCTTCTAGGGACGGCCCTGAAGTTTCTTCTCCTGCAGGGTGTCGGTTACCCGGGTGAAAGGAGGCAGATGCCTGTCATCCTTGATTCAGGGACTGATTCCTGGATTGGTGTGAATTAGAGCGGGAGGTTCCCATGATGCGATGGCTACGCCTGTTGACTATTGGATGGTTCCTTAGTGTAGTGGGATTAGCTTTCTCACAGACGGCGCCAATCTGTTGCGGGCTAGAAAATACACGGCGATAGAGATTTAATTTTGCGTCTTAGCATTGTACGTATAACTAGCACACACAGAGAACACAAGATTTTTTACGTGGAAAACTCTTAAAAGGGAAAAACCACGAGGCCTAGCCTAGTTGAAAATGATTCCACTAGACTTTGAGTTGGTTACAAAGAGCTGAATCACCTCCAAGGGTGATCAGATTACAATCAGGTACTTAAGTGAGACGTCGGGTCTTTGGCAGGATGTAAGGACTGAACGTCGGGTCTTCGACAGGACGTAGGGACCGAGTGTCAGGCCTTGAACAGAACGTCGGGTCTTCGGCAGGACGTCGGGTCTTCAGTAGGACGTAGGGGCTGAACGTCGAGCCTTAAGGTGGTGGTCCGACGAGGTTCTGCGGTGGTCCGGCGAGGTTCTGCGGTGGTCCGGTGAGGTTTCTGCGGTGGTCCGACGGTGGTCTGGCGAGGTTCCTGCGGTGGTCCGGCGAGGTGCTGGCGGTGGTCCGGCGGCTGTCGAGGAGGAGCTCCTTCCTTCTCTTCTCCCTTCTCTTCTCTTCTTCTCTCTCTTGCTTGGATCCTCTCTTGTGAAGAATGAGGGCTCTATTTATAGATTTTATGGAGTGGCATGGTCCGTAAATAGGTGTGAGATCAAGGGCGAATAAGGAGTGGCTCGAATGGACGGTCGATAGTGAGCCCTTCGATCGTGCACTATTTGTTGGCCATTTGGAGGCCTTAATGATGTCAGCATTTAGCGATCTTGTGCTCGTTGGATTCTTCTCGTCGAGCCGTTCGATTCGAGTATAAGCTCGTCAAAATCGGAGACCGTTTGGTAACTCAAATTGCTGTTTGAATCTTCCGACAGCACTTTGAGCCCTTGATTCGCACTTATTTGGGCTCGGATTGGGTTGATCTTGGTGTCGTTGGGTTCGTATTTCCGAGACGCTTAGTTTGACTGTAAGCTCGTTGAAATCGGAGTTTGGATGCTCCCAAAATTAATTTTTGAAGTTTCCAACTAGCTTCTACCTCGAGATTCGTGCCCGATCAAGATAATTTTTGCATAACGTATCAAATCTAATTATATATATCGTACAGAACTATTACCTTATATATAGTAGTCATATATTAAATAAAAACTATAGAATAATGCAACACTATCCGCCTCAAACGGCTGGAAAAATATTATCATAAATTAATTTAATTAATTAAGATGTTTAATAGCAAAAATACTATTTTTAGCTCCAAAAATTTTTGAAAATTTTCAAAAAATCTAGAATTTTTTCTGAAAGGAAACAATTAATTTCTGTAGATTTATTTTATTTTTAAATGAATTGCTCTTAATTTATTTTCTATTACATTTTTTCAATAATAGGAAATTATTTAATTTTTTGGGCATTAAAAAATTCCGAAAATTAATTAAAATTTCATAAATTTGGCCCTCAAACCTCCTTTGAAAAAACTATAAATACCCCCCTCAGGGGCTAGAGAGAAGGCATCACCTCTCTTTAGCCGGTTCAAAATTTCTCCTACGAAGTTAGGAGAAGTTGGACTGGCTAAAAAAAAATTTCGGGCGGCGGCGATCAAGGCTTGGTACTTACGCATGTTCCAGTTCACTCCCATTGGGAGAAAAACTGTCCGGCAAGAGTTTAAATACCAGAGGCGACGATCAAGGCCTTGTACTCTTACGCAGGCTCCAGTTCACTCCCATTGGGGGAAAAACTGTCCGGCAAGAGTCTAAATACCAGAGGAGGCGATTAAGGCCCGGTACTCTTACGCAGGCTCCAATTCACTCCCATTGGGGGAAAAACTGTCCGGCAAGAGTCTAAATACCGGAGGAGGCGATCAAGGCCCGGTACTCTTACGCAGGCTCCAGTTCACTCCCATTAGGGGAAAATTTGTCCGACAAGAGTCTAAATACCGGAGGCGGCAATCAAGGACCGGTACTCTTACGCAAGCTCCAATTCACTCCCAGCAGGGGAAAAACTGTCCGGCAAGAGTTTAAATACCGGAGGCGGCGATCAAAGCCCGGTACTCTTAGGCAGGCTCCAGTTCACTCCCAGCGGGGGAAAAACTGTCCGGCAAGAGTTTAAATACTGGAGGCGGCGATTAAGGCCCGGTACTCTTACGTAGGCTCCAGTTCACTCTCAGCGGGGGAAAAACTGTCCGGCAAGAGTTTAAATACAGGTGGCGGAGGTGATCAAGATCCGGTTAGTGTAGTTTTCCTTTCAACTTCTAGTAAGAAGAAATGTACATATGAATATGTATCTATGTAACTCCATTGATACTGAATAAGAAGTTGAGAACTTGTCTTTCGGAGCAAGCTGAATTGCGATTGCATCTTTAAGACATGCTTTGATATTTTGCCCCCCCCATATTTTTTTGAGGAAATTTTAGATTACTGAACTCTTTGTATAAGTGATAAATTTATCAATCACTTGTGTTTTTGGAGTCTTTATAGAGAGAATATTGTTCACTCAAAATATTATTCGGTGAAGTTGACCTTTGTAAAAAGGCTCGAGAGAATCCACTAAAGATGTGAGACCTATCCGAGGTTGTATGTCGGAGCCTTTGCTCGACGACGTTAACCTATGTGGAAGAGGTCGAGAGAATCCACCAATGATGTAAGACCTATCCGATGTTGTATGTCAGAGCCCTGCTCGATGACGTTAACCTGTGTGGAAGAGGTCGAGAGAATCCACCAAGGATGTAAGACCTATCTGAGGTTGTATGTCATAGCCCTGCTCGATGACGTTAACCTGTGTGGAAGAGGTCGGAAGAATCCACCAATGATGTAAGACTTATCCGAGGTTGTATGTCAGAGCCCTGCTCGATGAAGTTAACCTGTGTGGATGAGGTCGGAAGAATCCACCAATGATGTAAGACCTATCCGAGGTTGTATGTCAGAGCCCTGCTCGATGACGTTAACCTGTGTGGAAAAGGTCGGAAGAATCCACCAAGGATGTAAGACCTATCCGAGGTTGTATGTCAGAGCCCTGCTCGATGATGTTAACCTGTGTGGATGAGGTCGGAAGAATCCACCAAGGATGTAAGACCTATCTGAGGTTGTATGTCAGAGCCCTGCTCGATGACGTTAACCTGTGTGGATGAGGTCGGAAGAATCCACCAAGGATGTAAAACATATCCGAGGTTGTATGTCAGAGTCCTGCTTGATGACGTTAACCTGTGTGGATGAGGTCGGAAGAATCCACCAATGATGTAAGACCTATCTGAGATTGTAAGTCAGAGCCCTGTTCGATGATGTTAACCTGTGTGGATGAGGTCGGATCAAATCCCCCTGGGATTGATCATCCGGTGATTGAGATACAATATAGATTTTGTATTTCTCGAATCACAAAGAAAGAGTTTGATAAAAAAAATTTATCTTTCATAAGAGAAAACAATATCACAACCATGTGAACATCGCATTATTGTATTATGTAAAATAGTACAATAATTCCCTAGTCTGACTTAGGGAAATACAAGTTACAATGTACACAACACATAAGATCTACGTACGGGCATAATACAACATTTAACTTGGAAGAAAATATTAAAGATATCAAAGTGATACCCTGCTCAATATAAAAGAGACTACAAGACAAGTAGTATTGCTAATACAAATGCACGAAGTACGTGATCATTCAATCTCTCCAACCACTTGAATATTATTCAATGGTTGTCTTTATTGTTGATTTTGCCCCCCAGCGGGACGAGCTTCATCTCGGGCAGATGAATCTTAAATAAATTGTCTAAGGTAGTCCTGGCGGATAAGTCTTTCAATCTCATCCTTGAGTTGCTTACAGGCTTCGGTAGTGTGACCACGACTACGATGAAAGTGACAGTACTGATCTGGATTTCCTGTGTTCGACTTCAAAGGATTCAGACATTTTAATGTATCTTGATCTTGAACGGCCATCAATACATTAGCTCGAGATATGTTGAGTGGGGTATACTCCTCCTGTCAGGGTTCCCATTGCGGTAATGGAGGCCTAGGAGGTATATTATTCTTTCTTTGCTTTTTCTGTTGTGAGAAAGAATTGTTCATTCCAGGTGCACCTTTGCACTTCCCGTTAATTTGCTCAAACTGCTTCCTGTGAGCATTTATAGCTTCATCTGCAGAAATTTGCGCCTCCACACGATGGATCAGGTCAGCATATGAATGAATGGTGTCACGCATGAGTGTTGAATAGAAGGAGTCAGGACGAAGACCTCCAAGAAAAACCCCACGGAGTAATTCAGGGTCTACTCCTAGAACCTGTCGAGCCTCGGTGGAAAACCGCTGAAAATACTCCTTCAACGATTCTCCCTCATTTTGGCGGATCCTGGAGAGGTGGGAAGAATCCTTAACAATTCTTCGATTAGCCACAAACTGTTCAACGAATAGTTTGGCTAATTTGACGAATGAAGTGATTGTTATGGACGGAAGCGAATAAAATTACGTTCGAGCCTGTCCTTTAAGGGTGGCAGGAAAAACCTGGCAAAGGAGTCCATCCGATGCTCGTTGAATATGCATGATGGTTCTGTAGTAGTCGATATGCTCATATGAGTCGGTCGTCCCGTCGTAGGACTCAACGTTTGGCACTTTGAATCCAACCGGAATGGGGTGCTGAAGAACGGTTTCAGTTAGAAGTGATGACTCCTGGAAGTTCCTCTATCGGAGAGCTCGCCTCACATCTCCTCAGGGGAACTCTTCCCGTACCAATCTTCGCAGTTTGTGACATCTAGCATTGTGAGGGAGCTCAGCATGGTGTGGTTGGGCAGAGCCTTCTGGGAGATCCGGAAGAATGTGAGGCTGTCGAGTTGAGGGAGGAGGATGTGTAGAACTTACTGTATCGGCAAGTTTGTTATCCTGTCGTGACTGAGGATGTCTTCCATGTGGAGGAAGATGAATTTCTGCTCGTAGATGTTCGAATTGAACATCTTCAACCCGTGTTAAATCCTGAGGGAGAAGAATTTCCTCTCATTGTGTCAATGTTGGCTGTCGATTCTCTCGCAGGAGTTGAAGGATCTCATTTTGAGATTCTTCCATCTTGCGGATTCTCTCTTCTAAAGAAGGTCCCGAGGTCCTTTCTCCGGCAGCATTCTGCCCCCAGGATAAAAAGAGGCAGACATCGGGCGTCTGTGATTTGCAGACAGATTTCTGGATTAGTGGGAGTTGGAGCGAGAAGCTCCAATGATGCGGCTGCTACGCCTGTTGACCATTGTAGTAATACTTAAAGTTGTGGGATAGTGTTTCCCACAGACGGCGTCAAACTGTTGCGGGCTGAAAGATTCGTGGCGGTAGAGTGAGTAAACTTTTCATCTTAGCAATGCACGGATACCCAACACACAAACATAAAGATAAGAGAAAAACACCATATATTTTTTACGTGGAAAACCCGAAGAGGAAAAAACCACGGGGCCTCGCCCAGGTGAAAAGATTCCACTAAAGTTGAGTGAATTACAAGGTTTGACCCGTCCCTCGCTTTAGAGGCGGTCGAATTACAGTAATTTGGAGAGCTAGTCAAACGTATGAAGATGGTCGTACGGATGTTCGGCGGTAATCGTCGGCCATGCAAAGGTCCGACGGTCAGGAGAAGGTCCGGTGAAAGGCGACGGCCGGGCGAAGGTCTGGCGGAAGGCGGCGGCCTGGCGAAGGTCCGACGAAGGTCGGGCTGAAGTCCGACGGCCGGACCACCGCCCGGCCGCCGCCCGCCGCCGGACCACAGCTCGGCCGCCGCCCGCCACCGGACTTTAGTCCGACCTTTGTCGGACCACTGCCCGGTCGCCGTCTGCCGCCGGACCTTCGCCTGACCGCCTCCGGACTTCATCCCGACCTTCGTCGGACCTTCGCCCAGCTGCCACCTTCCGCCCGGCCGCCGCCTTCCGCCGGACCTTCTCCCGCCCGCCGGACCTTTACCTGGCCGACGATTGCCGCCGAACATCCGTACGACCGTCTTCATACCTTTGACTAGCTCTCCAAATTACTGTAATTCGACCGCCTCTAAAGCGAGGGACGGTCAACCCTTGTAATTCAGTCAAGTTTAGTAGAACCTTTTCACCTGGGCGAGGCCCCGTGATTTTTCCCTCTTCGGGCTTTCCACGTAAAAAAATATCTGGTGTTTTTCTCTTATCTTTCTGTTTGCGTGTTGGGTATCCGTGCATTGCTAAGATGAAAAGTTTACTCACTCTATTGCCACGAATCTTTCAGCCCGCAATAGAAACCATTTGGCTTGGATTAGACCAGTTTTGATATTGCTGGGTTTGCCTGATTGAGACATTCAATTTAACTATAAATTTGTTGAAATTGGAGTTTGGATGGTTCTAAATTTAATTTTGAAAGTTTCTAATCCAAATATGTCTCGTAATTCATGGCCGATCAAGCCAATTTTTAATGACATATCAGTTGTCATCCTATTTTTGAAAGTCAAAACTTACATAGTCCAAAATATGTATAAGAGCCGTCAAAGATTTTGTGTTACAAAATCATAATTTTAGAATAATTACGAGATAAGACTACACGACCACTCCTTGAACATCAACGTGGGTATCCCCTTTGAGACCGTGAACAAAATAAAATATTCTTAATTATAATTTCAGTATTCCATGAAGTCGGTGCATTGATTAGAACAAAAAAATTTAAAAAAAAAATCACTCTAAAATATTTAAAATTGTTGCGAAAACTGCCAAAATTATGACTAGAATGTAGAAAACTAGTTTCCAGCACCCAAAAAATGTCTGAATATAATTATCCATGTCTAAAATTTAGTACAAACTTCTTTATTTTATTTTATTTTATAAATTCATTCTATATTTTTAGTTTTCAAAAATAGAAAAAATTTAAATGTTGCTCCAACCAATTTAAAATTTTTAGAAAAATCTAGAAAAAAATATTTAAATTTAACTAAATTATCATAAGCTTAGAGTTTAATTGCAAAAAAATGCTCTCATTTCTTATTTTACTTTTATATAAAATTATTTATTTTAAAATCGTGTCATTCTAATTTTATATATTACGTCAAAAACAAAAGTTATATATATATATATATATATATATATATATATATATATATATATATATATATATATATATATATATATATATATATATATATATATATATATATATATATGTATTCTACCATGAATAGAATATTATGATATATAAATAAAATACAAGTTTAGTTGTTTAATTTAGTACGTTAAATATTCCTTATAAAAGGTTGAGAGAAGAGAAAAATTAAAAATAACATAAAAAATAATATCCTCGGTAATGAATATAAATTATACTAATTAATATATATATACCGCGACTTTCTCTCTAGCTTTGTAGTGTGAGATACTCTGCTAGGGTTTTGGAGATTTTTTTCTTCTCCGCCTCCGTGCCTCTTTTTCCCTCCTCCTGCCATCATCGAAGGATCCGGATCCCTCCCTTCACCCTTCCTCTTTCCCTCCACTTCCCAACTCCTCCTCCCCTTCTTTAGCCGGGAACTATTCTCCCTTGCCGTGGGATTGTGTTTTTGCCAACCCGCCTGCTGTTGGAGAGTTCAACATCTCTACCCTGCCTACTCCAGAAGATATTATTGACTTTCCAACTGCGGACATTGCCGAAGCAGTTGAAGAATGGAACCTCACTCTTGTCGGCTATTCCTTGGGTAAACGACCTTTCTATGAAGCTCTCCTTAATGCTGTTAAGAAGCTTGGGACCTTAAAGGTAATATCAAACTTATTTCCCTCATCGATGGATTTTTTTCTTTTCAAGTTCTCTTGCCATGAAGATTTTGAGATGGTGTGGACAAATGTGCGTGGTTTATTTTCGGTAAGCCATTCATCTTCCGTAAATGGACTTCACACTTCAGTCTTAAAAGAGAGGAATTTACTAGTGTTCCTATTTGGTTCAAAATCCATGATTTACCGCTGTGTTGCTGGACCCCCGTCGGTATCTCTAAGATTGCTACAAAAATTGGGACTCCGGTGGCAGTAGACTCCCTTACCGCATCCAAATCAAGACTTACCTATGCCAGAGTCTATGTCCTCGTAGACTCCTCTGCAACCTATCCTGCAACTATTCTGATTTCGGTTGAAGGGAAAATTTTCAACTTAGTCATACAGTATGAATAGAGTCCCCCCATCTGTGAGATTTGTAAGTCCTTTAACCACTCCTCTGATTCTTGCCCCTCTAATCTCAATCCTACAGTTCCATCCCTCCTAAACCACCCCGTGGCAGAAGCTCCAGCCACAGACTCATGCCCCACTCCAATAATCCTACTGGCTTTCTTCCTCCTCTGACTTCCCTTACCTCTCCTTCTCCTGGAATCTCTTCTATTGAGACGCAGCCTATTCAACCTACTACTGTGCGTACCTCTCCTCCCCCACCTGCTTCTGTGAAAATCTGCATCACTACGTCCTCTGACCCCACACCTACTGCTGAACCTCTTGTCACTATTGAAGCTCTTGTCATCACAAAATCCACCAACCCGGCCTCTGCTCCTACTTCTGCGTCTATCCCAAATCTCAACTCCCCCACTCTTCCTTCCTCCTCCTCCTCTGATCCCGCTCCGGATCAGCACTGCTCTCCACCACCAAAATCCACAAACCAGAATCCAACCCCCCAGAATTCACCTCCTTTGAATTCTGCTTCGCCTAATATATTCAACCTTCTCCATCTCCTATCTGACTCTGAAGCTACCTCTAACAACAATCTGGAAGTTTGTATTAATGAGCATTCTATGACTGGTTCAGCCAGTACCTCTCCTCCTCCCAGTAAAAAACCATCCACTTCTAATTCTAAGCCAGTTGAACAATCACGCAGAAACACAAGAGGGAAGGGCTCCAAGAAAGGCCCAAAGTCAAATAGCAAATCATGACTCTTCCAAACTTAGCGGTTTGGAATGTCAGGGGATTCAATAACCCTGATAAAGTTTTTTATTGTAAGAAGATAACTTCTAATCACGACTTAGACATGTTTTGTATTCTTAATTGAAAATAGAATTTTGCTCTCCAATCTGCAAGACCCTTTGTTTTGTAAGACTCGTACAATTTTTTATAATGAGATGAGCTCTCATAATTTTCACCTGGCTCATCCTGGTCGCATCTGGATTAAATGGAATACATACAAGATCTCCTTTTTTGTTACTTCTATCTCTAAGCAAGCTATTATTGGTATTGTGACTAATGGGACCTATCCCTCCTTTCTTATTACAGTGGTTTATGCTTCCAATTCTTTTGATGAAAGAAATCTTCTTTGGGAAGAGCTTAGGAACTGCTGCCCTAACAATAACATGGCATGAGCTGTTATTGGTGATTTCAATTGTTGTCATTTCAGTTATGAAAAATCTGGTGGATCAGATATAAATGTGTCCAGGCTGGCTCATTTCAACTCTTTTATCTTTGATTGTAACCTTGTGGACCTTCCTTCCTCGGGAAATTTTTTCATTTGGTTTAATCAGAGGGAGGAAAATCTTATCCATCTTAAGCTGGATCGTATTCTTATCAATGAAGCATGATTATCTACTTTTCTGAATTCTCACTACATAGTTGGAAACAGTTTGGTCTCTAATCACACTCCTCTGATTTTGAAATCTAATTACATGAAGGTTAAAAGGAAAAGATTCATGTTTAAAAATTATTGGTGCAGAATTCCAGAGTTTTGGGAATTACTTATTTCGACCTTTGCTGCTCTAACCGAAGGCAATCATATTCAATGCCTTTATCAAAAGCTCAAAGTTCTGAAGCAATAAATTAAGACAAAAAAATTGGGAATCTTCTTCTCATCTTGAGGCAAAGTTTATGGAGCTATCCTCCCTTCAAGGGCACTGTCAAAACCTTGTTGATTTGGATCCTCTTAATGTGGATCTTTGTGGCCAACTTAAAAAAATCAATCAAGACCTTGCCTATTATAATTCCTTACGGTTCATGCCAAATGGATCATTCAAAGATCCAAAGTTAAGTGGCTTAAGAATGGGGAAGAGGACCTCAAATTCCTCTATTCCAAGATTCATATGAGGAAATAACATAATAGGTGCATTCTTAATTCCTCTATTTGTGGTAATGCACAGAATGCCGACTTCCAAGGGATTATTCAACATTTCAAAACCCTATACAACACTCCCAATCCTATTCTCACTAGCCTTGCTGATATCCCAACTGGTGCTTAGTTATCTGATATTGCCAAGGCATCTTTGGTTCTTCCAGTATCCAATGAGGAAATTCTTGATGCTATTAAATATGGTTGCTCTTCTTCCGCCCCTAGGCCGAATGGTTTTAACTTTGAGTTTTTCAAAAGGACTTTGTCTATTACTGGGGTATCTGTTTGTCATGCTGTTAAGTCCTTCAAAAAGTGCTACCTCCCCAAACGTGCTAAAGCTACTGCTATTGCCCTCATTCCCAAGAAAACACATGCAGAATCCATTCAGGACTTTAGGCCCATATCCTTGTGTAATGTCTTTCACAAGATTATTGCCAAGATCCTTGCCTCAAGGCTCAAGCCTAATATGTCCAAGATCATTCATCATAGCCAGGCTACATTCATTTCTAATAGAATCTCCACTGATAATCCAATCCTAGCGGCTGAGATTCTTGGGTTCATCTCTAAGACTCAAAGGGATAACTACTTCTGTGCTAAACTTGACATAAATAAAGCTTTTGATACTGTTTCTAGGAATTTCCTCTTTTCTAGGTTGGCTCAAAAGGGGCTTCCCCTCTTATTCATCCAGTGGATTAATGCTTGCATTAGTGACATCAATTTCTCCATTTGTATTGAAGGAGGGCTTGAAGGTTATTTTAGCTCTTCTTCTGGTCTCCGGCAAGGCTGCCCTCTCAGCCCGTTTCTATTCTGCTTTATTATGAATGCTCTCTCTTGCCTTATAGAAGACAATTCACTTATGGATAAATTTGAAGGATTCAAGTTCGATGACTTCCAGTTGACTCATCTCTCTTATGCTTATGATTTATTAGTATTTGGCAAAGCTGATATTAATAATTATGAAAACCTCTTGAGAATTCTGAACCATTTCTCTTACCTATTCGGCCTAAACCTTAATCTCCCAAAAATCTCTCTCCTTATTTCTCCCTCTGCCACCCATTCCTCTTCCATCTCCAAAGCCCTCCACATCCACAATTGTTCCACCACAATTCCCTACTTGGGTATCCCTATTTCTTTGGGGAGAACCAAGCTTTCTGACTTCTCTCCCCTTATTGAAAAATTTACTAACTTACTTTCCGGTTGGAAAGCAAAGCTTCTCTTTTATAGATAGACTTCAATTCATCAAATATACCATTACCAATTTAGTGGCTTATTGGGTTAGAGGTTCTATCATTCCAAAAAATATTTTGAAGAACATTGATAAGGCGTGTTCCAAATTTCTATATCATAGTGGTGATCAATCTAAGCGCTTGCACCTCATATCTTGGAAAAATTCTACTATGCCTTACTCCAAAGGTGGACTTGGCATTGCCTCTTTATAGGCTCTTAGATCGGTTTACAATTGTGATACCATCTTAAGGATCTACAATTATGATTCCCAACTTTCTAGATGGTTAAAAATCAGATATTCTTCACCATGGAGGCCTTGCCCACATCACTGCTCGGTTTTTTGGAAAAGCATCCATTCTACTGCTAGCCTTTTTAAAAGCAATTTAGATTTAATGTTATGGCTAATAGCATTATTGCTACTCTTTGGGACCATTGGTGCTTCAACGACTCAATCCTGGATAGATTTCCAGATTTTGATTTTTGTTCTGCTAATGAGGATTCAATTATTCTTGCAAATTGGATGTCTGGTAACTCTTGGTCTTTACCTGACTCTCTTAGTTAACACATTAAAGAGTTCATTAACTCTATACCAATTTCAAATGGCTGCTCCAAACACCTCACTTGGGATAATGATGAAAATGCTTCTTTCAAGGACTTTTATAAAGAGTTTTTTTCTTTTGAATCTGACGTTGACTGGTCACTCCTTGTTTGCACAAAAAGCATTCCCTTAGACACTCTGTTTACACTTGGATGGCTCTCTATAATGGCCTCAAAACCGCTAAAGCTTTGTGTGCCAGAAACATAAACATTGGGGATTTCTTTGCCCCCTTTGCCATAGGCATCTTGAGAACACGACTCATCTTATGTTTGAATATGATTATTCATTCCAAGTTATTAGTAGGCTTATCCCACAACTTAAATGCTTCCTTTTTAGACCAAACATTGCTCAAGTCCTTCAGTATATCGATGGTTTGGAGATTCACAAGGAAGTTAAACTTGATATATTGCTGATCTTTAATGCTGTTGTATATTTTTTGTGGTTTGAGCGCAACTCTAGAAAACACAATGGGAACTTTGCTTGTGCTATCACTTTAGCAAAAAAAAGTTTCTAAAGCGGTTTATTTGAAGCTAGATAGTTGGAAATGGGGCAAGCTGATAAAAGAAAAGCTTATGTTGTCTTACTCCTAGCTTGCTTGGAATTAGGGCAAGCTTATTTTTTCAGCTGGATGCAAATTTACTGGGTTGGAGCATTTTGGGCTGGTGGTTTCACTGGTTATAGCTTTTTATGGACACTCACTATCCTTTTCTGGGTTGGAATTTTTTGGCCATGAACGAAACAACAGCAAACGAATGGATTCGTTTGAAAGGGTATCATCATCGTTCATAAAAAGAAATTAGTTTCTTTAATATTAACCTGAAAAAAATACATTAACAAATATGAACAATGATTTTCAAATATGAATTATTTAAACATATAAATAAATTATATGTGTTAAAAAGAAAATAAAATAGCATGATATAATTACAAATTAAATATACTAAAAATTAATTTTCTTAATTTAAGTAATTTCAAGAATATCTATAGAATTTTAAGAAATAATTAAGTATTGTTCCATAAGAATGTCTATAGAAAATCAAAAATTTATCAAAAGAGAACCGATATGATCCAATTAACTTCAATGCATGCATATAATTATAATTAAATGCCCTTTGTATCAAATTTTCTTAGAATTTAATAGTTATATGTTGAAAAAAAAAATTTTGACAAATAAATGTTAATTTGTTTTCCGCAAAAATAATTGTGTTGTTTCACCAAATAATTTGAATTGTTTTAAGAAATTTGTAATGAAGATGAATACAAATTTTGTAATTATAAAATTTTGAGTAATAAGACATATTTTTAAGTAATAAGAAATGTTGATGAAAATACTTTTTTTATATTATACATATTTCAATGTATTATTTAAAATTCAATTCTTCTTAAAGTATTCTTTTAATTGATTTAGAGAAGATGAAGAATTCTGACATAATATAACATCATGCATATAATTTTGCATTAAATCAAATAAGATTTGTTTTCTTCTTTTCAATGATTTTCTAAGATAAAAAATGCTGAATTTGGTTACGAAATATTTTCTATTGGAAGCATTTGTATAATAATAAAGATAACTACTATTATTTGTTTAGAATGAACATAAGTTGTATTACCTCATAACATATGAGTTAAAACTCATATGCATACCTGAAAAATGGAAGAGCAATGAAAGTTGTTTACTACTTAACTCATCTCTAATGCTAAAGATAAACTCTGATCACCACGCTAGGGAAGCTTTTTCTTTTTCCGCTGCTACAAACAAGTTTCGGCGATCCCTTCTCCAGTTTGGACTTTATGAATGAGTTCTGAAACTTATTTCAGATATTTAATGTGAGAAGTTTCACAATTTAAAGTATAATAATGATTGAGAATACAAAGTGTTGCCTCGAGATTTTAAAATGGAATACCAAGCATTCATCTAATAATGCTAGATGGATGATCATATTTGACATTAGTATTAATTACTCATAATTAATTAATGTGAGTTACCAAATGTATAATAATAAGTGAGAATACAAATGGTTACATTTATTTATTAATTAACATTTAAAATAATAAATATGTCAATAATTTCATGCATTTCATGCAATTAACATTTCATGCAATTAAAATATTTTGCCTTTCAACAATTAGCTCTTATATAAAAGCAATTAAAAAAACTCTTAAATGCTATTAATGCCTCTAACTTCGATCATTTATTTTCTTAAATGAAATATTATTATCTGTTTAAATATACTAATCAGTTTTATCTTTGTAATGTATTTTATTTAATAGGGGGTGAACATATAATTAAATGATTAAAACGTTCATAAATTTTAAAATTAATTAATTTAGAATGAGATCTACATAAAGAGCATTAAATTATATAAATATTATTTTCTTGAATTATTAATTATTTATATTATAATGGATGGCCAAGATAATTTAAGAAGAAATAAAATGAATGGCCAAGATTTGCTAGAGAAGGAAATTCAAGCCCCTTTTATAATAGATAGTATAGATATAGATATTGTGTATTATGTTAATTTCAAATTCTATTGGTCATCCGTTTTATACTATAATACTAATAAATATGCGTGTGGCTTAGGAGGTTTATTTTATAAAATAAATTTAGATTTATACTTTAAAATTTTTAAATTATTAATTATTAAAATTATGAAATTTTAATAGTTACTAAAGAATGAATATTAATTAATGAATTATGTTCTTAATTGCTCATATTGATATAAATTAAAAATATAATGCAATTAAAATTTAAAACGTCACGCATTTAATTAAATAAGTTTAAAATTAAATTAAATGTACAAATAAAATGAGAATAAATGCAATTAAAATCTTTGACATTCTAACAATTAGTTCTTACTAAAATGCAATTAAAACGACATGTAGTTATTAATTAAATGAAACAGATGAAAACTTAAGCATTTAGAAGAATTAAAAACAATTTTGATGAGGTGTATTTAAGGGGCATTAAATTACTTAAGTATTATTTTTTAAATTTATTAATGATTTATAATACAATGAAGGGACAAGATAATTTAAAAAAAAATGAATGACCAAGATTTACTATGGGTGGAAATTCAAGTCCCTTTTATAATAGTATATATATATATATATATATAATTTTAATAACAATAATTTTAATATGTTTGTCTTATCTTTCTTTTGGAAATTATGATATATAAATTATATAACCCCTATAAATGCCCGCGAAATCCTGTAGAAGCTGCGGACCGGTATTGGAGATTGGAAGCAGCTGCTTGAGGCGGGGAGGCGCAGAGAATAGTTTTCTGCAACAATACATTCCATCACGATCTTCTGCAAAACGAGCTTTCCCGCACGATCTTCTCAATCGACGACAAGCATTCCGGTGTGCTTTTCTCTTTCCTCGTTCTTCTTCTTCATCTTCTTCTTCTTCTGGGTTTTATCTTTCGGTCCATTGAAACTCCACTATCCACGAACGGATGTCCGGGCTTTCGGGGGGCAAACATACTTGGGGATTGTACTCACGCTGCGCTAGTTAGGGTGCGCTTTGCCCGAGGCGTACAGGCCGCTTGCCATTTTCGGCAATGCTTCTTCACCTATCTCGGCTCCACTTTCCATTTCTGCGATTCATTCCGGCCGAGCGGCCTGCGTTCGATCAGATCCGGTCGATTTTGCTGTCTGTGTCCATTATTTTGCTCGATACCCGAGGGCCTGGGTCAAACATCCCTCTCTCTCTCTCTTCTCCTTTCCGCATGACCTCCGATCTACTTTCGGTTATGATAAAGCTTGGCTTCATCTTTCTCTATGTAGTTCTGATCAGTTGAAGTTGGATAGCTTTTGGGGACTTCTGAGCCTCTTTCCGGCGAATCAGCTTCCAGAACCGTCTTATCAATCGAGGATCATGGTTACGGATACGGTATTGATTTTCTCTGGAAGGAGAAAGCGATTATTTACTCAGGCAGCGGAGTTTTCATCGATCTCCCTTATCCTGATTGTTTTCAACTACGGTTTGTACACTGACTTGGTGACACCACTCCATTAATTTAATTTGCTGAGATTTTCGTTTTTTTCAAATGTTATAATTAGGAAGAATAATCTTAATTTACTGTTGAATTGCCGGTCTGGTTTGCAAATTATTTAGAAATTTTTGAAATTAAAGTTTCGATTATCATCCGTTATTTTACATAATCTCAATATATTTTTTAATCTGCGCAGGCATCGTTTTAACTGGTAGTGTGGAAATTCCTCCGAGTTCCAGAGGGGCATCAATGGCGTCTTTCGATGAACTGCGCCTCGTCTTCAACCGCAAGCTTCTCCATGAGCTGCCTGGTAACCACTTATCCGTCATGTTATGAGTTATCTAATCCAATGGCTGGAGTTTCGTCTAGGGATTCCGAAATTTCAGTATAGAAGGGTGGGTCCCAATCGCCGTCGACTGATCACAGGCCATTCCGCAACTAACATTGTCTGCCGGCCGGCCAGAGCTGCAGGCGGCAGTAGTGGTGAAAAGCCGGCGGACCGCTATCTCTCCTCTCTCTCTTTCCCTCTCCTTTTGAATCTGAAAACTGTTTCTCTCTCTTCTGTGTGCTCTTTTCCGCTGCTTTCCTTCTCGTCGGAGCCAGCCAGCCAGGTGGTTATGGCCGCAGGCTACTATGCTAACGACAACAAGACTTTTCCTTTGTTTTTTAGTTTTTTAAATGAGGACAAAATCAGTTTGTTTTTTTTTTAATATATTTGAAGAATTGTTCATCCATATTTTTCAATTAAAAAAAAAACTAAAGCATGATTTTCCAATCAAAATCTTCATCACATTGACATTCACACTTAAAATGTATTTCAAACTTAATATAATATAAATTACAATTATTTCAAAAAAAAGTTTCAAATTTAAAATTAAAATTTACAAGATCAAAATAGAATATCCTCCCGCAAATTTTTTCTTTTTCAAATTGCAAGAAAATTTCTAAAATCCGAACATTTAGAATTTTTTTTTAAATACTAAAATTTATGATAATTAAAGAGGTTTTGTTAGGATATTCGATTTTGAAACAAGCAGTTGGCAAAGCGGGATGCTTTTCTGATGAGAGAAAGATCAGCCCCACGCGCTCACATAATAAATGGACCGAATGTCTCTTTGCCATTGCTATCTTTAGCTCATTTTGTTCGTCAGTATTCATGCGAAACCCATTAGAATGTACTGTAATAAATAAGCCCGAGTCTTCGTAGCACGAATTGGTTCATTATTGCTCTACATTATAGCAATGCTAAGAATACCCTGCAGAGAAACCCGCCACCATTAGCAAACTATTAATTGAAGCTTGAGAAACCCGCTTGTCGTATTGTCTCTGGTGGCTTTAATTTGGTTCAAAATTTATCATTTTGGCTGATTTTTAGCAGGTTGGAGTGGTGGAGTGACAGAGCCAGAGCGAGTGGGGGAGCTGGACTGTACTAAGGACGACATACTGTTGCACCAGCAGGCGACGGAGCCGATGCCGAATGGGATTCCGACGTACACAGTGAACGTGCTGAGCACGTGCCCGGAGAGAAGCGGATGTTCAATGGCCAGGATTCATCTGTCGTGTGGCTGGTTCAGCTCAGCCCGTCAGATCAATCCGACCGTTATGCGAAGGGTTGGCTTCAATGACTGCCTGCTCAACGACGGCCGTCCTCTTCCGAGCGGCTTCTCTCTCTCCTTCCAGTATGCTAATACTTATCCCTATAGCTTCGCCATATCAGCCGCAGAATGCCTTAATCCGTGAGCTGCTACTCTCTCCCTCTCTCTCCTTCTACTTTTCTTTTTGAGTTGTTGCGTGAGAGAAAAATAGAGTGATGGAGAGTGAGTTTTGATCATGTTTTTTAATGATCGAATTTAATGAATCGTAGATAATATATGGCCATGCCTGAAATCTGTTTTTTTTTTTATTTATTTATTTATTAGCCCTGATAAAGAGCAATTTGATTTCAATTCTCTTCTGTTAATCCTCATTCTATTAGCATAATATTGCTATGGAACTTGTCATATATAATGTAAAGATGATAACCCTCGTTCATATATGTATAGCCTACTTCAAAAATAGGTTTGAATAGGCGGTTTTAGATTAGATTGATCCGCAAGTTATCATATCATGTGTAAATGTCTATAAACAAGCATTGTATGATGATGGTAAAAGCTAAACTCAATAATAAAAAGCTCATTTATCCCTCTCCTATCTTCCCTCTCTCCTTGCAAGAAAGGTCGTTGTTCTTGCAACAAAGAAGAAGCTTCTTCTTCCTCCAAGATTTAATAGGTGGTATCAGATTAGTTAGGTGAGGGGTAGGACCTCCAAGTATTAACAATTGGTATCAGAGTTAGGTGGGGGTTTAAGAAGTTTCTTAGAAAGCAATGAGTTGGACAGAAGGGAAGGTGCAACTTCTTTCACAAATTTGCGTAAATATTAATCAAAAATAGGTTTCTCACAATATTAATGTTGCAAGGACTCAAAATCATAAGTATGATTCATTTACCATATACAACCACTTAAAAAAGATTTCACTTGCCTTTTATTTATAATTAGGCTTCTTCTGGTTCTTACTCTCTTTTTGTAAAAGGTAGTTTTAGGTAGTTTTAGAAATGATTAAGGGAATGAAGTTTTCTAATAGATAATCAAATAACAAAAAATTTCTCAAAACAATAGAAAAATGAAGTTCCCTAAAAACCATTTCTATAGAAACGTCTCATCCAAACAACGACCAAAATATAATTTTGCCGTTTCTAAATATAAAAGAGAAAAAATGCCAAAACAAACGAGGCCTTATTCTACTAATGAGATAACAGTGCCATATGTGACTCATATGATGATTTTAATGGTATAGCCATTCATATGTTAATATGATAGTGTTTAATGCCCTCCCCAAATTTTTTTACAACCTTAGCTTAGATATTTATGTGTGCAATATATCTAAATTAATTAAAATAATCCTTATTCTATTAATAGAGATCACTTTCTATTTTAATTCTTTATCTTTCAACATAAGTAAAAAAACATATGTTTTATCTTTAAAATATTTTTATTTTTCTTTTTATGTAGTATTGGGGGTGATTGCCAACACCGAAAGGGCGACGATGGTGCAACTCGTTGTGCAAGTTGGAGGTGGCGATGTTGATAGTGATCTCTAGTGATTGTTTTAATAAAAAATATTCAATTCACCCAAAAAAACTAATTTAGTTGCTTTAAAAAATAATTTATTTTCTCCTTAAAAACTATAAATTAAAATATTTAAAAACATTAAATAAATATGGTTCGAAAAAAAAATCCAAAATTAATGTTTACTTTCTAAGTATGTCTCCCGACTATTGTTGTGGCACCCAAAGAGAATGTAAATGGGGGAGATAATGAAAACTAAAAATGATAATTTTTTTCTGATAAAACAATATTAAATAGCCAAAAAAATATGTTAAATTCTTTAGTCCATTTAAATATATTAAATTGTATAAATCTATCTTTTTCTTTTTTCTTTTCTTTTTTTTCTTCAATAAAGATATAAATTGGGGTAAAATTTTTACTATTTTTTAAAATATTTTTCTAGTACAAATTAAAAATTTTTTTTACATACGCTAAGAAAGATGTCCAAAAAAAAACATATCTGACAAGGCAGTCAAAAAATACAAAATACAAAATACAATAAAAGAGCGAACAAATATATGGATGAGGTAATCATTTTTGTTTCATAAATATTTTAATTTTTTAAAAAATTTTAAAGAAAATTGTAGCCCTAATATGTCACTAAAAATCGCCTTGATCAAGCATAAATCTTGATACATATTCAAGTTGGAAGTTTTATAAACTAAATACGGAACCATTCAAACTTCAGTTTCAGCAAAACTTATAATCAAACGTCATTAAAGCACTCAAATGCTTGATGAAAGCTCTATGGTCGAGGGAATCGATATGAGCCGTCCGATTGACCACTCCGATTTTGTCCTAGATCTTCTCCCTATTTAAGAAGCATGTAACTCTCAAATTAAATCATATAAATAGTCCGTCACTTCTCACATGACAGGGGGATTACGGGACGAACCTTTGCCTGTAGAATGAAGAGAGCTATGAGGCTTCAAAGATCCTAGAGTTCTACCCAAGCACCACCGTCGGCAAAATTCCACCGACCACACCAGAACTTCACCTGGCTGCGGACCACCGCCAAAACTGCCACCTAACCGTTGGCCATCAATGGACAACCGCCATGCTAATGATTTCCATCAGATCGCCGATCTTCACTGAACCACTGTCTGACTGCTAATCTGCACCAAAATTTCGCCTAGCCATTATCAGACCAATGCCTATCCATTAGACCACCACCTGATCGCCGTCCGCCTCCAGATAATTGCCTTTTGTCAACCATTACCAGACCACCGTCCGTCTACCGGTCATTAGACCTCTGTTAAGTAGCTTGCCGACATCGGACCTCCTACCACCATTGACTGGCAACTAAAGTTTTGTTGACCACTATTATTCGTTGACCTCCTTCGACCATCGACAACGATCCCACCTACCACAGTTGACCACCAGCTAAGGTCCTTCTGACATTCATCACCCATCGACAAAGATCTCTTCGACCACCGTCGCCCGCCAACTATGATATTGCTGACCTCCATCGCCCATCGACCATGGTCATTCTAGCCATCATTGCATACTACAATCCCGTTAACTACAATCCCTTAGACCATCATCGCTTACCGACTACAGTCCCTTAGACCACCGTCGCAACCGTCACGTCACAACTATAGTATCTACAACCAACGTCGCCCGCCAACTATGATCTCTCCGACAACTATTGCCCGCTGACTATGATCCCAACAATCTCCGTCAAACATCTGACAACGATCCCGCCAACTATAGTCCCTCCAACCATCATTACTGGACTACATTTTTATCAGTTAATGAGCAAACCAACACTCCTCTGAGATTAACTCTTATATCACTGAATTATTCCAACTCATATTATGTATTGTGTATTATATGATGTATATTTATTATTCCGAGTCAACGCTTCGCCCTAAGAAAGGCATGTGTAATCAATCGTAAATGCTAGTGTATTCTTTTCAATTGGGCAAGGCCCCACAGTTTCCCTCTTTTCAAGAGTTTCCACCTAAAAACTCTGGTGTCTCCTAAGAATAGTGTAACTCTCTCTCTTATCTGTATGGGCGTTGGATCTTGGTACAAAACTTGGGCATTAACCACCTCATCTCTCTACCGCTGCAAATGTTCATGTACTCAATAAGTCCTCTAAAAATATATTAAAAAAATTATGTTATATTTTTTAAAAGGGTTATTCAATTTACTAAAAAAATAATTGCAAAGAAAATAAATATATAAGGTACAAAGAATACAATTTATTTGAAACATTTTGAATTATTTTGATGAGTGTAAAACAAACACAATTTTTTTTTAGAAATCAGCTAATTCTAATGACTTTTAAAAACAACAAATTTAAAGAAATGATTACATTACATTTAGAATTCACTGCACTGTAAAGCATACGATATATTTCGAAAAATAAAGATCTAATTTACAACTTTATTAAATTTTCTAAAAGCAAATAGCAAAACACTTTTGATTTTTCCTCTTCCAAAAAGCTTAATAATTGCAACTTAGATTATCAATGTGCATTAATAATATACTTTGACTTAACATTAAGAAAAATCTCTGTCATTAATGATCATAATAAAG
Organism: Dendrobium nobile; assembly: GCA_022539455.1. NCBI lineage: Eukaryota > Viridiplantae > Streptophyta > Magnoliopsida > Asparagales > Orchidaceae > Dendrobium > Dendrobium nobile. The sequence goes on along the minus strand of CM039735.1, from coordinate 2,342,724 downwards.
GAACATAACATCATATTTTGATGAAATTAACAATCCAATTAAATTTTAATGATAATAAATAATATTTATCTTATCTTATTATTGAAAGCATCAACTCCCCAAAAAGTTACTTAAAAAATAAAAAAAAAATTATATTCTTTTATATTTATTTATAAAATTTTCTGTCAAACTTAGTACTAAAAAATTAAAATAAATAGTTAAATATTATAAGATATTTTTATTTGAGAAATGTTATTTGCTTAAAATTATTAAATCATTAAATCTCATTATATATATTGAAATAATTGTATGCGTATTTTTTTATTTATCAAATGCATTAGATAAAACCTTCCCGCATAATTAATTTGCTTTGCCCAACGGATTTGATTTCCTTCGCATTTTCCCTTTCCTCAGGCAATAATCTCTCCTATTACGGTGCACGTGCTCGCATAATTCTTGGGGTGGCTCGCTTTCCAACCCCATTGTTCATCAATGCAGAAAGAGAGAGAGAGAGGAGAAGGAGGGTGGTGGGGTCCAGCTGCTGACGTTTCCCTGCGGCTTTTCAAATCTCGATACTGTTTGGCCGCGACTTCTCCCTCGTGATTTCCTTCCTGCGTTGTGTCGCGGGAAGGCGGCGGCTTAAACGGCCAGCCTGCGGAAGTACGGCCGCGGCGTTTCTCCGATCGACAACATATTTCTGTGTTTCTTTTAAAAAAACGATTTTACTGAAAATTCAAAATTGAAAGAATTCTAAAATTTTTAATCTGAATTATTTTAAGAGAAAATAACAAAAGGTTTTTTTTTACCCACCGCGAGCGCGGGTGGGTACCCCCATGTTGGGTTCGATCCCCTCGGACGGCAGGGCCCATTCGGTGGGGTTCCAATAAGTGTCGGCCACGAGTTCTAATGGGCATGGGTAGCTCGTCAAGGTCGACCGAGGTTTACGGACCGCCAAGTGCCTTGGTCAAGTCAAGGTGCAGCGGACGGTTCCTTGTAATTAAAAAAAAAAAGAACAAAAAAAAGGTATTTTTTTCTAAAATATAAAGTGGTTTATTTTTTTAACAATTATTTATTAAAATATAAAATATCGGTAAGCGAAACTAACCTCTTTTTTTAGATTGATAAAAATAAGATTGTGAAATACCTTATTTTTTACATGAAATAAAATAAAGGGATTTCTTTCATAGAAATTGGGCAATGTATTTATTGAAGGAAGTTGATACGTTATCATGAAATTATCTTGATTGGGCACGAATCTCGATGCAAAACTCAACCCGAAAATTTCAAAAAATAAATCTGGAAGCACCAGAACTCTGATTTCAGCGAGCTTACAGTCAAACTAAGCGTATCGGAAATACGAACCCAACAACACCAAATTCAACCCAATCCGAGCTCAAATGGGTCCAAATCAAGGACCCGAAGCACTGTTGGAAGGTTCAAACCACAATTTGAGTTACCAAACGATCTTCGATTTTAACGAGCTTATACTCGAATCGAATTCGACGAGACGAATCCAACGAGCCCAAGATCGCCAAATTCCGACATCACTAAGGTCTTTAAATATCCAACGAACGGTGCACGATCGAAGGGTTCAACATCAACCGTCCATTCGACCACTCCCTATTCGCCCCTGATCTTACACTTATTTACAAGTCATGCCACTCCAGAAAAACTATAAATAGAGCCCTCATTCTTCACAAGAGGACCCAAGCAAGAAGAGAAGAGGAGAAGAGAAGGAAGAAGAATGAATAGAAGGAAGAAGCTCCTCCTCGACCACCGCCAGACCACCACATGAGGCCCTCACGCTCGCCGAAACTTCACCGGAACACCACTGGACCACCGCCGAGCCTCGCTGGACCACCGCCGGAGCCTCGACGGACCACCGTCGGAGCCTCGTTGGACCACCACCTAAGGCTCTCACTTTTGCCAGAGGCCCTCACCAACACTTGAGGCCCTCACCTTCACTAAAGGCCCTCACCTTTGTCAGAGGCCCTCACATTCAACAAAGGCCCTCACATTTGCCAGAGGCCTTCACCTTCGTCAAACGCCCTCATCTTTACCAGAGGCTCTCACCTTTGCCAGAGGCCCTCACCTTCATCAGACCACCGCTGAAGGCCCTCACCTCCGTCGAACCACCGCCTGACGTCATTGCTCCGCCGAACAGCCACTTGAGACCCTGTGCTTAACCAGGACACCACCTGAGGCCCGGACTTATGCTGGGCCACTACCTGAAGCCTAGAGTTCTACCAGAGCATCGCCCTACTACAACGGTCTTTCTGACCCCGGTCTCCTGCCGACTACGTTTCTTCTGACCTTCATCACATACTATGGTCCTTCCGACCTCCATCGACAGACAACAGTCTTTCTGACCTCGATCTCCGGCCGACTATGGTCCTTCTGACTTACATCGCCAGACAACGGTCTCTCTGACCTCTGTCTCTTGCAGATTACGATCCTTCTGACCTCCATCACTTACAACGGTCCTTCCGACCTGCAGCACCTACTATGATCTTTCCGACATCCATCACCAGACAACGATCTTTCTAGCCTCCAACCTAACAACTATGGTCATGCAACCAAAAAAAACATGTCTATATTGTAGCTCCCAACATATAATGCGCTTTATATGATGTACATTTGTATCATCAAGCTAAGGCCTTCTCCCTAAAAAAGACCTCATTTGTAATCGACTACAAATACTAGTGGATTCATTCAAACTAGGCCAGGCCCCGTGGTTTTTCCCCCTTTTTAGGGGTTTTCCACGTAAAAACTCTTGTGTCTCTTATGAACGCTACGCCCTCTCACTTATCTGATTGCGTGCTAGATTTTCGTACAACGCTAAGAAGTTAAACTATATATTTCTCTACCGTCGCGAAGACTCCAGGACGCAACAGAAGTAAAGTAGCGAAAATATTTATTTTTTTAAGAAAAAAAAAAAAGATTTTCATGGTGGACAATTATATACCCTAAGCTCTTTCTAGTTTCACCGCTTAAAATATATATAATTTATATGAGAAAATCATGATCATTAAAATTATAGGTATACTTTTAAAAAAATAGAATCATATTTTACTCATTTTATTTTATTTTTATTTTTTAATTTATAAATTTTAAGGAAATAGCAATTTTGTAAATAAGATGCTAATTTTTTTGTGCTTGCCTCTTGTTCTTAGTTTAAAATTCATTGGCTTGATGATGTTTTAAGGGATTTTTTTAAGTCCTCAACTTGATGAAATCACTTTTCTTCAATACCTTTACTTGTTTGATGAATGGGCTTTCTTATCAAGATAATTCGTTTAGGTGCGACGCCCGTGATTATCTCTTAATAAAATATATTCATTTACGCAAAATTCCACTCTATAAGGTGGGACTAACTGAGTTGTTGGATTGTTCAACGTATGAATGATATTCGATGAGAGATTGACAATAATTTCACCATAAAACTTACATATTATATAGAAAAAATGATATGATGATCAAATTTTTTATTATTATGATTTTCAAATTAAGTAGATTTGATTCAATATGTGTATTATAGAAAATTTGAATTGTAATTGATGTATCATACATGTTGCGTGTTAAATAATTTGTAATGATGGGTATTGGGTTTTAACTTCTTATCTTCCACGAATATCCAATAAATTAACACAAATAATACAAAGATTGCAATAAATACCAAAAAAATTATTTTAAAAGTTTTAAAAGTCAAAAAAATCATAAGACATAAACTAGATGAAGTGATCCATTATATAAAAGGATCATGGGGTTGTTTGGTTCATGAAGGCATGTAAAGTAATGCCAATGTAAGGTTTTTGAAAATATTGACATTTGGTATGAAATAAAACAAATGCAATGTAAAATTTTAGTTCATTTGAAATTCACAATTTAGTTCATTTTTTAATGTATTTGGAATTCCTCTGATTTAGGTGAGTTCTAAATGCTCAGAAAATTCATTGCAATAGCTGCCACCCGTGGCCTTTGAGCATCGCCAGCACCGTTGCCCACTACTCATCACCACCGACCACACCAACCATTGTCAGCCACCCCCATTTCTGACCCACTGTTGCCGACCACCAACGCCAATCACCAGCATCATCATCGGCCGCCAACCGCCTGCCACACTATTCACTACATTTTTCACACTTTTCATTGCATTCATTTTACTTTAAACTTAAGAAAAAAAATAATCTCATCCATTTATTTTACAGTCACCCAGACAACTTCAAAGTGTTTATTTTATACTGCATTCCTTTTTCAAGCAACCAAACAGCTCCTACAATGAGTTTGTTCTTTCCCTTAATTGAAGAAGATAAAATTAGAAAGTATGTAACATAAGTTTTGTAAATGTGGGAAATGTTTGAGATCCATAATAAACGACGATTGTAAAGTGATGATAGTCAAATAATAATAGTTAGGCAACAACAATCGAACAATGACAGTTAGTTGACAATCATGCAATGACTGTTGAACAATGATAGCTAGGCGATAGTCGTAAAACAATGGTAGCATGCGATGACGATCAAATGATGGTAGTCAGACAACGACATGGGCTATCTGTTGGTAGTTATCAGCCTCAAATGTCAAATAGAATCCTAAAGTTCTTCAAATCTCTAAGCTTTCTCCCTCTTCAAATATAGGCTCCCTTCATGTGGAGAATGAAGGTCTATATATGCTACATTTAAAGTGGGCATTTCTATAAATTTAATCAAATTTCATAACACTCCATTAAACGACTTATATCAAATCATTTGATCATAAATGATTTCTTTGACTATTAATGTTTTAATGATCTCAGAATTAAGCAATACCAGACTTGTTGGATTCGGCTCGTTGAACTGCTCTTTTTGACAAAAAGCATGTAAGATTCAAATATCATTTTATATTTCAATTAATATTCCAAAAATTCTAACTATCCTTTTTTTTTTCTAACTATCTTTCATGTGCTTGATTTTAACATATTTGAATAGTCAACCCGCAACCTATGATTTCATTATCGAAGCTCTAACATAACACATTATTAATCAAAACTAATATTTCATCAATCTTAACACAAACATAATAACATTAAAATTTATCATAATAACCAAATTTTGCTCTCTTAAAATATTCCAATAAATAAATAATGCATCATGAATGTTATGTAAAGTATAAAAATGAATGTTACGTAAAGTATACCTCACAAACATTCTATCAAAACGCATCGAATATTGGATCATCATTGCTGGAACACGATAAGAACCCACTCCTCCTTCCTCCTTCCCAACCCACAAAATCCGTTACCTTCCACACCTTAATCGACTTATCCAAACTCCCGCTATAAACCACCCATCTCCGACCACCCACAGCCTCCTCCACGTTAACATCTTCCTCCACCGCGAGACACTTTACCGGCCCCTCGTGCCCCGTCAGCACCGAAAGCCACACGTGTCTCGTCCCATTCTCTTCCCTCCCCCACACGCAGATCGCCTTATCGGCTGATCCCGTGAACACCAAATCCCCCGCCAAAGCCAAACAAAGCACCGAAAATTTATGACCGTTCAATATTCCCCCGCGCACCAAATTCCGCCCCCAAAAACTGACCCGCCCATCCGACGATCCACAATACAACACGCCCGCATCCAAGCTCACACCCAAAGCCGTCACCGCCGACTCCTGCCGTACCAACACCGCCACCTCCACCACCCGGCGCCCGGTCTGACTCTTACCGCTCGGCTCAACCCGCCAAACCTTAACCGTCCCGTCCGCCGAACCGGAAAAAACGAACCCATCAAACCCGATAATTACCGAATTAACCGCGTCGTCGTGCGCGTTAACCGAGTCGAGACAGCGAGAATCCGAAACCCGCCACAGTTTGAGCGATCGGTCCCATGAACCGGAGTAGAGGAAGCCGTTGATGTCGTCTAGGGCGAGGCAGGATACCGCATCGGAATGCCGAATCTTTCGCCGGCTTAGCGTGCTCTTAATGTAGTCTTTGAGGCGAGGGAGGGTGCCGAGACGGGCATGGATTTGGGGGTTTTGGAGGGATATTTTCCAAGTTCGAATCTTTCCGTCTTGATGGCCGGTAAAGATCTGACCTTTGGGGGAAATTACAATGGCTTTGACGAGGCCGCTGCTGGATTTGAATCCGGTGAACTCCTTCATGTTTTTCCATACCCGAATGTTTTTGCTGTCTGAGCCGGTGTAGAGAAGGCCGTTGAAGGTGGCGAGGGAGTAGATGTGGCCTTCTTCGCGAATGAGAGAGGCGATGAGACCGGTGCCGGAGGGGAAGAGGTCGGTTTGATCCGGCGGAATGATGAAGGGATTGGTGTGGGAAGTCCAAGGAGAGGTTCTGTAAGGAGACATGGGCAAGGAGACGTTGCTGTGGCGGTTTGAAGAGCTCTCTTCTTCCAATGAGGATTTGATTGAGGCGTCTGAGTACATGAGATCAGAATGGTTGTAGCCGCAGGAGCATTACTTTTCTCTCTGATTTCGGTGTTGAGTTGAGAGGGATGGAATGAGAAGGAAGAGGAAGAAGGAGTCGTAGGGTGTGTAGAAATGAAAGAGGATGGTGATTGTTTGAGGAAGCGAGAGGGGTGGGGGAGAGAATTGCGGATGGCCATAGGTAAAAATTAGTTCAGTTTTTTTTGGATCTGCGTTGGTGTGGTTTCTAATTTTGTTTCACGAATTTTTATCCTATAAATAGACAAGATTCTTATGGATGGATATAAGATGTACATATATTTATATTCCGGCTTAGTTTTAACTTTAACGGTCTCACCCAAGAGGCTTTGGATGGTTGGTAGACCAGCACGGTTGGAAATTTCATATCCCGTGTTTGAATTCTCTTTACTACGGTCTTGCCTTTTCAATGGGGCAAAACAAGTGTGGGTCTAATGCCGGTGGGTAGCCTCGCTAGCTTCCGCTGAGGGATTAGTTATACCGTCAAGCGCCCCCTATGGAGTGGTAGCGGGTAGATATCCCCTTTCAAAAAAAAAAAAAAAAAAAACTTTAACGGTCTCAAGATCTATGTAAATCTAGCGGTCTAACGTTAGTATGCACAATAAATTTTTTTTTTATTTTTTTTAACATTTGGTCAATCAATTAAGATAAACTCACACACACATCACATAGACAGATTTAGAACACAAGGCCCTTAGTTGATAGTTAAAACTCCCAACCAAAAAATCAATGTGAGCTGCGCGTCTAGGGGTGGAGCAAAAAAAATTATTTTTGAGGTACAAATTAATGATTTTCAAAGTAATCTCAATCTTTTTTTTTTTTTTTTTTTTTGACTTTTTTAATTTCTGATTAATAGTTCATAATGAAATAATATTTGAATTTTTTAGAAATATTAATATTTATTTCTAATAATTTATAAAATCCTATATTCTATTAGTTTCATTAGACACAAACCTATGATTACTTTATTTTACCTTAAATATTTAACTATTAGTTTTATTAAAAAAGAATTATATGTGTTAAAAAACTTAGATTTTATAATAATGTAAGCTAAAAATAGTAGAGATGGAATTCTTAATGGCTCCTTGGCCCAGATGGTAACACCATTTGCCGAAATTTCAGGTTTCTTTGTTGCGGGCTTTACTATTAGTTTTGTTGTTGTGGGCTTTAATCTTAGATGTTTTCTTAATGGGCCAGTGTGGGGGCATGAGGACCCCCACGGTGATTTTAAGATAACTCAACAACTTTATTAGTTATCTAGTTTCAATGGCCTTGATGATATAAATGAAAAGAGGTTTTAATTTTCTTTTTTTAATATAAGATGTTTCTGAACTAAATTTATATAAAATACCTTTGATTGAACTCATATGAAATTAAGAATAATCTCTTAGAATCAAATCATATGATTATACAATGTTTCATAATTTTCTAGAATAATATTTGAAGTTCTATGGATGTTATTAAAATATATAGAATCTTACATGAGAAAATGGTTGTATAAGAAGTTTTTTATTGATAAAAAAAAAGTGTATATGGATTTGTAAAATTACAAGGCATTTATATTAAAAATAAGTAATTTTTTGTATTATTGGAGCACCATTCAAAGTTTTTATTTTCTTATACTTTTTATGATATGGTGTATTATTTTAAGTAATTTTTTGTATTACTGTTATATTTCTATGAGTGACATTTCTATTATGATATTCTTTAAAACTACTCAAGAGAATTCGTAGGATAGAAATTGAGAGTTAGAGATACAAAAATAATTAAGAAGAATAAATACTCATTAGAGGTAGTGTCTAATTATAAAGCGTATCTCTTTGTTAATTTTTGTGCGTAAGACTTTCATTCTTTTTTACCTCTCTCCTTAGCCTTATTTATATGAAACTAATGAATCTTTAGCCATAAGAAAAAAAATTTATGTATAACTACATGATCTTGAATTAAAGATCCTATTTTTTTATTACAACCAAGTAGCTAGGAACTCTAAATTAAAATGATCAAGACATGTTATAGTCAACTAAGGACTCTTTTTTTCATATCCAACTCACATATCCGCCCAACTAGAGGCTAAACTAATAGATATTCCATATATATAGTTGTTTGAAATCCTAAGGCTCTTATGTTAATGACTTTTGAGGTGGATTACTAATGATAACAAGTGATTGGGGATGATACTATACATGATTTAAGACAAATTGTGGATGGTTTACAAGAGTAGAGGAGCGTCAAGTATTTGGACTACTTTATTTTGTCATAGCCTCATAGGAGGAGGGATTGATCATCAAGGAAAAAAAATGAGGGAAAATATAGTTAAATGATGAAACAAAGCATAGTGGGATACATCAATTATTGAAGAAGAGGTGGAATATTTTTACCATTTTGAAAGGAAAGAGACTTATAATATCTCAGTCTCCATGCTCTTATGGGCTACAATATGATTAATCAACCTAAATTATATTTGTCTTTATACAACAACAACAACAACAACATCAAGCATTTTTCTCACTACGTGGGGTTGGCTACATGAATCTTTTTTCGCCATTGTGTCATGTTAAAAGTCAAATTCTCATTTAAATCTAATAAAGAAAGATAATTTCTAATATTTTCTATCCAAATATTTTTAAGTCAACCTCTACCTTTCTTAACATAAGTCAAATATAATACCTCAATTTTCCTAACTGGGTCATCGGAAAAAGGCCTCCGTTTAATGTGACCAAACCATCTAAGGCGACTCTTTAATCCTATCTTCCACTAGAGCTACTCCAACCTTTTCACGTATATGCTCATTTCGTATCCTATCTCTAAGGGTAAAACCACTCATCTACCTAAGCAACATCATATCTGTAACACTTAACTTAGTATTATGCTTCTCTTTTAATGGCCAACATTCAACACCATAAAGCATTGCAGGTTTCACCACCATCTTATAGAAATTTCCCTTAAGTTTGAGGGGGGCTTTTCTATCGCACAATAAAGTTGAAGATTTCCTCCACTTCAACCATCCAACTTGAATTCTGCTGATAATATCCCCATCTATTTCACCATCACTCTGAACAATAGATCCAAGATATCTAAAATGTGTACTCTTATAAATGATTTGATCGCCCAAATTCATAATCCCCTCACTAAGTCTATTGCTACTAAAGTTATACTTCATATATTTGGTTTGAGATATACTCAAGCAAAAACCTTTAGACTCTAAGGTTGACCTCCATAATTCAAGTTTACCTTCAACTCCCTCTATAGTCTTATCAACAAGAAGAATATCACTAACAAAAAACATACACCAAGTTACATCCTCTTGCAAATGTGTAGTGAGAACATCCATGACTAAAGCAAAAGGGTATTGGCTTAAGGTTGATCCTTGATGTAATTCAACCGAAATAGGAAAATACTTGGGCAAACCACCTTGTGTTTGAACGCAAGTAATAACTCATGCATACATATCTTTAATGATTTAAATATAAGTGTTATTAACTCATTTCTTTTCAAGAACTCTCCATAACACTTCTCTTGGAACTTTATCATATGCTTTCTCTAAATCAATAAATATTATATGTAGATCCTCCTTATTCTCTTTATATTTCTCATGTGCATAAAATAACCCCTCAAGAAGGTCGATAAAGATGAAGCCCATCTTGAGATAATTTTGAAGAGGATGAGGGCATGCGGGCTAGAGGAAATCATATTAAAAAAATATTAATGAAATTGCTTCACATTGTAATATTAGAGATAATTTGATCCTTGAGAGTGACAAAGGTTTGTGGCAACCCAACCATTGGGTGCCTATATAGTGATTGGCATGTGATTTGATCATTGAGAGTGAAAAAAGGTTTGTGGTAGAGAAACATTATTATGTTCTAGGGAATATTCTTGGTACAATCTTTACTCTATACATGAAGTGGCAATGTGATTCATGTTGAGTGGTTAGATCTAGTGATAATGATTGCATATGTAATATGACAAAAAAAGTACAATCTTTTATAATTTCATATATGAATGTAATAGTAGTAGAGGAAATTTATTACAAATGTCTAAAAAAGGTAGATCTTATTGGTGACTCCTGGATGTCTGATTGACTTGTGTTAGGAATGAAGCTTGATAAAAATATTCAAACAATCTAATAAGTCCCTTCCAATTTTATCGATAAGAAAGCTTGAGCTAACAAACATCATATATGACATGTGGTGGTAATTGACTAGCCCCTTAGGCCATGTTTAATATCCAATCATCTTACAAATAACTCTAAAACTTTCTAAATAGATTTATTTTAGCAATTATAAACACCATTATGCATACTTGTTGTTATTATTGCTATTGTTTTTCTTTTCGTCTCTACTTCTTATCATTATATTAATTGTTAAGAAATTGATAAAGATGATGATTCAACAACTTTAGATCAATAATCCTTACTAGTAACTGACAGATGATTAATGAGAGAAAATGTGACAATTCTAGTGACGATGATGAGTATAATGAAAAATGCAACAATATTGGATGTTTTTGAGGTGATAATACAAGAAATAATAGAGATGTTGGTAGGGGCCACAATAGTGGTAGAGGACTCCTCATCGCTATCCTTTTTTGGGGTGATGCAAATGAAAAGTTTGATGCTGGTATAGTTGGAGTTAGTAGAGTTGAGGTTTCAATGAGGATGATAATGTTCTGACTGATAATCCTTCAAAACTCTCAGGCATTAAGAGGGAAATAGGAGATGCTACTATTTATAGAGTTGGAGGAAATACCCTCTTGGGCACATAAGCATAAGGGTTGAGTGGATGGTGACATCAAATATTGGATTGTGTCGTGACATACAAAATTGAGTTTTTTGTCACATTTGTAACGTATCAGGTTAATTCTTTTCCAGTCATTCTTGACCAATCCATTGTTCTCTTTCAAGCTAATAATGAGAGGTGGAAAATTAGATTTCTCATGATGGTGAGAATAGTTCACTGCTGACACCACCTACTAGATAAGGATATGTTGGTAATACTTCCCACTCAATTTTTAGATGTACACAATTAAAGGTGATAAAGACCATTGGTGATTAGATATCTTGCATAAACTTGGCTTTTCACTTAAGGGAAAACAAGTTGATTGTGAAGAAGCTTGAGATAGTTCCTCCCAATGTGACATGTCAAGGAATTATCACTCATTCAATTGCCTTTATAGGTTGATAGGCTACCCAAATAGATCAGGCTTAGAAGGAGAAATTCAAGTGAAAATCTAAACTATTAAAGAGGATCATTTTCTTTATGTAAAAACTTAATCTAGTTTTATATTTTTCTAATTTTAATGCTTTGAAAATGATAATTAGAGATATATTTTTATCAAATTGTGTCTCATTTAATCCAAGTAGAACTATATATGAATGCAAAACCCCACACACACACATAAAATATGATTCCTCAATGTGTATGAAGCCAATGGAGATGAGCTTAAGAAAACTACTTCCCCTTGGAATATGTATCTTTATTTTGAGTAGAATCAAATGTAAATACAAACCTCAATATTTTTTCACTGTATTTTTCTAATTCATAGAAATAAGAAACACCCACCTGACTACAAAAAATAAAATCTAGTTAAAGCTTTAAATCAACCTCACGATGATGTACGTGTTTTGAAGTTGTAGACAAAGACGATTAATAACAACATGATAATTATTAAAATAAATTTTAAATGAGATTATAAATTTCTGAGTGGATTGGAGCACTGCGACGTTGTACTTTAGAGAATAGTGGTGTAATAAATTATTGTCACAACATTTAAGTTTATATTGCACAGTAATTATGGATTCAACAAGCAACACAGTGACATTGGCTTCGTATATCATATCCCAGGATCTAATTATTTTAGCCTAAATCACATTTCATATCAAATCATAGTACATCACTTTCAACCCGTTTTCAATATACATTTTCAACTCATTTTATAGAAACATTCATATAGACATTTCTAACCAGTGAAAATACAATAAAATCATATCATATTATTCAGAATGATCAAATTTATAACATATCAAAAATTATATGGTGAAAGTTCACAAAATCAGGATATAATGCATTTTTAGCAGATTTAATAGAGATAAAATTTATAGAAATTAAAATCATAAAAAATAAACGTAAGAAAATAGTCACTTACAATGAATATAATAGTTTTAGTTAAAGGATCGACATACAAAAATGCCCGAAGAGTTTCCTCTCTCTCTCTTATCCTCCTTTCTCTTCTACCTTTCCTTCTGCTCCTCCTTTAGTTTCTTCTTCGGGCAAGGCACGCAAAATGAGTGAGCAAGAGGTGAGGGTGGCAGATATATATATATGTTGTTAGTGGCCTAGCGTCATAACGCTCAGACTCGATCAGTGTTGCAGCGCTGCATGTTAAATCCATAATTATCATAGAATTATAGGCTTCAACTCTGTAACAACATTTTTTGGTGCTGCTGTGCTCAAAGGCCAACGCCTCAATGCTCACAATTTTAGCGTCGCAATGCTCCAATTCAAACATAAATTCAAAATTTCATTTTATACACCATTTTCATATTTTGGGTTGTTACATCCATAGGCAATGTGATGCCAAGTACTAAAACACATTTTTTATATAATTAAATCAATATTCTGCCACTCACTTCTCCCTTCCTCACCTCATGTAGTGGCTTTCCATGGAAGGAAAGAAGAGAAGGGGGAAGGAGAAGAGAAGAAAGAGATAACTAGAATTTTTATCGTTGGTTTTGCTTTATCACTTTTACGAAAATTGCTTCAATCATTGTAGATGATATCTCTCATATTTAAATTTTTAAAAATTTTAATTTTAACTATTTGATTCCTCCCAAAATAATGTTAATTGAATTTTTTTACAAATTTTAGTACACTTCTACCACATAACTTTTTATATGTTGTATTGCTACTTTTTCTGAATATTTTTGATTGGTTGATTTTGTAATTTCACTGTATAAAATTATAATTACTGTGTTGTGTATGATTTGCATAGAATAATATTTTTAATATATGCATTGTGAATGAATACGAGCATATGATTGGATAATATATGTTTGTTATTTCTTTTGATAATAATATGTATAAAAAATAAGTAAAGATTGATTATCTATTAATGTTAAAAAAATAATGTTAGTTGGAGATTGACTGACATGTATAAGATAATGGGCCGATGCGCTTTTTTTTAAATACTGTGGTTTAGTATTATTCTCTACTGATTCACATGATTGTTATTTGGGAGTTATAAGAAAAATATTATTGTACCGATGAAAAAAGAGTGACGACTGTATTTATTTAATCAATAGTCACTGATTTTCCAATGTACTTATAATTAAACAACACATCTTAAGCTAGAACTTCTTGTTTGTTTAATGTGATTACTAGGATGCATTATTGACTTACTGATTCACTATTACCATATTGGAGTGTCAAAATTGGTTTTTGGGTCGGGCTCGTGCTGAACTCGTAATTGATCTAGGTCTAAACAGGTTGACCCAATCCCGATCCAATTTTGCAAATGAGTCAGAAATTCAAACCCGAACTCGACTTGTGAGGGTTATCAGGATGACCCAACCCGCGGTAGGCTTGCATGGCATGCAGGCGAACATTGTAGGCTTGTGCAGGACGACATGATGTCGTGCAGATTGCTGGCATATGTGGTAGGCTCGTGCTGGTAGGCTCGTGCAGACTATGGGCAGATGGGCAGGCTGGGTGCAAAATGCGGGCGGACGGGAGCGGGGATCATGTTGCATTGTTGGTGCGGGGTGTGTAATCCAGGCATGAAGTGGGATCGCATTGGCTGCAGGCGCATTTCCTTATCAACTCGAAACCCAAACCAATTTTATAAACGGGTCAAAAATGAAACCCGAACCTGAACCATCTAACAAAATGAGTTGACACGAAGTCAAAACTTTTGAGTTGGGTTTCAGGTCGAGTCAAATATTCACACCCATATTATTATACTATTTTATTGTTACTTCTACCACTTTTGTTGATAATGATACAACCACTGATTCACTGTGATTGCTATTGATTCATTATTTAACCATTTGCTATTACTGAGCATGTGATATAAGATACTGATTTTATATTAGTATGGAATGACTAAGCATCATGTGGCTACTGATTTGATAACACTACATTATTATAGATTTAGATAGTCTTCATTGAGGCTTAAGTTTTATCGATTTATATGACTTTCTTATTGATTGGATAATACTGCTACAATGTATTAATGACACTCGTACTGGGTTTACTGGTTTATAGATTTTATTATTTTCAAACCACACTGTTTTATAGGTCCCCATAATGTACTAGTTTACTGTTTTACATATTTTACTGTTATAATATGTGTTTTACTATTTTTGTATATATTTATGATATTTATGACTACTACTACTATGCACTGAATGATTATATGCATATTGTTTATTTACCGTACTTTGAGTTCAGTTGTACGATGGTAGTGACCTTCTGAATTTTTTAGCTCATCATGCATGGTTTAAATGATTTCAGGTTAGGAAAGAGGATTGTGAGTATAAAACTGGTTAGTTACAGGATTCCTCAAATTTTACTATTTTCTATTTCTTTTTTGCGTTTTAGTAATTTTTTTATACTCAGGAGTGAATAGATGATGTGTTGTAATTGTATGACTCCTCATTGTTGTACATAATTTTTGGATAGTTATTATCCATGCATATTGATATTTTGATCAATAGAAATTACTTTTCATAGTATTTCATTTTTGAAAGAAATTATATAGCTATGATTGTTCTGTAAAAGATAAAAAGAAATAATTCTTTCAAATTAAATTTTGAGGAATTACTTGATCGTTGTTAGGAGGTCCATTCAAGCCCTCTTAGCCTTATGGAGTCCAAAAGACATTACACTTGAACTTCTAAAGGATTGTCTTATTTCTCTTCACTACCTACAAGTCTCCTAAGATATCTCTATCTAATCTCTTTACAACTTCTACATAATCGTATTTTTTAACAACCTTATCTTCTTGATCATTCTCTAATAATCCTACTGTTCTTTTTCCTTGAGTAAAATTTGAACTAGCTATTTTTTATTTCCTTTGAGTAAAATAGGGGGACATAAATAAGTGTTAAAAAAACTTATAATTAGGTATCTTTTTAGAACATTAATAATTTTTATGAGATATTATTCAATTAAAGGGTAGAAATATTAAAATTTTAATGTCATATATTTTTTATCTCATTAATTCATTTAAAATTTGAAAATAAAACTAAATATAAAATTTTATTAGTAACATTTAAGATTATAAATTTATAATATTTCATAAGCATTAATTTTTTTTTCTTTATTTAATATAAATTTATAATCAATTTATTCAATAAAATTTTCATAAGAAGAATAACTGAATAAGAACAAACACATGATATAAATAATAAGATAAACTAAAATAAGAAGTTTCGGGATGCTCAGCTGAAAGCGCTGCCCTCCCCATTCTCCTCTCCGCGGCCTCCACAGGCGGCAATTTATAAGGTTAATGAGTCTCCTTTCCACTAAGAAACCTCTGGATAACGTCTTGTTTCTCGTCTTCGGTCTTTCCTCCGGCCTGTGAGCAGAGTAAGGTACAATCTTTTCTCATTGCTTTTCTTTTTGGTTGAATTATTTAGGAATAAAACTTCACCCCTTCACCTTATTTCGTCCAAAAAGAGGTATAATGAAGTTATGAGTGATCAAAATTTGGTCTTGGGTGCAGAAATCTGAAGCTTTTGTTTCTGTGATAGAGAGGATCATGTTGAGCTTCGCGGGGAGGAAGGTCCTGTGTGGAAAATTCAGTGCTTCGGTTAAGAATGCACCTTTTCTTTCATTTTGCCTGTCTTTGGGAAGTCCACGGGTTTCTATCATTCTATGTTACTGCTATTAATTTTTTTTTTTTTTTCGAATTTGGTATAAGGTTCTTGGTAAAGCTTTTGAGAGGATTCCGCGGGCAACATATCCGTCTACGAGAAACTATTCAAGTTCGCTGAAGGAGGTACCAGCTTCCCACTTTCAGTCGGTAGCTAGTGAAATCTGCTAGCAATTTCTGTTTAAACAGTATGGACATATATGTGCTCTGATCAGAGGACAATTCAAGGCTTTTATTATTAATTCCATTCTGCTATGCCAATATTTACAACTGCAGTAGTTACTGATGTTATAGCCATTGGTACAACAACTTGTTGATTGATGGGCTATTTGATTTCATCATTTCACTAATGTTAAATTGATTGATTTTCACCTCTTTTGTGCCGTCTTCTATTTTTTATTGTGAGTGCATACATTCTGACCATGTTTAGAATGATTAGTTTTTTAAAAAGATACTCATTATAAATCAACGGTGTTATAGGATTCTAGTTAACAAATCGATCGGCCACGATTTTATTGGCCTGAAGTAATTCATGAAAGACAGAATGTGATGATTTAAACAATTATAGGAGTACTACCGCAGTTGCAAACGACATGTGAAGCTTAGAAACAATCAGTTGTGTGTTATGGATGGTTTAGTGGTTTGACATAAAAACAAACATGAGGAATACTCAAGAATTGGGAAATAATGACGATCACCTAAGCGTCTCATAGAAAAGATGGAAGAAAACATGTTGAGGCACAATGAGAAAGATAAGTAAAATGGCTTCATTCTTATTCACATAAGGAAATATGAAAAAGACCCCTTTTTGGACTGGCGAATAAACATAGAACTATCATATTTGCAACTCTGAAACCCATGTACTTTTGCTTTGTAATTATTGGTTCCTTTCATTAGAAGATTTGTGAAACTTGGTAAGGGAAATATGTATACCTATCCTTTGAAGAAAACATGTGAACAGTTCCTTTATTTCATAAGCTATGTTGGCAACCTCATCCCATGACAACTTCAATTACTGCAGATGACAGTCCGCGATGCTTTGAACACTGCTCTTGATGAGGAGATGTCTGCTGATCCAAAAGTTTTCTTGATGGGAGAAGAAGTAATGTTTGTAAATTCAGTTTATGGATGATCTGAAATATGTACTCCAAGTTTGTTTCTTCAATTTGTTCTCATAATTGGATATTGAGTTGTACAGGTTGGGGAGTACCAAGGCGCTTACAAGGTCACACTTCAGTAATTTGGAGACTTGTTCTACATAAATGTTTTAAACGTTTTTTCTTTCTAGTATTTACTTCTCAATTTTCTTTCAGATTTCAAAGGGATTGCTTGATAAATATGGTCCTGAGAGGGTTATTGACACTCCAATCACTGAGGCTAGTTGTGAGATCAATCAAATTGAAGTCATTTAACCATCCTCTAGGTGACTATTTTGAATTCTTCTTTTTTTTCTTTGGGTCATACTTGCAGGCTGGCTTCACTGGAATTGGAGTTGGGGCAGCTTACTATGGACTCCGTCCGATAGTTGAATTCATGACGTTTAATTTCTCTATGCAGGTTTGTGTCTGCCAACAATGAAAAAAAAACTTTTATTGATGCTATCTACTGAAGACTATCTTTTAACATACACATTGAGAAAAAAATATTTGATTGTATTAGTAATAAAATAATCATTCAACTCTTTTAGAATATTAATAGTAGAGATTATTAATTATAAATTTTTATCATCTTATATTTTTTCTTTTTAAAATAACAACTTTAAATTAAAACATATCAAAAGTGCCCATGACGGTCTCAAGCGCAAATGGAATATTGAAGAATTATTTGAAAAACCTAATTTGTGCCCCTACTAAAAAACACTTTTGGCACAACCCCTACTTACGGACTAGTGATGACGGTCATATTTAATCTATCACATGCATTCTTTGCCATTTTGTTTTTTTTTTAATTAAAATTTTTCATTTGTCATCTAGGTTAGCTTGTTGTTGCATAAATATTTATCAATTTCATTAGTGCTCAACTTTGAATATTGCAAACGCCAATTTAATCAATTAATGGAAGAGGTTTCGCTTTTATCCTATGTACACAATTATCCTTTTATTTACGCCAAATTCCTCTCAGTTTGCTCAAGCAAAGTTCCTCTTTTTTTCTTGTAGTTCTTTCTATACACTCTCCTCTTTGTTTCATCTAATGACCCCATTTAATGTAAGACATTCTATGGTCTTTATTTCTAATACAAATGTGTTATGTATTGCAAAATAAAACTATATGGAACACCTCTTATGCAAGAAAACATGCAAATTTCATGAGAAGGCAAGCTATTAGTTAGAAATAACGATTATTACCAATAATGAAAGCATAAAGTCAAATTCCAATAATTAGATTTGGCCTTATGAAAGAAATTAATAATAAGATATCAAAGATCATTAAACCCATGAAAGCGATTATGCGCAAAAACTAAACTAAATTGCAAAAGATTTCAAAGTAACCTATTGTACTTTCAAACAATGTAAGGGAAGAGAGAGAATGAGAGACAAAGGAGAAGAGTGGAAGAATTGATTGATCAACAAGCCTTATGCTCAAACAAAGAGTTCATTCTTCTAAAATGGTTAAAGCTTGACATAGATGAAAAACTGGAAATTCTTAACATAAGGAATTTTTTTAATTTATGCCATAGAATTGGCTCTCTTCATGACTCAAAACACACAAACATATATATATATATATAACGAGGGACATTCCTTCGGTTTTTACTTCATACTTTGATGGATTTATTGAAGGAGGGAGCTGGTCATGTGATTAAGTTAGATCTTTAATGATAATACCCAACTCAACCTGGCACATTGAGCTGTTGGAAGATTCTGGATTGTTAGAGTCTTTGAAACCATAGAAGCTTGCCCATTAAACTTGTGAAATTGGTGCCACTATGGTTCCATTGCTTATATGGATTTTTGAGCGATTAATATGGTTATCAACAACTAGGTTTTGAGCTGGGAGTTTGCTCAATTGTTAAAGCTTTGATGAGCTAGAGAAATTGACACATTTACTTTTAAGTGCTTCATGCTTATTTCTAGGATTTTAGTATTTTTATTTCTTTTTTGAATATATGTTTTCCCTAATAGGCTAATAAGTATAAAGCTTCGAGGGGCATTTGTGTTGGGTAAATTGCTGACTATTAGGAATTCTTGAGCTGTTGAGGTTAATTTGGTCCATAACCATAGAGATGTCAGATCTATGGTAGCCTTTTGCTTTCTTTGGAACTTGCACGAGTGGTGTGGTTGGATCCCATTAATTGTTTGTTGATTTTAATGTTGGGAATATGTTTGCAGCCTAATTGAATCTCCAAGAGCAAATAAATGAAAGAAAATGCCACTTAACAAAATGCAGCCGTAATTTTGAATTGGTTTGGTGTTACCAAATTTATGGCTACTTTTTGTTGTTGCTATAGGTTTTACTATGATGTTGATGATGAAGGTTTTATGAAGAATTTTCTTAGCA
Organism: Dendrobium nobile; assembly: GCA_022539455.1. Lineage (NCBI taxonomy): Eukaryota > Viridiplantae > Streptophyta > Magnoliopsida > Asparagales > Orchidaceae > Dendrobium > Dendrobium nobile. The sequence goes on along the minus strand of CM039735.1, from coordinate 2,322,936 downwards.
CCTATTTAATTGTGCCTTTTTTATCTTTTTTGGCTACAAAATATTAATAATGATGCCTTTTTATATTGAAAAAAATTAAAGATAATCAAAATTACATGTGAAACATCTAAAACATCTTTAAAGAAAGAACTCCTAAATATTGGATATCTTTTGAGGGCTATGCTCTTTAACTTTTGTGAGGGGAGCTTCTTTCCCCCTTTCAAATGAGTATTGAATGTGTAAGATATATTTTTGTGGAGCATACTCCTAAATATTGGATATCTTTTGAGGGCTATGCTCTTTAACTTTTGTGAGGGGAGCTTCTTTCCACCTTTCAAATGAGTATTGAATGTGTAAGATATATTTTTGTGGAGCATTGATTATACTCCACAACTTAGCACTTAAGGGACTGTCGGAATTTCAAAGATTGGTTGTCATTTAATTGCTTTGTTGGTGCTACTAGGGTGTTTAAGGTTAGACCTTATGATTTGATTTCTTTGATGGCTATGAGGCGGCCGTGGCCAAATCAAGATCGAATCCCATGGGACCCTTAGAGGTTTTCCATCACTTGCTTCTTTTGTGGGGCATTTGCACAAATCCTCCGAATTGTTGACCTTGCTGGGGTCTTCAAGAGTGATCATACTTAGTCCTCTTGGAATATTCAATTTATTCAAAAACTAAACCATAAAATCTATGATTAACATTTTTGGGTGTTATCGCAATGCATTTTCAATCGTCATTTCCATAACGATGTTATTCAAATCTGATTAAGCATATCTTGCGACTGTTAGAATCTAATTATGATTTATCTACCTTTTCAATGTTATTTAATTGAAGCAACAGAATTTCTAGCTAGCAGCTTATCTGTTTTTTCCTTGATTTTTATCTCATTTGATTTTAAAGCCATGTGATGTTTCATATTCACTGTACATCATGGGAATCATAATGTGGAGCATGCAGAGTCATATTATCCATAAATGCTTAACATAACCATTTACCGTCGTTGTTCTAGGCAATCGATCATATCATCAATTCTGCTGCAAAATCGAACTATATGTCAGCAGGTCAAATATCCGTGCCTATTGTCTTCAGAGGCCCAAATGGTGCTGCTGCTGGAGTTGGTGCTCAACATTCTCAGGTATGTTCTTTGAAGTGGCTCTTTTTTCCTTTTTATGGGACTCTACATTTTTCAGTTCAGAAAGTCTTTAGAAGGTGTATTTTCCTCTCATTTTCATGCAAAAGCATGATTCCTCGGATTTGCTCGGAATGATTTTTTTGTTATTTCTGTATCTTGAGCTTTTTGACCTTAAGTTTTAATGAGAATGGTTTCTTGTACCATGGATTTGTTGCATAGAAAATCTTCAACAAGTAACTAGATTGAAAAGAATTACAGACTAGTAATGATAGCAAAACATTCTGCAGTGTTATGCTGCTTGGTATGCATCTTGTCCCGGGCTGAAAGTCCTGAGTCCTTATTCTTCTGAAGATGCTCGAGGCTTGCTTAAAGCTGCTATCAGGGATCCTGATCCTGTTGTCTTCCTGGAGAATGAAATACTGTGTGTACTTTCAAACATGCCTGTTTATCTTAACTCCAAGTAGCACATATCAAAGTTGATCCCTTTCTTACCTTTGTTGTCTCAGATACGGCGAATCCTTCCCTGTTTCAGCTGAAGTTTTAGATTCCAGCTTCTCCATTCCAATAGGAAAGGCCAAGGTATTATCACCTAAATGTGTTCAAATATGCTAGAGGTTCCAATTTACTGTCTTCATTTGTGTGCCCATCTAATTTTCTTTTTGACAGATAGAAAGAGGAGGGAAGGATGTAACCATCACAGCTTTCTCTAAGATGGTTGGCTATTCACTGCAGGCAAGTTGATGAGTTGAATATTTTTTTTTTCTATTGCAATCTTTACAACTCCTGGTTTTAGTATGGCATGTAATGTTGTTGAGTTTGTTGGTTTTATGAATCGGATTTGATACAATTCAAGCATGTACTTTATGTCATCAGTGTTGAGCCATTATTTGTGTTGGTCCAATAATGAGAAAATTGTTAAAATCTAGAGGACTATTTACAGAAGCTTATTTTAGTCTCATACTATTTAATGTGTTTAATGTAATCCATTGACTTGTCAAATATGATCCAAAGTTGTCTCATAATTAGAATTGATAGAGATTTCAAGCAAAATTCATGACAGAGGTAAGATTTAGGGTATTTTTAGAAAATGAACTTTATTTACATATTTTTAAAATTTTCACAATATCTAAACTTACCCTAAAATACATTGTAAAATTTCTCTATATACAACCTCCCTATTGATTCTTGATTGTATTTCTTGTCATCAATCTCTTGCTATCATCCCTTCTGTCTTGTCTTATTTGAAATTACTTAGCCTAGCAATCGAGAAGCATCCTTCATTGCTAAAAAAGGCACAAATCTTACCGTTTCTCACTCCTTTATGAGCCTGAGCACAAAGCCACATCATCCCCTTTCCTTGTTTTGGCTTGAGCTTCCTCTGGCAAGAGGCAGTCTGAAGTCTGCCTCGCTAGATTGCAACTGCAATTGTCCTTACTGCTTGTCACTGTTTTGACTCTCACTCTATTGCTACTCGCTCGATTCCCTGCCTGTTGCATGTCATGCTCTTATGTTTAACTCTCCCCTTCTTGTATTGATTACTCTTCTCTCAGCCCATCTCATTTTTGAAGCTTGTTTTCTTTTATTTTTATTTTTTTAATTTTTTAAGCTTGGTTTTTTTTTTAATTCTTAATTTTTGAAGCTTGGTTAATTGTAAAATTGATTGAAATTAGGGTTTATTAAAGGTTAGTAAAAAGTATGTATAAAAGCTACAATTTTCTAAAATACTTCATAAGCTTTGCTTGAGGAGGAGGAGGAGGAGGAGAAGAAGAAGGGAAAGAGGCTCTTACTGAGGAAAGGCCGACCAGGATGGGTCTTCGCGTGAGAAGAAGAGTAAGCAAGCCATGCGAATGGGAGAGTGACCTAGAGCAGAGAGTTTTTTGTGTGACAGAGAACCAAAAGAAAGGCGATGGAGGTTGGTTGCTTGCATCCAAACTTCAATTGGGCGAGGATTTCTACATCCATACCTCTCACACGCGACCAAATGGAGAACATGCAATAGCCGACCGCCCCTTGCGCTCTCATGCTCGGCTAGACGGAACGCATGCAAGAATCGAAGGGTCAGAAGAATAGAGGAAGAGACACATACGCATGTCGCCTCTTGCCCTAGGTTCAGTTGAATGGGAGAGACACAAGCACGCACGCCACCGTCCCTCTCTCTCACGTGTGCAGCTCGTCCGAATGGGGGAAAACGCACAAGCCGGTCCCCTTTATGCCCTAGATGCACGAAGAGCTCAATTACCAATATGCCCCTAAATTTAGACATAAAAAATTTTTATGTCTAATTCTTGAGTGAAGTATTTAATGATCCTCCCAATGGAGAAAATTTGATTACTTATTTCCAATGATCCTAAAGTCATTAAAAGATTTAAATACTAAAAGATTAATTAATTTAAATATTTAAGATTGGATTACACTTAAATTTAAAATAAATTTGATTAATTTATTTATTATCATTCTTGCGAATTTAAATTTAATTAGTTTGAAGCAAGTTAATTAGTGTCAACAAAGCTTTTAATCTATAATTATGTTTGAATCGAGTCGAACTAGCTTGACACAGCTTGATTTTAAATTCGATTATTTTTTTGTTAATTTGACGTAGAACTAATAAACTTTGTTTCAATGTAAGTCTATTTAATTATAATTAAACAGTTGTACCGAAGATTGAGTCGACGTTGTACCATCGGGTATTTACTTGGAGGGAATTCTAGGGAGACTTCTACACTAAGGCAGGAAATCCTGGATTCTAGAAGAACCATCGTGGAAGATCGACCTCACCAAAAGTGAGGTCAACAATAGTCTAGGGATCTTTTTTTTCCTTTAATAATGTTTAGTTAACCGATATGTGTATTTTGTCTTTTTTATTCTTTAGAGACCTAGCTTGTGTTAGTGTGCATGTTATGTGTTTTGTTTTATTTTCCTTGTTTTGTTAATTTGCATGTCTTTTATTCACACCTCCCAACAAATCATAGGATTGTTCAAATCTATTATTTATTTCCTCATTAGCAAAATTTAGATTGATTTATATCTACTCTCCAACTTGAAGGGGAGTGTGGACAATAAGGAAATAAAAACAAGGGATCCCAGGGGACTCCAGTTGGATTATAAGGAAAATGAATGTATTCTTTGCATGAGGACCACTTCTATAGAAGGAAATGAATAGGATGGCTATCACAATTAATTGGAAAATATTTTTTATGTGAATTTCAAATTTGTATCTTATTTTATATGACACATTTTCGTAAAAATTATATTTGTAAAGATACCAAATATCCTATAAATATTGTATTGATGTTAGTGATGAATAATAAGTCCATCAAAAATATTTCTCTCCGAACTTACAGTGATGATGAGCTATCACTTAATGAAAAAAAAAATTTTTTTAAGTCACAAGATGGAGAAGAGTGCTTGGTTTTTAGAACCATGACAAAATAGGATCCAAGGGACTCCAGTTGGATTAGGAGGAAAATGAGTGCATCATTGCATGGAGACTGCTTCTCTCGAAGGAAATGAATAAATTGCTATCATAATTAATTATAAGATGGTTTATGTTTGAATTTCAAATTTGTATCTTATTTTATATTACCTGTTTTCATAGAAATTAAATGTTTAAGAATACTAAGTATCTTATAAATACCTGATGTGAAACGTACATGCGATGGAGGAGTCACTTTAAGAAATTAAAGAGAGCAATTGTAACATAATAACCCAAAATAAAATTCTCATTGTCATAAAAGAGTGATCCTTAGAACTCTTAATTTTTAACTTGCTTGGGCAAAGTAGGGCAAGATCAATCAACCAAACAATTCAAGAAACACAAAGAATAATTGTAAAACTACGATGGCCACAAGATTCCACAATTTAATAATGAGAATTTTCACCTTTGGATCCCATACGCTCAACTAATCTAGGCTTTAGCGGAAGAAGAGTCTCCACCTTAGACTCGAGGTCGCTCCGAGGAGGTAGGAGCCTTGGATCGTCGTTCTTGGATAGGTGGCCGGAGTATGGAACTCTTGACAGCGATTTCTTGACGGTGTATTCGGCGGCCTGGAGTGTCCAGACGGTGCTTGGAGACCTTCTAGCAGGCTGGACAGCAAGAAAACATGTTCCAAATCTCCTTGGACAGCTGCTATAGGGTGCTGGAAGGTTTGGACAGCAATTTTAGATCTCCAATGGTTCAGGACAGCAGGCTGCCTTGGCTGGAGTGCTTGAACACAGCAGATTTTAGGGGGAAGGGAGGAAAAACCGTGAGGGAGACTTGGGCGGGTGAGGCCCTAGAGCAAAATTCCAAAATCTGAAGTAGTTTCAGAAGGCTGACGTTGGAGGATGGATTTGGCAGTAGAAGAACAAGTCACGTCCAGATGGGAGCTTGGGTAGGGGAGAAAGCTTCAGGAGAAAATAGTTTCAGTTTTCTGGAATTGGAGTCTTGTATGGAGACGTGGAGAGGGAATACTAATTAGAAAATTAAGTAGTTTCCAAGTGAAGAGAAGGGGGGAAGCCAGCGGTTTAGTGAGGGATTATGAGGATTAATGGGTGTCTATTAATGTAATTGGAGAGAGAATTAATGGGTAAAGGGGGGCCGGCCAAATAGCAAGGAGGGAGGGGGAATTAAGTAGAGTGGGGTCCACCAATTTGAATGACAGATTTAAAAAAAAAAAATCTGTAATAAAACGGCTGCTGTAACAAGGGAAGCTTTCCTTTAACTGATGGGGAAATTAGGCAATGTTTGAATTTCAAATATGCTTTAATTCTCAATTGAAACAATTGCCTAAATTCTAGGAATCAATTAAAGAAAGGTAATCAAGGCTCAAGAGGAATTTTGAAATTCAAACCAAAGAATTTCCAGAGGGGCAGCGGGGTGGAGCCTGTGGCCGGCGGGATGGGCTACGGGGTTGGTTGGCCGGATGCTGGCCGGCGGATGGCAGGGCTGTGGCCGGCGGGAGGCTGGCCGGTGGGTAGTGGTGCTGTGGACGGCAGGAGGCTACCGCCAGTAGCCAACGGCCTTGGCTGTTTGGAGGGGCCGGTGGTAACAGTAATGGGAGGAAACAATTGAAAATTTCTAGGGATTCGACGACTACGAATTTACTAACCTCAAATGTCTTCTCGTTGAATTTCCACAGGATTAGTTAGCACGAACTAGAACTCACAAAGAGATCTAGTCTTCTCCGGCGAACTCACTAAGAGATCGAGGAGGTGAAGAACTCACCAAGAGATCTTCTTGAACTCACAAAGAGAACACATAGTAATAAAATTTTATTTCATCCAAACTAATATTACAATGCGTGAGGCCTCCTATAAATAGGCCAAAATGAAAAAATAAGAAAAGACATAAATGCCCTTCCGGGCTACATAAGCGACTAAATGCCCATAAGGGCAAAAACGGAAAAACATCAAAATAAAATAAACTACTATATAAAATGACAAATTACAAATCATGCTCGTGACCGTCGATCTCCGGCGTCGAAAATGCTGACGATGTCCTCATCATTCTCCCCAGGTGGGAGAAAACTCGACTCCGTCGAGTAAATATCTATGGAGCCCTCGTACAACTCTAGTAGATCTGGGTCTAGGTTCTGTAGCTCGTCCCTGTCAATCCAAGTATCCTCTACCTCCGGTGTCCCTTTCCAATGAACTCGGTATCTTTGGCGCCCACTTTCCTTTGGGGAAATGACCTCATCATCTAGTATTGCTTCGACCTTCTCCGCTATAGGTGAGTAGGGTAAGTTGGGGAGTGGAGCTAGGCTGGGGGATCTCACCAGGTGGGGTCACACAAGGCTAATTTAGCGAGTGGATTTTGGGGTTAAGATTCGGGTCCTTCAAAGGCTAACAGGTCTTCTATATTAAATGTAGGATTCATGTTAAAGCCTCAAGAGAGGTCCAGTACGTAGGCATTACTATTAACCTTTGAGATTTCCTTAAAATGTTCGGTGTTTCGAGCATGCAGCTTCCCATACCAACACAAAGTCTCCAACTTTGAATTCTTTGGACCATCTTTTGTTATCAACAATAATTTTAAGATGGATGTTATTTTGTTCAATTTTCCTTTTAATTTCAATGAGTAACTCCTGAAGGTGAAATGCAGATGCAAATGCAAGAGATCGGGTGTGCATGATGAATGACAAGACTCAAGAGCTTATAAAATTTAAAACAATGGACAAAATGGGAAGATAACAGACTACAACTCTCACACAACATACTAACTCACACGAACACATAGCTAGAAAAGGTGGATGGGATACAAAAGGGGTCTAAAGCGTTCGGTCTAAAGGAACTGGTGTGGGGGGAGCAATGAAGACATACTTAGCTAAAAGGACATTCCTATAGGAAATTTCAGTCAGGGTCGTAGGTAGTCTCCTAGGGACACTAGTGTACTCTAGTAAAATTACCCCACTAGGAGAGAGATGGTCCTTAACATGGAAGGATAAGACTATATCGGGCAACACGAATGAATCAGGAACAAGATAAAGTGGCGGCTCTTGATTCACAGTCATAACGGGATAGCCAAACGAGTCACCAGCAGGTATGGGACTTAAGGACTTGGGTATGATATCCATATCAGAAGTGGGTATGACAATTAAGGTTGTGACATGAAAGTATGGGGTAAGACTTTCTCTCACATTAAAGTCGGTACAAGGGGTGAGATAAGCCCAATCATGAAAGTCACACTCTTTAAAATGTAAACCTAGAGGAGTGATTCCTAAAATAGACTCCAATAAAATAAGATGAGACCCATTATTCAAGTTAGGTTTAGAAACTTTCATAATCAAATCACTGTCTTCCAAACTCATATCATTATCATCAATAGAATCAAATTTGGGTATAACCTTGAGATTGACAGGCTTGGGGTTAGTTAAAGTGGGACTCACATCAGGTAGTAAATTCAATTTAACCACTTCTGACTCGAGATCATTATCATCAAGATTTTCTAAAGTCAACTTAGTAGGGGTTACAGCTAAGTCATAATCTTCCAAATTTAAATTTGAAGTGTTCAAAGTCAGATTGGCTTCCTTCAAGATCACATTACTATCATCCAGGCTTACTTTATTCAAAGAGTTATCCTCGAGGAGACTAGGATCGGGGTGGCCGGAGGTGTCGACATCTAAAGGGTCTACTTTTCCTAGCTCAGGATTTAAGTCGTGCTGGGAGTCTGATTCACTCACCGTTGTTTCATCCTCAAAGAGTTCTTCGTCAGTATTGATATCATTTGCATCCACGAAATGGATGCACTCAGTCTCAGGTTTTGGGGACCTTATCTTTTCAACGCATTCCTCTATTAATATTACACTTTCAGGGGTCAGGATTCGAGAGGCTAAAGGTTGACTTGGATGGCCAGACATTGGTCCAAGTGGGGAGCTATGTGGGATCGATCCAACAGAAGACTCACTAAAGGGTCGGTCATCACGACTAAGTGAAGTCCTACAGGGTGGGACAACAACCCTGTCGTTTCCAAAGGATGGGTGGTATCGACCATAGTAACGTTCCTGGTGTGTTCCAACAGAATAGGTAGTGCGGGGCCCTAGATGGTGATCACTGGTAGAGGGTCGGTATTTTAGATTTAGATCTTGCCTCATATCTCTCCAAGTAGGGTACTCACCGCGAGACTCTTTATGATCTTCCAATCTTGCCCAAAATTGAAGAGCTCGACCTTTAAGGTGAATCTTAGCAACGCTAATCTGGTGGGACTCAGGGATATGACAAGATTCAAAATAATCCTCTAGTTGTCTTACCCAATCCCTAAAAGGGTAACCATCCAAAGATCCATCAAAGGTAGGCAGACGATCAGGTGATTCTAAGTGAAGTCGAGGAGGCCAAGGCTTAGGGCTCGGGTGATAAACTGAGTGGGGCATGTAGTTAGAGTGGGTATAGTCAACGGGTTTCTCCTTCGTGGTATTAGTTAGCGAGCCTACAAGACTAGCTAGGTCGTCTAACCTCTTTTGGAAACCTATCGCGTCCATTGGGAAGGCTAAGTGATACTAGGGAAGGCGAAGGAATGAAGGGCAGCACCTAGACATTCTAAACTTAGACTCCTAAAGGCTCCAAACAGCAGCTGGAAAGACGGAGACAGCAACCTAACACGGAGGCGAAGAAGTCTAGGGGTCACGGGTTGTCTGCTTGGTGTAGACAGCAAAGTGTCAAAGGTCGTGGGGCACTTATGAGTCGCTAAACAGGGCTGGAAAGCTTAGGACAACCAACTACACCAAAAGCCTAAGCTGCCTAAGTGCTTGGAAAAAGTTGAGTGAGTGGACAGCACATACGCAAAGCCTAAACGTCTCCTAAAAGAAGCCTAACAGTGGCTGGAATAGTGTGGACAGCAAATGGAAAGCAAGGAAAATAAAGGTTCCAACACTTAGAAACCTAACAAATCATATGCTAGCACGTGATAAACAATTAATAGGTTCTAACTTAGTTATATGCATGCAGGAATTTGCAAAACAGTGAAGGAAAACAGTGAAAAGTCTTAATTACTAAATGATGTGCATGCCAATGATGAATGGTACAGTAAACTAGACTTCCTAGGATGCATCTAACATGAGCAAAGCATGCTAGCCATGCTCTGATACCAAGATGATGTGAAACGTACATGCGATGGAGGAGTCACTTTAAGAAATTAAAGAGAGCAATTGTAACATAATAACCCAAAATAAAATTATCATTGTCATAAAAGAGTGATCCTTAGAACTCTTAATTTTTAACTTGCTTGGGCAAAGTAGGGCAAGATCAATCAACCAAACAATTCAAGAAACACAAAGAATAATTGTAAAACTACGATGGCCACAAGAATCCACAATTTAATAATGAGAATTTTCACCTTTGGATCCCATACGCTCAACTAATCTAGGCTTTAGCGGAAGAAGAGTCTCCACCTTAGACTCGAGGTCGCTCCGAGGAGGTAGGAGCCTTGGATCGTCGTTCTTGGATAGGTGGCCGGAGTATGGAACTCTTGACAGCGATTTCTTGACGGTGTATTCGGCGGCCTGGAGTGTCCGGACGGTGCTTGGAGACCTTCTAGCAGGCTGGACAGCAAGAAAACATGTTCCAAATCTCCTTGGACAGCTGCTATAGGGTGCTGGAAGGTTTGGACAGCAATTTTAGATCTCCAATGGTTTAGGACAGCAGGCTGCCTTGGCTGGAGTGCTTGACCACAGCAGATTTTAGGGGGAAGGGAGGAAAAACCGTGAGGGAGACTTGGGCGGGTGAGGCCCTAGAGCAAAATTCCAAAATCTGAAGTAGTTTCAGAAGGCTGACGTTGGAGGATGGATTTGGCAGTAGAAGAACAAGTCACGTCCAGATGGGAGCTTGGGTAGGGGAGAAAGCTTCAGGAGAAAATAGTTTCAGTTTTCTGGAATTGGAGTCTTGTATGGAGACGTGGAGAGGGAATACTAATTAGAAAATTAAGTAGTTTCCAAGTGAAGAGAAGGGGGGAAGCCAGCGGTTTAGTGAGGGATTATGAGGATTAATGGGTGTCTATTAATGTAATTGGAGAGAGAATTAATGGGTAAAGGGGGGCCGGCCAAATAGCAAGGAGGGAGGGGGAATTAAGTAGAGTGGGGTCCACCAATTTGAATGACAGATTTTAAAAAAAAAAAATCTGTAATAAAACGGCTGCTGTAACAAGGGAAGCTTTCCTTTAACTGATGGGGAAATTAGGCAATGTTTGAATTTCAAATATGCTTTAATTCTCAATTGAAACAATTGCCTAAATTCTAGGAATCAATTAAAGAAAGGTAATCAAGGCTCAAGAGGAATTTTGAAATTTAAACCAAAGAATTTCCAGAGGGGCAGCGGGGTGGAGCCTGTGGCCGGCGGGATGGGCTACGGGGTTGGCTGGCCGGATGCTGGCCGGCGGATGGCAGGGCTGTGGCCGGCGGGAGGCTGGCCGGTGGGTAGTGGTGTTGTGGACGGCAGGAGGCTACCGCCAGTGGCCAACGGCCTTGGCTGTTTGGAGGGGCCGGTGGTAACAGTAAGGGGAGGAAACAATTGAAAATTTCTAGGGATTCGACGACTACGAATTTACTAACCTCAAATGTCTTCTCGTTGAATTTCCACAAGATTAGTTAGCACGAACTAGAACTCACAAAGAGATCTAGTCTTCTCCGGCGAACTCACTAAGAGATCGAGGAGGTGAAGAACTCACCAAGAGATCTTCTTGAACTCACAAAGAGAACACATAGTAATAAAATTTTATTTCATCCAAACTAATATTACAATGCGTGAGGCCTCCTATAAATAGGCCAAAATGAAAAAATAAGAAAAGACATAAATGCCCTTCCGGGCTACATAAGCGACTAAATGCCCATAAGGGCAAAAACGGAAAAACATCAAAATAAAATAAACTACTATATAAAATGACAAATTACAAATCATGCTCGTGGCCGTCGATCTCCGGCGTCGAAAATGCTCACGATGTCCTCATCAATACCTTTGTTACTTTTTGAAAGTCATTAGATGGAAAGGATTGCTTAGTTTGTAGACGTTATAGTTAAGCGTGGAATTAGGGTCTGTTTAACAGCAAACCCAGTTAATGATGTTTAAAACAAGTCAAGTAAAGAAAAACAGATGAGAGGAGTGCGTTTACATATTATAGATGATTTCAAGCTGCCCTTGTTGTTTCAAATTCTCTTTTTATTGAATTTATTTTGTTTCCTATATTTTCTGTTCTTCTCTTCTGGTGAATCCATGGATCTCTATGTCTGATTTGGCATCTTAATTACATTTATGTATGTAATCAGGCTGCGGAGATACTAGCAAAGGATGGAATTAGTGCTGAGGTAAGCATTATTCATTAGGATAACTGCAAGGATTTGTACCTCATTTGTTGCTTTACAAATTTGATTTAACTCTAAGAGATGAAGGTTATAAACCTTCGTTCAATTAGGCCACTAGATAGAGCCACGATAAATGCTTCAGTTAGGAAAACAAACCGACTTGTGACAGTGGAAGAAGGGTTTCCACAGCATGGCGTTGGTGCTGAAATCTGGTTAGTTGCTTCTGGGATAATACTACATACATAATCTGATATGAATAATACTACATTATCTGATATGAATGTTTGCAGTGCTTCAGTGGTTGAGGAGAGCTTTGAATATCTTGATGCACCAGTTGAGAGGATTGCTGGGGCTGATGTTCCAATGCCTTATGCGCCAAACCTTGAAAGATTGGCTGTGCCACAGGTGAGCTTGCTTTGCATGAGTTTCTTACTTGATAGGAAAGAATGGAGAATTTGGATTCATGAGATATATGCATGCTTTCTGATAGGCCGGTTCAAGTATACAGGAGGCGGGCTAGTCCGGCCTCCCCTAATGATGCCGCCCACTATAGTGGGTCCCATCACTCCAATTAAGTTCAAATTTGAAAAAGAGGGGGCAGCTAGAGCTTGGGAGGGAAATTTGATTAAGAAAGTTTATGTATTACGTAGCATGAGATGTTTAGGGTTAGGGATGCTTGATTTGTTTTCAATTAGGATTATTTGGGGACTTGGGCTCTAGATAATTTTGTGTAGAGATTTGGGAGAGGCTATCCTCCTCTCGAATTGAGGATCTCTTGTATCTTGTTTCTTGCTTGTTTGGCTTTGATTTTCTTACTGCAATCTATCATTTTGGGGCTGATTTCACCCAGATTTTGCATTATTCTCGCTGTTTTTCACCAATTGGTGATAGGTTTGCTTGTGAACTCAAATATTACCCGTAGGGTTATGCAAACTCAAGTATTTCCTGTCACTTTCGTATCTAGATGTCTCTTTTTAACTCTTACAATTTCTAGCTTTAGTGTTACATTTTTTAAACCAGACTCTAAAATTACCTAAAAGAAAATGATTTTTGTGATCTGCAATAAAAAATCTCCAGAAACTTCTCTTCCTCAATTGATGATACACCACATCAATAAATCATTCTCAAAGTTTATCTGTTCTTATATGTCTAAAACCTTTGCAAGTAAGAGCACTGTATCTAACTTCAAATATTTTCAGGTTGAGGATATTGTTCGAGCTGCAAAGAGGGCTTGCTATCGCTTGGTGCCAAAATCTGCAGCAGCTTAGCTGCATCTTAAGATTCGTTCATCTTAAGCTTCATTTTGGACAGGTTTTTTGTTACTTTATAAAACCGCTTTTTAGCAAAAAAATTTTAATTCAAAAATTTTTTTACTAGAAAGTCATTTTAGAAAGCATCAAAGAAGCTGTCTCAGACTAAGCCTTAATCTGTATGCCTTCGGAGTGGGATCAAAATCCTGAATGTTACAGACTGATACAATAAACTTCTTCCGGTCCTTAGAAAACATAAATATGAGATTTATATTTTTTTCAACTAGTGCTATTTATTGGTGCTGTAGCTCTTTTTTTCATCTACTCGGAAATATTTTGGACTTGCCGTGCTATCCCTGGAATCAAAAGAAATTGATTAGCTATTTTTCATCTGATTACATGGTTATGATTGTACTCCAGCAAATGTTCTTCAGGAAAATGCACATAATACAACAACAACAACAACATCAAATATTTGTCCTACTAAGTCAGGTCGGTCAGCTGCATGAATCCTTTTTCTCCATTGTGTCATGTTAAATGTCAAATTTTCATTTAAATCTAATAAAGATTTTTTTTTTTAATTCTTAGTGTCTTAAAGAAAGATCATTTTAATATTTTCTAATCAAGTTTTTTTAGGTCTATCTCTATCCTTCTTAACATAAGTTAAATATAATACCTCTGCTTTACTAACCTGGTCATCGGAAGGCCGCTGTTTTATGTGACCAAACCATCTAAGGTGACCCTCTCTAGTCTTATCTTTCATTGGAGCTACTCCAACTTTTTTCACGTATATGATTATTTTATATCTTATCTCGAAGAGTAAAGTCACTCATCCACCTGAGCATCTTCATCTATGCAATACTTAATTTAGTATTATGCTTCTCTTTTAATGGCCAATATTTGGCCCGTACAGCATTGCACAGAATAGTGTTGGGAAAAAAAAATCTGGGTGATCAAATTTGGCTGACTTATCAATTGAAGACTTCTTATGGATTTGGTGAGCTGTTGGTTGGAAATGTTTCAAAGAAGGGGGCCTCTTGCATTGTTTTCAATTGGGAAATTTACATACAAATCATTTTATATCATCCTATTTACATATATAACATTCAAAATTTTAATATTACATACATATCATAATATATTATTTTAATGTCAAATATACCACTCATATTTTCTTCCTACAACTCATATATTTTATTTCAATCACTTATATTTAATATGAAAATGAATTATAAATGATATTTATGTAGTATTACAGTTTTATGTGTTAAATATGTAAATATAATAGTATAATGTGGTATGTATGTAAATCTCCTTTTTCAATTTCCCCCCTGCACCTAGTTACTTTTGTAGTTCTATTTTGAAGTTAGCTGCCCCCCCCCCCCCCCCCCCCCCCCACACTCAATGGCTTTAGTGAGTTTGCTATATACATGGTGAGGTTCCTAGGATTAGGGTTGCAAGTGAACCAAACGGTCGACAAACTACTCGTTGTTCGATTCGATTAAAGCTCGTTCGTGATCGTTTAATTAACTAACAAACAAACTTGAACAATATTTTAAATACTCGATTCTTAAATAAACAAGCTTGAACACTAATGCGTTCAGCTCGTTTATGTTCGCGAACAACATCAATTGATGTTCATGAACAAGCTCGATAAAAAGCTCAATTCGGGTTCGATTAAAACCGCTTGATAAAAATTTAAATAATATGTTATTATAAAATTGATAAATATACATAATATAAAAACTTTAATTATAACATAATAATATAATTATTTTTTATTAATAAATTTTAAAGTAATAAAATATTATAATATATGTTCAATAAAATAAATTTTACATTTTTATAAAAATGATATTAAATATGTTTAATTAGGATTTAGGAGAAGAGCTGAACCGGTTCAGGGAAATAACGAAAAAAAGGCCAAAAGGGCATTGGCGCCTTGGCCGGCAGGAGTATGAGATAGAATAAACCTAAATTCCTAATTGCACCCAATATTTCTCCTGAAAGCCGAAACGCCGAAAGCATTTCTGCGGAATGGAGCGACTGAGACTCTGAGAGAGTGAGCGACTGCCCTAGCGAGTAGCGACTGTCGATTGGACTCCCCGATCGCTCTGAGAGACTGAGCAACTGTTTAGGATGTTCATGAACAAATTTAAGGTTTGCTTGTTCAATAGATTGTTTGTGAAATATGTTCACGAACATAGCTTGTTTAAAGCTCGATAAGCATTAAACAAACGAACATGAACCAAACATGAACACCCTTAAATTAAACGAACCAAATATGAACACAAATAATAAAGCTCAAATAAAACACGAACCAAATATGAACACAAATAATAAAGCTCAAATAAAACACGAACCAAACATGAACAAGTTAATGTTAAACAAACACAAACATGAATACTCACATACTCGGCTCGGCTCGGCTCGGTTCGTTTGCAGCCCTACCTAGGATGCTACAAAGGGTCTAGATTTAGGCTTTGTTTGGGTCTGTTTTTTGCCACTATTTTTTTATTGCTTTCAAGAAATTTTGTATTCGAATATTGTTATGATAAATAGTTAAAAAATTATCCCAAATAAAGTCCTAGTGATGTTCCTATGTGCTATTAATGTTTTTATTCTTAACAAGAACAACCATTAGGTGGGGATCAGTTATATGAATCTTTTTTTATTGCATCCTATTATGAGTCTGTTTGAGATAGCTTTATCTATGCTTTATTTTTCAGATGGCATCCATAATTTTATCAGAAATTTTAGTAGTGAAAATTTAATTTTTACAACCAAAATAATTAAGTTGTTTAATCCACATTTTTTTTAGATCTATGTTTTTTTAAATAATTATGACTAAGGTTTTATTTGGGATAATTTTGTAGTATTTTTTAAATTAGTTTTTTTAGTAAAAAATTTTTAAACTAATTTTTTTTGTATTAGAAAATAGTAAGAGAACTGTAAATTTTTTTTGATGAGATATAATAAAGTTTAATAAACATAATCAAAACTAAATTTATTATTTTAAAATGATTATAAAGAAACTTGTCTTGAAGTTATTCCAAAGTAGATGTGGTTAAATGTCAAATGGATAGCTACAGCCGTAATTTGAATGCTTTTTTGTTGGATAACGAGTTGTTCAGACTTGAGACGTCAGAGTACCTGTAACTGGTCGCCTTGCAATACAAATTCTGCGGGAAAAAATTTTGACATGACGTCCTGGTTCATTATTTTATTATAATAATTAATATTAATTATTTATTTTATTTTTAAATAAACTAAATTCTATTTTTTTAATAATATTATAAATGCAATTAATATTTATAAAATTTTAAAATAATTTTATAATCCTATGAGCATCGTATTCTTTTTTGTTTAGTTGCCTAACGATGCTGGAATTCAACAATCTTTTTTGCTCGTTGGATTTATCTCGCCAAGCAGCTCAATTTGATTATAAACATGCTGTATTTGGATATCATTTTGTCATCCAAATAATGTTTTGAACCTTCCAAATGTGATTTAGGCCCCGATTTAGGAAAAATTATTACGTCCGGACAAAAAATCGGAAATCCGGACGTATACCGAGCAATACTGAGTGCTCGGTACAGTGTTCCAGGTGACATGGAGGGTGATTATTGGTCTCTGGACGCGTTCGGTGTCCGGACGTAATAATTACTCCCGATTTAGATCCATATGAGCTCAGGTTAGATCGATATTGACATTGTTTGGTTCATCTCTTTGAGATATTCAGTTTGACTATAAGTTCGTTGAAATTGGAATTAAGATGGTCTCGAATTTAATATTGAAAGTTTTTCAATTTGAATACATATGGAGATTCGCGCATATGATGTATCACTTATAATTTATTATTTTATTATAAAAATAATTATAAACAAATCTATAGTTTTATTTATGGATATAGTCATTTGATAAAAGATGATTGATTTTTTTTAAATATTATTGAAAATAAATTAAAATATGAAAAGAAAAGAGGGATTTATATACTTATATTTACATATCTAATATTTTATTTTTATAATATTTAAATATAACATCATATTAAAATATTATTAATAACAAATTTTTAAATAAAAATATATTTTTATTTATATAATTTTCTATCATTATGATATTAAAATATTTTATAAATAAATAGAAAATTGAGGTGTAAATATATAAATGTATTTAAAAAATATGTGATTTGAATGTAAATAAAAAAATAAATTTTATATAGATTATATATATTTATAAAATAAAAAATGTAAATGGTGGGGTAAGGGAAAGATTTGACTTTGGTGGACTGCTGATATTCTCACCCTCCGATATTCAAAATTCTACTCTTTCTTCGCTTCGTTTCTTAATCTATCTTTGCGTATGGCTTAACGACATTCTTTTCTTGCTCCGTGAGATTATCTTCTTTGACCAAATTGCGGTCCGCGGAAAACTCATTGGAGAATTTTGAAACCGAGCAGCACTGAGAGAAGAGAGAGAGAGAGAGAGAGAGAGGGGAGGGAGGGAGAGAGAGAGGAGCGAGAAGCAGCCTTCTTCTCTCTCTCTCCTCTTCTTGAAGGAATTGATCCTTTGTCTGGTCAATAATAGGTTCTCCTTCGTATGCTTTATCTCTCTTCTTCCTTTCTTGCTCGCGATTGGGGTTTTGGCGAATGAGATCATCGCTGAGGAAGCTGAGGGGGATGGGGCTCCAACGGAGCGAGCTGAGGGAGAGGAAAGAGCATCAGCCACGGGCGAAGCTGGATGAGCTTGTACAAGCCGTACAGGTTCTTGCAGCTTTTTTATTGTTTTTGTGTTGTTAGGGTTTGCTAGTAATGGAGTTGGATGAGGAAGAGTTTTACTTCTTCTTCTTCTTTGCTAGAAAATTTTTTTTGTCTGCTTTGCTTTTGCTAATTGAAAAATTGCGCTAGCTTAGTGTTTTGGACTTTTGTAAAGTATGAGAGTAGGTTAAGTAGGTTGATTAATTTAATTATAGCAATCAGATTAGCATCAAGTCTCGTCTCTATCAGGAATTAGGCATGTTAAGACTATCCTACCAGTAATCGAACTTCACAGCTAGGTTTTTACAGTTATTTTATAGTAGGTGGTTTGGAGATTTCCCCCAACTGCTGCCCTATTTTTTTTTTCCCTTATGAAATGGGTTATTGCCATCAGGTGATATATTTAGGTCAGCAAGGGTGTAAAACTCCACTATCGTTATCTTTGTGAAATATACAGTGGCAATAATATTTTGTCCCATCAATTGGCTTAGTTTTTATCAATTCTTGGTGCGTTCATTACTTTTATGTTTAATTTGCTCTCGATGATTTGAACGAAGGCTCTTCTCTATCAGAAGTTAGGTAAGGTTTTGAATTGTTACACTTTGGGCGTAAAGCTCGCCTTTAGAATTATTGGCTTTGTCGCAGATGGGATAATTTCGAATACCTTTTTGAGTTTATATTATATTTTACAGCTATTTACATCACATCTAAGTAAATTAAGGAGGGGAATCTTTGTTTGACAAAAGAATGATGATTTTTCTGTTTGTATAGATGACAGAATAGGCTTTCGACTGATCAAATTTCAGGCTTTTACTTTTTTTTTTAAACTTAATTCTTCACTGGGTTATGGTAAGTGTATGCGGGCTTTTCTAGCTTGTCAATTTTGTGATATTGGATATGCTTATCACGATGATTAGTTTGATGAATAGATCTTAAATAGTTGAAGTTTTATTGGAGATTATTATGTTTGTCATGATCAGGAGATGTTTGAGATTTTGGAGCCCTACCCGTTGTCGCCACAATGGCTTTGATTTGAGATTTCAAGTCTATGGACCCAAAGAACATGTTCGAGTTGTTTCCCAAGCCTCTAGGAATGAAAATAAGTATATGGGCATGGAGGAGTTAATTGTGGGCTCCAAACCAAACCAAATGTGATAAAAAATACTAATTTTATCTTCCCATCTTATTCTGCATTTTCTATTTTTTATTTACATGTTCAAACCACTTAAATTTATTTTAAGCTATCCTATCTTTAATAAATGCTACTATTGTCCCGCTATATTATTCACCAATCTATTCTTAAAATTAGCTATCTTTGACTTCTTTTCTGCCTAGAACTTAAACTCATATAACATGGAACATAATTCATATAATACTTATCCAAAAAAATATTCAGTGATGCTTATCAAAATCAAGGGAAATAAACCTTTTGTTTCTTGTTTTATGAAGAATTCACTTATGACTGTCTAAACTTAACTCCGTTTTCTTTTATAGGACATGAAAGACATGAAGAGTTGTTATGATGGTTTACTATCAACAGCTGCTGCCACTGCAAATAGTGCATATGGTAAACTCATTATGGGTTACAACTTACAACATAGGCCCCCTTAATTTTTAAGATTTTATTTTATTTTTCTTTCTGAATAATCTTTTTTCACACAATCTTACCACAGAATTTTCTGAAGCCCTACGTGAGATGGGCACATGCCTGCTTGAAAAGAATGCATTGCAGGATGATGAAGATAGTGGTAAGTGCCTCAGATTAATTTTTCTCCATTCACCTTGTAGAATAAGAATATTAAATATTTTAATTACTTTTTTATGTTTTGCTGAAATTAGCAATTTCGTGTATCAAAATAAATCTTTGACATATTGAAATCTGATCGAGCATATATGAATTTCTTATCATTATTGAGATTTGATGTTTTTAAACTATTTTTTCTTACTTGTCAACCTCATGTCTAATAGACTGGTTTTGGGACGAGCATTATATGCCATGAACTTGTTGGCAACTATGAATTATTAGGCACTATAAAAGCACATGAATGCTATGGTTAAAGACCTAGAAGTTAGTGATTTTTGTATGGTATTTCTTTGTTAAATTATTCATAAGATGGTTGATATGCCTTAACCTTTTTTTATGAACAACAATAACAAAGAATTTATGTCATAATTATTCGACAAGTTTTGTGCTAGTTTTCGAACACCTACTATAACTCTCCAGTTTTCTCATCCTGGTCTTGAGACCTAGCAATGAAGTTTTACTTTTTTTATCTAAATCTATATTTTTTTTAATCCTCGCAGGTCGGGTTTTATTGATGCTTGGGAAAGTGCAATTTGAACTTCAGAAGCTTGTTGATAATTATGTAAACTCCATTTATTCTCTTCAGTTATTAGATTTCTCATGTCTTGTAAGCAATTTTTTGCAATAAAACGGAGAAAACTATTGTACATTGGCCAATGCTTCCTATTATATATGTGCAGCGTACTCATATTATCCAGACTATAACAAAACCATCAGAGTGTCTTCTTGGGGAACTTCAAATTGTAGAGGTTCGCTTCTTAGTCTACTGCATGTTATTTCAGATATGTTCTGCTGTACTGGGGTATACATTTTATCTGTTGAAGAAGTTCTTATGTATTGTAAATTTAATTTCCATTTACCTTTTTCATGCAGGGGATGAAACAACAATGTGATGATAAGCGGTATACATTATTAACTGTACTTTTGCTTAATCTTCTTTCATTATTTTGCATTTGTTCTCAACTTTGGAGCATTTGTACAGAGATTACTATAAATTGATGTTAACTGCGCCTAGAGTAAAAGGAAGATCAAGAAATTCTAAAGGGGAGGCAGTTACTCTACAGCAGCTGCAAGCAGCTCGTGAAGATTATGAGGAGGATGCAGACCTTTTTATCTTCCGCTTAAAATCATTGAAGCAGGGTCAATCACGAAGTCTTCTCACTCAGGCTGCTCGTCACCATTGTGCACAGGTGCTTTTTGCCAGTTTCAGATGTCCAGATTCTATTTTCTTCCAGCAAAGCATATTCTAATGGAAAATTTTTTATACATTTTCTTCTTGGAATTCAGTTGAACTTCTTTAGGAAAGGATTCAAGTCATTGGAGCTGATTGAACCACATGTAAAAGCTGTCACAGAACAGCATCATATTGATTATAATTTCCGAGGACTCGAAGATGATTGCACAGATTTTGATGATGACGGCGGTTCTTTTTGTTCAGATAGCAGCGAAGATGTAGAATTAAGTTTTGATTATGGATTGAATGAACAAGCTTACAATGCTCATGCCGCAAGTTCAATGGAGGTGAAGAACATATTCTAGTTTTAAGCCACTGCTTAATTTTTTTAATTATGTCTCTGTTCATTAAGACATTTTTTTTAGTTTTTCTCTCTATTCTAAGTATGAAGATTGTATTAGTTAATGCTTTCATTTCTGTGGAGATACTAGGCATAAAATTTTAAATTTGTTTTTGCTTGCAGCTAGATCAAGTTGAAAGTACGCCAACAAAGGAATCATCT
Organism: Dendrobium nobile; assembly: GCA_022539455.1. Lineage (NCBI taxonomy): Eukaryota > Viridiplantae > Streptophyta > Magnoliopsida > Asparagales > Orchidaceae > Dendrobium > Dendrobium nobile. The sequence continues at coordinate 2,301,509 of CM039735.1, read as the reverse complement.
TTGGAACTTGTGCAGGTAAGATTTCAAGTTCTAAGCAATGTTTTTAACATAATTTAATTCTTTTTTTTTTTTTACTTTGAATCTGCTTTCTTCTAGAAGACCTATACCATTCTAGATTGTGCACACGTAAATTGTCTAACGTTTAACCTCATTGAATTTAATTATAACCCAGGGTTTGTTGGCCATGCTGCTTTAAATAGTTGCGGGAACATTTTCATTGAACTTATTATATCGTCAATAATCCAAATCAATCTTGAAAGTCTACGCAGAAAGCCTTATATATAAAAAAAGAATGACAAACTTAATTAATGATAAAATTATATTATTCTTAATATATTCAAACTAATAAAAATAGTTAAGGTATAATTCACTCTTAGATGATGAAGTACTTAGAGGGACATGGAACCCGATCTGTTTCTTAGCTCATTTGTTGGCTAGTTTGATTCCTTAGGATTGACCTATGAGAAATTGAGCATGCCTGAATTGAATTGGTTGAATTATTAGGCCATATTGATGATGTTGTATCATTGCCTCTTTTTGCAACCTAATGCTAAGATTAACAATTTATCACTTGTCAAATTGTACCATCACGGTCAATTTTTTCTTTTAATTATTTTCTTTAAGTTCTCAAGATATACGTTTTTTACCACTATTTTATGTTGTGTATACAAACTCTCACCTTAAATTACTTTAGGGGTTGTTTGGTTGCCTAATAAAAAATTCAGCATAAAAGGAATGCAGTGTAAGAGGAATACTTTGGAGTTGTTTTGATGAATGTAAAGTAAAAACATGATTTCGCTTTTTTTGTTTGGTATGAAGTAAAGTGAATGCAATGTAAATCAAAAGAAGATTCTGGCCTGGGTGGTTGGCGGTCGGCGGCGGGGGTCGATGGTGGTACCGTAGGCGGTGTTGGCGGGGGCGGTCGTTCGTGGTGGGAGGCTGTCGAGGTTGGTAGTGATTGTCAGCGTGTGGTGGAGGGAGGTGGCTAGGGGCGGTGGTCAACGGTGGTGACCATCGGCTAGTTGCTGTGGGCAGCCAATGGTGGTTGGCGGCCGACGGTGGGAGGTAATTTGGGTTTTTGGCTGGTAGTGGCTGCGGCGGATGGTGGTAGACGGCAGTCGGCAATGGTGGCAATTGCGGTGCATTTACATTGTGTTTGGAAATCGCCCAAATCAGAGGAATTCCAAATACACTCAAAATATACTTCGTAGGGTATTTGGAATGCACTTCTTTTACACTCTACATATTACTTTAATTCAAACACCAAAATTTTTAAAACCCCTGTATGTTGATTACTTTACACCTTAAATGCAGACAACCAAATAGCTCCTTGGTAATTATTAATTTAAGTGTTGACAAATCTAAGGCTTTCAATATTGAACCAAACCATGAAATACAAAAAAAAAGCAATTCTATCCCCTCTCAAACTCCAGTCCCAAATAACTTCCTGAGCCTCCGAATAACTTGTATGATATTTGATTATTTCTTTGGTGATTAGAACACTTTCCTCTAATGAACACTGAAATTATCTTTTCTTCCTTCTGAACACAAGATTTGGAAGATCATCATCATCATTATTACCCTTATACTTATTACTTAGAAATTATTTTAGATAAATTCAAATTAGATTTTTGAAACATGATTTTTTCATTCCCTTACTATCCACGTTTATTCATCCATAGCAGGAAAATATATCAAAAAAACAGGCTGAACTGCTATTTCGCAATGAAAATCCAACCCATAGCAGCCAGTCGGCCCCAATTATTTCAGATATCAAGTTTGATTTTTCTGACAAAACAAAAGACAGACCGCCTCAGTCCACAAGAAAGTATCACACCTATGCCCTTCCTACTCCGCTGGATGTGAAGAACTCTGCATCTGTCACTACAAATGTTTCATTTTCTTCTGCCCTTCCTAAAACCAAAGCTGGTTTGGAAATCGAGCAGAAACAGACCTCTCCAATGGAACCTCATAAACCACCATATTTGAAGGACAAGAACTCTCCGAGTCCCATCAGATCGCCAAAAACACCTTCACTGTCTCCTAAACAGATGAAATGGCAAGCCTTCTCCGGTCCGATAATGGTAAAATCTGGATCAAACAAGGCATTTTCTGCTCCTTATGGTTTCCCAAAAACAGAGGATTCTGCATCTCATTCCCAGGTTCTTAACGCTTTATCATCTCCAAAGATTAGTGCACTTCATGAGCTTCCTAGACCTCCAATCTCTTTGCTGCCACAATCTGGAATACAGAACAGTTTTGTTGGTCATTCAGCTCCATTAATCTCCAGAGGTCAGGAGATCCAAACAGGCAGGATATTTCCAGTTTCTTCGCCGACGGCGATGCCGCTGCCAGCTCCACCGACTTCGGTTCCAAGGAGCTTTTCGATACCTTATAGTGGTCAAAGGACGCCGTTAGGAACAGTAGTTAATAAGCAATTAGATCTTGTTAGACGTGATCATCTTAACTTGACCGAAGAGATTGATTCACCTCCTTTAACTCCCCTGTCGCTTAAAAGATTTGCCGCATCATCTTCTTCACCAAAAGGACTGATGTGACTGATGTAATCTTTTCAAAAATTTAATATAGATTGGTTGATTGAGTGTAGAGTTATGGGGTTACCTTCTCCAATGTATACCCTTATTAATATTAAAAGGGTGGAAACACCCTTTATTTATAATATAAGGGAGGCTTCTTCCATTAATATGGCCATTTTAAAGATAGAAAATTTATTACGTGCAGTGTCTGGACGAGTCTGGAGGTCAATTTGGATGTGTCATGTCATCCAATCCACAATGTATTGGATGATGAGGCGCATTCAAAAATTAGCCAGCTCATACAAAGGCGGAGCTACATTTTTTTTAGCGGCAGCCTAAATTAACTTTTTAAAAAAATTTCTTAGGCTTGAGATTGGCCTTGGTAGTTTTTTTTTTATTTGTTATTCTAAAAATATAAAATATAAGATAAAAAAAAATAGTAATTTATAACCCTTATCCTTCATAGTTTAAATTAGTTAAATAATTATTTTATTATAAATAAAATCAAATATTATAAAATTATATATAAAGTGCATAATATATTGATTTACAAACATAAATTGCTAATTATGTATGTGATTATTCTTTATTTACTATAAAAAATAATCCTCATAAAATATTTTTTAACGGAGGATAAGCTGCAATCTATCTATAGTGTTATTAAATTTGGCTTTCAAGTGGGACAATTTTTTTAATGCTTTCTAAAACTGCTTTCTAATACAAAATTAGGCTTCGTTTGGGACGGCTTTTTTATTGCTTTCTAAAACGGAGTTTTAGTACAAAATTTTTATTTTTTACTAAAACTCCGTTTTAGAAAGCAATAAAAAAGCCGTCCCAAATGAAGCCTTATTTGAGCAAAAAGTTTTTATATTAGATAGCTATTTTAAAACTGAAAATACACTAATAACAACCAACTAAATGAGGCCATCGATTTTATTTGGGATAATTTTCTTAATGCTTCTTAAAATATTTTTTTAGTAAAAAACTAAAATTTTTGTACTAAAATGCTCTTTTACGAATTATTAAAAAATCGTCCCAAATGAAGCCTTAATCACGGGACAGCACATAATTATTTATGTTAGTAAATTAGGATATCATCATATCATTCAAATATAATATATTTATTTATGAATTATTTAAAATATATATCATTTAAAATATTATTTTAAACATCAGAGGTATAGCATATGTATTTTATATTTAATAATTATGTAATTATGAAAAATATTTTATATATTTTATTTCGATTTAAAAATTATATTTTATTCAAGAAAAATTTTATGTATATTTTTATTTCTATCAAATAGACAGACTTTTATTTTTCAATTATAAAATAAATTTTGAACTATAGATTGTGTCTTTGGCTTGGTTTGGGACGGCTTTCTTACTGCTTCTTAAAGAAGTTTTTTAGTACAAAAGTTTAATTTTTGTACTTGAAAGCTGCTTTAAGAAGTAGGAAGAAAGCCGTCCCAAACAAAGTCTTAGTATACATCTGATGTCATTAAAACGTATGATTATGAACAAAGTGAAGTCTTTGCACGGAAAGTCAATTAGTGTGAAAGAGAGGAATAGTCAAAAGGCAATTCTAATTTTGTGCATATTTTTAAAATTAATCATAAGTTCTGATGTCATTAAAACTAATTTTGAAAATTCTATGAAATAAATACAATTTTTTTAAAAATTATTTCAAAAAGATCAAACAATAATTTTAAAGTTTTAATAACGATTTATTAATATTAGAGTTGTTAATTAACTAATTATGATTTTATTTGGGATAGCTTTTTGGGTTCTTCTTAAAACGACTTTTTAGTTAAAAATTGATTTTTTTAACTAAAAATCTACTTTAAGAAACAATAATAAAGTCATCCTAAACAAAACCTATATCATTAGAAAATCTGATCGATCATGCACAGATCGGAGTTCAATATTTGAATTGAAAATTTTTAAAATTAAATTTAGGGTAATTGGAACACTGCTTTAAGTAAACATCTCGATGAAATGATCCTAACTATTCTAAAAGTGTTTCAATCTGAATCCGAATCAGGTCAAATCAATCACTTGAATCACAGTTACAAATTTCAATATATTTATTTAAAGAACAAACAATCTCTAAATTTCATGTCCTTATAGTCAAAATGTGTGTTTACATGGGATAAATTCAATGAGCCAAACATAATTAAAATTTAAGATCAATAAGACATTGATATGCTACAAAAATGATTTATGATCAATGAATCAATTTAGACCATCCCATGGTATTTTGGGGATTTTGGTAAAATTAATCCAAATCTATCATAAGAAAATATTAGCAGATTTCTATTCTCCACATGTGGCGGAGATTCGATTTTGACTTAAAATTGAAGGGAGCTGGTGGGTCTGAAGAACTTTAAAGCTTCGCTCAACTTTCAACCCTATGATCCCTGAAATTAATGGTCATTGCTCAATTGTCGTAGCTGCTCTGTTGTTGTTAGATCACATATAACTATGTTTGTTTAACCTTCATCACTTAATCTTTGTCAATGATTTCCACCCCTTGATCGTCATTGTCCGATCATCATTACCAGTTCCATGTCACATAACCATCTTGTCTTTTCAGTGTCATTATCCTCTACTATCTCTCTAATAATATGTACTATAAGCAAAGGAGATCATGTTAGTATTTGTATCTTTGTAACCCTATTTTCTCCAAATTAAGGGGATAGTGCAAACTTATGAAATTTTTGCTTGCATAATAGAACATTTTAATTGGGTTAGATCGTATTACGTTTTTCTTCTCGAGATTTTTTATGTATAAATTATGTCGACATCTGCGAATTTTTCTTTTAAATGTATGTGTTGGACCTTTGTATAAAATAAATATTTAAAACTTTTCTTTTATTTATGTGTATTGGATTTTTTGTATAAAATTAAGAAATCAAAATCAAACTCTAATGTAGTGATTATTCTAGCATATAATAAATCAATGAATTTTTATATTGTAATAATCTCAAAATAAATTGTTGAAGAAAAAAACCTATCCTAATTAAATTTAATTTTTAAATCTCATAATACATATAATTTGTCAAATATCTCGCCGGTTTATTTTTTTGAAGAAATAAGCTTAAGCCTTCGTTCTGTTTGTGGCAGCTTTCTTTTTATTTTTTTAAAGCAATTTTTTTATACAAAATTTTATTTTTTATAAGTTCATATTGATAAAATGAAAACTACGGTTATTAATTCATCTTAATATAAATTTTATAAAAATATTTTAAAAAATTATTATTTTTTAAATACTTAAAAATATTCGATCTATATTCTCCTCGTTCTTTACAGTTGTTGACAACTTAAAATCAAAGGGAGAGATAAGAGCCAAAAGATTTGAGGCTTATTCGATTGAATCTAGGGTTTAAGAGACCGGCGCCGGGGATTTTGAGTTGCGAGAGGGAAAGAGATAGCTGAGAAAGAGGGGCAGTTGAAATGCGGGTAGCTGTAGTGGGAGCGGGGATTTATGGTCTCTCGGAGGCTCTCGAGCTCTGTAAATGCCGGCGCGGAGGTGGTGATTTATGAGAAAGAAGATTATCTCGGCGGCCACGCTCGCACCGTCGCCGTCGACGGATTCGATCTGGATATCGGATTCATGGTCTTCAATCGGGTCAGAATCCCCTCTCTCTCTCTCTCTCTACCTATTTTTGATTCCCAGCGAAGAAGACAATGCCTCGTTCTTGTTTTTTTTGTTTGGATTACTAGGCTCGCTATGGAATAGATTCTGTTCCTCTTCTTCATTTAAGTTGCAGTATTTTTTAAAGGAATACTGGGAAGAAGATATAAAATTTTGCTATCTTAACTACTCGAATATATAATAATGGTTAGGATTTGTTTTTTTAAGTTCACAGAATTCAATCACAAACTTATATATATCATTGTGTGCAAATCTTCCCATTTAAGACTTCTTGATTGATAATTTAAGCCGCATTTTCATTGCTTTAAAAAAAAATAAAAAAAAAATCCAAACGAAACCTAAGTGATTAAAAATAATAACTATTAAGTTAATGATTAAATAAATTCTACATAATTAAAACTTAATTTAATAATATTTAAATTATTACTTAACTAAGTACTGTAGATCTAAGTACTATAGATCTAGATCTATTACTTGGATTGGCTTCCAGGTAAATCTAGATCTCCGAAAAAATGGTATCTAAATAATTAATAAAATTTAAAATTCAAATATTAAAAACTAAAAATGTTTAAATAAAAAAAAATATATATATATTATTTTTTCTAAATGTTTTTTTTTTAATTTTAAATAATTTCTTTTATGTTTTGTTGTGTGCTAGAAAATACGCGGCGGTAGAGTTTGTAAATTCGCGTTCGAGCATTGCACGTAAATTTAACACACAAACAGTAAAGAGAATATGAACACCGAGATTTATACGTGGAAAACTCAAAAAGGGAAAAAAACCACGGGGCATTGCCCAGTTGTAAAATTCCACTAGTGTTTTTTGTAAATTACAAGAAACTGATTCGTCCCACAAATCGGGACGATCAGATTACAACTTGAAGCAAATTTACAAAGTTTTGTAGAATCCCGTCGTTTCTTGAAAATCAGGCAGAGTTCCGGCGTATTCAGGCGGCGAGAAGAGCTCCGGCGGTGGTCGAGGAGGAGAGGATTCGCCTTTTCCCCTTTTCCTTCTTCTTCTCTTCTTCTTCTCTCTCTTCACTTGAGTCCCCCTTGGAAGAATGAGGGCTCTATTTATAGTTTTTCTGGAGTGGCATAGCTCGTAAATAGGTGTGAGATCATGGGCGAATAGGGTGTGGTTTGAATGGACGGCCGATATTGAACCCTTCAATCGTGCACCGTTCGTTGGACATTTGGAGGTCTTAATGATGTCGGAATTCGGTGATCTTGGGCTCGTTGGATTCGTCTCGTCGAGCCGTTCGATTCGAGTATAAGCTCGTTAAAATCGAAGACCGTTTGGTAACTCAAATTGCGGTTTGAATCTTTCAACAACGCTTTGCCTTGATTCAGGCTCATTTGGGCTCAGATTGGGTCGAATTTGGTGTCGTTGGATTCGTTTTTCCGAGACGCTCAGTTTGACTATAAGCTTGCTGAAATCGGAGTTCATATGCTCTCGATTTTAATTTCTGAAGTTTTTGAACTGATTTTGCCTCGAGATTCGTGCCCAATCAAGATAATTTCATGATGACGTATCATGTTTTATTATTATTATAATTATCTTATAATTTTAATTATGTTGTGATATTAATTATTATTATTACAACTTTCTTTAAACTTTAGTTTTAATCGATTGACTGCAAACATTAGTTGAAATTGTTTTTTTTGGCATATTTGTAATTTGAGAAAAAGAGTAAATTGAATTAACAAACATTTTAAATAAAATATGGAGATTATTTTAAAAATTACAAAATGCTGATTGTTTTCTTAATCAAATTGTATGAAGGAAAATAAGTTATAGAAGGGAAAAAACATCATAATGCATAAATAATAAATGTAATAGTAATGATTTCTGTCATGATGCCTAATAAGAAATGAAATTATAAAAAAACAAAGATTTCTTCATTTTTTCATGGAATAAAATTACAAAAAAAATTCGATTAATAAAAATTTTAATAATTTGTTCAAATGTTGAAAGAATATATATATATATATATATATATATATATATATATATTTTATTTCATTGATTATAATGTCAATCAAAAGGTTACTTATCCAAATATGATGGAGTTCTTCGAGAAACTTGGTGTGGAGATGAAAGTCTCCGATATGTCCTTCCATGCAACCTTGGATGGAGGGAATGTTTGTGAATGGGGAAGCCCTAATGGATTAGCGAGGTTATTTGCACAGAAAAGCAATTTGTTTAAATTTTTTTAGGAGGACATTTAAGTCAATTAAAATAAATTCATACAAATATCTCATATTTAAGATTCAAACTCATGATCTTTGGTTGGTAGCCAAAGCACCAACAGATCAAAGTGAGTTGTGTAAAAGTAGGGGTGTCAATTTTTGACACGACCCGAAATCCGACCAGGAAAAATCTGGGTTTGGGTCAACCCGTTTGTGAAACGGGTCGGGTTCGGATTCAATAAACTGACCCGTTTCAAAAAAAGGGTCGGGTTCAGGTTGACCCGGCAACCCGAAATTGACCCAAAAATTCTTTGCCCGGGTCTGCTGCCTGCCCTGCCCGAAGATCGAGTGCCCTGCGCGGTGCAAGTCCCAAACGGCCGAACCCTGAGCCTGAGGGCCAAACCGCCGAAGCACTGCGTGACTCGCGTCGACGCCGTCGAGTCGCGTCACTGGCTTCCTGCTCCGCCGCTGACGCCTGAAGTCCTGACAGCCGTCTAGCTCACCGCGGCGCCGCCTCATCGGAACTGGACGTAGCGACGGGAGCTCGACGCGTTCCTTCATGTCGAATTGGAAAATCTGTGTCGGGTCGGGTTGACCCGAACCCGAAGCGGGTCGGGTTCGGGTTGACCCGAATAGTGTTGGGTCAGTTCCGAGTTCGACCCGAACCCGACCCGTTGACCCAAATTGACACCTCTATGTAAAAACAATCTGCTCAATCCTTACTTTTGGCTAATGCTTCAAGAAATAATCAAATTCAAAGATGATACCCTCATGTAAGTAACTTTATAAATTTTTCTTTTTTTTATTTTGGAATGTTGGGAGGATCACCCTAAATTACAAAGAGATTATTCTGTGCGAACAACTTATCATTCAAAGGTGAATTAGGTGCAACCACGTCATCCAGTACCAAACAGTACTGAGCCGCGGTACTAAGTAGAGGTGACATGGTGTATTTTCATTGGGTTCTGGACGATGTTTGACATCCGCACAGAATAATTCATCTAAATTACATGGCTTAAAAACAAGGTCAAGGGGAGCCAAATTCAAATCACTGGGGAATCTTGCGGTCTTAAAATTTAATATATTGTAACTTATGTTTTAATTTTAAAACATTATTGTGGAGAACACACATGCTCTTATTTTGTCAATACATGTTGTGACTTGTGAGCTTTCATCATATGCAAATAGTCACAATAGGAAAATATAAACTAATATGATTATGATGTTGTTATAGAATTATTGTAGCTAAGACAAAGTTTTTGACGTTACTTTAGATATTGATGTATTTAGGATAGATTTTTTATAAATTTATTTTATATGCCTTTGGATCATGCAAGGCTTAAGTTTTACTATAATTTTTCATTATTTTCAGAAATTTTTATCACGAAAATTTTCATAACTAGATCTTTTAATTTAGTAGTTGTAAGAAAGCTAATGTTCAATTTTTCTTGAGAGAAAAAAAACTATATTTCTGATAATAAAATTTGAAAATTTAATTATTCTACATCTAGTATTATTTTTAGAATTTCAGAACTAGGTCAATATAGTATGATTTTTATTATGTGAATCTTTCATATCATAATATCATGATTCATTTGAGCTATTTTTTTCGCATTTTGTTTTCAGATGATTTGTCATAATTCTGTTTGATTATGATTTTTTCATTATTTTTCAAAATTTTATTTTATGAAAAGCAGCTTTATACAAGCATATTTGTTAGAATAAAATGTAATACTGAAAGCAATTTTTCATAATTTTGCTTTTCACTCTACAGTTTATTTTTTTGGTGATAGCTACAGTGGCCCTAAAATGAACCCCAAAGTTTGCGTTGATCAAAACATGTTTTGATTGCCATTAATGTGTTCTTTTATTTGTCGCTTTAACTGTTGGTGTTGCTATAAGTAGGCTTGAAATGGGCCACATATGGTTAGGATTTTCTTTTTCAAGTTGTTCAATTTTGGTATGAACATTAGGGGTGTCAATATTTGACACGACACAAAAATCCGACACGGATCCGACCCGAAAAATCTGGGTTGGACTCGACCCGATTTCAAAACGGGTCGGGTTGCCAGGTCAACCCGAAAACCTGTTTAATTTAAAAAATTTGGATTCCCGCCCGCTGCCCGCTACCCTTTCTCGCGCTGCTGCCCCGCGCGCCCGCGCTCGCTGCCCCCGCCCTCGCGTGTTGCGTCCGCCCCCTCGCCCGCCCCGCCGTCCGCCCGCCGCCGTTTAGACGTTTCGGCGCCAGCAGAACCCAAAACCGAACCGGGTATGGTCGGGTCAACCCGGCAACCCGCCTGGTCGGGTTCGGGTTCGGATTTTCGACCTGTTTGTCTACCCGGTCGGGTTAGGGTCGACCCTTTTGAACCCGGATCAGTTCCAAATTTGACACGAACTCGACCCGTGACCCGAAATTGACACCCCTAATGAACATACTCCATTACTACATTTCAGAATACCAAAGCATTGCATGTTCACAATTTTAGAAGGTTATCACCAAAGCAACACAATTTGAGGAGGAAGAAAAAAATTGTGATCAAAGCAACTTGAGAAGTAATGTACCATGCAACCAGGCTCCAACAATAACATAATTCCCAACAGAAACCTCCAATAACAACCGAAGTCACGACGTAACAAAAGATGAAAAATGGGTGCCGAGTCGGCGGCCTAGGGTTAGGGTTTCACAACCGTAATCGACTAACCCAAAATAATAGTCCTGCCTATCTCCTTCTCCAACAACAACAAGAGCATGAGAGTAACAACCCGCACACTCCACACAAAATCAAAAATAATTGTTGTCAGGGTTTCACATCCCAAATGGCCAAACTAGCAAACCAAAAAAAAAAACTTACGCTCAAGGAATTTGATTAAAAAATCAAAACGTCAAACTTAACGATTATCACAAAATAAAAGAAAGGGATGGGTTAGAGAAACATAGTAAAGAAATGTTGAAATATTGAAATTATTGCAGAAGGAGAAGTAGGAGATAACTTGTAATTCTAGATATGTCTCTCGACACATCCTCTAATACTTTGTAACAGGAAACAAAGAGCTGAGGGAAAGGGAAGGGAAGGGAAGAGCGTTTGAACTAAAGGTCCAAAAATTTTGTGTTTCTACCTCTGAGAAGAAAACCCTGGCTTTAGAAATTAGGTATTGTATAATGGGATGATGCAAAAGCGGAGAGGCTAGTTAACCACTTAGTCGAGCGTTCAAGTTTTGATTTTTCATTTTGTGGTCCATGCCTTTATGGGTGTGTGGTGAGGGAGCAGAACGAGTGTAATAACCTAAATTTATAACTATCGATATATTGTCCGCTTTGACTTAAGGATTTCACTATTTTATCATGTTGGTGTAACTTCCCGGGTTACTCATCCCAGGATTTTTCCGAGATGAGCATGCTTAACTTCGGAGTTTATTAATGAAATCCCAACAATTACTCTAAAAGGCGTCTTGTTGTTTAAGATTTTTTTTTTTTTACTTAAGGGGTTTCACAATCTTCCCCATTTAAGTAATTGGCGTCCTCGTTAGCATTAATATCTTTATCTTAGAAAAATCCACTAGAGAGATACGATTCTAGAGGTGGCCCCTCCAAGTTCAAGCGGTGACTCCCACCACGTAGCACTTTGTCCCATATAGAGTTTAAGATGCGGCTCTCATGACGTAGTACTTTGTTTTATATGTCACTTAGTTCTCATCTTTTAACTAGTATATTACTTTGATATTATTTGTAACATTCCGAACTCTTAACTATTAAGATGTTGCCCTCTTTGGCTTAAGGGGCTCACGATTTTATCTTATTAGTGTGTTTGCTCTAGAAAAATATTTTGTGCGAACCTCGCTCTCACAAGTTTAAGGTCCTTATTTTCCCTGAGTAGTTTGGGGTTGAAATTTAACCATATTTCCCTTAGAAGTTGTGTCAGGGTTTATTTTAATTTGGGTCATACTTCCTATGAGTGCAACCCTCATAGTTAATTACACCTCATAACAAGTAGAAGAACATTCTCGATTAAAGATAAAATTATATTTATCTTGTGCATAAAGTGCAGATGTGTGTGCAAATAGTGTGTGGATGTTCTAAACCTTGGTTGTGGAGGATGAAGGTAGACCCAATCAAGATCCCACAGTTTGGTCACCCCGGACACAATATGATTGAGTCTACCAATATGACCATCGATCGTAGTGTTCTGAGAATTTGATTAGCAGGCATGAGTTGCCTTCTCTTAGGGATCCCGAGTAGACTGGGGTGGATATATATATAATTTGAGTAGGAACTTATGACTTCATTTAGAAGTTGCCCATAGTTTAGGTTTGAGTTGGGTCTTACCGCCCCATTTAGGAGTTGTCCAAAGTTTGGATTTGGGTCGAGGCTAACGACTTTCATTTGAAAGTAGCCTTAATGACTAGTATTACGGCCTTTACTAGAGGTGACCCAAATATCAGGTCTTATAACTTAGCCGTGTATATTAAGGTGTCAAATGGTTTTAGATGTTCAGATAGGTCTTATGAATTCTGAATTTAGACATTGCCTGGCGGCGGGTCTTACTAAGTGGTCCGTGTAATGGGGCTTACAACCTAGCCTTTTGGATTAGGATGCCCATGTGAGGGATCTAAGATAATGTTATTACCTAGCTATTTCCCTCAGAAGTCAGGATAATTGAAAGTGGTCAGGATAATTTTAGATGTATATTATTTCACTTAATATATATATTTAGTGAAATCATTACCCATAGGATTTACAACTTCTATTAGAAGTGACTTATAGGGCTTAGATTAATGAGAATACAACTTTACACACTTTGCCATTTTGACACCGACATTAGCATCTTGTTTTGCCAGCCTTTCTTCAGTGTTAGCCTGCAGCCATAGTTGTTTTGATACTTGCTAGCCAGTATTGTTATCTACTCTAGCTTTCAGTAATATACTTGTTGTTTTGTGCTTGTAGTTTTTTTTGTTTTAGCTGTATCTTTACTCTTTCTAACAGTAATTTAATTTATTATGTGCTAACTTTTGTCTACTTATCTGCAGTTGCTCGTGGTACTTGTAGCAAATTGGAGAGTTTTGAGAGTTGTTTGTTGGAGAGTTGTTGTTTGAGAACCTTAGCTTGTGCTTAGGTTGTATTATTGGAAAGCAACATTCCTTTTGATTTTTTTTGTTTTGATCTTCATTTAATTGTTTAAATTAATTAATTAAATTTTTAATTAAAGATAAAATTTAATTAAAACAAAGTGTTCAGCTGATTAAATTTTAAATGTATTTTAAAAATTACATGATATGTTATTTAAATTATTGATTCGATTGGTTGGTTGACCAGTTAAAAGATTTTAATTTTAAGTTAAAGTTTTAATTTTAATTAAACTTTAATCATTTTCTTCATTAATCAATTGTTTAATAATTTGGAATTGGATTTCAATTAATTTAACTTAACTGTTAGTTAAATTTAAATTTCACTTACTATGTTGATTTGATTAATTTAATTTAAAATTAAGGTTTGAATTTTGATTAAAGTTTCTTGATTGATTTTCTTATACTAATTAACTGATTATTAAATTAATTTAAAGTTTCAAACTTGATTTACAAGTTTCTATTAAATATTCTTAAGTTAGATTTTAAATTAACTTATTAATTAATCATTAATTTAATTCATTAATTAAAATTTTTAATTAAAATTTTATTTTAAAGTCAAATGGATTTTAGTTAAAGTTTTAATCAAACTTTAAGTTATTTTTATTAGCATTGTATGTTTTTCCAGATTTTATTTAATTAGTTTAATCAATTAACAAGGACTGATTTTAATTAAAATTTTGCTCTGATTGAGTTTTTTTTTTTTGAATTAATTATCCATTAATTGAATTATAGTGTGAGTTTTGGATTTTTTATTATGTGATTATTTTTTTAATCAATTAATAAATCAGTTAATCAATCCAAAATTTTCAAAAATCCACATAAGTCTATACTTTTCATGAAAATTTTGACAGCCTCTTAGGAAGGGTATTTGTTCTTTTGGATCGACTCAGCCGAATCAAATCAATGGTGAGTGCTTTTGGGGAGCAAATCGATCCTAAAAAATAGTCTTCGTGTCTTCAACCCACTGGGCCGGATCAGTACGGCCGGTTTTTGAATCCCGCTATCGTGGCGTCTGCTTTTTTTTTTTTTAATAACAATAGCTAATATAAATAGTTATCAGTTTTTTTTTTATTATTATTTATAACTGTTACTACTAATAACATTTTATATATATATATATTTTTTAAAAAATAATTAAAAATATTCTATATGTAGTCTCCTTCCCTGTCTACATATAAAGACGGGAATGCGGCACTGGAAACGCCACGTTCTTTCTAGTAGTTGTAATCAAAGGGAGAGATAAGAGCCAAGAGATTTGAGACTTGTTCGATTGTAGCTAGGGTTCTTAAACCGGCGCCGGGGGATTTTGAATCGCGAGAGGACAGAGATAGTTGAGAAAGCGCGGCAATTAAAATGCGGGTAGCTATAGTGGGAGCGGGGATTTCTGGTCTCTCGGCGGCTTTCGAGCTCTGTAATGCCGGCGCGGAGGTGGTCATTTATGAGAAAGAAGATTATCTCGGCGGCCACGCTCGCACCGTCGCCGTCGACGGAGTCGATCTGGATCTCGGATTCATGGTCTTCAATCTGGTCAGAATCCCTTCTCTCTCTCTCTCTCTACCTCTTTTTGATTCCCCGCAGAGAAGACAATGCCTCGTTCTTGTTTTTTTTTTGTTTGGATTACTAAGCTCGCCATGGAATAGATTCTGTTCCCTTTCCTCATTTAAGCTGCAGTATTTTTTATAGGAAGATTGGGAAGAAGATATAAAATATTTCTTTGTCAACTACTAAGTATATAATAATGGTTAGGATTTGTTGTTTTTTTCAATCATAAACTTATATATATATATATATATATATATATATATATATATATATATATATATATATATATATATCATTGAATGCAAACCCTCCCAATTAAGACTTGCTGATTGAGAACCTAAATTTTTTTTTGGGGGAGGGAAGGCGAAAAGAATTTCACTGTAGAGGAATTCGTGGGACCCATGATCAAGCATCCTAATCCTTCTAACTGGCAACTTTAGTAATTAAATATTTAAATTTGCTTAAAGCTTGAAAGTTATTTTTTATTTTAAAATAAAATTATCATATTTTTTTTTATTTTGATTAAATGCCTTTGTTTTATAACTTATTTATTATAAAAAGTAGTTTTTACATAATAATTTGAATTTTTTCATTTTCCAAATATAATTGTACCTATCAATTTAGTATGTTTGATATAAATCTAATTTTATAAATGTGAATATATATTTATATACATATACATCAAAATAATCACATATTAACAATTCCAATGTAAAAAGCTTCTTCACATCATAAGTTTTTAAAATAGTAAGAAAATTTTTTAAATGGTGAGAAAACGGTCCAAAATAAAGGCAGCTTTCTTACTATTTTTTAAAATAAAAATTTTAATTTTTAAACTGAAAAGCTGTTTTAAGAAGTAAAAAAAAAAGAGCATAGTACGAATTGGACTTCTTATATTAGCAATTAATTTTATAAATTTAGATGATGAAACAATTCAATAAACATATAATTAAAATCTAACTACTTATTTTCATTTAAGTAAGCCTCATTTAAATAAGATAATAAATAACACACACATATAATATAATATGAACATATGTAACTCAAACTTGCATAGACAAATTATAAGGGATCAAATTTGTTGAAACACCACATGTTCTTCAATGGAAATCAGTTTGTCGACCGCTTATTATAGCCATAGCTTCCTTTATCATGAAGCCACAGATTCTTCTGGTGAGAATTTAGCAAGTGAAGAAGGTACAGCATGGATCCATAGGTTGACCTACCCATAATTTTGCAATTGTGAATTGTAGTTATTCTCTTTCTATAATTATATAAGGTTTTTATATAGCTTTTTTTTGGACAAAATAAATATTTAAATTCACTAATGATTGAATAATTAATTGGAAAATAATAAAAGTTTTGAAAATGATTTGTTCTTGAATGAAAAATATTTTGTGAAAAATAAGATTATACCAATTCCAAGAGGATTATATCATTTTGATCTTACAGAACTTAAAAATGGTTTATTATAATAAAAAAGTCTATAAGATCAATAAATTTAAGATACTCTTTTATATAATGAAATAATATATAAAATTTTACTTATCTTATAATTCGTTTGGAATTGCTGCAACATTTTATAATGTTATTGTGAATTTTTTTGGGGAAACATAAATGGCCAACTCTCATTATAAAAATAAAATTTTTATCATAATTTTTTTAAATGATGTGAAAATAATAAAAATAATAATAACTAAATAAAATTATGATTATTATTAAAAAATACTGATAAAATTATTCTTAACAGATTTATGATTTATTTGGGACAATTTTTGAAGTACTTTCTAAAATAATTTTTTAATATTTTTTTATGTATATTAAAAAATAGTAAGAAATTATTCATTTGATGTAGATTTCTTAATGCCAAGTTTTTTTTTTTTTTCAAATTTTAGAGCGTAGTAATTCACCAAAAATATTCGTACTCACTATAATTTATAGTTACATGTGATATTAAATTATTGAGTGTGGCCGTTTGGGGGCCAATGGACCCACCATCTTAATTATTCCCACAGCCGGATGCGATGTGACCTGCCTGTGTAGTACAATTACCGCATGTAGAGCATCTCATATTTTCATAGTTTTTAAGAGGCTGTAGCCTGTACATCTCATTTAAATGAAAAAGTGAATGAGTGTATCATAAATTTTACTTAGAGAAATTTTTAGTTAATTCATTTAATTAAAGGCTGAATAAACTTAATTATAATTATTGAAAATTAATAAGCAACTTAAAAGTATATTTTCCGCTGATTCCCCCCTTTCTCCCTGGCCCACGAAGAACTGTAGATCTAGATTTTGTCGTTGGATTGGCTTCCATGTAAATCCAGATCTGGGAAAAATTTGTATCTGAATAATTAATAAAATATAAACTGCAAATATTACATATATATATTATTTTTCTAAATGTTATATATTATTATTATTATTATTATCTTATAGTGTTAATCCTGTTGTGATAATAATTATTATTATTACAACTTGCTATTCTTTAAATTTTAATTTTACTCGATAATTTGCAAATATTAGTGAAATTGTTTTTGGGCATTTTTGTAATTTGAGAAAAAGAGTAAATTGAATTAACAAACATTTTAAATAAGATATGGAGATTAGTTTAAAAATTAAATATGCTAATTGTTCCTTAGTCAAATTGCATGAAGGAAAATAAGAAGTTATAGAAGGGAAAAAAACATCATAATGCATAAATTATAAATGTAATAAACAGGATTTATATAATGAAGCATAATTAGAAATGAAATTATAAAAAAACAAATATTCTTCACTTTTCAGTGGAGTCATATCATAAACAACCATGCTAAATAAAATAACAAAATGAATCGATTAATTACAAAATAATGAAAAATTAAATAATTTGTAAATTTGTTCAAATGTTGAAAGAAAATTAGTATTTTTGTTTCATTGATTGGAATGTAAATTAACAGGTTACTTATCCAAATATGTTGGACTTCTTCGAGAAACTTGGTGTGGAGATGGAAGTCTCCGATATGTCTCTCTCTGCAAGCTTGGATGGAGGAAAAGGTTGTGAATGGGGAAGCCGTAATGGATTGGCGAGCTTATTTGCACAGAAAAGCAACTTGTTCAATCCTTACTTTTGGCTCATGCTTCGAGAAATTATCAAATTCAAGGATGATACCCTCAGGTAATTAACTTCATAAATTTTTCTTCTTTATTTTTGGAATGTTGAGAAGATCGCCCTAAATAAATTGGCTTAAAAACTAGCTCAAAGGGAAAGTCAAATCACGATCACTGGTGCAATCAAGAGGTCTTAAAATTTAATATGTTGTGAATTATGTTTTAATTTTATAACCTTATTGTGGAGAACCCATTTCTTTTTGCTTTAGTCATGGATGTTCTCACTAGACATTTGTAAGAGGATGTACCTTGGTGTATGCTTTTTGCTGATGATATTCTTCTTGTTGATAAGACTAGAGAGGGAGCTGAAAATAAACTTGAATTATAGAGGTCAACATTAGAGACTAAAGGTTTTCGTTTGAGTAGATCTAAAACGGAATATATGGAGTGTAATTTTAGTAGTAATAGACCTAGTGAGGGGATTGTGACTTTGGGCAATCAAGTCATTAATAAGAGTACACGTTTTAGATATCTTGGATCTATTGTTCAGAGTGATGGTGAAATAGATGGGGATATTATCAGCAGAATTCAAGTTGGATGGTTGAAGTGGAGGACTGCATCGGGCTTGTTGTGTGATAGAAAAGTACCCCTCAAACTTAAGGGAAAATTCTATAAGATGGTAGTGAGGCCTGCAATGTTTTATGGTGCTGAATGTTGGCCATTAAAAGAGAAGCATAATACTAATTTAAGTGTGGCAAAGATGAGGATGCTCAGGTTGATGAGTGGCTTTACACTTAGCGATATGATACGAAATGAGCATATACGTGAAAAGGTTGGAGTAGCTCCAGTAGAAGATAAGATTAGAGAGAGTCGCCTTAGATGGTTTGGTCACATAAAACGACGTCCTTCCAATGACCCGGTTAGGAGAGTAGAGGTATTATATTTGACTTATGTTAAGAAAGGTAGAGGCAGACCTAAAAAGACTTGGTTAGAAAATATTAGAAATGACATTTTTTTATTAGATTTAAACGAGAATTTGACCTTTAATAGGACACAATGGAGAAAAAGGATTCATGTAGCTGACCCCACGTAGTGGGATAAAGGCTTGATGTTATTGTTGTTGTGTATTGTGGAGAACACATGCTCTTATTGTGTCATTGCATGTTGTGAACTTCCACCATACGCAAATAGTCACAAAAGGAAAATAGAAAACAAAATGATTATGATGTTGTTGTGGAATTATTGTGGTTAAGATAGTTTTTGAAATTGATGTAGATATTAATGTCCAGGTTAGGAAAGTAGATGTATTAGATTTGACTTATGTCAAAAAAAGTGGAGATAGAGCTAAAAAGACTTGGTTAGAAAGTATTAGAAATGACATTTCTTTATTAGATTCATATGATAATTTGATCATTAACAGGACGCAATGGAGAAAAAAGATTCATGTAGCCCACCGCACATGTTGGGATAAATGCTTGTTGTTGTTATTGTAGATATTGAAGTATTTAGGATAGATTTTTTATGATTTTATTTTATAGGTCATTGGAGCATGTATGGCTTGAGTTTTACTATATTTTTTCATTATTTTTCAGAATTTTTTATCACGAGAATTGTCATGACTAGTTCGATTTTTTTTGAGGTAGCTACAGCGACCCTAAATGAAGCCCAAAGCTTGGGTTGATCAAAACATGTTTTGATTGCCATCAATGTGTTATTTTATTTGTTGCTTTAACTGTTGGTGTTAAATATTAAAAAAACAATGCTCTTTTTTTTTTCTACTGATAACTTTTTGACATAGTTGAATGAGAGAAGTACATATCTTTATGTTTAAGGTACCTCATGGAGCTTGAGGAGAACTCTGATTTGGATCGAAATGAAACTCTAGAGCTTTTCATAAAGTCGCATGGATATTCTGAGTTGTTTCAGAAAGCTTATCTTGTGAGAATGACAGAATGTTAATTGTGCAGTTTAAACACAAGCATGCATCAAATTTTCTTCTTATATTTTATAGGTGATTCCTGTTTCCTAACACTGTTATATCGCTATTTTTTATCAACAAAAAACACCATACAGATTCCAATATGTGCTTCGATATGGTCCTGTCCTTTAGAAGGAGTAATGAACTTCTCAGCTTACTCTGTGCTGTCATTTTGCCGCAATCATCACCTTCTACAGGTTAGATTTGTGGAATCATTTTTATCAATTTCATTTTCTGATTCAGTTTTTTGTACCTGGAACTAAATGTTCAGCCCGAAAGAAATAGGCAGTTTCTATGAAAAATGCGTACAGAATAATATTCAATGTGGTAAATTTAACGGCCATGAGGTAAAGGATTTAGAAGTTTGTTTAGATCAATAAATAGTTCCTCATTGTCAGGAAAGACAATATTTTCAATTTTCTGAACCCTGTTTAGAAGTTTTAGAAGGCATTTATGAAAGTCATGGGCAGTTAATGGGCCAGTTGATCACCATTGTTCGTAAGTAGGAGCTCAACGCCATGTTATTCGATGAGTTATTGATCTCACCCAATGCTTTGATTATGTTATTTTATTTAGTTGTTGCGGGCTAGAATATATACAGAGATAGAATTAGAAAATTTTCGTCTCATTGATGTACGGATACCAGCACACAAACATTACAAAAAAGGAACACGATGATTTTTACGTGGAAAGCTCTGCAAAGGGAAAAACCATGAGGCCACGCACAATTAAAAAGATTCCACTAGTGTTTGCTTAAGTTACAAGTGATTGACTTGTCCTTGAAATTGTAGACGATCAGATTACAACTCTAGGGTTGAAATTCAATACAAACAGATATCAAATTTCGACGACGTTTGGTGGTTGGGCAGAACTCAGGCGTCAGTTGGCGATCGGGCAGAACTCCAACGTCGAGCAATAGCCGGGGAAAGTCCGGCTGTGGTCGAGGTGGAGTCTCTTCCTTCTCTTCTTCCTTCCTTGCTTAATTTTGGTGTCGGTCGGCTGTCGGGTGAAAGTCTGACGGTGGTCGATGAGAAGTCTCTTCTTTCTCTTCTTGCTTGGGGTCCTCCCTCAAGAGAAATGAGGGGTTTATTTATAATTTTCTGAGAGTGGCATGACCATTAAATCGGAGGAAGAACATGGGTAAATTAGGAGTGGTTTGAATGGATGGTTGTTGTTAAATCCCCTGATTGTGGACGGTTTATCAAGCATTTGAAGGCTCTAATGATATCAAAATTCGACGATCTTAGGCTCATTAAATTCGTTTCGTCGAGCCGCTTGATTCGTCTATAAGCACGCCATATTTAGAATCTGTTTGTTAATCCAAATTATAGTTTGAACCCTCCAAATGTGCTTCTGATTATTGATTTGGACTCATTTGGGCTCGAATTGAGTCGAATTTGGTGTCATTGAGTTCGTATTTCCAAAACGTTCAGTTCGACTGTAAGTTTGTTGAAATCGGAGTTCAGATGGTCTCCAATTTAATTTTTGAAGTTTCCAACTTGATTTTTGCATCTAGATTCGTGCTTGAGCAAGATAGTTTTTTGATGCTATATCAAGTACCCCCTATTTTCGGACGTCGAAGTTTCAGAAGTTCGAAAATACTTATGTTCGTATTTCAACTTGACCGAATCGCAAAAATGTCAGAAAATTTCATTCCAAAAATATAAATTTGCTCAAACTTGATCTTATAAGCTCTGTTGAGCTTCGAAAGTGCCAAAATTAACTTTGAAACGTCGAAAAAAGGTTCTAAAAACAAAAAAAAACGTCAGATTTGGTATGTCCAAGCCAAAAATCGGGTCTCAGCCTCATTTAGGCTGCCGAACTGGTCGGCCGACCACTTGTGGTGGCGCCTAGCATGTCGTTCCAGACGCGCCCTTTGGTGTTTATTTTTTTTACTTGTAGGGCCCACAAAAATTTTTTTAGGACTTTTTTAAAAATTTGTAACAATTGGGGGCCCACAAAGTTTTGAAAAACTTATAAAATATTTTCAAAAAAATTTAAACAAAATGGGAGGGAAATTCTTCCCCATTTTTCAAATAACCCCCCCTCCTTCCATTCTATAAATACCTCCCCTGGGGTAATAAAATTTTTGCAATATTCTCTTCTTCTCCATTCTCCGTCTAATTTTCTTATAGTTGAGACATTTCTTATTTTTGGTAAGTGGTATCCTCTACTAAAATTATTGGCCCCTCTTATTATGTAGAAATTAGAATTTTTGATGTCGTTCTTTTTCTTTCTCCTCCCTCATTCTAACTTTCTTACAGTTGAGATATTTCACTCTTTTTGATAGGTGGCATCCCTACTCAAATTCAAGGCTCTCTTCTTGTGTAGAAGTTAGAATTTTTGTAGCCTTTTCTTTTCTTTCTCCCTCATTTTTCTTCTTACTGTAGAGACATTCTAATTCTTTTGGTAGGTGGCATTCCCTACTCAAATTTAATGCATCTCTTTAGTGTAGAAGGGAGATTGCTCTGTTGTCTGATCTGAGGGTTTGAAGAAGATTCAGAAGGTGGTGGAGGCTGATGATGTCATACCCTCCATAAATGGTGATTCCTTGATCATTTTCAAAAAGAAATTTTACTTCCCTTGTGATGAAAGTGTCTGAAAGATCCGCTCGTGCCTGTTCCCCTCCCCCAGGATTTTTGACGGTGTACGAGTTCAATTTGCGAGCGGGGCTACGATTTCCCCCTCCTTTGTAGTTGATTAATATTTTCGCGAAATGTGGAGTGAGTTTACCCCAGTTTTCTTATAAATCCATGCCAATCATAATGGTATTAATCATATTTTTTAGAGATCGTGGAGCGATATGGTCTCTATAGTGCATTTCTCGGATAGGTATACTTATGGGTGATACGCAGGGCCGCATCTCTTTCAGATCCAAGTGAATAGATATTCACACTCGAGGCCCATTAAAAAGCTGGGTTAGTATTTTTTTTTTTGTGCAGAATGATTGGAATCTTTAAAAAAATTGGGAAAAACTGAAGGATTTGCTCATTCCCTTACATATTGGAGTAGAAGACTTACTGAAGATACTCAATCTCCTTGATATTAACACCCTCCACTATGAGGTACGATACTTGAGTAGATATGTGGATGAAGAATATTTGTTCAAGGTGAAATTATCTAATTAGACATGGAGATCACATGCTTAATTCGAATATAAGCACATTATATTTGTTTAAGCAGAGCTCGTCTTTCCCATTCCTTCGTTCTTGCGTTATTTCTGCTGTCATTCGAGGCAAAGTTCGCAATCAAAGCCAAACAGAGCACCTTCTACGTGCAAGAGAGCCAAGACCTGTAAGTGGATTTCGCCATTTCTTCTCTTCATTGTTGAAAAACCTAATGTACATGCTCGGTACTGCTCGGTATCGCTATGCTTGGTACTGCTCAATACATGCTTGGTACTGCTCAGTACATGCTCGGTACTGGTAGGTACATGCTTGGTACATGCTCGGTACTGGTATGTATATGCTCGGTACTGCTAGGTATATGCTCGGTACTGGCAGGTACATGCTCGGTACTGCTCGGTACATGCTCAGTACTGGTAGGTACATGCTCGGTACCACTCGATACCTTCACGTACAAACAACTTACGAACTTTAAAAACAAGTAGAACTTCAAAATTACTCTTACAATAAAATTTTGTTCCTAGGGCGCTGCCCCTTAACCCCGCGACCTGACCGGGCAGGTCGAACCCCGCCAGGGGGCAGTGTCCCCTTGGACCCCCGGCAGACTGGTATATTATTTTATTCATGTTGTGATTTTTTTTTATTTCACTTCATATCAATTTAATTTGATGTATTCATATGCATGATTGGTTTGTTAGCAAAATAAGCTCGGCTGCTGGCGGGAGTGGATTAGGTGAAGGTTCAAAAGAGCCATCTGTAGAAACTGATAAGCCATTATGGATTCATGTGACAAAGTTAGGAAAAACATTTGAAGGAGGAGGGAATGTGTCATTCAAATGCAATTATTGTGGTGGCACCTACAAAGGATCTTATTCTAGGGTGAAGGCACATCTACTTAAAATTTCTGACTATGGAATAAAAATGTGTCCTAAGATTACTACGTCGCAGTTGATTGAGTTGAATAGACAAGTTGATGAAGCTGAATCTAGGATCCAAAGGACACTCCCTAAAGAGGTACATTTGCCATCTACTCATGGCTCATCTCACACTTTTTCCTCATCTGTGAGAGTTGATCAAGCTTTATGATTTAGAAGTGAAGGATATGAAACAAAGAAAAGAAAAGGAGTAGCTAGTAGTCCTATAGAGAAGGCTTTTAATTTGCAGCAGCGAGAGGAATTGGATGGTGAAATAGCAAGGTTGTTTTTTTCAGCGGGACTTTCTTTCAACCTTGTAAGGAATCCTCATTATAAAAATGCATTCATTTTTGCATGTAACAACAACCTCGCAGGATATGTTCCACCTGGCTACAATGCATTAAGATCGAAATTATTGGAAAGAGAAAGAGCACATATTGAGACATTGCTTGAACCAACAAAAGGAGTGTGGAAAGAAAAATGTGTTAGTTTGGTGTGTGATGGTTGGACAGATCCTCAAAGAAGACCCCTTATTAATTTCATGGCCGTTACAGAGAATTACCCAATGTTCATTAAAGCAGTAAATTGTGAAGGAGAATACAAGGATAAACATTTTATTGCCAATTTGATTAAAGAGGTGATAGTCATGATTGGGCCTTCAAATGTTGTGTAGGTTATTACAGATAATGCACCGGTGTGTAGAGCTGCAGGTGGAGCAAACTTATCCCCATATATTTTGGACATCCTGTGTTGTGCACACTTTAAATCTTGCTCTAAAAAATATTTGTGCAGTAAAGAATACAGAGGCTAATGAAATCATCTATGCTGAATGTCATTGGATAACAGTGGTTGCAGATGATGCTGTTCTGATCAGAAATTTTATTATGAATCATTCTATGAGACTTTCAATATTTAATGATTTCTCCCACTTGAAAATGCTAGCTGTTGTTGAAACTCGTTTTGCCTCTGTAATAATTATGTTGAGAAGATTCAAACAAATTAAAAATGCTCTTCAATCTATGGTGATTAGTGAGAAGTGGTCTTGCTATCGAGAAGATGATGTTGAGAATGCAATGTATGTTAAAGAAAAGGTCTTAGATGATTTGTGGTGGGATAATGCAAACTATATTTTGGCTTTCACTGATCCAATTTATGATATGTTGAGAGAGGCTGACATAGATAAATCATGTCTATATTTGATTTATGAGATGTGGGACTCTATGTTAGCAAAAGTGAAAGGAATTATATACAAACATGAAAGAAAGTCACATTATGAAGACTCGAGTTTTTAGAGCATTGTCTATACTATTCTTGAAGATAGGTGGAGCAAAAGCAACACACCTTTGCATTGTTTGGCTCATTCATTAAATCTAAGGTATATTTATATTTATTTTTTAAATTAATTTAAATTTGTTGGTAAATGAACATATAATTTTATATGTTTTGTATTATTTGAAGGTATTCAAGTAAAGAATGGCTTCAAGAAGATCCTCAACGTGTCTCACCACAAAAAGATTTAGAAGTTTCAAATATGAGAAAGATATATCTGAAAAGATATTTTCCAAATGAGGAGGAGAGAAGAAAAATTAATATAGAACTTGCAAAGTTCTTTGGATATTTAGAGGATTTTGGTGATCAAGAATCTTTGGTTGATAGATGGAGAATGGATTCAAAAATATGGTGGTTGATTCATGGAGCTTCAGCACCGCTTCTTCAAACAATAGCAATAAAACTTCTTGGTCAAGTGTCATCCTCTTCCTGTTGTGAGAGAAATTGGAGCATATATTCATTTATTAAATCAATGAAGAGGAATAAAATAACTCCACAACGTGCTGAAGATTTAATTTATGTGCATACAAATATTCGTCTTCTATCAAGGAAAACCCCACTTTATATGACAGGTGATAATAAGATGTGGGATGTTGTTAAAGATGAGTTCGAGTGCCTTGATGATATGGGATTATTGGAGGTTGCAAATCTTTCTCTAGATGAACTAGAGTTGGAAGCAATTATATTCAATGATGATGATATTGAAGGCCAAAGACCAACATCTGAATCTAATTTTATCATTCCCTCTATTTAGTAGTTAGACCTTCATGTTGTATTAAATGGTTTTTTGCTTATATTTTTGTGTTTGTACTAGACATTTTGTATTAAACATCTTTATGTTATAAGCTAAACAAGTTATCATGAAATTGATTTATTATTACTTGACATTTTTACTATAATGTCTCCTTAATTTTTATATATTATATTAAAAAATTATTATGCAGTGTCCACGCCGCACATGTGTCCTATTTTTTAAAAAATTGTCGTGTCCCGTGTCCGTGTCGTGTCGCCGTGTCTGTGTCCGTGCATCATAGGTGAAGAGCAATACCGAGCAATACCGAGTAATACCTAAAAGAACTCGGTATTGCTCGGTATTGGTCTTCACAGAATATTATTTTTCATTTTTGTCGAGCAAAATCGACCAATACCGAGCTACACAAACTCCCAGGTCCATTCCGGGTCGGGTCGTCGGGCCGCGCGGTAAAGAGTAAGAGCACGTGGCGACATATTATAGGCTACCTGATGTAGCTCTACTTCAGGTAACCTGACGGAATAAAAATTTGAATTTGAGTAGGGGATGCCACCTACCAAAAATAGGAGAATGTATCAACTGTAAGAAAGTTAGAATGAGGGAGGAGAAATAAAATGAACAGTTACAAAAATATTAACTTCTACATAAAAAGAGGTGCCCTGAATTTTATTCGGGGATGTCACCTACCAACAATAGGGGAGTGCCTTAACTGTAAGAAAGTTAGAGGGAGAAGGGAGAAGAAGAGAATAATGCAAAATTTTTATTACTCTAGAGAGGTATTTATATGATGGAAAAGGAGGGGGGGGGGGGGAATTTTTCTCTCATTTTGTTTAAAATTTATTGAAAATGTTTCTACAAAAGTGACAAATTTCATAATTATAAAAAAATTTATAAGGGGGCAGTTGATGTCGCCGCCCACCTAAAAAAATATGGGCCCCACAAATAAATTTTTTTTAATACCTTAGCCGGCAGTTAGCCGGCTGCTGAACCGCGCACCCACGAAAGGGCGCTTCTAGAACAACGCACCGGGCGCTGGCACTGGTGAGCTGCCGGCGGCCGGCCGGCCGATTTGGCCGCCTAAACGAGTCCGGTCCATTATTTTTTCCTCCGATAGGCCAAATCAGACATTTTTGGGATCCCCAAAACTGTTTTTCGACATTTCAGACTCAATTTTGGTACTTTCGGTGCTCAACAGAACTTCTAAGATGAAGTTTGAGCAAATTTATATTTTGTGGAATGAAATTTTCTGACATTTTTTACGATTCAGTCAAGTTGAAATGTGAGACAAGTATTTTCAGACTTCTAAAGCTTCGATGTCTAAAAATAGGGGGACAACTGATATATCATCAAAAAATTATCTTGATCAGGCATGAATCGACAAACTTAGGGGGGCAACTGATATACCATGAAAAAATTATCTTGATCAGGCACGAATCAGCAAACTTAGGGGGAGACAAGTATTTTCGGACTTTTGGAACTTCGATGTCCGAAAATAGGGGGCAACTAATATATCATCAAAAAATTATCTTGATCAGGCATGAATCGTGTCAAACTGAATGTTTTGGAATACGAACCTAGTGACTCCAAATTCGACTCAATTAGAGCCCAATTGAATCCAAATAAATGACCCAAAACAATTTGGAGGGGTTCAAACTAAAATTTGGATTACCAAACTGTTTCTAAATGTAATGTGCTTATATTCGAATTGAGCGGCTCAACGAAACAAATCCAACGAGCCCAAGATCGTCGAATTCTGATATCATTAAAAGCCTTCAAAAGCCTAATAAATGGTCTATGATCAACGGATTCAACATCGACCGTCTAGTCAAATCACTCCCAATTTACTCCTGATCTTCCTTCTATTTACTAGTTATGCCACTCTCAGAAAACTATAAATAGACCTCTCATTTCTTTTGAAGGGGGACCCTAAGCAAGAAGAGAAGAGAAGGAAGAAGAGAAGGAAGAGACTCCTCCTCGACCACCGCCAAACTTTCAACCAGTAGTTGACCGACGTCGAAATTAAGCAAAGAAGTAAGAAGAGAAGGAATATACTCCTCGAACACTGTTGGACTTTCCCCAGCAGCCGACCGACGCTGGAGTTATGCCCGGTCGCCAACTAACGCTAGAGTTCTGCCCAACCACCCAACGTCGTCGGAATTCTAATATCTGTTTGTAACTAAATTTCAACCCGAGAGTTGTAATATTATCGTCATCAATTTCAGGGATGACTCAACCACTTGTGACTTAAGCAAACACTAGTGAAATCCATTCAACTGGGCGTGACCCCATGATTTTTCCCTTTCCAGATTTTCCACGTAAAAGTTATGGTGTTTCTTTTTTACTCTTTTTGTGTGCTGGATATCAGTACAACGCTTAGACAAAAATTTTTTTAACTCTATCACCGCGTATAGTCTAGCCCGCAACAAGTATATAATGACTTTCTCATTAGTTAATCTCTTTTCGAGGGTGAGATCAATGATGGTTTCTCTTTACGTTGCATTCATGAATATTTTGAGAAGCATCGTGTTGAGCTTAGCATATGTTTTAAATCAGTTAGTGGGAAATTTAGGTTTTGTTTGAGAAGACTTTCTTACTGCTTCTTAAAGGAGTAAGAAATGCATCCCAAATGAAACCTAAGTCTACCGCTTGAATATATATAATATATATATATATATATATATATATATATATATATATATATATTGTGATGGCAATGAACCAGTGTAACAACAACAAATTATTCTCTCCGATGTTGTGAGAAACTAATGAACTATTTTAACAACAACACATTATTCTCTCCGGTGTTGCTATAAAGCCTTGAAATGTGTCACAAATGGTTAAGATTTTTTGTTTTCGAGTAATTCAATTTATACTTTATCCAATAGCATATGTCTTGTTGCCTATCCCATGAGATCCAATGAGATTTAGGACCACAAGAGTGACATACAACTTTGGACCTAATGGCCAACCCCATGATCTTTCGCTATGGGGGATCCCCATTAGCAACAACCATGGTAGAGTTGCGGAACTACTGGGCTAGGAGAGGACAACCTTTCACTCATGCTCCTCTTCCTTCGCTTCAGGGACAGAGGTCCTACGATAGGTAACAACAAAACATACTCCATTGATATTACACTTGATCGTATTACGTCGAATATGACCAGCCTTTACTCACTAGAGCTTCGTCCTTCTCAAAAAGGTTTTAACTTCATTGTTACTTGGATATTCAGTTTGAGTTTTAGAACCTTCCTCTATGTGAGTGTTTTGTGTTACCTTTTATGAGTACTTTGGTTTACTTCCTATAGTTGTTGGAATATTCAGAGTAGCTTGAGCAATGCTTGGTAGGATCCAATGGAGCAGTTGATGGCTTGTGCCAAACTGTCGCTAATTTAATTACTACGCTCAAATAAGAATTATATATCATGCCTCTTATTTAATTAAGGTGAGCATGTAGCTAATTGATCACTTAGTTTTTGAAACCGATGTTTGATCTAGTGCATGTTCAACCATTCAAACCATCTAAACCACCATAAGGTGTTTGTCTTCAGCATCATAGCATTATTAAAAATATTATTTTTTCATCATCATGAGGGGCTTCATTGGCTGGCTTAGTTTCTTACTTTGACGACACGAACTTTCTAATTGGTATTGTATTTCTATACATGTTTATGCAAACCACTTGTAGATATTTAAAAATGTTCATGCCTAAGTGATGCAACTAGGAGGGACATTGGCTTGAAGTAGTGTGCACTCAAAGTAAAACTTGTCTGAGGCAATGAGCAATTAGTTATTTGTTGCAGTGGAGCTCACATTATATGAGTTTGCCTTTGGAGGATCAGATCAATGTTGTGCTTGTTCCCAGTGAGTTTTGTCTGGAGGGCTCACCTTAACAAACCTTTGCCATAAGGGGCACTTGCCCCAAGAAGGTCTGCTCCTTTTTGGGGCTTTTCTCAGCTAAAGTCATCCACCTTTCATGGACAACGTAATCCTAACTACAGGAAGTGTACACATACAAAGCCCACGTGTCATGTCCCAAGATCTAATTGAAAATTTAAATCATGAATATCTCAACGCCTTAATAAAATAGACCATCTAAATTTTCATCTAAATAATTAAACTTACACCAAACATAACAATTTTCATTTTATTTTACTCAAAAAAGAATCATGTAGAATAGTCTTGAAACATGTTTTTTTTTTTTTTTTAACTGTATAGCTTCTAGACTTGAAATAAATATGCTGAAACATAACTTAACCATCGTTCACTCCTTGCCCTTATCAACCCCTCTATCTACTCACTTGGGGTCTTATGTTTTCCCGAAACATTTAAAGGCAACTACGAGCACAAAAGCTCAGCCGACTACACAAAACCTGCTAAAGAACTCAATAAATTGTAGTGAAATCAAATATGAAATGATTTAACAACATATGAACAAGGATTCTTTTTTTCACTATGGTGTCATGACTATTCAACACCAAACACACAATAGGGGCTTGATAGATATGCATTCATCCCCCAATGTAATGTGATAATAATGAATTAGCTGATTTGGTCATCCTATGAGGGACTTGGGAGCCACGGGATGACTAGACCACCTGTGCGAGAACCTGGAGCCGCAAGCTGTGTCGTTTGGTGCTATATGCATAATAAATTCATAAGTTTAAAATGCTATATATTTCATAGCAGTGGCCTAGGACTTTAGTTTATCAAAACTTTGCTTAAATTGCATCTTTGGTTATTTTTTAATTGACTCAATTAAATGTCCAACTTAAAGCTAACATGATAATGTAATCATAAACTCTACTAATAATTTGAAGTAAGGCAATTTAGGGTTTAGGTCTCCTAATGTAATTGGAATGATGCAATGA
The DNA here is from genome assembly GCA_022539455.1 of Dendrobium nobile. Lineage (NCBI taxonomy): Eukaryota > Viridiplantae > Streptophyta > Magnoliopsida > Asparagales > Orchidaceae > Dendrobium > Dendrobium nobile. The sequence continues at coordinate 2,270,403 of CM039735.1, read as the reverse complement.
ATATAGATCATGCAAGAGAATTTAAAATTTGTAGGTTGAAGATCACTAAATACTCAAAAGTTTACTTCGTTTAGGCGATGAAGATGCCTTAACTAGTATTAGTGATGGAGATAACATACTTGCATGTGTGAATGTTGAAGTATTTGGGGTGAGAGTTTTTGGTGAAGATGGATTTGTAGTTCCATCATTTGATTACACAAATTTAGGGGATGCTTATTATAATCTTCATGACTGTTTTGAGTTTTGTGTTTTTTTGTGTAAAACGATATGAACAATTGAATGATAACTATTAATTTTTTTATTCAATGCTTTATGTCTTCAATTAAAATATGTATTATTTCATAGTCATATTTTTATATGATTGCATCATTATTATGTAAATTATGTTATATTTAAATAAAATTAGTATTCGTTATGTCATCCGGTTCTACCCCGATCGAACCATTGAACCGTGAACCTCTCCTATTTCCAGTTCATTGTCCAACCTGATTTTCACAACCTTGCTATTTAAAGCCGAAATAAAACACGAAAAAATGTTTCCATTTGCCGTTCATCGTGGGAGCTGCAAATAGACGAATAATACAGGACTGCAGATTCCCCAAAAACCCTCAATGAAAAAGTAATCAAGAAGTGACAATAGGAGCTCTAAATCAGATAAACCTTTGACGGTGAGAAATAAACAAGTCACGATGCACCTACAGAAGAGAAGGCAGACAACATCTCTGTTCGATGAAATGTCATAAATTTGTTGAACCATGTATTTACAAAATTCATTAATTAGAGGGAAAATGGAATTTAAGAAAGCATAGGATTTGTTTTAGTTATTTATATAATTTGGCATTTAGCATAAATTTTGAAGAAATTTCTATCAAACAATCTCTCAATATTAAGTAAATAAACAAATTATATATATATACGACGATGTTTAATTGAGAGATCGAACGCACCCGAAATAAGTAGAACCCTAACGGAGCGCGACACTGGTCGTCCGGCGGTGAAAAAAGAATATACTTCCTGCGAAGAAGAGGCATCAAGCGGGACGATATCTACCGGGGTTGGATTCGATGGCACTTCAACTGTTCACCTGCGTTTGTGACGAGGGAGTTGGTGGACAAAACGCGTGTTATACCTGTGGTTTACACTGGGCGCTTGGTCGGCTTTTCGGATCGCCGGTCGTGAATGTAGAGCTTGAGGCAGTCAGGCTCGATGACGCTAGGCATGTGCAAGCCGAGTGCAAATAGAAACACTCGATCAATGGTATTGCGCAGGCGCGGGAAGACGTCGAGGCTTGGGCATGTGAGCGAGGGCTTAGAACGGAGAATACGAGAGAAAGTGAGCTGTCGAGGCCGAGGCGAGGTAAGGCGGAATGCAGCAGGTCATGAGGGACAAGCGATTGTTGGTGAGGAGGTGAGGGAGGTTGAAACTCTTTTAAACGCTTTGAACGACATGTATCACATTGTCTTGGGTATCTAATAGGAAGTGGCATATTTACTCCAACGATCTCAGCTATGCTTCGATAACATTATTCTATTTACTGAATCTGTGATTTATCGATGTAACTATAGAGAAAATAAGATGTGTGAATTAAAAAAAAAGTAATAATGACCATACAAAAAAATACTAGTGGAACTATTTAGCAATTTGTATAAAGCCCTACAGATTATCTTTTCATGTAGCTTGTCTCTCAACTAGAGGCAGACACTGTGGATGACATCAGGCTAGTATATAGGCGGGATTCCAAAGTTTGAAAGGATGTGTTTGAACCAGAGTTTATTGGTGTGTGGAACATTTCACTAAGTTCAAGACTGGAAGAAAACTGGGTTAAGCTACATGGAAGTTGGGGTGGGGTTGGAGGTAAGAAAGTTTGTTGATTCTGTTTAAATATTTGAATTAAACATGATTCTATCGGATGATTTAACTTCACCGTTTGATTATGTTTGGAAAAATAAAACAACCAAGCTTGCAATAAGCATTTAACTAAATTAATGTTTAAATTTTGTATGTTATAGAATTATAGTTTGAATTGTGTTGCTGTCTTAGTGTTTCATTGTTGGAATTACTGTAACATTCTTGTAGATTGCAACCATGTTACATCATAAATTTATAACCTTCTAGAACGGCTAAAATCAAAGTTCTTCTCAAGTCAAGGATGATTAACAAATAATTGATTCTCCTTTAGGGCACTTCTTTGTAATTTTAACTAGTTGTATGTGTTTGTATTGAGCAAAATGAAAGCTTTTGAGCTCCTTTTCATTTATCTCGTTCTTTTTAATGCATTATGCAGTTATACAATCAATTTTTGGTTTGTGAGGTAGTATAGACTTCAACATTTTCTTCCTGTCAAATTAACCACATGTTAGTTTTGAGGATGTCTCTCTCATAAGCCCTATAAACTAATTGAAACATTTCTTATTCACAGTCTAGTTAAATTTGTCCTCAACATTATAACTATCACAAACAATTAATAATCATTGCATCTTAGTACAATTATTATTTAGTATGCAAAATGTCATTAAGGCGGCAAACATTTTTGTTTGAAAACTCGTCCATAATTTGTTCTCTAGGAACCTCACTTTGTATGCTAAAACATCAAATGCCGTGGTTTGATATCTAATTGATTGGTCACAAACAAGCATATACATATATGTATATTTCAAAATAGCCCCCAACTATTCATATATGGCTATTTTAGTCCCAGGCTATGATGTTGCTCTAATTTAGTCCCTTGACTATGCTAATTGATCCAAAATGGCCCCTTTGGGATTAAATTGAGACCAATTTTGTAAAGTCGAGGGACTAAATTGAGATTAATTTTATATCACAATTACAATATAAGGGGCTATTTTGGATTAATTTTGTACAGTTGAGGGGCTAAATTTGGGCAACGTGATACTCAAGGATTAAATTGGCCATAAGCCATACATGAATAATTTGAGAACTATTTTGAGATTTTTTGATATGTATATAAGCTTGTGCCACTTTGAGGTTCTTATTTCAGGTGATACATTATTTCAATAATTTTACTTAAATTATTATTTAAAGATTATCATGCACCATCATCATCAGGTGTTAAGTATTACTAGTATCAATGTTAGAACATGGACACCTAATGAGCACGCCTACAAACATTGGTTGTTATATACAAAAGATATAAACTTCTCACATTCCATAAAATATTTGTGAGTCAATATCCATTGGGTGTGAACTTATTATTTATCCAACCATGGAGATGACAAATATCAATCTTTATGCTGAAATGTGAAAACATTACACACTCATAAGCATAATAGAGAAAACATTCCATAAACTATAAAATTGTATAAATATTAATTTTATCAGAAATGTAGTTAGTAACTCTAATTTGTAGTTAGTGAAATTATGAATATTTAGATTATGAATTCAAAAATCTTATTTTAAGGTTTACACTCAATGAACACAATTTAAAAGGTTGTCTGCACGTTGGCGGTTTGCCAGTGGTGATTGAGCATAAAGGTCATCAACGAAACTAGAGGGCGACATCATAGTTGGTTGGCTTTGAGATAGAAAGGCGAGCTCTTCACGTCCAGGAAGGAGAGTTGATATTGGGGAACTTGGGCGACTAGTTCTTCTTATTAAGGCAATTTTGATGTTTTAATCATTGGAGCACATCTGCTATCGCATATTATTCTCCAACTGAAAACTTCGGAGAGTTGATGTATTAGATATGGCTTATGTTAAGAAAGTTAGAGGTAGTAATGAAGACATTCGACTTAAAAAGTTTATTAAAGAAGGGGCAGAAGATCTACGACCATAATTGGACCACTTTATTTTTGAACTTTTAGTTGTATTTGATTTATTTATGTATCTTTTTCGTTTTCCCGTTGTGAGGGTAAAGCACTACTCATCAGGCGCAGGAAGCGTCCGGGCTCGTGGTTCATCTCCACCTCAAATGCGCTTGCTTTCTTCCTTAGCCACTGGCCCCCTATTTTCCCTAGCTAGCTGCTAGAAACACCCCTAACCTCCAGCCCTCCCTTGCCCTAGCCGCTGGCCCCTTCCCTCACTAAAGCCGCCAGCCATCACCCCTTTCCCTAGTCCCCAAAGTTTAAAATCAAGAAATTGATCTTTTCCATATTTGATGCATCTTAAATTAAGAAGATTTAAAATTCAGATTTTGATTTATTTGAATTTGAAATGCCTTTCCTAAAATAAGATTAAGCATCCTGCATCCTAGGAAAGTCCCACCCCCCCCGAAAAAAAAAAAAATCCTTTCCATATTTGACGCCTTTAAAATTAGGAAGTTTTTAAATTTAGATTTTAATTTATTTGAATTTGAAATTCTTTTCCTGTATAAGATGGATTATCTCAGGAAAGCCCCCCACCCCAATCATGTCAATTTAAATTAAATAGATTTTTGCCATAATCCCTCCTTAAATAATATTCTATGTTTGGCAAGCCTCTCAATTCCCTAATTCAACTCTCCCACTTACCCTAGCCGCTACCCCCCTCTCTCCCCTCTTTCCCCTTTTGCTCCATCCAATTAATTCTCTCCTTATCAATCCCTCCCAAATTAATTCTAGATTTTGCTAATTGCTGAAATTAATTCTAGATTTCCTAATTGTTGTCTCCACTACCATATATACACAAAATCTAAACTTACAAATCACACTTCTTCCCTCCCTTGGATGATGCCTTATCCTCACTCCTTACTCCTAAAATGTTCGCCCTAACTTGTACTTTCTTTTTAGGAAGGAAGACGAGAGCTCTCCTCCCTTGGCAAGCTACATCCCATCCCTTACCTCCATCACAACGCCTGACTTATTATCAAGGCTTGTTTGGTGCAAGGAGAAATCCCAACAACTTGACGACCGATTTGAGAAACGACGGAACAAATATCAAGAACACGAGAACGGTAAACTCTTTCCCTAACCCTATATCTTCAACTTTTCCTCAATCATGGCATTGTTTAGTTATGAAGACTTATCCTCTTTAACCGTATTGAGAGTGTGACTGAGTGCATCTTTCATAGTTACTATTCTAATTGTTAACTTAGGGATTCTCTTTGAAAATCGCACATTAGCATGATATGATTTGATTTGATTATTTTGTGCTCCTAACATTGTCTTGTAATCGATTGACTAAGCTTAATCATTTGCCTTATTGTTTCCAATTTTTTGTTTAAACAATAGGAAGTTGAATAATTTCTGCTGCTCTTTCATAAGCGTGTAATTTCAAAGTTAATAGTATCACATGTTCATGTAGTTCTACATCAGATAGACTTAAAAAAATTTGGTTTTGAAAAAAAATTAGAAATGACCTTTATTAGATTTAAATGAGAATTTGACCTTAATAGGACACAATCGAGTAAGAGGATTCATGTAACTGACCCCATATAGTGGTATAAAGGCTTGATGTTATTGTGAAAACTTCCTCATAAAATAACAAAATATTGTTAAAAAATCCTAAATTGAAATTTTATTTTATGGTTCTATTAATTAATGAGATTGTTTCAGAACTCATATATTCTTTGAAATATTAAATTTTACATAGAAAAGTTCTGTAAAAAATAGACTATTTTTCCAACATAAAATTTTGCCAAGAAAAAATAAAATAGATAAATTTGGAATAATTTTACTTTTGTGAAAAGTTAAATTGATGAATCCAACATTAAATAGTCTGCTGGAAATTTCCATGCAAACCATATTTCTTGTTGCGAAAACAGTTTAGCAAATCATCTTGTGTGATCTTTTTAGCAAGCATTATGTGCTATGTCTGCTATCCCACTACTGGTTTTCTCTCTGTATTTACATTTCAGCTATTCAATCGACCTCAATGGCTGACAATCAAGCACCGTTCTCATTACTATGTCAATAAGGTAATTTATACGGTTTAACTTTAGCTTGTTCTCACTGTTTGTAATTTATTTCTAGGATTTCTGTCTTTTATATGTCAGTCTTTCACAAGAAATCTGAAACTAATAAGTTTTCAGTTAAGAGAACAACTGGAGGCTAGATGTTGTCAAATTAAATTGGGATGTGCAGTACAATTGGTATGTGGTACTGATAACGGTAGGTCATATATCCCACATAATTCTTTCTATATTTCCCGTGGCAGTGCTACATCTTGCTTTAGTGTGCTTGTTTATGAAAATTTTAATATTTTTCTCGGAATTGACTAGAAGATTTAGCATACCTTTTAGATAGGGAAATTTGAGGTTTGATGCCTCATAATAGTTGATAATAGTCGTAATTGATCAAATATATACATTTTTAATTTTTTTTTTATTTTAAAATAGGCATGACTGTTTATTTTAAACTAAATTGCACCCGCTTTTTATCGTGGATTTTGCTTATTTGAAGTCCAAAGCGAATGAAATTGATTCCAACTTTTTATCACAGGTTGCTCCGTTCTGGCATCAGACCTTTCAGAAGAATATGATGAATGCATAATTTGCACTCATGCGCCAGATGCTTTGAAAGTTCTTGGGGGACAGATAACATATGATGAATTAAGAATACTTGGCTGTTTTCAGTATGTTTATAGGTATGTAGATATTTTTAACCATGTGTTTATTAACTTTCAGCCATTTACCTTCCGTCTTAAAAATTTTTATTGGTGGCGTAGTTCGGTTATAAAAATTTATAAAAAACAATATATCTGTTTTTTGTGCAATTTAAGTATAATTTATGTTTGCTGTATTTATATAATCTAACTAAAGTTGGGTCTATTCTTGTTCCAACCAGAGAATGGTTTGAAATGAGTTCAGGTTGGAAGGCAAGGAGATTTAACATGGAGGATGCCAAAAATTAGGAAGATGAATGAGAACGTGGAGGCTTGAAAGTTGAGGCCTATTCTTGATGAGATATAGATGTGGCAATATGGTTTTTTTGTAGAGGAAGGTAGGGTGTAGGGAGAGAGAGGGAGAGGGCAATAAAAGATCAAAACTATTTATTATCTTTAGCTTATTTAAAACTAATTGCTTCCATTATTTTAAGGTTTTTTAATATAATTAGATTATCAATCAAGTGCATAAAATTTATAACAATGGTTTGTTTCAATTGCATGTGAAGATAGTTGCTAGTTCAATGCATAGAGACTTCCAATCGTTTGTATTTAAGTGCATGGGTGGTTGATGATATTTGGTGTATATGATGGTTTTAATTGGTGAAATCCATGGGCAAAGCTAGAATTTTAAGTGAGCTCATATGTATCACCCATTCATCATTTTTTTACCATATGCTTGATGTTTTTGCTAAATTATTATGTAAATTGATGAATTTTTATCACAACAATTTTTCATGTTATCACAATCAATGATGCTATATTCAATTTAAAGACAAAGTATGCAAACATAAATTTTGGTTTGATGATTATATTCATGGGAGGAGAACAATCTATTCATATATATATATACCATGTATATACATGTATGGTATGTATATACACCTATTAAAAATAAAAATTTGAATATTTAACCAATGAGTGATGTAGTGCTTCTTACTTGTCATTATTGTTCTAGATTATAGATTTCTTGTACCTAGGATTGGTTGAACTTTTTTATTGTCTTATATATTTTCATTCTATGGACTCTTGTGTATCAGTTCCTCATGTTTGTTGTATTTTGCGTCTTTTGTTGTTGGGTGATTTCTTGCATGTTTGGGACTTGTGCTAGGGATATGTGATGTATTGTGTACAGACCTTAGCATTGAGCTTGCCTTATTATTTTTTACCCTTAACCTAGCCCAATTTTTCTGTTTGACACCTTTTGACTACCCTTTGACTATCATTGCATATTTTGACTTCCATGTTAGCAATTTAACTTACAAACTTACTTTTAAATATGCCACAGTGCCCTACTCATACCGTGGCCACCTCTCTCTCTCTCCCCTTTCTCCCTTGCATTAATTCTAACTCAAATTCTTACCCTTAGATTTGAACCATAATAAGTGCTTGCCTTGTAACCTTCATGAATGACCTTGGAAACCTTCATACCCACTTAAAAACCCTTAACAAACATCAATTCCTTCATCTTCCCCTCCATTCCTTTGGTTTGGTTGTTCAGTGTTGAAGTGTTTATAACCCTATGCTTCTTTATATAATGATGCTCGATCGTTAAAAAAAAACTGTTGCTTTTGAAAATATTGTTCTCTTTTAATGTGCTTTCCTCCCACAATTGAAGGTAATTGATGCAAACAAAATAGAGCAAGGCACAAAGAGAAATCAATTAAGAGAAACAAAACTTACTTATATAAAATTAAGACATAACTTAGAGAACAAAAGGGATTAGAGAAAACAACTAGCTTTTAAAAAGAACAAAAGAGGCAACTTCCAACAACTAAAACAAGAGAAGATCAACAAAGAAAACAATATTTTTAACAAAAAAAACTATCCTCAGAACATCCTTCAAGAGGACTCCTCACATGTACCGATTGTAGGAATAATATTTAAAATAAGGTTTAGATATGCAAACCAAGGGTCCACCACAGCTAGGGGTATCCAATGTCCTTTTAACTTCTCCAGCAAATGTCACCAAACCGACCACAACTTCACCAAACAGCCAACAATCTTGCTAAAACAGCCACCAAAGAAAACAGCCCACAGCTTTGCTAAAACAGCCAACCAAAATCGGCCAACAACTTCGCCAACGGAACTAGAAGAAAGATACAGGTGGAGTGGAACTTGCGTAGAGAAGAAGGAGGTTAGAAGACCGAGAAGAAAGAGGAGAAGCTCGCAAGCTTTCCTAGGGGAGAAGGAGAATGGATAAAGCTCTCAAGCTTTTCCAAAGAAGAAAACCCTCAGGTTTTGTAAGCACTTAGCTCTCAAAATTCACCAACCATTCCTTCACAAAATACCTCATATATATAGGCCAAAGAGGGGGAACACAACAGCCAAAGTTCCCAAGTTTCCAAGAGCCAAAAGTCATTCCCGCTGAAGCCCAAGAGGCAGCAATAAAACAATCCAGAGAACAAAGCCACGGTTCCAGCCAGAAACAGCACAGCCGTGGAACCAGCACAGGAAACCAGGCGGCAGTTTAATGCTCGGTCAACAGAGGAAATGCCAAGGCGGTAAAGACAGCACCCGAAGAGGCAATTCACACCCCAAAGCAGCCAGCCGTGAGAGAACATTCCAGAGCAGAAAAATGGCTGCAGAATTATTAATTCAAAAGGAATGTGAAAGAGCAAAATCCACCCACCAAATCTAGCTCACATTTCATAAATTTATAGCAAGTCATCAGCTCATAATGAGCTACTTCCCTACTAGAAATTAATGAGCTTGGCACTACTAAAGTTTAACTTCATAAGCTCAAACCGAAACAGCCATAGATCTCATGAGACCAGCAACCTTCAAAGGACAAATGGACCCCCCCCAAGCCGGCAAATCCAAGGAAACAAAATCCAAACCTCTTCCTACCATGATCATTGGATTTACCACCATCATTGGATAGCATAAAAAACAAAAAAAATAGAAAATAAAACTAATATTGTTCATAACAAAAAAATTAAGCAAAATCTAAATGCATCAATTCCCCCCAGGTGGGGAATTCTCATCTCCTGATGAGAAAACTTTAGCAACTCTTTTGTAGAGCTCCAAATTTCGCTTTTGAAGTTCAGCAGCATCAATCCACGTGCAATCAATTAATGGTCGATTACTCCATTTGACCAAAAATTTCTGGTGTTCTCCATGCCTTGTCTTTGTTGTTTTTATATCAACAATTTCTTCAATCAGATCATCTTGGTTCAACGAAGGAGTGGAAAGGGGCAATGTTTCAAGATCCACAGAGTCACCTGTATTTCCTTCATACAAAGAAAGATCAGAAACATTAAATATAGGAGAAGTTCCAACTGTGTTAGGTAAATCTAAAAGATATGCATTTGTGCCCAATTTCCGGAGAATGCGAAAGGGTCCGAATTTTTTTCTGCTCAGCTTTCCAAAAGTACCAACGGGAAAGCGCTGGCGACGGAAGTAAGCCATCACCATATCCCCTTCTTTAAAAACAACCTCTCTCCGATGCTTATCTGCAACAGTTTTATATTTAACATTTGCTATACGGAGTTTCTCAAGAACTTGTTGTTGGACTGATTTGATATGATCAAATGTTTCTAAAGCTTCAGCACTTACTTTGCTAGGTAAAGATAAACCATTTCGATCCAAAATGTGAGGAATAGATTGACCATATAAAATTTCAAAAGGAGTTTTTCCAGTAGTTCTATTAACAGAATTGTTATAAGCAAATTCAGCTTGTGGTAAAATCAAATCCCATTGAAAAGGTTTCTCACCAGCAAGGCATCTTAAAAGATTTCCCAAACTTCGATTGACAACTTCAGTTTGTCCATCGGTTTGAGGATGGTAAGCACTGCTAAACTGAAGAGAAGTTCCTAACTTAGCCCAAAGTGTTCTCCAAAAGTGACTTAAAAACCTAGTATCTCTATCAGAAGTAAATGTACGAGGAATACCATGAAGTCTAACAATTTCTTTAAAAAATAAATCCGCCACATGAGATGCATCAGAAGTTTTTTTTTTGCAAGGAATGAAATGAGCCATTTTACTAAAGCGATCAACAACAACAAAAACAGAATCATGTTTTCTTATAGTAACCGGCAAGCCCAGAATAAAATCCATAGAAATATCTTCCCAAGGTTTATTTGGAATTGGAAGGGGAGTGTATAAACCAGAATTTTGTGAAGTCCCTTTAAAAGCTTGACAGATTTTGCATTGTTTTACAAACTTAGCAATTTGTTTTCTCATATGGGGCCAAAAATATTTTTCTTCCACCATTGCAATAGTTTTCCCTTGACCAAAATGACCACTTAACCCACCACCATGAAGTTCTTGCATTAACTGTTCTCTTAAAGAATTATTTGAAATGCAAAGTCTAGAACCCTTAAACAAAAAGCCTTGGTGAATAACAAATTGACCAGATGGATCAGTTCCCAAATTAAGACAAGCCTCCCAAATATCTTTAAAATCAGAATCAGAAGCATAAGTATCTTTCAAAAACTCAAAAGAAGTAATGGTAGGATAAACAGTAATCAATAAATGTGACCTTCGACTTAAAGCATCGGCAACCTTATTCAACACACCAGTTTTATGTTTGATATGAAAGGAATACTCTTGCAAAAAAGAAACCCACTTAGCATGTCTCTTGTTGAGATTTTTTTGTGAACCCAAAAATCTTAAAGCCTCGTGATCAGTATTTAAAACAAATTCTCGCTGAATCAAATAACACCTCCAAAATTTTAAAGCTTGAACAATAGCATAAAACTCCAAATCATAAGTAGAATATCGAGATCGAACATCATTCAACTTTTCACTAAAATATGCAACAGGTTTTCCTTCTTGGCTTAAAACAGCGCCGATTCCCACATGTGAAGCATCACAATCAACTTCAAAAACTTTTCAAAATCAGGCAGACTAAGAATTGGAGCTTGACTCATTTTCATTTTGATAATTTGAAAAGTTTTTTCAGCCTCTGGAGTCCATCTAAAGATTCCCTTTTTCAAACAGTTAGTGATAGGAGCAATTACAGAACTAAAGTTTTTAATAAATCGACGATAGAAAGATGCCAAACCATGAAAACCCCTTACCTCACTGATATTTTTAGGAACAGGCCAGCTTTTGATTGCTTCGATTTTTACCGGATCAACTTTGATTCCCTCAGCAGACACAATATAACCCAAGAAGGTCAAACTTGAAGTCATAAAAGTACACTTGACTTTAATGAGGTGATGATCTGACATGACTAAATTTGATTTTCCACTGAGACAAGCAAGATCCATTGGTTATAATCAAAATGCGTAAATAAGTTTAATGGAAAACAAGCTTCAAAACAAGATTTTCTCTTTTAATTCCTTTCCCTCCCTTACCCAACACTTGATATCTAAAACCTAAGGGGATCTCCTTTCCCTAGCCTTAGCCGAACCCACCATCCTCCCTCCTTCATTATTTCCCTATTCTCTAGGTACACATACAACCTAAGGAAGAATGTACGTTACTTCTCAGTCTACCTCCCTCTATGGATATCCAATCCCGAGCGTTACCACGGCTTCGTCTATGACCATCAATGCTTAGTGGATATTCTAGAATCCCCTTTTTTCGACCTCAATCTGGAAGTTGACGACACCGTTGACGAATACATCGACGACATCCTCTTCACCCTAACATCTTCTATTGAAGAACAACTACCCTCCGGACATTGGCGAATCTTCAAACATCCACCCACATCTTCCTCTCCGGCTAACTTTTCGTGGATCAAGACTGTAGGCGTCCTCTTTCTTTCGATGGCATCTCTAGGATTGTTGAAGTTTTTCTCCCGCTAACCCCACTATCAAGAGCGAAAGAGAGGGAAACTCGAAGGTGAATTTTCTATTTGTTATATCACGACTCAGCCCAGTGAGTCATGTAGACAAGGCTGGAACGGATGTCGGATGTTCAGAACATGAAATTTTCATAAAACATGCATTGAAGAATCTAAAACACTTCAAAAGAAAAAATATAAGCGTCTCTAAACAACTTTCCAAATTACACTAAGCATTTCATAAGTACAAAGGTGGCAAAATATCTCATTCATGTCAAACCACAAAAAAAATGTTAAATCACAACTAAAATAAACATAAGAGGAACCTGTCATCCGGTCCTCTACGACTATAAGTGTACCAAGGTTGGTCAGCCATTCCTAGCAGCGGGTTCTCCTAAAAATATCCCAAAATAAGGGAATGAGCTAAAACTCAAATAGGTAACACTAACTCTAACAATTTCATATACCCATAAATGAAAATCAACATGCATGCTAAAAGTGAATTAACGCATCTATATGTTTATGAAATGTTATGATTGTTTTGCTAAGTGTCACATGCTAGTTCATATGCATATCCTTTCCACTATTTCATGCCCTTTGTGTCATATAAATGTTCTAATATGCTTGCTTAATTCTTTAACTTATGCAACCGTATCGGAGTACCAGAAGTGTACTAATCAGGTATAAAAACATATTTTTGGCCATTTATCTTTCTTTCCTCTTTTGCCCCGAAGAGCCATATTGCTCATAAGAGCAGTATTGTGCTTTTGCACCATATTTGATACTCCTCTTTCAACATGTACAATCATTTAAACATTCTTTTCATATAAACATAGAATTGTAGTGTAACAATCTCATATCAATCATATGCATTGATTAGTATGTAAGCTTACATGAAAGATTGCATTTCAAAGAACATCTAATGTGCCATACTATCAAAGAAAGAAACTTCTATGCATTGCTATCAAATAATGAAAACAGTTAATATGCATTGCTTCAAATAATGAGAATATTTATTATGTATTTCTAAGTGTTAGACACTTCAAAACATGATGTAGACAAAGGGGGGGGGGGGGGGTCAACCCAAGTCCAAAATAAATCAAATTTTGGCTTCCCTTGAGTCTACAAGCTCAATAAATTTTGAGCTGGAATTTAGCTCATTTATGAGCTGGTTTTTAGTTCATTAATGGAACTAAAGGTTAGCTCATTATTAGCTAAGTTTTAGTTCATTAATTGTCATATTTATGTAGCTTTTTATTTATTGTTTTATCTTAAATTAAAGCTGAAGTGTGCAAGCTTTTGGGTGAGTGGAACTTGCCTTTTCCTCTTCCTGTTGCCTCTTGAGCTGCTGCGGTTTTCTGCTGGTTTTCCTCCCATGTATTGCTTCGGTTTCTCTGCCCCGTGGTCCCCTTTCTCTCATTTAAGGTGGTGGCTGTTTGGTTGCTGAAAACCGTGACTTGCCTGTTGGATTCCTGTGCTTGGCTGTTGAAACCGTGGCCTCCTCCTTGAGAATTGTTGTGCCGTTTGGGATTTCTATAACAAAAAAACTCCTGGTTTCCTGTGCTGAAACCCTGGCATTGGCTATGTATTTGGTTGGTTCCGTGGCCTTGTTCTGCTTGGAAATGGCAGTGACTCTTGGGTATCATGCAAGATGACTTTTGGCTTTTCATTTCTATTATTTTTATATGGGATTTGGGGGGTTTTTGGGCTGTTAAGTTTCTCCCCTATTGCCTATATATATAGGGGATTTGTAATGTTTGAAGTAAGTGAATGATATGTGATTTTTGAAAAAGTTATAACCCGCGGGTTTGCTTTGGAAATCCTGCGGGCTCTTTCCACCCTTCTTTCTCATCCCCTCCGGAAATCCTGCGGGCTCTTTCCAACCTTTCTTCTCGGGCTTCTAATCTCTTCGTCTCTCCGCAAGTGCCATTCCACCTGTATCTTTCTTCCAAGTGCAGCAATTTTAGGGTGTCTTGTTTGAGTTGTTTGAGTCAAAGTTTGTAAGTCTTCATTTTATAATATTAAAAGTTTGTTTTATCCAATTTGTCTTCTTTTAGTGTCTTTTCTTTTATGTAGGAAAGCTTTTCTTTTGCTAGGCAAGAAATCAGGGTCCAGAAATCAGGGTCCCCTGGATTTTTTGCCTGAATCAAAACATAACATAAAGGAATATGAGTTTGTAGAGTAAAGTGTTCCTACCTCAAATGTCACTTCTTGAAACCGTTGTCTCCCCGATCTTTCCTTAACACTTCCTCTTTTCAAGACCTAAGAAAAAGAGGTGACAACACAACATAAGCCTTTTTATACCATTACAAATCATAATACCTCACTATCCCTACACCCTACATATTCCATTAATTAATTAATCTCCTTAGGATCATTAATGCTCATTAACCTAACCATAACCTAAAGCATGTTTATCACATATTTATTAATTTAAACGTTAATTTATCACATATCCACAATCTAATGCATTTATATCAAATATTTTTCTTAATGAAATGTAATTTAAATGCTAAATTTCGGATTTACCTAAATTCCACTTTTTGGAAACCTAATTCTTCACTAATTTCATTAAATTTGCATGCTAAAACACCCTCTTACTGATGTGAAACGTACATGCGATGGAGGAGTTACTTTAAGAAATTAAGGAGATCAATTGTAACTTAATAACCCAAAATAAAATTATCATTTATAATAAAAGAGTGACCCTTAGAACTCTTAGTTTTTAACTTGTTTAGGCAACGAAGAGTGACATCGATTAACCAAACAATTTAAGAATACACAAAGAATAATTGTAAAACTACGACAATAAACAAGAATCCACGAATTAATAAAGAGAACTTTCACCTTTGGAGCCCATACGCTCAACTAGTCTAGGCTTTAGCGGAAGAAAAGTCTCCACCTTAGACTCGAGGTCGCTCCGAGGAGGAAGGAGCCTTGGATCGTCGTTCTCGGATAGGTGGCCGGAGTATGGAATTCTTGACAGCGATTTCTTGAAGGTGTATTCGGCGGCCTGGCATGTCCGGACGGTGTTTGGAGACCTTCTAGCAGGCTGGACAGCAAAAACAAATGTTCCAAATCTCCTTGGACAGCTGCTATAGAGTGCTGGAAGTGTTTGGATAGCAAATCTAGATCTCCAATGGTGCAGGACAGCAGGCTGCCTTGGATACACAACAGATTTTAGGGGGAAGGGAGGAAAACCGTGAAGGGAGACTTAGGACGGGAGCAGAAATGTGTGCAATGCTTGGTTTGAAAACAAGTCCAGCCTTGGGAAGAATTCGGGTAGGAGGAAAAGGCCAAAGGAGATTTTGATTTCTGAAATTAAAATCCAATGGGGAGAAGTGGGGGAAAGGCTTAACTTGAAAATCAAATTTATTTTCCACAGGGAGGGAGTTTCGACCAAGCCTGGAGGGGAAGAGAGAAGTAATGTTAATTAAGTGGGGCCCATGGAGAGTAAATAAATTAATTAAATCTGAATTATAATTTCAGATTTAATTATATCTTAAGTAACTTCCCCAAATAGATTTAATCATGAGAGGGAAACGAATTAAAATTTCAAATAGCTCGAAATGTCATTAACTGCCTTGCCTTAAGAGGGATTCCTAATTAGGCAGTGAATTAACACGCCAGAATTTGGAATTCACGGGCTTGGCCAAAGCCAGGAGATTCGGTGGCAAGGGGGGGCCTGCAAGGAAACGGTGGGCTGGGGGGGGGGGGGGGGGGGAAGGAGGGCTCACGGCTTGGCTGTTAGCCGTGAGTTTGGGAGGCGGTAGAGAGGTGGCTGCACGGGAAGATCACCAGGCTGCTGGGACGAGTGCAAGGTTGCGGCCAAAGGCCTGGAGGGCCAATGAAACTGGTGGCCAATGGAGCCAGCCGCAGAACAGGGTGGGAGGCGGGATTGCTGGGTGAATTGGGTTGTGGGGAGAAAACCTCAGGATGACTATAATCCGGATGAAATTCCCTTGCGTTCTCACACTACTTGATCATAAAGAAAATCGGAAGAAGGTCTAGAACTCACAAATGGATCTAGCTCTTCTCAAAACTCACTAAGAGATTTGAGAGAGAGGAGGGTGAACTCACAAAGAGATCATAAGTGGAAAATATTTTTTTTTCATTCATCCAAAACTGAAATTACAATGCATGAGGCCTCATATAAATAGGCCAAAATGAAAAAAATAAGAAATGACACAAATGCCCTTCTGGGCTACATAAGCGACTAAATGCCCATAAGGGCAAAAGCGGAAAAACATTAAAATAAAATACGCCACTACATAAAATGACAAAATACAAATCATGCTCGTGGCCGTCGATCTCCGGCGTCGAAAATGCTGACGATGTCCTCATCACTTACCTAATTATAATTTTAGGGTATTTAATTTTCGGATTATTAAATATAGTAATTAGTAAAAAATAAGAAATTGTGAAAATTTCCAATTTTCCACCATTAGAGTCCTAAGATTATTTGGAAACACTTTTGTTAAGTACTCTTCACAAATTTTCCAATATATGACAAACCCTAAAATTTTTCTTCATAAAAAATTCATTTTCTTGCTTAGGAGTACGCTCACATACAATCCCTACACTTTCCTATGAAAGCCCCATTAAAAAGCAAAACCCTAAATTTGGAACCTAAAGAAATTTAGGAAAACTTTAATTTTTTTTTGCAAAAGAAATTTACTCTCTTCTTCCTACACACTTTTTTTTAACCAACTTCATGATTTTTAAAAACCCTAATGTTTGATTCATGAAAAATCTAGGAGAAGGAACAAGATTGCTAGGTTTAAAGCTTTACCTCTACCTTCCTTATACGTTTCCCCATGTTTTTCTTCAAAGATCATTGCCGGAATCTCACTGGCCGTCGGTTTTCCCTAGCTCCTGCTGCCCCTTTCTCTCTTCTGCCCGCCCTCTCCTTTGTTCGGCCGAAAGATATGCGTTTCCCCACGTTTTTCTTCAAAGATCCTTGCCGGAATCTCGCTGGTCACCGGTTTTCCCTAGCTCCCGCCGCCCCTTTCTCTCTTCCGCCCGCCCTCTCCTTCGTTCGGCCGAAAGAAATGAACAAGGGACTAAAATAATCATTCCCTTAAGGCTTTAAGGGGGTTTTAGGGAAAAAGACGCATGTGTCCGTTCCCTCATTATTTATTTAAGAGTTTATGAGGACAAAATGGGTATAAAGGGTTAAAGTTTACTTAAACATCTTCGATGATTTTTAATTTCCAAACCGTGCGAAATTATGTATATGTTCTTTGCCGTTTCGATTGAAATTTCAAGTAGAATTTTATAAAATTTATTGCGTCAAATTCCGACGACTTTGAAATTTCATCTAATTTCGTTGCGGTGCATCGATATGCGTGCGACGCATATGATCAACAGTTTTTGGGTTTTACATGTTAAACGATGGATTTTGTTATTCTGCATCTAGTATTATTATGAATTTTGATCTTATTTTTAGTTGTTATGGTAATCTTTTGTGTAACTAACTACTAAAGTCTAATTGCAACTAAGAACTCCTAGAATTCTATCTTGGTGAAACATTGAGTTTAAAATTAGCTAAACTTAACAAGTTATTAATTCCTAAGCAATTCCTGTTTCCATATATATTTCACATCATTAAATGGATGGACCGTGAAACGAAGGTGGATAGAGTGTGAGAAGATTATTGACAAGATCTTGAGTGTAACATTTTTTGAAGGCAAGTTATTAGAAATCGATTTATCAAATTTTGGTATGTACATTGTAGAGTAGAATATGCAATGATATGTTTTAGAATTAACGTGAAACATAGGAGGGAAAAGAGGAAGACTTATGGTAACTTGCCTGTAAATTGTGATTCAAAAAGAAAATGAAATACAACTTGCGTAGATCAGATGTAACGCCTTGTATTAACCCACATAATTGGTTATGTCACTGATTTTTTCTTTTTTATGATGACATGATAACTTCTATTATGTGTATATTTCTCGTCCTGCAGTGACATCTATCTTCATCGTGACATAAGTCTGATGCCCCAGAACCCATCAGCTTGGAGTGCGTGGAATTTTCTTGGGACTACAGAAAATGGTGTTTATCTGACATATTGGTTGAATGTGCTTCAGGTTTGTGGTGTAATTTTTAGTCTATCTTCTTTTATTGACCTTTATATATTAGGAATCTGTTGGAGAAAATTGACAATAGAAAAGGTCTGCGTGCAATTTAAGTGTTGTTATGTTCAGGATAGTAAGTTTAATAATTCCTTTTCCGAATGATTTTTCAGAATCTTGGACACACTTCCCTGCCATTTCTCGTGACTCTCAACCCACCCTTTACTCCGAAGCATAAAGTACTTAAGTGGACTACTAGCCATCCTGTACCCTCCGTTGCAGCCTCAAAAGCCTCTCTTGAGCTTGACAAAATCCAGGGTAAAAGGAGGATCTGGTTCTCTGGGGCGTATCAAGGTACGATATTTCCTCTGATAGAGTGTTTAAAAAGAGATAATTATTTAAATTATAACTTTATAGTGCTCCTAGTTG
The DNA here is from genome assembly GCA_022539455.1 of Dendrobium nobile. NCBI lineage: Eukaryota > Viridiplantae > Streptophyta > Magnoliopsida > Asparagales > Orchidaceae > Dendrobium > Dendrobium nobile. The sequence continues at coordinate 2,251,626 of CM039735.1, read as the reverse complement.
TCCACTAAAAAATTAATTTTTTAGCATTTTGCATTTCAAATATACATCCTTGAAGTGCATGCTATTCTAGATAACTTCATATGCTTTATTTTGATAAAGTTTCTTGCATGGAAAAGGAAAACTAGCTTGCAATACCATGTCAATACATTTTAATGTCGATCACTACTTATGATTGATGAAATTCATCAAGCAGCCTTAGGAATACTGTGGATGCGACGTCATTCTCAAAATATACTTGCATCTTCTCAAACTTTTGATCCACAGGACGTTTCCAGGACTATGGAAAGCAGCTAGCTTTCCGCTACTGTTAAGATACATTTTAATGTTGACTACTAATGATGACCGCTGAAATTCATCAAACACCGGTATGGATGCGTTGGATGCATCATATCTCAAAATAGTCTGCATCTTCCCATGCTTTTATTTCACAAAGTTTCTAGTGCTGTAAACTTAGCTAGCTTGAAATTTCTAACTAGTTACATTTTAATAATGAAAACTAATGATGTATGAGATAAAGAAAATCACTAATACATAAGTTGAGGGTTGTGGGAATGAGAATGTGTAGATGGATATGCAGAAAATTAGGAATGGTAGATTTAGAAATTATTATATAAGGACTATCTGTGTAGTACCTATCAAAGTTAAGTGGTAAAAAAATAGACTTAATTTTTATGAAGTTGGCTAATGAAGCATAAAGATGCACTGATAAGACATGTAAATAGATAATGTTATTTAGAATACATTAAGCATTCAAAAATAATATTGTTTTGAATATGTTGTTCTTGCCAGACTGCCGGTAAGATAACGACGCTATGCAAGGCATGGGAGAGCTTAGCTAGTTTTTTTGTTAGGCTTTGCTTTTTTGATTGCTCATGAAAAGCTATGTCACGACCCGTCCCGGATGCTTGATTTAATGAGCGGGAACTAAAAGTCGGACGGTAGAATAATTCAGTACATTTCACAAACAATATAACATACATCTTTCTCTATTTTATTGAAGAGCCTCTATTTCATAATTTTCTCTTATACTTACATTTGTATAAATCATAAATTACCTGTTGTCATTTGTATGCTGTCTTCTATCGATGAACTCTTCCCTTTCGGCCATTTTAAATCTTTGGAGAATTACCTGAAAATATTTATTTAATGGAACGAGTTTACAAAGTAAACTCACTGGGTAACTGCTATAACAATTAACATGCATAAGGTACAATACATATAACCTTTAATATATGTCCATTCATTTAACATTTGAAATATATTTTCTTTTTTTTGGTTCATTTCATTTTATTCATTCTTTTATATATATTATATCATATTTCATTTATTCCTTTTCACATTTATTTTGTACATGAACATCATCTAAATGTATCAAAGGTACAACCATTTCCATTTCTTTTTCTTTTTTCATAACCTTTTTCTTTTTACGTGCACGGGTACATTGCTTTCCCAGCCAGTACCATACGAGGGTGAACTTCTATAAATTTTTGCATACTTATCCTTTTCTCTTTTTCCATTTATTTTTTATTCATTCATATATTATTTCTTTAATATAATTACTTTTTATTTCTTTTATAGATAGATTTTTAACATGCATTTTCTTTCACATTTCATATACTTGCATATACATTTGTTCGTTTCATACATAATGATTTCCAAAATAATTTATAAGTCTTAAAACATCTAATATGCTCTTTGCAAAATAAAAAAATAAAAAAACAAAAAAAGAGATAATACTATAATGCCCACTTTATTCTCTTCCAATATTCGTCCTTTAACTGTTCACAAGAATATAATGATTTAATTAATATTAAATCTCAATTTGAATGACTCAACAAACATTTGGTTACTTCCATACCCCGTAACATGTTTCCTTTCTTGTTGAATTCTTGAAGAACCCAGCTCCTTTAACTTGATCTCTTTCCATTCTAAATTTTTAAAATTAAACAATTTAATTTTCATGGAAATATAATTTAATAACAAATTTAAATAAAATTTATAATAAGAATTTTACTTACAAAATGGGGATTTTCCAAATCCCAAAGATTTTCTCTTTCTCTCTCAAAATCTTTTCCCCTTGCTTCCAAATCACGTTATCTTCCTTTAATAAAAGATCCTTTGCTTTAGATGAAATAAAACGATGCAATTTATACAAAAATGGAAAAAAAAAATAACAAACCTTTTTTCCCCTTCTCTTCGGTCGTTCCTCTTTGTTATTGTTGTTTCTTCCAAATCTCCACTCATTTAGCGATAAGAATGGAAAGAAGTTAAGAGGAGTTGTCAAACTTTATCCCTAATCACAATCTTCTGCTCAAAATAGTGAAACGAAACTCCCTCGTGCAAATTCGGACGTCCTCTTCAGCTCACGATTCCGCCCACCCCCGCTTTTGTCGCGATCTGCCTGTTCGCCCCTTTTGTTTCGCGAATTCCCTTTTCACGGTTATTAATAGGGGGCTGGCCGGTTCAATTGAACCGGTTGTCACAAGCTACCTCCTTGCTTGAGCCTTCTTGATGTAAGTTAGAAACTCATGAGTAGTTTTCTTTGAGGTAGATTATGGTACAATCTAGCATGAGAGTTTGGAATAAAATGAGGTAGGTGTAAATGAGGGGGGTGGTTTGAATTGCCAATGCTTATTTAGTCTAGCATCACAAAAAAAATTTACACGCATAATGAAAAACAATCGTACTTGGATATTTCACAACTTCATGCTACATCGCAGTTCTTGCATTTCATATAAAACTATATTATAAATTGATTATATTTTAATAAATTCCTTATCGAAAGTGCTCCCCATCAGTTGTCTGCAAAATTCTTTCTGCTTTCAGTACGGATTAATCATTAATCCATTCTTCACAATAGTTCTCCATATATGATAAATTTAAGTGTAACCTAAGCTTTCATTGAGCTAATGTCATATCAATGATATCATTATGATTATACTAAAAAACCTCATGCCAGTAGACGACACTTCGTTGATGTTGGGCAAACCCAAATAAGATAAAATTTTGCACAACTAAACCTTCCACAACTTCGTGTATACATAACTATCAAACCCACGGAAAATATTTATGGTTAACAGACTGGCATCAACAAGACTTTAAAACAGCTGTCAAATGCTCAACCATCCCCTGTTAACACAAAAAAAGAAAGAGGACAAATGCTCGGAAACAACAACAACAACATCAAGTCTTTATCCCACTACGTGTGGTCGGCTACATGAAATCCTTTTTCTCCATTGTGTCCTGTTAAGAGTGAAATTCTCATTTAAATCTAATAAACAAAGGTCCTTTCTAATATTTTCTAATTAAGTCTTTTTAAGTCTACCTCTACCTTTCTTAACAATGGCCAAATCTAATATTTCTACTCTCCTAAAATGATCGTTGGAAGGCCGCCTTTTTACATGACCAAACCATCTAAGATGACTCTCTCTAATGTTATCTATCACTGGAGGAAGAAGTCAGATGCTCATGAAAAAAAAAAAACTAGTAAGTGGAAGGTTTGGAGAACAGTGAACATGACTAAGTCTCCTATGGATCAAGAAGCAATTGATCTTATTATCCAAAATGGATTCTTGTCCGGGCTAAACTACTCGAGACTTTCAGGATTGTGGCTTCTTGCTGTAATTTTTCCATCCGCCTGTGGGATATCCAAGAGGAAGAAGGCAGGTCGATGAAATACTCCAAGGAAATAGAGAAACAAGATAAGTAGGAGTGAGCAACAGGGAACCTTATATATGCAGAATTTTGGTGAAGTGCGTTCACAAACTCTGTAGAATTTCCTTGTGCAAGAAATTGATAGTAGATTGCTGTTTTTGTTCCCAGTTAACAGCAGAGATCAAGAACTCCTACCAGTTACAACAGTTTCTTGAGCCACGTGGGATAGAAAGAAATGACCGAGAGGCTTGTAGTTTTCGGGTGATCAATTGTAGCGAAATATTGGAGTCCACTGCGACCTCCTCTTCGCCACCTCTCCAAAACAGGGAATTGTCCATCTCACTCAGGATAACTTGGACAAAAACTTCACTCAAAACTAATTTCTCTCTAAACGGAAGAGTTTATCTAGATTAGCTTCTCCTCTTAACCTATAGAGCCTTTTAATTATTAATCTACTCTTATGTAGTTAAGAAAAGAAAACTTGTCCTATAATAACTAATTAATTATGAAAAGGAACCTTCTAAAAAATTGTCCATAAGAATCTTACACATGGCTGTTGATAAAGTTGTTTGCTTGATTGCGATGGTATCGCTATATTACATTTATAACCTAATCTCGGATTTTGCCTAATTACTAAGCTATGAGTTTAGTTATAAGACATACTCAATAATGCATGAAACCTTTTGTTAGACAGTTTGTTAGAAATTGGCCCCTTGAAATCATTTCATCTTGATTATTTTTATTGTCATTCTTCTTCCAAACACTCTAAATCAATGACAATTATCATTCCTCTTTAATTCAAATTTGATTCTAAAGAAAATCATCCTTAGAGCTTATTAACTAGATTTAATTGAAAATTCTCTTTCGTGATTGACGAGATCATTAATCATAGAGATTTGCACCTATGGAAAATCTCAAACTCAATCATAATTTTTTTGTAAAATATCTTATCTAAAATTTGATATACATTTTGAAAAGTGAATTCATAATCTTGAATATAACAAGATGATGTAAGCAACTCGAAACAACACTCAATAAGAAAGACAAGTAAATCAAATCCCACTTTTATTAAAAATTAAAGACTCTTCTTGGAGAACACAATAGACTAAATGGAACACTAGATTTCAGAAAGAAAGAGCAAAGATCATCCAAAAACCAAAACACAAAGAAAAGTTAGCAACGAAATCAAACATAAAACAACTAAACACTATCCTCAGAACATCCTACAAGAGGACTCCTCACATGTACCGAGTGTAGGAATATATTTAAGAATAAGGATTTAGATATGCAAACCAAGGGTCCACCACTGCAAAAGGGATCCAACGTTCTACCAAACTCCTCCAGCAAATGCCACCAAAAACAGCCAACAACTTTTATCCACGGAACTTAGAAGAAAGATACAGGTGAAGTGGAACTTGCGTAGAGAAGAAGGAGGTTAGAAGCCGAGACGAAAGGTTGGAAAGAGCTCGCAAGATTTCCAGAGGAGGTGGAGAAGGTGGACAAAGCTCTCAAGCTTTTCCAAGAAGAACCCGCAGGTTATAGCAATTTTCCTCACAATATTCACCAACCCTTCCTTCACAAAACATCTCAAATATATAGGCAATAGAGGGGAACTAAACAGCCCAATAACAGCCATTAAAATCCAGCACAGGAAACAGGACAGCATTTCGGATTCCAGCACAGAAAAAGACAACAGCAACTGGAATAATAAAAGCCACGGTAATCAACAACAGAGAATTCCAAACGGTAGAGCCAATATCAAGAAAAAGCCACGGTATACCAAGGCAACATTTAAAAGGGAATAAAGGCCACGGCAATTAACAACAGAGAATTCCAAACGGTAGAGCCAACATCAAGAAAAAGCCACGGTGCAGCATTTAAAAGGGAATAAAGGCCACGGCAATCCAGCAATCAATTGAAGGAAAAAGGCAGCAGCTCAAGAGGTAAAGAAGAAGAGGAAGAGACAAGTTCCACTCACCTAATAGCTTGCACCTCATAATGAATTTAGAGCTAAACATCAGCTTATAATGAGCTACTCCTCCACATGATAATAATGAGCTTGCACCACTAAAATTTCAACAACTAAAGCTCAAAACCGAAATCAGCCAAGGCTCCATAGAACTAGAAAACAGCCCAATGGATAAGGTGGACCCTAAAGCCGGCAAACCCAAGGTAAGCAAACCCAATCCTTTTCCTACCATGATCATTGGATTTACCACCATCATTGGATAGCATAAAATAAAATAAAAATAGCAAACATAACTAAATTTGTCCAAAACAAATAATGCAAGATAAATTAAAATGCAAGACAAATTAAAATGCATCACAAGAGCTAGGTGGTTGTTTTCCGAGCCCACATAGACAAGTTGTTGAAGCAACTTAGACTATTAGTAATCTTCTTGGTTGAATTTTCATGCATGGGAATTTGACAGTTCTAATCAGGATGCAACTTGTGTTGAGGTGGTGGTTCTAAAACTTGCTGTAAAACATTGAGAAATAAGGGGTGGAAGTAAGTTTAAAACCTGAATGATTGTTCCCTCCAATCACCTAGTGAAAGAACAAGATGCACATGTAACAAGAGACTTGATAGTAGAGAAAAACAGAGTGATCGACATCAGACTTGAGACAGTAGCATTGAAGGATGCATAACATAAAATGGAGTAGAGTTTCAAAAAAAAAAAAAAAAACAAAGAGCAGTGGCGAGCTAATGTTGTGAGGGTGCCGAACTTGAAGAGTTCTATGCACATGAGGGTGGATTGGGCATTGATACCAGGAGGCGTTTATGCTATAGAACATCTAGCATGGGCTAGCATGAATGGGGGCAGTTGAGCGTGAGTAAGTTTAGGGAGTGTGAGAAAGGGGAGGTGGAGCACAAATGATTGTGAGGAGACAATGTGGTGAGCGCAAGTGCTAGTGAATGTGGGGGTTGTGAGCGTGAGCCAACACGAGTGGAGATGCTTTCATTTGGTGTCGGGGACAAGAGTGTAATGCCTTACATGCCTAATTAGCTCTATTTGTTAATCTAAGGATGCTAACCTTTCCTATGCAAAATGCTTACAGAATATGACCTAATTTAAATTTATATTTCAGTGCACATGAATGACTTATATTTGGGATGTTCACACATCCAGCTTAAATCTTCAAAAATCTAATTTCTAATTTTTGGATATATTTCTCTACGTTATCATTTTTGGTGGATAATACTTTCTTATGGAGTCTAAACCTTTTATTGTAATTCTTTGCAGGCTATGGCTTCCACGAAGATGGACTTAAGGTAATTTTAAAATTTATTACTTGTATGAGCAAAAAGTTGAAACTTTGAAGTAATTTTTATCATGAAATTTAACTGTAGAGAAATTTCTAGCTCATTATATTTTGATGTCTCTTTCAGGCCGGGTCAACCGTTGCTTATAATATACTAGGGAAGGAGTTAAAACTTCTGAAAAATCCAAAGCATATGACGCTTTCTTTTACTGAAGTTGGAGCAAGGCTTGTAGTGGTTAAATTTCTGGAACGTTACATCTCAACCGGTACTTTGACGTAAGTTTATAATTGTTTTAGTTTAGTTAATACCATGTATATTTTCTTGAAATAAAATGCCGGTTTTTATACCACGAAATAATAAATCAATCAGGAAATCAATTAGACATCTTTTTGGCTTCTTTTAAAATGAGTTGATTAGATCCAATAGATGGGCTATGTTTTAAGGCATTCTCATTTGATTGGCTGTCCCAATCTTTAATGTCTTTTAATGCATTTTTTTGTGGCAATTTGGTTGACTGTTTTTCCTTTTCTATCCTTTTTTGCATGTGTAATGTACTCCAATAAATGAACTTTTTTTCCCATACGAAATGCACACTAGTTCTGGTAATGATGCAGGACTAAAATGCCTAAGTAATGTTAGAAAAGAACCTTGCACAATTTGATTTAGAGAGCTTTATTAAATAAAATACTTGTGATTAAACGATGAAATAAATACAAGAAAGGGATGAGACGAGCTTAGGCCAAATCACACTATTAGAGGTTAGGATCTCAAAATAATCAATAATTCAAAACATAACATACATGACATATTTCCAACAAGAAATCCCTACACTAACAATGAGATTATTCACTATGAAGAGTCCTTCACTCAGTTCTAATTTACTAGGCTTTGCAGAGAGGGTTAACACGATCGTAGTGAATCAATTAAAACCACAAGTGGGGTAAGAGTCTGGTAGGAAAAGATTAGGGGAAAGATTCACCTTGCTTAGGATTTGGAGACAATCCACCATTGGACGAAAGAGAGTTGCTCCTCAATAGCTTCAGCGAGAGTGAAGATGATCATTTCCATGTAATCCTCCACAAATTGGTCAACCTCGAGATTGAGGTCGAAGAAAGGGGAGTTGAGGATGTCAATGCGACCTTGGTCGTCGTAAAAGAAATCGTGGTCACGTTCCGGATCAGCCATGCATGGGTAGAGAAGTTTGTAAGGTGTGGGAGGGAAAGGGGTGTGATTTCTTCTTCCCTTTCTTACTTAGGTTAAGCTTCAAACCTAGAGTAATTATGGTAGGAGGAAGGGGTGTGGTCGGCTAAGGTTAGGAGGGAGAAAACCTCTTCTAAAGAAATCTGAAAGTGAATTTCAGTTTTATGCAAGAGAGGATTAGGGCTTCGAAATTTGAATTTCAAATAAGGGAAGGGAAAAGGAAAGTGCTCCTTGAAAGGAGGTAGGAATTTATTATGGAATAAAGAGAGAGGAGGATGAGGCCGGCGGCTTCATAGGGGGAATTGGGCTTGGGAAGGAAATCAATGCTAAATTGATTTGGGAATTTAAATTAGGAAGGGACTAATTTAAATCCAATCTAATTTGAAGTTCAATTGGGATTAATTTTAGGAACTTTCCTAAAATAGAGGATCCTATTTTAGGAAACCAATTCAAATTCAATTTTTTTTTTGAATATGAATTAAGACTTCTTCCTAAAAGGAAAGGTGTTGAATTTGGAAGGGTTTTGAATTTAGGCGGCAAGGAGATTGGGATTGGGTGGCCGGCGGCTAGGGTGAGGGTTAGGTTAGGTGGGGTTGAATTTAGGGTTGGTTTAACCGTGGTTTAGAGAAGGTGGGGGTCCGATGTGACCGGGGCTTGGAGGAGGTGGAGGTGGGTTTTTGGCCGGCGGTTAGGAGGGTTTTCTTGGCCGGCGGCTTGGAGGGATTTGGCGAGGAGGCCGATGGTTTGGAGGAAGAGGGGAGGAACAAAGGAGAAGATAACCACGAGCCCAGACGCTTCCTACGGCTGATGGGTGATCCGATTCCCTCGTCTAGGGATTTCTCTCCAAGAACTCTCAAACTCTCACAAAGAACTCAATTGCTGAAAATTTTCATAATAACATTCATTAGCCCTCAAAGGAGGGGAAGGCTTTAAGTAGCCCAAAACAATGAAAATACAAAAGACTCAATTGCCTTTAGGGCATATATAGGACTAGACCCTTAAGCGAGGGCATAAACGAAAAAAATACAATACACTCATGAAACATAATATAATAATAAAACTAATACAAAAATATCAAAAGTAGATCGGTGCGATCGTGGCTGTAGATCGTCGGCCCCACCTCTGGTAGACTCTCCAAGGCCTGATGTCATCATCACCTTGGCCCTTCTGCAATAGCTTTGATTTTATTCTGATCCATTGAAATACCTTAACCGCTTAGGAATTAGTAGACTAGGTTAGACTCACTTAAATCTCGCTAAAGGGGTGCATGCAAATGCTGGACAACAAGCAAAACCAAAAAAGTAAGATATCTAGGTGATGTTATGCATGCAAACAAACTAAGGGATGGTTAGGTAGACTTGTAAGATAACTTTTAGCACTAATAACGCATGCCTTCCATGCTCTGATGCCAAGATAATGTGAAACCACTAGGAATTGCTTTTGAAATTATAAAGAAAATAGATTAAGCTATGTAATTTAAACTAATGCTTGACAAGATTGAGTGCTTAGAATTTCAATAAGTTAAGGGCAATTAATTACAACGTAGAATAGCATTCACTTGAAAACAATTTCGGCCATAAAGATAAGCCTAAATACTGTATTCAAGAAATCCCACACTTAACAATTAGAAAAGTCACCTTTGAGTTTCCCTCACTCACTCTCTTAATTAGGGCTAGCAGAAAGAGAGTCTTAGCAAATCAAACGACGCCACGAAAGTTGTGAAGACGCCTATGGTTATAATCCAACGAAAGTTCACCGGAGGAGGAGTTGTGTGACGACGACCGGTGATTCACCAATGTCCAGTTGAAATGTGTTCCTTGATGGATGGTACTAACGTGAAAAGGATGCGGTCGATATATCCGTCCACTGTCTCGTCAACTGCCAAATTTACATCAAAGAAGGGAGAGCGAAGGAAATCTGTTGGGCCTTGATCATCATACACGTAACCATGATCAACCTCGGGATTGGCCATGCACTAACAAGAAGTCGTGGAGGAGTTTGTAGTCTCTTTCCCTCTTAGAGATGCTAATCATGAGAAGAAGCAACTCAAGAGATGAGAGAGGAAGGAAGGGGGGGGGGGTCGGCTAAAGGGGAGAGGGGTTTCTTGGCCAAGTTAGGGTTTGGGTTTGAGTGAGGGAAAAGAAGAATAATATGAAATTTATTTCAGATTTGGAAATTAATTGATGGGAGGGAAATATGAGTTGAATTTTAATTTCAAATTCAAAGCTTGGGTAGGGTTAAAGTGGAGAGAGAGAGGGGAAGGAGGGCCGGCGGTATGCTTGGGAGATGGGGGGGATTGGGAGGGAAATTCAAAGTTTCTAATTGCATTAATCCCCTTTTGGAAAGAAGTCAAGAAATCCAATCTCAATTAAAATTAATTCGGGCGTAGATTTAGAGACTTTCCTAATTTAGATTTGACAATGTAGGAAAGTTTTCTGAATTTCAAAATTTAAAATTTCTTCCCAAATTATCTAGGCTAAATTAAGAAGGCTATCATGATGATGGAAATTATCATCAAGAGGGGAGTTTGGGTGGGTAGGGGCCGACGGCATGATGGGAGGTGGGAACGACGAGTGGTGGAGAGAGGTCTGCTTGGCGACTAGGAAGAGAGGGAGTTGAACAACTGTCGGGTAAGGGGTTGGGTTTGCTGACGTGGAGGATTAGGGGGAGGAGGGAGGTGGGCTATCGGCTAAGGTAAGAGGAGGGGTGGTAGTTTGGAACAACGGAGTCGATTTAGACCACGATCCCCAGACACTTCCAGTGACTGGTGGGTATTGCTTTTGCCCTCACCTAGGAACTTACCCACTCAAGAACTTACAAGCTCTAGAGAGTTATTAGAAAAAAAATTTCATTCATTAATAATCCTCATTCAAAGACTAAGACCTTCATTTATAGGTCTTCAAACAACTAGAAAGAAATGGTAGGAATGCTCTCAAGGTTACAACTCTCGGCACATAATAGATAAGGGTACAAATGACAAAACCTCAAATAAAATAACTGAAACAAAACATATATAAAAAATAAAGACTACTAATCACAGCCATCGATTTATGATGCTTCTGGCGATAAACATTCTGGAATCTCTTGCTGATGTCCACATCAATATCTGGATAGGTAGTGAATTCAACTTCATATTATATTATGGATCTATCCCCTTGCACCAACCTCCGAAATTTATTTTGCATTTGCCTTCTTGCAGAAAAAGGAACAAAACAATCTATGAACACCTGAGTAAACTCATCTAATTTGACTGGATACTAGGTATCCCTCCAAACTTATCATGTTGTTGACCCCTCCACTACCTTTCAGCTTCGCCATCAAGTGCAAATAATTCTGATGACAACTTTCTCTCTTATGGGCAGAACATCCCCTCTAGTATCTTCTCAATCCATAATAACCAATTTTCTGTCTCAATTGGTCTTTCTATTCCTTTAAACAATGGAGTTTCGTATCCTAAATAATTTTAAATATCCATTGACATGCTACTACTACCACTTCCTGATGGTTGAGATCTTGAATCTTGAATCAATTGAGTCATTGATGTCATCATTTGAGTGAGTGCATCGATATTAACAGCTATATTTGGTACAACTATTTCTACATCTTCAGGATCATTCTGAGTCCTGAAATAAAATAAACAATCTTATAAAAATTTATAATTTCATATTATATCAACTTTCTTAAACTCAATTATCAATCTAATGTCTCTTTTAGTACAATTCATATCATGTTTGGGTTTTCATACTACTTTTGTCGCGATACGGCCCAAAAACTCAAATTAAAGAGGCGAGAGCAGATGGTCTTATGGTTAATGCATTTTTTTCAATAACATACAACACTAAACAGACTAGCATCCAATATTTAACTGAAGAGTCACTAAAACATATTTTTCAATTGAATATATACATAACCAGTTCATACCAATTTTTATTCGATTTCCTTCTTCTTTAGACGAATTCTTCTTTGTAGCCATTTATTTCTCAGATGATTTACCTGAAATTTTAATTTAATAATTTAAGTTTATATAACAAACTCAGTGGATAATCATAAATTGTACTATAACAATTAACCATACATTGATATTCATAATCCTTTACGTTTCTTTTACAATTAATATATACATAACATTTCATATAATTTAGAGTCTTATTATATTTCTTTTCAATAACTTATTTCTTTTTCTATTTCATTTTTTTATTTTCCATTTTTATTTATTCATTTTCTTTTTTCATTTAGTACAAGAGCACTGACTAAAATTTTATACCAATGAATGTAGATCTATGTCTATTTTTATTTTCATTTAACGTGCACGTGTACATTGTATACCCCAGCTAGTATCATAAGGGGTGAATTCCTGTATTTTCATGCATGCACCTTTTCCCTTTTTATACTTTTTATTTAGCTTATTTCATTTTTCCATCAAATGTTATATAAATGTAGAAAGACCTTTTTCTCATATATATATATATATATATATATATATATATATATATATATATATATATATATTAATTGCTTTAATTTTTTAGTCTTTCTCAAATTTGTTGTATATTAATATTTAACTATAGTAAGTACTTGGACATAATATAATGTTTAGTAATAAAATAATGAAAATGAATTTGCTATAATTAATATGATCATCCACTTTATTTTTCTTAATTGATTCATTTTATATATTATACATTCAGACAACATATATGCTACAATAAATAATAATTGCAATAAAAATAAAAAAAATTATAATTGCTAAATAATTATAATTACCCATTTTAATTATTTTCGTATTTCAATTTTATTCAAATGCTCTAGCTTTGCTATAGCTTTCCTTAATACAGCACCTAAGGTCATATGCAAAATTTCATGAATCTGCATTGAAGTTTCATAACTATAATTTCATAAATTTTCAATTAATTTATCATTTACTAGTTTAAATCTTATCTAAATTCCTCATGGATCTTTATTTGATTTTGATGCTTTATCGAAGTATAACAAATTAAATTTTCTTTCCTGTCCAAAACAAACATCATTCATTTCCTTTTTCTACTTTATTATATCCTAGAAATTTGTTGAAATAAGATTCATAAAGTTAATATTTGTTACCTCAAGTTTCCTTCTTTCGTGTTGAAACAAAATTTTCACCCATTGGATTTTTTCTTATTTGAATTTCTTCCTATTGGAGAATTACATACCATTGCTTCAGTCAGAAAAATCAAATTTTATAAAATTTCTTCTCTACATTTGATTAGAAAAAATAAGAAATTGAAATCACTTATACTTCCTTTGTCATTAGAAATGAAGAAACTTCTAAACCCAAATTCTCTCTCTCCTCTCTCTATTTCCTTCCTTCGCCTTCCCTTCGCCTTCTTTTTCCTTTTGGTCACGACTTCTTCTTGGCTATTGCTTTCACTCTCTCGTTTGATTCCACTGGAGTGAGTGAATTAGATTTATCTCCCACGAGGAGTCATAGCTTTTCACTCTCGATCACTCATCCTTGCTCACTTACGCAATTCGATTTCATTAGCTGCTCCCACACTCGTGCTCGGCCACTCTACTCCACCCGCTTGACGTGCTGCTTCACTCGCTTTAATTAAGGGTCTGGTTCAATTGAACCTAAATTGTCTGGGTCAACGTCTAGATTGGTGGTTAGCCTCCTAGATCATACTCATTTTAATATTTCTATTTGTCCTTCTTGTTTCTCTTCATTTTGGTTCGTGTAAGAATTTATCCATGTAAAATTTTCATTTCGTGCATCCTATTTATAAGTTCTTAAAGCTTATTTCTATGTTATTTAACTTCTCGCTGCTTCAAATATAGAATATATGATGATAATTCTATATATTTCTTCTTACAAAATCAATTGAAGATGGAAAACTCTCTCTTCTTCCAATTATCATTTGTAGTCTGGTGGCTTTTGCTTGTATGCTTCTCTGTAAGCTATCTAAGTTAAGTGCATCCACTAGTTTGAAAGAACCTATATCTCGAGTTTAAATCATGTCAATGATTCTCTTTAATTGTTATTTCAAATGATTTTGTTTCAGCAATTGTCAGTTATGAAAAATATGCATTCGTTTTTTTAAACAATTGCATTTCATTTTCTGTAGGTTGCTTGAAGAAGGGGGTACGATATTTGTTTTTGCAGGAATTAACAAGAGTACTCATGTGAAATCTGTCCTGAAAGTGCATAATCCTTTATTTTACTGGAAGGTTACCTGTCACTGCATCTGTTGGTTGCATGTTCAGTCTGATGGTCCATTAATAGTATCATGTAATAAACTTATCAACTTCATCAACAGATTGCTACAGAAGCCGATATAGGCTTTGCAGATGCTTACATTAATGGCTACTTTTCCTTTGTTGATGAGAAAGAAGGTCTTCTTAATCTTCTTTTGGTAAAACTGCTGCTAAATTCTGAGATATAGTGCCCCTCTACTAAACTTTTCTGTTACGAACTTAGAATATATTTGCTTTATTTTTCTTCAGATTCTTATAGCTAACCGAGATCTGAGAAATTCTTTTAGCAATAACCAAAATAAAAGGTTTGTGCATTCATCAATTCTTTATTTTTTTCAATAATTTTTTGATCAATTTCTCATATGCATTCAGACAGTTGTCACAAGAATTTCTTAAATACATGATGCAGGGGCTGGTGGACGCCATTACTTCTGACAGCGGGTGTTGCATCTGCTAGGTACTTTCTCCAACATATCTCAAGGAAAAATAGCCTTTCCCAAGCCCGTCTCAACATATCTCGTCATTATGATCTGGTCAGTCACTATTGATTGCTTTTTATAACTTCAGGGTATATGCCATAAGCGTTTTTTTATTTATAATTAGGTAATTAATTTCTATCAATCTATGCCAGATTTAGCATATACAACCGTTAAGCTTTTAGATGAAACTTGTTTAAGTACTTGGTTTTGACTTGTTGGCCAATTACATTGTTGAATACGTGGTAAGTTGCAAACACAATGGCATTTCTTGGTCTGTATGGGAGAGAGAATTAAAAAGAACCACATATTTTTGAATTATCTTTTGAATAAAAGTATAAATATGTGACTATATGTTGGTTGGATAATATAACAATAAAAGAAAATATAATGAAGGTGAAGATCCTCAATAATGTGGAAATTTAACAATAAGAATTAATGCAGATACCTCTTCTAAACAGTTAGCTTATGTGACAGTTTAGATATTATACCACTCTGCTGCAAAAGTCAAGGTGATATAAAAGATGTGAACTTGAGGTTGGAAATAGTACCAACCAGAGTTGAAGTAATCTGAAGTTTTATTGCCCAGAGGTTGCAAGTTTTGCTAGGGGAGCATGATTGATTTGTGAAAGAGAGTAGTGTGAATAAAATGTAGAGAGTCGGTTATGAGATTCATGTTAGAAAAGTCATGAATAACATCGCTAAATCGAGTGCATCAACAAAGTTATCTACTGAGAGTTTGATGATGTAAGGATCAAATCCAATGTCATTGTCTCCATTGGAGAACATTGTTAGATTATATAAGTGCATAAATCTAGCGAGAAATTGAGAAGAAGTGATGCAGGTCTAAGTATGCTTTAGATGTATGCGTTAAGAACTTGCACGATTTAGATAAGACATAAGAGCTAATAGCAATTAAGACTATTAGCCACTAAACGATAATAGAAAACGTAAGAAGGGTAGCTACACTTAGGACAAATCACATGCTAAGAACTTGAATCATCAAAGCAATTTAGAATTTGAACAATATACGTATTAAGTAGCCATTCAACAAAAATCCCTACGCTAACAATGAGATTAGAAACATAGAAAGTAAAACTCAATCCCTACGATTACTAAGCGGAGGCAGAGGGCTAGACACAACTCTTTGCGATTTGATCACCACCTACAAGATTATAGTGGAATAGGAAGATAAATGAATAGGTGAAGAAGTTCACCCTTGTTGATGACCAGAAACAATCTGCCACTGGACGTTGGCAAGTTGTTCTTCGACGGCTTCGGAAAGTGTGAAGATGATGCGATCCAAATATTCTTCGACGGAATTGTCGATGTCCGGGTTGACGTCGAAGAAGGTTGACTAGAGGATGTCGACGTTTCCTTGCTCGTCGCAAGTGAATCCGGAATCAAGATCGGGATCGTTGTTGGCAATGTTGTCGACCATTCATTGGTTTGAAGGGTTGAGGTGTTGACGACAATCGTTGTTGCTTCCCTTGAAGACTCCTATTGAGAGGGAGGAGTTTATCTTGAGATTTCGAGAGGGAAAGAGGGAGAGATGTGGCTGGCCAAGGGTATGGGTGTGGAGCAAGGCTTAGGTTCAGATTTTAGAAGAAAAGAGGTGGAGGAAAATCAAACAATTGTTTCTCCAATTAATCCTTTTAGTTTGGAAAGAATTTGGGTGTATTTAGGAAAGTGTGGGGGCGCCTAAGAAGGATGGAAAGTGGATTTGAATTCTTCCCGAAGAGGAATAGCTTGAAGTTGGAAAGTAATTAGGTGGTGGGGCCCCAAGGAAGGGGCCGACAGCATGGGGAAAGAGAGAGAGGGGTTTGGGGAAATAAAATCAAGCCTTCTTTAATTGGATTATTAAATTTGGAAGGCCCTAATTAATTTTCAATTAATGGGAAAATTCAAGGGTTGAAATTTGGTAACTTTCCTAAAATAGGATTGGTATTTTAGGTAACTTTTTAAATTAAAAAAAGATTTGAATTTGTAAAATAATTGAGTTACCTAAACTATTCAAACCCAATTAGAAAAGAGGTAATTGCAAGCATTAATGGAGGGAAACCCCAAAGGGGGTCAACAGTTTTGGCTAGGGGTTTGGTTGGGGAAAAGGCTGGCGGGTGGTGTGGGGATTTGGGTAAGTGGGTCGGTGGTTAGGTGGGGAGGAGGCTGGTTGTTTGAGGTGGTGGTGGTGGGATGAGCCAACGGGTAGGAAGGTGGGGGAGGGTCGACGGCTTGATGGTTGGGGGGGGGGGCGATGGACCTGCGGGTTACGGTGGAGAAAAAGAGGAAGATGAGATGCGACGAACTAGCCGCAAGCCCGGACTGTTCCAAGGCTAACGGGTGATGCGATTCCCTCTCCAAGGGTTCTCTCTCCCAAACGCTCTCAAGCTCTCGCAAGAACTCACAATGCAGGAAATTTTATTCTTCATTCATTAACCATGAAAAGAAAACATATGGGCTATATATAGCTTGATACAATGGACTAAAAAACAAAGCCCTTTGAGTTTACACATGACCATCCTTAAGTAAGGGGTAAAAGGGCAAAATAACTAAAAGCAAATACAAAAATAAATACATATGACGACTTAAAAATATATTGGCGCGATCGTGGCCTTAAATCGACGGCTGCGCCTCTGATAGACTTTCCAAACTCCGATGTCCCCATCAATAAGGTTACGTGCGTGTTCATGCTCATTGTAGGCGGTGTTTGAAGGTGAGTAGTGCAACAATGGGAGAATGTGGCGCATGTTTTGGTGGTTGGCAATGATACTGCTTGTGGCATCTTCTAGGTGCCCTTATGGTCGAGCCCAAAGTTTGGGATTTTTGTTATCAACTAGGACGATAAATGGTAGGACACCATTTGGTCACATGCGAGGTTGGTGAGGTTGTGGGTCACTAGCGACAAAGGTAGAATTCATGGGTTGCTTGGAATAGAGCTATGCATTTGGTCTTTTTGGATGGTTTGATTTGCAAATTAGCTTTAACCAATTGGTTTCATTTGTAAAATTTTGAAAATTAAACCAGGTGAACTATTTTTCAAACCAAATTAAATTGAACTGATTTTTAGTTTTTTTTTGTTTAGTTTGTTTTTTGGATGAACCAAAATATAAATAATCTTCAGAATAAACGTAACATAATAATATGGAACTTTTAAAAAGAATATTAAGTAGTATTTTCTAAAAAATTATAATTTTGACATGTAGAATATCCATATTAATCTTTTTGTTTCTTGTTTATTTATAGTTTATGAACTCAATTGATTTAATATTTGTAGTATAGTGTAATTCAATTTTTGATTTGATCAGTTTTACAAAAATAATAATTGAGCCCATAACCAAAGATTATATAAAGTCAAAATGATAATAATAATCAAACCAATACTTTGTCAACCCAGCCAAACCTACTAAATAAGAGCAGTTTAGTTTGATTTTTTTAGTTTTATCCAAACAATGCGCACCCTAGATATGAACGAAGTGATAAGTGATAGGGAAACCCAAGTAAAATGCATTAAAGAAGAGGCACGAAGAGAGAAGTTGGAGGAGGTTGACAACGTGTGCATGCAAGGTGTTGGAAGGGTTGCATAGGTTGGGATGATGCTCATGGGAGTACAAGTGACACATGGGTTATTGAATGTAGTATGCTACTAAATGCATTGGCAAAATTCAATAGGGTGCAACCACATGAATAGGAGATGAATTACTTGGCTCATGTGGAGGCTTACACAAGTAAGAACATAAGCAATTTATGATAGGTTGTATAGCGATGATGTGAGGAATCAAAAGAGTCGATATGGATGATAGGGGGTTATGAAAGGGGATGAAACCAAGTTAGAAGAGTGAGAGAATTAGAAATGAAGGAAAGTATAATAAAAGAGAATAACTTCAATAACGAGAGAATTTAACAATAAGAAATTTTATAAATTCTTAGTATAAAGAGTTAGCACATACAGGAATTTAGATACTATTGTTGAATAAGATTTATGAATGAGAAAAGAATCAAAATGGTCCATTGACTCTTTATAAAAGACAAAAATGGTCCCCAACTATCATTTTGGTCCTTCAACTATTTAAAGTGGAATCAAAATAGCCCCACCATGAGACTATTTTGATTATTTTTTAAGGACTTGAGAGATCAAAATAGTTCTTGATATAGTTGGCGATCATTTTGATTCTTCATAAAGAATTGAGGGATCATTTCAAACTTTTTCCCATTTATGAATATTGCTGCCAATAATTTTTCATTTATTGATACCATCATTTTTCCATGTTATTGGAAACACCAATGGCTGACTAAGATGCATGAAAAAGCATTAACATATCCAGCTCAGTTTTTTCTAGCATATTGTCCTTGTGAAAGAAGGTTTAATTTCAAGCGCAGAGTCTAAATTTTGTTCACCCTAAATTTGTTGTTCCCGTTCATGAATTTCTGAATTTTATTGCATACTTATTGTTGACTAATCCTAGACTAGTATTGGTAGATTGCCTTTGTTTTTTTTTATAAGCTCACAGTTTTATACTGCTATTCACAATGTTCCTATGTTAATTCTTAATTTTATGCTCATGGTGTTATTGATGCTGTAGAGTAAAATAATTATTTTGGAACACACCATCCTTAGGATGGAATGAAATCATGGACTCCGTTAATGCACAATTAGCAATTTTGAATCATGATTTGGACTCTGCACTTTATGTTCATAACTTCATATATATACTGATTTAGGAATCACAAGTATAGCTGCTTCTAAAAGGATGCATCTTTGAATGATTATCGTGTTCAGGAAAAAATATGTTTTTTGCATAATTTCTACATGTACGTCCTATTCGCTTGCTCTTGTTCAATTTTTAATCTAGGTTGTAGACTCTTTTGTATAGTTCTACAGTTCTACTGCTATGCATTGGTTTCCTTTATAACTTCCTATAAGTTCGTACCATTCAGTATCAAAAGAAAGGCAATTATTTTTACTATGTCCGATACAGAGGATTGAAAAACAAAAATGAAATGATAAGCTTGATCATGAAGATTGCGCTCTTCCCTAATCTCTCCTACCATGGAAATCTGATGTTTTGATTTTTTGTGCTCTTTTAACATTTAGTTAGTTCTAATTCTAGGTTGATAACTGTTCTTTTGCTAGTTGATAATTATCTTTAGGTTAAGAAGTCCAAGAAAATCTATCTGATTTCTATTTTAACGTAATAAAATATTATCCATAATTTTCTTTTAGCATGATCTTTTTTCATGAAGAATTTGGATAAAGAAGAAATGCATTTTGTTTTTTTCCTTGTGACTGATCCACTTCTCTACCTGCATATAAATTTCCATCTCTTTTATTACAAATGCATAATTTTATTTTACTTGCTCGATGTAATTTTTTTGTTGCATCACTGTTCCAAAGCATAATTTGATTGAATTTCATTTTCAATCTTTCATCTGCAGAGCAATGATTTTTTCTCTTTAATCTTAGATGAGACAATGACTTACTCCTGTGCAGTTTTCAAGGTGGTCCAATCTTCCTTAAATTGCTTTTGCAAATTCAAAATGATTTCAAACTCATTTATGCATAGATTGCTTTAGTTGAGCTGACCTAAGTGAAAATTTTGATAGACTGAAAATGAAGAGTTACAAATTGCACAACAGCGTAAACTCTCTATTTTAATCGATAAGGTTTGCTCCAACATAAGTCCATCTTGTAGTGATCTAGATTTTTTTTTTTTTTAAGTTTTATGTTCATTTTTCATAACCATTTAGGCTAAGATTGAATCAAGGCATGAAGTTCTTGAGATTGGTTTTGGTTGGGGAAGCTTTGCTTTAGAAGCCGTGAAGCGAACAGGATGCAAATATACTGGTGTCACCTTGTCTATTGAGCAGCTAAAATTTGCAAAAAGAAGAGTGGAGGAAGCTGGTTTACAGGTTTCTTTTTTCTACAACTCTATTACCTTGATTTTCTTTATAAAACAGAGATATTCTTGCATAACTATGCACAGTTGATTTTTGTTTTCTTTATAAGCTCTGCATTGAAATTGACTAATTAACCGTCAACTCTAGAATGTGTTAGCTAAATAAGAAATCATAAATTTGTGAGTTGATTTTCTTCTGTTCCTTTCTTTGTAAATCAAATAGTTTCTTGCATGAATATGCTTAGTTGGTTTTTTTGTTTGTTAATATTTGCATTGACATTTATTAATTAACTATCAACTCTAGAATATCTGAGCTAAATAAAAAACATAAATTTGTGCGTTGTTACATGGTCGATTGAGATGGCTTTTTTCTTTTTGATTTGTAATGAAAATATATTTGATGTCTTAAATATGTGTTATTTTTATTTCATTCAATATCACAAAAGTTGATTTATGTGGCAAGGTGTCGGGTGACGATGCTAGGTGGCTACCACTAGTGATGTTGATGACGGTTGTTGTTTGTGGTGGCAGCAGCAGGTGGGTGGCATGATGGCCATTAGAGGTGGCCAGTGGCCAATAATGGTGACAACTGTCTATTTATTGGCACGATTTTTATTTAAAAAATGAAAACTCTTCTGAAGTATCTAAAATTTGTTTCAAGTTTTTTTTAATACAATTTGATTTATTTACAACAGAACAATTTGAAGACACACACCAAACATGTATTAAAAAAAACAAAAATAAAGTAAATGGTTTCAAATAGGTTGTAAGCTTTAGGTTAAAAAAAAGATTTGAATTAGATCCTTTATTTCTGTTACTAAATTTTATTTGATGACCATTGAACTATTGTCGTCTTTTACCAAGATGTTTGGGGCATCTTTTGTTTCACTTGCATTTCAAAGCCTTAACAATGACCTTTTACAACCTCTCTCCAAATGTAGGGATAAGGTGCTTCCTCGCTCATGCTAGTTTATGATCATCCTTTTCATTATCTTTGCAGCATGTCCCTGATATGGGAGAGGGCAGGTGGGACCAGCAGGGGACAGACAGGGCAAGGAATTCGACCCTCCTTGTGGGGCCCATTAAACTTATCATTACATATGTGAGAAGAGAAATTAAGGAAGTGATTAATTAGGAAGGTGTTGATCTTATTTCTATATGAGGTCATCAGTACCTACCTACATTCCTTCTTGGTGACCTGATGATTAACAAGTGTCCACTTGTCAACCATATAGGTCCCAATCAAATTTCAATCCAATCCTCAACCCAAACTTCAACCCCATTGATGTAGACAAAAGGGGGATCAACACAAGTCCAAAATAAATCAAATTTTGGCTTCCCTTGAGTCTACTAGCTCAATCCATTTGAACTGAAATTTTAGCTCATTTATGAGCTGGATTTTAGTTCATTAAATGGAACTAAAAGATAGCTCATTATTAGCTAAGTTTTAGCTCATATTTATCTTTTATTTAATGCACTTTTATTATAGTTTTAATATCTTCTTTTATAATGTCTCTTAGGTTCCAAAAAGGGCTTTTGGAATCCCAAGATATTTGTTTAGTCTTCCCATGCTGGTTCCTTGAATTCCACCATGGCTTTATGTGCTTTTACCCCCTTGGATTCCGGCCGGCAGCTGGTTTCCCGTGCCTGTGCTCCCTCCTGTGACCGTGCCCCCTTGGTTCCCGCTCGGCCTCCTTGGCTCCCGCGGCTACCTCTTCGGTTTCTTGGCTTGGGCTGTTTTTGCGTGAAAATCATTTGGGTTTGATGCTTAGTTTCTTGTGTTAAAATTAATGTAATGTGTCTCTTTGTATTCCCTTTCATACCTATATATTGGGGACTTGTAATGTTTGAAAGTATGAAGTTATGAAAATGTGAGTTATTTTTGGAATAGAAACCTGCGGGTTTATTGTTTGGAAAAGCTTGCGAGCTTTGTCCATTCTCTCTTCCTCCTCCTTCGGAAATCCTGCGGGCTTTTTCCAACCTTCGTCTCGACTTCTAATTTCTTTCTTCTATCCGCAAGTGCCACTCCATCAGTATCCTTCTTCTCTTGGAAAGCAACTTTAGGTGTTTTGTAAGAGTCTTGTAAGTGTCATTTGAGTCATTTGTAAGAGTCAATTGAGTCGTTTGTAAGTGTCCAAGTTATAATAGTTTTTATAATATTAAAGTTGTGTTTTGTTTTGTTTAATTTGTCTAATTATTATAAGTTTTGTAAGTTTCTATTTCCTAGTAAGGTTTTCTTTTTGTGATAAAAAATTTGGGTCCCTCTCCCAAATTTTTGATTGCATCAATTTGGTATCAGAGCCAGTTTAGGAAGTCCTAGGTTTTGTTTTAGTTTGTCAAATTTGAGTCTTGTGAGTTTGACAAATCAAGTCTTGTTATAAGTTGTTTTTTGTCGAGTCAAGTCTTGTCAAAGTTTAAAGCCATTTCATTATACCAAGGCAGCTTTTCAAGAGATAAAGAAGAAGAGGAAGAGACAAGTTCCACTCACCTAATAGCTTGCACCTCATAAAGATTTTTTAGAGCTAAACATCAGCTCATAATGAGCTACACTTCTACTAGATATTAATGAGCTTGCACCAACTAAAAATTCAACAAGTAAAGCTCCAATCGAAAATAGCCAAGGCCCATATGAAACCAACAAGCAGCCCAAAAGACAAAATGGAAGATGAAAGGACAAGATAATGAAGACAAAGGAGAGGGGGGGAAGATGAAAAGACACAAGGCAAGAAATTACAAGAAAAACTCAACTTGTGTTGACCCCCCCTTGTCTACATCAGACTCCCCTACTTGCGAATTCAGCTCCTGATGAATTATCTGCTGTTGATTTCCTTGAGGCGGTGCGTACAGATCATCCAGTTCTTCGAGTTTTTCGCCAAATCTTTTTAGAATCTCTTCTTGTTCTTTCTCAAATTGCTGTTGTAGATACCTTTTGTATTTTTCAAATTTCTGATCACATAGGAACATGTTATATTGCAGTTTGTAGAGTCGATTTTGAAGTGGATCCGTTGAGTCACCTTCTGTAGGAATCCACCTGTCCAACGAGAGTGGGATATTAGGATCATGTTGCTCGCATTCTTCCAGAAATGATTCCATATTTTTGGGATTTTCCATTTTTTGACAGACTCAAAAAACTCACCCTAAAATCAGTGTTTGTCAAAGTTGTGTTAAGTCAAGTCAGAGTTTGTGAGTTTAGTCAAGTCGTTAGTCTTGTCTTAAGTTTTTTGTTAGGAGAAATCTTTTGAGTCTTTTTTGAGTCGTCAAAAAAAAAATGAAAAAAGACAAAAAGATAGAAGAAAGCAAACATGAAGAAATTGAAGATTCTATGGATAGGTGGATTCCATCAAAGTCAACACATCCTCTGGAATATGAATTATACAAGCTTCAATCGTGGATGCACATTCGGACAGAAAGGTACTTCAAGAAAAAGCAGCGCTTACAAGATAAATTCTTAAGAGAGCGAGACAAGATCATGCAGAAATATGAAGATCTGATCAGTGAAATAGAAGCGCCATCTTCACCTCCTCGAAACAAATCGAACTCATCGGGAGCTGAGTTTTTTCAAGAAGGGGAGAATCTGATGTAGACAAAAGGGGGATCAACACAAGTCCAAAATAAATCAAATTTTGGCTTCCCTTGAGTCTACTAGCTCAATCCATTTGAACTGAAATTTTAGCTCATTTATGAGCTGGATTTTAGTTCATTAAATGGAACTAAAAGATAGCTCATTATTAGCTAAGTTTTAGCTCATATTTATCTTTTATTTAATGCACTTTTATTATAGTTTTAATATCTTCTTTTATAATGTCTCTTAGGTTCCAAAAAGGGCTTTTGGAATCCCAAGATATTTGTTTAGTCTTCCCATGCTGGTTCCTTGAATTCCACCATGGCTTTATGTGCTTTTACCCCCTTGGATTCCGGCCGGCAGCTGGTTTCCCGTGCCTGTGCTCCCTCCCGTGACCGTGCCCCCTTGGTTCCCGCTCGGCCTCCTTGGCTCCCGCGGCTACCTCTTCGGTTTCTTGGCTTGGGCTGTTTTTGCGTGAAAATCATTTGGGTTTGATGCTTAGTTTCTTGTGTTAAAATTAATGTAATGTGTCTCTTTGTATTCCCTTTCATACCTATATATATGGGGGACTTGTAATGTTTGAAAGTATGAAGTTATGAAAATGTGAGTTATTTTTGGAATAGAAACCTGCGGGTTTATTGTTTGGAAAAGCTTGCGAGCTTTGTCCATTCTCTCTTCCTCCTCCTTCGGAAATCCTGCGGGCTTTTTCCAACCTTCGTCTCGACTTCTAATTTCTTTCTTCTATCCGCAAGTGCCACTCCATCAGTATCCTTCTTCTCTTGGAAAGCAACTTTAGGTGTTTTGTAAGAGTCTTGTAAGTGTCATTTGAGTCATTTGTAAGAGTCAATTGAGTCGTTTGTAAGTGTCCAAGTTGTAATAGTTTTTATAATATTAAAGTTGTGTTTTGTTTTGTTTAATTTGTCTAATTATTATAAGTTTTGTAAGTTTCTATTTCCTAGTAAGGTTTTCTTTTTGTGATAAAAAATTTGGGCCCCTCTCCCAAATTTTTGATTGCATCACCCATCCTTTAATTTCAGACTTCAATCCAGCCTTCAATCAAGCGTCAATCCTATCCAATCAATCTCAATCATTTATATGACTGTGATTGATGTGGGTAATTCAAACTCCAGTCCAGTTGAAATTCAGAATTCCAAACTAAATCTCAGGATTAAAGACTTAGGTCCTGAAACCCTTATGCATGATTTTTCAGTCATTTTGAAAATCCAATCAAATGACATCTGATTCATGATCTGCCAGTTGCATATTGATCAGGCATATCCCTAGGGTTAACCCTCCAAATTTGAGCTCATTATGACATTTATAACCCCAGTAGCTGAATTGATTTTCAAAGGCTGTGAAACCTTTAAATATTTACTACCTATACCACTGGGCCCTCCATCCTGTGGATTTTGACCTTGACACCCTGCCCAAGATCTTTGACCATGTCTATGGCCTCTGTTATGACATATGGACCTGTAAACTGCATTTTGTTGGCTCCAATTTAACCCAGAGTTGACTAGGGGTTAAAATGATAAAAATGCACTTTAAGGGCAAAGTTGGACTTTTCCCCAAAACTCAACATGACCCTGTCAAAACAAATATTGCAATCTCCTCCAATGCTTCCTAAACATCATTAGGAGTGCATTAGACCTAAACTTAGGCCTTGGTCTGACCTGGTTGACCAAGTCAACCCTGATTGACAAATGACACCTTAGTGGTCCAAATGGTTGTTTTGACTGAAATGACTCTTCTGGTGCATGGGACCATCTCCATTAGTCTCTATCTATCAAATCAAATTTGTTGAGTCCAAACCCAACCCTTGGTTTGACCTGGTTGACGAAGTCAACCATAATTGACCAGATCAACCATAAACCTTGTTTGCACTCATTTAAGCATCAAATCCATTATGAATTCCCTCAAACTCCTTTGACTATCCCTCCTAATGGTTTGGACTAGAGCCTTGCATTGGATATCCACACCCACACCCACACCCACCCATGTACCCACCCATACCCAATGGTATGGTATGGGTGGGTATGGGTATGGTCTTGTGGGTGGGTATGAGTGGGTACTCAATATCGGGGGATAAATCGATTTACATTGCTAATCACCGTATATCTTATATTATTGCAATCCTCATTACATAATGTGCAACACTTAATCATGCCGCGACTATGGTAAATTATAATATGCGTCTTGAAAGTTTGCAATCAGAGCAAAGCGCAACAAGCCTCAAGGCCATCAGTCCGTGGTAGACTGCATTCAAAAAGCATGGAAAGTGGGTGGGTATAGGTGGGCACACCATCCCGAAAGTCACCATTGGTGGGCAGGGGTGGGCGAAGCCTGTCCGAGTAAAGCATGGGTATCTAATGGTTACCCAACCAGGACCCCATGTAGTGCTTTGGTTTGGACTTGATTGGTCACTTTGACCTAGTCAACAGTTGGCTTGGTCAACTAGACCCAAGTTTTGGTCAAACTTAACCTATTAGAGCCAAATCACTACAAGCACTAAATCAAGTCTTTCAAACCCTTAAAACTATTCAATTGCATGCCTTGGACATCCTCAAATCCAGCATGAGTCAAACTTTGATGAATTTGACCTAGTTAGCACTTTGACTTGGTCAAACCCTTATGTTGTAATCAAAATTTTCCTTATATTTAATCAAAACCCATCCAAACCCCATCAAGTCATTAATTTCATTCCATTTCACGTTTTGAATGCTTTTAAATCCTACATAAGTCAAATCACGTGGAGTTTGACCAAGTCAACTCCAATTTTGGTCAAACTCCTTATGAATTCACTCACGTATTGACTTCAACATCTTTGAACCTCTCCAAGCCATCTCAACTAGCAGCTACCTACCTCAGCTGTAGTTGACTGTTTGACCAGTCAATCAATCAACAAGTTGTTCAAATAGGCTAGAGTGGTCAAACTCTCTTGAACCTTTAAATCCCTTTCAATCTATATGGTTCAACCATTCCATTTGAATCACTTGGAGTTTGTTTTCATTTTTGATACCAAGGTACATCAAATTGGTATCAGAACATGTTCTGGACCAAAATTGCAATTCTCTTCACTAATTTATGCTGTGTACATCCTCCTGTTGCTATTTTTTCTGTTTGAAGACCGTAGTTGTTGATTTTTCTTGTTTTTTGCTGTTTGGAACTTAGATCCGCTAATGGCAGCAAAGAAGGTTGATGCGTTGGAAGGGGAAGTGGAGCAAATCAAATTCAGGATGAAGGTATGATTTTCAACTTTAGAAAATTGGATGGAGAGCCGATTGGGAGGGATAGAAGTGGTGATAAAGAAGCTGATGGAGATTCAATCCAAAGCCCATCTGTGGTTCTGATTGCTAGCCCTCAACACTATTTGACCGGGGTTCCCTTGGCCAAATCAAAAGAAAAGGAGATCAGACGGGATGAGTTTGACGAGGCAAGTTTGTTCAATCAAGTACCACCCCTCGAGGTGTCAAGAAGGGGCGGATCAGGGTTTCTGGATGAAGGGACTATAGGAAGAGAGTTTTATGGTGGGATTTATGGAGGAGGAGGTGGTGGGCGACCGATCATTGTTGGAGGTAGTTTGGGTAAGGGGAGTGGATAACCAGAGAGGGAGGTGGATGAGCCGAGCCATGGGGATCGGGTTATGGGTGGCGGATAGAAGAAAGGTGGGTTGCCACCCTCGATAAACGGGGGGGACTATCTCCGGGAGAAGAAGTTGGATTGGAGAAGCGAAGGTGAGGATGTTGAAGATGATGGTGTCCGAAGGGGAGGATGGCCATGGGTGGGTATATTGGGTGGAGAGTTTTTTTGCTGTAAATGGGTTAAGAGAGGAGGAGAAGCTTACAGCCGCACGGTTATGTCTGAGGGGAAATTTCTCGCTTAGTTCCATTAGAGAGAGATTAGATACCCGATCCATTCATGTTAGGAGTTTAAGGATTGCTTGTTGGAATATTTTCGAGCCATTTGGGAAGGAGATTTACATGAGCAATTCCTTGCCTTTACACAGGAGGGGACTTTCATGGATTATATGGAGAGGTTTGAGTTGTTGTTAGGGAGGTTAAGGGGAATTTTAGAGGCAGTATTGGAGGAAAATTTTATGAAGGGTCTCAAGCCCAACATACAAGCGAACCTTCAATTACTGAGGCTGATGGAGAGAAGCAACAAGAGCGGGGTTGTGGGAGGCTCTTACAGAAGTACCTTAACTTCATTTGCGCCAAGGACCCACACTGTATCATTTCAGCGGGAGGCACCAAAGGAGAAGAGCTGGGGATTTCGCCACGAGGCCAATTTCAAGCGCCTCACAGAGGCAGAGGTGCAAAACAAGAAAGAGAAAGGCCTGTGTTTTCGCTGTGATGAGAATTATGCACCAGACCATTGGTGCAAGGATCGCTGATGTAGAACTAAATGCGTAGGTAAGTATGCAATGTTTGAAATTACAGGCCATTTAAATTTGAACAATAATAATTAAGTTGACTTTTAGCGATTTTAAATAAATCTCGAAAACACACAAGATGTGAGTTAAGCTTATGTCAAATTACTCAATAAGAGTTAGATTCAAGAATAATCAATTCCAATCAAGCTTAGCATAGCATGGGGGATTTTCAAGGGAAATCCCTAAATTAACATTTAGATTAGACACTACTTGGATCCACTCACTCACACTCTTGATGTTTGGCTAAGCGGAGATAAGTTGCACAACCTTTATGATGCCCCATAATTTAATAGGTAGAACTTAGAAAGATAGAGACTTGGAGGATAAATTCACCTTTATCAGGATTTGGAAACAATTTGCCACTGAGTGGGAGAAAGTTGTTTGTCGATAGTGGCGGAGAGGGAGAAGATGATCCTTTCGACGTAGTCTTCAACGGTCCAGTCGATCTCCAAGTTGACGTCAAAGAACGGAGATTGGAGGATGTCAATCTGCCCTTGATCGTTGTAGACAAAATCATGATCAAGTTCTGGATCTGCCATTCATGGATAGAGAGACTTTCCAAAGTGCTGGAGAGGGAAAGGTGTTACTTTTTCTTTCCTTTTTCTTTTGGTGACATATCAAGCTAAGGACAAGAGATGGAGGAAGAAGTTAGGTAGTCGGCCAAGACTAGGGAGGGGAGTTAACTTCCAAAATCTGAAGTTTAATTTTAGATTTGATTGGGAGGGAAATGGACGTTGTGAAATTTGAATTTCAAATACAGAGAGGGAAAGGAAGGGCGCTCCTTTGACGTGGGAGTTGATTAGGGCCTCAAAGGGGAAAGGGACTTAATGTAGGAGAGAGAGGGGGAAAGTGGGGCAGGGCGGCATGCAATGGGGGAGTGGGGCTTATAGGTGGGGATTTAAAGCTTGCCCTATTTAGAATCTTGAATTTGGAAAGATTGTTTTAAATCAAATCCTATTTAAATTTCAAATAGACTTGATTTAAGGAACTTTCCTAAAATAAATCATAGTAGTTTAGGATAGAAATTTCAAATTTCAAATGAAAAAAACCAGATTTTAATATTTTCCTATTGTGGTTTGCATCCAATATGAAAAGCATTAATGTTGTAATTTGAAATTTGGAGGCAAGGGGAGAGGAGTTGTGGCCGGCGGCTAGGGGTAGGGTGAGGGTTGGGGATCGACGGCTAGATGGAGGGAAAAGCCTTGGGGCCGGTGGCTTGTAGGACTCCGAAAGGGGTTTTAGGGTCGGCGTCTTGGAGGAGGGAGGGAAAATGACCTTGAGGCCAGCGGCTAGGAGGGAAGAGAGAGGGAGGCCGGCGGCTTTGAAGGGTTTGTAGGGACTCGACCGGCTGCTGTGGAGGGGAAGGAGATCTTAGGGTTTAGAGAAAAGGAAGGAACCACCATAGCTGTCAATGGCGCAAAATAGCGCGCGCCATGGCGCACGGCGCGGCGCGGCGCACCTACGGCGCCATGTTCATGGCGAGGCGCATGTGTTTAAAATAGTGCGCGCTATTTGCGCCACATGTGAGCCATGGCGCATTGCGCACGACGCAAAATAGCGCGCCAAATTGTTTTTAAATTTCGGTATACTTATGAATATTTTTTATACCTCTCGGTACTGCTAGTTACATGTTTTGTACCGCTCGGTACAGCTCGGTACAACTAGGTACACGCTCGGTATCGCTAAGTACATGCATGATACCGCTCGGTACCGCTATGTAAATGCTCAGTACTGCTCGGTACCGCTAGTTACATGCTTTGTACCACTCGGTACAGCTCGGTACAACTAGGTACACGTTGTGTACACGCTCGGTACCGCTAGGTACACGCTCGGTATTGCTAAGTACATGCATGATACCGCTCGGTACAGCTCGGTACTACTAGGTACACGCTCGGTACCGCTCGGTACTACTAGTACACGCTCGGTACCGCTCCCTAATTTCCATACAAACGAACTTCAAAATTCCTCTTACAAATAAATTTTGTTCCGGGGGCGCGCCCCCTTGGACCCCTGGCAGCCCCCATATTATGTTTCTTAGACAATATTATGTTTCTTTTATCTAAATTTGTTTACTTTTAGGTGATCATAAAATGTCAGATTCAGTTCTTATAGGATTATGAAGTAGCGGTACCGAGGATTATGATAGCTTGTCTTTCATTTTTATTTTTTAATAATATTTCATATTCATGCTTATTATTTTATAATTTTTATATAGCTTGCGCCATGTTCAAAATAGCGCGCGCCGCGCTGTGCGCTATGCGCCATGGCTCCAAATGAATCTTTGCGCCATGGTGCGCCATTCGCCGTTAACAGGTTTGGGAACCACGAGCCTGGACGCTTCCTGCGGTTGGTGGGTGATGCGTTGCCCTCACATAGAGTCTTCAAACACGCTCAAACGCCCTCAACTCTCCAAGACAATTCAGGAAAAAATTGTAATAATATTCATCATCCCTCAAAAGTTGAGGAAGCTTTAAGTAGCTCCATACAATGAAGGAAACAAAGATAAGCATGCCCCTTAGGGCTTACATAAGACTACTCCCTCAAGTGAGGGTATAAAGGAAAAATATGCAATAATAAACTCAATACAGACATAATAATAAATCTAATACAATTGACGACTCAAAAGTAAAGCGATGCAATCATGGTCGTAGATCGTCGGCCCCATCTCTGGTAAACTCTCCAAGGTCGGATGTCCTCATCAATCGCACACTGCAGGTCCTGGTTTGTGAGGAGGAAGAGACTGACAGTGAGGACCAGTTGGAGGAAGCAAAAGAAGAAAGACAGCATCTACACCTTGATGCGGCAGAAGTGTTCTTAAATTCTTTAATGGGATTTACTCCAAATCACACTATGAAGGTGAGGGGACAGATTGGGGAGCAATCAGTGGTGGTCTGGGTGGATAGCGGGGCTACTCATAACTTCATCTTCAACTTGGTCGTGGGCCAGTTGGGATTGTAGTTGGTGCATACCGGGAGCTTTCGATCCATGATGGGAACGGGAAAGGTAGAGATGAGTACAAGGATTTGCAGGAGGTTGTTGCTGAATTCCAGAGTATATGGATAATGGAGGATTTATCTTCCCTTGGATTTGGGGAACACTAATATGATCTTTAGGGATAAAGCGGTTACAAACGATCGGGGAAACAAAGATGGATTGGAAATCTCTGACTATGGAGATTCAAGTAGAGGGAAAAATAGTGGTGCTGTGGGGAGATGCCAGTATGTACGAAACCATAGTTCTGCTTAAAACCATGGTCAAGACAATATAGGGAGAAGGGCTGGGCTACTTGGTGGAGCTGTAGAGCCTAGAGAAGTTCCGAGACGCAGAGCCGATGGAGGTTGTACAACAACTGCCACAACAATTATCTTAGGTCTTTCTGCAGCCTAACTGATTATTTCTCCCCGGGAGCACGAGCATGTCGTTTCTTTGAAGGAGGGAGTGTCGCTTATCAATGTCAGACCATATCAGTACCCACAGATTCAGAAGGATGAGATCGAGATGCTCATCAAAGAGATTCTTGGGACAGGAATTATCAGGTTTAGTGTGAGTCCTTTTTCCAGCCCTGTGCTACTAATAAGAAAGAAGGACGGCAGTTGGAGGTTTTGCGTGGATTACTAGGCCCTGAACAAGGAAACTGTGCTGGATAAATTTCCTATCCCTATGATTGATGAGCTGTTTGGAGTGGTCATTTTCTTGAAGATTGGCCTGAAGTTAGGATACCACAAGATCAAAATGAAGTTTGGGGATGTTCACAAGATAGCCTTAAGAACTCATGAGGGTTACTATGAGTTTTTGGTGATTTCTTTTGGCCTCACCAATACACCAACAACTTTTCAGTTTCTCATGAATCTTGTTTTTCGGCACTACCTGAGAAATTTGTCTTGGTGTTTTTTGATGACACTCTGGGGCTGTTTGGTAGAATTTAGGATTTCATTTAAGTAGGATTTCGTAAATCCTTCAAATCCCGGATTTACGAAATCCTGAGGGGTTAAATCCTGAAAACTGTTTGGTAACATTCATGATAAATTCAGTTAAATCCTTGTGACTGTTTGGCTGTTCATTTTAAGATTTAAAGCGGTTAAAAAGTTGACATACTTTATTAGGATAATTAAAGCACGACAAGAAAAGTTTAAATAAAATATAACAAAACTTTATTAATACTAATTAATTATTTAATTATTATTTATAATATTTTATAATATTTTTTTTATTTTAGATCATATTTAATCCTATTAATTATTTTGAAATAACTAAGTATTTAACTAATAATTTTATCAATTATTTAAATATTATTTAATTAATTTCACTTAATTATTAATATTTTAAATTATATTAATTAAATTATTCAACAATTAGAAGTGTCTAGGTTTTACTTTTTCCCTCCTGTATTTCGTTCGGCTTTGTTCCTTCGCACCTAAAATTTTCAAGAGTTCTTCATCGTCGCTGTTCGATTTTGCTCCTTCGACTACATTACCTTCCTGTTGGATCGGAAGTTACGACATTTTTTTGATCTGAAGCAACAACGGGAGATCGCTTGCTATGAAGGTAACTTTCTCCCTTTCGCGCGCTTCTTCGGCCAAATCCCGTAAATCCGCCGAAGCAAAGGATTTCGGAAATCCGGGATTTAGAGCGAATCGGTGGAATTTTCCATCCACGGAGGATTTCGTTTGCCGTGAGATTTGGATTTGCATTTTAGGCCGTTTGGCTGGATTTCGCTCAAATCCGGCCTTAAATCCGCATACCAAACAGCCCCTCTGATTTATAGTCGTATGGAGGCAGAACATCTGAGTAATTTGAAGAAAGTATTAGAGACATTGAAGGAACACCAATTATATGCCAACCTAAAGAAATGTTTATTTGTACAACCGCAGGTGAAGTAACTGGGGCATATGGTGAACACAACAGGGGTAGCAGCGAACCAGTCAAAGATTAAGGCTATGTTGGAATTACCTTTACCTAATAACCTAAGCGAGCTGAGATGGTTCTTAGGCCTCATCGAGTACCACCGAAAGTTTGTGCAAGAGTATGACACAATAGCATGACCATTGACTAAGAAGCTAAATGAGAGTTTCAATTGGGGGGAGGCGGCTACATAGACTTTCAAGAAGCTGAAGAAGGCGATGACTAGTGTATCAATGTTAGCACTTCCCGACTTTAGCAGGCCATTTGTGATAGTGACAGATGTGTCAGGATATAGACTGGGGGCAGTGCTCATGGATTAGCGAGCTATCGCCTATTTTAGTCAGGTGCGCATAGCTAGGGTGAGACTCAAGTCTCTATACGAGAAGGAGTTGATGGTTATTTTATTGGCTATTAAAAATGACTAATCTATTTATTTGGAAGGCATTTCCTTGTTTGGATAGATCAAATGAGCCTAAAACATTTGTTGGAACAACGGATGATCTTGGAGGAGCATCAACGATGGTTATTCAAGTTGTTTGGATATGACTTTGAGATACAATACCAATCGGGCTTAGAAAACAAAGAAGTGGATGCCTTATCCCGAAAAGGCAAAGAGTCTTAGTTAGCAGCTTTGTCAGTACCCATGATCCTAGGTTGGGAAGCTTTGAAACATGAGAGTGAACATGATGAAGGACTGAGGAAGATCAGATCCGATTTTCTGCAGAACCCAGATATTCATCTTGGTTACACGTAGGAGTCCAGCTGCTACATTAGGGGAGATTAGTTCTACCAAGAGGATCGGGTTACATTCCCAAGTTATTACAGGAGTTTCACGACAGTACAATTGGAGGAGATTCAGGACCTCAGAAAACCTACAGTCGATTGTCAATAGATTTATGCTTGGTGGGGATGCGCTACAATGTAGATGATTGGATAGCCATATGTGATGTGTGCCAAAGGCACAAGTTCTTAGCCATGACACCAGCAAGGTTACTATAGCCTCTAGCCTACCGGAGAGGGTGTGGGAGGAAGTGACTTTAGATTTTATTTTGAGGGATTGCTGCTTCCGGAGGGATTTTCAGTGATACTAGTAGTAGTGGTTCGTCTAAGAAACTATGTGTTCTTCATGCCTCTGAAGCACCCTTACATTGTTGTCTCTGTGGAAATTTTTTTTTTTATGAGAGGTGATACGCTTGCATGAATTTCCATAATCCATTATGTCAGATAGGGAAAAGGTGCTTCTTAGCCACTTTTGGAAGGAGTTGTTCTATTTACAGGGGACAATCCTTAAGAGTAGCACAACATACCATCCGCAGATAGATGGACTGACAGAAGTGGTCAACAAAAGCTTATAGACCTATTTGAGATGCTTTATATCAGACACGCCGAAGAGTTGTGCAAGGTGGATTGCGTGGGTAGAATATTAGTACAACACCTCATTACCATTCATCAACAAAGACAACACCTTTCAGGATTCTTTATGGGAGAGATCCTTCTTATATGATTCATTATGGAAAGAGCGCTACACCTGTGTTTAGCATCGAATAGTACTTAGGGGAGAGAAACATTGTATTATCTGAGCTAAAGGGCAGATCATGAAAATGAAGGATGATGAGCACAGGCTAGAAGTAAACTTCAATTTAGGAGATATGGTTTACTTAAAATTGAGACCCTACAAACAGAAATCACTTGCCAAAATAAGGAATGAGAATTATCCCCTCGGTACTTTGGGCCTTGGAGTGTATTGAAGCAGCAGCCTATCGATTGAGGCTACCACCTTTATCATCTTTGCACCCAGTCTTTTATGTCTCACAGCTGAGGAAGGTGATAGGAGAGCATACATCATCATCTCTACCCCCGACTTTGACAGAAGACATGGAGGTCATTTTGAAACCTCTAGAAGTAGCGGGTGTGCGTAGAAGGGAGACAGGGACATAGGAGGTGCTAATCAAGTGGAAAGATCTGGTAGAGAATGAGGCCACATGAGAGCCATATGAGACAATCAGGAGACAGTTCCCTAGGTTCCACCTTGAGGACATGGTGCATTTTAGGGAGGAGAGTATTTATACAAGAAAGGGCAGTTGGGACCAATAGGGGGCGAACAGAGCAAGGAATTCGGCTCCTCTTTGGGCTATCGTTACATATGTGAGAAGAGGAATTAAAGAAGGAATTAGTTAGGAATGATTTCCTAATTGAAATTCAAATTGACCGACCACAAGTATATTTCTACCAATAACATATAGCGGAGATATTTGACCGACCACATGTAATATGAGACATATGAAGTCAAAATTTATTTCAAATACTATTTTATAGGAGGGGTAGAAATACGAAAAAAATTATCATCTCTCCAAAATTCATTAGGCTTCAAGTGAGGAGGTTAAAATGAGACTTTATGATAGATTTCTTCACCTATCAGATGGATGCCTCTACCTTGTCTTATACATATCCGCAGTTGCCTTTTTTATTATGTAATATGGCAATTCACTATAATTTTGTCTCGTTTACTCATTTGATTCTTATATTATAATATTTTGCATTAAGTAAAAAAGATGCGGATGCTTGAATTAACCTTTTAATTGATCACAAATAATGACTTATTATACATAGCTACCTTTTTTAATAATGAATTTTTTAAGAAGTTAATTTTATAAGTTTCTCACTTTGCTGGCTCCATATATGAAAGGAGGCATCTTAGGCAAAAGGATTTTATACATCCTTCAGAATTGGTATGGGAACTTATTTATGAAAATATCACGATTTCACTAACAAGTACCGTTTTTTTAAAACCTCGAAGCAACATGCTGGATGGTCAAGAACAAAGCACTGGTATTATTGCCATCTATCACATGCAATATGTTAAAAGCATCAATCGAGGTTAACTTGCCACTAATCAGTGATTTCAAACATTTGAACTCCGTTGCCCTTGGAACTAGTCACTCCCCTAGAGTGCAACTTGTATTGTTCCCAGAAGCGGCTCTACCCCTCACCTTTGCCTTCTTATCTCCAAGTTTGTGCGTGTAGTTCCTACTTTGTCTTGACTCGCAGTTGCACCTCGTTGAGCTACGAAGTTTCATTTTTTCTTCCTCAACAGTCATGTGCATGGGACGAGACATTGCAATTTTCTTGCACCTACACTTGCCATTGATGGTTTCTATCAAACCGTCTAGGGCTGCAGCTTGGCTCTCCTTTTCTTTCTTAGGTTATTGCTCTCTTTTGAGTGACATTATCTTTTCCTTATTTCATGTCTGTTATGCCCGTGCCCTGACCTTTTTAGGCTGCTCAACTCAGCTTGTCCTCTCTTCGTTCTCAACTCTTGCTCAACTAGCTCCCTTGTTTGATTATCCTGGGGTTTTGGTGGTTCCCTCTGAGCTATTGTTGCCACCGCTTTGTCTACTGCACATACCTCTTGGTTTATTGTAAATGTGGTAGGTGGATTGTTGTTTGCAAGTTGCTTCCATCTTCTTCCATGTAATCCCCATGATTTTTTTTGTGAAGACCTAGACACATATTTGCATAATCAAGTTTATACTTTCCAAGATGAACCTACAATTGTTTTCATTGATTCATTAAACTTTCATGGCCATTCTGTCTCTCTATTTTTGGCATTGGCTTGTCCCAATATGGATGTCATTTGCAAATTTATGTCAGATTTATAATTAGTTGGTGAATATCAGTCAATCTTATTGATCATCATCACATCATTTTAGAATTTTTGTCGAGTCAAGTTACCCCAGCCTCTTTTCTCGTCATACCTACTATTTCAGTGGCTTTTCAATGCAAATGTTGAAGTGTTTCTGATGTAAGCAAAAAAAAAGGGGGGACCCTATTTTTTGCTTAACAAAATAAAAACTATATTAGGTAATATAAGAGACACAAATAACACAAATAAAGACATAATATCATTTTATAAAAACTATTACAACTTGGACACTTACAAACTTGACTCAAACAAGACACCCTAAACTTGCTTCACTTTGAAAAGAAGGATACAGATGGAGTGGCACTTGCGGAGAGACGAAAGAGATTAGAAGCCAAGACGAAGGTTGGAAAGAGCTCGCAAGATTTCCGGAGGGGATGAGAAAGAAGTTGGACAAAGCTCGCAAGCTTTTCCAACGAAACCATCAGGTTTACATTTCCAAAAGTCAATTCACATAACATATCTAAAACAGCCACAAACAACTCCCATTTATAGACATGAGAGGGGAATACAAATAGCCACAAATCATTAATTTAAAAGCTTATTAAATAAAGGAAATGAAAAGCCAACAGTCAATTCCCGGAAACGAAGCACCAAAGCCACGGAAAAGCCCCCCAACTTCACGGAAAACAGCCCAGCCAGGGAACCGAAGAAGCAGCCACTGGAACCGAAGAAGCAGCTGCAAGAACCAAGGAGGCCCTCATGGAACCGAGGCATCAAGGCACGGGAAAGGCCACCCAGCACCGAAAACCGAAGAGGCAACCGCAAGAACCAAGGAGGCAGCCGTGGGAACCAAGGAGCCAAGGCACGGGAACCCAAGAGGCCAAGCACATAATTTTAAAAGATAAAGCTATATAAATAAGATAATAAATGAACTAAAACCTAGCTAATAATGAGCTAACCATTAGTTCAATAAATGAACTAAAAATCAGCTCATAAATGAGCTAAATTCCAACCCAAAATTTATTGAGCTTGTAGACTCAAGGGAAGCAAAAATTGATTTATTTTGGACATGAGTTGACCCCCCCTTTGTCTACATCAGTTTCTGCCATTTTGATGCTTATGAGGGACCACCTTCTCCTAGATTACATTTATATTTCTCTAATCAATCAACTCTATACTATTTGGGATTTATTTTTGATAAACTTTTGCAAGTTAAGCTGCTACTGTTCATTTTACTAGGCCATTGGTGGCCAAGATCATTGTGGAAATAGATGTTAGTTCCCCGCTTCAAAAGATGATGTTGATTAGCACATCATCGTGTGATTAATGGTGGAAGGTTGAATTTGAAGGCACTCCCCCTTGTTGCTTATTCTGCAATATCTTTGGTTATGATTGCTTCAAAGTCTATTCAGATTTAATGAAAGCAAATGCTTAGGCTCAAGTGATACATTTAAATGGTCAAATCATTTTTCTTCCATAACGATTGGTGCTCCTTCATCAGTTGAGGTTTGCTGTTAGAATAAGTGACTAATTGATCTTCCTTTGGAAGTTAATGTTAGTGTGCATCATCATTAAAAATTCTCCCATTAGAATGAAATAGAATGCAGTGAATCGTTATGGGAGAGAGGCTATAGAGCATCATTTTAGTATTTCTCTTTTTTTTTTCTCTTGCAATTCTTGCTAATTTCCTTTGTTGTACCCTAATCATTATCTAGTTATAAAATTATGTTAACAAAAATATATAACGAGCGTCAATTCAGCCTAGCATTATTTCAGTCATCAATATATTACTTCAATGTTAAAATTTTGATTCCTTATTTACTAATTATTATGGGAAAGCCAATTGCTATTTGTACTAGGAAGCCGCTTAAGTAATGCAGCAAACTTTTATATCACATTGGACTGCTATTGGTTTTTAAAGTGAAGAATAAACATGGATGTGATCTCTTGCAACAGCAGCTGAAATGCACGAATATCTTTATTCTGAACCGTTCTAATGTAAAACGTAAATGCCATTTACTTGCCTAGGTGGCAAGATTAATTAAATCCCAAATCAATTTGGGGAGAGATAATGAAAATCTGAAATTAAATTTCAGATTAAGTGGAATTGGCGGGATGAATTTGAATTTAAATTCAAATTTAATGGGGAGAATTAAATTGGATGAGAGAGAATTGTAGGAGGTAATTAGGGAGGCTTAATGAGGGGGCTATTAATGAGATAGGAGAGAGATTATGCCCAATGGGGTGGCCGGCCACATAGAGAGAGGGAGGAGATTATTTGTCATAAGTAGAGTGGGGCCCACATTACTAATCAAAGATTTAATAAAATCTGAATTAAAATTCAGATTTTGAAAGAAAGGAAAGTTTCCAATAATGGGGCTATCAATTAGAATTAATTTGAATTTCAAATTCAAATTGACATCCAATTAATATGAAAGCATTAAATCTAGGAACTATTTTATGAAAGTCTTCAATGCCTCTTGGAAACAAATTTGAATTCAAATTTGAAATTCCCAAGAGGGAGGCCGGTGGCTTGGCCGTCCCAAGGAGGCCGGCGGAGTCGCCGGTGGCGGGGTTGGCCTGTGGTGGCCGGCGGTGGACTTATGGGGGCCGGTGGAGGGGATTTGGGAGGAAGAGAGTTTGGTTAGGTAGAGAAGAAATAAATTGGGTTTAGGAAAAAGAAAATCCGGAGCTATACACCTCGAGCAACACCTCCTCAAGAACTGACAAAGAGATCTACAAGCGCCACTTCCTCAAGAACTCACAAAGAGATCTTAGGAATCTCGGAACTCACAAAGAGATCCTTCCACTTCCTCAAGAACTCACAAAGAGATCTTGGGAATTTCGGAACTCACAAAGAGATCATTCTCCTCTCATGAACTCACTAATAGATCAAACAAGTAGAATAAAATTTCATTAACAATTCATCATCCCATTACAGAAGAAAGGGCCTCTATATATAGGCCTAAGAAACTAAAACAAGACACATATGCCCCTAAGGCTTACATAGGACGACCCTCTTAAGTGAGGGTAAAAACGAAAAATTTATAATAAAAGTTTAAAAATTACAAATAAAATATAAGATAACGTGGGACGATGATAGCCGTTGATCTTCAGCTTCTCGGATAGCCATGGACAGTTGGATGTCCGCATCACGTTCATTCTTTTTTTTAACTGGACAACCTGAAACGTCTTTCAAAGTTAAGTTTGTTTAAATGAATAAAAAAATATCAAACAGTAAAATTATCAAAATGATTGCACTCCCCAAAAATATTCTTTTAAAATGAAAGAGATGCTTTTAAAAAGGACTTCTCCAACGGCTTAAGTATTCATGAAATGATCAGCTTAGTTTGAGTGTTTTTCCTCTCTGAAAGTCCAATGATATTTTTATAATCTCTATTTGTTTTTACTGGAAATTATATGATAATTTCTATGATAGTTCTTTATTAAGATACACATCGTTGAAAGCAGTAAAATCATAAGAGCTATTACTACAACTACTTTAAAAAAATGTTCTACTTAATTTGGGCTATTGTTTATTTTTTCTGAGATGGAAATTTCATATTTTATTTCAGGACCGTATCACATTATTGTTGTGTGATTATCGCCAACTTCCAAGCTCTCAAAAATATGACAGGATTATATCCTGGTATTGTCAACAACCAAGTTTGTACTCATGCCAATTTTTTTTCTTTCTAGAAGATTTGAACCTGGTGATCTAAAATATCCTGTACCATAGTGCATTTTCATAATGCAGGTGAATCTTTTATCATAGCATGATTTATATTTTGCATGCTAACCACACCATGCATTTATGTCCTTGGATACAGTTGAATTCAGAAAGTTAACAGACTTAGAGAGTGTGTGGAGATTCTGTGAGCATGAAATTAAGCTATAATAACTCAAACAAAAAAAGACATGTCAAAACATTAAAACATGGATGAACATTTTTTTATGCTATAAGATTTCATTATAAAATTGAAGTATCGCTTGATCAAACATTCAGAGTGTTCCTCACAAGTAGCTTTTGGTGAGATATTGTTTGACATCAATGAGGTTAGAATAAGGACAAAGCCCAGATAAATAAGGACATACATAAATCATAATAAAATTGCAAATTGTTTGAGATTTTGTACGGTCTGATAAATAAAAATTACCTTATTTTTCGTGTGCTTGAATACCGAGCAATTTTACATGAAGCTTCAACAGAAGATGGATATGATACAAAAACGGAGGATGCATGGAGAAAAAGTTGCCTAATAACATTTCTAGAAGTGATTTCCACACTTCATAATTTGTATGTGGGTTGGAGGTATTTTTGGAACTACATAAAGTTCGATACAAACTTATAACTGATTTACAAGAACCTTTCACGCCAATAGAATTTTGGTTTAGCAAAAATATCACTGTCTATAGTCTGGATAACAGAGGCTGCTAGCTGTGAAATACCTAATCTTTTGTAGGGCAAACTATAAAAAAATCTGTGTAGGATCACAAGCAATTAGCAAAATTATGTTGGAGTATCGGACAATCATTATAATTCTCAGATCATACAACATCAACAATAACATCAAGCCTTTATACCACTACGTGGGATGGGCTACATGAATCCTTTTTTCTCCATTGTCCTATTAAAAGTCAAATTTTGATTTAAATCCAATAAAAAAAGATAATTTCTAATATTTTCTAACCAAATCTTTTTAGGTCTACCTCAACCTTTCTTAATATAAGCCAAATCTAATACATCTACTCTCGTAATCGTGTCATTGGAAGGCCGCAGTTTTATGTGACCAAATCATTTAAGGTGACTATCTCTAATCTTATCTTCCACTGGAGCTACTCCAATCTTTTCAAATATGTGCTCGTTTTGTA
The DNA here is from genome assembly GCA_022539455.1 of Dendrobium nobile. NCBI lineage: Eukaryota > Viridiplantae > Streptophyta > Magnoliopsida > Asparagales > Orchidaceae > Dendrobium > Dendrobium nobile. The sequence continues at coordinate 2,209,495 of CM039735.1, read as the reverse complement.
TCCTGTCTGTAAGAGTAAAGCCACCCATCCACCTGAGCATCCTCATCTCTGCAACACTCAACTTAATATTATGCTTCTCTCTTAATGGCCAACATTCTGCACCATAAAGCATTGCAGGTCTCACTACCATCTTATAGAATTTTCCCTTAAGTTTGAGGGGGACTTTTCTATTAATAATTTCTCCCTCTTATAGAATTTTCTCTTTTCTACTAATAATATCCCTATCTCTCACACAACAAGCCTGATGCATTCCTCCACTTCAACCATCCAACTTGAATTCTACTTCTAATATTCCCATCTATTTCACAATCACTCTGAACAATAGACCCAATATATCTATAAGACATGTACACTTATTAATGAATTGATCGCCCATAGTCATAATCCCCCCCATTAAAGCTATTACTATTAAAATTATACCTAATATATTTAGTTTTAGATATACTCAAACGAGACCCTTTAGTCTCTAAGGTTGACCTCCTTAATTCAAGTTTACATTCAACTCCCTCTCTAGTTTTATCAACAAGAAGAATGTCATCAATAAAAAACATACACCAGGGTACAACTTAAATGTCTAGGGAGAACATCCATGACTAAAGTAAAAAAGATATGAGCTTAAGGTTGATCCTTGATGTAATCCAACTGAAATTGGAAAATGCTTCGTCAAACCACCTTGTGTTTAAAACACAAGTAATAGCTCTTGCACACATATCCTTAATAACTTGAACATAAGCATTATTAACCCCTTTCTTTTCTAGAATTCTCCATAGCACTTCTCTTGGAATTTTATCATATGCTTTCTCTATATCCATAAATATCATATGTAGATCCTTCTTATTATCTCAATACTTCTCCATCAAACCTCTCAATAAATGTATATAACTTCCATGGTAGATCTGCTCGACATGAATCCAAATTGATTTTGAGAAACATTAATATCACATCGTAATATATGCTCCATAACTGTATCTCATAATTTTAAAGTATGTCACATTAACTTAAATCCTTTATAAATCGTGTAATATTGCGCATCATCTTTATTCTTAAAAATAGAAATCAACACACTCATTCTCCACTCATCTCGTATTTTTATTAGTTTTTAAAATAGTATTAAAAAGTTTTGTAAGCCAAGAAATTCCTTCATCTCTTAAGCATTTTCACACTTCTATTGGAATATCATCAGGTCCAATAGCTTTTTTACACTTCATTTTCTTTTTTTTTTTGAAGCATCTCTAACTTTAGTTTTACTAATACACCGATAAAAATAAAAAACTTTATTTTCATTTAGGGTGTAAAGATCACTAAAATCAATCTCATTCTCATAGTTTGCATTAAAAAGTTTAGCAAAATATCTCATCCACCTTTGTTAAATATCTTCTTCTAATAAAAGCCTTTTTTCTCTTCATCCTTAATACACTTCATTTAAACTAAATCCTTACTACGTTTATCCCTTTGTTTGGCTAAGTTATAAATATATCTTTTGTCCTACATAGTATCTAATCAATTATATAAATCATTAAAATAAAAAAATTTACATCACATATAGCTTTCTTAAACTCCTTATAGGACTTTTAATAGCTTCCCCAATCATCAAAGTTTTTATATCTAAATCAATTTTTATAACAAATATTTTACTTTGATCTTTACTTGCACATTTTTATTCCACCAACTATTTTTATTATTAGGAGTTTTTCCCTTTGATACTCCAAGCACATCCTTTGCAATATTCTTAATATCACTAGCTATTTTTTCTCACATAACATTAGCATTTTTATGCACAAACAAAATCTCAAGATCAAGAATCTTACCATAAAAAATATTTTTTAATATTTTTAAATGACACTATCTAATCCTAGAACAACTTTTTATTTTATTTTTTATGTTTTGCCCTTTGATCTTAAAGTCCAAAACTAATAAGCAATCTTTGTTACATAAACTTTCATTTAGAATAACTTTATAATCTTTGCAATCTAAACGATATATTTTTCTTATAAGGAAATAATTAAGCTGAATTTTACTATATTAATTTTTATAAGTGATGAAATACTAAGCTCTTTTCTTAAATAAGTTATTTGTAATTATAAAATCATAACAACAACAACAAAAACAACAACAACAATAACAATAACAAGCCTTTGTCCCACTACGTGGGGTCGGCTACATGAATCCTTTTTCGCCATTGTGTCCTGTTAAAAGTTAAATTCTTATTTAAATCTAAATATCTAATAAAGAAAGATCATTTCTAATATTTTCTAACAAAGTCTTTTTAGGTCTACCTCTACCTTTCTTAATATAAGTCAAATCTAATACCTCAACTTTTTTAACCGGGTTATCGGAAGGCCTCCATTTAATGTGACCAAACCATCTAAGGCGGCTCTCTCTAATCTTATCTTCCACTGGAGCTACCCCAACCTTTTCACGTATATTCAATAGATAGATGGAATAAAATATTCCCCCATTCAATTTCTTTCAAATTTCTTTATGATATTAGAGTGAGATGGGGCCTTTCTCTGCAATTAGTATCCTTTGACATCACTTAGCCTAACTCTTCTTGCATCACGATATTTATCATTGATGCATAGGCCTTCTTGATGTTGCCTTCGAACAACGGTCTCAACCAGGAGCAGCGAGACTTTGGTCTCCTCGTCTTGAGATTACTATGCACCGCTACTTCTAGCCATCTTCCACCCTATTAATCTTGTATATCAGCTTCACCTTACAACTCATTTACAAACTCCCATAAATCGAATCTTATGCAAACTCAGTTGGCCTCCACTTGATGAATGTTATTCCTTAAGATTACATCTTCTTGTTAGATCATGGATGAGTTCGTGTGCCTTATCAGGAAGAGTGTCAATTTGGATCATTGTCCTTACAACATTGCTAAAGGTTCCTTCTTTGCCTTCTGTTGGTTTCTCACCGATAGAAAGAACAAGATCAACCCAATCTTCATGATTCAAGCAAAAAATTAGGAAGACCCTAATTTTGCAAGCATACTAAAAGTCTTCCTAGAAAAATAAGAAAATACAATTTTAATAAAAAAAAACAATACATAACAAGGACATTTAGAATATAAAACAACACCTAAATATGCTTTTACATTGCTTGAGAAGAAAGATACAAATGACATGGAACTTGCGGATAAAAGAAAGAGATAAGAAGTCCGAGTCGAAAGAGAGGACAAGCTCGCAAGCTTTCCCATGAAGGAGAAGAAGAATGGAACAAGCTCGCAAGCTTTTCCAAGAAAAACCCTCAGGTTTTTGGCTTCCAAAAATTAGTCCATAAACTCCTTTTATGCTTACAAAACATCACATATATATAAGAGAAAATGAGCAGCCAATAAGTCCAAAATACCCCCAATTAAACCAGGAAATAGAAGGCCAAGGGTCTATCCAGGAGCAGCTGCTGAAGGGCCACACAGGGAACCAGAACTGACAACCAAGGGGGAAGGAACGGGCGGCCAGGGGAACCGGAACATGCAGCCACGGGGGGAAGGAACCAGGGACGGGAAAAAGGAGCTAGGGGGGGCCGAAGGGCCACAGAGAGGGGGGAATGAATCTTCAATTTATGAGCTGAAAACAACAGCTCAACATTAATGAACTTGAGAATAGCAGCTCTCACAGCAAAAACCGGACAACCAAGCCCAAATCGAGAACCACCACCAGCCCAAGAGTTTGGCTCATGAGATGCCCCCCTTTGCCTACATCATTTGCAAAGCTTGTCTTGCTTCATTCTTGCTCATTGACCTATAACATCCTCGGAAGCCAAGCCGTTTGATCCTGATATTACTTTGATAGATATCATCATTGAGCCTTCTTTTTTCTTTTGACCAAATATTGCATGGCCATGAAAAGGTAGAAATCCTCTTTCGAAGTGACATTTGGTTAAGAAACCTTAATTCCAGGTTCAATTGGAGGATCTAAGTGCAATTTTCTTTTCATTCAAAAATCATAAATTAAATTGTCACAATTAATGTCTTAGGTTTTTAAGTCTATGACAAATAAAATAGGTGAAAAATTGCCACTTTAGGACACAAAAAAAGAGATCTGGGATGTATCCAAAAAAACTTTTTCGAGTCTGGAAAACAGATCAGAACTATTTTCCATTGAAAGTATTCTTCACAAACTTGGCGAGAAAAATCCTCCAACCCTAATTCTCTCAGCTCTATTGGCAACCGTTCGATCTATAGAAGTTCAAGAGTTGAAGTTGTTTAAAGATTAAACATTGTCTAAATAATTGTTCAGGAGAAACGAATCTATAAATTTCTAATTGAATTAAAGAAGGATCTTGATAAAGTATGTGGGAGTCTTAGAAACAAAGCCATTTTTCATAGTTCGAGGAATTCTTTCAAACCTTTGCTTGAAGGAAAGTTGTTGGAAATTGATAATGAAGTTATCTATTTTCTCATCCATTGTAGAAGGGTTTGCCATAACTATCTATGATCCTCAACAGCATTAAATTTCAATAGCAAACCATGAAAGAGATGGAGTTAGTGTGATCTCTGCTGTAAATCATGTCACATTAAGGATGCTTTTTGGAAGGTCTATGATAAATCTGTACATTTTCCAATAATAATAAGATTTATGGATGTCACAGCCAACAACTCAGAAATGAACCTATTTAACAAATAACAAACGATCTTCTCCAAAAAAACGTTCATCCAATTTTAGAATAATTGTTTGTGTCCACTGTGTGATTGATACTCGTTCCATGTCTCAAATAGGTAATATCATAAATGCTAGATTTAGATGCCCTAAATCATTTGATGGGTGATCTCTCAATTTTATAAATTTAAATCATGTTGTAAGGTATTTATTGCTATAATTGATGATGATTATCTATTTTTATTTACTTGAATCAGATCTATTTGTATCTCAAATAAATTGATTCTTTATTCAAACCTACTAGTGCCAAACATTCACTGTAATCTGTGGTATATTAGTAAACTGAACTTTCATCAAAAGTGTAATGCTAAATTTCTTCCTGATCTTCATAAATTTTAGGAATTGGATTTGTAGAACTTGATTGACAATGTTAGGATTTGTTCAATACTTTATCTTCTAAATGTTGATGATACTCCGAAAAGATTAGCTCTCTAGGTGGAGTCATCTAATCAGTGCAAAAATAATCCATTGGTTTTGGTCCTAATAAAGATAGGGATATTATATAATGTCACTATCTATTATCTAGTCCAAACCTTATATTGAAAACTCTTCCCTTTATTATTCAGGAATAAAAGTTAAATAAATTTCCCATATTGAGTATTTAAATTCTTAAAATAGGTGAGAAATTTCTATTATGACCTAACCTGTATAAAATCACATTTTTTTTCCTTTCATTCGCTCTTGTAGTTGGGGTCATTAAGAATTTAAGATCTATACAGAGATTTTGATTTATCTCTTTTGTAAATGATCATATCAGAGTCACACACATGTTCCTTATGAAATAAAAATGTCGTTCATATTAAATCTTTAAAATTTTGAGCATTATGATTCAAACTCAACTTTGAACAAAAGTATAGATGTTGAAAACTTACAATGCAAAAAAAAAAAAAAAAACTGTCTCAATCCTAGATGGTTATCTATCGATTTAGGGGATGTTTTATTAAATCTCATGTTTTCACACACCACGACCAAATGTGATTGCTGAAAGAAAAAATATATGCCTTTAGATTGACAAATCACTTATGTTTGCTACACATCTTCCCTCAAAATTTTTGGGAAGCAAAATATCTCAAAAATTGAATGCTTTCTCATATGCTCAACATTCAAACTTTCATTTCAAGTTCTTTTAAGTTCTTAGCCAAACACTAGAATTATCTCGGCAATTTCATTGGAAGTGTTTGAATGTTTTGTAAATGTCCTTGTTCATTCACAATATAGGAGTATCCTTGATCCTAAGACCATCAAAACACATTCATAGGATATTCTTCTAATTAGAAAGGGTCCAAGTGTTTTTATCCCATTAGAAGATGTAATTATAACTCCATTGATATTATATTTTTTTGAGCAAACCATATCATCCTAAAATTAATATTTAGGCAGAGAACTTCTTTCAAGAATATCTGCTTCGGAAGATATACCCAAAGCTATAACTATGCTTGAACCCTCATTTCTATCGAGCATAATCCCATTGTCCCCCAAGATAGAACATAATGAAAAGCAGTACTTGTTGTATTAAGTTCAGATAAACGCAGCTCATCTCCTAGTCAACTTAACTCTCTTGTTAAAAACCATGAGATGGTCTTGTGTATTCTCAAAGAGAAAGAATATAAAAAAGAGTGAGCACCTGTCATGACTTCAGCAAGGCCAACAATCCAATTTGAGTCCACCCTTGAAAAATCCAAGGCTATCACTTTTTTGGAACCCGTGGATTCTAAATTGATTGATTAAGTTTTTGATACAGCTATTGCCTTGAAAAATGTGTGAGATCTTGCATTAAACGCACTATCTCTAATGTTGTTTCTTATGAGAAAATTTCTCCCATCTTTCATGCATTTGTTAACAATCTAAATCAATTACGAATTCCAAAGTTAATACAGGAGACATTCAAAATTCTTGAATGGAAAGTAGTGTAAAATCTAACTATTGAAAAGACTCGGGTCATTACAAAATTGTCACTAGGAAAGCAACAAGGGGATTACAAATAGATTTAACAGTCAAATAGAAGATTGATGGAACATAGATAGGTACAAGGCACATATTTTGCAAAAAGGTTCACATAGTCCTATGGAATTGACTATCAAGAGATATTTCTCTACATGCCAGTTATCTTGAATAAGTCCACATGAACGTTTCATTATATCGCTTAACATAATCCTGACAAACTTTGTTCTATAGATTCACCGAAGTGGTCCAATTTTATGGGCATAGGCAATGTTAAATTGATCACTCTTTTTTGAAAGATCACGTGGAGGGAAAACTATTATTCTAATTATTTATGTAGACGGCATTATACTTACAGAAGATTATCGGACTCAAGAAACTTATAGCTAAAGAATTTGAGATTATACATTTCTTTTTTATGGAGATGTGTTCATCACAAAAAGCATCTCAGCCTTGAATTACAAATATGCCTTAGATCTCCTAAAAGATTCATGTAAATCGACCTGTACTCTCATGGATCAATTGCTATTGGAGCTAGAGATTACAATATTTAATGGATAAAGGTATATATTAATTACTTGTTGGCAAATAAATTTCTTCCTAACACTAGTCTTGATGTTAGATTTCTAGTTAGTATGATTAATCAGTTTATGAATAATCATACTAAAAATATATGAAGCTTATTTTTATTGTTCTTAGATATTTGAAAAAAAACTAAGGTTTTTTATTAAATACTAAAGGAAATTGATTGTTCTTCAAAAATTAACTTTGAGAAAAAGATTAAGGTTTTTTATTAATACTAATTGGGAAGGCTCAATTATGGATCTTATGTCCAGAGTTTAGGGTACTTTGTTTTTAGTTTGGGGGAATTAGTCATTTGGCATAAGAAAAAGTAATTTGTGGTTGCCCAAAAGTAGTGCAAAAGTTAATTTTAGAGCAATGACCTATAGAATTTGGGAAGCAATGTGGTTGAAATGACTTCTTAGTGCATTGTTCATCTCAAGAGAAGAACCAATAAGATTATCATGTGATAATAAAAAAGCATAAGCATTGCAAAAATCTTTTGCATTATCATGTGACCATAATTATTGAAATAGATCAACACTTTATTGAGGAAATATAGTTGGTGGGATTATATCTCTTCAACATACCACTACTCATTATAAAATAGTAGATATTCTCACCAAGGCTCTTTCTTGGACAAATTCGGGAGAATGGGAATGACAAGTATCTACCATCCATCCAGCTCAAGAGTGAGTGTTGAAATTTGAATTGTAAAGTAGCACTTGTATTTTGGGATTTCTCTTAATTGATTTCAGTAGTTTTTCAACAGGTTCCATGTTTTCTCGTATTTACTTCTCTTTTAGAAATTTGATTGATGTAATTAGAGAAAAGGAATGTTGTGCTCTTTATAAATTTCTCTCAGCCCTATTTGGTTGGTCAATTAGATAAAATATCTTCTTATTTGATTTGTTTTGATTTCTTTATTTTTCAATTATTATGCATGCATGCTATTCGATAAACTAAATTTATCTTGCAGTGAGATGATTGAAGGAGTTGGTCATGAATACCTGGGACAATTTTTTGGCTGCTGCGAGAAACTTCTTGCTGATCATGGCTTAATTGTTCTGCAGGTGGATGCTTAACATTTTTCGTTTTTTTGGATGCTCCCATGACATTTTTATTTATTTCTCACATTAAGTTGAATTTCTGGTTTAGGATTCTAGTCATTGACTACCACAAACAAGTTGTTTTTTGATAATTGTTTAGTTCTGGAAAGTGGTATCTGACTAAATTGAAAGTATTTATATAATATTATATGTGGAAACGTTCTAATATATAGAAAACTTTGATCTTGTTAACTTTCTTTTATTGCATTCTCCACTTTTTGTTCATTCCATATATCTTACTGTTAAATTCAGAGAATATGAGAGGGAAAAGGCTTAATATTATTACTCGAAACTATTTCTATTTATAGATTATACAAGATATCTTAATAAAAAAACAAATAACTTCAGAAATAATGCATAATTTCCGTAAAATAATCTTTCCTAAATCAACCACCCGAATATTGAAGGAGATTGGTGTGATCCATGTGAGCCTTCCATGGATCTCATCTTGGCCGTGAGATTAAGGGCCAAGGGACAGTTGGAAGTTTAACACTGACCATCTAAGCTATCTTTGTGGAACTGATATCTGGTTCACTTGAAAGTGCATTTGAAAGCGTTGCAGTGCATGAAAAACTTTTATATGTTGCTGTTTCTGGGGACCTTGTGAATAAAGGCCATGACCTATGATGCATAGACACAGACATGGCGACATAGACACATGACACTACATGGACACATGACATGCCAATTATTGAAAATGTATGACACATACGCGAATTGCATACGGTATTAACATTTATATATCTTAAAAATATTGTATAAAATTGAATAGACAAAATATTAAGAGTTATTGAGAAATAATAAGTAATTTAAGTAGGATTTTGATGGACCGGTGGATGAGCCGGTAGGCCCCGCTAGGGTGGGTGGCGGGTAAGAAGAGAGGGGTAATTGTTTAGGAAAGTTTTAATTACAATTGAGGAAAATAATTAGGGAAAGAAATCTAATTTGAATTTCAAATATGAGAAGGAATTATTTAGGGAAAGCCTATGGGAGTTAATATTCATTATGTAAGAAAGAATCAAGGGGGAGTTGTTAAAGAAAGTTTTAATTACAATTGAGAGAGAATTAATTAGGGAAAGATATCTAATTTGAATAAAAATCTGAGAGAGAATTATTTAGGAAAAGGGAGTTGATTTAGGAGGGAGTTATAGAAGCTTATCTAAGGCTAAATATGAGGTGATTTCAAGTTATGTTTAATTTTACTGGAATTAGTTTTGCTTAGATTAAGTGGGCTATAGCTGACGACTAGAGATTTAGGAGAGCCGGATCTTCCTCTTCAATTGAAGATCCAATTGTATCTTGTGTTTTTCTACTTAGTTCTTTCAATACAAAAGGGTTATTGTGTGTTTTTCTTTCTAAATTTCTTGTCTTGTTTCCTTGTTTTTGTTGAAATTGCATCCACTTCCTATCAAATTAGTATTAGAGCCATGTTCTGGGCTAAAATATAAGTCTTCCTTGTTAATTTATGTTGCATTTGTTCCCTCCGTCTTGCTGAATTTTGTTGTTGAAAAATCATATTCGTCTTTTTTTGTTTTTTCTTTTACTGTTTGGAGCCTAAATCCGTGTAAAACCTGAAAACTGTCGATTGGATGTGTCGCTTGCATTTCGATGCGCCGCGATAAAATTAGGCGAAATTTCAAAGTTGTCGGAATTCAACGCGATAAATTTTATTAAATTCTTCGCGAAATTTCAATCGAAACGGTATCAAGAACTTATACCCAATTTCACACAATTTGAAAATTAAAAATCGCCGAAGATGTTTAAGTAATTTTTAACCCTTTGTACCTAATTTACCCTTCATGAGATATTAGGGAAGTGTTTGGAAGAGGGGCACATGCGTAATTTGCTTCCTAATTCTCCCTTAATTCCCCTCATTCCGCATAGGGACCGATTCATTCGGTTCCTTGCTCGTTTCTTCGGCTTAGAGAGGGGGAAGCGGGCGAAATAGAGGAAGGAGCGGCGGGAGCTAGCTAAAGCCGGCGGCCGGCGGTGATTTCTGGCGAGTTCTTTGGGAAAAATCAAGAGGAAGGCTTGGGAAAGTTTAAGGTATGGTTTCTCAAAGAAATTTATATGCTTTTCATGTGATTTTCCTTGAAGGAAATTTCTAGGGTTTCTCCAAAAATTCATTTCCTCCGAAATCTCTTTACAAGAAATATTACCCTTGCTATTAGAAACGTTTTTATGATTAAAAATCAAACTTTCATGGAAAAACTTTTGAGTTTAGAAATTAGGGTTTTGATGAAACTTTAAAATCTTTTGGAGAGAATGTTAGGGAAGACTTATGAACGATTTTTAGCCATGAAAATGCAAGTTTTCTTCAAAGGATTTTAGGTTCAACTCTTACGGATTTTTACTAATTTGAAAAATGTTGATGCATGCTTACCTAAAGCGTTTCCAAATAACATTAGGAGGGCTATAATGGTGAAATTTGGGCATTTTTTACAAAATCCTATTTTTCCCTAATTTTTATTTGTAATAATCTGAAAATTAAATGCCCTAAAATTATAATTAGGAAAGATGGATGTTTTAACTTGCAAATTGAATGATATTAGTGAAGAATTAGGTTTCCAAAAATTGGAATTTATGTAAATCTTAAAATTAGCAATTAAATTACATCTCATTAAGGAAAATATTTGATATAAAAGCATGAGATTTGGATATGTTAATGAACATGATTAAATATTTGATAAATTAACATTTAAATTAATAAATATGTGATAAACATGCTTTAGGTTATGGGTAGGTTAATGAACTTTAACGATCCTAAGGAGATTAATAAATTAATGCAATGTGTAGGGTGTTTAGTGAGGTATAATTAATTTGGGTTGATAAAAGAATGATTGAATGATTGTACATGTTGAAGGCGAAGTACCAAAATATAGTGCAAAAACATAATATAGCTCTTATGAGCAGTATGACTCTTCAGGGCAAAAGAGAAAAGTAAAATAAATGGCCAAAAATATGTGTGTACCTGATCAGTGCACTTTTGGTACTCTGGTATGGTTGTATAAGATAAAGAAAGCAATCATATTAGAATATTTATGAGGCAAAGGACATGGCATAGTTGAAAAGATATACATATGATTTAGCATGTGACATCTAGCATATACATAAGAACTAGCATGTGATACTTAGCAAAACAATCATGACATTTCATAAATGTATATAAGAGTTAACTCACTTTTAGCATACATGTTGATTTTCATTTAATTGGTATATGAATTTGTTAGAGTTAGTGTTGCCTATTGAACTCTAGCTCATTATCTCGTTTTGAGATATTTTTTCAGGAGAACCCGCTACTAGGAATGGTTGACCGCCCTTGATACACTTACAGTCGTAGAGGACCGGATGACAGGTTCCTCTTTTGTTTCTTTTAGTTTTATAAATAATTTTGGGTGGTTTAGCATGATTGAGATATTTTACCACCTTTGTGTATATGAAACTTTTTATGCAATGATATGAAATGCTTAGTTTACATTGGAAAATTGTTTAGAGGCATTTTTAGTTTCCTTTTGAAGTATTTTAGATTCTTCAATGCATGTTTTAAGAAAATTTCATGTTCTGACGTCCGATATCCGTTCCCGTCTCGTCTATACGAGCTCACCGGGTCAGGTCGTGACAATCCGAGTATCTATAATGGGGAGAAAGGTAGATGTATTGGAAGGGGAGATCGGACAATTGAAATCTTATTTTGTATAAAAGATTTCAAATTTCAAAAAGTAATTTTCAGCCATCCATGAGAAGATCGATTGAAAGTTTGCTATCATGAATGAGATGGATAAGATCTTGGCGGGGGTATTCGAGGTCTCACCCTTGCAATGAATCATGTAATTGTTAAAAGCTGCAATGTCGTCCTTCGTAGGTTTACCAACCCTGGGTCATCCTATTCCACCTATCCAGAAGCCTAGGGAAATACGAGGGAGGAAGGTACTTCTGCTTGAGCTCGCGCTTCATAGAAGTCCAATCTGTAATAGCAAACTCTTTTCGGTACTCCCTAAGGCTTTCTAGGTTGCCTTAATATTGGCTTGCCCTACCTGTGGGTTTCATCTCGTCGAATCTCACTTTTCTAGCATATATTTTACAATTTGAAAAAGCTATCCATGCACTTGATCCAATCCAGAAAGAGCTGGGGATCAAGTGTACCGTCAAAAGTGGGGGCATCGACATTAATATTTCTCAATAGTGGTGCATTAGGGTCGTGGTGATGCAGGACTAAGTATGAATGCAGTTAGTTCATATGAAATTTGCACAACTTTTGATTAGAATAATTGAAAACATGACTACTAGCAGTTCAAAACGACGAATCAAAATAAGGGATCACTTCCACTTTGGCTAAATTACGTAGCAAGAGATTTGAATCTTTCAAAATAAGATGAGAAAACAACACAATGACAAATAGCAGTTTCAAAGAAAATCCCTGATCTAACAACGAGAGTGAATTTGCATAAAGGTGCATTCAAGCCCTACGTTTACTAAGCTTAGCATGAGCGGCATGGAGTCGTCCTTCATGACTGTCATCAATCCCAAGAGAAGTTAGATTTAGGAAATATAATGAAAGGAGAAAGAGAAACCTTCGTTAAGGGGTGGTGGAGATCCTCCACTCGACGCCTTCGAAGTGCTCGTCAATGGCTTCCACTAAGGTGTCCAGAATACGCTCTAAGTAGTTCTCGACGGTGTGGTCAATCCTTGGATTCACGTCGAAGAAGGTGAATTGTAAGATCTCGGTGAAGCCGTCTTCGTCCCACGTTATTCCATATTCAGTCTCCGGATCCGCCATTCATGGGTAGTGGAAGACAAGATCCCTTTACTACTTGATACGCCTCGTGAGTGGTAGCAAAGAGAAAGAAGTTTCTCTTGCCAGTGGAGAGGAAGCAAGCTCTAAGTCCTTTTCCCAAAAATCTGAAAACAGTTTCAGATTTAATCCAAAATCTGAGAGAAGTTTCAGATTTTCTAACTTTAGGTGTTAGGGAAAGTGGAGGGAGAAGTTTAGCCTTAATTCAATTGAAGTATTAAAGAGGGAGGAGAGAGGATTGGAGAGAGAGGGGAGGCGGTTAAGGGGGAGGGAGGAGAGAGGATTGGAGAGAGAGGGGAGGCGGTTAAGGGGGAGAGAGAGGGGTTGGCGGTCTAATGAGGGGAGGGGGGAATTGATTTCCTAATCAAGCTCTTAGATTAGGAATTAATTTGAGGAATTATGGGAGCTGGAATTTTCGGCCAAGTAGGGGGGAAATAGGATTTAGAAATATTTACTAAATATAGACTTGGGTTTAGGAAATAATGAGGGAGCATTAATGGGCTAGGAGAGAGGGGAGGTTGGCGGCATGCATGGGCAAGGGCCAAGTCATACGGGTAATTAATGACTTCCTAATTTAAGTTTGATTTTAGGATAGTTTTAATTTAAATCCTCATGAATTAAAAATTCAAAATTTGATTTAAATTAGGCACTTTCCTAAAATAGGATAACTAACTTAGGAAAGATTTTGAATTCAAACTTGAATGGATTTTTTGCAAAATTATTCCTAATTAGTCCCAACCTAATTCAAGAAACCGAAGGGAAGGGAGTGGGCGAGGTGGCCGGCGGCTATGGGCCTAAGGCCGGCAGCAAGAGAGGGTCGGGTGGGGGATTTTGGCCGTGGGGGTTTGAGATGGGAGGAAGGGGGGGCTCGGGTGAGGGCTTTGGCCGTGAGGTTGGGAGGGAAGGAAGGGGCTTGGGTGATGGGAAGAGGGTGGCCAGTGGTGGTAGTAATGGGAAGGGAGAAGAACCAAGAGCCACTGATGGTGATTGTTGGATACGACGGGTGGCCTATCCTAGGCTCCACCAAGCTCTCTAACTCTCTCTCTCTCAAGCTCTCTCATAAGCTCCAAGAAAACAAGTGTAGGAAAATTTTTTCATAATCATTCATTAACCTCAAACATAAGATATGAGGCTATAAATAGCCAAGTACAATGGACTCAAGAAAATAAAATACCAACTTGCCCTTTGGGCTCACATACGACAACTCCCAATAAAAGTGTACAACTGGAAAAGATAATAAAACAAATACATGACACTAAAACATAGAAAATACATGAATAAGAAATACATAAATAACTCAAAAATATAAAGACTCGATCGTAGCCGTAGATCGGCGGCCACGCCTCTGATAAACCTTCCATGTGCTGATGTCCCCATCACGTGGTTATAGTCATGGTCATACTGGGGAGCTCGATAATTGGCACGGGGATGTCCCTCATCTGGTACGGTGTCATCCCCATACGTGAAAGAAGGCTTAGATGGTTTGTAAGGTGATTGGTGATTCCTAGCTTGGTCTAAGGTGTCAAATTGGTCCGTCGTCTGGTAATAGAGCTTATCAAGATCTGCTTGATTCTCCCTAAGTTTTTGACTGATTGTGCTCATTTGACCTACCAGTAGATCTAGGGTCCTTTGAATTTGTTCGGAGTCCATCCTATATTTAAGAGGTGACTCAGGGTTATGCAAATAGAAAGAAAGATTATAATGACACAAACAAGTGAGATGTTGCGTGTAGGATGTGATTTAGATGCTAACACATGAAATAAAGAAATCCAAATAGGCACCTAAATGCAATCATGCTCTGTTACCAAAATGATGTAGAACTAGATATGCAAGTGGTATTGAATTGGAAAATTCTCGTACTTTAACAGAGCTTAACAAATTATTAATTCACCATGAACTTAAGCACTGACTTCGTCATGCAAGAGAGTAATAAAGTTTAAGCAATCAATCATAAGCTAATAGGAGGACCAATAGATAATCAAATAAATTAATATCATGCTCGCCATGTTTCAAAAACAATCCTCAAATTACAAATAGATTAGTCTCTACAAAAACCCACTAACATGACACTCTTGGTATGGGCTACACGGATAAGTTTTCACAATAAAACAATGCCACGATTGAGGGATCAAAGGTCCAAGGGAAGGTGGAAAGAGTTTACTTGCAAAGAGAAAGATACTAAGCCACGACGAAGTCATTTGGTTGTCTTGGTGGGAAGGACAACACTACGAATCCTCGATTAAAAAAGTGGTCGAGGCGTCCGAACAGAGGCACGACTCAGTTCAAGGCGCTAACCCGGCGCCTTGAGGCTTAAGCCTCAATGTATTTGACTAGGCGTGCGATTTTTTTCAGCGAGGCGTAACGCCTCGAGGCAGTGTGAGGCGACGCCTCATTAGGATTCGACGGAGCTCACAACGAAGAACAAATTCCTTATCTTTCGAGCGCGCTGCTTCCGCTTCATCCCTTTTGAGAGCTGCTTCGTGTTCGACCACAACTGAGTTCTTCGATCCGGCAGGAGTGCTCGGGATCGACCTTTCTTCCTGTTCGACCGCTGGTTTGAGTTCGTCACGCTTCGTGTGAAGTTGGAGCTCGAACTGAAGGTCACTGCCTGTTCGACCACTGTTTAAACTTTACCTGCTTCCTCTTTCGTATACTTTGGCTTCGACAACTGCAGGTAATGGGCTTTCTTCCTTTGCTCATGGAGTTTAAAACAACAAGAATTATTTTTATGCTTCTCTTTTAATGGATAAAATTTAGAGTCTTAAAATCATTGCATGTCTCACCACTAGGTACATGCTCGATACCGAGCCAGTACCGCTCGATACCGAGAGGTACATGCTCGGTACTGAGTCAGTACCGCTCAGTATCGAGCCAGACAGCCAGTACATGCTCCTTACCGAGCTGTACATGCTCGGTACCGAGCGGTACATGCTCGGTACCGAGCGGTATCTTTCCATACAAACAATTTACGAACTTTAAAAACAAGCAGAATTTCAAAATTACTCTTATAATATTTTTTTGTTCCGGGGGCGCTGCCCCCTTGGACCCCCGACAGACCGGTATTGTCTTGAAACAAATCTTCAAATTCATAGTTGATATAATATTTTGTTATTTTTTGTCATTATTTATAATTTTAAATTAATTTATTTTAATCGTTTTGAGGCTTACGCCTCGATCCGCCTCTAGGCTTACGCCTCGCCTCGCTTAGAAAAAATGCATCGATTCCCGATTTCGTCTTTTAAAACCTTGCTACGAATCCCTTTCAAACACTTGGACAGCGTTCCGTCGTCCCTGGAAATTTGGACAGCAGCTGTGTGGTTGCTGAAATCAGGAACAACGAGTATTGGACTTGGAGAATGGCTGAATCTGTTTTTCACCAGCAGGTTGCTGACCTTGGGATGGCTTGGGAGAGAAATAGCAAGCAATTGACAGTAGGAAAGTAGCAGCAACCATCTTTAGATGGCATCCGAAACATCGGGAATAGAAATAACAGAAACCTGGGTCCAAGATTTATTTGGACAGCAGCTGTGTATTTGCCAAAATCAGGAACAACGGGTATTGGACTTGGAAAATGGCTGAATATGTGGATCACCAGCAGGTTACTGACCTTGGGATGGCTTGGGAGAGAAATAACAAGCAATTAGCAGTAGAAAAGTAGCAGCAGCCATCATTAGATGGCATCTGAAACAACGGGACAGAAAATATTAGAAACATGGGTTCAAGATTTAAGTCTATTAGATTTGTATAATTATGGTAAGGCTCAATGAGTGGATGGGGTCGACCCAATCAATTGATTGGGGCTTTAATTGGGTTGCCAATTTTAGCATATATGCTAAGTAAATAGGATTTAATTCAGATTTTCAATCAATAATCAGATTTGTGGATGGAAATATCCTTCCAAACATAGCCCAATAATTTAGAAAAGGAATTCAAAGCTTTTAGGATAATTCAAATTTGAATTCAGGTTTCCAACATTAAGCTAGGCTAATTTAGGAAGGTGAATTAATGAGGATTCGTCAGTTAAATTTCATATTTATTGATGGGGATACCTTTCCAAAAATAATCCAACAAATTAGGAAAGGGATTCAAGGCTCAAGGAGAGGGGTTATGGTGGATCGACCAATGAGATTTATGGGTGATGATTTGGCTACACTTGGATGTGAGGATGCTGAGCTTGATGGGGAATGGAGGCGTCGATAAACCGTGAGCCCGGACGTTTCGTGCAGCTGACAGGTCTTGCTTTGCTCTCACCTAGGGACTTCACATGCGCTCTCACCAAAACATTAAGTGCATAAATTTTCATTCATCATCATCATCCCCCTTCCCAAGGGGAGGTGAGGCCTATAAATAGACATAATACAATAAAACATCAAATGACAAAAAACTCCCTCAAGTGAATGTAAAAACGGAAAATTACGCATAATAAATTAAATACAAAATAATTGCTTAGAAATAGAGCAATCCGATCCTAGTCGTAGATCTCCGGCCCTTCCTCTGATAAACTTTCTACGGCCTGATGTCCTCATCACAAGATCTTCTACATTTTTGTGAATCAATTGAGTCTGAGTGCCATGATGCTAGCTTGTCCAATGAGCTTTTCTGTTTTCTTTAATGGAGTACTGTTTTCGAGGCAACCTCTTGCTTATGGTTGATCATATTCAATTTCCATTAGGTCATGTGTTCATTCAATTCCCGTTTAAAAATTATTTGGGCAAGTGTACCCACTCATGGGTTTACAGAAACTTAGATAGGCATGTAAACATGTGTACTTTTCCAACCTGAAACAAAACCTAGTACATTAATGATAATGATTAAATGTTTCTTTGAATCAGAAAAAATGATAAATCTGAAGCTGCTGCAAACTGACAGTTACCGTAATCAATTTTTCTTCGAATTTTTAAAATGTGAATAAGTATTGGACAATATAATTTCTGTTAAAGCCATTTCATGGTATATTTACATATTTTATTTTTATTTTGCACAGTTTATTTCAATTCCTGATCAAAGATATCAGGAATACAGGAGAAGCTCTGATTTTATAAAGGAGTATATTTTTCCTGGTGGATGTCTTCCTTCTTTGAGTATAATAACCTCTGCTATGACTGCCTCCTCTAAACTCTGGTGGGCAAACTGACCATAAAGCT
Source organism: Dendrobium nobile (assembly GCA_022539455.1). Classification (NCBI taxonomy): domain Eukaryota; kingdom Viridiplantae; phylum Streptophyta; class Magnoliopsida; order Asparagales; family Orchidaceae; genus Dendrobium; species Dendrobium nobile. Next base: position 2,191,284 of record CM039735.1, on the reverse strand, counting down.
ACTTTTTGGAGAACAAATTTAACTATTTTAAGATTATTCAAGCATGCATATTGTTGCATAGGAAACACAGTTCAAAAGTTATCATATTCTTTAATACTTTCTTTTATTGGGTATTATGTAGCATTGAGCATGTGGAAAATATTGGCATACACTACTATCAGACACTTACATGCTGGAGAAACAATTTTATGGCTAACCGGAGGTATGCATTCCTCTACATTGGTTATTTTCAATAATTTTCTGCATCAGATACTTTTGTACATACAGCCATGATCATGCAAGCTGTACTGAAATTATAGTGTAATCATCCGCTGGAGCAGTCAAAATGATTTGTTTTGGAGAATTTGTTCTGAGGAATAAATTTGGTTATAGAAATTAATTTGTAAGATTCTTGCATGTTTAATAGAACTTTCTAATGTTTTCAGGAAAGACTTTGCATTGTCTAGTGGCTGTATTTAGGATTCAAGGAGTTTTAAATGCAGTGTAAAATAAATACAATAAATTTGAAGTAATTTTGTTTGGTTGATTGTAAAATAAATTCAATAGATTATTTTCTTAAATTTGGTTGGAAGTAACATGTTGATAGTAAAATCAATTCAAGAGATAATTTTCTTGAGTTTGGTTGGATGAATCTAAATAATAAATAAATAAATAAACTTAGGGCACAATTGTGGGGTGAGTTGCGAGCCAGTCATGCAAGCGGTGAGAGGCGAGTGGGTCTTGAGGTGAGGTTGTAGGGACTGAGCATTGCTTTCTGGTCATATGATATTGGTTGCAGGGATGGAGGGTCTTATGATGGCGAGCTAGTAGAGAGGTGATGTAGTGAGTCTCACGAGTGACAACTGGTGGCAAGAGAGCAAAGGTCATGCACGATGGTCTCGTGATGCCGCATATTTTGAATGTCTAATTTGGGTTAATTCAGAATCCAGTGAAAATGAACTAATTGATTCCTAAAAACATTAGGTGCATTTATTTTTCTTCCAATCAAACACCTAAAATATCATAACCCCTGCATTTGGTTTTCACTTCTAATAATCCTAGCAAACAACTCCTTAATAGGCTTTTCTTTATTTATTTTCATTTATGATCCATTTAGAAAGTTATGTTCCAAGTCTTAGGCTTCATTTGGAATAGCTTTCTTATTGCTTCTTAAAACAGCTTTGTAGTACAACAAATAAATTTTTTATATTAGAAAGCTCCTAAGAAAGCCATCCCAAACGAAGCCTTAATTGATGATGAACTCACATTGCTTCAACACATTGTTGTTGTGTCTATATAAGATGTTCCATATAATCACTTTGCTTGTGAGCTGTAAGTCTTAAAACAATATTTCTCCACAAGTTATCAATGAATTTTACTCTTTTGTGCAGTAAGATTCTTTCACTGGGGTTTGATGATAAATTCATGCGCACATGGGATTACTATTTTATATATTGTGCAGCAGGTTTTAAATCACGTACACTTGGGAATTATCAGGTATGTACAGAATAATAAGATCTTTTCTTACTTTCTTAATGCCTTATTTATTGAGAATTGTTATGAAATTTAACTAGAATTAACCACTTCCATGACTACAACACGAGTTCAACCATCTTGATTTTATCGATTTGTCTCTGTTCATTTTATCCTGTGAAGATCTTTAACTCCTACAATACAGTAAATCACATCCCTAGATGCCTTTTTTTATCCTGGTGAAAATTTTTAGATCTCACTGCCATTGAACTAACAAACAAGTTATTTCAATTGTATCTTCTTCCATGAAACATGGTTGTCTTCTCCCCAAAATTATTATCACGCTCTGCTTTCGTGAATTAAGGAGCGACAGCCATTCAACTTGTATTGCTAATATAGCGTTGAAAATGATTGAGAACAGTGAGGTGAAGACCAAGAAGTATTTTGCTTCAACAGAGAATAAGAGAGTTCTTTTCATTTTGAAAAACTGTGTAATAACCAAGTTAAAACCTAATGCCATTTCCCTCTGCTTCAAGCAGAAATACTCCACTAGCTACAGTGCAGAAATCATTGTTGAAAACCGAAGGGGAATGGAGCAGAGTAGGGGTTGAACTAGCTTTAAATTTTAAGATGAACAATAACAACAAGCCTTTATCCCACTATGTGGGGTCGGCTACATGAATCCCTTTTCTCCATTGTGTCATGTCAAGAGTCAAATTCTAATATAAATCTAATAAAGAAAGGTCATTTCTAATATTTTCTAACCAAATCTTTTTAGGTTTACCTTTATCTTTCTTAGCATAAGTCAAATCTAATACATCTACTTTTCTAATCGGGTTATCAGAAGGCTGCCATTTTATGTGACTAAACCATCTAAGGCGACTCTCTCTAATCTTATCTTCCACTGGAGCTATTCTCAAAAATATTTTTGTTAATATTCTTTAAATGCTCCCATCTAATCTTAGAACAACGATTTACTTTATTTTTTATATTCTGCCATTTCATCTTAAAGTCTAAAATTAATAAGCAATATTAAGTACATAAACTTTCAATCGAAATAACTTTACAATCCTTATAGTCTAAACAAACTATTTTTCTTATAAGAAAGTAATCAATTTGAGTTTTATTATATTCATTCTTGTAAGTGATGAGATGCTCATCTCTTTTCTTAAATAAGGTATTAGCAATAACAAAATCATAATCTAAAGAAAAATCTAATATGATCTTACCATCTTCATTAGTTGCTTCAAAGCCATAGCCATCATTAATGCTTTTAAAATTATCTAACTCTCTACCAACATATCCATTTAAATCTTTTCCAGTAAAAATTTTCTTCGAGATGTATCATTTGTATTAATTATTCTAAATCATTCTAAAATTTTAATTTTAAAAATATATTCAAACTTTACTTCAGGAGCATAAACGTTTATAATATTAATATCTTAGCATCAACAACAATCTTTAAAGTTATAATTCTATCTACAATTTTATTAATTTTTATAAAATTATCCTTCAAACTCTTATAATATGAATAATTCAGCATTAGTTTTCAGTGTTAAAGCAACCTAAAAAACTAAGCTTCTACTTTTATTATCTAAACTCAGCATTTATCAATAATTATTTCTCATTCAACTTTGCAGATTGTTTTGTCTCGCCCAGGCAACCTGAAGGCATTCAGCAACTCATATGAAGGCATTGCATCTGCATATTGACCATTTTCTAGCAAATCCTCGTGCCTTAAGGTTTCTTCCGGTTTCAATTTTTTCTTATTAATTTTTATCCAAAAAATGCATAATTTTCATGTTATTTTCTCCCCCTCTTAAACGAAAATGCAGAAACGAGTGGAGTAGCTTCAGCAAGCTAACCTAAATTATTATTACATGCTATTCTTTTCCATATAATATATCAAACTTCTTACCAATCAAACTATTGTGTCAAAACTAATTTCAAATCAATTCATTATCATTTCCATTTCCTTCTCTCTTTCAAAATTCCTTCAAGCCAAACAGTAAGAAACCTTCTTTCCTTCTGCATGCAAATTATTTTCTTTAGCATCTAATGCTATCAATCGTGTTTTGCAGATGCCTTCTCAAGCATTCAACAACTCACTCGAAGGCTTGCAAATCATTTTGATCCAGTCTTCTCACTTTTATCATTATTTTCCTTCTCAGAAAATAATTATTGTTGCATCTTTGAGATGTTTCATTCTTATTTCCTTGTTGGAATTACAATGATTTAGGTACCATTTTGCAATTTACAGGACTTTTTAAGTGCATTTAGTCTATATAGGCTCAATAATGCTTTATTTTGCAATAAATTAGATTTGAGGCAAAAAGATATTTTGCAATAAAGGGGCATGTATCACATCCATATTAGCTTGATATTTTTGTTGTTGTGATGGTAGAGATATAATGAAATGACATTTGTCAAATTTAAGGTTATTATTATTGGCAAACTAGTGTACATGATGGATGAATTTTTATGGTAAGAATTTTCTCTGATTATGATGGAGGATGATCATATCAATATTAAGGGTGAACTATAGAAATATGTTGTGTTATTTTTTATTATTATTATTCAATTTAGTGGACAACTCTGATTATGAAATTTGATTATTGAATCCATCATTGAGGGTGTTGCTTAATGTTTATTTTTACGATTTAGAGTTTTAGGCTTCATTTAGGGTTGGTTTTTTTATTGTTTTTTAAGATGATTTTTTAGTACAGTTTTTTTTTAATTATAAATTTTTGGTACTATAAAGTAGCTATAAAAAGCAGTAAGAAAGCTGTTTCAAATGAAGGTTTCATTTGGGACGGCTTTTTTTTTTTGCTTGAAGCAGCTTTCTAGTGCAAATTTTAAAATTTTTGAACTAAAAAACTACTTTAAGAAGCAGAAAGAAAACCTTTCCAAACAAAGCCGAAATCATAATGATTTTTATAAGCTATATGATTATGATTTTTTACAATTTATCCTAAAGCTCAACTCACACCCCTATCTTGTCACGACCCGTCCTGGATGCTCGATCTAATGAGGCAAGTACGAAAAGTCGGACGATAGTATATTTCCAAAAGTATAAAATAACTCATCATCAAAAACTTTTCTATAAACTGAAGAGCCACTAAACACAAAAAACTAATTTACCTGTTATCATTTGCACGTCGCCTTCTGTAAACATTTTCTTCTCTTTCAGCCATTACTTCTTTAGGAACTTGCCTGAAACTTTTAAACTCGTGGGTTGAGTTTACTAAGTAAACTCAGTGGGAATTATATAAATTAATCATTATAATTAGTTAATTAAGATGTCTTTTATCCTTTCTTAACCTTATTTCTTTTCTTTCATTTCATTAACTTATACTTCTTTGTATATTTTCATTTATATCATTTTGAAATAATTGTTATCTTTAATTTCTCATATACATTTCATTTTCCCATTTGATTTGCACAGGAGCACCATCTCAAAGTACCCGAAGGCATAATCTTTTCCATTTGATTTCCTTTTCCCATTTCCATAGAAATTTCGTTTTCCTTTTTCATGCACGAGTACGGCGTCCACAGCCAGTACCATAAGGGGGTGACTCTTGTCGTTTTCAATACCCTTTTCCTTTAATCTCTTTTCTTTTCTTTTCTCATTTTCATCATTATTGATACAATTGCATACAACATATCTTACTTGTATCTCTATAAATATTACTTATCATTTGCATATACGAATCATATACATGTGTATGTTTTCTTTCTAAACTTTACTTTCTATTTCTTTGATATACTCATTAAATATCTTTTTTCTTTTCCATAATTGTACTCATACATGTCATTGCTTATTTTAGTTAATCATTTCTCCAAAAATAGGAGAAATCATAAATCTAAACAATTTCACATACACATCTTTCTAAATGAAAATAGAATTGAAATAAAGAAATTTAAACTATTATAAATACCCACTTTGAACTTTTCAGGTCGTCGATGCTTGATATAACCTTGAATCAATTTCCCTTCTTCCTGTTGAATTCTCGCGGGATCAATGCATACAACATGATCTTTCACTTTCTAAAACCTAAATTCATACAATGACTTTCATATAAATAAAATTGTGATTCGATAACAAGTATTAATAATTCACTTACAATTGAGAACTTCTCAAGCTCTCAAAATCCCTTCTCTCCCAATTTCCTTTTTCTTCGCTACAATCTCTTCCCTATCCTTCAAGAAATATATCACTCACTTTAAATGAAGTAGGAGAAGAAATTTATAGGAAAAATCCGAAAGAAATTCAACAAACCTTCTTCTCTTAATCCTTCTCGTCTGTTTCTCTTGTTCTTCAAATTTCTCCCAAAATAACACTCTGATAACGATAAGAATGAAAAGGAATCGTTATTTCTTATCCTAGAAGGTAATCATTTGCTAAAATTGGAGAAAGAAGAAACCTACCTCGCTCTCGCGTGAAGCCTGACCGTCCGCCCTTCTCTGTTCCCGAAACTGCTCTGTTTCGCGAATAGTTCCGTCCGCCTAGTAGTATAGGTTCGGCCGGTTCAACTGAACCGGCCGGGGCCGAATCGGTTATTACAATCTCTCCTTCTTTTAAAAATTGTCCTTAAAATTAAATCAAGTAATAACACGTTCCTTAGTTAAATATATGAGGATATTGACTTCTTATTTCAGCTTCCTTCTCCCAGGTGGCATCTCTTTCTGATCCGTGCTTCCACAAAACTTTTACAAAAGGTATTGCCCTATGTCTCAGTTGTTATACATCATCAGAGCCCTACACGGGGTCCTAGTTGGATACCCATTGGGTACCCACGCTCTACGTTAGCAGGCTTTACCCACCTATGGTGACTTTCAGGATGTCATACCCACCCACTTTTCACGCTTCTTGAATGCAGTCTGCTACGGATTAATGGCCTTGAGGTTTTTTGTCATTTTCTCTGACTGCAAACTTTCAAGCCACATATCAAAATTTATCGTGGTCGCGACGCAGTTCAGTGTCGCGCATTGCTTAGTAAGGATTACTGTAATATACTACATGCATATGGATAATTAGTAATGTAAATCAGTTTGTCCTCTGATGTTGAGTACCCACCCATGAGGCCATGGGCGTAACCATACCCACCCATGCCCATTGGGTATGGGTGGGTACGTGGGTGGGTGTGGGTAAGGGCGCCCAATGCAGGGCTCTGATCATAATCCAGTATTCTTTCAGGCTCCTCAACATATTTCAAATCAGGTTGTAATTCAATTGATTTAGACTGTATTCTTTTGGAATCATCTGAAACATACTTTCGAAGCACTGATATGTGAAACACATTATGAATTCCTTGCATGTGTACTGGTAGATCCAATTTGTATGCCATATTTTCAATCTTTTCTATGATTTCAAAAGGTCCTATAAATCTTGGACTCAGTTTCCCTGTTTTTCCAAATCTTTGCACACCTTTCATTGGGCTGACTTTTAAGAAAACAAACTCTCCAACTTCGAATTCTACTGGTCTGTGCTTTGCATCATAATATTTCCGTTGCCTGTCTTGAACTGCTTTTAATCTATCTCTAATCAATCTGATTTTGCTAGTAGCCTCATCCACTAGTTCAGTTTCAATTACCTTTCTTTCACCAGTTTCTACCCAATACAAGGGTGTTCTACACTTTCTTCCATAAAGGGCCTCATATGGTGCCATTCCAATACTAGCTTGAAAACTATTGTTGTAAGCAAATTCAATCAACGGTATGTGAGTCTCCTAATTTCCTCCAAAATCTAGTACACATAATCGCATTAAATCCTCCAAAGTCTGAATTGTTCTTTCTGATTGCCCATTTGTATGTGGATGAAATGCTGTACTGAAAGTCAATCGTGTGCCCAAAGCTTCCTGAATTTTCTTCCATAGTTTAGAAGTGAAACGGGCATCTCTATCTGAAACAATAGATTTTGGAATCCCATGCAATCTCACTATTTCATCAACATATAATTTTGTCAACTTCTCTACTGAATCTGTCTGCTTGATTGGTAAGAAATGAGCTGATTTGGTTAATCTGTCAATAATAACCCATATTGCATCTCGACTCTGCCTTTGACCTGGGTAAACCAATTACAAAATCCATTGCAATGTCTTCCCATTTCCACTCAGGTATGGGTAAGGGTTGCAGTTGACCACTTGGCTTTTGATGTTCTGCTTTAATCATTTGACAGGGAATACATTTTGCTATAAATTCTGCAACACTTCTTTTTAATCCTGGCCACCAAAACAAACCTCTAAGTTCCTGATACATCTTTGTACTGCCCGGGTGAATTTCATATGCTGAGAGGTGAGCTTCCTGCAGTATCTCTTCTCTTAAGTTTTCAACATTTGGAATACAGATTCTGCCTTTATACTTTAACAACCCTTCTCCATCAATAATAAAGTTCTCTAATTGCCCTTTTTGCACCTTCTTTATGATGGTCTGAAAATTCTCATCCTGAGACAATGCATTAAGAACTTTATCTTTCAAAGTAGATTGGATCATTAGCTGATTCAACATCATATCTTTTGTCTCTTTTTGATTGACCACTGAAATCTCTAACTTTTCCATATCTCTGATGATCTGCTCATGTTGGGTGATTAGCCAAGTTGCATTTCCAAATGCTTTTCTACTAAGTGCATCTGCAACCACATTTGCTTTTCCAGGATGGTACTGTATGTCCAAATCATAATCTTTAATGAGCTCCAACCACCTTCTCTGTCTCAAATTTAGTTCCTTTTGATTGTAAATGTATTTGAGGCTTTTATGATCTGTGAACACTTCACATTTGACCCCATACAGGTAATGTTTCCATATTTTGAGTGCAAAAACTACAGCTTCCAATTCTAAATCATGAGTGGGATAGTTTCTTTCATGAATTTTCAGTTGTCTTGAAGCATAGGCTACCACTCTACCATGTTGTATCAATACACATCCAAGTGCCCTTAAAGAAGCATCACAGAAAATTTGAAATCCTTCAGAACCTAATGGAATTGTCAAAATCGGGGCAGTCATTAGGCAATTCTTTAACTTCTGAAAAGCTCCTTCACACTGATCACTCCATTCAAATTGTACTGCTTTCTGGGTTAATCTGGATAATGGCATTGCTATCTGAGAGAACCCCACTACAAATCTCCTATAGTAACCAACAAGTCCAAGAAAACTCCTCACCTCTGAAACTGTCGTTGGCCTTGGCCAATCTGATATAGCTTGAATTTTATTCTGATCAACTGAAATTCCTTCACCACTAATCACATGCCCCAGAAAGTTTACACTGCTCAGCCAAAATTTACACTTTGAAAATTTGGCATACAACTTGTTCTCCTTTAATGTTTGCAACACTGCTTGCAGATGACTGGAGTGGCTTTCTTTATCACTTGAATAAATCATAATGTCATCAATAAACACAATCACAAATATGTCCAGAAATGGCTTAAAAATTATGTTCATCAAATCCATAAATATAGCTGGTGCATTTGTCACCCCAAACGGCATTACCACAAATTCATAATGACCATATCTGGTTCTGAAAGCTATCTTTGCTATATCTTCCTCCTTAATCCGTAGCTGATGATATCCAGATCTCAAATCAATTTTAGAGAAAACTGTAGCTCCTTCTAGTTGATCAAAGAGATCATCAATTCTGGGCAATGGATATTTATTCTTAACAGTAAGCTTATTCAGTTCTCTGTAATTTATGCACATCCTGAAGCTCCCATCTTTCTTCTTTACAAACAATACTGGATCTCCCCATGGTGAGGAACTTGGCCTGATGAACCCCTTATCGAGCAATTCCTGTAATTGACCTTTCAGCTCCTGTAACTCTTTGACTGCCATTCTGTAAGGTGCTCTTGCCAATGGTTCTGAACCCGGTATCAATTCAATAGTGAAATATATCTCTCTTTCTGGTGGTAATCCTGAGATTATTACAGGTATATCTTTCAACTCTTTAACTTTCTTATTTGTATCCTTTACTTGAGCAAGAAAACACTGACATCCCTTGGATACAAATTATATGCTTTCAAATAAGTGATTATCATTGAAGAAACTCCTCTTTCTCCATAGAATTTCAACTCTTTTTCTCCAGGAAAATTAAACTTTACAATTTTTTTGTTGCTGTCAATAATCACAAAATGCTTTGATAATCAATCCATCCCCAATATCATATCAAACTCTTGCAATGGTAAAACATTCAGTATGGCTTCAAACTCTCTTTCATTTATTTTGAAAGTCACTTTACATATACCATTTACATTCATAAATGATCCATCTGGCATTAAAACTTTCAAAATTACATTGGTCTTACAAACATTCAATCCAACTGTTTTAACAAATTCTTCTGAAATGAAAGAGTGTGAAGCTCCTATATCAAAGAGAATCCGTACAGGCTTTCCTTGCATCATAATTATACCTATAAAATTACATAAGAAAGACATAAACATACATCATTCTTTTAATAATACTTTCATAATACATATTCATTCACTTCTAATTTTTATCACCTGTAATCACTTCAGGTGAATCCTTAGCATCCTTCTAAGTCAATGCATATACTCTAGGCAGAGTATTCTGTCAGCTTTGACTTGATCCTGGAGTAGATGCAGCTGATTCCACTGTTCTTGTTCTTCCAACATTCCTCTGAGATCCAGTATTCATCTTTGACTCTCCTGCTGGTCTTTGTCCTAAAGTAGGACAATTCTTGGCTATAGGACCTGGTTGATGGCACCAGAAGCAATTATTTGTACCAGATAAGCATTCTCATTTATGTTGTCTTCCACACTTGTTACAACTATTCACACTTGAACTGTCACTGCTACTGGACTTTGTCTTTTTTCAATTAAATTTCCCACCTTGTGAAAAATATTTGCTATGTGAATCCTGAGGGACTCCCATAATCTCACCACCTTTCCTCTTCTGAAAATTACGTCTCCTTTGAGTATTTTGCATGTCTGCTTCTATCTTTCTAGCTTTTTCCACTAGCACTACATAATCTTCAATTTCAAAAGGAACCAGGGGTTGCCTAATTACATCCTTCAGTCCAGATAAAAACTTGTGATATTTTTCCTTACCCGTTTGTATTAACTTGGGAGCATATCTGGACAGAGTGGTGAATTCAGCCTCATACTGCATCACTGATCTTTCTCCTTGTACTAATTTCATAAATTTATCTTGCATCTGTCTTCTCACTGTAAGAGGCACGAACCAATCTCTGAATATCTGAGTGAAGTCATCCCACTTGATTTGTATATTTTGGATTCCTCCAAATTTGTCTTGATACAGTCCTCTCCACCACCTTTTCGCTTCTCCTTCGAGTGCAAAGGTTGTCAAGGCAACTTTTCTCTCTTCTGGACAGTTCATACCTTCTAATATCTTTTAAATTCTCAGCAACCAGTTTTCAACCTCTATTGGTCCCTCTATTCCTTTGAATAATGGTGGTCTCATATCTAGAAATAATTTCAGATATTTATCCATAACCGTCCCACCACCACTACTACTCTCCGATGGTTGATTTCTTGAATCTTGAATTAGCTGAGTCACAGCTGTCATCATTTGAGCCAATGCATCGGGATTAACAGGAACATTTGGTGTTGTTCTTTCCACTTCTTCTTCTTCATATTCATTTTGGTTTATGTTGACCATAACATAAACATTTAACCTTATAATCATTTGTAATCATCCTAATGGCTCTTCCAGTATGATTCAGATCTTAATTGGGCTCTGATATCACTTTTGTCACGACCCGTCCTGGATGCTCGATCTAACGAGGCGGGTACGAAAAGTCGGACGATAGTACATTTCCAAAAGTATAAAATAACTCATCATCAAAAACTTTTCTATAAACTGAAGAGCCACTAAACACAAAAATCTAATTTACATGTTATCATTTGCACGTCGCCTTCTGTAAACATGTTCTTCTCTTTCAATCATTACTTCTTTAGGAACTTACCTGAAATATTTAAACTCGTGGGTTGAGTTTACTAAGTAAACTCAGTGGGAATTATATAAATTAATCATTATAATTAGTTAATTAAGATGTCTTCTATCCTTTCTTAACCTTATTTCTTTTCTTTCATTTCATTAACTTATTCTTCTTTGTATATTTTCATTTATATCATTTTAAAATAATTGTTATCTTTAATTTCTCATATACATTTCCTTTTCCCATTTGATTTGCACAGGAGCACCGTCTCAAAGTACCCGAAGGCACAACCTTTTCCATTTGATTTCCTTTTCCCATTTCCATAGAAATTTCGTTTTCCTTTTTCGTGCACGAGTACGGCGTCCCCAGCAAGTACCATAAGGGGGTGACTCTTGTCGTTTTCAATACCCTTTTTCTTTAATCTCTTTTCTTTTCTTTTCTCATTTTCATCATTATTGATACAATTGCATACAACATATCTTACTTGTATCTCTATAAATATTACTTATCATTTGCATATACGAATCATATACATGTGCATGTTTTCTTTCTAAACTTTACTTTCTATTTCTTTGATATACTCATTACATATCCTTTTTCTTTTCCATAATTGTACTCATACATGTCGTTGCTTATTTTAGTTAATCATTTCTCCAAAAATAGGAGAAATCATAAATATAAACAATTTCACATATACTTCTTTCTAAATGAAAATAGAATTGAAATAAAGAAATTTAAACTATTATAAATACCCACTTTGAACTTTTCAGGTCGTCGATGCTTGATATAACCTTGAATCAATTTCCCTTCTTCCTGTTGAATTCTCGCGGGATCAATGCATACAACATGATCTTTCACTTTCTAAAACCTAAATTCATACAATGACTTTCATATAAATAAAATTGTGATTCGATAACAAGTATTAATAATTCACTTACAATTGAGAACTTCTCAAACTCCCAAAATCCCTTCTCTCCCAATTTCCTTTTTCTTCGCTACAATCTCTTCCCTATCCTTCAAGAAATATATCACTCACTTTAAACGAAGTAGGAGAAGAAATTTATAGGAAAAATCCGAAAGAAATTCAACAAACCTTCTTCTCTTAATCATTCTCGTCCGTTTCTCTTGTTTTTCAAATTTCTCCCAAAATAACACTCTGATAACGATAAGAATGAAAATGAATCGTTATTTCTTATCCTAGAAGGTAATCATTTGCTAAAATTGGAGAAAGAAGAAACCTACCTCGCTCTCGTGTGAAGCCCGGCCGTCCGCCCTTCTCTGTTCGCGAAACTGCTCTGTTTCGCGAATAGTTCCATCCGCCTATTAGTATAGGTTCGGCCGGTTCAACTGAACCGGCCGGGGCCGAACCGGTTATTACATATCTGGACTTCTGTTATAAAAATTCTTATAAAATAATAGTCAGCTCTTCTACAGTATTGCAGCAACGATCAATTATAGCTATCAATCATTTTGTTACTTTCTTTACAACTCTTACACTATAAAGCTTTTCCAACAAGATTGCTTAAAGCAAGTCTTTTACTTTTAAAGTTGGAGATATTAGCCGACACTACAATGATATAAAGACAATTTACTTGTAAGAAAATCAAATTGTGAAAGATATACTTATGCCAAATGCCTAACCGCAATGCTTGTGATAAACAAAAGCACTAAATTAAATTGAATGCCAACAATTTTTAAACAGTTGGCTCGAGGAAAGATTATTACATATGGAGATCAAAAAAGAGATAACTGTTCGATTTTGCTTATGTGAATAATAAAAGCGTAGCGGTGAACAAAAAAAATCCAATTCATTATTCTTTTATTGTTAACATAGAAAATTTAGATGATCGATTTTCACACGTAACAATTTCTCTTAAGAGCTTAAAAACTACTATTTGATTCATGGTTTATTAAATATCTTTTTTTTTTTTAGATTTTTTTTTTTTATTGGTAAATTCTCCTTCAACTAATAGGATGCTAACTCAATTCAAATTGTATTTCTAAATTCCTTCTAATGTTCATTCAATCATATTATTTTCTCAAGTACTATTATGCTAAAAGCACTCAAAATTAATTGGAAGCTAAAATAATATTTCTATTAAATTCAATTCAATAGAATTGATATTGATGTAAATAATAATAATTATTATTATTATTTATAATATTTTAATTCATAAAAGTAAAAAAATGTAAATGTGCACGTACAATTTATGGAAGCACAAATTCAACTAAATCTTTTTTAATATTCAATATTATTAATATTCTTGTAATATATTTTTTTTTTTTAAATTCTAGCGACTCCAACAATAAAGCTAGTTTATCTAAGTTGTGCTGCACAGTCGGGAGCTCCGACCCCGCGGGTTCCCGTTCATGGCGTCTCACGCCGCTATTCTCCAAAATCTCTCTCTAATCCCCCCCTCCTCGCACTCCACATTCTTCCCCGTTATTCAGTCCAGAATCAGCTATGTTTCTCACTTCGATTCTGTCGTACTCAAAGCCTATCTCCCAATCCATCATCCCCAAACCAGTCCGGGAGAACGCCTGGAAGCTGAATCTTCTGCTGGAGATAACAAGAGTGACAATGAGAAGGATAAGAAGAAAAAGACAAAAAAGGAGCTTCGGCCCAATTTCTACCACCAAACCTTAAAGAAATGGTCCGTCAAGATCTCATCCCAGAGGACCAAATTACCATGGCAGGAACAACAGGTGGAACGCGGGGAGAAAGTCGTGCATGGTTCTGTAGCTGGAGGTATGCCTTTGGAACCTTTAAATAATCCAACGAGCGTAGTATTCTTGGACGGCAGGACGAAATCCGGATCCGCGCGATTGGACCTAGAAGTACATTCATCGGACCACTTAGTAAAGCTGCCCAAGTCTAGCAATCTTGCGAGGCCGAAGAACTCACAGCATGATGTGGTTGAGAACAATTCACAAACCGAAGATAACCGCTTCAAGTTGGGAATGCCTTTGCCATCAGCTCCCAGGCCACAGCCAGCGGAATCCAAACGCTCCAGTTTGGCACACAATAAGTTGTTTTTAGCGCGTCAGCCTGATTTGACCGACAGTACTAATGAAGAGAGCCCTAGTTATAGTAGGAGAACTATTTCTTCTTCCATTAGGATGGGTGTGGAACTTCAGAAGCAAGAATTAGGAGATGTTTTTTTGCCAACTGTTATAGCCGAAACAAGGAAATCCCAGTTTTACGTTGAAGCCGCATCTACGGTCCCATCTCAGGCGTTTAAATGTGATGCACAGCATCCAAAGAGTAGGGTTAGCGCAAAAATTGAAAAGCTGGAAGAAACAATGGATCATTGTAATCAAGAAGATGCTAGAAGTTATGTTGGATCATATCATGAAAATGTTCCGACAAATTCGTTGTTTGATAGTGATAATTCCAGTGGTTCTTCATCATTCCCTTGGGGGGATGGGGATGATGTTAGTAAGATAGATCCTCTTCGCAGAAGATGCAACACTGATATGGCTGAGAGGACCATTCCAGAGCCTGAGTTGCGTAGGCTTAGGAATGAGGCAATGAGACTGAAAGAGAGACTGAGGGTAGGGCCTGCTGGGGTTACCGAAGCTGTTGTAGAAAATATTCTTCAGAAATGGAAGGAGGTTGAGGTGGTCAAGCTACATATAGAAGGTCCACCGAGTCTCAACATGAAGAGGACAAATGACATTCTGGAGGTCGGCTTTTTTTCTTTTTTCATGCATTGGAACTGTTATATTTTTCTTTTTCTCTTTGTAATTAGTATTGTGCAATGGAACCATGAAATTTGAAGTCTTAGATCATCTCCAACTGAACTTAATACCACCGTATGTCATCCGCCATTCGCTTCATTCAAACTCCAAATCTCACCCTAAACTTCGGTAGATGAACAGTGCGACGTCGGACTGTTCACCTACACCAAAAACCCTCGCTTGCAAATTTGCCGAAGAGTGGGAAAGAGGAGAAAAGCGCACAAAAGAGGAGAGAGATGATTACCTTCGTAGGAAGAGCGCGAAAGAGGAGAGAAATGAAGTTCGATTGGAGATGAATTGCATCATTTTGAAATTTTTCTGCATTTTAAAGTGTAAAATGAGTTTTTCGGTTGGAGAACCCCTTAGGTGGCTTTACCATGCAACACCTTCTTTAAGATAATTTTTGTTCATATTTTACATTGGTCATAATTTTACTTCAAAAGTAACTTGAGCATCATAAGAATTTTTAGTGCTCATGCATTGAAAGCGCTCTGCATCGAAGCCCTTCTCTGAACCTCCTAGCAAGCTCCTATCTTGATGGTCTACATTGTTTATAATTGGCTCAACTTAAATTTGGCATTTATTATTTCCACTGCTAATAACAGTTTCCACGATTAGCTGAGGCCCATGCTAGCTAGTAGCTTCTTGACTTTCATCTGTATTTTGAAGCTTTCATTGATCTTGTGAATTTTGTTTGTAATGTTATATGTCAGGAATGTTTTACTTCTATAAATGGCTATTTATTTTATCCAGTTTCTCTTGACTCGAAAATTATAAAAAAGTTCATTCCTAATCAGACAAAAACAGGAGGCATTGCAATTTGGAGGTCTGGAAGTTCAATTGTGTTGTACAGAGGTCTGAACTACAAGCTTACCTGTGCACGCTCATTTTCAAGAATTTCTGACACTACTTCTAGCATGGATGGTTCAGCATATTCAAATCATTCTGTTGTAACCAAGGGCACAATAAAGGTTTTGGAGCAATCTGCTGCTGATATTGAGTTATCTAGTGCAAGAACATTTGAAGTTTCTTCAGATGCTTCTCATATTGATTCTATTTTAAACCAATTGGGACCAAGGTACACAGATTGGTCTGGTCGTGACCCACTTCCTGTTGATGCTGACTTGCTTCCTGGCATGGTTCCTGGTTACAAACCTCCTTTCAGACTTCTTCCATACAAAACCAAAAGAAGCCTTACGAACAGGCAAATGACATTTCTTCGGAGGATTGCCAGATCTATGGCTCCTCATTTTGCTCTTGGTAAGAACATTAACTATTTACCTGATCAGTCACTCTTTATTTTCATTACTACCAAGGGACGTTGTCCTGTTATATCTTCAAATTTCTCATTGTAGGAAGAAACAAACAACTTCAAGGGCTGGCCAATGGTATGGTAAAGTTGTGGGAGACAAGTGCTATAGCAAAAATAGCTATTAAGCGTGGTGTACAAAATACTTCAAATGAGAGGATGGCAGAAGAGATTAAGGTAGGTTAAAGAAAATTACTTGCAGCCAAGTTTTCAAGATGTTATATGTTCATTTATCCACTTTGTAGAAATCCGTGTTTGTTCATGCACAGTTTATACTTGCATCATGAATCCCGAAGAACTTATAAAAAATTAAGTCATTGTCAAATTTAGCTCAATTTGATCGAATTAGCTCTTGATTTTGCCCTTGAATTTCACACGTTCTCGAGCAAATTTCGTACAAACATGAACTAAACAAGCAAGTGCTCAAACTAGATCAAACCAACCCTGAAGAAGTTTGGCCTAGAGCTTGGGTTTGCTTGGTCAGCTTCATCCTTTAATGCTTGTGGAAGGAATTGATGGTGGTGAAGATGGCGAGGAGTGTTCCTACAGTTATGGTTGTCACTGGCATGCTCATTTTTAGTTGTAAAAGATTCATGAAGTTGCACATCTTCAAATTACCACAACTATCACGCTCCATCTCAATAAAAGATGTTTGCCTTGAAGCGGTTATCTTTAGATGAGGGAGTTTCATGTCATTCTTAACTAGCATTACTATCTATTTTTATCAGATATGAATGACAAGGTGATTAACCTCAAAATTTTGCCCATTGATCTACCCCACAAAACTCTATATTGATTGCATTACTGGATCATGACAATATGATAGGAAACACTTGTAGATTTCAAGTATGTCCTATCAATCTTTGAAAAACAGTGAGAAGTTTCCACAAAAATCCTCACAAAACCACAAAAACAGTAGATAATTTGTATTATTTGATGAAAGGGAAACGGAAAATAACAAGATACATTTGATCATCTATTCGAGAGGATGACCGATCTCTCCCAAATCTCTAAACGCCGCTAGAGCCTGAAAGAAAACCTCAATCTAAGATATCACAAATTTCAGTCAAATTCAAGATGCCCTAACCCTAGGAAAACAAACTATTTAATGCATACAATTCAAAAAGAAATCTCTAAATAGTCCATACATTCAAATTTCCCTCCTAAATCTCTCAAAAATTCTGCCTAAACTACTCCATTGGATCCGATGGCTTGCGCGACTCGTACAGGAGAGGCAGCGAGTTCTGCCTCTTTTCTCCCAGGCTAGTCCCGTAGGACCGGCTGGATCGGTCCATTGAACTGGTCTAACAATACTCCTCTCCCAAAGACCCACCTTGCCCGCATGGTGGACTGAATAAAACTGTTGTTAAAGCACTTGACTAATACCACTGGACTGAAAAATAGAGTGGCACTAGGTTGAATGATCCCTGCCTCCAGCATCTCTTTGATAAACTTCTCAATTCTATCATTCTGAAATTAAAGATAGTGGTAGAGCCTGACACTGATGGGTGACACATCTTTTCTCAAGGTGATAGCGTGCTCTTGCTCCCTTTGCGGTGACAATCTCTGAGGTGGCTCAAAAACCTCACTAAATTGTTGAATCGATTGTTGTACTAAAAGAGGGATGTCCCCACCCTCCTCCAATATGATCTCCTTCAGTCTCTGTAGCTCTACCAGATAACCTTCCCCCATCTACTATATGCTCCTCACCATCGTTTTAAGTGATACCATGGATTTGGAGAGCCATGCATCTCCTTTGGTTACTATCCTTCTCCCTTCTACCACCAGCTCCATCATCAATGCTCCCTAGTTGACCTTGGTGTCCCCCAAGGTCTGCAGCCACTTTATCTCTAGGATAACATCGGTACTGCCTAACTCCAATGAGAGAAAATCCTCCCTCACTTGAATCCTCTGGATGATCAAAACCAATCATCTACAGATACCCTGCCTTTCTACACCTGCCTCGTACCCATCATCACCCCATAATAGCCAGTGTCCACCGATTTCACTCCAAGTTGGTCGACGACCTGAGTGGAAATGAAATTGTGGGTAGCCCCCCTGTCGATCAATATCACTACCTCCCTGTCCTCTATCTTCTCCCTCACCTTCATGGTATGATTCATAGTGAATCCTATCGTAGAGTTCAAGGAAACCTACCAAAAGGGTATGCAACTTCTCATCCATCTCTGGAGGAGCATACAGTATGTGGGGGAAGGTTATCTGGTGGAGCTACAGAGGCTGGAGGGGATCAGATTGGAGGAGGGTGGGGACATCCCTCCTTCAATACAATTATCGATTCAACAGATCAGTGAGGTTTTTTAGTCACCTCAGAGACTGCCACTGCAAAGGGAGTAGGAGCACGCTATCACCTTGGGAAAAGATGTGTCACCCATCAGTATCAGTGTCACACCCCAAGATCTAACTTGGAAAGAATGTCAATCAATTACTCAAACAATTTACCAGAGCTATCTAAAACCTTCAATTAACAATCTATCAAACATCTATAAAATTTAAAACATCAATATACAAGTCGATTCATATCTCAAAAGATCATGTACAATACTCAGGAACTACACTACAATCACCAGTACTGAAATCTATCCTGAGTACAAAAAAATCAAAATCATCAAAAGATAAAAACCTGAAGATCCGGATCAATTCCTATCTTCTGCTCCCTTGCCCTGACCTGAAAATATCAACCACATATAATGAGCTTTACAAAGCCCAGCAGGTCACCTAATACCTATAACTGAAATCAAAGCACGGCGATGCTATCAATATGCATGTCAGTCAATCAAATCTATATCAGTCAATGGTCAATGAATCTATGCAATACGGAAATCCATAGTCAATGAAACCAGTCAATGCAGCAGCAGGCAAATCGATAAATCAGGCTCAATCAATCCACGTCAATCTCGAAGAAATTCGTACACAGAAGAAGATCAGTTAATCCGTCAATCAGTCAATCCGTCCGTCAAATCAATCCGTCAAATCAAATCAATCAAATCAAATCAAATCTATACTATCAAGTCGATAAAATCAATCGGAAAAGCGATACGATAAATCTCAATCTATCCTATCAATAAATCAATTGTAGCAATCCATACAATGCAAAATCAATCTATAGGCAATACCAATATCTATAGCACCAATGAGTCTATGCAATATCTATATCCACTCTATCCATATCAATATCAATAATCAATAGTCAATAATCAATATTATCCATGCTCAATAATCAATCAATGAAATCTATAAATCCGGACGAAACAGTAAATCCGATCAAATCAATAAAGCAGAAATCGATAAAACAATAAATCCGTACGTCAATACAGTAAACATGCATGCGATACGATAATACTGGACAAGTACAATCAACTGGCTATGTTGCTGTTGACTGTTGTAGAATTCATATTGCTGTTGTAGATATCCATACGTTGGTTTCAATAAAAAGAGTCGTCACTCTATTGCCCGTCGGCCGCCCGTCGGCATATCTATAAACCCCTTATGACTCCCAATCGTTATATCAATGATCAATGGTTTAAAGGAAAGCCCGTCGGCCCACCATCCTGTACAGGTCAATTCAATCTCCAACCAACGTTCAACCAGGTTCCACTTGTGTTCCAGTATCAATAGTCAATTCAAGAATCATTTCAATAATCAATTAATCAATAATCAATTCAATAATCAATATTAAAGCAATCTAGGGCAATCATATCAATAGTCATACGCATATCAATTCAATCTATCAATTTCAGACAAATCAGAAATCATACGAAAATCGGGCAGAGTAACGGCAGTCTATCAAATTTACACAAAAAATCTTGCAAAAAGCACAAATTCCAAATTTCTCCAAATTACAATCGAATATCCACGACATCAATACAAGATTATTGCTCTACAGAATCCAAATCAAATCACGTCCTGATATTTTTCTATTCAATAAAAATTTCGTAGAATCAATTCCGACTGGTAAAATCGTCGCAGAAAATACTCAAATCGTGTACAATAGTCATATCTATAACATACCAAAAGTTGTGCGGTGAAAGTTGTGTCAATACCAAATCAGGTCAAAAGTTCGACTACGAAAACACAAAACAGTGCACAACTCGGTCAAAACTCAATATCTTCGAAAACAGAAATAGGATTCGGAGTCCTTACCACGAGATCTTCACTTTTTCCAACAGCAGCGTCTGACGAAAAGCTCTCCGCGGCCTCCAAAACCCAGCTTTTACCTCTTTTTCCTTTCTCTTTCTCTCTCTTCAAAATATCTTATTTTTAAAAATGATTTTCTCTCTCCTCAAAACGAGCTGATTTTCTTATATCCTAAAGCTGATCGGCCCGGCCGATCGCCAAATCGTCCTGGGACGATCAGACCAAAATTATCGGCCTGGACGGTTCCCAGAACTAATCTCAGGACGATATTTTGAACAGTACAGATCGGCCTGGACGATCTCACTATCGTCCCGGACGATCCTGGGAGGAAAATCCAATCTAGAGAGAAACAGTAAGGAAACGAGGTCTCACAATCTCCCCACCTTAGAAAAATGTCGTCCCGACATTTCCCTACAGGTACGAAGCAAAACAACGCAAAATAAATCGATTCAAATCCAAATCCAAATCAAAACTCGTCGAAATCCATACAAAACATACCATGCAATCAATCAAATGTCAATATGCATGATCAAATGTCAATATCAATCGGTTAGTCAAATCAATCTTACCAGTAGAACTCTCTGGCTGCTGCTGATCCTCACGATGCTGTAAACTCTGTAGGCTGTAAACACGTGGCACCACTGGAGGAAGTGCAGGAGGTCGTGGCGCAACTCTCCCTCTGATCTCTGACAGCTCTATCAGTCATCCGGTTCCCTGATCTCTCACTGTAAGCCCTCGAGCCAACAGTCCTCTGCTGTCCTGTACCCGTGCCAGAATCAGTCCTTCCACCCAGTCCTTTCTGAGGACAATCTGCTGCTCTGTGCCCTTGCTGTCCACAGTGAAAACACTGCCCCGTCAACAGGTAGCACCGACCTGCATGTCGTCTACCACAGTGAATGCATGCTCCAGAACTACCAGACGATACTACCGATGCAGATCGCGATACAGATCCCGATGCAGATCCCTTCAAATCATCATACCTGCTTTTCTTCTCTCTATCTCTGTCTCTACCAGAATCATCTCGTCGTACCTCATCTCTCCTCCTCCTGGTATCCTCGTACCTCGAGACCGGTGTCGCCAAATCAATCTCTATCAATCAAGCCCGCTCCACTAGCTCAGAAAACTCATGTATCCGAAAAGGTACTAGTGGATGCCTCAGCTCTCTGTTCAATCCGTGCAGAAATCTATAACACTTTTCCTCGGCAGTAGGAATCAAATGAGCAGCGTTCCTCGCAAGTGCAGTAAACTCGGCCTCGTACTGCATCACTGACTTGCGGCCTTGCTCCAATCTCATGAAAGCTTCCTGCATCTGTCGCTGAGCTGACGGTGGTACAAACCACATTCTGAACACTGCAGTGAACTCATCCCAGGTGATCTCAGTATTAGTCTTCCCCTGGAATTTCTTTCTCTGCTGTCCGATCCACCATCTCTCCGCCTCACCCTCAAACAGGAACACAGCCAATGGTACCTTTCGATTTCCCGGACACTGCATACTGTCAAAAATATTTTCCACTCTCAGGATCCAATCCTCAGCAGCTTGGGGTCCCACAGCCTCTTTGAACAACGGAGGCTTCAGCTTATGAAACATCTGCAAGTGTCTATCTGCCTCTTCCTCTTTGTTCCCACTCATCTTGCTCTGCGCATCACCCATAACATGTGCTATCGCAGTAGCCAACTGCATCATACTCTCTGAAGGTACTGGGGCTGCGCTGTGTTGCTCATTCGGTACACTAGATTCTGCCGGAGGATCCATAGCTTTTCACCTGCACAATTCAAACCAAATGATACGCACATGCAACGATGTATGCCAATGATGCTCTTAAAGCTACCCAATCTACCCAACTCTCAATCCAAACCTACAACTCTGGTAACAATCCATTCTTCCAATAACACTGCTCTGATACCAAAAGATTTGTCACGCCCCAAGATCTAACTTGGAAAGAATGTTAATCAATTACTCAAACAATTTACCAGAGCTATCTAAAACCTTCAATTAACAATCTATCAAACATCTATAAAATTTAAAACATCAATATACAAGTCGATTCATATCTCAAAAGATCATGTACAATATTCAGGAACTACACTACAATCACCAGTACTGAAATCTATCCTGAGTACTAAAGAATCAAAATCATCAATAGACAAAAACCTGAAGATCCGGATCAATTCCTATCTTCTGCTCCCTTGCCCTGACCTGAAAATATCAACCACATATAATGAGCTTTACAAAGCCCAGCAGGTCACCTAATACCTATAACTGAAATCAAAGCACGACGATGCTATCAATATGCATGTCAGTCAATCAAATATATATCAGTCAATGGTCAATGAATCTATGCAATACGGAAATCCATAGTCAAAACCAGTCAATGCAGCAGCAGGCAAATCGATAAATCAGGCTCAATCAATCCACGTCAATCTCGAAGAAACCCGTACACAGAAGAAGATCAGTCAATCCGTCAATCAGTCAATCCGTCCGTCAAATCAATCCGTCAAATCAAATCAATCAAATCAAATCAAATCTATACTATCAAGTCGATAAAATCAATCGGAAAAGCGATACGATAAATCTCAATCTATCCTATCAATAAATCAATTGTAGCAATCCATACAATGCAAAATCAATCTATAGGCAATACCAATATCTATAGCACCAATGAGTCTATGCAATATCTATATCCACTCTATCCATATCAATATCAATAATCAATAGTCAATAATCAATATTATCCATGCTCAATGATCAATCAATGAAATCTATAAATCCGGACGAAACAGTAAATCCGATCAAATCAATAAAGCAGAAATCGATAAAACAATAAATCCGTACGTCAATACAGTAAACATGCATGCGATACGATAATACTGGACAAGTACAATCAACTGGCTATGTTGCTGTTGTAGAATCCATATTGCTGTTGTAGATATTCATACGTTGGTTTCAATAAAAAGAGTCGTCACTCTATTGCCCGTCGGCCACCCGTCGGCATATCTATAAACCCCTTATGACTCCCAATCGTTATATCAATGATCAATGGTTTAAAGGAAAGCCCGTCGGCCCACAATCCTGTATAGGTCAATTCAATCTCCAACCAACGTTCAACCAGGTTCCACTTGTGTTCCAGTATCAATAGTCAATTCAAGAATCATTTCAATAATCAATTAATCAATAATCAATTCAATAATCAATATTAAAGCAATCTAGGGCAATCATATCAATAGTCATACGCATATCAATTCAATCTATCAATTTCAGACAAATCAGAAATCATACGAAAATCGGGCAGAGTAACGGCAGTCTATCAAATTTACACAAAAAATCCTGCAAAAAGCACAAATTCCAAATTTCTCCAAATTACAATCGAATATCCACGACATCAATACAAGACTATTGCTCTACAGAATCCAAATCAAATCACGTCCTGATATTTTTCTATTCAATAAAAATTTCGTAGAATAAATTCCGACCGGTAAAATCGTCGCAGAAAATACTCAAATCGTGTACAATAGTCATATCTATAACATACCAAAAGTTGTGCTGTGAAAGTTGTGTCAATACCAAATCAGGTCAAAAGTTCGACTACGAAAACACAAAACAGTGCACAACTCGGTCAAAACTCAATATCTTCGAAAACAGAAATAGGATTCGGAGTCCTTACCACGAGATCTTCACTTTTCCCAACAGCAGTGTCGGACGAAAAGCGCTCCGCGGCCTCCAAAACCCAGCTTTTTCCTCTTTTTCCTTTCTCTTTCTCTTTCTTCGAAATATCTGATTTTTAAAAATTATTTTCTCTCTCCTCAAAACGAGCTGATTTTCTTATATCCTAAAGCTGATCGGCCCGGCCGATCGCCAAATCGTCCTGGGACGATCAGACCAAAATTATCGGCCTGGACGGTTCCCAGAACTAATCTCAGGACGATATTTTGAACAGTACAGATCGGCCTGGACGATCTCACTATCATCCCGGACGATCCTGTGAGGAAAATCCAATCTAGAGAGAAACAGTAAGGAAACGAGGTCTCACAATCAGGCCCTATCGCTATCTTCAATTTTAGAAGGATGGGATTGAGAAGTTGATCAGAGAGATGTTGGAGAAAGGGATCATTCAATCTAGTGTCACACCATTTTTCAGTCCAATGGTATTAGTCAAGTGCTTCAACAACAATTTTGTTCGGTTCATCTTGTGGACAAGGTGGATCTTTGGGAGGGGAGTATTGTTAGACCGATCCAATGGAATGGTCCATCCTGTCCGATGGGACTGTCCGACGGGACCGGCTTACGCGAACAACGGCGGAAGTCTCCGCCTCCTGTACGCAGGATCCAACCGCCCAATTTTCCTAGAGCAGATTAGGAAGGATTTTTTAGGGAAGTATGAGAGAAATTTGAATGTAGGGTTGTTTAGGGATTTCCTTTTGATTTGTGTACATTAAATAGTTTTTTTTCCGTAGGGTTTGGGCATCTTGAATTTGGTTGAAATTTGAGATATCTTAGATTTAGGTTTTCTTTTGGGCTCTAGCGGCGTCTAGAGATTTGGGAGAGATTGATCCTCCTCTCGAATAGATGATCAATTGTATCTTGCTGTTTTCCTTCTTCTACTAGTGAATTTCAAGTGTTTTCCCTCAGATTTTCCATTGCTTCTACTGATTTTCTCGAGTTTTCTGCTCTGTTATTGCAGTTTCTCTTTGGAATCAGCAGTTTTCACTGTTGTGGTGGAGTGTTTCCTATCAGTCTCCTCCTTGATCATCTTATCATTGCTTCTCAACTCCTCGGCAGTCCTCTAGCTCATTGTAATTGACTGACAAACTTTATAAGAGGTTTCTCAATGGCTAGGCTTTCAAATTTCTTTCAAAAGTTGATTTTACTCTGGAAAGATCAGAGTGGCATTTATGGCGAACATCTTGGTGGGAGTTCCCTAGCCGAAAATGGAAGACCCCTTTGCTTATGTTTAGTGTCGAAGTGCTTAATGGAAGGTTAAATGCAAAGAATGAGATTGGTGCATGAGATTGTTGGGAGAAAGGCAGTTCCTAACAATATTTGAAGATAAATTTTGTCACAAACCTGATAGGTAACGAATCGACTCCATAAAATATAAAAATCTTAAAAAGGTATTTACCAATGTATCTAACGGATTACGCGCACCATGTATGCACTAACACGTTATTTTATGTTTTCTATCAAATTTTTTAGTTGTTTCAGTTTGATACTTCTCTCAGTTGGTTCTACTTTTTACAGGAATTGACAGGGGGGACTCTGCTTTCTAGGAACAAAGAATATATTGTATTTTACCGGGGAAATGACTTTTTGACACCTTGTATAAGGGATACATTAGTTGAAAGGGAGAAACTAGCTACAGTTCAGCAGGCTGCTGAAGAAGAAGCTCGGTCCAGAGCTTCTGGTTTAATTAGCTCAAACTCTAAAGCAGTTAAAGGTCCATTTGTTGCTGGTACTCTTGCAGAAACTTTGAAAGCATACAATCACTGGGCAAACCAACCTAGCAGCGAGGACAGGCAAAGAATGAGAAGGGATTTAGCCTTATCACAACAAGAATCTCTTGTTAGATACCTTGAGCGAAAGCTATCATTTGTAAGGTTTCCAAGATAATTGCGTCATAATTGACATGAACTGCTGTATCCTGATATACTATATGAAAGAGTATCAATTATTTAAATTTGTTTCTGATTAACAGGCAATTGC
The DNA here is from genome assembly GCA_022539455.1 of Dendrobium nobile. Classification (NCBI taxonomy): domain Eukaryota; kingdom Viridiplantae; phylum Streptophyta; class Magnoliopsida; order Asparagales; family Orchidaceae; genus Dendrobium; species Dendrobium nobile. The sequence continues at coordinate 2,165,022 of CM039735.1, read as the reverse complement.
AAAAGTGCGGAATGCTGAGAAAGCCTTGGCAAAAGTGCAGGAAACTCTGCGACCAGCCGATCTCCCAACCGATCTTGAAACTGTTACAGATGAGGAGCGAACTTTATTTCGTAAAATAGGACTCAAAATGCGATCCCATCTACCTTTAGGTGATTTAATTCACACTCTCTGTTAGGCTTCGTTTGGGATGGCTTTCTTATTGCTTTTTAAAGCAATTTTTTAGTACAAAAATTAAAATTTTTATACTAAAAAATTATTCTAAGAAGCAGTAAGAAAGTCGTCCCACATGAAGCCTTAGCCTCTATTAGTTGCTGTTGAAAGTCCTACCCCCATGTTTACAAATTTATCTCTTTTGATTTATCTCTTTTGAGGTTTGGAATATTTTATAACAATTTTGTTTGAGGATCTAAGTATTTTGCTTTGCAGGGAGGCGTGGGGTCTTTGATGGTACCATACAAAACATACACTTAAATTGGAAGCATATGGAGTTGGCAAAAATAATTGTCAATGAAAAAAGTTTTGCTCAGGTAAAGCACATTGCCATCTCTCTTGAGGCTGAGAGTGGCGGGGTGTTGATTTCAGTTGACAAGACTACCAAAGGCTATGTAATCATTCTATATCGAGGAAAGAATTATCAGAGACCACACATTTTGAGGCCTAAGAATCTTTTGTCAAAAAGAGAGGCACTCGCACGCTCAATAGAACTTCAGAGGCGTGAGGTGAAAGCATAATTGACTATTTTTTTAATTTTTGTTCCATTTAGTTGGTTATTGTCCTAATCGGTGATCAAATTGTTATTCATTTTTGGAATTGGCAGGCTTTGAATCATCATATTGCAGATCTGAACGAAAAAGTCCAGATACTGAAATCTCAACTTGTAAGATATGCCCTTGTGTTAAAACCTTCAGATTATGCTAACTTTTATGGTGGAATCAGGAAGAGAGTAGCCAGATTCCCACCCCTTCAGATTTAAGAAAAAAAAATTATATATTTTATATATAGTATGAAAGCTTTACCCTTGAATCCTAAGCTTTGTCCCCTCTAAATCTGGTTAAATTAATTCGCCCCCCTCTCATTTAAAAATTTGGTTCTGCACTCATTAAGAGATTCGTCTTGTCTTCTTATATCTGCATGTTACATGCCACTTGAACAGGTTCAAATGGAACTTGACAGAGAAGCAAGTAGTGAAGTCACACACGACGAAGTTGCAGATGCTTTTTCCGACAATGACGTTGAGGTAAGGGTTTAGGTAAAAGGTAAACCGCCTCCTTGTTTGCAGAACTGCTTAACTAAACTATATTGACAAGAAATATCTAACTTGGCATTTGCTGAACATAATTTTACAGCTTTGAAGTACAGTTAGTCCTCTTTTAATGGTAAAATTATTCTATGCGGATACGGATGTTGTTCGGAGGTGAATCAGAGCGCACCACGTCGCCCTCTTGTTGTGTACCGCAGCTGTGTACTAGGTAACGTGACACACTCTGATTCGCCTCCGGACGTTCCGGTGTCCGCACAGAATAATTTCTCCTTCTAATGATATTTCCAATAAAAAAATTGTCAGAGACAGCTTTTTTATTGTTTTTATGTAGGAAAAGCAAAGCTTTTATTTTTTTGTCTGTGGATGAAAACTTTTCAAATTTTGTTTAAAAAAAAGCTGCTTTTGATAAAGAAAAATAAAATATGTAATTGAAAATTAACATTTAGAAAACTTAGGAGACTAAAAATAGAATATATATATATAAATTGCCCCAAGCAAAATCATAAGATATGATTCTTCTGATTTCAAACACTGCATCAGGAGGAATGTAAAGAGACTCGTCTTACAACATACAACTTCAGCAACGAAGGTGATGACACCGATTACCCGAACAGGCTTCAGTTTTGAAAGAAACTGACCCCTAACACTGAACATGCTTCAATAAAGCTCCAGCAACAACAGCGCCAATAGAGGTAACTGCAATCATCACCCCTCTAGCCTGAGAAAATGGTGTTGTCAGCAACTACTTACTGTTTTTTCCAAGATAAATGTATTTGGAAGAATGACTTGTTATATATATGTCGGTATTTAGTATTATTTGCAAATTACAATGGTTTTTAGTTCAAGATCCAATGAAATCATTGATATTTTTTATATAACTTGTGTCAATTGAAATGTCAACTATCATGTTGGGAAAGGGATCATCGAGCAACTTTTCCCTTGATATTGTAGATATAATTAGGCATCAAAAGAGCTTGTTCTTCTTGTTTGATTGCATTCCACTCGATAATTAGTTAGAGTTTGACTAGTTTTTTTATATAAAATTGCTTATATAAAGTGGCAAATAAGAATAGTTCGTTGTCGCATCTTCAATCCTGTTAATCGGCCGAAGAGAATTTAAGGCAAAGCAGAGAAGAAACAGGATTTATGATTCTGTAGGATGTAAAAAAGAACAGAGAAGAAACAGACCCTAACTTCTTCCTTCCTCTTTTTGTTCACAATCCAAGTCCCACGCCCGATCCCCTGCTCGGCCAGTTCGTGCAGTGAATGTTTCCGCCCCTCAGTCTGCGGAATGGCCTCATCGATCTCTCGCTGTCTCGTGCTTGCCTCCTGCCACTCTCACTTGTCCTTCGCCATTCTACGCTCTCATGCTCTCGGTTTCCCTCAATTTTCTGGCAAATTATTGTGTCCGGTCACCTGACATGTGTACATCCAATTCAGAGACGCCACTTCACCGGGATGCACTAGGCCCGATATTTTTTGAGTGACGTGGCGTGTTTTTATTGGTGCCCGGACGAATCCGGACACCGGACACAATAATTTGCCCAAATTTCTTCTTCCGTTGCTCTCCAAGGCTCTCATCAATTTTGTTTTAAGGATTAGTTTGAGAAAAATTATTCTGTGCGGATCCGGACGACCGCGTCCGGAGATCAATAATAAGGCGCCGAGTTTTTTTTTTTTTTTTTTTTTCATATCGCTGCCGTTTGATGTCGGCATGGAATAATTTTTTTAATTTGAGAAAATTTCTTATTTCTTTTTAAAATTAATGATTAATATAAAATTTTCTAGCTTAAAAAATATTTATAGGAAGTTTCAAATCAGATTTTTAGTTTAGTGTGAGAAAAGGATTTAAAACTTTTATTATAAGTTCAAATTTTTATTTATTTTTAAACATAAGCCAGAAGGTTTATCTCTACTTTTCTTTTCATCATAAAAGACATCAATTAATGTATTGAAACCTCAATAATCAAAAGTATAACATGATTAACTTTGAATTAATAATGGTTGCGAAGTTGAGACTATCTGCAAAGCTGTATATCTAACTGATCACATGCAGGGCTGCAAGCGAATCAAACGTTCGACGAGCTACTCGTTGTTCGGTTCGATTAAAGCTCGTTTGTGATCGTTTAATTAACTAAACAAATAAACTTGAACAATATTTTAAATATTCGATTTTTAAATAAACAAACTTGAACACTAATGTGTTCAGCTCATTTATGTTCGCGAACAACATCATTTGAAGTTCGTGAACAAGCTCGATAAAAGCTCGATTCGTGTTTGGTTTTGAACTCGTGAATAAGCTCGATAAAAATAATTAATATTTGACTATAAAATTAATAAATATAAATAATCATTTTTTTTGTTACATAGACAATTGCTTTTATTATAAATATATTTGTTCATAGATATGTTCACGAACGTGCTTGTTTGATAGTTAAAAAAATTCGTTAAATATGTTCACGAACAAGCTCGATAAGCAATAAACGAATGAACACGAACCGAACATGAACACTCATAAATTTAAATGAACCAAACATGAACACAAATAATAAAGCTCGAACAAACATGAACCAAACTTGAACAAGCTGATATTAAATGAACACAAATATGAACACTCACATACTCGGCTCGCCTCGGTTCGTTTGAAGCCCTAATCACATGAGTTTTGCAATCATCAAGGATGAAGATAATGCTCGATTATTTGGAAGTTCGTGCTAGTCATTAGTTGAGAGTGATAATTAGAGGTGTCAATTTTAACACGACTCGAAAAATTCAACCTGAATCCGACCCAAAAAATTTGGGTTAGGGTCAACTTGTAAGAGAAATGGATAGGGTTCGGGTCTAATTTTCTGGACCCGTTTATATTTCGGGTCAGGTTCAAGTCAACCGGTTTACGCCTGGGTCAAGTTTACTTCGACCTGAACCATCCCTTCAACCTGAATTGTCACCCATAGTGATAGCTCATATTTTAATATAGTGTAAATACTTTTGTACTTTTAAACTTATTTTTCAATATAATGAAATATCATGAATATTTGATCAATTATCATTATTGTGAGACATAAATCAAAATTCATTTTATTAAAAATAATTTCCATATTTAGCACTATATCTAATATTGAGATCAGATAAAAAATATCATTAAAAATCAAATTATCTTAAGATATATATATATATATATATATATATATATATATATATATATATATATATATTTATATTTATATTTATTTATTTATTTATTTATATTTGTATGTGTATAAGCGTGAATTTGATATAGGGAGTTATATAAAGAAATATAAAAATATAATTATGTGATTTAAATAGATAAAAATTAATTATTTAATATTTATGTAAAATTACCTTTTTTAATTTAAATATTAGAACTTCATGTGCATAAAAATGAATTCTCTATATAAATAACCCTTTATTAAATTTGGATCCATAGAATTTACAAAATTAAATTTAATAAATCCTGAATCCGAAGTCGCGCCGTCTCTCAACTTGGCCAATCGCCGCTGGCGTCTACAGCTTCGCCGACTGACCAACTAAGCGGCCTTCAGGCTAAAGGATTCTACGGAAACTATATATGTTTCTGTGGGAATGGGGCGGCGATGGAGAACGAGAATGATTTGAGCATTCGTGGAAGTATCTCAGAGCAATTCATCCGGTAAATTGAATTAGAAATTCGCGGGCATTCTGATATAGTTTTTTTTTTTTTACCTTGATTGCATTATGAGATTTTGTTTTCTTCAAATTTTTCTGTGTGTGGTAATAGAATGTCCGACGAAGGCTTGCCTGGTCACTTTGGTTGGACGATGGGTTAGATCGTAATATGGTTGGTTTTTCTAGGGTTTGTATAGTTGTAACAATGTGAAATTGCTCAGTTCAACTCGGGGACGTATTGGTTTTGAAATTATAGGGAAAGAACCAAGGTAAGTTTGGACAAACTGGTTAAATGCTTATAGAAGTGGTGTTATAATATAATCTCAATTTTGGTATAGCTTTATATGTCAAGGCAGGCACTAATTTGAATGCTAATTTAGGGGACAATAGATCTGACCCGGGGGAATATTTTAACTTGCCTAGCTTAAGCCTTAGCCATTTTGTTCTTAGATTTGGAAATCTATTGCTCCTCTCAAAATTAAAAGTTCATATCTGATTCCTTTACTTAGGAAAATCCCTAATAAGGTCTCTCTTCTATCCAAATGGATTGTCACTTTGGCCTTTTGTGATAAATGCACTGACAAACTAGAAGATTAAGTTCACTTTTTTTTTTCTGATTCTTCTTCTATTTCAAATATTTGGTAGAGACCATATGATCTCTTTGGCAAGCTCTCGCCTATTATTATCTTGGATCTAGCTTTTACTTCTCTGAAAAAAGACTCTAGAGATCATTGAGACTTTTTGTTTTTTTGCTTTTCCTTTTGTGTGATATATGAAATATAATGAATGCTAAATGCTTTAAAAACAAGAAGAAAGATGAGAAGTTCTTCGAATTATCATAACCAACATTGCTTGCTTTTTGGATTAATAACACTATTGGCAATAACTTGATATAATTTAACAATTATATGTAGGATAATCATTTTGTTTCCAGTCCTCAAGAACTGATCTTTCCTACTTAAATGTTTTAATTTTGGTTTCATTTTGAGTTCTTCCAATTTATTTGTAATTATTATGTAAATTTTGTTTTTAAATCAATGAGAATTGGTTGGCCAACTTTTTGTTAAAAAAATCCCTAACTCAATGGTCCTTTCTTTTTGAAGGACAAAGGATTGAGTGCTATTTAGGGGGCAAATAATTTAACTTAGAAAATATTCCAATTGATCTCATGTTAAGGATCCCCGTTCCCTTTTTTCCCTAGACTCCCCTTGTCCAATTTCTTTGACATATCGAACCTCCTTATCCTAAATCAAGAGTTCAATGATTGGAGATGAGAAGCAACGATCCAATGTTTACTATATTCCCAACCTTTTTTGTGATTTCATTAAATATAGTTTCAAGAATGAATGAACCTAAGGGTGGCCCGACATTAAAGAGGTTTAATTTGGTAAACATCCATGAGGTTAGAAGCAGATGTATTAAAAAGGTATTGAATCATTACATAGTCCTTTGTCACTGAGCTTGCAAAAATGATTCTTTTTAAATTTTATCATATAGTTTAACTAACAAGGATGGTTGCATGTGAATTTCTATGTTGTCGACAATAGAATTAGAGGTAGAAAAAAGAATATTTGGGGTAGAATTTACTTTATCAATATGGTCATCCATGCTTTGAAGGGCTTTATGGGCATCCATGATGTGGACATTCAACATGCTAAGAGGAAGGTAGATTGTTTTTTTTAGGCTCTTAAAGAGATTCTCGAGAAAGTAAACTTTGTCTTTGAGAGATCTAATCATGCTCAAGCCCTTTTTCACTAATGGATATTTGAAAGCAATATCCTCAAAGTAGTTGAGGAATTGCAAATCATGAAGAGGAGAATAGTTTCTAGCTCTTGTCTTGGGGAACCTTAAGTTTGGTGCCTTGTTAGGATCAAGATGATATCTTCAGAGCAACCAATTCATTGGTGCTTCTCTTCCTTGTTTGTATGGAGTTAACGACACCTAATGTTCTTAAGACAAGCAAATGAACCTCTATTTCACGAGCTCCTTCACATAATTTCGGTGGTCATTATTATTATCGATATCATCCTTCTGAATAGCATGAATGAAGGCATTGGTGAACAAACGCTTTACACTGTCATTGTCTTGATGGAGCTAATTCTTGAAATCACATGCCTCATTGAGAATTTTTTGAAAGCCTTGTGGCAAAAATCATCTCAACAAACGCTCACAATTTAGGAGATTGAAGAAAATGTAATATTTCCAGGGTTTTATGTTTCACATCTCTAATCTTCATGGAGTGTTTCCATCTACTTTGGTGATAAGAAATTTATGAAAAACATGTAAAATTTTAATTCGTAAAGCATGATTCTACTTTATCTCCTTTAAGGGTCACACTTGAGTACAATATACACCCATGGCAAAGGAATTTTTATCTCATCATCAATTATCTATCTTCTTCTTCAGAACCTAAGCGATTAGAGTTCAAATAAAAAAACCACCATGCTCAATAATAAATGTCTAAAACAATAATTACAATGAAATTAAGCATGAACTACTTACAATGCTACTTCTATGCTTGAGAAGGTTGTATTTTGAATTGTGCATGCTCTTCTCTATTCTATGAATTGGAAATCTTCAAATCCAGCTTATACAGAATTGCAACATGTTATAACAAAAAATCACTTCAATGCTACTTGTCTCGCTTTGGTTAAGCATTCTGAGAATATTTCTATTTTTCAGACCATTTTTCTTTCCTCATCCCTTCAGAGTGACCCGGCTTGTTTATAGAGTATAGAGATGGAAGGAACGAAGGTGGAGATGGGTGACCTTGAGTCATCACTGATCCAAATCATTCAGGAGCACCAACAAAGAGCTGTCTATATCCAAGATCAATCTGGTCAGTCATTTAAACAGATTCTCAGAAAGCTTAATCTATTTTTATTAATTAAATTTAGCCTTATTTGTAGACCTAATATAAGAACGCCAGATGCTGAAATGTTGATGGCATTTATGCATTTGATGGAATCTTGAAACTTATGGCAAAAACATTTAGTGAATTGAGGGATAAAATTAATAAGAATGATAAGAGCCACACTGAGATGGGTTAGGCTTCATATGGACCATCAATCAAGGGAAAATAACTTGATTTGTAACAATATTGTTACATGTCATTACTTTTGTTTTCAAGAGAAGTTTTAGCTTTAATGTTGTAATTAGTCTGCGCCTGGTCAAGCACCAATTATGTTTTGTTATTTTACCAAAATATTGAATGAGAGTAATGAGTTTATCAATATTTAGGTTGGTGTTGGTGGAGCTTTATTTTTTAGAAATCCTAATTAGAAGATGGATCTCTGATAAAGTGCAGGTTGCTTGATAGCAGTCAAAATAACAACCATTGACTTGTGCAGAAATATGGACTGTGTGCCATTAGAATCGGTCAAAGCACTTTTATAGAGGATCAAAGGCCTAAACACAACCAAATCATGGAATTTTTAGATTATAAATGAAAGAGATAAGCTGAAAGTACCATGAGGAGATCAAAAGGGTTTTGAGATCAAGTTATCAAAATTTCGGAGGAAATTGAGAATGCAGGGAGAAAGAAAGAGTGTGATCAAATAGAAGAGAGGAAGGATAGAATAAGGGTTAGGAATCAATTTACAATGTCATTCATCCAAATCCTATTCATCCAAATCCCATGTCATCCTTTTTGAAAGATTATATAAAATAATGAGTCATGATTATTATTTATTACAAATAAGTTCAAATAAAAGATGGAATTTACATGGGCATCTAACTAACATCTAAAGCCCATGTAATCTCCTTTGGTGTTGAAGTACTCAACGAGTTTGTGACAAGAGAATATTTAGGTAGATGTGGCATAAACTAGCTCGAGTCATCATGGTCAATTGAAGAATCATTGTTACACAACTTATCTTTCCAATATTTCCAGTATGCTTGCTAGCTTAAATGATGATGCACCTTCTTTGAAGTGTTAGAGAGGGTAGGCAGTGGCACAAGAACAATAATGGAAGCTGAAAAATAGAAGACGTGCCTACATAAACAACGTCTAGTTACAATAAGCTGCTCAAAAGTATATTTATATGATATGATATCTTCTATGCTAAGTATTGTGGGCTCCGAAAATTTGCTCCTAGGCCTCTTCACGACCCTTCTTCTTTTTTCCGGCGAGGAGAGTTTTAACACTCTCATTTTGCGAAGACTTTATGTTCTGAGTTCAGGTTTTCTGTAGATGCAAGCTCCTATAGTTAATTACCCCTCCCAATAACGAGAGAGAACTTTCGATTAAGGCTATTTGTTAGAGTAGCCACTTAGTACCCAACGTACAGTATCAACAATTTTAGATATTGAAAATTGAAATTTAACACTGCACACTTACAGCGGATGATCGGGGGATGATGATGAAAATTGAAATTTATTAAATTTCCAATTCATCCATTAGGTTTATCTTCTTCACCCTTTCTAACTAATTAATCTGAAATGAAATCGTTTCCTAGACTCTTCTATTCTTCTCACTGTTATTCTGTTTTCTAGTTCCTAGAAAAGCTAATTGATTGGTGGGAAATGTCGTACTTATAATCCTTAGGGTTTGGACGAGGAATACGAGAACTTGTGCGGTGCTTAATTGTGATGATTATCCCATTGATAATTGATGATATCTTATAGAATTTATATAATTTATTTGTTTTTCTTGTCCATTTCTCTGCACTCATTGACATAATAACTGATTGTATGATGATCGTAATGATAAATTTATGTAGTCGCTATGAGGTTAAGCTCTACCATAGCTTTCTACTTTGTTGGTGTTGCAATTAGTTTGATGGGCTCATAAATGTATGATTTCAGCTAATTACTAATGTTCTTGTTTTTGTTATCCAAAAAGAACTTAAAGCCGTCTTATATAACATGACTGAAAATAATAATGGTTAAGTATCTTATACACAACACTTCTTTTTTTTTTTTTTAACTTGCAGATAAGGCGAAGAAAGATGCTTTAAAAACTGCAGTTCAGGTTTCAGAGCTTCTGGTTGACACTGTTAATGGAGGAGTGCAAGAAGCCTTCACTACTGAGAAACATATTGAAGTTGAAATCCGTGCATTGATCAGTACCATCATTCGATATAAAAAACAGACAAATCAATGGCTTGCTGCATCTCATGCACTGAATTCTGTTTTAAAGGTATATTTTACGACTTTGAGTTTTGCATATGCTCCTTCATGAAGCATTTCTATTGTTTATATATGTATTTCCTCTGAATTCCCATTCATATTTACAACTTTGTTGCCATATGTTATTCACTTCCAATATTTCCTACTCATGATTGACGAAGTGTAGCAGAAAACCAGATGTTATAGGGAAACTCGTAATTAACTCCAAAATTTTGCCTATTTTAAGTTCCTTATGTTACTTTTTTTATTTCTCCTGTTTTGTGCATACGTTCCACACAAATCTTATTATTAGATATCAAACACTCATGTTTTAATCTTCTTTTCTAGAGCACCAAAATCTCCAAACCATTTCCACATCACCATGCTGTTTAATGTTCATCGACATTTCCAATAATGTTTTGTTAAAATTAATTTCCCTCTAATTGGAGAAATTATTCTGTGCGGAGGCCGGACGCTGCTCTACGTCCAGAGACGAATCAGGTGCAGCCACGTCAGCGGTACCGAGCGAAGGGGTGATGTGGCACATTCTGGTTGGCCTTCGGACGACATTCGGCATCCGCAAAGAATAATTAATCCCCTAATTGCCTACTCCCTAGCAAAGGTTAGCTATTAATTTTCAATAATGCTTTGTTAAACGTACCTGACTTCATCATTAAGGTTCAATGTGCTATGTTATATAAAAAAAAATGACACCATCATTTTTATTAGTCAAATCGGAGAATCCGATGAAGAAAAGTTATTGTGAACCACTAAAATGGGTACCATTATAACTCTCACCTAGCCTCATAATCTACAGGAGATTGGAGATTTCGAGAACTGGATGAAGACCATGGATTTGGATTGTAAAAGCATCAATGCCGCAATTCGAAATATTCATCAGGATTGACTTGACCAACCTGATACACAACCATTCGTATTTTAAAATATCATTAATGTTATGTTCTTAGCAACTATGAACTTGCCAGTTTTATAAGATTGAATTTGTAGTCCTAAATCCAGACTATCAATTCTTGTAAATAGAAGTACTGATATGTTGGAAAAAGTTTTTTTTTAGATTTCTTGGTGTAGATCTAACATAGCAAAGCTAAGGGCATCTCCAACCGAAAACCCCATTTTCCACTGCAAAATACAGCAAAACTCCAAAATGCGATAATTCTGCTCCAATCGAACTCCATTTCGCGGGCAAATCCTATTGACACATGAAAATTTAGGGTCGGTGTCGCACTGTTCACCCGCGATGAAATAACGGCAAAATTGCCGCTCAGTTGGAGCGACGGAACCGTTTCATTGGAGATGCCCTAAGCAGGATGCTCTCCAAGCAATTCTGCTGCTAGGCTAATCTAATCTGTATCATTGGGTGAAGTTACCTTTTGTTCCAGAACCTAGATGGAGCTACATAAAAATTTCATAATGAAGTTACATTGAAGTCAGCATAAGAGGTTATAAGAAGGCTACAAGCATTTAAGGATTGATTACTTACAATATTTGTTAATCAGGAGTTCTTCACCCCCAACTAAATAGATACAGTCATTGAGACCTGTTATTCTCGCTAGTATTGTTAAGGGTAAGTTGGGCACTAGCCTATGCGATTGAAGGCTGTGAGACAATTCAACAAACACCTTGCAGACAATGAGGCTAGCTCAATTTTTAAGTGAATTTAGTGAGAAAATAAAGAAAAAATAATAATGTTAACACATGCATTTTCTTAAATAAGTCTGCAAGCAAACTTTCATTAGGGCCCATTTGATGGTTCTTTGTAAATTAAAAACAATTAAATAATTAAAAAAATTAAAATTGTGAAAGTCAGATTGGACTTGGAACGGGAAGAAGGAGAGGTTCAAGATTTAATGACTCGATCTTGGTCGAGCCAAATGACATATAATATTATTTAAATGAAATAATAATGGTATAATAATTATGCAATAATATAAATTTGTGCATTACAATAGTTTTTATAATTTTAAATTTAAATACATTGAATTTTTAAATTTGATTCATATTTAATATAAATTATAATTTATGTTATATGCTTAGATATATTTATATACGTAAGTTATATATCAAATTTATATTTATAAATTATTATAATTTATCATTAATAAATAGATAAAAATTATTTTTATAGTGTATACATAAATAAATAATTTATTAAAAATATATATTATTCACACTATAAAACGTTAATTAAAAATTCATTTAAAAATATATAGTATATATATATTGTGAGATTTATAACCTCAACTCATCTGCGTAACCTTATATCACCTCAGAATTTTCTCTTACTATTGTTTATATAGCTTTTTTGGATTCATATGAAAATGATTCATTGTTGTTTTAAGGCAAAATAATAATCCTTCACGCAATAAGTAATTCGGCAATTGACCAGGGTGGTTCAAAGGAATCAGGACCGTTTCGCCAATTTGCCAGTTGAAGCAGCGGTTTTAGCCTATTTAGTTTGGTTTGATGCAGAAGCAGTTTTCAGGCTGGATCGGACCAACATTATGACTAGTTCACAATTGAACTGGTCAGGCTGATTTGTCTGGTCCAATTTTTAAAACTTTAAATAAAAACACAATATTATTTTAACTCATTTTAAATATGAAAATAAATTATCACTTTTTTTTTTTTTTTTTTGCATGAATTCTGAAAAGATATGTGAAATTTGAAATTAATGTTACACATTTAGTTCGCTTGAAATTAAATTCAGAACTAAAAGAATTTAATATAAAATAAATATAGTGTTTTTTAAATACTTTATATTTAATTGGTTTAGTGTAAAATAAATACATGATTTTTTTTTATGCTTGGTTCCCAAGCAAAATTAATTTAATGCAAAGCTTGGCGGTGTGACTTGTGCCATGTATTTGGATCGGCCGAGTTTAAAGGTCACCAAAAAAGAACCTATACATCAAAATTTTACTATATTTTTTTCATCCAACAAAATGCCAAAAACCTCTGAAAGAATAAATTTTAAATAACATCGAGAATTCATTCTTAACAAAATCTATACAATTTCAAGAACAAGCATGTCTATAGAGTAACTTTTAATCTATAGGACAGTCTCGACTCTGAGAGTATAAAAAATTAAATTTATTCATATAAGTGAGATAATCACAAATCTTAAACCCTAAACAATAATTACCAGTAATCCCCACATGAACATTTCCCATCCTTGAAATGATGAAATCGATTCATATCCCTAACAATAATCTCCCTGCCGGTGCTTCTGCTAATCAACTTTGTCATATTATGACAATCACTACATACTCTCAAATTCTTTCTTATCTGTATGGTAGTACCAGGTTTTGTGTTTATAAGCCCAAATGCAATGGCCAGCTTCTCACTGTGACTGTTAAGCCATGTCTCCTTCATATCATCCTCAATATCACGCACCAAATTCTTATCTGGAATGTATCCAATTAATCTGATCTCCTCAATCAATTCATCAAGCTTGGCATATATCTGCTTTGCTTGTGGATGATTTGTCATTCCACTGTAAAATGTGTGCACTTGATTCTTGAATTCAATAAAACTATAACCTGGTGTCTTTTGAATTCCTTGTTTCTCCATCATCTTCCTCACTCTAGCCACATCCTCCCACAATGAGACTGATGCATATATGTTAGCTAGCAAGACATGGTAGCCACCTTCTTCGGGTTCAAGCTCGAAGAGCCTCTTTGCCGCCGCCTCGCCAATCTGCACATTCTTGTGGATTTTACAGGCTCCGAGCATTGCGCCGTATATGCTGATGCTTGGTTTGAGTGGCATCTGCTCTATGAAGCTCCATGCTTCTTCTAGTCTCCCGGAGCGACCCAAGAGGTCGACCATGGCTCCATAATGATCGATTCCAACCTCAAAGCCATAGTCTTCACTCATAGACCTAAAGTACTTCTTCCCTTCATCTACTAACCCAGCATGGCTGCAGGCTGAGAGAATGTTAAGGAATGTTACATCACTAGGCTTAACTGGACTCCTCTTCATCTCCTCAAATAACCATAGTGACATCTTTCCCAAACCATGACTTCCATAGCCATCTATCATCGCATTCCATGTCGTCACATGCCGCTCTGTCATAAGATCGAAGAGCAATTTCGCTGAGCTCAATGCCCCGCATTTCCCGTACAAATCAATGAGAGCAGTTCTGACAAAGATGTTGGAATCTAGAAGCAATCTGATAGCATAGCCATGTATCCATTTTGCTTGACGAGGGAGCGATATGTATGCAAGTGCTGGAATCACACTGACCAGTGTGAATGAATCTGGTCTTATGTTCTTCTTCAACATCTTGAAGAAAAGGTTCACTGCATCAGTTGGTCTGTCATTCTGTGAATAACTTAATATCATAGCATTCCAAGACACAAGACTCTTGGACTGTAAGCTTTGAAAGACTTCAGCTGCAAGATCAGTTCTCTTGCACTTTGAATACATTGTTATCAGAGCATTCATGACTGAGGTATCAGATCCTAATCCATTTCTAACCAGAAGCTTATGAGCTTCCCTTCCTTCTTCTAAGTCGCTAAGCTCGGAACAAGCCTGTAACACTCCCATCATGGTAACATCTGTTGGATTGATTCCTTCTTCCAAAAACATCTTGTATAGTTTCAAAGCTTCTCCAGCTTCATTGCAGCTTACATATCCAACAATCATGGAGTTCCACGAGACAACATTCTTAACCGGCATTCTGTCGAACACCAACCTAGCTGAACTTAACGAACCACATTTCGAATACATGTCGACGACTGCGGTCGAGATGTTTACCAATGTGTCAAACCCAGCTCTAATTGCAAAACCGTGAACTGACTTCCCAATCCTCAAAGAGACAATATCTGCACAAGCTGGAAGAGCTGAGACGATTGTGATCGAATCTGGTCTTTGACCACACTCCTGCATCCGCACAACCAACTCCAGTGCTTCTTTTGCTAGACCATTTTGAGCATAACCAGCTACCAAAGCATTCCAACACACCAAATCCTTTTCAGGCATTCGATCGAACATCTTGCGTGCGTCTTCAACATGACGGCACTTACAATACATGTTGATTACAGAAGTCATGGCCTGGATATTGGAGCCAAACCCATTGGAAATCAGCTGAGAGTGAACTTCTTTACCTCTCTTCAGATCGGAGCGGTCACCACAGCTCTTGAGGAGATAGGTTAAGCTGTAAACCAGTGGGCCAACACCAGCAAGCCGCATCTGAGAGTAGAAAGAGAGGGATTCTTCTAAGGGTGAATGGTGAGCATGCCCGCGAAGAAGACAGTGGTAGAGCTCATCAGGCTTGTAGAGGATGGAGGAGAAGAGCTTGGAAGCCTCATTGATGCATCCACAACGGGAGAAGAGTGCGACGAGCTTATTTTGGACGAAGGGTTCGGAAATCAAGCAGTTCTTGATGATAGGGGTGAGAGCTTGGAAGATTTCATTGGGATGAGAGCAGTCGTGGAGGAGGAGAAAGGAAGGGTGCGATAAGTAGGATGGATGTGAAGGAGAAGACCGCTGTGGAAGCCTTTGGTATGAGGGAGGAGAGAAGGGGAGAAGAGTGGGGAGTGTAGTAGCCATTGGGGGGGGAGGAATAGTTCACTTTTTAAGTTTTTAAAAGTAAAGTTTAACCAACTCAAAAATTTAAGTATAAAAATTATATATTTTAAATCCACTAAAGAAATGTCATTTTTAATATTTTTTTAACCAAATATTTTTAGTTTTACCTCATTTTTTTCTTAACATAGGCTAAATCTAATATATTTACTCTCATAATTTGGTCATTAGGAGACGGACATTTTATGTGACTAAATTATCTAAGGTGATTTCCTCTAATCTTATTTGCCACTTGATCTACTCCAACCTTTTCATGCATATACTTGTTTCACATTCTGTCTAAAAGAGTGAAACCACTCATCCACCTGAGCATCCTCTTCTTTTAAACAATTATCTTAACTTTATGATTCTCTTTTAATGGCCGACATTTTACGTCATAAAGCATTGCAGGTTTCACCATCATCTTATAGGATTTTCTTTGAAGTTTGAGGAGTACTTTTCTATAATACAACAAGCCTGATGTATTTCTACACTTCGACCATCTAACTTGAATTCTACTAACAATATATCCATTTATTTCACCATCATTTTGAATAATTGACACGAGATATATAAAATGTGCACTCTTATTAATGAATTGATTGCCCAAAGTCATAATCACTTCACTAGATCTATCACTAATAAAATTACATTTCATGTATTCAATTTTAGATCAGCTCAAATGAAAACATTTATACTCCAAGGTTGACCTCCACAATTCGAATTTATCTTCAACTCTCTTTCTAGTCTTATCAATAAGAAGAATATCATCAGCAAAACACAAACACCAAGGTATATTATATTGTAAATGTCTAGTAAGAACATCCATGATTAAAGCAAAAAGATATGAGCTTAAAGCTGATCCTTGGTGAAATCCAATTAAAATAGGAAAATACTTGGTCAAAGCACCTTGTGTTCGAATGCAAATATTAGCTCATGCATATATATCCTTAATGACTTGAATATAAGCATTATTAACCCCTTTCTTTTCTAGAACTCTTCATAGCACTTCTCTTAGAACTTTATCATATGCTTTTTCTAAATTAATAAATATCATATGTAGATCCTCCTTATTCTCTATATACTTCTCCACCAAACTTCTCAATAAATATATAGCTTTCATCATAGACCTACCCTGGCACGAATCCAAATTGATTTTGAGCAACGTTAATATCAAGTCATAACATATGCTCAATAACTCTCTTCTATGGTTTTAAAGTATTACACACTAACTTATTTCATCTATAATTCACACATTCTTGTGCATCACTTTTATTCTTAAAAATAAAAATCAACACACTCCTTCACCACTTATATGATATCTTTTTAGTCTTCAAAATGGTATTGAAAAGCTTCATAAGTTAAGAAATTTCTTTATCTCCTCCACGTTTGCATACCTCTATTGGAATATCATTATATTCAAAAGTTTTTTTCACACTTCATTTTCTTTAAAGCATCTCTAACTTATATTTTACTAATGCGTCAACAAATAATATTTTTATTTTCATTTAGGGTGCTAGAGTCACTAAAGTCGATTGTATTCTTACAATAATTATTGAAAAACTTATCAAAATATCTTATCCACATTTATTGAATATCATCTTCTAATAAAAATATATTTTTATCTTCATCTTTAATGCATTTCACTTGAACTAAATTTTTACTTATCATATCTCTTTGCTTGGCTAACTTATACATATATTTTTTGTCTTTCTAAGTATCTAATCTATATATAATTTATTAAAAGATAAATTTTTTACATCGTATATTACTTTTTTAAACTTCTTACAAGCCTCTTTATATATTTTCTTATTTTCTAAACTTTTACACCTAAACTAATTTTTATAACAAAGTTTCTTATTTTTTATCGTTTATTGCACTTTTGATTTCATCACCAATTATTTTTACTATAATAAATTTTTTCTTTTGATACTTCAAGCACATCTTTTGTAAAATTCTTAATATCACTAGCTATTTTTTCCCACATAATATTAGCATATTCATGCACTATCAAAATTTTAAGATTTTGAATCTTAATCTCAAAAATATTTTTCATTAGTAGCCCATCCAATCCTAGGATAATATTTTTCTTTTTTTTTTTATTTTGCCCCTTCATTTTAAAGTCTAAAATTAATAAATTATGATGTGTACATAAACTTCCACTCAGAATAATTTTACAATCTTTACAATCTGAGTTTTATTATATTCATTCTTATGAGTGATGAGATGCTTCTCTCTTTTCTTAAATAATATATTAGCAATTATGAAATCATAAGCTTGGGTAAAATCTAATATGGTCCTAGCACTTTTATTACTAGCTCTAAACACATAGCCATCATGAACAACTTTAAAATATTCTACATCTTTACCAACTTGTCCATTTAAAGCTTCTCTAATAAAAACTTTTTCTTCAAGAGATATCTTTTGTATTAATTTTTTTAAGTTATTCTAAAATTTTAATTTTAAACACATAATCTAAAGCGATTACAATATTCATAATATTTGCATCAACAATAATCTTTAAAGCTATAATTTTATCTCTAATCTATAATCACACCTATATTATTTCTTGTATGATTCCTACCTGAATACTATCAATCTTCTTAAAATTCTCTTCAACCCACTTAATTTCATGAATACATATAATATTTACATAATAAATCCATCACATCAAATTTTCTACAAGTACATATCATCTCATGTAAATCAATGTCACTGTTAAGATCCCCATCAAGAACATATAATTTAAATTGACCAATCATATAGACATTTATATTTGAGCCTTATTCATAACTTATTCAACTTTCTTACCAAAAATAGTTCTTACATTCGCTATAATGGTGCATCCATTAAAGAACTATTTTTACATTGTGTCTTAAGAACTCTTAATAAAGCGATCATTATATATGAACATGCACTATTGATAAGCCAACATCTCAAATCCAATTTTATTCTATAGGTAGGAAAGTGTGATTGTATAATTTATCCATAATTTGTCAAAGTGCCAATGGAACCAAACTCTTCTACAAGCTTTGAAAATTTAGTGATATTTTTGTATGAAACTATAAATTTTGAATGAATATTTTTCAATAGGACAACATAAATACCAAATGCATTTCCCAAATTTCTTCACTTTGAATTGAAAATTTTTCTTCCTTAAATTTAGATTTAAGCCACCAAAGTAATACATCTCACTTAGCTTCAAACTAAATTGATTCTCATCTATTTCTATAATTTTGTATATAAAATTTATAAGATCTTCTAGAAAATATTTCTTTGAATAATCAATGTTTTGCTCAATTTTTCAATAAATTTCCAACTAATTTGTATGTTTTCTTTTTCATTTTCATCCATAAAGTGCAAGAACATTAATGTTTGATTTATCTTTAAAAAAAAAATACTCATAATGTTAGTGCAACTAAGATAAATATTTTATCCAAACAAAATTTATGGAATGTAAAAAATTTACATGTCATATATCCCTATGAGTGTGCTTTAGACATATTATTATAATATTATTGCTTAAAATAATAAAAGTTATATAATAATTATATAAATTAAATATACTTGAAATAAATTGATATAATAATAAACTTATTTCACCTACTCATAAACTAAAAAAATATACTTAATCATTAATTATCTTAAACCAAATTGAATAAAAAATAGTTATATAATATTATAGATTATTAGTTTAAAATTAAAAAAAAAAATTAATTGCTATATAAAAAATAGAAAATAGCTATTATAAAAAATTCATAGATAAATATATCAGATTAAAAATATAAAATAATCATTAAATTATTTAAATAATATATTTAAAAAATAAAAAAATATATATGGGTTAAATCATTTATATAATATATTTTTAAAACTAAATTTTATTATTCTGAGGGTGAAATTAAGTTGTTTTTTTTTTATAACTTTCAATTCGATTCGTCCGACGCATGTTGGACGCGTGCACAAAGGTGAAGAGCGGCTGAAGAGGAAGGCCAGAAGAGACCGGAGAGAGAAGCTAAGCGGAGGCGAAAACATTCTACCTTCGCGAGCGAGAGGGTGAGAACTGATGGCTTCGTTGGCGCTTTGCCCCTCCATGCCTGTTTCTGCGTTCAGGAAACCGATTGGGTCGGCTTGGTGGCGTTCTTCAACTAATTGTCCATCAAGGTTCTGTAATTTTATGCTTTCTAGCTACTTTTATGCGCACTTAGAAGAAACAATGGACATCTTTGTTTTTGATTACTTGATTATGGATATTTGGTAGTTAGTTTTCTTCTTTTGATTATAGAGGTTTGTAACAGTTATGTGCTTTATGCTTCATGGGTGGTGTCAAGGGAGAAAGAATGAAGTTGTTTTAGGTTTTTTGGAAAGAAATTGTGTCTGCTTGCTGAATTTCCCTTTGTGTAATGCATGTTTGATAACAAGCCCGCACAAATCTTTTTTGTGATTGAGATTGAGAATTGTGCGGGGAGTAACTTTGTTTTTGTACGAGAGTATTGAATGTCCTTACCATTTAGAATGGTATTTGGTAAGGTTTTACCGAAGGAGTTTTGATGTCTGCAATTTGGTCGTTCTTGGAAGTTTCACTGTTGATTGTATTTCTAATTTATGTCTTAATTAGAGAGTTTTTTTTTTGTTTGAAAGATATGGTATCTTTTACTTAAACTCACATAGTCATTAAAAAATTAATATTCCAATGATAAAAGATGCATTGTGAATTAGTTGATGATTTAGACTATGCTAATGGAATTTCTAACAGTTATTGCTGACATGACCTTTTATGCTTGTATAAGTAAAACCTTCTAATATTTTCCAAATTACCTTGACCAATATGGTCCTTATTTTGGAATGTTCCTGTTAGAATGATGAAGAGCTCTGCATTTTCATTTGGCAGCAATGATGTCTGATTTCATTAAATCCAGGGCAACTTATTAGAAAAGTTTTGCACCGATCCATCACACATAGCTCCATATCATCGCCACTTGAATGGTCATGACACCTCGAACCTCCATCTAACTTTGATATGGGATTTTCATGGTTTTTCCAAAAAAAATATTTGGTGAATTATATTATTTATGATTTTACGTTGAATGGCAGTTTTGAAACCTGGCTGTTAGTTTGTTTAGTAAACTGAAACTTAGCATGAATTGAATAGCCAGCTGACTGATGGAGACCCCAAAAATTGGGTTAAAATAAAGTTTCCGTATTTATTTTTGTAGAGAATTGATAAATAGGAGTGATTATTCTTACATATTGTAAAATAGGTATTTGGTGCTTTCATGCTCAACTAAAAGCTAAAGGAATTGGTAGTTTGTTTTTTCTTTGATTGATTCTTGTCCTTGATGGGATGATGAAGATGCTTATGTATTCTTTGAGCATCAATACTACATCTTGTTTAGGAATGCTTTTGATGCGCATCTGAATCATTTTTCATACTCTATTGGAGAAGTAAGGCATTTAAAGTGTTTTAATTTTTACATAATTTTATATGCAGAATCAGAGTCTCCAGTCGCTATGCGGCGCCAAATATTAGCCAAGATTCCTCTTCAGCTCCTATCGATGTTGTAGCTGATGTTAAAACCGAGAGGGTTTGATCTTTAGAAAGTTCTGTGCTTTAAAATTATACTTCATTTATCTCCTATAGAAACTAAGTCTACTTATGCATTTTTAGTAGATTGTTGTACTTGGTGGCACTGGATTTGTTGGTACTGCAATTTGCAAGGCTGCAGTATCCAAGGGCATTGAAGTGGTTAGTGTAAGCAGGTAGTTGTGTAGTCTTTCATTGTATTATCATGTGATATTGACGAAGTACTTTATGAATTTCATTACGGACACATTGTAATACATAATGCATGTTGTCCTTTGACCTTCATAGCATCATTCGAATGCCTCCATTTTGCCATAGGTTCTCCAACTAAAAGCTGGACTGGTTGCAGGTCAGGGAGGCCTTCTTCTTCTGATCCATGGATTGATCAAGTCACATGGACGGCAGGTATTCTCATGCAATTAGATGTGCATCTTACTATTTCAAATTGAAAACCAACTTGTTACATTTTTTTTCAGCATTTTATTTGATTTGATTTGAAGTCTTTCTTGAAATCTGCACCATGGATTCCCTACACACGCTTGCACCTGTATCTTAGGTTTTTAATTTTAGGGTTATTAGGATGGGCATATTGTATTTTTAGGATTTTTTTTTTATTAGTATTATTGTAGATATTACTGTACTTAGTAAGATTTTTTTCTATGTGCTTACTAAGATACTACATATTTTGTAATAGAGAAAAGGAAAAAAATGATCCTTAGATTATTTGTAGGAGGTCATATTCACAAACTATATAAAAGATCTTATTTAGCCCTTGAGCTCCTTAAATATGAGCTAAAATTGCCCCTCCGTCAAAATAGAAATTATAGTTATAATTAACAAGCAAAATTGAAAGGAAAGTATTTTAGGAATATATATTTTTCATTTTAAAATTTAATTAAGATTATAAAAAGCTTACTAATCTATAATTAGGGCTGCTTGTTAATAGTATATATCAGTGAGGTTTTCTTGAATTTTTACTTTGTTTATCATATTAAATGAAGCCATCATGATTGAAGACAAGAATCGCAATAAAGACCAGTGAGGATAGAAGCGAGATGGGAGCAAGAATGGCACAAATGCATATCACTTTCATTTCCAAATTAAGAGTGACAAAGTAAGGTTGCTTGGTATTACATTTAAGACTTAAGCTGAGTAAGAAAGGAAATTTACAACATGGCAAAGATCAGCAAGCTTTTAAAACAAACTGATGTGAAACTACTAGGAGTTACGATCGAAATTAAAAAGAGAATTGTTAAAGTTTGCTTTTATAATTTTATGGGGATCATGCAAGGTAGAGTTAAGATTTAGAAACGTTACTTTGCTTAGGTAAAAGAATTGCAAAAGAGATTAACCAAAACGATTCAATCAAAGTTCTAGGCGAATTTCATATGCAAAGTACAATAACAAACCCAACGTTTAACAACGAGAATTTCACCTTGGGGCCGTATCACTCAAAGGTTGGTGGACTTTTGGCGGAGATAGAAGATCCAAGCGATGAAGGAAGTTACCACTAGAGAAAGGGCGCCAAAGAACTTCGTCGGAGGAGAAGTAGCCGGCGGGGATGGATGTCGTAGGTGACCGTCAAGGCTCCACGTGTGCTTTGAAAATTGACGGTCGTAGATGCTTGCAAGGATCGGGACAACTCTCTCCAAGTACTCTTCCAGGGTTGTCTCGTCTTCAAATCCTACGTCGAAACAAGGTGATCGTAGAATGTTGATGCTTCCGTCGGCGTTGAATACAAGGCCCCACTCAAACTCCGGATCCGCCATTAAACATTGAAGAGAATCGGAGAGGGGCCGTCCACGTTGTCTCTAGGCTTCTCAACGCATGAGAGAAGGAGAGAGGGGGAAGGAGTCGGCGGGATCCTCAAGGGAGAAGATGGAGCAGGCGGGTGCAAGGAGGGAGAGCTAGGGTTTGGAGAAAAGATGCTTAGGAAATTAAGGGAGGGATTAATCAAATCTGAAATTTAATTTCAGTTTTGAGTAGTTTAGGAGGGAATTGATTTGAGATTTGAATTTCAAATCAATTGGAATTAATGCCTTGATGAGGGAAATAATGGGGAGCTTAGTAAGGGGGAGGCTGGCGGTTTCTAAAGGAGAGAGGGAGGAGTTATGGAAACAAATTCTGAAATAAATTTCAGAATTTGAAAATTTAGGAGGGAGTTTTAATTTGAAATTAATTTTAATTTCAAATTAGAGAGTGATTAGTGGTGGCAATTAATGGGAGGGGGCTTGGTGAAGCCGGCGGCATCAAGAGAGAGAAGGGATTGGGTGGAGCAATTTACACACCTTCCAAAATTGGTTGCTTGCATGAGGAAGACTAAATATGAAATTCAATTCGATTCAAATTTCGAAATGATTTGAAATTGAAAACTTTCCATATTTGGCTTTGACAAATTTGGCAAGTTTCAACCCAAAATTTTGAATTTTCAAAATTCGATCAATCGAAGAGTGAGAAGAGGCCGGTGGTGGAGGTGCAAGGGACGGGTGGTTGGAGAGGGGTTGCCGACGGCCAAGGCTTGGCTAGGGCCGGCGGTTGTGAAGGAGGACGGGTAGGAGGGAAGGGGGATAGACCACGAGCCACGGACTCTTCCAATAACTGGTGGGTGTTGCTTTTCGCCCTCACCTTGGGCTCTCGTTCTCCTCTCTAACTTCAAGCTCTCATGCAAGACAAGAAGAAGAAGAAGCAAAGAGACAAAACTAGATTTTCATTCCAATATTCATTAACCTCAAAATGATACAAGAGACCACTATATATAGGTCTTGACTCATAAAAGTGAAAAGACTAAATTGCCCTCTGGGCTACAAAGAAACATAACTCCCCACAGGGGTAAAATGGGAAAACAGTAAATCAAACAAGACAATAATAAAATACATCATGTCATCTCAATCAAAAGTAGAGGCGCTGAATCCTGGCTGTCGATCTGCAGTTTCGCCGGCGATAAACATGTCGGTAGCGTCTGTCGATGTCCTCATCACAAACAGTCACATGTCATTGAATTAATCAGCTGTGCAAGCTAATTCCTATTAAAACTAAATGTCATTTAGGAAAAACAAACATCTTGAGGACAGGAAGTGTAGGGATTTTGCTTAATATTCAAGCATAAGGAGTTGACTTAAACTCTGAACAAGAGTTTTGTGTTAGTTGAAGGACACGGTAGTTTGTAGCGAGATCTAGAATGGACATAAATTAATTTTGGACATACATGCTGCTTCCTTTATGGCCAACATATCTGCCAAATATCAAAATGATAACGAGGTGACTAGAGCTTTGATCTCCTTTGTTATCCTCACTAACTTGAGGAATAGGAGGACATAGAGAGACCAAAAGAGAGAGGAGAGAAAAAGCAGACCGGTTGGACTGAGAAATGCTAAAGTTTGAATAAAGTACCGTGATTTATTTAATAACGAAAGAATAATGAAAATGCAACCTCTAGACGCCCTTTATTTGAAATAATGACTAACAATAAATAAATAAAATATTGACTGTAATATCCTAATATATGAAATAAGCATGATAAAAGAAAAACTAGAATGCAACATGAAGATACTCTCGCATTGACTCAAATCAACTAAGTATGAGAATGCTCCTTCGTCATGGTGGCATTAGGTGGCCGCATGGGACGAGAAAGATAAAAGGAATAGGAAAAAATGATGGTGGGAGATATGAGATGATAAAAGAAACATGAGAGGGATAAAAGATAGAAAAATATGGGAAGGAGACACGACAATGGCTTGGCTAAGTGATGGCGGAATGCTTCAAGAGGAGCTTCTTTAGAATTCGTCTTAGATGCTGAACTGTACTAGACTTCTTTGGCTTGGTCACTAAGAAAATAAAATGCTTCCTTGTAGTTAGTTTTACAATAAGTTAGTTGATTAAACAGCTATTTCTTTTGGATTATCCTTTTACAAGTAAGTGGATGAAATTAATTCAGCATTTTGACATTGTTTTTCACGTAGTAGAACTGTGCTACGGCCATCTTACGGAGTTCTATATGACCTTGATTACTTTATGAAATGGTTTTTGTTGGCCTCCTTGCTTCAGTGATTGTAATTTTTGGAAGTTTCCTTTAACAGTCAGGCTAAAGTGTATGCAAATCAATTTCTATGAAGCTAATCATCAGTAACATATGGTTGAATTTCTGATCAGACCACTTATTAATCCACTGTCAAACAAAGACTTCATATTTCATCCATTCTCATCTCTTCCCTCTATGTGGAGCTCAAACTCTACAGAGTCTTAATAAATATTTCTCAAACAACTACTTAACCAGGAATGAAAGCATTTGATTCCTTCAATTGAGAAAGGAAAAAAAAAAGAGGGATTCTCTGATGTGAATCAATGTAGGAATTGCATTTGGAAAGTAAAATTGAAAGTTATTTAAAGCATTATCAAAACAAATTTTATTACCAATAAAATGAAGGGTTAAATTATTCTAGGTAATTAACTCGCTTAGGCGAAGATTTGCTTTGAGATGCCCAAACAATTCATAACAATCCAAAATAAAAGATCTACTTAATTGCTCATAACAATAATCCCACAATTAATAATGAAGAATTTCAACTTGAGCACCCTCTCACTCGTTCACTTGGGGGCTTTAGCGGAGAAGAAAGAACCATGCGAAGATGGAGAGCACCACTACGGAAAAGGTGACGAAAGACTTTGTTACCGGAGAGGTATTCGCCGGGGAAGGTGGTGGTGGAAGGCGTCCGATGATCGTCCAAGTGTAGTCACGAAACTGTTGGTCGAAGATACTTGCGAGGATCGGGACGACTTGCTCCAAGTACTCTTCGATTGTGGCGTCGTTTTCAAATCCTACGTCAAATCAAAGAGAACGTTGGATATCAATGCTCCCGTCGGCGTGGAATACTAATCCCCATTCAAGCTCCGGATCCGCCATTCAACATTGAGGAAGGGCGGGAAGAAGACAAGGGAGGGAGGATGAAGCCGTGAGCTAGATGAAGACCAAAGGAAAATCTGAACTTGAATTTTCAGATTTTCTTATGTTGGAGGGAGAGGTTAATTGCAATAAAAACCTCCAAATTTTCAATTAAAGAGAAGCGGTTATTAAGGGAGAATTAAAAGGGGAATTAGTGGGTGCTTATGTGGCAAGTAGAGAGAGAAAAGGTGAGGAGAGGATGGCCGGCCAAGCAAGAGAAGAAAAGAGGGATTTTGATTAGTTGGTGGGCCCCATGAATTTAATTAAAATCTGAGATTTTAATTTCAGAATTTTAATTAATTAGGGAAGTTACAAAGAAGGGGGGAGGGAATTTGAATTTGAATTTGGGTAAGTAATGCTCAATCAATAGCTCCCTAATTTAAGGGGTCAAATTAGGAAAGCAATAATAGGAAATTGATGGCTGAATTCAAATCCCTCCAAGCCTTGAATCCGGCGGGATTAGCTAGGGAAAGGGAGAGTTCGGCGGTTCAGGAGGGGATGGGGGGGGAACGGCTGCAGAGAAAATTGAAGGGGGAAGAGGGGCGGGTTCGGGTGAGTGGAACGGGGTGGGGAGGAAGGAAAAACAGCGAATAAACACGATAAAACCAAGAGCTCACCGTAGTGGGCTGTTGGGTGTTTCGGGTGGAGCCTCCCCTAGGCCTCCTCTCTTTCTCTCAAGCTCCCAAGCAAGAAGACAAAGATAAATTTCAGAAATTTCATTCATCAAACATTAACATTACAATAAGAGGAGACCACTATATAAAGGTCTCAAAGCATGAAAATAAAAGACTCACATGCCCATTGGGCTACAACAAACACCATGCCTTCATAAGGGAGAAATAGTCACTAGTGCACGAAATAAAAGATACATCAAATGACATAGAAAAAAAAAAACATAAAATGACATGTCACATCAGAAATATAAACTCTCAATCGTAGCCGTCGATCTACGATTCCTTCGCCGATAAACCTGCCTAAAATGTCTGTCGATGACCTCATCATTCTCATTGTTTATCCATTGCTCTTTCTATTTTCAGTTTAGCGATGCATTGCAAAAAAAAAAATGCTCTCTTTTGTTTGCTTCTCTGGTTCTCCCCTTCCTCCCTCCACTCCATGGAAGACTGTATTATAGGGATTTCTTCGTGATAAGGATGATGGATCACCATTCATCTCATACTGTGAATTTTTAAAGTAATCTAACACTACAGAAAAATCATCAAATACCGACAAATTTTCCAATAGCTATGGGACCATCGAAAATTCTGGCGGTTAAGCATGTGGATTGACCGCCGGTGTTAACCAGCGGTTATACCATTGACCCCATAGCCGCCTAAAAATCCGCCAGTTCTACGTAAGTTGGACACCTTTACCGGCAGAATGACTATTGGTTTCAAGTAAATTGTTTCCGGTGGCGATGGCCGCCGAAAATGCCGTCGGAAATGCCGCCTATATTATCCCTATTATTCCCGACCCGTTTTTTCTTCCTCATTTTAACGTGCCTCCTTCCATCCCAGAGAAAGCCGAGACCCCCTCTCCTCGCCTCATGCTGACCTTCTATCCTAGCCAACACCGGTCTTGAGCCTCATCTCCCAAGCTGCAAGTGATCTCTTCTCCTTCCTTGTTCTTCTTCCTTTCCTCCGCACTTTCTTCTTCTTTCTTCCTCTTCCTTTTTTCCCTCTTCCTCACAATGGCCCAGAGCTTTTCAGGTAGCCTCAACTGCCATCAGTAGGAGGATCAATGCATTGCAATCAGAGGAAAGCTTCTTTATTCATTTTGCCAATTTTATGCTTTTTTGTTTTCGGTGAAGTGTATTTGTCTTCTTTGCAGGATGTTAGTGTGATGTTGGGATGGATCCATTTAATACTAGAATTCTCTTACCTCAATTTTAGTTTAGGAAAGCTTTGCATGCACAATAAATGTTCTCTATCAAGTGCAAACTTTCACCCAGGAGAATCTTTTCCAATACATACATGACATGTTCCAATTTGATTTAGGTGATGGGAGCTAAGAGCAGATGGATTATCAATGTTTATACATTGTTGTCATTTACATATTTTATGACTTAAAATTTTTATGGCGTCTATATATAGAATTAAATTAGCTTTTTTTTTGCATGTGTATATATTATTTTCCCATTAGCATGCCTATTCCATATTCTTTTATAGTCATCATAGCATATAATTTGATTTAGTCTTGTTATTTAGGTATAATACTTTTATATGATATTGAAACAAATATATGAATCACAAGGAGTCGTTCTTTTTCACTCACGAGGAGTCCTTTTTACTCCTGTACGCGCTTCTTCGCTCAGAACCCTGAACCGACTTCATTTGGGGTTTTCACATGCGGGCGGCATCCGCTCGGCCTGTCTGGATTGCAACCCTACTTCGGCTCCTTTCTCTGTTGCAGAAAAGGGCCGGTTCATTTGAACCAACCGGCTCTGATTAAAGCCAGATATTACACTCCTTCCTTCTCTTCTATCCGGCTGTTCCTCCCTGTCCTTCATTGCCTTCATATTGCTCCCTCTCTTTTCTTTTCCTCTCCGCATCCTTTCTTTCCCTCTCTGATGCCAGACAAATATAGTTATCTGTGCATTTTAGTAAATACATCTTGGCATGTTTTCATAATTTGTTCTCTTGTGTTGGAGTAAAACCTATGTTGCAGTACTTGTCTTCCTTTGTCTGTATTTTGAGGTATTTTGCATCAAGCATTCAGTTCTTTAAGGTACATATGTTTGATTATAAGTTTGGTAATTGTTTTTGGTCGCCTTCCATTTTTGGTGTGGCAAGGAAGCACATGAGTAGTGCCTTCTGCTTGCCTATTCAGTTCATTTCAAATTGGTGAGCATATTTGAAAGCTTGGCCCTTTTAACGAAGGGGCATCTTAGATGAATGCCTTTTTAGTCTCCAACAATTAGCTAATATCAATTCCTTTGATTTGATTTTTTTTAAATTGTTTGATGATAGTTTCAATTTTCATTGTATTCTTCACGGCCTTTTTTCCTGCAAATTTTTTACTTAATATTTTTATCTATTTTGTTTATCTTAGGGGGCCAAATATCTCCCTTTGGCTTTGCTCTACCTTTCTTTTTACATTCTGTAAGTTTTTTTTTTCTATTTTTTTCTTGTTTTCTTACCAATTTTGATTTACATTTGTTTTAATGTGGTTAATAACTTGATTAATAAGCTATAGAAAAACTTGGATTTTACTGGCATACGAGTTTAAAGTATGACAGATTTTAGGCCGGAAAGTGAACTCAGATAGAGGATTCAATTAGATTGCCTTTTGCTTTATTCATTACAGAATATCCAGAGTAGTAAGCATACAATGTGGGAATAGATCTTACAACAACAACAACATCAAGCCTTTATCACACTACGTGGGGTCGGCTACATGAATCATTTTTCTCCATTGTGTCCTATTAAAAGTCAAATTCTCGTTTAAATCTAATAAAGAAAGGTCATTCCTAATATTTTCTAACCAAGTCTTTTTAGGTCTACCCCTGCCTTTCTTAACATAAGTAATTCTTGCAAATCAACTTTTCCCAACAACCTCAAAGCCCCCGCTTGAATAATAAGCTCACGCTACAGAGCTCGGCCATCATAAAGATCTTGAGATCTCAAAAAAAAAAAAAAGGTTGTGAATCACATACAAATTCTTTAGGCCATCATAAAGCATCAGAAGAATGTTTTGCAGACTGCTACCATATCTTTGTTTGGCTATAATTTTTATACTTTTTGTCAAAAAAATTTATGATTAGGAGCTTTTTACAACTAAATCTCCTTGAGCGGTAGCTAAGAGAAAATTGTTGCCAAAAAAAGTATAATTTCCATAACAATTTTTAAAAGCTTTGATTTTTATCCAGCAATTCCGCAATTAATTTTAGAGATTTTTGCAGCCATCTCAAACAAGCTCTCAGGCTGATTGTACAGCTTTCTTAACACCTAGTACACATGATTGTTAGAAACGTGTTTCTCTTTTACTTTTAGGCTTTGTTTGATTTATTTGCCATTTCGGTTTAAAAAACGTAAATAGGAGAAATGGAGTTTTTTAAATGGAGAAGCTAAAACATACCGCTTCTCAAAACAGTAAAGAAATGGAGTTTCTGAAAAAGTATACCTCACATCCAAATATGTTCTGTCAAATGAGTTTTCAGTTTCAAACCGAAAAACGGAGGAATCACGTGGAACCAAACGAGCTCTTATTCTCTCCTCGAGATTGTCCAAAAACAAAATATTAAGGCTTTTAGATTCTATTGCCTCTGTTTCTAATCTATTACTTGATTCATCGTCTATTCTTGTATATTTGAGGCTCATTCCTTGAAAAGAGCTTGAAACCTAGCGTCTCATTTTAGTGTTACATTGAGTTGAAAACTGTTCATGCAGGAGATGTCTTCTATGTACGTTGGGATGAAGTTTTGGCTGGAGCAACTGCAGTTGTATCAACTCTTGGAGGATTTGGAAATGAGGAGCAAATGAAGAGGATCAACGGGGAGGCCAACATCTTGGCTGTAGGTGCTGCCAAGGATTATGGTAAAAATATTTTAATAGTTGAGAAAAATTCTTTTTATTCTGCAATTATGACACCAAAAATTCTTTTTCATGAAGGTGTCCCAAAGTTTGTGCTGATCTCTGTTCATGACTACAATCTTCCTTCTTTTCTACTCTCCTCTGGCTACTTCACTGGAAAGAGAAAAGCTGAATCAGAGGTTCTATCAAAGTACCCAACTTCAGGTTCTTACAAATGGATTATTACCACCATGGTAATCTGCACTATTTAGATGATTTCTAATTCTAATTTCAAATTCAGGTGTAGTACTAAGACCCGCATTCATATATGGGAAACGTAAAGTAAATGGCTTTGAGATCCCTCTTGATCTGATAGGAGAACCATTGGAAAGGCTACTGCTGGCCTCCGAGGGATTTATCAAGCCCCTGTACTCTCTTCCTGGTTCTGATCTCTTGGCACCTCCTGTGAGTGTTGATGATGTTGCTTTCGCCGCAGTAAATGCAGTTATCGACGACGACTTCTTTGGCGTTTTCACAATAGAGCAGATCAGGGAAGCTGCAGCAAAGGTAAGGATTTGAACTCATTTCTTCCTGGTTCAAGGGGGATCTTGCAGGTTCTGAGATAAGGTTAAGAATATAGAATTATATATATATAAGAATTTCATGTATGTTTATTCAATTGAAGGTTACATCTTATTAATCTTATTACCTGTGTTTTAGATTTCTAAGCCAAAAACAAAGCTCCAGTGGATTAATTATTCTATGTGGATGTCGGATAATGTTCGAAGATTAATCAGAATTATATGTGAAATTGAGGATAAAGCCTTAGTTATCACATTATCAATTATTCTTTTGATTGGATAAAATTGAGGATCGTAGTTTTTCTTCCAAATTTATATGTGAAATTCTCGCTATGAAATCTCAATTATCTCTCTAATAGTATAGATTAATGAAAATAGTTTAAATGCAACTATTTGGACTTCTTTGAGGAGTTTAAATGCAACGATATTGTTTATAAAAGTAATATTTACCTTATTTATCTCATTATAGTTTATAGCATAATTTCCATCAATAGAATCTATTATAGTTAATAATAAATATGTAAATATTAATAATAATTTTTTATTAGAAAAAATTTGTTATATTGATTAAAATTTTATGAAGAAATTAAATTAATTTATAAAGTAATTAACTACACATTAATTTAATTTAAAATAATTATTTTTTAATTAATTTAATTTAAGAAATGATTAGAAGTTTACACCAAAAAATATTAAATATTTTTACATTTTCTTAGAAAAACTCGTAAATATTTTGAGTTTTATTAAAAATGCAAAATTTTCTACGTTTTTAAAAAAAACTCCCTAAACTAGATTTTTTTAATAAAATGTTTTTATATTTATGCTCATTTTTAAATATTCTTCAGACTATATTTTTTTTTACTCAAATAATTTTTATAATCCTAATTTTTAAATTTATGACAATTGAAAAAGCTTGAGATTTTCTTTTTCAAATTAAAAAAAGAGGTATTTTCATACCTGTTATCTTATATAATTCTATTTACATATATAACATTTAAATTTTAAATATTTCATTCCTACTATTCATGTATAATTTTGATATCAAATATGCTACTTATATAATTAATTCATACTACCTATAAAATCTTATAAATTTTAATATTTTATTTTTAACATTTATATTTGATTTATTGGTGATATGTGTAATATTTGAATTTTAGATATTAGTATATATAGATAGAGCGATGTGTAAATTTTTTACTTTAAAATTTTAAAATTTATTTGTGTACAATTTAATATTTCCTTGAACCAGCGTCAGATATAACACACGTGAGGTGCACGTGACATCGTCTTCATCCTATTCCTGTAAATATCTCTATAAGGAACGAAAATACATATTTCACGCTTCCGCCGGAAGTTCATAGCCTAAACGCCCATTCATGAATGGAATCCATCCGAACTTCCTTCTTCCCCCCTTTACTACCTTCCCCGATTCCCCCACCGAAATACCAATGTTCCTCCAAACCACGCAAGCTCTCCGTTATCCACGCCGCTACCCAATCACCGAGGTCTTGGACTCTGAGCGATGGAAACGCCGGCGGCAGCCAGCGAAGGACC
Source organism: Dendrobium nobile (assembly GCA_022539455.1). Lineage (NCBI taxonomy): Eukaryota > Viridiplantae > Streptophyta > Magnoliopsida > Asparagales > Orchidaceae > Dendrobium > Dendrobium nobile. The sequence continues at coordinate 2,132,228 of CM039735.1, read as the reverse complement.
AGGAAGGCGCCTCCCAACTTCCATCCTCGTAAACCGCTATCCGACGACGATGCTCGCCGCATCATCCACGAGAAGGCGCAGTACCTCCGGCGTTTGCGTCGGAATCAAGGGTCCCTCGCTGAGATGCCTCGGTGGATTCGCCGGACGCCGGAGCAGATGGCCCGGATGGTGGAGGATGGTCGGCTGGAGGGGCAGGCGCATGGACGGCACGTGCTGGCGGCAATCCAGGCGGTGAGGTCGCTGGCCGGGAGGCCGGAGGGTTCCTACGACATGAGGGAAGTGATGAGGTCGTTTGTTGCTAAGCTTACATTTCGGGAGATGTGCGTGGTGCTCAGGGAGCAGAGAGGGTGGCGCCAGGCTCGGGATTTCTTTGCCTGGATGAAATTGCAGGTCAGTGGGTTTGATTGTTCTTCCTTCACTTTCTATTTTAATCATCCTTGCTAATTTTGTTTTCTGGTGCTTGTGGTTAAATTTTTTGGCTCCTTTTGACGGATGAGAAATTGTTCAAATCTGTGTTATTCTTTTCTAATATCAGTTGTTTTAATTTGTTTGTCTTGATCAAAAAGTTGCCAATTATCAATATCTTATGTGAACGTGTAGTTTGACTGTAATGAGTTAAGTAGTTCATGCTGCATTTATCTTTCTCAATCTAGCAAGCAAACATGCATTCTCCAGGTGGTCTCATCTCTCAATCTACTGTAGTAGTTATTCCTTAAATCATGATTCCTGGAGCCGTTTCTTTGATAGAAAAGTTTGAAATTTCGGAACTTGGTACCTTCTTTTAAGTCGATATGGGAGACAACCTATTGGATTTCTAGGTGAGACTACCGGTAGTTAATAAAAATGGTCAGCCCAAAAGGCAGACTGTAAAAGGTCAATCATTAGTATATTAACATTCAATTGTTGCACAGATTTTATCCATTTATACAACAAGGGGAATTCCTAGGCTTACCAAAATAATTATAAATGGGTTCCAAATTTTTGTCTTAGTTAAGCAGATCAGACACATACAGTCTATACGTTGATCTTCTTGCTATTCTAGACTTTTACGGCTGAACATACATGGCACAGCATACCAGGCATGCGGTTAGTTAAATCTTTGTTTTGTTGTAATGAATTCTGATTGAATAAAATTTCTTGAGCTTCATTTGTCTAAATCATCTCTGTCGCTCTATTCCCCTCACACGTCCCTGTCTCTGTCGCTCTAAATCATCTCTGTCGCTCTCTCTCTCTCTCTCTCTCTCTCTCTCTCTCTCTCTCTCTCTCTCTCTCTCTATACTCCTTTTAACCAGACTCTTAACTTCCTCTCTCTACTTAACCCTATTACATCCCTCTATACCTCACTACCCATCCTCTACCAATCTATTTTGCTAGCATACGGCTCCTTGCTCTTTTATAGCATTTAAACTCATGGCAAAAGGATGGAAGATTTAACTCTGCTGCTACTGGCATCACTTTAGCCTTAAGGAGGTTTTAACATTCTCATTTATGCTTACTAATTATAAATTTTACTTCCCATCTATTCTATGATGTGCATGCTAAATGTCATGGTGACAGCCTCATTGATTAAACATCCCACAAAATGTGTGGTAGCTCTGGTTTTTGACATTGTTACTTATTTTTTTTCATTTTGTGCTGTGTTACATATATTTTTCATTTTTAGAGAAGACCACAATCCTTCATGATTTTATTTCACAATGATATTTTTCTAATATCTCCTTAAATTTAAATTTCAAAGTTTGATTTGGAACATGCTGAACATAATGACAGTCATGCCCAAAAAAGTTTGTAAGATAGGAACTGCATTGCTGACTTAACTGCTGTAGATTAAGAATTCTTCCTGCTATTACTACTTATTTCAGTGAGAAGAACTGCTGATAGTAATAGTTTTTTTAATTCTTGCAATATGAACTGTGAATTAAATTGTACTCAGTTCTGGACTTTAGTCTACACACTTCAAGCCCGTTTAAATTAACAGTAGGCTTTCCACAGTCCATATAGAACCATGAAATGAAACTGCTAATACTTCTACAAATTTTCATATGACTTTTTGAGTAGATTAAAAGCAGTAGTAATTTGCATATCCTTGCTAGTTCAGTGCTTAGTGCTTACTTTACATTAGTACTCTATTTTGATTCTTCAATTTTGTACTTAATTGTCTATTATGCTTGATTTGCAACTGAACTAAAGTCCAACGTTGTCATTACCTTATTTTCATGCAGTTATGCTACAAACCTAGTGTTATTGTGTACACTATCCTTCTAAGAACATATGGCCAAGTTGGAAAAATAAGACTTGCCGAAAATATATTTTTGGAGATGCTCGAAGCTGGCTGCGAGCCAGATGAAGTTGCTTGTGGTACGATGCTCTGTGCTTATGCTAGATGGGGCAGACAAAAACCTATGATGACATTTTATTCTGCAGTGCGCAGGCGAGATATCTTACCTTCTATTGCAGTTTTTAATTTCATGATGTCCTCTTTCCATAAGCAAAAAATTCATACATCGGTTATCTACTTATGGAAGCAGATTTTGGAAGCTGGACTAGAACCAAATGGTTTTACTTATACTCTTACAATATGTTCATTTGTAAAGAAAAACCTTCTCGATGATGCTCTTGGTGCATTCAGAAAAATGAAAAAAGCTGGTTTCATCCCTGAGGAGTCAACTTATAGCCTTTTGATCATCGTAACTGCTAAACAGGGCAGAGATGATGAGGCACTAAGACTTTATGAAGAAATGAAACCTCAAGGCATTATTCCAAGTGTCTATACTTTTGCTTCAGTTCTGGCGCTGCATTACAAAAATGACGATTACTCTAAAGCTCTCTCTATGTTTTCAGAAATGGAGAGGAATAAAATTGTCCCTGATGAAGTTATATATGGAATACTTGTTAGGATATATGGAAAACTTGGCCTGTATGAGGATGCTCAGAGAACTTTTGAGGATATTAAAAGGCTGGGTCTTCTTACCCATGAGAAAACATATGTGGCAATGGCTCAGGTCCATTTGAACGCTGGAAACTTTGACAAGGCTTTAGAGGTTTTGAATCTTATGAGGTTAAGAAATGTTGAGTTGTCCAAATTTGCATATAGTGCTTTCCTTAGGAGTTACATTGCCAAGGAAGATGTAGGGGCTGCTGAATTGACATTTCAAACTCTTTGCAGGAGTGCATCTCCTGATGCAATCTGCTACAACGAAATGCTTACATTGTATCTTAAATTAGGTCTTCTAGAGAAGGCCAAAGCTTTGATATGTCAAATAAGAAGATACGAGGTGCCATTTGACAAGGACCTTTACAGGACCGTTTTGGAAATATATTGTAGAGAGCGGATGGTGACTGATGCCGAGCAGTTGGTGGATCAGATGCAGAGTTTGGGGATGGGAATGGATAACCAAAGTAAGATGCTTTTGATTACCTTGTATGGAGAAGTTGGGGCATTTCAGCTTGCAGAGGACGTGCTAAGGACCTTTGAGCAACCAGATGCTGCACGTGGTGTAATGCTTCGCTCATATTTGAAAAATGGTGACATCTGTAAGGCTGCAGAAATGCTTAAATCTCTTTTGGGGACAGCTAATGGCTTGTCAATAGCTAGTAGACTTATGATAAAGTTAGTTAGGGAAGGTATGGAGTCTACATTTGCATGTTTTTTAGAATACTTTGTTGTCATTTTTAGTGACTTCTTAACTAAGGTAAGCTGTTTCCTTCAGGATGTGTTGTTGAGACCAAATGGATATATGAGCGGTCAGTTGATCTGGGTTTCAAACTTGACGATGAAGCAATTGCTTCTGTAATTAATTTGTGTGGCCAGCATCAGAAGCTAAAAGAAGCGTTAGAAATATACGCATTGGCTTGTCGCTCCACTATGATTGATAAATCTATTTATACCTCTATGATTGACGCCTATTGCAAATGTCACAAGTTTCATGAAGCTGATCTTCTGTACAAGGAAATGATTGAGAAAGGGCATGCTCCAGATGCTGTTGCAATTAGTATTCTAGTTAATGCTTTCAGTAAACATGGTATGCCTTCTAAATAGTAGGCTGTACATTCAAGATTTTGAATTGCGTCTATTGTTTAAGTACATCCTAGTTTGGATACTATTCTGATGCAACTTGCAGGTAAGGTACACCGTCATTGTTAGAATAATATGCGACCATCATAGCTTCATCATCCGGTGCTTATACCTATATAGTTCAGTTTTTTTTTTTTTTTTTGTGTCTTGATAATTATTCTTAAGCTTTTGCTTCTGTCATATCATCTTCACCTATAACTGCAGATATGAGATCCATTAACATATTTAATTGCCGTTATAATTGGAAAGAAGTTTTCGCTGTAACATTGCACTCTTTCTGTTAAATTTCATTGTAAACTATCTCTGGATTAGATACTCAGCCAAGCTATGTTTCACTCATAAATACTTTTTATTGTCCTTTCTTTCAGAAACTACCCATCGATATCTGTTGCAGAAAGCTTAAAGATGCCTTCTTTGCTTAATGACTGCTGAAAATGCATTGTAAAATTATGTTTTCTACTTAACACTTTAAGCAGAAACTATTATTTCACGTATCTTCTGATTGAGCAAAAGTAAAAAAGTAAACTTCCCAAGAAAATCTGAATAATGCATGCTACCAAAGTAACCAAATTATGAATAGGAAAGGAAGTCTTGGATATGTATGCGTGTTCGAAAATAACCAAATGATGAATAGGAAAGAAAATCTTGAAGATGCAGATGTGTTTTTTCCATGAAAACGGAAAGTTTCAAGAGTAGCTAAAAAAGAGCTTTCTATGTAGGGCATCCTATTTTAAACCTTAGGCCTGCTGTTTCAAGAAGTTTTTACTATATGTATACATATAACTTCCTATGAGGCAGAGTGCTTCCTGACACCCATTTCTTTGCCGGATGCATAGGTTTATTGATAATTTGCTGGACTTGCCATAGGAAAACATGCTGCTTTTATGGAACTCTGATATAAACTTTCAATATTCATTAGGGTTGATTTATGATCCAAAATTAAGAGGGTTAAGATTGCTGTCCCTTGAGATTACTTTTAAAGTAACCTTCTGGTCGATAGCTACCCCTTTTATTTCATTTTCACTTGCAAATTTAAATTTAAGCTGAGGAAAATACTTCTTTGCAATCCCTTTGGTGAACCAACTACCTGGCTTACTTAACTTTTGACCTTTTACGTTGTTGAAAGATTTCTTGAGTCTACTTTTTTTTTTTATTTCTTGAGTCTAATTCATGTAGAAGTGGTCTTCTTAAAGACGACCTTTCATTGGTATGCTTAGATCTTCTAAGTATATGTTTAAGGATTTAGAACATCTTGCCAACAGCTCGGTAGAACCGAGGGATGAGTGAGAAAAAGGAGAGGGAAAGATAGATTAATCAATAAAAATAATTAATTTATAAAATAAGTAACTATCTTGTAAATTTAAACAACTAACGTTACTTGGTTAATGTGCAATTCTTAAGCAAAAACTATATGGGCTTATCATAAACTAAGCTTTATCTTCTTTTGACTTTTTTCCCTCCACTCTGATGTTTTCATTTAAGCCGCTGAAATTACTGTGTTGTTATGGCACCAATCTCTCTTGATGGTTTTTTTGGAAAGTTCCTTATTGATGTGTTATCTCTAAATCTAGATCTGATAGTTCAAACAATGCATTTGTATGCATTCTTTTATTTTAATCTATTTCAAAGATTATCATATGCTTGGGGATATCATGCTGCACTTCCTGTCTATGCATAAGGCTTATTTTCTATTGGAGGAAACATATTGTTATTATGATCATTACGGTGAAATGGAACTAGATCCTAAATGAGTTTACATACATGGAATGGTTCATAATCATTTTTTCTACCATCTGTTACATTTCTGCATCAGTAAGAATACTAATCACTCTTTTATGTGCCTTATAGGCATGTTTCAGAAGGCAGAATGGTTAATTTTTGGCAGTTTCGATACAGCTGCTGAACTTGATACTGTGGCCTACAATACATTTATTAAGGCAATGCTAGATTCAGGTCTGATGACCATAACCTTCAATTTAAATTTTACATGCTTAGGAAACATGTCTTGTGAGGCTGATGTATGTGAGCTAATATAATTGATTTGGTGACAGGTAAATTGCAACTTGCTATTGACATTTATGATCGAATGATTGCTGCAGGTGTGCCTCCATCCCTTCAGACATATAACACAATGATTAGGTAGTTGATTATATTGTCCTTTGCTTATTTTTTGTGAGGCATTACTTTTGTAGAACGTTTTTTAAGTTGATTCATTCCTCTCATATAAAGAAGTGCTTTTCACTTCAATAATTTAGTGTATTTGGCCAAGGAGGGAAGTTGAGCAGGGCTATTGAGATGTTCAACGATGCACTAGCATTGAGTCCTTCAATAGATGAGAAGACATACACCAACATGATGAGCTACTTTGGAAAGTGGGGTGAGTTTCTTAAGATCACACCATAGATCCGTGGTCAACTAAAGTGCATTTAAAGTGAATTCTTGTTATTTCTTCTCAATTTTGTAGGTAGGATACAAGATGCATCCTTATTATTTAGCAAGATGAAGGAAGGTGGAATTAAACCTGGAAAGGTAAATTTAGTTTCTATGAAAATGTTACATGTTCAGGATATATGCAAAACTATGAAAGCTGAATAGGTTTATCTTGGGCTTTTAAAGCTTTTTGAAGGTGCAAGATCAGGAAGCATGTATAGCAGCTTTTGTAAAACCCGAAAATGTCGATCGTAAGCGTCGCATGCATTTCAATGCGCCGCGATGAAATTAGGCGAATTTTTGAAGTTGTCACAATTCGACGCAATCAATTTTATAAAATTCTACGCGAAATGTTGAGTGATTTGTTATAAAAATTTTATGCTTAATTTCGCACAAATTTAAAGTTAAAAATTGATGAAGAATAGTTAAGGTTAAATGACTAAATAGCCCTCCCTAACTCTTAATGGAATTCATGCATGGAAGGGCACATGCGTCAATCGCTCTTTCCCATTACCCTCATCGCCTTAAAGGCCTTAAAGGGACCGAAATATTTCGTTCCCTTCTTGTTGCGTGTGGCCAAACACGAGAGAGGAAGAGAGGGCGACGGGCACGGCTAGGCGGCGACGTTTGGGCAATTTCCGGCAGTGGTTTGGGGGGGAGATTGAAGAGAAAAAACTTAAAGAAGAAGAAGGTAAGTTTCTAATACCAAAATTTTTCCATTTTGTTTAGATTTTCTTAAGTTGACGAAGTAGGTTTTTTTCCGATTTTACAAATTTTAAGAGGAAAAGCATGTAGGAACACTTAATGGTAACTCCTTAACCCAAATTCTAGTTTTCTTTCATAAATTTTGAGATTTTCAAAAATTAGGATTTTTCCAAAAATTTAAGTCTTTGAAAGTGCTTTCACAAATATCATTCATAATAGCCTTAGGAATATTTCTTTTAGGGTAAATTTAGGGTTTGACATAATTTTTCATTTTTCCTAAATTTTTATTAAAGGAAATCCAAAAAAATTTATGTTTAATTATTAATTAGGTTTAGGGAAATGTTTTAACATGCAAATGTAAGGAAAATAGGAAAAATTAGGTTTCCGATATTAGGGCTTTAGGGTAAAACCGAAAAACAACATCATTTTTAATTTATATATGTAATTTGAATGAATTAGGAAGGGTAAAATGTGGGAATTTACCAGAATATGAATTTTTTAAATTTAAAATATAATTAAATCCGAAAATAATTACCTTATAATGATGATTATAATTAAGAAAAATGTTAAAGTGAATTAAGAATTTATGTTAATGATAAATGACAATTGATAAATATTATAATAACATTCAGGTATGCCTTAATGCTAATGACAATTAAGAATTAGGATTAATGTTAAACTACATGACTTTTTCTTTTAATAAACATGATTTAAGGTTCATATGAGATGATCGAAGTTATACCATTTGTAGGATTTCAAAGTGGTAGAGGAAAGGCATTGAAAAGAAAATGGTAAATTTCACATATATGTTAGGTAAATACATTTAATTCTTCAAATTCAATGTTCTTTTATGTTATTTTAAAGTTAAATGCATTGTGATACATTTTAGCATTTGAATAGTATTATTGACCTTCTTTTCACCTAAACCCTTGGGTCAAAGGGTTGACCTGGTCAAATTGACCAAGCCAAGCCCCAAGACTACCTCTCTTGTGTTCAGTGGGTCAAGCCAAGTCTGCTGAGCCCAGACCCAAGCCCTGGGTTAACCTTGTTGACCAGGTCAACCCAGGTTGGCCCAAATTGACCCAATCCCTTTTCTTTTTGATTTTAAATCAGTTTCATACCTTTCTTAGCTCAAATCTAACCTCCCATGGACTCAGGGTTAGACCCAACCTATTGGGCCTAGACCCTTGCCCTGGGTCAACCTGATTGACCAAGTCTACCCAGGTTGAACCATTAAGCCCTGATGAGCCTAAATTCAATTAAAACCAAATCCACTTCATCCTTGGCTCAACTCCCTCACCCTTTGGGCCTAGTTGACTGTGGACCTCCGAAAGAGATTCGTTGCGGTAGAGAGGGCAGAGGGGTATACGACCGCACCACCCCGAGGGATAGAGACGATCGCAAGCCTCCGCGCTCTTCGCAAGCGGGCCAATGGAATGGTAGATTAGATTCTACATACAATCAACCATCGAGGATAACGGCTTTCGCCAGCGCACCCCGATGGGTGATAATATTCACGACCTGATCAATGTCACGGGGTTTCCCTCACCTGATACATCAGCTCGAGTGGGATTTATTTATTATGGAATTCTGTTTCCCGCGGGCGCAAGCCTCCGTGGTTAATTACATCTCAGGCCGGAGCCCGATAATGCTCTCGATTAAGGATCCGATATTATTCTTCCCGAAAATGAGGATTGGTACGAAAGGGGAGACTAGGAAATCATACTCAAAAGGAAAGAAAATACTCAAATGGCTTAGTCAACATGCCGGTCCATTTCAGCATCCGGTGGGACTAAGATAGTGAGAAGAAAAGGAATATCATACACTCAAAACATTCAGAGAGAATGGATAGAAATGGCGTCATCCGTGTAACGCAGATAGGCATGATTTATAGTCCCTGAAGAAAAGGAACTTACCCACTGATGAGGGCATACTACGAGACACTGAATGCAATAGTTTTGAACCCTAAATCTAATGTGGGTTTAGTGTTCTACCCAACACTAAAATCCATGCCCTAACTAATGGGCACCTGGGCTTATATTTTGCCTGAAAAGGAAAGTCAGCTAACCACCTAAGCGCATAAAATTCATATTGTCCAGTCTTTATGAAAGATAGGTAGGTAGATTAGTTTTGGAAGTATGGCTGACGTCTACAGAGTTTCTTAATTGGCCTTGGACTTATGTGGGGTGAATGCTCCTAGAGCTAATGCAATTAAAGTTTTAATTGAATTGGTTTCTAATATGATACATGTTAGTTGAAAAGGCTTCCAAATCAGTATGCAATTTTAAAAATAGGCTTATATAAAATAATTTTTAGAAAAGACTGGGCTTCCCCAAGTCCGACACCTCATTCTCATAGGTCAGATTATTCAAACTCTATTCACAGGCAGGGAAGTGTCTTATTAGAAGGAGAAGAGAATGCTTTGATATGCATGCAACCCCGGACGAGTACTACTATTCCCTAGGTCGTTAGATTTCTAAATTATTTAAACATTAAAACTTTGAATATTAATTATGAGTAGAAAAAGTTTTTATCTTAGAGAGCCTAGCGCAAATCATGCCAAGCACATGCAAGAAATAAAACTAGAAAAAATATGCAAGTTCTATTGCGCACACAAAGTAAACACATTAATATAAATCTACAAAAGTAAAGTAAGAAAGTCCACGGCAAGTGCCGTATAAGTACAACCCTAGGTCTGCAGAAAAGTAATGGTGGCCATGCCCCACCGACAACAACCTGGATTTTAATACTAATAAATGATGCAAGTCTTAAAAGGCAGGCATTTCATCTTCAAGTCTTCGTCTTCAGGTGGATCATCCTTCTCCAGATTTGCTCCCTTCGGATCGTCTTCTTCGGGCTCTATACAGTCCATCCTTTAAAAGAATACCCAAATGATTAAGAAATTTTCTATAAAGGGTCTTTCTTTTTTTCTTTGAGTACCAAGTATTTGAAATGCCTCACTTTTGAAGACTTTCACAACTCGATAATAATTACATCAAATTACATTTAAAAGAGAAAATCTAGACCCAAACTCCTGCATGGTTATTCTAATAAAAATCACAAGCAGTTCAATATATCACATCACAAGCAGTTATATATCTGTAGAAAAGTAAGCACGCTTGACCACGCTCTTTTAATTTCAAAGGGGGCTAAGCAGTCGCTGGAGCATCTGCATAAAGCATTGTTAGTATTAAAGCTTTCATGATTACTGTCCTCTTTATTTTAGCCATGCACGAGCGTAGCCACCTGCATAAGACTGGATTTGTATCAAAACGCCCCTAGCCCGTGGGCAATCTATCGCACAAATCACAACATAATCAATGTATAGAAAATATAATAAAGTAAAGTTCAATCACAATACAACAGTGCAAAGCAATCAATCATCCCTCGTGCCACACACAGAGCATCACAACTCAGAAGCAGAAAGATAAAGTAAAATACCGGCCCTAATCCTAGAGGTAGAAGTGGTGCCCTATAAAATAATTTTATGTGTGTGTAATAGGCTTGTGTGGTTTTGGATGGGTCCTATGTAGGGTAGTTAGTTCAAGTTGCCTAGAGTTTAAATTTGTTAAAGGACAAAAAGGGAAACTTTATTTAAAATTCAAATATTAATGGATTGGATTCATTTTAATTAATTTAGTTTGTTAATCGATTTTAATGCTTAGGGTAAAAGTCTTAGAAGTTTTAATCAATTTTGGAAGGTCCCGGGTCCTCCTATGTGCTAAGTTAAAGGGGGTCCAAAAGATCACTATTGGAAATAGGCTAGGTTTGGGGGTTCTAGCATTTTAGTTAAACATTAGACCTTACGGGGAGTAATTAGGCTTTGAGTTTGTTGGATTTGGAGTTTTCTAAGCCAAGTTATGAATTTTAGAAGTTTCGGGCAATTAATGAATTATTAAAATTAGTTTAATTAAGGGCATTTTAGGGGTTTTAATCCAAATCAGCTCCAAACTGATTAGAATCACCCCCAAAGGTCAGAAATGACCTAAAAAAGTGTTCACAAGTGTTTGGGAAAAATTTAAAATTTTAATAATTTTTAATTATTTAATTAAGGCCAAAAGGTGAATTTTAATTAAAATTAAATTAAGGCTTAAATTAAAGTCCAATTAGAGGGGCCTAATTATCTATAAGGTTAAGGGATAAATTCTGAAGAGTTGAGGTATTATGGGTAATTTTCTGAGTTAAAATATATTTATTAGAATTTTCTGAAGTTTTCGGGGCTTAATTAACGGGTAAATTAGGGTTTGTTAATTATGGGGTCTAAATGGTCCTAAAAATTCTTAGAAAACTTTAGGAGGTTTATGATGTCACTAAGTTTAAATGGTTAAAGTTTCATGTCAATCAAGGTTCTATCCTAGCTCATAGAATTTTTCTAAGTTCACTAGACGGACCCTTAATTGTTGTCCTTAGGGTGTCGCTACGTTGAATGGGTTTAAATTAAGTGTTTGAGACTAACCATTGAGGTTACTTGCAAGAAATGCATAAAATCAGTAAACATACCAATCCTAAGATTTAGGAGGGCTTAAACTAGGTGCTCGTGCGTCCTATACATTAAAAAAAATGATGAAAGAAAAAGTAAGTGCGTTTATCAATGCGATTAGTGGATGATTAAAACTTAACCACCCACTAATGACTCCCCCATGAATGTTATTCATATGTGCAATCCATGTTTAAAATTTCACAAAGTGGATCTCCCAAAATTAAGGGATTTAAAATATATGTAATTTTGGAATAATTTAAAAATACATGTAAATATATAAATTTTAGAAAATAATGTAATTAAAAATAAATCAACTTGTAAAAATGAATAAATATAGGGGAGATCCACTGGCCATCTAAGAATGTTTCAAAGAGATTTGAAAATCATTTTTAATTTGAAAATAATTAACATATTTTTTATTTAAATAATAGTTAAATAGTATAAGTAATTAAATGATGCAGAAATAAATCAGAAAAATATTTTTTACTTCTGAAAATAATTTTAAATATAATAATCTAAAATGTGAAAAATATTTATTAATTTAAAATTAAATAAAAAAATAAGTCTCTAATTTTAAAAATAATTTAATAAAATTATTTTTTATAAATTTGAAAAATAATTAAATTTTAAATTAATTAATTATTAATTAAGTAATTTAAGTAGTTAATAATTAAATAAAGTATTTAAAATAGGAAATATTTATTAAATTTAAAAAAGGTAATTAAATAATAGAAAAAAAATTCTGATCTTGAAAATAATTTAATAAATTTTAAAAATAATTAAATTTTAAATCAATTAGTTATTAATTAAGTAATTTAAGTAATTAATAATTAAGAAAAGTATTTAAAATAGGAAAATAATTATTAATTTAAAATTAGATAATAATAATAATAATAATAATAATAAAATAATTCTTAAAAAATTTATGATTATAGGAGGTAACGAAATATGCATGGGGTGATGTTTGTTTAGTTTAAAGCGCTTTATGAAGAGTTAATTAGATCTATGTGTTTCTAACTAAGGTTAGGGATTCACCTTGATTTAATAGACGGTTTGACCCGTTTAATGGCTTGTTGCATTTGTATACTGTACATGCTCCTTTTTGTAGAAGAAATCATGATTTCAAACTCTTTAAATCAACGGGAAATCCCCTTAGAAGTTGCCTTGCTTCGATTCGCCGGAGATCTCACCGCCGGCGGGGACTTGATGATGGGTTTGGTTCGGAAGAAGTGGAGAGGGATTGGAAGAGCTCACACGCATGAAAACTTGGCTTGGGGGAGCTTGGAGAGAAATAGAATCCAAAAAGTCCCTTAGATACCCTAATCTCTCCTATTTAAAGGCTCAAGCCTTTGATGAATGGCTAGGATCACTCCTAGGGCTCATTAGGAGGAGAATCAAGGGATTCGGCCGGGATTTGAATGAGAGGAGCAATTGGAATGATTTTTGAATGGATTTAAGAGCTCTAATTTGACATTTTGACCTAAAAATGTCAAATTGACCTATTTAAGACTTGGGTTGACCAAGTCAAGGTTTGACTTTGTCAACCTAGTCAAAAAGGCCAAAGGGGGTGAGGGTTTGAGTCTAGGGGATGTTTGAAATTGAATTGAACTTGAATTGACCCAATAGGGCTTAATGGGTCAACTTGGGTTGACTTGGTCAACCAGGTTGACTTGGTCAACCAGGTTGACCTAAGACATGGGTCTGAGCTCAATGAGCTTGGTCTGACCCATGGAACCCAAGGGAGGTGGTCTTGGGGTCTGGCTTGGTCAATTTGACCAAGTCAACCCCTTGACCCAATGAGTTAAGTGAAAAACTAGGTTAACATTGATCATGTTGATTGGGTCAACCCATTGAATTAGTCAACCCAAGTCTCCTTTGGTCAAATTTGACCTATTTAGGTCAAATTCAACCTTTTAATTGCATTTGAAGCTCTCTTAATGCCCCTTGGTTCAAACCACGGCCACAATAGCCTAGTTTCCCTCCTATTTAGCCCTAATCATGATCCTAGTCTCCGCCCTCTGTGTCAATCTCCTTCGGAAAGCATAATGTTGGATCTTTAATCGAGAGTATTCTCAGGCTCCGACTTAAGATGCAATTAACCACAGGGGCTTGCGCCCGTGGAAAACGGAATTTCACAACAAATAAACCCCACTCAGGCTAATGTATCGGGTGGGGGAAACCCCGTGACACTTATCTGATCATGCATATTATCACACATCGATGTGCGTTGGCGATAGCCGCTATCCTCAATGGTTGATCGTATGTATGATCTAATCTGTCCTCCCATTAAACCGCTTGTGAAGAGCGCGAAGGCTTGCGTTCGTCTCGCCTCTCGGGATTGTGCGGTCGTATACCCTCTACCCTTTGTCCCCCGCACAGCGGATCCCTTTTGGAGATCCACAGTTATGTTAGTAAATAATGAAGTTTAGATATTAAATATGTAAATGAGATATTTTTTAGTGTTATGTATGTAAATCCCCTAATTTTTAATTATTAAGTCTTATGATTATATGAGGGGGTAACGAAATATACAATTCAAGAAAAAATATTATTATGGTGGATCAATTTCGTTTTACGGTAACAAGAACTACTATGGAGGCATTATTTTGGTGGAAAAAAATCAATGCAAAACTATTGCTAGCAAGGAAAGGATCTTTATATGAATTTTGTTGATATTTGAGAAGGCATATTCTTTAGTTTCTAGACAATCGATTTGATGCATATTAAGAGAAAAATTGTGTCAAAAGTTTGTTAAACTATTCGAAGTATACATGATGGAGTAATGTCTAGCATTAAAACAAATTATGGTGTAATCAGAAGACTCCCATTCATGGTAGCATTACATGAAGCGTTGTATTGACTATCAAGAGGCAAAAAAATAATATTTAGTGTGGGAACCTTGATTTCTGCTATTCATAGATTATATAGTTCTAATGATTGAAATAAGTGAAAAGTTAGTGATGTGAAAACGTAAATGCCATATACTTGCCTAGGTGGCAAGATTAATTAAAGCCCAAATCAATTTGGGGAGAGAGAATGAAAATCTGAAATTAAGGAGTAATTAAAGCTAATTCAAATTCAAAATTCAAATTTTGAATTTGAATTGTTATTAATTGGGAGGATTAAATGATTAATTGATTTAAATCTGAAATTAAATTTCAGATTTAAATTAATGGTTATTGGCTTAATTGGAGGGACGAATTTAAGGAGTAATTAATGCTAATTCAAATTCAAATTTTAAATTTGAATTGTCATTAATTGTGAGCCTCTCCTAAATAAGAAATTTCTTTATTCCAAGGAGGAAGAGAGGGGAGGTGGGGGGTTGGTGGGCGTCAGCCTAAGGGATGGCCGGCGGGTGAATTTCTGTACGGGCCAACAGGGCCGGCGGCAAGGAGAACTTGGGGAGGAAAAGCCTGAGCTTGGTAGAGGATGAGAAGTTTGGGGAAATCTAGGAATTTCTAACCTCATGCTCTTAAACTTCAAGATCTCAAAGGAGATTGTAGGGATGTCGGAACTCACACAGAGATCCACGAAACTCTCCTCAAGAACTCACAAAGAGATCTTGAGAATCTCGGAACTCACAAAGAGATCCGCGAAACTCTCCTCAAGAACTCACAAAGAGATCTTGGGAAAGTCGGAACTCACAAAGAGATCCTTCTGAACTCACTAAGAGATCAACACGAAAATAAAATTTTCCATTATCAATAATCCATCCTCAAAATACAAGAGAAGGGGCCTCTATATATAGGCCTCAAGAGAAATTAAAAGACACATTCGCCCCTTGGGCTTACATAAAATAAGAGGGTAAAATGGGAAATTGCAAAACTAAATTAAAATACACTTAATAAACGAAAATAAAGCAAAGTGATCTCGGTCGTCGTTCTTCAGTTCCTCCTCGAATTGGCATGGACGGTTAGATGTCCGCATCATTCTCCCGGGGTGGAAAAGACTCGACTCCGTCGAGTTCGCATCCCGGGTGAGCAACCATGTTCTGATACCAAACTGATGTGAAAACGTAAATGCCATATACTTGCCTAGGTGGCAAGATTAATTAAAGCCCAAATCAATTTGGGGAGAGAGAATGGAAATCTGAAATTAAGGAGTAATTAAAGCTAATTCAAATTCAAATTTTGAATTTGAATTGTCATTAATTGGGAGGATTAAATGATTAATTGATTTAAATCTGAAATTAAATTTCAGATTTAAATTAATGGTTATTGGCTTAATTGGAGAGACGAATTTAAGGAGTAATTAATGCTAATTCAAATTCAAATTTTAAATTTGAATTGTCATTAATTGTGAGCCTCTCCTAAATAAGAAATTTCTTTATTCCAAGGAGGAAGAGAGGGGGAGGTGGGGGGTTGGTGGGCGTCAGCCTAAGGGATGGCCGGCGGGTGAATTTCTGGACGGGCCAACAGGGCCGGCGGCAAGGAGAACTTGGGGAGTAAAAGCCTGAGCTTGGTAGAGGATGAGAAGTTTGGGGAAATCTAGGAATTTCTAACCTCATGCTCTTAAACTTCAAGATCTCAAAGGAGATTGTATGGATGCCGGAACTCACACAGAGATCCACGAAACTCTCCTCAAGAACTCACAAAGAGATATTGAGAATCTCGGAACTCACAAAGAGATCCGCGAAACTCTCCTTAAGAACTCACAAAGAGATCTTGGGAAAGTCGGAACTCACAAAGAGATCCTTCTGAACTCACTAAGAGATCAACACGAAAATAAAATTTTCCATTATCAATAATCCATCCTCCAAATACAAGAGAAGGGGCCTCTATATATAGGCCTCAAGAGAAATTAAAAGACACATTCGCCCCTTGGGCTTACATAAAACAAGAGGGTAAAATGGGAAATTGCAAAACTAAATTAAAATACACTTAATAAACGAAAATAAAGCAAAGTGATCTCGGTCGTCGATCTTCAGCTCCTCCTCGGATTGGCATGGACGGTTAGATGTCCGCATAAGTTAGAAAGTTGGAGTAAATTTGTATAATATTTGGGTTAATGGTCATAAAAGCAAAGGCCATGCGTTGCATACAATTTTACTTTGTATGAAATTTAGAATTATATGTTAAAATTGTTGAAAGATCAATTGATACCTAGATGTGATAAATTTTAATATATCTGATCAATTCTAAGAATGGGAATGCGGATGGGATATAACTTTTAGAACCAAAGCCGAGGTGTTTAAATTGCATAATAAGATAGTATTATGATGATTTAAAATTAAATCTTATGTAATTACATTTAGACGAACAATGTTATTTGGATTCAAGTATCATGCGATAAAGAATTCATTAATAGCCTATTTAAGTTTGGAAGAAATGAGAATTCGAAGTTAAATGTGTGACAAAATTAGGAAGGTTAAATTTAGAAATAATTGTAGAAGTATTTTGAGAGTATCACCCATTGAAGATAAGATGGTAAAAACTAGATTTTGGTGCTTTTGAGCACTAATAAAGAAGGGTAGATGACATTGACACATCAATGAATCATGAGGCATGGTTGCTTGGTCTGTTACTTATCTAGAAACATACCTTGAATAACATAGTCTATATGCAAGGATTGTCATATTGGTCAATAATTTGATTGAATCAAGTTACAGTGGCATCTACACAGAAGAATTGTCTCATTTTATTTCTTCAACAATTTTTCATTCTAGGCGGTAAGATTATCATCACAGTCCTCTTTTTTTGTTCAAATTTGAGTAGCATTGCTAGTTTTCATATATTCTCTTCTGATTCTAGTCTTTTAAAATTTTATTTACATATTCATTCAGATCAGTTACAACACAATGATAAACGCATATGCCACCACTGGACTTCACAGTGAAGCTGAGAGTATTTTCAAAGACATGAGAAGAGATGGTCACTCTCCTGATTCCATTTCATATCTGGCTCTACTTAGAGCATATACTCAGTCTCGCAGGTATGGCGATGCCGAGAAAGTTATTAGTAGGATGCAGGAAGCAGAAGTATCTACATCTTGTGCTCATTTTAACCACCTCATTTTCGCTTTCGCAAGAGAAGGCTCCATTGGTGATGCTGAAAGAGTTTATAACTTAATGAAGCAAACAGGTTTAGAACCTGATTTAGCTTGTTGTCGAACAATGATGAGGACATACATAGATTATGGGTTAGTCAATGAGGGATTATTTTTCTTTGAATCAACTAATGGTATGATAAAGCCTGATGGCTTCATCTTGAGTGCTGCTGTTCATCTTTATGAACATGTAGGAAAGCCAGCTGAAGCAGGGAAAGTTCTAGATACTATAAATCTTGCGGGGCTGTTGTTCCTCAGGAGCCTAGAAGTTGGATCAAAGCTGAAGAGATGAAAAGTTCTTTTCTTTCCCATTCTCTATCAAAAATCTTCCACTTGGTGCCAAGGAATAGATGCAATGATCCTGCATTGAGGTAGAATGGGCTTGGCTTAGGTGGAAGTGGCTGCTTTTATGCTGTCTAGTATTGTTTAGGAGAAGATAGAATAAGAAAAAAAGCCTTAAAGATAAGCAGTGGCTCCGCCCAAGTTTGCGTTTCATTTGGGGCGGCTTTCTTATTGCTTCTCAAAGCAATTTTTTAGCACCAAAAAAAAAAAAAAGTTGGTACTAGAAAGCTGCTTTAAGCAACAGCAAAAAAGTTGTCCCAAACGATACGATCTGAAAATAAAATGGTGTTCAAATATATCAGCTGGCATTGTGAATGTAATGTACATTGAAGAGAGAAAATCCCAAAAGCAAAATAGTTCTTCAGGAAGTTCAGATGAGCATTGTTTTTTGTGTTTCTTTGTTAGAAATATAGTGTAAAGGCTGGTAATTGTTTAAATTATTAAGCACTTTTTTTTTCTTGTTATGTATTTTTCTAATTTTCATCATGTCTTCTTCATAGGCCTCTAATCTAGGCAAAATTATTATGTGCGGGATCCGAACAATGTTCGGACTCTAATTTCGTAATGACACTTGAATTTTTCTCTCTTGTACACAGAGTGTGTACAAGAGAGAAAGTTCATGTATCATCACGTGATTGAAGTCTGGATGAAACGTTGCGTCTACATTCTATACGTAATAATTTCTTCTTATCTATGATGTATTTAGTGAAATTAGATCTTTACTCTTATTGTTTCAATGCCCTGCTCTGAATTAAGGAGAAATTTTCATAAGATAATGATTTAGGGAGAAATTTTTTATAAATGCTAAGTTGCTCATTTAATTAGGGGATACAATTCAGTTATAATTTTCTTTTAATTTATTGAATATATATAATAATGATTTACCTTCCAGCAATTTCGGGAGCTAAATATAGATGCTACATGGGTAATTTGAAAGGTGATGTTATGGGCTACATGGTTAGTTCTCTTGTAGCTTGATTCTTAATACCATAGAAGCTTATGCAATAACATTAGTTCTCTTCAAAGAGTACAGATATTAGCTTTATTTGAATAACATTGGCAAATTTGGTGGTGTTAACTGTGATTAGAGATGGGAGATTAGTATGTTATATGATCATTTTAGTCACAAAGTATAATATTATTTCAATTTGATATCTTCTATGTAAAATTGATTTTTAAAATAGTTTTTAAATTGGGATTAATTTTATAAAGTTGAAGGATTAAATTGAAATTTATTTTATATTTTAATTATAACATGAGGGATGTTCTAGATTAATTTTATATAGTGAGGGACTTAATTGTATTAATGTGATATTTTGGAACTAAATTAGTCATACATGAATAGTGTGAGGATTATTTTTATTGTGTGCTAGAAATTTTGAGCTGGTAGAGTGTGATTTACATCTTAATGTTGTACAAACATTTAACATGAACAAATAAGAGTAGCTAAACTAGAGAATTTTTTACGAAGAAAACCCAGAAAGAGAAAAAATAATAAGACAACCCAATTGCAAAACCCATTAGATAATAAGTGATACAAAGATTTTTCCTTTATTAATTGTTGAAAAATAAATCAAATATGATAGTTAATACCTCACAAAAGGGTCTATTTTCTTTAATAGGGATTGTGGAGGTTCATATATTAATTTTTATGCCCAACAACAAGGTTTGATCTTCCCAATAGGGATTATAATTGTCCACATATAAACTTTTATATGCAATAGCAAGGTTTGATCTACAATGATGATGGTGATTATCGGCGATAATAGCTAGTGGTCATCGGCAGTAGCGATAGGTGGAAAAAACTTGAGAGCTCCTTAGTTTTCTTTTTTTCTTCCTTCCTCTCACGTGAAGAATGAGGGGTTTATTTATAGCTTTTTGGGATTGATATGCCTAATAAATATGGAAAAGATCTAGAGCAATTCAGGAGTGTTATATTGGACGACTCATAGTAATCTCTTTGATCATTGAGTGTTTATCAAACAATTATGCCCTAGAGATGTCATAATTGAGTGATCTTGGGTTCGATGGATTCTTCTCGTCAAGCCGCTCAATTCGACTATAAGCATGTCATATCCGTATATCATTTGATCATCCAATTAATATTTTGAAACTTTCAAATAGGCTTTGATCATTTGATTTGGGCTCAAACTAAACCGAATTTGGTGTCGTTGGATTCATTTCCTTGAGATGCTTAATTTAATTATGAGCTTTCTAAAATTGGAGTTTGAATTGTCCCGAATTTTACTTTAAAATTTTTCAATATATATTTGCATCAAGATTCATGCTAGATGAAGACAATTTTTTATGACGGATCAATTTTGAAAATTTTCGTTTAAACAAGTAATCCATTTACAATGAAATTAATGAAATAGCTAATCAAGTTTATTATATATTAATATTTCATATACTTATTAATTAATAAATTATTAAACTAATGAAATATAGATCCAAATTAAAAAAATTTATTAACCCTAATTAGTAATTAGGTTTCATTATTATCAATAATTATATTAATTAAGACAAATAATTAAAACTAATGATAATCTGCCAGTGTTTGTCTATGCTGTGCGTAAAGCACAAGGCCTGTCCAGTTAGGTTCAGTCTAATAACTTCTTTCAATTAATATTCCTCGTTGCCATTTCTTCATTGCTGCTTCAACTTCACGTGAAGTGTATTTGCTCTATCCTTTTCGAGGAGACCGACGGCGCTCGAGCTCGCCTTCGGCCGGCTGCCAGTGAGCTTAAGCGGATGGAAGAAGAGGTATTTGCCGCACCTTTCTCTCGCATCGGTTAAATCCTGTAATCCGCCGAACTCCCGGATTTAATCAATTTGGGATTTAGGGCAAAAAGAGGGAACGCTATGAAGTGATGATTGTAAGGTAATTTAACTCTTTTTTTTTTTTTTGCGTTTGGTAGATTTTATCTCAACTGCTGCTTAAATCCTGCATCCAAACACCTGCTTTAGATTTGTTTAAAGAAGAGTGCGATATAAGAATTTTGGTTAATTAGTCTGTATTACACAGCTCTCAAAGCAAATCAAATGACTGAAATTCATCCTACTTACATTAGGACTGGAATCGCTTAGGATGAAGAACTGAAATTCTATGATGCAGTTAATTGGAAAAATCAAACAAACTTGTTTTTCAATGAAGAACAAAGAATCATAGGGATTTTTTAGAATCTTATCACAACACAATAAACGTGCACATTAGTACCAATATACAGGAAAATAAAGTCTGAAGAATTATGATTAGCAGGCAATTCTAAAGCATACCAATATAACTAAATTGTTGTCAACTTAAATGACCAAATATTATCATGTAGCACTGCAGCTCAACAAAAGAACAAGATCGCCCATAAAAGATATTATTTCCAGCACCAAGCTCATTTGTGCCCTCTGAAGTACAAGTAGATTTTCTGCAAATAAAAAGAAATCTCATGTGTCATACAAAGAATGATTTTTTGGTGGGGAAGGCAGAATAATGTATAGTAGCAGATCACAATTTAATATCAATAAAAATGCAAAAGTCTCATACTTCTTTAAAAAGTCATATATAGCTACATATAATGTAAAAGTTTCAATTTACCACTGACCATTGCTTAACAAACCTGTTATGCTCATTGCAGTCGACCAACAATGTAGTACGAATTTAAACACAAGTAAAAACAAATCAAATTAGATTGCTGATTCTCACGGTATTAAACATTGAATTCCTTTCAAGTTCACTTTTAATATAAACAAGACGAGGAGAATGATCTTCCACCCCGGCAAAGCAAATCTAAATTTCCCTTGTACTGACAGCATAGTCATTTTCTGGCTGAATTAATGAGATTACAGGATTGTTTGATTTCATTAAAAAAAATTTTAAGATACCATTGAAAGCTAATATTTCACTTTTTTAGGACTTTAAATGATATTTATTTGGCTTTGTAGAAAGCAATTATGTCTTTTAACCTTATTTTAGTGTGACACTGTTTACCTGCAAACAACGCTTCTTCATCAATGATAATATTCTTGTCTTTTCAATGCTCATATTTGTATTTTTTTTACCCACTTTAACTAGTTTTTTTAGCCTCATCCAGAGCACACATTCAAGGCACCATTATAAATAACATATATATATATATATATATATATATATTATGACTTCGCCACTTGAAAGAAGATTAAGAGATGATTACAACACAAAAAGACAAATCATTTGCCTTAGAAGAAACAAAAATAACCAATCTAAAGAGTTTTAATTAGAGTTCACTTACATTTTATTGAAATTCGACATGTTTCAATGTTTTCATTCAATCTCAAACTTTATTAGGATATTTGGGTTGATGCAAGCCAAAAATATCATAACCAACACTGATTTTATCAACGCACTCAAAATCATAACTTTTGGATTTATAACTACTTAATCATAGTTTTTATAGCAAAATACATCCTGGAAAATCCGTAAGAACCCAAGCCAGAGATCAATTAGCCAACTAGGCGCCTAAATAAACTAAAATTATCTAAATCAATCATTATATTAGCTCAGAAAGTCAAATGAAGTTAGCATTCTTGAATTTGCCAAACCATGTCGCCTGAATAAGTTGGCCATGACAAACCAGCCTACCATTGGTCAAACCAAATAGTCATCTTCATTCCATGGTAGTTGTCCAGACAAAGGGAGCGGTGTACAGAATGCTAATGATCCAACAAGTATAGAGCTAAATACTAGCAACCTCATTTCCCATAATGACCTCAGTATTTGTCAACACTCTCCTCATCTCCTATGGAAAAAAAGCCTTAGGAACTTATTTGAATTATTGCAAACACTATAATCAATCTCCTCGCAGTACCATTTACTTTGTAATGCTTCACTTGGAATGAGTAAGAGTTTTGTATTTTTCTTCAGTAGTGATAATGTCCACTTTTTTCAAATATGTGCAATGAAACTTCTTGAAATTTTCCTCATTATTCCAATTAGAAAACATTTTTACTGTTGCCATTGCAAGGATTGCAATGTCACCCCATCCTTTGGTACCCTCCGCTCACCAATTGGACATGTTGATGACACCAATTGACATGCTTTCCCAGCTCGAAGTCAAGTTTGAGGGAAGGGATTCTTCACTTTGCATGAATTTTAATTATGTGTGTGATCCTCTTCATTAGTGTCAAATATACATCAACCATATTTCAAAAATCCCTAAATATTTCCTTGCCAAATCTACAAATATACTAACATTTTAGTTTTCTTTCTTTCTTTCTTTCTTAAGAATCTAGAGAAAACTCTGTAGTTTGGAAAACTCTAACTTGCTAGTTATTTTCCATATGGATTCCAAGAGTCATATTCCAACTTCTACGAGTCTCAGTACAAGACTCAACTTCTATCCTTCAAAACTCCCCATGGTGGTATGAGGAATTCACTTTCATGCATTTGAAATTCTCCTTGGTAATCGTAAAATGACCCCTCTTTTGGAGTCCTTTACAGTTCAAGAATAATTATCCCCATCCCTAATCTGACAAAGAGAGCATCCTCTCATAGTTACTAACTTCAGTGTAAGAGATCGTTCCTTGCGTAAAACCCCTTGGCTTAGGCGTTGATCTGTTAGATCAGTCCCTAGTAGACCGGTCCAACTACAACCGTCCCCCTTGGATGGGCCAGTTCTTGTTTATATGAGGGGCGGCGGCGGCTAAGAGAGAGAGAGGGGTGGGGTCCACTAAAGATTCAAATTCAAACATCTTAGAGGCAAAGGAGAGGGCGGCAAGGGCTCTAGTGTAATTTGACTTGATTAATTAATTGTATGCTTTAAGTAGGATGAGGAAATTGGGGTTAAGGTTATGTTTTGATTATTGTGTTCTTGTGGGAGTTTCTTCTTGGTGTCTTGGGCTCTAGATTCGTCTAGGGATTGAGAGAGAACGATCCTCCTTTCGAATTGAGGATCAATTGTATCTTTGCTTTTGTTGATTCTGTTAGTTCTCTCTTTCGAAATAAAATTACTGTTTGGAGAGTTTTTTTCATCAGATTTTGTGTGAATCGTTTGTTGTTTTTCTCTATTTTTGTTAGGGTTTACTTAAAATATTCAAGTATTTCCTATCATGATCACCTGGTACTTAATTTTCAGCTGGGAAGGTGCAACTTTAAACAATGAGTTGACTGCCTAGATACATGCAACAACAAACAAAAACCACTCCAGTTCACCATCCCAAACAACATAAATCCATGCTCATAACTCTTAACCCAAAAGGTCATTCTATCAATTTTAAGCTTTATGCTACCCAAATAAACGCAACAACAAACGAAAATTATCAATTTTAAGCTTAAATCAGCCTATACGGCTCAAATATATTCGAGGATAACATGCCAACAAGGTCATTATGACCTTTCAGAGAGGAAAAACTACTTGCATCGCAAGCGAGGAATATATACAAATGAAATGCATAAGGAAAAACATCTTAGATCAACAAATAGTACCAAAGATTCCAAAAAGTACCTGAAGAACCCAAAGGCTTAGAAGCGCCTCCAAGCAAAACAAGCCAAAGCCAATAAAGTAAAAGACCTGCATTTTATACATAAGGTGTGAATTTAATTATAACCTGCAAGGATTGTAAAAAGATGAAGGAAATACACATTTAAAATTCAGGACCAAACACTGTCTATGCAAAATTAAGAAGCTTAAAGGCTAAAGGATCACAAACATGGGTAGACCTCCTCATTGCCAAAAGTAAATAAATATAATCCATTCATCAACCTTTCCAACAAATCATTATGGAAACTAGTGAGAAGCATGTCCAACTTAGACTTTGTTTGGTACTGCTTTCTTACTATTTTTTAAAACAGCATTTTAGGACAAAAGCTAAAATTTTTATACTCGAAGGCTGCTTTAAGAAGCAATAAAAAGTCGTCCCAAACAAAATTTTAGGCTTCATTTGAACAGCTTTCTTATTACTTTCTAAAGCAGTTTTTTTAGTATAAAATATTTTAGAACTAAAAGATTTTATACTAAAAAAAAGCTTTAGAAAACAATAAGAAAGCTACCTCAAATGAAGTCTTAGAAAAGAACTACATGTTTGCTACAAAACCATGCCAACAAAAGTGGTCGCATGATCACTAAGCAATAGTGAAACTAGCAAACTACAAAGAGCATGAAATAAATCATTTTAAGATAAAGTTATAAAGAACTTCAACTGAATACATGAACAAAGGATCTAAAAAAGAAGTGTTGATTTTCATCTTACCCCCACCAAAACTTCATCTGAGAGGGTATCAATTGCTGCTAGAATACCCCTGTAAGCAGGAATAAACACTTAAATAATTAAATCAATATGTTTAATCCTATATATGTTCCAAAATACAGTATATAAACATTCAAAGAAAAACTCAGTAATCCCACGTACCAGGAGGTTCATCAAGTTAGCATATAAAAACTATTCTGGTATCATTTTAAACAAGAAGATTGAAAACAACACATGCGTATAACAGTAAGTTCCAAAAAGTAATGTTTCTTGAAGCATATAATTTTTCATTAAAGAACACAATGATATAATAATATAAGAAAAACATTATGCTTAGCAAAATTTACTATAAGTGAATTTCCAATTATGTCGGTCGCATAGCATGTAGATATAGACAAAATTAGCCTCCCTGAAATATGATTGCAATACATTTAACACATGCAAGACTTGCAAGTCTTTCATTGCGCATATTATGGGAAAATTTAAGCACAAGTAGCAACTAGGCACAAGTTTATTAGATAGAGCAACATATTTCCTTCAGTCCCGTTTAGTTTGTCACTCAACCCATTTTAAGGCTACTTTTAGAGTAGTCCAGTTGAGGAGAAATTATTCTGTGTGAACACCGAACGGTTCGGAGCTCAATCAAAACGCGCCACGTCACCCAGTACATAGTGATACTAAGCATCAGTACCAAGCAAAAAAAAAGACGTGGCGCGTTCTGATTGGTCTCCGGACACCGTCCGGGATCCACACAATTTTTCCCGGTTGAGAAAGAAAAATGGGTTGATATTAATTCCCATCAAACAAGCCGCGCTACTTTCTAAACAAAAAACAAAAAATCTGACAAAATGACTCACGTCAATGACTTCCCAGCGAACACAATCGGAGGAGCAACAGCAGCAACGATACAAAAGCCAATGTGAATCTGTAGCATAACATCAACCATTAACAGCAAAGTGAAACCACACAGCGTTCATCATAAACAAATTCCAACTGTACTTACCAGGTAAAGGAGGAAAAAAAAGCCAAACTTGAGGGCACTATCAGTCCTGTTTAGCAAAACCATTGATTCATATATCGTTCAAGTGGAATATCAGTAAGTGTATATAGAAAGTCAGGTGTCCTAAGATTAGTATCCATCCTACTAAACATATTAAAGCAAATATGACATTTTGGGCAAATAGAGATACCTCATTGCACGATACAGAGGCCTATACCAAAGCAAATATGATAGAGGAATCCCAAGCAACGCATATATGTTTGCAAGCAAGAATATTATGACACCTACAGGAAGTGTAGGGATCAAGCCATTGAAGGAAAAGGATGATATCGCATGAAACTGACAGAACTGTGAGGTCATTTAGAATTTAGACTGCTAGAAAGATAGATCTCTAAGTATCTAACCTCCTCCTTTGATCCAGCAGACAGTCACAGCAACAACATTGTACACAAGACAAAGAACTATACCTGAAAGGACATAAAAAAGGCAGATTAGAGCGCTTGCTTAGTTCTAGAAAAAAGTAGGGTTGCAAGCGAACCAAAAACGTTTGACGAGCTACTCGTTGCTCTGTTCGATTAAAGCTTGTTTGTGATCGTTTAATTAACTAAACAAACAAACTTGAATAATATTTTAAATACTCGATCCTTAAATAAATAAGCTTAAACATTAATGTGTTTGGCTCATTTATGTTCATGAACAACATCATTTAAAGCTCGTGAACAAGCTTGACATTAAGCTCGATAAGAAGCTGGATAAGCTCGATAAAAATTAAATTAATATTTGATTATAAAATTGATAAATATATATAATATAAATATTTTATATTTATTATAACATAATGATATAATTTTAAAAATAAAAAATAAAATTTAAAGTAATTAAATATTATAATATATGCTAACTAAAAAATTAGCTAAATATGTTCACAGACAATCTCGATGTAATTGTTTGTTAGGAGGCTCGATAAAGTTCGTTTGTTAAGTTAATGAACATCTAGAAGTAGAGGTCGTTTATAGCTCATTAAGGCTTGTTTGTTTAAAGCTCGATAAGTACTAAACGAACCAAACATGAATACACATTAATTTAAACAAACCAAACATAAACACAAATAATAAAGCTCAAATCAAACATGAATCAAACTTGAACAAGCTGATAATAAATGAACTCAAACATGAAGACTCACATACTCGACTTGGCTTGATTCGTTTACGGTCCTAAGAAAAAGATACCATCTTCAAAATATTCATGGACGACTAGCACGTTCCAAATTTTCATTAAGAGCCCGTTTAGTGCAATATTGTCTAGACATAAATGTTGCCTATATTGTGCAGTTATCTATCTATAAAATGCGTTGTGTTTGGTTAGCTCTATCTTAATAAAAAATATCAGTGCTAACTAGATGATTGATGATGATCATGACATTTCTTTCTCTTTTCTTTTAGCAGTCAAGGTGGAGAAAATCGAGATACTAGCTAATTTGATTTTTTCGATACAACAACATCAAGTTTTTGTCCCACTACATGAGATCGGCTACATGAATCCTTTTTTCTCTATTATGTCCTGTCAAAAGTCAAATTCTCTCGATCTGGCATATTAATGTTATTCAGATAACCTCAATGTGAGAGAGAATCAAACAAAACACCTTTAGATTAGTAGTCAATATTATAAGAAACATATTACATTATAGGAAAAAGTTAAACAGACAGACACTATTATTCAATCCAAGCCGTAGTTTGATAGGAAAAAAACGTAGCACTTTTACTTCTTTTTCCTTGTGTGATATTATTCTTTGCAATGTAGTACAACAAAAACAGAAATGCTACTTCAAGAAGGAAGAAAGCAAGACATGGAATGCCAACCTAGCCAACTTGCAAAAGCCAGATACTGCAACTTTTGTGCATGGACAGGAATTTCTTTAGTGATATCATGATGAATAATAGGAAAAAATGGCGGCCAGTTTTTCTCTTCGATGGTCACTCCAGCTGCATTAACAGAAATGGTAATTGAAACAGTTAAATCAATTTGAAAACATTACTTAAGTATAACTCTTAGGGGCTGTTTGGTAGAATCTAGGATTTCATTTAAGTAGGATTTCGTAAATACTCCAAATCTGGATTTACTAAATCCTAAAGGGGTTAAATCCTGAAAACTATTTAACAACCTTCATGATAAATCTTATGTGATTGTTTGGCTATTCCATTCAGGATTTAAGGAGGTTGAAAGATTTGGACGGAGTTTCTTCCTTCCCGCGCTAATAGAACCAGAGGATTTCAGAAATCCGAGATTTATGACGAAAAGGCGGAATTTTTCTTCTACGACAGATTTCATTTTATGTGAGATTTGGTTTTTAATTTTAGGCCGTTTGGCTGAATTTTGCCTCAAATCCAGCCTAAATCCACATACCAGACAGCCCCTTATAGTATTCACATTCTTTCTTATTCTTTCTTCTACACAAGTGACCATTAAACCTCCCAGCTCACCTCTTGTCAAAGCATCCTCCCTCCGCTTTATATCCTACAGCAACAAAATCAGCAGAGACACCAACAAATAAGTATTAAGACAGCAAAAAATGAAAAAACTCCCAAAAGGACTACGAAAGCATCTTGGAGCATAAAACTTAAAATCATGCTCCTAAACCAACCTGTTCTCTCTTCTTCAGATCCGTTTCCCTATTTGCTATCTCTTTTTCCTTTTTCTTGGGATCCTGGACACAAGCACATCATTTATCAGACCAAAATTCAAATGGCCAAAAAGCACACTAATAGGAGAATTTTTTCTGTGCGGAGACCGGATGCACAATATCGTCCGGAGACTAATCAGAATACGTCACGTCAGCAGTACCGAACTGTGGTACCGAACGATACCGAGTCGCGGTACCGAGCACAAGGGTGACATGGCACATTCTGATTGGTCTCCGGATGTAATTCGGCGTCTGCCCAGAATAATCAATCCACTAATAAAGCAGGATCACTTGCATTCACTGCATCCAATGGTATGTCGACAATGGAATCATGTCTATTCCCAAGTCTACGAGGCTCTGCAGCCATTGTAGGAAGCCCAGACTTGGAACCAGTGCCATTCTGCAATAGATGAAAGACAAGCCTACCATACTGTAATATAACTAATCTACTTGATAAAAAAAAACTCTACAGTTTTTCATATCAAATTTATTTACATTTATTTATTTAGATACTTGAATAAATTTGAATAATATATAAATAAACAAATTTGATCACTACCTAATTTTTTATCAACAAAATTCAAGTTGGACGGTTGAAGTGGTGGAATGCATCGGGTTTATTGTGTGATAAAAAAGTGCCCCTCAAACTTAAGGGAAAATTTTATAAGATGGTGATGAGACCTGCAATGCTTTATGATGTCAAATGTTGGCCATTAAAGAGATGAATAATATTAAGTTAAGTGTTGCAGAGATGAGGATGCTCGGGTGGATAAGTGGTTTTACCCTGAGAGATAGGATATTAAATGAGCATATACGTGAAAAGGTTGGAGTAGCTCCAATGGAAGATAAAATTAGAGAGAGTCACTTTAGATGATTTGGTCACATAAAACAGCGGCATTCCGATGACTCGGTTAGGAAAGTAAATGTATTAGATTTGACTTATGTTAAGAAAGGTAGAGGTAGACCTAAAAAAAATTGATTAGAAAATATTAGAAATGATATTTCTTTATTAGATTTAAATGAAAATTTGACTTTTAATATAGTCAACCCGATAAGGCTTGATGTTGTTATTGTATGTAATTTTTAACATGCTCATGGCTACTTGGCCAAACCCAAATTTCCAACATTTTACTGAATAATCAGGAAAGCCGATTACAGACATAAAAGCCAAGACAATTTCAACCAGATTCCCTCCGCATTAAATTTAAAAAAAAAAAAACATTTTTACCTAACCTAGATCTACAGCATTCCGCTAGTGTTCCCTCCTACAGCCAATGCCCGTGCGGCGGCGCCACTAGGAATCGAGACGCCGCCGCCATCTGTTCAGAATAGTGCCAAGAGAAAACCATGAAAAGAAAATGGCGTGGGGGTTCGGAAAGATGGAAAGGATTACCGCGAATGGATTCACATTTTCTTCATCAAAGATATTTGAATCACGATTCATCTCTTCCGCGTATCGAAGCAGAGAAAATCAGGTGAAGCGCGGAGTTCTTCTCCTCCGTATCTTTGTCCGCAAAAGAATTTCTTTTTCTCTGAAATGAAGACGAGAAGATCAAAGCCTCAAAGGGGAACTTTTATTACATCTAGGCTCCTCTAGGTTCGGTTTTAGACCAAAACAGCTCAATACCGAGTTTTTTTTAAAAAACTCGGTACAACTCGGTACTCAGTATTGCGCTTTTTTTGCCTAGATCCGAACGTAGAGGAGCGTACGTTCACCGGATAAAATAAAAGTTCCTCAAAGGGTTGCCTATTAAAAAAAATTTTCGTTTAAATTTAATTCATTACGCAAAAGAAAAAAAAAAGAATAGTCACGCCACGTGGCAATTTGCCATTTCTATATATTTTCTTCCATCTCGCTCTAATTTGAAATTTCTCCAAAGATTTCTGCTTCGGGCAATTACTTTGTTTAGCTCGTCTTTATTTTGTTGCAATTTGGGTTAATTATGATTGGTTAATCATTTATAATAAATATTTTAGTTCATTAATTTAGGGAATCCAAGCATGACTTATGATATATCCTCAAAAACTTATCATGATGGGGCACGAATCTCAAGGCAAAATCAAGTTGGAAACTTGTGGAATTATAAGTGGGACCATCCAAACTCCAATTTCAGCAAACTTATTGTCACGACCCGACCCGAGACGAGACGGATCCCGCCCGCGCCGGATCGCGACGGAGAATAGCTAACCAGGATCTGGCTTTGGATTAGGTTACTGAACTGATCTTCCAAATTCTTAACTCAACAGAAGCACACAGAACAACAGAGCTACTAAAAAACATCAAATGCAGCGGAACAAAACATCTATCTTAATTCATTTCCTCAGAATAATCATCTACAGAACAGTACATGGCTTTCAACAGAAAGAAAGACAGAACAGGAAAGCCATGACTGTACAAAAATCAAAAGTACAAAAGTACCTAATCTGATCAGACTCTGAAACCTAGCCCTGAACTTCCTTGCCCTTCCCAGAACCTGAAAACCACCAGAAAGCAAGGGTGAGCTCAACAGCTCAGCAAAGCAACAAACCTCCAATCAAAACTCTCAGAATCCAAAACCAAACTCATCAGACAGAAATCCGATCAGAAATCGGAACAGAATCAGACAAATATCCAAATCGAAACTTATCAGAACAAAACAGAACAAATCAGAACAGATACGGACAGATATCACATCAGAATCAGAATCGTACAGAAATCAGAAATTCAGATCATATCAGAACAGAACAGAATCGGAACGGATATCAAATCAACAGAACTGTACGGAAACAGAAGTCGTATCAAATCAGAAACAGAACAGATCAGACATATCAGATCAACAGAATCAGATTCGTACAGATCATATCAGAACAGAATAAACTCAGCATATATCAGATATCAGATATTTAATTAATAGCTAAATGTGTCCCAGGCACCAGAATAATAGCTGAGTAATTAATAGCTAAGTGTGCTCACGGCACCAGAAATTCTCTGAGTAATTAATAGCTAAACGTGCCCCCGGCACCAGAATAATAGCTGAGTAATTAATAGCTAAGTGTGCCCCCGGCACCAGAACAATAGCTGAGTAATTAATAGCTAAGTGTGCCCCCGGCACCAGAACAAATGTGCTTACAGCACCAGAACAGATCAGATGTGCTTCCAGCACCAGAATATATAAATAGTGCTTATAGCACCTAAACAGATTTTTTTCCTCGGATCCGGAACAGAACGAATATCAAAATTTTAGATTGAGCTCATTTCAGATTTCCCTGACACTTACTGAATCTCATAGGATCCAGGCCCCTTATAACTCCCTTTTTATAGCTTATACACATAGCATTTCATTTCAGAGAAAATCCGGACAAATCAGAAATTACCCAAAAATCGGGCAGCACAACGGCAGTATACGGAATTTACACAAAAATTCCTGCAAAGAAAATTTACCGAATTCGCACAGAATACAGATATCAACATTTCAGAACCTTTATTCTACTGCACAGATAAATTTCAATTTCACAGAAAAATCCGGTCGACTAAAAACACAGTCGAATCAAAAATACCCGGACGAAAATCTTCAGAAAATAACCAAAATGTGCACACTCGGCACGTCAACAATATACAGAAAGTTACGCGGTAAAAACTGAGCCAATCAACAGATACGGACAAAAATCATTAACGAAAACGAAATCCGGACAGAATATACCGCCAAACACGACGGAACTGAAAATTGAGAAAGGTAGAATGTGCCTTACCTCGAGCACAGCAATTTCTTCAACAGTCACTTCGATCGAAAACGGCTCCGCGTCGTCCGAAAATCCACTTTTGCACAAAAGTCCACGACTTTCTCTCTCCTCGGCTGATATTTTCGTTTTTAATGATTTTCTCTCTCCTCAAAATGACTTGAAATCAGCTTTATAATACACAGATCGGCCCGGCCGATCGCAGCATCGTCCCGGGACGATCCGACCAAAAGGATCGGCCTGGTCTCCATTCAGGGCTATTGCATGGACGATATTTTCTACAGTGCCGATCGGCCTGGCCGATGTCTCCAATCGGCCTGGACGATGCATGCAGAAAATCACCTGGAGCAAAACTGGGCTAAAACTGGAGCTGAATTCCACTGATCGTCCCAGGACGATCCCAGATCGTCCTGGACGATACTGGAGCAGATCTTGATATTACAATCTCCCCAACTCAGAAAAATGTCGTCCTCGACATTATCCAGTCCAAACTCAGTCAAAACAAGTACGGGTACGACCGTCTCATATCAGACTCCTTCTCCCAAGTTGCTTCCCGTGCAGTCCGGTGCTTCCACTGGACTTTAACCATCGGAATCTCTTTATTTCTTAACTTTCGGACGTCGTACGCCAAAATAAGCTCTGGCTCTTCCTTGTACGCCAGATTCTCCTGAATCTCCACCTCATCAGCTGACAACTTCTTCCCAGAGTCTGAAACCCACTTCCTCAGAGTGGATACGTGAAACACATTATGCACATCCGGCATAGAATCAGAAAGCAATAGGCGATAAGCAGATTTTCCAATTCTTTCCAAAATCTCAAATGGTCCAACATACCTTGGACTAAGCTTGCTTACCTGACCAAATCTGCTCACACCTTTCATCGGGCTGACTTTGACATACACAAAGTCACCAACCTGAAACTCAACAAATCTGTGCTTCTGATTGTAATACTTCTGCTGACGATCTTGAGCGGCTTTCAATCTTTCTCTTATCAAATTGATCTTCTGAGTAGTTTCATCAGCAAAAGTGGCCCCCAAAGCCTGTCTATCTCCGACCTCCGTCAGAGTCAAAGGAGTACGACACTTCCTGCCATACAGAGCCTCGTACGGTGCCATACCGATACTGGACTGAAAACTGTTGTTATAAGCAAACTCAATCAGCGGAATATGATCCTCCCAACTTCCGCTAAAGTCCAGAACACAAAGCCTCAACAGATCTTCCAGTACCTGAATCGTCCTCTCAGACTGTCCGTCGGTCTGAGGATGAAAGGCTGTACTGAAATGCAGTTTCGTACCCAAGCCTTGCTGAATGCCTTTCCAAAGTCTGGAAGTAAAGCGTCCATCTCGATCAGATACGATCACACGAGGCACACCGTGCAATCTGACTATTTCCTTCACATAAATCTGTGCCAAGCGATCAACTGAATCTGTCTGTCTGATCGGAAGAAAATGGGCTGACTTGGTCAATCGATCTACAACCACCCAAATGGCATCATGTCCTTGTCTAGATCGAGGAAAACCCATCGCAAAATCCATCGTTACCTCCTCCCATTTCCACTCAGGGATAGGCAACGACTGCAACAGTCCACCTGGTCGCTGATGCTCTGCCTTCACCAACTGACAGGCTTCGCATCTTGACACAAACTCTGCTACATCCTTCTTCATCCCAGGCCACCAAAACAAAAGCTTCATATCAGCGTACATCTTACCACTGCCTGGATGAACAGTGTAGCCAGAAAGATGAGATTCGTACAGAATCTCCTGCCTCAAGTCTCCAAACACAGGTACCCACAACCTGTTCTTACAGAAAATAACACCAGAATCAGAAATTCGAAGTTCAGGAGTCTTACCAGATCCAATCTGAGCTATCAACTTCGAATAATCAGAATCTGACTTCTGGGCTTCTTGAATCCGTGCTTCCAAAGAAGACTGAATACTCATCTGAGCCAACTCCAAATCACTGGAGGAAACCACCTCCAACTGCAATCTCTCCAAATCACGAATCAGAAAGTCATCACAGGTAAGTTGAATACCTGAGAATCCAGAAGACTTCCTGCTCAGAGCGTCCGCTACCACATTCGCCTTCCCAGGCTGATACTGAATAGTCAAATCGTAGTCCTTGATCAACTCGAGTCGAGAAGGTGGCTCAGGTTCAGATCCCGCACCGAAGCCAAAAATACCGGACATCCCTTCTTCCACATTCTGCTCACCTCCAACGCAGAAATCAGACTGGAGAGAACACCTCGTAATCCCTGAAATACAACTCTCTCTCCAGCCACAAGCAAACTCACTTGCTTCTTCAGACAGTCAATCTGAGCCTCATACTGACTCAGCCAATCCATGCCCAGAATCACATCATACGAAGAAATCGGCAATCGAATCAAACTCGATTTCCACTTCTTGCCAGAAATCTCGATCTCACACAAACAAAACTGTCGAGCAATCAATGGATTCCCAGCCGGTAAAATCACAGACAAAGAAACCGGTAAAACCATCGAATCCAAATGTAAAATCTCAAAACAATGCTCGGACAGAAAAGAATGACTCGCTCCAGAGTCAAACAAAACACGACAGGGCTGATCAGAAATGTAAACCGTACCTGTCACAACATCCGGAGCATCACGAGCCTCCTGCTGACTCAGACTGTAAACTCGTGGCTGAACTGGAACAGGAGCTGAAGCAACAGAACTACTCTGCTCCCTCTGAATCGTAGGTGGTCTCCGTGGTGCAGAACTAGAACCACCGCCTCTACCAGCAAATCCCTCAGGGCGAGGAGGAACAGTTCTCGGTCTTCCTGCTGCTGAACCAACAGGTCTGACAAAGCCCTCAGATCGCTGCTCATATCCCATCTGTGGACATTCTGCAATCCGATGTCCCGGCTGACCACATCTGAAACAAAGACCAGCTATCCTGTAGCACTGGCCATGGTGTCGCCGTCCACAACTCTGGCACACAGGTGCCGAACTGACAGATCCAGAACTAGTCGTACTGGTAGCAGTACCAGACGATCCTCCGCTCTTCCTGGAATCTCCAGATCCAGATCCAGGAACAAATCTCCTCTTCCCAGAGGAACCACTGCCAGATGTCTCTCCTCCAAACCTCTTCCTACTCGCAGTCCACCGCTGCTGAGTAGCCGTCAAGTCGTTCTCAATCAGACGAGCTCGCTCCACAAGCTCAGAGAAATCAGTAATCCGGAACGGTATCAGAGGCTGCCTCAAAGTGTCTCGTAAGCCTCTCAGAAATCTGTAGCACCTCTCAGCAGACGTGCTAACCAGCTGCGGAGCGTACCTGGCTAATGCAGTAAACTCAGCCTCGTACTGCATCACCGTCAAAAGTCTTCTCCAATCTCCTCAGCCACTCCTCGGCTGCTCTGGGCTCAACAGCGCCCTCAAACCTCGGAGGCTTCAACCTCAAAAATAACTGCAGGTGTCGATCAATGTCCTCAGATCTAACAGTCGAAGCTCTGCTCTGAGTCTCGCTCATCATCTGAGCAACAAGTGAAGCAAACTGTGAAAGCGTATCAGCACCGACCACTGGGGCTGTACTCCCCACTGGTGCTGCCTGATCGTCACTCTGACCGTCTGTCATGTCTGGGTCTGGCTGATCCATACAGAAAATCCAGAAAAATCCGGAAAACTATCACAAAACAACACAAAATAACACAATAAAAAGCCAAACGACCCAAAACTACCTCCCAGACAGACTCACTGATCACTTCCTAGAGCTCTGTTTTACAATCCAACCTGTTTCCAAAACCAGTGCTCTGATACCAAAAAAAAGCTTGTCACGACCCGACCCGAGACGAGACGGATCCCGCCCGCGCCGGATCGCGACGGAGAATAGCTAACCAGGATCTGGCTTTGGATTAGGTTACTGAACTGATCTTCCAAATTCTTAACTCAACAGAAGCACACAGAACAACAGAGCTACTAAAAAACATCAAATGCAGCGGAACAAAACATCTATCTTAATTCATTTCCTCAGAATAATCATCTACAGAACAGTACATGGCTTTCAACAGAAAGAAAGACAGAACAGGAAAGCCATGACTGTACAAAAATCAAAAGTACAAAAGTACCTAATCTGATCAGACTCTGAAACCTAGCCCTGAACTTCCTTGCCCTTCCCAGAACCTGAAAACCACCAGAAAGCAAGGGTGAGCTCAACAGCTCAGCAAAGCAACAAACCTCCAATCAAAACTCTCAGAATCCAAAACCAAACTCATCAGACAGAAATCCGATCAGAAATCGGAACAGAATCAGACAAATATCCAAATCGAAACTTATCAGAACAAAACAGAACAAATCAGAACAGATACGGACAGATATCACATCAGAATCAGAATCGTACAGAAATCAGAAATTCAGATCATATCAGAACAGAACAGAATCGGAACGGATATCAAATCAACAGAACTGTACGGAAACAGAAGTCGTATCAAATCAGAAACAGAACAGATCAGACATATCAGATCAACAGAATCAGATTCGTACAGATCATATCAGAACAGAATAAACTCAGCATATATCAGATATCAGATATTTAATTAATAGCTAAATGTGCCCCAGGCACCAGAATAATAGCTGAGTAATTAATAGCTAAGTGTGCTCACGGCACCAGAAATTCTCTGAGTAATTAATAGCTAAACGTGCCCCCGGCACCAGAATAATAGCTGAGTAATTAATAGCTAAGTGTGCCCCCGGCACCAGAACAATAGCTGAGTAATTAATAGCTAAGTGTGCCCCCGGCACCAGAACAAATGTGCTTACAGCACCAGAACAGATCAGATGTGCTTCCAGCACCAGAATATATAAATAGTGCTTATAGCACCTAAACAGATTTTTTTCCTCGGATCCGGAACAGAACGAATATCAAAATTTTAGATTGAGCTCATTTCAGATTTCCCTGACACTTACTGAATCTCATAGGATCCAGGCCCCTTATAACTCCCTTTTTATAGCTTATACACATAGCATTTCATTTCAGAGAAAATCCGGACAAATCAGAAATTACCCAAAAATCGGGCAGCACAACGGCAGTATACGGAATTTACACAAAAATTCCTGCAAAGAAAATTTACCGAATTCGCACAGAATACAGATATCAACATTTCAGAACCTTTATTCTACTGCACAGATAAATTCCAATTTCACAGAAAAATCCGGTCGACTAAAAACACAGTCGAATCAAAAATACCCGGACGAAAATCTTCAGAAAATAACCAAAATGTGCACACTCGGCACGTCAACAATATACAGAAAGTTACGCGGTAAAAACTGAGCCAATCAACAGATACGGACAAAAATCATTAACGAAAACGAAATCCGGACAGAATATACCGCCAAACACGACGGAACTGAAAATTGAGAAAGGTAGAATGTGCCTTACCTCGAGCACAGCAATTTCCTCAACAGTCACTTCGATCGAAAACGGCTCCGCGTCGTCCGAAAATCCACTTTTGCACAAAAGTCCACGACTTTCTCTCTCCTCGGCTGATATTTTCGTTTTTAATGATTTTCTCTCTCCTCAAAATGACTTGAAATCAGCTTTATAATACACAGATCGGCCCGGCCGATCGCAGCATCGTCCCGGGACGATCCGACCAAAAGGATCGGCCTGGTCTCCATTCAGGGCTATTGCATGGACGATATTTTCTACAGTGCCGATCGGCCTGGCCGATGTCTCCAATCGGCCTGGACGATGCATGCAGAAAATCACCTGGAGCAAAACTGGGCTAAAACTGGAGCTGAATTCCACTGATCGTCCCAGGACGATCCCAGATCGTCCTGGACGATACTGGAGCAGATCTTGATATTACAATCTCCCCAACTCAGAAAAATGTCGTCCTCGACATTATCCAGTCCAAACTCAGTCAAAACAAGTACGGGTACGACCGTCTCATATCAGACTCCTTCTCCCAAGTTGCTTCCCGTGCAGTCCGGTGCTTCCACTGGACTTTAACCATCGGAATCTCTTTATTTCTTAACTTTCGGACGTCGTACGCCAAAATAAGCTCTGGCTCTTCCTTGTACGCCAGATTCTCCTGAATCTCCACCTCATCAGCTGACAACTTCTTCCCAGAGTCTGAAACCCACTTCCTCAGAGTGGATACGTGAAACACATTATGCACATCCGGCATAGAATCAGAAAGCAATAGGCGATAAGCAGATTTTCCAATTCTTTCCAAAATCTCAAATGGTCCAACATACCTTGGACTAAGCTTGCTTACCTGACCAAATCTGCTCACACCTTTCATCGGGCTGACTTTGACATACACAAAGTCACCAACCTGAAACTCAACAAATCTGTGCTTCTGATTGTAATACTTCTGCTGACGATCTTGAGCGGCTTTCAATCTTTCTCTTATCAAATTGATCTTCTGAGTAGTTTCATCAGCAAAAGTGGCCCCCAAAGCCTGTCTATCTCCGACCTCCGTTAGAGTCAAAGGAGTACGACACTTCCTGCCATACAGAGCCTCGTACGGTGCCATACCGATACTGGACTGAAAACTGTTGTTATAAGCAAACTCAATCAGCGGAATATGATCCTCCCAACTTCCGCTAAAGTCCAGAACACAAAGCCTCAACAGATCTTCCAGTACCTGAATCGTCCTCTCAGACTGTCCGTCGGTCTGAGGATGAAAGGCTGTACTGAAATGCAGTTTCGTACCCAAGCCTTGCTGAATGCCTTTCCAAAGTCTGGAAGTAAAGCGTCCATCTCGATCAGATACGATCACACGAGGCACACCGTGCAATCTGACTATTTCCTTCACATAAATCTGTGCCAAGCGATCAACTGAATCTGTCTGTCTGATCGGAAGAAAATGGGCTGACTTGGTCAATCGATCTACAACCACCCAAATGGCATCATGTCCTTGTCTAGATCGAGGAAAACCCATCGCAAAATCCATCGTTACCTCCTCCCATTTCCACTCAGGGATAGGCAACGACTGCAACAGTCCACCTGGTCGCTGATGCTCTGCCTTCACCAACTGACAGGCTTCGCATCTCGACACAAACTCTGCTACATCCTTCTTCATCCCAGGCCACCAAAACAAAAGCTTCATATCAGCGTACATCTTACCACTGCCTGGATGAACAGTGTAGCCAGAAAGATGAGATTCGTACAGAATCTCCTGCCTCAAGTCTCCAAACACAGGTACCCACAACCTGTTCTTACAGAAAATAACACCAGAATCAGAAATTCGAAGTTCAGGAGTCTTACCAGATCCAATCTGAGCTATCAACTTCGAATAATCAGAATCTGACTTCTGGGCTTCTTGAATCCGTGCTTCCAAAGAAGACTGAATACTCATCTGAGCCAACTCCAAATCACTGGAGGAAACCACCTCCAACTGCAATCTCTCCAAATCACGAATCAGAAAGTCATCACAGGTAAGCTGAATACCTGAGAATCCAGAAGACTTCCTGCTCAGAGCGTCCGCTACCACATTCGCCTTCCCAGGCTGATACTGAATAGTCAAATCGTAGTCCTTGATCAACTCGAGTCGAGAAGGTGGCTCAGGTTCAGATCCCGCACCGAAGCCAAAAATACCGGACATCCCTTCTTCCACATTCTGCTCACCTCCAACGCAGAAATCAGACTGGAGAGAACACCTCGTAATCCCTGAAATACAACTCTCTCTCCAGCCACAAGCAAACTCACTTGCTTCTTCAGACAGTCAATCTGAGCCTCATACTGACTCAGCCAATCCATGCCCAGAATCACATCATACGAAGAAATCGGCAATCGAATCAAACTCGATTTCCACTTCTTGCCAGAAATCTCGATCTCACACAAACAAAACTGTCGAGCAATCAATGGATTCCCAGCCGGTAAAATCACAGACAAAGAAACCGGTAAAACCATCGAATCCAAATGTAAAATCTCAAAACAATGCTCGGACAGAAAAGAATGACTCGCTCCAGAGTCAAACAAAACACGACAGGGCTGATCAGAAATGTAAACCGTACCTGTCACAACATCCGGAGCATCACGAGCCTCCTGCTGACTCAGACTGTAAACTCGTGGCTGAACTGGAACAGGAGCTGAAGCAACAGAACTACTCTGCTCCCTCTGAATCGTAGGTGGTCTCCGTGGTGCAGAACTAGAACCACCGCCTCTACCAGCAAATCCCTCAGGGCGAGGAGGAACAGTCCTCGGTCTTCCTGCTGCTGAACCAACAGGTCTGACAAAGCCCTCAGATCGCTGCTCATATCCCATCTGTGGACATTCTGCAATCCGATGTCCCGGCTGACCACATCTGAAACAAAGACCAGCTATCCTGTAGCACTGGCCATGGTGTCGCCGTCCACAACTCTGGCACACAGGTGCCGAACTGACAGATCCAGAACTAGTCGTACTGGTAGCAGTACCAGACGATCCTCCGCTCTTCCTGGAATCTCCAGATCCAGATCCAGGAACAAATCTCCTCTTCCCAGAGGAACCACTGCCAGATGTCTCTCCTCCAAACCTCTTCCTACTCGCAGTCCACCGCTGCTGAGTAGCCGTCAAGTCGTTCTCAATCAGACGAGCTCGCTCCACAAGCTCAGAGAAATCAGTAATCCGGAACGGTATCAGAGGCTGCCTCAAAGTGTCTCGTAAGCCTCTCAGAAATCTGTAGCACCTCTCAGCAGACGTGCTAACCAGCTGCGGAGCGTACCTGGCTAATGCAGTAAACTCAGCCTCGTACTGCATCACCGTCAAAAGTCTTCTCCAATCTCCTCAGCCACTCCTCGGCTGCTCTGGGCTCAACAGCGCCCTCAAACCTCGGAGGCTTCAACCTCAAAAATAACTGCAGGTGTCGATCAATGTCCTCAGATCTAACAGTCGAAGCTCTGCTCTGAGTCTCGCTCATCATCTGAGCAACAAGTGAAGCAAACTGTGAAAGCGTATCAGCACCGACCACTGGGGCTGTACTCCCCACTGGTGCTGCCTGATCGTCACTCTGACCGTCTGTCATGTCTGGGTCTGGCTGATCCATACAGAAAATCCAGAAAAATCCGGAAAACTATCACAAAACAACACAAAATAACACAATAAAAAGCCAAACGACCCAAAACTACCTCCCAGACAGACTCACTGATCACTTCCTAGAGCTCTGTTTTACAATCCAACCTGTTTCCAAAACCAGTGCTCTGATACCAAAAAAAAGCTTGTCACGACCCGACCCGAGACGAGACGGATCCCGCCCGCGCCGGATCGCGACGGAGAATAGCTAACCAGGATCTGGCTTTGGATTAGGTTACTGAACTGATCTTCCAAATTCTTAACTCAACAGAAGCACACAGAACAACAGAGCTACTAAAAAACATCAAATGCAGCGGAACAAAACATCTATCTTAATTCATTTCCTCAGAATAATCATCTACAGAACAGTACATGGCTTTCAACAGAAAGAAAGACAGAACAGGAAAGCCATGACTGTACAAAAATCAAAAGTACAAAAGTACCTAATCTGATCAGACTCTGAAACCTAGCCCTGAACTTCCTTGCCCTTCCCAGAACCTGAAAACCACCAGAAAGCAAGGGTGAGCTCAACAGCTCAGCAAAGCAACAAACCTCCAATCAAAACTCTCAGAATCCAAAACCAAACTCATCAGACAGAAATCCGATCAGAAATCGGAACAGAATCAGACAAATATCCAAATCGAAACTTATCAGAACAAAACAGAACAAATCAGAACAGATACGGACAGATATCACATCAGAATCAGAATCGTACAGAAATCAGAAATTCAGATCATATCAGAACAGAACAGAATCGGAACGGATATCAAATCAACAGAACTGTACGGAAACAGAAGTCGTATCAAATCAGAAACAGAACAGATCAGACATATCAGATCAACAGAATCAGATTCGTACAGATCATATCAGAACAGAATAAACTCAGCATATATCAGATATCAGATATTTAATTAATAGCTAAATGTGCCCCAGGCACCAGAATAATAGCTGAGTAATTAATAGCTAAGTGTGCTCACGGCACCAGAAATTCTCTGAGTAATTAATAGCTAAACGTGCCCCCGGCACCAGAATAATAGCTGAGTAATTAATAGCTAAGTGTGCCCCCGGCACCAGAACAATAGCTGAGTAATTAATAGCTAAGTGTGCCCCCGGCACCAGAACAAATGTGCTTACAGCACCAGAACAGATCAGATGTGCTTCCAGCACCAGAATATATAAATAGTGCTTATAGCACCTAAACAGATTTTTTTCCTCGGATCCGGAACAGAACGAATATCAAAATTTTAGATTGAGCTCATTTCAGATTTCCCTGACACTTACTGAATCTCATAGGATCCAGGCCCCTTATAACTCCCTTTTTATAGCTTATACACATAGCATTTCATTTCAGAGAAAATCCGGACAAATCAGAAATTACCCAAAAATCGGGCAGCACAACGGCAGTATACGGAATTTACACAAAAATTCCTGCAAAGAAAATTTACCGAATTCGCACAGAATACAGATATCAACATTTCAGAACCTTTATTCTACTGCACAGATAAATTTCAATTTCACAGAAAAATCCGGTCGACTAAAAACACAGTCGAATCAAAAATACCCGGACGAAAATCTTCAGAAAATAACCAAAATGTGCACACTCGGCACGTCAACAATATACAGAAAGTTACGCGGTAAAAACTGAGCCAATCAA
Source organism: Dendrobium nobile (assembly GCA_022539455.1). Taxonomy (NCBI): domain Eukaryota; kingdom Viridiplantae; phylum Streptophyta; class Magnoliopsida; order Asparagales; family Orchidaceae; genus Dendrobium; species Dendrobium nobile. The sequence goes on along the minus strand of CM039735.1, from coordinate 2,088,878 downwards.
CAGATACGGACAAAAATCATTAACGAAAACGAAATCCGGACAGAATATACCGCCAAACACGACGGAACTGAAAATTGAGAAAGGTAGAATGTGCCTTACCTCGAGCACAGCAATTTCCTCAACAGTCACTTCGATCGAAAACGGCTCCGCGTCGTCCGAAAATCCACTTTTGCACAAAAGTCCACGACTTTCTCTCTCCTCGGCTGATATTTTCGTTTTTAATGATTTTCTCTCTCCTCAAAATGACTTGAAATCAGCTTTATAATACACAGATCGGCCCGGCCGATCGCAGCATCGTCCCGGGACGATCCGACCAAAAGGATCGGCCTGGTCTCCATTCAGGGCTATTGCATGGACGATATTTTCTACAGTGCCGATCGGCCTGGCCGATGTCTCCAATCGGCCTGGACGATGCATGCAGAAAATCACCTGGAGCAAAACTGGGCTAAAACTGGAGCTGAATTCCACTGATCGTCCCAGGACGATCCCAGATCGTCCTGGACGATACTGGAGCAGATCTTGATATTACAATCTCCCCAACTCAGAAAAATGTCGTCCTCGACATTATCCAGTCCAAACTCAGTCAAAACAAGTACGGGTACGACCGTCTCATATCAGACTCCTTCTCCCAAGTTGCTTCCCGTGCAGTCCGGTGCTTCCACTGGACTTTAACCATCGGAATCTCTTTATTTCTTAACTTTCGGACGTCGTACGCCAAAATAAGCTCTGGCTCTTCCTTGTACGCCAGATTCTCCTGAATCTCCACCTCATCAGCTGACAACTTCTTCCCAGAGTCTGAAACCCACTTCCTCAGAGTGGATACGTGAAACACATTATGCACATCCGGCATAGAATCAGAAAGCAATAGGCGATAAGCAGATTTTCCAATTCTTTCCAAAATCTCAAATGGTCCAACATACCTTGGACTAAGCTTGCTTACCTGACCAAATCTGCTCACACCTTTCATCGGGCTGACTTTGACATACACAAAGTCACCAACCTGAAACTCAACAAATCTGTGCTTCTGATTGTAATACTTCTGCTGACGATCTTGAGCGGCTTTCAATCTTTCTCTTATCAAATTGATCTTCTGAGTAGTTTCATCAGCAAAAGTGGCCCCCAAAGCCTGTCTATCTCCGACCTCCGTTAGAGTCAAAGGAGTACGACACTTCCTGCCATACAGAGCCTCGTACGGTGCCATACCGATACTGGACTGAAAACTGTTGTTATAAGCAAACTCAATCAGCGGAATATGATCCTCCCAACTTCCGCTAAAGTCCAGAACACAAAGCCTCAACAGATCTTCCAGTACCTGAATCGTCCTCTCAGACTGTCCGTCGGTCTGAGGATGAAAGGCTGTACTGAAATGCAGTTTCGTACCCAAGCCTTGCTGAATGCCTTTCCAAAGTCTGGAAGTAAAGCGTCCATCTCGATCAGATACGATCACACGAGGCACACCGTGCAATCTGACTATTTCCTTCACATAAATCTGTGCCAAGCGATCAACTGAATCTGTCTGTCTGATCGGAAGAAAATGGGCTGACTTGGTCAATCGATCTACAACCACCCAAATGGCATCATGTCCTTGTCTAGATCGAGGAAAACCCATCGCAAAATCCATCGTTACCTCCTCCCATTTCCACTCAGGGATAGGCAACGACTGCAACAGTCCACCTGGTCGCTGATGCTCTGCCTTCACCAACTGACAGGCTTCGCATCTCGACACAAACTCTGCTACATCCTTCTTCATCCCAGGCCACCAAAACAAAAGCTTCATATCAGCGTACATCTTACCACTGCCTGGATGAACAGTGTAGCCAGAAAGATGAGATTCGTACAGAATCTCCTGCCTCAAGTCTCCAAACACAGGTACCCACAACCTGTTCTTACAGAAAATAACACCAGAATCAGAAATTCGAAGTTCAGGAGTCTTACCAGATCCAATCTGAGCTATCAACTTCGAATAATCAGAATCTGACTTCTGGGCTTCTTGAATCCGTGCTTCCAAAGAAGACTGAATACTCATCTGAGCCAACTCCAAATCACTGGAGGAAACCACCTCCAACTGCAATCTCTCCAAATCACGAATCAGAAAGTCATCACAGGTAAGCTGAATACCTGAGAATCCAGAAGACTTCCTGCTCAGAGCGTCCGCTACCACATTCGCCTTCCCAGGCTGATACTGAATAGTCAAATCGTAGTCCTTGATCAACTCGAGTCGAGAAGGTGGCTCAGGTTCAGATCCCGCACCGAAGCCAAAAATACCGGACATCCCTTCTTCCACATTCTGCTCACCTCCAACGCAGAAATCAGACTGGAGAGAACACCTCGTAATCCCTGAAATACAACTCTCTCTCCAGCCACAAGCAAACTCACTTGCTTCTTCAGACAGTCAATCTGAGCCTCATACTGACTCAGCCAATCCATGCCCAGAATCACATCATACGAAGAAATCGGCAATCGAATCAAACTCGATTTCCACTTCTTGCCAGAAATCTCGATCTCACACAAACAAAACTGTCGAGCAATCAATGGATTCCCAGCCGGTAAAATCACAGACAAAGAAACCGGTAAAACCATCGAATCCAAATGTAAAATCTCAAAACAATGCTCGGACAGAAAAGAATGACTCGCTCCAGAGTCAAACAAAACACGACAGGGCTGATCAGAAATGTAAACCGTACCTGTCACAACATCCGGAGCATCACGAGCCTCCTGCTGACTCAGACTGTAAACTCGTGGCTGAACTGGAACAGGAGCTGAAGCAACAGAACTACTCTGCTCCCTCTGAATCGTAGGTGGTCTCCGTGGTGCAGAACTAGAACCACCGCCTCTACCAGCAAATCCCTCAGGGCGAGGAGGAACAGTCCTCGGTCTTCCTGCTGCTGAACCAACAGGTCTGACAAAGCCCTCAGATCGCTGCTCATATCCCATCTGTGGACATTCTGCAATCCGATGTCCCGGCTGACCACATCTGAAACAAAGACCAGCTATCCTGTAGCACTGGCCATGGTGTCGCCGTCCACAACTCTGGCACACAGGTGCCGAACTGACAGATCCAGAACTAGTCGTACTGGTAGCAGTACCAGACGATCCTCCGCTCTTCCTGGAATCTCCAGATCCAGATCCAGGAACAAATCTCCTCTTCCCAGAGGAACCACTGCCAGATGTCTCTCCTCCAAACCTCTTCCTACTCGCAGTCCACCGCTGCTGAGTAGCCGTCAAGTCGTTCTCAATCAGACGAGCTCGCTCCACAAGCTCAGAGAAATCAGTAATCCGGAACGGTATCAGAGGCTGCCTCAAAGTGTCTCGTAAGCCTCTCAGAAATCTGTAGCACCTCTCAGCAGACGTGCTAACCAGCTGCGGAGCGTACCTGGCTAATGCAGTAAACTCAGCCTCGTACTGCATCACCGTCAAAAGTCTTCTCCAATCTCCTCAGCCACTCCTCGGCTGCTCTGGGCTCAACAGCGCCCTCAAACCTCGGAGGCTTCAACCTCAAAAATAACTGCAGGTGTCGATCAATGTCCTCAGATCTAACAGTCGAAGCTCTGCTCTGAGTCTCGCTCATCATCTGAGCAACAAGTGAAGCAAACTGTGAAAGCGTATCAGCACCGACCACTGGGGCTGTACTCCCCACTGGTGCTGCCTGATCGTCACTCTGACCGTCTGTCATGTCTGGGTCTGGCTGATCCATACAGAAAATCCAGAAAAATCCGGAAAACTATCACAAAACAACACAAAATAACACAATAAAAAGCCAAACGACCCAAAACTACCTCCCAGACAGACTCACTGATCACTTCCTAGAGCTCTGTTTTACAATCCAACCTGTTTCCAAAACCAGTGCTCTGATACCAAAAAAAAGCTTGTCACGACCCGACCCGAGACGAGACGGATCCCGCCCGCGCCGGATCGCGACGGAGAATAGCTAACCAGGATCTGGCTTTGGATTAGGTTACTGAACTGATCTTCCAAATTCTTAACTCAACAGAAGCACACAGAACAACAGAGCTACTAAAAAACATCAAATGCAGCGGAACAAAACATCTATCTTAATTCATTTCCTCAGAATAATCATCTACAGAACAGTACATGGCTTTCAACAGAAAGAAAGACAGAACAGGAAAGCCATGACTGTACAAAAATCAAAAGTACAAAAGTACCTAATCTGATCAGACTCTGAAACCTAGCCCTGAACTTCCTTGCCCTTCCCAGAACCTGAAAACCACCAGAAAGCAAGGGTGAGCTCAACAGCTCAGCAAAGCAACAAACCTCCAATCAAAACTCTCAGAATCCAAAACCAAACTCATCAGACAGAAATCCGATCAGAAATCGGAACAGAATCAGACAAATATCCAAATCGAAACTTATCAGAACAAAACAGAACAAATCAGAACAGATACGGACAGATATCACATCAGAATCAGAATCGTACAGAAATCAGAAATTCAGATCATATCAGAACAGAACAGAATCGGAACGGATATCAAATCAACAGAACTGTACGGAAACAGAAGTCGTATCAAATCAGAAACAGAACAGATCAGACATATCAGATCAACAGAATCAGATTCGTACAGATCATATCAGAACAGAATAAACTCAGCATATATCAGATATCAGATATTTAATTAATAGCTAAATGTGCCCCAGGCACCAGAATAATAGCTGAGTAATTAATAGCTAAGTGTGCTCACGGCACCAGAAATTCTCTGAGTAATTAATAGCTAAACGTGCCCCCGGCACCAGAATAATAGCTGAGTAATTAATAGCTAAGTGTGCCCCCGGCACCAGAACAATAGCTGAGTAATTAATAGCTAAGTGTGCCCCCGGCACCAGAACAAATGTGCTTACAGCACCAGAACAGATCAGATGTGCTTCCAGCACCAGAATATATAAATAGTGCTTATAGCACCTAAACAGATTTTTTTCCTCGGATCCGGAACAGAACGAATATCAAAATTTTAGATTGAGCTCATTTCAGATTTCCCTGACACTTACTGAATCTCATAGGATCCAGGCCCCTTATAACTCCCTTTTTATAGCTTATACACATAGCATTTCATTTCAGAGAAAATCCGGACAAATCAGAAATTACCCAAAAATCGGGCAGCACAACGGCAGTATACGGAATTTACACAAAAATTCCTGCAAAGAAAATTTACCGAATTCGCACAGAATACAGATATCAACATTTCAGAACCTTTATTCTACTGCACAGATAAATTCCAATTTCACAGAAAAATCCGGTCGACTAAAAACACAGTCGAATCAAAAATACCCGGACGAAAATCTTCAGAAAATAACCAAAATGTGCACACTCGGCACGTCAACAATATACAGAAAGTTACGCGGTAAAAACTGAGCCAATCAACAGATACGGACAAAAATCATTAACGAAAATGAAATCCGGACAGAATATACCGCCAAACACGACGGAACTGAAAATTGAGAAAGGTAGAATATGCCTTACCTCGAGCACAGCAATTTCCTCAACAGTCACTTCGATCGAAAACGGCTCCGCGTCGTCCGAAAATCCACTTTTGCACAAAAGTCCACGACTTTCTCTCTCCTCGGCTGATATTTTCGTTTTTAATGATTTTCTCTCTCCTCAAAATGACTTGAAATCAGCTTTATAATACACAGATCGGCCCGGCCGATCGCAGCATCGTCCCGGGACGATCCGACCAAAAGGATCGGCCTGGTCTCCATTCAGGGCTATTGCATGGACGATATTTTCTACAGTGCCGATCGGCCTGGCCGATGTCTCCAATCGGCCTGGACGATGCATGCAGAAAATCACCTGGAGCAAAACTGGGCTAAAACTGGAGCTGAATTCCATTGATCGTCCCAGGACGATCCCAGATCGTCCTGGACGATACTGGAGCAGATCTTGATATTACACTTATGATCAAACTGAACGTCTCGAAAATACAAACCCAACGACACTAAACTCAACCCAATTTGAGCACAAATGGGTCCAACTCAAGGGTTAGAAGCACTGTTGGAAGGTTCGAACCACAATTTGGATTACCAAATGGTTTCTAAACATGAAGTTCTTATCGTTGAATCGAGCGGCTCGACGAGACAAATCCAACGAGCCCAAGATCACTGAATTCTGACAACACTAAGACATTCAAATGTCTATCGAACGGTCTATAATCAAGGGACTCAACATCGGTCGTCAATCCAAACCACTCCCCATCCGCCCTTGATCCTCCTCCTATTTATGGGTCATGCCACTCTAAGGAATCTATAAATAGACCTCTCTGTCCTCTTAAAAAGGGACCCCTAAGCCTAAGGAGAAAAGATAGAAATCGGAGGTCGCTCTTACCACCTCGACCACCGCCGGAGCTCCACCTGACCACTACTTAAGGCCCTGAGCTCTGTCGGACCACCACTTGAGGCCCTGAGCTCTGCCGAACCACCACCTAAGGCCCTGAGCTCTGCCTGACCATCACCTGACACCCTGAAGTTCCGTCGGACCACCACCTGACGCTCGAAGTTCTGTCGGACCACCACCTGAGGCCCTCACTTCTGCCGGACCACCACATGAGGCCCTCACTTCTGCCGGACAACCACCTGATGCTCGGACTTCTATCGGACTAACACCTGAAGCCCGGACTTTTACATGATTATCACCTAGGCCCGGACTTTTGTCGGACCACCACCTGAGGCTTGGAGTTCTGACAGATGTTGACCTCGTTTTTGGCTCGAGCGTGCTCGAGCACTTTCGACCGATCTAATTGGACCCCGTCGAGCCCAATTCGAGCTCGAATCAACCCGACTCGAGCCGGATTAGACTCGCATGCGTTCAATTAAATTCGATTAATTTATTTTCGTAGCGTCGTGCCTAATTGATTCTTATTTTGAGCCCGATTTTGTGCGATTAAGTCTGTTGTGTCGGCTCGAGCCCGAGTCGACTCAGATCGAGCCAAAATTTGGACCCAAGTCTAACCTAATTTCAACCAAATCTGAGTTAATTTAGCCCAATTTGATCCTACTTAAAGGCCATTTGACTTTCTACACGTTTTGATTTATTTCCTAAATCCAGTAGATGCGTCGACGGCCGCGATTAAATGAGATCGTTGTTTCAGCTCATATCCCGCTTCTCAGACGAATCTCTGTACCTCGAGCAGGCATCGGGCAGAGAATAGAGCTGTTTATGGAAATTTCGAGGCTGGAGCGCGACGACGAAAAAGAGGCGGGCTTCCTCTTGCGGCAACGAACTCAATTTACTCATAGCGAAGGCTCCGAGCTCGGGGGACAGACACGCATTCTCCCTCTCCTTCTCGGTTTTGGCTCTTGCTCTGAGAAATCCGAAATCCCCTCCCTCTCCGTCTCTTTTGTTCGCAGGCGACCGACTCCCCTCTCCCTCTCTATCACTCCCGGCCAGCACCAACACGAGGAGCCAAAGAGCCCGATCTCTCTCTCCCTTCTCTGTTCGCACGAGGTCAGGCCGAACCCCGTGCTTACCTGAGCTCCCTGCTCCCGTCGCCTGGGCTGACGTCGAGCCGGACAGCCGAACCCGAGCCTCCTGCTCTGTCCGACGGCAGCTCCACCGAACCCAGCGGCCACCCGACTCTCCCGGCTTCGCACGATCCCGAACTGACCCCGTCGCCGAGCCGCTCAGACCAACCCAGATCTCTCCTTCGGATCGATCCCGACGATTGGACAGATCTTGAACTTTTGCAAGGTGAATATTTCCCCCTCTTCTCCTCATTCTCTTGATTATTTCATCTCCTCCACCCCTTCTTGGCCTTTGCAAAACAAGAAAATCTGAGAACCGATTTTGGTTAGATTTTATTTTTGCCTTATATTTGTGTCTTGTTGAAATGGCCAATGCATAAATCTTGAGTGATCTTGTGAGTTTTTTTTTGGAGTGTATATGTCATTACACTCCTAGCCTTATTGATTTACATGTATTTGTAGTCACTCTTTAAGGTAGATCTCATGATATTTGGGATAGTTGATTTTGAAAATCATGTTCTTTTTTTTCTCTAATTTGTTGATCTATCTTATTTTGGAATAGTAAATTGGTGTGTAGACTTATATTTACTTCATGCTATGTGATTTAGAACTTAGGTGTGAGCTACAAAAATACATAGGAGGTCCCTTTTGATTTCCCACCATAACATGCACATGAGGTATTTGTAAAAATGCTTATTGAAAGTAATTCAAGGGTTCGCTCAATAGAAGTGGCAAGCTTGTGTAGTGTTACTTTGTTCAAACATCCTAAGTTTATTTGAGTTTGTTGCCTCTACATGGAGTCTTCATAATGAAAGTAATTCTATGGAGTTTTATGTGGATGGAGTCTTCACGGTGTACACGTCATTATACCTTTATGCCTTTTTGATTCGTGGTAAATTTCTTCATTTTCTTTTAATGGGTTTCATGAAATCTTATATGACTGAGGTTGCTATTACATATTGATTGATAAAGCTCTCAAATGCGTTGAACTACTTTGTTTGAGAATGAACAATTGGTATATGAGATTTATCTTTGTTTTTTTTTGTCATGGGGTTTTGAGCTTTAGGCATGAGTGGCGACAAGTTATAAGAAGCCATGTTAATCCCTTGTTCAAGCATGCTCATGAGTTGTTTGCAAAACAAAAAAATGTCCAATGGGAATGATTTAAATGTTTTACTTAAAGAGAGGTGCCGAGCTAGTATAGCTTTGTTTCGTTTGGACCCGTTAATCTCGTTCGATTTTGTTATCTCTATATAAAATCATGATTATAAGATATGATGGTATTTTCTTGTTCTTGTTCGCAATAAAAATGGTGCGGCTAGCATTGAGGATTTCATGAATTATAATTGTGGTAGCATGTTCACTAGTGTTTTAGCCTTATGGTTGACCTCCATTGTCTCACGATGCAACACTTTCTTCTCTTGCTTTTTCTTGAGAATGTGCTTCCTTTCATTATGAAATTAAGCATCATGTGGAATGTTATCTTCTCTCGCTTATCATGTCAATATGTTGAAAATGAGGTATGAGTTAAACGTGAAACTTGTCAGGTAATCAAGGGGAAATTTTGTATAGCACGCCTAAGTTGAAGCGATCATATTTAGGAGTTTTGTGGGGAAGGTTCGCCTCACTAAAGTAAATAGATTTTATGTGATTCATACTTTGTTGTAAGTCGATTTGGTCACATAACATGAGAAGGTTAACTTGCTTGGTTCGCAAGCTTCAAGTGGCCAACATGTTAGAAATAACACTTTCTTCTCTCGATAGGAACGATGATTCATCACTTTGAGATTTATTACTATGATAGGAAAGGAGTTCTCCAAATGCATCCTTGAAATGACTTAAATTGGTAGAGGAATATTACACTACTATAAATCTTTCATGAAAGCGATTTCTTGTTTCCCGAGAGCTTGATATTATTTGGTTGGGTAAATTCAACCAAGTAAGCATTCGAAATATGTTTCTCTTGCTAGCATGTTCTATGGAATCTGTCAAGCTTTGATTATATAGTACTTATGATAATGCTTTAAAATAAAATTTTTATAGTTGTTTTTCTTACAAGAATACTTAAGGCGTTTGAGTAGATGTTTCATTACCTCTTTATAGAAATTCCCACTGTTTTTTTTACGGAGCTTTCGCCGCTATTTTTGTAAGCGATCAAGTGCAGTTTTTATTGTTTTTGAGTCCCAAATTGATGTTGGAAACATAAACATGCAGCTTTTTTTAGTGTCTTTTATTACTGTAGGAGTAAAATATATGCAGTTTTTACTATTTTTAACTGTCTAAACGGATTTGGGAACAAGTAGCATGCTGATTTTTAATATTTTTGGCTTCCGAATTGCCATAGAAATGTTGCAAGTGCAGTTTTTCATGGTTTTAAGCTTCTGAATTGTTGTAGGAATGAAATTTATGCCGTTTTCTACCGTTTTGAACTTTCGAATTGTTTTAGGAGAAAGTTATGTGCATATTTCTCGCTGTTTTGTTCTCAAAGTTGTTTTAAAATGAGTATCGACATTGATATGGAATGGTGCATAACATTTTCCCTTCATCGGCACCTTGATCGACAAAGTGTTGGGATAGGCTACGAATGATGTTAATTCTGTTACAATACATCGGTTTCATAAGCAAGTTGGGTGGGTTAAAAGCATGTTTTAGTGTTATAAAATTGGTGGATCTTGGGGTACCTTGTTGAATTCCATGTCTTTTCCGCTTGTTTAAATGCGATGTTAGCAAGTGACCGAATTTTCTTTACCATAAGTCCATGTTAGCTTGAATGGTTTCATGTGCATCTTTTGAAAGATAATAGGGAATGAAATGCATTGCCCATGTTGTTTCTCTTTCATGTCGATAGAAGCATAATAGCTTAAAATAGCTTAACTTAGAACTCCTAATACTTGCTGTTCGTTTGTAGAATCAAAGTTTGTGTTCATTTTTGTGTGCTTAAGTTCTCTTTCCATGTATTTTCTTTCTATTTGATATTCATGTTTGAAAGATTTTCTTTCTAGGGAATAAATCTTTTGATTTAGATTTGTCTTGAGAAAGAAATTCATCGCATTACTTGTAGGTTTGAATATTTAAAAAAATAGCTTGTCGGCAATTATTCTTAAAAGTGCACTCATGTATTTTCTCTTTCAAATAAATCTGTGTAGATTCAATGTGGTGTTGTTTTGAGAAGAGTGTGCCTTTACGATATTTCGTCTATAATCGACTTGATAGTGTTATCTTAGGTTGAGAAATTTCGTGAGTGGTCTGCAAAATGAAAGATGTTGCTGTTTTATATTTAGTTTCATGCCAGAATGTTTCACTAATTATTTTACATCGAGAAGCTTTATGTGAATTGTTTTGTATTGAGATTTGGTGTATTTTATGAGTTTTTGTCTTGTGATTGTTTCTTAACGAAAGGCTTTACAGTGCCTATTCATTAAGAGACTTCCACAAGTAATACCCCACTCCAAATGAAAGGTGAGACACTTGATTGTGGGTTGTTTTGGGTAGAATTTTGTGTAAAAATAGAGGATTTTGGTAAATGATTTTGGTAGAATTTTTGTGTCAAACAAAATGAAAAAAAGAAAAGAGATTTTAGTAGATAACCTTTAGGAGGTTTTTGTAGCAGTTCTTGCAAATTATTTTGAGGTCTATAATTTTGTAGAGTGAACTTGTGTAGTAAACCCCTTTAATGTCTTTTAGGAGCAACTAGTGCTTCCTTAATCGAATCGAATTCCTTAATGTCGTTTGGGAATGATTAGTATTTTAACATGTGGGTTAGGTTCCCTTAGCAGTTCCTTCTAAAAATAAATGTTTGGATTTGAAACCTTAAGGAGTTTTATGTTAAAAGTCTTTAGTGTCCTCTTTGGAGCAAGGCAGTCGTTGCTCCCTTAGGTTCTCCTTTGGGTGTTAGTCTCTAAATATAGAATTTTGGGATGAGTGCAAAACCATAGAAAATCTAGGCTTAAGTCTGGCCTTAGAAGTACACCTCCCTTAGTGGATTTAGCCTTTGGTTTAGAGTGTTATGGGTAGATGTGTCAAACGTATCAAGTGCCTCGTTTGGAGTGGGAACAGTAAAGGGCATTGTTGATATAATATAGGATGTACTTGACTTCTACGAAGTGCATCCAATAACGATAATGCCTACACCCCTTTTTCGTATTCGATTTTCGTTCTTTTTTTTTATTTTTCGCATTTAGTTGTCTCTTGCTTAGTTTTGTTAGTTTCTTCACTGCTTCTCCTGCGTTTTGGCACCGCACACCCACAAACTAAGGAAGATCCGCAGACAGACGACTCGACAAATAACAAAAGGTACGTTCTAGTTTTTATTGCATTCTTCATTTCTTTACAATGTTATTTATTTATAGAACTGCTCTAATGCCTATTTTCTTTTGTGTTGCGAGGTACTCCTTTGGAAAGCAATGGATAAGGAGCACTTGGAGCTGGAGCTAGGACAATGGGATCCTAAGCATCAGTCGTCCTTACTCATCTAGTAGGGGTGCTACGGGCGGAACCACCGGGTCGTAGCCCCCGGTGCTGTAAGTTTACTAAAACTTAGAAAACCTTTAGGGGCCTAGATGATTGTGCGCTTCCCACCCTTAGGGCCTTAGAAACTTCAATTATATATTTAGGATTGCTTTTATCTTCTTTTAGATCCCTAAAATCTCGTGACATCCGTATAGAGGTCTTAGGAATTAGAAAAACAATACAACTTTTTATCCTACAACACTAGTGACATCTAAGGACAGAAATTAAGGACTGAGTCTTAGAAAACATAGACTTAGGATGCATGCTCCCTATAGGATAGAGACATTAAAACAACAGAAAAACTTAGTGACACGCTTTCCTAGATTCAGGTTTTATTTTCTTAATCTACTAATAATCAACCAACTAACTCCAATCTAATTCTTAAAAATCTATTAAAACACTTAACTCTTAACTAAATTTTAATTAACATTCATAATCATTAAATTACAATTCTAAATCATAAACTTAAATTAATTCTAACTAATCTAATAATCAATTTCTAACCCATTTAAAATCTAAAAGAGGTAGATTTAATTAGGTGATCAAATACTAAATTAAAAATTCATTAGGATAAAACACTTCTAAATATCAAACTTTAGAATAACTCCTAAAACCCATCAACCAATTTGATTAATAAAACATTTAATACACATTTTTCTTTTCTTTTAATAACAAACTAAAATAATCAAACAAAGTTAATTATCACTGGGTAACCCAGGCCTACGAGGCTATTAAGTTAGCCCCAAGGAGGGTGAAATAAACCTCACGGCCTCGGTGTGAAACAAAGGTGATAGTTAATCAAACATTAAAAATAAAACATCCTAAAAATCAATTCTAAAACACTAATATTTAAACTTTAACTAAAAAACTCTTCTTTGTCTCTTTCAACAAACAAATCAAATATACATACAACTCTAACTAAAACTACCCTATATAGGACCTACCAAGACCACACAGCCAACACACACATAGATGAGTTTGCTAGGACACGACTATTAGCTTTAGGTTAGGCTTTTGTTCTGCCTTTTTCTTTTCTGTGCTGTGTTGTGACGCTCTGCATGTGACCCGTGTGCTGTTTGTTTTTGCTACCTGTTGTAGCCTTTCTGTGATGTGATTTCTGTACTGTTTTTCTGGCTTTCTTTTCTGTACTGTGGTTGTGACGTTAGAATACCCATAGGTTAGGCACGTTCTTTTATACTAATGTTGTCTTCCTGCAGGTGGTCGTGCTCATATAATGCTGCTAAAAGGGGGCTAAAAATTAATAATTATGTATAATTGCTTTAGGTACCTGCTTCAGCTGCTTAGCCCCCAATAATCAGAGCACGGCCAAGTGATTAATGTGCGCATTTTAATTTACATATATAACTGCTTGGGTGAAATTTTTATTATAACTGCTTAGGATAACCCCTGCAGGAGAGTCTAGATTTTTCTTTCTTTCTGTTGAAATGTATTTGATAGTAAATCTTGTGAAGATCTAAAAATAAGGCATTTTTAAAGAGATAGGAGTCCAAAGGGAAAAGTAAACCCTTACAGAGGGTTTCCTTTTTCATTTGGATATCCTTTTGGAGCGTTCACTACGAGGAGTCCAAAGGGAAAAGTAAACCCTTACAGGGGGTTTCCTTTTTCATTTGGGCATCCTTTTGGAGGACGTACTACAAGGAGCCCGAAGAGCTGAAGATGATCCAAAGACGAATCAAGGAAGAAAAGAAGAAGACTGAAGAGATATAAAAATGCCTCATTTTAAAGATTTGCGTCATTTCCGGGTTGTTGACGGTGGAGCCCGGCCACCTTTACTTACTGCACTTTGAGATGTAATATTGTATGGCACTTGCCATGGACACTCTTTTTCGTGGGATTTGTTTCTGTGTTGTGATTTACTTACTTTGTTTGCGCAGTAGAACCGGCATGCTTTTTATAGGTTTCTTTCTTGCATGTGCTTGTGTCTGACCGTTAGGCTCTTTAGGAATAAAATTTTTCTACTCGTAATTATTTAATAAAATTTAAGATTAACTCACATAGAAACATAACGACTCTAGGGAATAGCCGGAATCGTCCGGGGTGGCATACATGCATTCTCTCACCTCCTAGACAAATTTCCTCGCCTGCGGGTAGAGTCCGGATAATCTGGCCTATGAGGATGAAGTGCCGGACCTGGGGAAATTTAGTCATTCAAAAAAATTATTTTATAAGGCCTTTTTTAAAATTCATACATATCTGATTTGGAGACTTTAACCAGCATAAATTGCATTAGTAACTAATTAAAATTAAGATTTAATTGCATTAGTTTTAGGAGCATTACACCACTCATAAGTGTGGGATCACTTAGGAATTTCTCTAGTTTGTCGATCCCAAATTCAATATCTAAACTACCCACCCTTCTTCATACAGACTGGACAGCATAGATTTTATACGATTAGGTGGTTTTAGCTGGCTTCCTTTGTCAGACAAGGAATAAGTCCAGATTGCATTAGCTAGGTCGTAGGTGTTAATATCGTATGTACGATATTACATCTTCTATAGATTTAGGGTCTAAGGTGAGTGGTACAAGTGAACCACTATACACCTTATTGGTGGGTAAGCTTTCCTTCCTTCTGAAAGCTATAAATCCTACCTATCCGCGTCACACGGATGACGCCACTTCCTTCCTTCTCTCGTGCTTGTTTGAGATGCTTTGCCTCTCTTCTTTTTCTCCAGTTTTTACTTCTCCTAGCCGACCGGATGTTGACTGAACCCTGTATAACTGATCGAGCCAAGTTGGGACATTCCCCTTTGATTAGGAAAAATCTAGAAATCCCTTGCACTAAACCCACTTTAGAGGAGATAATCTAACATCCCTAATCAAGAGTTTTCTTAGATCAAGGTCTAAGATGTAATTAACTACGGGGGCTTGCGCCCGTAGGAAACCGATCCCCACAATCAAATAAACCCTATTCAATGCTGATGTATCGGATAGGGGAAATCTCGTGAATTTAGGGTTATAGATATTATTATCCATCGAGGTGCGTAGGTGAAAAACCGCTATCCTCCATGGCTAATCGTATCTATAACTCCATCTGCTCTTCCATCGGCCTGCTTGTGTCGGGTGTAAAGGTCTACGACCATTTTGTCCTACGGGATAGTGTGATCGTATCCTTTATATTCGAACCACACGAGCGGAAACCTTTCGGAGACCCACAACAGACCACCACCTAATGCACGGAGTGCTGTCGGACCACCAAGCGACCCCTGAGCTTCGCCGGTCTACTAATTAACCCCTGAATTTCTAAGTCATGCCAGACTTCTGCCAGACCACCAAGTGACGTCGGACTATCATCCATGTTTGTCACTAGATTTCAACTTTATAGTTAACATTTGTAGTATGATCGGCCTCAAGGACGAGTCAGCCCGTTGTAATCAACTCGAATTCTAGTGGAATCATTTTAAAATGGGTCAGGCTCCGTGATTTTTCCCCTTTTCAGGGCTTTCCACATAAAAAATCTTATGTTCTTTGTGTGTGAGCTGAATATCCGTCTAATATTAAGAAGTACCACTCTAACTCTATCGTCGTGTATCTTCTAGCCCGCAACATTTTTTTTATTAATTTAGTTTAATATTTAATAATTGATTTGTTCATTTCTTCATTTAAAATTATTTGCCCGATATAGATAATATCGATATAGATTTTATACTTTGTTGTTCAACAAGCTCAAATATTATTCGAATATTGAATGAATCTTATTAAAAATTGCAATTCAACTAATTTCTTTTTTTTTTCTTATAATGTCTTATTAAAATCTCATTGGAAACATGTAAAACAATTTTTTGTGAATAAGATGGTACCTTTTCGATTAGAGTTTGAATAATTTTTGAACCGATACTAAATTTTTTTATCGTACATGTTTGTAGTCTTAGTGTTTGTTTCTTTGGTTAAAAAAAGAATGCAATGTAAAAGGGATATATTATTAAAAAAATTAAGTCATTTTGATGAGTGTAAAAGAATGCATGAGATTACTTTTTTGTTTGGTTTGATATAAAATGAATGCAATATAAAGTTGTGGCCTACGACAACTGATAGTGGAGATGACCGGCGGTGGTGGTGGCTGGCGGCGATCAGCAGCGATTGTGGCCACAAATGACTATTGGCAGCAGTGAGTGACAGGTAGTGGTGGAGGTCGGCAACTGCGATGCCCATAATCTAATTTGGAAGAATTATTTTTTTATCTTTTAATAAATAACAATCAAAGCTACACAATTTATTTTATTAATATAAATATAGTGTAAGTAAAACTATCAATCAAAACATCAATATATATATATATATATATATATATATATATATATATATATATATATATATATATATTTGTATTCATTTTTTTAAAAATCATATATAAAACTCAAGATCTATACATTCATGTTACAACAACTCTATTAAGAGTACAAAAAATAGCTAAAATAATATGAATCTGATTATGAAGAATCGTGTTCAATCTCACACTCATGCTCTTTTACCCTAACATGAAATCATTTAACACATATAATGAGCTCAAGAGCCTAACAAATAACAAAATCATACAATACATCTCAACAATCAAATCATAACAATAAATTTTGTTTTTTTGGGGAAATTTAGGGGCTTAGCCCGTATCATTGATGAAAAATGAAAATTACAAGTAAAAGAAAAACCTGTAGTCTTGGCCCTCAACAACAAAAAGAGAAGCCAAAGACACAAAAATTACAATTGAAAAGAAATAAAGAGCTCATGAGAGCATGGAGGACTCAGGAGGCATAAAATGGTGTACTCGGAAAGGGTCAAAAGCTCGAAGAGATTGCACCATGCCATGCCCTTGGTTGCCAGTAAGACCATCCAAAGGGCTGCTGCCAGGCAGCGATCATCATTGTCCTTCCAAAAAAAAACCAGTAGAACAGGCAAGAAAGATAGTGAATCCATTAGTGATTGTTCTGAGTAAGATTCCATTTAGCAGTCTTCCAGCTAATAGCAAGAGTAATCTTCTTTATTACCGTGGCTTGACATTCAAAAATGCCACCAAAAAGTCTGTCATTTCTAGCTCTCCAAATGAAATAAACTGAAGCACAACTAGATAATAAATAATAGCTATTTTGAATACTAGTTAGCCTTTGATCCAAAACACTATCCAGAGCTTGATGAAGATTGGACCGCATCAGATGATTACCTAACCAGGGTAAGAAATTCTTGATAATGTTAAAGGTAAAATTGCATTCAAAGAACAGGTGGGAGGTAGTTTCATTTCAGCTAAACAAAAACAGCATTTTGTACCAGTATTAATCCCATGAAAAGCTAAAACATCCACAGTTTTAAGGCCACCCTTGAAAGTCAACCAAGTAAAACTAGAAAAACGTAAAGCAGCTTTTTTATGCCAAACAAGCTTGTACCAGTAGATTTTGTCCAGGTTGACATATAAAATTTCCTAAAAATTGTGGAAATTTGGATTTTGTGCACCCAACCAAAGATGATTTTCCACATAATCATTAATGTGAATGGAGGTAATAGCAAAGATAGTAGAAGAATCAAAGCAGCTAGGTAGGTTCCACAGCAAACCACTAATAACCGAAGAAACTTTCTAGCTGGACATATATGAAACAACATGCGGCTCATTTGTAGTATACAGTAAATCCGCAATAGAGTGCCCATTACACCAAGGGTCCCAAAGAAAAGACAAATTGCTACTTGGATGAATAAAAAGAGTAAGGCAATGCATAATAGAATTAGCTTTGGAGCAAACGTAATTCCAGTAAGCCGAGCCTTTACCATCCCACAAGTTCCATAAAGAAGTATAACAAGCTCTCCACCAATCAAAAAGAGGACTGCAGCTGTTTAAAAACATCCAGATGATGGAATAAGCAAAATTGTGTTGAAGGCTATCAATGGATGGAATGCCCAAACCACCATAATGTTTAGGGATATAAGTGTTCTTCTAAGAGATAGTGTGCAGTTTCTTGAGATTAGTATCCCCAAAGTATAAGAATCTAGAGCATAAACGGTTTATTATTTTACAACAGCCTTTGGATAAAATTGATCCCCTAATCCAATAAGCTAAGGTGTTGCAAATAGTGAATTTTAGGAACTGAATTCGGCCAGCAAAAGATAAAGTTTTGGCTTTCCAACCGGCAAGAGAGGAGCTAATTTTATGAACAAGAGGTTGAAAATCAATAGCTCTCAGCTTTTTATAAAAAATGGGCAAACCAAGGTATTTAAGGGGGCTAAGGGATTGCTGGATATGAAGAATGTCACAAATTTACGCAGCCTGCTGGGCATCCTTGGAAATCAAAATGCTACTCTTATGTGCATTGACATGTAAACCATATACAATAGCAAAATTAGCAAGAATAGCATTAAGAGTATGAGCATTGGTGCAGGTATCTTCCCAAAATACCAAGAGATAATCAGCAAACATAAGGTGGGTGATGGAACAATCATCAATTTTCATACCAGCAAAATTGTGATTATTAGTAGCTTGCTCCAGAGAAGTAGAAATACCATCCATAACAACAGTAAAAAGGTAAGGGGATAACGGGCACCCTTGCCTGAGCCCAGAAGTGGAGCTAAAAAAGCCTTCAAGAGCGCCATTGATACAAACAGAAAAAATGCACATCAGAAATGCAAGCCTTAATCCAAGAAATAAAGACATCCGGGAAGCCTTTAACCGCCAGCCTATGAAGAAGGAAATCTCTAGAAATAGTGTCAAAGGCTTTCCTAATATCAAATTTAGCACAGAAGTACTTGGTCTTGGCTTTGAGGTTAAAATTCCTTAACAGTTCATTAGCAAGAAAACTGTTATCAGTAATGATCTTATTCTTAATGAATCCACCTTGGCTAGGGTGGATAATGAAGGGCAACGCCTCTTTCATCATATTAGCAATGATCTTTGCAATAATCTTATAAACCACATTGCATAAAGAGATAGGACGGAAATCTTTAATGTTGTTGGCATGAGGTTGCTTAGGAATTAATGCAATAGCCGTGGCTTTCACTTGCTTGGGCATAAAACCAGTGGAGAAGAAAGAAATGATCGCCTTACAAAGAGGGTGTTTAATGACATTCTAAGAGGTTTTATAAAACTCAAAAGGGAATCCATCAGGACCCGGAGCAGAGTTCGCTTTGCCAGCAAAAATAATAGATTTGATCTCCTCAATAGTGACCAGGGCAGTGAGCAGGGGCAAGAGATGAGGAGGTATCAAAGTTCCATGAGGGATATCTTGAAAATTGAAATTGGGGGACGGTGGATTATGGGTATTGAAGAGCTTAGAAAAATGGTTAATGAAAATGTTGGAGATGTCCTGGTGGGAGGAGACATAACCATAATCAGTGCAAATTTCCTTGATCTTGTTATGATTGGTGGAGATGTTAATTTTAGAGAATAAGAATTTTAAGTCGTCTTCTCCATTGGTAAGCCATCTAACTTTTGCCCTTTGAGACATCCAACTGGTTAGGGTGGCATGGTAGTAAGAAAGTTTAGCATTAATGCTATTAAGCTCAGAGTTGAGAGAACTATCAAGCGGGTTACTTTGGAGTTTAGTGATAGCTTGATTTTGGAGACAGGTAAGAGAATCAATCTCATTATGGATAACTAAAGAGAGTCCAATTTTTATGCTTGATGAGATTCTTGAGGCTTTTGAGCTTGTTGTAAAAGGAGCAAAGAGGACTGTTGTTATTGGCCTGAGAGAAAGCTTGGATCAAACAATCACAAAATTCTGGCTTGCCAGAGAAATAGTTCTTATACATGAAACGGTGGCCTTTCATACCATTGTGATCATTAGCTAAGATAAGAGGTGAGTGGTCAGAGCAGTTAGGATCACCCACAATATAATAAGAGTTGGGATAAACAACTAACCAAGCATCATTAATAAGAACTCTGTCAAGTTTGATATGAATGGGGTTACCAGATTTTTGATTATGCCAAGTAAAGTAATGCCCAATAGAAGAGAGATCATGAAGGCCAGAACTGAAAATCAGTCTATTGAAATCACCAAGCTTAGTGTTGTTGAGCAAGTTACCACCAGCTTTTTCGTTAGGGTAACGACAGCAGTTAAAGTCACCAATGATGGCCCATGGAATGGCAGTGGTGCCCACAATATTCTGTATATTGTCCCATAAAGATTGCCTTTCAGTGTGAGAGTTACTAGCATAGACATTGGTGATAGCACAAATGGGTTTAGAGGCGACAGAAATGGTGCCATGAATAAACTGATTAGTGGTAATTTCAGGAATGAAATTAACAGTATTGGCATTCCACTTGATCCATATACGTCCCGGATTAGAGAGATGAAAATTGTGATAAGAGTCTTCCACGGGGAAATTTCTGTGGTTGGCTTGAAACCAATGACTGGAAAGAGAGGTAATGGATATTTTAGCTTCAAAAACGAAGAGGATGTCGAGGTTATGTTTTTGGGCTAGTTTTTTGCAGCATAAGACTTTGTCAGCGTTGTTAAACCCACGGATATTCCAAGCTGCAATATTTGGAAGGGTCATTGACATATGTGGGATAGGTAGAGGCCTTTTTGGGCTGCTTGCCTCTAGTTTGCTTTTGAGTTTGCTGTGTAATTTGCTGGGTTTTTGTAGTATCTGAGGTAGAAGATGAAGTGGGTATGTCATTATTGTTTGGAATGTTGGGTTGGTGGTTTCTAGGAGAGGTGTGAGGTGGGCTGCTGTGCTTAGGATTAGAGAGGTTTGATGTAGTGTTTGGAATTTGGGCTTTAGTGGGAGGTTGTTCTGTGCTCTCAGTGTCCGAAAGAGCTTCAAATTGGTTTTTGGTTTTAATTGTGGGAGGGTCTTTAGGAGGAGGGGAAGAGTGGTGGGGAGGGGAGGATGGTGGGTGTTCAATAAGTTCACCAGAGGGGGAGTTTAGGTTTGGTATTAGGGTTCCAAGAGGCAGGTTGGAGAGTAAGGGTGGGTTGGCGGGAATGACATTTAATTTGGTAGGGGGTGTTGGCTTTGGCATGATAAGACGAGGGGGCGGGGTAAACCGAGGCTTATGACAGGAGCTTCGGCCTCTAGTCCTGGGGATATTGGTAGGAGGGAGAATAGGGTCTTTAGGACACTGGGACGAAGGGTGCATGATGGAACCACACTGAGAGCAATGTTCCGGTTTCCAGTCGTATTGGATTCGAAGCGGGGAAGTTTTACCATCAACAGAAAAGAAAATTTCATCTGGGAGGATGGAGGAGCTAGTAACTTGCACACAGACTCTCGCAAAGGTAAGGCGAGTTTTTGCAGTAGTAAGGGCATCAACAGCTAGAGGGATACCAACGCAGCTAGCTAGTTTAGAGATACTTTCGGGAGTCCAGCAAGAGAGTGGACAGTTCATGATCTTGATCCAGAGGGGTATCGACGGGAACTCTTCGCGCTTATGAACAAAATTCGGGCTCCATTTTTGAAGTATGAAAGGCTTGCCAAAGAAAAACCATAGGCCTCCAGACCAGGCATGCTCATAGTCTTCAACCGCCGTAAATTTCAGAAGGAAGAAACCTTCGTCCATAGTTAGGAGGGAAAAGTCTCCTTTGAGTTGCCAAGTCTTTTTGATTGTAGATAGCAGGGCTTCATAGAACGGCCGTTTGCCAACAGAGTAACCAACCAGCGAGAGCGACCACTCAGGGGCACCAGCGTGGAATTGCTCACTAGTAAACTGAGCTGTAAGGTTTTGTGTGGGGACAAAAGCTAGAGAGTGTGAAAACTCCGTGGAGACTTGTGGGGTCATCACAAGAAGGTTTTTCCAATCCAACAAAGAGGCAACAGCAGATGTGGAGACATGAGGTGAGGAGGATGGGAGGGGTGGAAAAAAGGAGTCGGCCATGGGGGAGGAGCCCCCGGCGGGACGACGGGAAGAGAACAAAATCAATGGCGGCAAGAAACCCTAGTAGAGAAAAAATCTCTCCGCACTAGACAAGATCCCCCTCTACCATTAAAGCAAAAGTATGAAACACGTGAATTTTTACAATAATATTTTTGAAGAGGTTTCTTTGATTTTATTTGTCGAAATCGGGAGCTGAAGAGGTTTATACAAAGAAATGTGAAGAGGTTAATGACTTAATGTAGGACTGAGAAATTAAAAGACAGTATATGAATAGACAGAGAAGAGGAAACGAGCCAAAAACCAAAAAATGAAGAGGCGAAGATAAATAATTAAAGATATTTTTATCAGTTAAAGTTGAACATTTATAGAAGATGAACACCTATGAAAGTTTAAGAGCCCGAAAGAACTTGAATAAAGATACTGGAAGAAGGCAAAGAGGGGAAGAAGAAAAATTAGGGTATACGAATAGGCAAAGATACGAAATTGGGTTGCAAATATGATGGCCGACACGAGATGTAATTTCACATAATTTAATTAGTAAGGTATAACCACACTTTTTTTGGGAGAGGGAGGGGGGGGGACCGATCAATTAAGAGAAACTCAGACACACATCACATGCGAGACTCAAATCTAAGACCTCTTAATTGTTAGTCAAAACTCCTAACCAAAAGATCAAGATGAGTTTCATGTTATAATACTCGAATATTTATTGGCATAATTTAATAGTGGAAGAGTTGTAAATGGAAAATAATTGCATATTAATAAAATAATAATTATGATTAAAAGTATCAATTGACCATAATAATATAATATAATAAAATGAATGGTTAGAATTCTACTTGAATAATTAAAATAAAAGATTAGAATTATATTTGAGAGAAAATTCAAATGACTTTTATAATAGCATTATAAAATTTTCTTAAGAAATGATATATCAAATATATTGCTTCAATTTTAAAAATATTATGAGACATAAATTCAACATTTTTATAATTAATATTTTAAATATTATAACTTAAAAAATTTGTTGAAAAAACTTAAAAATAAAATATTTATATTATCATAACACTTGGAAAAAAAAAAACTTCCAGACCAGTACGGAAGAAATGCTCCTTGCCCAGGCCCTTATTAGTTGTCCCTGCTCCGGCGCAGCTAACCAGTACAGAAGAAAGCATTTCATTTTAATGGCAGGCGTCGGGCCGCAGGCTACCAGCGCTCCGTCCGCCTCCTCCTCGGGTCCCGCATCCTCTTCGTTGGGCCTCCCTCCACCTCCGCCTCCGCAGAAGATTCTGCTCGCGAAGCCAGCATCCGGGGCCGCTTCCTCCAGAATAGGTCGAGACGACGATCCCTCCGCTGTCGTCATCCGTTCTCGCAACGCTGCACAGCCGGGATCGCTCAGCCTCATTTCCGAGTCCTGGGACGTCCACATTGACCGGATTCTCCCAGTACTCTTGCTCTTCTTTCCTGTGGTTTAATTTGGATTCAAAACCCTAATACTTGGATCGCCCCGAATGATCAGTTTTTTTTTCTTGATATATATATGCAGTTTCTTACCGAGAATACTGATTTCACCGTCATTGGCATTATTGGTCCTCCTGGCGTAGGCAAGTCGACAATCATGAATGAATTGTATGGCTTTGATGGAAACTCCCCAGGTACTTTATTTGCAATGGAACTCGTATGTTTTTTGGGTTATATCCTTTAGTTTATTGTTTAGCTTGTTTGGTTTACTTTTATTGTAGATACTAATGTTGGTTCAATGTTATTTTACTTGAAATATCCATGCTATCTAGAAAGCTCATTGATTTATATGATATTTCACTTTGCTGTCTTTTGTTTTAGTCGATTGATAGCATGATAGTAAAATTGCCAGATATCTAGATGACACTAAAATCGGACTTATGGGGCTTGTTTGGTTCAATATTATTTACATGGTACCATTATCTAAAAATCAATGCTATTCATATTGCAGTGGCATCTTTTAAATGTAATGTGTTTTTTTTTTTAAATGTAATGTTATTTAAAATAATCAACGATGATTATGATTTATTATCATTATTTTCTTATCCTTATAGATGATAAAAAATGAGATAATCTAGATAGCACCTAATTTTTTTGTTATTTATATTATCTTAATATTCTACAGAGGTTCTTTGTGAGAGATATTGTTAAACTAAATGCCTATTTTCATAAATAACATATAAAATTACAAAAGAAAACATCGAACCAAATAACCCTTTAAATACCATTTAGGATATTGCTATTTAAAGTTGCCAACGAACCAAACAAGTAATTCACACTCATAACATAACATCACATAACGACCACTTGATTCAATGTTCAGGAACGTTGGCTTAGATGTTTGATTTTTTCATTCAAATAGAAAAATGCAAGAAGGCTGGATGGGGCTAAATTTTAGGGTTGTTTTGTTTTGTATAAGATTAGCAGCCTATTTGGTTGTATATTTAATATGCTAATTGAGAAGCTAAGATTTTAAGCATTGAGTTGATGTACTGTTTGATTTCTTGCAAATAGTTTTATACAAGTTTAAGAGAATATATGTGAAAATACAAGTAAATCTTCGAGCTGATTGATCTAATTTGCTATTAAGCTAACTAATGTTGTGGCAATCTATAAATCTGCTTGATAGTTGATTTATGTAACTCACTAATTTTAAATTTAATCTATAATTTTATTTGGTAGCCTATAAATTTATTATGTAAGAATTCAACATTGATAGAAATTAGATTATTGATGGTGAACAATAAATTAATAAGATGCTAGTTAAAAGATATTTATGGTTAATAATTAATTTTTCCACAGCAAGTCACTAATAATTGATTACTCATTCATTATAAGCTATTAACCAAATGAAGAAATATTTTGTTTTATGTTATGGTAATAGCTACTTAATTTCTACTTGAGAAATGTTTTACACAAAAACACTAACTCTTAAAACTAGGGTTTTACTTATTTTGCTTTAGTAGTATCACCTTATCAATCTTTTTCTATTATGACTTCAGCAAGCTGTATACAATTAATGCATTGTCAGGAATGTTGCCTCCTTTTACAACACAATCTGATGAAATTAGAGCGATGTCGAAGCACTGTACCACCGGTGTTGAATTAAGGGTTTCTTCTGAAAGATATATTCTACTGGATGCACAGGTTGGTTGTTCATTTTATTGATTTTTTTTTTATTTCATTAAGAAAATCTAAGATTGTGACTTAAATTGTATATTTGGCATGCTATTTATATTTTTACTATATAAGAATAGTTCTTGATACCTACCTAGGTGTCAATCATATAAATATTGTATTCCATGCTTTAGTTGTCATTTCATTTTCTTTGGAATAGGAATGAATATCAACTTTTCAACATGGGGTTGTATGTTTGGATGTATTAACAGTGTTCACATGAAGGAGCATTTTTAACTTCTTCCTCCCTTGCTCGATCTCATCCCCTCATTCCTCTGCACCACACCCCGACCCGTGCGAAGTCTCTTCATTAGCTACGGTCATCACTCACAAATCCTTTACATGTGATATTGTCGAGACCACACCTACTCCCTCTTCAGCGACACTTCCAAATCAACAATGTTTACCACCCTTGAAGCCTCCACACAATATATCGCCAAGACCTTGACCCCATTTATCTTTGGCAACCTCCGACCTCGTCTTTGCAACCCATATGTGCCCCTTGCCCCTGCTGGTGTCATGCTCTAGGTTAGTTTATTATTATTTATTTTATATTTAAATTCACTTTACTTCCAACCAAATACAAGAAAGTGATCGCGTAAGTTTATTTTACAATCCAACCAAACAACTGTGACTATTTCAAATTTCTTGCATTTATCTTACATTGCATTTTAGATATCTCTGAATTCTAAATAATTGCAAACAAGGAGCCCCCACATAAGAATAATTCTTCATACCTACTGGATGATCAATAGTGTAAATACATAATGACTGACAACACATGCCTGGAAATTGTGTATGCAATGCACATTTAGAGCAAGATTTTTTATACCAAATATACATAATGTAGTTTCTCTAACAAGCAAAAACCAATAATTTTATTTCATTATTCGTATGAAGGGATTATATTGAGTCTAATGTAATTCCACAAGTCTATATGTATGAAATGCCAATTTTTAGAACAAAACTTTGTGTGCAAGCCCCTTCATTAAAATTTGCATAATAAATGATGTTTCAGAATAATTCAAAACGATTTTGTTGTTAATTATATATCAAAACACGCATCTACGAGTTTCTTGAGAGCCTCCACTCAATTTAGAGATCAATTCTTCCACTTAACTCTTCTTTACTATTATCAACCACGCTCAAGTCTTCTTAGATCTAATCTTAAAGTTCACTAGCTCTTCTTAATGCACAATGTGTTAAGTTTGGGCTTCTAGAGAGACTCATGACATCAAGACTAGAAGTTGCTTTTCTGATAAAGCAAGAAACAATCATAGCGCATTCTTACAAGTATGGAATTAGTGAAAGACAAATGAAACATGTATCCTAGTTATTTTCCTTAAAAATAGGGTTTATTTAGTTTTCGAGTTTTGATTCTCATGAGTATGTCCTTTTGGTTAATTACATATTGAATAAGATGTTTGAGAAGTTTTTCGATTAATGATGTTCATTTGTTTTCCCAATTAGCATTCAGGGGATTTTAAGCTTTTTTCATATTGTAAAAGAGCCTGTCTTTGAGTGGTCAAAAACATGAAGGACAACTGAGAATGAATATAATAACAAATTTTGATGTAGTAGAAAATGTGGGTCTTATAATCTAGAAAAAGATGACGGCTTGACAATGGATAAAATAACTCAAAATCCGCCATCGAGGATGATAATGTAAGTTGTTGTCCCATGAAAGGAATACTTATGTTTTCTTAAATATCCAGTGAAAAATGCCCAAGGATGAAGGGACTTAAAACTAGTTGAATACCATCCTGAATGCCTAATCACGGGAAAATGGCAGCACAAAGAGTGATAATATGCTAATGCTCTTTGAACAATATATGCCTTCTTATTCCACTTAAATGGATATCAAAATCACACCATTAAATTTTTATAACATGCAAGATTGGTTGGGTCATAAAACCTCGCCCTATAGGCAGTATGACCAAATGCACATGATAGTTTATTATGTAATGAAAAAGTGCAACATTATTTTAATTCTACATGCTCACACATCTCATGGTATGTAATATAAATATGCATTTATTAACTCTGGTTGACCAAGTCCAAGTTTTGTAACTTGGAGGTTTCAGGTATGCAACCTTCTACTTTGATGCCACTCCCTTGCAAAGTCATACTGAAGAAGGTTTACTTTTAGGATTTTTAATAGAAAGATTGTTTAACGGCTGAGGAATTCAAAAATATTTTGTAAATCTTATTTTTAAAAGTTTTTGGAGGAAACTAGCGCATGATGTCTCAGAAAGAAATAAATATTGTGCAATTGTGAATGCGCGATCACGAGCATTTTATATGATAAAAATTTGACAAATCTCCGAGTATTTCTATGATAGCAACAAGTAGAGTGCATGTGAGATAAAAAGAAACAATATAATTAAATATCACAAAATCTCACCTTCTCGGTCTTTTATCCAACTTTGTAAGAGCTTTAGCCCAAACAACATAGACACTAAGCATGACCTGAATTATTAAAATTTATAGCCTTATCTCATTGATTTTCAAATTATTTATATTAATATTAACTTTTTTTCTCCTAAGGATCTCTACTTGGCCTATTGGCTTAGTTTAAACAATAAAGGTTGTTGAATAAGATCAAAAGCCATTTGATAGAGAGCCTTCAAATGATAGGTCGACAAGCTAATGGTTTAAACTAAGGGTAGGCGCCAAGGCGTTGGTGAAGTCATTATTACTCTGGAGCAAGTAATGTCTTTTATGGGACCTTGGTTGTCAGCCTTGATAGACTGTAGAAAGTACAGATTTGATAGTTGACAGTGAATATCCCAACTATGGTCTGTGAGAAATTTTGGAGAAGTTAGCTCAGTTTTGGTGGGTTAAGCAGAAGCCATCTCACGGTGAGTTGATAGGTATTGTCCTATAGGAGACGACAATTCATCCCCTTGTGAGACATCTGGTTGTCATCTCTTGAGGGTTGACCAGGTCAACTTGCAGGTGATGATACTTAGTGAAGTGTTTTGACCTAAATTGGCAGTGGGATTAAGGGCTGTCGGCTTAATGCAACATTGGCAATGACAAGGTGGTAGGGAGATATATTGCCTACTTGCTGTTGACAAATGAGTTAAGCTATCTCGAGATGAGTCTGACTAGTTGCAGTGGCATCAAGGAACCAAATAGTTAGGGAATCTCTTTAAACTTCTAAATTGGACATTGAGGCGTCTCTCCAAGGGATTTAAATGATGCTTGCAAACATCTTGGGTCTGATTGGTTAGTTGACCCTTCCTCACCACCTTGAATGGTGACAACTCAGAAAGGGCTTTGTCAGGTGAAGCCATGGGGGTCTTGGCGGCTGTATGATTCCAACATATAGCCTTTGGTGACTGATGATATGGTGATGGAAGTGATCACTAATTGCATGCCAAGTGTTACAGAATGCAATAAACCTTCATTAGTATCTCCATGAAGATATTTCTTCCTATCATTGACTAATCTACACGATGGCCTCGTTCGTTGACATCTTGATGTCGCAGTATCATGATAATCATGTTGACAAATGCTTTTGTTTTTGGTTGTCAATTATGACCATGTTTTTTCTCCGGGGTTATTGGGTTCTTTAGGTTATTGTCCTTGATGCAATTTTCAGGTTAAAAAAAAAAGAAAGAATACATTGGAAAGAGTATCCCCTTAGCAAAGAAAGAATAGAACCTCCATATCTGGGATTAGAAAAGGGAAGTAGTAACTATCAAATAACCAATTCACCAACAAAGTAATTGGGAAGGAAAAGGTACTGAAAGCATAGGTTAGTTGCTTCAACAGGCAGAACATCCTTAGCCAATAGCCCATGGAATCATGGGCTCTTTAGCTGCTGCAAAATATTAAGTTTGACATGCTTTGACTAGGTTTTTTTGTTCTTTCAATCTCATGCATCATATTCATGCTTTATCAGATTTCACATTGTCAGCGACTGCTTGTCATTTGCAGCCAATATTCAGCCCCTCTGTTTTGGTTGATATGATGAGACCTGATGGAACTTCTGCAATTTCTGTGCTAAATGGGGAGTCGCTATCAGCTGATCTAGCTCACGAGTTAATGGGAATACAGGTTATTTACGGGAAAAATAGAATTTGATGCTCTCAATTTTACATTCAGGTTCAATATTTGGAAGTATCTGATCTAACTTTGTTCTCTTTTCATATATGCAAGAATCTTTATAGCTTGGTGTTTTCCTGGCTTCCATATGCAACATATTGTTAGTTGTATCAGAAGGAATCCATGACTTCAGCGTCTGGCAGCATATGCTTACGGTAAGCATTATACAAAAGTATCATTGTCAACGCTATTTTTTATTCCTATAACCTTATTGATACTTTTCATGAGATTCAAAAGAACTTTCAATTCTTTGGAAGTAGCTATTCTGTTTATTGTATGGTCTTGGAAGTGTGGTTTTATGCGGCTGCATTTTTTTGTGTTTGGGTTAGAAGATAAGTGCAATTTTTGACATATTACGCCATTTGTGATGCAACCAAAATTATTGAAAACTAAGGACACAAATTAAGAGACTTGTCTTCCTTTCAAAATCCTTTAAAGATGACAAAACACACTTAAATAGACAAAATACTTAACAAATAACAAGGACAACACATTACAACGACACCTTACAACTCATATTTAAAGCATAAAAACAACACCTAAAACATCTTTTGATTGATTGAGAAGAAAGATAGTGATGGGGTGGTCACTTGCGGAGAGAAGAATGAGATAAGAAGCCTGAGACGAAGTTATAAACGAAGAGGCATAGCTCGCAAGCTATCCAAAAAACCCTCAGGTTTTGTTGTCTAAAAATTGCTCCAAAACAGCCTATATTTATAGGTAAGAAGAGGAAGCCAAACAGCCCCAACCACCTCCAGCCAAACCAACCAGAAAAAAGGAGACAAAAGGCCAACATGCAATGCCTGGAGCAGCACCCGAAAGGTCATGCAGGAAACAGGAATGGCCAACCGCGGAAACAGGCGCCAGACAGAGAACTCAAAAGGCCAAACAGAGAGGGGAAGAACCCGAGCTGAAAAAGGCATTTATAACATCATAATGAGCTGAATTAAGAAGCAGAACCAATAGCTTATCAAAGGGGCAGCACAACCCGAGACAACCAAGCCCAAACCTAGGAACCAAAGCAGCCAAAAGCCAAGACACATCAATTGCCCCCCCCCCCCCCCAACCAGAAAAAAGGAGACAAAAGGCCAACATGCAATGCCTGGAGCAGCACCCGAAAGGTCATGCGGGAAACAGGAATGGCCAACCGCGGAAACAGGCGCCAGATAGAGAACTCAAAAGGCCAAACAGAGAGGGGAAGAACCCGAGCTGAAAAAGGCATTTATAACATCATAATGAGCTGAATTAAGAAGCAGAACCAATAGCTTATCAAAGGGGCAGCATAACCCGAGACAACCAAGCCCAAACCTAGGAACCAAAGCTGCCAAAAGCCAAGACACATCAATTGCCCCCCCCCCCCCATGCCGCCCAAATTCCATCCAAAATGGATAAAGAAATTATATATTCTTATCTTTCTAGAATTTCTAGAATCCTATTTATTATTTCTTTATTATTATTCTATTTATTTTATTTCTATTCCTCTCCTCATTTTGTTTTTATTTCAATTTTTTACTTTCTGAATTCCTTTTCTTTTTGGATCTTGAATCCCGTTGTACTTATCTTTTCTTTTTCCAAAAAAGAATTCCCCCCTTTGCCTACATCAAATTCTTCTCCGGTTGAAAGGGCTCATCTCCTGATGAGAATGCTTTAGAACTTTCCTGACGAGTCGAAGGTACCGCATCCAATTCTTGAATCAAGGCCGCATACTTTTTCTGGATCATCTCTCTTTCTTGCCTAAATTGAGCTTGCAGAAGTTTCTTCCTCTTCTCGTATTTTTTCATACACAAGTACATTTTCATCTGAAGCTTGTATAATTCATTTTGAATCGGATCAGTAGAACTTCCTTGCGGCGGAATTCATCTGGTCATAGAAATATCTTCTTCAAGAACATTTGTCTTGCTTTCTCCAACCTCAGGCTCAATTACTTCATGTTTTTCCATTTTTTTTAAATACTTAAAAAAAGAAGGAAGACACTAAAAAACCTAAGCTCTGATACCAAATTGATGCAACCAAAATTATTGAAAGCTAAGGTTGCAAATTAAGAGACTTGTCTTCCTTTCAAAATCCTTTAAAGATGAGAAAACACACTTAAATAGACAAAATACTAAACAAATAACAAGGACAACACATTACAACAACACCTTACAACTCATATATTTAAAACATAAAAACAACACCTAAAACAGCTTTTGATTAATTGAGAAGAAAGATACTGATGGGGTGGTCACTTGCAGAGAGAAGAATGCGATAAGAAGCCCGAGATAAAGGAGAAGGCGAAGAGGCATAGCTCACAAGCTATCCAAAAAACCCTAAGGTTTTGCTGTCTAAAAATTACTCCATAACATATATTTTCTACTCCAAAACAGCCTATATTTATAGGTAAGAAGAGGAAGCCAAACAGCCCCAACCACCTCCAGCCGAATCAACTAGAAAAAGGGAGACAAAAGGCCAACAGGCAACGCCTGGAGCAGCTCCCGAAAGGTCACGCGGGAAACAGGAACGACCAGCCGCGGAAATAGGCGCTAGGCAGAGAACCCGAAAGGCCAAACAGAGAGGGGAAGAACACATATCACCCATTATGAGCTGAAAAAAGGCTTTTATAACATCATAATGAGCTGAATTAAAAAGCAGAACCAACAGCTTACCAAAAGGGTAGCATAACCCGAGACAACCAAGCCCAAACCTAGGAACCAAAGCAGCCCAATGCCAAGACACATCAATTCCCCCCCCCCCCCCCCCCCCCCCCCCCCCCCCCCCCCCCCCCCCCCCCCCCCCACCCTCTTTGCCTGCATCAAATTCTTCCCCGGTTGAAAGGGCTCATCTCCTAATAAAAATGCTTTAGAACTTTCCTGACGAGTTGAAGGCACCGCATCCAATTCTTGAATCAAGGCCACATACTTTTTCTGTATCATCTCCCTTTCTTGCCTAAACTGGGCTTGCATAAGTTTCTTCCTATTCTCGTATTTTTCTGTACACAAGTAAATTTTCATCTGAAGCTTGTATAATTCATTTTGAATTAGATCAGTAGAACTTCCTTGCTGCGGAATCTATCCGCTGATAGGAATATCTTCTTCAAGAACATTTGGCTTACTTTCTCCAATCTCAGGCTCAATTACCTCATGTTTTTTCATTTTTCTAAGTACTTAAAAAAAAAAAGAAGGAAGACACACTAAAAACCTAAGCTCTGATACCAAATTGATGCGACCGAAATTATTGAAAGCTAAGGTTGCAAATTAAGAGACTTGTCTTCCTTTCAGAATCCTTTAAAGATGAGAAAACACAATTAAATAGACAAAATACTTAACAAATAACAATGACAACACATAACAACGACATCTTACAACTCATATATTTAAAACATAAAAACAACACCTAAAATAGCTTTTGATTGATTGAGAAGAAAGATACTGATAGGATGGTCACTTGCGGAGAGAAGAATGAGATAATAAGCCCGAGACGAAGTTATGGGCGAAATAGAAGACAAAGAGGCATAGCTCGCAAGCTATTCAAAAAACCCTCAGGTTTTGTTGTCCAAAAATTACTCCATAACATATATTTTATAGTCCAAAACATCCTATATTTATAGGTAAGAAGAGGAAGCCAAACAGCCTCAACTACATCTAGCCGAACCAACTAGAAAAAGGGAGACAAAAGGCCAACATGCAACACCTGGAGCAGCACCCGAAAGGTCACACAGGAAACAGGAACGATCAGCCGTAGAAACAGGCGCCAGGAAGAGAACCCGAAAGGCCAAACAGAGAGCAGAAGAGCATATATCACCCATTATGAGCTGAAAAAGGCATTTAAAACATTATAATGAGCTGAATTAAGAAGCAGAACCAGCAGCTTACCAAAGGGGCAGCATAACCCGAGACAACCAAGCCCAAACCTAGGAACCAAAGCAGCCCAAAGCCAAGGTACATCAATTGCCCCCCTTGCCTACATCAATTTGCATGCATGCTCACTTTTGCAGGACTTGCGCCATTAGGTTTTTTAGTAAATGATGATATGGTAAGTGTTGACTACAAAGGAGACAATGTCATCAATTTAGGTGTGTCCTAAAATGAGAATATTTGGATAAATGTTGCAAATTAAAATAATTGTCAGGACCTGGCTCGAAAGCTTGAAATACCTAGGTGGGAACATATGATCGAACCAAAATTTAAGAAACACTTTCACTTTACAATTTACATTATCTAACACAATCTTCAAATTTAGAAGAGCCAACCAAATCGTAAAATTTTATTTATAAGCATTTTAAAAAATATACCAATCTTTTTCATTTTTCTTTTAGAATACTTATTTTCGAAAACACAAACTATTACATATGATTTTTACTATACCTAACTTAGGTGGTTATTCTTCTGCTGTGTATGAACTCTCTTCTTTTATTCATTTAAGTTAAAGGAGATTTTCTTGAAAATATTTATCAACTAATACAAGTGAGTTAAATAACTCAGTAGCTAATTATATTTTTAAACCATAATGATTTAAAAATTAGAAGACAATATGCATACAGATCATTATGTTCACTCATAACATATTGATTTTTCATGGGCATTAAATAAAATGCATTTATAATTGTCTCAATTGTGGTACAAAGAAACTATTATTTATTAGCTTTTTTTTTAATTATAAAATTTTATATCTTATCTTATAATTTAAGATACTCATCATTGTAGTACCTTCTATATTTGTGTCATTAAAGGCACATTCATCTCATAACTTTTTCTAAACAAACCCTTGAGGGTAGATACATCATTCTCAGTCAATGTTTTAAAAGGGTGAACTATATTATTCAACATACACATGCATTCATTCCTATATAACATATTCTTTGTATTCTTATCATCATGCATTTATTTTTAATTTATGCATTTGCTTCTCATATCAAGAAATATTCACTGGGATTCAAATATGAAGATTGTTGGGTGGCATTTATATAAATATGAGGATTTCATAAATAAAAAATAGAAAATCACTTTAGACATTCACAATATTAGTTTAGAGTTGCAAACAAACCAACTTGTATCGAGCAGAGAAAATGCTTGTTCATATTTAAGCTCATTTATTATCAACATGTTCAAACTTGGTTCGAGCTCGATTCAAACTTTTCTATTTGTGCTCAAGTTTGGTTCGTTTAAAATGATAAATGTCATGTTTGGTTTGTGTTCGGTTTATCAAACTATTAATGAGCTTTATTTTCTAGATGTGTATTCGCTTAATAAACAAGCTTTATCGAGTTTACTAACAAACAATACCTAGAGCCTACTCTCAAACATATTTAGCAAGTATTTTCAAGCTACCAAACGAGCCTGTTCACGAATCAGCGAGCTTAAAAAATGATTCTTCTTATAAGCGAGCATGTTCATGAACACAATAAACAAAATCCAACAAACATGAATAAATACATCTTATTCACAAATAAATTCATTATAGTATAAGAGTATAACATTAAAAATGAAGTTAATTTTTTTTATAAAATAATAATTATTTATTATAATAAAATAAAAAATATTTTAAAATATATTAAATAAAGATTTAAGTGAGTCTTTAAAAATATGTTTAGTTCCAAACTCAAAATTATAAATTTTAATTATTTTTAAAATTTACTAATTAATGATTACTTATGTGATTAAATTATAATAGAAATAAAGTATTCAAATTAAGTTGTTCTTCGTTATCATATGTCATAATGATACTTAATTGAGTTACATATTGTACATCAATCAAGTTTTTAAAAGTGCTTGTTCACAATCTCCATATCGAACATGAATCAAGCTTCTTACTGTTCTTCTTCTCAAGATTCTTTCAAGCCTTTTCATGAGATTCAAATGATATTATTCATGAAGTTAAACGAGTCGAATAAATAGCTATTCATATATGTTTATTTAACAATCAAGTTTATAAAAAAATATTCAAGCTTGTTTGATTGGTAAGTCAAACGATCATAAATGACCTACAATCGTGCCGAGTGACGAATAGCTTGTTAAACATTTGGTTTGTTTCCAGTCCTAATTAGTCTGAAATTAATGAGAGCATTTCTCAATTCATAAAAATGTTCATAACAATCAATGAATTATGTTTAGAGTAATATAAGTTATTAGTCAAAATAGAAACATAATTATCTCTTTGGTCGAAAGATTCGTTTGCTCTTAAATCCTTAAAACTCTACTTTCTTTAACTTATTGCCACAATTAATATATTTTTGCAAGAATTTTATTTTGATTGATTCCTAAAAATTTCTTTTTACATTTTTTAAGTCTCCTAATTATATGTTATTATTATTATTATTTTAAATATTTTTATTCAACTATCTAAATCATGCTAAAAAAATTAATCTTTAAAATATTTGACTTAGCATTTTTTATGTGAAAAAAAGTAGGAATTGTGTGAGAAATTTATAAAGAAAAACTTGAATTAAGCAAAGTAACAATAAACTAATGTTTCACCAGATGAAATTTAGAGAATTTAAGGATATCAATTTTGTTATGGCAATCGGCTACACAATAGAATCACTAGAGCTTAAAATAAAGTCAAATATAAACATAAACTTAAATGCTGTAAACTTTAAATCCACCACGTAACATCTAGATAAGTTACCTTGAGTTTCCCTTACTCTCGCTCTTTGAAAGGTCTTAGCGGAAAGAGGATTTCAACAACCAGAACGATGCCACCAAAAGAGATAGGACGTCAAATGCCTTGATCCACGGAAAGGTCGTCATCGGAAGAGGTGCGAGTGGATGTCCGACGATTTGCCACTGTCCGAAGGTAGTGTTCGTCGATAGTCTCAGCTAAGTGGAATAGGATACGGTCGACGTAATCGTTGACGATGTCTTCTATCTCCCAGTCGGGTTCGAAGAACGGCGATTGAAGAATATCTATCTGCCCTTGAGAATCGTAGGCGAAGCAGTTGTCTACTTCAGGATCGGCCATGCACTAGTAAGAGAGTCAGAAAGGGAA
Source organism: Dendrobium nobile (assembly GCA_022539455.1). NCBI lineage: Eukaryota > Viridiplantae > Streptophyta > Magnoliopsida > Asparagales > Orchidaceae > Dendrobium > Dendrobium nobile. The sequence goes on along the minus strand of CM039735.1, from coordinate 2,052,813 downwards.
GATTGTCTTCTTCTTCTTCTATATAACTCATGAAAGAAGAAAATCCAAGGAGAGGGAGAGGGGGAAGGGGGTCGGCCAATAGGAGAGGGGCTTACTTTAGAACTTAGGGTTAGGGTTTGGGGAAGGGAAAGGTAATTAAAATCTGAAATTAATTTCAGATTTAGTAAAATAGGAAAAGGAATATTGAAATTTGAAATTTGGATTTCAAATTCAATTGGGGATTAATTGAGTGGAGAGAGGAGAGGGGGGCCAAGGGGGGGCCGATAACATGCATGGGGAAGGGAGGAGATTGAGGGGGAATTTAAAGCTTCCTAAATCATTGTTTTAATTTAGGAAGGAAATAAAAACATTAAATCTAATTTAAAATTAAATTAGACTTGATTATAAGAACTTTCCTAATTTAGCTTTAGTTAATTTAGGAAAGAATTTGAAATTCAAATTGAGTTAGTTTATTTCCCAAATTATTTAGGCTAATTTAAGTAGGTATTAATGATGATTGAAATCATCATCAAGAGGGGAAAAGGAAGGTGTGGCCGTCGGCTAGGAGAGGTAGGGGAAGAGGCTGGTGGTGATGGTGGAGGGATTGGCCGGTGGCTAGGGGGCTTTGGGGTTGGCTGGCGCCTGGCGGGTAGGTGGGGAGGAGGGTGATCTTGGGCCGGCGGCTAGAGGGGGGGATGGGGCTTAGGGGGCCGGCGGCTAGGAAGGGAAGATGGTGGCAGGCAGTAGGAGAGAAGTGGGAGAAATCGAACCACGAGTCAGGGACACTTCCAACGACTAGTGGGTGTTGCTTTGCCCACACCTTGGGGCTTCAACTCCTAAGAAACTCACAAGTTTAAGAAGAAATCAGAAATTTTTTTAATAATCAATCATTCACCCTAATACAAGACTAAGGGCCATATATATAGTCATCAAAGAGAAAAGAAAATAAGTGACTGAAATGCCCTCAGAGTTACAACTCAAAACAAAACATAAGCAAATATACAATCGTCTATGTTGCACCGATATGGATACGGCGATACAGATACGACACGATACAGATACAGACTCGTCAATTCTTAAAAATACAGGATACGGTACGGTGCGGACATGACAAGATTAGTAATTCTAATATTCCCATATCATCAAGAGACAAATCCATCTTGGAAATGAGAGAACCTTGCTCGCAGCCGCGGAAGTAAATACAATGCGTCTTTTTTTTTGGATTTATTTTTGTTTTTCAACGGACACGTTTATCGGATATGCGTGTCGTTTTAAAATTAAATAGTATTTTAATTGGATATGGCTTTGGCGTATCCGACACGTATTGGCGGCGTATCAGAGGCGTATTTGTGTATCGGTGTATCAGATACAGTGCACCTTCATAAATAGGTGTATCGGTGCAACATTGACAATCGTCCAACATGAAATAAAATAAGCTAATACATGAAATAAATAAAAAATACATGCTCCTAGTCGTATCTGTCGATCTCCGATGCTTCCGGTGATAAACATTCTGGAATCTCCTGTTGATGTCCTCATCAATTTCACTATCGTTAAGCTTTTAACTTTTAACTTTTAATTTCATTTGAGCATAATATACAAATTTTCTTTACTACAATTTATCTCGTTATATTTTTCTTTCATACCTAAATCAAAATTTAGGTTTTCCTTTCCTTTATAAGTTATTATTAATATTTAAAATCTCTAGGATAATGTGTATTATAATTAAACTATTAGATTCTCAATTTTATTTCAAATATGCTAAACACAACATTCAAATTTTACCCTTATTATAGAAACCCTATAAATTATTGTTGTCTTAAAAATAAGATTTAGGATCCGCAAAATGTAAATGGAGATTACCTTTTTGGCTTTAAGATTGAAAAGAAGAAAGCCCTAGCTTCTGGCATTAAAAAATTGACATCTTATATACATGATGTCGTCAAAGCATGCTCAGCTAGTTGGCCTCACTCTTGAACGTGCTTACCCGGCCTTGGTCTCACATGCAATGGCTTGTGCTCTCAGCTACTTATATGATAGGTTGCTCGCACGCTTCCTTGCGTGCATTTTTGCTAGGACTCGCCGGAGCCGCCAATCTCTCTATCTCATCCTTGCTCTTTCTTGCTCTCTCGTTCCTTCTCATTCCCTCTTTGCCTCTCACTCTCATAGGGAATTAAGCTTTTGCTTGAATTGTGAATTATGCGACGCTTGTTTATACATGTGTCCTAAAAGTTTTGTTTATTATTAATAAAAAAATTATTTTATATATTTAAGATTATATTAGAGAGATGAGTGGAATTAGTACTTACTGAAGGTATGGTAGCAGAAAAAATGATGTTGGTGGTTTGAGATTGTCTAACAATTAGCAAGTGTAATAATAAGATGCTTGTAGAATGGATGTGAAAGTATGAAGAAGAAAGAGGGTTATACCTAAGATAGCATGACTAGATATTTTGCTAAGAGTTTTGAGCTTTGAAAGATCTTTTCTCGGCTTTGCAGCATATGAATTTTGTGGGTTGATTTTTCAGGAGGGAGAGAGTAGAAAGTGCGGATAAAACACTATTTAGAAATTTCACCGTCATAGAGGAATTTATATTCTTGGTACAAGGTTTCCCTCGTGCGTAATTATCCCTTCAATTGTGAGAGAATTTTAGATTATGGCTAATTTGTAGGCTCTATTATGATTTATTGTGATGGATTTCTATTTGAACCGGGTTATAACTATTTGGATTGGGGAGAAAAAAAATATTTTGCTACTTAAAGCAGATGACAGGGCAATTATGATCAATTCGAATCAAGATTTTATGGTTTTGTCATCTTGAGTTGTATCTATTGGATGACATAAAATAAAATTTTTTATAATCAAAATATCAAATCAATAATTCACACATTGGCTAAATGGAGCTTATGTGATAAACAGTTTATTTTGGCATAAAATTGTTGTCAGATTTGTGATTAATGGTTTTCCTTCAATTATCATATGAAGTAAATTGGAATAAATTCAATGTATTTCACCTACCAACTTCAAGAACTTGCAAATTTTCTTTTGTGCCTTTTGCTCCCAGTTATCATGAAAGTATTTCTCTCTAGAAGCCATTTTTGTATTCTAATTCCAATAGTTCAGTTTTGTCTGACCTATTGCAAATAATGCATGTATAATAGGTGGACTTGCTAAAGCATAATATACCAGATCCCTCCACTCTAGCATCTGGTCAAAACCAGGGTTCTGCTTCTGTACCAGACAAAGAGAATAATAGCAAATTTGGAGCTCCAAATAACGAGTATCTAGCAACTCTTATGTTCATTCATACCAAGTAAGTGTCATGTAACTGTTTCTTCTCATTTTTCTTGCGTCATTCAAATTTTGTTCAACAAGTTTATGATATTTATTGTATGTAATGTGTTTGAAGTGAATTAGTAGTTTTGTTCTACTCCTACTCTGCGGTGCTATCATAAATTTTCTAGAGCTTCCTCCCGACTTGAGATGGTGTCCTAAACTAAAGCTTCCTCTCGGCCAAAAAGAAAAAAAGAGGAAAGATAGCATATCTTCATTAACTAATTCATATCATTTCAGTTTTACAATTTTCATTCAGTAGATGGTATCCTCTATAATAAAAAAAAATGAAGATGTATCAATGTGCAATGCTTAAGATTATTAAGAATATCATGAAGGCTTAGAAAGTAAATTTCATTAAAATATTATGATATCATTTATGCTATAAGGATCTATGTTTTGGGCAACAAATGTCACATACAACCTAGTTGAGTGTGACCAAAATGAAAATGTTGGATGAATTTGTGATACAATTAGGAATGTCAGAGTTGGAAGTTATTCTATTAGAGAGATAATGAGTCAAATTTCTTGAATATAAAATAGCGGAGACTGGATTTAGCCAAGTAGGGTATAAATAAGGAAGCTTAAAGTTGGATCAATAAATCTAGAAACAGTAAGATTCATAAATACAATCACTAATCACTATATCAATTTATATTTTAGGATTTTTTTTAATTAATAAAGTTGGGTTAAGTTAATTACAAATAATGACTTGAAATTAATCTTTTTTTATTCAAGTTAAGCTTGATTGATTGAAATTGACTTTGTTTCTGTTGATTAAACACCATTATTGATGCACTATGATGCACTTATACTTCTCCTCAATGAGGTATGCAGTGTCCGACACTTATCAGGCTCGACCGCGCCCGACACTCTGATACATATCGAACACGCCGAAGACAATATCTGATTAAAAAACTATTAAAAATAAATTGGGCACACATCTCTTAAATATTTTATATTTTTTTTAATATATTTTTTATTTCCACTCAGCACCAAACCAATTCCCTACACTCAATACCCCATTGCCAGAACATGCCATTTTCATTTCTATTTGTAGATCGTAGCTAGGGTTCACAACAATGCCCGATATCATTGCAACATAGACATCTGACGTCGTTACAACATCAATGTTTCAAAACCATATGAAATCAAAGTTTGAAACTAGCAATTTCTACTCGACAATCACTCCCCTGCGTCGTCTCAACATCTTATCTTTGACCGACATCATCTCAACATAGACGACCGATGTTGTCTTGATATTGACGCTCGATGTTAAACTCTTGATATCTTTATCGTCTCCCCTCTCAACGCTTGAAACACGATATCGACGCTCAACTCTTGACATCCTAATATTAATCATTTTAAACACAAAGCCAAGTAAAATGATTTATTATTTCTCAATTATTCTTAATATTTTGCTTAATCAATTTCCATACACTATTTTTAAAATATAAAAAATATAATACCATGTACAATCCTTGTCTGTGTCCTAGATTTTTAAAAATTGGCGTGTCCCATGTTCATGTAGTGTCGTGTCAGTGTTTGTGCATCATAGTTGATGCATTTAATATCCATTATGTTGTTCTAATGTTGTTATTATTGTTGTTCTTCCCCCATTTCTGTTATCTTTCTTAGGCCTCAAACAAGAAAAGAAAATTAACAAAAATAAACACCAGGATTTAATGTGGAAAAACCCGAAATCGAAAAAATGACTACGGAGCTACACCACACTAAGAAATTCACTATGAAAACACTCTTTTCTTGTCTCTCTTTGCTTCTCTCTTCATTTTATACAAAAAATAGACAAAGAGACGCTTTTTAATACACCAAAAGACGCAACTCTTCAACTGAAACTAGAACAAGAGGGAAGAAAAAATGTTCAGCCCAACTCATAGTGTTGTGGCACCAGGGTTTGGAGCGCCATAGTACTCCACTCTTTGTCTCGCTCAAGCTTAGAGTGGTGCAGTGCTCAAACATACAAGCTATAGTGCTTGTACGGATTTTTTTTTTCTGGGGCAAAGTCCTCAAACCCCAAGCAAAGGGGGCGGCTATCCCCCTGCAACCCCCTAATGAGCTCAATCAACAGTATTTTGGTATAAGCCAACAGTACAACCCTATTGATTGACACAATCAAATTCCACACTAAACAAATTCCTATCAAGTTGGTTGGGTCAACCTATAAGTTCACAAGTCTACTTTCCTAAAAGCCCTAATGAGCTATTCTTAATGGGCATGTGCCTAAATGGGCATAAGGTTAGCCTTTAAGCCCATTTATCATTTAAATGCTCCACCACAACACGTGTTGTTAAAAGATGAGTTGGTGCTTACCTAGGCGCTTGAGTGAGATTCTGAGACCATTCCATCTCACTGAGACCATTCCATCTCACTGAGACCGTTCCAAATGATAAAATTTTATGAAACTCTCAAGGGGATGATGCCATTACTAAGACATGTTTAGGCCAGTGTCTCGCCTCGGGGCCAGAAAGTTATGAGAGCGTCTTTATCTTAATTTCAAACATGGGTGCCAATACTACATTAAAGATGAATAAGTTTATGTGATAACCCACTCTTCTTTTATCTCGTGCTCCTTGAAGACCCACTTCTTATCCTTTTATTCTGCCAGAACGACTATCTCTCAACTCGCTTCATTACCTCCAGGCAATTACATTGTATTTCAAAAATAACTGTTGCCGAGCTCTCTTTCAAGCAGTAAAGGATGATATAGTGTTCCATAAGCATATATTATTTATTCATAGGCATGTTTGTTTATATTTCCTTTACGAGTTAGTTTTTTTTTTTCAAATTTTTTGTCAATTTAAATCCAATTGCTCATTAAAATTTTTCTTGATCTTCATTACCATTTTGAGATCTAGTGGAGCTTGATCCAAACTATAGTTGGCCTGTGCTCCAGCTCTGCTTCTCATCCAATCATAATTGGACTTTTAGTTGAGCAATAGTTCAAAGGTTTCATGAAGCACAAATTTGGTTTAATTTTAAGGATTTCTAGCTAAAGCTTATATTGAATTCTGAAACTCTGTTTGTTTAGTTTCTTTACATTAAATTTGGAAATTACTCACCCCAATTCTGATTTTATGAAGAGTTACGACTATGATACTCTCTCCCGCCATTCTATCTACTAAGCTTTACGTTATTCATCATTTCTCAGAAACTCTTTTTCCTTACTGCAGATTGCGGGACCTAGAGCCTTCTCCTTCAAACATTATGCTGTTGAGGAAGGCCCTTTTAAAGTATTTCGGCTCATCAGCATTCAATATAAACAAGTCAAGGGAATTGAAAAAGGAGCAAATTGATTCTTCTCCTTCTCTAGCTAACAAGTCTAACGAGTCAGATTTCATAGGTGCCGACTTAATTTTCCTTCCTCTGAAACTTCAAGATGACTTACAGAAACCTCAATATGAGAGTTACAATTGCATGATAGGAAAGCTTTGTGATCAGGTAATACCTTTAAGGGGAATTTACAAACATGCTATTGATTATATATTGAACACTGGTTATATATATCGAACACTTAAATCTTTATATTTATTTATGCAATGTTCTAATATCTAAATCACATAAAAATACCTCTAACATTAATTTATCTAAAATAAAATTGATGTAGAACAAACGTGTGAAGATGAGTTGTTTGAAGAATTTTGCACGCTTAATATTTCAAGAACAATGTTAAATAAAATTTATGCTGATTTAAACGCTAAGATAAAAACAATAAGGCGATGAAATCAGCTTAGGCTAAATCATATGCGTAGGAGTTAAGGTAGTAAAACAATCAGTTAATCTAACGTTGCATTCGTGGTTGATTTTCAACAATAATCCCTAAACTAACAATGAGATTAGTTACCATGAAATCATTCCGTTAATCACTCTCTTAATCATGAGGGTCTAGCGGAGGAATTTAACACAGTTCTTTATGACTCAATAATTCCACAATCGAAGTAGAGTTAGGTGATATAAGAGTGGGAAGAGAGCTCACCTCACTGATAAGGAACCACCTTGCAATTCTTGGGCAGCAATTACACGTTTCAGGTTGCCTGAACAGCAGGTTTCAGGTGTTCGAAGCTCTAAACAGCAACCATGGAAGGTCTAGACAGTGATGGGATGAATTCAGGGGTTGGCCTGCATGCATGGGAGCGCAGAAATCTGATCGGCAGCAGTGTAGCTGACTCCTAGTAAGCTCGGACAGCAGCTATGCATTAACGGAGGCTGTAGACAACCTCTAGCAGTCTTGGGAATCGCTTGGCAGCAAGTTAATCTTGCTGGGATCACAGGCCAGCAAGCAGTAACTGCCCAAAAACAGAGGGCAGCAAGCAATAGGGGACGGCTAAAGTATGGGGAGACGTCACTTGGCTTTGGTGCTCAGGTTTGGATGGAGGAAAAAAAAAGGAGATTAAAATTATCTGAAATTAAATTCAGATTTAGGGCCAGCCGGATTCTGAATTCCTAATTATGGGGGAGCTTTTGGAGAGAGAGATTTAAAATTTGAAATCTAAACGTAATAGGGAACGGCATTTAATCCTCCTTAATTGGGGGCTTAAATGTTGATTGATTGAAGCAAGGATTAAGGAGAATTAATGGGGGAGTGGGCCGGCCATGACATTAATTATTGATGGAATAATTAAAATCTGAAATAAACTTCAGGTTTTAACTAGAGTGAATGGTTTCCAAAATGGTTTGGGTTGATTTGGGAAGTTTTAGGTATTCAAATTAATTAGATTTGAATTCGAATTCTTTCCCAAAAATAATGTGGCCAAACATGGAAGGTATTGAATGGGAAATTTAATGTGGGATTCAAGGTGAGGGAATGGGGAGGCCGGTGGGTTGGGGCTTGGTTGGATGAGGGGGTGGTGGTTTGAAGGGGTGGAGGCGACGAGGCGAAAGGAAGGGTGGCGGGTGGGCTTGACCGCTGGTTGGGAGGTGGTTTGGTGTGGGGGATTATGGACGGGTAGGAGAAGAGGGGCTTTGGCCGTTGGTTGAAGCTTGAGGTGGTGGAGTTGTGGGGTGATTTGGGTGGGGGATTGTCGGCAGTGGAAGCTAGGGGATAGTTGGCGGGTGGGGTGGAGGAAACAGAGGAGAAGACAAAGATAAATTAAAACCACGAGTCGTGGACTCTTCCAACGACTGGTGGGTATTGTGCTTGCTCACCTTGATCTCTCTCTCTCCCTTCTCTCTAGTGCACTCGCAAGAACAAGAAGAAGAAGAAGAAAAACACATGAAATTTCATTATCAAATCATCATCCTCCAAATACAATAGAAATGACCTATATATAGGTCTCACCAAAAAAAGAAAAGAAGAAAAAGATTAAATCGCCCTTGGGGCTACAACATCAAATGACCACCCATAAGGATAAAACAATAAAAATTGAAAATAAAATAAACTACTACATAAATGACTCAAAAAAAATAAGCTTCTAATCGTAGCCGTCGATCTCCGATGTTTCCGAAGGTACACGTGTCGAAATCTCTGACGATGTCCTCATCAAAAATACATCTTTTTCATGCATATATTTTGATGTGGTTTCAACACTAGTTGTTATACTAGTAAATATAAAGATTTAGATCTTATATTTGTAAATATAGAAAAAATTTGTGTTATGTATGTAAATCCCCATACCTTTAATGAGCAGTTCATAATCAACAGCTATGGAATTTTTCTGGTCATATAATTGACAGATGAATTAAGAATATTTCTATAGTCAATTTGTAGGCATTTCGAAGAATCTAACTAATCTGCCATACTTTCTTTTTTGCTTTACACAGATATTATCAATGGAACCCCATTCCTTTGCAAAGCCTGTGACAGAACGTGATTGGTTGAGGAACTCTGCTAAGATTTGGGGCATGTTGAAGAAATCTCCTGTGATCACTGAGTACTGTAAGACCCTTCAAGATTCTGGATTGTTTAGGAAGTAAAATATGAATAACGGATGTCCTTTCTGATGATCCTCGGTTAAGCTTCTAGAGTCTGAAGGTTTTTTTAACTTTTTCTGTCTCTATTTTGATGTTTTCTTCTCGTGCTTACAATTGTTTCCACTTTCCATGAAGTAGTGATGTTATGCAAATTTGGCTTCCAGGTTGATATTGGCGTTTCGAAGAGTTTCTCTATGGATTACTTGGATTAGAAGTTTGACGAAACAAATTGAAAAAAAAAATGGTAACCTCCATTGCCATTGATGTTTTCTTGAGTTTCAGTTTAGGGTTAATGTGGTCTAAATCAAAGCTGCATAACCATCTCTCTTGCTTGATTTATGATTAGGTTAATTTAGCATAAAATACGCAATGTTTGATAGGGAATTTCTATATGTTTCTACATCTGTATCGCGATAGCTTCATTACTATATTCACAGTTAGACCTAATTCATGCCCTTAAGGTTATATAATTAGTTTATTTATTTATTTTTATTTCATTTCACTCATATTGATTAAATTTTAATTCTTATATGTACTTGGGCTAGATTTTGTTAACTCCTTCGGTACTTATTTCAATATTTAGACTGACATGTTTTGTGCAAGTAATGCCAAAAAATTTGAACTCTTTTTTTTTTTTCATTATTATTATTATTATTATTAGATTGTATGATCAATCGCTGAAATTTTATTATATCATTATTGAGATTGGCATTTTTTTTAGATAATACTCGAGGTTTTTCCTTTAGAAAACCCATTTAACTTTTTTTTTTTTTTTGCATTATTATTAGATTTTATGATCAATAGTTGAAATATTCTTAGCCATAAAGAAAAAAATGATAAAGAAAAAAAAAAGAGGAACAATCTCTTTGTTCCAAACTCTATAGCCTCTTTTGACACATCAAAGAGAGAATTCCATGAGGGTGTCTAAAGATGCAAGGATCAATCCCCCTAAAGTTGTAGCTAGTCAAGATCGCCGGAGGACCTTCCTATAGAAACTATTACGACAGGCGGTTATCAAGTGAAGAAGTCCTGCGTAGTGACCATCAGGGCTGGAGTCTGGGAAGTGGCCCAGGTGTTTCATTATTACGATGTTCTTGCAATAAAAGAATGAAACTGTGAGAAAATGTCGTTAAAATCCTATTCAGTGAGAAACTTTGAGAGAGAACCTAGAAATCTGTTGTTTAGAAGGCCGAAAAATCTGGAAAAGCAGAAGGAAATACCAAAATGGTGAAGATCAAGGTGTGTAGATGGGGGAAATTATTAGGTCCGGACGCCGAACGTAGAGATACGTCTGGACTCCAATAAAATATTGACATGTGGAATGTACACGTGTATGCAAAATTTTAAATCAAGCGCGTCAAAAGCGCAGGCAAAGAGCAGTCAAAGCACAGTGAAAGCGCAATCAAAGCGCAGTCCACGTGGCAAATTTTAAGTGAATATTCGGACTTATTTTTAGGTCTGGTGTCCAGACCTAATAATTTTCCGTAGATGGGAGGCGCCTTGAAAGGTCACGGTACCAAAATTAGAATAGGTAAGTCATGCCCTTATTAGTTGACAACTTAGGTAGTCCCCAAATGAAAAAAAAAAGGATTGCCTTCTCCTAGGGGATCCCAGTAGGATCCAACATAAGAAAATGCAGAATTAGTACTCTTGAACCTGCGTGGATTATTCAAAACTAAAGCAAATACAAAAAAAATTAGTGGAGGTGCTGGTTAGAAATATCGATCAAGAAGTATAAGATCGAAGTCATACAAATAGAAATGGTTAATACTTTCTTCTTCTTCTTTTTTCTGGATGTCTTTACCTTTCTTAAGATAGGCTGAATTTGATACATTCATTCTCCTAATAAGGTTCATTAGAAGGCTTTTTTTTTTTTATGACCAAATCATCTAAGGCAACTCTCTCTAAACTTATATGTTACTAGACCTACTCCAACCTTTTCACATATATACTCATTTCACATTATATTCCTAGTGTAAAACCACTCATCCACTTGATCATCCTCATCTTTGCAACACTTGACTTAATTTTATGCTTCTCTTTTAATAGTCAATATTATGTGGTGTAAAGCATTGCAGATCTCACCAGCATCTTATAAAATCTTTTCTTAAGTTTGAGGGGTACTTCTTTATCACACAACAGGCATGAAGCATTCCTCCACTTAACCATCCAACTTAAATTCTACTAGTAATATCCTCATTTATTACACCATCACTTTGAACAATAGACTCGATATATCTAAAATGTGCACTCTTTTTAATGATTTGATCACCTAATGTCACAAACCCACCAAGGTACATACTCTCACAAATGTCTAGTAAGAACATCCATGGCTAAAGCAAAAAGATATAGGCTTAGAGTTAATTTTTGATGTAATCCAATTGAAACAGGAAAATACTTTGTCAAATGACCTTGTATTTGAATACAAATAACAAATCCTTTATACATATCCTTAATGGCTTGAATATACATATGGATAATCTCAAATGGGCTCTATCTTGGCAATATGGACACAACCATCTCATTTCTAAATGACTTCAAACAAGTTATTTTTTAGTTTATTCCTGGAAAATGTAATAAGGTTGCGAACTTTTGTACATCTTATGCTATGTTTGGCAATTTTATTTGAGAGAATGTAGTAGACAATAACCTTGATTCAACATTCTTTAATATGTTGAAGGGGTGTGATAGGTTAGCTATCACTTAGTTTCTTTGTATTTGTTACTTATTGAATAAATGCAAAATGAATTTCTTCAAAAAAAAAAGAAAAAAAAAGACTTCAATATAAGCATTATTAACTTATTTCTTTTCTAGAACTCTCCAGAGCAATCTCTAAGGATTTTATCATATGCTTTTTCTTTAAATCATTAAATATCAATTATAAATCCTCTTTACTCTTTCTATACTTTATCAAATCTCTCAACAAATTTATAGCTTCCAAAGTAAACCTATTTGGAATGAATCCAAATTGATTTTGAGAAATATTAATATTGTGCACAATATATGCTCAATTACTTTCTCCCATAATTTTACTGTATGACCCTTTAACTTGATTCCTCTATAATGCATAGTTTTAGGCATCACCTTTATTTTTAAAAATAGAAATCAATACATGTCTTCTCCACTCATGATATTTTTTAGTCTTCAAAATAATATTAAAAACTTTGGAAGCCAAAAATTTTCTTAATCTCCTAAATATTTTTACTTCTATTGGAATATTATCAGGTCCTACCATTTGTCGACCCTTCATTTTCTTTAAAGTATCTCTAACTTTAATTTTATTAATATAATGATTAAAATAAAAATTTTATTTTCATTAAGTGCACTAAAGTTGCTAAAGCTACTGAAGTTTATCATATTCTTACAACCTTCATTGAAAAGTTTAGTGATCTATCTTATCAACCTATGTTGAATATTTTTTTAAGAAAAGTACTTATTGATCTTCATATTTGATGTATTTCACTTGAACTAAATTTTCGCTTCTAATATCATTTTGCTTGGCTAAGTTATATATAGATCTTTCACCCTCCTTATTGTATAATATGTTCATTAAAAATTAAGTATTTGCATCACATATTGATTTATTAGAATCACTATATGTCATTTTATATCTTTTTGGATTTTTTGAGCTTTATATCTAAACTAATTTTATAATAAATTTTTTATTATTTTTTCTTGCACATTTTGATTCCATCATAAACTATTTTTTAATTAGAAGCTTTCCTTTTAATTCTCCAAGCACATATGTTACAACTTTTTTCATATCACTAATTATTTTTTACCACATAATATTAGCTTCCTCATGAACAACACAAATCTCAAGATCTTGACCTTCACTCTTAAAAAAATATTTATTTTAACATTCTTTAAATTCCCTCATCTAATTTTAGAATAATCTTTATTTTATTTTTTTTATTTTTCATTCTTTCATCTTAAAATCCAAAAATAATAAACAATATTACTCCCAATGACTTTATAATTTTTGCAATAATATATAGATATTTTCAATAATTTCAACAAAGAATAATACATTTAAAATATTTTCATTATTATCTAATTAATATTTTCTCACATTCTCCTCGGTTATTCTTTTTCTTTTCACTCCAAAAATCCAAATAATCCAAGATAAAATCTAATTGAGTTTGGATATCTTTTACATTTTAAAATATTTCAAAATATTGTTCAAATTTATTTATTATTATCTTTAAGAAGAGCTGCATCTCAAGTTCCTCTTCAAGTCAAGAATATGGCCCTATCTGGTGAATTTTTATTGGGTCAGGTAACCTGATGCAGAGATATATCAGGTAGCCAATATAAAAATGTCACATGCAATGTTTATAAAACTTTCTCATCTATAAATAAAAAGTAAGTGCATGTGATATTTTTGTATTGGCTACTTGATGTATCTCTACATCAGGTTACCTGACCCAATAAAAATTCCTATCTGGTTAGCTCAAATTCCTCTTTTACAAAGGAAGTTGACGGTCCTATTTTGGTGTTTTATAATGTACTAAGGATCATCCTTACTTCCATCTGCTATCATTGTAAGACCACTAATCACCTTTCAAGTGCCAATATAAAAGATAGAAATATAACCTTTTTCATCTATTTGGCTAATTTAGCTCTAATTTCTCTTCAAGTCATGAGTACGCCTCATATTCTGAAGCTTGCACGTCGTCCATGGCTAAATTTTTATCCAATTCTAAATAAGTTCAAAAAAAAAAAAAATATGTATATGTATTAACAAATTAGATAATTTCAAACTACAAGATAATTCTAAGAGAAATTATTATAATCTGAATTCAAATATAAGCTTAGCAAGTGAGATTAAAATATACAAATTATCTTATCTTATATAGAGATGACCCGAAAATGCAACTTGAAAAATTCCAAGTTCTGATCAACCTGTTTGGAAAACGGGTCAAATTCGAGTCAATCCAATAACCTAAAATCAATTCAGAATTGACCCGAGTTGGCTAGCACGCACACTGCCGCTCTCGCGTTCGTTCGTGCTCGCACCTGCACCCACGCCCACGCTTGCGCCTGCACTTGCCGCCTCTTTCAAGTTGCGGCCTCGCCCGCTCACGGCTCGACCATGCGATCGCAGCCTCACTATTGCCCGCTCGCGTTGACGCGGGTTAGCTAGTTGGGTCAACCAGGGTTAGGGTGCAGGTTGAATCTGACTTTGAATTTTTAATACGTTTTACTATTCTAGTTAAGTTAAGTCAATTGAATGTGAATTAATTTCGGGTTGTATCCAAACTCGACCCAAAAATCTATTTTGTTCTTATTGTATTATGCAATTTGATCAAATTATCCAGATTTTAAATTTTTTTTAAGCCAGATTTTAAATCATTGAACTTTCTAATATGATATTTGATTGATCATACCATCATTGACCCATAAATTCTTGGTGTTATTCTTCTATTCAGTCTTGATATTAATTACGATAGGAGAATTATCATCATTGATAAATTTCATTAAAAAAAAAAATTGCCAAAACTAAGCTTAGTTTGAAACATAATAGATTTCAATCAATTATCAGAATTGCATTAAAGCACTTTTGAAAATGGCCAACAATTTTACCGTTTGTGAGACAAGGAAAGACCTGCAGCATAATATTCTCCAAGTTTTTTTTTTGGTTGAAATATTCTCCTGTATGAGCAGGACAATTTAAAGAAGAGGTGTGGTTTAAAAATGATAAAGACGAATGCTTTACAAATTTATGAAATTAAAAATAAATTCAATAACTAAGGCTTCGTTTGAGACGGCATTTTTATTGCTTTTTAAAACGGAGTTTTAGTACAAAAATAAAAAATTTGTACTAAAACGGAAGCAATAAAAAAGCCGTCCCAAACGAAGCCTAAATCTAAATAACCTGTAACAAATTTCTTGAAAAATATATATCATATACTTCAAACAAGGTAAGAAATACTCTACAATACTGGAAACATATGAGAATCACACACAGCTGAGCTACTCCTATGATATCCTAACAGAAACAACAAGTTTTAGGTGATATTGTAATAGGAAATATTCAATTTCTTCAAACCAAATATATCCTTATGGTATCTTTGGTTTTATATTTGGTTTGAATGAGTTGGAAAGAATGCCAATGTAAATTTATTTCACAATTTTGTATCGACTGTTTGATTTCAATGTAATTGAATTTAACTATAAGTATTTTGAACTTAAATTCTCCTCAATCCAAAAAGAAAGAAAGTAAAACACTCAATTTCTCCTCAACCAAACAAATGGGTGTAGAGCCTTAACTACTTAGTCATGGGACATTATCCAGCAAGTCTTTCTTAAACCTTAACATCCTTAAAAGCCACTACTTATTACTGATTTTCAGAGCCTACTGCATATAAAACTTTTTTACAATCAAAGAGAGACAAAATCAGCCTTATTGTTCAAAAGATGTAAAATTCATCTCAAGTAGGACCAAAGTTGTGCACATGCAAAGAAGAAATCATCATCTTAAAATATGAAGTTGATCTAAATAAGTTAGACAAATAGTACAAATAAAAATCAAGTTGATTAAAAACAAACATATAGTACTCCCAGCTATTAGTGTTGGTTGTGGAAGATCTACAGGAAATTAATTCACTGTAGCTCCAGCTATAATAATTAGAATCGAAAAACATGGAATATGAATCTACTGTTATTTATACTATAACAAGTCTTACTCACATTTGATTGAGTGGTATATATGACGTACGAAAATCAGCGAGGCCCGGAATCCGACAGTACCTAGCATGAGGAAGAAACCATAGCAGATGCAGGCCATGTAGCCAAAGAAGAATGTTGTTTGCATGAAGCCAGACATATCTGATCTAGCATGGTAGTAGTAAAGGCAGTAGAAGAGAATGAAAAAACCAGTGGAGCCACCGCAGAGAATAGACCTGCATCCAGAAAAGTTTTATGGTTTCAGAGTTTGGTATTTGGCTAAATCATTCAATCACATAAAGAAAAACCAACAAAAGAATCAAGCTCATGAGAGAACATTAGTTGTATTCATGTTATCTAGGAGGCTCCAACATCAAATTGGCGCACTCAAATTGAAAGCTTGAGTCAAGCACAAATCAAACTAAGGTCAAGTGCAGAAGGAGGATTGGGTCCATGACAAGAGACCTACATGTACGTAACATGATGGGCTTACAAATTTAATCAAGGGGGATTCATTTCAAATGCTAAAAAGACTCCTATAATTGTAGGGGCCTACCAATCCAATTTGGGAGAGCAAATATTTTCAAATTTCAAATTGAGGAACTCAAAGGACTTTTAAAATTGCATCACTATATTTTCCTCCAATAACCTTTGACCAGTCACTATTGGAGGAGAAAATAATTCAAATTCCATGGAATTAACTAGCTTTTGAGCTTTTATCAAATAAGGGGGAAAGGCTAAAAGGATAAGCAGCATGTCCTAACTAAGAACCTATTTGTAATGGGTGATAAGATGATATCCCATCATTTAGCTTATATATGATTTCAATATAAAGGGTCATTGTATAGGGGTTTTTAATTCAAGCATTCAAATTTTTAATTCAAAGGAATCTTGAATCCAAAAACCTCCCTCCCTCTTCCCCTCTTTCTCCATGGCAGACCTCTCCATGAGACCTTTCCAAGCTTACAAATTCATCCACCCTGTTGACCTGCAAACAGAACCGGATCCAATCAACAAACCCGACCAAGTCCACCTCAGCAACGATCGATCCCACAACTGCCCATGATCGGACACAACCACCCACGTCGTTCCCACGATCACACTTCTCTCGGCAGAAACCGCTCCTCACGACACAAAATGACTCATCCTCTCATTCATTCTCACGCTCTCAGAATCACGCACACAGAGAAGAAGGAAGGATTTCGGGACTTACATCCTCCAGGCGACATCTCTCTCGATCTCAATCTCGGCTTCAATCAAAAACCCTCTAGCCTCCGTCGAGCAATCCGACCCACCGCATCCAACCTCAATCCGGCGTGCCCTAGTATCCGATCGCCGCTCCTTCCTCCACACGATCGACACCCGACACCTGCAACCCGTCGCCGGCCTGAACCTGCATCAACGACTGACTCATACGACTACCGCTCCTGTTCACCTTGCTCTAGTCCTCTCCGGCCGACCTACCTCCGGCCTCGCAAACCTTCCCCGTGCGTGGCTCTGCCTTCGGCCCAATCGGGCCCGATCGGGCTTCCTCTTGTCTCTGATCCCTCTCCATCTCTGTTATATGTAATTTAATATATAATATTATATATATAATATAATATATAATATTATATAAATAGTATAATATTAAATATGCTATATATAAGTTATATATAATATAACATATAATATTATATAATATATAATATAATATTATATAATATATAATATAATATTATATAAATAGTATAATATTATATTTGTTATATGTAATATAACATATAATATTATATACAATAAAATAAAATAAAGAGAGAAAGGTGAGAGGATTTCAGCAGGTACCGTACAAAAGCAAATTGGCAATTTGAAGGAAGTCCCGGGGTTGATACGGTCCCCTGAAGCCCTCGATCGTCAAGATTATCCGATCGAGGGAGCACAGACACAAATCTCTCAATCTCCTCGCCGTTGATTCGCTCCGGCCGAGTCGAGCCACTCTCTTACCTCCCGGCATCGGGGAGGGGACGCCGGAAGGCTGCTGGATTTTCAAGGGGATTGAAAGTTTTTTTTTAATTTTAAATTAAATTGTTTAAATTAGCAGGTCGATCGCCCACATTAGAAGACTTGAAGACTCTTTTATGTGATTGATTCGCTCTCCCAAATCTCCTCGCCGTTGATTCGCTCCGGCCGAGTGGAGCATTCTCTTACCTCCCGGCATCGGGGAGGGGACGCCGGGAGGCTGCCGAAATTTTCTCAAAAATTCAGAACTTAGAAAATTTTTGGACTAATACGAATTTTTGAGAAAAGTGGAGAACTCTCAATTAAGCAAAAAAAAATAAATAAATTAGTAATGATTTAAACATATCATTTGATCAATCAATTGAATTATTCAATCAGCAGATCACACGTATTAGAAGATTGGAAGACTCATTTTGGTATCGATTCGCTCTCCCAAATCTCCTCGTCGTCGATTTGATCCGGCCGAGTCGAGCACTCCCTTACCTCCCGGCATCAGGGAGGGGACGCCGGGAGGCTGCCGAAATTTCTAGTGAAAGCAAGGGATTTAAAACTATATGAAATTGGGCTTGATTGAACAAAAGACTTGAACTAAAATTTAAACAATTAAAAGACCCCGCATGGGTCAAATGCTACACCCCGCATGTGCTCCAATCATCACATCTAAGTCTTAAATCAAACGATTCGAGAATGTTGCGCGGGCTAAATATTCAAGTTTCATCCTCCTCCTTGAAAGGACTGGAGTTGACATGACTTAAAATAACAAAATACCTTCCAAAATCTTATAAAAATACAAGTGACCTTAATGTCACCCCGATGATGGTCGTGTTGATCGAAAATTTCAACCGGAGGGGTCAAATTTCAAATCTCAAATCAAACAAAAGACTAAATTCTTGAAATAAAATATATCACCTTAAAACTTAAAACTAAAAATCATCCACCTCCCGCAATCGTTTGTCGGGGATGATAAATCTGAAATTAACCTCAGCTCACAAAGAGCGAATGCATGTCGGGTGTATCACTTTGATTCATCCTCAAACAGTCTCTTGCCAACAGGGACGTGACACATGCCCTCTGATCGGGTGGTTTTGCCGCAAAATGGCACCATTATATTACGATCACGGCCAAAGCCCGTATGTTCCCAAAAGACGTCAAACCCTTGAGCGATAAATCATAGGGTATATTCGATAGGCATAAAGCCCTCTGTCAGCTAAGGTGGATTCAGATATATCCCCTTAGACAAACACCAACCCAGGTCTAAAAGGTATTCGGACGAAGCAACCAATGGCTGCCGATAAGGTGTCTTCTGTCAAGTTGGGTCGACTACCTCCTCTGACTAAGTAGACCAGGGATCATGATAGCCCGGGACGACGGAACCATGGGATCTTGATCGGGCTCGTCTTCATTCCCCCCACCACCAGTTTTAAGTTTGTGGTGATAAAATCTAAATTTTAAACTTTCAAATCTAAGATTTAAACCCTAAAATTATTGCTATTATACGATAGGTTCATAACCTATACGACATCCTTAACTACTAGCCTTAATCGAAAGTTCTCTCCTGTTATTAGGAGGGGTAATTAACTATAGGGGCTTGCGCCTATAGGAAACCAGAACTCAGATCAAAAAGTCCTCACCAAATGAGGGCGAAATCTCTGGGTAGTGTCTTATCTAAAACCCAATCTGCCTTCTGAAAATTTCCCCGGAACCTAATCTTGTTAAAACTCTCTATCGTTGTCGTCACACAAACACTCAAAAGAAAATAGATCGATGAAGTAGAGAGGCCGGGATCACACAATCTCAAAATGGAATTTTTCGGAGCCCAAACACCCTACTTTCCTAAATTATAGCTTACAAAGCCCCTTTCTTGAAAATTTATTATACTAGAGAATTATAAATGAAGGGAAGGAACTTCATCTATAACAACAACATCAAACTTTTCTCCCACTACGTGGGGTTGGCTACATGAATCCTTTTTAGATCTATCTCTACCTTTTTTAACATAAGTCAAATCTAATACATCTACTCTCCTAACTGGGTCATCGGAAGGCCGACATTTTATGCGACCAAAATCATCTAAGGCGACTCTCTCTAATCTTATCTACCACTGGAGCTACTCTAACCTTTCATGTATATGCTCATTTTGTATTCTGTCTCAAAGAGTAAAGTCACTCATCCAACCTTATGATCCTTATCTTTGCAATACTTAACTTGATATCATGTTTCTTGTTTAATGGCCAACATTCTGCTTTGCACCATAAAGCATTGCAGGTTTCACCACCATCTTATAGAATTTTTCATTTAGTTTGAGTGATACTTTTCTATAGAATTTTCCCTTAAGTTTGAGGGTTACTTTTCTACCACCCAACAAGCCCGATGCATTCTTCCACTTCAACCATCCAACTTGAATTCTACTAATAATATCCCCATCTATTCACCACAATTCTGAATAATAAATCTGAGATATCTAAAATGTGTACTCTTATTAATAACTTGATTGTCCAAAGTCACAATCCCCCACTAGATTTATTACTATTAAAATTACACTCAATGTATTCAATTTTAGATCTACTCAAACAAAAACCTTTAGACTCTAAGGAAATTCATCTATATTTATCTTTTTCACTGCAATTCTATGCATGATCATCTATCTAAAGTGAATTCAACAGTTAGATAAATAAAAAAAATAAAAAATAAAAAATAAAAATACTGGAATAGCTTTTTAAGATAAGGGTGCATTGTATGCAATGAACTGATATTTTATATGATCTCCACATCAAAAAGAAAACAAAGTAAGATTAAACTTTTACCTCCACCACCATTCATGATCTTCAGCAGCTAGCTGGAAATATGTCAATGCAACAGTAATGAATGCCGTGACAATGATGAGGATTATGAAGACAATGAAGAGAATGCCGTATATGGTATATATCTTGTGACCCCATACACTGGCAAATATATAGTACAGCTCAAGGTAGATAGCACTGAAGGGAAGGAATCCAGCCATAGCCATCTGAGGTATAGTGCCTCTATACCAAGGCAACTGAGGGATCTCTCTTGGGTATTTCGTGGTGCGGCAAGGAGCATGGAATTCTACTTTGTTGTTCTTTCCAGCAACACCACCTAATACTAGCAATGGTGATGCCACAAGCATCCATATAAGAAGAATGACACCTATAGTACCAATAGGTAAGGCTGCGGTCGCATTGTATGCAATTGCTACAGTGTTAAGAAAACAGAATGTCAAGAACAGTGGTCCACAGAACAAGCAACCTGTCAATAAAAGATTTCTCACCTATAACCAAATTGACAAGAACAAATAGATTTAGAAGAAGTTCTACTGAATCAAAATATTAAATTTTGAATCTCAAAGCAAATCTTATACCCAGTTCGTTCCTTCTAGCTGCAAATACAAGTTGGAAGCAGTGTAACCAGCAATACCAGAGGTGAGAGCATATATAACAACAAGAGCTGTGAAAAAAACTCCTCTGTTGTATGGGTAGAACACACCAACAAGTGCAAGGAGGAAGATGAACACAGCACTGGTGACAACAGAGAAGCAAAATCTTGATGTTGTCATTAGAAAGTTCAACGTTTGGAGTAAAGGAAAGTTGACAATTCTTACAGAGCTAGGAGTTGTGTCCCTGATCCAATTACAGCTGAGAACAATGACTTGTGCTTGGGAAATCTGAAGACATCTCCATGAATGTACTTCCATCCTGTCTCCTCTTGGTCCTCAGAAGACTCCTCATCACGAGAGTATCTTCAGAAAGAAGTTCCTGAGCTGAGCTAAGAAAACAATGTAATAAACAAATAGACTTGTATATGGTCATAAAGGTACATATCTTACCTTATGAAGTCATTTTTCAGCACTCGCATGAGAATAGTAGCAAGGAACCCAGTAAGAAGAAGCACAGTCACACATGAATTATTTATTGAGAACCAGTGGACCTCTAAATGTTTCGGCATGGACGAAATCCTCGAGTACTTATCCATTCTCCTCTCGAAAGCGATATCGGTTTTCTTCCATGACACCGAATACGAGAAATCCACATCAACTTCCTTATCATCTGTGATATCTATTGACATGTTAGGGTCAGATAGCACATTTATCTCAATCACACGGTCATCATTGTAGAGAATGTCAAAATGAATGTGCTTGAATAGCAAGTACTTCTCGTTCTCGCTCAGATCAAACTTTTCCTTCTCAATTCTTCCAATAAATCCCCAGAAAGGCAAGTCATCATAAAACATCTGAAAATAGTAATCTTTTGAGACGGCATCTCTGATCTTGGCTACATCTTCCTTCAACAATGTTTTCTTACAAAGACTCTTAGATTGTTTGTCCTCGTGAAAGTTTAACTCATATGGTGAATTAACCAATCGATCGCCATTCAGGACTTCACCGAGGGCTTCCTTTTTCTCAGTAATGTGATCTGCAATCATTCAACACTCCAATAACTAAGACTTTATAGTCACAGAAATAAAGTTCTTTGTTATCAAAATGAAAAACCAAATAAAATCCAGCTATTTCTAGTAGCAGACCTGGTGAACAGAATGGTAGATCGTAGTACCGGTAGGTCTCACTGAACACAGAACAGAAATTATACAGTTAATATTGGAGGTGGAAATAAAAGCACAACGCACAAGGAATAGATGAACAAATTACCCAAAGTACAAACAACTATTAGCACAAGACTTCTGCCAGACTGAAGTATAAGTATATTGCCATTATGATATTTATGGGCTGTTTGGCTACTACTATGGTTTAGGTTTTGTTTGAACAGCTTTAAGCCATTATTTTTTCTCTATTAGAAAACTGTTTTAGAAGTAGCAAGAAAATTGTCCCAAACGTAGCCTTTGTAAATTCAGATTTAGTAAATTTTAGTGGTGTGAAATCCTAAAAACCATTTATCATGCAATAAACTAAGACTTCGTTTGGGACGGTTTTCTTCCTGCTTCTTCAAGCAACTTTTAAATACAAAAATTTTATTAACTGGTTTGTAGATATTTACAAGCTTTAGGATTTAAGAAACAGAAAGAAAGTCATCCACAACGAAGCCTAAATCTAATTAACTGGTTTGTAGATATTTACAAGCTTTAGGATTTAAATGAAGTTGAAGGAGCGGAATAGAAGTAGTGTAAATCTCTTAAATCATACTTCTTCAGGATTTACTAAATTAAGGATTTAGCCCAAAATGGGACGAAAATATGATTTGAAAAGACAACAGAATTTCTATGAGCCAGAAAACTATTTGGCAAAATCTGGCCTAAATCATGGCTAAATCTTGCAATCAAACAGCCACTAGGTTCAAACATCCATTCATTAACAGAAATGTATTATCTACTCACAGAATCGACATCTCAAATATTTATTAGGTCAAATGTGAACCAATTCTACCAGACATTGATATGCAAATCTGTAAAATCTCCCCAACGGTCAAACGACAACATAAAAAATGAACCTGGAAGAAGACCCCTGATACAAAACCAAGTACCGCATAGGAGGCGGATGAAAAAAACTGATTGAAACAAACAGTTCATACTTTTACCTTGGATTGTGAAGAGGGCCGACTTTGTTTGCATATAATAGAACGTGATCCCCTTCCTTATATCTGTGATCAGATCCATCAGCTCCGGCTCTCAAAACACAAGCTCCAAGCAGGATAAGAAGAAGCACACCGTCATCTCTCCCCATCGTCAACTCGTTAGAGCTTTGCTTTTCCTATTCCTGATCTTCCTCCTCAGAGAATCCCTCTACACAAAGATCCTTCCCTGCGAAAGTTACCCACAGAATCGGCTAATAGGTGGGCAAATCCTTCGAATAATGGAAAATGCGGGCCTCGAGAGAGATTGGGCATCGAGATCTGAGAACTAGGGTTTGGATCCGCAGCTCCGCTCTCTTGGTCAAACTTGGACATAGAAGGTTACAAAAGGTTCTTCATAAAGCTAACCATTTTTATTTTTTAAGGATTGTTTGTGTAATACAATGCGTACTTTGATTTCTTTGAGTGAATTTTTCGGTCTAGCTATACACAAATATTCATAACATTAACATATAGCAAAAGAGAGAGTGAAAAAATATTAGAAAAATTTTTAATGTGAAAATCTGAAAATAGAAAAATCACGGGTCTCCTAGAAGTGAAAAGATTCAATTAAATTTGAGTTAATTATAAAAGTTGACACGTCCCTTAACTTAGAGGCGGTGTAATTACAATAGTTTGAGAGTTTGACAAAAGTCCGACGGCATTTAGACGGAAGTCCGGTGGCAATTTGCGGCCAGACAGAGGTCTGACGTCGGTCGAGTGGAAGTTCAATGACAGTCAAGAATTGGGTGATGGTCTGGCAAAAGTCCGACAGAGTTCAGCGGACGGGTAGAGGTCCAGCGGTGGTCGATGGGCAAGTGGTGGTCCAATGGTGGTTGGCAGTCCAGCGATGATTTGACAATGGTCGAGCAGTAGTGTAGTGAAGATCGGCGGCCGTATAGTAGTCTAGCAGCGGTCGGGTCAGTGCGGTGGTCCGACGATGATCCGCACAAGTTCGACGGAGAACGATGAGGTCTGGCAGTGGTCTGTGGAAGTTTGGTGGAGATCAAAGGACGTCCGATAATGGTCAGGCGACTGGGCGGTGGTCCGATCGACTGACAAGAGTTCGTTTGCGGGATGCTTAAGTGGAGCTTTAGATACCTAAAAACCTCAGAGTTCTCTCTAATCTCTAGTTAAAGGCTCCTTCATGTAAAAAGTGTAGGTTTATTTATTATTTATATATTTTTGTGAGTGACATAGCCCGTAAATATTGAGAAAAATCAGGACAGGTTCGGAGCTCCATCGGGCAAACCATACTACTTCCCTCAATCATAGAAAATTTTTCAGACATTTGCGGTTGATAATCATGTAAGAATTAAGAAATCTTGGTCTCGTTAGATTTGTCTTGTGGAGCCACTCAATTCAACTATAAGCATGTCATATTTAGAGATCATTTAGTAGTATAGTATATATATATATATATATATATATATATATATATTATACTACTATATTACTACTATTATGCTACTATACTATACTACTACTACTATATACTATACTACTACTATATACTATACTACTACTATATACTATACTACTACTACAACTATACTACTATACTATACTATTATACTATATACTATACTATATACTACAATACTATACTACTAGTATATACTACTATATACTATACTGCTACTATATACTATACACTACTATACTACTATATACTATACTGCTACTATATACTATACACTACTATACTACTATATACTACTACTACTACTATACTATACTACTATGTTATACTATATATTATACTATACTACTATTACTACTATACTACTATACTATATATACTACTATACTATACCACTACTACTACTACTACTACTACTATACTATACTACTATACTACTACTATATACTACTACAACTAATATACTACAACACTATACTATTATACTATACTACTACTACTTCTATTACTACTAAAATTATACTACTACTATACTAAACTACAAGTACTATACTGCCACTATACTATACTACAATACTACTAGTATACTACTACTATATACTACTACTACTACTACTATACTACTATATACTATACTACTATACTACTATACTACTACTACTATACTATATACTACTACTATACAACTATATACTATACTACTAGTACTACTACTATACTATACTACTATACTATACTACTATACTACTATATATAATAGTAGTATACTATACTATACTACTACTACTATATACTATACTACAACTACTACTACTACTACTACAACTATACTACTATACTATACTATTACACTATATACTATACTATATACTACTATACTATACTACTAGTATATACTACAATATACTATACTACTACTACATACTATACTGCTACTATATACTATATACTACTATACTACTATATACTACTACTACTATACTATACTACTATACTATACTACACTATACTACTATACTACTATACTATATATACTACTATACTATACTACTACTACTACTATATACTACTATACTATACTATACTACTATACTACTACTATATACTACTACTACTACTATACTACAATACTATACTACTATACTATACTACTACTATATTATACTACTACTATATACTACTATACTATACTATACTACTACTACTACTACTACTATTACTATTATTATACTACTACTACTATACTAATACTGCTATACTATACTACTACTACTACTATACTACTATACTACAACTACAATACTATACTACTACTACTACTACTATTACTATACTACTATACTATAATTCTACTACTATACTACTAGTACAACTACTACTATACTATACTATTACTATATTAATATACTATACTACTACTACTATACTAATACTATATACTATACTATACTACTATACTACTATATATAGTAGTAGTATACTATACTACTATACTATACTACTACTACTACTATATACTATACTACTACTACTACTACAACTATACTACTATACTATACTATTATACTATATACTATACTATATACTACTATACTATACTACTAGTATATACTACAATATACTATACTACTACTATATACTATATTGCTACTATATACTATATACTACTATACTACTATATACTACTACTACTATACTATACAATATACTATACTATACTACTATACTACTATACTATATATACTACTAAACTATACTACTACTACTATATACTACTATACTATATTATACTATACTACTATACTACTACTATATACTACTACTACTACTATACTACAATACTATACTACTATACTATACTACTACTACTACTACTATTACTATACTATACTACTACTATATACTATATACTACTACTATACTAAACTACTACTACTATACTACTACTATAGTACTATACTATACTACAATACTACTACTACTATATACTACTATATACTATACTACTATATTACTACTAATACTATACTATACTACTATACTACTACTACTACTACTACTACTAAACTACTACTACTATATTATATACTACTACTATACAACTATATACTATACTACTAGTACTACTACTATTATACTACTACTACTACTATACTACTATACTATACTACTACTACTATACTACTATACTATACTACTACTACTATACTACCATACTATACTACTATATTATACTATTACTATACTACAACTACTATACTATACTACTACTATTACTATACTATATATTATGAACTATACTATACTACTACTATTATATACTATACTATACTACTATACACTATATACTATATACCTCTACTGTACTACTATACTACAACTATATACTATACTACTATACTACTATTCTAATATACTACTATACTACTACTACTATACTATACTACTACTATATTATACTATATACTACTATACTATACTATACTATACTATACTACTATTATACTATACTATACTACTATACTACTACTATATACTACTATACTACTACTACTACTACTATACTAATACTACTATACTATACTACTACTACTATACTACTACTATTATACTATACTACTACTACTACTATACTATATACTATACTACTATACTATATTACTACTACTATACTACTATACTATAATACTATATACTATACTATACTACTACTACTACTATACTACTACTACTATATTATACTACTACTACTATACTATATATTATGAACTATATATACAACTATTATATACTATACTTCTATACTATACTACTACTATATACTATACTACTACTACTACTATACCATACTACTAATACTACTATACTATATATTATGAACTATACTATACTACTATACTACTATACTACTACTATTATTATACTATATATTATGAACTATACTATACTACTACTATTATATACTATACTATACTACTATACACTATATACTATATACTTCTACTGTACTACTATGCTACAACTATATAATATATACTATACTACTACTACTATACTATACTATACTACTACTATACTACTACTATACTATACTATATACTACTATACTATACTATACTATACCACTACTATACTACTATACTACTATAATATACTACTACTACTATACTATACTACTACTACTATACTACTACTACTACTACTATAATATATACTATACTACTATACTATATTACTACTACTATACTACTATACTATACTACTATATACTATACTATACTACTATACTACTATACTACTACTATACTATACTACTACTACTACTATACTATATATTATGAACTATATATACAACTATTATATACTATACTACTATACTATATTACTACTACTATACTACTACTATATACTATACTACTACTACTATACTATACTACTAATACTATTATACTATATATTATGAACTATACTATACTACTATACTACTATACATTATATACTATATACTTCTACTGTACTACTATACTACAACTATATACTATATACTATACTACTATACTACTATTCTAATATACTACATACTACTATACTACTACTACTATACTATACTATACTATACTATATACTACTATACTATACTATACTACTATATACTACTATACTATACTACACTACTATACTAGTACTATACTATACTACTACTACTATATTACTATACTACTATACTACTACTATATATTATAATACTATACTACTACTACAATACTATACTATACTACTATACTACTACTATATACTTTACTACTATACTATACTATACTACTATACTATACTATTATATACTACTGCTATATATACTATATACTACTATATACTATACTACTACTATTCTATACTGCTACTATACTACTACTATATTATACTACTATATAGACTATATACTACTATATACTATACTACTACTATACTACTAAACTATATTATATTATACTACTATACTATACTATATTATACTATACTATACTATATTATACAACTAATATACTACTACTATACTACCATATTATATTATACTACTATACTACTACTATACCACAATACTATACTACTATATTACTATATTACTACTATATATTATACTACTACTATACTATACGATACTACTATACTACTATACTATAATACTACTACTACTACTATACTATATTATATTACTATACTATACTATACTACTACTATTATACTACTACTACTACTATATACTACTATACTACTATATACTACTATACTACTATATACTACTACTATATATACTATATACTACTATATACTATTATATACTATACTACTACTATACTATATTGGAAATTTGTTCGTTTAGATCTTCTTCATATAAGAGATCAGAGGGAGTTGGTCTTTGATTATAATATTTGCCTAAGGGTTTTTTAGGATGTTTTAACTTATTTAATGTCAATGGTATATTTGGATTAAGATTCAAATTTGCAGACTTAAATTGGTTTTCCAATTTATCAATGTCATATTCACTTGAAGAAGCTTCGATTTGTTCTTCTTCTGAATCAGAAAAAGATACTTCTTCATCTAAGATGGTTATTTTTTGTGATTTTATTTGTTTTATAACTTCGGAGATGTTAAGATCTTCATCCAATTTAACTTTAATTGGAGGAGGAAGTTTTATGGCTGGTTTTGTTATAACTTTGGAGGAGGAAGCTTTATGACTTGGTCCTGCATCTTCGGCTTTGAGCGACTGGGGCTCCCATGTGTTGGGGATTGTATCATCAGAGCGTTGAGAGGCCTTCTCTTCGTCATCAGGAAATAACTGGGTCATCTGCTCTCAATAAGCTTTTTGAAGACGAATTTTAATTTTCTCAGGAGATTCATGGGGATAACGTTGTTTAAATATTTTTTGAAGATTCTTCAAAAAAAATTCTACAACAGGAGGTTGCCGTTGATTTTTGATAAGGTTATTTTGGATTATCTTAAATTCAAGATTCCATGACCATATCCAAGGAATTTGTGCTTTGGCAAAAAAGAAAAATACACCCATTCCGTCGATAAAATCTTCAGTTTTCATAACTTGAAGATGGGGAGATGAATCAACTCAAATATTATAACTGGCCTACTTCTTGTTTTTGTGCAATAAATAGACGTGAACGTATCCTAGTTTAGTAAACTGTTTCTAGGGTTGTTTGGCTACGAGTATGGTTTAGGTTTTGTTTGAACAACTTTAAGCCGTTATTTTTTCGCTACTAAAAAACTGTTTTAAAAGTAGCAAGAAAATTGTCCCAACTGTAGCCTTTGTAAATTCAGATTTAGTAAATTTTGGTGGTGTGAAATCCTAAAAAACATTTATCATGCAATAAACTAAGGCTTCGTTTGGGATGGTTTTCTTCCTGCTTCTTAAAGCAACTTTTTAGTACAAAAATTTTAGGGGGATTTACATACATACCACTATATAATACTCATATTACATATTTAACACCTCAAACTTAAATATTTCATTTATACCACTCAAATACAAATATAAAATAAAAAATACCACTCTGTGTATTTGGATATCATGGTGTTATTCCTTCCCTCGCGGCGTGCACATCCTCCCGCCTTCTTCCTGGACCTAACGTGACTTTCCCGCCTCCTTCTGTGATAACTTGCTATCGTGCTTTCTTGCGATAGATTTCCCGCCTCTTCTCCGACAAATTTCTGCTCCTAGTCGTATTATTTCAGTTCGAAATTGAAGAATGAAATATGATAATTAATAAGGAAATGATTTATATGGAGATAAGGAAGAGAATATGATGAGGACATCGAAGATCAACGGCTACGATCGTGTCTATTTATTTTGACATATTTTATGTATTTGATTTGTTATTGTCTTTTTTTCCTTTCTACCCTCACTTGAGGGCTTTGTCTTATGTTTGCCCTAGGGGCAATTGTGTCTTTTTATTTTCCTTCATGTATTTGGCTATTTAAGCCTTCTCCCTCCTCTTGGAGAGGGCATGATGATTATTGTTAATGAAGATTTTGGTTTTGGATCTCTTTGTGAGTTCTCTTTGTGAGTTCTCAAATGAGGAAAGCCTAGGAGAGGCTCAAAGCAATACCCAACAGCACCTTGGTGGAGCTCTTGGTTTTCTGCCCCATATATTTTCTTCTTCTCTCCATTTTTTCCCCTTCCGATCTTCCCCTTTTCTTCCCTCACTCGCCGACCTTAGTTCATTCCCCAAGCCACCGGCCACATTTCCGTCTCCGTATTCCCACATCCTTTTCATTCACTAGCTTCCCCACTTCACATCCCACCTCCACCTAAATCACCAAAACCCGACGGCAAGCAATCAACCCATCCATCCCCTTCATCATGCCGCCGCCTCCACCAAGCTCTCTTCTTTTTGTTGTTATGATGATCCCAATCATCATGCTACTTTCCAAATGTAGTCGGGCTTGAGAGGAAAAATTAGATTCAATTTGAAATTCAAATTTTGAATTTCAAAACTTTCCAATTTTGGAAATTCCTAATTAGGAAAGTTCTTAAATCCGCATTATGACGAAATTCAAATTCAAATGGACTTCATCATAAGCTTTCCTAACTCCCATGTGCTGATTTGGAAACCCCTCAATGGCTCCCACACTCTTCCGCTCTCTCCACATGCCGCCATCCTCACCTTGGTTGGAGCCCCATTCAATTCCCAATTAATACATTGATTACAACTTAATTTGAAATCAAATTTCAAATTGATTCCCCCCAAAACCTCTCAAATTCTGAATTTAATTCCAGGATTAGTAATAAATCCCTCCTCCAACTCTCTTTGGCCGGCCACCTTAACCCCCTCCCCCCCCCCTCCCCATAATTAATTAGATCCCATAAATCTAAGATCTAATTAATCCAATTCCCCCTCTTTCTCCCTCCTAATTCCCAACTCAAAATTCTGAATCATTTTTCACGTTTTCCCTCCTTGGTATCCTACCTAGTGAATCCCAAAATCTGGCCCAAAGTTGTGCCATCCCTCCCTACTCTAGCCGATCATTCCATCCCCCTTCTTCCTCCACTGGTTACTCTTCCAAACCCTTCCCGTGACTGCTGAAAATAGAGCCCCTGCTAGAGTTATGTTGCTGTCCAGAGAATCCTAAAAGCTGTTACAGATTTTCTTGCATTTCCACCTGTTGTCCACTGCTTGGGAAAGTTCCAGATTGTTGTCCTCTATCCAAGAGTGCCCAAATCAGCAACAAAGCTATCCCGGGAGACCACGTGGCTGCTGTCCTGAATATTTTCGACGAGACAAACTGGTGTCCTGCTCTCCAGGAACCCCAGTTTGCTGTCCGGAAAAGTCACAGCTGCTGTTTCAAGATTTCAGCAGTTTTCTAGTGCTGATTCACCATCCGGAAGGCTCTCATTGGTTGCCCAGAAGATCCCACACTGCTGTCCATACGCAGGACTTGTTCAAATTCATCCACCAGACCCCGGATCTTCTCCCTCGCCCCTCAAATTAATCTAAGAATTTTGACGACTGTGAACTCTTCCCCAAGTTTCCTATTTTCCTAGTTTATGTTCAATTGAGGTTATATTTTGACTCACAAAGATCATGTCAAGCTCTTCACCACTACGCTTAGAGAACAAGAGAGTTGAGCGAGGGACTCATGCATAGTGCCTAATCTCGTTGTTAATTTAGGCATTTTCGTTGAACCATTCATGTATGCAATGTTAGATTAACTTGATTGTTTTCTGATCTTAACTTGTATGCACATGATTCAGCCTAAGCTCGTTTTACCGCTCTTAATGTTTTATCTCGTCGTTCAAATCATTATAAAGATATAATTAATTGTTCTCTCTAAAATTAAGCGTGCAAATTCATCAAGTATATCATCTTTGCATGTTGTTTCACATCAGAATATTTTTGTTTTACTTCTCTGTCGGGTTAAAAGAATCTTAAAACAACAGATTTATGAAGTGCAGCTTCGCAAGCTTTCAACGCAAAAAGGAAAAAAAAAACACTATATGGAATCAGCCCACTGAGCTAGCTGAAACAGAATTAATCAAGACAAGAAGCATCCAGATCATAACGACATTCAATTAGAGACATTAAAACATTCACCAAGGAGCGGATTTTACCGGGATTTCACATTTGTTTTGTTGAAGAAACCCTAAACCGGTGGAGAAAACAACAAGCAAAGGAAGGAGTTTGCTGGGAAGAGGACATCCAATTGCAATTGCGTTAGGGGTTGATGCAGCTTTCGGGGGACAAAACAGGTTGAGTGAGGTTTTGTGCCTACGGAGTGGTATTTTTGATTTTATGTTTGTGTTTGAGTGGTATAAATGAAATATTTAAGTTTGAAGTGTTAAATATGTAATATAAGTGTTATATAGTGGTATGTATGTAAATCCCCCAAAATTTTATTAACTGGCTTGTAGATATTTACAAGATTTAGGATTTAATAAACAGGAAGAAAGTCATCCCAAACGAAGCCTAAATCTGATTAACTGGTTTGTAGATATTTACAAGCTTTAGGATTTAAATGAAGTTGAAGAAGCAGCAGAGTAGTGTAAATCTATTAAATCATACTTCTTAGGATTTACTAAATTAAGGATCTAGCCCAAAATGGGAGGAAAATATGATTTGAAAAGACAGCAGAATTTCTATGAGCCAGAAAACTATTTGGCAAAATCTGGACTAAATCATGGCTAAATCTTGCAATCAAACAGCCACTAGGTTCAAACATCCATTCATTAACAGAAAGATATTATCTAATCACAGAATCGACATCTCAGATATTAATTAGGTCAAATGTGAACCAATTCTACCACACATTGATATGCAAAATCTCCCAAACGGTCAAACGACACCATAAAAAGGGAACCTGGAAGAAGATCCATGACCCTAAACCAAGGACCGCATAAGGGGCAGATGAAAAAAAACTGATCTAAACAAAAAGTTCATACTTTTACCTTGGATTGTGAAGAGGGCCGACTTGTTCGCATATAATGGAACGTGATCCCCTTCCTTATATCTGTGATCCGATCCATCAGCTCCGGCTCTCAAAGCACAAGCTCCAAGCAGGATAAGCAGAAGCACCCCGTCCACTTTCCCCATCGTCAGCTCGTTAGAGCTTTGCTTTTTCTATTCCTGATCTTCCTCCTCAGAGAATCCCGCTACGCAAAGATCCTTCGCTCCGAAAGTTTCCCACAGAATCGACTAATAGGTGGGCAAATCCTTCGAATAGTGGAAAATGCGGGCCTCGAGAGAGATTGGGCATCGAGATCTGAGAACTAGGGTTTGGATCCGCAGCACCGCTCTCTTTGTCAGACTTGGACATAGAAGGTTACAAAAGGTTCTTCATAAAGCTAACCATTTTTATTTTTTAAGGACTGTTTGTGTAATACAATGCGTACTTTGATTTCTTTGAGTGAATTTTTCGGTCTAGCTATACACGAATATTCATAACATTAACAGATAGAAAAAGAGAGTGAAAAAATATAGAAAAATTTTTAATGTGAGAGAGTGAAAAAATATTAGAAAAATTTTTAATGTGAAAAATATGAAAATAGAAAATTAACGGGTCTCCACTAAGTGAAAATATTCAATTAAATTTGAGTTAATTATAAAAGTTGACACATCCCTTAACTTAGAGACGGTGCAATTACAATAGTTTAAGAGTTTGGCAAAAGTCCGACAACAGTTAGACGGAAGTCCGGTGGTCCAATGGTGGTTGGCAGTCCAACGATGATTTGACAATGGTCGAGCAGTAGTCCAGTGAAGAGCGGCCGTATAGTGGTCTAGTAGCGGTCGGGCCATTGCGGTGGTCCGACGATGATCCGCACAAGTTCGACGGAGAACGATGGAGATCTGGTGGTGGTCTGTGGAAGTTTGGTGAAGATCAAAGGACGTCCGATAATGGTCAGGCGACTGGGCGGTGGTCTGATCGACTGACAAGAGTTCGTTTGCGGTGGTACTTAAGTGGAGCTTTAGATCCCTAAAAACCTCAGAATTCTCTCTAATCTCTAGTTAAAGGCCCCTTCATGTAAAAAGTGTAGGTTTATTTATTATTTATGTATTTTTGTGAGTGACACAGCCCGTAAATATGGAGAAAAATCAGGACAGGTTCGGAGTGCTCCATCGGGCAAACCATACTACTTCCCTCAATCATAGAGCATTTTTCAGACATTTGCGGCTAATAATCATGTAAGAATTAAGAAATCTTAGTCTCGTTAGATTCGTCTTGTGGAGCCACTCAATTCAACTATAAGCATGTCATATTTAGAGATCATTTAGTAGTATAGTATATATATATATACACTATACTACTATATATAGAAGTAGTATACTATACTACTACTATTATACTATACTATACTACTACTACTACAACTATACTACTATACTATATACTATACTATATACTACTATACTATACTACTATATACAATACTGCTACTATATACTATATACTACTATACTACTATACGACTATATACTACTACTACTACTATAATATACTACTATACTACTATACTATATATACTACTATACTATACTACTACAATTACTACTATATACTACTATACTATACTACTACTATATACTACTACTACTACTACTACTATTATTATACTACAATACTACACTACTATATTACTACTATATACTATATACTACTACTACTGTACTGCTACTATATATTATATACTACTACTATACTAAACTACTACTACTATACTATACTACAATACTACTACTATACTACTACTATATACTACTACTATACTACTACTATATACTACTACTACTATACTACTATAATACTACTACTATACTACTACTACTACTACTACTATACTACTACTATATTATATACTACTACTATACAACTATATACTATACTACTAGTACTACTACTACTATACTATATACTATACTAATATACTATACTACTATATTATACTACTACTATATACTATACTATACTACTATACTACTATATATAGTAGTAGTATACTATACTACTACTATTATACTACTATACTATACTACTACTACTACTTCTACTATACTATACTACTACTACTTCTACTATACTTCTATACTACTACTACTATACTATACTATTATACTATATACTATACTATATACTATATTATATACTACTATACTATACTACTAGTATATACTACTATATACTATACTACTAGTCTACTACTATATACTATACTGCTACTATATACTATATACTACTATATACTACTACTAATACTACTACTATACTATACTACTATTACTATTATACTACTATATTTTATATACTACTATACCATACTACTACTACTATATACTACTATATTATACTATACTACTACTATATACTACTACTATACTATAATACTATACTACTATACTACTACTACTACTATTACTACTACTACTATACTACTACTATACTATACAACAATACTACTACTACTATACTACTACTATATACTACTACTACTATATACTATACTACTACTACTACTATATATATACTATACTACTATACTACTACTACTATATACTACTACTACTATATACTATACTACTACTACTACTATATATATACCTCTACTATACTACTATACACTATATACTATATACCTCTACTGTACTACTATACTACAACTATATACATTATACTACTATTCTAATATATATATATATATATATATATATATATATATATATATACTACTATACTATACTATATACAACTATACTATATTATACTATACTACTATTATACTACTATATTACTACTATACTATACTACTATACTACTACTATATACTATACTACTATACTACTATTATACTATACTATACTACTATACTACTACTACTACTCTACTAATACTACTCTACTAATACTACTATACTACTACTACTACTACTACTATATTACTATACTACTACTACTACTACTACTATATTATATAATATACTACTATACTATATTACTACTATTATACTACTATACTATACTACTACTATACTATACTACTACTACTATACTATACTACTATTACTACTATACTATATATTATGAACTATACTATACTACTACTATTATATACTATACTACTATACTATATTACTACTACTATACTACCATACCATACTACTACTATATACTATATTATACTACTACTACTATACTATATTACTACTACTATTATACTATATTACTACTACTACTATACTATACATTATGAACTATACTATACTACTATACTACTATTATTATATACTATACTATACTACTATACACTATATACTATATACATCTATTGTACTACTATACTACTACTATATACTATATACTATACTACTATACTACTATTCTAATATACTACATACTATTATACTACTACTACTATACTATACTATATTATACTACTATACTATACTATATTACTATTATACTATACTATACTATACCACTACTATACTACTATACTATATTATACTACTATACTACTACTATATACTATACTACTATACTACTACTATACTAATACTACTATACTATACTACTACTACTACTATACTACTACTATAATATACTATACTACTACTATTATACTATACTACTATACTACTAGTACAATACTATATTATACTATTACTATTATATACTACTATACTACTACTATATAATTTACTACTATACTATACTATACTACTATATACTACTACTATATATACTATATACTACTAGATACTACTATATGCTATACTACTACTATTCTATACTACTACTATACTACTATACTACTACTATATACTATACTACTATATATACTATATACTACTATATACTATACTACTACTATACTACTATACTATATTATATTATACTACTATACTATACTATATACTACTATACTATACTATATTATACAATTAATATACTACTACTATACTACCATACTATACTATACTACTATATACTACTATACTATACTACTATATTACTATACTACTACTATACTATACGATACTACTATACTACTATACTTTACTACTACTATACTACTACTACTACTACTATACTACTATACTACTATACTATACTATACTACTATACTATACTATACTACTACTACTATACTATACTACTATACTACTACTACTACTATACTACTATACTACTAGTACTACTATATACTACTATACTATACTATTATACTACTATATGCTACTACTATATATACTATATATATACTATATACTACTATACACTATTATATACTATACTACTACTATACTATATTGGAAATTTGTTCGTTTAGATCTTCTTCATATAAGAGATCAGAGGGAGTTGGTCTTTGATAATAATATTTGCCTAAGGGTTTTTTAGGATGTTTTAACTTATTTAATGTCAATGGTATATTTGGATTAACATTCAAATTTGTAGACTTAAATTGGTTTTCCAATTTATCAATGTCATATTCGCTAGAAGAAGCTTCAATTTGTTCTTCTTCTGAATCAGAAAAAGATACTTCTTCATCTAAGATGGTTATTTTTCGTGATTTTATTTGTTTTATAACTTCAGAGATGTTAAGATCTTCATCCAATTTAACTTTAATTGGAGGAGGAAGCTTTATGGCTGGTTTTATTATAACTTTGGAGGAGGAAGTTTTATGACTTGGTCCTGCATCTTCGGCTTTGAGTGACTGGGGGTCCCATGTGTCGGGGATTGTATCATCAGAGCGTTGAGAGGACATCTCTTCATCATCAGAAAATAACTGGGTCATCTGCTCCCAATAAGCTTTTTTAAAGACGAATTTTAATTTGCTTAAGAGATTCATGGGGATAACGTTGTTTAAATATTTTTGAAGATTCTTCAACGAAAATTCTGCAACAAGAGGTTGCCATTGATTTTTGATAAGGTTATTTTGGATTACCTTATCAATTTGCTTCTTTTTATCATATACTACAATGGCGGACCACCATTTAACAGAAAAATTGCGCATAAGGCATTTAATATTTAAAGAGTCCTAATTAAATTCAAGATTCCATAATCATATCTAAGGAATTTGTGCTTGGGAAAAAAAGAAAAATTCACCCATTCCGTCGATAAAATCTTCAGTTTTCATAACTTGAAGATGGGGAGATGAATCAACCCAAACATTATAACTGGCCTAGTTCTTGTTTTTGTGTGATAAATAGACGTGAACATATCCTAGTTTAGTAAACTGTTTCTAGGGTTATTTGGCTAAGATTATGGTTTAGGTTTTGTTTGAACAGCTTTAAGCCATTATTTTTTCGCTACTAGAAAACTGTTTTAGAAGTAGTAAGAAAATTGTCCCTACCGTAGCCTTTGTAAATTCAGATTTAGTAAATTTTGGTGGTGTGAAATCCTAAAAACATTTATCATGCAATAAACTAAGGCTTCGTTTGGGACGGTTTTCTTCCTGCTTCTTAAAGCGACTTTTTAGTACAAAAATTTTAGGGGGATTTACATATACACCACTATATAATACTCATATTACATATTTAACACCTCAAACTTAAATATTTCATTTATACCACACAAATACAAACATAAAATCAAAAATATCACTCTGTGTATTCGGATATCACGACGTTATTCCTTCCCTCGCGGCGTGCGCATCCTCCCGCCTTCTTCCTGGACCTAGCGTGACTTTCCCGCCTCCTTTTGCGATAACTTTCTATCGTGCTTTCTTGCGGCGGATTTCCCGCCTCTTCTCCGACAAATTTCTGCTCCTAGTCATATTATTTCAGTTCGAAATTGAAGAATGGAATATGATAATGAAGAAGGAAATGATTTATATGGAGATAAGGAAGAGAATATTTTTGTTTAACTTCTCTGTCGGGTTAAAAGAATCTTAAAACAACATATTTATGAAGTGCAGCCTCGCAAGCTTTCAACTCAAAAAGGAAAAAAAACACTATATGGAATCAGCCCACTGAGCTAGCTGAAACAGAATTAATCAAGACAAGAAGCATCCAGATCATAACGACATTCAATTAGAAACATTAAAACATTCACCAAGGAGCGGATTTTACCGGGATTTCACCCTTGTTTTGTTGAAGAAACCCTAAACCAGTGGAGAAACAGCAAGCAAAGGAAGGAGTTTGCTGGGAAGCGGACATCCAATTGCAATTGCGTTAGGGGTTGATGCAGCTTTCGGGGGATGAAACAGACGGAGTGAGGTTTTGTGCCTACGAAGTGGTATTTTTTATTTTATGTTTATGTTTGAGTGGTATAAATAAAATATTTAAGTTTGAGGTGTTAAATATGTAATATAAGTGTTATATAGTGGTATGTATGTAAATCCCCCAAATTTTTATTAACTGGTTTGTAGATATTTACAAGCTTTAGGATTTAAGAAACAGAAAAAAAGTCATCCCAAACGAAGCCTAAATCTGATTAACTGGTTTGTAGATATTTACAAGCTTTAGGATTTAAATGAAGTTGAAGAAGCAGCATAGAAGTAGTGTAAATCTCTTAAATCATACTTCTTTAGGATTTACTAAATTAAGGATTTAGCCCAAAATGGGAGGAAAATATGATCTGAAAAGACAACAGAATTTCTATGAGCCAGAAAACTATTTGGCAAAATCTGGCCTAAATCATGGCTAAATCTTGCAATTAAACAGCCACTAGGTTCAAACATACATTCATTAACAGAAATGTATTATCTAATCACAGAATCGACATCTCAAATATTTATTAGGTCAAATGTGAACCAACTCTACCAGACATTGATATGCAAAATCTGTAAAATCTCCCCAACGGTCAAACGACAACATAAAAAAGGAACCTGGAAGAAGAATCCCTGATACAAAACCAAGTACCGCATATGAGGCAGATGAAAAAAACTGATCGAAACAAACAGTTCATACTTTTACCTTGGATTGTGAAGAGGCCCGACTTTGTTCGCATATAATGGAACGTGATCCCCTTCCTTATATCTGTGATCCGATCCATCAGCTCCGGCTCTCAAAGCACAAGCTCCAAGCAGGATAAAAAGAAGCACGCCGTCCACTCTCCCCATCGTCAGCTCGTTAGAGCTTTGCTTTTCCTATTCCTGATCTTCCTCCTCAGAGAATCCCGCTACGCAAAGATCCTTCGCTGCGAAAGTTTCCCACAGAATCGGCTAATAGGTGGGCAAATCCTTCGAATAGTGGAAAATGCGGGCCTCGAGAGAGATTGGGCATCGAGATCTGAGAACTAGGGTCTGGATCAGACTTGGACATCGAAGGCTACAAAAGGTTCTTAATACAGCTTACCATTTTTATTTTTTAAGGATTGTTTGTGTAATAAAATGCGTACTTTGATTTCTTTGAGTAAATTTTTCGTTATAGCTATACACAGCATATTCCTAACATAAACATACAGCAGAAGAGAGCGAAAAAATACCATAAAATATTTTAATGTGAAAAACCCGAGGTCTCTCATTGCTGAAAAGATTTAACTAAATTTGAGTGAATTATAAAAGTTGACCCATCCCTTAACTTAGAGGCCGTACAATTACAATAGTTTGAGAGTTTGGCAAAAGGCCGACGACATTTAGACGAAAGTCCAGTGGCAGTTGGCTGCCGGACATATGTTTGACGTTGGTCGGTGGAAGTTCAATGAAGGTCAGGCGTTGGGTGATGATCTGGCAAAAGTCCGGTGGAGTTCAGCGGACGGTCAGAGGTCCAACGGTGGTCGATGGGCTGGTGGTGGTCCAACAGTGGTTGGCAGTTCGGCGATGGTCTAACAATGGTCGAGCAATTGTCCATTGAAGATCGGCGGTCGTATAGTGGTCTAGCAACGGTCGGGCCCGTGTGGGATCCAACGGTGATTCGTGGAAGTTCGACGGAGAATGGTGGAGGTCCAGCAGTGGTATGTGGAAGTTTGGTGGAGATTAGAGGACGTCCGATAATGGCCAAGCAACTGGGCGGTGTTTCGATCAACTGATAAGAGTTGGGTGGAGCTATAAATCCTTGAAACCTCAAAGTTCTCTCTAATATCTAGTCAAATGTCCCCTTCATGTAAAAAGTGTAGGTCTATTTATTATTTATATATTTTTGTGAGTGGCACACCTCATAAATATGGAGAAAATTCATGGCAGGTTCAGAGTGCTCCATCGGACAAACCATACTAATTCCCTCAATCATAGAGCATTTTTTAGGCATTTGCGTGCCTTAATGATGTCATAATTAAGAAATCTTGGTCTCGTTAGATTCGTCTTGTCAAGCTACTCAATTCAACTATAAGCATGTCATATTTAGAAATCAT
The DNA here is from genome assembly GCA_022539455.1 of Dendrobium nobile. Classification (NCBI taxonomy): domain Eukaryota; kingdom Viridiplantae; phylum Streptophyta; class Magnoliopsida; order Asparagales; family Orchidaceae; genus Dendrobium; species Dendrobium nobile. The sequence continues at coordinate 2,010,615 of CM039735.1, read as the reverse complement.
TTGATCATCCAATTAATGCTTTGAATCTTTCAAATATGCTTCAGCTCCTTGATTTGGACCCATTTGTGCTCAGATCGAACTGATTTCAGAGTCATTGGAATTTATCGCCTTGAGATGTTCAATTTTGACTATAGGTTTGTTGAAATCATAATTTAAATGGTCCCATGTTTAATTTTAGAAGTTTCCAACTTAGATATATTCCCCGATATTCATACCTGATTAAGTCAATTTTCGATGATGTATCAACTTTGTTAATATATACGAAGAAGATGAAGAATAGAAGAGATGCATGCATTGGTAGAGATCGTACATTTCCTATGTACATTTTTCATGGTTTCAAATTATTTCTAATTAGGTAAAGTTGCTCACTCCAATGGTGGAGAAGAGGATGGAGAATATGATAGGAGGAAATAGTGGGAGAGATTTTTTTCCAAACATAGACTAGTATAGAAGAATTGTTGATTATAATAATTTATATTGAGAAGGTGAAATCATTGGATATAGTTGTCTCTAAGAACAAAAGAGGTTGAAGGAAAAATTCTATTTTAGAAGGAGAAAAATGGGAGATGGAGGAAAAAAAAAAAAACTAATGGCTATTTGTGTCTTTCAAATCTTATTTAGTTATTTTGTTAACATAACATAATGACCTAAGTGAAGTGCAACTCATATGTCTTGACCAAAGCATAAGATTAGATGCGAATCAATCTTCGCACAATCATAAAAAAAAAAAAGAGCAAAGCATAAGGTAGAAGATTTTGACTTAATTTTTTGAATGTAGGGTCACCCTAATAATTTTTTGAATGTAGGGTCACCATAATTTAGAGACATTATGGTTATTTAATGTCATGACCAACAAGCACATGATGTAAACTAACACACCAAAATGTCTCCCTTAAGCTAGACAATGAGAGATCACATGAAAAAAAAATTTTGTTTGTATGTATCATCTTCTACTATATTAAATGTTTTACACAATATAAATAATGACTTAGAATTATAAATGTTAGCCTTAGATTAAAATTAAATGATTTATGTTGTATATCTTCATCTCATTATATTTATTGTATGCATTATACACATTCTTGTTGCAATTCACACATGGACATATATGTATAATGAAAATAATAATAAGTTTATGAAACATTCTAAGTCTTTGTTTAAGAAAGATGATAAGTGTAAATAATGTGTTGCATTTTTAGCGAAAATATGTTGTTTAGTTATTTTGTGCAGGAAAAATATATAAAAAGACACAAAATTATAAGTATCATCCAACACTGCGGCGTCGGATGACCAAACAACGCCATTAAAGGCATTGCCGGAGCGTCACAAAATTTACATTGCGGCGCTAACTTCTCTGTTGGACAGCCCCGCGGCGAAAAAAAAGTAAGCTTCACAACCCCCAGCTTACTTTCTTCAAGCGTTGCAACATCACAATATATCTGTCCAACAGAGTGTTGTAGATAGCTTAATCTGGAGCATATCTAATGAGTGAAGCTACCAACTTTCCTTAAAGTTGAAAGGATAATGATTTAAACCAAGTTTACATATGCGAGTTAAGTTACAAAGATTAGAATCAGTTTCTTAAGGAAATTCTGAGTTAATATAACTTTAATTTTTCAGCCAGAATAATTTTCACTAGAGACCATAAATGAAATTTGTAAAATAAATTAAGGATTTATAATGCCTTTCATAGGAGCACAAGCCCACTTCGAATCGTAAAATCAATTCCCCTCCACAGGTAAATTCAAGACCTCGCGTTGCTGACTTTAGGTCCGGCCGATATTGTTTTAAAATACAATACCTTGATTTTAAATCCAGTAGGGAAGAATTTAATTTGAAGACCTCGTGTCGTCGACCTTAAGTCCGAACGAGATGATTTTAAATTCAAGGCCTCGTGTCATCGACCTTTGGTCCGACCGGGAAGAAAATATCGGCAAATGCCGTCCCGATTTCTCCCTCGGTGGGGAGGGGACGCCGGGAGGCTGCTGAAATTTCTCCACGAGTTTATTAAAATTTTTGAAATTTGGAGAGTAATTGAATTGAGTTTAAATTGATCAATTGACTAATTAAAATTCGAGAAATTTTAATTGAATTAAAAAAATCAAAATTCAAATTAAATTGTTAATTTGAAATCAAGCTGAATTAATTAATTAAAACCGATTAATTAAAATAATTACAAATGTTAATTGATTAACAGAAAATTAATTAAGCTCAATTGATTAATTGAAAGTTAGTTAATTAAGTTTAATTGGTTAATCAAAATTAATTAACTAGAAATAATTAATTAAAAATGAATAATAACAATCAATTAATTAAAGAAAAATTTAAGAGTATTTTATTCATTATAATTTGATAACATCGATGGACATGCTGGCATTAATATTCATCTCACTGTTAACATAATTAAGACAATCATAAACATAATATCTCACATAAATGATCATAAATATCTTAGCAAACTAGCTAAGGGTCATCTCAGAATTTTCAATATAGATGCTAAGGCAACAACACCTTGAATGCTGAAGAGTCCGAGTCTTTGAAACTATCATCTGGAAATCATGTTGCTTGTAAAGCTGAATGCTTTGAATGAATATAAAATTCTTGTTTAATAGCTTGTCAATATATTATACTACCATTTCTCTACAAAGCATAAAATGGAATGTTTTAATTAAAAAGCTCAAACTATTAACAAAATCCTCACTATAGCTTTTAAGTAAATAGACCAACTTATACTTAGATGTTTGAGGAGAAACAATAATATTGTTGACCTCAATAGTGTCAAACAACAACTATCCAACTCTTCAAATTCACAAACAACACCCCTCTCCAAATTCAAAAATATAACCCCTAACCCCCAATTAAAGCACTGGCCACTTCTAATAGAAGTTGTAAGTCCGACTTCTGAGGGAAATGTTTAAGCGATAATACAATGCTAGACCCCTCAGTCGGGCATCCTAGCCTATAGGGTTAGGTTGTAAAACCCACCAGTGGACTACTTCTAAGTGAAGTCATAAGTCCCATGTGTTATGGAAACTTTTTAAAATGAAGTATATTGACTCTAAAAAGCCTACAAATAACTAGACAACTTTATAAGGTAAGTCTTAAGATTTAATTCAAATTTAATTTAAACTTATGGACATCTTAGTCTAAAGGATTAAGTTGTAAGACAAACTTTCAGGCAATTTCCTAAGGAAAATAATAAGACCTACCTCAAATTCAAACAAAATCCCCGGGCAGCCTTGCAGTAGATTTAGGTTTTAAGACCCATCTTTGGGCAACTCATAAATAGAACAGTAACCCCCATCCTAAATCAACTACCTGAGTTACTTTCTATGAAAGCCATAAACCTCAACCTCAATCTAAATCCATGGGCTACTTCCTAAAGAAGTTATAAGTCCCGTTCTAATCCAAACTCTTGGGTTATTTCTAAAGAAAGTCATAAATATCAAACTAAATAAATCTCTGGGTATTCTAATAGATATAAACCCCAAAACACATAATCAAATTAAAAACTAAAACTCAAATCTCACCAATTCAGTCTACTCGAGATCCCTGAGATAAGGCAACACATGGCTGCTAATCAGATTCCCTTGACACTACGATCAACACTACCCTTACGGGAAATCTGGTTAATTTCAATCTGACTTAAGGGAAATTGAATCTTATAGCTGTAAAGCGGGATTCATGCATTCATGTCATTTTTCTTTAGCCAACAACGACACCGACCTTTCAAGCGCTACACGGTTAGTTGCCTACTTTATGTTTTCCTATAAATAATCGATGTGTTATGTTTGTAAATGAGTTCAATCACTTGTTTAATTTCAATACATTTTAGAGTATTTCTCTAAATCTCTCTTAAGGTGACAACTAAGAGAATTTAGGAAACTATTGATATAATCATCAGGAATAAAACTTCTTTCACCCCTTTCATATTTTCACAGAATCACCCATTTCAACTAAATATTGGGAGATATTAAAAAAATAATTTAAAAATTTATCATGATATATGTAATTTTAATTAAATTATGTTTAATTTTTATTAAGTTGTAAAAGAAAATTATATATGTCAATTTAAACCTAATAATATTTATATTATTTTTAAATAGTTCTAAACAAAATTTAGATATATGAATAAATAAAAATAAAATAATTACTATATATATATATATATAGAAAAAACTAAAATATTTTAAAAAGTATATATTAATAAATTCAACTAAAAATTAATTTAATAAATTGTATAAAAATTATGTAAAATCAGATACATTAAATAAACATGCTAAATTATTAAAATAAAGAAAATAGAAAAAAAAATGTTATGTATTCTTAGAATATGAAAAATACCTTTTTTATTTTCTCCTTTTACTAATTTAAGTTAAAGTATGCTCCTTTTACTAAATTAATTAATGATTAAGCTCCTTTTAAAAAAAAATTGGCGATGAGTAACTGATCCATTGAAAAATACTGAAGTTGGTCCCATCCGTTAATTTGCGTTAGATCTCCACCGTTAGATTGCCTCAAATTTCCAAAATCCTTTTTAAAATGGCTACATCATACGACTCTTATAGTTTATCTAATCGACAATTTAAAAGAAAATAAAATACAATTTAATTTTTTTTTCCATAATAAAATGTAAATATAATTATTTTTAATAACGTATGGTTATTCTTATATAGTCGCCGGTAGGTTCATAGCATTTAGCATTTTCTAATATATCTAAAATAAAAATAATATCCACCACCTAAAAAAAAGGGTGTCGGGAATCGAGTACCCCCAAAAATGTACCCAACCTTTCTTCGTTAATATGTGGTGAGTGCGTTTTTGGGTCTTTATACGAATGCGACGAAAATAGCAATAGACCAGACTCGCTAACCGTTTGTGGTAGAGGGCTCGCCACCTAGCCAAGACACGCACGCAAAAGCGCACCTAGAAGTAAACTCTCCACTATATTTCTGCCACGTGGTGGTTCATCACGCGACCCTGGAACGTTTCCAGCCGCAAATTCTCGCGCTCATTCCCCACTCCTGCTCTTCCCCCTCAAAAAATAAATTTTTTTTTTGCGTATTTAATTTCAGTCGATGAGCTGAAACCCACAAGAAAATATAGTGGCTAGCATTCTTCCTGGAAAGTTCAAGAGGGAGAGAGAGAGAGGCGATTCTTGAGGGAAGATGGGGAGCGGAGGATCCTGATACGGTTGGATTGAGGTCATGATTAGGATTTTCGTGTGCGATATCCGCTTGTTGATTCGGCGTTGCTTCGATCCAGGGGAAGATCGTCATGGCGATTGGCAGGAGTTGATTATGTGAGTATGATTCGGTACTAGCTCTTCTTTGTTTTGTTTTTCAAGGATTGATATAGGGATTTGGGGGGCTTTTTGGGCAGTGATTGTTCGCTGTCATGAGGTACTTTCTTCGGCAGCTGGTCGGAGGTATGGAGGGGAGATTCCTGCTTGTGGAGGATTTGAAGGCGGAGTGATTTGGTATTACTAGGTATTTCGTTGATTTCATCAGTGTTGGTGATGGAGATGAACTCGTTCGGAGAAGATCTGGCCGTGAAGGTGAGAGGGGTGTGGTTGATAGATACATGTTCTGTTTCAATTGTTTTATGATTTTTCTTCGAGGGTTCACAAGTTGGATTTTATTTTAGACGAGGAAGCCTTATACGATCACGAAGCAACGGGAGAAGTGGACCGAGGAAGAGCACAACCGGTTCCTGGAAGCTTTGAAGCTGTATGGTCGGGCTTGGCAACGCATAGAAGGTGAGATTGTGTACGTAATTGTTCAATCCTTCAGTATCCCATTCAGCAATTGTATGAGAGTTGTTTTTGTTCTTCCTAAGCCAGACCTTGTTGATAAGTTGATCTCGTTTGCGATTTATTCACTGCAGAGCATATTGGTACTAAGACAGCTATCCAAATCAGAAGCCATGCTCAAAAATTCTTCACGAAGGTGCAGAATTTTTTTCCGCATCAGACTTTACCATTATGGTGAATTGGTGATTGCTATCACTAGATTTGATAGCTTACATGCAGATATGAATTAAGAGGAAAATATATTATGGAATTTCGCTAAATATCTGATGCGAGTCTTTATTATTGATCCTAAAATCCTGCATTATGACACTTCATAAGTTTCTTCCAGTGAACCACCTCCTAGCATGTATCTTTCTAAAAAAAATATTTTATTTTTTTGGAGCTCATGAACAACTAATAACTTTTCTTAGGCATGCATAATGGAACTATATTTTCTTTAATTTTTAAGGTTTTAAATGTCATTAAATTCTCAGCACACAAACCAAAGCATTACTAATAGTCAATACTGTTCATGACATATCTATGTTACAGTTCCACATTTATCATCATTATTAGTCTTGTCAAAACATTATTAGTTTTGTCCCTAATAAGTCATTTTGCCTATATGTTAGGATCATAAGTCCCAAATTTTATTTTTGTCAAACTCTCAAGCAGAACTTCAATTTATGAGGTAGATTATTTGCTACCAAATAGTGAGGTTGACAAGACTCATGATGCAATAATCTACATGTAGAACTCAAAGCAAGCGTGTCTTTGCCTCAATTTATGGGGGGTGGGGGTCCTGCCCCCTTTAAGTGGCCCCAAGGAGGATTTTTAATAGAGGGGGCTTAGGAGGGAAATTTCAAATAGGGATTGTTGTTTAGGGATTTGCTTTGAGGGATTGTCTGCTTTAAGTAGGTTGTTTACCCAGGGTTTTAGTTTGTCTTGTTTGCAATTTTTTTTTTAAGTTTGCCTAGGTTAAGAGGGATCTAGCCGATGGCCAGGGATTTGGGAGAGCTGGATCCTCCTCTCCACTTGAAGATACAATTGAATATTGCATTTCTCTTCATAATCCTTTTAATAAAAATTATTTTTAGGTGTTCTTCTTCCCATTCTTCTTGTGTCGTTCATTGGTTTTTGCTAAAATTGCATCCACTTCATATCAAATTGGTATTAGAGCCTAGATTCGGATACCTATAGCAAAAAAAAGGTAGAAATGTTGGAAGAGGAGATCGAATAATTGAAATATGAAATTTAAGATTTTCAAACTCAAATTTTAGCCTCCCATGAGAAAATTGATGGGAAATTTGTCATCATGGAGGAGATGATAAAAAAGTTGCTCAAGGGCCATGGAACCTCTAGCTCTTCCAGACAAAGTGTGGGAGGAAGTTGCCATGGATTTTATAGATTGGTTGTTGAGATATGAGGGGTTTACAGTGATTTGATAGTGGTGGACAGATTGAGCAAGTATGCTCATTTTATTCTCCTACGACATTCGTACAAGGTAGTGACAATGGCAGCGACATTCATGAGAGAGGTGGTCAGATTGTATGGGATATCAAAGTCTCTATATACTGGGATAAGGCGTTCCTCGATCATTTTTGGGGGAGTTGTTCAGGCTACAGGGGACAATATTGAAGAAGAGCATCACTTACCACCCACAGACGGGTGGGCATATGGGGATGGTAAACAGGAGCCTTGAGACGTACCTGTAATGTTTTTCTTAAGAGACACCTCAGCTTTGTCCAAGTGGCTGGCATGGGCAGAGTACTGCTACAACATTTCACATCATTCGGCTTTACATATGACTTATTCCAAAGTGTTGTACAGAAGGGACCCACCTCACTTGGTGCACTTTGGACAAATTAGCACACCAGTCTCGTCGGTAGAGTAGTACTTGGAGGATATGGATAGGGTGTTGGTTGAATTTAAAAGGTATTTATTGAGGGCTCTGCGGTTCATGAAGAGGCAGATAGATGGGTGCAGGAAGGACATCCAATTTGGGATAGATGATAAGGTATATTTGAAGCTTCATCCCTACAAACAAAGGATGGTAGCTAATATGAGGAATGAGAAGCTGGCCCCTAGATATTTTGATCCTAATGAGATATTGGAGAGGATTGGAGTAGTGGCTTATTGATTATGGTTACCCCTACTACTACTATACATTCGATGTTCCATGTGTCACAATTGAGGAGAGCTATTGAGGGTCATGCATCTAGTTAAGAGTTACTCGGGGCAATGACAAAGGACTTGGAGGTGGCGTTGGAACCACTGGAGCTGAAAGGGGTGCGACAAGGAGAGCGAGAGATCAAGGAAGTGCTAGTAAAATGGATGAACCTACTTGACTATGACGTTATGTGGGAGCCATACGAGAGGGTGAAACAGTAGTTTTTGTCTTTCCATCTTGAGGACAATGGGTCTTTGGGGTGGGTATTGATAGACCTCTCACTCCTAGACCGGTCGTAGAATGGCCGGTCCAGGACCGGCCAGGGTCTACGCTAGGCGGAACAGGGGGTGGCTAGTAGGGAAATTTCAAATAGGGAGGGCTGTTTAGGGATTTGCTTTTGGGGATTGTATGCTTTAAGTAGGTTGTTTACCTACGGTATTAGTTTATATCTTGTTTGCTGTTTTATTTTTTAAGTTTGCCTAGGTTGAGAGAGCTCTAGCAAGAAGCTAGGGATTGGGAGAGTCGAAGTTGAATCTTCCTCTCCATTTGAAGATCCAATTGTATCTTGCATTTCTTTTCATGGTTCTTTCAATAAAAAGTATTTTTGGACATTCTTCTTCCAAATCTTCTTGAGTCGTTCACTAGTTTTTGCTAAAATTGCATCCATTTCATGTTAGTTTATTACCAAAATTAAATTATTGAGTTGCAAAAATAAATTACTCAAATCTCTCCAATGACGATCATGCTGATAGTGCACCTCAAGTAGAGGGGATATCATTATCAAATACATAACATATTTTGGGTTAAAATGCAAAATTTCTCAAAAAATTACAAAATATTAATTGAGAAAAAATAAAAAATAGAAAAATCTGTAAACATAATATATTGTTTAAAGCTCAAAACTATCTACATTTCCATCTTCTATAACAATTTGTTTAGGATGATTACTTTAAGTATTACCAAATCTCACAAAGAGCCAATGGCATATTAACTTTAGCCATATATTCAATCTCAAAATTCTCATGCCAGTAAATACGTAGTATGTGTTCTCTGACTGTGTAGTTCACCATCAATGACACTGTTATATTACAGTTACCCTTGGCGCTGGACTTCCTTATGCTTGAAGAATTTGAGCTCAGTTTTCTTTTGTTTATTAATATCGAGTTTAATCTACTTGCTTATGACTACTTCAAGAATTCTTAGCTCACAAATTTTAGGGTTGAGTTATTATGCTGATTTAACAAGCTCTAGAAGCAGAATTAACACCTAAAAATCTCAAGCTCAACAAATCCAAAGATTGAGCTTCAACATCAAGTTCTAGATTAACAAGCCTAACAGCTAGACTAGCGAGAATTTTTAACTTACAAGTTTAAGAACCAAGTCATCTCCTCATTTCAACATGCCCTAAGGTTAAACTAGCATCCTAGGTCATAAGCGCAAGGCTCGAGTTTCTTAGTTAATTCAACTTAGGGGTGTAAGTGAGTAGAGCCGGCTCGAGCTCGATTCATTAATGAGCTCACAAGTCGAGCTTATTGAGCCACAAATTCGAGTTATATATTAAATGAGCTCGAGCTCAGTCTGGCTCGGCTCGAAAGCTTGTTGAGCTGCTCGATTAACTTAAAATGTATTTAAAATTAATTTAAATTAATATTATATAATATATTTTAATATTTTTAAACTCGTTGAGTCGCTCGATTAACTTAAAATATATTTAAATTTAATTTAAATTAATATTATATAATATATTTTAATATTTGTAAATTAATTATAGATTACAATTAAAAAAATTAGAAAAAAGTGAAAATTTTAATTTAAAACTAAGAAATTGAGTTCAACAATCAAGTCAAGCTCAAGTTTTCCATATGAACTTGAGCAATCGAGTCATGCTTGAGCCTATAAATTTTTTATGGAGTCGAGCTCGAGCTTAGTAAACGAGCCTGAGCTTGAGCTCAGTTAGAACTAAATAAGCTTAGTTCGATTAGGCAGATACTCGTCTCGACTCGCCTCGTTTACATCCCTAATTCAATTACCTTTAGTACTTGAGTTGAAATATGCATTGTTTTAAAAAATCTAAAAGTTGATTTTGAGCTCTTACAAATCTTGAGTTCAAATCAAATTTTCTAATATTTAACTCATGCACTCATGTTTAAAGTTCACCATATTTGTCAGAGGGCAATTTATATATTGTAAAAAAAAAAAAAACCTGCACTCATGTGATTGCATGACTACATAATTTCCCCCACATGTCGTACACACGATCTCTTCAGCATCCCTATCATCACACAACCAAAAACATATGCATCTTCCCTTTATTACAAATTTCCATATCTCCCTCTACCGTGGATTCTCAAATAGTTTTTGCTTCAATGACCTGTTTATGAATCACATGAGTGCAGGTAGGAAGGGCAATTTATCTATTGTTCTCCCTCACTGTTATCTCCTATCCCTTTTCTGCTTATGAAACCCAACGCTTACATATCTCTATATCATGCTCTTCCTTAAGACTTCAACTTTATAGCTTGGATCCCACCTGCATTCGGCTTTGCTGATTCCCACTCTCACTGACATGCTCTCTCCCATTCCAATGCAACTCTTCAAATCCAGAACTCTAAAAAAATCCTACATGTGAATGCCTCACACTACTATAACACCATATTCATTGTCTTTATCCCTTTGACTTCCATGTGTCATAGTAGCCCTAACCAATGCACGTTCTTGAGAGCCTCCCAAATTTCTCCTCTTGCAGTCACAGGTACACAAGAACCTCCCAACACCCTTCCTATTCAGAGGCACACAACATAAAGCATCATTAATGCCCCGAACTCCTGCTTATGTCTGTTACAATTTGCTTTCCTTATTGTGCCTATCTCCCATGATTACCTTCCACTTGTTATGTCTTCCATTTAGTGGCGGAGCCAAAAATTGTATGTGAGGGGGGGGGGGGGGCTAAATTCTTTTTTAATTTTCCCTTAACTTTTTACATTCGGTCTTAGGACCGACATAGACAGTTTTAATTTTTTGTTTCAAATTATTATTTAAGAAGGTAGAATATTAAATATAAAATAATAAGCAACTTATAATTTATAATGTCTACTCTTAATATTATGAAAGAGTTACTATAGAAAATATCATTCTCAATATAAGGGGGGCCTAATTTTTTTTTTAATTTTCCCTTAACTTTTTACATTCGGTCTTAGGACCGACATAGACAGTTTTAATTTTTTGTTTCAAATTATTATTTAAGAAGGTAGAATATTAAATATAAAATAATAAGCAACTTATAATTTATAATGTCTACTCTTAATATTATGAAAGAGTTACTATAGAAAATATCATTCTCAATATAAACAAGTAACTTAGCATTCAACATTGATCTCCAATTTTATTTCGCAGTCGATTTTTTATATGCCAATCATGAGATTATATATGCTGTCCTGAAACCAAATATCATCTCTTCTGTGTGGCATTCATTGTCTCTTTTGCTTCTAAGGTCGTTTCTGAGACTCTTTACTCGTATCCACCATAAAACGATCATATTGAAGTTTGTAGAAACCCACACTTTGAAATAAAAACAAAAGAAAACAAAGGAAGAAAGGCGTTTGTGTCTGCTATGTAATGGAAGAAGCTGTAGTGAGAGAGTTTTTTATTGTAAGAGTATATTATTCACATACATCAAGCTATTTAATATATAATGTTTGAAAACTGCATAGTTTTATCCTTCTTTTGTATGTGCAGTTTAGCAATTGATATGAGAGAAGGATTTTTAGCTTTGATCCCATCATTTGCTTCTTTACAGCAAAATATCCTTTTTTTCACGTGCCCCCTTGCCTCCCCCTCCCTCCGCCAATGCTTCCATTACACAATCACATTGCCCACTCCAACACCTAACTCCTTTGGTGCTAAACTTCCTTATGCTTCAAGAATTTGAGCTCTTTTTTTTTTGTTAATTGACATCGAGTTTGATCTCCTTGCTATTGATTACTTCAAGATTTCTTAGCTCACATACCTTAGGGTTGAGCTATCGTGTTGATTTAACAAGCTCTAGAAGCTGAATCAACACATACAAATCTCAAGGTCAACAAATCCAAAGATTGAGCTTTAACATCAAGTTCTAGTTTGTTAAGCCTAACAGTTAGACTAGAGAGAATTTTCAAGTCACAAGCCTAAGGATCAAGCAATTTTGTTGACTCGATAAGCTTCAGTAGTTGCATCAACACAAAAATTTTAATCTCAACAATTTTAAGAACCGGTTCATCTCCTCCTTATTTCAACAAGCCTAAGGTTAAACTCGCATCCTAGGTCATAAGCCCAAAGGTCAAGCTCCATGGTCATTTCAACTAGCTTTAATACTTGGGTTGAAATATGCATTGGTTTAAAAAACATAAAAGTTGAACTCGAGCTTTTGCTAATCTTGAGTCCAATTCAAATCTTCTATTGTTTGATGCATACACTCCTTTTTAAAGTTCACCACATTTGTCAGAGGTCAATTTGCATACTGAAAAGAAAAAAAAAAAACCTGCACACATGTGATTGCATGACTATGTCATTTCCCCAACATGTCGCACACACGATCTCTTCCACATCCCTAAAGTCAACACAATCAAAACCACATGCATTTTTCCCTTTATTACAAATTCTCATATCTCCCTCTATCGTTGATGCCCAATTAGTCTTGCTTCAGTGACTTGATTCACTTCTATACTTACCTATTGCTTTCCCTCACTGTTATCTCCTACCCTTTGCTGCTCATCAAACCCAGCCCATACATACCTCTATACCATGCTCTTCCTTTGACTTCAACTTTATTGCTTGGATCCCACCCGCATTTGGCTATGTTGATTCCCGCTCTCACTGAGATGCTCTCTCCTATTTCCAATGCAACTCTTCAAATCCCACTCTAAGCAAATCCTACATGTTTAATGCCTCACACTACTATAATGCCACATTCATCATCTTTGGCCCTTTGACTTCCATGTGTCGTTGTAGCCCTAGTCAATGCGTGTGTTAGGCCAGCTGAATCGGGACCGGTTCTTTGCTACAGGAGGCGGGGGCGGAAACAAGGGGAAGAGAAAGAGAGGAGGCCGATTGGAGAGATGGGGCCCACAACTTAATTAAACGTTACGTTGGGAGGGAAAATTTGAATTAGAGTTTAGGGATTTTGTATTTGTCCTCTTTGTTTTAATTAATTCTCTTGGGAGGATTAGGGTTTCATCTTGAATTGGAGAAGAAATTTGAAATCTTGGGTTTATTCCTTTGGGTTCTAGGCTTTGCTAGAGATTTAGAGAGTTGTTTCTTCCTCTTGAATTGAAGAAATTTGTATCTTGTATTATTTTTCTTGTTCGTGGATTGAATAGAAGTTTCCTTGTATTTTCTTTATGAAATTTCTGCATCGTATTGCTAATTTTTCTCAGAAATCAGCAGATTTCTTGCTGTTTTCACCAATTATTATTAGGTTTGCTTGCGAACTCAAGTATATCCCCTTAGGGTTACTTGCGAACTCAAGTATTTCCTATCAAATTGGTATTAGAGCGTTGTCTTGGGGCCATCGGCGGTTGAAATTCTGAAATTTCAGCGGTGCAATTTCATCCAGAAGAAGATCTTCTCGTGATTCTTGGGAAGAAATATGGTCGGGAAGAAGGTTGAAGTTTTGGAATGAGAAATTGGGCAACTTAAATTTGATTTGGAGTGAAAATTTTTTGATTTTCAAAATCAGATTTCATCCAGTAATGAAAGGATGGAAGGAAAGTTCACCGTGATGGAAGAGATGTTGAAGAAATTGCTAGAAGTGAAGACCAATCCGGCGACATCGGAAGCAATGGAAATCATTGGCGGCCATGAAAGAAGTGGAATCCCTAACCTGTTTAGGGGAAGGGAAAATCCGGAAGTGGAGATCTTGGAGAGTGAAGACGAAATGCCTCCTCTAGAACCACTTTCTAGGGAGGAGATGAGCACTGGTTTCAAAAGAAGGGCTGCTGATTTGTAGGGAGAAGGGAGGACTTCTATCGTAGAGGTGCTGAATTTGAAAGAAGAGGGGAATTTGATGAAGGGGTTTGGTATGATCGCTGAAGGGAAGATCGTGACAATTGGGGAGCATCTCCTTTTCGCGGAATGGGAGGTTATGGAGGGTTCAGGGGCGACCCGAAGGTGAGGAAGCTGAAGATGCCCTTCTTTGAGGGCAAGGATGGTCATGACTGGATCTACAAGGTGGAGCAATATTTCGTCGTCAACAGGTTGACGGAGGAAGAGAAACTGACGGCGACAGGACTTTGTTTGGAGTGAAAGGTACTAGCATGGTACCAATGGGGTGACATGAGGCAACCCATATGGAGATGGAGGGAGTTTAAAGAGTGCTTACTAGAACATTTTCAAACCTATAGAGGAGGAGACTTCTATGAGTAATTCTTTGCCTTAACATAGGAGGGACTGTGGTAGATTACAATGATAGGTTTGAGTACTTGGCCAACAGATTAGACTAGCTCTCTGAGATAGTGTTAAAGGGTAACTTTATGAAGGGGCTTAAACTAGAGATACGAGCAGCGATTAGGGCGATGAGGCCAAGAGACCTTGGGGAGGCCATGGAGCTAGCACAGTTGGTGGAGGATCAGAAGCAACTTGAGAGAGGGGCTAGGGGGAGCAACTCGGGGGATCATACAAGATGACCACCACCTTCTTAGCTCCCAAGGGGCCAGCACCAGGGAGTTTGAAGGAAGCGTCCAAGGAGAGAGCTGGAGGGGAAAATGGGGGAAATTTCAAAGGGCTGATTGAGAAGGAGATACAGGAGAAGAGGACAAAAGGGTTGTGTTTTAGATATGATGAGAAGTACATGCTGTGGCATAGGTGTAAGGATCGAACTCTTCAGGTTCTTATCGTCTGTGATGACGAGGAAACTGAGAGAGAGGTGGGAGTGGGTTAGACATGGAGGAAGAGGAGAAGTTGCATTTGGATGTAGCATAAGTATTCCTAAACTCAGTGGTGGGATTCAGTCTGAATCACACCATGAAAGTTAAGGGTGGGGCAACCCACAATTTTGTCTCCACTCAGATTATTGATCGGCTGGGGGTGAAATTAGTGGATATAGGAGGCTATGTGGTGATGATGAGCACGAAAAAGGTGAAAATGGGTAGAGGAGTTTGTAGGGGAGTAGTGCTGACGATTCTGGGGATCCAGGTGAGGGAGGATTTTCTTCTCTTAGAGGGAATAGGGAGTATTGATGTCATCTTGGAATGAAGTGACTACAGAACTTGAGGGAGACTAAGGTCAAATGGGAGCACTGAGGATGGAATTGGTGGTGGGAGGAAGGAGGATGGTGATCCAAGGCGATGCAGGGTTGTCCAGGGCTGGAGTATCTCTCAAATCCATGATTAGAACCATATAGGAGGTGGGAGATGGATATTTGGTGGAATTGCAATGCTTGGAGAGGGTCAATGTGGGGGAAGATGGAGACATTCTTTTGGTAGTACAACTACTTATACAATAGTTCAATGAGGTGTTCTAGCCACCTCAAGGTTTACCACCACCTAGAGAGCAGGAGCATGCAATCATTTTGGAGGGGGTGTAACCGATTAGTATACGACCATACCATTACCCTGAAATTCAGAAAGATGAGATTAAGAAGTTGATTAGGGAGATGTTGGAAGCGGGAATCATCAGACCAAGTGTGAGTCCTTTCTCTAATACAGTCTTACTAGTCAAGAAGAAGGATGGGAGCTAGAGGTTTTGTGTGGATTACCAGACGTTGAATAAGGAGATAGTGTCGGATAAGTTTCCCATCCCGGTGGTCGATGAACTACTGGATGAGCTGTATGGAGCAGTAGTGTTTTCTAAGATGGACTTGAAGTTGGGCTACCATCAAATTAGAATGAAAGAGGAAGATATTCAGAAGACGACCTTCAGGAAGCATGAGGGGCATTACAAGTTCTTGGTGATGCCATTAAGGCTCACAAATGCCTATGCTACCTTCCATAGATTGATGAATAGGGTGTTCAAGCCGTACCTCCGGATGTTTGCCTTTGTTTTCTTAAATGGCATGCTTGTGTATGGCAGAATCGAAGAGGAGCACCTGGAGCATTTAAGGGTGGTCTTTGGAGTGCTATAGGAGCATCAACTCAGGGCCAATATGACGAAATACAGTTTCACACAGACTAGTGTGTAGTACTTAGGACACGTGATTTTTTCAGGAGGGGGTGGCAGCAAATCCAACCAAAATTGAAGCCATCCAGAAGTGTCCTCTACCTAGAAACTTGAGAAAGCTGAGGGGTTTCCTAGGATTGATAAGTTACTACTGGAGGTTTTTAAAGGGGTATCAACAATATAGCCTTGCTTTTGACATATCAGTTAAAGAAGGATAGCTTCTTGTGGGAAGAAGCGGCTACCCAGGCTTTCGAGAAATTTAAGAAGGCGATGACTACAGTACCCATTTTGTCTTTACCAGACTTCAGTCAGACTTTTGTGGTGGAGACATTCTGTCTGGATATGGGTTGGGGGGGTAGTGTTGATGCAGAATTGTAGACCCATAACCTACTTCAGTCAAGTGTTGTAAGATAGAGCTAAACTGAAGTCTGTATATGAACGAGAATTGATGGTCATCGTGTTGGCTATTCAGAAGTGGCGACCATACCTGCTGGGAGGAAACTTCATCGTCAGGAATGATCAAAGGAGCTTGAAATATCTATTGGAGGAGAGAATGGTGATGGAGGAACATCAGAGGCGGTTGTCTAAACTATTGGGAAACGATTTTGAGATCTAGTACTGGCCAGGGTTGGAGAATAAGGTGGTTGATGCTCTATCCAGGTGTGGGGGATGGCTCCAAGAGATGACCATTTCAGTACCCCTGATGGTGGATTAGGGGGCTATCCAGGAAGAAAGTGTGCAGGATTAAGAGTTGAAGAAGATTTGGATGAATCTGCTGAAGGATAGTAGCAACCACCCATGCTACGCTCTCGAGAGGGAGAGATTATTGTACCATGGAAGGTTTGTGATGCCACGAACTTCCATCCATATTCCCCATCTATTGTAGGAGTTTCATGGGAGTGCAATGGGAGGCCATTATGGAGTAGAAAAGTCATACATGAGACTTGTTAAATTATGCTTGAAAGGAATGCATAAGGATGTGCAGGAGATGAGTGGCGAGGTGTGAAGTGTGCCAGAGAAATAACTATATAGCTATGGCTCCAGGTGGGTTACTGCAACCATTATCACTTTCAAACATAGTATGAGAGGAAGTGTCCATGGATTTCATAGATGGCCTACCACGATCAGAGGGGTTTACAGTTATTATGATGGTGGCTGATAGGCTGAGTAAGTATGCACATTTCATCTCCTTACAACACCCCTACACCACAGTGACAGGGTGTACACCGCAGTGACTGTGGCATCAACATTAATCAGTGAGGTGGTTAGACTACGTGGGATTCCAAGTCGATAGTGTCTAATCGAGACAAAGTGTTCCTCAGCCAGTTTTGGAGGGAGCTGTTCAGGCTACGGGCACTATTCTTAAGAGAAGCACCGCTTATCATCCTCAAACGAACGGTCAAACAGAGGTAGTAAGCCGGAGTTTGGAGACTTACTAGAGGTGTTTTGCTTCTGAAACACCGAGGAGGTGGGCAAAATGGTTAGCATGGGCCGAGTATTGGTACAATACGTCGTACCATTCTGATTCTCAGATGATCCCTTTCAAAGTGCTGTATGAAGGGACTCCCCACACTTGGTGCACTTTGGGAAAGGGAGCACACAGTTTTCTTAGTAGAGCAGTACTTGGAGGAAGGTGGTCACTCTGTTGTATATATATATAAAATGTTGTCGGTTTTGTCAAATGCCCTACATCGGAAAGATAAACACCAATCCAAGGAAATTCAATAATTTTATAAAGTGGTCACTCTGTTGTTGTTATCACTTTGTGGGCCCATCAACTCGGCTATTCAATATTCAAAAGGGCTCTATTGA
Organism: Dendrobium nobile; assembly: GCA_022539455.1. Classification (NCBI taxonomy): domain Eukaryota; kingdom Viridiplantae; phylum Streptophyta; class Magnoliopsida; order Asparagales; family Orchidaceae; genus Dendrobium; species Dendrobium nobile. The sequence goes on along the minus strand of CM039735.1, from coordinate 1,992,712 downwards.
ACTACATACAAACATACAATTTATATGTTATAATAGGAAAGTTTTCAACGATATTATATATTCAATATGATGATTTTTATTTTATAATAATTATGTTTTTCAAAAATAACATCCATTGCATTCAATAGACATACATGAAAATAGATATATTATAGGGATCAACATACAAAAGTTTGTGCAATAACTAATCATGGTAAATTTATCTATGCTACTGATTATTTATCATTACTACGAAACTAGAAGTGGATATCTAGTTCAAGTGAAGTGCACTAAAAATGAAATATTCAAAAGTATTTCTATTAGAAGAGGATATTCAATATAGGTGGATGTGATATTTTGATAAGCTTTTCAATGAAAATTGTGAGAATATAATTAACTTTAGTGATCTTAGTATTCTAATGAAAATAGAGATTTTAATTATTATCGTCCTATTAGTAAAACCAAAGTTATACAGGCTTTAAAGAACATAAGTGTTGAAAAGCACTTAGACCTGATGATATTTCAATAAAAGTATGAAAATGCTTAGGAGATGAAGGAATGTTTTGGATTACTAAATTTTTTAATATTATTTTGAAGACTATAAAGATGCCAGATGAGTGGAGAAGTAGTATATTGGTTCCTATTTTTAAAAATAAAGGTGTTGCACAAAAGTGTGTGAATTATAGGGGAATTAATTTAAGGTTTCATACATTAAAATTATGAGAAAGAGTTATTAAGCATTGGTTATGATGTGATACTACTAGTAGACCTACCCAACATTAAGCTTCTAACAAAGAAGAGTATTTTTATCTCATAATAAATAATAGCTACTTGCTACGAGTTATAACTCTCAAACCTATGCTCTCTCAAAAGAATCCAAAGAGGCAATGCCAGATGGTATTGACTTGAAGTTCCTAAACAATGCAAACTTTGAGTAACTTACAAGGACACATGAAAATGTATAAAATTGGCTAATTATGAAATTAGTCTCAACTTAATAAACCGAGGTCACCACAAAAATATGTTGAATGACATTAATGTGGAGTAACATCTCTCTAATAATCTAATCCTACAATCTAACACAAATATATACATAAATGCATAGTTACATGAAAACATAAACATAGGATAAACTAAACTATTATTGTGAGTAGCTTGCAAAGATAACAATGAGGAAGAAGAGTAAAAAGGCAAGAAGAAGAAAGGGGGAAAGGTGGCTTTCTAATGTCACGTTGGACCAAATCGTCGGGTAGAGTTTTGGGAGGAACATGTTCGGCAACTGTACAAGGGAAGGGTCAAGGAGAATTAAAGCCAAGAAATTTCATAAGTGGTGGCTGTGAGAGAAAGAAACAGAGAGAGAGAGAGAGAGAGAGAGAGAGAGAGAGAGAGAAGGGAGAGATTTGGCAGCTGCCAAAGGGAGGAGGTTTAAAAGAAGAACGATGACTTAGGTCCTACTTATATCGCAAGCATGGTGGCGTTGGGCAGGAGTTTTCAAGTAATGATAGTGGTGGAATAGGCATATCACGCGAGAAGAGGCCAAATTGCGTGATTTGTGCCATTGGGGGATTGTTTGGTTGCATGAGGGTGGCTGGTTGGGGTTTTCGCGTGCTTTTGGAGGGGCCTTTAGTAGGCTGGTTCATTCTGTTTAAAAAAAATGCTGGACTGATTCTGTCGAATTTATTATAGATAGCTATCATATTTATTTGATAAATTACTTGCTTAGATTTTAGGGAGATTTGCATACATATACCACTATATACTATATTTATATATCTAACACCTAACATTTTAATATTGCATACATACCACCCATAGTTCACTTTCATATCAAATATGGATGGTATGAATGAAATATATGAATGATGGAAATGAAATATGGGTGGCATATTTGATATTAAAATAATATAAGGTGGTATATATGTAATATTAAAATTTTAGATTTTAGATATGTAAATATAGTAGGATAAAGTGATATTTATGTAAATCCCTCTAGATTGTATCCAGGTGCTAGTGAAAAGATGATTGACGTCTGACTTGATTTTTTATTGTTGCTACTGAAAAGAAATCTTTTACGCATTAGAACATTTCCATTTTCAGAATTAAATTTGTTCTATTCTTTATTGGTTAGAGATGAGTGCATTTCATGGCTACTAATTGACATTTCAAAAGCAGTTGGAAAAAGAAGCAGTTGCGACAGGTACTCCTTTGGGACAAGCTCGTGATATAGATATACCCCCGCCACGGCCTAAGAAAAAGCCAAACTATCCATACCCTCGAAAAACTGGTTCCTGTTCTATCTCTGCTACCACTGAAGCAGCTAATAAGAAAACCCTAAAAACTTCGAATCCCATGTCCCAGGAAATAAATAAACAAGAGGTACATGTTTTCTTCTGCCATTATTTCTGCATGATCAGTTCTTCTTACTCTTCTCTTTTGCTTCTACAGTCTCAAATTTTTTTTTTATCAGGCATCTCTTGCAGCTAAATCACTCCAAGAAACAGAAGAATGTTCTGATGAGACTCATTGTTCAGTAGTTCTTAATCTTTTCCAAGATGCTCCATCTGCTTCCATCCCGTCCAGGGACAAGGGCTCCAAAAAGAAATTCAGTTTCAGCCAGCATGTTCCCATGGCCACAGAACCAAAAGAGCCGCCTTCCTTGAAAGGATCTTCATTAACAATTGAAGTAAATCTGGAATCATCCTTGAACGAAGTGACTAAATCCGATAAGGCTCCAGGAAGGACAAGTGGAATCAACATAGAACTACATGAATTATCGGCAGGTTCTGGTGCTCATAAGCAGGCGGAGAAACAATCAGAAAGTGACCATAAGCAAGGCGTTCAGTACCATGAAGGTCAAGAAGCTAAGGGGATGCAGACAACCTGTATTGAGAATGGAGGGTCCCCCTCTTGTGCATTTATGAACCACACAATTCCAGCAGTTCCTGCCCCTGCATTCGTCACCAGTTCTGCAATGTCCTTCATTTCTCATCCTTTTCCGACCTTCCCACCATTTGCTCAAGATTTCTACAGATCATTCCTCGGTTTCTCATCGGCTTTTTCTAGTCAAATCATTTCAACTTTGCAGCAAAATCCAACAGTTCATGCGGCGGCATGTACAGCAGCAGCATCACTCTGCCCATCTGAAGAAGTGGATTCTTCCAGTATGTCAGCAATTGCGGCTGCGACCGTTGCCGCGGCATCAGCATGGTGGACGACTAACGGACCCTTCCTATTTTTTCCTCCCATCCATGCTTCAGGCTTTGCATGTTCTCCACCAGCCATTTCATTTCCTGTGGTGAACACAGACCAGGCTCCTCAAGAAAAAATGAAGGAGAAACAAGAAGAATGTCAAAATTCAGCGAGTGCTAATCAACAAGCTGTTTTATCATCATCTTCTTCATCACAGTTGGAGGAGGGCGAACAAAAATTCTCTAATAATTTCAAAGCATCATCTGATGTTGATGTTGCTTGTCGTAATTTAGACAGGGCAAAGGTTAGCAAACCCGAACGTTCGTCTTGTGGCTCCAACACAACTTCCAGCAGCGAAATTGAAACGGATGCCGTCCTTAAGAAAAATGGCGAAACTAAGGATGAAGAAGGTAACCAATCACATTTCCAAAATCTTGCAGCTGGAGAGATCAACAATCGCCGAGCTCGAAGTAATTTGTGCTTTAATGAAACATGGAAAGAGGTTTCCCAAGAGGTCATCATTCAAAATTTCTCTCTGTTTTTGGTCACTTTGCATCTTTTTAGAAAAAAATGCCCCACTATTTCTCCAATCTTATCTTTGGCAGGGTCGACTAGCTTTCGAAGCGCTCTTCAGCAGAGAGATCCTGCCGCAGTCTTTTGCAACTCAACTTCACAAACCTGAAATGGTAAGCACTGAAAAATTGCCCTTCTCTTATAATTTTTGTTGGTATATTATTTAAAACTAAAGTCCAGCTGGATAAAGTTGCAAAGTTGTTTGAAAATCAAAAGATTGAAAATTAATATTCTTACACACATAGATCACCTTCATCTGTTAGTTTGAGAGCTTTGGCTGTCAAATAAGAGATCTTGGGTTCGAAGTTTACGTATATGATATGTGTGTGATTGTCTTAATTGGCCTAAATGTCCAAAAAAAAAAAAAAAAAAATACATAGAACAACACATGCAAAAGCCGACAATATTATGAAATATTAAGGACCTGATTTGTTTGATCCATTGGTACATACAAATTATGAAATATTATTGCCTGAAACCTTAGGGAATGCCTAAGGAGAACATACCAATTCGAAGGGAAGAAACCTCCAACCAAAACTGTTGCCTTCCGAATGAAATTAAACAAGGAAACCTTAAGGTTGGGAGAACTGGGTTTAAACCTTACAAAAGGTGCTCAGCAGACGTTGAGGTTCATAAGAGCTCAGCTAATGATGAAACCAGCAACAAGAAAATTCGTCTACAAGGAAAAGTTTCGTCCTGAAAAATGGCTTAGTTGAACCTCCTGGCTAAAAATTTAAGCTAAACTGTCGCTTACTTGACATGCATCAGGATTTTATTATTCGTCCTGCGTTATTCTATTATTATTGTATTTGTGGTTAGCTCAGGTCAGTGATGTAGAAGCTCTAAGCAGTGTAGTGTAGTGTAGTGTAGTGTATACTCCTTTCTAGATGCCTTTATATCTACTAGTGTTTTATCTTGGTTCCTGCTTTTGTTTTGGTTTTTAAAGAGAGAAATTCTCTTCTCTAATCATATGTTGGAATGGAATTTGCAACCTTGTAAAGAAGAGTAAAATCTTCAGCAATGGAGTCAATAAGAGGATCATACTTTATTTTGGTTATATGCATGATTTTTTCTTAGCCTTTTACGTTGATAATATTGTTGTTTTGGCATGACTTGACGCCGGCCACCTGACATATTTCTTTTAGATCTTTTCTTCTTTTAATAGGATTGTGTTTTTATAGTTTTTTTTAATGCAGCGTATAAATCCTTAATTTTTTTTATTTGTCATTTCAACATTTTAATGCATATTTCTTCACTTTTTCGCAACATCCAACTCCAAGAAATATTTTCGTGTGCGTGATAGGTTGCACAGTCGGATATGTTAATCTGATTTTATTATATAGTAAAAAAAGTAATATAATTAAATTTTTTTAAACATGTCATTAATGTTGTGTAACTGTTCTAAAATTCTCATAAAAAAATTATCAAAATATTCTGATAAAGTAAGCGGGGCATTGCAAAGTATATAATCTCATATTTAAAGATATATTTTAAAGAAAATTATTCTCCTTCGAGATGCATATGCTCTTTTAACATGAATTCACTGTTCTATAAACATATTTGTCGTCTTTATAATCTGACATTTTTTTCTCAATTTAAATTAAAATTAATTAGTACCAAATTCAAATTAAAAAAACATCATTACAAAATAACATTGATAACTAAATTCGGGCACCGTGAATTAAACGGTACGCTATCTAATTAGAAAATTTCTTCAAATAAATATAAAAATATCTTTGTAATAAAGGTTTAATAAGGACTAGCACAAATTCTCTCTCTCTTTATATATATATATTCACTCCCTATCTGATTCGATGCCAAAGGAGCAATTAACCTAAACTTTATCGATATCTTCAAGAGAAATTTTTTTTACTTAAAATTTGAATAGAATAATTTTATAATCATCTTGTCTATTTTAAGATGAATATAAAATGATTTATATGACTATAAACAACTACTCATCCTGTCCAAAATTTCAAAGTATCCGACTGTTCCACAAATAACTTACCTCCAAAGACTAATAATAATCATTCCCAAAGACAAATCCCCCAAATAAATTGCCTCACTATTTCACAGCAAGAGATCAGTAATCCCACAAATGGTAATAATTTGAAGCAGCTGCTGGTGCAATTTAACCATTGGATCAACTGAGTACCTTACCTTATCTAACCTTACCTTGTTCAGAAGAAGGTAGCTTCAGGAGGTTGGGGAAGTTTCCTATTATACGGTGCAGCCATTTCCTTCTTCAATTGAGTCAGAATGTGCTCCATTGTGGACTCAATGTGCCAGTTTGCCAGCGTGCTCAATTTCTTTGGGTCTACCTGCATTTGCGCACTTAACAAGACTTCTTTATAGCTTTAGTTGTCGTACACAAAAAAGACAAGGAAAAGAGAGAAGAGGATACCAGTCCTGTATCAGGGTTAACACAAGCCATATTTATTCGAGAGTGGAAGCGCACAGTCGGTGGTTTGGCTGGATACTCTTTGTCGCAAAACAACTTCAATTGATAAATCCTCCCATCATGAACCGACTGCAAACCAATTTCATGAGATATTTTACACAATATGCAAAAAAAGAGCTGTTAAAGTAAAATTAATACATTGTGAGGACCAATTATAGTCCCTGTCCAGGAGCGCATGTAGATGTCATCTGCATCCTCCATCCCATAGCTTACAGTCCCATCGCCTATACCTTTCTCTCCTCGCTCAAGCTCATCAAGCAGCCTAAAGTTCCGAGGAACTATAAATGGACACAAATGTTCATAACCATTCATGTTTAACAAAAAAAAAGCCATTATTAGGCTAAAAATAATGGTGTTAAAGTAAAATTACCCCCACAAAAATTTTGATTTTAATATTTTTAAGAAACAAGAGATTTCCACATTTTATTAAAAATCTAGCGTAAATATTTTATTTTAAACTAATTTGTTTTTTGTTTTTTTTATCGGAATCGTGCTTGATAAAAATTAATACCATTTTTAAACCAAATGTTCCTAAAAATACTTTCATTTTTAACAGTTCCATTAACGTTAACTTCATTTTTAATTACTTTTGATGGCGGGACTATTTAGGCTCATATTTAAGTAGTCCAAGTACTAAATCAAACCTTTTAATTCATTACTTTTGATGGCAGGATACACAATATAAGCATTTGTGGGAATATATTCATCCTTATTCTATGCCCAATCAACATCAAAAGAATGAATGAAATAACGGCGACGCATCATAAAAAAAAAAAATCATGAATTATCATTCCAAAATTATTTTAATAGGTACTTAATGATATTCCACTATTCCTTGGATAATTGGTGCATGAACTGTGAGAGCTCATTTAATGCAAGGGCAGTGACAGACCATGTAATAATGAATGTTGTTGGCAACAATGGGGTACTAGTGGGAGGTAGTGCCAGATGAAAGAGTAATTAAGGGCCAGATGGCAAGTGGTGCAGCAATGACCTTGGCATTCGTCATATTTGTATGAGTAAGTAGATCTTCACTCATGTACCTTCAAATGTGACATAAGAATCCTAATGGAGGTGAGAGTAACTTTTTGGATCCGATGGAACCCGAACCTGACCTATTTCAAGTCCAAGATAACCCTAATCCAGAATTTTCGGGTCGGGTCAAATATTGACATCCCTACTATCCACATGACTAATAGAATAACCAGGTTCCAAGAGAATGCTCGTGCATTTTATCATCTGATTGAAAGTTTCATGATAGTCAACTCTCACGCGTGCGTTGGTAAAACCCCTTCACATCTAAAAGTGTTTTAAACCATCAAGAAGTCACTTGGTTCAAAAAATTCACTTACACCCCTACACTATGTTGCAATTAGTACACAACCTCCCATACCCATTTGAAACGAGCATCATACTCTTTTTATATGACCCAATGCCTTTTTGAATCTTTAAGGGTTAGGTCGTCGTTGTACATGGAAGGTTGTTCATAGCATTGAAAGTGGTGGGGATATTATTTTTTAGCTTGGGCGATGATATGATCATGGGTTGAGTGTTTGCTGGGGAAGGATGAGGAGTATGTGAGGAGATGGGGGTGTTTAGGGAGATTCAAACCAAGTGGAGAAGGTTTGGGTGACCACATTTAGGGTAGAGCGAAGGTTTTACGGTAGATGTGATGCAATTGAGAAAATATGCATTGGATGAAGCCAATGTGATGGTTTTGGGCTTATGAAGAGTTATATTATTGTGTAGAGATGTGAATGGGAAGGTGGGTGGTTTCAATGAACTTGACACGATGAGAGGTACAGATTTCTGAGGTAGATGGATTATGATAGAGATAGACACTTTGTGTATGAGGGTAACAAAGAAACACATACGGAATGGAGTATGCATCAAGTCTGTGCTATAAGCAGGGATGAAGTGTAACACAAACAACTGAAAACACAATTTTATGAATAATTGGGAAATCCCAAAGAGATTGGCATGCTTGGAAATAGCCATGAAATGGTTGAGATGGTAGATGATTAAGACAAAGTGAATGGATTGACGACCGAATATAGAGGAGCTAGGATAAAATGGGTGACAAGATTATTTGTTACAGCAAGCAATGCGGATGGCGGTGGCAAGACGGGATGAAGCAATGCTTGTGAGCGTTGTATGGATGCTTCTTTTTTGAGTTTTCCATGGAGATCATTTAAGGAGGTCGCCGTCTCAAGAGAGCATTAACATAATGATTGGATGGTAATTGTGCACTTAAGCCATCAAGAATCTTGTCAATAAGATTTTCTTCATCAATGAACTTACCAAGAATCAAAAGTTCATTGACATAAGTTTTAATAAATTGCGTTCTTGAGTTATTATTTGATTTGCTCGAGGGGACCTCAAAAAGGTTTGGCATGTGCATCTACCAGAATGATCCATAGTTCTTGGGAGGTGAAGACAACAGAGAAGAGGTTGGATGGATGGAAGAATGCTCCAAAGATATGATTAACGAGAAGGCAATCCTCACGTTTTCAATGTGTCGTCAGAAGAATTAGGGAAATTGGTGTCATTTATGACGACAATGGATGAGTCACAAGGATAAGTACCTAATGAAACCTTCTAGCTCATACCCTTCAAAAAGAACACGAACTTGAAGGTTCCGTGCAATGCAGTTAATGAAGGTGAGTTTGGTTATATTATATGGTTGATTGTGATGAGTCAATGATTGGGTTTTAAGTGTTATTGGATAGTAGCATGGGAAGAGGTTGAATAGGAGATACTAGTTTGTACACCTTTGTATTCTTTTATTCTCTTTAATGGATGCAATATGCAACTTTCAAGAGAATATGAGATGTCCCGAAAAATCATTTGCCAGAAAAAGGATGGTGGCATGGATTTATAGGCGACAATGGCAACACAAGGAGGAGGGCGTGAAGCGGCAAGGATGTGTGAGATCGAACATTTGGTAGAGGTGTGTTAGTTGGCCTTGTGTATGAGAGAGAGGGGAGGTTGGGAATTAGTGCTTGGTAGTGGTCGTGTATGGTAGAGAGAGGAAATAAACGGAAGCCACATTCCCTAGGGCAAAAGGGAGCAACCAAGAGGGTGAAGGGGCCATGAAGACGAAGTAGTGTGGTGTCGGGTGTGATTTCAACAAAGAGTTTAAAAAATGGAAGTTTCTGAATTACAATATAAGCAAGAAACTCAAGTAGGAAATAAAATAACAATATAGGAGGGTGAAGTAGAAAACTAAATATTTACAATAATTACATAATGATGAAAATAAAATATTTCCTCAAATATCCTAACAAGCCAAAATAGATTGTATAAGATTGATGATGAGGATGGAAAACTTACATTAAAAACTATTACTTATCAAGTTATATATAACTTTAGCATCATGGCAAACCTCAACATTATCAAATCAACATGCCTATTTCCACTTCTATAACCTGCAACCACAAGAAGGAAGCACAACCCAACAAGATGCCATAGTTGACACTAACCTTATTAAAATCTTCCACAACACCCTCATCACAAGAGATGGAGATAACATTAAGTTAAGCACATAACTAATGCCAAAGATGAAGTAATCTTCAAGGTCAAGGAACAAGATCACCAAAAGAGACATTTCAATGTAAAGAACTTCAAGACCCAATTTTTTGTTGAACTGATATGAGAACAAAAAAGAAATAACCTTTATGTGGAACCATCTATATGCAAGTACAACAAGCGCTTCCACGTCTCTACAACCAAATATTACCATTGAAATCCACTGCTGCATGAAAGTTACAGCACAGTCACCCAAGTCCACTATGAGGAAATCAAACCCGAACTTAATTTAGTTAATGGATGAGTTCCTCCAAAAAAACAATATAGAAGACCTCGATGGGCAAGGTCTTGCTTTCGATAGCTCCAATCAGATCCCAACATGTAGCAGCACATTGGATCTATTCAACAACTATTAATTATTTCCACGGCAATCAATCAAAATATGAAATCAAACTAGTTTCCACATCTGGAAAATTTAGATTTTGGTCCAAACCAAAACTAAAAGAAAATAAATACATTTGATAATATGGTCATGATTTGAAACCTTAAAAACCAGATATGCTTTGAGTATGAGGTCAACCTAATTCAATTACTTTCAAGGTCAATCCAACCAAACTAATCAACTGCACGCTAGCAAGTAAACATGCATGGAGACATTTACATAAACATGCATAAATTTCATGCAAGAAATCTGCCACATGCCTTCAAGCACACAAAGCCATATTGAATAATAGTTTACAATAACATAAACTAAAAAATATAATTAAAAACATTATCAAAGATACATCATATAGTACATCATAAGCATGCCCGCCAAATAGTGGTCCAACCCACAAAGAATCTTTAAGGATTTAAATTTTAAAATAGAGAGAATTTAGAGCATATAATATGACAATTCATGAGTATCCAAATAGCCAAGCCTGAGCCTAATATAAAGTTAGAAAATTATGCACCATCCAGAAATAATAATTCAATAGGTAAAAGCTTTTTTTGGCTTCAAGCATTTCAAGCAACCAAAAAGTAACAGAACTAAAAGGAATACCAAGATTTTCCCAAAAAAAAAGAAAACAATACCTAGTATGCTTTAATTAGATTAGGCCTTATAAAATAACATATCAAGCTGTTTCCCTCTCTAACAACCTCCTCCTCCTTTTATCACCCAAACTATAGGTTTTTTCTTAAGCAAATTTTGTGCTACGATGAGTTTGAACCATAATCATGAAGACCTAGAAAAACTCAACCTCCTTATCCCATAAAGCAAAGCTAATCACATCTTGAGCATTAAAATCAACAAAAGATGCAACAAACTACAACACTCGAGTTTTCAGTTATAATAAATTAGCGCTCTACCACTTGTTAAGTTGAAAACAATAGGTGAGGGCAGAATGGGTTTGAATCTCTTGAATTTACTTGGAGATGAGTACATTACAACAGTTGATTGATTATCCATGTATTAGACTCGACTCAAAGCACATCTAAGAGTTTTAAAACCTGACTATTTTACCAGGGATGTCCCGACCCAACTTTCACGTCTTAAGCTAGACGGGGAACAACGGCCCTAATATTTAATGCAATACGACACAAATTCAAAGCAAAACACAAGCCAGATCATAGCAACCTACGCAGAAATTTAATTTCACGAAAACAATAACCCGAAAGCGCGCCAACACTTCTACCACAAATGGCAGACGCTCCTCACCTATGTCGACCAAAAATCCCATCCATCCCGCAAATAAACATATTAGATATTTCAACAGATCTAACAAGAAAGATCCCTTTCAGAACAAAACAGAAACCCTAATTGACCAAGGAAAAGAATAACAAAAGAATGAAACAATGGTCTCACCGACGATACCGGATCCGCCGGCGTTTCCGAACGACATGGATGATCACTAGAACCAGTCGATGCTCTTTAACGAATCGATCTGCCGAGTCGTGCGAGAGAGCGAGAGAGGGCGAGGGAAACCTAAGGGGCTGTCCGGCAACAAGTGGGATTTAACTTAACTGAGATTTAGTAAATCATGTAAATCCGGATTTAGTAAATCCGAAATGTGTTAAATACTAAAAATTGTTTGGTATGTTAAATGTTAAATCTTGTTAAATCCCGAAAAACTATTTGGCAAACTATATCAAGATTTATGGCGGTTAGGGATTTAAGTTTAAAGAAGATATTTATGAAATTAAGATCATTGCATAAAACATAATAAAATCAATTTTAGGTCATATAAAATGACCAAAAATTCAATAAAAGTTAATTACAAACTAACATAGATCAAAATGATAGTTGTAATATTAAATAAGCTAACTATATTAATATTTAATTACTAATTATATCATTAATTAATCAATTAAGTTAAATTATATAATTAATTTATGCACTAATTCTACTATTAAATATTTAATTAATTAACTTAATTATTATTTGTTTAAATTATATAAATTAAGTTAATTGATAATAACTTTGAGGCGTTTAATTTTAAAGAAGATATTTATGAAATTAAGATCATTGCATAAAACATAATAAAACCAATTTTAGGTCATATAAAATGACCGAAAATTCAATACAAAGTTAATTATAAACTAACATGGACCAAAATGAGAGTTTAAATATTAAATAAGCTAATTATATTAATATTTAATTACTAATTGTATCATTAATTAATCAATTAAGTTAAATTAGATAATTTATGCACTAATTCTACTATTAATTATTTAATTAAATAACTTAATTATTATTTGTTTAAATTATATAAATTAAGTTAATCGATAATAACTTTGAGGCGTCTGGGGTTTGTATTTCATCTATTCTTTTCGTCCTTGCTGTTCAGCTTTGTTGCTTCGCAGGAGGTGTACAGATTGCGCGCGTCGCTACTTCGGTTCCTTCGTGGCTCTTCGACTTCGCTCCTTCGGCTTCGTTGATTCGCAGGAGGTGTACAGATTGCGCGCGTCGCTACTTCGGTTCCTTCGTGGCTGTTCGACTCGCTCCTTCGACGACTTTCCCTTCTTGTCGGATCGGAAGTTACGACATTTTGATCGGAAGCAAGAACAGGAGCTCACTGGCTGTGAAGTGAACTTTCTCCCTTTCGCGCGCTTTTAATGTTAAATCCCGTTAAATCCACCGAACCGAGGGATTTAGTAAATCCAGGATTTAAGCCATAAATCCGTAAATCCAGGATTTACGGAATCCCGGGATTTAACGCGCGCACAAAAAACCATTTGGCTGGATTTAACGTAAATCCGACTTAAATCCCACGATAAATCCAACACCAAACAGCCCCTAAGGATTCTAAGAACAAAAAGAAGTACCATCCAACATTTTTATAGGGATTTGGTTTCGTTTGAAAAGTGGATGGTTCAAGAAAATGATTTTAGCTTATTTATTGTAAATTTCTTTAATTATTTATATTAATATTCTTACTTTCTATTTTAAAAATTACAATTTTAAATTATAATTTTAGTGTATAATAAAGAAATTAAATTATACTTATTTTATTAAATTTTTTCTTTTAAAATCTACCTATTTTCTAATTATATTTATTTTAATTTTTTTAATATTTTATTAAAAATAGATTTTTAACTCACACATATACTAATATATATAATATTTTTTCAGTACCTAACATCGGGGCCCTCCAACCCGGTGGCACAGCGTCGCATGTTCAATCTATAGTTACTATAAAACCGAGTGCATTAGGGGAGGATCTACAGTGGGGGCCTTGGGGGCACGGCCCATTTAAAGTTATATTAATTAAAAACTTAGCATACATGAGATTATTTATACATTAAATTTAATCTATGAAGCAAATTACTCCCTTGGCCTCCGCCTCCGCCTGTTAATTTATTTTTTTCCCATCACGTGGGCAGCCTCTCTCTGTCTCTCTCTCTCTTCCTTCTTTCTCTATCTCCCTTCTATCTCTCTTCTTTGTAGCAAAAGGTAAGGTTATAATATGTTACAATAACTAAATTAATCAATATTTATTTACTATATTATAGAAAGTAAATAAATTAATTAAATAATTAATTACATAATTTTGTATTATTTATATTTTTCTTTAACTAAATGTGAACCATTATATCAAATAAATTTAATATATAATTGATTTAGAATAAGTTAGAAAAATTATCTTAAACTTATTTAAATTTAATTACTATAATTATAGTTCAAAAAAAGTAAGACTTAATTTAATTAATTCAAACAAAATGATCTTAACTATAAAAGTAATTTATTTGAACTCAATTCATTAACATAATCTTATGCGAAAAATATTAATTTCTCAATACATAATAAGATAGAGATTGCTATACCTATACTTTTTTAAAGAAAACAACTATAATTTTGAATGTATTTTAATAATATTTTATTAAAATCTTATCTCAAGATCTATGATTACACTAAAGAAAAATATTATTTATTAGTTATTTAATGGCTAGTATTAATTTGTGCCCCCATTAAAAAAGTTTTCTGTCTCCGCCCCTGGAGTGCATAAGCACCACCACGTCAAATTTCAGTGCCCCTGCGTTGCGCCTCGAGAGCCATAACGCTCAAAATCACAGTGTTGCAATGCCACCGTTCAAATTTTTCAGACTTTTTAAATAAATCCATTTAAAAATTCTGGGTAGTTACATATAGGACACCTTAATAGGTGAACCAATATGTGTTAGGATTGAGTTGAATTAGGGTTTAGCCCTCATAAAACCCAATATTAGAATTAGAATGATGGGGCCATTTAAGGCAATCTAGGGTAAGGTGGTTCAATCCATATAGACATCACCAAGCATGTCATAAAATGAGTTAATTAACTAATGAATTAAGGTTTAAAGTATGTAGAATATAAGGATGTATTGAAATAAGTTATTTTTAGCCAATAGAATCCTTTATGGGTCAAATAGCAACTCCATTCAAGCTTTTCAGTATTTTGTTGGTTGGAAGCTTTGACTAATAATTAAGAGTCAATAATTTAATTTTAAAATATTGAAAATGACAATAAAATATATTTACTATTTTAATTTCATATTAATTAGATAACAAATAAAATAAAAAAAGATAGGGACCAAAATAGTCTATCAACTCTTTACGAATGTTCAAAATGACCCCCGATATTATCTAATAGTCTCATTTTAGGCTTCGTTTGGGACAGCTTTTGTACAGCTTCCTAAAACAGTTTTCTAGTATAAAAATTTCTAATTCAAAAATTTTTTGTACTAAAAAGTTGTTTTAGAAAGCAAAAAAAAAACTATCACAAACGAAAACTTAGTCCCTTGACTTCTTAAATATGAAATTAAATGATAACTTAAAGCGTCAAGCGACCAAATCAACACTTTTATATATATAGTCGAGAACTATTTTGAACATTCAGAAGAAGTTAGGGAACCAATTCGATCCTCTTACAAAAAGAAAAACAAAATAAATTACAATAAAAAAATAAATAAAAGCAAAACAGAAATCCCTAAAATCCCATAATTTATTAATCTTTATCAGAAACAGGCAATACAGTAACTGATCCATCTCCCTCGCTTGTTTTCCCTTTCATCAGAATTTCCTTTCTTTTTGCCCAAAGAAAAGCATAAAGGCCTCCAAATATCATTGTCATCCCTAATAAGCTGCATTAATAAGTAAAAAAAAAAAAAATATTATTAGCATTTTAAACTAATTTTTTTAATATATATTTGTATAAGTTTAGTATGAATCCACAAAAATAAATAAATAAATTTATACTGACCTTCCAATTGTGATTTTTTGGCCAAATAAAAAGGATTCCAAGATGGTAGTAAATACTACTGATAAAGGATTAAACATAGGGGGGTATGTTGGACCTCTTTGAGAAACTGCCCAAGAGATCAAGCAAAATGTAGCTCCTGTATTTAGTATTCCCTATATTATTCCAAAACAAATATATAAGCCTTCTCCCTATAAACTTAAGGTTTCGTTTGGGACAGTTTTTTATTGCTTCTTAAAATAGAGTTTTAATTAAAAACTCCGTTTTAAGAAGCAATAAAAATGTCGTCCCAAACGAAGCCTAAAATTAAAATAAAATAAGAGTATGTTTGGAACAACTTTCTCGTTGTTTTATTTTTCGAACAACAATCATAATTTTGTTTTGTTATTACTTTTTTCATTATTTTTTAGAAATTTCGTCACTGAAAAGTTGATTTTTTGCAATCATAATAGTTAAATTATTTTCCCAACAACAACTTCACAACCAACTTTATAAAATGCTGCAACAATCATCCCAGATAAACTCTAAGACATTTTCATGAAAATTTTTTAGGGTTCGTTTGGGAGCGCTGCAACATTTTATAAAGTTGGTTGCCTTGTTGTAGCGAAAATAACAATTTTAAAAGCCGTTATAAAAATATTTTCCTAGTATATAAATTTTTCAAAAGTAGCGAGAAAGCAGAGCCAAATAGAACTAGTATTTTGCAACCATAATAGTTAAATTATTTTCCTTACAATAACTTCACAACCAATTTTATAAAATGCTGCAACAGTCAACCCAAACAAACCCTAAGACATTTTCATGAAATTTTTTTTGGATTTGTTTGAGAGCACTGCGACATTTTATAAAGTTGGTTGCCAACTTGTTGTAATGAAAGTAACTTTTTTAAAAGCTGCTATTAAAAAAAATTTCTAGCTTATAAATTATTCAAAAGTAGCGAGAAAGTAGTAGCCAAATAAAAACAAAATAGTAAAACATTTGTGGCATACAGAGTAGATGATTGTTAGTAGTTGTAAGTCCCATTTTAGCCTCCAAGCCTCCTTTCTTCTGTTCATTATAATTCCCAGTATGGCTGTTTGTAAAGATCCTGCAAAGCATGTCCACACTGTACCCCAATATTTTGAAGGATAAACCTTATATAATTTAACCTGTAAATATTTTATTCCAATATTTTGCATATATTAATACTAAAGATAAAGTTTGTAATTTATAATTTGCAACATTAATTACCTGTGTGACAAACCAAAATGCATAACTGAAGCAGCTGCATATTAACAGGAAAGATCCGCGCAAAATATTGGTATTTTTGCAATTGTTGAGATTTTGCAGTGTAATTATTTGATGTGAAGGCCAGATGTGTAATATTTTTCCTTTATAGACTCCAAAAACTACTGCGCCTCCCACGCATAAGAGAGCTCCCACAAGCTTTATTTTTCCTTCTGAGCTTCTAATTCTCAGCCTCTCCACCCTATATATAAACAATCATCAGAATTACAAAATAATTCAATAGTAACTAAATTCTGAATATAATGGATAAAAATGTAATTTTGAATTTAGATACTTACCCAAGAATTACTGCGATAATAAAGGTGATAATAGGAATCAAATTCAAGAAATTACTGGAGTATGCTGCAGTTGTGTCCTTTAGCCCATAATAGTACAAACTCATTGCCAGTGTGACTCTGTAAAAATAAAAAAGGAATATAATATGTAAAAAATTAAAAATCATATATATTCAAAATAAATTATATTATGGACTTAAAAATTATTAATTTTATTTTGAGATTAATGTTATGAAAATTCTTTATATCCAGTACTAATTTGAAAATATGTTAAATGATTTAAAGCTCATTTTAGGCTACATTTGGAGCGGCTCTCTTAGTGCTTTCTAAAGCAGCTTTCTAGAAAGTTATTTTTTCTTCTATAATAAATAATGTTAATAGATAATGGTAGAGTCAGAAATTCTTTTCCTCAAGAATCCTAGCCACCTCAAAGAGGATTGTGAGAAAAAAATCTCAATTTGAGCCCTCGAGTAGGGGGGTTAAATTTTGCTTCCATTCCTCTCATTCATCCTCTACATATTTCTCTTTATGCTTAAAGTCTTTTTTTAATATTCTCTTATTGAACTATCTTCATGAATATTACGTACAAGTGATGAATATCAATAGTTGGTATTCTCATTGAGATAAGGAAGGACAAAAATTAATCACAAATAATGTCGAATAATCAAATGATAATAAAGAGCAAGCCCATTGGGAGGAGGCCGTAGAGAAAGAAAAAATAATAATCATAAACACTCAACCAAGGGCAAAGGGGAATCGCCCCAAAATCTAGAGCTGGGCTGAAAAAATCTAACAAAGAACTTATCAAATCATGACAATACATCATATACAATTAGAAGTGGGGCATACTTATTGTTGTACTTTATATTTGTTTTGGTGGAGCTATTCTTATAGCCCCTGATCCTTATAAATAAATGATGAAGGTTTATATTTAAGACCTTTTTGACACATTGAGATCTTTTCGTGACTTAAAATTTTTAATCTAGCTAAATTTAAACCGAAGACAACCTCCTATGCTAAGATATTAGAGGAGCCTTTACTAAAAAACATTAAATATTCCTATACTTGATTCATAACATAGCATGACAAATCGTATGGAAAATCTAAGCTAAATTTAATGCCATGATACCTCACATTAGTAAGTACATAAATACAAAGTAATTTATCAATATAGTGTCAAGTCCTTTTCATTATCTACCTAATTAGTGGCACACTTTGACAAGAAAACACAGATCCATGCATGCAAAATATACAACGAGTACTATGTCAAGAAGCAAGTAAAAGACCCTTTGACTTTCTCTCACATACCACGAAACTTCTTCGCTCCACCTCTAGTGTTTGAGAACCATAAGAGGTTCCTTCTCCAAGCCAAATCCTCCCCTCGGTAGTAATACAAAGCATGAATACTTTAATTATTCATCAAAGCTCTGATATACTGAGACGACAAAATTATGAAATCTTGATCGGATTAATCGTTAATTTTCATCCATAGCTTTCATACATACCATTAACTAAAGCATAATGATGCCCTTAATTAAATTTTGTTTTTAGATGTCATATTAATTAAAGATGTAATTAATTATACAGACTTAAGATTATGAAGATCTCTCGAAAATTCCTATTTGTGCAATTGCTTGACCTTTGTGTTGGCGAGCTCCAAAGACCGATCGAAAATCTACTACTTTGCATCATAATTTTTTATGTTTAATCGAATAAGAAGTTAAGAGATCCCAACACTCTCATAAACAATATGTTGCATAAATTCCTGTGTTAAAAATGAGCATTAATCCTCTCTAATTATCATTATGATTGCAGCATTTGTATTAACTAATTAATTAGAGTCATTTAATTTAGTTTGAATTGTTAAGATCAATAATTTCATTTGAAATTGATAACTCCACGTGATGCACAATGGCCGACAATTGAATCTTTTAGCATTAAGATTCGTGCGCTGTTTGAACAAGCAATTAGTAGTGGAGGTGATATTAAGTGGAGCTAACATAACACGTGGCATTACTCGAACATCTAAATTCTAAATTCAAACGGTTGAAAATGAAAATCTTCTGCCACATAGCAATTATTTATTTTATTTGGTGTAGTTTGAAAATTGTATTCGGATTTTTCATAAAAAAAATAATAATTTTTTTTAATGTTCATATAAGTAAATATTTATAATAAATATCATAAAACTTTTCTATATTTCCATATAGAAAATTTTACTCACCCGAACATAGCATTGATGAAGATCCACATCAGAGCTTTGTAAGTAAGCTTTCTCCCCATTTCTCTGATTTTTCTCAACCAAAAAGCAAAATAAATTAAATGAGCTTTCAAAAGAAAAAAAAAATATGAGGATAAATGATAAGAGAAAATAGTATTTTATCAAAGAAATATGTTTGAAAAATCATTTAAAATAAAACTATTCCTATGAGCGATAACTCCTTCATCTGTGGACTCCTCATTGGATTCAAGGCGTTCGTAACTTGTTCAAACCAATTCAAATTTGAACTTGGTTTGAACTTTAGTTGGAACTGGTTCAAAGGGCTTTTTAACGCCTTGTTCTAATTGTGCGGAAGGTATTGTGGAGGGGTTCACGAAAAAGGCATTACGAGACTAACAATAATCGGAACAGAGCACATTGGGGAAGGCATTGTAGAACCAACAACGAGCGAAGGAAAAGATGATTTTATAATGAAGGGATTGCAGAATTAATGATGCGTATAGCGGAATAGGAGCTCACGGAAACTCAAGAAAACGTTTGAATGGAGGTTCACTCCATGTTCGAATCTGAACCAATTCTAACCAAATTCATTTGTGGCAAGCCTCCATAAGCAAATATAAGATGAGACAATTTCATACGAAATGAATTTTTCAGCAATATTTCTCCAAAAGAATAAACATCAAAGCTATTTAACAAATTACGTGTATGATTATACATATGAAGTCAAATTTTCCCAATTCCCGCAACAAGTACTTTTTTATAGAAATAAAATAATGAACTATATATATGCAATTAGTACTAACAGGAGCTTAAAAAAAGCTAAGCATAAGATCAAGGTTAGGCATCATAATTTATAAAATTAAAAATGAGAAAGAATCTTTTATAATATTTTAAAATTACTATTTATTTTTTCAAAATATTAAACAAAACCAAATTTTATACAAACATCCCTTATACTCAAAATATGTGTTCCATAAGTCTTTCTCAGTTCCTACAATCAATAGGGCCCAAACCTTTGGAAATTTGGAGCACTCATAATAGCTAAAAATCAAAGTTAAGCTCACCAAATCTCAAAGTTGCTAATAAAAATTTGACTTTGCCAAAAATTAGTGGAACATAAGTAAATTTTATCAACTCACCAACCAAAAACAATTTAACAACTTTGGACTAATTAGGCTAACACCATATTCCAATCAATGTTGCAATCAAATTAGACTAAAGCTAAGATTTCATTTGAAACGACTTTCTTGTTGCTTCTTAAAGCAGCTTAGTTTATAGTGCAAAAATTTTAATTTTTCACTAAAATCTACTTTAAGAAGAAGCAAGAAAGCCGTTCGAAATGAAGCCTAAGTTTCTTACAGATCTCTCTCAACGTACACTAATGACTACATCAGTATTCTAACATAGTAAGATAGTAGATCTCAAAGCTCCATACATTTACTATGGTTGATTAAACTTTATGCATAACAAAAGACAAGAGAATATCTAACCTTTCAAATGAGAATGCCAATGGAGCAACAAAGAGGACACCAATGGCATTGCGATAGGCTAAGAGAGAGAATACAAACATCCCCTTGCTAAGCACCACCTTTGAGAGAAGCATCATCCCTGTTGTGAATGTTTGAACAAGTAGCATGCTCATAGGAACCCTCACTCTCTCCATCCTCCCCATCTTTGTTAATCACTTAAATCTCTTCTTCTTTCAATGAAAAAATAGTTAGTATATAGGCATGCATGAAGCTAAATAGAAAGATATAGAGAGAGAGAGAGGAGAGAGAGAGAGGAGAGAGAAGAGATATTCTCCCTATTCTTCTTCTTCTCCTCCACCTTCTTCTTCTTCTTCTACTTCTTCTTTTCTTCTTAAGATTTTAAGGGGAATTTGATATAAGTAAGAGAGAATAAGTGGAAAGCATAATAATATAAGAGGATATAATGGAATATGTATTTGGTGGGAAATATTGGACGGTAGCTCTTTGTTGCGTAGGCCATCACATCTCCCTATTTAATTCGGATTATATGTATATAATTGAATTTAGTTTCAGCATATTGGCATAAACTTTTATGATCTTGATTGGATGGAACTCACATTTGCTTGATACATTCAATCATTTGTTTAAAAGGGAGAATCACATATCTTTATTACAAATTAAATTAATTTTACTTTTAATTAATTTTAATTTAATTTTTGTAATAATATTCTATATTATCAGTGATTGATCTATCTTTGAAATTATCAGATGTATTTAGGTAAGATTTTTCGTCATTGCACCATATTTGAATTAATGTAATCATAATGTGGGTGAAGCAAATAAGAAACAACCAAATTTATCGTGTTTTGTGCATTACATGAATAGTACTATATTTGTGATATGATTTGTTATCGAAGATTAGCACCAGTCGCATAAGTCTAATAAATCAACCGGCTATATCCTAGGTCTGATTTTTTTCTATTCCACAATTTCTCTCTATTCACTACTAAAAAGTATGATTTTTCGTAGCACTTGTTAGAAGTGGTTTGAAAACCGCAGCCAAAAGGAGATATTTGTAGCAGTTTTGACCCCTGGTATTTGCACCGGTTTTACCAAAGGTTTTAACCGCTGCTATATCGAAAACCTAGCTCTTATGCTGGTTTGGCGCTAGCTTCTAGATCAATTCCCTTTCTCTCTTGCATGGTATTTGCACCAGTTTTAACCGCTGCAAGGAAAATTATGACGGTTATAATCATCGGAATAAGACAAAAATAGTGCTGCAATAGTCATACCGGAAGAATTGAGACACCAGAATCATCGAGAAAAAAAAAAATCAACGAAGCTATCGGAAATTTCTAAAATATTTTGGGCAAAATTTTCGGTAGAAATAAGTAAACTAATTTCCTACTAAATTTATGTTAGAAATTTCGTCGCAAACGAAGAAATTATATTCAATGCATTTGATCTGTAAATTATAAAATCTATTGAAGAACCTCCCAAATGCTTGAGTATATTTTATTGATATAAAATAAAATAAAAATTAATATCAAAATTAGATGTGAGTGCAAAAAAAATTATAATAATAGACATATTTATATTATATTACAATGATGAGTTGACAGAAACTAAATATAATTAAGTACCACAATGCACCTCAATTTAAATCACAAAGTGAGTAAAAACAAAAGCAGAAGGATGTAACACATAAGTGATTATTTTATTTACCTCTCTTTCCACATCCATAAAGATTGAATGAATATGAGAAGATGGCTCCATTTGGGATGGTGTTTTTTTTTACTATTTTTAAAGCAACTTTTTAATACAAAAATTAATATTTTTGTACTACAAAGCTGCTTAGAAAAACAATAAAAAACATCTCAAACGAAGCATATATCACAAGAGAATAGTTAAATTAGGTGTCAAATATTGAAACGTGAAAGCACTTTGAAAAGTACGGGTGTCAATTTTGGGTCACTCGTCGTGTTCGGGTCGAACCTGAAACTGACCCGGCACTATTCGGGTTTGGGTCAATCCGACCCGTTTTTGCAAACGAGTCAATTTTTCGGACCCGAACACGACCTGCTTCGGGTTCGGGTCAACCAGACCAGACCCGTTTAAGGTTTTAGGACAGCGCGCCAGGCGGTGTAGCAGTGCCGGCGGCCGGCAGGGAAGCGGCAGCGGAGCAGTACCGACGATGCGTGGTACAGTGGGCGCGGTGCGCGGGTCAGCGAGGCAGTGGGCGCAGGGCAGCGGAGCAGCGAGCGTGGGGCAGCTGGGTTTCCGGGTCATTCCCGGATTTCCGGGTCAACCCGATCCCGACCCCGGACCCGACCCGCTTCGGGTTTGGGTCAACCCAAACCAGAAATTTTTGGGTCGGGTTCGGATCGGATTTTTGGGATGGGTCCAATGTTGACTGGTCTATTGAAAAATACACATTCACGATTTTCTTATGAACCACAAAATATTTAACATGGATTATGTGATGAGAGTTTCACATCATATAATCAAACTAATTATCATATTCATATTATGCCTTATAATCACTCTCCAGATAAGTCCATGACTATCCCATCTATATTTCTCTTGCTCATTATGTTTGGACGAAATAATCCCCAAAAAAAAAAATTGTTTATTTACAATTTTTTATAAATGAGTTAAAATTTTGATGGGAAGAATGAGTGCTTGCATATTATATTTCCAGAAAATGAAATTTTTAGATGAAAGTATAAGCTATGTGAATTATTGGTGATATTACTAAGGTGGGGGCATTGTAGAAAAGTTAGCTTGTGCATTTTACACTGAATCTAAAGTGTTCACACTAAATATGATGACAAAAATATGATTTGATTGTCATCAAATCTTCTCACCTACTTATCATGCATTTCAAAGAAATAATTTTTTTTTTAAAGTAGAGTTGGGAAATATAAGCCTAAACCCAGGTCGCGTAGGGATCAATTATGACAAAGGTTAAGCATAATAACAAAAATGGTAACGCGCCAATGTTATCGAATTGCATGTAACACATCAGAATCAAATTATGAAGAATTGTTTATTTATTATTTATATAATATAACAGAGTTTCTATAAATCATCAATAAAATTCAACATATCCTACTGAAGCATCTAACAAGTATATACATAAAAAAAAAAAGAGTCGCCACCCTCTGCCCGTTGGCATAATTGGTCTTCTGTTACAGGCTACAATCAGGATCACACTACAAACCATCTTTAAAAGGAATCCAGTCGGACCACCCTCCCGTGCAGGATATTATGTTTTAACAGTCAACTCAAATTAAACATAATGTTGACAACCAGTCTTACATACTTAAATGCAAATACCATACTCATTTATATGAAATACAACATGAAAGGCAATAATCCATATAATGCAGTAAAACCTATATATTAATCCATAGCTTTAGAAAATCACAACTACCATTTTATTGATAAAATTTAATAATATTACAGTCTAAATGTCATACAATTTGTATTTATCGTATGTGAAAAGTTACACAATAAAAACTCAATAAATCAGGAGAAAGTATATTTTTATCAATTTAGGAAAGAAGAATTATATCAAACTCAAAATCATTTAAAACTAAAATGGATTTGGGCTACTTACAACGATTATAACAAATCTCAGAACAAAATCAACAGATAAAAATGCCCAGAACACCTTTCTCTCTCCTCCTTATCTTTTCCCCCTTTCTCTCTCTTCCTTGTGCAGCAAGCTAGAGGCTTTGGCGTTGATTGCTTAGAGTTTATGATTAAATATATATAAAAACACTGTTCATGGCCTAGAGCCGCAGCGCTACATGTTGAATCTAGAATTACTATAGAACAAAGACTCAAACGCCACAGCGGCATTTTCTGGCGCTGCTGTGGTCTCCAACTTAGCATCATAGCGCTTGAAAGCCCAGTGTCGTTGCGCTATACTTCAAACAAAATTTTGATTTTTTTAAATACTTTTCGTATTTTCGGGTTGGGTTATTTAATTACAGACCCTTAAGTTATTGAGTCAATTATAATTAGACTAAGAGGACTCTCCTTTAAGCCCTACCTTATTGGAGGACAAATTTAATCTAGCATAATCTAAATATGACTCTTATTGAAATTCTCCATACAAGTGGCCCTATTCTACATACCAAAAGCATAGAAGAAGATCGACAAATTTTGATTTATTTATTCATAATAGATTTTAAAGAAAAATAGTTACAAAGAGAACCCATTGCATTGGAACATCATATATGTAATAATTAGCTATAACAGCATAAACAATGGGTTGTTCTTAAATTCAAAAGGGGATGATTTATAGATTCCATAAAAAACATGATTGAGTTGTTGATGAACAAAAAGATGGTTTCACAGACTAAAGAATGAATGCTCACATGATTGGGATGCAAGCTTAAATAAAGTTGAAATACATAGTTTCACCAGCAATAAAAAAGGGAGTCATTAACATGAGGAAGTGTATTAAGAGAACGAATAAGATTAGTAGTAAAGATTTATGAATTTCATATTTATATGAGTGGTCCGCTACATGAATCTTTTTTCTCCATTGTATTCTATTAAGATTTAAATTATCATTTTCTAATATTTTCTGATCAAGTCTTTTTAGGTCTATCTCTACCTTTCTTAATATAGGCCAAAACTAATACATCTACTCTCCTAACCGGGCCATCGAAAGGGAGACATTTTATATGTCCAAATCATCTAAGGCGGCTCTCTCTGATATTATCTGCCACTGGAACTATTCCAAACTTTGTTTTTACGTATATACTAATTTCACATTCTGTCTCTAAGAGTGAACAACACTCATCCATCTAATCATCCTCATCGCTGCAACACTTAAACTTAATTTTACGCTTTTTTTAATGGCCAGTATTCTGTGCCATCAAAAATTGCAGGTCTCACCACCATCATATAGAATGTTCTCTTAAATTTAAGGGTGCTTTTCCATCACACAATAGACCCTATTTCATTCGTCTGCTTAAACCAACCAACTTAAACTTTACTAATAATATCATCTATTTTACCATCACTTTCAACAATAGATCCAAGATAAAAGCTTGTTGTCTCATTTTTTATATGAGAGAGCGAAATTTTTAATTTATTTATTGCTAATGAAAAGAGTTGTTAACCACTAGTTTTACCCTTTGTTTCACATATTTTTAATAAAAATTACATCATGATAACCTTAAAATTATTAAAATTATTTTAAAATTAATATTATAAATAAGAATAATTTGTATTAAATAATCCTAAATGAAATTCAATAATTTTAAAATTCATCTTAAAATAATTTGTATCAGAATATTCAAACTCAAAAATATTTCAATCTGAAATGCAGCCAAATAATAGGATTCGACATTAGCAGGTTGCTTTACAATGATATTTTTTAACCGATGCTGTAAAGCAGCTTGCTAATGTACTTGACGAAAATAGTTATTAGAATTCAAATTATATTAAAAAAAAAATGAAAGTTTCATAGTGCAAAAATAAAATTATTATTTTTTGAGATTTTTTTAGGCTCGAGAAGTCGGTTATTAGATGGACAACATGCGACATGCTGAGGAACGGTTTTGAGATATTTTCTTTAATATTTTGAGCAAATTGAGGCTTCGTTTGGGATGGCCGCCACTTTTTTATAAAAGTAAAGAAATTATTTAGGGGAATTTGAATTTGAATTTTTATTTTTTGAATCATTATTTATATATACTCTAGGAGAATTAAAAAAAAAAAAGACATTGCTCTTATCATGTAAATAGATATGAACAAGGAAGACACCCAAAAATTTTAGGTAGAAGATTGGATTATATGAATCGAGCATGAGGATAGGCTTTAAGTAGAGTTTGTCTAGGTGTTTCAAATTTTAGAACTCGAGTAGGTAACATATTTATTAAGCATGCAACAATAAAAATGACTTTCCCCTATAGATATTTTGGTAATTTTACGAATAGCATAATAGATCTGACAACTTCCAAGAATTGCATATTTTTTGACTTATTATTCTGTGCGGAGTGCGGAGGGCGTCCGGAGACTAATAAAAATGCGTCACGTCACCTCATTAGTGGGTGCCCAGCTCGGTACCCGCACTCTGTACCGCTGGGTACCTAGTGCTTAACCGGACGGTTCTCCCATCTGGTGTCCGTATAGAATAAAAGCTCCTATTTTTTTTTCTCTCAACTACCTCATTTTGTTGAGGCATATATACACATGAACTTACTTGGATTATCCCTTGGCTTGATAAATATTCTCTCATGATAGAATGAAAGTACTCTCTCTCATTGTCTGATTTTATGATTTAAATTTTTGTATCAAACTAGTTTTGAATCATCAATTGAAATTATTTGAATATCCTTTCAATTTTAGATTTTTCCTTCATTAAATAAACCTAGATGAGTCTAATATAATCATCAATAAATATCACAAACCACCTTGCACCACTTATATTTTTAACTTTTGAGGGTTCCCAAATATCACTATGAATCAAGGCAAAGGGTTTAGAATGTTGGTTAAGGAAAAATTGGATAAGATGATCTAGTATGTTTAACCAATTGTCAAGTTTCACATTTGAATAAACTTGAATTTTTATTAATAAATAAATGGGGAAAAAGCTTTCCCATATACATGAACTTTGGATGACCAAACTTATAATGCCACATGATGATTTCTCTATTTTGATTGACTCTAGAATGACTCTCAACAAACTAACGCACAATAGGATAATTCTTAACAACAATTAAGAATTTGGATGTCTTAACGTAGTATAATCTAGAACACATCTCAACACTGCCAATCTACTTCTCTGAATTCAGTTCCTAAAAAATGCATACATTATTGGAGAAAATTGTTAAGTGATTACTATCACAAGTCAATTTGCTATTAAAAATTAGATTGCACTCAATATTGGGCACATAAAACACCGATTTAAGGGTGAAAGCTTCTATGACAAAAGAGGAACCAATTCTCAAAACTTTGACTGTTGAGCCATCAACAACCTTAACTTCTCAATTTGAATGATAAGGTTAATAATCATGAAGGAGTGTAATGTCTCATGTAAGGGTGTAAGTGAGCCAAGTTTGCTCGCAAGCACGACTCATTAACGAGCTTGTGAGTCGAGCTTATCGAGCCATGAGCTCGAGCTGACTCGAATAACTATTAATATTATTTAAATGATTTTTATTTTATTTATTAAATTTGAATATCTAAAAGAATTAATAATAAATGCATTCTTATTTAATCTCGCCTAAATTATTAAAAAGTCAACAAGCACTCAGAGAAGACTTAGGATTTTCCTAAGCTCTGATACCATGAAGAAATTGTTTAGGGGAAATTGAATTTGAATTTTATTTCTTAGAATAATATTATATACTCTCTAGGAGAATTAAAAAAAAAGATATTTAATATAATTAATTATAACAAACAGAAAAGGAAAATCATTTAATCTAATTGATTCTAATAATTATATCCCACAAATATTGGAATCAAGCCTATGAATTTTGGTGCCATAAGAGAAAATCTCCAACTACAACCCATGAATTGCTGACTCTATCAAAGCTGTGGGACCCTCGCAAGAAAAGGTAATTGTAAAGCTACTATGAAAAAAATTATTTTTTTAAGCTGCGGTAGAAAACAACTTTCTAGTATAAAAATTATTAAAAACAGTAAAAAAACAATAATTACCAAACAAAAAGTATGATTAGAGTCTAAAAAGCAAAACAATTAAAAAACTGTCACAAATGAAGTCTAAATCACAAATTAAATTCTCACACATCATATATATATAAGCTTCAAACCCATGACCTCTCAACTAGAAGCATTTTCCTTTCTAAATATTTACTGTTCTGAGTTAAACAACAAAACATTTTCTTTCTAAAACCTATATTAGAACTCGGGGGGACAAAAAAACTTTTCTCAAAAGACAAACCATCAGCTTTCTGCCAACATAGATTGGGTAAACAAACTTGTTGTGAAGAGAAATTGGAATACTCTACAATGAACTAGTCAGATACACGCTTTATCATACTATCTAGAATAAAAGAAGTGGAGCATTCTTCCAAATACTTTTTTTTGTTTGGCATTTGTAGTACAGGAGGTTTTTGTCCCCACTGTTAGTAATCACACAGATACACGCTTTCCTCTGTAACCATTAAAGAACTGCACAAAGTTGAAAACATTTTCAGTGCAGGTAAATCATCATCATTTACAGTTATCATCACTACCCTTAGCCCTAATATTTGACAGCGGGTTTAATGAATCCCCGTTCTCCCTTTGTTCCTCCTTTTGCTACTACCTAGTGTTGAATACTAATCTCATTTTATATAATTTCTATCCATACTGTCTTTGATCTACCCCTTCTCATTTCTAATTCTTTAATATTAATTTTAACAATTCATATTTTTGATGTATATACGTGAAAAGGTTGGAGTAGTTTCAGTGGAAGATAAGATTAGAGAGAGTCGTCTTAGATGGTTTGGTCACATTAAACAGAGGCCTTCCACAGTGGAGGTTGTAGTGGTGTTGTGGTGGTGATGGCGGTCAATGTACTTAGAGGAAAAAAATGTTTCGTACCGATGTCATGGCAGGCTGCCGAAAAATCCACCCAAGAATTGGAAGCCTCTGCAAGAGAACTGCCACTGTAGGCCAAAATCCACTGTAAAATATTGTCAAGCCTCATGCTTTGAAAGATCAAGAGGAATGAAGTAAAAGAAAGTACAACTTAACTAATCGGTGCTGGAAACTAATTAAGTTATATATATATA
Organism: Dendrobium nobile; assembly: GCA_022539455.1. Taxonomy (NCBI): domain Eukaryota; kingdom Viridiplantae; phylum Streptophyta; class Magnoliopsida; order Asparagales; family Orchidaceae; genus Dendrobium; species Dendrobium nobile. The sequence continues at coordinate 1,963,248 of CM039735.1, read as the reverse complement.
TACAGAAGTAAAACTAACCAGAGCTGTAGTTACCACATCAGTGGTGATAAATAGTTTACCAACCTGAAGAGAACTATAAAACCATATGCCTCCAAAATCATGCCAAAGAAAGGCCATCCTATCAAGAGAAGGAAGAACCCAGCACCAAATGAAGTTGTACCCTGTCAAAAGAGAACTCAATGAAGAGGCAAGAAATAGTACATAAGGAAATTGGAGAAATTATTCTGGGCGGACGCTGGATGCAAAGCCGCAGTACCGAGCGGAATCGAGTACCGAGTAGTACTGAGCTGCCGTACAGTAAAATGGTGACGTGCTGCATTTTTATTGGTTTCTGGACGTCGTTCGGTGTCCGCACAGAATAATTTCTCAAGAAATTGGCAGTATCTTCCTGAAGAATGAACCTTGTAATTCTTAGGCTTAGCAAAGAACAGCATGGTAGATTTCAATCCAATGGTTAGCATCAATCCGGCTATGAACAGGATCTGTCATTTAAGAGGAAGGAGAAACATTGAGCATAGCTCTTAAACATTTTCATCTAAAGCTGATAAAAATGAAAATATACTCATTATAATAAAGGACTCACATTCCCCATGGCTAAGAGCCCCTTATCAAAGAAGAAAATGATTCCCAAAAAGGAGAAAAAGACACCAAACCCTGTCAGTCCTATGCCAATCTCTGGATCATAAGCAGAAAGAATTAGCTGATAAAAGAAAGAGGCAAAATTTATAATACAATTATAGATCGTATAATGGCATAAAAATATTCAATTCAAATAAACTGATAAGGACATAGTCACATAGCTAGTCTCTCAGTAGCACAATCATAGACTTCATGGTCACATTATTTAAGGAAAAAAACACTCATTTTAAGCTTATTACCTTGGAGGTATATATTTTTTGCAAACTTAAAAAATACGGATACAACAAGGGCATCAAAGTGGCCTGCTAGATTCCAACATATTCCAACTCCTCCCATAATCAACCTTTCATCTCATCCTAACTTACAAGACAAGTAGCACCTCTTCTGCCTTCTTCACCATATTTATATTTTTACTATTTTATCCTCTTACATGATCTGTTTTCAATTATTTCATCTCACGTCATGGTTCTCTACCCCTTTGCTTTCTCTGCCACCCCATGAACATTGTCAAAATAAGAATAAATTGCATATCACTCCGCATTATTTTCTATTCATATCTTAACATCGTTTAAACTTTAGGGTTGTAAAAAACCAAAATCATTCAATTGTTCCTTACTCATATGAAAATGAGAAACAAATTTGTAGACGTTCTTGAGAAGTAAAAGAACTACCAATTTTGAGTAAAAAATAACAGGAGAGAGTTGTTTAAAAAAGATCAGGGCAATTTTAACCAATAATACAATTTTTTTCAAAATCAGCATAGAAATATGGCCAAGATGAATATTGCAACAAAATAGGAAGTATCAAAAAAATTAAAAACAATGACATACCTAAAGAAACAAACTTACTATGACAACTCAACCAAAAGTTCCCCTTAAAGGCCTACCATAAAATTTTCAAGTGACAAATTTACAATTATAGAACATCCCAAAAATTAAACTATTGAACCCATGCATTTGGTTATCTCACAATCAAATTATTTAAAATTTAACAAAAGCAAAACATACGAGTTAGAATTTTTTTTATAAATTTTGATAGTTGATAGAATTTAACGAATGGAAATAACAGATAGCAAGATAAAAATTTTATAAATAAGCAAGGTTTGACTATTACATGGGAAATTGCCCGTCAAAGAACAATACCCATCCACATTGAGTATCAGAAATTTGAAAAAATAATGTTAAACAAATAACAATATTCAACAGTTAAAAAACACGTGCTGAAAAATCCAAGTTATGACGGGATATGGTCAGTATTTTTTCCTACAATTTGCCGCAATGCACATAGGTGTAAGCTTATAAAATATGACAGCAACTGCAAGCATTGACAAGAGAAGCAAATTACATCTCAAGCAGAGAATTCTTACTTTTTGTGTCATTAAGCTCAAAAGAAACCATTTTGTCACTCTAATATTAAATTCAGCCTTCTGAAGAGCAATGACCTGTTCAAGCAAGACATGGATTCTAATTTAGCATGAATCCACTGGCTATAGAAATCATACATACTTTATAAAAAGGGACATTTCAATAGGTTTAGAACCTGGACTCCATGGCCATGTAAGAGTTCAGAGGAAAATTAAAAGAGCAGCACCATTGGTTCAACATGGAACATCTAATATACTTTTTCTATATCATTGTCATCTTTAGTCTTATCCCAACTATTTGGCATCAGTTTAATCAATCCTATTTTTTTATTCATTCCGAAGTGTTGCTTAAGGTATTAAACATATTCTTAACAAATTATTTTGAATAATATGGGGCATTGACTTCCCGAGTAACTGAAAGCTAGAAATCATAGATGTCACAGTAGACAAGCAAGCTTGTTGTGTACCTTAGTCCTAAAAAATGAAATGTAAAAGGAGCCGCAAATCTCAACTTTCGCTGTAGTCCTAATAACAAAAAGAACAGCATATTCAACTCCAACCCAGAAAAAAATTCTACCTAACGTAGAAAAATTCAATGAACATTTATTGTTTAGTTTGTACTTTTTCAACATAACTGAGCATATGGGGATATTCAAGAATCATCATATGTGGGCTATCAATGCACCAATAACGTACTTTTGACATGTGGATTCTTCAATTGAATCAAATATGACTATTTATGATGCTATTTTTGCTGCGTGTTTAATAAACTTTTTAGAAATATTAAACAAAGCTGCAATAGTCCTAGCAGGCGAATGACTGTAATATTTTTCAAGCTCTAAAGGCATGTAATAAGCCTCCTAACATTTTGGGAAAAGTATAGCTTAATTCATATTTAATTTATTGAATTAGATCTTTAATGAAACATAATTGAAAGCATAATAATCTCATGGAAAATAATATTTAGCTATTAAATTTTCAAACCAAAGATAATACTCAAATACATGATATTCATTTTGTTTTAAGTTATTAAATTAACCATCCAATTGATCTTTTGACAAGGACATCTAACCGTGGAAAGTTTATCAGAGAATGAGCCGAAGATCTATAGCTATGATTGGACCACTTTATTTCTAAGTTTTTATTTGTAATTCATTTATTTATGTATCTTTTCCGTTTTTACCATCACTTGAGGGAGTGGGCTTATGTGACCCCAGGGGGCACTTTTGTCATTAGGCATGTTATTGCGTTTTGGCTATTTATAGACCCCTCCCCCTCTTTGGAGAGAATGCAACAACAACAACATCAAGCCTTTATCCCACTACGTGGGGTCGGCTACATGAATCCTTTTTCTCCATTGTGTCCTATTAAAAGTCAAATTCTCGATTAAATCTAATAAAGAAAGGTCATTCCTAATATTATCTAACCAAGTATTTTTAGGTCTACCCCTACCTTTCTTAACATAAGTCAAATCTAATACCTCTACTCTCCTAACCGGGTCATCGGAAGGCCGTCGTTTTATGTGACCAAACCATCTAAGGCGACTCTCTCTTATCTTATCTTCTACTGGGGCTACTCCAACCTTTTCACGTATATGCTCATTTCGTATCCTATCTCTAAGGGTAGAGCCACTCATCCACCTGAGCATCCTCATCTCTGCCACACTTAACTTAGTATTATGCTTCTCTTTTATTGGCCAACATTCGGCACCATAAAGCATTGCAGGCCTCACTACCATCTTATAGAATTTTCCCATAAGTTTGAGGTGTACATTTCTATCACATAACAAGCCCGATGCATTCCTCCACTTCAACCATCCAACTTGAATTCTGCTGATAATATCCCCATCTATTTCACCATCACTCTGAACAATAGATCCAAGATATCTAAAACGTGTACTCTTATTAATGACTTGATCGCCCAAAGTCACAATCCCCTCACTAGGTCTATTACTACTAAAATTACACTCCATATATTCCGTTTTAGATCTACTCAAACGAAAACCTTTAGACTCTAAGGTTGACCTCCATAATTCAAGTTTACCTTCAACTCCCTCTCTAGTCTTATCAACAAGAAGAATATCATCAGCAAAAAGCATACACCAAGGTACATCCTCTTGCAAATGTCTAGTGAGAACATCCATGACTAAAGCAAAAAGATATGGGCTTAAGGCTGATCCTTGATGTAACCCAACCGAAATAGGGAAATACTTGGTCAATCCACCTTGTGTTTGAACACAAGTAATAGCTCCTGCATACATATCTTTAATGATTTGAATATAAGCATTATTGACTCCTTTCTTTTCAAGAACTCTCCATAGCACTTCTCTTGAAACTTTATCATATGCTTTTTCTAAATCAATAAATATCATATGTAGATCCTCCTTATTTTCTCTATATTTCTCCATCAAACCTCTTAATAAATGTATGGCTTCCATAGTCGACCTACCCGGCATGAATCCAAATTGATTATGAGAAACATTAGTATCACGCCGCAACCTATGCTCCATAACTCGCTCCCAAAGTTTTAAAGTATGACACATTAACTTAATACCTCTATAATTCGCACAATCTTGTGCATCACCTTTATTCTTAAAAATAAGAATTAACACGCTCATTCTCCACTCATCTGGCATCTTTTTAGTCTTCAAAATAGTATTAAAAAGTTTAGTAATCCATGAAATTCCTTCATCACCTAAGCATTTCCACACCTCTATTGGAATATCATCAGGTCCAACAGCTTTTCCACCCTTCATTTTCTTTAAAGCCTCTCTAACTTCAGTTTTACTAATACGCCGATAAAAACAGAAATCTTTATTTTCATTTAGGGTGCTAAGGTCATTATAGTCAATCTTATATTCACAATCTTCATTAAAAAGTTTAGCAAAATATCTCATCCATCTTTGTTGAATATCATTTTCTAAGAAAAGTATTTTTTGATCTTCATCTTTAATACACTTCACTTGAACTAAATCCTTACTACTCCTATCTCTTTGTTTGGCTAACTTATACATATATCTTTCTCCCTCTTTAGTATCTAATCTATTATATAAATCACTAAAAGCTAATGTCTTTGCATCGCATATTGCTTTCTTAGCATCCTTACGAGCCACTTTATATATTTCCCAATTATCAGAATTTTTAAAATTAAACCAATTTTTATAACAAAGCTTCTTATTTTTAATCTTTTCTTGCACATTCGGATTCCACCACCAACTACTTTTACTATTAGGAGCTTTTCCCTTTGATACTCTAAGGATATCTTGGAGAGGATGAATACAAAAAAAATTATGCACCTTGTTTCTTGGAGAGTTGTGAGAGTTTGAAGTCCCTAGGTTAGGGCAAGGCATCACCCGTCAGTCGCAGGAAGCGTCTGGGCTCGCGGTCAATCTCCTTCGCCAACTTCTCTCCCCTCCTTTTCCCCTAGCCGCCGCTCCCCTTTCCCCTTTTTTTCTCTTGGCCGAAAACCCCACCCCATCTCCACATATCAGTCCAACCACCTCCTCGTAACCGTCGGCCTCCCTCTCCCCCAACTCTTGGCCAACCCCCACCAAACCTCCAGCTCCACCTCCTTCCTAGCTGCCGGCTACCACCCCTTCCCCTTGACTCCCAAAATTTCAAACCTAACATTCAATACTTTCCTAGCTTTGCACATTATAAATTTGAATAGTCAATAATTTCATATTCAAGTAAATTTGAATTTTAAATTTCTTTCTCAAATGAGAAGAGTTATGTTAGGAAGGTTTCCCCGATGATGCTAACATTAATTTGAATAGAGGTTGCCCTAAATTTCCTTCCTCATTTAGTGTCCTAAATTTAGCAACCTCTTTAAACCCTCATATTAATTCCCTCTCCGTAGCCTTGCCGTCCCACCCCTCTCTCCTCTAATTGTTACTTTCCCATTAGTGCTCCCTAATCAATTCCCCCCCCCCCCCCATTATGGTGTGCCGCTCCCTCCCTCCCTCTAATTTATGGACATTCAAAATCAAATCTCCCTCAATCTCTCCTCCACTTAAAGCATCCATTAATTCCTACTAAACCCAAATTGATTCTTGTCTTAATTTGCATGCCACCTAGACAAGAAATCAATTCCAGAATTTTGTTAGTTGCTGGAATTAAATTCAGAGTTTCCTATTTGCTACCCTTCCTTACTCATCACCCCAAGTAAGGAATTAAGACTGTCCATAAGCCCCCCCCCCCCCCCCACCCACCTCTCTACACTTCTTCTCCTTCGCTTGATGTATTCACCTAAGAAGGAAAAATAAATCCTCCTCCCTTGGCCGGCCACATCCCAACCATTCCGGCACTGTAATCCCTTGTCAACTACAAGGTGTGTTTGCTTCATAGTGCATCCACAGACGATCAACAGCCTGATCCTGGAGAATGCTGCAGCAAAGTCCAGAAGCTTGAGAATGGTGAACTCTTCTCCTAAACCTTTTATCTTTAACTCCTCCTCGATTGTGGCATCGTTAAAATTATGAAGGCTTCTCCGCTTAGCCCTTATTATGAGCGTATGTGAGTGGATGCTTATAGTGACTATTCTAATTGTTAACCGAGAGATTTTCGTTGAAAGCCCCACATCAACAGGGTTTGATTTAATTTGATTATTTTGTGCTCCTAATATTATCATATAATTGATTGTCTAAGCTTAATCACTATCTTCTTAGCTTAAGTCTTTTGTTTAATACATGGGAAGTTGATTAATTACTATTGTTATTTTCATGAGCGTATAATTTCAAATTTAATAATATCATATGTGCATGTAGTCCTACATCATCTTTATAATTCAAAAATAAAAAATATAGGCTTTATTTGAAACTGTTAACCAAAATATTTGGGCAAATCCCGATGAACATGAATTTTATTTCAGCAAAATCAACTCGGTGGAAATGAGACATAGTATACATTTCAAAGAATTCTTTTAGATTATTTATCCCTTATAAAAATAACATACAATTACACCTCCTGACGAATATAAGAATACAACAACAACAACAAGCCTTTATCCCACGATGTGGGATCGGCCCGACGAATATAAGAATAATACTCAAAACTATGCACTTGGTTGAAATTTCATGAAATCGACCAAAATCTAAGTTATAGTGAATCTGACTAAACAAAATCTCACTTTTAGCTAATACAACCAAAAAAAAGAAGAAGAAAAGAGGAGAGGAAAAAAATAGAAAACAATTAAGTCTCTAAAAAAGCAAGCCTCATACTTATATAGTTATATCAAGAGATAATCTACCCCAAAATTCTTGAAGTCTCACACTTGATTGCACATACGCAGAAAATTTGATTAATGCTTTTTGCACATTCCCATAAACCACTACTTTTTTGCTTTAATGCGTAAACCATAAAAAGAAGCAACACTTTTATGAAATAAAGCATCCTCGACTTGTATATTGTATAAATATATATTCTGTGCATAAAATAGATCAGTTAGTCAACCAAACTTAAACCACATCAGGTAACAGTTTTTAATAAATATAATGATATATTAAATAAAAATATTTTCTAGCTATGTGGAAAAAAAAAAGATAAGATAATAAAGTGGTCAAAGAATAGTTAAAAATTAAGAATCAAGAAATTGAGCAGCGAGCTAAAAACTAAAAGGTGGGCAGGCTGAAGTGAGAGAGACTATGAGTATGAGGAATCGAGAAGGATTTTTGAAAAAAAATCTTGTAAATGAGAATTTACTAACACTAATAACAATAATCAAAGAGAAGCATATAAGAAAACTGGAGGACAAGAAAAAATGGCGAGTACTCTAAAAAAAGAATAGCTCAATAGGAGAATGGAGAATCAATGAGCAATAACTCAATGACAAGGAAAAAAAGGAAGCAGCAAACACTCTTGCATGGTTATTGCAGCAACAGTAAAACAAACTATGAAATTTGAATAAGGTTTTCGTTATGATCCAAAGTATATTTATATAAATATCATTTTCTACTCTCTAAATTTTTCTTTAATTATTTTACTAAAAAAAAAATCACTTCCATAAAAGATCTTCACATGATACCAAATTGATTCTTAGAATATGACTTTAGTTTTTCATGTTCTATACTTCATTATTCTCTCCCATAGCTTCATTACATGACTCATGCATATGATTCCTATGTAAGCATCGCAATCCTGAATATCTCATTTATTTATTAAATATTTTAATCAAATCAAAGAGTTCATACTTTTACATGCATCATAATGTTTATGCACGTGTTAAGCAAGCCATTTAACAAAGAAAGTGGTTTCATACAAGAGTTAACTTAATTCTCATAGAGCCAGCTACTGTCTAAAATCACATAACAAAATCATCATAGGTTAATATTAGTGTCTAAAAACCATTCCCTCAGCATTGATAGAATAATTATCCAACTTGAATCTAGCAAAGTTATATGCTTTGCTCATAATGGAAAATTTTGCCATGTTATGACCGTAAGCAACAAATACCAACCCTTCAGGTGAATCTAACGAAAGACTAAACAATTAGATATTTTTTAAAAGTAAAATTATGCAAAGAATAAGTTAGATTGTATCACAATAACGCATAGAAAGCACCACTTTCTTGAATAAGAAACTATCATAAAATAGGTATAAAATATTATATTGGCTTTTCGGTTCCGATATTTATCCATGGTTTCTGTTAATTCTTGCGAGATAATTTTTTGCGCCACATAAATAATACTACCTTCTTAAATTTCATTTTCCTCCTGTTTTAGGGTATATTCCAAATTTAGTACTAGGGGAAGTAGTATTTAAGGGATTTACATTACTTCTCTTCACTATATCATCTCTTCTCCTTCATTTAAATCTTAAATCTCGAAAATATTCTGCCAAACAGTCACCTATCATGCCTGATAATTTTCAGCATTTAAGTTATCGAGGATTTACTGAATCCAGATCTAGAAGATTTACAGAATCCTACCTATAGATAAAAAATCCCTAACTGGCTTTCTCTCCAATCAAGGAAAAAAAAAACATTCGAGTGCTACACAAATGATGCACAGTCACCCAAATCAAGAAATCAACCAATGACACAATGCCATTGCTAACTTCTAACTTAGTCATGAGCATATGGTTGTGCATGACAGACACAAAAAAATCTTCCATCTCTCCTACCTCGAAACTTTCCTTGTTCAATTGCTCAAGAAAGAACTTAATTATGTCAAAAGAAGTCAAAAAAATAAACCCCCTAGATTAAAAAAAAGGAATACGATTGAACGCAGGACAAGCGAACATGAAACCGCGGCATCATTACCAAGTAGTAAAGCTGATATCAATTTCGTCGCAGAAATTGGTTTAGGAGAGATGAGATTAGAGATCGCCGGAACTCGCGGCGGTGGAGCCAAGAAGTTTTGGCTCGAACAAGATTTACTACTCTAGAAGAATAGAACGAGGGTATCGGATCGGAGAAGCAGATCTACTACGTACTATGGGAGGGGATTTCCGAGAAGAATATATAAGTTTTACTTTACTTTTTTTTTTCCCCTCTTAACTAATTAATTATATTATTATTTGAAAATATTCGGCAATATAAAAATTAAAAAGAAAAAATTAAAAATATATATATTTGACGGCTTCACAACAGCCTTTTGGATAAAAAATTATTGTGTGATTACTAAACAGTATTTAGAGGTGAATGAGAATACATAACATTATTTTTTGTAGGGATGTCAATTCGAGTTAACGGGTCGGGTTTGGGTTGAACCCGAAACTGACATGGCACCATTCGGGTCAACCTAAACCTGACCCATTTTTAAAAACGGGTCAGGTCAGGTTTTTGGACCCGAACCCGACCCGATTCGGGTTTGGGTCAATCTGACACGACACAAATGACCCGAAGTTGACCTAAAATTACTAGTTTTCAGGTCAAAAATCGGGTCAATCTTCGACTTTCGGGTCAATCTCGGGTTTCCTGATCAAATAGGAGTTTTCGTGTCATTTTCGGGTCCTTTTTGGGATGCTGTGTCAACCTGAACCCGACCCGATTTTTAAAACGGGTTGATTTGTTGAACCCGAACCCGACCCGTTTCGAGTCCGAGTTGACCCTAACCCAGATTTTTCTAGGTCGGGTTCGGATTGTGTTTCGGGTCGTGTCAAAAATTGACACCCCTAATTTTTTGCTATGTACCACTGTTGTATACTTGTTGTTATCGAGTGACGTGATATATTATTATTCTCCTCTGGGCCGTTCGGTGACCACACAAAATAATTTCTCATTTGTGGGGGCAATAAATGTAACACCTTGAGAAAGAAAAATAAATAATAAAATTGATTATTAGTATTTATTTCAAAGCTTAATTTTGAAGAATTTAATAAAAATTTATGGAAAATACATTATGAGTATAAAACCCTGAATATTTAGGATGCTCGGTTGAGCCGATAAACTAACATATGTTAAAATAATTAATGTTTTGAAAAAGGAATTCAAGTAGATTATATTTTTTTAATGTGGCAGTTAGGCCTTCATAATAACAATAATATATGATTAAGATAATTGCTCAAAAGGATAGTTTACAATATCTTAGTTAAGAATATTTGTCTCTAATTTAATTCTATTTAATGGTTTACAACTATAATCTTTAATTACATTTTTCTGAAATAATTTTTTAATACAAAATTTTTTTGGATTAAAAATTTATATGCTTAAAACATTTTTTTAAAAAATAATTAAAAAAAAACCTATTCCAAACAAAACTTTAGATCCTTTTAACCATAGGAAGTCCAGACATCCCAGCTGTTCTGAATTTATTTTTAACGCAATATCCTCATCTACTAAAAAGCTCTTAACGCATTACCCTCATCTGCTAGATAGAATAATTTAGATATGAAATTTTTATACTAATCAAAATCAAAATAACAACAACAATTAGGGTTTAGCATGTCTTTCAAAGTTTGTCTTCATGTAGATATACAATAAGCTCCATCAATGAGAAACCCTAACAACCGCATTGGAGACGACAATGCATGTTAAGTATACAGTTTGCTAATGAAGCAGAACAAATTACTCTTCGAAATAAGGTTCGGAAACAGATTGATGGCATTGCCTGCATGAAATTTTCTTCTTGCATATTCCAGAGGCATTGCCTGCATTTTCTGATGGGAAAATCAGTGGCAGTGGCAATTCACTGCAGGATGAAATTCCAATTTAGCTTCTCTCAAACCCTACCTACCTACCATCAGCACCAAGATTCAAGTGGATGGCCATACCTCCAGGAAAACAAGTCTTCAGCAGGCCAGAAGAGCAATTTGGTTGCACCTGCGCCATGGATAATCTTGCTAGTTTTCTGCTTGTTCATGTCTTGGGGCGAAAAAAAATGCATGCCCGAAGACTTCGAACCCATAAAGAATATATGTTCTTTGATTTTTCATCAACATGCAGATGCTGCATAAAACAAATAATAATGAATAAACCACTTAACTTGCTCCAACCATCTTAAAATTTTGAGAAATTTCAAGTTTCAACTATAGTTCATTTGGGACTGCTATTTTATTGCTTCTGAAAACAGTTTTTTAGTTTAAAAATTAAATTTTGTATATTATAAAGCTGTTTTAAGAAGCAGCAAGAAAACCGTTCCAAACAATGCCTATGTTGCTAGGAAAGATCGAAGGTCTGAAAGAGGATTGATTTCAGCATGGGTTGGAAAAAAAATTTAAAATAAAAAACAAAATCTAATATAAAACTAGCAGAAAATGCAACCATTCAATACAGAGCAGAAATTACAATGATAAACAATAAGAAAATAAAAGACAATTACCAGTTCTGCATATATAACCAGGCAATGTTCCGTATAACTGATAAATAATAGGTGTACAGGTCGTAAGCAGTAATAGAAACAAAATCAACATGGGACTGGGCTTCGTTTGGGATGACTTTCTTTCTACTTCTTAAAGCAGTTTTTTTTTTTAATTTTGTGCTAGAAAGTTGTTTTAAGAAGCAGAAAGAAACCGTCCCAAACGAACCCTTAGTATTCAATCATCTGGTTATCAAGATGATGTATACAAAACACATATACTAAAGGGCACTCATAAAGGACTAGTTGGACAAAAAATTACAAGGGAAAATTTTATGGTCACACCCTACACAAAAATGGTCAAGCTCAAGCAAAACCAGTAATTAAAATGGCGTATATTCTCACAATGTCAATCCTTAACTTTATCGAAAATAATATTAATAATGGACCTGATCAGATTCTGCTTTGCGGAAACCAACGCAGCTAAAACCAGCTTCATATCCTCACATGTCAGAGACGGACCACAAATAAGCCTCAGTTTCTGTGGCCCGCTTTTCATTCTGTCTCTTAAATAGTTCCTTCTCATATCCTGCATCATAATTGATAAATGTAAACCTAACGGTCATCATAATACTTCAATGGTTTAGCAAAGCAAATTACAACCATAGTAATAAACTGACCAAAAGATATTATGGATAGATGCATTGATTCATTAAGAAAAAGATATCTACATAGTAATCGGGTAGTCTATGATTGGCAAAAATTTCATGCACATCCCTTGGATTCATGAGATCCACTAACAACATCTCATCAAAAATTATCAAGTTCAAACCGTTTCATATAAGTTTTTACTTTGAAAACTTTTAAGTCACATTTATCTCCCACAAGTTTCATTTATTCAAACATGCCACTCATTTGAAAGAATTACATGAATAATTTAATTTACTAGAATATTCTTAATATTTACATAGCCATGCAAAATAAGATGGACTTGTCAAACCACCATAGCCAACTAGGATTATGATTTTATACATTAAGAAATTTATATTCATTTATGTAGATTCATAAAGAATCCAGTGGTAGATACTTTTTTTGTTCAAGTTGGACTACATTCCTAAGTCACTAGCTATTAGCTAGAGCTTTGAAGCATCTCCACTAGGTTAAAAGCCCTTTTAGGGCCAATGATGTATTTTTTTAGAACCGACAATGCACAACGATATTTTCTGACTACAGGCTCTGAAATCGTGCAAGCTCTTTCAAACAAACGGAAATTTATTGACTCCGCAATAGTTTTGCATCATCTATGAGATGCTTGCCACAATCTTTGTTTGTAAACCTTAAAAGCATGTTAATTGTATATGGACATCCCCGTGCAAAGACCAACCATCCTTGCTAGAATCTTTACCAAAAGTTGGCTTACTCCACATTAGCCAACTGTTGTGCATCAACATCTTGCAAAGAGCTCCTTCACCATTGGGAGCACTCAATGTTGCAATCCTGATTCAACAATCTCCTTGACATTCTTGGAGTAGTTGAGGTCTGTTAAAACCATCCTCTTGTGATCAGATAGGGTACCAAAGAGCACATCGCCCTCAACATATATCCCATTTGCAATGATCCCCACCACCTTCAATAGCATCATTGATCGTCGAGTTTTTAGGACCATTCCCCAACTAGAAGTCCCGAAAACTGTTTTCTCTAATAGCTAATGACCATGAATGCTACATCCAATAATACAAGAACTGCATATGTGAGTGAACAATCAACCAAGACATTCATCAACATTTTATTTATCAACCATTTCAAATGTTTTCACTTACATTTTCTAGGGGAAGTATATTACCCAAAGAAAAGCACTCTAAAAAGAAGTCATTTCTCTAGAAAAACTCTTTTTCTAGGAACTGTAGGTGTCGAGTTGAGTTTGACAGCGAGCACCATTTCAATTCCAGTTTGAGGCAAGTTCAAGTCGAGTTTATTTTAGTCAACTATCTTAATTTGGATACAAATTGGAAGATGAGTGAGAACAAGGGCTCCTATCCCTTCCAAAAGGATGTATGCATGTATATAATGTATATGGATAAAAAATTTCTTATTAATATCTTTTACAAATCAATATAACATACATGTGTACACACGCACATATATATTGCCCACTCAATAAGCAAAAAATAAAAGAGAAAGCTCCTTACAAAACATCAAAACAATAAGAGAGCAACATTTTTAAATAACTTCTCTAGAATTTTTAAAAACTTTTCAAAACTTTTCAAAACTAAAACAAAAAAGAGGACACTATTTAAAAATTTAGCTCTCAAGAAATTTAATATCTTATTTTTTTCTTTATTTAGGGAATGTTTGGTATGCTAAAAAGGAAATGTCGTGTAAAAGGAATGTCGTGTAAAGGAGTCCATTGTATTTAAAATGCTTTGGAGTTGTTTAGATGAGTATAAAATAAATGCATGTGATTATTTCTTTGTTTGGCTTGAAGTAAAATGAATGTGGTTTAAAGTCTAAAATGGTGGTGGTCAGTGGTAGGCAGTGGTGTTGTAGGGCGATGTCGAGGGTGGTTGTGGCCTACGGCGCCGATGGTCAACAGGTCACCAACGGTGGAGAGTGGACGTTGATGATGACGAGTGGCGATGACAACCGCGAAGACAGGTGTTGGTGGTGGGCAGCGACGATAGCAAAGGTGGCTCCAAGAAGTTACAATAACATCAAGTCATCAAGCCTGAAGAGGTCGGTTACATGAATCCTCTTTCTAAATTATGCCTTATTAATAGTCAAATTCTCATTTAAATCTAATAAAAAATATCATTTCTAATACTTTCTAACAAAGTATTTTAGGTCTACCTCTGGCTTTCTTAATATAGACCGAATCTAATACATCTATCCTCATGACCGAGTCATCAAAAGGCCGACGCTTTATGTGACCAAATCATCTAAGACGACTGTCTCTAATCTTACCGGCAAATGGTGACAATGACGATGAATTCATGATGTATTTGGAAATTACCCAAACCAGACAAATTCCAAATACACCAAATTTGCACTAGATGGTGCATTTCAAATATATCAAAATTTTATATTACATTTATTTTACTTCAAATCAAATACCAATATTCTTCAAACTTCTGCTTTTAAATACTTTACGCCCATTTTATTTCAAACCACATAGTCACTTAATAAGAAGAAAAATACTTTCAATTTAAGAAGGGCAAGCCAGACACCATATCATGAATTGAATTAATTTTAAGTGAGCCATTCTCAAGTCAACAAATCAATTTTGACTTTAAGTCAATTAAAATTCGAGTTAGTGTCAAATGAGTTTCAAACTTAATTAATGGCTTTAAATTTTTTATGTTACAAAAAATTATTTTAGAAGGATGGGTTCAATGGTTCTAAAAAAATCATAGAAATGAATGTGAATTCAACTTAAGTATCAAGTATTTTAAGTGTCTTTTCTAACTATTTCCTCTATTATAAAAGTGTACGTAGGATCATCCAATGATAGATGCCTCATAGTTTAGAGGCCCAAAGTACTAAAAAAAATCAATATGTACGGCCTTTAACATAAATATTTTTGGAGTCAACGTTGTACTATGCATACTCTCCACATTGCAAACGTCAATTTATGTTAAAAAAATATTGGCGGAATAAGTCACTAATACAAAGTATGACTTATCAATTAAAAAAAAAAAAGAGATGCCCACACAAATATAGAAGTGTTGAAGAAACATGGAATGAAGACAAACAATTATCAATTTCTACTCCAAAAAAGCAAAAATGAATTCTTATAAACTTAATTTGGTTCCCATCATTGGGAAGCTCCCGAGCCCTTTGGCATGGAGTACAAAGTAACAAGGGAAGCCCCTTATTAAAGAGATAATACTATGCTCATAATATGATAAAAATGGAACACACCAAAACTTACTCCCCTTGAAGATGATTGTATGACTCCAATCACAACTCCAAGTCCATGGTGAAAGCATGGCTTTGGTCTGTCATATATGTGCCTCAAGTTTAATAATGATGGCATAGCCTCAACTTACAACATCATTTGTCACAAAGATGACAATTATGCCAGCTCTGACATATACATACAATTTTGTTGTTTCATGTTCATGCCCATATGGGCTGTGGAAGACTCGATTTAGCTGCAGTTTCTTGTAGGAGTGGGTAGCCGTAAGATAATGAAAAATAAAAGCTTATCAGGGCTAATCTAAGTTGATCCAACTAGTTAAGCTTAAAAGGTTCATTTTAATTAATTTTAATCAATTAAACATGATTTAAAATTTGAAGAATTAATGGCAAATGTTGTTTATATATATATATATATATATATATATATATATATATATATATATATATATATAATCAATTGGAATTTAATTACGCCTTTAAAAAATCTAGTCATAAATCAAGCTTAATTTTGGAAGTTATGGCATTAAGTAAACCATTTAGCCTATTGGCTGCTCAAGGAAACTTAACAAATTCAATTTAAGGTTACTTAATAAAACATTACTTTATTTAGGTTTCTCGAATTCTGCACAATGAAGTCTCTTAAAATTCTTAAATTTTGATAGTTTCATTCACATGTTACTGAAGTTCATCAAGCAAACCTTCCAGCACAACAAATCAACATGCTTCTCATTAATTTTCAACTTAAGGATGTGATTAGAAAGATTTTAATTAGAGTTGACCAGCATCAAGTATTTATCCCACTACGTTGGGTTAGCTACCTCAATTTTTTTCTCCATTATGTCCTATTAAGAGTCAAATTAGAGAAATTTATCTAATAAATATTTATTGACTCCAAAAAGATGATCCATAAATAAAGATATATGTTTTTAAGAAAAATATTAGGATTGAAGAAAGTTTTTAAGTACTAAGTGATCTTAAAAGATTGAAATGAAGTAATGAACTATGTTTTAGTTCACTTTGACTAATCTAGCATTTGACTAGGCGTAGACTAACTCAACTGACCCAGATAACTTTGAAGAAGTTGGAACAGTTGCACGCTCAAACAACTCAAACACTCAAATAACCCCAAATTAATCGGATTGAATCAAAATCTGCAAAGGGCAAAGGTGAGAGGAGAGGGTCTCAATCTAAATAAATCGTGTGCAAATCAAGCTACTCCTTGCTTCCATAAGAGCCTCAGAGTCATATAACCTTGGACTGGGAATTCCATAGGCGGCTCCCATCAACCAACCCTTATAAGCAATCAATGTTGTCAAACTTGATGCCAATTTTAATCACCGAGATTAGTATATTGTTCATAACTAAAAAAGAAAAAAAATGATTCTTCTACAAATTACTACTGACACTACTATCTATCTAGCAAAACGACATTTATTTTGAAATAATTCTTGAAGAACGATGGAATTCTATTTTTATTGAGAAATGAGGAAGTATAATCGGCAAAGTTCAAACCAGAAAACTGGAGTCCTTTTCGATATTATCCTGGCCAATCTGGAAGATGAAATCACGCCATAAACATCATGCATTCCTCTCCACTCCATCTATTTTTTTTTATGTCCAAGGATCATCAATACATACAATAATAGCGCTAACAGAGGCCTTGGTGCTATTTTTTATTTTTATCACTTTAAAGTCCTCGTTGAGTGGGCTCTTGAATTGTTGCGACATATGGGTTCAGACATGGATCTATCTTATCACGTTAGATACAATTTGAAGCTAAAAAAGGTATATCATGGTATGAGCATCAACTACATTTAGGCTATTCTAATAAAAATTATACTGATGTCCAAACATCGCCCCTAAGTTAATCATTTAGGAAAAGAAAAGGAGGACCACCCAATCCATCTCTTATTTTACCATGCTCTCAAGGGTCAATCGCGAAGGTTGATGTTTGTTGGACAATCAATAAAAGGGCATACTTTCCTTTCCTTGTTTCTTTATATAACATTCTTCCCATTTCATGTCATCTGACTCTTACCAAAATTGTCTAACGCTCAATGAAAAAGTTGTCTTTTGTCAAACAATCAATAAAGAATTTAATCTTCCAATATTAATTTGCCTCCTTCCCTGACTCCACTTCTCTTTCCCTTAAACAAGGGTTGGCGGAGAAGGTCGATGCTTTCCAAATGAATAGCAGTGGAACAAAGGAGAAGCAAACGATTCTTGTCTTCAAGCTCATCCTCCATAACTGTCTTAAAAAACGAGTACATGCCTCCAACAAGTCTCTATAATTGTCTCTGATCACAGCTTTAGCAATTTTTTCTGAGCCTAACCTCTGTCATTATATCTAAACCTAACATCCATCACTGCCTTTAAACCCAACATTTACCACAATCAACAAGCTTACTTTCATCATGGCCTCAAAGCTCATCACCCATTGCTCAAACATTTCTTTTACAACCACAAGTTACTTCCTATAAGATAATTAATTGTTATATGACCCTATAATAATAATGTGGCAACTGCCACCCTACAGTTATATTATTCAACTCTAGTTGACTTGACTTGATCCCCACTATGATATATGTGTCGAACCAACATAATCCAACTACTTCCATCTAATTGATCCCTCCACCCACTACAAAATTTTAAATTAAGCATTTTCTTCATTATATAGACTCACCCAGAATACAAGGTAAATGCTTCCACCCAAATCTATTTTGGACTGTATTGCTAAGCCACACACTTGAAAATCGGAGGGTTTCCTTAAGGTAACAACTCATGGGGAGTCACTAACATTCTTCTTTGAGTTGATTATAAGAATTTCTTTTGAGATAAAACATTAAGACTCTTAAATTTAAATATGTCAGTATAGTAAATCAAGAGAGTAAATCTGAAAAAATGATTATATTGACTATATTTTAATTTCAAGGTTATGGGTTCAAATATTGAATTTTGGAGTGGTGTAGGAAATTTGCAATCAAAATAAGCCTCTCTAATACTCCACATTGTTAGGAGGGTTCATGCGCCAAGTATCCATCCCCTGCATGTAATCACATATTCATCAATCCATTCATCATTTTACATATTAGTATACATCCATAAAATTTATGCACCACTAGAAATTCTTAAGCAAATATCAAGAAAGCTTAGTTGATCCGTACTTTATATTTTATCTTTCTTCTTTTTGTTCTTACAAAAACGATCTCAAACAAATTTGATTTGCCTGCTAAATATTTCCCAACAAAATGAATGAATCCATGGATCAATGTATCAATTTCGATTCAATTAATAAACTAAGGAAAACATGAAATATGAATAAAAGTCAAAATCAAAAAGTTAGTCACAAACCGTTGCTCCGATCGACTCCATCCCAATGTCTACCAGGTTTGATGCCATATCGATTTGGAGTGAAATCTAATCCCCGTTTCAACCAGCTGTGGGTAGGAATACTTTGAGGAACTATGAAGCCAGATTCTTTCATTTTTTCATTTTCAGCAAAATCTTCTAGAATTAGCTCTGAGGTCTTCCGCTGCAATGAAATAAGTAAAATAGTGAATTTAATGAAATCATCGAATAAAATCATTCAGCATGATGGGAGTATACCTTAACCAAATGAGCCATTGGATCACCCCATCTCAACCTCTCCTTCAACATCTTATCAAGCTCAGGATCATCCCTATGGTCAAAATAAATCAACCAACGGTTAAAAATGTAGATAAAAGAAACTTAAATAGTCATTTCATAGACATTATGCCATGTAATGTATTTTAAACAAATCCGTTAACAGTAAACATGAACTTTAGAATCATTAGACCTATAACGATTAATATTACAACTTAGTAGGAAAAAGATTATGAATTGACTGCAATAAAAGATAGCCTTCTAAGAACTAAATTATGAAATAAATAATCATACCTCGAACGTGCAAAAGGCCTCTCCTTCTCACGTTCCAGCTCTTTCCCCCTCTCTTCAGCTTCTCGCTTTTGTGCTAAACCTTTGCCCCACTCCAACGGCTTCTCCTGGAGCAAATCAGAACATTTAAAAAAGCATAAATCAATAAAAACAAAAGGAACAACTATCAATTAAAAAAAGATAACAGTTAATTTCCACAAATTAAAGCTGGGTTCATAAACCCCTAGGCAAAGAACTTCTACGTGAAAGACTTTTATCCTAATCTGTGCTCCCTCCCTCTAAAACGATGCTAAAAAGAAAAGAAACTATAGAGTAAGGTCGATTTGGAATCTAACTGGGAGAGTGGCCAATTTGGCTTTGTTAAAAAGTTAATCTGCTATGTCTAGGAGAAAAAAAAATGTTAAATCCCAAAAGGCATGCCTAAAACAGCACCTATACCAAACCTAAGTGACAGCGCAATGGGGGACAAATTTAGATTCCATAACCATCTAGCTATACATTTGTTGAGAGGTTTGATAAAGCAATATAGAGAAATTAATGATAATCTACATTTGATATTTATTGATTTAGAGAAAGCATGTGATAAAGTTCCAAGCGAAGTGATCTGGAGAGTTTTAAAAAAGAAATGAGTTAATAATGTTTATATTTAAATCATTAAGAATATGCATACAAAAGTTGTTACTTACGTTTAATATAAGATGGTTTGATCAAGTATCTTCTTGTTTCAGTTGGATTGCATCAAGGATCAGCTTTAAGCCCATATCTTTTTGATTTAGTCATTGATTTTTTTTACTAGGCATTTGCATGAAGATGTATCTTGGTGTATTCATTTTGTCGATAAGACTAGAGAGGGAGTTGATTAAAAAACTTGAATTATGGAGGTCAACTTTCAAGTATAAAGATTTTCGCTTGAGCGGATCTAAAACCGAATACATAGAGTGTAATATTAGTAGTAATAGATCAAGTGGTGGGCTTGTGATATTGTGCGATCAATTGATTAAAAAAAGTGCATGTTTTAGATTTTTTTGGTCTATTGTTCAAAGCAATGGAGAAATAGATGGGGATATTATTAATAAAACTTAAGTTGGATAGTTGAAATTGAGGTATGAATCGGGCCTGTTGCATGATAGAAAAGTACCACTCAAACTTGAGGAAAAATTTTATATGATGGCCTTGAGACCCATAATGCTTATGGCACAGAATATTAGCCACTAAAAGAGAAGTATAAAATTAAGTATTACAGAGATCAGGATGCTTAGTGGATGAGTGGCTTTACACTTAGAGACATGATGTAAAATGAGAATATATGTAAAAAGGTTGAAGCAGCCCCAATGGCTAATAAGATCAGAGAGAGTCACATTAGATGGTTTGATCACACAAAACATCGACATTTTAATTACCCTCTTAGGAGAGTAGATGTATTAGATAGGGGTAGACCTAAAAAGGCTGGAAAGTATTAAAAATGACCTTTTTTATTGGATTTAATTTAAAATTTGACTCTTTATAGGACACTATGAAGAAAAAGGAATCATGTAGCCAACCTCGCGTAGTGAGATAAATGCTTATTATTACTGTTGATGTTATTGTTGTTATTGTTGTTGTTGTTGTTGTAACCATAAAGCTATAGCCACATCAATTATGCTAAGATAAAATGAGAAAGGCATTTTCTTAAAAGCATAAAAGATGGCTCTATTAAAGTTTTGAGAATTACTATTTTAAACATATTTAATTAAAGGCAATGAGATGGGATGTTCCTCGAAAAAAATAGGGTCTTAAAATCATTCCCAGCCCATCTCTCTCAATTCAAATAGATTATCAAACGAAAATCTAACCTCACAATTCCATCCCCCTCTCACATGTGCTAGTAGCTCATTTAAATATACATATCTATGTTTATATTCTAACAGTAAATAAAGGTGATGTGGATATCGATCAGAGGTTCAAGCATGTGCATCGCCGGAGACAGCGCAGATCGACGGCTACGATTCAGAGTCTTTATTTTTTATTTATTTCATGTTTTATTTAGTTGGCATTTTTATTTCCTAGTTTACTCCTATGGGGAGTGTTGTCTTATTATAGCCCAAAGGGCATTTGAGTACTTTTATTTCCTCATGTTTTAAGACCTATTTATAGGGGTCTCATGCTTTGTAAAAGCTAATGAATATTGGAATGAAATTTGTGTTTTATTTCTACTTCTTCTTGCATGAGAGCTTGAGAAGGGAGAGAGCTCAAGGTGAGCAAATCGCAAGGCCCACCAGTCGTTGGAAAAGTCCTCGGCTCGTGGTTAAGTTACCCCATCTTCTCGTTCGTGCTTCCTCCAACCACTTCCCCTCCACCACAAGAATATTCATCCAAATTCTTTGTTGCCGCCTCCTCCTTGGAAGCCCGCCGCCCACCACCTCACGGGACCGGCCGACCTCCTTGCCGGCAACTTCCTTTCCCACCCACCACCCAACCATCTATCCGAAATTTTCAAATTTGAAATTTGAATTTCAAATTTCAAATTCTTTCCTAATTCGGAATTCCAAATTTGGAAAGTTTTCATGACGAATTACAATTTCAATTTAATTTAAATTGGAGTCTTTAATTATAGTGCCACATCATCAATCCAAATTGGAAGCCTCATCCCACTAATCTCCCTCTCCCCCTCTCACATTGCCGCCGGCCCCATGTGGGTTTTCTCCCCCATTTGATTGCTTCTTTAATGCCCCAATTAATTCATTAATGTCTCCTTAATTTGAAATCAAATTTCAAATTAATCTCCCTCTCTTTTCACTTAAAATCCTGAAATTAATTTCAAGTTTTGAATTAGAAACCCCCTCCCTCCTCTAATGAGCCGCCGGCCCCCCTCTTCATGGATCCCATTAAATGCCCATTAATCCCCCTTAATTCTCATTGAGATTTGAAATTATTTTCAAATTGCTTCCCTCCAAATTAACTAAAAATCTGAGATTAGTTTCAGATTTTAGTAATTCTCTTCCTTCCCTCATCTAACCTAGAATCCCTCTCCCAACTCACCCGCCCCCTCTCTCCCCACCTTGGCCGACCACTCCCCTTTCCCTACCTTGGTGAATTTCGGAGGCTCACAACACTTGAAGCCAAGAGGAGAAGACGACGCCCTTCAACCTTCATTTCAAGAATGCATGGCGGATCCAGAAATTGATAGTGGATTGGTGCTCGACATCTACGGCGATATTCACATCACTCGATCTCCATTCTTTGACATCGGATTTGGATTCGACGACACTGTGGAAGACTATCTGAATCGCATCATTCCTACTCTTGTGGACGTCATAGACGATCAATATCAAAACTACGACTGGATCATCCACGGTCATCCATCCCCGCCATCTCCGCCACCGTCAACCTTTCCGTGGATCAAGGCCATTGGTGTTGCTACCGTCCTCGTGGCATCGTTGGGTGTGCTAAAAACCTTCCTCCGCTAAGCCATAATTTGAGTGTGAGTGAGCATGGCAACTCGTAGTGAATTTTCTAAATATTAACCGTGGGATTATATTATTACGTGTTTGTGTTATTGTGATACTTTCAGTTTATCTTCATTTGTTCCCAAACGACTAGTTGTGTAATTGCTTATCGTAATAAAATTGATAATTGAAAATTCATGAATCTCGCCTTACGAAATTGTTAATCTTTAAGTAGTATACTTTGTGATTCTTTATAAATTTCACGTGCAATTCTTGAACGTATCACATCAAAAGGCTTATACTAATCATTAATAATAATTATTTGTTACATATTGAAATATGTATCCATACATCTATATATTATATACTAAAGAATATATAGAATATGAAGGGAGGTAGCTTATTTTGAAGTAAAACTGATGCAGGACTAAATGCAAGACAGAAAATTTGCACAAAATATTTAAAGAACAACATTGGATTTCTCATTATTAGCCACTAAAACCACAAAGTAAAACTTTTAAGCGGTCACTTCCGTTTAGGCTAAGCTACGCAAGAGACTAAGCAAAGTCAAAACATTTAGGAAAATTTAAAGCAATGCGTACAAAATAGCTTTCAACATAACATTGATCTAACAAGAGGTCTAAAAGCAAAGAAGTAACAATCCTACGTTACTAATGGATGGCGATAGTTTGAGAAGATTGGAATCACGCCGACGACGGTAATTTGAGAAGATCCACGAAGCCTTGGTCGTCGTATGAGAAGTCGAAATCAAACACCGGATCGGCCATACATCATTATCATGTAAGGAGAGAACGCACTAGAGAGGGAGAGGGAGAGAGATGGCGGTAGGGAGGGAGGAAGAGGCTAGAGTTAGGAAAGAACTAGGTTGGGTAGAGATAAAAGTTTTATAATCCCCAAATCTGAAATTATTCTCAGATTCTAAGTAAAGGTAGAGGGAAATTTTTGAAATTTGGATTTCAAATGATATGTAATTAAGAGCCTTAATGTAGCATTAAAGAAGTAGGGGCCAAGTAAGGGGCCAGCGGCATGTAGAGGGAGGGAAGGAGGTTTTTTTTTGTGGAGAAATTTAACTTCCCTTCCTAATTGGTATCTTTAATTTAGGAGAATAAAAATTCCGCCCAAATCAAATTTGAAATTAATCATGAATGAGTTTCAATACCTTCCTAAAATAGCTCTCTAATTTAGGAAACTATTTGAAATTCAAAATTTGTATTTCAAATGATGAAAATAATTTCCCAAACTATTTAAGCTCTTTAGGTAAGCAATAAGGGGCATTAATTACTCATTCATGGAGGCAAACAAAGGTGGCCGGCAGCGGGTTTGGCTTGGGTGGGGCGGGTGGAAGAGCTAATGAAGAAGAAGGGTTGGGTTGGTGGTTAGGTTGAGGTGAGCTTTGGTAGGAGGGGATATGAGGTGGTGGTTGGTGGTGGGGATGACCGGCGGCGGGTGTTGGGTAGACGGGAAGGGAGGAAGGAGGAGAACCAAGAGCCATCGGTGGTGACTGTTGGGTACGACGGGTGGCCTCTCCTAGGCTCCACCAAGCTCTCAAACTCTCTCTTAAGCTCTCACATAAGCTTCAAGAATACAAGTGCAGGAAAATCTCTTGATATCATTCATTAACCTTCAAAATAACAAGAAGAAGGCTATAAATAGCCTCTTACAATGACTTAAAGCAAAAGGACTCAAATACCCTCAATGGGCAACATGACTCAATCCCTCAAGCAAGGGTAAAAATAGAAAATGCTGAAATAAAAAAATACATCAATAAGTAGACAATAATAAAATCAAAATTACATCGGATAAATCGTGGCCCGACATCTATGGCCACGTCGACGGTAGACTTTCCAACTGATGTCCCCATCAAAAACCCTCTCAAAATTCTGAAAACTTTTTTTAGTATAAAATAAAGATGAGAGATGGGACCATGGTTTAAAATTGCGCAATATGAGGCCCGCCTTTGCGCAATTCCAGTAAAAAACACCTCGAGTTTTTTTTATGAGGCTTGCGCCTCAACTTGGTTGAGGCCTGCCTTGAGGCCCACCTCACCTCACTGGCATGAGACTTACGCCTCACGCTATATATATTAAAACTTACATAAATCTTGAAGTAAATGCCCAACATTGGACTCTATAGAAGATGAGGAAGGGGAGAGAGAAGTTCATCATAATAATGATTCAAATGAAGAACCCCTTAGTGATGACAGTGCTGATGACTTATGAGTTCTTATGTGATATGTCATTGCTATTTATTTTTGGAAATTTGAATTATATGTTAATGAAAAGAATAATGGGATTTGGGAAAGATAGAATTTTGAGTTGAATTATATTTCATGTTGTCTTATTAATGGGATATTTTGATTTCACCTTTTATCTTATGCTTATTTTATGTTTTATATTATTCACTCATTAGTATATAAAAAAAATTTCATTTTATGTTTACGCAATATTTTCATTTTGAGGCTTATGCCTCGCCTCACGAATGAAAAACGCCTCAATACCCGAATACGCAATTTTAAGCATTGGATGGGACAGCTTGTTGAAAACATATAAAAAAGCAAAGTGAAAGCCTAGAAGGAGAAAATGAAAACTTAGTGGCTCAAGGATTCACTCAAATGTATGTGATAGACTATGATGAGACATTTGTTTCAATTGTAAATTTGAATATTTTTCAGCATTTATTATCCTTGGCACCAATCCTCAATTGGGAGGCTTCCTCAACTGACATAAAAAAATGGCTTTTTAAATGGAGAGCCAAAAGAAGAAGTATACATAAAAAATTAAAAAATAAAAATAAAAAATAAAAAATAAATAAAAGAAGAAGTATACATGAAGATTCATCAAGGATTCCAATCAAAACAGAAGAAGAGAAAAAGCCTCTAAGCTCAAAAAAATCCCTCTATGATCCAAAACAATCAACATGAATATGATCAATGCATACTAAGTTGGGATACAAACGATGAAAAGGATTCTAATTTGCTTTCTTAGAATTTTGATAACAAAGGAAGATATCCACTCTAATTGTGTATGTAGATGATATGGTGATTACTGATTACAACTGATAACATCCAAGAAATAAATAAAATAAATGGTGAGTTGATGTTGAAGGTAAATTTTTTGGGAAAACATAAAAATTTACTTGGAATGGAAATTGCTAGAATTAAGAATAATATTTTTATCTCCCAAAGGAAATGCACATTTGACATGCCCAAAGAAACTGTGAAAGTAAGTTGAAAATATGGGGCAGATACACCACACTAAAAGGATTTGCAAAAAAAGGAAAGCATGATGAACCAATTATTGATAAAGAAATATGTCAGCGTTTGGTAGGAAGATTTAGTTATTTATCACTAATTAGTCCAAACATTTCATATGCAAGTGAATAGGGCTGAACTTTTTTTTTTTTTTTTGAGCTGAACTTTATGCAAGTGAATAGGGGCGTGCCTTATTTGGCTAAACCCAAAAAACCAAACCTAACAAATTTGTTGAAGTTCTTTATTTCAGTTTATAAAATAGTGGTTTAGTTATTGGTTTAAATTTACATATTATTTGGTTTACAATTATTGGATCAGTTTTTATGTCAACTAAATCAGCAAAATCCATAAAACTCAAACCCCTCTTTTTATTCTCGCTCTTAAACCCCTCTTTTTTATTCTCTCTTCCTAAATACAAATAGCTCCTTGCCTCTTCCTAAATATGAACAAGCAACAAAGCTTCTCATTTCAGATTTACCCAATGGTCAAGGGGTTTGGTTGGCAAAATGAGCAATCAACATATGCTAGGGCTTTGACTCCTTCAACTTTGAGGCTTCAATCAAGCGAAGAATGTTATAATCTACCTAGAAGTGCACAAGAAGAGCCCTAGCCTAAGTAAACTAGAACTCCTCAGCCCTTGCACTCATCGTAATAGTGTCTCGATCCCTAAACCTTCTTCAGATAAACCTTTCCCCATAGAAATCTCTTGCTCGGTGGCTAGCGGTGGCCCGAACCTCAAAATCTATTGCTTGGACTAGACTCCAGTACTCAAAGGTGCGCTACCTGATACCCTGCAAACAAAAAGTCACAAGATCCGCACGGGATTAGGACACATCTTCTACAATTTTGCCTAAGTCCAAAGTATTTCAATGTTTCAACAACTAATCAATATTAATTATATCATCATGAGAGATATTTATTTAGAATCATACACAGTTTTTTTGTATCAGGCCTTCAGAATTTTCTTGAACAATATAGCTTTTCAATAATAATATTTTGATCTGATAAATTTTAGTGAGTAGTCCATATTTAAAGAAAAAAGCAAATGATTTTGGTGATATGTGTATTTAGTTTTTATATGATTGACTTTGCCCTTATTAAGTACCAATTCACACCTTTATATTTGAAATAACAAAAAATTATCAGTCAAATTGAACCAAATCAACCAAACTTTAATGTGGTTCAGTTTGATTAGGTTCTATTTATAATTTCGTTAATTCAATTATTAGATTTTAAATTCAAAACCTATTGATTAAGCCATCTGTAATTCAAACTGTCCAAACCAATCGAAAGTGCACCACTAGCAATGTGTGATAAGTCAAGCAATGCTTTCCCCAACTCGCTGGCATCTGAATTCTATAAATAAAATATTGAAATATATTAAATATAGTCAAGGAAGAGGCTTGATGTTTCACAAAACAAAACAAAAAAAGAATATACAAGGAGACACTAATTCAGCATGGGTAGGAGGAGAGGATAACAAATCCACCTCAAGATTACGCAAAGTTATGGGAAAATTTAGTCACTTGACAAAGTCAAAAAACAAGCATTAGTCATTAGAAGAAGAGTTGAAGTAGTATTTCACGACATTGTAGGAGTCTATGAAGTTATCTGGTTAGAATCATTGATGGAGGATTTACAAATACATAATACATCACCAACAACTCTCTATAGTGACAATAAATATACAATCAATATTGTGAACAATCATGTACAACATGAGAAAAATGAAGCACGAAAGAATTGATTGTTTTCATTTATAAAAAGATTGATTGAAGGGGGATAAAGTTATGTTACATTCCTATTGTCTTAGGATGAGCAAATGTTCATACAAAAATCATATAGAATGGAGCAGTCGAAGATATGTTAGGCAGAAAAATAAATATCTATTCCTTGACTTAAGTTGAATTTATTTTCCAGATTTTTGAGTAAATTGCAAATCAATAATATATATATATATATATATATATATATATATATATATATATATATTGTTGATCGGCAATTTACACGAAAATCCAGAAAATAAATTCAAATTCAAACCTTTCTAGCTATTGAAGTCCCCTACCCAAAAGCTGAACTTCCTAATTCAGTCGCATGTTTTCTTCAAGTAATACAACCAATCATTTCCTCCTACATATAGAAATTCACACCTCCTGCAATCTTTCCATAACTTCACCCAGTTGTCTGTCGCATCCCTTGCCACAAATCTTCATCCAATGCCTCACGATGAGAGTTGTTTACCGCCTTTCTGCTGCACCAACTGTCCGTCCCCTCATCTCCAATTCTATAGTTGGCTCCTACTTTTTTTTAAAAATATTAAATTCTGCCAAATATTCATAGGTGTGATTATATCCAGCAAACGAGATCGATTCAATTCATGTATTGCTCTTAATTTAGCAGGAAAGCCAGCCAATGTAAATTAGTTAATTCCTGTACAATTTTTGTAGTAATTTAATGAAAATGTGTATAAAACCTTATAAATTCATCAAGAAAGGCAATAAAAAAAATTCTTCTCTGTATCTTATATTTTGTTCACAAATATGCTAGTTCACAACATATCCCTTATCAAGAATGCCCTAAACTAGAAAAATTCAAATTTGGATTCATTTCATTGACTTTGGCATAAGTTCATAGTTGGTAGTAGCCTAATGACAACCCTCAACCAGTCAACATTTCTTATTAGAGCCTAGGACCATTTGAGGACAATTTGCATTCTAAGTTTCATAACCTTTCTAAAATGATTTCCTTATGCAAAGTACTAAAACCGAGGTTTAAAAACTTAAATAGTTAAAATGTTTTAGATCTTTTATTAAACTCTTTGTTTGTAACATGCATAGCCTAGTGCTGATTTACTCTTCATTACTACCTAGTATATCTTTATCATTATTCATGCTCTCTACTCTATCATTGGATTTATATTCCTTTGTTCTTTCTTTATATTTTGAAACTCATCTACTTCATCAATAAAAAGTTTACCGCTTATTTCTAATACATATCCATATTTTTCCATTTATTGTTGCCCATTTAACATCAAAATCATTTCAAAATATCATCATAAACAATCAACATATCTTTCATGCTTGTACTAGCACATTTCTCTCCAATCAAGGCAAACTGCTCATCCTAACCTTGGTGTCTAAGACGAACAATTATTGCGTCCTCTGACCGGACGTAGAGCTACGTTCAGCTGCCAATAACATGTCACCACGTGCTCTTACTCTCTACCGCGCGGCCCGACGACTTGACCCGGACCGGAACCCGGGAATGCTATATCGCATATTGCGAGGTATTACTCGGTATTTGCTCGGTATTGCATGGAAATAACGAGAAATACCGCTCTGTGAAAACCAAGACCGAGTAATACTGAGTTGTACCAAGTTGTACCGAGTTTTTCGGTACAACTCGATACAACTCGGTACAACTCAGTATTACTCCGGATTTGCTCGGTATTGCTCAGTATTGGTTATTGTCAAGCAAAATCGATCAATACCTAGCAGTACCGAGTAATACCGAGCAATAACTAGCAAAATCGAGAAATACTGAGCCATCCTGGGTCCATTCCGGGTCGGGTTATCGGGGCGCGCGATAAATAGTGAGAACGCGTGGCGCGATTCTATTGGCGGCCGAACTTAGAGCTACGTCCTGTGACCGGACCAAATAAAAGTTCGTCTAAGACAGAGCACTCACCAAGACAACACCATAGAAATGGCACCCGGTTAGGAATGTAGAAGGTTATGGCCAAGTCTAGCCACACTTGGGTCTCTAAATGAGACCTAGGCACCTCTAATAATAATGGAATGATAATTAAAATGAATTCCTTGTGTAATAAGAGGGACCTCTCAAACATTACTACGTAAAACACCCACTATATTTAATCCACTAGTAATTAGAATAAAACCTCAGTACACAATAAAGGACCAAAAAGCACGAAAAAAAAGAAGTACATAACACTTAAATGCAGCTCAACAATCCATAAAGGAATTCATTTATAAACTCTAAGTTCCAAACTAAAAGGCATGTGCTTTCTTACCTCTTTCTTCTTTTCCTTTGATTTCATCAACTCCTCCTTTGAAACCTTTTTTCCTGAAGAAGAGAATATTACAGTTAATACCATGAGGAATTATTCTGCCATTTGGAAATCTAAATTGACAAATTTTAAAGAAATTCCAACAGTTACTTTAATATTTATTGTTGTGACGAATTAGTGTCAAACCTTCTTTATCACGAAATACCACTTCTGCGCCTCTTCCAGTCAGCAATGGATCCATTGCAGCAAACCTTCAGGCACCAAGGAAAAAAAAATTAAAGATGCCAACTTAGTCTTCTCTAATCACACAAACTTTCATACTTAGTTTTATACATTGCTAAGCTGCTATAACTTTCAGAATATAAACCCACCTAGACTTCTCCTCCATCCTCTTCCTGTCTGTCTCCTCCTTCATTTCCTTACCTGATAATATACCTCCCCTTTTTGCCTCCTTAGTCATTGATGACTCCGTAATTCTGGGTGGTAAAGGACCAGCAGAGGGTAAATTTGTATTTCCTCTACCCTCTAATGACCCATGGTGTACTCTCCGCGGTGCAGATGAGTTCTGAGATGATCCAAATTGGCCCTTCGTAGTATGTGAAAGGTCATGAAATGAAGAAGTCTGCATATCAGTGGGCTCCAGCGAGCGCTTCGAAGCTCTACGTGGAGGAGACAAATCATCTGGAGACATTTTTCTAATTCTCCTAGGTGGGGAAAGATCCGCATCAGGTGAAGACCGAGCTTTTCGCGGAGGAGACAAATCCTCCAATGGCCCTTTCTTCGCCCTGTAAAGTAGATGAGGGTGAGCTTCAGGTAATTCTCAATATCGAAGAGGAAGAGACAAATCATCTACCAACCCTTTCACTGGTTTCCTTAGGGGTGAAAGGTCACCTTTTCGCGACCCCCGACCTGCCTCCACTTCCTGTGTGCGGAACTTACCATGACGCGGCGGTGAAAGGTCCTCAACACGCCGCTTTCGAGGGGGTGATAGATCTCGGGCCTCCCCTCCATGCCCACTTAATCCAGGCTCCGGGGAGGGTGTATCCAAACGGCGCCGCCTCTGGTGCGGAGGAGACAGATCCTTGTCTGAATAAGTTGGCGAAAGGTCACTATTCCCAAAATCGTGTTTGTTTAACTGAGGCGAGAGATCTTGTCCCTTAGAAGCGGAGGGTCTAGACGGCTTAGGAATCGAGACCCACCCGCTTCCATCTTCATTGATGCCATGGTAAGGCCTGACAGAACGAAGCGCCTGGAGCCTTTTCATCCTCTTGACCTCTATATCTTCCTCAACTTGGGGCGTCTCATCTCCTATACAAAGAAAACCTAGTCTGAGCTGCAACCAAACTCAAAAACTGGAAAATTGATCATTTTAATGGAAATTACCCGCGAAATTGTCTTCCTCCTCGGCATCATCTAGCTGCACGGGCTTTTGCCAGATGGGGTCATTGTCAACGACGACAACTCCACCGCCGGTAGATAGGGGCTTCAGCTTCTCTTTATTCTTCTTCTTCTTGGCTTTCTTCGGCTCGTCAGTGCCTGACTGGTATCGCTTGAGATATTCCTTGAGGGAGACGGAAGAGGACGCAGCCATCAGTCCGTGCCGGCAAAGAAGTCCACGCGCCAATAGTAGCGCCGGCAAAAAAATCCTAGGGCAGATCTCTAGAACCGAAGGGGCTGTTTGATAGCAGGATTTAGGAAAATGACCAATTTTAAATCCTACAGAATCTTAAATCCTATTTCACATCAACTCGAATTCTTCTTCACACGCCGCTGCTGCCGTCGATGCCTTCTCCAGCGACCTCCAGTCGCGACTTCCTGCTCCGGTGGCGTCGCAGTTTCGGGAATTTTGGGGTGGAAAAAAAAGGAAGATTCTTATTCAATTAGTTGTATTAATCAAAATTTTAAACTATTGATAATAATAAATATAATTTATTTATAATTAATTTAACTGGATTTAATTTGATAAAATGAAATATATTTAATTATAAACTATTAATTAATAAAATATAAGATATTAATTTCAATTAATTATAACTAATTAATAATCATAATATTGATGATAATTTTATTAATTAAACTATCAATATCGAAAGAAAATTTTAAATAGATGTCAGTGCTAATATGATTCATTTCTCTCTATTATGTCTTGTTAAGAATCAAATTCTTATTTAAATATAATAAAGAAATGATATTTCTAATATTTTCTAATCAAGTCTTTTAAGTCTACCTCTACCTTTTTCTAATATAAGTCAAATCTAATATATCTACTCCTAATCGGTCATGAGAAAGCTGCAATTTTATGTGACCAAATCATCTGATGCGACTCTCTCTAATCTTATCTTCCATTGGAGCTAGTCCAACATTTTCATGTATATGCTCATTTCGTATCCTATCTCGAAGAGTAAAGCAACTCATCCACCTGAGCATTATCATCTCTGTAACACTTAACTTAATATTATACTTCTCTTTTAATGGCCAACATTATGCATCATAAAGCAATGCAGGTCTCACCACCATCTCATAAAATTTTCTCATAAGTTTGAGTGGGACTTTTCTATCACACAATAAACCCGATAAATTCCTTCACTTCAATCATTCAACTTGAATTCTACTAATAATATCTCCATGTATTTCACCATCACTCTGAACAAAGACTGGAGATATACAAAATGTATACTCTTATTAATGACTTAATCGCCCAAAGTCGCAATCCCCCAACTAAATCTATTAGATAAGAGATATGCTACTCAAGAGTGAGTTAAATATAAAAATTCTCAAACTTTACTTAAAAGTCGATAAATTAATTTAGATGATAACATCTTCTATTTTATAAAAATTGAAATAAATGCATCGCAGTTTAATGATTAGGGCAAAGTAAACATATAACATGTAAGAATGCAAATCGAGCAATATCAACATCTTTCAAAATATGTGTACCACAAAAAAAAATGATAACATTCTTTGTTGATCGAACTCGTCGCGATTATTTTGTTATGATGGTTAATAGTATAGCTCAACTTGCCACTATAATCCAAAGTACGCAAGAGCTTCTAAGAAAAAAAATCACTAAACTTATAATGGAGTTGTTAAATATTCCATATTTTTTTAGATAAACCCAATAATGCTTCGCTTCTTATCAAAATTAGGAGAAATTATTACGTGCGGTCAGCAGTCGCCGTCCAGAGGCCAATCAGAACACTCCATGTCACCAATACGTTGTGTACTGTTATTATATACCGTTGTGTATCGAGTGACATAGTGCATCCTTATTGATCTCCGAACGGTCCGATGAATGCACATAATAATCTCTCCAAAATCATAGTAACAAAGACTAGTTAATTAGTTCTATTAAGATTAATGTAAGTAAAATAAATATAAAAAGAAATATCAATCATATAAATCATAGTTAGTCAAAAAGTTTACATTGATTTAAATGAATTTAACACCTATAATATTAAATGATTTTTAGGGTTTAACTCACATAGAATTTAGTAACTTCCAATTTACAGAATTTAATAAATCCTAGTTCAGTTACATCTTAATGATAGCCAAAGCACAATGGAGAAATTTAGTAATTGAGAGTGAAAACCTTAGCGGAATGTGTTTCTTGTACAATTTCTAGAAACGTTTAAAAATATTTATTTTCATTCTATCTTGTTTTTAAAAGTTCTGATTTTTAAAATATTTACTATACTTTTTTTTTTAATTTTGCCAACATCATTTTATTTTTTATTTATTAAAATAACTATACTAAAATATCAAATTGAATTTATTGGCCTCACAATCAAACTTTAAGTCCCATCTCCCACATATTCTGACATCTTTTCTACTATATTGAGAAGAATTTTTTGCCTCGTTATCATATGCAATCAAACTGTAAGTCTCATTCTTTGGAGAGATTATTCTGTGCGGATGTTGAACGAAGTTCACTGTCTGGAGACCAATCAGAATGCGTCACATCAGCGGTACCGAGCCATGTACCGAGCGGTATCAAGCTGCAATACCGAACAGGTTGTGACATGGCGCATTCTGATTTGTCTCCGGACAGCGTTCAGTGTCCGCACAAAATAACTTTACCATTCTTTAGGGATCTTATCTAACATGTTAATGAGATATTCAAACATCTGTACCACACTTCTTTTTTCATATGTCATATTGAGTAGATATTTAAGCATTCTTTTTTATGGCTAGATTATCTAATGTTCTTCCTAACATTATCTCTCAGTTTCAAATGGGTTTTGTTAAAGGTCGTTCTATTTATGATAATATTTTGTTTGCTCAAGAGTTTTGCCATGATCTGGACATTAAGGTGAGGGGAGATAACTCTATCCTTAAGCTGGACATTTCTAAGGCTTATGATAATATTAGTTGGCAGTTTATTTACAACATTCTTCATGCTTTTGGTTTTCATTTAGATTTTATTAATCTTATTAAGAATTGTATTGAGGGGTCCTATTTTTCTTTGGTCATTAATGGTAAAACCAACGGTTTTTTTTAAATCGTCTCAATGTCTTAGGCAGGGTGACCCTATGTCCTCTGCTCTCTTTATTATTGCTGCTGATTACCTTTCTAGGAGTATTGCTTCTATGTTTGACCGTTATCCTAAGATGTGTTTCAAAACTATGGGGGTTTCCCTATTTCTCACCTTTGCTTTGCTGATGATTTTATCATCTTCATTAATGCTTGTAGGCCAAATATTGTTAGAATTATGCAATTTTTTCAAGATTTCTACAACATTAGTGGTTTAGCCTTGAACAAGCTTAAGAGCTGTTTTATTGTTCCTAAGAGTATGAAGAGGAACCGCATCTCTATCATTAAAAATCTCACTGAATTTGTGCGTGGTCAGTTACCTATCAAGTACCTGGGTATTCCTTTATTTAAAGGTAGGAAAAAGTCTTTTTTATTTAATGATTTAATTGCTTCCATTCAACATAAACCTATGTTGTGGGAATCTAATTTTTTTAGTTATGGGGGTAGGATTACTCTTATTAAGAGTGTTTTATACTCGATTCCTGTTTACTCTTTTCAAACTTTGCTTCCCTCCAAATGGGTCTGTAATCGGATTGATGTTATCTTGAACAAGTTTTTTTGGAAAGCTGCGGCCAATAACAACAAAATTGTGTGGGCTTCTTGGGATAAATGCTCTGGTACTTTAATTGAGGGGGGTCTTGGTTGTAAATCTATGCAAGATCTGGCTCATGCTTTTTCTCATAAACTTTGGTTTAACTTTCATTCTAATTTGTCCCTTTGGGCTAACTTTATGCATTCTAAGTATTGTGGGTGGAAACACCCTGCTATTTGCTCTGTTAATACGGGTGATTCTAAAGTTTGGCAAAGGATGTGCAAGGTTAAATGGGAAGTGGAGCCTCTTATTTCTTGGGGCCTTGGTTGTGGTAATGTCTCCTTCTGGCAGGATAATTGGCTGAATCTTGCTTCTATCGACTCTCTTATTAATTCTTCCACAATTGAGAATGTTAAGGTCAGCTATTTTTTCTCTAATAATGGTTGGGATGTTAATAAGCTGGCTGAGGTGGTTCCTTATGATATTATTGAGGTGATTCTCTCTATTCCTCTTAACACTGCTGAGAATGATACCATTTTATTTAAGTCGGGCAAGGATGGTTTGTTTAGACTGAAAGATGCTTGGCATAATTTTAGACTTAAAAAAGATACTAGTCTTATTTTTTCTAGGATTTGGCATAAGAGTATCCCGAAGACTGTTTCTATTTTTGTTTGGAGAATTTTAAATAAATTTATTCCTACGGATGATATTTTGATGAAACGGGGGTTTCACATTACCTCTAAGTGCCAATGTTGTTTTCATTCCGAGAATTTGCATCATGTTTTTGTGTCTGGGCCTATTGCAGTTAAAACTTGGTGTTTTTTTATGATCTTTTTAAGCTTGACAAGTTTAAGGGGACTTTATCTATCTATGATCTGACTAAAGTTTGGGTTGTGAACTATAAAGGCCATGTTAGGAATGTTACCTTCTCTTTAATCTCTTGGTACCTCTGGTTGGAGAGGAACAATGCTGTGTTTAATGGTATTAAAATGGATGCCGCGAGGGTTGTTTATAAGGTGAAAGACAAGTTGTGTAGTTTATTTTCTGTTAATTTGCTTTCGTGGAAAGGGTTTTATCAATGTCAACATGTTGCTTTTTCCCTTGGTATTAATGTTCAAGCCTTTGTTTTGCCTAGGGTTGTGGTTTGGGTTAAACCGTGTATTGGGTCTTTTAAAATGAATATTGGCTTTGAGGTGGTTAATAATGGTTTAGGTTGTGGTGGCATTATTAGAGATGGGTATGGCAATTTCATCTCTGCCTTTGTGGGTCAGTTTTCTGGTAGTGGCCAGTTGGCCACTTTTCACTCTATTGCTTACGGGTTAAATTGTTGTATTGGTTTGTGTATCTCTAACATTACCATTGAGATTGACTGTCTTCAGGAGGTCCAATGTTTACTTGGCGCTGGGGAGAGTCATTGTGCTCCTAATGCTTTTTATATTATTCGTGATATCAGGTCTCTTACCAACACTGTTCACACTGTTTTCTCTTTTGTTTCTAAAGATGGTAATGCCTGTGCTCGTGGCATTGCCCAGCTTGGTGCTGGTTTTTCTCGATTTAATGATCTGGTTGATGATTCTTTGCCTCTGCATATTCGTGGCCTTATTCACCTGGATAAAATTTATTTTCCTTATGTCTGTTCCTAGGTGGTTTTTCTGCTCTGTTTTGTTGCTTTGGGCTGGTAATGCTCTGTCTTTTGAGGCATGGCGGTCGTTGTTCTGGTTCGTTTGGCTGGGGCTCCATTCTTCTTGTCGGCGCTTTGGTTTTTGTTGGTTGTATCTGTAATATCAGTTTTTGCTCCAGGTTCGTCCGGGACGAAGATGGATCGTCCGGGACGATCGGTACAGGTTGTGCAGAAAATCATGTTTGGCTGTATGGTTCGTCGGGACGAAAATTGGATCGTCTGGACGAAAATTCTCCCGTGAACCCTTCGCCAGGGACGATATGTCATTTTTCGTCTGGACGGAATTCCTCTCTTCATGGATCGTCCGGTACGAAGCTCGATCGTCCGGGACGATCAGTCTGGATATATATAGAATTGAGATATTTTGAAGAGAGAGAAAAAGCTGAGGAGAGAGAAAAACGAAGGAAAAAGTGGAAAAGCGGATTTTCGGGCGACGCCGAGCTGTTTTCGTCCGAGGAGACTGTTGAGGAAATTGCTGTGCACGAAGTAAGGCACAATCCGACTTTCTAAATTTTCAGAACCGTCGTGTTTGGCGGTATTTTCTGTCCGGATTTTGTTTCCGTTAGCGATTTTCGTCCGTATCTTTTGAACGGTTCAGTTTTTACCGCGTAACTTCTTGTATATCGTTGCCGTGCCGAGTGTGCACATTTTGGTTATATTTTGAAGATTTTTGTCCGGATATTTTTGATTCGACTGTGTTTTTAGTCGACTGGATTTTTCTGTGAACTTGGAAATTCTCTGTGCAGTAGAATAAATGTTCTGAAATGTTGATATCTATATTCTGTGCGAATTTGGTGAATTTTGATTTTCAGGAAAATTGTGTAAATTCCGTATACTGCCGTTGTGCTGCCCGATTTTTGAGTAATTCCTGATTTGTCCGGATTTTCTCTGAAATGATATGCTATCTGTATATGCTATGCAAAGGGAGTTATAAGGGGCCTGAATCCTATGAGATTCAGTTAGTGAAACGGGAAATCTGAAATGAGCTCAATCTGAAACCTGATATCTGTTCTGTTCCGGATCCGATGAATTCTGTTTTGGTGCTATAAGCACATCTGTTTTGGTGCCGTGAGCACAAAGGGAGACATAAGGGGCCTGAATCCTATGAGATTCAGTCAGTGTCTGGGAAGGGAGGCATAAGGGGCCGGAATCCGTAGAGATTCCGTCAGTGTCAGGGCATTTAGCTATATGTATCTGTACCACTTTCTGTATCTGTTCTGTTCTGTACGAAATTGTGATTATGATATGATAAGATCCGTACGATTCTGATTTCTGTTTCTGACTCTGTTGATTTGTTCCGTTCTGATACGATCTGTACGAATCCGATTCTGTTGATCTGATATGTCTGATCTGTTCTGTTTCTGATTTAATACGACTTCTGTTTCCGTACAGTTCTGTTTGATTTGATATCTGTCCGATTCCGTTCTGATTTCTGTACGGATTTGTCTGCTGTATTGGTTTTGAGTTTCTGAGGATTTTGATTGGAGGTTTGTTGCTTTGCTGAGCTGTTGAGCTCACCCTTGCTTTCTGGTGGTTTTCAGGTTCTGGGAAGGGCAAGGAAGTTCAGGACTAGGTTTCAGAGTCTGATCAGATTAGGTACTTTTGTACTTTTGATTTTTGTACAGTCATGGCTTTCCTGTTCTGTCTTTCTTTCTGTTGAAAGCCATGTACTGTTCTGTAGATGATTATTCTGAGGAAATGAATTAAGATAGATGTTTTGTTCCGCTGCATTTGATGTTTTTAGTAACTCTGTTGTTCTGTGTGCTTCTGTTGAGTTAAGAATTTGGAAGATCAGTTCAGTAACCTAATCCAAAGCCAGATCCTGGTTAGCTATTCCCCGTCGCGATCCGGCGCGGGCGGGATCCGTCTCGTCTCGGGTCGGGTCGTGACAAGCTTTTTGTGGTATCAGAGCACTGGTTTTGGAAACAGGTTGGATTGTAAAACAGAGCTCTAGGAAGTGATCAGTGAGTCTGTCTGGGAGGTAGTTTTGGGTCGTTTGGCTTTTTATTGTGTTATTTTGTGTTGTTTTGTGATAGTTTTCCGGATTTTTTGGATTTTTCTGTATGGATCAGCCAGACCCAGACATGACAGACGGTCAGAGTGACGATCAGGCAGCACCAGTGGGGAGTACAGCCCCAGTGGTCGGTGCTGATACGCTTTCACAGTTTGCTTCACTTGTTGCTCAGATGATGAGCGAGACTCAGAGCAGAGCTTCGACTGTTAGATCTGAGGACATTGATCGACACCTGCAGTTATTTTTGAGGTTGAAGCCTCCGAGGTTTGAGGGCGCTGTTGAGCCCAGAGCAGCCGAGGAGTGGCTGAGGAGATTGGAGAAGACTTTTGACGGGATGCAGTGTCCTGCAGACAGGAAAGTTCCGTTAGCTGTTTTTCTGTTGGACGGAGAGGCTGAGCACTGGTGGGATGGCCAGCAAGCAGCCAGATTTCAGGGCAGATTGAACTCTTTGATCACTTGGGAAGAGTTCACTGAAGTATTTCGGGACTGGTTTGTTCCCCCTTCTGCACGACAGCAGATGCAGGAGAGTTTTCTGAGACTTGTTCAGGGGAGCAAGACGGTGATGCAGTACGAGGCTGAGTTTACTGCATTAGCCAGGTACGCTCCGCAGCTGGTTAGCACGTCTGCTGAGAGGTGCTACAGATTTCTGAGAGGCTTACGAGACACTTTGAGGCAGCCTCTGATACCGTTCCGGATTACTGATTTCTCTGAGCTTGTGGAGCGAGCTCGTCTGATTGAGAATGACATGACGGCTACTCAGCAGCGGTGGACTGCGAGTAGGAAGAGGTTTGGAGGAGAGACATCTGGCAGTGGTTCCTCTGGGAAGAGGAGATTTGTTTCCGGATCTGGATCTGGAGATTCCAGGAAGAGCGGAGGATCGTCTGGTACTGTTACCAGTACGACTAGTTCTGGATCAGTCAGTTCGGCACCTGTGTGCCAGAGTTGTGGACGACGACACCATGGCCAGTGCTACAGGATAGCTGGTCTTTGTTTCAGATGTGGTCTGCCGGGACATAGGATTGCAGAATGTCCGCAGATGGGATTTGATCAGCGTTCTGAGCAGCGATCTGAGGGCTTTGTCAGACCTGTTGGTTCAGCAGCAGGAAGACCGAGGACTGTTCCTCCTCGCCCTGAGGGATTTGCTGGTAGAGGCGGTGGTTCTAGTTCTGCACCACGGAGACCACCTACGATTCAGAGGGAGCAGAGTAGTTCTGTTGCTTCAGCTCCTGTTCCAGTTCAGCCACGAGTTTACAGTCTGAGTCAGCAGGAGGCTCGTGATGCTCCGGATGTTGTGACAGGTACGGTTTACATTTCTGATCAGCCCTGTCGTGTTTTGTTTGACTCTGGAGCGAGTCATTCTTTTCTGTCCGAGCATTGTTTTGAGATTTTACATTTGGATTCGATGGTTTTACCGGTTTCTTTGTCTGTGATTTTACCGGCTGGGAATCCATTGATTGCTCGACAGTTTTGTTTGTGTGAGATCGAGATTTCTGGCAAGAAGTAGAAATCGAGTTTGATTCGATTGCCGATTTCTTCGTATGATGTGATTCTGGGCATGGATTGGCTGAGTCAGTATGAGGCCCAGATAGACTGTCTGAAGAAGCAAGTGAGTTTGCTTATGGCTGGAGAGAGAGTTGTATTTCAGGGATTACGAGGTGTTCTCTCCAGTCTGGTTTCTGTGTTGGAGGTGAGCAGAATGTGGAAGAAAGGATGCCCAGTATTTTTGGCTTCGGTGCGGGATCTGAACCTAGAGGTTGGTTCTGTTTCTGAGATCCCTGTGGTACGGGAGTTTGCTGATGTTTTTCCTGAGGAGTTGGTTGGTTTACCTCCGGATAGAGATGTGGAGTTCTCTATCGATGTTTTTCCGGGTACCGCTCCGATATCGAAAGCTCCGTACAGGATGGCACCGAAAGAACTTTCTGAGTTGAAAGTTCAGCTTCAGGAGTTGGTTGACAGAGGTTTTGTACGTCCTAGTGTTTCGCCCTGGGGAGCACCTGTTCTGTTTGTGAAGAAGAAGGACGGTACACTCCGTATGTGTATTGATTACAGAGAGTTGAACAAGGTCACGATCAAGAACAAGTATCCTTTGCCTCGGATAGACGACTTGTTTGATCAACTTTCCGGATCTTCGGTATTTTCGAAGATTGATTTGCGATCCGGATACTATCAGGTGAAAGTGAAGGAAACTGATGTGGTGAAGACTGCTTTCAGTACTCGGTACGGGCACTACGAGTTTTTGGTTATGCCTTTTGGGGTAACCAATGCGCCTGCGATTTTTATGGATCTGATGAACCGAGTATTCAGAGAGTATTTGGATCAGTTTGTGATCGTCTTCATTGACGATATTCTGGTATATTCTGCATCTGAGGATGATCATGCCAGACATTTGAGGATTGTGTTGGAGACTTTGAGGAGGCATCAGCTGTATGCCAAGTTCTCTAAGTGTGAATTCTGGCTGAAGAGCATTTCATTTTTGGGGCACGTGGTTAGCGGAAAAGGCATTTCTGTAGATCCCCAGAAGATTCAGGCTGTTGCTGATTGGCCAAGGCCGACTACGGTATTTGAGGTACGTAGTTTCTTGGGCATGGCCGGGTATTATAGGAAGTTTGTGAAAGGATTTTCACAGATTTCGACCCCTCTGACGAGACTGACTCAGAAGTCAGTACCTTTTGTTTGGACACCGGAGTGTGAAGCTAGTTTTCAGAGATTGAAGGAGTGTTTGACTTCAGCTCCAGTGTTGGCACTTCCGTCAGGTACGGAGGGTTTCCAGGTGTTCAGTGATGCTTCACTGAAAGGATTGGGTTGTGTTCTGATGCAGCATGGTCAGGCAATTGCTTATGCTTCGAGACAGTTAAAGCCTCATGAGAAGAATTACCCGACGCATGATCTGGAGTTAGCTGCAGTTGTTTTTGCTTTGAAGATTTGGCGTCATTACCTGTATGGCGTCAGATGTGAGATCTTTACTGATCATAAGAGCCTGAAGTACATTTTTACTCAGAAGGATCTGAATCTGAGACAGAGGAGGTGGCTCGAGTTGATCAAGGACTACGATTTGACTATTCAGTATCAGCCTGGGAAGGCGAATGTGGTAGCGGACGCTCTGAGCAGGAAGTCTTCTGGATTCTCAGGTATTCAGCTTACCTGTGATGACTTTCTGATTCGTGATTTGGAGAGATTGCAGTTGGAGGTGGTTTCCTCCAGTGATTTGGAGTTGGCTCAGATGAGTATTCAGTCTTCTTTGGAAGCACGGATTCAGGAAGCCCAGAAGTCAGATTCTGATTATTCGAAGTTGATAGCTCAGATTGGATCTGGTAAGACTCCTGAACTTCGAATTTCTGATTCTGGTGTTATTTTCTGTAAGAATAGGTTGTGGGTACCTGTGTTTGGAAACTTGAGGCAGGAGATTCTGTGTGAATCTCATCATTCTGGCTACACTGTTCATCCAGGCAG
Source organism: Dendrobium nobile (assembly GCA_022539455.1). Classification (NCBI taxonomy): domain Eukaryota; kingdom Viridiplantae; phylum Streptophyta; class Magnoliopsida; order Asparagales; family Orchidaceae; genus Dendrobium; species Dendrobium nobile. The sequence goes on along the minus strand of CM039735.1, from coordinate 1,920,747 downwards.
TGGTAAGATGTATGCTGACATGAAACTTTTGTTTTGGTGGCCTGGGATGAAGAAGGATGTGGCAGAGTTTGTGTCGAGATGCGAAGCCTGTCAGTTGGTGAAGGCAGAGCATCAGCGACCAGGTGGACTGTTGCAGTCGTTGCCTATCCCTGAGTGGAAATGGGAGGAGGTAACGATGGATTTTGCGATGGGTTTTCCTCGATCTAGACAAGGACATGATGCCATTTGGGTGGTTGTAGATCGATTGACCAAGTCAGCCCATTTTCTTCCGATCAGACAGACGGATTCAGTTGATCGCTTGGCACAGATTTATGTGAAGGAAATAGTCAGATTGCACGGTGTGCCTCGTGTGATCGTATCTGATCGAGATGGACGCTTTACTTCCAGACTTTGGAAAGGCATTCAGCAAGGCTTGGGTACGAAACTGCATTTCAGTACAGCCTTTCATCCTCAGACCGACGGACAGTCTGAGAGGACTATTCAGGTACTGGAAGATCTGTTGAGGCTTTGTGTTCTGGACTTTAGCGGAAGCTGGGAAGATCATATTCCGCTGATTGAGTTTGCTTATAACAACAGTTTTCAGTCCAGTATCGGTATGGCACCGTACGAGGCTTTGTATGGCAGGAAGTGCCGTACTCCTTTGACTCTGACGGAGGTCGGAGATAGACAGGCTTTGGGGCCACTTTTGCTGATGAAACTGCTCAGAAGATCAATTTGATAAGAGAAAGATTGAAAGCCGCTCAAGATCGTCAGCAGAAGTATTACAATCAGAAGCACAGATTTGTTGAGTTTCAGGTTGGTGACTTTGTGTATGTCAAAGTCAGCCCGATGAAAGGTGTGAGCAGATTTGGTCAGGTAAGCAAGCTTAGTCCAAGGTATGTTGGACCATTTGAGATTTTGGAAAGAATTGGAAAATCTGCTTATCGCCTATTGCTTTCTGATTCTATGCCGGATGTGCATAATGTGTTTCATGTATCCACTCTGAGGAAGTGGGTTTCAGACTCTGGGAAGAAGTTGTCTGCTGATGAAGTTGAGATTCAGGAGAATCTGGTGTACAAGGAAGAGCCAGAGCTTATTTTGGCGTACGACGTCCGAAAGTTAAGAAATAAAGAGATTCCGATGGTTAAAGTCCAGTGGAAGCACCGGACTGCACGGGAAGCAACTTGGGAGAAGGAGTCTGATATGAGACGGTCGTACCCGTACTTGTTTTGACTGAGTTTGGACTGGATAATGTCGAGGACGACATTTTTTTTAAGTTGGGGAGATTGTAATATCAGTTTTTGCTCCAGGTTCGTCCGGGACGAAGATGGATCGTCCGGGACGATCGGTACAGGTTGTGCAGAAAATCATGTTTGGCTGTATGGTTCGTCGGGACGAAAATTGGATCGTCTGGACGAAAATTCTCCCGTGAACCCTTCGCCAGGGACGATATGTCATTTTTCGTCTGGACGGAATTCCTCTCTTCATGGATCGTCCGGTACGAAGCTCGATCGTCCGGGACGATCAGTCTGGATATATATAGAATTGAGATATTTTGAAGAGAGAGAAAAAGCTGAGGAGAGAGAAAAACGAAGGAAAAAGTGGAAAAGCGGATTTTCGGGCGACGCCGAGCTGTTTTCGTCCGAGGAGACTGTTGAGGAAATTGCTGTGCACGAAGTAAGGCACAATCCGACTTTCTAAATTTTCAGAACCGTCGTGTTTGGCGGTATTTTCTGTCCGGATTTTGTTTCCGTTAGCGATTTTCGTCCGTATCTTTTGAACGGTTCAGTTTTTACCGCGTAACTTCTTGTATATCGTTGCCGTGCCGAGTGTGCACATTTTGGTTATATTTTGAAGATTTTTGTCCGGATATTTTTGATTCGACTGTGTTTTTAGTCGACTGGATTTTTCTGTGAACTTGGAAATTCTCTGTGCAGTAGAATAAATGTTCTGAAATGTTGATATCTATATTCTGTGCGAATTTGGTGAATTTTGATTTTCAGGAAAATTGTGTAAATTCCGTATACTGCCGTTGTGCTGCCCGATTTTTGAGTAATTCCTGATTTGTCCGGATTTTCTCTGAAATGATATGCTATCTGTATATGCTATGCAAAGGGAGTTATAAGGGGCCTGAATCCTATGAGATTCAGTTAGTGAAACGGGAAATCTGAAATGAGCTCAATCTGAAACCTGATATCTGTTCTGTTCCGGATCCGATGAATTCTGTTTTGGTGCTATAAGCACATCTGTTTTGGTGCCGTGAGCACAAAGGGAGACATAAGGGGCCTGAATCCTATGAGATTCAGTCAGTGTCTGGGAAGGGAGGCATAAGGGGCCGGAATCCGTAGAGATTCCGTCAGTGTCAGGGCATTTAGCTATATGTATCTGTACCACTTTCTGTATCTGTTCTGTTCTGTACGAAATTGTGATTATGATATGATAAGATCCGTACGATTCTGATTTCTGTTTCTGACTCTGTTGATTTGTTCCGTTCTGATACGATCTGTACGAATCCGATTCTGTTGATCTGATATGTCTGATCTGTTCTGTTTCTGATTTAATACGACTTCTGTTTCCGTACAGTTCTGTTTGATTTGATATCTGTCCGATTCCGTTCTGATTTCTGTACGGATTTGTCTGCTGTATTGGTTTTGAGTTTCTGAGGATTTTGATTGGAGGTTTGTTGCTTTGCTGAGCTGTTGAGCTCACCCTTGCTTTCTGGTGGTTTTCAGGTTCTGGGAAGGGCAAGGAAGTTCAGGACTAGGTTTCAGAGTCTGATCAGATTAGGTACTTTTGTACTTTTGATTTTTGTACAGTCATGGCTTTCCTGTTCTGTCTTTCTTTCTGTTGAAAGCCATGTACTGTTCTGTAGATGATTATTCTGAGGAAATGAATTAAGATAGATGTTTTGTTCCGCTGCATTTGATGTTTTTAGTAACTCTGTTGTTCTGTGTGCTTCTGTTGAGTTAAGAATTTGGAAGATCAGTTCAGTAACCTAATCCAAAGCCAGATCCTGGTTAGCTATTCCCCGTCGCGATCCGGCGCGGGCGGGATCCGTCTCGTCTCGGGTCGGGTCGTGACAGTATCTGACTGGGGTTGTCCCTGTTTTGGTACTTCAGGGCTCTTTTCTGCTTTGGTTGTGGATGCTGGTCCTTTTTCTCTGGCTGGTTGTTTCCTCTTTGCTGGGTTATTTTTGTTGTATTGCTGAGTGGGGCTTGTGTTGTGAGGGGAACTGGATGGAGAAGGATTGGGGTGGTTCTTTTATTCATTTTTGGGGTTTTTTAGCCTCAGCTGGAGGTTCTTTTTTATTGTTGTTATTTTGTTTACTAACATTTTGTGTTTTCTTTGCAGAAAGATCAATCGATTTCTTTTTCAGGATGAATCTCTTTGTTCTGGTATGAGCCCTTTCTGCTTAATTTTCTTTTTTGGTTGCTCTAATTTCCTTTTTGCAAGTGGACTCCAGTTTTGCTGGGTTTTTTGGTTCGGGGAGCATATGCTAATCTGGCTCCCCTTTTTTTGGGTGCTCATTCTTGTGTACCATAGAATGTTCTTAGGGTTCATTGTATTTTTGATTAGTAGGGACCTTGAGCTTATAGGTTTTTTTTATTTTTGGATTGTAGCTCTTTTGAGCATTAGTCAAGCTCGAGGTCCTTTTAAGGACCTTGTAATTTCTCCATTATATCAACGCGTAGGCCCCTCTGTGGGTTTCCCCTTAAAAAAAACATTCTTTATATAATAGGATCAAGATACAAGCCAAACCTTCCATATTTTTTCTTATCTTATTTACCATATTGAGAAGATATTTGAGATTTTTTATCATATATAATCAAGCTATAACTCATATTCTTTGTGTATCATTTATGCCACATTGACATGATATCCACACTTCTACTTCATTCTTAAAATCTTTTCTATCATATTAATAAGTTGGGAAATTTACATACATATCACTTTATTTCATGCTATTTACATATCTAAAACTTAAAATATTATTATTACATGCCTAACACTCACATACAACTTTAAAATCAAATATATCACTTATAAATATCATTTTTACCATTCATACCATTATATAAGTCATACATATCAAAATTGAAAGAATTGCACATTTATCTTTAATAAAACTACCAGAGCTTCTATAAATTCATTCAATATAAATCAGCCCGGCATAACCAACTATGAATCATATACATCAAAATTTTTTACTCTATATATATTCATCAAACTTTGATTTACAATAACCAAGAGATTACCCAATACATTAATCTCTCTCTCAACCGCTACAAAAACATAAAAGAAAATATGCAACAAAATAAAACATGGAAACACCAATCAACCTCACTCTACAGAACCATGACCATTTCTCAAACCTGAAATCAACACCACATAATGAGTTTACAAAGCCCAACAGATAATCAAATCTACAGCTGAAATTAATGCACAGCATAATTAATCATAGTCATTGCATAGATAAAAAATTGTATGATCCCAGTAAACTTCTTAATAAAAAACATGTTAATGCCTAATTAATTTAAGTAAATATTACTTTAATTATGCTATCTAATTAAGTAATCAATCATTTATTTTCTGCTAGTGATCATAATTATCTGCCGATGAAATCATACTAAGCAGATCAAAATACCTTAATAACTTATGAAAATAGTAAACTATCAATTACTCCTACTTAATTAATTAGTTATCAAATCTTAAATTAGAATACTTAATTACAAACAATGCCTTGATAATCAAAATAAAACTATATATATAAGCTTATTTTAGTTTGGACATAATGTACGATAGTATAGAAGATGCACACATTCAGGGATTATTGCAGCCATTAACCACACAATTAGAAAAGCAATAATTACCTCAGCTTCCGCATTCTGAATGGTTGCAGTTTCCATTTCTGATCCTAGCCATCTGGGACGTGAGCAGATCTTTAACTCTAGATTTCAGCTGCAGTGAGAGCACATATTTGATTGAATTTTAACAGATATCTGCTACAGATTTTTTATAAAAAAATGCTGTAGAGCAAACATAGGAACATAATGACAGTAGTGTAAATGAACCAAATTGAGTAGAGTAGCACCAATTTATTTAAGCATGTTATTTATTTTTTCTATGAGTTTTCATATAAAACTTTGTTCAAATTTATCTATTAATTTTCTTATCAAGTTCAAGCCTATTTAATTATATCTTTGAACATATAACCTTGTTACTAAATAAAACTAGATTTTTAGATTTTCATTAAAATTAAAATAATTCACTAGGCATTATTTAAGCTGATGGGTGGAATTCAAATGTTAAAAAGAAAAAAACTTTAATCTATCTACTATTTATTTGATATTTTCAACATCCTTATATGACTAATACTACAACAACAACATCAAGCCTTTGTCACACTATGTGAGGTCAGCTACATGAATTCTTTTTCTCCATTATGTCATGTTAAAATTCAAATTCTCATTTAAATCTAATAAAAAAATATCATTAAAAAATATTTCTTAACCAAGTCTTTTTAGGTCTACCTCAACCTTTCTTAATCTAAGTCAAATCTAATACCTCTACTTTCCTAACCGGGTCATCGGAAGACGTCATTTTATAAGACCAAACCATCTAAGGAGACTCTCTAATCTTACCTTTCACTGGAGCTACTCCAACCTTTTGACATATCTACTCATTTCGTATCTTGTCTCTAAGGGTAAAGCCACTCATCCACCTGAGCATCCTTATATGACTAATAATATACATAACTTTAAAGTGTACAAGATAGTTTAAAAAAATCAAGAACATAAAATTACTCACCAAATAAGAAATTAAATGATTTTTTATTTATTTATATGATGAATTGTTTTAAATTTTGTTCTGCATTCGACTAAGTAAATAAGCACATTCATTGCGCGCACTAATTTGCTTACAGCACGAGATGATGCAATTGTGATGTTAGACATGAAAGGAAATGTATTTTTAAAGCAAAGCTAACCTCACTGATACCAGCTTCGGTCTTCACTGAAACCCATATCGCATCGTCTGGTCCAAATTCTTTGTATCTAATTACATCATCATCATCATCACCATCATCCTTTGAAATTCCATCTATAGGTGGCTCTTGCATTAGATCAGTTTTAGAGACAACGTCAAGCCAAAGATGATCCCCAAATCTTCCCTTTATATCCTTGTATATGACGAACTGTAAAATTTTTTTAATTAACCATCAAATAACTCTATTGCCAAACATGTCGGTAACATGAATGAAGAAAATATGGTGGTCCTAATGGTTGATATTTCTGTTACTGAAATCAAATGCAAAGGGAGCAATCTTGTAGGAATATGTATCTATTGATTACACGCTCAAGAGATAAGTGATGATTACACCCAATAAAAAAAAAGTTTTGGAATAGCAATCGTGTACAGAATAATGCTATATTAGTTACTAATCAAATATTACTTGCGGAAAATACACTACAAAGCTTAACCTGGAACTGCAATGTTGAGGCTAGAATCTCAGTTATTATCATGATTTGATTAAATAGGGAAGTAATTTATAATGGTAAATCGATCCTAAGATTTCACACTTTATTTGCTTGTACAGTGTTGGACTCTTAGTTTTCCCTAGAACACAAGCAATACATCCCAATAAATATGTTCTGTCATTAGTTTCCATTTTCACTTTTTTTCAACTCAACGCCTGATTTTCTCGTATGAATGCTAAATGTCACTGAAAATTAACCAGACCAAAATACCCCAGCTATAAGCAGAACAGGAAAATGGTGACTGCAGCAGCACAGTAAGATGGAGATGCCGGAGGTGCAGGAATTGGAGAAATAGGGTGGTGGTGTTCTCGCGAATGGTAGAGTGGAGTTTCTTTTTTTCTTTTTCCAGGGGTAGACATCTCATCAAAATGAGGCGAACGAAAAATTTGGTGTTCTTTTATCTTTAGTAGCAATATCTTTTCTCTAGAAGGACATGAATTGCCTTCCTGCTATGTACAAGCATTATACACATTATTCATAAGTATTATACACTCTGAATAAGTTGATATTCACTATGTATAAGTTTATACAAGCTATATATAAGCATTGTACATGCTACATACCAGCATTATACACGTTATATAAAAGTATTATACACACTACATATAAGTTTATACAAGTATTGTGTATATTATTTAGAAGTTTATACATGTTATCTATAAATAATACACACACTATGTATAAGTTTATACATGCTATGTACAAAAATTAAACATATTATGAATATGTTTCTACACACTATATATAAGTATTATAAATACTATGTACAAGTTTTATACACATTCTGAATAAGTTTTACATGAAATATACAAGTATTATATTTGAAATGTATCAATATTTGGCTCGGATTGACGAGTTGACTAACAAGCTAAGCTTACTTGAATTAAGCTAGGCTTCGATCAAACTGAGCCAGCTTGAAATCCTTGAAAATTTTATATAAACCTAAATATATATATATATATATATATATATATATATATATATATATATATATATATATATATATATATATCTTATTTGTGGGTTAGAGTAAGAATTTGTCCTAAAAGATAGAAATTAATCATCATTTTTTTTAATCAATTGAAGTAAATGATCCAGCCTTGGCATAAATCGAGATTGAATTGAGCGAGACTATAGTCAATCCTAGCTCGGATGTAGATCAAGTCTAATGGCTTTTACTGGGATTCAATCTGCTTGATATAGGATTGTTACCAGGCATTCCAGGTGGGGGCGGCGAGGAATTGTATTTGCGATGCCCACTTGTCAACCTTTTGATGGATTTGGGTGTGATTGGGAAGAGAAAGCTCAGGAAGGTCAGCACATTCGGTTATTTTGACTCATCAGCTTTCAACATTTAGTACCAAAATGCAATAAAGGAAACAAAAATTTACATGACAATAAAAAAGGAAGCAAATAAAAAAAAAATTAAATATAGATCCAAATACTCCAACCAATGCTGAGGACATTAGTGCGATTTGTTTTATATTAAAGTGAAGTTTTACGAAAAAAATAATGACCAAGAATAACTCCATCTCCAAGTTTAAATGTATAATATATAATGAACAACTACATCATAAGAGAAAGTACAAGATACCTGATCAGCTGGAGAGATCCCACATTCTCCTGTGAGATCATGAACGTACAATATAGCAGTAGGTAAATGTTCCAGTACAGCGAGCGTTAACTTCTCTAAATTGTTCCTGTCATCTAGGATTCAAAAAATACATCAGAAAAAGTGAAGCGTAGATGCTTATACATTTTAAAAACACAATTGATTGTTGAAGCCACAACAGTTATCATATTAGATATGGTCTCCTAAATTTTACTAGAATAGATAGAAATATATGGAACATAGAAATATGAAAAAAATCAATAAATATTAAAACGTGATTATATAAAGTGGAAGAGTAAAAGCTCAAAATAATCCCCCAACTATTAATAAATACCTAATTTAGACTCAATTTTGCATTGGCCCATTTTAGTCCCTAAACAATTAAAATTTGTCCAATTTGATCCCTCACTTAAATTTTTTGTTTAAATTAACGAAATAAACCTCAAGCGTTCGTTTCTAATATGAGTATTTTAGGAAAAAAGACTTCTTTTTATAACCCAATCCCTTGCCTTCTTGCTATAATCCCCAGGAGACAAAATCGTGCAAACGAGAAGACTTGCTGCTGCGAGCAAGGTGAAATGTTGTGATAGACAGAAACCAATAGCATGAGCCAGTATAATTCCATAGGAGACAGAAAACTATGCTACTGCGAGCAAGACAATGTGCTTCGATTCACCAAGCTTTGATGTGCTGCAAGTGAGAGATGAGAGGAGGCTGTGAGCGAGACGACAGGCTATCGATTTGAATTAATCTCGTGGAGGCAAGCATTAGGAGGCAATGTGTTGTTGCGAGCAACCACGATGTGCTTCGACATCCGAAGACAGAGACAGGGACGACGACCAATGTGTGAAATCCACAAAGATACAGAGATGGTTAATGCTAGGTTTGCTTGTGTTCCTAATATCCATGTTCATACAATTTTGATCTTATTTGTTCAACAAGATCAAAATAATTTGTAACGTTATAAACTATTTGTTTGCTTTTAAAAAAAATACTAATTATTCAACCTTATTGTTTAGTAGATTTACTTTCTTCCCGATATTTGTTTGTATTATAATTTATTAAATGATACAGTATAGCAACATAAACAATGTAATATCTCATATATTTGTACTACCAAAAATACTCTCATATTTAGCTTTGGACTTTAACTCTTATTTTAGGCCCTGAGACTGAATTGGATAAATTTTTAATAGTTGAAGGACTAAATTGGAGTAATGCAGAACTCTGAGATCAAATTGAGCATTTATTAATAGCCGATGGATTATTTTGAGCTTTACTCTAAAATAGAGATATCATATAAATATGGCCTTGTATGCAATCATGATATTCATCCATTCTCATTCAACCACCCACCAAAACACAAATCTAAGAACATATTCTACCACCAAACATTGATGCTTTCTAGTTTCAACCACTATATTAACTTTATTATACAAACGATTTTGGAACATCCTTTCCAGTTCTTTTTCACCATCCATGCATCTTAAGAGCTGATTTTATGCCCATTCTCAAAAATGTGTCTAAAAGATGACCAGCCATTAACGAAGCTCTACATCAAGAAGCAAGCATTATTAGGGCTGTCAAAAATGGGTCATGAGTCGGGTTCGGGTCCAACCCGGCACTATTCGACCCGACCCGAACCCTTGCAAACGAGTCGATTTTTCAGACCCGAACCCGACCCGCTTTAGGTATGTTTTATTAAAAAAAAATATTTAAACATAAATCAAGTTAAGGTAAGATTTACTTCAATCAATTTAAAATAAATCAAGCTTAATTTAATTTGGGTGACATTGTTTATTATTTTTAGAAATAATATTTACTTATTTCATAAAAATATTTTAAAACCCTCCTAAATTAATTAAAAACGGGTCAAACCGAGTTGATATCGGGTTTTTGGGTCAACCCAAACCCGACCCAGTTTTACAAACGAGTCAAAATCCCTAACTCAAATCTGAACCGAAATTTTCAAATCGGGTCGGGTTTTTGGGTCTGGTCAAATATTGACACTCCTAATCATTATTATAAAAAGCATAATTGGCAATACTTTGAAGCCAAAAAATTTAGTAACTCAGCTCAAATTTTGGAATGTGGCCACCTGTATGTAATTGGTTATTATGTTTTTATGGTCTTATACACCCACATGTATCTTCAGCTTCATAAAAGCATGAAGACTATTTCAAAGTCCACATGTGGAAAAAATAAAATTAAATTAAACCAAACGGACATAAATCTGAGATGAGTCCCAAAACCATTGCAAGGATCTTAAAGGTCACAATAAGGACAATGGAGGAAATAGTAGAATGAACACCACTCCTTACATGAAAACCGATCTTGATTGTTTTTTAGGAATTTTAATGGATAAAAATTATTGGCAACTAATCACTACAACGTCATATAATATCTTACCATCATTTCTTAGTAGACCTGGTGTATCAGTACCCTCTAATCACACTCAGTGACAATAGGAGAACTAGTAGAACGAACACCACTCTTTCAATGAAAACCGAACTTGATCCTTTTCTACGAATTTACAAGGATAAAAATAATTGGAAACTAATCACTACAACGTCAAATAAAATCTTACCATCATGTCTTCTGAGTAGACCTGGTGTATCAGTAACCTGTAATAAGTAAGGATTTACAAATCAAATACTACTGTCTATGAGATATGAAATAATAAGACTGTGCAAGAACCTGAAAATGCTCATAGTTTACAACGATGTGTCCCATCAGAATTCCCCTTGTGGTGAAAGGATAGTTGCAAACCTGAAATCAATTATGTAAATCAAACTAAAGGAAATGCTAGTTAAGGAATATAAGCAGTTTAAATTCTGCACATTATATTTTCAAGTTGCCTCAATGTATTTCCTTACTATCTTGCTTTTTGGTGCTTATTCCTACTTCTCTTCTGCCAGTTGTGTGGTTTCTTTTTACCCCTTGCTTTTGCTTGATAAATTGGGCCCATTGGCAAAAAAGAAGAAAAAGAAGTATTCGCCACACTAATTGAGTTTCTAACCCATTCATGTTCCTATATTGAGAGAGATGAGCCACTTATGGGAAGCTTTGTATTGATATTTTTATCTCCAGACCATTACTTTGACCGTGAAGGAAAATAAAACCCTAAATACCCTTCTCCCATGGCAGGAAAACTGTTAGTGCAAAGAAAGGAAAATCAAGAGACCGAAAGACGAGCTATTTTTATTATTTTGATCTTCATACTCACATGAATTGATGCTAACTTTATCAACTTCGGGTGACCAATAATTACGTAAGTAGTGAACCAAAGATAGCTGAACTGGTGAGGCACGGGTTGAGTTTGTAAGCTGCACACGCTATCAACACTGAAGTGCACGTGAAATGCTTATCTTCATTGTGGAGTGTTGCGTAGAGAGCTTTTTGCATTGCTATTGCAAATCATAGCCTTAGCGAAGTGTTGCAACTCAACTCAGCAATGCTTTATTGACCAATATTGAAGTGTAAAAATAAACCAATTTATTAGTTAAAAATAGTAGTACTTAGGGACATAAGTGAGCTGAGCCAGCTCGAACTCGACTCATTAACAAGTTCACGAGTCGAGCTTATGGAGCCATGACAAACTAGAGCTTATAATTGAGCTTGTATAATCAACAAGCTCGAGCTCAGCTAGCTCGGCTTTTAAGCTCGTTGAGTTGATGGATTAACTTAAAATATTGTTAAAATTTGATTTAAATTAATATTATATAATATATTTTAATCTCTTTAAATTAATTCTATTAAAAATAAAAATTCAAAAAAACTGAAATTTTTAATTTAAAATTAAGAAATCGAAATCCACACTCGAGTCAAGCTCGAGCTTTTCAAACGAGCTTGAGCCTACAAATTTTTTATCAAGCAGAGCTCGAGCATGCATAGCTTGATTAGGTAGAAACTCAACTCAACTCGACTTGTTTACACGCCTAAGAATACTTGATTGTCCTCCACATGCGAGTAGACATTGAATCTCATTCATCTCTGATATTATCTCCACCTCATACATACAATTGCACTTCCTCCACACATTTCTTGACCATCTTGTTCATCTCTATTAATATTTAGTTATGTTACTTTTGATTGATTTCTATTAGATCAGAAAGAAAAAGAATATTATCATGTTTGTAAATTTGATTCATAAAATATCTATCATATGCACAATATATATATATATATATATATTAAAAAATTTATAATTGATTTCAGTAGAAAAATATAAAATTTAAATTATCATTCAAATGTTATTTCGTTCAAATAGGAATGACTTATATAAATAAATGAGAATTATTTTTTAATGACGAGATTTTATTATAAAATTATATACAATAAGAATTATTCAATATTCATTTTGTAATAACAAATAATATGTCATTTTAGAAAATAATAATTATTGGAATATGAACCTTTTTCATTTATTTATATATAGAGAGAGGGTGTGTGTGAGTAAATTAATTCATAAGAGATTTTGTTCTTAAATTAAATCATTAAATATAATAAAAAAGAAAATGAATATATTAATGATATTTTTATAGAAAATGAGAGTTATTTAGTAACAATTAGTAACTAATTAGAGCGATATATTATTAGATATATGAGTTAAAATAATCTTATAAAATTATGCATAATTAAAGGTGCTCGACTAGCGATGTCAAAGGGAAAAAAGGGCAAAAGGGCAAAAAACTATTTAAATCAAGGTGTCATGTTCCTATTCCTACCGTAATAATGTTGTTATTTCCAATCTGATTGAATTGATATTTATTAATTAATTAATATTGCAAAAATTCGAATATTAATTATCTCTTTTATTTTGATGAATGGTCATATTGAAGTTTAATAGTAAACATGATAATTCATCTTGAATGATATGAAATGATTATATAGAAATAATGGTCTTGCTTCTTCTAAATGCATTTAATTGCTAACCATTATTACAAATTGCTTATATATTATATATGTTAAATGCAATTGAGGAAGTCGAGCCAAGCTCAAGTCACCCATGGCTTGAGCTTGAGCTTAATTAATTAATCAAGTTCGAGCTCGAGCTCGAGCTTTATTGAATGAGTTCGAGCAGGCTCACGAGCTAGATCATTTATTTTGAAAGAGAAAATGATTATGATTTAAACAATTATTATAATAAAATGGTAAAAAAAATAAGAAAATATTTTTTAAAAAAATTAAGAATCACTTCTTATAAAGAAATGAATATAAATTTTTAAATAATTTTATACTTAAAATCTTAAATCCTAATATATTTTAAGTATATTTTATATTGATATTTTTTAAATGAGCAAGTTCGCGAGCTAACTAGTCGATTCAGGGCTGGCTCAAGCTTGGCTCATTAGCTCATCAAACTTGGCTCACGAGCCATTTATCGAACCGAGCCAAAGCTGACTCACGAGTCGGCTTGACTCACATCCTTCGATCATGTTGAGCTTGACGACATAAACTTATATAATTTAGTGCTAGTCATATATTGTTCATTATTAAATAATATGAAATGATAAAGAGCATGCAAATAAAGTAATCAAGTAGAAATGTTTGCATGTGCATGATTGATGGAGTACACCATCTTATGGTATTGACTGGAGATGCAATATACTCATGCACATGAAATAAAAAAAAAATTGGAAAAAGTAAATGAAAAAGGAAGTACCTTCATTAGTAATAGTTTAGATGATGTCTCCTATGATAGTTATATTATTTACAAAAAATGATAAAGATAATATATATGTGACATGTATATATATGCATAACATTGATTGTCATTTTCAAAATAAATTTTAAATAAATTTGCTTTATGCTTTATAGTGAGCATGCATATCATTCAAAATACCGTGTATTACTATAATTTAGAAGCATAACTTAATCACCGAGTTGTGTTATGACTCACTCCATATTTACAAATGTACACATGTATTATCCTAATTGTGTAAATGAGTGGAGTATGAGAGAACGTCTGAGAGAAAGGTCTTCATTTGAAATATTTACAGCGTTCGCTTTAAAATATATTTTTAATTTAACGGCTCTTTCAGTGTATTCAAGATGGTTGCTTTTAGAATTTTTAGTGGAAAAAAAATTAAATAACTTTCTGACATCTATTCCAGCTTTATTAATTAGAGCATCCGGGCTGGGACATGACATTAATATTCACGTAACAATTGAGAAGAATCACGGAGAGCATATAAAGAAGTATAAGCAGTTAATGCTTAAGGAAGAAAATTTACCTCTGGTTTTCCTGTCGAAAGTATGCGAACTAGGGAAGATTTCCCCACATTGGGTGCTCCAACAAGGCAAAGAGTTGGTATCTTTAGGTCCACCACAGGCATGGCACGTAGCACCTTGCAAGTTCCATAAATTAATCCATTCAAAGTATTAGGTTAGTCCAGGAATCTAACTCTTTTAACTACTTGAACGTCTATCCAAAATCAGATCAAATAATAAAATGTTGAAACTAATAATTGCTGCGATTGAAATTCTCTATGACCAACCATAACACTGAAAATTTCAAACATAATGTATAAACCACATAAAGAATTCTGTCAAAACCTGGTTTCCAATGATTAATCAAGGCTTCATTTATCATTTTTCTAAAGCTGATCATTAGGAAGTAAACTAGCCACACTTTTCATGCAGACGGACAAACGAATTTTGTAAGTGCATAGCCCATAACCATGAAAGTCGTGCAGAGGTGAACATGCAGTTAAGGATGTTCTGTTGCACGCTCATTGAAAAATCAAAATTGCGTGCTAGTAATGTAGGGCTTCATAGATAATGCACTGTAGCAGGCAATGCAAATAACATGCAAATTTCACAAGATAAATTATTAAGCCCAGACAACTATTGACAACCGTTGATGATAAATAGAAAATGATATAAGTCAATTTAGAAGAAAAACCTATGGGTTTCTATTAAAAAATAACGGCTACAATTAAGTATCAGGATAGTCGCACATATAGTTAAAAGTGACTTGAAACTTTATAAGATTGACCAAAATTCAAGTTGTAAAGGATCCAAGTTAACACAATCTCACTTTCAATCAACAAAAAAATGAAGAAGAAAGAAAAAAAAAAGCAAAAGGAAATTAATCATCGAATAAGCAAGCATCATGCATGTACAGCATGGAAAAAAAGAGTCCCTTCTAAAATTATTCTATTCTCTCACTTGAACAAGGAATTCTGTTCTTTATTTCTATTTTAAATACATATCCTTGTTATCGTCCATCAATAATTGATATGAGTTCATCATCCATTATTGATTTGGATACAAGATTAATATGAAAATATAAAAATATGCAAATGAACTGCTATATATGAAACCCAAAGAAAGTGGTGCAATATAGTTCAATCAAATTGGGCCACAAATCCTAATTTCTCACAAGGCATTTACAATGAGTAAATCAGGCTACAATTGGGGTTTAGCCGGCCAATTTTCAGACCTTTTTAGGCTAATTCTTAATTTTCACCAAATTCCATTTCATTTTTTTTTAAATATTTTATTAGTTGAATAATAACTTTTTCATAATATTATGTTTGAATTCGAAAACTTGCAGGAATAAATTTAATTTAGATATATTACCATTGATTTCAAAATATTTTTCCCTTTTTTAAACTTTATTTCTATAAATAAAGATGGATGTAATCAGAATTTTAGAGATTAATGTCACACGAATGAAATTATTCTTAAGGCCTATTTGGGTATTCCCTTTGTATTCAAGTTATGTAAGCACATTTCAAAGTTGTGTAAGCAAAGTTTCTCTTTTGCCCTCCATTCATCCTCTCACCCCCATCAAATTGATATTAAAGCTAGATGCAGCAATTTCCTAGCATCCTTATTTGAAACCCATAAACTAAGAAATCCTATAACCATCCATCCATAAACCCATCCAAATTCTACATTGATCACCTCGTGCTCTTAGGCATCTTCCAACATGTCATCTACCTCAAGCCTGAGCTCGTGCCAGCTTTTTATAGTCGCTAACTGCAAGCCATTCCAACGTGTGATTCAATGCTCGTTCATGAGGAAACTACAAGGCATTATGGAGCCTTCAGCATAGCGTTCCACCACCAAATTGGCAAACAGTCAAAGAAGATAATTCAACCGTTAGAGAATTTACTTAAAATAAGTGGTCACATTGACAGCAACTTGGAGTGACCCTTTTCCTTATTGAAGTTTGCCTTCAACAACAACTATCATTCTAGCACGTACATGACGCTATACTGAGCTTCGTATAGATGGAAAGAGAGTAGCAATTAGACCAAAGTTGGCAGATGAGTGCACAAAGAATATCAAGGTGATCAGGAAAAAGATACTTGATAGCACAACACCGAAACAAGAAAAACTATGACTCAGAATCAAAGTGTCTAGTTAAAAATTAAGATTTTCCTACAGGTAAGTCCCATGCACAGATTCAAGAGTTTTAGTCAACCTAACAAGCTTAAACCACGATAAATAAGGCTTTCAAAGTTGATGAGGCAATAGGACATATTATACCAATTACAATTGCTGCCTATTATGTCAAAAGTGGACAATATATTTTGTCTCAAATTTTTAATAAGTACATGTGAGACCTGAAAAATTCTTGAATATGATCCCAACAAGGTAGAATTCCCCTCAAATTTGAGGGATATTATTAGTAGAATTCAAGTTGGATGGTTGAAGTGGAGGAATGCATCGGGCTTGTTGTGTGATTGGAAAGTCTCCCTCAAACTAAAGGGACAATTCTATAAGATTGTGGTGAGACCTACAATGTTTTATGGCGTAGAATGTTGGCCATTAAAAGAGAAGCATAAATAAGTGTTGTAGAGATGACAATGCTCAGGTGGATGAATATGGTCACATAAAATGGCGGCCTTCCGATGACCTGACTAGGAGAGTAGATGTATCAGATTTGGCATGTGTTAAGAAAGGTAGAGGTAGACCTAAAAAGACTTGGTTAGAAAATATTATAAATGACCTTTCTTTATTAGAATAAAATGAGAATTTGACTCTTAACATGACACAATGGAGAAAAATGATTCATGTAACAAACCCCACATAGTGGGACAAATACTTTGTTGTTGTTGTTGAGTTACAATTCCAACCTGACCTCAGCTATGAGGAGGTACCTGACAAAATCCTAGCCAAACAACACAAGACACTATAGATAAAAGAACCTAAATAGTAAAAGTCTAATGGAAGAATCAAATCTAACAAGAAACCAGCTAAGAAATGGAGGCCAACATACACAACTACAATCTCTACATCTTAACAAATTTTGAAGATGAAATTTTTCTCAAGTAGAAAGTAAGAACCAAGCATGAAAAATCTCCAAAACTCAAATACAACCAAGTGAACCAACCTGATAAAATATTAAAATCAGACTACCTACTCAAGAAATCTGATGAGTCTAAACAATAGTAGGATGAAACATTTGTGTTTGTAATGGCTATCTCAATTGGTTAAAATTTATCTTCTCGGGCATGATCCAACATGAGAGGGCAAACGATACATTTGATATGCCAAGCTGAGATTATAGTATTAAGTAAAAGAAAGGCCAACAAACGTTTGATATTTACCTCAAAACCTCCTTTCTGCATATATAATATAAGTTAATGTTATGAAAAATTAATTAAGCAATGGATTGTGGAATATATGAAACGTAAAAGAAATGATAGTAGGTTACTTACAATCGAAGATGAGTGCGTGGTGGAGGAATTGAGGAGACAAATTTTCAAGGAGGTAAGTAATGTAAATTTTTAAGTAAAAAGTATATATTATCATTAGAGACAAGTACAATGATTTTGAATGACACTTTGGAAAGATAGTTATTAAAATATATGATTTAATATTATGCATGTTAATAATCAAGCAACCACTTGTGAATTGGAATGATGCAGATTTAAATTAAGTTGTTAAATGATTGTTTAAATATTTTCTTAGTTCGTAAGATTTTGAAAAAAAGTTCAATTCTTAAGATATTGCATATAGATTATTTTTATGTAATAGATATATGGTTATAAAAATTATAGAATATCTATAACAATAATAAGAATGTATGAATTATGAATATATGAATTATATTTGATACGTCACCAAAAATCGTTTTGATCGTGCATGAATCTCAAGGCATATTCAAGTTGAAAATTTTCAAAATTAAATTTGGGATCATATGAATTCCAATTTCAGCAAACTTATTGTTAAACTAAACGTCTCAAAGAAACAAACCTAACGACACTGAAATTGGTCCAACCGGAGCCCAAATGGGTCAAAATTGGGGGCTCGAATCACATTTGGAATGATCAAAGCAATATTTTGATGACAAAATGATATTCAAATATAGCATGCTTATAGTCAAATTGAGCGGCTTGGCGAGAAGAATCCAACGAGCCTAAGATCGCTGAATTCCGACATCGATAAGGCACTTAAACAGTTGAAAAACTCTCTATGATTGAAGAAATCAATATGAGCCATTCGATGGAGCACTCCAAACCTGCCTTGGCACTTCTCTATATTTACGGGGTGTGCCACTCATGAAAATCTATAAATAGACCCTCACTCTCTACATGAAGGGAACCTTTTGCTAGAGATTGGAGAGAGCGTTGAGGCTTCAAGAGCTCCAGCACCACTGCCGGCGAACCCCGATCAACTGTTGTCGGACCACCGCTCGATCGTCGATCAACACAGCCGGACTTCCACCCGACCATCATCGGACCACCGCCCGGCCGCCAACAGCCATCGGACTTCTGCTCGGCCTCCGACTGCCGCCGGACTTTAGCCTGACCGTTGTCGGACCACCGACCGATCGCCGACCGCAGCCGGACTTCCACCCGGCAGCCGACCACAACCAAACTTCGACCCGGCCGCCGGCGGACTCAGCCCGGCCATCGTCGAACCATCGCCTAGTCGCCAACCGTTGCCAAACTTCCACCCGGTCGCCAACCGCCATCGAACTTTCACCTGGCCACCGAACATAGCTGGACTTCAGCCAGACCGTCGTCAGACCACCGCCTGGCTGCCGTAAAACTTCCACTTGGCCACCGATCCCCACCGGACTTCCACCCCCATCAACTGTCGTCGAACCACCGCTTAACCGTCACCGCCGGACCACCACCTGGCCACCGATCGCAGCTGAACTTCCACCCGGCCATCGACCATCGCTGGACTTCAACCCGAACTTCTTCGAACCATCGCCCAGCCGTCGATCACCGCCTGACTTCAGCCCGGCCGTCATCGGACCACCGCCTGGTCGCCGACCGCAGCTGGACTTCCACCTGGCCGCCGACCACAGTCAGACTCCCACATGGCCACCGACCGTCGTTAGACTTCAACCCGGCCGTTGTAGGACCACCGCCCAGTCACCGATCGCCGCCAAACTTCCACCCGGTCGCCGACCGCCGCCATACTTCCACTAGTCCGCTGACCGTCGCTGGACTTACACCCGGCCACAGTCGAATTTCAGCCCGACCATCATCAGATCATCGTCAGACCACCGACCGCTTCAAGACTTCCACCCAACAGTCGAGCGTTGCCAATCTTCCGCCCGACCTTCGTCGGGTCATTCCTCGTCAGCTGAACTTATGCCAAGATGCCGTGGGACTTCTGTCCGACCGTCCCAAGACCTTTGCCTAACTCTCCAGACTACTGTAATTTGACCGCCTCCAAGTCAATGAACTGATCAACATTTGTAATTCACTCAAATTTAGTGGAATCTTTTTACATGGGCGAGGCCCCGTAATTTTTCCCTCTTCGAACTTTCAACGTAAAAAAGATTGGGTGTTTTACTTATCTCTCTATGTTTGTGTGTTGGATATACGTGCATTGATAAGACGAAAAGTTTACTCACTCTATCACTGCGAATATTCTAGTCCGCAACAATACTAAATATCAAATTAGTAAAATTTAGCTATAAAATGATATAAAACTTGTAATTGTAGGTGGGGCAAAAGGGTCCCCATGTATAACATTGCATTTTAAGTGGGGCAAAAGATACCCCAAAGAGATGATACATGCTTAGTAGGTGAGGCAAAAATATCCCCTAAAAAGTCAAAAGGGGCCTCTAAGTTGTTCAATGGAGATAATGTCAAGTTTACCTGGGCTCCATTGAACATGCTGATGAAAGTTTAGCCAAATTTTTAAAATGATAATATTGATATTCAGTATCGACTTCAAAGAAAGTAAATGTTAATGTAAACTATGATTTTATGATATATTATAAATAACATCAAGTTTATTTAATTTATGATTCAATGTGGTGATTTTTATAATCATGCAATTTAACTGCTATTTAATTTGTATCACTTATTGATCCTCATAGCTCACCAGTTATTTCATATTGGTTGTTGTTACAGGTAAAGGAAAGGAAAAGGTTGATGCATAATAAACTACAAATTATTTTATTTTATATGTTAATGTTTAGCCAGTTTGTAAGTCTACATTTGAGGTATATAGACAATTCAGGGCTGAAATATTTTTGGATTATATTAGTGGCTCTGTAAGTATTTATTTGATGTAATTTGATTTATTAGATGCTTATGTTTATAAAGTAAAAGTAATTTTGTTGGATGTTCTATATAAATATTCAAATGATGAAAAATATCATATGTTAAATGTTGAAAAATGTTATGTTTCTTGGTGTGGCGCTCTACAATACTATTAAGGAGTATTGCATGCGGATAGAAAATAGGATTAAGGAAGAAAAGGGACAAACCTAAGATTACATGAAGTTATTCACAATGATTTGTAAATAATAGATTTAACTTCTAAGATAACACTTAAAATTTATGAAGAGAAAATTATTATTCCTAAAGTAGATCTTAGATAATTGGGATAAAGTTAATGATGATGTTGATATGTATCTCCTTAAGCAATTACCTATTAGATCAGGAGTCAGCCTGAACTACCAGGATTTTAGTACATGTAAGTTATCAGTTGCCAAAACTGAAAAAGCACATTTATTACATTAGTATTGAACGAGAACTATCGATACAAGTACACAAAATTCATAACAATAACAAAAGGGATGGAAACATAATTCTATAAATGCATATCAGTACATAGAAAAAATTAAAACAC
Organism: Dendrobium nobile; assembly: GCA_022539455.1. Lineage (NCBI taxonomy): Eukaryota > Viridiplantae > Streptophyta > Magnoliopsida > Asparagales > Orchidaceae > Dendrobium > Dendrobium nobile. The sequence continues at coordinate 1,899,558 of CM039735.1, read as the reverse complement.
CAAGACAAAAGGAACATCTCAAATCCAGAGTTTAGAGCACATACATCTAGACGGTAGTGCACACAACAAAAATAAAATAAAAAAGGTCAAAACTGTTGTATATAAATCAACTGTTCCAAATCGTTTTCACTGATAGATGAAGCATTTCAGGATTAGGCAGTAGCATTGTCTCACTACCTAAAATCACTAAATATAAATAATGGAGTGCTATCTTTCTGAAGCCTCAAGAGCAAATGTTTAACTGGATTTTAAGCTGATATTATATTTCTCAACATGTAAATAAGAAAAAAGAAAAAATTAAAAACGCATCATCATTTGGGGGATGATGTAAATTTGGGATGAAAGTTAAGATTTTTTGAATAATTGAGTTACAAATGCACATGCTATCATAACAAAAGAAAAAAAAAAAAAAAACTGTTTAGGGCGATGTGCTACCTTTGCCACATGTAATAAATTGTCAACAGCATTTTTTTCAAGTTTGAAAACTTCTTCGAGCTTCTTAAGACCCTGTTGGCTAAAAATAACCCCCATCAAATGCATTTGAATAAAAAACAGATAGCGCGTTTCTTCCACAGTTATCAAAGAAGAGGTGACTAATATAAGAATAAAAATAATATTGTAGGTTGCAAATCTTACCTCACTTAATCTTTCTTCAGCTTCACGCTTAGATATGGACTGCCAAGGTAAAATATCTAATTCGAGTAAGGCTTTATACTTTTATTTAAGAATTAAATATGAAATTCTGAAAATTCGTAAGAAATATTTATGATGGACAAAAGTTGATATGCTGCATCTGTTAAGCAGTTAAATTTAAATTCAACAAGTGCGGAAATTACATTCAGATGAAAAACAATACAATGATGCGTGCATAAAATTAAGAAACATAGATGTCAGAAAACTATGTAAGGGAAAGTACACGCCTAAGATCTATTGCAATGTCCTGTATGATAATATTAAAAGTAATGCGGAGAGATGCAGCGGGACATCTGTACAAGCCCTGAATAGCTGAAGGCAAAAAAGAGAAAAAAAAAAAAGGAAAGATGAGAAAAGAAAATAAGAGGGAACACGACCAAGGAAAGAGATGTAGGTAAACATCATTTCATTCCAATAATCATGATGTCCATTTACATAACCTTAGGCCTATATATATATATATATATATATATATATATATATATATATATATATATATATTACAAACCAAATTTTTTTTATCAACTAATAAAAGATCATATCAAATAACTGAATAAGGTTAACATTTATTTCAATGATCCACACGATAATATTAAATATGATGCAGGAGATGCAACAGGAGATTCATATAAACCTTGAATAGTTGGAGGCAGAAGACAGAAAAGGGAGAGGGAGAGAGAGAGAGAGAGAGAGAGAGAGAGAGGGGGGGAGAGAGAGAGAGAGAGAGAGAGAAAAGCAGAAGAGAATAACATTGAGCACAGCCTAGAATGAAGACATAAGTTAAGCATCATTAAATTCCACTAATCATGTTCTCTATTACATGACCCGTAGACCTCTTTTATAATAAAAGATCCTATAAATTAAGATAAAATACTTAAACTTATTAAAAATTAAATAATAAAAGAACTAGAATGATGCAACAACAACAAGCCTTTATCCAACTACGTAGGGCTGGCAACATGAATCCTTTTTCTCCATTTTGTCCTATTAAGAGCAAAATTCTTATTTAAATATAATACAAAATGTCATTTCTAATACTTTCTAACCATATATTTTCAGGCCTACATCTACTTTTCTTAACATAGGCCAGATATAACACATCTAAGGCGACTCTCACTAATCTTATCTGTCACTAGAGCTACTCCAATCTTTTCATGCATATACTCGTTTCACATTTTGTCTCTAAGTGTAAAGTCACTCATCCATCTGAGCATCCTCATCTTTGCAACACTTATTTTAAGCGTCTCATTTAATGGCCAATATTCTGAGCCATCAAACATTGCAGGACTTGCCACCATATTATAAAATTTTCCCTTAAGTTTGAGTGGTACTTTTCTATCACACAATGGGCCAGATGCATTCCTCCACTTCAGCCATCCAACTTGAATTCTACTAATATTTAGTAATATGCCTATCTATTTAACCATCACTTTGAACAATATATCTGAGATATCTAAAATGTGCACTCGTTTTAATAACTTGATCACCCATTGTCATAGTCTCAAAGATCTATTACTACTAAAATTACACTCCATGTATTTAGTTTTAGATATACTCAAATGAAAACTTTTAGAATATCAAGTTGACCTCCATAATTCAAAATTTTACTTCAACTCCTAGTCTTATCAACAAAAGGAATATCATCAACAAAAAGCATACACCAAGGTACATCCTTTTGCAAATATCTAGTAAAAATATCCATTATTGAAGCAAAAGGTATGTGAAGCTAATCTTTGGTGTAATCTGAATGACATAGGAAAATGTTTGATCAAACCACCGTATGTTTGAACACAAGTAACAGCACCAGCATACATATCCTTAAAGATATGAATATAAGTATTAATAACTCCTTTCTTTTCAAGAGCTCTCCAAAACAATTATCTTGGAACTTTATCGTATGCTTTCTCTAAATCAATAAATATCATATGTGGATACTCTCTACTCTCTTTATACTTCTCCCTAAAACCTTTTAACTTCCATAGTAGACCATTTCGGCATTAATCCAAAGTGATTTTGAAAAAAGTAGTATCACGGCGCAACCTACGCTCAATTACTCTCTCTCATAATTTTAATGCATGACACGTTAACTTAATTTCTCTATAATTCGCACACTTTTGTGCATCACCTTTATTTTTAAAATAGAAACTAATACACTCATTCTCCACTCATATGATATCTTTTTAGTCTCAAAATAATATTAAAAATTTTAGTAAGCCAAGAAATACCTAGATCTCCCAAGTATTTTCATATCTCTATTTGAATATCATCTGGTCCTCCTCGTTTTTTACATTTCATTTTATTTAAAGCCTCACCAACTTCAATTCACAAATACGAAGATAAAATAAAATTCACTTTTTTCATTTAGGGTGCTAAGCAACCGTATTCTCAAAATCTTCATTGAAATTTTTATTGAAATATCTCATCTACCTATGTTGAATATCCTTCTTTAAGAAAGAACTTTCTGATCTTCATCCTTAATGTATTTCACTTGAACTAGATCCTTACTTATCTTGTCTCTTTGATTAACTAACCTACACATACATCTTTCATCCTCATTAGTATCTAATCTATCTTATAAATTACTAAAAGAAAAATTATTTTCCTTGCATAATGCTTTCTTAAAGTCCCTATAGGCCTCTATATCTTAAACAATTTTTTGAGTTTTTACATCTAAACTAATTTTTATAACAAAGCTTCGTATTTTTAATATTTTCTTGCACATTTCAATTCCACTACCAACATTTTTTTACTATTAGGAGCTTTTTCTTTTGATTCTCCAAATATATATTTTGCAACCTTCTTAATATCACTAACTATTTTTTCTCACATAACATTAGCTTTCTTATGAAAAACCTAAATTTTGAGATTTTGAATCTTACACTAGAAAATATTTTTATTAGTATCTCTTAAATGTTCCATCTAATCCAAAGACAACAGCATCGCTTTCCTATTTTTTCTTTAACTTTTTCTCTAAATATTTCTATAGCCTAACTAAAATTCTTGTGATTTTGAAGATAATTTCCTAACAAGTTGAGCATGCTCACCAAAATATACTTCCAACAGATAACCATTATTCAAGGTGATGGGTTTTGAAATTTCGTCCTAACAATGTTAGAAAAGCACTCAGAGGCCTTTTAGTTAATTGCTGTTCCTTTGTATCATGTTCTGTTTTCATGAAGCATTCCAATAGGATTCTGGCCTGGTATATCTGGAGATTTTGTCCAAAGAATATGATTTGAACATGTAATGTAGCAAGAAAAGCAAGTTGAAATTAAGTAGCGCACTAGAATTCGAGTGAAATGTTTGAAAGAATACGCACTAGCATGGTTAGAGCCTTCTAAAAGGGCATAGCAATACTTTTTGTGAATAAAATAATGTTCTAGAACAAGAATGAAAAAATAAGAATTTAAACAACTATATTCTTCATTGGTATAAATTTTGAAGTTGATCTTATTCGCTGTGCTTGAGTTCTATTAAATTACTACGCATGAAACAAGCATGAGTCATGCAAAAAAAAGCAAATGAGGAGACAATTCTTCCTTCCTTCTGATAGCCCAGGGAAAAAAAAGATCTTATATTTTAAATGTGCCTGTAAAGCAAATACAAGCATTCAAACTGTATGAAGCAAAATTCTTTTGAAACCTGGGCGCAAAGAGCTGCATGCTTCTTTCCAACGAATAAGAGCTTCTTTCTGAGATCATCTACCCTTTTCAATACCTGCAAAATCATTACAAAAGTATCATTAAAGTTATATCCACAAACAATAAAAATTCTCAGCTTATTATCAGTGCTAGAGAGAAAAGATGTTAAATTCCATGCATATAACTGAAAAATTACACAAAAAATGAGCATTACAAAATTATCTGCATGAATAGTGATATTGCATTAGAGACAACAACAAATAATTATTCTTGCAGAACATACAGCTTCATATTTTGCAATACAATTTGATTTTGAAACCCTGACAAATATTCCAGTTTCAACAAAATTCATAAGAGTTCTCGATGCTTTTTTCTCAAAAAAAATAAATGAACAGCTTCATCACAAGTATCCTTCTGCTCAAATAATCACCAATTGAGCATGGCAGAACCAAAGCTTCAATTCAAGTAATCAATGGGAAAATCCAAACTACATTTCCAAATAGCAAAGAACTGAAAAACAATGATCATTTTTGTCCAACAATTTTCCACGAATATTCATGCGTTTTCATGATAACTACATTAATAAAAAAATGTATTTGCATATATAGCACTCAAAATTATATCATTTACATATTAAACCCTTAAATTTCAATATTTACATGCATATTACTCAAAACCTTAAATAGTGAGCAAAAATAACACCTCCATTCAATCATGTCACCACGACGTCATTCACAATCACAACTTCTTCACTGGTCCATTGTCGTACACACACCGACGGTTATTTGTCTATGAATCCCAGGTCACGACCTCCTAGCCGGTTTGCGAGACTCTTCAATGGCAAGACCATGAATCCCCTTCCCCTTCTAGTTGTCATCGGTCCCCTTTATGTCACAACTTGCTCTGCACGTTTCTTTTTTATGATAGCATGTCACCAATCCTATTGTTGCCCATCCCAGCAAGATTCCATAGCAACTTTCTCGTCTTTGGCATCCAGTGATGTCCGGTTAAGGTTCCAACCATGGTTTCATGAGGAGATAAGAAAGTGCTATATTGTGTAAATATTGATATTAAGATGTTAAGACCTGCAATGCTTTATGGCGCAGAATGTTGGCCATTAAAAGAGAAGCATAATATTAAGTTAAGTGTTGCAGAGATGAGGATGCTCATGTGGATCAGTGGCTTTACTCTATGAAATGAGCATATACGAGAAAAGGTTGGAGTCGCTCTGATGTAGAACAATCATGCGAAAATGATTTGTAGTAAGAGCTTACACGCTTGACTTTAGGAGCAACAATAATTATATCCTTTATATTGATTTTAGGCGACAAGATAAATTACAAAGAGCGGTAAAACAAGTTTAGGCTAAATTACATGCATATGAGTTAAGATCGTAAAATAGTAACTTAATCTAACATTGCATCCATAAATGGTTTTCAACGTAAATCCCTATACTAACAATGAGATTAGTATTATGAAGGACCTCTCACACAACTCTTCCAATCACTCGGTTTTAGCGGAAAATCATTAACATTATCTTCATGAATATAATAAAACCACAATCAAGGATGCAACTATGATGATAGAGACTCGGGTGTCGAGGTTACCCAAAGATAAGAGAGTTGCACACTCTGACAAGATCGTTTGAATGCTGGGGAAGATGTGGGCAGCAACCAAGAGCCTTCCAGCAGCATGGAACAGCCGGGAAGTGGTGCAGAAATTCAAGACAGCAGCAGTTTTGATTGGACAGCAGTTTTCCTGAGGCTGAAGTTCAGGACAGCAGCAGTTTTGAGTCAAGGGAGTCTGGAACAGCAACTCGTAAGGTCTGGACAGTACCCAAGGAAGTCTAGATAGCAAGTTTTGGGTCTTAAGAGTCTTGGACAGCAGTTGGGATCCTTCTAAGCGGCTGGAAAGCAAGTTGTTTGGCTCAGAAAATCTGAACTGCAGACGTTGGGCAACAACGGGAAAGTTCTGGCAGTTGTACTGTGAAATTTCCTTTGCTGGAATTCCAGGGCAGCAAGGGGATGTCCAGGAATTAATCCAGCAGTTTTGGATACAAAATTTCGGAGAAAGAGGGAAAACGTAATAGGGAACCTGAAATAAATTTCAAGTTTTCAAAAAGATGAAGGGAATTGATTTAGAATTCAAACTACTTCCAAATTGGGACCACTAGGGGGCGGCTGCTGTAGGAGGGGTAATGGGTATTAATTGCGGGATTTAGATTTAATTGGAGAGAGAAATCATGGAAGAGAGGGGGCCGGCCATAGGAAAAGGGGAAACATGTCTAGATTCATTGTATGTGGTCTCCAATAGAATTAATGTGATCGAATTCAAATTTGATTTTAATTTCAGATTTGATTCAAATTGAAATAACTTCCAAATGAGGTTCTAACTCTCTAGGAAGGGTTTTGAAATTCAAAATAGATTGAATGCCAACAAGGATTCTTTCCTAAATAACAAGGAGGTATTTTAGGAAAGTAATTAAGGATGATTTTGAAATTTGAAATTCAAAATCCTTGGGTAGCGGATTGAGGCCAGCGGCTTGTGGAGCTTGGGAGAGGCGGCGGGAGGGGCTAGGAAGGGAAGACTTACAGCTAGGACAAATGAAGGAGGGCCGGCGATGGTAGCAAGGGGAAGAGTACCACGAGCCCGAACGATTCCGACGGACTGGTGGGTATTGCTTTTGCCCTTCACCAAGGTATTTTCTCAAGAACCCTCGAACTCTCACAAGAGTAAAACGTAGAAAATTTCATCATAATGTTCATTCATTCCATTCATTCATTCATTCATTCATTACCTCACATGAAGAGGGGAAGGCTTTAAATAGCCAACGGAATAATGAAAATACAAAGACACAATTGCCCCTAAGGCAAACACATGATGAGGCCCTTAAGCAAGGGCATAAATGGAAAGAAGTATATAGACTCATAAAACATAAAACAAAATACTTCAAATACAATAACAATCAAAAGTAGATTATGACCGTAGATCATTGATGTCTCATCGCGCTAGAAGCTTATGTAGATGTCCTCATCAAGCTCCAATGGAAGATAAGATTAGAGAGAGTCACCTTAGATGGTTTGGTCACATAAAACAGCGGTTTTCCGATGACTCAGCTAGGAAAGTAGATGTATTGTATTTCGCTTATGTCAAGAAAGGTAGAGATAGACCCTAAAAGATTTGGTTAGAAAATATTAGAAATGACCTTTCTTTATTAGATTTAAATGAGAATTTGACTCTTAGCAGAACACAATGGAGAAAAAGGATTCATGTAACCGACCCCTTGTAGTGGGATAAAGGCTTGATGTTGTTATTGTTGTATTAATATTTAGGCGTTAAATATATAAATGATATACTTTTGGGTGCTATATATGTGAATCCACCTAATAAAAAAAATGAAACGATAGCCAAAGAAGCAACTTCCTTATATTGTTTAACCTTTTAGCAAGAAACAAAGAAAGTGGACAATCTGAAGACTTTCATCCATTCTTGTTAGAAAAATAATAGACATGACAGAACGGAACCTGGGAAAGTATATGAAAATTCTGCATCAAACAATGTATTGCTCGAGAGTCCAAGAACTAAACAAAAAAGACATTAAATATTTAAAAACAAACAAGGTAGAATACCTCCTCGTAACTGCCATCTCCAAAAGTTAACTGAATAAGTGATTTCTCATATGGATGCAAGTACCGCTTTTTAGGAAAACTCTCAACGTACATTCGGAGAGGAACGGCTAATTCCTGGAAAAAAATACAAAAACAAATGAACAACCGAGAAAAGTTGCTGCCAATTTCATGGAAGGAACAAAACCAATAAAATATCTCACTTTCATTAATGCATCAAGTTGCTTTGCACCTTTATTTCTCTCTCGCTTGGCAATGTTCGCAATACCTTACAACCAAAAGCAGATATATCAACTCTGACTTTTGATACAGCAAACATAATCCAAGTTTAGGGATGTCAAGTGTCAACTAAAGTAAAGATTCAAACTTCTACCCTTTGTAGCAGCAATATTTTTTGTCTTTCTTAGTGCTGAAGAAAGTATATCCGCTGAAGGCATCACCATTGGCAGCTTCTGAAATGCAAACTGTTTCTAGTGTTTCCAAAGGTTTTTCTGATGAGGCATATCATTAAAAATTCTAATTTTCTATCATATGGCATATCACTTAAACTCACAAACATCATTTATTTGTTCTCATTTTCTTTTGAATGTTTGACTGCACTTAAATAAGGATTAAATACAAAATGTGAAAACGTGAAAAAAAGAGCAGCAGCAAATGGCATGTTTTTACAAGACCCAAGAAAAGATCGACCTGACCAACACATATACAATGCACACAAAAATACAGCCCACAGCTGAGCATCTTCTAGTTGCATGAGCATCAAAAAATTCAGAAGTTAAACGTTAATGAAATTAAGATATCAAGACAGCCCAAAACAACAAGAAAAGCCAACTATGATGACATCTAGGTTGGGGTACTAGCGATGATCAAGATTGTTAGAGGGGAAATCTTTTTCTTCTGTATATTGTTCAACCGAGGACCCTATTATTTATAATAGAGAACTCGATATAACAAATCAATATGATGACCAGGGTATAAAGAAATAATCATAATACATTAACAATATATAAAGTGGTTTCTTAAGAAAATATTTCTCATGCTACAACTTCCCCTCATGATTAAGCATGCATATCAAGTAGCTGCAGTTTATTACAGAGCTACCAACACTACAGTGAACTCAATGCCTTGGTAAATATATGTCAAATTATTTTGAGCTAGAAACATAGGCAGTACTGATCATCTTTGATAGCACCACAACCCAAATGAACAAATAGTAAACCTCAGTGCATTTTTTATTTCATAGAACACATGATTAGTAGAAGAACGATCTTCGCATTTTAAAACTCTAGGATTTATAAGAAAAATCCATATTCCATCTTAAGCATTTTAATCCATATCATTTCACATGTAGAATACCAATGGATTTTGCCTCACCGCCTCCATACTTTGGTCTCCTTGAGCAACGTTCCTGGCGGTTGCTCCAAATAAACGACTTCAATAAGGTCATCAAAGAGGAAGGCATTGATGTGAAACGTACAAGAATGGATGATTAAATTAAGGAAGTTTGCACGCTTAAATTTTAGAGCACAATAATTATAAGCTTTCTCTTGATGATAAACGACAAAATAAAAATGATAAGATGATAAAATAGCTTAGGTCTAAACACATGCGAGAGGTTGAGATCATTAAATAGTCAACTAGGTCTTACTTTGCATACATGAGTGGTTTCAACGAGAAATTCCAATGCTAACAATAAGATTAGGCACGATGCAAGAATCCCTCTCATCTCTCTAGTTATCTAAGCTTTAGCGGGGAAGAATTAGCATGATCTTTTGTGAATCAACATATAACCACAAGAGATAGGTGAACTAGGAAGATAAGAGAGTTTGGTGGAAGAGTTTACCCACATGAAGCAGAAGACACGAAGCTTTGGTGTCGACGATGGATGTTTCTACAGTGGGATAGCAATCGGGATCCTTTCACAAGCCTGAGCAGCTCCTAGGAGGGATGGGGAGTCATCGGACAGCGGGGCGTGGACTCCAGGAGGGCTGGACAACAGTTGGGCTGGCTGGACAGCAATGGAGAAGTGCAGAACTCTCTGGACAGCGATCCCGGCAACTTGGACAGCAATTTTCCCAATCTCTGGAGTTCTGGACAGCAATGTTGACAATGGAAAAGTTCTGGACAGATTATAGAATCCGTCCAGAAATCTGTACAGCAAATTATAAGGCTTGGAGAAGCCTTGGACAACTGCTATAGGGTGTAAGGAGCTTCAAGACAGCAAATCGTGACTCCCAAAGGTGCTGGACAGCAAGGCATTTTGCTGGAATTTTGTGGACAGCTTGCAGGAATCTCTAGGAAAAGAGAAATCAAAGAGAAGAGGGGTGGGAGAGGGCGGCTAGGGCTAAGGTGGATTAGGGAATTGATTGGAGGATTAATTTGAGGAAGGAATTGTGTTAATTAAATCCCTAATTCATGGGATGTAATTAATTAAAAGGGGAAGGTTAGGGGGGCCGGCCAAGGAGAGAGGAAGGGAGAGGGGTTGGGTATTAAGGAGGCGGGCCCAAGTAATTAAGAGGATTGAGTAGTTAAATCTGAAATTAATTTCAAATTTAAACTATTTGGAGGTTTCTCTTAATTTATGGGATGATAATTTAAGAATAGTTTGAAATTCAAATTTGAATTTGAACTTAATTCTATTCCTAAATTAGGGGAACCAAATTATGAAAGCATTTATGGGAAATTTGAAATCAAAATGTGGGAGGGAAAATAATGAGTCATCTAATTAAATTCCGTTCAAATTTTGAATTCGAAAAACTTCCTTATTTAGACTTTGCAAATAAGGAAAGTTTTTGATTTTCATTTTGAATTTCAAAAATCCATTAACTCGTTTCTTTAATGCTAGGCCACAATCAAGGAGCCATTATGATTTATTTTAAGTATATTTTTATATTGATATTTTTAAATGAGCAAGTTCGCGAGCTAAACTAGATCGATTCAGGGCTGGCTCAAGCTTGGCTCTTAGCTCATCAAATTGGCTCACGAGCCATTTATCGAACCGAGCCAAAGCTGACTCACGAGTCGGCTTGACTCACATCCTTCGAATCATGTTGAGCTTGCGACATAAACTTATATAATTTAGTGGCTAGTCATATATTGTTTCCTATTAAATAATATGAAATGATAAAGAGCATGCAAATAATAGTAATCAAGTAGAAATGTTTGCATGTGCATGATTGATGGAGTACACCATCTTATGGTATTGACTGGAGATGCAATATACTCATGCACTGAAATAAAAAAAAAAAATTGGAAAAAGTAAATGAAAAAGGAAGTACCTTCATTAGTAATAGTTTAGATGATGTCTCCTATGATAGTTATATTATTTACAAAAAAATGTATAAAGATAATATGTATGTGACATGTATATATATGCATAACATTGATTGTCATTTTCAAAATAAATTTTAAATAAATTTGCTTTATGCTTTATAGTGAGCATATGCATATCATTCAAAATACCGTGTATTACTATAATTTAGAAGCATTAATTATATCACCGAGGTTGTGTTATGACTCACTCCATATTTACAAATGTACACATGTATTATCCTAATTGTGTATGAGTGGAGTATGAGAGAACGTCTGAGAGAAAGGTCTTCATTTGAAATATTTACAGCGTTCGCTTTAAAAATATTTTTAATTTAACGGCTCTTTCAGTGTATCAATGATGGTTGCTTTTAGAATTTTTAGTGGAAAAAAAATAAAATAACTTTCTGACATCTATTCCAGCTTTATTAATTAGAGCATCCGGGCTGGGACATGACATTAATATTCACGTAACAATGAGAAGAATCACGGAGAGCATATAAAGAAGTATGAGCAGTTAATGTGCTTAAGGAAGAAAATTTACCTCTGGTTTTCCTGTCGAAAGTATGCGAACTAGGGAAGATTTCCCCACATGGGTGCTCCAACAAGGCAAAGAGTTGGTATCTTTAGGTCCACCAAGGCATGGCACGTAGCACCTTGCAAGTTCCATAAATTAATCCATTCAAAGTATTAGTTAGTCCAGGAATCTAACTCTTTTAACTACTTGAAGTCTATCCAAAATCAGATCAAATAATAAAATGTTGATAACTAATAATTGCTGCGTTGAAATTCTCTATGACCAACCATAACACTGAAATTTCAAACATAATGTATAAACCACAGAAAGAATTCTGTCAAAACCTGGTTTCCAATGATTAATCAAGGCTTCATTTATCATTTTCTAAAGCTGATCATTGGAAGTAAACTAGCCACACTTTTTCATGCAGACGGACAAACGAATTTTGTAAGTGCATAGCCCCATAACCATGAAAGTCGTGCAGAGGTGAACATGCAGTTAAGGATGTTCTGTTGCAGTCATTGAAAAATTCAAAATTGCGTGCTAGTAATGTAGGGCTTCATAGATAATGCACTGTAGCAGGAATGCAAATAACTTGCAAATTTCACAAGATAAATTATTAAGCCAGACAACTATTGACAACCGTGATGATAAATTAGAAAAATGATATAAGTCTATTTAGAAGAAAAACCTATGGGTTTCTATTAAAAACATAACGGCTACAATTAATATCAGGATAGTCGCACATATAGTTTAAAAGTGACTTGAAACTTTATAAGAGTGACCAAAATTCAAGTTGTTAATGGATCCAAGTTAACACAATTCACTTTCAATCAACAAAAAATGAAGAAGAAAGAAAAAAAAAAAGCAAAGGGAAATTAAATCATCGAATAAGCAAGCATCATGCATGTACAGCATGGAAAAAAAGAGATCCCTTCTAAAAATTATTCTATTCTCTTCACTTGAACAAGGAATTACTGTTCTTTAATTTCTATTATTAAATACATATCCTTGGTTATCGTCCATCAATAATTGATATGAGTTCTCATCAACCATTATTGATTTGGATACAAGATTAATATGAAAATATAAAATATGCAAATGAACTGCTATATATGAAACCCAAAGAAAGTGGTGCAATTATGTTCAATCAAATTGGGCCACAAATCCTAATTTCTCACAAGGCATTTACAATGAGTAATCAGGCTACAATGGGGTTTAGCCGGCCAATTTTCAGACCTTTTTAGGCTAATTCATAATTTTCACCAAATTCCATTTCTTTTTTTTTTAAATATTTTATTAGTTGAATAATAACTTTTTCATAATATTATGTTTGAATTCGAAAACTGCAGGAATAAATTTAATTTAGATTTATTACCATTGATTTCAAAATATTTTTCCCTTTTTTAAACTTTATTTCTATAAATAAAGATGGATGTAATCAGAATTTTAGAGATTAATGCACACGAATGAAATTATTCTTAAGGCCTATTGGGTATTCCTTTGTATTCAAGTTATGTAAGCACATTTCAAAGTTGTGTAAGCAAAGTTTATTCTTTTGCCCTCCATTCATCTCTCACCCCCATCAAATTGTATTAAAGCTAGATGCAGCAATTTCCATGCATCCTTTTTGAAACCCATAAACTAAGAAATCCTATAACCATCCATCCATAAACCCATCCAAAATTCTACATTGATCACCTCGTGCTCTAGGCATCTTCCAACATGTCATCTACCTCAAGCCTGAGCTCGTGCAGCTTTTTATAGTCGCTAACTGCAAGCCATTCCAACGTGTGATTCAACTCGTTCAGAGGAAACTACAAGGCATTATGGAGCCTTCAGCATAGCGTTCCACCACCAAATTGGCAAACAGTCAAAGAAGATAATTCAACCGTTAGAGAATTTTACTTAAAATAAGTGGTCTCATTGACAGCAAGTTGGAGTTGACCCTTTTCCTTATTGAAGTTTGCCTTCAACAACAACTATCATTCTAGCACGTACATGGACGCTATATGGCTTCGTATAGATGGAAAGAGCGTAGCAATTAGACCAAAGTTGCAGATGAGTGCACAAAGAATATCAAGGGATCAGAAAAAGATACTTGATAGCACAACACCGAAACAAGAAAAAAAAACTATGACTCAGATCAAGTGTCTAGTTAAAAATTAAGATTTTCCTACAGGTAAGTCCCATGCACAATTCAAGAGTTTTTAGTCAACCTAACAAGCTAAAACCACGATAATAAGGCTTCAAAGTTGATGAGGCAATAGGACATATTATACCATTACAATTGCTGCCTATTATGTCAAAAGTGGACAATAATTTTGTCTCGAATTTTTAATAGTACATGTGAGACCTGAAAATTCTTGAATATGATCCCAACAAGGTAGAATTCCCTCAAATTTGAGGGATTAATTAGTAGAATTCAAGTTGGATGTGAAAGTGGAGGAATGCATCGGGCTTCGTTGTGTGACTTGGAAAGTTCCTCAAACTAAAAGGGACAATTCTATAAGATTGTGGTGAGACTACAATGTTTTATGGCGTAGAATGTTGGCCATTAAAAGAGAAGCATAAATAAGTGTTGTTAGAGTGACAATGCTCAGGTGGATGAATATGGTCACATAAAATTGGCGGCCTTCCGATGACCTGACTAGGAGAGTAGAGTATCAGATTTTGGCATGTGTTAGAAAGGTAAAGGTAGACCTAAAAAGACTTGGATTAGAAAATATTATAAATGACCTTTCTTTATTAGAAATAAAATGAGAATTTGACTCTTAACATGACACAATGGAGAAAAATGATTCATGTAACAAACCCCACATAGTGGACAAATACTTTGTGTTGTTGTTGAGTTACAATTCCAACCTGACCTCAGCTATGAGGAGGTACCTGACAAAATACTAGCCAAACAACACAAGACACTTATAGATAAAAGAAACCTAAATAGTAAAAGTCTAATGGAAGAATCAAATCTAACAAGAAACCAGCTAAGAAATGGAGGCCAACATACACAACTACAATCTCTACATCTTAACAATCTTTGATGATGAAATTTTTCTCAAGTAGAAAGTAAGAACCAAGCATGAAAAATCCCAAAACTGCGAATACAACAAGTGAACAACCTGATAAAATATTAAAATCAGACTCCTACTCTAGAAATCTGATGAGTCTAAACAATAGTAGGATGAAACATTTGTGTTGTAATGGCTATCTCAATTGGTTAAAATTTATCTTCTCGGGCATGATCCAACATGAGAGGGGCAAACGATACATTTGAATTGCAACTGAGATTATAGGTATTAAGTAAAAGAAAGGCCAACAAACGTTATGTATTTACCTCAAAACCTCCTTTTCTGCATATATAATATAAGTTTAATGTTATGAAAAATTAATTAAGCAATGGATTGTGGAATATATGAAACGTAAAAGAAATGATAGTAGTTACTTACAATCGAAGATGAGTGCGTGTGAGGAATTGAGGAGACAAATTTTCAAGGAGTAAGTAATGTAAATTTTTAAGTAAAAAGTATATATTATCATTAGAGACAAGTACAATGAATTTTGAATGACACTATTGGAAAGATAGTTATTAAAATATATGATTTAATATTATGCATGTTAATAATCAAGCAACCACTTGTGAATTGGGAATGATGCAGATTTAAAATTAAGGTTAGTTAAATGATTGTTTAAATATTTCTTAGTTCGTAAGATTGAAAAAAGTTCAATACTTAGATGATTGCATATAGATTTATTTTATGTAATAGATATATGGTTATAAAAATATAGAATATCTATAAACATAATAAGAATGTTTGAATATGAATATATGAATTTATTTGATACGTCACCAAAAATCGTTTGATCGGCATGAATCTCAAGGCATATCAAGTTGAAAATTTTCAAAATTAAATTTGGGATCATATGAATTCCAATTTCAGCAAACTTATGTTAAACTAAACTGTCTCAAAGAAACAAACCTAATCGACACTGAAATTGGTCCAACCGGAGCCCAAATGGGTCAAAATTGGGGGCTCGAATCACATTTGGAATGATCAAAGCAATATTTTGATGATCAAAATGATATTCAATATAGCATGCTTATAGTCAATTGAGCGCTTGGCGAGAAGAATCCAACGAGCCTAAGATCGCTGAATTCCGACATCGATAAGGCACTAAAACAGTTGAAAAACTCTCTATGATTGAAGAAATCAAATTGAGCCATTCGATGGGGCAACTCCAAACCTGCCTTGGCACTTCTCTATATTTAGGGGTGTGCCACTCATGAAATCTATAAATAGACCCCACTCTCTACATGAAGGGAACCTTTGCTAGAGATTGGTAGAGAGCGTTGAGGCGTTCAGAGCTCCAGCACCACTCCGGCGCCCCGATCAACTTTTGTCGGACCACCGCTCCGATCGTCGATCAACACAGCCGGACTTCCACCCGACCATCATCGGACCACCGCCGGCCGCCAACAGCCATCGGACTTCTGCTCGGTATCCTCCGACTGCCGCCGGACTTTAGCCTGACCGTTGTCGGACCACCGACCGATCGCCGACCGCGCACGGGACTTCCACCCGGCAGCCGACCACAACCAACTTCGACCCGGCCGCCGGCGGACTCAGCCCGCCATCGTCGAACCATTCGCTAGTCGCCACGTGCCAAACTCCACACCGGTTCGAGCATAGACGCCACCGAACTTTCACCTGGCCACCGAACATAGCTGGACTTCAGCCAGACGTCGTCAGACCACCGCCTGGCTGCCGTAAAACTTCCACTTGGCCACCGATCCCACCGGACTTCCACCCCCTCAACTGTCGTCGAACCACCCCTTAACCGTCACCGCGGACCACCACCTGGCCACCGATCGCAGCTGAACTTCCACCCGGCCATCGACCATCGCTGGACTTCAACCCGAACTTCTTCGAACCATCGCCAGCCGTCGATCACCGCCTACTTCAGCCCGGCCGTCATCGGACCACGCCTGGTCGCCTGACCGCAGCTGGACTTCCACCTGCCCGCCGACCACGTCAGACTCCCACATGGCCACCGACCGTCGTTAGACTTCAACCACCGGCCGTTGTCGACCACCGCCCATCACCGATCGCCGCCAACTTCCACCCGGTCGCCGACCGCCACCATACTCTCCACTAGTCCGCTGACCGGCGGCTGGACTTTACACCCGGCCACAGTCGAATTTCAGCCCGACCAGTCATCAGATCATCGTCAGACCACCGACCGCTTCCATGATTCCACCAACATCGAGCGTTGCCAGTCTTCCGACCGACCTTCGTCGGGTCATTCCTCGTCAGTAGAACTTATGCCAAGATGCCGTGGGACTTCTGTCCGACCGTCCCAAGACCTTTGACCTAACTCTCCAGACTACTGTAATTTGGCCAGCCTCCCAAGTCAAGGAACTGATCAACAATTGAAATTCACTCAAATTTAGTGGAATCTTTTTACATGGGCGAGGCCCCGTAATTTTTCCTCTTCGAAACTTTCAACGTAAAAAAGATTGGGTGTTTTACTTATCTCTCTATGTTTGTGTGTTGGATATAACGTGCATCTGATAAGACGAAAAAGTTTACTCACTCTTATCACTGCGAATATTCTAGTCCGCAACAATACTAAATATCAAATTAGTAAAATTAGCTATAAAATGAATATAAAACTTGTAATTGTAGGTGGGGCAAAAGGGTCCCCATGTATAACATTGCTTTTTAAGTGGGGCAAAGATACCCCAAAGAGATGATACATGCTTAGTATGGTGAGCAAAAATAATCCCCTAAAAATCAAAAGGGGCCTCTAAGTTGTTCAATGGAGATAATGTCAAGTTTACTCTGGGCTCCATTGAACATGCTGATGAAAGTTTAGGCCAAATTTTTAAAATGATAATATTGATATTCAGTATCGACTTCAAAGAAAGTAAATGTTAATGTAAACTATGATTTTATGATATATTATAAATAACATCAAGTTTATTTAATTTATGATTCAATGTGGTGATTTTATAATCATGCAATTTAACTGCTATTTATATTTGTATCACTTATTGATCCTCATAGCTCACCAGTTATTTCATATTGGTTGTTGTTTACAGGTAAAAGGAAAGGAAAAGGTTGATGCTAATAAACTACAATTATTTTATTTTATATGTAATGTTTTAGCAGTTTGTAAGTCTACATTTGAGGTATATAGACAATTCAGGGCTGAAATATTTTTTGGATTATATTAGTGGCTCTGTAAGTTTTATTTGATGTAATTTGATTTATTAGATGCTTATGTTTATAAAGTAAAAGTTAACTTTGTTGGATGTTCTATATAATATTCAAATGATGAAAAATATAATATGTTAAATGTTGAAAATGTTATGTTTCTTGGTGTGGCGCTCTACAATACTATTAAGGAGTATTGCATGCGTGATAGAAAATAGGATTAAGGAAGAAAAGGGACAAACCTAAGATTACTGAAGTATTTCACAATGATTTGTAAATAATAGATTAACACTTCTAAGATAACACTAAAATTTTGAAGAGAAAATTATTATTCCTAAAGTAGATCTTAGATAATTGGGATAAAGTTAATGATGATGTTGATATGATCTCCTTAAGCAATTACCTATTAGATCAGGAGTCACCTGAATTACCAGGATTTTAGTACATGTAAGTTATCAGTTGCCAAAACTGAAAAAGCACATTTATTACATTAGTATGACGAGAACTATCGATCCAAGTACACAAAATTCATACAATAACAAAGGATGGAAACATAATTCTATAAATGCATATCATACATAGAAAAAATTAAAAACACCAAGACAAAAGGAACATCTCAAATCCAGAGTTTAGAGCCATACATCTAGTACGGTAGTGCACACAACAAAAATAAAATAAAAAAGGTCAAAACTGTTGTATATAAATCAAACTGTCCAAATCGTTTTCACTGATAGATGAAGCATTTCAGGATAGGAGTAGCATTGTCTCACTACCTAAAATCACTAAATATAAATAATGGAGTGCTATCTTTCTGAAAGCCTCAAGAGCAAATGTTTAACTGGATTTTAAGCTGATATTATATTTCTCAACATGTAAATAAGAAAAAAGAAAAAATTAAAAAACGCATCATCATTTGGGGGATGATGTAAATTTGGGATGAAAGTTAAGATTTTTTGAATAATTTGAGTTACAAATGCACATGCTATCATAAAAAAGAAAAAAAAAAAAAAAACTGTTTAGGGCGATGTGCTAACCTTTGCCACATGTAATAAATTGTCAACAAGCATTTTTTTTCAAGTTTGCAAAACTTCTTCGAGCTTCTTAAGACCCTGTTGGCTAAAATAACCCCCATCAATGCATTTGAATAAAAACAGATAGCGCGTTTCTTCCACAGTTATCAAAGAGAGGTGACTAAAATAAGATACAAAATAATATTGTAGTTTGCAAATCTTACCTCACTTAAATCTTTCTTCAGCTTCACGCTTAGATATGGGACGCCAAGGTAAAATATCTAATTCGAGTAAGGCTTTATACTGTACTTTAAGGAATTAAATATGAAATTCTGAAAATTCGTAAGAAATGATTTATGATTCGACAAAAGTGACATGCTGCATCTGTTAAGCAGTTAAATTTAAAAGTTCAACAAGTGCGGAAATTACATCAGATGAAAAAAATACAATGATGCGTGCATAAAATTAAGAAACATAGATGATCAGAAAAACTATGTAAGGGAAAAGTACACGCCTAAGATCTATTGCAATGTCCTGTATGATAATATTAAAAGTGATGCGGGAGATGCAAGCGGGACATCTTTGACAAGCCCTGAATAGCTGAAGGCAAAAAGAGAAAAAAAAAAAAAAAGGAAAGAGGAAAAAAAATAAGAGGGAACAGACCAAGGAAAGAGATGTAGGTAAACATCATTCATTCAATAATCATGATGTCCATTACATAACCTGATATTGGCCTTTATATATATATATTATATATATATATATATATATATATTACAAACCCAAATTTTTTTATCAACTATATATAAGTACATATCAAATAACTGAATAAAGGTAACTTTATTTCATGATCCACACGATAATATTAAATATGATGCAGGAGATGCAACAGGAGATTCATATAAACCTTGAATAGTTGGAGGCAGAAGACATGAAAAGGGAGGGGAGAGAGGAGGAGAGAGAGAGAGAGAGAGAGAGGGGGGAGAGAGAGAGAGAGAGAGAGAGAGAAAAAGCCGAAGAGAATAACATTGAGCACAGCCTAGAATGAAGACATAAGTTAAGCATTCATTAAATTCCACTAATCTGATTCTCTATTACATGACCCGTAGACTCTTTTATAATAAAGAATCCTTAAAATAAGATAAAATACTTTAAAACTATTAAAATTAAATAATAAAGAACTAGAATGATGCAACAACAACAAAGCCTTTATCCAAATACGTGAGGCCGGATACATGAATCATTTTTCTCCATTTTGTCCTATAAGAGCAAAATTCTTATTTAAATATAATACAAAATGTCATTTCAATACTTTCTAACCATAAAAATATTTTCAGGCCTACATCTACTTTTCTCTAACATAGGCCAGATATAACACATTAAGGCGACTCTCACTAATCTTATCTGTCACTAGAGCTACTCCAATCTTTCATGCATATACTCGTTTCACATTTTGTCTCTAAGTGTAAAGTCACTCATCCATCTGAGCATCCTCATCTTGCAACTTATTTTAAGCGTCTCATTTAATGCCAATATTCTGAGCCATCAAACATTGCAGGACTTGCCACCAATTATAAAATTTTCCCTTAAGTTTGAGTGGTACTTTTCTATACACAATGGGCCAGATGCATTCCTCCACTTCAAGCCATCCAACTTGAATTCTACAAATATTTAGTAATATGCCTATCTATTTAACATCACTTTGAACAATATATCTGAGATATCTAAAATGTGCACTCGTTTTAATATACTGTCACCCTTGTCATGGTCTCAAAGATCTATTACTACTAAAATTACACTCCATGTATTTAGTTTTAGATTATACTCAAATGAAAACTTTTAGAATATCACAGTTGACCTCCCATAATTCAAAATTTTACTTCAACTCTCTAGTCTTATCACAAAAGGAATATCATCAACAAAAAGCATACACCAAGGTACTCCTTTTGCAAATACTAGTAAAAATATCCATTATTGAAGCAAAAGTATGTGAAGCTAATCTTTGGTGTAATCGAATGACATAGGAAAATGTTTGATCAAACCACCGTATGTTTGAACACAAGTAACAGCACCAGCATACATATCCTTAAAGATATGAATATAGTATTAATAACTCTTTCTTTTCAAGAGCTCTCCAAAACAATTATCTTGGAACTTTATCGTATGCTTTCTAAATCAATAAATATCAATGTGGATACTCTCTACTCTTTTATACTTCTCCCTAAAACCTTTTAAACTTCCATAGTAGACCATTCGGCATTACTCCAAAGTGATTTTGAAAAAAGTAGTATCACGGGCAACCTACGCTCAATTACTCTCTCTCATAATTTTAATGCCATGACACAAACTTAATTTCTCTATAATTCGCACACTTTTGTGCATCACCTTTATTTTTAAAAATAGAAACTAATACACTCATTCTCCACCCATATGATAATCTTTTTAGTCTCAAAATAATATAAAAATTTTAGTAAGCCAAGAAATACCTAGATCTCCCAAGTTTTTCATATTCTCTATTTGAATATCATTGTGGTCCTCTCGTTTTTTTACATTTATTTTATTTAAAGCCTCACCAACTTCAATTCACAAATACGAAGATAAAAATAAATTCACCTTTTTTCATTTAGGGTGCTAAGCAACCGTAATTCTCAAAATCTTCATTGAAATTTTTATTGAAATATCTCTTCTACCTATGTTGAATATCCTTCTTTAAGAAAGAACTTTCTGATCTTCATCCTTAATGTATTTCACTTGAACTAGATCCTTACTTATCTTGTCTCTTTGATTACTAACCTACACATACTCTTTCATCCTCATTAGTATTAATCTATCTTATAAATTACTAAAAGAAAAATTAGTTTTCCTTGATAATGCTTTCTTAAAGTCCCTATAGCCTCTATATCTTAAACAAATTTTTGAGTATTTTACATCTAAACTAATTTTTATAACAAGCTTCGTATTTTTAATATTTTCTTGCACATTTCAATTCCACTACCAATTTTTTTACTATTAGGAGCTTTTTTCTTTTGATTCTCCAAATATATATTTTGCAACCTTCTTAATCATCACTAACTATTTTTTCTCACATAAACATTAGCTTTCTTATGAAAAACTAAATTTCTGAGATTTTGAATCTTACACTAGAAATATTTTTATTAGTATCACTTAAATGTTCCATCTAATCCAAAGACAACAGCATCGCTTTCCTATTTTTCTTTAACTTTTTCTCTAAATATTTCTATAGCCTACTAAAAAATTCTTGTGATTTGAAGATAATTTCCTAACAAGTTGAGCATGCTCACAAAATATCCTTCCAACAGATAACCTTATTCAAGGTGATGGGTTTTGAAATTTCGTCCTAACAATGTTATAAATGCACTCAGAGGCCTTTTAGTTTAATTGCTGTTCCTTTGTATCATGTTCTGTTTTCATGAAGCATTCCAATAGGCTTTGGCCTGGTATATCTGGAGATTTTGTTCCAAAGAATATGATTCTGAACATGTAATGTAGCAAGAAAAGCAAGTTGAAATTAAGTAGCGCACTAGAATTCGAGTGAAATGTTTGAAAGAATACGCACTAGCAGGCTAGAGCCTTCTAAAAGGGCATAGCAATAACTTTTTGTGAATAAAATAATGTTCTAGAAACAAGAAGAAAAAATAAGAATTTAAACAACTTATTCTTCATTGGTAAAATTTTGAAGTTGATCTTATTCGCTGTGCTTGAGTTCTATTAATTACTACGCATGAAACAAGCATGATCATGCAAAAAAAAGCAAATGAGGAGACAATTCTTCCTTCCTTCTGATAGCCCAGGAAAAAAAGATCTTATATTTTAATGCGCCTGTAAAGCAAATACAAGCATTCAAACTGTATGAAGCAAAAATCTTTTGAAACCTGGGCGCAAAGAGCTGCATGCTTCTTTCCAACGAATATAAGTTCTTTCTGAGATTCATCTACCCTTTTCAATACCTGCAAAATCATTACAGAAAGTATCATTAAAGTTATATCCACAAACAATAAAAATTCTCTGAGCTTATTATCAGTGCTAGAGAGAAAGATGTTTAAATTCCATGCATATAACTGAAAAATTACACCAAAAAAATGAGCATTACAAAATTATCTGCCATGAATGTGATATTGCATTAGAGACAACAACAAATAATTATTCTGTGCAGAACATACAGCTTCATATTTTGCAATACAATTTGATTTGAAACCCTGACAAATATTCCAGTTTCAACAAAATTCATAAGAGTTCTCGATGCATTTTTTCTCAAAAAAAATAAATGAACAGCTTCATACAAGTATCCTTCTGCTCAAATAATCACCAATTGAGCATGGCAAACCAAGCTTCAATTCAAGTAATCAATGGAAAATCAAACTACATTTCCAAATAGCAAAGAACGAAAAACAATGATCTTTTTTTCCAACAATTTTCCACGAATATTCATGTTTTCATGATAACTACATTAATAAAAAAAATGTATTTGCATATATAGCACTCAAAATTATATCATTTACATATTAAACCCTTAAATTTCAATATTTACATGCATATTAACTCAAAACCTTAAATAGTGAGCAAAAAAACACCCTCCATTCATCATGTCACACGAGCGTCATTCACAATCACAACTTCTTCACTGGTCCCATTGTCGTACACACACCGACGGCTTATTTGTCTATGAATCCCAGGTCACGACCTCCTAGCCGGTTTGCGAGACTTTCAATGGCAAGACCATGAAATCCCCTTCCCCTTCTTAGTTGCATCGGTCCCCTTTATGTCACAACTTGCTCTGCACGTTCTTTTTTATGATAGCATGTCACCAATCCTATTGTTGCCCATCCCAGCAGATTCCATAGCAACTTTCTCGTCTTTGGCATCCGTGATGTCCGGTTAAGGTTCCAACCATGGTTTCATGAGGAGATAAGAAAGTGCTATATTGTGTAATATTGATATTAAGATGTTAAGACTGCAATGCTTTATGGCGCAGAATGTTGGCCATTAAAAGAGAAGCATAATATTAAGTTAAGTGTTGCAGAGATGAGGATGCTCATGTGGATCATGGCTTTATCTCTATGAAATGAGCATATACGAGAAAAGGTGGAGTCGCTCTGTATGTAGACAATCTATGCGAAAATGATTTGTAGTATAGAGCTTACACGCTTGACTTTAGGAGCAACAATAATTATATCCTTATATTTGATTTTAGGCGACAAGTTAAATTACAAAGAGCGGTAAAACAGTTTAGGCTAAATTACATGCATATGAGTTTAAGATCGTAAAATAGTAACTTAATCTAACATTGCATCCATAATGGTTTTCACGTAAATCCCTATACTAACAATGAGATTAGTATTATGAAGGACCTCTCACACAACTCTTCCAATCACTCGGTTTTGAGCGGAAAATCATTAACATTATCTTCATGAATATAATAAAACCACAATCAAGGAAGCAACTATGATGATAGAGACTCGGGTGTCGAGGTTACCCAAAGATAAGAGAGTTGCACACTCTGACAAGATCGTTTGAATGCTGGGGAAGATGTGGCAGCAAACCAAGAGCCTTCCAGCAGCATGGAACAGCGGGAAGTGGTGCAGAAATTCAAGACAGCAGCAGTGTTTTGATCTTGACAGCAGTTTCCTGAGGCTGAAGTTCAGGACAGCAGCAGTTTTGTGTCAAGGGAGTCTGGAACAGCAATCGTCAAGTGTGGACAGTACCCAAGGAAGTCTAGATAGCAAGTTTTGGGTCTAAGAGTCTTGGACAGCAGTTGGGATCCTTCAAAGCGGCTGGAAAGCAAGTTGTGTTGGCTCAGAAAATCTGAACTGCAGACGTTGGGCAACAACGGGAAGTTCTGGCAGTTGTACTGTGAAATTTCCTTTGCTGGAATTCCAGGGCAGCAAGGGTATGTCCAGGAATAATCCAGCAGTTTTGGATACAAAATTTCGGAGAAGAGGGAAGAACGTATAGGGAACCTGAAATAAATTTCAAGTTTTCAAAAAGATGAAGGGAATTGATTTAGAATTCAAATACTTCCAAATTGGGGACCACTAGGGGGCGGCTGCTGTAGGAGGGGATTAATGGGTATTAATTGCGGGATTTAGATTTAATTGGAGAGAGAAATCATGGAAGAGAGGGGCGCCGGCCATAGGAAAGGGGAAACATGTCTAGATTCATTGTATGTGGTCTCCATAGAATTAATGTGATCGAATTCAAATTTGATTTTAATTTCAGATTTGATTCAAATTGCAAATAACTTCCAAATGAGGTTCTAACTCTTATAGGAAGGGTTTTGAAAAAATTCAAATAGATTGAATGCCAACAAGGATTCTTTCCTAAATAACAAGGAGGTATTTTAGGAAAGTAATTAAGGATGATTTTGAAATTTGAATCAATCTTGGGTGCGGATTGAGGCCAGCGGGCTTGTGGAGCTTGTGGAGGCCGGCGGAGGGGCTAGGAAGGGAGCACTTACAGCTAGGACAAATGAAGGAGGGCCGGCGATGGTAGCAAGGGGAAGAGTCAAACCGAAGCCCCGAACGATTCCGACGAACTGGTGGTATTGCTTTTGCCCTTCACCAAGGTATTTTCTCCAAGAACTCCTCGAACTCTCACAAGAGAAAACGTAGAAAATTTCATCATAATGGGTTCATTCTTCCATCATTCATTCATTCATTCATTAACCTCACATGAAGAGGGGAAGGCTTTAAATAGCCAACGGAAATAATGAAACTACAAAGAACATTTGCCCCTAAGGCAAACACATGATGAGCCCTTAAGCAAGGGCATAAATGGAAAGAAGTATAATAGACTCATAAAACTAAAACAAAATACTTCAAATACAATAACAATCAAAAGTAGATTATGACCGTAGATCATTAGATGTCTCATCGCGCTAGAAGCATATGTAGATGTCCTCATCAAGTCCAATGGAAGATAAGATTAGAGAGAGTCACCTAGATGGTTTGGTCACATAAAACAGCGGTTTTCCGATGACCTCAGCTAGGAAAGTAGATGTATTTGTATTTCGCTTATGTCAAGAAAGGTAGAGATAGACCCTAAAAGATTTGGTTAGAAAATATTAGAAATGACCTTTCTTTATTAGATTTAAATGAGAATTTGACTCTTAGCAGAACACAATGGAGAAAAAGGATTCATGTAACCGATCCCCTTGTAGTGGGATAAAGGCTTGATGTTGTTAATTGTTGTATTAATATTTAGGCGTTAAATATATAAATGATATACTATTTGGGTGCTATATATGTGAATCCACCTAATAAAAAAAAATGAAAACGATAGCAAAGAAGCAACTTCCTTATATTGTTTTAATTTTAGCAAGAAACAAAGAAAGTGGGACATCTGAAGACTTTCATCCATTCTTGTTAGAACAAATAATAGACATGACCAGAACGAACCTGGGAAAGTATATGAAAATTCCTGCATCAAACAATGTATTGCTCGAGAGTCCAAAGAACTAAACAAAAAAGACATTAAATATTTAAAAACAAACAAGGTAGAATATCCTCCTCGTAACTGCCATCTCAAAAGTTAACTGAATAAGTGATTTCTCATATGGGATGCAAGTACCGCTTTTTAGGAAAACTCTCAACGTACATTCGGAGAGAGACGGCTAATTCCTGGAAAAAAATACAAAAAACAAATGAACAACCGAGAAAAGTGCTGCCAATTTCCATGGAAGGAACAAAACCAATAAACTATCTCACTTTCATTAATGCTTCAAGTTGCTTTGCACCTTTATTTCTCTCTCGCTTGGCAATGTTCTCGCATAACCTACAACAAAAGCAGATATATACAACTCTGACTTTTGATACACGCATAACATAATCCCATAGTTTAGGGATGTCAAGTGTAACTAAAAAGTTAATGATTTCACACTTCTAGCAAACCTGAAATCAATTATGTAAATCAAACTAAAGGAAATGCTAGTTAAGGAAATATAAGCAGTTTAAATTCTGCACATTATATTTTCAAGTTGCCTCAATGTATTTCCTTACTATCTTGCTTTTTGGTGCTTATTCCTACTTCTCTTCTGCCAGTTGTGTGGTTTCTTTTTACCCCTTGCTTTTGCTTGATAAATTGGGCCCATTGGCAAAAAAGAAGAAAAAGAAGTATTCGCCACACTAATTGAGTTTCTAACCCATTCATGTTCCTATATTGAGAGAGATGAGCCACTTATGGGAAGCTTTGTATTGATATTTTTATCTCCAGACCATTACTTTGACCGTGAAGGAAAATAAAACCCTAAATACCCTTCTCCCATGGCAGGAAAACTGTTAGTGCAAAGAAAGGAAAATCAAGAGACCGAAAGACGAGCTATTTTTATTATTTTGATCTTCATACTCACATGAATTGATGCTAACTTTATCAACTTCGGGTGACCAATAATTACGTAAGTAGTGAACCAAAGATAGCTGAACTGGTGAGGCACGGGTTGAGTTTGTAAGCTGCACACGCTATCAACACTGAAGTGCACGTGAAATGCTTATCTTCATTGTGGAGTGTTGCGTAGAGAGCTTTTTGCATTGCTATTGCAAATCATAGCCTTAGCGAAGTGTTGCAACTCAACTCAGCAATGCTTTATTGACCAATATTGAAGTGTAAAAATAAACCAATTTATTAGTTAAAAATAGTAGTACTTAGGGACATAAGTGAGCTGAGCCAGCTCGAACTCGACTCATTAACAAGTTCACGAGTCGAGCTTATGGAGCCATGACAAACTAGAGCTTATAATTGAGCTTGTATAATCAACAAGCTCGAGCTCAGCTAGCTCGGCTTTTAAGCTCGTTGAGTTGATGGATTAACTTAAAATATTGTTAAAATTTGATTTAAATTAATATTATATAATATATTTTAATCTCTTTAAATTAATTCTATTAAAAATAAAAATTCAAAAAAACTGAAATTTTTAATTTAAAATTAAGAAATCGAAATCCACACTCGAGTCAAGCTCGAGCTTTTCAAACGAGCTTGAGCCTACAAATTTTTTATCAAGCAGAGCTCGAGCATGCATAGCTTGATTAGGTAGAAACTCAACTCAACTCGACTTGTTTACACGCCTAAGAATACTTGATTGTCCTCCACATGCGAGTAGACATTGAATCTCATTCATCTCTGATATTATCTCCACCTCATACATACAATTGCACTTCCTCCACACATTTCTTGACCATCTTGTTCATCTCTATTAATATTTAGTTATGTTACTTTTGATTGATTTCTATTAGATCAGAAAGAAAAAGAATATTATCATGTTTGTAAATTTGATTCATAAAATATCTATCATATGCACAATATATATATATATATATATATTAAAAAATTTATAATTGATTTCAGTAGAAAAATATAAAATTTAAATTATCATTCAAATGTTATTTCGTTCAAATAGGAATGACTTATATAAATAAATGAGAATTATTTTTTAATGACGAGATTTTATTATAAAATTATATACAATAAGAATTATTCAATATTCATTTTGTAATAACAAATAATATGTCATTTTAGAAAATAATAATTATTGGAATATGAACCTTTTTCATTTATTTATATATAGAGAGAGGGTGTGTGTGAGTAAATTAATTCATAAGAGATTTTGTTCTTAAATTAAATCATTAAATATAATAAAAAAGAAAATGAATATATTAATGATATTTTTATAGAAAATGAGAGTTATTTAGTAACAATTAGTAACTAATTAGAGCGATATATTATTAGATATATGAGTTAAAATAATCTTATAAAATTATGCATAATTAAAGGTGCTCGACTAGCGATGTCAAAGGGAAAAAAGGGCAAAAGGGCAAAAAACTATTTAAATCAAGGTGTCATGTTCCTATTCCTACCGTAATAATGTTGTTATTTCCAATCTGATTGAATTGATATTTATTAATTAATTAATATTGCAAAAATTCGAATATTAATTATCTCTTTTATTTTGATGAATGGTCATATTGAAGTTTAATAGTAAACATGATAATTCATCTTGAATGATATGAAATGATTATATAGAAATAATGGTCTTGCTTCTTCTAAATGCATTTAATTGCTAACCATTATTACAAATTGCTTATATATTATATATGTTAAATGCAATTGAGGAAGTCGAGCCAAGCTCAAGTCACCCATGGCTTGAGCTTGAGCTTAATTAATTAATCAAGTTCGAGCTCGAGCTCGAGCTTTATTGAATGAGTTCGAGCAGGCTCACGAGCTAGATCATTTATTTTGAAAGAGAAAATGATTATGATTTAAACAATTATTATAATAAAATGGTAAAAAAAATAAGAAAATATTTTTTAAAAAAATTAAGAATCACTTCTTATAAAGAAATGAATATAAATTTTTAAATAATTTTATACTTAAAATCTTAAATCCTAATATATTTTAAGTATATTTTATATTGATATTTTTAAATGAGCAAGTTCGCGAGCTAACTAGTCGATTCAGGGCTGGCTCAAGCTTGGCTCATTAGCTCATCAAACTTGGCTCACGAGCCATTTATCGAACCGAGCCAAAGCTGACTCACGAGTCGGCTTGACTCACATCCTTCGATCATGTTGAGCTTGACGACATAAACTTATATAATTTAGTGCTAGTCATATATTGTTCATTATTAAATAATATGAAATGATAAAGAGCATGCAAATAAAGTAATCAAGTAGAAATGTTTGCATGTGCATGATTGATGGAGTACACCATCTTATGGTATTGACTGGAGATGCAATATACTCATGCACATGAAATAAAAAAAAAAAAATTGGAAAAAGTAAATGAAAAAGGAAGTACCTTCATTAGTAATAGTTTAGATGATGTCTCCTATGATAGTTATATTATTTACAAAAAATGATAAAGATAATATATATGTGACATGTATATATATGCATAACATTGATTGTCATTTTCAAAATAAATTTTAAATAAATTTGCTTTATGCTTTATAGTGAGCATGCATATCATTCAAAATACCGTGTATTACTATAATTTAGAAGCATAACTTAATCACCGAGTTGTGTTATGACTCACTCCATATTTACAAATGTACACATGTATTATCCTAATTGTGTAAATGAGTGGAGTATGAGAGAACGTCTGAGAGAAAGGTCTTCATTTGAAATATTTACAGCGTTCGCTTTAAAATATATTTTTAATTTAACGGCTCTTTCAGTGTATTCAAGATGGTTGCTTTTAGAATTTTTAGTGGAAAAAAAATTAAATAACTTTCTGACATCTATTCCAGCTTTATTAATTAGAGCATCCGGGCTGGGACATGACATTAATATTCACGTAACAATTGAGAAGAATCACGGAGAGCATATAAAGAAGTATAAGCAGTTAATGCTTAAGGAAGAAAATTTACCTCTGGTTTTCCTGTCGAAAGTATGCGAACTAGGGAAGATTTCCCCACATTGGGTGCTCCAACAAGGCAAAGAGTTGGTATCTTTAGGTCCACCACAGGCATGGCACGTAGCACCTTGCAAGTTCCATAAATTAATCCATTCAAAGTATTAGGTTAGTCCAGGAATCTAACTCTTTTAACTACTTGAACGTCTATCCAAAATCAGATCAAATAATAAAATGTTGAAACTAATAATTGCTGCGATTGAAATTCTCTATGACCAACCATAACACTGAAAATTTCAAACATAATGTATAAACCACATAAAGAATTCTGTCAAAACCTGGTTTCCAATGATTAATCAAGGCTTCATTTATCATTTTTCTAAAGCTGATCATTAGGAAGTAAACTAGCCACACTTTTCATGCAGACGGACAAACGAATTTTGTAAGTGCATAGCCCATAACCATGAAAGTCGTGCAGAGGTGAACATGCAGTTAAGGATGTTCTGTTGCACGCTCATTGAAAAATCAAAATTGCGTGCTAGTAATGTAGGGCTTCATAGATAATGCACTGTAGCAGGCAATGCAAATAACATGCAAATTTCACAAGATAAATTATTAAGCCCAGACAACTATTGACAACCGTTGATGATAAATAGAAAATGATATAAGTCAATTTAGAAGAAAAACCTATGGGTTTCTATTAAAAAATAACGGCTACAATTAAGTATCAGGATAGTCGCACATATAGTTAAAAGTGACTTGAAACTTTATAAGATTGACCAAAATTCAAGTTGTAAAGGATCCAAGTTAACACAATCTCACTTTCAATCAACAAAAAAATGAAGAAGAAAGAAAAAAAAAAGCAAAAGGAAATTAATCATCGAATAAGCAAGCATCATGCATGTACAGCATGGAAAAAAAGAGTCCCTTCTAAAATTATTCTATTCTCTCACTTGAACAAGGAATTCTGTTCTTTATTTCTATTTTAAATACATATCCTTGTTATCGTCCATCAATAATTGATATGAGTTCATCATCCATTATTGATTTGGATACAAGATTAATATGAAAATATAAAAATATGCAAATGAACTGCTATATATGAAACCCAAAGAAAGTGGTGCAATATAGTTCAATCAAATTGGGCCACAAATCCTAATTTCTCACAAGGCATTTACAATGAGTAAATCAGGCTACAATTGGGGTTTAGCCGGCCAATTTTCAGACCTTTTTAGGCTAATTCTTAATTTTCACCAAATTCCATTTCATTTTTTTTTAAATATTTTATTAGTTGAATAATAACTTTTTCATAATATTATGTTTGAATTCGAAAACTTGCAGGAATAAATTTAATTTAGATATATTACCATTGATTTCAAAATATTTTTCCCTTTTTTAAACTTTATTTCTATAAATAAAGATGGATGTAATCAGAATTTTAGAGATTAATGTCACACGAATGAAATTATTCTTAAGGCCTATTTGGGTATTCCCTTTGTATTCAAGTTATGTAAGCACATTTCAAAGTTGTGTAAGCAAAGTTTCTCTTTTGCCCTCCATTCATCCTCTCACCCCCATCAAATTGATATTAAAGCTAGATGCAGCAATTTCCTAGCATCCTTATTTGAAACCCATAAACTAAGAAATCCTATAACCATCCATCCATAAACCCATCCAAATTCTACATTGATCACCTCGTGCTCTTAGGCATCTTCCAACATGTCATCTACCTCAAGCCTGAGCTCGTGCCAGCTTTTTATAGTCGCTAACTGCAAGCCATTCCAACGTGTGATTCAATGCTCGTTCATGAGGAAACTACAAGGCATTATGGAGCCTTCAGCATAGCGTTCCACCACCAAATTGGCAAACAGTCAAAGAAGATAATTCAACCGTTAGAGAATTTACTTAAAATAAGTGGTCACATTGACAGCAACTTGGAGTGACCCTTTTCCTTATTGAAGTTTGCCTTCAACAACAACTATCATTCTAGCACGTACATGACGCTATACTGAGCTTCGTATAGATGGAAAGAGAGTAGCAATTAGACCAAAGTTGGCAGATGAGTGCACAAAGAATATCAAGGTGATCAGGAAAAAGATACTTGATAGCACAACACCGAAACAAGAAAAACTATGACTCAGAATCAAAGTGTCTAGTTAAAAATTAAGATTTTCCTACAGGTAAGTCCCATGCACAGATTCAAGAGTTTTAGTCAACCTAACAAGCTTAAACCACGATAAATAAGGCTTTCAAAGTTGATGAGGCAATAGGACATATTATACCAATTACAATTGCTGCCTATTATGTCAAAAGTGGACAATATATTTTGTCTCAAATTTTTAATAAGTACATGTGAGACCTGAAAAATTCTTGAATATGATCCCAACAAGGTAGAATTCCCCTCAAATTTGAGGGATATTATTAGTAGAATTCAAGTTGGATGGTTGAAGTGGAGGAATGCATCGGGCTTGTTGTGTGATTGGAAAGTCTCCCTCAAACTAAAGGGACAATTCTATAAGATTGTGGTGAGACCTACAATGTTTTATGGCGTAGAATGTTGGCCATTAAAAGAGAAGCATAAATAAGTGTTGTAGAGATGACAATGCTCAGGTGGATGAATATGGTCACATAAAATGGCGGCCTTCCGATGACCTGACTAGGAGAGTAGATGTATCAGATTTGGCATGTGTTAAGAAAGGTAGAGGTAGACCTAAAAAGACTTGGTTAGAAAATATTATAAATGACCTTTCTTTATTAGAATAAAATGAGAATTTGACTCTTAACATGACACAATGGAGAAAAATGATTCATGTAACAAACCCCACATAGTGGGACAAATACTTTGTTGTTGTTGTTGAGTTACAATTCCAACCTGACCTCAGCTATGAGGAGGTACCTGACAAAATCCTAGCCAAACAACACAAGACACTATAGATAAAAGAACCTAAATAGTAAAAGTCTAATGGAAGAATCAAATCTAACAAGAAACCAGCTAAGAAATGGAGGCCAACATACACAACTACAATCTCTACATCTTAACAAATTTTGAAGATGAAATTTTTCTCAAGTAGAAAGTAAGAACCAAGCATGAAAAATCTCCAAAACTCAAATACAACCAAGTGAACCAACCTGATAAAATATTAAAATCAGACTACCTACTCAAGAAATCTGATGAGTCTAAACAATAGTAGGATGAAACATTTGTGTTTGTAATGGCTATCTCAATTGGTTAAAATTTATCTTCTCGGGCATGATCCAACATGAGAGGGCAAACGATACATTTGATATGCCAAGCTGAGATTATAGTATTAAGTAAAAGAAAGGCCAACAAACGTTTGATATTTACCTCAAAACCTCCTTTCTGCATATATAATATAAGTTAATGTTATGAAAAATTAATTAAGCAATGGATTGTGGAATATATGAAACGTAAAAGAAATGATAGTAGGTTACTTACAATCGAAGATGAGTGCGTGGTGGAGGAATTGAGGAGACAAATTTTCAAGGAGGTAAGTAATGTAAATTTTTAAGTAAAAAGTATATATTATCATTAGAGACAAGTACAATGATTTTGAATGACACTTTGGAAAGATAGTTATTAAAATATATGATTTAATATTATGCATGTTAATAATCAAGCAACCACTTGTGAATTGGAATGATGCAGATTTAAATTAAGTTGTTAAATGATTGTTTAAATATTTTCTTAGTTCGTAAGATTTTGAAAAAAAGTTCAATTCTTAAGATATTGCATATAGATTATTTTTATGTAATAGATATATGGTTATAAAAATTATAGAATATCTATAACAATAATAAGAATGTATGAATTATGAATATATGAATTATATTTGATACGTCACCAAAAATCGTTTTGATCGTGCATGAATCTCAAGGCATATTCAAGTTGAAAATTTTCAAAATTAAATTTGGGATCATATGAATTCCAATTTCAGCAAACTTATTGTTAAACTAAACGTCTCAAAGAAACAAACCTAACGACACTGAAATTGGTCCAACCGGAGCCCAAATGGGTCAAAATTGGGGGCTCGAATCACATTTGGAATGATCAAAGCAATATTTTGATGACAAAATGATATTCAAATATAGCATGCTTATAGTCAAATTGAGCGGCTTGGCGAGAAGAATCCAACGAGCCTAAGATCGCTGAATTCCGACATCGATAAGGCACTTAAACAGTTGAAAAACTCTCTATGATTGAAGAAATCAATATGAGCCATTCGATGGAGCACTCCAAACCTGCCTTGGCACTTCTCTATATTTACGGGGTGTGCCACTCATGAAAATCTATAAATAGACCCTCACTCTCTACATGAAGGGAACCTTTTGCTAGAGATTGGAGAGAGCGTTGAGGCTTCAAGAGCTCCAGCACCACTGCCGGCGAACCCCGATCAACTGTTGTCGGACCACCGCTCGATCGTCGATCAACACAGCCGGACTTCCACCCGACCATCATCGGACCACCGCCCGGCCGCCAACAGCCATCGGACTTCTGCTCGGCCTCCGACTGCCGCCGGACTTTAGCCTGACCGTTGTCGGACCACCGACCGATCGCCGACCGCAGCCGGACTTCCACCCGGCAGCCGACCACAACCAAACTTCGACCCGGCCGCCGGCGGACTCAGCCCGGCCATCGTCGAACCATCGCCTAGTCGCCAACCGTTGCCAAACTTCCACCCGGTCGCCAACCGCCATCGAACTTTCACCTGGCCACCGAACATAGCTGGACTTCAGCCAGACCGTCGTCAGACCACCGCCTGGCTGCCGTAAAACTTCCACTTGGCCACCGATCCCCACCGGACTTCCACCCCCATCAACTGTCGTCGAACCACCGCTTAACCGTCACCGCCGGACCACCACCTGGCCACCGATCGCAGCTGAACTTCCACCCGGCCATCGACCATCGCTGGACTTCAACCCGAACTTCTTCGAACCATCGCCCAGCCGTCGATCACCGCCTGACTTCAGCCCGGCCGTCATCGGACCACCGCCTGGTCGCCGACCGCAGCTGGACTTCCACCTGGCCGCCGACCACAGTCAGACTCCCACATGGCCACCGACCGTCGTTAGACTTCAACCCGGCCGTTGTCGGACCACCGCCCAGTCACCGATCGCCGCCAAACTTCCACCCGGTCGCCGACCGCCACCATACTTCCACTAGTCCGCTGACCGTCGCTGGACTTACACCCGGCCACAGTCGAATTTCAGCCCGACCATCATCAGATCATCGTCAGACCACCGACCGCTTCAAGACTTCCACCCAACAGTCGAGCGTTGCCAGTCTTCCGCCCGACCTTCGTCGGGTCATTCCTCGTCAGCTGAACTTATGCCAAGATGCCGTGGGACTTCTGTCCGACCGTCCCAAGACCTTTGCCTAACTCTCCAGACTACTGTAATTTGACCGCCTCCAAGTCAAGGAACTGATCAACATTTGTAATTCACTCAAATTTAGTGGAATCTTTTTACATGGGCGAGGCCCCGTAATTTTTCCCTCTTCGAACTTTCAACGTAAAAAAGATTGGGTGTTTTACTTATCTCTCTATGTTTGTGTGTTGGATATACGTGCATTGATAAGACGAAAAGTTTACTCACTCTATCACTGCGAATATTCTAGTCCGCAACAATACTAAATATCAAATTAGTAAAATTTAGCTATAAAATGATATAAAACTTGTAATTGTAGGTGGGGCAAAAGGGTCCCCATGTATAACATTGCATTTTAAGTGGGGCAAAAGATACCCCAAAGAGATGATACATGCTTAGTAGGTGAGGCAAAAATATCCCCTAAAAAGTCAAAAGGGGCCTCTAAGTTGTTCAATGGAGATAATGTCAAGTTTACCTGGGCTCCATTGAACATGCTGATGAAAGTTTAGCCAAATTTTTAAAATGATAATATTGATATTCAGTATCGACTTCAAAGAAAGTAAATGTTAATGTAAACTATGATTTTATGATATATTATAAATAACATCAAGTTTATTTAATTTATGATTCAATGTGGTGATTTTTATAATCATGCAATTTAACTGCTATTTAATTTGTATCACTTATTGATCCTCATAGCTCACCAGTTATTTCATATTGGTTGTTGTTACAGGTAAAGGAAAGGAAAAGGTTGATGCATAATAAACTACAAATTATTTTATTTTATATGTTAATGTTTAGCCAGTTTGTAAGTCTACATTTGAGGTATATAGACAATTCAGGGCTGAAA
Source organism: Dendrobium nobile (assembly GCA_022539455.1). Lineage (NCBI taxonomy): Eukaryota > Viridiplantae > Streptophyta > Magnoliopsida > Asparagales > Orchidaceae > Dendrobium > Dendrobium nobile. Next base: position 1,862,948 of record CM039735.1, on the reverse strand, counting down.
TATTTTTGGATTATATTAGTGGCTCTGTAAGTATTTATTTGATGTAATTTGATTTATTAGATGCTTATGTTTATAAAGTAAAAGTAATTTTGTTGGATGTTCTATATAAATATTCAAATGATGAAAAATATCATATGTTAAATGTTGAAAAATGTTATGTTTCTTGGTGTGGCGCTCTACAATACTATTAAGGAGTATTGCATGCGGATAGAAAATAGGATTAAGGAAGAAAAGGGACAAACCTAAGATTACATGAAGTTATTCACAATGATTTGTAAATAATAGATTTAACTTCTAAGATAACACTTAAAATTTATGAAGAGAAAATTATTATTCCTAAAGTAGATCTTAGATAATTGGGATAAAGTTAATGATGATGTTGATATGTATCTCCTTAAGCAATTACCTATTAGATCAGGAGTCAGCCTGAACTACCAGGATTTTAGTACATGTAAGTTATCAGTTGCCAAAACTGAAAAAGCACATTTATTACATTAGTATTGAACGAGAACTATCGATACAAGTACACAAAATTCATAACAATAACAAAAGGGATGGAAACATAATTCTATAAATGCATATCAGTACATAGAAAAAATTAAAACACCAAGACAAAAGGAACATCTCAAATCCAGAGTTTAGAGCACATACATCTAGACGGTAGTGCACACAACAAAAATAAAATAAAAAAGGTCAAAACTGTTGTATATAAATCAACTGTTCCAAATCGTTTTCACTGATAGATGAAGCATTTCAGGATTAGGCAGTAGCATTGTCTCACTACCTAAAATCACTAAATATAAATAATGGAGTGCTATCTTTCTGAAGCCTCAAGAGCAAATGTTTAACTGGATTTTAAGCTGATATTATATTTCTCAACATGTAAATAAGAAAAAAGAAAAAATTAAAAACGCATCATCATTTGGGGGATGATGTAAATTTGGGATGAAAGTTAAGATTTTTTGAATAATTGAGTTACAAATGCACATGCTATCATAACAAAAGAAAAAAAAAAAAAAAACTGTTTAGGGCGATGTGCTACCTTTGCCACATGTAATAAATTGTCAACAGCATTTTTTTCAAGTTTGAAAACTTCTTCGAGCTTCTTAAGACCCTGTTGGCTAAAAATAACCCCCATCAAATGCATTTGAATAAAAAACAGATAGCGCGTTTCTTCCACAGTTATCAAAGAAGAGGTGACTAATATAAGAATAAAAATAATATTGTAGGTTGCAAATCTTACCTCACTTAATCTTTCTTCAGCTTCACGCTTAGATATGGACTGCCAAGGTAAAATATCTAATTCGAGTAAGGCTTTATACTTTTATTTAAGAATTAAATATGAAATTCTGAAAATTCGTAAGAAATATTTATGATGGACAAAAGTTGATATGCTGCATCTGTTAAGCAGTTAAATTTAAATTCAACAAGTGCGGAAATTACATTCAGATGAAAAACAATACAATGATGCGTGCATAAAATTAAGAAACATAGATGTCAGAAAACTATGTAAGGGAAAGTACACGCCTAAGATCTATTGCAATGTCCTGTATGATAATATTAAAAGTGATGCGGAGAGATGCAGCGGGACATCTGTACAAGCCCTGAATAGCTGAAGGCAAAAAAGAGAAAAAAAAAAAAAAGGAAAGATGAGAAAAGAAAATAAGAGGGAACACGACCAAGGAAAGAGATGTAGGTAAACATCATTTCATTCCAATAATCATGATGTCCATTTACATAACCTTAGGCCTTTATATATATATATATATATATATATATATATATATATATTACAAACCCAAATTTTTTTTATCAACTAATAAAAGATCATATCAAATAACTGAATAAGGTTAACATTTATTTCAATGATCCACACGATAATATTAAATATGATGCAGGAGATGCAACAGGAGATTCATATAAACCTTGAATAGTTGGAGGCAGAAGACAGAAAAGGGAGAGGGAGAGAGAGAGAGAGAGAGAGAGAGAGAGAGGGGGGGAGAGAGAGAGAGAGAGAGAGAGAAAAGCAGAAGAGAATAACATTGAGCACAGCCTAGAATGAAGACATAAGTTAAGCATCATTAAATTCCACTAATCATGTTCTCTATTACATGACCCGTAGACCTCTTTTATAATAAAAGATCCTATAAATTAAGATAAAATACTTAAACTTATTAAAAATTAAATAATAAAAGAACTAGAATGATGCAACAACAACAAGCCTTTATCCAACTACGTAGGGCTGGCAACATGAATCCTTTTTCTCCATTTTGTCCTATTAAGAGCAAAATTCTTATTTAAATATAATACAAAATGTCATTTCTAATACTTTCTAACCATATATTTTCAGGCCTACATCTACTTTTCTTAACATAGGCCAGATATAACACATCTAAGGCGACTCTCACTAATCTTATCTGTCACTAGAGCTACTCCAATCTTTTCATGCATATACTCGTTTCACATTTTGTCTCTAAGTGTAAAGTCACTCATCCATCTGAGCATCCTCATCTTTGCAACACTTATTTTAAGCGTCTCATTTAATGGCCAATATTCTGAGCCATCAAACATTGCAGGACTTGCCACCATATTATAAAATTTTCCCTTAAGTTTGAGTGGTACTTTTCTATCACACAATGGGCCAGATGCATTCCTCCACTTCAGCCATCCAACTTGAATTCTACTAATATTTAGTAATATGCCTATCTATTTAACCATCACTTTGAACAATATATCTGAGATATCTAAAATGTGCACTCGTTTTAATAACTTGATCACCCATTGTCATAGTCTCAAAGATCTATTACTACTAAAATTACACTCCATGTATTTAGTTTTAGATATACTCAAATGAAAACTTTTAGAATATCAAGTTGACCTCCATAATTCAAAATTTTACTTCAACTCCTAGTCTTATCAACAAAAGGAATATCATCAACAAAAAGCATACACCAAGGTACATCCTTTTGCAAATATCTAGTAAAAATATCCATTATTGAAGCAAAAGGTATGTGAAGCTAATCTTTGGTGTAATCTGAATGACATAGGAAAATGTTTGATCAAACCACCGTATGTTTGAACACAAGTAACAGCACCAGCATACATATCCTTAAAGATATGAATATAAGTATTAATAACTCCTTTCTTTTCAAGAGCTCTCCAAAACAATTATCTTGGAACTTTATCGTATGCTTTCTCTAAATCAATAAATATCATATGTGGATACTCTCTACTCTCTTTATACTTCTCCCTAAAACCTTTTAACTTCCATAGTAGACCATTTCGGCATTAATCCAAAGTGATTTTGAAAAAAGTAGTATCACGGCGCAACCTACGCTCAATTACTCTCTCTCATAATTTTAATGCATGACACGTTAACTTAATTTCTCTATAATTCGCACACTTTTGTGCATCACCTTTATTTTTAAAAATAGAAACTAATACACTCATTCTCCACTCATATGATATCTTTTTAGTCTCAAAATAATATTAAAAATTTTAGTAAGCCAAGAAATACCTAGATCTCCCAAGTATTTTCATATCTCTATTTGAATATCATCTGGTCCTCCTCGTTTTTTACATTTCATTTTATTTAAAGCCTCACCAACTTCAATTCACAAATACGAAGATAAAAATAAAATTCACTTTTTTCATTTAGGGTGCTAAGCAACCGTATTCTCAAAATCTTCATTGAAATTTTTATTGAAATATCTCATCTACCTATGTTGAATATCCTTCTTTAAGAAAGAACTTTCTGATCTTCATCCTTAATGTATTTCACTTGAACTAGATCCTTACTTATCTTGTCTCTTTGATTAACTAACCTACACATACATCTTTCATCCTCATTAGTATCTAATCTATCTTATAAATTACTAAAAGAAAAATTATTTTCCTTGCATAATGCTTTCTTAAAGTCCCTATAGGCCTCTATATCTTAAACAATTTTTTGAGTTTTTACATCTAAACTAATTTTTATAACAAAGCTTCGTATTTTTAATATTTTCTTGCACATTTCAATTCCACTACCAACATTTTTTTACTATTAGGAGCTTTTTCTTTTGATTCTCCAAATATATATTTTGCAACCTTCTTAATATCACTAACTATTTTTTCTCACATAACATTAGCTTTCTTATGAAAAACCTAAATTTTGAGATTTTGAATCTTACACTAGAAAATATTTTTATTAGTATCTCTTAAATGTTCCATCTAATCCAAAGACAACAGCATCGCTTTCCTATTTTTTCTTTAACTTTTTCTCTAAATATTTCTATAGCCTAACTAAAATTCTTGTGATTTTGAAGATAATTTCCTAACAAGTTGAGCATGCTCACCAAAATATACTTCCAACAGATAACCATTATTCAAGGTGATGGGTTTTGAAATTTCGTCCTAACAATGTTAGAAAAGCACTCAGAGGCCTTTTAGTTAATTGCTGTTCCTTTGTATCATGTTCTGTTTTCATGAAGCATTCCAATAGGATTCTGGCCTGGTATATCTGGAGATTTTGTCCAAAGAATATGATTTGAACATGTAATGTAGCAAGAAAAGCAAGTTGAAATTAAGTAGCGCACTAGAATTCGAGTGAAATGTTTGAAAGAATACGCACTAGCATGGTTAGAGCCTTCTAAAAGGGCATAGCAATACTTTTTGTGAATAAAATAATGTTCTAGAACAAGAATGAAAAAATAAGAATTTAAACAACTATATTCTTCATTGGTATAAATTTTGAAGTTGATCTTATTCGCTGTGCTTGAGTTCTATTAAATTACTACGCATGAAACAAGCATGAGTCATGCAAAAAAAAGCAAATGAGGAGACAATTCTTCCTTCCTTCTGATAGCCCAGGGAAAAAAAAGATCTTATATTTTAAATGTGCCTGTAAAGCAAATACAAGCATTCAAACTGTATGAAGCAAAATTCTTTTGAAACCTGGGCGCAAAGAGCTGCATGCTTCTTTCCAACGAATAAGAGCTTCTTTCTGAGATCATCTACCCTTTTCAATACCTGCAAAATCATTACAAAAGTATCATTAAAGTTATATCCACAAACAATAAAAATTCTCAGCTTATTATCAGTGCTAGAGAGAAAAGATGTTAAATTCCATGCATATAACTGAAAAATTACACAAAAAATGAGCATTACAAAATTATCTGCCATGAATAGTGATATTGCATTAGAGACAACAACAAATAATTATTCTTGCAGAACATACAGCTTCATATTTTGCAATACAATTTGATTTTGAAACCCTGACAAATATTCCAGTTTCAACAAAATTCATAAGAGTTCTCGATGCTTTTTTCTCAAAAAAAATAAATGAACAGCTTCATCACAAGTATCCTTCTGCTCAAATAATCACCAATTGAGCATGGCAGAACCAAAGCTTCAATTCAAGTAATCAATGGGAAAATCCAAACTACATTTCCAAATAGCAAAGAACTGAAAAACAATGATCATTTTTGTCCAACAATTTTCCACGAATATTCATGCGTTTTCATGATAACTACATTAATAAAAAAATGTATTTGCATATATAGCACTCAAAATTATATCATTTACATATTAAACCCTTAAATTTCAATATTTACATGCATATTACTCAAAACCTTAAATAGTGAGCAAAAATAACACCCTCCATTCAATCATGTCACCACGACGTCATTCACAATCACAACTTCTTCACTGGTCCCATTGTCGTACACACACCGACGGCTTATTTGTCTATGAATCCCAGGTCACGACCTCCTAGCCGGTTTGCGAGACTCTTCAATGGCAAGACCATGAATCCCCTTCCCCTTCTAGTTGTCATCGGTCCCCTTTATGTCACAACTTGCTCTGCACGTTTCTTTTTTATGATAGCATGTCACCAATCCTATTGTTGCCCATCCCAGCAAGATTCCATAGCAACTTTCTCGTCTTTGGCATCCAGTGATGTCCGGTTAAGGTTCCAACCATGGTTTCATGAGGAGATAAGAAAGTGCTATATTGTGTAAATATTGATATTAAGATGTTAAGACCTGCAATGCTTTATGGCGCAGAATGTTGGCCATTAAAAGAGAAGCATAATATTAAGTTAAGTGTTGCAGAGATGAGGATGCTCATGTGGATCAGTGGCTTTACTCTATGAAATGAGCATATACGAGAAAAGGTTGGAGTCGCTCTGATGTAGAACAATCATGCGAAAATGATTTGTAGTAAGAGCTTACACGCTTGACTTTAGGAGCAACAATAATTATATCCTTTATATTGATTTTAGGCGACAAGATAAATTACAAAGAGCGGTAAAACAAGTTTAGGCTAAATTACATGCATATGAGTTAAGATCGTAAAATAGTAACTTAATCTAACATTGCATCCATAAATGGTTTTCAACGTAAATCCCTATACTAACAATGAGATTAGTATTATGAAGGACCTCTCACACAACTCTTCCAATCACTCGGTTTTAGCGGAAAATCATTAACATTATCTTCATGAATATAATAAAACCACAATCAAGGATGCAACTATGATGATAGAGACTCGGGTGTCGAGGTTACCCAAAGATAAGAGAGTTGCACACTCTGACAAGATCGTTTGAATGCTGGGGAAGATGTGGGCAGCAACCAAGAGCCTTCCAGCAGCATGGAACAGCCGGGAAGTGGTGCAGAAATTCAAGACAGCAGCAGTTTTGATCTTGGACAGCAGTTTTCCTGAGGCTGAAGTTCAGGACAGCAGCAGTTTTGAGTCAAGGGAGTCTGGAACAGCAACTCGTAAGGTCTGGACAGTACCCAAGGAAGTCTAGATAGCAAGTTTTGGGTCTTAAGAGTCTTGGACAGCAGTTGGGGATCCTTCTAAGCGGCTGGAAAGCAAGTTGTTTGGCTCAGAAAATCTGAACTGCAGACGTTGGGCAACAACGGGAAAGTTCTGGCAGTTGTACTGTGAAATTTCCTTTGCTGGAATTCCAGGGCAGCAAGGGGATGTCCAGGAATTAATCCAGCAGTTTTGGATACAAAATTTCGGAGAAAGAGGGAAAACGTAATAGGGAACCTGAAATAAATTTCAAGTTTTCAAAAAGATGAAGGGAATTGATTTAGAATTCAAACTACTTCCAAATTGGGACCACTAGGGGGCGGCTGCTGTAGGAGGGGATTAATGGGTATTAATTGCGGGATTTAGATTTAATTGGAGAGAGAAATCATGGAAGAGAGGGGGCCGGCCATAGGAAAAGGGGAAACATGTCTAGATTCATTGTATGTGGTCTCCAATAGAATTAATGTGATCGAATTCAAATTTGATTTTAATTTCAGATTTGATTCAAATTGAAATAACTTCCAAATGAGGTTCTAACTCTCTAGGAAGGGTTTTGAAATTCAAAATAGATTGAATGCCAACAAGGATTCTTTCCTAAATAACAAGGAGGTATTTTAGGAAAGTAATTAAGGATGATTTTGAAATTTGAAATTCAAAATCCTTGGGTAGCGGATTGAGGGCCAGCGGCTTGTGGAGCTTGGAGAGGCCGGCGGGAGGGGCTAGGAAGGGAAGACTTACAGCTAGGACAAATGAAGGAGGGCCGGCGATGGTAGCAAGGGGAAGAGTCAAACCACGAGCCCCGAACGATTCCGACGACTGGTGGGTATTGCTTTTGCCCTTCACCAAGGTATTTTCTCCAAGAACCCTCGAACTCTCACAAGAGTAAAACGTAGAAAATTTCATCATAATGTTCATTCATTCCATTCATTCATTCATTCATTCATTAACCTCACATGAAGAGGGGAAGGCTTTAAATAGCCAACGGAATAATGAAAATACAAAGACACAATTGCCCCTAAGGCAAACACATGATGAGGCCCTTAAGCAAGGGCATAAATGGAAAGAAGTATAATAGACTCATAAAACATAAAACAAAATACTTCAAATACAATAACAATCAAAAGTAGATTATGACCGTAGATCATTGATGTCTCATCGCGCTAGAAGCTTATGTAGATGTCCTCATCAAGCTCCAATGGAAGATAAGATTAGAGAGAGTCACCTTAGATGGTTTGGTCACATAAAACAGCGGTTTTCCGATGACTCAGCTAGGAAAGTAGATGTATTGTATTTCGCTTATGTCAAGAAAGGTAGAGATAGACCCTAAAAGATTTGGTTAGAAAATATTAGAAATGACCTTTCTTTATTAGATTTAAATGAGAATTTGACTCTTAGCAGAACACAATGGAGAAAAAGGATTCATGTAACCGACCCCTTGTAGTGGGATAAAGGCTTGATGTTGTTATTGTTGTATTAATATTTAGGCGTTAAATATATAAATGATATACTTTTGGGTGCTATATATGTGAATCCACCTAATAAAAAAAATGAAACGATAGCCAAAGAAGCAACTTCCTTATATTGTTTAACCTTTTAGCAAGAAACAAAGAAAGTGGACAATCTGAAGACTTTCATCCATTCTTGTTAGAAAAATAATAGACATGACAGAACGGAACCTGGGAAAGTATATGAAAATTCTGCATCAAACAATGTATTGCTCGAGAGTCCAAGAACTAAACAAAAAAGACATTAAATATTTAAAAACAAACAAGGTAGAATACCTCCTCGTAACTGCCATCTCCAAAAGTTAACTGAATAAGTGATTTCTCATATGGATGCAAGTACCGCTTTTTAGGAAAACTCTCAACGTACATTCGGAGAGGAACGGCTAATTCCTGGAAAAAAATACAAAAACAAATGAACAACCGAGAAAAGTTGCTGCCAATTTCATGGAAGGAACAAAACCAATAAAATATCTCACTTTCATTAATGCATCAAGTTGCTTTGCACCTTTATTTCTCTCTCGCTTGGCAATGTTCGCAATACCTTACAACCAAAAGCAGATATATCAACTCTGACTTTTGATACAGCAAACATAATCCAAGTTTAGGGATGTCAAGTGTCAACTAAAGTAAAGATTCAAACTTCTACCCTTTGTAGCAGCAATATTTTTTGTCTTTCTTAGTGCTGAAGAAAGTATATCCGCTGAAGGCATCACCATTGGCAGCTTCTGAAATGCACCAACTGTTTCTAGTGTTTCCAAAGGTTTTTCCTGATGAGGCATATCATTAAAAATTCTAATTTTCTATCATATGGCATATCACTTAAACTCACAAACATCATTTATTTGTTCTCATTTTCTTTTGAATGTTTGACTGCACTTAAATAAGGATTAAATACAAAATGTGAAAACGTGAAAAAAAGAGCAGCAGCAAATGGCATGTTTTTACAAGACCCAAGAAAAGATCGACCTGACCAACACATATACAATGCACACAAAAAATACAGCCCACAGCTGAGCATCTTCTAGTTGCATGAGCATCAAAAAATTCAGAAAGTTAAACGTTAATGAAATTAAGATATCAAGACAGCCCAAAACAACAAGAAAAGCCAACTATGATGACATCTAGGTTGGGGTACTAGCGATGATCAAGATTGTTAGAGGGGAAATCTTTTTCTTCTGTATATTGTTCAACCGAGGACCCTATTATTTATAATAGAGAACTCGATATAACAAATCAATATGATGACCCAGGGTATAAAGAAATAATCATAATACATTAACAATATATAAAGTGGTTTCTTAAGAAAATATTTCTCATGCTACAACTTCCCCTCATGATTAAGCATGCATATCAAGTAGCTGCAGTTTATTACAGAGCTACCAACACTACAGTGAACTCAATGCCTTGGTAAATATATGTCAAATTATTTTGAGCTAGAAACATAGGCAGTACTGATCATCTTTGATAGCACCACAACCCAAATGAACAAATAGTAAACCTCAGTGCATTTTATTATTTCATAGAACACATGATTAGTAGAAGAACGATCTTCGCATTTTAAAACTCTAGGATTTATAAGAAAAATCCATATTCCATCTTAAGCATTTTAATCCATATCATTTCACATGTAGAATACCAATGGATTTTGCCTCACCGCCTCCATACTTTGGTCTCCTTGAGCAACGTTCCCTGGCGGTTGCTCCAAATAAACGACTTCAATAAGGTCATCAAAGAGGAAGGCATTTGATGTGAAACGTACAAGAATGGATGATTAAATTAAGGAAGTTTGCACGCTTAAATTTTAGAGCACAATAATTATAAGCTTTCTCTTGATGATAAACGACAAAATAAAAATGATAAGATGATAAAATAGCTTAGGTCTAAACACATGCGAGAGGTTGAGATCATTAAATAGTCAACTAGGTCTTACTTTGCATACATGAGTGGTTTCAACGAGAAATTCCAATGCTAACAATAAGATTAGGCACGATGCAAGAATCCCTCACTCATCTCTCTAGTTATCTAAGCTTTAGCGGGGAAGAATTAGCATGATCTTTTGTGAATCAACATATAACCACAAGAGATAGGTGAACTAGGAAGATAAGAGAGTTTGGTGGAAGAGTTTACCCACATGAAGCAGAAGACACGAAGCTTTGGTGTCGACGATGGATGTTTCTACAGTGGGATAGCAATCGGGATCCTTTCACAAGCCTGAGCAGCTCCTAGGAGGGATGGGGAGTCATCGGACAGCGGGGCGTGGACTCCAGGAGGGCTGGACAACAGTTGGGCTGGCTGGACAGCAATGGAGAAGTGCAGAACTCTCTGGACAGCGATCCCGGCAACTTGGACAGCAATTTTCCCAATCTCTGGAGTTCTGGACAGCAATGTTGACAATGGAAAAGTTCTGGACAGATTATAGAATCCGTCCAGAAATCTGTACAGCAAATTATAAGGCTTGGAGAAGCCTTGGACAACTGCTATAGGGTGTAAGGAGCTTCAAGACAGCAAATCGTGACTCCCAAAGGTGCTGGACAGCAAGGCATTTTGCTGGAATTTTGTGGACAGCTTGCAGGAATCTCTAGGAAAAGAGAAATCAAAGAGAAGAGGGGTTGGGAGAGGGCGGCTAGGGCTAAGGTGGATTAGGGAATTGATTGGAGGATTAATTTGAGGAAGGAATTGTGTTAATTAAATCCCTAATTCATGGGATGTAATTAATTAAAAGGGGAAGGTTAGGGGGGGCCGGCCAAGGAGAGAGGAAGGGAGAGGGGTTGGGTATTAAGGAGGCGGGCCCAAGTAATTAAGAGGATTGAGTAGTTAAATCTGAAATTAATTTCAAATTTAAACTATTTGGAGGTTTCTCTTAATTTATGGGATGATAATTTAAGAATAGTTTGAAATTCAAATTTGAATTTGAACTTAATTCTATTCCTAAATTAGGGGAACCAAATTATGAAAGCATTTATGGGAAATTTGAAATCAAAATGTGGGAGGGAAAATAATGAGTCATCTAATTAAATTCCGTTCAAATTTTGAATTCGAAAAACTTCCTTATTTAGACTTTGCAAATAAGGAAAGTTTTTGAATTTCGAATTTTGAATTTCAAAATTCATTAACTCGTTTCTTTAATGCTAGGCCACAATCAAGGAGCCATTATGATGATTGACATCTTCATCATGGCTTGAAGCAAGGTGGTGGCCGGCGGCCAAAGGAGGAAGAGGGGCTTGCCATTAGGTTTGGGGATTTCTTGATGGAACTTGGGTTGTGGTGGAGGAAGCTAATGGGTAACTTGGTGAATGATGGGATCTCGGGTAGGGCTTGGCATAGGGAGGAGGAAAACGAGATTTGGAGAATAAAACAATAAGATAGAAATAAACCACGAGTCGAGGACGCTTCCGACGACTGACGGGTATTGCTTTTGCCCTCACCTTGGACTTTCCTTAGAACTCACACAGAGATCTAAAAGAATTGAACTCACCAAGAGATCAAAAAACTATGAACTCACAAAGAGAACACAAAGAGAAGAATTTCATAATAATCATCATCCCTTTCTAATAGGAAGGGGAGGGCTTAAATAGCCAAATACATGAGGGAAAATAAAAGACACAATTGCCCCTAGGGCAAACATAAAACAAAGCCCTCAAGTGAGGGTAGAAATGAAAAAGTACAAATAACAAATACAATACATGAAAATAAATAGACACGGTCGTAGCCGTTGATCTTCGATGTCCTCATCATTCTCCCCAGGTGGGAGAAAAACTCGACTCCGTCCAATTGGTGTCTCGAAAACTCCTCGTGCATATGGGTTTATCTGTTGTAGCTCCTCGCACTCTGACCACATATCCTCTGACTTTGGTTCACCTCTTCACCTAGTCCAGTATCTTCTTCGTCCACCATCTTTTGTGGAAATAATATCATCACTAGGAATCATGTCAACCTGCTCCACTATAGGAATTTTGGGAAATAATTTTGGGAGTGGAGGTAGGCTTTGGGGTTCTCACAAGGTGGGGTCGCTCAAGGCTTAATTTGAAGTGGATTTGGGGGTTTAACTCCGGACCTTCAAAGTCTACTAAATCTTTTATATTAGAAAAGGAATAAATGTTGAATTCTACAAGCAGATCCACCACGCAAGCATTGTTATTGATTTTATTGACTATTCTAAATGATCTGCACTTCTAACATGTAATTTCCCGGACGAATCCACACCATTACTGAGTTACCAACTTTAATAGATTTAAATTGTCGTTTAGAATCAGCATAAAGTTTATACTTATTATTGCTCTATTCAGTTAGGCGTGCAATTTTCTTAAGAAAGTCATGTAGATGTAATGTAAATGCGACATGTGCTATGCGAATTCATGTCTCAAGACTCAACAAGATGAACATGAGGTGGTGCAAGAGACTTGATATGCAAGATGAATGATATATGGATTCACACGCAAATTTTAAACAAAGAAAACTTCGGAAGATAACAGACTACGAAACATACACAACAACATACTAACTCACACAAACGCATAGCTAGAAAAAGTGGACAAGTCATAAAAAAGGGGTTTTAGAGTGTTTAGTCTAAGGGAACTGGGGTAGGGGGAGAAATGAAAACACTCTTAGCTACGAGGGCACTTCTATAGGTAGCTTCAGTTAGGGTCGACAGCAGCCTCCTAGTGGGGGTAGTGTAATCGAACAAATTCATCCAACTAGGATAGAAGTGGTCCTTATCCTGGTAGGACGAGGCTATAACAAGCAAAGTGTATGAATCAGGAATGACACGCTCGGCCAAATATAAATCCACTTGAGCAGATCTAAGGTTAGACTCTAATGAAACAAGAGGGGGCTCATTGCTCAAATCAGGCTTAAAAACTTTCAGACTCAAAGTACTGTCTTCCGAAAGAGACTCAGGTTTGGTTGCAACCCTAAGATCCATGGGTTCCGTTTCACTTAAATCAGGTGATAAATTCGATTGACTTACTTCCAACTCGAGATTATCTAAGTCGCCATCAGAATAATCCAGAATTAAATCAGAATTATCCAAAACTAAATCAGAATTATCCGGAGTCATCTCAGTAGGTGTTACAACTAAATCAGGATCTTCCAAATTTAAATTCAAAGTGTTCGAAGTCCAATTGGCTCCTTTCGAGATCACATTACTATCATCCAAGCATACTTTGTCCAAAGGCTTATCCTCGAGGAGACTAGGATCGGGGTGGGTTAAGGTGTCGATATTTAAAGGTTCTTGCTTTCCTAGCTCAGGGTTTAAGTCATTCAGGGAGTTTGATTCAATCTCTTTAGTTTCATCCTCAAAGAATTCTTCGTTATCGTTAGTATCCACGAAATGGGTGTATTCAGTCTCGAGTTCAGTAGATTTCTTCTTTTTACTGCAATTCTTTATTAAGATGACACGTGTAGGGTCAAAGGCTGGGAAGGCTAAAGTCGACTGAACTGGCCAAAAGTTAGTCCACGTGGGGAGTCATAAGAGATTTGTCCAACAGAAGACCCAGTAGAGGGTCGGCCATCTAGGTTACGTGAGGACCTAAAGGGTGGGGCAGCAACCCGGATGTTACTAATGGGTGGGTGGTCTCGACCACAGTAAGGTCCACGGGTCATCCCAACAAACGAGGTATAGTGATGCTCTAGATGACGGTCACTAGTAGAGGGTCGGTATTTCAACTTAAGTTCTCGTCTCATGTCTCTCCAAGTAAGGTACTCACCACGAGACTCTCTATGATATTCCAATTTCATCCAAAATTGAAGAATCTGACCTTTGAGGTGAGATTTAGCAATGCTAATCTGGTGGGATTCAGGGATATGACATGATTCAAAATAGTCATCTAGTTGTCTAGCCCATTCCCTAAAATAGTAAGGGTTTGAGGAACCATCAAAGGTAGGTAAACGATAATGTGACTCTAAGTGAGGTCGTGGAGGCTTAGGCTCAGGTCTCGGGTGATAAGCTAAGTGGGGCATGTAATTAGAGTGGGGATAGTCAACGGGTTTCTCCGTCATAATTCTAGTCATATTTCCCACTAGGTTAACGATGTCATCTAAACTCTTTTGGAGTCTTATCGGGTCCATTGAAAAGTGTCAAGTGAAACCTAGTGAAGATTGGGTGCAAGGTACCACACTCTACAAAGGGAAAACACCATTTTGACTTGCTATAAGGTGCAGGAAAAGTACTGGACAGCAAGCTTCAAGAAGGGTTTAAGTCACCCGGTATTTAGGGAGGTTGCTAATGTAACAACCAGAAAATCAGGTAATTATATCTTTTAAAATTTAAATAAGTTTAGTTAATATATTCTAATTACACTTTTAGATAGATTAATAACTAGTTAACAGTTATTTATTATTCAATGAATTTTGTATTAATATTAATATTAAGTAAATTATTAAATGAAATTAATTATTGAATAGTTGCTTTCATAAGATGCAAGTGTGAGATGGTAATTAGATGGCAGTTGCTATGTATTCTGAAGAGGTGTTACGAAGGGCTCTTATCCCTTCTTTCATTTAGTTTCACGCAAGCCAGAAGAAACACGGCACTGTGCTGTGTAAATTTTCGTTAAAGTGAAGGCAGTAAAGGATCGGCTTATTGCTTTGTTGAATTCCTTGATTGGCAAAAATCAAGAAAATCCTGTACCTAGTGGCGGCATAGTGATCCAGAAATCACTGTAGCAAATTCATCCCAGTTCCGCCATAAGCCATTCGCAGAATCTCCTGTAGCAAATTCGGTACAGTGCCGCAACACTGTAGAGAAATTCGATAAAAGAAATGTTGTGCAGGTTTGGAAATCAAATATAGAGCAGGAATTTGGAAGGTTTGGAAGAAACAGAACCAAAGAAAATTTAGACAACATGAAGGAGAAAGTAGAATGGGAGGAAAGCTGAATGCTAACGAAAGATCAAGCATGATTTGAAAGTGAATTACAGTAAAGAGTCCTGTTAAAACAAAGATAAGAGGAAATTAGGGAAGAACGAATTGAGGATCCATCAAATATATGCAGAAAGGAAGTTTTGGGAGAGTTTATCAGAGGAGAAGATTAAGTGGGGTAGAATTGGAAGAGGCAATTCATCGGGAAGGTAAGTTATGTAAAGTTAATTCCTGATTTTTTAGTATATTTATTATGTCTTTTCAATGATCTGAGTAAGTCAATATATTATGAATATTTACGTATTAACCATGAGATTGTATTGAGATATTCGTGTTAAACAAATGTCTTTTATGTGGAAAAGTAAAATTAATATTTGATCAAGTATGACGTTTCAATCTTTTTAATAATATATTAAAGAAAGAAGTTTGCATTTGTTAGATAATGCATGTTAAACTCTTCTTGCAACACTTGTATTGTTTTATAAGTGGTAAGAATATGAATTATGAATATGAGAGTTTTTGAATATTTAATTAATAAAGATTGGCTAGTTTATGTTATGATATCTATAGTTTCAGGTGGGCAAAAGGGACCCAATATGAAACCTGAATTATAGATGGGGCAAAAGGGACCCCAAGGGAATGAATACCTGCATAGCAGGTGGGGCAAAAGGGACCCCTATAGAGGCAAAAGGGACCTCTACGAAATTCAATGGTGATAATGCCAGATTTACCTGGGCTCCATTGAATATGTTTAAAATATAGCCAAATCTTTTAAAAGATTAAATATTCAATATATATCTCAAATGACATAAAGGATGATGTTCAATATGATGTTTTTGATGCTTTTCAAATAATGATAAGTTGGTGCAATGATTAGCTCAATATTGTATTTCATTTTATCAATTCATTTTTATTATTATTTAATTTTGCATAGCTTATGTGAGCCTCATAGCTCACCAGAACTTTCTTCTGGCTGTTTTTACAGGCAAAGGAAAAGATAAAGTTGTTGCTGATTAGATTTCAAGTACCTCAATGTTATGTGTTATTTTTATATCTGTTAGTAAGGATTAGCAAAGTGTATGTAAACACTCATTTGAAGTATTTTGTTTGGATGTTCCTTAGTGGCTCTGTACTATGTTGTGGATGTATAAAATGTTAAGTGCTTCAGTTAATGTATCAATGAAGGTTTATGAGATACTTCGTATGGTTATGCAAGTGATTAACTGTTTTAAAAAAAAAAAACTTTTAGGAAATAAAATGATATGTTTTAGCTGTTACACTCTACAGTACTAGTCAAGGATATTGTGAGGTGTTACAGCTAAGGCTTGGGCAGCACCTAAACACTAAGTTAAACTCTTCTAAAATGACACTACAAGGTGCAGATTTTGTTTGGACAGCAAACTAAAATGAGGGAGGAAGTTATCTAAGCAATTTAGATGGACTCTAGAATGTGGACAGCAAGTTATCACAAGTTTAATGTCACCTAAATGTCACTAATCAGTGCACGAATTTAGTGGACAGCAAGATAATACAATTGTCTAAGTGGCCTAGACAAATATAGATGATATGAAGATGATGGCAGCACTCAAACAAGGAGATATGCTCATATAAAATGAAGTAACTACTGCAGATTTTCGGGACAGCACAAGGAAAACAGAAGTTAAAACTATCTAAAATCAAATTAGACTCCTAGGATGCATCTAGCACATGTAAAGCATGCTAGCCATGCTCTGATACCAAGATGATGTGAAACGTACAAGAATGGATGATTAAATTAAGGAAGTTTGCACGCTTAAATTTTAGAGCACAATAATTATAAACTTTCTCTTGATGATAAACGACAAAATAAAAATGATAAGATGATAAAATAGCTTAGGTCTAAACACATGCGAGAGGTTGATATCATTAAATATTCAACTAAGTCTTACTTTGCATACATGAGTGGTTTCAACGAGAAATTCCAACACTAACAATAAGATTAGGCACGATGCAAGAATCCCTCACTCATCTCTCTAGTTATCTAAGCTTTAGCGGGGAAGAATTAGCATGATCTTTTGTGAATCAACATATAACCACAAGTGATAGGTGAACTAGGAAGATAAGAGAGTTTGGTGGAAGAGTTTACCCACATGAAGCAGAAGACACGAAGCTTTGGTGTCGACGATGGATGTTTCTGCAGAGGGATAGCAATCGGGATCCTTTCACAAGCCTGAGCAGCTCCTAGGAGGGATGGGGAGTCATCGGACAGCGGGGCGTGGACTCCAGGAGGGCTGGACAACAGTTGGGCTGGCTGGACAGCAGTGGAGAAGTGCAGAACTCTCTGGACAGCGATCCCGGCAACTTGAACAGTAATTTTCCCAATCTCTGGAGTTCTGGACAGCAGTGTTGACAATGGAAAAGTTCTGGACGGATTATAGAATCCGTCCAGAAATCTGGACAGCAAATTATAAGGCTTAGAGAAGCCTTGGACAACTGCTATAGGGTGTAAGGAGCTTCAAGACAGCAAATCGTGACTCCCAAAGGTGCTGGACAGCAAGGCATTTTGCTGGAATTTTGTGGACAGCTTGCAGGAATCTCTAGGAAAAGAGAAATCAAAGAGAAGAGGGGGTGGGAGAGGGCGGCTAGGGCTGAGGTGGATTAGGGAATTGATCGGAGGATTAATTTGAGGAAGGAATTGTGTTAATTAAATCCCTAATTCATGGGATGTAATTAATTAAAAGGGGAAGGTTAGGGGGGCCGGCCAAGGAGAGAGGAAGGGAGAGGGGTTGGGTATTAAGGAGGTGGGCCCAAGTAATTAAGAGGATTGAGTAGTTAAATCAGAAATTAATTTCAGATTTAAACTATTTGAAGGTTTCTCTTAATTTATGGGATGATAATTTAAGAATAGTTTGAAATTCAAATTTGAATTTGAACTTAATTCTATTCCTAAATTAGGGGAGCCAAATTATGAAAGCATTTATGGGAAATTTGAAATCAAAATGTGGGAGGGAAAATAATGAGTCATCCAATTAAATTCCGTTCAAATTTTGAATTCGAAAAACTTCCTTATTTAGACTTTGCAAATAAGGAAAGTTTTTGAATTTCGAATTTCAAAATTCATTAACTCATTTCTTTAATGCTAGGCCACAATCAAGGAGCCATTATGATGATTGACATCTTCATCATGGCTTGGAGCAAGGTGGTGGCCGGCGGCCAAAGGAGGAAGAGGGGCTTGCCATTGGGTTTGGGGATTTCTTGATGGAACTTGGGTTGTAGTGGAGGAAGCTAATGGGTAACTTGGTGGATGATGGGATCTCGGGTAGGGCTTGGCGTGGGGAGGAGGAAAACGAGATTTGGAGAAGAAAACAATAAGATAGAAATAAACCACGAGTCGAGGACGCTTCCGACGACTGGCGGGTATTGCTTTTGCCCTCACCTTGGGCTTTCCTTAGAACTCACACAGAGATCTAAAAGAATTGAACTCACCAAGAGATCAAAAAACTATGAACTCACAAAGAGAACACAAAGAGAAGAATTTCATAATAATCATCATCCCTTTCTAATAGGAAGGGGAGGGCTTAAATAGCCAAATACATGAGGGAAAATAAAAGACACAATTGCCCCTAGGGCAAACATAAAACAAAGCCCTCAAGTGAGGGTAGAAATGAAAAAGTACAAATAACAAATACAATACATGAAAATAAATAGACACGATCGTAGCCGTTGATCTTCAATGTCCTCATCAGCATTACTCACATCCAATTACAGCAATGGCCAGCCTTAGTTAATGGTGATAAACAATAGAATTAGAACAAAGTTGAGTCAAACACTAAAGAGGATTCGAAGCATTCGATCCCATAAATTTAATTAAACTTTAATAATCAACCATATCTTGCATTAATAAATAGATATATTAAGATGTAATTTTATGGTATAAACCCATCAACATGGGACTGAATTAATGCTTGGAGAAGATAATCAGATCCCATTATGTTAATTTATCAAGGCAGTCATTTCATTATTCAAAATATGTTTCCACTATAGATCATATAGTGCCTCATGGTATATCTTAGAAATAGAAATTGATGAGAAAAATAAGTCAAAAAAAAATGGAACCATATATGACAAAATAATCAAAGGACAGAGTTTGTCACCGGTATTAAAGAAAAGCACACAAAGCATATATGACAGAGACTCTAGGCGTAATAGGAAAGTGGGATTAATAAAGAATGGAGAAGAGGGGTTAACATTACCAAAGATGTAGATTGGATAAGATTAGTGAGGTAGCATGTAGTCAAAACTGCATCAACCCAGAATTGGCAATAAATATTCATATGGATCATCAAGATTTAAGTTAAGTTGAGTAGATGACCATATTTATAACGGGCAACCCCATTCAATTAAGACAAATAAGGACAAGAATTATGATGAATGCTTTCATTATTAACACAAAATAAGCTAAATTGAGACTACATAAATGCCAAAGTATTATTAATAAGAAGAGTTATAATCATGGTTGAAAATTGAACTTTATTTCCCAATAGAAGATGGGTACAGAACTCAGACAAAACCTCAAAGATGCACCTGAGTAAATATACTTATGTGATTTGAGAGTGAATATATAAAAAAGTGGCCATTTGCCTGAATCTTGTGTGGTTAAAGATTGAAGTTGGACCCCAAATATCATAATAAACTCACGCAAATGGAACACAACTAACACTCACATGATTAATGGAAAAAACAACCGTTGATTTTTACCTAGATCACAAATATTATAATGAAAGTTGAATAAAGAAGAGGTGAAAATAACAAATTATTGAAGTCTTTTTGGTGGAAGACCTAAATGACAATACTACTACTACTACCACTAATACCCGGTGATGATTAAAGAGAAGAAAGTAAGCATCTTAGGTTTCAAATAGTAACACAAGTTTCAACACATCCACCAATAGCCTTGCTCATAATACGAACTTGAAAAATAATTAGGGGATAAAAGGATTGATAGTGGTTGTAGTTTATAGTGAAACAATAACTGAATAGTAAATTGTTAGGAAATTGGAGAAAAAATAGAACATACGAGAAGGATAAGTATTTAGTGAGAATGATGGAGCCTTTACTAGACACAAGGGAGGGAGAACCATCAATGATAACAACAGTTAGTCGAGAAAACAAGTAAAAGAAGGATAATAATCATGATTACTTGTCATGTGTATATAAGCACCAAAATCTTAAATCCATGACGTGCCAAATGAAGCCATTGTTGTACAACCAAAACAAAAATGGCATGGAAAATAGATATGGATGTTTAAGAGCATTGAACAAGGTGAACTTAGTCATCATGGAAAGTGTGCCAACCCTTAATGAGGGGGTGGAAGTTGAAGTGCCAACAATAGTTACAGAGGGTTTAGAGGCAAGTTGGGTGGAGGATAGCCAAATTTGGCAGAGCAATGCTTTGAAGGATGATTTTAGAACAGCTGAAAAGGAAGCAAGGAGAAAGGGTTATTCTCCATGACCACAACCACAACAGGTCGAACACCACAACAAAAAACACTGCTATGCCCTTTGACAAGGGAAGATAGGTCAAAAACCAAAGATATGGGAGTTGAAAGCTCAGTATCTGATGTAGGCAAAGGGGGCTCAAAATATTTTGGGTTGTCATTTTGGTGAGCTTTTATGACGTCTACTAAATTCAGCTCATTAATGTATTTAGGACTATCTTTTAAGCTCATAAATTGAGTATTTATGTTGGTTCATTCCCCCCTCTCTAAAGGCTCTTTGGTTTCCCCATGTCACGACCCAACCCGACCGGGACGGATCCCGCTCGCATCGGGTCGTGGGCCAGACAGAAACTGACTGAACTGAATCCAGGATCTGGCTTTGGAATTTGTTTCAGAACTTTCTTCCAAACATTACACACAGAAACAGACACACAGAGCTACTATAAACATCAAATACAGCGGAACAGATCATCTATCTTTTCTTCCTCAAAAGAATCATATACAAATACAGCTCATGGCTTTCAGACAGAAAGAAAGACAGAACAGAAAAGCCATGACTGTACAAAAATCAAAAGAACAAAATACCTATAACAGATCAGACTCTGAACTTCTACTCCTGGACTTCCTTCCCTTTCCCAGAACCTGAAAACCACGCAGAAAACAAGGATGAGCTACAACAGCTCAGCAAGACATCAAACCCCCGATCAAAATCCTCAGAGTCCACATCAAACACATCAGACAGAAATCCGTACAGAAATCGGAACATAATCGTATATCGAATCAGAACAGAATCATACAGATCCGGTCAAATCAGAACAGAATCGTACAGATCAGATCAGATCAGAACAGAACAGAAATACATCACATCAGAGCTGACAGAACGTACAGAAATCAGATTAAATCATATCAGATCAGAAGTCATCTCAGAACAGACAGAATCGTACGGAAATCATAAATTCATATCAAATCAGAACAAATATTTCAGAACAGATTTTCCTTCCAGATTTCAGAACTTCCCCTTATATCTCCCTTGTGCATACAGCACCAGAACTTTCCCTTATAGCTCCCTTGTGCATACAGCACCAGAACTTCTCCTTATAGCTCCCAATTGTGCTCATAGCACCAGAACAGAAAAGATATACAGAATTTCAGAACTTCACAGAACTTCTCAGAACTTCCCCTTATAGCTCCCTTGTGCTTACAGCACCTTCCCCTTATGGCTCCCAATAGCATACAAATAATAAATTCAATTCAGAACTAATCCGGACAGCTTCAGAAATCGTACGAAAATCCGGTGGCATAACGGCAGTATACAGAATTTACACAAAATTCACCGACTCGGAATTTTACCAAATTACCACAGAACATTCACAACAACATTATAAGACTTTTATTCTACTGCCCAGACATTTTTAGACATCGTCAAAAATTGCAGTCGAAAGAAAATACTGTCGAATCAAAATTACCCGGTCAAAATTCTCCAGAAAATAATCAAAATGTGCGCACTCGGCACCTCAGAAACATACCAAAAGTTACGCGGTAAAAACTGAACCAGTCGGAAAATACGGACGAAATTCGCTAACAAAAACAAAATCCGGACAGAAAAGTCGTTCAAACTTCACCGTTCTGAAAATTGAGAAAGGCGGAATGTGCCTTATCTTGCGTACACCACTTTCTTGAACTGTCTCGTCGGACGAAAACGGCCCGGCGTCGCCCAAAAATCAACTTTTCCAAAATTCTCCTCGACCTTCTCTCTCCTCAAACTGAATTTTAGATTTTTTTATTTTCTCTCTCTTCAAAATGAGCTGATTTCAGCTTAAGATTACTCTGATCGGCCCGGCCGATCGCACGATCGTCCTGGACGATCTGAACAAAATCCAATCGGCCTGGGACGATTTCTCAGGACGATAATTAATTTCCTGGAAGATTTGCTCTCTGACTTTTGCCATGCTCTGATCGTCCCGGGACGATCCCAGATCGGCCCGGGACGATCCCTACAGGAAATCATTCCTGTAACTTCTGTACAGAATCTGGAACAAAATTTGCACTAATCGTCCCGGGACGATCCACAATCGGCCCGGACGATTCTGGAGCAGATCTGATATTACAATCTCCCCAACTTCAGAAAAATGTCGTCCTCGACATTGTCCAATCAAAACTCAGTCAAAACAAATACGGGTACGACTTCTTCATATCCGACTCCTTCTCCCAAGTCGCTTCTCGTGCAGTTCGGTGCTTCCACTGCACCTTAACCATCGGAATCTCTTTACTTCTCAACTTACGAACATCGTAAGCTAGAATCAACTCGGGTTCTTCTTTATAGCTTAGATTCTCCTGAATCTCAACTTCATCAGCAGACACTTTCTTTCTAGAGTCAGATATCCACTTTCTCAAAGTAGATACGTGGAACACATTATGAACATCGGACATCTGATCAGATAGCAACAGTCTATAAGCAGATTTATCAATCCTTTCAAGGATTTCAAACGGTCCAATATACCTTGGACTGAGCTTACTTACTCTGCCAAATCTGCTCACACCCTTCATCGGACTGACTTTGACATACACAAAGTCACCAACTTGAAATTCAACGAACCTGTGCTTCTGGTTGTAATATTTCTGTTGTCGATCTTGTGCAGCTTTCAACCTTCCTTTAATCAAATCGACTTTCTTAACAGTTTCTTCTACAAAAGTGGCACCCATCTCCTGTCTATCTCCAACCTCAGTCAGAGTCAAAGGAGTTCTACACTTCCGACCATACAGAGCTTCATAAGGTTCCATACCAATACTGGACTGAAAACTGTTATTGTAAGCAAATTCTATTAGAGGAATGTGATCTTCCCAGCTTCCTCCAAAGTCCAAAACACAAAGTCTCAGCAGATCTTTCAGTACCTGAATAGTCATTTCAGACTGTCCGTCAGTCTGCGGATGAAAAGCAGTACTGAAATGTAACTTCGTACCCAAACCTTGCTGAATACCCTTACAAAATCTGGAAGTAAACCGTCCATCTCGATCAGAAACAATTACCTTAGGCACACCGTGTAATCTGACAATCTCTTTCACATATACCTATGTCAATCGATCCACCGGATCGGTCTGCCTGATCAGAAGAAAATGAGCAGACTTCGTCAATCGATCCACAATCACCCAAATGGCATCGTGCCCTTGCCTTGATCGAGGAAAACCCATAGAAAAATCCATCGTTACCTCCTCCCACTTCCACTCAGGGATAGGCAACGACTGCAAAAGTCCTCCTGGTCGCTGATGTTCTGCCTTCACCAATTGACAGGCCTCGCATCTAGCAACAAAATCTGCTACATCCTTTTTCATTCCTGGCCACCAGAACAAACTCTTCATATCTCCGTACATCTTGCCACTTCCCGGATGAACAGTGTAGCATGAATAATGAGATTCATACAGAATCTCTTTCCTCAGATCTCCAAACACAAGAATCCACAACCTGTTCTTGCAGAAAATAGTACCAGAATCAGAAATTCGGAGTTCAGGCTTCTTACCAGATTCAATCTGAGCAATCAACGTCGAATAATCAGAATCTAACTTCTGGGCTTCCTGAATCCTTTCTTCCAAAGAAGACTGAATGCTCAACTGAGTCAAAACTCCAGAATCCAGTCTACTGGAGGAAATCACCTCCAACTGCAAACGCTCCATATCATGAATCAAAAAATCATCAGAAGTGAGCTGAATACCTGATAGTCCAGAAGATTTCCTACTCAGAGCATCTGTTATCACATTAGCCTTACCAGGCTGATACTGAATCGTCAGATCGTAGTCCTTGATCAACTCAAGCCACCTTCTTTGCCTCAAATTCAGATCCTTCTGAGTGAAAATGTACTTCAAACTCTTGTGATCCGTGAAGATCTCACATCTGACGCCATACAAATAGTGACGCCAAATCTTCAAAGCAAAAACAACTGCAGCTAGTTCCAAATCATGTGTCGGGTAATTCTTCTCATGTGGTTTTAACTGTCTCGAGGCATAAGCAATTACCCTACCATGCTGATGTAGCACACATCCCAAACCTTTCAGTGAAGCATCACTGAACACCTGAAATCCTTCCGTACCTAATGGAAGTGCTAACACTGGAGCTGAAGTCAGACAATTCTTTAATCTCTGAAAACTAGCCTCACACTCCGGTGTCCAAACAAAAACTACTGACTTCTGAGTCAGTCTCGTCAGAGGCGTAGCAATCTCAGAAAATCCTTTCACAAACTTTCTGTAATATCAAGCCATGCCTAAGAAACTACGTACCTCAAATACCGTAGTAGGCCTTGGCCAACCCGCAACAGCTTAAATCTTCTAGGGATCAACAGAAATACTTTCACCGCTAATCACATGCCCAAAAAATGAAATGCTCTTCAACCAGAATTCACACTTGGAGAATTTAGCATACAACTGATGTCGTCTCAGAGTCTCCAACACCATGCTCAAATGTCTGGCATGATCATCCTCAGAATCAGAATACACCAGAATATCGTCGATAAAGACGATCACAAACTGATCCAGGTACTCCTTGAACACTCTGTTCATCAGATCCATAAAAATAGCAGGTGCATTGGTTACCCCAAAAGGCATAACCAAAAACTCGTAGTGTCCGTACCGAGTACTGAAAACTGTCTTCACCACATCAGCTTCCTTTACCTTCACCTGATAATATCCAAATCTCAAATCTATCTTTGAAAACACAGAAGAACTAGAAAGCTGGTCAAACAAGTCATCAATCTGTGGTAAGGGATACTTGTTCTTGATCGTGACTTAATTCAAATATCTGTAGTCAACACACATACGGAGTGTTCCGTCTTTCTTCTTCACAAACAAAACAGGTGCTCCCCAAGGAGAAACACTAGGACGAACAAATCCTCTATCCACCAACTCTTGAAGCTGAACTTTCAACTCAGAAAGTTCTTTCGGTGCCATCCTGTACGGAGCTTTTGATATCGGAGCTGTACCCGGAAAAATATCAATAGAGAACTCCACATTTTATCCGGAGGTAAATCAACCAACTCCTCAGGAAAAACATCTGCAAACTCCCGTACCACTGGGATATCAGAAACAGAACCCACATCCAGGTTCATATCCCGCACTGAAGCCAAAAATACCGGACAATCCTTCTTCCACATTCTTCTCACTTCCAACCCAGAAATCAGGCAAGAGAGAACACCTCGTAAGCCTTGGAATACATATCTCTCTCCTGACATAAGCAAACTCACTTACTTCTTCAAACAGTCAATCTGAGCCTCATACAGACTCAGCCAATCCATGCCCAAAATCACGTCATACGAAGAAATCGGCAACAAAATCAAATTTGATTTCCACTTCTTGCCAGCAATCTCAATCTCACAAAAACAAAACTTCCGAGCAATCAAAGTACTTCCAGCCGGCAAAATCACAGAAAGAGAAACAGAAAGCAAAACCGAATCCAGATGCAAAGCATCAAAACAACGCTAGGAAAGAAACGAGTGACTGACTCCAAAATCAAACAAAACACGACAGGGCTGATCAGAAATATAAATCGTACCTGTCACCACATCCGGAGCATCTCGAGCCTCCTGCTGACTCAGACTGTACACTCGTGGCTGAACTGGAGCTGGAGCTGAAGCTACAGAACTAGTAGGCTCCCTCTGACCAACAGTAGGTGGTCTCCGTGGTACAGAACTCGAACCACCACATCTACCAGATCCCTCAGGGCGTGGAGGAACAGTCCTCTGTCTTCCTGCTGAACCAGCAGGTCTAACAAAGCTCTCGGATCGGAACTCAGATCGTCGATCAAATCAAGCCTGTGGACACTCTGCAATCCGATGTCCTGGCTAACCACATCTGAAGCACTGACCAGTCATCCTGTAGCACTGGCCAAAATGTCAGCGTCCACAACTCTGGCACACAGGTGCCCCACTAATAGATCCAGAGGTGGTCGTACTGGTCGTAGCAGTACCAGACTGTCCACTCCTCCTAGAATCTCCAGAACCAAAAACAAATCTCCTCTTCCCAGAGGAACTATTGCTCGAATCACCCCCAAACCTCTTCCTACTCGCAGTCCACCGCTGCTGAGCAGCCATCAGATCGTTCTCTATCAGACGAGCTCTCTCCACAAGCTCAGAAAAATCAGAAATATGAAAGGGTACCAGGGGCTGCCTCAGACTGTCACGTAGTCCTCTCAGAAATCGATAGCACTTCTCAGCAGAAGTACTCACCAGCTGCGGAGCATATCGGGCTAAGGCAGTAAACTCTACCTCGTACTGCATCACCGTCTTGCTCCCTTGAACCAGCCTCAGAAAACTCTCCTGCATCTGCTGCACGGCAGATGGGGGAACAAACCAAGCTCGGAACACCTCAGAAAATTCTTCCCAAGTAATCAGGGAGTTCAGTCTGCCCTGAAACTTTGCTTCCTGCTGGCCTACCCACCAGTGCTCTGCTTCCTCATCTAACAGGAAAACTGCCAAAGGTACTTTCCTATCTGACAGACACTGCATGCCGTCAAGTCTTCTCTAACCTCCTCAACCACTCCTCAGCTGCTCTGGGCTCAACAGCGCCCTCAAACCTCGGTGGTTTCAATCTCAGAAACATCTAAAGATGTCTATCAATATCCTCAGATCGAACAGTAGAGGCTCTACTGTGAGTCTCGCTCATCATCTGAGCAACCAAAGTAGCAAACTGGGAAAGTGTATCTGCACCAACCATTGGGGCTATACTACCCACTGGTGCTGCCTGACTGGCACTCTGACCGTCTGCCATATCGGGGTCTGGCAGATCCATACATAAAATCCAGAAAATCCAGAAAACTAATCACAAAAACAACACAATAAAAATCCGAATAAACCAAAACTACCCCAGACAGGCTCGGATCACTTCCTATAGCTCTGTCTTACAATCCAAATTCCAAAATCATTGCTCTGATACCACTAAAAAGGCTTGTCACAACCCAACCCGACCGGGACGGATCCCGCTCGCATCGGGTCGTGGGCCAGGCAGAAACTGACTGAACTGAATCCAGGATCTGGCTTTGGAATTTGTTTCAGAACTTTCTTCCAAACATTACACACAGAGCTACTATAAACATCAAATATAGCGGAACAGATCATCTATCTTTTCTTCCTCAAAAGAATCATATACAAATACAGCTCATGGCTTTCAGACAGAACAGAAAAGTCATGACTGTACAAAAATCAAAAGAACAAAATACCTATAACAGATCAGACTCTGAACTTCTACTCCTGGACTTCCTTCCCTTTCCCAGAACCTGAAAACCACGCAGAAAACAAGGATGAGCTACAACAGCTCAGCAAGACATCAAACCTCCGATCAAAATCCTCAGAGTCCACATCAAACACATCAGACAGAAATCCGTACAGAAATCGGAACAGAATCGTATATCGAATCAGAACAGAATCATACAGATCCGGTCAAATCAGAACAGAATCGTACAGATCAGATCAGATCAGAACAGAACAGAAATACATCACATCAGAGCTGACAGAACGTACAGAAATCAGATTAAATCATATCAGATCAAAAGTCATCTCAGAACAGACAGAATCGTACGGAAATCATAAATTCATATCAAATCAGAACAAATATTTCAGAACAGATCTTCCTTCCATATTTCAGAACTTCCCCTTATATCTCCCTTGTGCATACAGCACCAGAACTTTCCCTTATAACTCCCTTGTGCATACAGCACCAGAACTTCTCCTTATAGCTCCCAATTGTGCTCATAGCACCAGAACAGAACAGATATACAGAATTTCAGAACT
Organism: Dendrobium nobile; assembly: GCA_022539455.1. Taxonomy (NCBI): domain Eukaryota; kingdom Viridiplantae; phylum Streptophyta; class Magnoliopsida; order Asparagales; family Orchidaceae; genus Dendrobium; species Dendrobium nobile. The sequence continues at coordinate 1,834,541 of CM039735.1, read as the reverse complement.
TCACAGAACTTCCCCTTATAGCTCTCTTGTGCTTACAGCACCTTCCCCTTATGGCTCCCAATAGCATACAAATAATAAATTCAATTCAGAACAAATCCGGACAGCTTCAGAAATCGTACGAAAATCCGGCGGCATAACAGCAGTATAAAGAATTTACACAAAATTCACCGGCTCGGAATTTTACCAAATTACCACAGAACATTCACAACAACATTATAAGACTTTTATTCTACTGCCCAGACATTTTTAGACATCGTCAAAAATTGCAGTCGAAAGAAAACACCGTCGAATCAAAATTACCCAGTCAAAATTCTCCAGAAAATAATCAAAATGTGCGCACTCGGCACCTCAGAAACATACCAAAAGTTACGCGGTAAACTGAACCAGTCGGAAAATACGGACGAAATTCGCTAACAAAAACAAAATCCGGACAGAAAAGTCGTTCAAACTTCACCGTTCTGAAAATTGAGAAAGGCGGAATGTGCCTTATCTTGCGTACACCACTTTCTTGAACTGTCTCGTCGGACGAAAACGGCCCGGCGTCGCCCAAAAATCAACTTTTCCAAAATTCTCCTCGACCTTCTCTCTCCTCAAACTGAATTTTAGATATTTTTTGATTTTCTCTCTCTTCAAAAGGAGCTGATTTCAGCTTAATATTACTCTGATCGGCCCGGCCGATCGCACGATCGTCCTGGACGATCTGAACAAAATCCAATCGGCCTGGGACGATTTCTCAGGACGATAATTAATTTCCTGGACGATTTGCTCTCTGACTTTTGCCATGCTCTGATCGTCCCGGGACGATCCCAGATCAGCCCGGACGATCCCTACAGAAAATCATTCCTGTAACTTCTGTACAGAATCTGGAACAAAATTTGCACTAATCGTCCCGGGACGATCCACAATCGTCCTGGACGATTCTGGAGCAGATCTGATATTACACCCCACCTAGCTCCCCTTTCCATGGTTGCCTTTCCCCTTCCCTTGGCCTTTCGGTTTCCTCCCTGGCTCCCCCATCCCGTGGCTGGTTCCTCCCCCTTTGGCTGCCTATTCTGGTTCCCCTTGTGGCTGCTGGTTCCGGTTCCTTGGCTGCCTTTTCCAGTTCCTCTGGCTGCTGCTCTGGTTCCCCCTTTGGTTGTTCGTTCCTCCCCCCCTCCCCCCCCCCCCCCCCCCCCCCCGGCTTCTTTTCCTGGTTTTCTGTGTGGCTCTTTGGGTGTTGTTTCTGGACAACCCCTTGGCCTTCCATTTCCCTATTTTTAATGGTTTAATTAAGGGTATTTTGGGCTGTTTGGCTATCTCATTTTCAACTATAAATATGAGATGTTTTGTATTTAAAGAGAGTGATATAATGTGATTTTTGGAACAAAAACCTGAGGGTTTTTTCTTGGAAAAGCTTGAGAGCTTATTCCACTTCTTCTTCTTCTACTTCTTGGGAAAGCTTGCGAACCTGTCCTCTCCTTCGTCTTTGCCTCTTACCTCTTTCTTCTCTCTGCAAGTTCGACGCCACTTGCATCCTTCTTCTGGACGGATGAAAAGCAATTTTAGGAGTCTTTTATTTTATAAGTTTGTAAGTATCATTTTTATATGATATAAAGTGGTCTTGTATTTCGTTTAAGAGGAGTATATTATATATTTTCTATATTCTAGGAAGTGTATTATTTTTGCTTGCAAAAATTAGAGTTTTTCTAACTTTTGCTTGCATCAGTATCCCAAAGAACCCATGAGAGAATAGCCTCAATATTGGGGATGGCAAAATCTACAATCACCTGAGATTATACAAGCCGAAGTAGGAGTGTAAACGAGTCGAGTCGAGTATCAACCAGATCGAGCTAAGTGTGTTTAGTTCTTGTTGAGCACGAGCAGGAGCTCGATCTTCGCTCGTTAAAAAATGTATATGCTCGAGCTCGTTTGGAAAGCTCAAGCTTAATTCAATTATTGAGCTTGGTTTATTAGTTTTAAATTAAAATTTTCAATTTGTTTATAGAACTTTTATTTTTAATATAGAATTAAATTAAAAAAATTAAAAAATGTTAATATAAGACAAAGTTAAATTATTTCTTAAATATATTTTAAGTTAATCGAGCGGCTCATAGAGTTTTAGAGCTGAGCTTGAGCTCGTTTAACATATGAGCTCGAACTCGTTGTTTGATAAGCTTGACTTATAAGCTCATTAACGAGTGGACCTCAAGCTGCCTCGGCTCACTTACACCCCTATGCTGAAGTGAGGTATTAAGTCTAAATAGAATTTTGGCAACAAAAAACTCATATAATTATTTATGCTAAATGGAAAGATTAGTGGTAAAAGGTTTGTACTATGGAAGCTCATCTCACTTATCCCACAAGTTATGTACTCCTGAGGTGTTGTTTACATAATGGTGTAAGGGATGAAATTTTAAAAATATTTGACAATTAAAAGCTCCTCTAATCGTTTATTCTATATGAGAAGATAAGTAATAAAGGGTTTGTAAGGTAGAAGCTCATCTCACTTATCCCACAAAGTCCTATATTATTAAGGCTTCGACCCTTTTCAATTATTTATCCAGACACACATATGTATCATCTTTTGAGTGTACTTTTCTAAGCTACTCTCATGTACAAAAAAGTTATAGTTGTTACAATTCATCTACATGTCGACTTTATCTCTCTACCGATATAAGCTTTCATGACACATCTTTTGGGTACTATCATGCTTAATACCTTACCACATCTTCAAATATTCCACGTCCACCTAGTGCTCTTGTGCCTACCCCTCCTCCCTTACAGATTTATATTACTCGACCTCATATGCCTCCTCCAAATGCACCCCCAATACATTTTGTTAAATATGCATCTAAGTAGGGGGTGTACAACTCTCGATTGCTCTACAAAAAATATATACAACATAGCACTAACGACTCAAAATACTCATTTGTGTTCTTTGATCATTTATCATTTTCCTTTTGTCTATTTGCCCTTTTATATTCTCTATATTATCCAAACTAATTAGGAACTATCTAATCGTAACTGGAAGCATGAGATGAATGTTAAAATGGCTGACCTTTTTAATCGTCATACATGGGAACCGATTACCCCCACTTAAGAGTTACATCTCATATTATTTCATTGGGTCCAACAGTGAAATTCCATCCTAGTGAATCGTTTAACTATTACAAAGCTCAATTGGTTGTCGAAGGCTTACAAGTCTATGGCATTAACTACTTTAAAGTCTTTCCCACCATCACTCGGTGTAATTATGTGTTTTTTCTCTTTGTTCCCTTAAATCAAAGATGAACCTTGCTTCAAATGGATGGAAACAATGATTTTCTTAATGGAAATCTCTATGAAGTTGTTTCTATGGAACAATTTCAAGAATATTTTGCTTGGGCGAACAAAAAAATCTACAAGCCTCAAAAAACTATATATAGCTTAAATGAAACAAAGCAATATGGCTGGTTCGTAAACTATGCAAGTTTATTATAGATGATGGTAGGAAGTAGCATGTTGATCATCCTATCTTTGTTTGCTACTCTTTCTGTGGCATAATGATTATTGTTATGTATTTTGATGAAACTCTTCTTACTATGAATGATTCTTACAACATTGATGAAATAAAATATTATAATCAGCCAATACTTTGGCATCAAGTTTGTGTATAGAATGGAAGGTGTTTCTCTCTCAAATGAAATATGCTACAGACATTATTGAAGCCAGTCTTCTTGGGCGTAAGCCAACTGACTCTCCAACGAATATTCTATAAATAACTAGAATGATAAAAGCTTCAAAATGTTTTTAACCATCAATATTTGATTGGTAAACTTATATGCACCAATTGACATTATATATGATTTGTTTTTGGCTTGATTAGACAGCATAAACAAAACCCCAAATAAACCTATCAATATTGGACCCGACCCGAAAACCCGACCCAGAATTTTCGGGTTTGGGTTGACCCGAACCCGAAGCGGGTCGGGTTCGGGTCCAGAAAACCGACCCGTTTGCAGAAACGGATAGGGTTCGGGTTGACCCGACGGGTTGCCTGGTCAACCCGAAAACCCGTTTATTTTAAAAAAATTCAAATTTCCCTGCCCCGCTCACCGCCCCCGCGCTGCCCGTTCGCAGTGCGACGCGCCGACGTTGTCCCCGCGCTGCCCGCTCGCAGTGCGTCGCTGCCCCCGCCCTGCCCGCCAGGCACAAGCCGGCCCAGCCCCGCTCGCAGTGCGATGCTGCGTCACTGCCCCCCCCCCCCCCCCGCTCGCAGTGCGACGCTGCCCCCGCGCTGCCCGCCAGGCGCCAGCCCTGCTCGCAGTGCGACGCTGCCCGCCAGCCCCCGCGTCACGCGCAGCGTCCCGAGATTCCGTCAGTCCGAGACGGCGAGACTCCCGAGTAGTCCCGACTCCCGATTCCCGAAGGCAATGTCGCGTCCGCGGGTCGGGTCGGGTTGACCCGAACCCGAAGCGGGTCGAATTCGGGTCCAAAAAATTGACCCGTTTGTATAACCGGGTTTGGTCAACCAGAACCTGAATAATACCGGGTCAGTTTCGGGTTCGGGTAAACCCGACCCGTAACCCGAAATTGACAGGTCTAACCCCAAAGAAGAAAATTTGAGATGTTGACCAATTAGTTTTAAGATGTATCAGGAAATCGAGAAAATATTTTGATTGTCGTAAAAACAATCATTTAAGTATTGATGCTATCAAGAAATTCTGTACTTTTTATTTTATTTTGAACAATAGTATATTTTGTTTTCTTTTCTTTTTTTTTAGCTATCCAATGATGGGAAAGCATCCAATGAACATGGTAGGTAGTGCATATGGCTTGGTAGACCTTTGGTTTGCTGGCTTGATTGGTCCGTAGCTGCTGGTGGTTCTCGGTTGGTTGTTTTGGAGCATTCGATATTGAGCTGGTTCTCTAGTTGCTTGAGCTGAAATTTAGTAGCTCATAAATATCCAAAAAGGTACCTCATTATGAAGCTTACTTTTTGAGTGGCCTTGTCCCTTCCCCTTCCCCTTTTCTTCTTGTCTCTTGGGATTTCGTGGCTTGTATTAATTGGGGGCTAAATTCTATGCTTTGAATTCATTGGGAAGTTAATGATTTTTGTGCTTTACCTCTTGGGATCTCACGGCTGGCTCCTTATTCCGTGACCGTCCTTCGTTTCCCGTGGCCGTGGCTCTCGGTCCGTGCGGTTCCCTCGTCTCTCGTGGCTGTCTCCTTGGTTCCTGGTTTGGGTGTTTATCCGTGAACTTTGGGGGGAGATTTCTATGCTTATTATGCTTTGGTTCTGATGGAAATTAAAGACATGTGGCTCTTGACATTCCTCTCTCTTGCCTATAAATATGAGAAGATGTTATGAAGAAAGGGAGTTGATATTTGTGAGCATATTTGCTATTAACCTGCGGGTTTATTCGGAAATCCTGCGAGCTCTTTCCAACCTTCTTTTCTCATCCCCTCCGGAAATCCTGCGGGCTCTTTCCACCCTTTCTTCTCGGGCTTCTAATCTCTTCGTCTCTCCGCAAGTGCCACTCCATCTGTATCCTTCTTCTCAAAGTAAAGCAACTTTAGGGTGTCGTATTAGAGTTGATTTGAAGCATCTATTGAAGAAATTGGACAATCTTGCAGTGGTGGACCATCGGTTTGCTAGTTCTATGCACTTTACTTATTTAACCTACAAATTCGATGCATGTGAGGAACCCGCTCTGACGATTGTCTGAGGATAGCGTCTTTTTAAATTTCTTTATTTCTTTAAAATCTCCTAGCATCTTTTGTTGTGTTTGTCAAGTTTTGGGTCGTTTGCGTTTATTTCATAAAGTTTGTTTTAAATTCTACTCATTGTGTCAGTTTTCCTCTTGTTTGTCTACATCAAGTATTGAAGCTTATTGTGATGTTAACTATACTAAAGCTATTGAGGATCGTTAAGTTACTTTAAGATGTTGCGTGAAAATTTCATGTCCAAGAGAAATAAGATGCATATTAATGTTGTTATATCTAGCACTAAAGTTGAATAAAGGATAATTGCTCATTTTTAATGCAAAATGATGTGTATTAGAGCTATGGTAAAAGAATTCAGCTTCACTATAACATTGCTTTTGATCCTTTATTTTGATAATCAAATAGTTATCTACATTGCAATCAATTTTAACTTTCATGAAAGAATCAAACATATTGAAGTAGATTGTCACTTTATTTGAGATGCAATATAATCGAAAATCATCATTGCTCAAGTCTTCAGTGAAGAATAATTAAGATGTATAATTACAAGGCTTTGTGTAGACCTGTCAATTTCGGGTTACGGGTCGGGTTGACCCGAACCCGAAACTGACCCGGTATTATTCGGGTTCGGATTGACCCGACCCGGTTTTGCAAACGGGTCAATTTTCTGGACCCGAACCCGACCCGCTTCGGGTTCGGGTCAACCCGACCTGACCCGCGGACGCGACATTGCCTTCGGGAATCGGGAGTCGGGACTACTCGGGAGTCTCGCCGTCTCGGACTGACGGAATCTCGAGACGCTGCGCGTGACGCGGGGGCTGGCGAGCAGCGCGGGGGCAGCGACGCAGCGTCGCACTGCGAGCGGGGCTGGCGCCTGGCGGGCAGCGCGGGGGCAGCGTCGCACTGCGAGCGGGCAGTGCGGGGGCAGCCAGCGGGGCTGGCGGGCAGCGGGTAGCGCGGGGGCAAGTGAGCGGGGCAGGGAAATTTGAATTTTTTTTAAAATAAACGGGTTTTTGGGTTGACCCGGCAACCCGTCGGGTCAACCCGAACCCGACCCATTTCTGCAAACGGGTCGGTTTTCCGGACCCGAACCCGACCCGCTTCAGGTTCGGGTCAACCCAAACCCGAAAATTCCGGGTCGGGTTCGGGTCAGGTTTTTGGGTCGGGTCCAATATTGACAGGTCTAGCTTTGTGACATTATAATTTTCCCATTAAAATACATACACCAACTTCAGCGAGATTGTTATCCTAGGAGGAAAATTGAAGATTGAAAAGATTGTTTCATATGGGGTAATAGAAGCAAGGAGTTCATCCATTAATGAGCAATTTGATATATATTATTGAACTAACAAATTCCTATTTGTTCAAATTAATTTTTATGATTGCAGAACAATTAAGAAGAAGGGGTAAATCAAGGATAAAGTTTAACCATCTACCTTGATAATTTTGATGTTTAAAAACCAAGTTATCCAAGGTGCAAAATCATACTTCTTAATGAAAGAAACTGAGCTTTATCATAATGTGTACCTTAGAGCCAACATGATATACAAAAGCATGACCACTATCAATAACTTCCCCGATAGCTGAATGTATGTTCCGCTGAAAATACTGAAAAGAAACACCCTGCCCGTGCAATGTAGGAAGGGTAACTGCATCCATTTTGGAAAACAAAATAAAGTATAGCACATGAAATGTAAGTTATATAATCAACTAAAAGCCTTGGATGACTTAAAAGAGGAATGCAACCAATAAGGTATAACAATTATCATCATCAATTACAAAAAATCCTTTGGAAGTGTATTAAGGATATATGTATAAGTTAGTCAAGCAAAGAGATAGGAGTAGTAAGGATTTAATTCAAAAGAAGTGTATTAAGGATAAAGATCAAAAAATACTTTTCTTAGAAGATGATATTCAACAAAGGTGGATGAGATATTTTGCTAAACTTTTTAATGAAAATTGTGAAAATAAGATTGACTATAGTGACCTTACACCCTAAATGAAAATAAAGATTTTTGTTTTTATCGACGTATTAATAAAACCGAAGTTAGAGAGGCTTTAAAGAAAATGAAGAGTGGAAAAGCTGTTGGACCTGATGATATTGCAATAGAGGTGTGGAAATGCTTAGGAGATGAAGGAATTTCTTGGCTTACTAAACTTTTTAATACTATTTTGAAGACTAAAAAGATGTCATATGAGTGCAGAATGAATGTGTTAATTCCTATTTTTAAGAATAAAGGTGATGCGCAAGATTGTGCGAATTATAGAGGAATTAAGCTAATGTGTCATACTTTAAAACTATGGGAGCGAGTTATGGAGCATAGGTTGCGGCGTGATACTAATGTTTCTCAAAATCAATTTGGATTCATGTCAGGTAGGTCGACTATGGAAGCCATACATTTATTAAGAGGTTTGATGAAGAAATATAGAGAAAATAAGGAGGATCTACATATGATATTTATTGATTTAGAAAAAGCATATGATAAAGTTCCAAGAGAAGTGCTTTGGAGAGTTCTTGAAAAGAAAGGAGTTAATAATGTTTATATTCAAATCATTAAAGATATGCATGCATGAGCTATTACTTGTGTTCAAACACAAGGTGGTTTGACCAAGTATTTCCCTATTTCGGTTGGGTTACATCAAGGATCAGCCTTAAGCCCATATCTTTTTGCTTTAGTCATGGATGTTCTCACTAAACATTTGCAAGAGGATGTACCTTGGTGTATGCTTTTTGCTGATGATATTCTTCTTGTTGATAAGACTAGAGAGGGAGTTGAAAGTAAACTTGAATTATGGAGATCAACATTAGAGACTAAAGGTTTTCGCTTGAGTAGATCTAAAACGGAATATATGGAGTGTAATTTTAGTAGTAATAGACCTAGTGAGAGGATTGTGACTTTGGGCGATCAAGTCATTAATAAGAGTACGCATTTTAGATATTTTGGATCTATTGTTCAGAATGATGGTGAAATAGATGGAGATATTATCAGCAGAATTCAAGTTGGATGGTTGAAGTGGAGAAATGCATCGAGCTTGTTGTGTGATAGAAAAGTACCCCTCAAACTTAAGGGAAAATTCTATAAGATGGCAGTGAGGCCTGCAATGTTTTATGGTGTTGAATGTTGGCCATTAAAAGAGAAGCATAATATTAAGTTAAGTGTGGCAGAGATGAGGATGCTCAGGTGAATGAGTGGCTTTACCCTTAGAGATAGGATACGAAATAAGCATATACGTGAAAAGGTTGGAGTAGCTCCAGTAGAAGATAAGATTAGAGAGAGTCGCCTTAGATGGTTTGGTCACATAAAACGGCGGCCTTCCAATGACCCGGTTAGGAGAGTAGAGGTATTAGATTTGACTTATGTTAAGAAAGGTAGAGGCAGGCCTAAAAAGACTTGGTTATAAAATATTATGAATGACCTTTCTTTATTAGATTTAAACGAGAATTTGACCTTTAATAGGACACAATGGAGAAAAAGGATTCATGTAGCCGACCCCACGTAGTGGGATAAAGGCTTGTTGTTGTTGTTGTATCATCAATTAGAAAAAATAAAATAAAAATAATCTAGGGCCATCTAATTCTTTATCCAAGAAAGGCATCTTTTAGGTTACTTCTTGTGTTTTGTTCACCAATTTTATTTCTAGATGCTATATATAATGACCCAATTTTAGGGCACACATTCATTCGATTGATGTAATGAAAATCTAACCGATTTAAGGGTATTTAAGTTCGAAATTAACTTAAAAATAATTAAGCACAGGTACAAAGGGGAAAGAAACAAAACTCATACAAAACATGCAAAAATAGCACATTTAACAAGATAGCATACAAGGAAACATCACCTCTTGATAGCTGGTATTCTTTTCCTCTTGACCGAAGCAGGGACAGTTTGCCGGGCGATGGAATCCACGATTGTTGGATAAGACTGAAGATTCTGCTGCCACTTATCATGCCTATTGTATTCAAAAACCGTGAGTTAGCCTTTTCAGCAAATACATAAAAAAACTGAGGTAAAAGAAGAGTCTTGGAGGAAGGGAGAGATGGAGGGAGAGAATGATGGAGGAGATAGATTATTAGCCATGATATATGATGTCATGAGAAGCTCAACCAAAGGCGTAACAGCTGCGGGTGACTAAATGAGAAAACCATGCTCTGCTAAGTCAAAGTTAAGGCCCATTGAGGTGATCTAACGAATGCAATTCAATGCATGAAATAAAGCTGATCTTATCTCATAAACAAGAAAACAAACCACCATTGGTTACAGGTCGACCGAATCCCCTCCAACCCAAAACACCGAAGAACCAATGTCTAAAAAATGGAGAACATGGACAGGAGCTTCTGTACTGCACTAAATACGAACGAAGATGGAGAACTCACAAACCTGAAGAGAAGGGTGACGAAGGACGAATTCTTGGCGAGAGGGGCGACGCATTCGGGTAGGATCAAGAGTCGAGCGGGAGTGGAGAGGGTTCGCGCGGGTGGAGAAAGCGTAGCAGCCGTTTGGTTTTGGATTGGACTAAAATTTAGCGTTCATAGGGTTAGAAATTAGGATTTAATTTTAGTGGGGTTTAGTAAATTTAATAAATTTGGAGGGTATTAAATTTCAAAATTGTTTGATATGACCTATGTTAATTTTTTATAAATTTTGAAAAATTGTTTGACAACTTATTTCATAATTTAAACTGTTGGGTTCATTTAGAAATTAAATTTAATGTGTTTTGAATTTAATTTGCTATCTAATTATGATTTGCTTATCAACTTTAATTTTAGGCTTCATTTGGGATGGGTTTTTTATTGTTTTCTAAAACAGAGTTTTAGTACAAATTTTTTTATTTTTTTATTAAAACTCTGTTTTAGAAAGCAGTAAAAAAGCCGTCCCAAACGAAGCCTTAATTACATTTAAAAAGTTTGGGATTAATTAATATAATTATAAATTAGTTTAATTATTATTAATTATCAAATTAGAAATGAGCTTGACTAAACCCTAATTAATTAAATATTTAAGTATTAAATTAATTTAATAATTAAAAATTAATTTAATAATAACTAAAGTACTGATAATTATAATAATCAATAAATTAGAAATTTAATTTAATTTAATTTAATTTAATGATAATTATACTACTATTTATCATATTAATTAAATTAATTAAAGTGTTATCTAATTAAAAAAGCTAAGAATTAATCCTTAATATTTTTCTCTTCCTATTTTTTTCGAAAAGCTCTCTTCATATTTCTTTATTGCTTTTCACGTGAGGTAGAAGCTTCGCCGGTTCGTGTGAGGTAGAAGCTTTGCTAGTTTGCGTGAGGTGTGCCTTCGAACGAGTCTCCTTGCATTGCCTATCTAGGGTTTGATTTTCCTTTTCTGCATTGTTTCGTTGTTGTCATGCTTCATGTAAAGTTGAGTTCCGCAAGTATTGAAGCATCTCTACCTCATCTGAAGATGTTGTTCTTGTTGGATCGGAAGTTGCAATATAAGTTTCCCACAAAGGTAATGACATTTCTTCCCTTTGAGCACTTCTTCCGCTAAATCTCAGTCCGTAAATCCGTAAATTCGCCGAACAACGAAATTTACTAAATCCCAAATTTACGCAATCCCAATTTTATGCCATAAATCTGTAAATCTGGGATTTATGGGACAATAAGATTTATGACGCTTATAAACCTTTTTGGCGGGATTTAGCATAAATATGAGCGTAAATACGATACCAAACAACCCCTTGGTGATGTAAATTTGGATTTACTATAAATATGGATTTAGGGGATGTTTGGTTGCGTGAAAAATAAATGTAATGCATGATAAATGTTTTTTTTTAATTTATTTATTTATTTGTTGGTGTTTGGTTGGTCACAGATATAATATAAAGTAGTTTCGTAATGTATTCACAACTCCCACTTTAAATCCCTTTTTTGCGTAAAGGAAACCCGCTCAAAATAGAGCGAGAAAGTAATTCACGAGGCAATAACTTCTTTAGCTCATTCATTCCTACTCGACGTCACTTCTCAAGAGCCGTCTAGGGCATGATTTTCATCTTCTCTGTGTCTCCATTGTCGTTCGACTTCGTTGCTTGCTTGTGGAGTCAATTCTTTGGCTCCATCATTATTGTTCGACTTCACTCAAATTTGACAAAGACGTTCATCGCTATGGACCACATAGAGAAACTCCTCTCTAGAGCAACACCTTTGCTCTTCGTCCTCGGGATGGCCGACGTGAATTCTGCTTCTCAATCTTCAGTGAACAATTATTTCGATTAGCCCTGCATCTACTTCGAAGTGGCAAATGGAACGGGCCTGATTGAAGCGACATATTGGATGAGATGCTCGATATGCCTTTCCACTTCTAAGCAACACAATATATGTCACTCCGTGTGGGAACTTGAAGCCGCAGGATGGTCAGACCACCTTCACTACGGGAAAACCCGTCGTTACCGGTGGATAATATCCGCCGCTAATACAAGATTTTAGTCTGAATTATAGGTTTCCGGCGCAGGTTTCGGCGGAATTCTCTGCGCCGGTTTGGAGCGCATCGGTAAAAGTCTTTCGGCACATAAGTTGCGCCGGAAAACTTTCCGGTGCTATTTCTGACGCATTGCCGGAGCAAAAATGATGGCATCCATCGACATTTCGACCGCTGAATCCAGCGACATATGCGCCAGTAATTTCCGTCGTATGATTGCGCCGGCAATTACCGGCGGATAAAACGCCATTGATACGCCGTAAATAACCTGCAGGATGTTTACGGCGCAAAATATGCTCCGAGAATGACCGGCGGATACGACGCCGGAAAGTACGACGGTAATGTCCGGCGTACGAAGAGACGCTGGTTAGATCGATACGGTTCGTTGTATCGTCGTTTCCGGCAAATTACCGGTGCAAAATCCGCCGGAAACCTGTAGCATTGACAAAAAAAATTGCCTTCCCAGCCAACAATCAGATTTCCACACCTACGAACCTATACAAATATCTATCCACAACAGTTTATAACATTTCCATAACAGTTTATAGCAATTCAAAGATGCACAAAAACATAAATACTCATTAAAAGAAACTGTTCAATAGTAACAACCAACTAAAAACATCATATATTGTTCAATATTACAGATTCAAAGAAAATAAACAAGTTCATAAAATAAACTAAACTACTCTGAATCCGTGGACTCCTCCTCAGCTGGAGCTACCTCTTTTCCACTCATCTGCTCCCTCATTTTGCGCATTTCATCCAACAACTGATTGTGTTGCTCCTACATCTGCATTTAAACCTGTGCTTGCAACTGAGCTTGCCAATCAACTTGTGATTTCCTGACTTGTTCTAGCTCAGCTTGTAGGGCACTTATTTGTTGAGCTTGCAAGGATTCATGAGAACTGGATGCGAAGCTGGATGCAGTAGAGGAGGTCATCCCCTCGTATGCTTGAGCTTGCGCACCTAAACCATAAACACTCCCATGCTGCATTCCTCCGACGGCCTGCGACCAGATGCGATACTCAGAAAACTCCACAGAGCCGCCAGAAGAGCCCTCACCTGCTGCGACATGAATCTCTCGAAGCCGTGTATATTCCTCCTGTGAAAGTAGAGTATAAATATAGAATTTTATATCACACAATAGGCCTGAAACATTCCTCCACTATATATCACATAATAGGCCTGAAGCATTGTCTCCATTTAGCATTGTCTCTAAGAGTAAAGACACTCAGGCACTTGAGCATCCTCATCTCTACAATACTCAACTTAATTTTTTACTTCTCTTTTAATGGCCAACATTATGTGACATAAAGCATTGCAGGTCTCACCATCATTTATAGAATTTTACCTACAGGTTTAAATGGTCCTTTTCTATCACACAACAGGTTTGATGTATTCCTCCACTTTAACCAACCAACTTGAATTCTACTAATAACATGTTTTCTTATTAATGACTTGATCGCCCAAAGCACTTCTCCATAGCATATGTAAATCCTTTCTTTTCTAAAATTAACTCTCCATAGCACTTCTCTTTGAACTTTATCATATGTTTTTTTCTAATTCAATAAGTATCATATGTAAATCCTTCTTATTCACTCTATATTTCACCATGGATAAAGAAAAAAAATATATGGGCTATGATCCTTGATGTAATCCAACTGAAATAGAAAATATTTGGTCAAAGCATGCACATGCATGCAATGTGTTTAAACACAGCATATGTAGATCCTCCTTACTCTCTCTATAAGTGTCCATAATAGACACTTATTCTAAAAAAATGTATAGCTTCCATAATAGACGTACACTTATTCTCAATATGATTAAGCATTCCAAAGGCTAGTACTACCTTCCCACTATCTAAATCAACACTTGGAGATATCAAGATCATCTATCTTGGAAATGTATGGTAAGAACATCCATGGCTAAAGCAAAAAGCATACAATCCTCTTGCAAATGTATGGTTAGAACATCCATGGCTAAAGAAAAAAAGAAATTCATGGCTAAAGCAAAAAAAAGATATGTTCTTAAGCCTAATCTATGTAATCTAACTGAAATAGGAAAAAATTTCGTAAAAAGAAACGAAAAAAATAAACCTTCCGTCGGCGAAGATGAACGACCATCGGCGGTGAATCGACCACAAAAGCTATGAGACTCATCGGCAAACTCCTCTGACCGTCGGCGACGGCGATCTACGGGCGAGCGACGGCGATCTACGGGCGAGCGACAGAGGGCGACGACGATCTACGGGCGAGGTGAGAGAACAGAAGGAAAGAAGTGACGGGCTAGAGAAGCTCGGTTTCGGAAAATAGGGCTTTCGCCGGCGGATCAGACGCCGGAGATTATTCCGGCGCAACATGCGCCGGTTTTGTTTTGTTGAGTTTAAATACCCCGGCGCAATAACCGCCGGTAATGATGCCGGTGATTTTCCGCCTTAAAGTGTGACGGAAATAGTAAGCTATTGGTTTGTTCCGACGCATGGACAGGCGCAAATATCGCCGGAACATTTCCGGCATCGTTGTCGCCGGAAAAACCGCCATAGGTTTTCCGGCACAATAATGCACAGTTACCTACGCCGTGCTTACCGGCGCAACAATATCCGCCGGAAATTCCAACGGTAATCGCGTGTTTTCCCGTAGTGCTTGTGCAAAAACTTGGGGTAGCAAGGTGCAGCTCTCTTCCATGTTTGATCAGTTCGGGGACTTCAATTGGGCAAATAAAATCAAGGTTAGGAGTAGGCACACTAGGTGCTTGATTGAATGACTTATCTAAACGAGCCTCTGCTTTTATTTTACTCTACATACACACAAACAAACAGAAAAAATAGTTCTTATTCATTCACTTTACTGACAAAGAAACAACATCAAGTAGTTATTTACACTACATTCACTTTACAGTCAATCAAACAACCTCTTAGTAAATTTTGAGGGTGTTAAAATTTGAAAATTGTTTAGTATGATATGTTAAATTCAAATAAATCTCAAATATTTGTTTGTCGACATAACACAAGATTTAAGGCGGTTGGTACATTTAGAATTTAAATTTAATACTTTTTTAATATAATTTATGTGTTAACTATGAGTTACTTGTTAATTTTAATTTTAATTATCGTTAATAAGTTATAATGACAAATAACATAATTTAAAGCAAGCTTAATTATTACTAATCCAAAAATTAATTAAACAAGTGTTAATTATCACATTATTTATTATATTACTGATTATCTCGTTATATTCTTAAATCCTAATTAATTAATTAATTATCTTTTGAAATTATAATCTATTTAACTAATACTCATATTAATGATTTAATTAATTATTTAAGTATTAAACCAATATAATGATAATTATATTACTAATAACTATAATAACCAATAATTATTTAAGTATTAAACAAATATAATGAAAATTATACTACTAACTATTCAATTAAATCTAACTCAGATTAATTTATAATTTGGGAGGCAATGTAGATTTGTTTTTCATCTTATTCTCTTGCTTCGTCGCTTTTCCTCCCCTCATTTCTTTCAGGTTGCTATGGCTTCACATGATGGGCATGCATCGCACGACAGAAGCTCGCTCGTTGCTTCACCTCATTCAATACCGTCGGATATGAACTCACGACGGGAGCTCACATGTTGCATACTGCATAGGTAAATATATTCGCTTTCTCCTTCATTCAAGACTTCCAAGTTGGGAGCTAGCTCGCTTGCAAGCTAGCTCGTAAATTCCATTGTAAATATAAATATAATCCCATATTTAGTTCACTTGGAATATTTTAAACAACCGTGTATCGTGTAGATCCTTGATACTCATTGAGCATGAAGAACTCGGATCTTTATATAATTCTAGATCTTTGAAAATTGCTTAAATTTTTTATGATCTTATGTATGGTTAACTATTATAGTACATGTTGGCTATGATTATCTACTGAGTTTATCATATAGATTCAAATTATTAAAGTAAAATTTCATATAAATCCTGTGATAAATAAATAAATGAAAGAGAATAATTCATCTACAAAAAAGGAGATCAAATAAAAATATGTATAAACTGATTATGCATATATTCAAATTGAAAATGTGTTTTAGTGGCTCTTCAATTATATATTAAGTGTTATATGTTATTGAAAGAAATACATTAACCGTTTGACCATCTGTTTCCAACTCATTAATTCGAGTATCCGGCCTGAATCATGACAAAAGTGATATCATAGCCCAAATAGGATATGAGTCATATTGAAAAAGTCAATAGGTTGATTATTGAGTTTAAAAAAGTTGATATGTTATAAACTTATGAACTTTTATAAGAAATTTTATTTTATTTTAAGACTCTGATTGTTCCTAAAGAAAATGAGAATTGGTTTTACCAAGTATTGCTCTTTATAATTTGCTACACTGCCCAAATGATGACAACATTAACTCAGTTGATTCATAATTCAAGATCTTGACCAGCAGTAAGTGGTAATAACAGTATCATGTTTATGGATAAATATTTAAAGTTATTTCATAATATCATATCATCATTATTTAAAGGAGTAGAAAGATTAATTGAGGTAGAAAACTGGTTATTAGAGATTGAGAATATATTAGAGAATATTATTGTGATGCCCCAAGATCTAACTTGGAAAAATTATTCAGTCGATTATTTAAGTCAATCTTCTACCATAGTTATTTATAGTCATCAATCAGTGATAAACAGTCTAACAAAATCTATAATTTAAAACATCAATATACATATTTCTATTCATTCCCAAAAGTTCATTTACAATACTCAGGATCTACACATTAATCACATGTAATTTATCCTGTCCTGAGTACGAAAAGAATCATTATAAAATAAGAATAAAAACCTGAAGATTCCTGATCAACCTCAATCTCTTGCTCCCTTGCCCTGACCTGAAAATATTAACCACATATAATGAGCTTCAAAAGCCCAGCAAGACACCTAATACCTACAACTTAAATCAAAGCACGGTACATAAGCGATATGCATGTCAATCAGTCAAATCATAGCAATCAGTTACACATGATCATTGAGTCAATGTATAAATAGAAATCAATGCATAAACATTAATCAGTACAATAACAGAAATCAATACAGGAACGTGTGAAGCCATCATTATCAATGGAATAATCAATAAACAGTATAAAAGTTTGTAAAGCTTAATGAATCAATATGTGTATCAAATCTCTACAGTTGTCGCCGTATCTATAACACCAGTCAATTCAGTAAACAAATCATCGTATCTAAAATCTCAGTCAATTCATTTAAAAAAATTTTGTATTGGTAATACAAATCAAATCAGTCAATAAATCATCATGTCAATAATATCAATCGTATAAAGAGAATTCATCGGTTCAATAATATCAGTCGGTATAAAACGTCAAATCAATAATATCGTTTGTAATTATTGAAATCAAATCAATGAAATAAAATCAATCAATGCCGTAGAATCGAATCAAAACGTACATTTGTAATTTAGTTATCAAATATCACATGCTTAGTGAATCACATGTCACTTATTCAGTATATCACGTGTATAATGTCAGTACAATGAATCAGTAGTATCAGTGCCTGTATCAGTAACAATCCAGTGACATGAACAATAATGCTAGGATAGTAAAATCATGCATATACAACAAATCCGTACAATAACAATAAGAACAATGATTAAACACATGTAGTTCAGTAATCATACTCAACAACAAGCTCAACAAGTAAAAGCCCTGGCTATTACGGTGTTTTTCAGTCTTGTATCATATATCTTGTATCTTATTCGTTAGCTCAGTAAACAGAGTCGTCACTCTTTGCCCGTCGGCACAGTAATCATCTCTTTATAACTCCCTACAATAATCACGTGATCAGTAGAGGATAACACCAAATTGTATTTAAAAGAAAGCTCGTCGGCCCACCATCCTGTACAGGTCAATTAGTCTCCAACCAACGGTTCAACCAGTCCTTATTTGTCTTTCACACATATTGTAGTATCACAATAATATAACAACAATTTCAATCATATTACCACATTCATCAGCATCTGATCAATACATTTTAAACGTAAAACAGGATTTAACTCAATTTAGAAAACCCCTTAAAAATATCATATAGTAGACATAAGTCGTTGTAAAATGCACAATTCCAAAAAAAATTACCAAATTAGTAGAAATCATGAAAAACAACGTTTCAGAACTTTACTTGTACTAGATCAATATTTTTCAACATTAGGATAATTTTCTATTCGATAAAAATCCCGCAGAATTCAAAATATCCGGTGAAAACTTTCTAGAAAATACTCAAATCGTGCAAAATCATCATTTCCATAACATACCAAAAGTTACACGGTAAAAGTTTTGTCAATACAAAGATATTCACGTTTTTCGGTAACGGAAAAATAAAACTGAGCAGAAAAATACCAAAACACGAAATCTTCGAAATCAGAAATAGGATTCAGATTCCTTACTTCGAGACGAACAAATCTTTCAACTGCGTCGACGGGTGAAAATCGCTCCGCGGCCTCCGAAACCAAGCATTTTCCATCTCTTTTACTTCTCTTTTTCTCTCATGCTTTTCTCTCTCTTCAAAATATCTCAAAATATATCTAAATCAGATATTTATCAAGCAGGATAGTACGGGACCATTCCTATTTGTCCCGGGATGATTTCTCCTCTGGACAAAATTCGTCCTGGACGAATTCAGGTTCGTACGGACGAACTCAGGTTCGTATAGGCAGTTCGTACGTATTAACCATACAGATTTTCACAATTTCTTAAGTTCGTCCTGTACTAAAGTCAGTTCGTACGGAGTAACAACACTAAAAAAAGTGAACTTCTAAGGGGTTTTATAATTATGCCCATATGATATAAATAATTTATTGGTGACATTTTCACTTGATGGTGAGCTAGAACGATGGTGGAGAGGCCAACATCAGAATACATTTGGAGATATACCTAGTATCCAAATTAAAAAGGATGAGTTAACTGGAGTGTTCATAAATTGTTTTGTGCCTCTTTCTACAAATAGTTAAATATAGGATAATTTTCTTAGGCTGATGTAAGAAGATAGATCAGTAATGCAATATAAAGCTGAATTCACTATCTTATCCAAATATTTACTCTTATTTATGTTTTTTATATATGAATTTTTTTATAAGTGAGTGCAAAGTAGGTTTCATATCTCTTTATTACGTCCTGTGTTGTTGGGGTGCACCACCTTCTAGAATAAGGTGTGACCCAATGCCATTACCATCAAACTAGTTGAGTTTGATAGTAATATTTTTTTCCTTGACTACACGATTATGCTTTTTCATTGAAAGCAACACTAAAGGTATCAAACAACATAAAAAAAAAATAATGTCGGAGATGCTGTATAAACAAGCCTTCATCTTCTCTCAATTTTTTTGAATGCTCACACCCCCACACCCTCCTTTCCCTCTCTCTTTTATTCCAATAAATAAATCTCACTAATTCCCCCTTCTTCTTCTCTAGTTTTTTTTGTTAAACAAAGTTGAATGATGGGTTTATACCAATTGAAACATGGGACATTGACCTTCAAAGTGCACATATATGAAACTATGAAAGTTGATTGGATGACCCCCAAAGTTGGATCCAAGCTTGAAGAAAGGGTTGGAGTTATAGTCTTTATGACTATTTTCTTGTTAAAAAAGTTGGTTGAGAAAAATTTAAATCATTAATGTGCTTATCCATAGCTTCCATAAAAACACTGTAATTATTGTTATGTCTTCATAATGGCTTTGAGCTTATCATCATAACGTTGAAAAGATTGCTAGATTTATGTAAAATGGCAATCGATTTGCATTTGGAGTTCCCACAAAGTGTCAGCTAGGACATGGTTATTCAAGACCAAGTGCTCATAAAAGAAGAACATTGATATATTAAATATATTATTCTGTGCGGACACCAGATTGTTCGGAGGCGAATCAGAGTGCACCATGTCGCCCTGGTACACAGCGGTACACAATCACAATACACATTAACAGGGTGATGTGGCGCACTCTGATTCGCCTTCGGACAACGTCCGGTGTCCGCACAAAATAAATTTTTAAAATCTTGAGTGAATTCCAACTGCTAAAATTGAATTAGTAAAAAAAAAAAAAAGCTTAAGTAAACATTGATTGTTTCTCCTAAGAGATTTTACATGATTTAAATACTATGTTCTTTTTATATAAGGCCAAATAATTTGATTTCACTATTAACTATTTAATTAATATAATTAATTATCAATATTTTAAATTATTTAAAGTATGTTGGCTTAGATTAATTTAGGCCGTCTAGGGTTTTATTTTCATTTCTTCTCCGTTGCTTCGATACTGTTGCTTTTCCTCGTTGCCATTTCTTCGTTTCTATTTCAGCCTCGCGTGCACCGGCGTGAAGTTTGAAGGCGTCGCGCGAACCAGCTTGTTGAAAGAAGCTTCTTCGCGTTCTTCAACGACGTAGGATCAGAAGTCACGATGGGGGCTCGCTTGCTGCGAAGGTAACCATCTTTATCCCTTTCCTGCACATCGCTGGCCAAATCTCGTAAATCCGCCGAATTCCAGGATTTAGTAAATTAGGCCACAAATTGGCTAATGGAGGATTTATCTCGCCATGAGATTTACGGGACTTTCAAACCTTGCATAAATCCCGTTGCCAAATAGACCCTTATCATGCTTAAAACTGTTTGGTAGAATCTAGGATTTCATGTAAGTAGGATTTCGTAAATCTTCCAATTCCGGATTTATCAAATTCTGAGGGGCTGTTTGGTAGCATCCAGATTCCAGGATTTCATTTAAGAAGGATTTCATAAATCCTCTAAATCCGATTTACAAAATCTTGAGTGGGTTAAATCATGAAAACTGTTTGACAACATTTATGCTAAATCCTATGTGACTGTTTGACTATTAAATTAAGGATTTAAGACGGTTAAAACATTTGACATACATTTCTTGAATAATTAAATCATTTAAGGGGATTAATTATTATTTATAATATTTTCTAACAATTATTTTCGTTTAAAATTATATTTAATCCTATAAATTATTTTGAAATAACTAAGTATTTAACTAATAATTTTAGTAATAATTTAATTAGTATTACTTAATTTTTAATATTTTAAATTATATTAAGTACTCCAACCATAACTCATAGGAGTCTAGGTTTTGCCTTCCTCCTATCTATTTCTTTCGGCTTCGTTCCTTCGCAGAGTGTAAAGTTTTGTACGAGTTCTTCTTCGCTGTTCGACTTCGCTCCTTCAACGACGAGCGGAAGTTACGACATTTTTTGATCGGAAACAACGGGAGCTCGCTTGCTGTGAAGGTAACTTTCTCCCTTCGCGCGCTTCTTCGACCAAATCCTGTAAATCTGCCGAACCAAAGGATTTGATAAATCTCGGCTTTACCACGGAAAGAGGGAATTTTCCGTCAACCGCGGCTTTGATTTACCGTGAGATTTGGTTTTGCATTTTTGCCCGTTTGGCTGGATTTAGCTCAAATCCGGTCTAAATCCTGCATCCAAACAGCCCCTAATGCCTAAAATTTGATTTCCATGCAGCTGCTTTAGTTGAAGAGAACAAAATTTGTTCCCAATTCTGTGAGGATGGCATCAATCGTTTCAATGGCAGATATAGAAGCCACTGCGAAGGGTCTAGGGATTGACTTGTCTGCGGTTAATCTTGATTCCATCACACTCCCCCCTGGAGAAGATTTTGGCATCAAAAGGTAATGGTCAAAATATTATACTCTCTTTCCTGTAGAAGTTATTGCATGATTGCAGCTATTAAACTCGTTTATGAAATTCTTTAGTGATGATGATGAAGACCTTTATCATGAAGAAGCCCTTGAACTGGAAGCTGGGTTTGGAAATGTGATTGTAGTTGATAATCTCCCAGTCATACCACTGGAGAAGTTTGAGAAGCTTGAAGGTGTAATCAGGAAGATATATGGTCAGATTGGGACGATTCGTGAAGGTGGTTTTTGGATGCCAGTAAATCCTGAAACAAAAAAGACACTTGGATACTGCTTCATTGAATACAACACCAGTCAGGTAGGTAGACTGCATTGAAAATGTATTTTATCCATTTTCCTTTCTGATGTGTATCTGAACGTTGCTACATAAACCCATATTTTGGGTGTTGGTGCCATCATGACATCAGTTTGTGGCTTGAGCTAAGATTAATTATCTTGCATTTTTTATTTCTTTTAGGGGTTGTATGGTTTGAAGTAAAGGGTGTAAAATATTCCAAATGCAGGGGTTTTGAGAATGTTGGTATTTGGGTTGAAGTAAAACAAATGCAGTGTAAATTTTTTATGCATTTGTAATTCACTCTCTAGTTCATTTTTTATGTATTTATAATTCCTCTGATTTGGGCGAATTTCAAATACACCATAAATTGATAACTTTTGTTGCCACCAGCCGCCACCACAACCAACTTCCACCATCATCGCTATTGGCTACCGCCAGAGCCTCCTGCTACCAACCACTGCAGATCACCGCCACCACCGCTGCAACCCTGCCGCCTGCCACCACCCACCTTCGACCAGTGCCTCCACCATCGCCGCTGTTAAGCACCACCACCACCGCCGACTGCCACCACCACCCACCACCGCTGACCACCACCCACCACCGCTTACCACCACTGAACACCATGCTCTTTTGACTTTACATTGCAATCATTTTACTTCAACAAAAAAAAAAAGTAATCTCATGCATTTATTTTACACTCATCCAAACAACTCTAAAGTATTCATTTTATAATGTATTCTTTTTATATTTCATTCCTCTTTCAAGCAACAAAACAACCACTAAGTTTTTTTGAGTTGTGAACAACTAGCTCACTTTAGAAGGGTCTAGAAAATTTCGAAGTTTCATTTTGTTTTTGTACTAATGATATTTATGAGGTTCAGGACAGGAAGTGATCGTGGGTTTTCTTGCATGCATAAAAACGTAGACTCCCATGTTCAGGGGTATCTCTTTCATTTTAAAATATATAATTTACAGCTGTTTGCATTTCTATTTTCTCATGAGGGCAACTTGTATATTCAAATGTTTGAGAATTAAGTAGTAGTCACTATTATATGGATAGCTTGAATGATGTGTATTCACTTGTTGATGTTATACTTGGATGGATGTGACTTGTTACCATAGATTGCATCTCACCTACTTGTGAGATGTACTTTTATGATTTTTGTAGCATTAATGAGGAGATCACTTTTTTCCACCGAGAATATTCAGACATTGAGTTAGAGTTGAGGCTTGTGCCAATCTCTGTAGGTTAATATTTTGGCAAAGTTTGCTCCATATTGTATACTATTGAGCACAATATTTGGAGCCATTAGATGCCTGACAGCCAGAAGAGTAAAATAAGCATTTGTGCCTGTAGTAAATCAATGATAAATGATAAAAAAACATTATTATTATTTTTTCATAAATCCAAATCAGAAATCTTGTTGTTATATCTTTGCTTTACCACTTAGAACCTTAACTATGGATAAACGTGGAAATATTTCATTACATGGTCCCAAGTAGTTACTGTCATTGTTCATAATTTGTTACTGGGAAAAACACAATTGGTTTGGTTATATACTCTCAGGTTTTGATGCATGAATTTGCATTGTTCTACATGTTTTGTAAAAAATTGCTTTCACCGCACAGAAAATTTATGATGAAAGAGTCACATTTGTCTTCCATTTATAGAGAAAATGAACAATTTGATTTGGTGTTGAGGGAAGAAACAAAAATATTTAAGTGGAGATAAAATAAAATTAAAAAGGGTATTTTTCCCCTTTTTTTGGTTGGGAGTCTTAAGAGGGAAACAAAATCATTCTTCTGATTGTTGATTGAGAGTTGAAAGAAAAGAAAGGAATTGATAT
The DNA here is from genome assembly GCA_022539455.1 of Dendrobium nobile. NCBI lineage: Eukaryota > Viridiplantae > Streptophyta > Magnoliopsida > Asparagales > Orchidaceae > Dendrobium > Dendrobium nobile. The sequence goes on along the minus strand of CM039735.1, from coordinate 1,810,536 downwards.
ATTATAATTGATTTGACATATCTACCATCTAAGGCGACTCTCTCTAATCTTATCTTCCACTGGAGCTACTCCAACCTTTTCACGTATATGCTTATTTCATATCCTATCTCTTAGGGTAAAGCCACTCATCCGCCCGAGCATCCTCATCTCTGCAACACTTAACTTAGTATTATGATTCTCTTTGAATGACCAACATTCGACACCATAAAGCATTGCAGGTCTCACCACCATCTTATAGAATTTTCTCTTAAGTTTGAGAGGGACTTTTCCATCACACAACAAGCTGATGCAGTCATCCACTTCAACCGTCCAACTTGAATTCTGCTGATAATATCCCCATCTATTTCACCATTACTTTGAATAATATATCCAAGATATATAAAACGTGTACTCTTATTAATGACATGATTGCCCAAAGTCACAATCCCCTCACCAGGTCTATTAATGCTAAAATTACACACCATATATTTAGTTTTAGATCTACTAAAGTAAAAATCTTTAGACTCTAGGTTGACCTCCATGATTCTAGTTTACCTTCAACTCCCTCTCTAGTCTTATCCACAAGAAGAATATAATCAGCAAAAAGCATACACCAAGGTACATCCTCTTGCAAATGTCTAGTGAGAACATCCATGACTTAAGCAAAAAGATATGGGCTTAAGACTGATCCTTGATGTAATCCAACCGTAATAGAAAAATACTTGGTCAAACCACCTTGTGTTTGAACACAAGTAATAGCTCTTGCATACATATATTTAATGATTTGAATATGAGCATTATTAACTCCTTTCTTTTCAATAACTCTCCATAGTACTTCTCTTGGAACTTTATCATATGCTTTCTCTAAATCAATAAATATCATATGTAGATCCTCCTTATTCTCTCTATATTTCTCCATCAAACCTCTCAATAAACGTATGACTTCCATAGTAGACCTACCTAACATGAATCCAAATTGATTTTGAAAAACATCAGTATCATGCCGCAACCTACGCTCCATAACTCGCTCCCATAGTCTTAAAGTATGACACATTAACTTAATTCCTCTATAATTCGCACAAATTTTGTGCATCACCTTTATTATTAAAAATTAGAATTAACACACTCATTCTCCACTCATCTGACATCTTTTTTGCCTTCAAAATAATATTAAAAAGTTTAGTAAGCCAAAAATTTTCTTTTATCTCCTAAGCATTTCCTCACCTCTATTGGAATATCATCAGTTCCAACAGCTTTTCCACACTTCATTTTCTTTAAAGCCTTTCTAACTTTAGTTTTACTAATAGACGATAAAAATAGAAATTTTTATTTTCATTTAGGGTGCTAAGGTCGCTAAAGTCAATCGTATTTTCACATTATTCATTAAGAATTTTATCAAAATATTTCATCCACCTTTGTTGAATATCATCTTCTAAGAAAAGTACTTTTTGATCTTCATCATTTATACATTTCACTTGAACTAAATCCTTACTACACACTTCATTTTCTATGTGAATTCTTCTACACAAAAAAATTGTAGCAAATTTAGAATTTCTTTGATGATACACAATTCTTTTAATTTTTTTTCTAAAATCAAACATCAATGTTTTTTTTATGGTTAGATTGCCCTTCTAAGAAGGATAATTTTTTTGTTATGCATTATTTACCTTATTTTTTTCTCTTATCATATAACAGGACGCAAAATCTGCAAAAGAAAACACGAATGGATACAAGTTAGACAAGTCGCACATATTTGCTGTGAATTTATTTGATGAGATTGAGAAATATATGAAAATTCCAGATGAATGGACACCTGCTGAAATTAAGCCATATGTACCTGGTGTAAGTGTTCTCCATGCTTATTTTACTTTGTATTTTTTTTTTAAATTTTAATTATTATTTATTTCTTTTTGTAAGTTTTATAGGGAGTATACATTTTAGATTGAGAAACTGCATTGACTGAAATAATCGCGTTGTCAAGTCTTGTCACAAGATTGGTTGGCGTGCCAAGTGTTTATGATCAAGCTTTGCTTGTTACATAATTTCTGAGTTTTACTGTTGATTGGGTTTTTTTATTTTGAAGAAATCAATCACTATATTCTGGAGAAGCGTTAATGCAATGATATTAAACTGTGGTTCACCTTTTAAACTTTTAATGCTTTATGACTTAAGCGTGCTTCTGAAACATAATGAAAGAAATTAATTTGCTATAAAATGAAAAACTTCTTTTCTAATTAATCATTGTGATTGTCATTTTCGTGTTTATTATTTTCTGTTTGTATTGTTATTCTAACACTTACCATAATAATCTCAAAACTTACCTCACTTATAACGTTGATACATTTATTAGAGTATTTCATTCATTATAATTCTAGGATGGAAACTGGTGCACTCATTTTTATGTACCTTAATGTTTACAGATTTTATAGTGGTTAGCCAAATTTCATCCTGAGGACAGGCTCGGTGATGCCGTTGTGTTTGGTTAAGAGTTAATTCAACCATGCAATTGCACGTATGTAGGGGTGTTAAAAATTGACACGACATGAAAACTCAACTCGAAATTGACCCGAAATTTTCAGGTTAGGGTCAACCCATTTGGAAAACTGATCAGGTTCGGGTTTCCAAATCTGACATGTTTTTGAAATTCTGGGTCGGGTTCGGGTCAACCCGAAAACATTATTTTAATCCGGATTGACTAGGGCGCCAAGCAGTGAGATCATGTGAGCACTTGAGCGGTTAGTTGATTGCTTTAGGTTTATGGCTTACGCTCACGCTCTATTCATTTCTACGCGTATCAGCTCGGGCCTGATATTTATTTCTATTCTACGTGTATCGTCTCTCGTATGTCGGCTCCCCCTCTCATCTTTTTTGTCTCCAATCTCCTCCACCTTCAGAGTCCATCCCGAAGCTTTCCTCGGTTTTGGTTCCTCACTTCCTCCTCTTACTTAAGTTCTATTTCGTTCAATTTGATGCTTGATGGCTGCTGCGTTCGAAGTCACAATTCACGGCTAGGTTTTTTTTGTGAGTTTTTTCTTTTTGTTTATGATTTTTCTTTTTTCATTAGCTATTAGCTGATTTAGCTCATGCTCTTTCAAATGATCTTGTTTAAGTTTGTGTTGGTCCTCTCGTTTTTTGTCTCATTTGCCATTAGGGCATCATTTTTCTCTCAGTTATAATTTTGATTTTTAGGGCTTTGTATTTTTTAGGGTTAATTAGTTATTCTCTTAAAGGAATAAAGGAATGTATTCCTTGTTGTTGTTGGCTACTTGGCTTGTTAGTTGTTTATATGATTGTACGTGTAACCTGTACTCCTTTAGCAGCAACATTGCATGTATTCTTCCTCACTCTTCAGGTTGGATAAGTTGATTAAACGCAAGGTAAATGAATAAATGTTATCAATTTTTTATGTTTTGTATATTTAGTAAAGGTGGGATCGGTGGAGAAGCCTTAAGTTGTTGTTGCTATTGTTGTTGTATATTAGTTTAGTTGCTGTTGCTGATTTCATTTTTATCCTTTTGCACTTTGTATTTTCAGTTTGTTGTTGCTGTTATATGCAAGTTTCTGATACATTCTCACATTCTACATCGTTTGTTATTGTTGTGTTGCACTGTGTTTGCACTTTGTTGTTGCCTATTGCTACTGAAATCAAGTTTAATTTGTTACATTCTTGTGTACTAGTTTGACATTTAAGAAATAGTTATTCATATTTGGCATATTTGCATTGTAAAATATGGTTTGATTTGTTGGCTAGATAGAGGATTCAAACACCATTCTTGAGATTTTTTTGATGAGCATGAGCAAGTGGGCAATGGCGATAATGTGATAGAGCCATCTATTGATGCATGTAATGATGGTTCATAAACTGTTAAAAACCGTAGAAGGATGATTTCAGCAGTTTGGGGTCATTTTGAGATGTTTTCTAATTGCAAAGATGGTAAACAAACGTGTAAATGTAAGAAATGTGGTGCACAATATCTATGTGATAGCAAAAATGGCATTGGTAATTTAAGGCGCCACTTGCAAAATTGTAAGAAAAGAGATATGCGGGATATAGGCAAGCTTATACTGCTAAGCAACTCTAACTCATCTATCTTTATAGCTGATTATAAGTTTGACTCTACAGAATTTTGTGATTTATTTACTGCTTGTATCATCATGCATGATTTGCCCTTTCAATGTGTTGAATGAGTTGATGTTCGAGCACTTTTGTTGTATCTTCGTCGAGACCTACAACTATTTCTAGGAATACTGCAAGGAGTGATTGTAAGAAATTATTCACTAAAGAAAAAACTCACATGCGATCACAATTATCAAAGTGCACTAGCAAAATTTGTCTAACATCAGACTTATGGACGTCAAGAAACACTGATGTGTTTATTTAATGGTGCATTTTATTGATAATGATTGACACCTACATAAAAAGACCTTAAGTTTTTATTTCACCCCACCCCCTCATGATGGTATATCAATATTTGAGAAGTTACAATCTCTTGTGTTTTAATGGAAAATAGAGTCCAAGTTCTTCAGTATTACTTTGGACAATGCCTTTGCAAACAATGTTTCCATAGACTTCTTAAGAAATTATCTTAATTTATATGGTGGTCTGCTATATAATGACGCTTTTTTTCATTTGCGAAGCACTGCACATATTATTAATTTTATAGTTCAGGAGAGGCTAAAAGAGATTGTTAGTGCAATCTTAAAAATTAGAGAGAGCATCAAGTATGTGAAGGGCTCTCAAGCAAGGAAGCAGAAATTTCTTGATTGTGTTAAGCAGAGTTGTTTAGAATCGAAGAGAGGTTTTAGGCAAGATGTTTTAACAAGATGGAACTCTACTTTCATAATGCTTGATAGTTCTATATACTATCGAAGGGCTTTCCTATATCTGGAGTTGGGTGATTCCAACTATAAAGCTTATCCTACTGTTACATAATAGGAGAGAGTAGAAGCTATTTTGTACCTTTTTAGCTCCTTTCTATGACATTACCTGTGTAATATCTATCATGAAGTATCCAACAACAAATCTTTACTTTCCTTGCATTTTAATTGCTTATTTAGCTTTAAAACATGAACTTTCATTTGGTAATGACGACATTAAAAGAATGGATATAGGGATGATTGGTAAATTTGAAAAATATCGGTCAGAGTTTAGTGACATATTGGCAATGACAGTTATTATGGATCCTCGATATAAACTTACATTTGTAGAGTGGTGTTATAGAAGATTGTATGTAGGTGATTATGCATTTGAATTAAAAAAAGTTAATAGAGAGATTTTTATCATTATTTGCAAACTACACAAAGGGAAGTGATGAAAGTTCCAATGCAACACAGAGGAGGCATAATGATGTCTCTAGAAGCTCTTCTTCTACTATCATTAAGTTACTATTTCTTCAGGTATTTGTTATGCTACAATCATTTTTTTTAGTTATTCATAATAGTGTTTTAGTTTGATCAATAAAATTTGAGATTCCAAAACAGGATTTTGATTCATTCGAAGAGAAATCCATTTTGCCTAAAAAGTTCTGATTTTTTTAGTTATTCATATTAGTGTTTTAGTTTGATCAATAAAATTTGAGATTCCAAAACAGGATTTTGATTCATTCGAAGAGAAATCCATTTTGCCTAAAAAGTCAGAACTCAAACTCTACCTCGATGAACCTAAACTTGATAGGGAAATTTAGTTAGATATATTACAATTTTAAAAAGGCAATCAATGGCTCGTGATGTGTTCTGCATTCCCATAGCAACAATATCCTCTAAAAGTGCCTTCAGTAATAGTGTTATAATCCTAGATTAGTATTAAAGTGCACTTAAACATGATATAGTTGAGGCATTGGTTTGTGTCAAGGATTGGTTGTATGGAGAAAATTGTGCAGTATCATATAACCTATTGAATTTCTCCTTTAATTATTTTTTCTTGCACTTCAATTATTTAAGAGGTTAAATTTATTTCTTGCAGTAGTAACTGATTCTGAACTTGAAGCTGTGATTGAAGATATACTAAATTTAAATATTAACCAAGTCAAAGAAGATCCTGGTAAAAATTCAGTCATTAGATAATTTTTCATCCTCTTTAAACCTATTTGTGTTGGCTGTTGGCCAGTTGCTAGCTGTGAACTGAATTTATTGTAGGCTGTTGGGTCTTGGGTGTTGGCTGTTTGCCTGTTAATGGCTGCTAGCCTGTTGTTGGTTGTGATTTGAATTTATTGTCGGCTTCTGGCATGTTGCAATTCTGAACTGAATTCATTTTTGATTTTTTTTTTTTATATATGTTTTTTAAATCTGTAATATAAACTAAGCTGACAACTGGTTGGATGTTGCTGATTTAGTGATTTTGTACCTGTAGCCTGTCAGTTGAAGCCTCTTATTGCTGCTGGATAATTTATTTTTGGGTTGTAGTGGTTTCCAAATGGTTGGCTATTTCAATATTTAGTTGTTACTGAACTAGCGAACTTGCTAGCTTAGTTTATATTACTGAACTTATATTGTTAGTCACTATTAGGGGTGCAAACGAGTTGAGTTGAGCTCGAGTCAGGGGGTGTTCGAGTCAAACTCAATTGTCAAATACTGAGCTCGAGCTCAAACTCAAGTCGAACTCAAAATTTGAGCTTGAGCTCGAGCTCGTCCCATTATAAACGGGCTCGAGCCGGCTTGTGAACCTCGACGGGTTTTTTTTTAAATATTATTAATTATTTTAAATATTGAAATATTTAAATTTTTATTAAATATTCCAAACATTTATTATTAATTTATTTTTATTGAACCGGCTTCTGTTCAAACATTTGTTTTTTCATTTTGCTAATTGTTATTGCTGATTTAATGATTTTGAAATAAGAAAAATTATTCTATGTTAAGAAAATTTTGAAGTAGCACTAATATATATTTTTTTAAAAAAAGTCTACTTAAATTTTGATTTTTTTAAACAAATCGGATTTCCGGGTCATTTCAGGTTGACCTGATACTCGATCGGGTCAGGTTCGGGTTAATAAAATAGACCTGAAATGCTGATCATGTTGGGTCTGGGTTGGGTCAAAACAAGGTGGGTTAAAGTTGGGTTTGACTCGAACTCGACCCGTTTTGACACCCTACACGTATGGGCATATGTTTTTATTAGTGGTGGACATGTGACCTCTTGGGATGGTTGCGGTTGTTTTTTGGAGTCATGTACATTGATGTTCCTGGATAGTGGAGGCAATGTGGCCACTTGGGATGGGTGTGATTCTTTTGGGGTCATGCACATTGATGTGCTTCTTGTATTTCTTTTGATTTATGAATTGATTGTTTTTTTTTTTGGGAAATATTTCTCATGGCAGTGTTCCCTTTTTATGTATTCATGCACACCTAATCGTTGAATGTTGCTTAGTGCTTATGTTAACTGATTTATCATGCAATTTTTGCGTTGAAGAAAAACCTGGTTACCAATTAAAACCTAACTTTTGAAATTACTAAGCATTTATCTTAAATCGCTTTTTATGCTCTACCTCTACAATGTACTTTCACATTTAAAAGTACAACTATTTGATATATGTTATTGGATGTCTATCTAAGAATTGCTTTGTATGCATCAGTGTCATTCTTGCACTTCAATATGGCTATCTCAGTTGATTCTTTCTAAAATTATTTCTTTGTTAATTTGATGAATCTATTGTACTATGATTGGGTTCCACACACCTAACTCTGGAGGCATTTTTCTGACAGGAAAATCTACAGAAATGGTTGACGGATGAGAAAGCTAGGGATCAATTTGTTATCCGTGCTGGTCCCTTTACTGAGGTCTTTTGGAATGATCCCAGACAGTTGATGCCAGAACTTGTTTACCGTCGTCAAGTAAGTGAATGTTTCTTTATATTCCTATTTTTAATTTTCTTAGTTTGTTTATGTAACTTGAAATCTGAATTTTTCTGTGCTGAATCGGTTAATCTGTTAATGGATATTTAGTTCTTGCCAGTTTTACTTGGCATGATAGTTAATCTTTCCTCATAGCAGGTTCTGCTCAAACCATATGTTTTTACACATATTAGGCTATTTTACTCCTTTAAATTCCATGTTTGCTTGGTTGGAACGTATTAACTGATATTCTGAACGTTGCCACAGATTTCTGGTTATTTCTAGTTGCATACAATTGGTACAAGTAAATATATTTCATTGCTTTTATTTATTTTCACGGTAAAGTTGCATTATTGTATCTGGATAAAGATTTCATAAACTGGCATATTGGAGGATCGTAAGGATTCTAGACTAGCACAACATATAGTAAATTGATGAACTAGATAGCTAAGACTCGGTTTGAGTTGCAAGGAATATTTTTGGCCTTAGTGCTTTTTTTGTAAGTCAGGCCAGTTTAATTTCTAAGTTGGTAAGGCCTTATGTTCTTTAAAATAGGTTTGTAACACCTACTTTGGTTTTAGTTTCTGATTATTTTCTTGGGGACTGCTTGGATAGGCATAAAGTAATTATAAAGTAATGCAGGGATGAAGTAATACAGGAACATTAAATTAATCACTGTTTAGTATGTTGTTAAGTTATTGTATATAGCTCTAGGTACCTTAAAAAGGCTCATCTCTTTAATAAAACCCCTGCAAAGTATGAAGCCAATGTGACTGCATTTACTTGGATTTTAGTTTGCATTGCAAAGAATCATTTCACACTAAATACTTAGAAAATTTAAAAAGGAATATATATATGTTTGAATGATTGTATACAATAAATCATACATCGATAAACAAATATACCATAGAAGAACACAATTACTGGCTATATTATTCAATTGCATGGATTCAGCACAGTTAGATGACAATAATCTTCTATAGCAAGAAAAGTAGTTTGGCCATTGAATAAGCAAATGGAGATCAAATTAACCTCTTAGCTACAGTTAATAATGATTATGGGGGTCTCATTATAAATTGAAAGTATCAATAGATCTGAGAGCTTCTGAAATGCCTCTAAAATTATGTATATGGTGTTTGAGACAACAAAAAAAAGGGGGTATCAAGAAAGCGTCGGTTGCAAATGACAGCTCATCCATCCGACAATGGCATTTGCCAATGTTCTCTATGACTACGGCATATACATAAATACTTGTTTATGCAAGTAATCACAAGCTGCTTAGATGTCATGTCTTCATCCGACATTGATTAGACTAAGGCTCAGAGGTAGCTACAACAAGAAAAATTTTCATGATCTATCGAGCTCAGATAGAATGCTATTTGTTATCCGAATCCTTGAGCTAAGAGAAGAAGTGGCGAAGATATACACAAAGCCATTTGGATCTGTGCAAGAAGCAGTAACTTTGTTTAAGCAAAAGATTGATCCTAAAATATGCTTGGATGCACAATTCAGAGAAGACACTTGGATGAAATGGAGGATCTAGAGAATGAACTAATGAAACATATGATAATTTCTGAATACTTACACATGGAATTAAAGCCGTCAAAAGAATGAGGAGGAAGAGGAAAGAATGAAAGAATAAGTTTAAAATCTTGGAGGTGAAGATAAATGGTATATTTTTGATTAATTTAATCAAGGAAGAGATGTTACCACTTTAGTTTGTATCTAGATTTGTTTCCTTTCCTTTTTTCTTAATGCATTGCTTTTGCACGGCTTCAAAAAAAAAAAAAAAAAAGATAAATGGTATAAATTGCCAGATTGATATGCTTGTGGGTGAAATTCAGAGGGTGCAATAAAAAATGTCTAAGAGTAAAAACAAGGAGTTAGAATTCCAGCCGAATGCTGTTACTATCACATCAGAGCCTCATAATTCTACCAGCAAGTATGATGCTGCTAAGGATTCAGAAGCGAGGTCTATGCCCGCACTGGTAGGATTGAACTAGGCAATCCAACATCTAGCAATAGAAGCTAAGAAGGGGGAAGCTGAAGTGCGAAGAATGACTGGGTATAATAAAGCAACGACAGAAAAAAAAGGGGATATACAAAAATCTGGCATGTCTCATTATTATTAGCTTTATAAAATCTTCAATAAATTACTCTTTTACATGTTCTGTGCACTAAAGAATGAATGAAGAATATTTGAATAAATGCCATAGGTCCTAAATTTCTATATATGGCGGTTCATATGGTATGCAAGGCCTCTGGTTCATGAATTTCTCGTCAGTGGGCTAAAAAATAAAACTTGCTAGAGTTTTGCCTTTTTTGGAATGAATCCCGTACAACAACAACAACAAACAACAACATCAAGCCTTTATCCCACTACGTGGGGTCGGCTACATGAATCCTTTTTCTCCATTGTGTCCTATTAAAAGTCAAATTCTCGTTTAAATCTAATAAAGAAAGGTCATTCTTAATATTTTCTAACCAAGTCTTTTTAGGTCTACCCCTACCTTTCTTAACATAAGTCAAATCTAATACCTCTACTCTCCTAACCGGGTCATCGGAAGGCCGCCGTTTTATGTGACCAAACCATCTAAGGCGACTCTCTCTAATCTTATCTTCTATTGGAGCTACTCCAACCTTTTCACGAATATGCTCATTTCTTATCCTATCTCTAAGGGTAAAGCCACTCATCCACCTGAGCATCCTCATCTCTGCCACACTTAACTGCTCATTGGCATATAATTCAATTCAATTCATATAAAAAAGAAAACAAAGGAGCAGTTTTCACAGTTACTGGCAACCGGAAGATTGACAATTTCATGCTATTCTTCTTGGATTCGGCTCCCAACTTTCGTTCTCAAAACCTTCCGGCCTTCCTTAATCTTCAAGCGACCATAACAGCGAGTCCGGGACGAATCCAAGCCGCATCTCCTTAGCCTCACCTGCGCTCCAGTGCTGTCCGGCTCACACAAGCGGCACCTGCATCCGTCTACCTCTTGCACCGAGTCTGGCTTCACCTAAGCGAACCAAGAACGACCTTTGTCCGTTCGATTGCACGTAAAAAAGAAGCTGTACGTTCGTCTGCCTACGTCTGGTCTGCTCCCTCCTCTGAACGGAACCCATATCCATCCAGCTCACCTGAAAAGAGCTCGATTCCAGTCCATCCCACACATGGTTACGAACCAGCTGACTTCTGTCAACCTTCTGATCGAATTTGACCTATGTTGCCCACTTTCTTTCGCGCTGCACGACGCCTCCTGGTCCCGATGCACACACAAATCAAATCACAGCCCACATTCAAGCAAACCTGCGCCCAATTGCTGAGATCTACCTTCTTCTGCGAACGAAACCCATGGTTAGTGTCCGATCTGTCCGTTTGGCTTGCTTAAACGATTCAGCACAATCCGCCTCTCAGTCTCTTGAAATTTTGAGTAAAGAGAAAGAAGAGGGTGATGAGGACATCCGTAGGAGATTCCGACATACGTACCACCGGAGGGGTCGTCGAGCGACGACCATGATTCAGCAGCTTTATTTTTGATGCTTTATTTTAGTCATGTCATTTTATTTCTTGTTTTTCCATTTGTACCCCTATGAGGGAATTAGTGTTTGTTGTTGCTCAAGGGCAATGTCGTTTTTTATTTTCTTTAATTTTGATGAGCCTATATAAGGGCTTGATCATTGTATTGTAGATTATTATTGATGGAATGAAAGTTTTCTACTATGTTCTCTTTGTGAGTTCAGAAGATCTCTTAGTGAGTTCTTGCATGAGATCTCTTTGTGAGTGCTCTTGTTTTCTTTTACATCATTAGCTCATCGCCTCGTCCACAAGATACCACAATCTATCCTCACGAGAAGAAGAAGAAGCAAACCCGCCCACCTTGCTTTCTCCTTGGGGATCACCACCCGTCGGCCACCTTAGTCCCACCGGCCGGCCACCTTGCCGCCGGCTCCCCCACCTTCCTCCCTCTCCACCACCTCCCACATCTCCCTCTCCACCCCTCATTGAAATTTGAATTTCAAATTTCAATTTCTTTCCAAATTCGGAAATTCTATTTTAGGAAAGTTTTTGAATTTTGAATTCAATTTCACATTAAATGAAATTGGATTCATGAGAAAAAGATTTTCCTAGTCATCATCCTAATTTGGAAACTCCTCTCCCTCTCTCCCCAATTCCCTCTCTCTCTAGCAATGCCGCCGGCCCCCCTCTCTTGATCCCTCATTAATTAGGCATTTAATTCCTTCATGAGATTTGAAATCCCAAATTAAGTGCAAAATAAATTCCCTCCAATTTCACTAAAACTGAAAATAATTTCAGTTTTAAACCCTTCCTCCCCTCTCTCTCTACCGCCGGCTCCCTCCTTAACCTCACCCTAATTGAATTTCAATTAATGCATTAATTGCATTTAATCGGAAATTCAAATCCCTCAATTTTTCCCTCCCAATTCCCTTAAATTGAAATCAATTTCAGTTTTCACACAAAACCCTCCCCTCTCACCCTAGATCTACCGCCGGCCTCCCATCCCCTCTCCAACCCGCCATCCCTCTCTCCCTCTCATTGGAGAGCCTCTTGCGGCGACCACCCATTCTTACCTTCATGTCGCATGGCGGATCCCGAGTTAGAATGAGGGCTTGTGTTCGATGCCCAAGATAACCTCGACGTACTACGATCGTCGTTCTTTGACGCGGGATTTGAATCCGACGAAGACACCGTGGGAGATTACTTGGATCGGATCCTCCCGAGCCTCATCCGAGTCATTGATAGACAACGTCCGGATTACGAGTGGACCATCGACGGATGATTTTCCGCGCCTCCTCCACATCCTACGCCTTCCTCTCCTTCTCTATGGATCGCCGGCACCGTCGCTCTCGGATTGGTTTCATCTCTTGTGTGGTTCTTCTTGTCCCACCAACCCTAGAAGTAGACAAATGAGCGTAGCCTCAAGGTGAGACAATCGCTTTGTTAACCATCGGATTCTCGTTGGCTTTTCATTTGCTTTACTATTTATTGTTGTCGTTATTTTATAGATCTTGCTAATTTAGCGGTAATAACTTGCCTAGATGTGGTTGAATTCTAAGATCTTTCTTGAAGTATCAATTGAGAAAATCATTAAGATTGAGCTTTCACTACTTTAACAAATTTTTATTAATTTTCAAATTCCTGGTTTCACATCAGAGGGATTTGTTGTTAATTAACTATTATTGTAAAAAGAAATATTATTAAAGAAAGGCAAATGCCACGATCCTTAAATCAGAAGCTTCGATCGCCAATTAGAGGAACTGATGATCAATTCTAGGACCAAGCAACATTCCGAAGGCTTCGATCGTTGATTATTTATTCCGACTGGGCGGACTAAAAGGGCGAATGTCCTCCCCTATCCCCTCGCAGGGAGGGGATTTCGGGAGGCTACCAAAATTTCTCCAAAAAATATTAGACTTGTTGATTTTTTGGAAAAAAAAAACGCTTAATTGATCCATTTAATTTTAAGTATAATGAAATTTTCAACTTAAAATTTAATTTAATTAAACCATTTTAGGTTAAGTGAACAGTCTAATCAAAATTTAAATCATTAAAATTAATTTGAAATAAAAATCAGGCATAATAAAATATTTTAATTAATTAAAATTAAACTTTAATCAACTAATTTCTACCCAGCTTCTGATTTGTGGGAATGCTCTTTTGGTGACAATTTCCATTTTTAATTCAATCATTTCCCTTAGCTTGGCTGAGGCATCAATCTAATGCTAAATCTAGTAAACTAGGAGTCCTGGCTTAAGTCTGACTTCCATTAAATTGTTAATTTGATTCAAAATATGACCAGTTAATCAACAAAATTGATTAATTAAATTAATTAAGCAAGAGAAATTTAATTAATTAACTAATTAAAAATACCAATTTTTGATGAATGAAACCTTCAAAGCAGTCCAGTTGCATTTAATGTCATTTGCTTATCTTTAATTATATATTAGCGAATATTTTAAAAAAATCAATCTGAGGCCTTTTCATCTTTTTCATAGTATTGGACTGAGAGCTTCGTCCAGTGGTCTCCATTGGGAACATACCTGGCCACAGTTCATAGGCAGGGTGCTGCTATTTGGGGAGGTGCAAGCACATTTAACCGTTTGATGAGATTTGCACATCCACAGGTTCCCATCTTTCCTGATTTAACTCTTATCAATATTATAAGTTATGCTTTATCTCCTGACCTGGTTGAAATACTGTTATATGATATAGGTCAAACTGATTGATTTTTCTCCCGGAGAGAAATATATTGTTACTTATAGCAGCCATGAACCCAGCAATCCTCGTGAAAAACATGTAAGTAAAAACTAAGGATGTTTTCCTAGTTTGATAAATTGTGTTTGAGGTTACCTTCCTAAGGCTTCATTTGGGACGACTTTCACACTTTCTTAAAGCAGCTTTCTAGTATAAAAGCTAAAATTTTTGTACTTAGAAGCTGCTGTAAGAAGCATTAAAAAAGCTGTCCCAAACAAACCATAAGTTAAATCATAAATGTATCTGATTTTATGGACAGTGGGTACTCCTGAATTTTTTTGATTTGAGAACTGGAAAACTGATGCGGGATTTCAGAGGAAATGCTGATGACTTTGTATCAGGATCCAGCAATGTTACTGGAGTCTCTTGGCCTGTGTTCAGGTGATTATTGGATGTTCTTATGATGTGAGGTTTTTGCCTCTAAGCATATATAATTTCCTGGCTTGTTGTACCGCAGATGGGGTGGTGGCAGGGAAGACAAATTCTTTGCCAGACTTGGAAAGAATGTAATATCTGTGTATGAAACTGAGACATTCACGCTTATAGATAAGAAATCTCTGAAGGTTGATAATGTGGCAGATTTCACTTGGTCTCCCACCGATCCTATTATTGCATGCTTTGTTCCAGAGCTTGGTGGTGGAAACCAGCCTGCAAGGGTAAGTAGGAATTTATATCTCAATCATTACTCTCATTCAACTAAGACTTCATTTGGGACGGCTTTGTTTTTGCTTTTTGAAGCAGCTTTCTAATACAAAAATTAAAATTTTTGCACTAGAAAGCTATTTTAAGAAGCAGAAAGAAAGCCGTCTCAAACGAAGCCTAAATTGAACATTTTCATGATTTTCCTTATTTCAGGTAAGCCTTATCCAAGTTCCAAGCAAAGAAGAGATGAGGCAGAAGAACCTATTCAATGTTAGTGATATTAAGATGTACTGGCAGAATAATGGGGAATACCTTGCTGTGAAGGTTGATCGCCATACTAAAACTAAGAAGAGTACCACAACTGGCTTTGAATTGTTCCGAATAAAGGAAAGAGACATCCCAATTGAAGTGCTGGAGCTTGAAAATAAGAATGACAAGATAATAGCTTTTGCATGGGAACCAAAAGGCCACAGATTTGCAATCATCCATGGCGACGGCCCGAGGCCGGACATCAGCTTCTACTCGATGCGAACTGCTCAAAATGTGGGTCGTGTCTCGAAGCTCGCTACCCTGAAATCGAAGCAGGCAAATGCTCTCTATTGGTCTCCTGCAGGCAGATTCCTTGTTCTTGCAGGCCTGAAGGGTTTCAATGGCCAGCTTGAATTCTACAATGTCGATGAGCTTGAGACCATGGCCACCGGTGAACACTTCATGGCAACGTATATCGAGTGGGATCCAACTGGAAGGTAATTTTTCAAATTCCATCATTTTCCTAAGCTAGATCATAACGGTTGCTGAATATATTTGCTGTAGATATTGTGCAACATCGGTTACATCAGTTCATGAAATGGAGAATGGGTTCCATATTTGGTCTTTCAATGGAAAACTGTTATATCGGATTCCAAAGGATCAGTTCTATCAGGTAAAAAAAATGTTTTTTTTTTCATGTTTGCTTGAGAAAGTATATAATGGCGGATTCTTTATTTGAGCATTTAAACAGTTCTTGTGGAGGCCGAGGCCGCCCTCTCTGCTGAGTCCTGAGAAGGAAGAAGAGATATCGAAGAATTTAAAGAAGTACAGCAAGAAGTATGAGGCAGAGGACCAGGATGTATCGTTGCAGCTTAGCGAGCAGGATAGGAAGAAGAGAAAGATGATTCAGGAGGAGTGGGATCAATGGGTGGCTCAATGGAAGAAGTTGCATGAGGATGAAGAGCAGTTAAGGCTCGCGCTTCGAGATGGAGAGGCGAGCGACGAAGAGGAAGAGTACGAGGCCAAAGAGGTTGAGGGAGAGGAGGTGATTGATGTCACAGAGGAGATTGTAGATTCTGATGAAGATCAAGACTGAAAAAAATAACAGGTCTTTCTCTCTATTATCCTCCCCTTAGTGAATTGGTTTAAAGATCTATTTGGGGCTGATTTTTCAGCATCCGTTTTTCATATATTGCCACAGTTATGTTCGGCTGTAGTTTTTAGTTGCTTTTCAGATGGTGGAAAGCGATTTCTTATAATTAAGGTTTTGTTTTGGACGGTTTTTTTAATGATTTTAAAAACGGAGTTTTAGTACAATAGTTTCGAGTAATTTGTACTTTTTTTGGTTGTTTGGTTGGATGTAAGGACTTAAGCTTTTTTTGTTTGGGATAAATTTTTTTCACAGCTTTCTTCTATAATAATTTATTAGTCTAAACATTTCTTGAAAGTAGCAAATAAATAGTGATCAAAAGTTGTCTCAAATAAAATCTTAAGCTTTGTTTAGTACAATTTTTTTTTTAAATTGTTTTCTAATACAATTTTTTAGCTATCCAAACTTTACAAGTGAATGAGTGATGTGGGAATAAATTATAAAAATTAAAAAGTTATCTTTAGTTTTATGTATAAAATATACACTATACAAAATATTTTTTTAATTGTTTTTAATTATTTTTTATTTTTTTTAGTTTTTTATTTGAATATTTATTTTTTTAGATGATAATATTTAATTTTTATATATTTATTATATATTATAAATAATTAGTTTTTATAATATGAATAATATTTATTCTTTTAATTTATAATATTTAATTTTTATCTGTTTAATTTTTTATATAGTTAATTATATATTATAAACAATTAATTTTTATATATTTACTATATATATATATATATATATATTTTACAATGTGAGTTTTTTATATAATTTATATTTTATATTTATAAATTATATGGTTATTGTATTTCATGATTATGCTAATTTATTAATTTTTTATAATATTATTATTAATTATTATATCATCCGGTTTGATCTGTCAAATGTTGAAATTTTTTACTTATCGGTTCATTGTCCGGTCCAATTTTCATAACTTTGACGTTAATATTCATGAAAGGAAATCATTCTATAAACAACTTAATACAAGAACCCTATTAACTCTAAAGGATCCTAATGAGCATCATTTTAAGATTCAGTGATTTCGGTTTAATTTTTACTGAAAAATATTACAAAATAAATTTGTAATTTTTGTTTATTTTGATAATTTTTTTAGACTTGACAGAAATTTGACAGTTTCAGTTAAAATTTGGCTGCAATTCAAATATCTTTAGTAAAATTTTATTAAAACTCTTTGCAGTTATTACAATTAAAAGAAAAAAAATCATCTTAGTTTGTGAATCTACTATTATGATAGAAATGATTTTAGATTGGGCTCTTTAAGAAATTTAACTAGTGGTAATGGACTACATAAAGGTGTTATCTTTGATATACTAAAACATAGGTAATATTCTTAGAAAAAAAGGTTCTTGAAATACATTTAGTTTTCATTTGGGAATGATTTTCTTACTGCTTTTTAAATCAAATTTTTTCTAGTACATAAATTTTAATTTTTATATCAAAAAATTGCTTTAAGAAGCAATAAAAAAATAATCTCAAATGAAGACTTAATCATTAATGCTCTATTAATTTTTCTTTCCAGGATTTTTTATGCAAAAAAAAATGCGGTGTCTCTTCCAAATCGTACGCCCTCTTCTTATATGTATACGTGGGCTGGATCTTCATGTAAAGCTTGAACGTTGAACTCTATATTATTTTATCATTGAGAATGTTTTGACAAGCAATAATATCCACGGGTCTTTGATCTATGGATTCCTCCTCACTTCTTGCGCTATCAAAATTTAATAGGTGGGCTCATTGAAATCTTGATCAAATTAAAAATGTCATATTATTTGACTCTTTTTTTTAGAATTTTGTATTTAAATGAAATACGAGATTTAATAAAAAATTTAATAGAATTTTTGGATGTGATGTAATAACTATTAGATAATTGACTTTAAGAATCATATAAAGCTTAATTAGCTTAATTTGATTATAATATCTAATTACATTTACATAATCTATAGAAAATTTAATTAATCTAATTAATTCTCAGTTAAGGAAGTTAAAATCTTAATAAATTATTATTAATAATTTATTAAACTAATTGAGTATAATTTTCTATTTAGTCAAATTATGCTAAAATTATGTTAATTTGGTTACATTAATTTATTTTAATAAAAAATTGATAATTGAAGTTGATTTAATTTTTTCACTTGATTATAAATTAAAATAATTTAATCAATATTTTTTTAGTAATTTTAATTATTCAAATTAAATTATCAATAACATAATACATGTCACAAAATTTTTATATATTTATATCTATAAAATTGAAATATAATAGTTAAATTAAATCAAAAATAATATTTATTTAACTAATTAATATTAGTGAGATTTGCATACATATTATTTTATATTATACTATTTATATATTTAATATTTAAAATTTTAATATTACATATATAACACATATTTGATATTAAAATAATAAATATAAAGTGGTATTTATGTATTATTAAAATTTTAAATATATGATGTTTTCCTTTATAAATTTATCTCTTTCACGTTGCCGCTGCAAACCTAAAAATCCTTCTTCCTCTTCTCGCGCTATGGAACTTAGCTGCCGAAGGCGTCGACGGAGCCGTCCGCGTTTGAAGGCGGATGGGAGTTCGGGAGACGTGCGTATTTAGGTTAAATTTCTTAACTACCGAATTGAGATGGACAGTCCGCCGTGGAAACAGGAGAATGGGCGCAGCCTATTTTGCGATATTTGTGGCAGCGAAGATTTCAAAGGCAGCGACGA
This sequence comes from Dendrobium nobile, assembly GCA_022539455.1. Classification (NCBI taxonomy): domain Eukaryota; kingdom Viridiplantae; phylum Streptophyta; class Magnoliopsida; order Asparagales; family Orchidaceae; genus Dendrobium; species Dendrobium nobile. The sequence continues at coordinate 1,791,663 of CM039735.1, read as the reverse complement.
CGGCTTCTTTTACTGCTTGCAATGCGGCTCTCAGAGTCAGAACGTTGTGGACACGCAGGCCGATGCCGATGATGTCTACGGTGAAGGCGGTGTCGGAGCCGTCTACAACCTGTTCTACCACCGTGCCAAAGGCCGATCCTCGCTATCTTCCTCGAAGCCCAATTTTAAGCTTCCTTCGAAGGAGGATATTCTCGGCTCTCGCACCCAATCCGCTGTGGACTCTTCCAAGGAGGAACCCCTGGCTAGCCACTACGGGTTCGAGGACGGTTTGTCGTCCCCACAGGATTTTGGCACCCGGGATTACAAGGATACGGAGAAGGCAGTCGGCGAGACAAGATTGAGGTACGTACAGGGATTGCAGTTGATGTTGCAGCTGCAGTGCGAGGCCTTGGTGGACAAGTTTGGGGTCAGTGCTTTGATTTGCGGCATGGCAATAACAATATGGTTAAGGTATGTGGCGGTCTCTAGGGTTTTTGATGTTGATTGGGTGGAGAGGGTTATTAACGATGCCAGGGTGGCGGCTTCCGCAAGGTCGAGGGAAAAGAACTATGTGAAAGGCAAGCTTCTGTTTCACATATGCTATGCTTTTGTTATATTGGAATCCTTTTATTTCGGGTTGTGGTTTAGATGAGTTTGGCGCTTGTTCATATTGAGCTTATTTCTGTCTGCTTCATGCTTCATTTATGCTATCAACGCCGCTAAAGAAAACGGGCTGGCAGTTTTGTTAAGCAAATATCCGCGTCTTCTATTATTAAATAGTTTTATTTATACCGTTAAATAATTCTCAAATTAGTTAATCGTAATATTGAAATAAATCATAAAGTTTTAACCATATTTCGGTTATTTGGGGATTCTGGTAAACCAGTAGCTATCATTATTTCATTTTTGTCCTAAATTTAACTTGAACATATATTTTAACAAAAGAAAAATTTGATATCATCAAACAAAGATCATTTTAATCATCGTCTACTATTGCCCATTTGATATATATTTCAAATATTATTTAAGTATTAATAAGTCATAACAATACTCTTTTTTTATTCTTGATTCTATATGACTAGATGTGATGGATTTGCTCAATTATAATATTCGAATGGGTCAGATGATAATTATATTGCAGCTTTTCTTGAATTGTTAATTGTTTGTTGGGTTGGATAAGATCTTTTGTTCATGGAATTTTCAGTTGATTATTGGAGTTAGTCGGACAAAATCATTAGGCTCAGGAGCCATTCTAAATTATTCGCTCATTCCTTTTTATTATTCATATGAGCTACAACGCATATATGTGGCTAAAACTCCTAAGCTTTATTTGTTGAATTGATGTCTATCTTGACAGTCACTAAAAGTACCAAAACAATTTAAAAATTCATATTTATCTTAGTTCATTTGCATGAGGAGATTCACATGTACCCATGTGCAAGTGCAAGCTTAGAGATAAGTCAAACATATAGTTGTACTGGTACTCTTTTAATTCTGGCTTATAATTATCAATGGCAAGTTCATAATATTAAAAATCTTTGATTGGAACAGTTTTTAGAACATAGTTATTAATAGATTTTGCCTAGTAGCTTAGTTTGTGAATCAATTATTAGCGTAGAAATGATATTAGATTGGGTTGGTGTTATGTTTGTTTAGTAAGATATTTATCTGCTGGTGATGAACTATATGAAGAAGGTGACATCTTTGATATACTAGAAAATATGTAATATTCTTAGAAAGAAGGTTATTGAAATATATTTTGTTATCTATGAATGTTTTGGGAGAATTATTTTTCACTGCTTGGTTAATATCAAATGTAAGTTCACTAATGAATGTATAAATGTTAATTCATGGTTCTTTAGACCAATAAATCCATATCCTGATATCTTGAAACTTATAAAGTAATTAACCACTTTTTGTTTTTGTTGTTTAAAGTTATTGTGTTCAATAATTACTTATAATTTTAGGTTTTGTAGGTGTTTTTGTTCAAACATATAGTTGTACTGGTACTTGATGGGAACTAGAAAGATCTAAACCCAATGGAGAACACAAAAGAAAGTATGACACGTCTCAATTCAAAACTTAGTAAGTATATCACCAAATAAACATGAAACAAATTGAAATTATTTTTTTTTAATTTTTTGAAACTAAAAATAAAAGAAAATACCCTCAGAACAACCAACTAGTAGTCACCTCACATGTAATGATAAATAGGTAAATAGAATGCCCAAGGACATGCAAACCAGTGGTCCACCACACAGCAATTTTGATCCAATGTCAGCCACGACTCCTCTGGCAAATACTAACAAAACTGTTCAACTAACACCACTCACACTTTTAGAAGAAGGATACAATGGGATGGGAACTTGTGGAGAGAAAAATTAGATAGAAGATTTGGAAGAAGAAATAAGTAGAGAAGAAGTAGCTCTCAAGCTAGAGAAGAAACCCTCAGGTTTTAGAGTTCTTTTCACCTCCAAAAATTGTCTTTACAGCAGCCCAAAACACCTCCTTAAATAGGAAAGAAAAGGAGACCAACAGTTAGCCACAATCGCCCATACAGCCAACCAAAAATGGAAAAAAGGCAGTATTTAAGGCATGGCTGAAGCCCAAAATCCGAACCACCATAGCCAGGAAAATCGGGAAAGCCAGGGAACAACAACAGGACATGAATAGCCAGGCCAAAGGAATCGAGAAGCCAAAGAAATCTAATAGCCACCAAGCAGACAGCAGACCATCCGCCCCCCACCTCCCCCATCAAACCCAAATTAGCCCAAACACAAAGCACCTAAAGAAGCTAGCATACCAAAGGAATAACATGTCCAAAGAGCACCCAAATCATACATGTTCATCGGTCGCCTTCTATCATTGTGTAAACAAAAATTAAACTAAAAAATTAGAATAAAATAACATAAAATAAAAGTATCTTAAAACATGAGCATGAAGGATTGAATGCATCAATTCCCCTCCCGGTGGGAGAATCTCATCTCCTGATGAGAATGCTTCACTAATGTGTTGATAGATATCAGGACGACGAGATTGAAGTTCCACCGCTTCAACCCAAGTACAATCAATCAACGGACGTCCACTTCATTTTACTAGGAATCGCTTGTGCACTCCATGCCTGGTTTGGGTGATCGTAATGTCTAAAACATCTTCAATATGATCATCTTTGGTCTGAACTGGACTGGTAACTAGTAAGGTCTCTAAATCCACAAAATTAGCTGGATTTCCTTCATATAAAGTAAGGTCAACAACATTAAATACCGGTGAAGTTCCAACAGAAAGTGGAAGATGCAGTAGGTAAGCATTTATTCCCAATTTTCGAAGTATCTAAGAAGGCACAAATTTTTTTCGGCTTAACTTGCCAAAAGTTCCAATAAGAAAGCGCTGTCGTCGAAAATAAGCCTTAACTAGTTCACCTTCTTGAAAATAACACTCTCTCTGGTGTTTGTCAGCAACAATTTTGTATTTAATATTTGCCATTTGGAGTTTCCTAGGACCTAATGTTGGATCAATTTAATTTGATCAACAATTTCTGTAGCTTCAACACTGATTTTATTAGGCATGGGTATACAAGCTCAGTCTAAAATATGAGAAATAGGCTGGCCATAAATGATTTCAAAAGGGGTCTTTCCAGTAGATCGGTTAATATAATTGTTATAAGCAAATTCAGCTTGGGGTAAAATCAAATCTCATTGAGAAGGTTTCTCACCAACAAGACATCTAAGCAAGCTTCCTAAACTTATGTTGACAATTTAAGCTTGCCCATCTGTTTGTGGGTGATATGTACTATTGAATTGGAGAGTAGTCCTTAACTTTGACCAAAGTGTTCTCTAAAAATGGCTTAAAATCCTAGCATCCCTATCGGAGGTGAAAGTTCTGGGTATGCCATGGAGTCTCACAATTTTTGTAAAAAATAGACCAGCAACATGTGAAGCATCAGAGGTTTTTTTACAAGGAATAACATGTCTCATTTGCTAAATTGATCTACAACAACAAACACAGAGTCAATTTTTCGAGCAGTAACATGCAATCCTAAAATGAAGTCCATGGAGATATCATCCCAAGGTTTATTCAGAATTTGAAGAGGAGTATATAAACCATTGTTTTGAATTGTTCCCTTAAAAGATTGACAAAATTTACATTGTTTTACAAATTTGATGATTTGTTTTTTCATGTGAGGCCAATTATATTTTTCTTCAACTAAAGCAATGATTTTTCCTTGGCCAAAATATACCCCTAATCCTCCACTGTGAAGTTCTTAAACAAGTTGTTCTCGTAGTGAGCTTTGGGTGATACAGAGTCTAGTTCCTTTAAACAAAAATCTTTGTTGATTGATAAATTGTGCAGAAAGATCAGTTCCCGAAGTGCAACATGATTCCCAAATATCTTTAAAATCTGGATCAGTGGCATAATTTTCTTTTAAGGAATCTAATGAAGTTATTGATGCAGGACTACGTAAGAGTAATGCTTTTAGCTCATTTGGATTTGCACAACTTATGATTAGAATAATGTAAGAACACAACTATTAGCGAATTTAAACAATGGATCAAAACAATTTAGTGGTTATCCGCTTAGGCCAAATCATATGGTGAGAGTTTTGAAACTTCCAAAAGAAATAGAAAATAACACAATGATTATTAGTAGCTTTCAAAATAATCCATAGTCTAACAGTGAAAAGTAGAAAGCATAGAGATGCACTCAAATCCTACGTTTACTAAGCTTAAGCTAGAGTAATGCAAAATGAGTCCGTCGTGACTGCAATCAAACCAAGAAAAGTTAGACTAAAAGATAAAAGATGCAAGGAGGAAGAGGAACCTTCATCAAGGAGTAGTGGAGACCCTCCACTCGACGCCTTCGAAGTGTTCGTCGATAGCTTCCACCAAGGTATCTAGAATTCTCTCCAAGTAATCTTCGACGGTGTGGTCAATCCTCGGGTTCACGTCGAAGAAGGTTGATCGTAGGATGTCAGTGAAACCGTCTTCGTCCCAAGTCAAACCATGCTCAGTTTCTGGATCCGCCATGCATGAGGAGTAGGTAGCAAATCTTCTCTCCGAAATCTGAGAACAGTTTCAGATTTCGTTCCCAAACCTGAGAGAAGTTCAGATTTCTCTCTTGAAACCAATATAGAGTTTGAGAGAGACGGTGTGGGTTTTAGAACTCAAGTGAGGGGTTGCTTGTGAGGAGAGAAGGTGGGGAAAGAAGCAACCAAGAAGGGCCTTTGAAGGTCTTGGCCAGCAGCAGCAGGTTTGCTCTCCAATTCTTCCCAAAGAGGAGCAAAGTATTGTGGACAGATTTTGAGAAAATCTGTAACGGGATTGACGGGAATATAGGGAGAAATTAGGGAGTTAATTCCTAATTCCACTACAGATTTTGGAAAGTGAATAATGGCTTGGGCTTAAAAGAATTTCGATTGATAAGAGAGGGGAATTATTTCCAAAGAGGCTTAGTAAGAAATTAGGAAATAAATCCTAATTATCCATACAGGGGGCCGGCGGCTTGCAAAGCCTGGGAGGGGATTTCGGGAAGGGATTTGGGTTGCATAACTTGGGATTTAGGATTTTGGAAAGCAGTAAATAAATCCAAAGTGAATTTTGAAATTCAAAAGGATCAATTTAGTAACTTTCCAAAAATAGAATCGGTAAGTTAGGAAAGATTTTGAAATTCAAATTTATGGGATTTGAATTTCAAACTCACCCAAGTTGTCTCCACCCAAATTAGGAAATGAGGATGACAAGGTGCAGGGGGCTCACGAGTTGGGTAGGGGCCGACGATTGATGGGTTGGCCGTGGGCTTGGGAAGGTGGAAAGGGGCTTGGGTGGGGGAAGTTAGCTGGCGGTTTAGGTGGAGGGGAGAACCAAAGGAAAACAAATAAGATAACAAGCCACGAACCCGGCCGTCTTCAAGGTTGGTGGGTGGTGCGCAAATCTCCCTCTCCTAGGGATCTCTCTCCATTAGAACTCACAAGTTCTCACAATGCTCATGCAAGAGGAAAATTTTAATAAGCAGTCATTCATTCATTAACTAAGAAATAATAAGCAAAGGGCTATATATAGCCAAGTACAATGGACTAAAAAAAAGAAGCCTAAATTGCTCTTTGGGCTCACACATGACACTTCCCACTAAAGGGGTACAAACGGAAAGACCAAAATAACACTAAGCAAATAGAAAATACATAAATAATAAAATAACAGAAATGACTCAGAAATACAAAGACTCGATCGTTGCCGTAGATCGACGGCCAGGCCTCTGATAGACCTTCCATGATCTGATGCCCCCATCAGTTATGTTTGGGTAAAGGGTTACCAATAGATGAGCTCGTCTACTTAGCATCATCAACTTTATTCACCACTCCAGCTTTGTGTTTTAGATGAAAAGAGTATTCTTGTAGGAAAGATGTCCATTTGACTTGTCTTTTACTTGAGTTCTTTTGAGATCCTAAAAATCGGAGTGCTTCGTGATCAGTGTTTAACACAAATTCCCTTTGAATAATGTAACATCACCAAAATTTCAGGGCCTGGACAATTGTATAGAATTCCACATCATATGTTGAATATCGTGATCGAGAATCATTTAATTTTTCACTAAAGTAAGTGATGGGTCTACCTTCTTAACTAAGTACAGCTCCTATGCCAATATGAGATGCATTGCAGTCCACTTTAAAGATTTTATCAAAGTGTGGTAAGCTAAGAATGGACGCTTGGCTCATTTTCGTTTTAATCAGTTGAAAGGCTTGCTCAGCTTCAGGTGTCCATTTACAAATTCCTTTTTTTTAGACAGTCAGTGATGAGTGCAATTAAAGTACTCAAGTTTTCCACAAACCTACGATAAAAGGATGCTAAACCATGAATTCCTCGAACTTCACTGATATTCTTCGGGGTTGGCCAGCTTTGGATAGCTTTAATTTTGACAGGATCTACCTTACTACCATCAGCAGAAACAATGAATCCAAGAAAAGTTATACTTTGCATCATAAAAGAACACTTTTAAATTGATGTTCAAATTTTGCTCTCTTAAGATTTGTAGGACTTGTTTCACATGTTCAAGATGTTCATTAGGGTGTTTATTGTAAATCATGATGTCGTCAAAATAGACTACCACAAATTTTCCAATGAATGTTCAAGATGTTCATTAGGGTGTTTATTGTAAATCATGATGGCGTGAAAATAGACTACCACAAATTTTTCAATGAAAGGTCGTAAAATTTGATTCATAGTCCTCATAAACGTGCTAGGGGCATTTAACAATCCAAAAGGCATGATTAACCATTCATACAAACCTTTCATTTTGAAATCTGTCTTCCACTTATCACCAGACCTTCTTTCATTTTGAAAGTTGTCTTCCACTCATCACCAGGTCGAATCCTTATTTGATGATATCTACTTTGCAAATCAATTTTGGAAAAGATTTTTGCACCACTAAGCATGTCTAGCATATCATTCAATTTGGGGATGGGAAAACTATATTTGATAATTATCTTATTTATGGCTCGACTGTCTACACACATATGTCAGGTTCCATCTTTTTTGGGTGTAAGCAAGGTTGGGATAGCATATGGACTTATATTTTCCTTGATCAAACCTTTATCCAAAAGTTCAGTCCACTGTTTATGTAATTCCTTGTGTTCAATAGGACTCATCCGTTAGTGAGGGAGATTGGGTAAAGCTGATCCAGGAATTAGGTCGATGTGGTGTTGAATATCTCTCATGGGTGACAATGATTTTGGTAACTCATCAGGAGTTATATCAGAATATTCTTTAATCAATGGTTGCATTGTCATGAGAATTTCAGAAGTTTGCTCAGATTCTTTACATAACATCAAATAGACTATCTCAAAAATTTTTAGCTCATTTGTGTTGAGAAGTAATTCAGGAGTGGTTACTTTTGTTTTGGATTAGATAGTTTTGGTAGGAGAGTCAGGAATATTCTTCTGGGGGTACAAGGTGAATTCTTGGTTGTTTTGAGTGAGGCTGTAAGTATTCTTTTACCCATTTTGAATTGTCTTGTGATCAAATTGTCAGGGACGACCAAGTAAGATATGACGTACTTTGAGGGGCATGATGTCACACCCTACTTGATCTCTATAGGAGTTTCTAATTGAGAGGTTAACAATGCATTTTTGTGTGTCAGGGACCTCTCCTCCTTTAAACTAGGATATCTTGTAGGGTTTAGCAAGTGGTTTGGATTTTAGCTTAAGTTTGTCTACTATAAGTTGTTATACAAAGTTTTCGGAGCTACCACAATCAATCATAAGGGTACAGAGTTTTCCTTCAACAGTGCAAGTGGTTCAGAAGATATTTTGCCTAAGCCATTTGTCCCCGGTGTCAACTTTGGTAGTTAAGACCCTTTGAATAACTAAATATTGGTCCGCTTGGTCACCTTCAACATCAATCCGTTCTAACTCGATCTTATTTTCTGGTTCAGATTCAACTTCCTCCTCATTTTCTAAGTCATCATCTTTCTCAATATGATTGGTCCTAGGAGGGTTATTCTTTCTACAAGCTATCGAAAGGTGTCCATATAAACCACATTTGTAACATGGTCCAATTGGCTTTGGTCCTATTACACCCTTTATCAATGGTTTGAGCTTCATTAGGTTTTGTTCGCAGATTTGGATTTGAAGAAGATGCTCCAATGGAGGTTTGTGAAGATTTGATTCTAATCCCACTAGATTGTCGAAGCTTAATTGATTCAATTGCTTTATTATTGCCTCTTTGTTGTTGTTTTTTAATCTTTAGCGCCATTTGATAAGCTTCATCGAGTTTAATTATGTGATGTAAATTCAAGTGATCTTGAATAGACCACTTTAATCCATTAATGTATCGAGTTATTGTTCGTTCTTTAGATTCATTCAAGTCATTTCTTGATTGTAGTTTGTAGAAATTTTCAATGTATTCTTCTATGGATTGATTCCCTTGACTAATATTATTGTAATCTAGAAACAGAGTTTGGGAATGGTCAGAAGGCAAGAATTTTTCCCGCATTTTTTCTTTCATTCTTTCCCAAGTTTGAATTTTTTCTCTCCCTTTCCTTACCCTATTATTTTGAAGGTTTTTCCGCCACGTTAGAGCATGACCCGTCAGTTTTAAACTAGCAAAATTAACTTTCTTGTTTTCAGGAATTTCTTTCCATTCAAAAAATTGGTCAATTTTTTTCTACCAATTTAAGAAATTGTTCAGGTTGCTGCTTACCTTCAAATTCGCTTACATCAATTTTAATTCCATGATCTCATTGTCTATTTTGCTTATTTTGATTTCTAGGAGCTTCATCTTCACTTTCAGTGTTTTGTGCATGGTTCATATTTAAGGTAGTCAAAGTGTTAGCCATAGTGTCCAATTGTTGTTGTAGGTTAGCTATTTGTTGCCAATCCCCTTGATTGTTTTGATTATTAATTTGATTTTTAAAAGGGAAGACTCACACACTAACCTAGGCTCTGATGTCAAATTGATGGGAACTAGAAAGATTTAAACCCAATGGAGAACATAAAAGAAAATATGACACGTCTCAATCCAAAACTTAGTAAGCAAATCACCAAATAAACATGAAATAAATTGAAATTATTATTATTTTTTTATATTCTAAAACTAAAAATAAATGAAAATACCGTCAGAACAACCAACTAGTAATCACCTCACATGTAACGATAATTAGGTAAATATAATGCTCAAGGACATGCAAACCAGTGGTCCATTACAATAATTTTGATCCAACGCCCGCCAGAACTTCTCTGGCAAATACAAACAAAACAAACCAACCAACATCATTCACACTTTTAGAAGAAGGATATAATGGGGTGGAAATTTATGGAGAGAATAATTAGATAGAAGACTTGGAAGTAGAAATAAGTAGAGAAGAAGTAGCTCTCATGCTAGAGAAGAAACCCTCATGTTTTAATTTCTTTTCACATCCAAAATTTGTCTCTACAGTAGCCCAAAACACCTCCTTAAATAGGAAAGAAAAGGAGGCCAACAGTCAGCCACAACCGCCTATACAACCAACCAAAAAAGGGAAAAAAGGCAGTATTTAAGGCACTGCTGAAGCCCATAATACGAACCACTACAGCTAGGAAAATCGGGAAAGCCAGGGAACAACAACAGGACCCGAACAACCAGGCCAAAGGAATCAGGAAAGCCACAGAAACCGAACAACCATCAAGTAGACAGTAGACCATCTGCCCCCCTCCCCCCATCAAACCCAAATCAGCCCAAACACAAAGCACCCAAAGAAGCTAGCATACCAAAGGAATAACGTGTCCAAAGAACACCCAAACCATAGATGTTCACCGGTTGCCTTCCATCATCGGGTAAACAAAAATTAACTAAAAAATTATAATAAAATAACATAAAATAAAAGTATCTTAAAACATGAGCATGAAGTATTGAATGCATTAGTACTCTTTTAATTCTGGCTTATAATTATCAATGACAAGTTCATAATATTCAAAATCTTTGATTGGAACAGTTTTTAGAACATAGTTTTTTAATAGATTTTTCCTAGTAGCTTAGTTTGTGAATCAATTATTACCGTAGAAATGATTTTAGATTGGGCTGGTGTTATGTTGGTTTAGTAAGATATTTATCTGCTGGTGATGAACTATATGAAGATGGTGACATCTTTTTTTATAATAGAAAATATGTAATATTCTTAGAAAGAAGGTTATTGAAATATATTTTGTTATCCGTGAATGTTTTGGGAGAATTATTTTTCACTACATGGTTAATATCAAATTTAAGTTCACTAATGAATGTATAAATGTTAATTCATGGTTCTTTAGACCAATAAATCCATATACTGATATCTTCAAACTTATAAAAGTAATCAACCACTTTTTGTTTTTGTTGTTTAAAGTTATTGAGTTAAATAATTACTTACAATTTTAGGTTTTGTAGGTGTTTTTGTTTAAGCATATATTTCATTTCAATTGAAGTAGTGGTAAGTTATTTATTTAAAAGCATAATAACACTTTCAATTTTCTTTCAAAATCATTTTTGTATGTTCTACTAAATTTATTTTAAATATTCTAGAATATTATACAACACACATTTTATGCAAATTAAAGAAATTTTCAAGTTATCCAATTAATAAAGGGCAATCTGATCTGCATTCTATGAAATGTACTTATAGCCATCTTAACTTGTGGGTAATATTAATATTCATTATCATGACATTGTTGTGAACCTTGATGAATTGTACTAGTTCTTTTGTGTTGATGATACATGTGATATTGATCATATACACTAATGCTAGGAGTAGGAGCCTAGGATTTTGTTTAGCTACATATATGGGGTTGTCTTCTGAAGTGACATCACATATTATGTCATCAAACTTATCTAAAATTTTTCAAGAATATCAACCATTCGTGTGGTGGTATTCTTATACATGATCAATGGCATGCTAAAATTAACAATTAAGTAATTTTGGCCTGGTTATATCATTTAATTAGCAAAAATGGCATTTTATCAAGATAAGTAAACTTAATGCAAATTAATTTCATGCTGATTGTTAGGGTAATGTAGAAGACCATTAAATGGATGAGATTTTAAATACTTTTCAACAACAATTGAATGAGTTGATAAATAATCAATATCAAAATTATGAGATTAACATGGTTAAAGCATGAATTGACACAAAAGCCATAGAGAGATGCATGTTGGTATCAGCTGATGAGCTGAATAAGGAGAGGGAGTTTTTTTTGTCGGAGTAGGAGAGCACATTGAAATGTGAGCTTACAGGAGAGGGAGACATGTTGAGAGAGCGTTAATTTGTGTGGGACTTGGGAGTTTTGGAAGATGCAAGTACAAGAGGTAGAAGCATTGGAATTGGGAGGCGAGCAACAACGGGCGTCTTCGGATTTCTTGGAAAGTACATTGACAAGGGAGGTGTGACCGTGTGAGAGGGGGAGGTAGAGTAGCAATTGGGAGTGCTCTAGGGCTAGACATTGTACACATAAATGGGAGCGAGTGGTGATGTATGGGTATGGTGTTGTTTTTTTCTTTTACTTTTTTTGGGCAAGCATTCCCATGTACAGACAAAACTGAAGAATCCTGGTACATTCCTCAAGATATTTGTAGGTCCCACATGCCTGCATTGTTTATAGAATGCTCCTTTAAAGCAGCCAAAAACAATAAATTATTTGATATACTGTGAGATCAATGATATGCTTTTATTTGCCATCTGTTTATATCTAGACATATCTACCAATCCTTTTTGGAATTCATTGATTTTCTATTTTATATGTCAAACTGTTTATCCTGCAATTTTAAATGACATGTAAAGTGAGTTATTTGACTTGTAATGTGTCATTGGTGGAATTGCACTTCTGATGTTCCTTTGTATTAGTTCCCTTGAAGTTTCACAAAAGAGTTTCCATTTGAAAATTTAGAGCCCAATGCACCTTCTAAGGGTAGAGAGTGAAGTCTTTAGGCAGTTAAGCTGAATTTGTTTCTAGTGACAATAGTAATGACTAAAAGTTCACCGTGATTTACTGTTTTCGTTGATTGATTGAGGAATGCAAAATCTCATCCTGTGACTTTTGCTTTAGACGTTTTTAAGGTTGATTTGTAAGGTTCAATAGCTTGTTATTGATTATATTGTTGATGCTGCTATTTGTCATAACATATGTATGCTGCAGCATTCACACTTGGTTTCCTGTGACTTACTATACTCTTGACTGCAGAGAAACAGGAAACTCGAGAGAATTTCCGACCTAGTTTCGAACTGAAAGTCATATACGCTTCTCTCGCTTCCTTGAGAAGGATGATACCTATATATTCTACATTGGCCATTTCTTTTCTATCCTGTCATCTTGCACGAGAGGCAGTACTACCTACAGATATATATAAATGGGTATTAGAGGCAAAACTTCCATACCTCTCTGCATTTGTTGAGCTGGAAAAGCACCTTGGACCTTTTAAATTTTGCCCATTTAGTTCAAGACAGTTGTTCAGGCCCACTGGAGTTATCAGTGCGTCGTTATTAGAAGCGACTGGTGCCTCTATTGCTCAAAGTATTGGCCTTAGAACCCCTTCAGTGAACTTTTATGCTATTGCTCAGCGTTATCTCAAATCACTTTCTTTGCCTGTGGCTAAGATCCTTCCTCAGGCATGTCGTCTGTATGAATGGTCTCTTCCATCTGAGTTATGGTTGTCTAGTTGTAATTATGCACTTCCTACTCGGGCTTATGTGATGGCAATATTAATTGTTGCCATAAGGATTTTGTACAATATTCACGGCCAAGGAATATGGGAGAGAAGTCAAATTGACATGAGTAATTCTACTTCATTTGGGCACAAACACCACGGTGCTGCACAGGAGAATGATGCCACAGAGCTATCCGCTCCAAAGGACTTTCCGTGCAGTCAGAATTCTGAGTTCTGTACGAAGGAGTTGCTCCAAATTCTTGATACTGCGTATCATAGAATAAGTACTACACATGGCAAGTATTCTTCTAACAATTCCTTATCGCAGCAATTATTTTTTTAAATTGTGTCATTTCATGTCTTTTGATTTGATTTACTTAATCATGTGTGGATTGTGATAAGAACTCAATTCCGAATATAATCTCTGTTATTGAGAAATTTTCTGAAAATCTTATTAATTGATTGGAAGAAGCATCATAATGACATTTTCCTTTCATGGTTTAATGATAATAATAAAGCTGACCTCCATAAACCATATTAAGCTTTGAATGCTTATCACTATCGTTTCATATAACTTTGACATACTTTTGAAGTACTGATGCACTACTTTACAACTTAATACCCACCAAATCTAAATATTTCGTAATACACTTGTACCTTCTTATGATCAATTAACAACACATGAGATCCTTTATTGCTTTGATTTTTTTATATTAATTATTTTATTTCCTTAGAACAAAAATAATTTATTTTTGATATTCCTGACATAAAACCAAATTGAACATTTAACATCAATACAGCTTTTTCAAGCCCATGTTTCATCACCCTCTTTCTTTCATTTTTTAACTCATAATTTTATTTCTTCTATAATTATCACAATCCTTAATATTTCTATGTTCTGGAAGATAGGGTCTAAAATGCTCCTCCAATTGGCAAGAATTCTTTAGTCCTTGAATTTTTTTACAAAGATTTATTAATCAAATTATTTCTATTTTTTCAAACAACTCTTTAAATCTTTAGCATATATCTTAGATAGATCTATTTAATCTTTGTAAATCCTTTTTGAAGCTATTTAACTTCATATTTTTAAATCTATCTATATTAAACTTTAATTATTATATTCTTTTTTTTCTCTTCTATCAAAAAGTGCCCCTTAAACTTAAGGGAAAATTCTATAAGATGTTGGTGAGACCTTTAATGCTTCGTGGCACAAAATGTTACCATTGATAGATAAGCTAAAAATTAAGTTAAGTGCTGTAGAGATGAGGATGCTCAGGTGGATGAGTGGCTTTACATTTAGATACAAGATGCGAAATGAGTATATCGTGATAAGGTTGGAGTAGCTCTAGTGACAAATAAGTTAAGAGAGTCATCTTAGATGGTTTAGTCACATAAAATGTCAATCTCCGAATGCCTAGTTACGAGAGTAGATGCATCAAATTTGACATATGTTAAGAAATTGTATATGTGGACTTAAAAAGATTTGATTAGAAAGTATTAAAAATAAAATTTTTATTAGATTTTTGTACACTTAATAGAATATAATGGAGAAAAATGATTCATGTAGCCAACCCCATATAGTGGGATAAAGGCTATGATGCACGGACATGGACACGGGACACGACATTTTTTTTTAAATATAAGACACGGGTGCGGTGTGGACACGACATAATAATTTTCTTGATATAATATATAGAAATAAGGAAACATAATATTAGAAATGACAGACAATAATAAATCAATGTCATGATAACTTGTTTAGCTTATAATATAAAATGCTTAGTACAAAATATCTAGTACAACCATAAAAATATAAGTAAAAAATCATTTAGTACAACATCAAGCTTCAACTTCTCAGTAAAGGGAATGATAGAATTAGCTTCAGATGTTTGTCTTTGGCCTTCAATATTATTATCATTGAATATCATTGCTTCTAACTCTGGTTCATTAATAGAAAGATTTACAATCTCCAATATTCCCATATCATCTAGGGACTTGAACTCATTTATAGCAACATCCTACATCTTGTTATCACTTGCAATATAAAGTGGGGTCTTCCTTAACAGAGGACGGAGATTTGTATGTACATAAATTAAATTTTCAGCATGCTGCGGAGTAATTTTATTCCTCTTCATCGATTGAATAAATGAGTATGTGCTCCAATTTCTTTCATGGCAAGAGGAGGATGAAACTTGACCAGGAAGTTTTATTGTTATTGTTTGAAGAAGCGGTGCTGAAGCTCCAACCATTACATCTTTGGATCTATCCTCCATCTATCAACCAAAGATTCTTAATCACAAAAATCCCAAAAATAATCACAAAAATCTAAATATCCAAAGAATCTTTGTAATTTCATATTAAACTTTTGAAACCTAAATTTTATATGATTATTGACATTTTTTCTTATATTTGAAACTTCTATCTTTTATGGTGAGATATGTTGAGGGTCTTTTTGAATCTATTATTTACTTGAATACCTTCAAATAATACAAATAATATACAATTATTTATTCATTAACCAACTAATTACAAACTCGTTTAGAAAATATATTTAAATTTATTTTGGATTTAATGAATGAGTCAAACAATGAAAAGATGTGTTGCTTTTGCTCCACCTATCCTCAAGAATAGTATAGACAACGCTTCAAAAATTTAAGTTTACATCATATGTCTTTCTTTCATGTATGTATATAATTTCTTTCATTTTTGCTAACATAGAGTCCCATATCTCATAAATCAAATGTAGGAATGATTTATCTGTGTCAGTCTCTCTCAACATATCATAAATTGGATCAGTAAAAGCTAAAATATAATCTATATCATCCCACCACAAATCATCTAAGACATTTTCTTTCACATGTCTTGGATTCTCAACATCATTTTCTCGATAGCAAGACCACTTCTCACTAATCATCATAGATTGAAGAGCATTTTTTTATTTCTTTGAACCTTCTCAACATGATTATTACAGAGACAAAACGAGTTTCTGCAAAAGCTAACATTATCAAATGTGAGAAATTATTAAAGATTGAAAGTCTTATTGAGTGATTCATAATGAAATTTCTTATCAGAACATCACCTGCAATCACTGTTATTTTAATAACATTCAATATAGATGATTTCATTTGCATCTGTATTTTTAGCTGTACAAATATTTTTTAGGGCAAGATTTAAAGTGTGCACAACACATGTAGTCCAGAAGAAATGAGAATATATATACTGGTGTATTAACATTTGAAGGTCCAATCATTGCTATCATCTCTTTAATAAAATTGGAAATAAAATAATCCTTGTATTATCCTTTATAATTCACAGCTTTAATAAACATCGGGTAATTCTCTGTAACAACCATGAAATTGTTGAGTGATCTTCTTTGAAGATAAGTTCAAACATCACACATCAAACTGAACATTTTTCTTTCACGCTCCTTTCATTGGTTCAAGCATTGTCTCAATATTTGCTCTTTCCCTCTCCAATAATTGTGATCTTATTGAATTGTATTCAGGTAGAACATAACATGCTAGGTTATTATTACATTACAAAAGTAAATGCATTTTTATAATAAGAATTTCTTGCATGGTTGAGAGGTCGAAAAAAATGTCTTTGCAATTTCACCATCAATTTGCTCTTGCGTCTGCTTGTTAAAAACCTTCTCTAAAGAACTACTGGCAACTACTTTTCTTTTCTTTGATTCATATCATTCACTTCTAAATGAACTAGCATGATCAACTCCAACGGAGGAGGGAGAAGTGATTTCATTGATATAATTTGATTATGTTTTGTTTAAATAAAATTCGTATTTATTACATCATTCAATTTGACGGGGTCAAACCGTCGGATCGTGAACCTCCTCTTCCTCCGGTTCTTTGTTCGGTTTGGTTTTCACAACCTTGTTTCTTATATATATAATACTTAAAGTATTACATTATATATCATGGTCATATTTTTTTTTAGAATCATCTTATAAAGTTTGCAAAAATAATTTTTTTCCTTTTATAAACATTAGTGTTCCTTTGATTTAGCAGCTATACTGTTGAAAGAGATTTAATGTTCATTTCTGAAAGTTGTGTTTTTCATTGCAGGAGTATGTGCTCCTACAAAATTAATTATATGTTTGAGCATCTCATTTCTTTCTCCTCCTCCAAATCTACCTTGAATCTTCTCATAACCCATGCTATTAGAACCCTCATGTCCATTTTTAAGTTTTTTGTATAACTTCATCGTAGTTTATAAGAATGCCTTTTATCACAATTAAGTACCAGTGGTTAAGAAGAATTTAACTATTATTGAATATTTTCTCTTCAAATAGTTGAGAATTTTAAATATCTTCAAAGATCACTTATTAATAGATTTAGATAAGCTGCTATTTACTAAAACTTAACATGGCTGAATGATAGTAATGATTCCTGCCATCAAAACCTAGATGAATCATCTTACAAATTCTTATGTTTCTTCTAGTTGGTCAATAATAATGTGTTTCATACCAGAAAATAATTTGATGATTAGTTGCATGTCTACATGAGCACTTTATTGTTGTTGTTTCCATATCTACTTTTGATGCGAAAACATGCGTGTAACAAAATAGGGATGGTTGGTCGGTTAAAAGTTTACACTCTTCCTGACATTCGTCAAATCATTTACCCCATTTTGTGCTATAATATGCTATCAAGAGGATCTGTGCTACATGATTAATGTGACTAGCTTATTTTGTAAGTCCTTATAAATCTTTTATTCATTTAAGACATTGGGATTTTGAGGAGAAAAACCATTAGACTAATGTTGACCTATGTACAAAGAACAAAAGAAGGGAAGAAAGAAGAAATCCAACGTATACACCTCATACATGTCGGATACTCAAAACCCTGTCGAAATCACGCCGATTCGGCGCCGTTCGCGTCACTTCCCGCAAAAGCTGCATCTCACCTCGATCATTGTCGCCTCTCTCGATTATAAAACACAAGCAGAGGGAAGCTCTGCGGTCGGTCATTCAATACTACACAGCCAGCTCGAGACTCCTTTCATGCCGAGCTGCAGCACCCATCCGATTCCAAAGCCTCAATCCATCTCTACCTCTCACCCATACCCAATCTCTGCTCCCGACAACAAAGCCGCCGAGAGCCTCATACCCGACGCCCATCTCTCCTACTCGAAGCCTCCATCTCCCATTTTCGAGAGAGAGAGAGAGAGGGAGGGAGGGAGGGAGGGAGCATTCTACATACCCGAAACCCTCCGTTCGACTCTTTCGCACCCTCGACGTTCTCTGCCTGTTGGAGCGGAAGTTACGACATTTAATCGGAAGTAATAGTGGGAGCTCGATCGCTGTGAAGGTAAATTTCTCCCTTTCACGTGCTCTTCTTCAACCAAATCCAGTGAACCCGCCGAACTATAGAGATAGGAAAGGGAGAGAGATTATATGATTTTGATTATAATTAATTTTAATTAATTGTAATTATTAAATTAATTATAATTATTATAAGTAATTTTAATTAATTTTAATTAATCTTTATTAAAATTAATATTAATAAATTATGATTAATAATTATATTTTTAAATTAAAAAATTAATTAATATTAATTATTTATAATTAATTAAAGTTATTTATAATTAATTATAATGACTTATAATTAATTATAATTAAAAAAAAAAAATAAAATATCTTGCCTAACCTCGATGTGTGTATCGAGCCGGCAAACCACCCATGCACGCTTTTCTCTACGTGGTGGGAGGGAACTCGGTGCGACACCTACGACGAGGTAGGTGAGCGACCCTTGGCCAAAATCCTATTCTCGGCGTTCGTGTCGAGCCGGCAAACCACCCGTGCACGTTTTTCTCTAGCGTGGTGGGAGGGAACCCAATTCGACACCTATGGCGAGGCAGGTAGACCCGGTGCATACTTTTCTTAGCATGGCCGGGATAATTTTAAGTACCCGTACGCGGCTCTGTACCTGCGGGAAAACAACTGCTTTTCTTGTAACAGGTACCGAAGACCCATGCATGCCTTTCTCTGGCGTGATTGGTTTAAAGATTTTACGGCCGCGGTGTCCTCGTTCGAGGGCACCTACCGTGCATGCTTCTCTCTAGCGTGGCGGGAGGCCCAGTTTTTCATAGTTTTCCCTTAAACGGGGGAGACGCTGGGAGGTTGCCAAAATTTCGAGTGAATATACGACCGCATTTGGACCTGATTTGAACTCAGAACAACAAGAACTTGAACTCAAATAAACAGTGGACTTGAGGACCTGAACTTGAACAAAATCTAAATGATGAATAAAAGGTCAAACCAAAGTAAAATAAAATCAAACTGGAGCCAAATTCAATATCAATTTGAACATGCGACTAAACTTACAAAGACTTTAGAAGACCCTGAACAAGCACTTGAACTCAAATTGTACAACTTCAAGTGGAACATGGACCTGGATATGACATAGTGAATACGCACTTGACTTGCAAATGAAATTAAAGATGAAAGCTTGAACCTCAATGAACCATGTTTTAAACATAAAATCAAAGTCAAACAAATATGCAAGGATTTATACCTAGCCTAACAAATCCAATCTTCACTTGTAACGATCATCTCAGTTGGGATACAAATGAATGAAGATGTCAAGCTTTGTATACACGAGGAATGATGTGCGGCGTTTACATTAATCATTGCAAATGAATGTGCCTAAGATGCGACAAATACAAACACCCACAAGCTCTTGTAGGAAGGATATTGCAACATCCTCGCAACCAACATCGAGGTACAAGCAAGCACACTACAAGACCTCAATGCGTACAAACAAAGAATGTAGTTGATTCTTACAACAAACTCTACGAGATCAGGTGCATCGTACCTGCAAGAATGATGAATGGTTGTAGAATGCATGGGTGTCTCCTACATGCATTATTGAAATCTCCAACACTAGCAACATTGCCTGTAGATTGAGATGGCAACACTGACAATTGATAGTGGAAGACTCGTCCTCGCAAATAAGTACAATCAATGATCACCTGAGATTGGTGAAAGATGGATATGATGCAAGTACAATAGGCTATTTTACAAGTACGTTTGGAGAATTGTAGTGAATATAATCATTCCTTGTGAGCAAGGACGGATGATACAATACACTTGTGGATAACAATAGTAGTTATATTGTAAGTACAATGAACCATTGTGGACACAATTACAGATAGCACCTACAACAACGGTGATTGAGATGCTGCAAATTATGTAGGGTATAAAGACAACTCGATGTACGAAAAAAGACACCTCCTGGTAGAATGGAAGAGATGTTTGAACAAATTTGAACTAAATTTTTTGGTGTTCCAAAATTTCTTCTTGGTCCTATACTTAGAGAGAAAATAGTTCTGGACAAACACCGGAAATAACAAGTCTACTACACTGATGATCCTAAAAGGAGTTCTTTTCAAAGCAGCGGTCACGAATTTCAAGAAGGATCTCCCGATGAATGAGAAAAGGAAGTTTGTATCAAAACAATGAAATATCTTGTGAGATTCAGATGACAACGCTACGATTCGCATGTATCTAAAGGCAAAAGATTAGTTAGTGCACTACAATCTACTTGCATAAATCATATAAATAGTGCACAATAATCTACATGTATAAAGCAGCAAACAATTCAATCCACAAGCTACTATGCCCCGCCACCGGATCCGCAACATCTATGCAAGTGGATATAAGACGTTTAAAAATATTCTAAAAATACCCCTGCACGTGCACCGTAATTTGTATACACATAGGTACACAAAGGGGTAAATGCAATCATAAACCCGCATGGGCCCCGGCGAGCGCGTTATTGATACACACGTGACGTCTAGGGATGCTGCGCGAGCGAATGAGTAAATTAAAGTTCAAACCTGATCCTTCTATGCGGATCAATAGTTGTTGACCGGGTTCGAACAATCAAACAAATATATGGTTACAACGACCGATATTCTTGTTTTAATGCATTCATATTAGACCTTCAAGACCTATAACAATGAGAATTCACTAACAAAGACATAAAGCCTATAAAACCCGATCCCCTATTGGCAAGTTGATAGGGTTGACAAAGTTCAAGCTTTAAAAAAGAAATAACCCCTTTTACCCCAATGATAGCCGTGTTGAACAAAAATCTCAACCGAAGGGGTCAACAAATAATTTCAAATGCCTTCCGAACTTCATCTTAAATGCTCACAAAAATCCAAAAATAAAAAAAATATCAAATCCAAATATTTAAGATCGAAATCAATCACCAACCACTTAAAGCAAAATCCATCCACCCTCCGCAACAGTTTGTCGAGGTGGACATATTCGAATATAACTTTAGCTCACATAGCCAAATGCCTAGTCGGTCCATTCTCAAACAATCTCCTGCCAATAAGGACGTGGTACGTTCTAATCGACAGTTTTGCCGCCAAATGGCACCGCATGATAAACGATTATGATCGGGGGCCCTCTGAACCGAGTGGTTTTGCCGCCAAATGGCACCACGAAATACCAGTTATGTCCAGAGCCAATACGCTCCTTAGTGACATCAAATCCTTGAGATATGAATCAATAGGATATAATCGATAGGCACAAAGCCCTTTGTTAGCTAAGGTGGATTCAAATTTGTCCCCTTAGGCAAATATTCACACCAGGTCTATAAGGTACCCTTGAACGAAGCAACCCATGGCTGCTGACAAGGATCCTTCTGTCAGGTTGGGTCGACTACCTCCTATGACTAAGTAAACCAGGGATCACGATGGCCCGAACGACGGAACCATGAGATCTTGATCGGGTTCATCATCCATTCCCCCACCATCCGCGTTAAGTGCAAGATGATGAAATTTCTTATTTTAAATATCAAACTTTTCAAATCCAAACCCAATTCCTAAATCTAAATCTATGCTGCTACTATATGCTTGATACTTCGTATCTATGGATACAATGTATCTGATTGACGACTAGCCTTAATTGTTCTCTCTTGTGACCGAGAGGGGTAATTGACTGTAGGTGCTTGCACCTATAGGAAACCAGAACTCAGATCATAAAGCCCTCGCAAAATGAGGGCGAAATCTCTAGGTAGTGTCTTATCTTCAAACCCATCTGCCTTCCAAAATTTACCCCGGAACTTAATCCGTTAAAACTCCCCCGAAAAAGAAAAAGTATCTACAATCGGGCGGAGGGCGGGGCCGAATTTTCGGATCCCACAACTAATTTTACCAAGATCTACATTGACATTATTATGGATACATTGAACTTAAGCTAACATCAGTTATTATGAGCTTCAAAGATTGAATAGCCTTGAGATGTTTTACTATGAGAAACTTTTCAATGGAACGCAAGTCTTTTGTTTATTTTTTGGTTATATTTTGTTAAGCTTAGTTTTTTTTTGCATCTTTTTGAATTAAAATGGGAAAGGATTAAAATGGTCACTTGAGTCTTTATGAAGAATCAAAATTGCTTCCAATTATATTAAATGATCATTTTTGTCCCTCAAGTTTTTAAGAAGGAATCAAAATAGTCTCATGATAGAATTATTTTGGTTGTTCCTTAAAGAGTTGACAGGTTAAAATGATCCTTTAATTTAGTTGGAAAATATTTTGGTCTTTCATAAAGAGTCAAGGAACTATTTTAGTTATTTTCTCTAATTAAAATGAATGATTCGGGATTCAGTCATTATTTGTAGAAATTAATGTTAAAGGGTAATTTTATAAACAGTAGAAAATTTTGATCAAGTATCAAAATCCCCTTTCTGAGTAATTATTCTAATTTCATTTGCTACATGATTTCATGCAGAGTATTCAAAGGACTTGCGCTCTTATCTCAAATATTGTCGAGATGTTATTTTTGCTGGTTTGACTCCATCATATGAGGAAGGGAAGTTAATTGAAAGACTATGGGATTTATATGATAAGGAAGAGGTGAAGTTTTTTGTCCTTTTGCTACATGCATCTTACATATTTGGTTTTTGTAAAAGCTATATTGTTAATTCGTTTCGTCAGAAGATGGAGCATGTTCTTCAGCTTGAGTACAAGCTTTGCTTTATTTTATGCATACTTTATTTGTAGAGGATAAGAGATAACGTTGTCAATGTCTACAAATGGGCATGTTAATCTTTTTGCATGACAATTTTCTTGTCATGTCTACAAATGGTGTCTTATCCAAAAGACTAAGGCTTTCGTTTGGGATGGCTTTCTTTTTGCTTTTTAAAGTAGTTTTCTAATGCAAAAATTTTTAATTTTATACTATAAAGCTGCTTTAAAAAACAGTAAGAAAACTGTCCCAAACGAAAGCCCAAGTGTCCCTCATCCAAATTCCGTTGCTTTAGCATAGTAGCACTTCTTTGGACAACAAATTAAGAACTAAAATAAAATCGATTTTTTTTTTAATGTTGATTTTGATAGAGGAGCCCTTGCAATTAGTTAATCATCATCAAACTCGCCATTTGCTATCTCATTATGTATCCCTTTTGGAGTCGTGTTAATCTTTAATGAGCAAAGAATATGATTCATAATTGTTCATATATGAAATCGTTGATTGAACTTTTATTTGGGTTGACTAGAAGAGTTACTATCCTATGTTGGTCACATAGAAGAGAGGTTCATTGAAGCATAGATATCTATCGTGAGAATGTATGGACTGATTTGCTCTTTTAATTGACCAAAGAAATTCAATCGATTTAATGTCAAATGCAAGATCAGAGTCAATTTGTGCGCAATGTAAAATAAAATTTGAAAGGAAGCAAAATAAAAAGATTGACGGACATTTCACCTTATAGTTCATAGGCTTATTGTGGTGCCTAAGATTTTCGGTAAAAGCTTGCAGCTTACTGGATATGGTGAAGAAAAATATGATCTTTCCAATGTTCATAGGAGATGAATGAATCTTTGAAGAAGACCAGGGCAGTTCTTTTGTCCTACGGTTTGTTTGCTTGAATGGTATTTCATGGATGGCAAATTGTAAGTGTCCTTGTTTGCAAGAGTATAAAAACTTGACTGCCCCTATGTTAAATGTTAACAAACTCTGGTCCTTGTCACAAAGGTATAATACTATAATGACTTTTATGCATTTTTTTTTTTTATAAAATTGTTATTTATAATGGATGTTATTTTCATAATATGTATGGTACTTTCTCATTTAATACAAGTTCATTGATTTTTCCTGAAGCCTGGCTAATTTCCAGATTGAAGATGAGCATATTGATGAAGAGACCGAATTTTTCGAGTTGAAAGGAAAAAGGCCAAGGATTGGAGAACCAACAAATCTATCCAAGGATTTCAAGGAAGTAAAGGATGAAGAACAAGCAAGCAAATGCAAAAAAATATGCACTTCGCCGAGTAGTTCGAGGGCTGCCAAAAACACTTCCAGAGAACATATGAAGTTCGACATGGAAGACAATGGCTTTCAGTACCTTCCACCAAGGGGGTTGAAAAAGGCAGATGGTTATCTTCACTATAGCAGACAGAGAATAGATGGGAATCTCATTTTTGTTGCTCATGCTGATTATTACATATTGCTTAGAGCCTGTGCAAAGCTTGCCCAAGTTGATCCTCGTATTCTGCATGTTGGGGTACTTAAATTTGAGAAGAAGCTTGAATGGATTGAGCAAAGAATTGATCAAAGCTTGATTTTGTTGCGTTCACTGTTCTCTCCAAGCTGATTCCTAGTTGAGCTTCAGCTTGAGTTCAAACAAATTGGTATCTTTCTCTTTTATTTATCCCACTTGTTATTGGCTCATTAAGTTTTTTGCAAAAAACTACATGGTCATTAGATTATATCAATCTCACTAATTTTTATCAAATATGGGTGCAATGAATGAAATATTAAAGTTTATAGGATGATATGGGTATTAAGAATGAAATATATGAGTGATATATTTGATATTAAATTTTTCTATGGGTGGTAGACATGAAATGTTAATATTTTGGATGGTAGATATGTAAATAGCATGATATAAAATGGTATGTTTGGAAATCCCTCAAAATTGAAATGTGATGAATTATCAAGGTGCATGAACGACAAATGTGTGCTATAGAAAGTCAGCATATATTTTGTAGAATATTTTAAAAGGATTGTGTGGTAAAATAAAATGTGTTTGATTTGATATAAAATAATTAATTTTTTTATTTTTTTTTAACTATAGTCTATTTTTTATGGATTATAAACTAGCTCAATTTTGACCTGAGTTTTTTTTCATTGCAAGCCAACTATATTGATGATGCCTGCCAATTATTTATTTTATAAAATTGTGCACATGTCGAATATAAATAAACATAGGGAATTATCATTAAATGTATTAATAATTTTGACTTATAGCATCCATTTTTAATAAAATTGATTGAAAAACGTTTTTGAAAAACATTTTAATATATATTCATTATAATATTTTGCTTCCCTAAGTTGATTGACAGACAACAAAGGAGTTTGTTCCCACTTTGATGACCATTAAATTCATCCTAATATGATTGCCACTCTTTTATAATAATAAAAATGTTTATATATTTTATCAAACCAAAAAATAGCACCAAATCCCTACAATTAATAAATTTATTCTTATTTTTTATAAATAAAAAAATTACTATGAATTATTAAAGATAAGAAGCATTTATTTAAATCCCCAATTCCATTTACACAATCAACAATCTATCAGTCATTAACTGTCAGAAACTTTGTAACCGATCATGGCTTCAATGGAAGGCACAAATGATCTTACTTTCCATTCTCTTATAAAGCAAATTGGATAGAATTTTATCTCCAAATTCGTTTCAGTGAGACTACTTTAGCAGCAGCCTAACATGGCTGTATAAGGCTTCATTTGAAACTATTTCTTAAATCAATTTTTTAATATAAAATTTTTAATTTTTATACTAAAAATCATCTTTAAGAAGCAGTAAAAAAGCCGTCCCAAACGAAGCTTCCAGAATTAGAATCAGAAGAATATAGTAAGGTTTAAAAGCTATGAAACTGGGAAGCCATACACTTCTGCAGTGATTAAATTGCCTGAAATTCATTGAATTTAGTTCAAATTGCACTTGTTTTAGTCTGGACTTACACTCAAACACAGGTGCCATTCAAGCATTATTAGCTTATATTTTGCAAAAAATACAAATCACATGAGATGTTAGCTTGCAAATGGGACTAACTGTACAGCTCAATTATCATTTGAATGAAAGTCAGATGGCTCAGAACTGTCCGGCTCTGATGTCGCGATCGAGACGATCGGCATTTAGTGTGCCAGGGAGCTCCCTGAAATCTTCATTGAATATGGAATATGCACTGCAAAAGGAACATGTAGAAGGAGCCACTAATAAGAAAATAGTTCTATGTTTGTTTAATGAAATGAGGAAGCCAAATTCAAAGAATCTCAAGAAATCCACTTTTTTAGATGTGAATTGTGATTTCATAGCAAAATCAATAATATCTTAAAATTAGCTATCTCGTGAAGTAACTCCTCCCTCCATATTTTTACAACCATAGGATAATTGGTAAGAGCAAATGACTATGGGGTAATTGGCATATGAGCAGGAGTGTATTGTATTATGTTTATGCATTTTAAACAAAATTTGAACTTGAGTTGAAGCAAAAAGAATGCAAAGTTAAATTTGAAGGGATTTGAAAAACCTCAAAATTCTAATTTTCCAAATATTTGAAAATTACCCAAATCAATTTATTTCCAAATCTCATATTGCCACATGCAATCCTTCACTCGAGTCCCGTGTTCCTTGCTTGCATCCTTTTGCTTCCCATTGTCTCCCTTGTCGTTGGCCTCACACTCTCACCTATTTTTATCGACTCCTCGCCTCACAATATTCCTTTAAAGATTATAGATAAATAAAAGAGAATATTTTAATTATATTTGAATGATACAAAAATATTTAATAGTGTTTGATAGGCATACAACCAAATAATAACCATACTTTTCAAATGCATGCATTCCAAGTACTAAAAGAGGTAAAAGACTAAAATAATTCCCTGACTTTTTACGAAGAACTAAAATAATCATCAACTATTTAAAAGTTTTATTTTAGTCAATTGACTTTTTAAATTGGGATATAAATGATTCAATGAAAAGACTAATTTAATCCCTATATAAAAGCATAGGGACCAAATTGGTGCTTTAATATAGTCGGTGACTATTTTGATTCTTCAGAAAATGTGGGGACCAATTCGATACTTTTCTCATTACTAAAATATTTCTATGATGCGTGCATTTTAAAAACATCTAACCAAACAAAAATAGCACAACATTACCAAGCAGTCTTGTCAATCTACCATTGAAAAGGTAATACTTAATCCTTGAGCATTTCTCTTATATTAGTTTTCTCATCAAAACGGGGAAGTAGTGCATTGTTTCCTTCTCTCATAACATGCTATAAATCAGAAGACAAGACCTTGCGTATCTACTAATGCAGCATGCACCTGAAAATTATTATAGCAATGCTAGATGCTCGATACTACTCCCAACATATTGTTCCTCCCACCCAAATACAAAGAAAGCAATATTGCATGACACTTCTCTGCGACACCCACTTGAGCCGAGAAAAGCTCTACTTTTATCAAATGGATGCTTTATTTTGCAGAAATGCATGGGACAAGAGAAGCATAAATGATGTAGAACTAAATGTTTTAAATGAATGAAATAAGAATTTGTACGAGTTCTTGAATTAAGCACGTAAGATTACCACTATTAGCAATCAAAACGACGATAGAAAACAAAAGAGGCGTGCCTACGTTTAGGCTAAGCCACATGCCAAAGACTTGGAGATTCAAAACAAATAGAAATTCAATAACATGCAAAGTAAATAGTTTTCAACAAAATCCCTAATCTGATAATTAGATTAGAAGCATAGAAAGTGTATTTAATCTACGTTTACTAAGCTTTGGTAATGGCGAAACAAAATCCTACGTTTACTAGGCTTAGGCAAAGGTGAAGCTCGACTCCTTGTGAATCGTCATCACCTACAAGATTAGAGAATTAGAAAAGTAATTGAAAAGGGGAAGAAGTTCACCTAAGTCCAAGTCCGGAAACAAGTAATCTAGATGTTGAAGAAGTTCGTCGTAGTTTTCCTTTAAGTTTCAACTTTGCTGAAGCCCGAAATCAAGTAGTCGAGAGGTTAAAGACGATGATCCTTAGCTATACTTGCCACTTCCCCTTGAAAGATATGGGTTTCTTTCAAGAATCCAAGTACTCGAAGGTGGGAGAAGGTGGCCGGCCGAGGGGAGAGGGTTTGGGGAAATTTAGTTCAGATTTTGGGGAGGCTTACATGGGGGAATTTAATTTATTTCCAAATATAAGAGGAGATCTTTGGGAAAGAAATTAAATTGGCATGGGCATAGGAATTTCGGCCAAGGAGGAGGGGAGGGGTTTTGAATTGTTTTCAAGAGAGACGGTGGGCTTCAGGAAACAATTCCTAATTCAAACCATTAAGGGGGTCGGCGGCTATGGAGAGATGGGAGGATGTTAATTGATTTCCAATTGGAGAAGTCCTCCAATGGGAATAAATTAATTAAGTGGGGCTAGCGGGGAATTCGGCCAAAGGGAGGAGAGGGGATTTGAATTGCTTCTAAAGAGGGGAAATTGGGAATTAGGAAATAATTTCCTAATCCCACCCTGGGGGGCGGCATTCAAAGCTTGGGGGGGAGATTAATGGGATAGATTGGTAGCTTCTTAATTTGGGTATTGGAATTAGGAAGGATTTTAATTAAGTCCTATTTGAATTTAAAATTCAAATTGAACTTAATTTAGGAATTTTCCTAAAATAGGTGTCTTAAATTAGGAAAAAAAATTCAAATTCAAATTGCTTTGAGATTTAAAATTACGGCGGCATTCAAAGCTTGGGGGGGGGGGGATTAATGGGATAGATTGGTAGATTCTTAATTTGGGTATTGGAATTAGGAAGGATTTTAATTAAGTCCTATTTGAATTTCAAATTCAAATTGAACTTAATTTAGGAACTTTCCTAAAATAGGTGTCTTAAATTACGAAAGAAATTTCAAATTCAAATTGCTTTGAGATTTGAAATTAAACCTTTCCAAATTAAGAGGAGATACTTATGGAAAGAATTCAAGATGTGATTTGAATTTTGGAGGGAGGAAGGGGAGATGAGGTCGGCGGCTTGGTGGACTTGGAAGGGGGAAATTTAGGTGGGGTGATGAAGAAGTTGGATTGGTCGGATGAGGGTGGAGAAGGAATTGAGGTTTCCCGGTGGCGAATGAAAATTGTATGATGGTCGGCGGCTTAAGGAGGTGGGGTGGATTTCAAAACAGGTGGCTAATTGAGGGATGAAGGGGGAGGAAAAACGATAGAGAAGGTAGAACCACGAACCCGGCCGTCTCCAAGGTTGGTGGGTGATCTGTTTTCCCTCTCCTAGGGATTCATCTCTCAAACTCTCAATCTCTCATAAAAACTCATGCAAGGAAGAAATTTTAATCAATCATTCATTCATTAATTTTAGAAGAAGAACATGAGGGCTATAAATAGCCTCGTACATAAGACTCAAAATAAGAAAGATGACTATGCTCTTAGGGCTTACATACGACTTCCCTTAAGCAAGGGGTAAAACGGGAAAAACAAATACAACATAAATAACAAATAATCATAATAAAACAAATACATGAAATAACTCAAAACTACATCGACGCGATCGTGGCCGTAGATCGATGGCCACGCCTCTGATATATGATTCATGCTCTGATGTCCCCATCAATAAATCTCTTCAATAAAAGTATGTGCAAAGAGAAATCAACAAGATTGACATGGTTCACATTCAACTTTATTGTATTGTTTTCTATTCAATAATTTCTCCATGGAAACACATAAAACAGATTTTGTTATTTCCGAATTGATTTATCCAGCCATTTCAAATCATAAGAAAAAGAATAATGGACAAAAACAGGTGGTATAATCATCAAATGTATATTGAAACCAAATAGGTTATAAAAACAAGTTTTTCAACTAATGTATATATGTGTATAAATAACAATGTTCAGAGCCTTAGGCCAATTGTAGTTGCAGTTAGAAGCAACTGAAAAGAGTATTAACGATTTATGATCTCTATATTCAAGTTATCCTACTTAGCCCTCTCCCTTGTTCTCTCTCCTCCAACCTTCTCTCTATGATCATAGTCTCTAGAGAAAAGATACACATTATTACTATAGTCATTCATCATCATAATCATAACCATCAGTCTCATCAAAATTATTTTGGGTCGGCTTTATGAATCTCCATTCTTTATTTATTCTTGTTGAGGATTGTATGAGATGTTAAATCTATTATGCACAAAATTTTTTGTACAATTTTAATTCATGCAACCTTAAATTTATTCCACTTACTCCTAAGTCTCCAACATTAATTTTATTTGTTTGTCTTAGATGTGCATTTTCTACCATTCATCATAATATCAAAACCACTTCAATCTATTCTCTACGATCATACCTTCAATAGATACTACACCCAATCTCACTTTAATATAACATTATTTATCTATCTATTATGATTTTTTCATAGATCAAATTATTCTCATTTATGTCACTTTCAACTTTGTTATATTTATACTTTTATATTGATGAACACTCGAATCCATCCAAAAAAAGCAATATATATGTAATATTATAAGATTTATGTTGACATCTATACTACAGCCAAAAAGAAAGAAACAAAAAAAAGGAGCTTAAGACCATTACCTCCATGCCAGCAATCAAAATCCTGTCGAGATCCCTGTAGAAACGGCGGCGCATCCCGATTTTCTGCAAAAAAAAACATTATCGCAACTCTGCAAGCGGTGTCGAACAGCAGAAACCCATCCATCCTTGCGTGCGAAGATTCGCCTCGATCGCAGCTTCCGACCCCTAATAAAACGAAGCTAGAAGCGGATCCCTATCAAACAACCACAGCTCTTTTTCTCGCTTCCTCTCCACAACAGCTCCTTCCGATTTCCCTCACACATTCGGCCTCAACAGAAGCCTCAAAGCCGACCACATCCCAAACCCCTAGGCCATCTGTAATCATCGACCTCTCTCTTGTAAATCTTTTGAAATACCTAGTCGACAGCCTCTTCCCTTCCATTCAATCTACCTCCAAGGCTCCAACAATCCTATTCGAACTCAAGGTCCCGTTACTGCTTTCGATTCCGTAGAGCCGAAGCTGCCGATCGCTCCTCTCAACCCTTGCCCGATTCTTTGGTCCAGAGAGAGAGAGAGAGCTCCCTACCTAGCCAAAGCATCCAACCTCCAGTCGCAATCCTGCTTCCCTCCCTCTCTGTCGCAAGCTACACCAAGCTCTGACTCCTTCGTCTAAACTGACTCCTATATCCCCTCCTCATCCGATCTAAGGGGGAGGGGGGGGGGGGGGGGGGGGGGGGGGGTAGGGGGCAGTGGCGGAGCCATGATTTTTTATCTGCAAAACTTTTGACTTTACAATACCCTCAAGTTTTTTTTTTTTTAGCTTGAAATTGACATTATGGTTTTAATTTTTTATCTTATTTTTAATTATATGAAGATAAATTTTATGATAATGAAAAAAAAATTTATTGTCATGCTCATCTAAAATAATTTCAACACAAATTTATTTAAACTATATATTATCATACTAATCTATTTCAATTATTCTTGTACCGTATATTTTTAAATATAATTAAAATAAAAATATCTAATAATGAGTAATAAATATATAAAAAACTGCATATTATTATTATAAATGTATATTAAAATATATAAAAATTTATAATGAGCATATTTTAAGCTACTTAATTTAAATTTAAATATTATAATTCTCCTCTAATATAATTTATTGCCTTTAATTACATAAATCTCCTATAAACTAAAATTTAGAGTTAAAAAAAACTAATAATGTGAAGATGGAGAGAGAAAAATAATCTCAACCCTCATGGAGAGAGAGAGAGAGAGAGAGAGAGAGAGAGAGAGAGAGAGCAAAGAGAGAGCTAGGGAAGTGTTTCTCAGCTATAAAAACAAAATGACAAATAAAAGAGAGGAGAGAGTCTAGAGAAGATATGAAGAAGAGAAATGGAAAGAGAGTGAGAGCCTAAAGGAAAAATTCTCTTTTTTCTGTCATTTTATTTTTATAGCTGACAAACTCTTCCCTAGCTCTCCATCTTTCCTATCTCTCTCTCTCTCTCTTCATGAGGGTTGAGATTATTTTTCTCTCTCCATCTTCACTTTTTTTTTAAACTCTAAATTTTAGTTTATAGGAGATTTATGCAATTAAAGTCAATAAATTACACAATAGGAGAATTATAATATTTAAATTTAAATTAAGTAGCTTAAAATATTCTTATTATAAATTTTTAAATATTTTAATATAATTTTATAATAATAAGATACAATTTTTTTTTAAATATTTAATACTCGTTGTAAAATATTTTTTAGTTATATTTTTATTTAAATTATATTTAAAATATACGGTAGAAGAATAATTGAAATAGATTGATAATATATAGTTTAAATAAATTTGTGTTAAAATTAATTTAGATGAGCATGATAATAATTTTTTTTTTTCATTATGATAAAAGTTATGTTCTTAAAATTAAAAATAAAATAAAAAATTAAAACCATAATGTCAATTTTAAGCTAAAATAAAAAAAATTTTGAGGGTATTTTTAAAGTCAAAATTTTGTGCCCCCGCAGATAAAAAATCTTGGCTCCGCCACTGCCGATCGACCCTTTTTTTAGGTATATAATTCTTTTTTTATATAATAAGTTATTAATGTTATAAATATTTATAATAATCATATATATATATATACATGTGTGTGAGAGAAAAACAAAAAAAAAGTGTTAAAAACAAAGAAAATAGAGCCCCAAAAAAATATAGAAAGAAGAAATGAGAAAAAAGAAAATAGAAAAGAACAAAAAAAGAAGAAATACAAAAAAAAGAAGAAAAAAAGATAAAGAAAGAAATATTCAAAAAAAAAAAAAAGAATAGTTTGTGTATTCTCTTTGCTAATACCGACTGTTGTACAGGTATAACTCCCCAAACTCAAAACTCCGAGAACACATTTTCGGCGTTTATGGCGCACCGAAAAATGCCTATACATGTTTTTCTTAATGTGGTGGGAAGGGAACCCAGCGCGACGTCTACGATGAAGTGGGTAATCATAAAAAACCTCATTTTCGGCGTTCCCGGCTCACCAGAAAACCCCTCATACACGCTTATGGGAACCCGATGCGATCCTTATGGCAAGGTGGAGATACTTATAAGTACCCGTACGCGGGGAAATAACTATGTTTTCAAATAGGTGATGTAAAAGACTCATACATGCCTTTCTTGGCGTGGTGGGGGACGAAAATTACGACTGTGGTGTCCGAGGACACCTATCATTCATGCTTTTCTTAGCATGGTGTGAAGGCCCAGTTTCCTGTAGTTTCCACTAAACAGGGGAGACGTCGGGAGGGTGCCGAAATTCCGTTTGAAAACACGAGAGACTTGAGTTGGATCACATGGGACTTTGTTTGAACTTGATTTGAACAATAAAATTGACCAAGTGCAAACTTGAATGATTAAATAAAAGGCCTAATTCAAACTTGATTAAAATGAGCTTGAACTCAGACTCAATTTGAACATCAAATAAACATGATTTGGACACTTTGAACAAAAGCCAAGACTTGCAAATTAACTACAAAGAACTGAACTTTAAATCAAACATAAAAAATGCAAATGTCAATTAAAATTCTGAGTTATTTGATCGAGTATCGACAAGCATGACACCTGAATGTGTTAGGACTTGTGAACTTGGATTCAAATGAGGAAGCTGTAGAGAACAAAACTCATGATGGCAGAGAGCTTTTGAACTAAGCATGAAGGATTGTAATATAATGCTTAAGATGATATTATAATTGATGGATATCAGGCCCAAATTAAATACGAAAGAATGTATGCAAAATTTGTGGTGAATAAAGGACCTGTAAATATCATTCAATCATAATGAAACTTATGCAATTTATTGACTTGAGACTACCGCATTGTCTACAAAAGACAAATAACGAATGCAATAACCTTTTTATGGTCAATGTCATCATACAAGCAAGTGAGCGAAAAATAAACTCCCAATGCATATAAATGATGGATGACGAACATTAAGTTCGCTCACAATCTTCAATCCACCAAGCTACAAATGACGATAAATGATTCACAGGCACCATAAAGGATGGATTTTATACAAGCACATTAATACACTTATGAGCAAAGGTATAAAATGTGTAATCAAAGTGGTGGCATTCCCATCAATATACTTACAATCAAAAGTATGAAACATTCAATGAATATTGAAAACCTTCATGCCCATCAAAACACAAAAGTCAACAAACGATGCAAGCAAATGCACCATTGCAACATACAATGAATACGAACATCTATTGATGATTCAGTCAAAGGTGAGAATCAAGAACCTGTCGTACACGCAACAGATTACTCGAAGGCGATAACAGGCAATGAGTGTAGTGAGTGCAACAACATGTCTAATAGGAAGGTGGCATTAAGAATACAACAATTTCCTGACCAACGTATAGAAAAGGTTTTCAACAAATATACCTCAGTTGAAAGTCAAGATTAAATCATAAGTGCTAATACTAATTTGCATACAGTCAATGATGGAAGATAGGCTGCAGGAAGACAACAATAGATGCAAGTCCCTACAAGTTGTTGTAGAAGACCTGTTATACACTCAGCGGGCCATTTATGAGGGAGTATAGGAAAATTGTAATGGATGCAGTAATTTTCTACGAACATTGGAAAACTATGTACAAAGAGTGCGAAAGGCATATGATGACCATGCTAATGCTTTGTGGGTAATATTAAAATAAAGGCAAATGTGTTCAACCCTTACAATCGATCACCATGCAATGTCTGACAAATATAACAATTCATCATAAGCAAAGATAGGTGACGTACAACAAATGCAAGCGCCCATAGGCCTCTTACAAGATACCCGTTGTACATACTAAATGTTGTCTACGAACAAAAAGCTAGATGACTATAATGAACATAAATGCCTACGGGTCGCCGCAAAAGACCCATCGTACACTTAAAATGTTGTCTACATGGCAAATACAAAAGAGAAATGCGGCAGATATGAGCTCCCCCAAGTTGATGTAGAAGATCCGTTATACATTCGATGTGTCAACCACAAGCAAAATGCATAATAACTACAACAAATATAAATGCATGTAGTCGGCACTAGAAGATTTGTATGCAAAGTAATGACCACAAACAAAGGCATCATGCGAATGCAATTATCTACGAATAACAAGCAGGAGATTCATTAGTGTACTACAATCCACCGGCATGAAGGAATAAATAGTGCACTGTCTGCATGTACAAAACAGGCAAATGACTACAGTATAACGTCACGCCACCAGATCTGCAACATCCATACAAGCGAATAGAAGATGTTTACAAATATCCCAAAATACCCCTGCACATGCACTATAATGTGCATGCACATAGGTACACAAAAGGACATGTGTAATCATACGATCCGCATGAGCCCCAAGAGCATGTTACAGGTACACACGTGACGTCTAGGGATGTTGTGCAGGTCAATAAATGAACCACAGTTCGATCCTTCTATATGGATAGATAGAAGTCGACACGACTCCAACTATCAAACAGAAATACGGTTAGGGTGTCGACAGGAATATCTATTTTATATGTTCATATAAGGCCTTTAAGGTCCATGACAAAAAGAAATTCATCAACAAAAAATGTAAAGCTTATGAACCCGATCCTCTGTCGACCAGTAGATAGAGTTGACAAAGTCCAATCAATGAAATTCTCAAATATCTTTAACACCCCGATGATGGTTATATTAAATGCAGATCTCAAACAAAGGGATCAATCTCAAACATTCCAAATGTCACCCAAACACGCATGAAAATCCAAAAATATCAACCCAAAATATTTTAAATTGAAATTCAATCATCTAAACACTTAAAGCAAAAAATCCATCCATCCTCCACAACAGTTTACTGAGGTAGACCAATTGAAAACTACTTCAGCTCACAAAGAGCTAATGCTAATCGAGAATATCACTGGGATTTATTCTCAAACAGTCTTATTCTAGAGGGGACGTGACACGTTCCCTCTAACCGACTGTTTTGCTGTCAAATGGCACCGCAGGATAAACAGTTATGACCGGGCCCTCTGAACCAGCTGGTTTGCCGACAAATGGCACCAGCACATTACGGTTATGCCCAGAGCCCGTATGCTCCCCAATGACATCAAATTCTTGAGATATAAATCAATATGATATAATCGATATGGCACAAAGCCTCTGTTAGCTAAGGTGATTCAGATTTGCCCCCTTAGATAAACATCCATCCTAGGTCTATAAGGTACTCTTGGACGAAGCAACCCATGGCTGCCGACAAGGGTCCTTCTATCAGGTTGGGTCGACCACCTCCTCTGACTAAGTAGATCAGGGAACACGATGGCCCGGGACAACAGAACAATGAGATCTTGATCGGGTTCATCATCCATTCCACCACCATCTGCTTTAAGTGCAAGATGGTGAAACTTCTATTTTAAATATCAAATCTTCCAAATACCTAAACCCATGCTACAACTATATGCCAGATACATGTATCTTTACATATCTGATTGATGACTAACCTTAGTAGAAAGTTCTCTGTCATTATCGGGATGGGTAATTAACTATGGGAGCTTGCGTCTATAGGAAACCAGAACTCAGATCATAAAGTCCTCGCAAAATGAGGGAGAAATCTCTGGATAGTGTCTTATCTACAAACTCATATGTCTTTCCAAAATTTATCCCAGAACTTAATCCGTTAAAACTCCCCGGAAAAAGCAACAGGGAGAACAGGGCCGAATTTTCGTAGCCCACAATTTACTTTTAAGTCTCCATAATATTTTTTTTTTATCGTTTAACTCCTAAGACACTTCTCTATTTTAGCCATATTATATCTCCATTATTTTATAAAATAGATTCAAGATACTTAAATTATTACAAATAATATTGCCAATGCCACTATTAATGCTTGGTTCTACATGGGAGGGTGATTAAGAAGTAGAAAAGTGAGGCTACCAAGTTTGGCTAATTCACAAAACAGAAAGATCGAGGATATGCATGAGAGAAGATGGGCGGGGGATAGGGGAGGAAGGAGAAGGGGTGGAGAAAGATAGAGAGAGAGGAGCTATGAGTTTTTATTTTTTAGAAACACGGTTTTCTTTTTCTTTAAAACCCTTTGCACCCTTCCTCATTCCATAATCAACTCTCCTCATCAACACATAATTTATTTGTAGACTCTACTAAAATTTCTATAACAAGTCACCTTAATGAAACTAGCTATAGCTTTCTATTTTGGTTTAACTTAACTAAATAGTTTTAATTTGTCTCTCTTAGCAATAAATCATATAAGATTAATAATTCTCCACCTTTTAAATTCCACCACCTTATCCTAGGATATAATTTCTTTTGATTACTTTATTTATATTCTTAATACTACTATCAGATGCTATATGGTCAAGTTTTTTTCTAAAATTAAATTACAATTTTTGGAACAAGATTTTTCTTTTCTTAAATGAGAAAAAAAATCTATTTATAATTTGGTAACTCCAATTTTGTTAGTAACCCTTGTTTCTTAAAGTATGCATTCACTATTCAAGATCATTGGTTGTGTCAAAATCAATTATATCTCCCCTTATTATAGTTAGATTTCTTATTTATGACCGTTGTGAATCCTTTTATAGGCCATCCTACTAAAACCTATATGCATATTTAAATCTGTTAGTGTGGTGTCTAAAATTTTTTTAATCATCTTGGGTAAGATTAATTTTTTATTTTTAAGATTAAATGCTACCAAAGTAAAGATATATTCATACTTGATTTTCAAGATTAGTGGCTACTAACTCTAGATTTATTTAAGCTTATTTTTCTAAAATGTTGGCTATCTAACTCAAGCTATATTCACATTCATCTTTAAAACCTACCATCTTATAATATAATTATAAAAAGAAAAATAAATCAAAGGTTTCATATATCCAACAACAAGAAGAAACAAAGAGACGAGAGAGGAAAAAGAGAACAGGGGAGGTGTCCTTCCGAGAAAAAAAGAAGAAATTTTTTGGATGCTTATAAGATAAGTTCTTCAGCCTTTTAACTAGTGAAGAAGTGTCGCTATTTTTAGTTCTAGTAAGAGAATAAGTTCTTGTTATAGTAAGAAATGTTCTCATTTGAACTCCTAAAATAGAGGTGGAATGAGAGTAATTGAAACAACAACAACATCACCTCTACACATCCAACCCTCATATTTGCGGATGGTGATTATATTTTATTTTAGCTAGCCAAAGTGGTATCTTTATCCATATCCACAAATTTATATGAAATTTAATCCTTCATGTACTCTTCTTTGAAGTTCAATGTATTAATCTATCTCTACATGGCTATAGACATAGGCTTCCTGAAGTCAAACCACAAAAATTTTGATATTCTCTTTAGTGGTGGTTGATCTATTTTACAGTTACTTTATAATTCGTACTTGGTTTTGAATTGAGAAACTCTTTTCCTAACAAAATCACCTCCAATAAGTATCCTTTCTTCAGCAAGTATATGTTGCAGTAATTCATAATACCTAAAATCCACCAAATCTCAATAGATATCTCATTTGAACTTAATGTTTAACCTTGTCATACATTTCAAATCTTACTCCACTTCAACTTGAACTTAATGTTTAATATTGAGATTTGTTGTTTATATCTTTATTTATTTTATTTTTTCCATTTTTATGAATTATTTGTAAGTTCATGTGTTTTTTTTTTTAGGCTTACGCCTTGATCCGCCTCGAGGCTTATGCCTTGCCTTGCTAAGACAAAACACCTCGATTTTCGATTTCGCCTTTTTAAACCTTGCTAATTAATGATCTATTTGTACTCTCCTAGAGTTTCTACATCAATTTTCTTAGTAGAATCAGCCGTCTTATCCCAATTAGATAGATTTAATTGAACCAAAGAATTATAATTTGTCACCAGCAATATATTTTATGAAAGATTAAGAGAGACCCACCGTTGAAGTTCAACTATCTTATTCTAAGGGAATTATTTCCTCTGATCAAATTTTTTATTCCAAAGATATACATTTATAACGATTACTTTATATTATGTAATCAAGATTTTTCATAAAAACACGATATACTTTGCAAAATAATACTTCTTTCTGTCCAAGTAAAAAAACAATTTATGATTTGATTGATCCATTTTCTAAAATAATTAAGTGGTCTATTCTTAAAGTATGTCTTTTCTATGATAAGATGATATACTACTTGTTAAGATAGTTGCTATTTGAATGCTGTACATTTTTGCAACTTATGTAGTTTTGATGATTCCAAACATTATTGTTCAAATATGTAATTATCTCCTAACAATTTTAGAAGATTTGTATTTGCTCTTGTGTGTACTAACATTTCAGGAAAAACGAACTCCAGACTACGAAGACTTCAAATCAAATTCAGAATGAGATACTTTGTAAAATTTGAAGTTTGCACTTCTTTGTAATTAAATTGAAAGGGAGTGATTGTAATTGAGTGAATAAAAACATACACACACATAAGGAGATCATAAAAAATTTATACTGATCGTACTGGACGATATCCGTTCGTACGGGACGATCAGACAGTTATCTCCTATTGAGCACATGGAACGAATAGGAACTTGCTTAAAAATTTTTCTAAGTCCTATTCGTCCGGGACGAATTTTACAATCGTCCAGGACGATTGGTTCTCTGTAAAATTTTCGTCCAGACGAAATTAAATTATCGTCAATGGCGATTGGTCCTCTGGAAAATTTTCGTCCAGACGAAATTAATAATCGTCCGGGACGATCTGGTCTCTGGAAAATTTTCGTCCAGACGAAATTAAATTATCGTCAATGGCGATTTGTCCTCTGGAAAATTTTCGTCCATACGAAATTAAGAATCGTCCGGGACGATCGGTCCTCTGTAAAAATTTCGTCTAG
This sequence comes from Dendrobium nobile, assembly GCA_022539455.1. NCBI lineage: Eukaryota > Viridiplantae > Streptophyta > Magnoliopsida > Asparagales > Orchidaceae > Dendrobium > Dendrobium nobile. Next base: position 1,751,597 of record CM039735.1, on the reverse strand, counting down.
ACGAACAAATTTTCGTCCAAACGATTAACCGACTTAAAACAATTTTCAGCAGTTTCTAGAACCGATCTTGTAATAACCGTTCGTACCGGACGAACCTAGTTCGTACCGGACGAACCTAGTTCGTACGGGACGATCAGCTGTACGAAAACATTTCGTACACATATACAAATAGGGTCGTTTCTAATCGTTTAAGTAAAATCGTCCAAGACGATCCACGATCGTACGGGACGATCCACTGCGTACAGAATTGAATACTCGCAGTTTTTGGACGGTTTTTCTTGTCTTTTGTATAAATAGTCCAAATTAGACTGCCACCCAATCTTTTTGTCATTTGATCTTCGTGCCTCTTGAGAGAATAGCTAAGGAGAGAGTGTGAGAGTGCATTCAAGGGAGGATTTCTACCACTGGAGCGTGAAGACTTCACTTGGAGTTCAAAGGTAAGAATCTCTACTTGTGAATTGGGATTACTTCACTCTTTTCTTTTTTCCTTCTAAATTTCTTGTGAGAAGATCTGTCAAGGAGATCCGGTTCGCTGCCGACACTTGGAGAGTGTGAATAGCTGAAGGGTTCGCTGCCTACACTTGGAGAGTGTGAATAGCCGAAGGATTCGCTGCCTACACTTGGAGAGTGTAAATAGCCGAAGGGTTCTCTGCCCACACTAGGAGAGTGTGAAAGGACGACGATTCTCTGCCAACACTGGGGATAGTGTAAAAGGAGGACGGTTCTCTGCCAACACTGGGGATAGTGTAAAAGGACGATGGTTCTCTGCCGCACCGGGGAGTGGTGAAAAGAGTGTGTTGTAAAGGCTTCTCCGCCTTGCTGTGGGTGCAAAAGGAGAGTCACTATTGGTATTAGTACAATACTCAGAGGGTGCCTTTGGGGAGTGGATGTAGGTCTAGTTTTAGACCGAACCACTATAAATCTGGTGTCATTTACTTTTCTATTTTTACGTTTCCGCATTTTAATTTTCAGTTTTAAAAACTCTGTGGTTGAAAAATATTTTCTATAAAAATCTAAAAGAAACATTTTTATTTCGGTTCAACATAATTTTAAAAGGGGAGTTAAATTTTTTAAAACTACCAATTCACCCCCCTCTTGGTAGCCTTGGGACATTCACTTAGGCTTAACAACCTAATTACTAGACTCAACAAGTGGTATCAGAGCATCGTTTCAAAATCATAAGTTTGAACTACTTTTTGATTAACGTAGATGGCTACATTTGGAAACCGAAATACACCTGAAGGTTACTCTATCACTAGACCTCCACTGTTTGACAATATTCCTTTTGATTTTTGGAAAACACGCATGTCTACTTTCTTACAGTCACTTGATTATCGCATGTGGATGCTAGTCCAAGAAGGTTACACAAAACTAACTAGATTAGTTGATGGAGTTAGAGTAGAAACACCTTTTGCAGAATGGACTATAGAAGAACGTGACTTAGCACAATTAAATGCCAAATGTTTAAATAGTTTCTTTTGTGCTTTAAAATCTGAAGACTACATGCGGGTTTTCACTTGCAAAAGCGGAAAGGACATATGGGATAGACTTTGTATAACTTATGAAGGGACAAATGAGATTAAGCAATCAAGACTCAATATCTTGTTACATGACTATGAACTGTTTCGCATGAAACCTAATGAATCTATTTCTAACATGTACACAAGATTCACACAAATTGTCACTTCTTTGCATGCACTTGGTAGGGAATTAACAAATGCTGAAATGGTCAATAAAATTCTTCGATGTTTACCTACTGCTTATGATGCTAAAATTACTGTAATTACAGAGTCTAAAGATCTAAACATATATTCTATTGACAATCTTCTTGGTTCACTCATTGCTTATGAGCAAGGAGTAAGTCAAAGAAAGATTGATGCATGTGAACCACGAAAGGAGAAAAATATTGCATTAAAGGTGGAAGAGTCAGAGAGTGAACACTCACAATCTGAGGATGAAGATGATATTGCACTGATGACTAGACAATTCAGAAGCTTTTTAAAGAGAAAGCAGAAGAGACGCCATCAATGGAATAGAGGTAAGTTTAACAGAAATGGCAAGGTTTCTAATGAAGTGATTTGTTATGAATGCAGGAAACCAGGTCATATAAAGACTGAATGCCCAAAACTCAAAGCCACTCCTAGCAAGGAGAAGGTAGAGGAGAAATCAATGGTAAAGAAGGGCAAGAAGAAGTTTCAAAGAGCTTTCTGGGCGGACTCAGCTTCAGACTCATCTGAGACTGAAAAAGAAGAAGAAGTCACCAACCTTTGCTTGATGGCAGATAATGTTGAACAATCAGATCAAGAAGAGGTATGTGACTTAACCTATGATGAATTATTTGAAGTTTCTGAACACATGCATGATGCATATAGGAAAATGAAAAAGATGCATGCTAGTTTAAATTTAGAACTGGAAAAGTTTAAGAAAGAACACGAAATCCTTAGGAAAGATCATGCTTTAATAGATGACAACCACATGAAATTACTTGATGTATATGATGACTTGAATAAAAATTTTGAGAATTTACAATCATCCTATGCTGAACTTGAAAAAGATTTTAAAAATTTTAAGGATGAATCAGAGAGAAAAATATATCGAATCAATTATACAAATCGAATCTTGGAAGATATGAATTCATTCTATAAATTGACAATAAGAGCTCTCGAGGATAATAGGAATCCCCCTAAACTTGAAGATTTTACAAATCCTAAATATTATCCTAAATTTATGAAATCTCTTAGGAGACAATCAAATGGAAGAAAACTTAGGAATATTTTTCCTAATGTTAAATGTAATAATTGTGGATTTTTGGGACATATAGCTCACACCTGTACTTTGAAGATGAAATCTAATCTGGTGTGGAGACCTAAGATGCATAAACCTAGACATATCATACATGCATCTGATTATAAATTGCTAAAAGGTGAACCCAAACTTGTTTGGGTTCCAGGTCTAACATTTGAGAGTTTTGCAGAAGTGCTCTCACACAAGACCTCGTGGGAGCATATGGTACCTGGACAGCGGATGTTCAAAGCATATGACTGGAGATACTGCTCAATTCATAACGCTGGAAGCCAGGAGTGGAGGCAAGGCTACACTTGGAGATAATACAACAAAGAAAGTGATTGGATCTGGTATGATTGGAAATTTCAAAAACTTTTTCATAGATAATGTGTTATTGGTTGAAGGCTTAAAACATAATCTGTTAAGTATAAGTCAGCTATGTGATAAGGGCTATAATGTGAAATTTTTACCTACTAGCTGCATATTAAGCCTAAATGGAAAAGAGTCTTAAATGGAAAAAGGGTAAACAATGTTTACATGCTAGATTTGAATTCTATTCAATCTCCTACTACTTTTTGTTTAAAAACTGTTTCTGATGAATCGTATGAAAAACCTTAGAAGAATTACCCAAAAGAACTTAGTGAGAGGTATACCAAAACTAGACTTTACCAAGGACCACTTTTGTGATGCATGTCAATTAGGAAAACAAGTGAAGTCCTCTTTTAAGTCCAATAAGGATCTTAGAACTAGTAAACCTTTAGAAATTCTTCACATGGATCTTTTTGGACCAGTAGGAACTGTAAGTCTAGGAGGGAAGGTATACGGATTTGTTATAGTGGATGATTTCTCAAGATTCACTTGGGTTAGATTTCTTTTTCATAAAAGTGAATCATTTGAGGAATTCAGAAATTTTTCAACTTGGATTCAAAGAAAACTAGGATGTGAAATAATTTCTTTACAAAGTGATCATGGAGGAGAATTTGAAAATGAAAGATTTGAAAATTTTTGTAAAGAAAAAGGGATTGATCACAATTTTTCTGCACCTAGAACCCCTCAACAAAATGGGATAGTTGAAAGGAAAAACAGAACATTAATAGAAGCCGCCCGAGCAATGTTGGCAGAATACTCACTTCCTAGATATTTTTGGGCTGAGGCGGTTAGCACTGCATGCTATGTTCTGAATAGGGTGAATGTGAGATCAAATTTAAATAAAACACCCTATGAGTTGTTAAAAGGTAGAACACCTAACTTGTCTCATTTGCATGTATTTGGTTGCAAAGTGTTCATTCATAACAATGGAAAATCTGCCTTAGAAAAATTTGATCCAAAATCAGATGAAGGAATTTTTATTAGATATTCAAGTGTTGGAAAATCTTATAGGGTATTCAACAAAAGAACTTTAGTCATTGAAGAAACCACACATGTTGTATTTGATGAATCTGAAAATTTGGAAGAGCCAAATATTGTTGAAGAAGAGATTGAGGAAAACTCCCAAAAGATTGATAGATTAAATTTGGAAGAAAATATGGAAGAAAATTTAGAAAGAGAAAACCCTTTGCCTAGAGATTTGAGATTTTCTAAAAATCACCCAAGAGAATTGATTATAAGTGAACCTAGTGAGGGTGTTAGAACTAGACGTGGATTAAACAAGGAAGTCAATCATTCAGCCTTTATTTCAACAATTGAACCCACTAATATTGATCAAGCACTTTCTGATGAATTTTGGATATTGGTCATACAAGAAGAGTTAAATCAATTTGTAAGAAATAAAGTTTGGGAATTAACTACAAGGCCAAAAGATCAAAGTGTTGTTGGAACCAAGTGGGTGTTCAAAAATAAAATGAATGACTCAGGAGTAATCATTAGAAATAAGGCTAGATTAGTTGCTAAGGGGTATAATCAAATTGAAGGAATTGATTTTGAGGAGACCTTTGCCCCTGTAGCTAGACTTGAAGCAATTAGGGTTTTACTAGCCTTTGCCTGTTTTAAAGGTTTTAAATTGTTTCAAATGGATGTCAAAAGTGCCTTTTTAAATGGAGTAATTAAAGAAGATGTTTTTGTAGAACAACCTCCAGGCTTTGAAAATTCAAAATACCCAAATCATGTTTTCAAGTTAAAAAAGGCATTATATGGATTGAAACAGGCACCTAGGGCTTGGTATGAAAGGTTGAGCAACTTCCTACTTGAAAGATCTTTTGAAAAAGGAAGTGTGGATACAACTCTCTTTTTAAAGAAATTTGGAAAGGATATACTCATTGTTCAAATTTATGTGGATGATATCATTTTTGGATCTTCAAATAAAAATATTTGTGATGATTTTTCTAAAACAATGAGTAGTGAATTTGAAATGAGTCTAATGGGAGATCTAAATTACTTTCTAGATTTTAGCATTAAGCAACTTGAGAAATGAACATTTTTTAGCCAAACTAAACATATTAAGGACATCCTCAAGAAATATGAAATGGACAATGCTAAACCTGTTAGTACACCAATGAGTTCCTCAGTTCAGTTGGATAAGGACCTTAAGGGAAAATCTGTTGATCAAAAGAAATATAGAGGGATTATTGGATCTTTGTTTTACTTGACTGCTAGCAGACCAGATATAATGTTCAGTGTTTGCTTATGTGCTAGATTTCAATCAGATCCAAAAGAATCACATTTGACAGCAGTGAAAAGGATTTTAAGATACTTGCTAGGAACTCAAAACTTAGGAATTTGGTATCCTAAGTTTAGTTCTTCATTTGAAATTGTTGGTTATTCAGATTCTGACTTTGCAGGCTGTAGAGTGGATATGAAAAGCACTTCTGGAACATGTCAATTCATTGGAAATTCATTAGTTTCTTGGTCCAGTAGAAAACAAAATTCAGTAGCCCTATCTACTGCAGAAGCAGAATACATTGCATTAGGAAGTTGTGTGGCACAAGTACTTTGGTTAAAACAACAGTTGATTGATTTAGGATTAACTATAGGCACTATTCCAATTTATTGTGACAATACTAGTGTTATTTGCATTTCCAAAAATTCTATTCAACATTCTAGAACCAAACACATTGACATAAGACATCATTTCATAAGGGATCATGTATCCAAGGGAGAAATTGAACTCACACATGTTTCAACTGAAAATCAACTTGCAGACATTTTTACAAAACCTTTAGCTTTTGATACCTTCAGTACATTAAGAACAAGGCTAGGTGTTATTGATTTGAATGCTTAAATAAAAATGTTTTTGCAACATTGATATTTATGTTTTCTTAGTTATTTGTCTTTGATTTTTGTTTTAAATTTTGTGATTGTTGAGTTTTTTGAATGAGTTTATTTTAGAGTCTGTGGTTTTGTCTTTGTTTTCTGTGTTTTGAAAGTTTTGTTTGATTTTCTTCAATAAAAAATTCAAAAATCCAAAAAATGTGTTGAAATCGTCCGGGACGAAATTTTTCGTACTGGACGATGTATGTAAAATTCAGTTTGCATAATATGAAACGTTTTGAGAGCAGTTTTAATATAGTTCGTCTGTACGATCTTATAATCGTCCAGGACGAAATTTTTTTTTCTCAAACGTCGGGACGATTGAATGCAGCGGTTGAGTGGATAAGGCAGTTTTAAATGTGAAGTTCGTCCGTACGAACTTTTGTTCGTCCAGACGAACAGACGTCGTTTCATTGTAGGGGACGGTTTTCAACTGACATTAAAACGAATTAAATTTTGATCGTCTGTACGAAATTTTTTCGTCTGTACGATCGGTCAAGTCAAAAGTCTGTACGAAGGGACGCATCGTAAATTGTGTTGATTACGAAAAGCCGTTACATTTTGGACGAATTTGATCGTCTGTACGAAATATTTTCATCCAGACGAACGATGATTTTCGTCCAGGACGAACTGTTTTCGTCCAGGACGAACGTATCGTTTTCTTTAAATATGAAGGCTTTCTAACTTAACAATCACACTTCCAAACTTCACTTTCAATCCCTTTATACTTCAAATCGTCAATGGCATCCTCAAGCAAGAGACAAAAGGTGTTAGTGAAGAAACCCCAGAAGAATCCATCTGAAAACTTCCTGTCAAAGGCGAATGAGGAATCCTTTCCTCGTTTTGCATCTGCCAAAATAACTCCCTCTCGCATTTTAATTCAAAGCGAGATACACTTTAAGGTAATGCACCTTTTTGCCTCCACCCAGTTTCAATTCATTCTTTCTCTCGTCCACTTTTACAACAAACAAACCTTTCACTATTTCCTAGCCAACATGAGTTTTAATTCCGACCACTCCTCCATAAGTTCTTATGTTTTCAAGCAAAAAGTTGAAATCACCAAGCACGATATTGGTGCCTTTTTGAACCTAAGAACTGAAGGATATAGAGCCCACACCCTAATGAGTGAAGACACTTTTAAATGGTATGATGTCAATACGGTGATTAGACAAAGTGGCTTAACTTATCATGTTGCTAGAGTCTCCGGTATGACCAAAAATGCCCGAATCATCCAGCATATCCTTCGATCTTCAATCATTCCTAAAGCTGGTGATAGGATCAATATTACCCCTCTCCTTTCTGTTCTAACCTTTTTGATTATGGACTGTCAGCCTATCGACGAAGCCCAACTTATCATAGATCATCTCTATGGGCTTTCAGAAATAGGACATGCAGAACAGAAGAGAAAAAGGAACATCTCATTAGGACACTTAGTTACATACATTTTGGAAAAGAAATACAACTTAGTGCATCCTGATGATGAATACGAAGAGCCAGTATACTATAATGATGCTTCCTTCAGATTAATTTTCAAGGAGGAAAAAGGAAAAGCACATGCCAGTGCTTCAGAAGAAGAAGAAGAAGGAGAGCAAACTTCTGCACCTCAGTCAGATTATCAGAATCTGATTGAAAAATTTGATAGACTAGAGACTCATGTTGATCAAAGATTTGATCAACTTGATGCTCAACTTATGCAACAACAACAGGACATTGGTAGCATTAGAAATGAAGTACATGAAATCAATACCAATGTTATGTTGATGGCCTCCTACTTCAACCTTTTTGGTGGCATTCCTCCTCCTCCAGAAGAATAGAGAATGAGAGATGAATTTCTTTGTGTTTGTTGTACTTGTGTTTTGTTCTAAATGTTTAGTCGTGTTAGTGTTTATTTTTGTATTTGTCTTAGTTATGTTTGTTTATGTTTGTTGTTTTTATTGTTGTTTTGATATTATGAAATGATCATGTAATCTTTCTCATTAATATCAAAATATGTCGTAGTTGATTTAAATTTGGTTTGTTTTTGGAATGTGCTTAATTATTATGAATTTTATTAGTCTTATTTAATCTTAATTGTGCTTAAATTAGATTGTGATTTGAGATTAATTACATTAGAAAATCTAGTCTTTCTAAATTTAAACCTTGTTTATAACTTGTTATAATTAGAATTTTTAAATTCATGTCTATTCATTTAGACTACATACACGTTAATATTATTATTGCATTTTAAATGTTTATTTATTTTGTATTTCTTTGCTCAAGTGATATTTATGCACTTAGAAAAATTTGAAATGTTAGATTATTGATCTTGGAAAGAATTGGTATCAATTACACTTGAAAATTGTACAAATAGTACAAAAATCAAAAGAAATGCGCAAAGGTTCGCAAATATGAAAAAGAGGCACAAAATTTGCCCAATGCCAAAAATTTTGAAAAAGATGCGCAAAGCGCCACTTGTGGTAATTCTCTTCTTTCCAAATTCTTTCAATCTCTTAATTCAAATTGCTCTTATGTTCATTTATATTCTATTGAATTTTGAAATATATAATTTTTATTCATCTCTCTTGTAATGATTTTCTATATTCCAATGTCTAAATTGAATCATGTTTTTGATAAATTCTTCTTAGTTACAATGTTATATCAATTCTTAAATTCTATGAATTTCTATGATTTACCTAATATTATTAGTTTTAGATTGCATAACTTATGACAATCACCATTTAGATTAAATTTTCAAATGAATTTTATATAATTACTTACATTTATTGTTTATTTCTTCTTCACTTTTTGTTGTTGTCAAAAAGGGGGAGAAATTATTGTGTTTGTATGTTTTGTTTTGTTTTGATTGTTTTGTTTGCATTTTGGTTTTGTGTTTGACTTTGTGATTTTGTTAAAAAAAATTTTGAAAAACAAAAATTTTGTTCTTTGCTTCAAAATGCCTCCTTATTTTCATATATTCATCAATTTAGGGGGAGTTTAGGAGAATTGTTTAAATTGAAATCATACAAACAATAATTATTTTGCCATCATCAAAAAGGGGGAGATAGTTAAGATAGTTGCTATTTGAATGCTGTACATTTTTGCAACTTATGTAGTTTTGATGATTCCAAATATTATTGTTCAAATATGTAATTATCTCCTAACAATTTTAGAAGATTTGTATTTGCTCTTGTGTGTACTAACATTTTAGAAAAAACGAACTCCAGACTACGAAGACTTCAAATCAAATTTAGAATGAGATACTTTGTAAAATTTGAAGTTTGTACTTCTTTGTAATTAAATTGAAGGGAGTGATTGTAATTGAGTGAATAAAAATATACACACACACATAAAGATATCATAAAAAATTTATACTGATCGTACTGGACGATATCCGTTCGTACGGGACGATCAGACAGTTATCTCCTATTGAGCACATGGAACGAATAGGAACTTGCTTAAAAATTTTTCTAAGTCCTATTCGTCTGGGACGAATTTTACAATCGTCCAGGACGATTGGTTCTCTGTAAAATTTTCGTCCAGACGAAATAAAATTATCGTCAATGGCGATTGGTCCTCTGGAAAATTTTCGTCCAGACGAAATTAATAATCGTCCGGGACGATCTGGTCTCTGGAAAATTTTCGTCCAGGCGAAATTAAATTATTGTCAATGGCGATTGGTCCTCTGGAAAATGTTCGTCCAGACGAAATTAAGAATCGTCCAGGACGATCGGTCCTCTGTAAAAATTTCGTCTAGACGAACAAATTTTCGTCCAAACGATTAACCGACTTAGAACAGTTTTCAGCAGTTTCTAGAACCGATCTTATAATAACCGTTCGTACCGGACAAACCTAATTCGTACGGGACGATCAGCTGTACGAAAACATTTCGTACACATATACAAATAGGGTCGTTTCTAATCGTTTAAGTAAAATCGTCCAGGACGATTCACGATCGTACGGGACGATCCACTGCGTACAGAATTGAATACTCGCAGGTTTTGGGCGGTTTTTCTTGTCTTTTGTATAAATAGTCCAATTTAGACTGCCATCCAATCTTTTTGTCATTTGATCTTCGTGCCTCTTGAGAGAATAGCTAAGGAGAGAGTGTGAGAGTGCATTCAAGGGAGGATTTCTACCACTGGAGCGTGAAGACTTCACTTGGAGTTCAAAGGTAAGAATCTCTACTTGTGAATTGGGATTACTTCACTCTTTTCTTTCTTCCTTCTAGATTTCTTGTGAGAAGATCTGTCAAGGAGATCCGGTTCGCTGCCGACACTTGGAGAGTGTGAATAGCCGAAGGGTTCGCTGCCTACACTTGGAGAGTGTGAATAGCCGAAGGGTTCGCTGCCTACACTTGGAGAGTGTGAATAACCGAAGGGTTCGCTGCCTACACTTGGAGAGTGTAAATAGCCGAAGGATTCTCTGCCCACACTAGGAGAGTGTGAAAGGACGACGGTTCTCTGCCAACACTGGGGATAGTGTAAAAGGACGACGGTTCTCTGCCAACACTGGGGATAGTGTAAAAGGGCGATGGTTCTCTGCCGCACCGGGGAGTGGTGAAAAGATTGTGTTGTAAAGGCTTCTCCGCCTTGCTGTGGGTGCAAAAGGAGAGTCACTATTGGTATTAGTGCAATACTCAGAGGGTGCCTCTGGGGAGTGGATGTAGGTCTGGTTTTAGACCGAACCACTATAAATCTGGTGTCATTTACTTTTCTGTTTTTACGTTTCCGCATTTTAATTTTCAGTTTTAAAAACTCTGTGGTTGAAAAATATTTTCTATAAAAATCTAAAAGAAACATTTTTATTTCGGTTCAACATAATTTTAAAAGGGGAGTTAAATTTTTTAAAACTACCAATTCACCCCCCCCCCTCTTGGTAGCCTTGGGACATTCACTTAGGCTTAACAACCTAATTACTATACTCAACACTACTGTGACGTCAAGTGCAGCTTTTAGAATCACATTTTTATTTCAGATTTAATATCTACCATGAATCATCTCATAGCCAACCCTACTAGAATTTAAATGTCCATTTAAGTAACCAACAATTTTTATTTTCTTCCTCAAGTATTCATTATAATAGTTTTGATTTTTTATTTTTTTTTAAGAATTCATTATAATAGTTCATTCACCTCTTCCTAAGAAATAAAATTTCAAATCATTTATGGTCAAACTTGAGGAATATAACCACTCATCACATCTATAATATCATCTCCAAATAATCACCATATCACTAATTTTATTCACCTTAATAGTTTTATCTTTCAACTCTATCCAATATGATCCCTACCCCATTTCTATAGTTAACTTTTTCTAGCATACAATAAGTTATTATCTTCCACAAATATCCTTAGATTTTTTCTCTTTTCATTTATAATTTTGCAAACAAGCAATATTTATTTTTATAATATATATTTCTACTAATTCATCTTTATATTCGAAGTTTTCAAATTCCATGCAATAAATTATTATAAATCTAATCCGAGTTTTAGACTTGGTCAAATATTGTTCACTTTTCACCTTAATTAGTTTAAAATATGACATAGCACTTGGTGATGTCCAACAATATTATAATCATCTTGAAGTCATCATGATGAATAACTGCTGATAAATTTCTAGCGAGCCTTCCTTGAGTTCAATCAAATTCAAAATATTAAACATAATTAAAATAATAATGAAAAATAAATATGACAACAAAAAGAGTATAGATTCAACAAGAATCACGATTCTATAAGTATAAAAAAAATAGAAGTACAATGAAAGTTTTGCTGTAACAACAACAACATCAAGCCTTTATCCCACTACGTGGGGTCGGCTACATGAATCCTTTTTCTCCATTGTGTCCTATTAAAAATCAAATTCTTGTTTAAATCTAATAAAGAAAAGTCATTCCTAATATTTTCTAACCAAGTCTTTTTAGGTCTACCCCTACCTTTATATGCTGTAACAGGAAAATAAAAAATTTGATTATGTTTAGAGTAATTTTGTTGAAAAAAAATCCTTATATCAGCACAACTAGTGCAAAAAACCATGTTTTAGCTTGACAACAACAACAACAATATCAAGCCTTTATCCCACTACGTGGGGTCGGCTACATGAATCCTTTTTCTCCATTGTGTCCTATTAAAAGTCAAATTCTCGTTTAAATCTAATAAAGAAAGGTCATTCTTAATATTTTCTAACCAAGTCTTTTTAGGTCTACCCCTACCTTTCTTAACATAAGTCAAATCTAATACCTCTAATCTTATCTTCTACCGGAGCTACTCCAACCTTTTCATGTATATGCTCATTTCGTATCCTATCTCTAAGGGTAAAGCCACTCATCCACCTGAGCATCCTCATCTCTGCCACACTTAACTTAGTATTATGCTTCTCTTTTAATGGCCAACATTCGGCACCATAAAGCATTGCAGGCCTCACTACCATCTTATAGAATTTTCCCTTAAGTTTGAGGGGTACATTTCTATCACATAACAAGCCCGATGCATTCCTCTACTTCAATGATCCAACTTGAATTCTGCTAATAATATCCCCATCTATTTCACCATCACTCTGAACAATAGATCCAAGATATCTAAAACGTGTACTCTTATTAATGACTTGATCGCCCAAAGTCACAATCCTCTCATTAGGTCTATTACTACTAAAATTACACTCCATATATTCCGTTTTAGATCTACTCAAGCGAAAACCTTTAGACTCTAAGGTTGACCTCCATAATTCAAGTTTACCTTCAACTCCCTCTCTAGTCTTATCAACAAGAAGAATATCATCAGCAAAAAGCATACACCAAGGTACATCCTCTTGCAAATGTCTAGTGAGAACATCAATGACTAAAGAGAAAAGATATGGGCTTAATGCTGATCCTTGATGTAACCCAACCGAAATAAGAAAATACTTGGTCAAGCCACCTTGTGTTTGAACACAAGTAATAGCTCCTGCATACATATCTTTAATGATTTGAATATAAGCGGTATTAACTACTTTCTTTTCAAGAACTCTCCATAGCACTTCTCTTGGAACTTTATCATATGTAGATCCTCCTTATTTTCTCTATATTTCTCCATCAAACCTCTTAATAAATGTATGGCTTCCATAGTCAACCTACCCGACATGAGTCCAAATTGATTTTGAGAAACATTAGTATCACGTCGCAACCTATGCTCCATAACTCGCTCCCATAGTTTTAAAGTATGACACATTAAGACAACGTGTAGTTAAAACCATAATCATCTCATCATTAGTAAATAGTGGAGATAATAAACATAAAAAAAAAACTATATCCACGTAACAGAAGCCCTCAACAACATCAAAACATCGAATATGATGAAAATTTCACTATTTCTATACAGGATCTTCAAAACCATTAATTTCTAATGTCACAACGAATATCAAAATTTCAGAACAATATACTTTAATGAATAAATTTGAAGAATTTCACGTTTGCAGAAATTTAAATCCTTGAAGAATAGTTGAAGCACTGTTTCCTAAAAGAAACCATAATCATATGAAACATGAGGTGAAACCTAAAAAAATCACAAGCTTAAATAATCAATCCAGAGCATAAATAAACATTTTCAGTTGAACATTCCATCTTCTTAAACTCGATGTGAAAATTTAAGACAAAAAAAAAAAAAAAGAATTTGGCAGTTCAGCAAGTTTACTCTATGAAAAAGATGTGGCAGGTGATAAAGTTACCTAAGTTCACCATGTGGTTTCTTTCCAAGATTCAGAAGTATCACTAAGAAACCTGTCCCAAGTATCTGCATAAGGAATGATATCAATATTTTAATTTATACCTTGAATTTTCTTACGTGTAGCACAAAGAAGAGCATTAGATATTTTAATGAAAAAACGAAACACTTACATATAAAGGCCCAACATCCCATCTATGCGCAACTGGGGCTAACAAAAACCAGAGAACGATACCAGCCCATGCCTTAAGACTGATAGAGAAAATTGCGACCAGCACCATATCTATAGAATGGGATATAACAAAAATAAGTCAGCCAATCTGCTCTGTCTCGTATATCTATTTGGAAATGAATATTGCAATGCATACCAGGTAATCTCAATCTTTCACGTAGGAGATAAAAGAGTTTCCTCTTCCACCAGGTTGCCGTTTGAGGAATGTGGAACTTCTGAAAGTACACGGTATAACATAAAATAATAATAATAACTTATTACCAGATTACTCGTTATGAACAATTGTCATTAACTTAACGAAAATAAGAATTGTTATTACCAAGTCGTCATCATCATCAACATAATCATCACAGAGATGTTTAGCAGGAGGTCTAGGCATTACAGCAACCATCAGTGAATCTGACAAAAGTTTTCTTCTCACGTCAACATAAAATAACAGAAAATGAGCGCCAACTTAAATAGCAGATGAATACAGAAATAATCTAGCAAATTTATAGAAAATAATGGGAAAATTTCATATATAGCATTCGGCTAAGAAAAAAATTGCCAAATTCCCAGTTTGCTTCTATAAATTAATCCTAGAGATAATAACTTGTTACATATTTCTACGTTGTTCTTTTGAAAATATGCAACTGAATATACAATCTTTAAGATTGGCAAAGAAGTTCATTTATCTATGCTCTTTTAATAGGTAACAAATTGGCAGCACAACAAATTTAAAACTTAGCTTTAATTAGTTTTAGGAGATATGGTTTTGTATTAGATACATAAATATGTTATCAAGAGGACATCAAGAAACACAAACGTAAAAAAATCAAAGGATATATATAATGATAACAAAATTTATGTTGTGTCATCTAATAATTTGCTAAGTGTTTCATACAAGCTATTAAATGCCAAGTAACCATGACAACGTCGATGTGCTTAAATAGATGAATTCAACAGAGATCGAACAAGCAAAATGTAAATCCAAGGTGTGCTCAATAGATTTTAATGTAAATTAATTGAGAAAGTATTGCTTAAAGTTTCATTACATATACATAAATTATATATATATATATATATATATATATATATATATATATATATATATATATATATATATATATATATATATATATATATATATATATATATATATATAGGACAAGCAAAATGTCAATCCAAGGTGTGCTCAATATATTTTAATGTAAATTAATTGAGAAAGTCTTGCTAAAGGTTTCAAAGATGATGAAAATATAATTAAAATTGATTAAGATTATATTTGTATATTGTTTTGGATTTATCTGTGATTTTTGACATTTTATTTTTTATTTATTTAATTTATTGATATATATTATTTACATAAATTGTAATAATGACTGTCACGGGTTAAAATTTTATTTCATATTGAAATAGGCTTCTAATACCATTAAAAAGAATTATGTGGACCAAGTTTCATAATTATGACAAAATTAAGGGAATTGTATTGATCTCGCTTAATTCTACGTGCAAACAACATGTGATATTATAGAAGTTGTACATAAAAAAGAAAGGAAACATATAACTGAAAATTAAAATCCCATTAAATAATGAGGGATTTCTAATAAATAGAATTAATTTGAGCTGATGTTACACGGAGACATTCCTAGAATGAACATTGTTGAAAAAAAATTTATTCTAGCACCTACAATAATTAGGTCTTTTCATCAAAGATCAAACCAGCAAGCACACCTTTCATCACTCCTTTCAATTTGACAAATAAATATCTTCTATTCCAGAGCAGACCTGGACCAGAGTGAGCAATGGGAAGGGAGCGACCATGTCCAATGGTTACATTGTTTGTGCCATAGTATTATACTGGTTGGAGGATGTTGTCAACGTTGTTGGTTAGATGAGACGAGGCTCTTGAGTCAAGCATCTAGTTTGAGGTAGATTTTTGGTTGGAGGCAACCACTGCGGTTGGGGATTCGTTGGGAGTGGGGTATTGAGTGTTGAGATGATGCTAACACATGTTGGCGGTGTGACCTCTTTTCTTACAAATTTGGCAGGTGGTACCTGTTGTCATTGTTTTGTTGAGGTTGTTGAATGTTCTTGGATTGGTTTGCAAGGAGGAGGGGCCACGATTGTTGAACGAGGTGAAGTGTTTGCGAGTAGAAGGTTGTGTGAATGTTTGGAGTTCTTGGTTCTTTAGCGGATTCAGCTGATATCTTGATTTCTTCACTGATGAGGATGGAGTAGAGGTTCTCAAGGCAGAATGGTGTCAGTTTGTTCCAGATGGATGTTTTGAACGCCTGATATTATGGAGGCTGACCGTTGGCTGTGTATAGTAGTATGTCCTCATTGTCTATTGTTGAACTGCCGGCAGCAATGTTGTTGCCATAGTTTTTGTATTTATGAGGTACTAAATCATAGTGAGTTGAGCCATGGTGATCTGATGTAACTTGTTATTGGGTTGTATTACTCTGGAGTAGTTTATGGCTTGCAGACGATGCTCCAGCATGGTCTAAATGTCAGCACATGCCTCGAGATTGAGGATGTAGGGAAGAATGCTAGTTGAGAGAGTAGAGCACATGGCTATAGCGAGGTTCTGGTTGATCAATGTCCATCAATTATAGGCATGGGTATAATCAAACTCGACAAGAAGACAAGTGGGTGCTATTGTGTTTTGGTCGAGGAAAGTAGCGTAGTTAGTTAGCACAAAAGAGCTTCAGGATTTGGGATCTTCATGTTGGATAGTTGTCATTTGACAATTGCATGGGCACAATGGTTTTGATATTAGAGATGAGAAACTTCAAGGAGAAAATGATGATATTTTCTGAGAAGGTGTCCATGGATATCTCACCAGTGTGAGATGAAGGGGATGCAACAATTTGAATGGATCAAGGCTATGAGTTGATTGTCTCTGATATCATGTAAGAAGATTACGCTTTACCTAATAGCAGGACTAACACAATAAAGTAAGACGATTGTATACAGGAAAAGCAGAGACACATGGTACCTAACTATTTCATTTCTATGTAAAGTTCTTCCTTACACATTCTTGTGGCCTTGGATAGATATATATATATATATATATATATATATATATATATATATATATATATATATATATATATATATATATATATATATATATATATATAAGTGTTCTAGTGCTTTACGTGTGTAGGGATGAGATTGCTTTTGTTAGTTGTGATCAAAAGGTTCTCATTAGATATACTTTAGAGGTAGATGCTCCATTTGTCTGCTAATGTTAGATGGCAACTATGCGCTTGTGTGAGAAATGGAGGATGCTTTTAATAAATCATGGATTTAACTTAAATTTCAGATACAACAATCATGCTTGCAACATGTGTGTGTCATGACTCACTATCATTGCTATTGTGCTTCTTCGCATTTCATTCATCCCTCTCAACACTGATCTCATCCCAATTCCTCTTTAAGACAGAGTTGGCTTCACATGCAATCTCCCCACTCGGCGTGGGAGATCTCCATCGTCAAAAGGAAAAAAAAAAGGCAATCTTCCTCACATTTTAGAATTCCAGCTCTTTCATGCAATCCCCCCATCTCCCTACAGATCTCTTGTGAAGTTCTAAAACTCCCAATCTCCTCCCTAAAGGTTGTGCCAACCCCCATTCCTTGTTTTTAGCTCTTACAATCAATTAAATTTTAATTCTGAAAATGAGTAACCAAAAAATTGATTATTATTAAATAGGATTGAACATCCAACATGTCTTTTAGGATTTAAAGCTATTAGAATTTAAAGTCTTGGGGTTATTTGGCTATATTTAGGATTTAATTCAAGTAAGATTAAGTAAATTTTGAAAATCATTATTTACTAAATCCTAGTGGCATTAAATTCTTAAATTTAATTGTTATCATAGATGTCAAATATAGTTAAATACTAATAAATTATTTAGTGGACATGTTGAAGATTTAGGATTAAATGAAGAGGAAAAATAGCGCATCACGGAAAAGTAGTGTAAACCTCTTAAATCCAACTTCCCTGGAATTTACTAAACAAAAGATTTAGCCTAAAACGAAAGGAAAACAATACTTAAGAATATAGTAAAATTTATGCAGCCCAAAAAACCTCTTTTGGCAAGATTTATCCCAAATCATAGCTAAAATTTTCAGCCAAACAGCCCCTTTAATTTCGAACCTTACCCCCGTTTTGCAATCTAACGCGCACATCTTCACTGCCGCCATTGTTTCTTTCTTGAAGTGTTTTTCCATGGAGGATCAGCTTCAATCGCTCAACAGGAAGACAGCGATCCGCAGCCACGAATCTTTTCAGATCGCCGACCTAAACAAGCAAAATCAGTAAGGAATTACAACATAGGATATGTTCTAGGTTTTCTGCATGAGCTACCAATGAAAGAACTCCGATGACAAAGAAGGGAATCGTGGTGTGGTAACAGATACCTCAATTTCAGCAGGCACTCGAATCCGAAAAGGTCGCACTGGTCCGACAGTCTTGACGGTGATCTCAACGTCCGTCTCGTCGCCGGCCATTGAGATTCCGGCTTTGCCGAACCAACTTTTAGCCGGAGTTGGCCACCGAAAAACTTATTTTACACTTCAAAATTATTTTCCGCTTTAAAGGCCATATAAAACAGTAATTTATTTCTAACCGAATTTCATTTTTAATAATAAAAATATATTATTATATTTTTTTTTTTTTTTGGGAATTTTTGGGGCATTTGCCCATTCATTGCTGAGAAAAACTATTACAAGTAAGTGAAGAACCAAAACTATAATTCAAAAATCTCAGGACAAAAAGAGATTATGGATTCTAAATAAAGGAAAATACAATAATTGAAATTAAAAGCAATAAAACTATTAGCTCAAAGCTAAAAAGGACTCAGATAAATGCTCAAAAACTCGGAAGGGTCAAAACGAGGGGCAGTGATAGAGCATAGCCCCTGGTTGCCCGGAGGGCCGTCCAAGGGGCAGCTGAACAGAATCAGCAATCATCATCGTCCTGTCAAAAAGGGTCCCCAAAAGCTTCTGATAAGATCGTCAAATATCCAGCATGAATCCACAAAACTCATAAAGCTCCAATTCGGCAGACAGAGAAGGGCCAAGAATTCAACAGCACAACAATACAGTACCCAGTCAGATTTTCCATCCATGAGTTTTAATTGAAATTGCTCTCCTGATTTTGGCAATCGTTGTGGCTTTGCAATCGATAATGCCACCAAATAACCGGTCATTCCTTGCTCTCCATATAAAATAAACCATCGAAGTAGCAGTAAGGAGATAATAGTTTCTGTTTGTAGCTATGGAGCCATTTTCCCAAATTAAATCGTAAAGTTGATGAATGTTAGGCCTCATGAACAGATTTTGCATCCAGGGGAGGAGAGTTTTAGCAATGTCAAAGGTATAATGACATTCAAAAAACATATGGGAGATAGTTTCCTTCTCATTATGGCAGAAATAATAAGTATTTGGCACAATAATACCTCGAACAACTAGCACATCAGCTGTTTTTAATCCCCCTCGGAAGGCCAGCCAAGCATAAACAGAGTATCGAAGAGCAGATTTTTTATGCCAAATATATTTGTGCCAAGTAACCTTAGTCATTGTTGACCTACGGATGAAACCCGAAAGAGCAAAAGAGAGAAGAAGCCAAAATCCCATGTACAAACCTTATACTCGTCGGATCCTCGAATCGTGCCGCGAATACTGCTGAATTGGCGCCGCTCCAGTCATTCCTCCGCGATCCCTGCGCGAATCCTGCGACGACGACCTCGTTTCTCGCCTCGATCGAGCGCCCAAACCCGTCGTTAAATACCGGACCAACCCAAGGCATTGGCGGCTCTTCTCCTTCCACGAAAAAGCTCCTCTCTTCCCACTCGCGATCCCCCGTCGCTGCTTCCACACCCCGTAAACTGCTTTCCCCCCTCCGAGCTCCCTCTCATTCCACTTCCTCGGCCCGACATCCAACCTCCCTGTAGCCGACCGACTCCATTCAACCGAGCTCTAACAGAGCTCGTCTCTTCCCGTCGGAGCCGGCTCCGATCCCATTCCCGACCTCCTTGCTTCTCCGACGCCTCCACCGAGAGAGAGAGAGAGAGAGAGAGAGAGAGAGAGAGAGAGAGAGAGAGAGAGAGATTGAGAGAGAAATCCTTACCTAGCTTAGCCGACCTCCATCTCCCTCCTTCCTGTTCCGATCGGAAGTTACGACATTTTGAACGGAGACAAGAACGGGAGCTCACTGGCTGTGTAAGTAACTTTCTCCCCTTCGCATGCTCCTTCGGCCGAAACCCGTAAGCCAGAGAAGGGAGATGAGGGGATTTTTGTTTTTTTTTTTGTTTTTATATAATTAATTATAATTATTAATTAGTTATAATTAATTATTAATTAAGTATAATTAATCAATTAAATATAATTAATTAATGATTAAGTGTAATCATTTCTTTAATTATAATTAATTTTTATTAATTATAACTAATTATTAATTAATTATAAATATAATTAATAAATCAATTATAATTAATTAATAGTCAATTATTATAATTATTTAATTATTAATTATAATTAATTATTTATTAGTTATAATTGTAATTAATTATTATTGATTAATTAATTATAATTAAATTATAATTAATCATGATTAAAAGTATTTGCAAATATGCTCTCTTCCTCTCTCCTTCGATCCGCCATCAAAGCCCACGTAGGTATAACTCCTAAACCCTAAAACTCCGAGAACCCGTTTCAACGCATTCGTCGAGACAAAACGACCACCTATGCACGCTTTTCTTAGCGTGGTGGGAGGACGTGCGTCCCGACGCTTGCGACGAAGCGGGTAATCACCCAAATTCCTTCTTTGAAGTTCGTATCGCCTTGGAAACCCCACCTATGCACGCTTTTCTTAGCGTGGTGGGAAGGGATCCCGGTGCGATGCGCACGACGAAGCGGGGATACCCATAAGTACCCGCTTGCGGGGAAATAACTGTCTTTCTTGCGAAATATTTTCAAAAAATACTTTTCTTGCAAAATATTTTTTTAAACACCCATGCACGCTTTTCTTAGCGTGGTGGGGGATCGAAAAATTACACGGCCGCGGTGTCCTCGAAAGAGGGCATCTACCATGCACGCTTTTCTTAGCATGGTGGGAAAGGCCCAGTTTTTCATAGTTTTCCCCTAAACGGGGGAGACGCTGGGAGGCTGCCGAAATTTGGATTGAAAATCCAAGGACTTTGAACAATATTGAATCTTATTTGGACACTCAAGTTGGATTAAAATTTGGATTCAATTGAACTCGAAATTTGAAATCAAATGAACAAGCTTGGACAAATTTGAACTTGCACATTGAACTCTCATTTGAAACTTAAGCTGAACTGAACTCAAACTTGATACTTGAACAAAGTTGGACTTGAACTTGATTCAATCATTTGAAATCAAACAAGGATTTGATTTGGACAACAAGACTTGGACTTAAACTTGGACTCTCATTTGAGCTCGAACTGGGACTTTACAAGACTACAGAGGACTTTTGATATTGAACTTAAACATGTTTTTGGACTTGAATAAGTGAACTTCAAGCAAATCATGTCATTAAATATTAAACAAAAAAATGAGCTTAAGTTTTGAATCAAATGATGAAGACTTACAAGTTTGGACATGCTTGGAATCAAGCATGGTGGATAAGAATAGAACTTGAATTAATCTTGCAAATGTTTGAGGCTTGAGCTTACAAGAGACTTGATGAACTACAAAGGACTACGCTCAAACTTGATTTGAGCTTTAATTGAACTTGAACTCATACTTATGTGAGCAAAGACTTGGATCAGCTTTGGACTATAAAGAATTCAAACTCTGACATAGAACTCTACTTGAACCAAATGGAACTTCAATCAAACTCAATCAAGAAGAACTTGATTTGGGCTCAGACTTAAGTTGAACTTAACAAGATTGTTTGTGGAATAAATCCTGAACTACAACAAGGCTTGGGTTTGAGTCTCATTTGACTCAAAAGAGTCATGATTCGAATTATTTGAACTCAAATTTGGAGCAAAACTTGAACTAGACAAACTCAAACTTGAGTTTGGACTTGATTTTAATGATGACCCAGAGAATTTCAAATGAATCATATAAGATCTAACTTGTATAGATTACAAGTGACAAGCTCCTAACAATTAGATGCATTTGTCTCCTACAAGTTGGGGGATTCAACATGCGATGAACTGAAAGATATGATGTGTTTTGAATGGTTCAAAGAGGACACTCCAACTATCAACATCAAAATTCAAACATACAAACTGATCCACAAACAAACAAATCCTACATGTACTGTTGGAATCCCCTACGATAATCTCTACGAATGCCTGTTGATTGAGAAGGCAACACTACTACTAGATAGTCAAAGACCCGTCCTCTACAAACAAATCCAGACATCAGACCACCCGAGATTGGTGAAAGGGTGTGCAGAAATAATAGATCTTCTACAAAATATTTCTAGGAGGTCGTCGTAGAAAACATGTATCCCCTGCAAATAAAGAGGCCAATGAATGAATGAAAGTCATTCATTAAAATCCCAAATAGAAGTGAAATGTCGGTTCACTCACAAGCGACAATACGAACTCCTACAAGTCACTACAAAAGATCTGCAATATATACATTCTCTTTACAAATATGGATGTATGTATAAAATGCCACTTATGGGTAGATGCAGAAGGACTTCAGTAAATGCAGTATCCTGAAGTTAATTTCAGTCTGAGAAGGAAGACATCTACCTACCTACATGCAACAATAGTGGTTGTACCGAAAAGATCAAAACTCACAACGCATGAAGAATATGACAAGCGCCATGCTCAAGCAAATATATAAGATCTTCAACAAGTGCAAGTCCTTACAACCATAAGGCAAGAGATTAGTTAGTGCACTATGACCCGCCTACGAAAATCAACAAATAGTGCACGATAGTCTACCTGTACAAAGCAGCAAACAACTGATCCAGAAGCTGCTACGCCACGCCACCGGATATGCAACATTCATACAAGCATATGCAACATTCATACAAGCAGACATAAGGCGTCTATAATTATTTCAAAGTACCCCTACACGTGTACTATAAATTGTATACACATAGGTACACTAAAAAGGGTAAGAATAATTATAAAACTCGCATGGGCCCCGGCGAGCGTGTTATTGGTACACACGTGACGTCTAGGGATGCTGCGCGGGTTGACAAGTGAATTCAGGTTCGAAACCGATCCTTCTATACGGGTCAATAGAAGTCGACAGGGTGGGTTCGAACCGTTAAGCAAATATAAAGTTGTGGTGACCGATATATTTGCTTTTTAAACATTCATATTAGGCCATCAAGGCCTACAACAATATGAATTCACTAATAAAGGCACGAAGCCTACAAAACCCGATCCTCTGTCGACAGCCCGATAGAGTTGACAAGGTTCAATCCATAAAGTGAAAATGACCCCAAAACACCCCGATGATGGCCGTATTGAATTCAGATCTCAACCGGAGGGGTTTCTAAATATTTTTCAAATATCTCCAAAATATCCAAAATCCATTTCAAATATTTCATAACTCCACCCAAATACCCACAAAAATCCTAAAATTCCAGAAAACTCCACAAAAATCTCAAAATCCAAAAAATCCAAAAATATTTAAATTTGAAATCATTTATCCGTACTTAAAGCAAAGCCCATTCACCCTCCGCAACAGTCTGCCGGGGTGGACAAATTCAAATATAACTTTAGCTCACAAAGAGTCAAATGCCTAGTCAAAAATATCACTAGGATCCATTCTCAAATAATCTTTTGCCAGTAAGGACGTGATACGTGTCCTCTAACCGGTAATTTCGCCGCCAAATGGCACTGCAGGTAAACGGTTATGACCCGGGGCCCTCTGAACCGAGTGGTTTTGCCGCCAAATGGCACCACAGATAGCGGTTATGGCTAGAGCCAATACGCTCCTTAATGGCGTTAAATCCTTGAGATATGAATCAATAGGATATGATCGATAGGGCACAAAGCCCTCTGTTAGCTAAGGTGGATTCAAATTTGTCCCCTTAGACAGACATTCAACCCCGGTCTATAAGGTCCCCTTGGACGAAGCAGCCCATGGCTGCCGACAAGGATCCTTCTGTTAGGTTGGGTCGACTATCTCCTCTAACTAAGTAGACCAGGGACCACGATGGCCCGAGACGACGGAACCATGGGATCTTGATCGGGTCCATCATCCATTCCCCCACCATCCGCTTTAAGTTCCAGATGGTGAAAATTCCAGTTTTAAATATCAAATTTCTCAAATCTCTCAACCCAAATTTCAAACTTTTCAAACCTTTCCAAATTCTCAAATCCAAATCTAATTCTCAAATTCAAAACCCATTGCTGCTACTATATGCCAGATAACACGTATTCTATACGTATCTGATTGACGACTAGCCTTAATCGAAAAGTTCTCTCTCATGTTTGAGAGGGGTAATTAACTATAGGGGCTTGCGCCTATAGGAAACCAGAACTCAGATCATAAAGTCCTCACAAAATGAGAGCGAAATCTCTGGGTAGTGTCTTATCTACAAACCCATCTGCCTTCCAAAATTTACCTCAGAACTTAGTTCGTTAAAACTCCCTCGCCGAATAAATCAAGCGAGTGGAGGCCGAGGCCGAATTTTCGGAGCCCACAGTCATGGAAGTAAAAAACTGAGTATTAAAATCTCGGAAATTTGGGTTCTGCTTGTCCAACCAGTAGTGATTTTCAGGATGCTCATTAATAATAACAGAGTTAATAAGAGCAACAATACTATTATCAAAAACATTCGGAATATTCCAGCTAGTACCAACAATAACCTGAGAGATTTTCCAATCATATATGGAAGGTATAATAGCTTGATGGTTCAGGTTAGAAAGGTAGTCAGCAACCGAAGAGCCACCACACCAATGGTCCCAAAGGAAAGAAAGTTTGCTGTTAGCATCCACATATAAGGTAATACAGTGTTTAATTTCACTGGCCTTTCTACACAAGAATTCCCAATAAATGGATTTTTTTACAGGTAATTGATTCCACAAAGAGATGTATCTACCTCTCCACCAAGCAAAAAGAAGTGAGTTTGCATTTAAATATCTCCAAATGAGAGAGCAGGAGTAGTTATGATAAAGAGATTCAATCGAATAAATGCCCAGACCCCCATTAATTTTGGGACAACAAGAGCTTTTCCAAGAGATAGTAGCCAATTTTCTATCCTTGATGTTGCCAAAAAAGGTAAAATGAGAGCACATACTATTTATAATCTTGCAACAGCTCTTAGGTATAATTGATCCACGAATCCAGTACGCCAAAGTATTAGATATTGTGAATTTGATATATTGAATTCTCCCAGCCAAAGAAAGAGTTTTTGCTTTCCAACCTTGTAAAAGATTGGTAATTTTATCAAGCAGAGGTTGGAAATCTCTAATCTTAAGTTTTTTGTAAAAAATCGGAAGCCCCAGGTATTTGATAGGCGCAAAAGATTGCTGGATATTCAGAATATTACAAATATCATTGGCTGTGTTTGTGTTTTTGGATATAAGAATGGAGCTCTTGGCAGGATTCACCGCAAGCCCAGTAACAGCCGCAAATTCTCTAAGAATTCCATTAATGGTGTGAGCATTTTCCATAGTAGCAGCGCCAAATACTAAAAGGTCATCAACAAACATTAAATCAGAAATCTCACAGTTCCCAGACTTGATACCGTGAAAGGATTTATCAATAGTGGCTTGCTCAAATTTGGATGAAAGACCATCCATGATGATACTAAACAGATAAGGTGAGAGGGGACAGCCTTGCCTAATACCAGAGCTCGAATTAAAGTATCCCTCTAAAGTCCCATTAATACAAATAGAAAAGTAAACATTCGATGTGCAGGCCTTTATCCAAGAGATAAAAATGCTGGGAAAACCCTTAATTTCATGTCTTTCATAAAGATAGTCTCTAGAAACCATGTCAAAAGCCTTAGTGATGTCAAATTTGGCACAAAGGAGTTTTTGGTGAGCTTTAAAATTGAAACAACCTAGGATGTCAGCAGCCAATAGTATGTTGTCGGAAATGATTCTTTTGTGAATGAATCCTCCTTGGCTAGGATGGATAATGAGAGGCATCACCTTTTTCATTCTGTTGGCAATGATTTTAGCTATGATTTTATAAATGACGTTACAGAGAGCTATTGGCCTATAATCTTTAACATTGCTGGCATGTGGCTTTTTAGGAATGAGTGCAATAGCTGTAGCTTTCGTCTGATTTGGCATGAAACCCGTGGCAAAGAAGGAATACACAGCATTACAGAGTTGGTGTTGGATAACATTCCAGGTTGATTTGTAGAAATCAAAAGTGAATCCATCCGGACCCGGTGCAGTGTTGGAGTTGCCAGTAAAAACAATGTTTTTTATTTCCTCGAAAGTAACAGGTGCAATAAGCTCAGAGGTAAGATGCTGAGGAATGACTCTACCCGCAGGAATATTCACAGCAGAATGATTGGAAACCGAAGGAGCAGGAGTATTGAAGAGAGTTTTGTAGTAATTTATGAAGACGTTAGCCAAATCCTCTCTAGAGTTAAAAGTGCCTTGATCATTGGTGATCTCCTTTATTCTATTATAGTTTTTGGTGATGTTTATTTTTGAATAAAGGAACTTCAAATCATCTTCACCATGAGTGAGCCATTTGACCTTTGCACGTTGAGTCATCCAACTAGTAAGAGCAGAATGGTAATAGGCTAGCTTGCTGTTGATGAGATTGAGATTACTATTGAGCTGAGGATCAAGGGGTTCTCTTTGAATTTGGCTGATAACCTCTCTCTGACTGGATTTAAGAGCCTCAATTTGCATTTGTAGACTGTTGGAATTAGACCAATGTTTGTACTTCATAGAATTTTTAAGCGATTTCAACTTGAAATTGAAGGAGCTTAAGGGACTACTAGTGTTAGAAAGAGAAAAAGCTTCCAGCAAACAATCCCAAAACTCAGGAAGTTTGACACAGTAGTTTTTGAATAGGAATCTATGCCCACATTTGACTTCCGTTTCATTAACCAAAATGAGAGGAGAGTGATCAGAGCAATCCGGGTCAAGGACTTTATAGAACGAGTTGGGAAAACTTAACAGCCACTGCTCATTGGTAAGGACACGGTCTAGCTTGATATGTATGGGATTGTGATGTTGTTGGTTAAACCATGTGTAAAAGTGACCAACAGATGAAAGTTCATGCATCCCGGTATTGAAAACAAGGCTGTTAAAATCACCAAGACGAGTGGTAGAAAGAGCTGTGCCACCAGCTTTGTCACCAAGCTCACGACATGTATTGAAGTCTCCCATAATAACCCAGGGAGTATTGATATTCTGAGCTAGAATTTGAATGTCATTCCATAGCATTTGTCTTTCAGACTGAGAATTGCTAGCATACACGACAGTAATAGCATAAGTGAGATTAGTAGCAGTAGTAATAGAACCATGAATAAATTGATTCGTCTTGTGTAGTGGAGTGAAAATAAGAACATCCTTATTCCATTTGACCCATATACGACCAGGGTCACTATGCAAAAAATTGTCACAATTGCCTTCATGCTGAAAAATTTGGTGATTGGCAAGGAACCAATCATTTGAGAGGTTGGAGTGGGAAATTTTTGCTTCAAGAATGAAAAGGAGGTCAAGATTTTGAGAACGGACTAAATGTTTGCAGCAAGCAACTTTGGCTGGGTTGTTGAACCCACGAATATTCCAAGCTGCTAAGTTTGGGAGGGGCATTATGATTTTTTGTTGGGGGTAGAGGCTTTTTTAGCTTTGCCTCTAGGTTGTTTTTGATTTTGGTTTGTATCAAGATGGACTGTTGAGCTACTAGAGGAAGAGCCTGTAGTCTCAGTTGCAATTGGGGGGATGTTTGGCTGATGGAAACAGGGAGAGGTTTGAGGCTAGTTGTTTTGGTTTTGGGTGTTATGAGCTTTGGCTGAAGTTGTTGGCGTTTGGTTTTTGCGTGTAGGAGAAGAAACCAAAGATGTGTTTTGCGGCTGCAGAACATCAATCGGATTAGCATCCCCCAACGTCTGAAATTTATTAGAGGTAATGATAGGCTTAGGAGCAGTTTTTTTCAGAAACATGTCTGTGGAATCCTGCAGTTCACCCGAAGGGGAATTCAGATTAGGTATTGATAGAGCTGTGGTGATTTTCGTGGGGGAGGGGGGGGGTGGATATTTGGTGGTTGAGCGGAAACGTCATTGTTGAGAGGAGGTTTGGTTTGAAGAGGGGGTTTAGGAATAGTAAGTCTGGGAGGTGGGGATGGGCGGGGTTTTCTGTCACGACCCGACTCGACCGGGACGGATCCCGCCCGCACCGGGCCACGACCAACCAAACAAACAGACCATGATCTGGCTTTGGAATTTGCTTCAGAACTGATTCTTCCAAATATTTCAACTCAAAAACAGACGCACAGAGCTACTATGAAACATCAAATGCAGTGGAACAAAACATCTATATTTTTCTTTCTTTTCCTCAAAACAATCATCTACAACTACAGACCATGGCTCAGACAGAAAGAAACAGAGCAGAAGAGCCATGTCTGTACAAAAATCAAAAAGTATAAAATAATACCTATAACTGATCAGACTCTGAACTCTAATCCTGGACTTCCTTCCCTTTGTCCGAACCTGAAAACCACGCAGAAAACGAGGGTGAGCTACAACAGCTCAGCAAGACATCAAACCTCCAATCAAAACTTCCAGAATCCACATCAAACACATCAGACAGAAATCCGTACAGAAATCGAAACAGAATCGTATATCAAATCAGAACAGAACAGAAATATCAAATCAACAGAATCAGAATCGTACAAAAATCAGAAATTCAGATCATATCGGAACAGGACAAAATCGTGTCAGAATCGTATCAGAATCATATCATACAGATTAGATCAAATTATATCGTACGGAAATCAGAAATCATATTAATTCAGAACATAACACAAGTCAGAACAGATTCCCTGACACTGACAGAATCTCAACGGATTCTGGCTCCTTATGCCTCCCTTCCCAGACACTGACAGAATCTCTCGGATTCTGGCCCCTTATGCCTCCCTTTGTGCTCACGGCATCAGAACAGATGTGCTTATAGCACCAGAACAGATTTCATCGGATCCGGAACAGAACAGATATCAGATTTCAGATTGAGCTCATTTCAGATTTCCCAGACACTAACTGAATCTCTTAGGATCCAGGCCCCTAATATCTCCCTTTATACAACATATATAGATAGCATATGAATTCAGAAGAAATCCGGACGAATTCAGAAATCAGACAAAAATCGGGCAGCACAACGGCTGTATACAGAATTTACACAATTTTTCCTAAAAATCACAGAATACCAAATTTGCACATAATGTAGATAACAACATTGCAAGACTTTAATTCTACTGCTCAAACAATTTTAGACTACACAGAAAAATACAGTCGACGGAAAACGCCGTCAAATCAAAACTACCCGGACAAAAATCTCCAGAAAATAACCAAAATGTGCACACTCGGCACGTCAACAACATACAGAAAATTACGCGGTAAAAACTGAACCAGACGAAAAATACGGACGAAAATCCCTTGCAAAAATCAATTCCGGACAGATAATACCGCCAAACACGACGGTTCTGAAAATTGAGAAAGGCGGATTGTGCCTTACCTTGCGTACAGCAATATCTCGAACAGTCTCATCGGACAAAAACGGCCCCGCGTCGCCTAAAAATCAACTTTTGCAAATTTCACCTCGACCTTCTCTCTCCTCGGCTGATATTTTTGATATTTTTGATTTTTCTCTCTCTTCAAAACGACTGATTTCAGCTTTAAAATACACTGATCGGCCCGGCCGATCGCACAATCGTCCTGGGACGATCAGACCAAAAACCCATCATCCCGGCCGATTCCCTGGACGATCCTCAGGACGATGCTCTCTGACTTGTGCCATCCACTGATTGTCCCGGCCGATTCTCTGGATGATCCTCAGGACGATGCTCTCTGTCTTTTGCACTGAACTGATCGGCCTGGGACGATGCCCCTATCGGCCTGGCCGATACCTACAGGAAAATCACCTGGAGCAATCTGGGCAAATTCTGGAGCAATTCTTCAACTGATCGTTCCAGGACGATCCCAGATCGTCCTGGACGATCCTGGAGCTGAAACAGAACTTCACAATCTCCCCAACTTCGAAAAAATGTGTTGCAAATCTATTTTTTTCATGGCTTATGTTTTGATGATTGACAAACACTACTTCTCTTGGACTACTTGTTGCTTCTAACTTTTCAGGAATCAAGACCGGACGATCATGAAGAAGCCAAGTTCAAGATTGCGTAGGTTTAGTGTTGAGTCAGTCTGTAATTTTATTTTTCACCTTTTGAGTCTACTTGTAATGGTCAAAAAGACTGATGCTAAGTAACCCTTCACACACACACTTGAGAGGCTTAGAATTTTTATTTTTGCCCACATCGGCCCGGCCGATATTTATATCGTCCGGGACGATCAGTTTAAAACAGAAAGTCTAATTAAGGATTCTTAATTATGGCAGCCGACATTAACCTATCGGCCTGGACGATACGTGTATCGGCCAGGACGATACGCTCAAAACAGAAAGAAGTAGCCGCCTTAGACAGTTAAGGTATACTGTATTTTTAAATTATCGGCCGGGCCGATCCCCATATCGGCCTGGACAAAATTACCAAATTATGCCTTAATTGATCAGGAAATCAAGGGAGTAATTAAGGGTGATTGATACGATCATATCGTCCTGGACGATCTCAGGATCGGCCAGGACGATACATTCAAAATCCTTGAATTACTTCAGGACGATAAATATCGGCCAGGACATAAACAGGGTGATGCTCAGGACGATTTGCCTCTGATTTGAACTAATCGGCCAGGACGATCTTATGATCGGCCTGGACGATCAAGCCAGATTTCAATCGTCTAGGACTGTTCCCAGGGCTATGCTCTGGCCGATCTTCTTTGATTTGTACTGATCGGCCAGGCCGATGTCCAGATCGGCCGGAACGATAAAGTTGGCTACTTGCAATTAATGAGCTCCTCTTGAGCTCTTCTATTTAAAGAGCTCTTCTTCAACGTTTTTGAGGACCTTTGGCTGCTGCCTTGACCTGAGAAGACCTTGAGGAGAGAAAGAGAGAGAGGGAGAGAGAGAGAGGATCTTGTGAGGGAGAGCTTGTGAGGGTGATTCACAAGGGTTGCTTCAAGGATCGCTCTGCTTGTCTTTCGTCTGGAGTTTCTCGTCCGTGGAAGGGTCGATAGAGGTAAGGAGTTTTGCTTTTGATTGTGGTTCTCTGCCAGCTTCAAGAGGAAGCAAAAGGAGGTTCTTGTAAGGGCTTCTCCGCCTAGCCGTGGGGGCTAAAGGAGAGTCACGTTTTGTAGTGCAATACTTGGAGGGTGCCTCCAAGGAGTGGACGTAGGTCGAGTCGACCGAACCACTATAAATCTTGTGTTCTAATTTTTTGCTTCCGCACTTTTTAATTCCGCATTAATTTCTTGTGGTGTGATTTGGTTTGTGATTTTTTTTCTTTGTCTTAAGAATTTTTTAAATACCAATTCACCCCCCCCCTCTTGGTTAGCTTGGGACTAAGTTCATAGGGCTTAACATCCCGAACGAACTTTCAAGTAGTATCAGAGCGGGATTCAAAAATTTAAGTTTGAAAACTTTTTGAATTTGATTCATGGCTAACTTAGGAAATAGAAACACTACTGAAGGTTATTCGATTACACGACCTCCTCTATTTGACAACTTACCTTTTGATTTTTGGAAAACCCGCATGTCAACATTTTTACAATCTACTGATTATCGCATGTGGATGTTTATTCAAGAAGGATATTCTCCACCTTCTCGTGAAATTAATGGTATTAAAACTGAAGTTGATTTTACTGAATGGACTTTCGATGAACGTGATTTGGCTCAATTAAATGCAAAGTGTTTGAACTGTTTTTTCTGTGCTTTGAAATCTGAAGATTACATGCGTGTTTCAACTTGCAAAACTGGTAAAGAGATTTGGGATAAATTATGCATCACCTATGAAGGTACTAATGAAGTTAAGCAATCCCGTTTGAACTTTCTTTTGCATGACTACGAACTTTTTCGTATGAAACCTCATGAATCGATTTCTGACATGTACACTAGGTTTACTCAGATTGCTACTTCATTTCATGCACTAGGAAAAGAGCTTTCAAATTATGAAAAAGTTAACAAGATTTTGAGATGCTTGCCTTCGTCTTATGATGCAAAAATTACTGTCATTACTGAATCCAAAGATTTGAACACCTATTCTATTGATAACTTACTTGACTCACTCATTGCTTACGAGCAAGGGGTGAATCAAAGAAATCTTGATACATGTGAGAAGAAAAAGGAGAAAATAATCGCACTAAAGGCGCACAAATCGGATTCCGAATTTTTCGGGTCTGAAAGCGATGAAATTGCCTTCATCACAAGGCAATTCAAAAGCTTTCTAAGGAAGAAACAAAAGCATCATCAAAATTGGAGGAAAGGTAAGGATCACAAATATGTTAAGGGATCTTCTGATGTTGTTTGTTTTGAATGCAGGAAATCTGGACATGTGAAAGCCGATTGCCCTACACTTCAAAATCATTCAAGCAAAGATAAGGAAAAAGGTGAGGAGAAAGCCAAGTCAAGGAAGGACAAGAAGAAAATCCAAAGAGATTTTTGGGCAGAATCTGGTACTGATTCCTCTGAGACTGAACCAGAGGAAGAGACTACAAACTTGTGTTTCATGGGAGAAAATCAAAGTGATGATGAAGAGGTATGTAAACCAACCTATGATGAATTATTTGAAATTTGTGAAAAAATCCATGCATCATACAAAAAACTTAAGAAGACACATGCTAGCTTAAAATTAGAACATTCAAATCTACTAAAAGTGCATGAAGTCATTCTTAAAGATCATGCAACAATTAATTCTAATCACATGGCTCTTCTTGATGAGTTTGATGAGTTGAACAAAAAGCATTTGGAATTAATTGATGAACATAATGCATTAAAAGTTTCACACACCTCACTTAGTTTTGATCTTAAGAAATCTAAAGATATTGAGAAAATTTTGAGTATTGAGATTGATGCATTAAAGAGAACAAATTTGAGGATTCAAAATGATTTTAATACATGTAAGAAAATTCGGATGACTTCCACTGTTGATCTTAAGCCAGAACCTAGGAAGAGGCATTATAATTCAAATCATTTAAGAAATCCTTTTCCTGGAGTTAGATGTTTTTCTTGTGGCATGCTAGGACACATCTCACACACTTAGGTGTGGAAACCTAAGATGCAGAATTCACAGCATACCATATCTGCATTGCATTTTACTTTTCTTAAGAAGGATCCCAAACTTGTTTGGGTTCCTAAATCTGACTGTTGTTGAGTTTTGCAGGTGTGCTCTCACCAAAGATCTCAGCTCAAAATTGCTTAAATTCGCTACTTTATCTCTTGCTTGAAATTTTTAGTTTTTTTTTAGTGTTTTTCTTTTTTTATTCTTTTTTTGCTAGTTTTTTTTTTGTGCTCACTTTGTATTGATTTTAGTTGCTTTATTTTCGTTTGTTTTTTTTTTGTTTTGTTTCGTCTACACGTTGCTCTTTAAATATGACCTTCCATATGATTAATCCTTTCAAATTTTTAGATTTTGGAGTTTTTGGAGATAGCGTTTAGCTTTTCAAGATTGGTTAAAGGGAGTTTACTGTTGATGTTTTCCCTCATTCTGACTTTATTTAGTGGTATGATTTTCTTCTCTAAAACAAAAGTCTAAACTCGGTTTAACCAATGGCCTGGTATTTAAGATCTCTTTATCTTGCTACATTAATTTATCTTATGTATAATAGCCAAAGTTTTTAGATATCATTCAAGCTTTTTGAAATCTTGCCATTGCATTTATCACATGATTTTAATTTTGTTTTGTGAATTGTTCTTCCCTATGTTAGAGAGAGAGCTCCTATTCTCTAATATTTGGAGGATATAATCACAACTAAGTTTTTTTAAGGGGTATATTAAAGAGTTTCTAGCTTGCAATATTTAAAAAGGAAAAGAGGTTAATGAAGCCAAATTGAAAAAAAAAACTATATACACAAAAGTGTATGAAAAAATCAAAAGATGCTCAAAAGAGTCAATCAAAATGACAAGAGGCATAAAATGAGCCCACTAGATGCAAGCTATCCTCTCTTTAGTAAAACTCTTAAAACTTAGAAAACTCATTAATTATGTGATGTTTTCAAAGACTTGATTTCAATGTCCATGATTGAGAAAAATTACTTTGAATTATTAAATATAAGATATTTTCTTTGTAAACAAGTCTTGAATGGATCTTATTATCCTTTTTAGTTATTCTGAGTTGGATCTTTATTTTCCAAAAGAATTTTTTTTGCACCCTAAAGGATGTCAGATCTAGGGTTAACAGAATCAGATGTTCTACCTTCTTCTGATTGAGATTTGTTAAACTTCTTGATCTCTTGGAACCCTAAAAGTTTAACTTTTTGAAAAGAATTCTTATATGATGCCTCCATAAATACAAAAAAAAAACAAAAAAAAAATAAAAAAAAAATCAAAATCCAAAAATATTCATTTTTCCTTGTGTTCCTTGTTTTGACTGTTTTTCTTTTGTTTTATTTTATTTTTTTTTAGGGACTTGATCATCAGTCTTCATCTGTTGATTTCAATTTCAAGTCACATCGTCCTGACCGATATCTTTATCGTCCTGGCCGATAGGACAACTTTTGTTCAAAATCCATCTGCTGACCTATTTCTGTGCTTGCTATAACTCATCGTCCCGGACGATCCTATATCATCCTGGACGATTTGATCGAACTCTTGGAGATAGTCTTGGCCGATAGTATATTTCGTCTGGCCGATGCATTTTATGTGCATCGTCCTGGCCGATACACTGGATCGTCCTGGACGATCCACGTGTCAGCACGTTTTGATCTTTAAATTCGGCCCCGGACGATCTATTATTGGACAATCGTCCCGGGTGATCCACTGTTCGTCCAAAACGATACACGTGGCAAGCATTTTAAACGTTTTAACTTCGGCCAGTACGATCAATTATTGTGCATCGTCCGGGAGGATACACCTAATCGACCCGGACGATCTGCTTTTTCAACGGTCGTTCGGCCTGACTCCTCGGGCCGATCACCTGTATCTAATCGGCCTGGCCGATATCTGATCGGCCCGGACGATCTGACCGCCTTTTTGACCAATCGACCTGTACGTAATTATTGAACCATATCGGCCTGGACGATTCTGCGATCGGCCTGGCCGATATGGCCGTTTCTTTAAATTCAGGCCAATTCCAGCCATGCTTTCTCACCCTTTACCTTCATCTCTTGTGTGTTTTCTTGCTACCTCTCTCAAATAGCTGGTGGGAAGCGTGTTCGCCAGGCGTCTGGAAGTTCTTTGAGGTCGACTTTGGATCCTCGATTCAGGGAGGCAGAAGATCAGGCTGCCTATCATCGCTACAAGGAGAGTGGCATCACCCTTTCCCGGATAATTAATCCTGCATATCTCTCATACCCGGTAATGGACCTTTTTTCCCACACCTCTCTTTGTTTTATACTCACTCTCGCCGTCCCTTTCTCTTTCGAACTTCTCACTGAATTTTTTGCTAGCCTGCGCATTAACCACACCTTCACAGTCATGACCTCCTATGTGAATCGACACCATGTCGAAATCACATATCAAGATTGTGTTGATCTATTACAGCTATCCACCACTGGGGATAAGCTGCACCCAATAGCCTCTGATCCTGATTTTGACTGGTCCACGGCGAATCACTTCCTTCGTCAGACCAATACACCTTTCCATGTTGGAGAGACTAGCTCTTTGGTCAAAGATGTTAAGACAATCCAACATGTCCTTCGCACCTCCATTATCCCAAAAGCCGGGGACCGAGTTCACATCACCCCTCTACTATCCCTCACTACTTTTTACATTATGGCCCAAAGAGAATTCAATGCCGCTGATCTACTCTTTCGCTACATCGATCACTTAACCACAATTCGCGACCCAGGCCATAAGAGAAAGCCCAATCTAGCCTTAGGACACATCATAGCCTATACCCTTGAAGCCAAATACAATCTCCAATACCCTAATCATCCTGACCGTCACCCTACCTACTACTCAAACAATTCCTTCACTGCTCTTCATAGTACTCGTCTCCACCCAGGAGATGGGGAAGGTCGGGGGGCTAGAGAGGAGGAGGCTCCCGCTCCTGCTCCCATTCCTGATCCTGTCCCTCTCCACCAGCACTCACCGTTTGATCAATTGATTGAGAGGTTTGATCGTTGGGAGACTCGGTTTGACGCTTACGTGGCTGCACAGGAGCAGCAACACTTTGAGGATATTACCCGCTACGAGCAGCACCGCACTGAGGATTTAGCTCATTTTGACAGTTTCGTTACTCAGCAGCAGCAGCAGCATGATCAGGACATCGCCTGGTTCAATGCTCAGTTCACCACACTTGCCACCTACTTTCAGCAGCCACCTCCACCACCTCCATCAGATGATCTGGATCCCTCGCTTTTTTAGTCTGTACTGTGTGTTGTTTGTTTCCTGTTCTTTTTTAGTGCTTGATTAATCTTTTGTGATGTTTTTTTTTTTGTGTTTCTAGACCCTCTTTTTGTGATGACAAAAGGGGGAGTAGGGTGTAGGAAAAAGCTGTTTGGTCTTGGGTTTTGTAACCTTGCTGTTTTAATGAAATTTTCCTACTTGTGTTTGCCATCATAAAAAAGGGAAAGATTGTTGCAAATCTATTTTTTTCATGGTTTATGTTTTGATGATTGACAAACACTACTTCTCTTGGACTACTTGTTGCTTCTAACTTTTCAGGAATCAAGACCGGACGATCATGAAGAAGCCAAGTTCAAGATTGCGTAGATTTAGGGTTGAGTCAGTCTGTAATTTTATTTTTCACCTTTTGAGTCTACTTGTAATGATCAAAAAGACTGATGCTAAGTAACCCTTCACACACACACTTGAGAGGCTTAGAATTTTTGTTTTTGCCCACATCGGCCCGGCCGATATTTATATCGTCCGGCACGATCAGTTTAAAACAGAAAGTCTAATTAAAGATTCTTAATTAAGACAGCCGACATTAACCTATCGGCCTGGACGATACGTGTATCGGTCAGGACGATATGCTCAAAATAGAAAGAAGTAGCCGCCTTAGACAGTTAAGGTATACTGTATTTTTAAATTATCGGCCGGGCCGATCCCCATATCGGCCTGGACAAAATTACCAAATTATGCCTTAATTGATCAGGAAATCAAGGGAGTAATTAAGGGTGATTGATACGATCATATCGTCCTGGACGATCTCAGGATCGGCCAGGACGATACATTCAAAATCCTTGAATTACTTCAGGACGATAAATATCGGCCAGGACATAAACAGGGCGATGCTCAGGACGATTTGCCTCTGATTTGAACTAATCGGCCAGGACGATCTTATGATCGGCCTGGACGATCAAGCCAAATTTCAATCGTCCAGGACTGTTCCCAGGGCTATGCTCTGGCCGATCTTCTTTGATTTGTAATGATCGGCCAGGCCGATGTCCAGATCGGCCGGGACGATAAAGTCGGCTACTTGCAATTAATGAGCTCCTCTTGAGCTCTTCTATTTAAAGAGCTCTTCTTCAACGTTTTTGAGGACCTTTGGCTGCTGCCTTGACCTGAGAAGACCTTGAGGAGAGAAAGAGAGAGAGGGAGAGAGAGAGGATCTTATGAGGGGGAGCTTGTGAGGGGGATTCACAAGGGTTGCTTCAAGGATCGCTCTACTTGTCTTTCGTCTGGAGTTTCTCGTCCGTGGAAGGGTCGGTAGAGGTAAGGAGTTTTGCTTTTGGTTGTGGTTCTCTGCCAGCTTCAGGAGGAAGCAAAAGGAGGTTCTTGTAAGGGCTTCTCCGCCTAGCCGTGGGGGCTAAAGGAGAGTTACGTTTTGTAGTGCAATACTTGGAGGGTGCCTCCAAGGAGTGGACGTAGGTCGAGTCGACCGAACCACTATAAATCTTGTGTTCTTATTTTTTGCTTCCGCACTTTTTAATTCCGCATTAATTTCTTGTGGTGTGATTTGGTTTGTGATTTTCTTTCTTTGTCTTAAGAATTTTTTAAATACCAATTCACCCCCCCCTCTTGGTTAGCTTGGGACTAAGTTCATAGGGCTTAACATCCCGAACGAACTTTCAAAATGTCGTCCTCGACATTGTCCAATCCAAACGACGTCAGAACAAGTACGGGTATGACTGTCTCATGTCAGACTCCTTCTCCCAAGTGGCTTCCCGTGCAGTACGGTGCTTCCACTGGACTTTAACCATCGGAATCTGTTTACTTCGTAGCTTTCGGACGTCGTACGCCAAAATCAACTCTGGCTCTTCCTTGTATGTCAAATTCTCCTGAATCTCAACCTCGTCAGCTGACAGCTTCTTCTCATAGTCAGATACCCATTTCCTCAATGTGGATACGTGAAACACGTTATGCACGTCAGGCATCGAATCAGAAAGCAATAGTCGGTAAGCAGATTTTTCAATCCTTTCCAGGATTTCAAAAGGTCCAACATACCTTGGACTAAGCTTGCTCACCTGGACAAATCTACTCACACCCTTCATCGGGCTGACTTTGACATACACAAAGTCACCAACTTGAAACTCAACAAACCTGTGCTTCTGATTATAATACTTTTGCTGTCGATCTTGAGCCGCTTTCAACCTTTCTTTTATCAAACTGATCTTCTTAATAGTTTCCTCAAAGAAAGTGGCACCCAGTTCCTGTCTATCTCCGACCTCAGTCAGAGTCAAAGGAGTACGGCACTTCCTGCCATACAGAGCCTCGTACGGTGCCATGCCAATACTGGACTAAAAACTGTTGTTATAAGCAAACTCGATCAAAGGGATATGATCTTCCCAACTTCCGTCAAAGTCGAAAACACAAAGCCTCAACAGATCTTCCAGTACCTGAATGGTCCTCTCAGACTGTCCGTCGGTCTGAGGATGAAAGGCTGTACTGAAATGCAATTTCGTACCCAAGCCTTGCTGAATGCCCTTCCAAAGTCTGGAAGTAAATCGTCCATCTCGATCAGAAACTATCACCTTAGGCACACCGTGCAATCTGACTATTTCCTTCACATAAATCTGTGCTAAGCGATCCACCGGATCGGTCTGTCTGATCGGAAGAAAATGGGCGGACTTCGTCAGTCGATCTACAACCACCCAAATGGCGTCGTGCCCTTATCTAGATCGAGGAAAACCCATCGCAAAGTCCATCATTACCTCCTCCCACTTCCACTCAGGGATAGGCAACGACTGCAATAGTCCACCTGGTCGCTGATGCTCTGCCTTCACCAACTGACAGGCCTCGCATCTCGACACAGACTCTGCCACATCCTTCTTCATTCCAGGCCACCAGAACAAAAGTTTCATGTCAGCATACATCTTACTACTGCCTAGATGTACAGTGTAGCCTGAATGATGAGATTCGTACAGAATCTCCTGCCTCAAATCTCCAAATACAGGTACCCACAACCTGTTCTTATAGAAAATAACACCAGAATCAAAAATTTGAAGTTCAGGAGTCTTACCAGATCCAATCTGAGCAATCAACTTCGAATAATCAGAATCTGACTTCTGGGCTTCCTGAATCCTTGCTTCCAAAGAAGACTGAATGCTCATCTGAGCCAAATCCAAACCACTGGAGGAAATCACCTCCAACTGCAAGCGCTCCATGTCTCGAATCAGGAAATCATCAAAAGTAAGCTGCAAACCTGATAGTCCTGAAGACTTCCTGCTCAGAGCGTCCGCTACCACATTAGCCTTCCCAGGTTGATACTGAATGGTCAAATCATAATCCTTGATCAACTCGAGCCATCTTCTCTGCCTCAAATTCAGATCCTTCTGAGTGAAAATGTACTTCAGGCTCTTATGATCAGTAAAAATCTCACATCTGACGCCATACAGGTAGTGACGCCAAATCTTTAGAGCAAACACAACAGCAGCCAATTCCAAATCATGTGTCGGGTAATTCTTCTCATGTGGTTTCAACTGTCTAGAGGCATAAGCAATTACCCTTCCATTCTGCATCAACACACATCCCAAACCTTTCAGTGAAGCATCATTGAACACCTGAAATCCTTCTGTACCTGACGGAAGTGCTAACACTGGAGCTGAAGTCAGACAACCCTTCAATCTCTGAAAACTAGCTTCACACTCCGGTGTCCAAACGAAAGCTACTGACTTCTGAGTCAGTCTCGTCAAAGACGTCGAAATCTGTGAAAATCCTTTCACAAACTTTCTGTAATATCCGGCCATGCCCAAGAAACTACGCACCTCAAATACCGTAGTCGGCCTTGGACAATCAGCAACCGCCTGAATCTTCTGGGGATCAACAGAAATGCCTTCTCCGCTCACCACATGCCCCAGAAATGAAATGCTCTTCAGCCAGAATTCATACTTAGAGAACTTGGCATACAGCTGATGCCGCCTCAAAGTCTCCAACACAATGCTCAAGTGTCTGGCATGATCATCCTCAGAAGCAGAATATACCAGAATATCGTTGATGAAGACGATCACAAACTGATCCAAATACTCCCTGAATACTCGGTTCATCAGATCCATGAAAATCGTAGGCGCATTGGTTACCCCAAAAGGCATAACCAAGAACTCATAGTGCCCGTACCGAGTACTGAAAGCTGTCTTCACCACATCAGCCTCCTTTACCTTTACCTGATAGTATCCAGATCTCAAATCAATCTTCGAAAATACCAAAGATCCGAAAAGCTGATCAAACAAGTTGTCAATCCGTGGCAAAGGATACTTGTTCTTGATCGTGACTTTGTTCAAATCTCTATAGTCAACACACATACGGAGTGTCCCATCCTTCTTCTTCACAAACAGAACAGGTGCTCCCCAGGGAGAAACACTAGGACGGACAAAGTCTCTGTCTACCAACTTCTGAAGTTGAACTTTCAGCTAAGAAAGTTCTTTCGGTGCCATCCTGTACGGAGCTTTTGATATCGGAGCTGTACCCGGAAAAATATTGATAGAGAACTCAACATCTCTATCCGGAGGTAAACCAACCAACTCCTCTGGAAAAACATCAGCAAACTCCCGTACCACTGGGATCTCAGAAATAGAACAACCTCCAGGTTCAGATCCCGCACCGAAGCCAAAAAGACTGGGCATCCCTTCTTCCACATTCTGCTCACCTCCAACACAGAAATCAGACTGGAGAGAACACCTCGTAATCCCTGAAATACACATCGCTCTCCAGCCATAAGCAAACTCACTTGCTTCTTCATACAGTCAATCTGAGCCTCATACAGACTCAGCCAATCCATGCCCAGAATCACATCGTAAGAAGAAATCGGCAACAGAATCAAACTTAATTTCTACCTCTTGCCAGCAATATCAATCTCACAAAAACAAAACTTGCGAGCAATCAAATTACTTCCAGCCGGTAAAATCACAGAAAGAGAAACTGGCAACAAAACTGAATCCAAACGCAAAAGCTCAAAACAGCGCTCGGACAGAAAAGAGTGACTAGCTCCAGAGTCAAACAAAACACGACAGGGCTGATCAGAAATGTAAATCGTACATGTCACAACATCTGGAGCATCACGAGCCTCCTGCTGACTCAGGCTGTAAACTCATGGCTGAACTGGAGCTGGAGCTGAAGCAACAGAACTACTCGTCTCCCTCTGAACAGTAGGTGGTCTCCGTGGTACAGAACTAGAACCACCACCTCTACTAGAAAATCCCTCAGGCCGTGGAGGAACAGTCCTCGGTCTTCCTGCTGCTGAACTGGCAGGTCTAACAAAGCCCTCTAATCGGAACTCAGAACGCCGATCAAATCCAGTCTGTGGACATTCTGCAATCCGATGTCTTGGCTGACCACATCGGAAGCACAGACCAGCCATCCTGTAGCACTGGCCAAGGTGTCGCCGTCCACAACTCTGACACACAGGTGCCATACTGACAGATTCAGAACTCGTCGTACTGATAGCAGTACCAGACGACCCTCCACTCCTCCTGGAGTCACCAGATCCAGAACCAGCTACAAATCTCCTCTTCCTAGAGGAACTACTGCCTGAAGCCTCGCCTCCAAATCTCTTCCTACTCGCAGTCCACCGCTGCTGAGTAGCCATCAGGTCATTCTCTATCAGACGAGCTCTCTCCACAAGCTCAGAAAAGTCAGAAATGTGAAATGGTACTAGGGGCTGCCTCAGATTGTCTCGTAATCCCCTTAGAAACCTGTAGCACCTCTCAGCAGAAGTACTAACCAGCTGCGGAGCATACCTAGCTAATGCAGTAAACTCAGCCTCGTACTGCATCACCGTCTTGCTCCCCTGAACAAGCCTCAGAAAACTCTCCTGCATCTGCTGTCGTGCAGAAGGGGGAACGAACCAATCTCGGAACACCTCAGTGAACTCTTCCCAAGTAATCAAAGAGTTCAATCTGCCCTGAAACCTGGCCTCCTGCTGGCCAACCCACCAATGCTCAGCCTCTCCATCCAACAGAAATACTGCCAAAGGTACCTTCCTATCTGACGGACACTGCATTTCGTCGAAGGTCTTCTCCAATCTCCTCAGCCACTCCTCGGCTGCTTTGGGCTCAACAGCGCCCTCAAACCTCGGAGGTTTCAATCTCAAAAACATCTGGAGACGTCTATCAATATCATCAGATCTGACGGTAGAAGCTCTGCTCTGAGTCTCGCTCATCATCTGAGCAACGAGTGTAGCAAACTGAGACAGTGTATCAGCACCGGCCACTAGGGCTGTACTCCTCACTGGTGCTGCCTGACTGGCACTCTGCCCGTCTATCATGTCTGGGTCTGGCTGATCCATACAGAAAATCCAGAAAAATTCGGAAAACTATCACAAAAATAACACAATAAAAAGCCAAACAAATCAAAACTACCCCAGACAGACTCACTTACAGATCACTTCCTATAGCTCTGTCTTACATTTCAACCAAATTCCAAAACCAATGCTCTGATACCACCAAAGCTTGTCACGACCCGACTCGACCGGGACAGATCCCGCCCGCACTGGGCCGCGACCAGCCAAACAAACAGACCAGGATCTAGCTTTGGAATTTGCTTCAGAACTGATTCTTCCAAATATTTCAACTCAAAAACAGACGCACAGAGCTACTATGAAACATCAAATGCAGCGGAACAAAACATCTATATTTTTCTTTCTTTTCCTCAAAACAATCATCTACAACTACAGACCATGGCTCAGACAGAAAGAAACAGAGCAGAAGAGCCATGTCTGTACAAAAATCAAAAAGTACAAAATAATACCTATAACTGATCAGACTCTGAACTCTAATCCTGGACTTCCTTCCTTTTGCCCGAACCTGAAAACCACGCAGAAAACGAGGGTGAGCTACAACAGCTCAGTAAGACATCAAAC
This sequence comes from Dendrobium nobile, assembly GCA_022539455.1. Lineage (NCBI taxonomy): Eukaryota > Viridiplantae > Streptophyta > Magnoliopsida > Asparagales > Orchidaceae > Dendrobium > Dendrobium nobile. The sequence goes on along the minus strand of CM039735.1, from coordinate 1,708,251 downwards.
CTCCAATCAAAACTTCCAGAATCCACATCAAACACATCAGACAGAAATCCGTACAGAAATCAGAACAGAATCGTATATCAAATCAGAACAGAATAGAAATATCGAATCAGAACTGAGTCATACGGATCAAATTAACAGAATCAGAATCGTACAGAAATCAGAAATTCAGATCATATCGGAACAGAACATAATCGTGTCAGAATCGTATCAGAATCATATCATACAGATCAGTTCAAATTATATCGTACGGAAATTAGAAATCATATTAATTCAGAACATAACACAAGTCATAATAGATTCCCTGACACTGACAGAATCTCAACGGATTCTGGCCCCTTATGCCTCCCTTCCCAGACACTGACAGAATCTCTCGGATTCTGGCCCCTTATGCCTCCCTTTGTGCTCACGGCATCAGAACAGATGTGCTTATAGCACCAGAACAGATTTCATCGGATCCGGAACAGAACAGATATCATATTTCAGATTGAGCTCATTTCAGATTTCCCAGATACTAACTGAATCTCTTAGGATCCAGGCCCCTAATATCTCCCTTTATACAACATATATAGATAGCATATGAATTCAGAAGAAATCCGGACGAATTCAGAAATCAGAAAAAAATCGGGCAGCACAACGGCTGTATACAGAATTTACACAATTTTTCCTAAAAAATCACAGAATACCAAATTTGCACATAATGTAGATAACAACATTGCAAGACTTTAATTCTACTGCTCAGACAATTTTAGACTACACAGAAAAATACAGTCGACAGAAAACGCCGTCAAATCAAAACTACCCAGACAAAAATCTCCAGAAAATAACCAAAATGTGCACACTCGGCACGTCAACAACATACAGAAAATTATGCGGTAAAAACTGAACCAGACGAAAAATACAGACGAAAATCCCTTGCAAAAATCAATTCCGGACAGATAATACCGCCAAACACGACGGTTCTGAAAATTGAGAAAGGCGGATTGTGCCTTACCTTGCGTACAGCAATATCTCGAACAGTCTTGTCGGACAAAAACGGCCCCGCGTCGCCCGAAAATCAACTTTTGCAAATTTCACCTCGACCTTCTCTCTCCTCGGCTGATATTTTTGATATTTTTGATTTTTCTCTCTCTTCAAAACGACTGATTTCAGCTTTAAAATTCACTGATCGGCCCGGCCGATCGCACAATCGTCCTGGGACGATCAGACCAAAAACCCATCGTCCCGGCCGATTCCCTGGACGATCCTCAGGACGATGCTCTCTGACTTGTGCCATCCACTGATCGTCCCGGTCGATTCTCTGGATGATCCTCAGGACGATGCTCTCTGTCTTTTGCACTGAACTGATCGGCCTGGGACGATGCCCCTATCGGCCCGGCCGATACCTACAGGAAAATCACCTGGAGCAATCTGGGCAAATTCTTGAGCAATTCTTCAACTGATCGTCCCAGGACGATCCCAGATCGTCCTGGACGATCCTGGAGCTGAAACAGAACTTCACATTTTCTGCTTGAGCTTCTTCCTCTAGTATTATTGTTGCTAATGGGCATGGTAATGGGATCTTTTGGGCAAAGCGTTGGGGGATGCATGATCGAACCACATTGTGAACAGTGTTCGGGCTTCCAGTCGTAATGCACACGTAGAGGAGTAATTTTTCCATCAACAGAAAAGAAAATTTCTTCTGGTAAAGGAGAATTGCTAGTGACTTGAACACATACTCTCGCAAAAGTTAGGCGGGTTTTCGCCGCAGTTAAAGCATCGACAGCAATCGGTATACCAACGCAACTAGCAAGTTTAGAAATACCTTCTAGCGTCCATAGAGAAAGCAGAAGATTCATGATTTTGATCCATAAAGGTATTGACGGGAATTCCTCACGCTTTGGAATGAAATCTGGGCTCCATTTTTGAAGTATGAAGGGCTTACCGAAAAAGAACCAGGGCCCTCCAGTCCATGCATGCTCGTAATCTTCTAGGGCTGTGAATTTGAGTAGAAAAAAATCGTCATCCATGGTGAGCAGGGAAAGCTCACCTTTGAGTTGCCATGCCTTTTTTATCGTTGAGAGAAGCGCTTCGTAGAAGGGCCTCTTCCCAATGGAGTAGCCAACCAGCGATAAAGACCATTCCGGGGCGCCAGCCACATACTGATTAGCAGTGAAGTTGGCGGTAAAGTTTTGGGTGGGAGTATAGGAGAGGGAGTGGGAAAAATCAGTAGAGATTTGTGGGGTGGTGGTGAGTAGATTCTTCCATAGGGGAAGAACCGACGGTCTTGAGGGGGAGGAAATGGTAGAGAAGGGAAGTGTGGGAAGCGAGGGGAACTCCTTATCAGCCATGGGGAGAGAACCCCCGGCCGATGACGGCGGCGGAGATCGCAAACGAGCGGGTAGATATAGCGCAGAATCGCTAACCCTAGCAGAGCTAATCCCTCTTTTTCTCTCTCTATATATTATATATATATATATATATATATATATATATATATATATTATATATATATATATATATATATATATATATATATATATATATATATATATATATATATATATATATATATATATATATTTCCTAAAAAATATATTCATATGGCACTGTTTAAAACACAAAAATGACTTTGTAAATGCCACTCGATTGGACGCTCGAGCGAACTACAAATACCTGAATGACGTTCTGTTGAAGATGCCCTAAGACGTGTAGTATAAATATATTAGACTTCATTTGAAACAATTTTTTTTATTACTTCTTAAAGAAACTTTTCAATACAAAATTAAAATTTTTATACTTAAATATTATTAAAAAAAAATAGTCATCTCAAATGAAACCTTAATTGAAATATTAGTTGGATAAGATAATACAAAATTGTCTTATTGTGATGAAGTTGATAGTGATTTGAATGTTTGATAAATAGTATTTATGATATTTAAAACTTTAAAAATGATAAAAAAAAATATTAATATAAATATTAAGGTCGTGGATTAGAAATTAAAGATTAAATGATTGGATAAGAGTTGCACAAGATGAAGTAACAATTTAAATAAATTATAAATGATATAATAATATATAGTAATTATACGTTAATATAAATTTATGTCTAAAGAATAAATAGAATCATAAGAACATAATATTTTTTATAATTTTGAATTTAAACATCTTCAATATTTAAATTTGATATTTTATATAAATTTAGTTCACATATGATCTTATAATTTAATATAAAATATTACTAATTTATCTCATAAGTATATAATTTATACCTATATATTAGATTTCAATTTTAATTTATCAATTTGCATCTATAAATTATTTATATGAGATAATTTATCATTAATAATATTATAAAATTTTATTTTTATAAATGTATATAATAACTAATAAATACAATATCAAATCAAATTCTCATTTAAATCCAATAAAATAATTATCAACTTATCATCACAGTTTATTCCACCAAAGGCCATTTTCGGTAAACGACTTCGGGCCGAGTAACAGTTGCTCGGCTCTCTCCGCTTATTATCCTCTTCTAGGCCTCACCTTTTATGTAGACGAACCTCTCCGTCGCTTGACGGCGGTCGCCGGCGATGGCCCTCAGTTTCTTTACCTTCTCTCCTCGTGTTCTTCTCCCTCCATCTTCCTCTTCCTCGTCCACTTTGCTCCACGTCGAACACCTCCGATGCCTCGATGGATGCCTGACAGTGGTCCACAGCCGCAGGAGCTGGCTTAGTAAATGGCCTCTTGAAGGATTTCGAGAGAAAAGTATTTGCGTTGCGAATTTCGCTTCGCTTCGAAGCGTGAACAGTGGTGACGAGAACGAGGAAGAGAGCGAAGAGGAAGATGAAGTGGAGGAGTTTGTGACGGCTTCTACTTCGCCGGAGAAATGGGATGCCCTTGGTCTTGGGCAGGCGATGGTACTATTTATGTGAAGTATTTTCTTCTTTTTTCTCCTCTGATGTTACGATTCCTTATGGATTTTGAGCATGCTTTATTAATTTGAGTTGGCTCTATCGCCAATTCGTTCTATTTATAGACTGAGTGTTTATAGGTGACTATTATTTTTTGAGCTGTTTGGGTGGTTGAATAGACGCGTTTAATTCCTCAGTTGGAGGCCGAACTTCCAATGATCTATAAATTTGTGGCATTGTGAGATGTCTTAAAATAATATTTGGACGTGATTTTTGTATCTCACCGTCTAGTGAAAGTTTGATTTGTATTACATCTTAGATGTGAAGTGCAAATTTTTTAATATTTAATTAGAGAATTGGTCCATGCAATTCAGTGATTTTGATGTGAATTCCTTTTGATGTTACTTAGGTGCTATTGCTTTATTGGCCATTTTATACTCTTTTATCTTTGCGTACAATGATTTTGATTTCTTCAATTGTAAATCATTCAGAAGATCATGTCAAAGAGAGTCATGTTTCTTACTTTTATGGCTCCTACATCTCTGCATAAAGAGGATCCCAATTTCAAGGATAAAACTTGATATGTCGCTTGGTTTCCTTATGTTGTATCATTTTTCATGTTCGTTGTAAATAATATTCTGTTTATTGAAAGTTATCCACAAGTTAAACATTAATGCTAAATTCTTATACAGTATCGGACGTTTTTTTTGTCCTAGTAAAGTTAACTATGTCTACCTTGTTTACTTCCTAATCTTGCTGACACACTGGGATTTCTTTAGGTGGATTTTTCAGGCATGGTAGATGACCAATTTTTAGAGCAGTTAGCTATAGAGAAGGGCACAAGGAAAGTTATCAATCATGAAGAAAGAGGGAGAGTATTACGAGCAATGGATGGTTGCAGTTATAAAGCTGCTGCAGGAGGATCACTTTCAAACACATTAGTGGCATTAGCGAGACTAGGTATCCATTCCATTGGTGGTCGTCAATTAAATGTTGCGATGGCTGGAAGTGTAGGCAGCGATCCTCTGGGTGGATTTTTCAGGTATTTAGTTTTTTTGTCAAGAATTATGTTTTATAAAGTATTTCATTGGAATTCCTGAAAAAATAATGAAATATACAGTTTTGAGGTCGCTGGGAATTCTCTATTGCCATGCATATTTCTATGTTATTCTGTTTTTAGAAATCAGCAAACATAAGCCTCCAGTTTTTATCCTTTACAAGATTTTCCGTGGGACTTTTTTTATTTATTTAATTGAAAGAAGTGGCACTTCCTGAAGTGATATTTTCTATTTAGTTTTGGAAGACTTAAAAAGACTGGTTAGAAAATATTAGAAATGATATTTCTGTATTAGATTTAAATGAGAATTTGATCCTTAATAGAACACATTGGAGAAAAAGAATTTATGTAGCCGACCTCACGTAGTGGGATAAAGATTTGATATTATTGTCTAGTTTTGGAAGTCAAACAATTCGGATGATCAGGTGTAAAGAGTTGCACCACCTAGTGTGTTATAGATAAGAAATCTTATGCATTTTTAAAGGAAATATAGTTCCTATTTGGCTGCCATTACCACAAGAGATTATTCTGTGCGGACACCGGACACAGCATATCGTCCAGAGGCGAATAAGGTCCAGCCACGTCATCCATTACCGAGCAGTACCGAGCCGCGATACCGAGTAGGGGGTGATTAGGCGCATTTTCATTGGGCTTTGCACGGCGTTCGGTGTTCGGCGTCGGCACAGAAGAATTCATCCATTACCACATACGAAATGTCTCCAATGCCACCATTTCTCTTTGTTAGCATCACATATGGATTCGTGAACAATTTCTAAGCTTCAACAATGTGGTAAATATAGTACTGTATCATGGATCCTTTAATTATAGTGTTTGCCTTCCTGCAATGGCTTTTTTACGGATAGATGGATATCAGAGTTTTTTCTTGAGCTGATTGGTTTTCCTAATCTTGTGAGGATTGTAGTCAAAATTAATGTCTTTAACTATGAACGTATGCATCAATAATGTTTCAAATAGTTGTATTGGAAAAATGGTTTAATATAGAAACATTATTGGAACATAGAAGATAAGTCCGTTTTTTATATTGATTCAATTTGAAAGCCTTTTTACTTTTTTCCACGCTAAAAGTTATTGGTATGTTACCATAAAACATTTATAAAATGTTAATAGGCAAAAACAATCCCAAGGTTTTTTATAGGCTTTAAATACCTGTTTCATTAGTTATTGTACGGCTTCGTTTGGTTCTTCCTTTCCTTTTATAAAAGATAGTTTTAGAAACAATGGCTAAGAGAATGGAGTTTTCTAGTGGAGAAGCAAATATCAAAAAGCTTCTCTAAACAATAAAAAAAATGAAATTTCCTTGAAAGCAGTTCTATAAAAGTGTCCCATCCAAATAGCTACAAAAAAATAATTTTACCTTTTCTATACAGAAAAGAAAAAAAAACACCATAAAAAACGAGGCCGTAATATGACGGTATGTTCTCAAAGCTAATTTCTTGAACCTTGTAGGGCAAAACTACGGCGGGCGAATGTGAACTTTCTTTCTAAGCCTGTCAAAGATGGGACAACGGGAACTGTCATTGTTCTTACCACACAAGATGCTCAGCGAACCATGCTTGCATATCAGGTTAGCTTCTCTCTCTTTGATGTTCCTCAAGCTCTTGCATATTGCATATGTTTCATTGTATTCAACCAGCCCTCTCAAAATCCCATCCTCGCACATCCTGTCACATATTCAAGGTTTTCATGCAAGAATTCGAATCGGACTTGGTAAGTTGGGAATGGTGAGAAGAAATGACGAAAACAAGGACCATCTGTTGGAAAAAAAAATCAAGCCAATTTCTTGGTCTTGAGGCTTAAACATTAGGCTGCTCTCCTTGCCGCCTCTGTCGCCTTGCCATCTCAGCAGATTTCTAGGGGCCATGGCAAAGGAACTGGGATCGAGGAGTTAATTATGAATTGCTCCTGGAACTGTATTAATTTATGCTTTTGTGGGCTCCAAAGCTTCTTAAACACATAAAAATTGGGGTTGGGTATTAGAAATTTGCTAGATTCCTCAGGAAATTATACTGAACGTAAGATTCTATTTGTCTTTATAGTAATAGTGTAATGTTTTCAATCAAAATCTGCTATCAAAAGTTAGTAAGTAACGCCTTTATTATTTATAGATGTATAAATTTTGTAATGTTTTTGTATGAGTTTTAAGTTTTATTATTTTTGAATTTCAATGCATATTACATTAATATATAAATTATTCTATGCAGAATTTAAAAAACTTTATGTTTTATATTTTATAACTGAAACTTAACTTTAAAATAGAACATTGAACCTACCAAAATCGTTGAATGTAACTGAAATTTTCATCTTGGGTCTGCCAAGTCTTAAAACCTTGGTTTCATGAAGTACTGGTGCAATTCAATTCTACTTTATCAATTTGACTAATGATTTGAACAAATTATCGACTGATTCTTCACTTTCTTTATTACTAGAATTTTCATTTAACATGTATCGACGTAATGATTGAATCTTTCCGGCAAACCGGGGCCATATTGGAGATACCATTTTGCAAAAGCTTGATAAAAACCTTCTGCTTTTTTATTACTCTGTTTTCTGAAGATTGTTTCAAAATGAATTATCTCATGTAGCTTATATTTCCATGTTTATATGATCTGATACTCTAATTATAATAATAAACACTATTGATCTTTCTTTTTTGTTTTCATTTGTTTTTCCAGGGAACCTCTTCAACTGTAGATTATGATTCCTCCTTGGCAAACCTTGTCTCAAAAACAAGAATACTCATTGTAGAAGGTTACCTGCTAGAACTCCCCCACACAATCAACACTATATCCAAGGCCTGCGAAGAGGCTCGCAAGCATGGAACACTTATAGCTGTGACAGCATCGGACATCTCTTGCATTGAGAGATCCTACGAACATTTTTGGTGCATTTACCTCATTCCATCTTTATATAGTTCTATTCAGTTCAATACAATTCATATCAATCAAGGAAAAACCAGTTTTATCTCATTTCCAGGGAAATTATCAGCAATTATGCAGATATAGTTTTCTGCAACTCCAATGAAGCAAGGTCTCTCTGCAATCTGACCTCAAAGGATAGTCCGATATCAGCTGCAAGATATCTTAGCCATTTTGTACCTTTTGTCTCAGTTACAGATGGTCCAAATGGATCTTACATAGGTGTGAATGGTGAAGCTGTTTACATCCCCTCATCACCATGTGTACCTGTTGACACCTGCGGAGCTGGTGACGCATATGCCTCAGGTGACATATCTGAAGATTAATTAATGGCAGAACTAGGATTTCAAATTTCAGTTGAAAACCCCAACTTTGTTGTGAGTTGGAGTTGTAGGAGACTTGCGAGAGTTGGGGTGGTTTCATATTGTATGTAGTTATAACGAGATTTTCTCAAATATAGGGGATGAGGGCCGCCACCAGCCTCTCCATGGCTACACCACTAGGCTGGATTTTAATTACTTTGCTCTATAACATATATAGTAGTAGTAGGAGAATTTAAAGATAAAATTTTTATATTATATTTGATGATAGGTTTAACAAGTATAATTGTTAGTTCGATTAAGTTTGCAGGTTCTAAGGAGTCTTAGTAGTTTTTAGATAATGAGTGAATATTAAGTGTTTAATGTGTTCTTGAGTGCTTTTAATGTTTTTTTTTTTCCTTAGAAAATTAAATATTAAGTGCTTTTAATGCTATAGGTACTCTTTTTGGAGAGTATTAGGGAATCAATGAAGAATGAGGCATCATTTGGGACGACTTTTTTATTGCTTTCTAAAACAGCTTTTTAATACAAAAATTTCTTCTTCAAAAATTTTTGTACTAAAAAGTTGTTTTAGAAAGCAATAAAAAAGTCATCCCAAACGATTGAAACGGCTTTTTTATTGCTTCTTAAAACTACTTTCTAGTACAAAATTTTTAATTTTTATATAAGAAAACTACTTTAAGAAAAGTTGTCTCAAACGAAGCTTAAATCTTTTGTTCTGTGAATTCTCCTCTTCCTTTTTCTCAACCTTGCATTTTATAGAGTTTTCAGTGAACTCAATTTGCAGTTTATCCCTCTTCCTCGTGGATCGAACATTCTGTATCATATATAGAGATTCTCTGAAATCTATGTGACCAGAGCCATTTCAACTTCTTCCTGTTTAACCGTTGAATATGATTCTAATCACTTAGTAAAACTGTGCAGAATCTAACTTAGAAAATTTCTTCTAAATGTTACAGGTATCCTGTATGGAATTTTGAAAGGGGTGTCGGATTTGAAAGGTATCGGCATGCTGCCTCGAGGGTGGCCGCGGTGGTGGTCGGACAGCAGGGAACTCGGCTGAGAGTTGTGGATGCTGGAAGACTTGTCACATCTTTTGCGCACCATCTTGAGAGCTCAGATATCTGCTCTGATATGGAGTCTGATCACATATCCAGCTGCTGATCTAATTTTATTCCAGATTACTAAGAATCACTTTTTACTGGAGTCAATTAACATGTAACATTTGTTATTTATGTATGAACCAATCAAATATTTTGGATGTTGTAAAAAAAAAAAAAACTATAACAATTTTTTTCCAATCTTAATGTTTATGTTTTGGTGATCTGCTTCTGAGAAGGAAATATGTTTTTTTTTAACCATGGTAGAAAACACAATTGTGATAGGTTCATATTGCTGCTACTTTGGTTTTGTTCCTCAATTATTCCTTGTTTTGATGGGACAAAAATCTTATGAATAAAAGCCTTTATATTACTTTTGGTGTTGGTGCTGATATGTTTCTCTTGTTAAAAGAGTAAAGGTCCATATGCGATAGTTTTAGCGTTTTATAAAATTGGTTGTGAAATTACTATGTGAGAAAGCAACTTATCTATTTTGATGGCAAACAATAACTTTTCATAATATAAATCTTTAAAAAACAAAGAAAAAATAGTAGTCAAATGAAATTGTGGTTGTTGTTTGAAAAATAAATTAGTGAGAAATCTATTTTAAACGTACTCTTAAGCCTCATTTGGGATGGTTTTTTAACTGCTTCTTAAAGCAGTAAGAAAGTCGACCAAAACGAAGCCAAAAACTCCTATGAACTATAACATGTTTAGATGATTTTTGGAATTTTGAATGAATTTTTACTAATTAAATTTGTTGATGCCTATAAATTAACATCTTTTGAGCTACTCAGTGATATTAACTCATTTAGTACTTTTTAAATCTAATGTTTTATTCTGGTAAACTTTAAGGAGGATTTGCCACAATGTTTATTTAGGGGATCATAATAGGAAGCTATAATTTCTCTCACATTCTATATGAGGATGATATGTTAGCCTTTGGCAAAGTAAACTATCTGAACATTAACTCTCTTAAAGCTACTCTGACTCAATTTGGAAGCTTATTGGGCTTCCATATTAATTCCTCAAAAAGCTCCATTTTCTTCTCTTTGTATATCCCCAATCTTTTGGAGATTTGTGATGTCTTGAATTTGTTTATGGGAAATGCTACTATTACTTATTTGGACATCTGTATCTCCACTAAAAGGCTTCTTATATCTGACATTCATGAGCTTTATTTATAGTCTTTATTTTTCGTGATGGGTGGAGAAAAAATCTCTTTATTTCGGTGGCATACAAAATTTAATATTTGAAATACTATTGCATACTGAATAAGAATGGTGGTTATAACTAAGTGCTATTGTAAATTACTAAATATGCTATGTGCAAGATTTTTATAACATGGGGATGTTAATGCTAGAAAATTACATGTTACCTCACGAAAAAATAATTGCAAAACTCGACCCTTGGGATGTCTGGGAATCCTTGCACTATCTGCTTTAACTCATGCGTAAAATTGCTCTCTTATCAAGGGCATATTATCTTCGGATGGCTTGCTTGCTTTCCAATGGAAGAATAAATATAGTTTCTTATGCAAACTAACTATTACAAAAATGCAAAACTAATGGAAGATTTAAAAATTGGTTCTTTGATATATTAAAGGACGCATCTTTTATGTATCAATAATTACAATTAATTTTTTTTTTCTTTTTAGAACCTTGGTATAATGACAATTATTTATAGAAGTTTTTACATATTACCTCTATATCTTCTTTTTTCTTTTTTCTAATTAACTCCCACTCCCCCCTCCCTCCATTTTTGCTTTCTCCGCTTCTTCCACCGCCGACTAGTTCCATCGCCCCATGAAATCTCCCTCCTCCACCTCCATCATCCCTCCCTAGCCCTTTCAATAAACATTTTGCCCCCTCCCTCCGGAAGATGCTCCTTTCTGGAGCTTTGCCTTCATCTGACTTTCCACCTCTCCACTCCAACCAGAGCTCTTCTTCCATCCCCCCTTTTCATTCCCTTAATTGGAAAGGCATCCTCAACTCCAAAAACCCTACATCCTCATCCTTTCTTGTCAACTTTGTCAAACTGACTGACAACATCGCTCACTTATTTGATCTTGAGGTGGAAGAAGGCGCAAAGGAATGGGATTTGTCTCTTGTTAGCTATGCTATTGGTAGGCAGCCTCATCACAAAGCGCTTTTAGGAGTGATTAAGAAAACCTAGCTTCTCAAAGGTAATAGATCTCTCATAAACCTTAAAGACAATTTCTAAAATCACTAGCTTGGTAGTTACTCCCTTAGCAGTAGATAATCAGGCTACTAAAAAAATCAGGCTAACTTTCGCTAGATTGTGCATGCAAATTGACAAAACATCCAAGTTACCAGATAAAGGTTGGGTTAATATTGTTAGGAAAGTCCATCATCTATGTTTTCAATACAACGGGAAGCATTTCCCATGACCGGGTTGTGGATCCCTTATACACCCTCATTCCCTATGCCCAACAAACCCACAAAACCTCTTAACATGTCGGTCCCTCAACGCTTTGTAATTAAGAGGGGGAAGTCACAGCCAAAACCCCACTAACACCTCCAATAACAAACCCCTAACTCCACGACAAAGCTCCTTCCTCAAGAGATCACAGACATTGTATCTCCTTCTACCAATAATTCGACCCTCCTCCCCCATCTTCTACATCCCAACATAATGCCTCTACTAGCAAGCCTTCAAATGCAACCTTGGGGGACTCCTATCCCAACATGAAAAAAACCATCCTCAGACACACCTTCTCAAAATGATACATCATCTACAAATCTTCTTCTTAAGAGTTTTTCTGCTATGATTTTCGGTTTGGAGGATTTCTCTTTGGCATCACCAGAGAACTAGAGAGAAACTGCATAAAGTTCTACAAGCCTCCTAAGCCTCCATCTCTAAACTTAACTACACTTCAAAAGCCAAAAAGCCATCATCCCCCACCCAAAGACAAATCTAAATGACAAACCTAAATCTTGCATCCTGGAATGATCGAGGTTATCACAATTTTGATAGGGTTCTATGCTTCAGGAGCCTTATTAGATATTTAACCTTGACATTTTTTTTCTATTATTGAAGAAAACATTAGCTCTCATCTTCAGTCTGACAATTGGTTTAAGTCCCCTTATTCTCTTTTCCCTTTGGAAGGAAATTGCAATAATTTCCATCTTTCACATCTTGATTAAATGGAACTTCTCCAAGCTTTCCTTTTCTCCCTCCTTTATTAGCTCTTTGATGATTCATTGGATTGTTGAGGTGGGATCTCAGTTGAAATTCGCTTTGTCTGTTGTTTATGCCTTTAACACTCCATCTGAAAGTAGTACTTTGTGGCCTGATTTGAAGGATATTGGTACTCTCATTACCTCCTATGATTTGCCTTGGGCAGTTATGGGCGATATTAACTATTAATATAGCTATCTTGATAAGAAAAGGGGCCTATCGATTCCCACCTCCAAAGTTTGGGAGCTCAACAACATGATTTATGACAATGGTCTTCTGGATTTTGCATCCGTTGGGCTTTAATATACTTAGTTTAATTACTGTTGGATAATTATAATCATATTAAGCTTTACAAAATGCTAGTTAATAAGAAGTAGCTATTGAATTTTCTTACTTCCTATTACAAAGTTGATAGCCCCTATACCTCTTATCATTCTCCTTTAATTGCCTTTATGCTTCCTCTTACTCCCAAGTACACGAGATTCCAATATAAAAATTACTAGAGTAAGATACATCAGTTCTAAGACATTGTTATGTATACTTTTTCCCTAATCTCAAGCCATGGATCCCATTACTTCCCTTTACCTTAAACTCAAAAGCCTTAAGAATATAATCCTTGAATGCCGAAGTTTCATATATAGAAAGGATAATCCATAACTTGTCTCCATGTTATTGCTAATTTCCTTTGGTGTGATATCAAGATTTTTCTTTACAATGTCTTTGATTTCATGAGCTACCCAAGTAGTAGTAGCTTGCTTGTTTTCGGCTATATGAACCCCATGACATAAATGAGTTAAATCTATTTTTCTAACTTTGAATGAGTGCCCATCAGGACACAATGAGGCACGTACTCTCCATGGACAACCTTTATATGTGCAAGTAATAATTATTCTGGATTTGTCTCTAGCCTTTATCTTTTTAGCATAATTATGTAAAAAAACATTAGACCTAACTACTTGCTTGAAACTTTGGGAATTAATCCTCAAACTGCAAGCCAATATATAGAATATTTACCTCATTAGTTTGAGTTATAAAGAACTCATCACACAAATCGTTTACTATAATATCATTATTTTCTCCGATCTCTGAGCTGAACTGATAAAATTCGGTGTGAATGTATTGTGATTGGGACATATCTTCTTCGTTCTATTTCAGTGCAACCACCACCTCAATTATATTTCTTTTACAAGAACTTTCAAGCATGTCAACTGCATCTGAATCGCTTGAAACCAACATGTAATTCATATGTGATGTTCCATTGACATGATTTTGTAAGTTGAATGGTTGACCCCTTAGCCAATGACCAAGTGCTTCAACTCGTTCTTTTAGCAACAACATATTGATTTCATCTCTCCGAAGCTTTAAAGTTTTCTGGCTTCCACCCACATATTTTATTCGAGCCTGACCCTGTACCTCACTCCAATATCCACCGAATTTGAGGACAATGAAGCAAAAAGGACTTGAATCCATATCTATGTGTGCATATAATTAATAAGTTAGACGAAGTGAAAAAAGTGAATCAAAATGAGTTAGCCAAAGTAAACAAAAATTTCATTTTCATGTATAAAATTGCAGTTAGCCAAAACAACCATTTATATATTTTTACAAAAACCATGGAGGCAGTCACCAAAGCAAGCAATAAAGAAAACTTTGCAGATCGAAGATGCTCAAAATGTCTTATTTTATTAGGAAAATGATGCCAGCATCGAAGAAATTGCAAAAATGGTTGATTAGTAGAAGTTGAAGCTGACAAATCTAAGTAAGAACAACGATTAAACCAAGGGAACTGGAATGTCAGTATAAAACGTTAATTTTTTTACTATCGCGAGAACGATCTATCGCTGAAGCTAAAGCTGGCGGAAGTAATACTGTCGCAAGAACGAGAATATTACATGCGGGAACATGTAAGACTACATTTTTTTTTTCAGAATTCCGAACTAGGGGTATTTACATGTAAGACTACATGCTCTAGCGAAGAAGAGGCGATAATCGGTCATCGAAAAACAAGAAGGCGTGAGAATAGGAACCAGATCTCAAGAAGGTCGGGTAGGGGTTTTAACTGAACGTTACGGAGTGGTATTTGAAATTTTATAAATGTTGTTTGGGTGTTATATTAGTAAATATAATACTTTGAATGTTAAATATATATTTTGAATAATTTTAAGTGTTATGTATAAACAAAAAGTGTGCAAATTGGGCTCCACGATACGTGAACGTGAGTGGCATCCTTCCCCGCTCGGCTTGTCGTCCTCTCTGCCCTTTTACGAGCCATATTTCGTCGTTTCGATGGCGAATTCCTCAGCGATTCTATCATTTGCCGGTACGCTTTTCCTCTGTCGATCGCAAACTATCCTACAAGTAGAATCGGACCTCGAAATATTTTGGGCCCTCAAGATCTTTGAGCGATCTCATGTACTGCAAACCGTTAGTGATGTTTTAGCAATCTCCATGTTATTTTGACTTTGTTCTTTTTATTTTCGAAACCTAGCTATTTTATTTCGGGTAGGATTGGTCTGCGACTTCGGAAACGCTATATTCTATTTGATTACCTGTTTCTTATATTTTTGTTTCCTTTTTTCTGGAAAACAATTAGTATGCGTGTGGGTTGCTCCTTTGTTTCTGATAAATAGTTGGTTCCAGGTTAGGGGCTGCTTGGTTTTCTTCAAAAAGTGGTGATGAAGATGAGTTTATATTGTTAAACTTTTGAAAATTTTCTGCAAAGTTTGAAGGACTGTGGCTATAAGTACTAATTAATTTAAATGTGTCTTCTAAATATAGATTTAGTATGTATCGAGGCGAGCTACTATTTCTTCCTGATAATATGTTTGGCTATTTGTTTTTGGATTAAGATTTATGAGGGAGGGAAATCATTATATTTGTTGATTCTTATGAATGGTGGGATTTGCCAAATCCTGAATTTAATCAATAATGGACAGATTTATCAAGACAATGTAATTTAAAGTACCAAAATATCTGTTTGACAACATTTAAGGTAAATCTTGCTTAAATCCTGCCTAAAAGAGGATACAAAACAGCCTCTTAGCGTCATCAATGTTTTTTTTTGTTAGTTCTGGAGTTATATACCATTTGGATGCAATTTACTATTTAGCATTTGTGTAGAAACAAAACTAGTTTGCTATTCTAAGCCACTATATAGGCGAAGGTTACCATGCGAAAGCTTTTCTCTTATTTGTGCCTGCTTGTGTGCATGTGCTCATTTCCAATGAAGATGTTTACTAAAATCTTCCTCTTTTCTAGTTTTTCACGCTAAACTTAAGTAGCTTAATGAAATTTCATTTTGCAACAGAGTTTATGTCCAGTGTTTTATTGCATAATAGTTTTTTCAGTAATTCTTTTTAATTGACAACGATATAATATCAGTGAGCGTTTTTTCAGTAATTTTTATGAATGTGGCCTAAGAACTAAGATTTAGTCAAAGGACATTGTAAACTGATAGATAGCTATAGTGCACTATTTGCAAAATCCTTGAGCAGACGATTAAGAAGCTTTTGAATTGAGAATTGAAGAGAGGGATTACAAAAAATTATGTTCAGGATAATCGAATGATATATGTGCTCTAAAAGTATAAGAAACATTTTTCCCGTAATAAATATCACGAGACAACTAAGGACTATCACTTCACATAAACCAGGGTATGTCATCACAAACAAATCATAGCATGGCAGAAGTCTAGGAAGGTTTGAAAACTTTAATTTTGTTGGAGAAAGAAATCTGTTGTCCTTGGGAAGATATTGTTAGATCTAAAAATGCTCACAGGTAAATTGGAACCTTACTAGCGCATGTGATGAGAGAAAAAGCAAAGATTAGGGAGAGAAAATGGAGAATTTAGAGTGAAAAGCTCTCAGATTTCACTAAAATCCTAAGCTGAACTCCTGTTTGCTTTGGAGTAGATTCTCTTAAACAGGCAAATTAAGGTTGTGTAATGTTGGATTTGGTTGCTATCTGCTGAACGTTTTTTTCTAGTGGCTCTTTTTTTTTTCCACCTTATTTCAAGGTTAGACATAGCAGTTACATTAAGTAACCTGTTAAGTATTTTGTTACAAGTTCTAAATCTTGTAGCTCTTTGATCGATCAGTTTATTGTTAAAATTATATGTAGATCACCACTTCATTATTTCAGCAGGTGGAGTGCATTTTGGGACATGCGGCCTCCAATCAAATAAGCTCAAACCATTGAGAGGTCACCAGTCACAACTGTCGATGCGCCAAAGTTCAAAGTATCAGTTGCAAAAGTTATCTGTTCGAGCTGAATATGGGTAATAGTTCTAGCTTTATCAAGTAGAATATTAAATAGCTGCCAGACTATTCTTGAAATGGGAGACATAAATGTAAGCTGTAATTTAGGTGCTTAATTTTGCTTGTATGGGGTTACCTAATAGAAGAGTTATCGAGTGTGTAAAAGGATAACTTTCTGATGTGATGCAAGGGTGTAGTTACACAAGATTTAAAAAGAGAATTATTTCAAGCTCAACAAATTATCTTTTCATGCATCAAAGTTAAGTTGATTACAAATAATTCGAGATGTTCAAATTGCTAGGCAAAGAAACTACGACAAGAGAACTAAACCATTTAAGCAAATGCGAAAGAAAACGTAAAACAAAGGCTAGTAAATAAAAATCCCGCAATTAATACAAAGTTGTTCACACCTTGAGACCT
Organism: Dendrobium nobile; assembly: GCA_022539455.1. Taxonomy (NCBI): domain Eukaryota; kingdom Viridiplantae; phylum Streptophyta; class Magnoliopsida; order Asparagales; family Orchidaceae; genus Dendrobium; species Dendrobium nobile. Next base: position 1,691,068 of record CM039735.1, on the reverse strand, counting down.
TTACTCTCTTTCCTACGAAGACTAAGTTGAGCGGCGGAAGATTGTCCAGACTAGCATTGAGGTTGCCATTAAGACGGAGGTACCAAAGAACGTAGCCATGGGAAAGGATCTCGGAGGCGGAGGGGGCACGGTAGATCGTCCTTTGATTATCCACGTGTAGACGGAGAAGTGTTCGTCAATGGAATCTACTAACGTCGGCAAGATCCGGTCCAAGTATTCTTCGACGGTATCGTCGAAGTCAAATCCGACGTCGAAGAATTGTGATCGGAGGATGTTGACTCTCCCGTTGTTGTCGTATTCAAACCCGAAATTCCACTCGGGTTCGTCCATGCATCCTTGAAGGGAGATGGAGGATCGCTGAGAGAAAAATCTGAGAGGGATAGGGAGGCCGACGGGTTGGTGAGGGAGGGAATTTGAGGAGCTTAAGGAAAACTGAAAAGAAATTTCAGTTTAGGGGAGAATTGAGAGGTAAAACTAGGATTCAAATTTTCCAATCAATAGGTAATTAAGGCATTAAATAAATCCTAATGGATTTGAGCCTTAATGGGGCCGACGGTAGAGCAAAATAGGAGCAGGTTTTGGGAAAAACTGAAATAATCTTCAGTTTTATTTGTGTATGACGTGGAGGGGGAGGCCAATTAGGCTTGATTTGAATTTCAAACAAATCAAGAGGAGGGGAGGGAAATTAATTGCCTAATCAATGGGAATTCCCATTATTGAGGCCGGCGGCAATGCTGGAGAGAGAGGGAGAGAATTAAAGAGGGGAAATTGGGTTGCCAAACTTGGACTCAGATTTAAAATTTCTGAAATAAACTCCCACTAAAATCTTAAATTTAAAATTGGGATTTATTCCAAAACTTTCCAAAAATGGATCTCAACAATTTGGAGGGAGATTGCAATTTGGAAATTAGGATTTGTGAGGGGGAGGGAAGACGGGCTGGAAGAGGAAGTGGCCGGGTGGTGGTGGAAGGGAGGAGGGCCGGCGACAAGGAGGCCGGCTGGTGCAATTGGGGTGGTCGGCGTGCTGGGCTAGGAGCGGCGGCAGCAAGGGGGGTTCGGCCTTCTTCTCCCCTCTCTTCTTCCCTTGAGATCTTCTATGATGGAGATGAAGATTCGCGGACTCCAACCTTGGATAGCTTTCAAGTGAACTCACAAAGAGAACACACGAGAACTCACTAAGAGATCTCTAAGTTATTGAGCTCACAAAGAGAACAAAACAAGGGAAATTTCATTTCAATCATCAATAATCCTTATACAAGATACAAAGGCCATATAAATAGGCTCCAAATAAAAGAAAATGCAAAAGTCTAAAATGCCCCTTGGGGCTACAAGAGCAACTAATACCCTCAGGGGTAAAATGAGAAAAACTAAGAAAAGAAATGCATACATATAAACTGCTAATACAAATAAAATCAATAATAGAGACTCTCAATCATGGCCGTCGATCTCCGTGGTCGTCTCTGGTAGACGCGCCGAAATCTTCTATCGATGACCTCATCATTCTCCCCGGGTGGGAGAGAACTCGACCCCGTCGAGTGTGCACTATGGAAGCTCTCATATAACTCCAGCAGGTCTGGGTCCAGTCTCTGTAACTCCTCTCGATCGATCCACGTGTCCTCTGTCTCCGGAGTTCCTTCCCAATGGACCAAGTACCGTTGGCGCCCTCCATCCTTTGTGGAAATAATCTCATCATCCAGAATGGTTTCAATCTTTTCCGCTCTAGGTAAATGGGGTAAATTGAGGAGTGGGGGAAGGCTAGGGATCTCACCAGGTGGGGTCACACAAGGCTCATTATGAAGTGGATTGTTGGGGTTAAAATCAGGACCCTCAAAGGATACTTTATCCTCTATATTAAAAGTGGGATTCATATTAAACCCTTCCGGGAGTTCCAGCACATAAGCATTATTGTTAATCTTCGCAAGTATTTTAAAGGGTCCGGCACTTCTCGCATGTAATTTCTTTACGGACCCAGGAGGAAAACGCTCCGGGCGGATCCGTACCATCACAAAATCTCCCACCTTGAATTCTTTAAATCTCCTTTTCTTATTAGCATGAATTTTATAATCAGTTTTGCTTTGTTCAATTTTCTTTTTAATTTCATTGTGTAACTCATGCAGATGAGATGCGAATGCAAATGCAGACTCAGATGTTCTAGTCCTAGGACTCATGGGAACTAGGTCAATGGGCTGATTTGGCTGATATCCATACACAATCTCTGCAGGGCTGAGGCCAGTGGTTCGGTTTATAGAGTTGTTGTAAGAAAATTCGGCTATAGGAAGCTTTGAGTCCCAATCCCTAAGGGTTTCTCCTACCAAAGTCCTTAAAAGATTCCCTAGACTTCTATTGACAACCTCAGTTTGGCCATCGGTTTGGGGGTGAAATGCAGTGGAAAATTGGAGCTTTGTCCCCATTTTGTGCCAAAGGGTTTTCCAGAAATAGCTTGTAAACTTAACATCCCTATCGGACACGACTGTCTTAGGAAGGCCATGGAGTCTAACTATTTTGTCAAAGTAAAGCTTAGCGATTCGGGAAGCATCGAAAGTTTTGGAGCATGGAAGGAAGTGCGCCATTTTAGAAAATCGATCCACGACCACAAAGACGGAATCATGTTTCCTAGTGGTTTTGGGTAAACCCAGGACGAAGTCCATACTTACATCTTGCCACGGGCGACTAGGTACGGGGAGTGGAGAGTAGAGTCCCGTGTTCTGCTTTCGTTGCTTGGCCAGTTGGCAGATATGACATCGTTTCAAGAGCCTACCGACATCGCGCTTGAGGCTAGGCCAATAGAAACGGTTTTCTAGAGCGGCGATAGTTTTAGCTTGCCCAAAGTGGCCAGCTAAACCTCCACCATGTAATTCCCATACGAGGTATTCGCGAAGGGAGGTTTGGGGAACACAGAGCTTCTGGGCTTTGAATAGGTACCCGTTGTCTATCAGGAAGTCATCTATCGTGCGTTCTCCTCCATCGGTCAAGAGGGAGTAGGTGTCCTGAAAATCTGGGCAGTCCTTATACTCGTCTTTGAGGCGTTCAAAACCGATGACTTCAGCTTTCATCTCCTGGGTTATCATCAGCCTCCTACTAAGGGCATCCACAGCTTTATTCTCACTTCCAGCTTTGTGTCTAATTGTGTACGTGTACTCCTGCAAGAACTCGACCCAACGTCCATGGTGGGCGTTGAGCTTCTTCTGCGAGTTTATGTACCTCAAGGCTTCATGATCAGAAAATATCACAAATTCTTGTGGCAGCAAGTAATGTCTCCAGTATCTAAGGGACTGGATGGCCGCATAAAATTCCTTGTCATAGGTTGAATACCTCTGACGGATGTCATTTAATTTCTCGCTAAAATACGCCACTGGGTGTCCTTCTTGAGATAAAACTCCTCCAATACCGATTCCTGACGCGTCGCAGGTTACTTCAAATACTTTGGAAAAATCCGGGAGACGCATAACAGGGTCTTCCACCATTTTCCTCTTGATGTCCTCGAAGGCCTTAGTGGCAGCTGATGTCCAATGAAATTCGCCTTTCTTTAGGCAGTCAGTTATGGGTGCCACGATAGTACTAAAATTCCTGATGAACCTCCGGTAGAATGTGGCCAATCCATGAAAACTCCGAACATCTCTTATGGTTTTAGGCTCAGGCCACTCGTTAATCGCTCTAACTTTCTCGGGGTCGGCTGAGATTCCTCGAGATGAGATTATAAATCTGAGAAAGGTGACGCTATCAGTAAGAAACACACACTTCTGAGGGTTCGCATATAACTGTTCTTTCCTCAAAATCTCACATACATGTTTCAGGTGTCCCAAATGTTGGTCTACAGATTTACTATAGATTAGGATATCATCAAAGTAGACGACTACGAATTTTCCGAGGAAAGGTCGTAGGACTTGGGTCATAATTCGCATGAAAGTGCTAAGAGCGTTACTAAGACCAAAAGGCATGACCATCCATTCATACAATCCGTCTTTTGTCTTGAAGGCCGTTTTCCATTCATCCCCCGGGCGGATCCTAATCTGATGATATCCGCTCTTAAGGTCCACTTTAGAGAACAACGTTGCCCCCGTCATCATGTCAAGCATGTCGTCTAGTCGGGGAATTGGAAAGCGATATTTAACGGTGATCTTGTTGATAGCACGGCTATCAACGCACATCCTCCAAGAACCGTCTTTCTTTGGAGTTAGGAGGGCAGGAACTGCACATGGGCTAAGGCTTTCTTTAATAAATCCTCGTTGTAGAAGCTCATCTACTTGCCTTTTTAGCTCAGCGTGCTCCGTTGGGTTCATCCGGTAGTGAGGGAGGTTAGGCAGGGATGCTCCAGGAACCAAGTCTATGACATGTTGGATGTCTATGAGGGGAGGAAGTTGGTCAGGTAACTCCTCGGGGAAGACATCAGCGAATTGCTCTAGCAGGGGTTTTACTTCGTCAGGGACTTGCCCTTCGTGATCATCATCCACTTCCCTAGCTACCAGGGCGTACATGGGTGACCCGTTGTGAAGCTCAATGTCCACTTCTTTCGCAGTTAAGAAGTGCAAGCCCTTATTAGGCTTAGGGGGAATAACCTTAGTTTCACTCTTATCGGGTCGGGGCTGTGAGGGAACCAACTTAATCTTCTTTCCGTTGTGCTCGAACATGCAGGTGTTCGTCCTCCCATAAATGTGGACATCGTTGTCAAACAGCCAAGGGCGGCCAAGAATAATTTGACCCACATCCATTGTCAATACATCACACCAAATCTTCTCCTGATATCCATTAAACTCGAGCGGGATGAGGCTCCTATCTTTGATTTCCATAGAAGTCGAGTTAATCCAGGCGACCTTATACGGATTTGGATGTGGTGTGGCCTTAATGTTGAGCTTAGAAATCATCGCTGAAGAGACAGCGTTGATATAGCTTCCGCTATCGACAATAACCTTACAGTTCTTATCCCCGATCTTAGTAAAGGTATGGAAAATGGCCGTTCTTCTCCAATCATCACTCGGTTTGGGTTGGGACAGTGCACATCTAACGACTTGCAGGGTGACAGGTTCATCCTCCGTAAAAGAATCTTCCTCTTCATCCACATGGTGAACTAGGTCAGTATCAGGCTCGTCCTCGTCGTCATCAACATCTTCTATTATGGTGACCTTATAGGGACTGGAACATTGTGAGGCAATGTGCCCATACCCATGACACCTATAACATTTGGTTCCTTCGGGGCGTCTCGTTCAGGTGCTTTACCCTTAAGGTCGGAACGATGAGGGGCTGAACTAGCAGTGGGTCGGTTACCGGTCGAGTTTGGGGGTCGGCTTTGAGGCTGGCTGGTGGAAGAGCGATACGGGTTGGGTCGGGAGTCGAACTGCCTAGTGTGGGAATGGGTTTTGGACTCCTCTAGGTCAAGTACCAGGCTGCAAGCGGCCTCTAGTGTGTCTATTCCCCTGGCAAACAGTTCAGTGCGAAGATCTTCCCGAAGGCCAGCTCTAAACATAGACAGGATCTGTGTTGGGGTAGCAGATTCCTCGCCGTTGCAATGAATCAGGAAATCGTCGAAGGCGGAGATGTAATCCTTAACTGACTTGCTCCCCTGAGTTAGCCGATTCCACTTATCCAGAAGCTTAGGGTAGTAGGACGGTGGTAGGTATTTCCTCCTAAGTTCTTGCTTCATGGTTCTCCAATCACTTATCGGGTGTTCTCCTCGAGATTCACGCATGTTCTCCAGATTGGTCCAGTAAAGGTTGGCTCGACCCGTGAGCTTCATTTCAGCGAACCTGACTTTCTTTGCTTCCGATATGTTGTACCACTTAAAGTAACTATCCATCGACTTGAGCCAATCGAGGAAAACTTGAGGGTCAAGGGTCCCGTCGTACGTTGGGGCATCAATCCTAATGTTTTTCAATAATTGAGCGTCGTTGTCTCTCCAAGTGTTGTCATCTCCTATAGGTTCTTGATGTGGCCTTGGGTTGCGTTTGTAATGGTCTTGAAAACGTCCGGGATCTCGCGGGGGTTCGTGATCGGGTCGGTTGTCATCACCATAAGGTGAGTGAGGTCTCGAAGGCGTGTATATCGCAGGGTTCCTCATACGCTCAATATTATCCAGACGGTCACTTGTATGGCGTCTAAAGTCAGCTAAATCCGTTTGGGTGTTGCGGATCTGTTGCGTAACCGATCCTAATTGCCCAACTATAAGGTCTAACGTTGCTTGCAAGTGTTCGGGGTCCATTGGTTCGGGTTGGGGCTGGTTGGGGAAGGTTTAGGGGCGGTGGACAGCACCTATACTTGCTGAAATTTGGCTCCTAAAGCTCCTAAATACTGCTGGAAGACTCGGGACAGCAACCTAACACAAGGTGGCACGTGTCTAGCGAGTTTAAGGTTGGAAGCTAAGTGTGGACAGCAACTAGAACAACTTTCCGGTCAAATCTAAGTCTCTAACAGGTGCAGGTTTTGAGTTGACAGCAACAATACACAACTAGGAAACTTATTCTAAGTGACTCCTAGTGTGCGGACAGCACTTAGGACTTAAGTTAGTAACTCCCACGAACTGTAGACACTGCAGGAATACAAAGGCAGCAGTCGCAACAAGTGTTTCCACTCCCAAAACAGTGAATAACGACTGCAGAAAAGTGAGGACAGCAGGGAATATTCGAGCCGTAGTTATTCCCGACACTTAGTAACCTACCAAACCAAAGACCAGCGCTAAGATGCTGGCTAGAATGTCCTAGTTCAGCTAAATGCTTGCTGGAAATGCCAAAAACAGTAGCAAAACAATGAAAATAAATTATCAAGGCAATGATATGCATGAAGTTTTGAACTACCGCAAGGAACTAAACCCTAGGATGCTTTCTATGCATGTTAAGCATGGTAACCATGCTCTGATACCAAAAATGATGTGATGCAAGGGTGTAGTTACACAAGATTTAAAAAGAGAATTACTTCAAGCTCAACAAATTATCTTTTCATGCATCAAAGTTAAGTTGATTACAAATAATTCTAGATGTTCAAATTGCTAGGCAAAGAAACTACGACAAGAGAACTAAACCATTTAAGCAAATGCGAAGGAAAACATAAAACAAATGCTAGTAAATAAAAATCCCGCAATTAATACAAAGTTGTTCACATCTTGAGACCTTTACTCTCTTTCCTACGAAGACTAAGTTGAGCGGCGGAAGATTGTCCAGACTAGCATCGAGGTTGCCACTAAGACGGAGGTACCAAAGAACGTAGCCATGGGAAAGGATCTCGGAGGCGGAGGGGGCACGGTAGATCGTCCTTTGATAATCGACGTGTAGACGGAGAAGTGTTCGTCAATGGAATCTACTAACATCGGCAATATCCGGTCCAAGTATTCTTCGACGGTATCGTTGAAGTCAAATCCGACGTCGAAGAATTGTGATCGGAGGATGTTGACTCTCCTGTTGTTGTCGTATTCAAACCCGAAATTCCACTCGGGTTCGTCCATGCATCCTTGAAGGGAGATGGAGGATCGCTGAGAGAAAAATCTGAGAGGGATAGGGAGGCCGACGGGTTGGTGAGAGAGGGAATTTGAGGAGCTTAAGGAAAACTGAAAAGAAATTTCAGTTTAGGGGAGAATTGAGAGGTAAAACTAGGATTCAAATTTTCCAATCAATAGGTAATTAAGGCATTAAATAAATCCTAATGGATTTGAGCCTTAATGGGGCCGGCGGTAGAGCAAAATAGGAGCAGGTTTTGGGAAAAACTGAAATAATCTTCAGTTTTATTTGTGTATGACGTGGAGGGGAAGGCCAATTAGGCTTGATTTGAATTTCAAACAAATCAAGAGGAGGGGAGGGAAATTAATTGCCTAATCAATGGGAATTCCCATTATTGAGGCCGGCGGTAATGCTGGAGAGAGAGGGAGAGAATTAAAGAGGGGAAATTGGGTTGCCAAACTTGGACTCAGATTTAAAATTTCTGAAATAAACTCCCACTAAAATCTTAAATTTAAAATTGGGATTTATTCCAAAACTTTCCAAAAATGGATCTCAACAATTTGGAGGGAGATTGCAATTTGGAAATCAGGATTTGTGAAGGGGGGGAAGACGGGCTGGAAGAGGAAGTGGCCGGGTGGTGGTGGAAGGGAGGAGGGCCGGCGGCAAGGAGGCCGGCTGGTGCAATTGGGGTGGTCGGCGTGCTGGGCTAGGAGCGGCGACAGCAAGGGGGGTTCGGCCTTCTTCTCCCCTCTCTTCTTCCCTTGAGATCTTCTATGATGGAGATGAAGATTCGCGGACTCCAACCTTGGATAGCTTTCAAGTGAACTCACAAAGAGAACACACGAGAACTCACTAAGAGATCTCTAAGTTATTGAGCTCACAAAAGAGAACAAAACAAGGGAAATTTCATTTCAATCATCAATAATCCTCATACAAGATACAAATGCCATATAAATAGGCTCCAAATAAAAGAAAATGCAAAAGTCTAAAATGCCCCTTGGGGCTACAAGAGCAACTAATACTCTCAGGGGTAAAATGGGAAAAACTAAGAAAAGAAATGCATACATATAAACTGCTAATACAAATAAAATCAATAATAGAGACTCTCAATCATGGCCGTCGATCTCCGTGGTCGTCTCTGGTAGACGCGCCGAAATCTTCTATCGATGACCTCATCACTTTCACCTCAAGTTTTTCATTCAATGATTTTAGGAAGTGGTCTTTTACATTTTACTTTGCTTTGCTACCGTAATCACCAACATTAGTAATTGCCAAAAACTTGTGATTTACTATTTAATTTTTTTACTTATTGCTTATTGATCATTACTCTAAAGGAATTATTCTTGCTTATTGATCATTACTCTAAAGGAATTATTTAAGTCACTGTAGTAGTTGTCTTTTTGACTTCCCTTCTATTATGTAAATTGCATTTATACATTTACAAGCTGGTCGGTTATCATAGATTTAATATCCCTTTTTATTGATAATTTGATCATGAATGTCAAAATTTAGAATTATCGCTTTTGGTTCTTGTTATAGCATAACAATCATGTTGTCATTCATTGCTTTATCTTATATTAATGTATTAATGCTGCTAAATATACTCGAAAATTATTTTGACAGTTGTTTTTCTTAAACAACTCTCTAATTAAATAAATATCAAGTTTTTGTGAGATATCTAAATACAAATAAGGAAGAAATGAATGAACATATTTATATAATATATGGTAAGTAAATGAGTAATAGAGAAAAAATGTAAAAGACATAATGAAATGTTTTCCTCCTTTTTTTTGAATTTTTTATTTGAGTGGAAGTGGTGATTGTTTCTTGACTCATATGTTTTCACTTATGTTTGAAAATTGATAATTATTTTTTAAATTCTTGGATATGTTTCTCGTTGACTCTGTTAAGATTTGTCTTTTTCAGACTAGCATAATTTAACTGCTATGAAACTTCTTGTTATGAATTCATATAACATCTCAAATGATAATAACAATCAATATACTAAACATGTTAGTTATTTTAGATATATACCAAAGTCTCTTAATTTTCCTATCTAGAGGCTTCTATTATAAGGCATGCAAAATCTTAAAAGCTTCTATTCTCATTAAATCATGATAGGCAATATGAACTAGTGTCTTAAAATATATAATATTTATTGAATGATCATGAGACCCACAAGTTAACCAATCTTGATAGAGATTTTTGAGCAAATGGATTAAAAATTCTTACTGTTGGATCGATTATCTTATGTCTCTTATATTACAATATATGTGTCTACTCTCCCTCTTCCATAGGCCTCTCCTAGGAAACTATTTTTTCTTTTTTTAATAGCTTTGACTTATTTTAATTGTAAGAATTTTGAAGAAATTTATATATACTTTTAAACTTTATACATAATCCAATAATAAAATTCAAATTTGTTTTTTATTTTTTTTTTTACTTTTCTACGTAGTATCAGAGTGATGTTAGTGTTTCCTTCTTCCAATATTTGTTCTTTCTTACTAATTAGGTTCTTATTTCTCTTCATTATGTCTTATTTCCTTAACTTCAATTCCCTTCAAAGAATCAACAATCATAAATGGTAAAAGTTAGACCAAGAAGTTTAGGGACTATAAGCTTGATATCATTTGAATAGGAGAAATTATTTGAAATGTTCTCAAATTATGAAGATGTTTCTGAAAGGATATCCATCATTTTATGAATCATTCTCCTGAGTCGAATGCTTTAAATTTTGTATTTTAGGATGACACGTATTCCATGATTATGAAATGATTTTAGAAGATCATGATGTTTGAAATTAGTAAAACATATATCTTCTTCTCTACCGTAAATGAAGCTTAGGGCCCCATCGAAGAAGGATGTTGACTTCACTTATGAAATCAAAATTAATATTTCAACAATCAAGCTAATTTTCATATTATTAAGTACTTTAATGTATTGAATGTTTATTGCTTGAACTTTATTATTAGAAAGATCTCAAGATGACATGATGATATGATAATTCTCTAGCAATTTATAGAAGGACAAAGGGTATTTAAGTTCTTTACAGGGCTCAATAATAATTTCGACCATATTTGTACCCAAATATTAAATAGAAAAAATATAATATTATTAAATGATATTTTTTTCTCTTATATAAGTTGAAAAAGGAAGAAATGCAATAATGCTTGATGTCGTGGTCTTTGAAACATCTATGATGACAATCATTGAGTCCCAAGTTAAGGAACTTTTTGTTACATACTATGTCTCTAAAAATAAATAAAAATATTTTTTTCTAATGCAATCTATGATGTAGTTATTGCAAGAAGAAAATATACATTAAAAAAATGCTAGAAAGTCTATCAAAAATCTTCAGGTTATGGTGGAAATAAATGTCATAGAAAGTGCAAGTTTGGTTTGTGAAATTATAAATACTTTCTCTAAAAGAAATTGACAAACTATAAACTTTCTCAAATCATTGAAAAAATCATCCGGAACATGTTCTCTAGCTCAAAATAGCACGACTTCTAACTCTTGTATTTTTAATAATTTAAATAATTCTCTTTATTCATGAATCTTAGATTCAAAAGTCTCTAACAACATGATTAAACTTTTCAATACTTTCCAAACATATAAATCTTGTCCTAATAATAGAAAAATAAAATTTGTCGATAATTTTCTTACTATTATAAAGTCAAGAAAATATTTCAATTTCCTCTACATTTATCCTTAATAATGTAATGAATGTTTCTCATATTATTGTTAATCTTCGATTAATTTATAGAATCATTAACGAACACATTTATAAGGGATTAATTTATAGAATCATTAACGAACACATTTATAAGGGAATATCTTTTTTACTAATCATTGTGTATCTTCAGGCTCCACTACAGGAAATGTGATTGGGCAAGTTAGAGCAAAGGTTAATCACATCTTCTTGCAAATGGAAATCACTTGTCATGTTAATTCATTTTCACCTTAAATATTGTGTGCTTTGAAATTTTGAGCTTTTGGGAACCCGACCTCTTCGCATTATATTCGAAGAGAGTTTTGATTGATGAATTTTTGGGGTAAATTTTTGGAAGGTATATTAGACAAAGATAGAACACTACCTAGAGGTTTCGTTCACTTAGACAAGGTTTTAAGATATGAGTTTTGGTTTTCTATAGGCGCAAGCCCTTATAGTTAATTACATCTTCCTCTAACAAGAGAGAACCTTCGATTAAGGTTAGCCGTTATACATGTATTTAGTATTCGACGTATGGTACCAGTAGATTCATAATTTAAAATTAGAAATTTGTCGCATTGCACTTAAAACGGATGATTGGGGAATGATGATGAACCTGATCAAGATCCTATAATTTCATCATCTCGGGCTATCGTTGTCCCTAGTCTACTTAGTTAGAGGAGGTAGTCGACCCAGCCTGATCAAAAGATTCTTGTCGACAATCATGGGTTGATTCGTACAAGGGTACCATTTAGACTTAAGGTGAATGTTTGTCCAAGATACAAATTTAAGTTAATCTTAGCTTATAGAGGGTTTTATGCCTTATCGATTATACCTTATAATTTATTACTCAATAACATTAGCCATTGAGGAACATATAAGCTTTTAGTCGTGACCGTAATACAGTTGAGTCATTTAACCAAATCATTAGGTTAAAGGGCGACGGTTATAATCATTTTATCACGTGGAGGCGTTCTGGCCAAGCCACAGGTTCTTTGTGGAACCGTCTAAACAAACCATTGACAGAGGACCCCAATCATAACTGTTTATTGTGTTGAGTCGTTTGGCTAACCTATGAAATTTGTGAAGCTGTTTAGTCAAGTCATTGGTTAGATGATAATTGTCATGTCCTTATTAATAGGAAATTATTTAAAAATGAATCTTAATAATATTCTCGATTTAAAAATTTACTCTTTATGAGTTAAGTTATCCTCGAGTTTATCGCCCTTGTCAAATAGTTGTGGAGGGTTGATAAATTTTGCTTTAAGTTATAAGTAATTAATTTTAAATTTAAATATTAATATTTAGATGGATGTCGAGCTTTAGGTTTTTGGTGGAATTTGGAAATTAACCCCTTCGGTTAATATTAACTTTAAACATGACCATCATCGGGGTGACATTAAAGTCGCTTTAAAGTATTTGTATTTCATTAATGTTTAGAGTCATTTAGAAAGTTGAGTCTTCTCCGATTGAGATTAGCTTGCAACATAGTCATCATCAGGGTGACGAAGATGTCACTTTAAATAGGTTTGCATTTTATAAAAATTTGGAAGCGTTTAAAAGTTGTAGTCTCCTCCAATTGAGATTAGCTTTCAACATGATCATTATTAATGAATAAATTATTTAATATCTTTAGTTATTTGAACCATGTCGACTATTTTCGCTCGCTAATAAAGGATCTAGTTCGACACATGATCTCGTAAGCTGTCGTACGAGCGCTAGGAATCGAAAGCTTATATTTTATGATAAATTTCATTTAAAGAGTCTTTGATGACATAATTTGAACTTCAAACAAAATCTCCCGATAAATTTGTGATTAGACATTTATTTGTTAATGTAAATTGTGCTCACTCTAGTCATTTTAAGGAGGATTTTACTTAGAACATTTAATCAACGTAGCATTTTCAGTCCTTTTGATCAAGAGTTATATGTGATGTTAAGTGCATAGGAGTTATTTAACTTGAAATATGATTTTACATTAACAAGCTTTTAACCATGTGCATCATTGATGCAGGACTACAAATGGATGCAATGTTTTGTAAGGAATTGCACAACTCTTGATTAGAATAGTAATGAAGAAACCTTTAGCATTTTAAAACAACGAATAAAACAAGAGAGGGGTCACACCCGCTTAGGCTAAATCGTAAGACAAGAGATTCAAAAAAGCTTTCAAAATAAATTAGTAAATCACTTGATGCCGAAGTAGTAGTTTCAATACAATCCATATTCTAACAATGAAAGTTAATAAGCAATAAGGTGCGCTCAAAACCTTACGTTTACTAAGCTTAGCATGAGCAGTAGGAGCCGTCCTTCATGATTACAATCAACTGCAAGAGAAAGATAGATTCAAGAAATATATTGAAAGGGGAAAAGAGAACCTCTCGTCAATGAGTGGTAGAGATTCTCCACTCGACGCCTTCAAAGTGCTCGTCGATTGCTTCCACTAAGGTGTCCAGAATACGCTCTAAGTAATCCTCGACGGTATAATCAACCCTTGGATTCACGTCGAAGAATATTGATTGAAGAATATCGGTGAAGCCGTCCTCGTCCCAAGTTAAACCGTATTCAGTCTCTGAATCCGCAATTCATGGGAGCTAGGAAGCAAATATCCTTTCATCTTGCTAGGGTTCTTGAGGATTGACAAGAGAAAGAAGTTTCTCTTGCAAGTGAGAGGGAGGAGAGCCAAGACCAAAAATTTGAAATAAATTTCAGATTTTGTGAAGGGTGGGGAGTTAATGAGAGAGTTAGGAAGTAAAAATCTGATATCAATTTCAGATTTTGTGAAGGGTGGGGAGTTAATGAGAGAGTTAGGAAGTAAAAATCTGAAATCAATTTCAGATTTTAGAATTAATGAGACTTGAATTTGAATTAAACTCAAAAGAGGAAAGGGAGGGGGATAGGGGCCGGCGGCAAGGAGGGAGGTAGGGGATTTATTTCCAAAAACTCAATGTTAGGTTTGGAAAGAAATAAAGAGGTATGAGGGCTTTGAAAATTTCGGCCAAAGGGGTTTAGGAGTTTTGAAATTATTTCCTAAAGGAACGAGTGAATTTAGGAAACAATTAATAGAGCATTAATGGAAGAGGGAGAGATGGGGGGCCGACGGCATTATGGGGTGATAGGGATTGAAGCAATTGTTTATTGCTTGCTAGTTTGGGATTTATAAATTAGGAAAGGCAAATTTAAATCCCAATCAATTATAAATTGATTTGATTGAGTTTTAAAGACTTTCCTAAAATAGATTTCATATATTAGGAAATATTTTGAATTTCAAATCTCTTGAATTTGAATTCAAATTTAATCCCAACTATATTCAATCCATATTAGGAAATAAGGGGATGGGGTGGGAGACCAAAGGTGGCCGGCGGCTAGGGGATGTGGCCACCGGTTCTGGACGAGTGGGAGTGGGGCGGCTGGGTGGTGTTTGGCCGTGAGGTTGAGAGGGGAGGAGATGGGCTCGGGTGAGGTGGGCAGCCGGCAGCTTGGTGAGAGGGAAGAAGGGAGAAGGAGATAAAAGGATGGAACCACGAACCCGACTTATCTAGGTTGGTGGGTATTGCGCAAATCTCCCTCTCCTAGGAATCTCTCTCCATTAGAACTCTCAAGCTCTCACAAGAACTCGTGCAAGAAAGAAATTTTGTAATCAATTATTCATCCGTAGAAAATAGAACAAAGGGCTATAAATAGCCTAGTATAAGAGACATGAAAATAAAAGACACAATTGCCCTCCGGGCTTACATACGACATCACCTACTACATGTTATAACTGGAAAACAAATACACGACACTGAAATAGAAAAATACATAAATAAGAAAATAACTCATAAGTACAAAGACTCGATCGTGGCCTTAGATCGACGAACATGCCTCTGATAAACCTTCCACGAGCTGATGTCCTCATCAAACATTCTCAGATATTTGTATTTGCACATTTAACATATTTATCAGAACATATACAATTTATTAGTTTGAAAGTAGAATTTTAAATTAATAAGCTTTTAACTCCCACGCAACGTTCTTGGACATTTGTGTTTGTAGATTTAGCATATTTGTCATATTATATGCGATGAATTTTAAATTATTGTGCATGCTTCTCGAAGTATTTATATTTATACCCTTACATATTTTCCAGAGTATTTGCATAACATGTATGCATATTTCAATGCACTAACGCTTTTCGATGCATTCATGCGATGTATTTGCACCCATTTTAGTGTATTTATATATCATGTTCACAATACTTTCACTTTACTTGCACTCTTTTCAATGTAGTGCACATTGCTAAATTATTACATGCTTCTCGAGATAGTGGCATGCTTCTTGAGATGGTAGCTGATTTCTCGGGGCTATTGTATGCTTCTCGATGTTGTTGCATGCTTCTTGAGATGGTGGCATGCATTTCAAAGCGGTGCATTTAGATTAAGACAATTAAATTTTAATGCATAATGAAGATTTTAAAATATTTAATTTGATTATTTGTACAAGTGATAATCATTGGATTATTGGAGTATCTGTAAATGTTCATTGGGACTTAGAGTACACCTTTTGTTCTCTTGTATAATTGTTGGGATCCGGTGGTGTTAGAAGGAGAGTTAGGATTGAATTGTGGCATATAGGAAATATATTGTTTAGTTCATTTATCTCATTTAGCATATTTTATAGCAGATGTTTGTTCAATCAACACTATGAGATCATATTCTTGCTCGTATGAGAATTATCCTATCCACTACGAGTTCACTTGTTCTCACCCGTATATGAGTTGTTATATTCTTTTCGTGTGAACCAACACCAACCGTCCCCTCACACATCTTCTTTTATTCCCTCAATTTATCTTTAACAGAGATTAACCACCACTCAAATTCCTTCTTTCCCTCTCACAAACTCTCTAGCAGAGGAGTGTAACTCTTTTCCTCTCCCTCCCTCTCTCTCTCACTATTATTATTATTATTATTATTATTAGAAAAAAAGGAAAAGAAAGGCAATCAACATCGGAAAAAAAGAGTGATTAAGTAAGAAAGAAAAAAAAAAGAGAAATTTGTGTGCTTCGACCCCTCACCAAACTTGTCATTTCACTCTCAGCATTGTCATCATCGTCTCGCCTCGTACTAAGATATAAAACTTGCAAACACAAAACTTCAAATCTCATTGGCAATGCTTGTGTTGCAATGAGCAGACAACCTGTATGCGCTTTTCATAGAACGACAAGAAGAAACTTGAGTGCGAAACTTGCAACGAAATGGGTAGGCCTGATACGCGCTTTTGTAATGTGGTAGAGATACTGCTAAGTACTTGTACGCTCTTTTTGTAGCAGATGAAGAAATTTACGAGCTCTTGTGCAAGTACCTTGAAGACCCATATACGCCTTTTGTACTGTAGTAGGATTGAAAATATCAAGCGGTATCGTCTGATATCAATCATACACGCATTTTGTTGTGTGGTGGGCAGGCTCAACTCTCCCAAAATTTCCATTACACAGGGGAGATATCAGGAGATTGCTGAAATTTTATCTGAATAATAATAAAACTTAGAACTTTAAATTTGACCTTCTTAATATAACGACTATAAAACTTAAATGCACGTTGAGAATAAAAAAATAAACATTGGGATACAACATTAATTGCTTTGATCAAGTAATATTAAACATAAGCAGGAGACTTCTAATGAAAATGGTATCTTATATATGAATAATACCAAGGGATTTTTAATAAAAAATAATACTCCGCCTATAAGCAACTAGGGATCGGACCTAAATTAACATTATGAAATTAAAATGAAATTAAACAAAGTTAGTAAAATCAAAAGATCTAAGGGAACTTCTAATGAACCTAATTTGCTTATAGGTAATGAACAAATTACTTATAACGAGCTGGGAATTTGCAATGCATAGTTATTTGCCCACAAATGATAATAGGGGAATGACAATGAACACTATAGTTTGCATGTGGGCAAGAGCAGAGAATTTGTAGTGCACACAATAACTCACATGTGAGCAAGAGCTGGTAGTTCGTAGTGCATACAAGAACTCGCCTACGGGCGAGGATGGAGCTCATATAAAATAAATTAGCTCACCCACAAACCAATAGAGATAACTTTTAATAAATGCAACTTGCTTATGAGCAATATCAACAAGATTGAAAAGAATACAACAACTCACATACGAGCGAGAATATGTGAACTCGTAGATGATAGGATAATTTTTATACGAGCAAGAATATAATCTCTTAGTGTCGATTAAACAAATATCCCTTACTAAATGATAATCTGAATGAGGTAAAATAAATTAAATAATATATTTCCCATTTGCCATAATTAAAATCTAACTCACCTTCAACTCATGTCATCGGGTTCGTAAAACTCGTGCAAGAGGATATAAGATGTACACTAAGTTCCAATGAACATTTACGCACACTCTAACGATGATTACTTGCACAAATAATCAAATTTAAATATTTTAAAATTATGCATTAAACATTAAAATATAATTGTCTAAATCTAAGCATATTTTTTTGAGAAGTGTGTCATCATCTCAAGTAGAGTGCAACAACCACAGAAAGTATATTATAGCATTGAGAAATCGACTACTGCTTTAAGAAGCATGCCACTATTTTGAGAAGCATGAGACAACCTGATGATGTATATTGCATCAAAAGTGTGTGAGCAAAGTAAAGTGTTGTTAACATGATTTGTAAATACACAAAAAGGCATGCAAACATATTGCATGAGTGCATCAAAAATATGCTAGTGCATTAAGAGTGCACATGCACTATACAAATGCTCTGGAAAGTGTATAAGCTACAATGTAAATGCTTCGAGAAGCATGCACGTTAAATCAAAATTCATTACATGTGCTCTGACAAACGTGTTAAATCTTTAAACATAAATATATAAGAATGTTGTACGTGGGTTAAAAATTTTGTTAATTTAAAATTCTATTTTTAAATTAATTATCCACACATGTTCTGATAAATATGCTAAATGTGCAAATACAAATGTTTAATAATTTAGTGTGGGGTTAAATGCTTGTTAATTTAAAATCCTATTTTAAAGTTAAATAACCCGCATGTGCGACTGTTGCATATCCAAAGGTTTGAGAATACTGCACGATGTAAATGTTTCAAGTTCAATCATTCTCTTTGAAATGACTGAATTTGATACAACTTGGATTAACAAATGAATATCTTATCACAAATTTATCGGAAGCTTTTATTTTAAGTTCACATTAGGCCTTCAAAGATTGTTTAAATGAAACTCATTAATTATAAGTTCTCAGTTATTATCATTCGTACGATAACTTACGAGATTAGTCATTAAATATGATCCTCTATTAGCTAACGAACAGAGTCAAGAAAGATCAGACAACTAAAGATATTAAATACTTTATTCTCAAATGATGATCGTACTGAAAGCTAATTTCAATCGAATGGAAAACTACCTTTTAAATACCTTTAAATTTTTATAAAATACAAATTTTTTTAATGTCATATCTTCATCATCTTGATAATGGCCGTGTTGAAAGCTAATCTCAATCGATACGATCTCTTATTTTTTAATACCTCCAAATATTAATGAATATATATATATATATATATATATATATATATATATATGACTTTAACTTCACCCTGATGATAATCAAGTTAAAAGCTAATATCTTAAAGCAATTCATCTGCCCTCCACAACTATTTGGCGAGCGCGATGAATTCAAGGATAACTTTAGCTCACAAAGAGCAGATGTTTAAATTGAAAATATCACTAAGATTTATTCTCAAATAATTTTATGACAGTAATGATGTGACATTTGACCAGTGGTTTAATCGAACAGCTCCACAGAATCCATAGCTTTTTCAGATTACTCTGTGCCGACAAGGATATTTTGATCAAGTTGGGTCGATTACCTCATCTGACTAAGTAGACTAAGGATCATGATGGCCCAATATGACAAAATTATGATATCTTGATCGGGTTTATCATTATTCCTCCACCATCCACTTTAAATACGAGGTAGTAAATTTTAAATTTTAAATCTGTTGTTAATATACACCGGGTACTAAGTATTCATCTTACGATTAACCTTAATAAAAAATTATCTCTTGTTACTGCGATGAATAATTAATCATATGGGCTTGCGCCTATAGAAAATCATATTATTAAGGATAAATATTGAAAAAAATTGAAATATTTTCTTGACTTATAATAGCTGTCAGAAAACTATCGACCTCTTTTATTTTTTTATTATTAGGAAAAGATTTATATATTTGAAAAAGATTGATAAGATTGTGACTTTTTAGTCTAGGATCTAAGAATGAGAAGAATTATTTAAGGTACTAAAAATATAAAAGTTAGAAGTCATACTATTTTGAGCTAGGAGTATGTTCTGGATAATTTTTGAATTTGTCAATTTCTTTTGTAAAACCTTTATGATTTTAAAAGTCAAATTTGCCTTTTTTTGTAACTTTTGTTTCCATCATAACCGGGAGGTTTTTGATAGAGTTTCTAGCATTTTTCTTTAATTTATATTTTCTTCTAGTAATAATTGCATCATAGATTATATTTGAAAAAAAAATTATTTTTCTTTATGAATATAGTATGTAATAGTAGTACTTTAACTTGAGGCTTAATAGTTATTATCATACATATTTTAGAAGCGATGATGTTGAGCATTATCGTATTTATTTATTTTTAATTTATATGAGGGAAAAAATATCATTTAAAAATAGTATATTTTCTTTATTTAATATTTGGGCATGAACATGCTCGAAATTGTTATTTTGTCCTACTTGAAACTCAAATACCCTTTCTACTTCTATAAATTACTTGAAAATTATCACATCATCATGAGATCTTGCTAATAATCTAGTTCAAGCCTATAAACATTAATTCATTAAAGTATCTAGTAACATGAAAGTTATATTGTCTATTGAAATCTTGATTTAATCTCATAAATGAAGACAACATCCTTCCTTTTTGAATACTTTCTTTTACGTGGCCCTAAACTTCTTTTACTGTAGAGAGGAATATATATGTTCTACTGAATTCAAACATCATAATATTTCAAAATCATATTATTATCATATAATACGTGTCATCCTAATATACAAAATTTGAGTCATTAAACTTCGAAGAATGATTTATAAGATGATGAATATTCTTTCAAAGATGTCTTCATAATTTGAGATTATTTTAAATAGCTTCTCATGTTCAAATAATACGAGATTTATAGTCCCAAGAGTTCTCCCTTGGTCTAACATTCACCATTCATGATGACCGACTCTTTGAAAATAAGTTAAAGAAATCAAACATAATAAATAGAAAGAAAAACTTGACTATGAGGAAAGATAATAAATGTTAGAAAAGAAAATCCTACATCACTTTGATACTATATAGAAATAAAAATGTTAAAAAAAATTAATTCTATTGTTGGATTCTATAAGAAGTTTGAAAGTATCTATAAATTTTTTCGAAAGCATTATAATGAAAATAAGTCAAAGTTATTTAAAAAAATTTTCCTGAGGGTTTTATATTAGAAGAGGAAGAGTATGCACACGTATTATAATATAAGGGTTATAAGATAATCGATCCAACAATAAAACCTTTAATCCGTGTGCTCAAAGATCCTTATCAAGATTGGTTAACTTGTGAGTCCCACGATTATTCAACAGATATTATTTATCTTAAGGCATATTAGTTCACACTGTCTATCATTATATAATAAAAATATATGCTTTCAAGATTTTGCATGTATCAAAACAGAAGCCTCTATATATAGTTAAGCGACTTTGATATATATTTGAAATAACTTATAAGTTTAGTATATTGCTTGCTATTATATGTTTTAGGATGTTACATGAACTCATTACAAAAAGTTTTGTAGCAATTAAGTTATGCTAGTTTAAAGAGATTGAGCTTAACAAAATCAACAAGTAAATATTTGGGAATTAAAAAAAATAACTTTTTTCAAACACAAGTAAAAATTGTGTGAGCTAAAAGATAATCATCACTTCCACACAAGTAAAAAATTTAAAAATGGAAAAATCTCATTTTCATTTTATTTGTCTTTTTACATTTTTTTTCTCTCCTACCTTTTTACTTATCATATATTATATAGATACAACTATTCATTGCTTCCTTAATTGCACTTTTTTAGATAGCTCATAAAAACTTGATTGTATTTAATTAAAGAGTTGTTTAAGAAAAGTAATTGTCAAAATAATTTTCTACAACATTGAGCAACATGAGTATAGGAATATAAAATGAAACAATGAATGACAGCATGATCGTTATGCCGCAACAAGAATAAAAAGTGATGGTTCTAAATTTTGACATTCTCAATTAAATTATTAATAAAAAGGGTTACCAAATCTATAGTAACTGATGAGCTTGTAAATTAATGTAAAGCAAAAATTTTTCAATTGAACTCATCTTTTAAGGGATTACTCTCTACTAAAAGATAAGTTTGATGAAATATGTATCTTTTTTCTTGATATTCCGACAACACAAACTTTAAATAATCTAGACATTTTACCCCTTTAAGTCTATATAAAAATGAGTAAGTCTAGCCAAAATCTCTTGCAAGCTCTAGTCTCAAAAGTGTTATTAAATAATAATAAACAGCCCTTCCCTATATGTAATTTGTTTCTCCTGCACAAAAAACTTTCTTTGCAAATATCAGCTTTAATTCTATTATAATATCATAAACTCTATTTAAGGCACTTCAATATAAGAATTGGAAAGATTTTATGAGAGAAGAGATGAATACTCTAAAAAAAATCACATTAGAAAAATTATTGAACTGCCATTGAGAAGAAAACGGTAGGATACAAATTGATTATTTCATTAAAATATAGAGTAAATGAAAGCCTAGAATGGTAGAAAATGAGATTAGCAGCCAAATGATATATTCAATCCTATGAAATTAACTATCATGAAACTCTTGCATCTACTGTGAAAATGAATATAATATGCATTTTCATTTTTCTTAACGCCAATCATGGATGGTCCATGTAACAATATGATGTAAAGAATATTTTCCTACATGGGATGTTGAAAAATAAATCTATGAGAATTCATCACCTGGATTTGATACTTCTTTCACAAAGAACAAGGCTTGCAAATTTAAAAAGACTTTTGTATTGCCTTAAACAATCTCTAATAGCATTATTTGGCACATGTATAAAACCCATGAATAAAAGTGGAAACAACTATAGCCAAGGAGATCATACCCTCTTCATTAAATACTCTACAAATGATTAAATTTCAATTCTCATCATATACATCAACGATATAATTCTCACAAGCGATTACCCTTAGAGAAAATGAGTTTCTGAGGAAAAAATTTGCTTAAGAATTTGAGATTAATGAGTTGAGCAAATCCAAATATTTTTTTAAAATTCAAGTTACTCAATCAGAATAAGGAATATTCCTCTCTCACCCAAAATATGTCATGCATCTATTGAAAAAAAATGAAAATAATTTATTGCAAATCCTATAAAACCCCAACTGAATTAGATAAAAAAATAGATGTAGATGAAGAAAAAAAAGAACATATGATAATATCAAAAGCTTAATTGGAAGTATATCAATCTCACACACTTCTAAACAGTTGCATTTGGAGTAAGTAATTCATGCACAAAACTAAATATTCTCATTTTCAAGCAGCTTATAAAATTTTCAGACATCTTAAATCAAATCTTGGTATAGGAATTCACTATAAAAAGTATGATACTTTACAAATTGAAGGATATCCTGATGCAAACCATGAAGAATCACCAATGGATAAAAGATCTACAATTGGATGCCATACGTTTTTGGGAGGAAATTTGGGAGGAAATCTTATAAAATGGAAGAGCAAGAAATAACTTTTTTTGTTTTCAAAATTTAGCTTTTAGTTTGAATTTAGAGCCATTATTCAAAGACTCTATGAGCTTATGTGAATCAAAATAATTTTAGAAAATTTAAAAATTAAATGGAAAGGGTTAATGAAGATATACTGTGATAATAAATCTACATTCAATATTGCTCATAATCTAGTCAACATTTTTTTTATTCATAATCTAGTCAACATAATCATAACAAACATATGAAGATAGGTATACATTTTATAAAAGAATAATTGAAAAGTTTGTTGATTTGCATTCCATGTATGCAAATAAGAAATTAACTTGCAGACATTTTCATCAAAGAAGTTGGTAATCTCATATTAAAAAATATTATAAACAAGCTTAGAGTGACAAATTTATATCATCTAATATGAGGGAGAGTGTTGAATGATTGTGGGACTCACAAGTCAACTAATTTTGATAGAAATACTTAAGCATATGGATTATGGGTTATAATAATTTGATCGATTCTTGTTTGGCTCTTAGATAGTTATTTGTATGCTTTCTCCTTCTCTTCTAACCATTGGCAACTCTTGAGGATTTTTTTTCTTATTTCGTAAATAGCTCTGGTTTATTTCCTTTGTAAGAGTTTTGAAGATATTTATATCTACATTCACACTTTGTTTAAAATCAAGCAATAAAATTTTAAGTAATTTTTTCTGCTTTTCTATAATATCAATATTGAAAATATAGTAGCATTTTAATTTGGCCTAATCCTTGAACCCTCTTTAGTTTACTTATCTTATTGTACATGTCCAAATCTTCTAAATATTTTTTTAGTCACTTAATCTTCATTATATGCTTCTCCCGCCATATTACTCAAAAAATCATCCTTTAGTTTAATGATTTAATTTTGTTGGCCATTAAAAGATAAGCATAAAATTAAGTTAAGTGTTGCAGAGATGAGAATGCTCAGGTGGATGAGTGGCTTTACTCTTAGAGACAGGATACAAAATGAGCATATACTTGAAAAGGTTGGAGCAGCTCTAGTGGAAGATAACTTAGATGGTTTGGTGACATAAAATGGTGGCCTTTTGATGACCCGGTTAGAAAAGTAGATACATTAGATTTTACTTATGTTAAGAACTATATAGAGATAGACCTAAAAGATTTGGTTACAAAATATTAGAAATTTTCTTTATTTATTAGATTTAAATGAGAATTTACTTTTAAAAGGGCACAATGGAGAAAAATGATTCATGTAGCCGACCTCATAGTGGGTAAAGGCTTGATGTTGTTGTTGTTGTAGTGGTATAATTTTATTTATAAATTAATATAAGCATGACTATTCATAGTCTGTATTTCTTGTTTATATACATTAAAAGCATGATTTCGTTGTAGCATAATGTTAGAAATTAGTTATTGCCTACAAAAATGTTATAGAAACAGATGCCCTAGTGAGACCATTGTGCTCATAACCCTGTGAATTTTTTTTGAGGGACGTGTAAAAGGATTTTTTCCTAAAGCCAAAGGAGCGGGTAATCTCTAGATTTCTCCTGCCGCATGTAAATGGCTGGTTCCTCCCTTTAATATTGCTCACTACCTGATCTCCTCCAAACAGTTCATGCATCATGCACCACTTAGCCATCGAGTATGAATTAAGATTGAATCTAATGAGTCCAGATTTAGTAATTTGCAATTCAGAAAATCAAATATGAAAAAGGATTGAATCAAATATGGTTCCAGTTTTAGTAATTTGGGATTCAGAAATTCAGCCTTGATTCATTCAGCAAACTGAAATCTCCCACCATATTTTATCTTCAGGAAAAAACCTTTTTGTAGACGCCACACCCTCAACCTAACCAATGTTTGAACCCTTGCATTCATGGAAAAATCCAACATTGTCCAAGCCTAGTATGTTCTTCAGTAGCGATTTTAGATTGTCTAAAGAACAAATGCTAGAAACTAAAGAGTAAAAGAAGCTTGTGACCAAAGTCTTATATGCCTTTATGGTTGGAACACACATGTATGCAATTATCTGCACAAGATCAAATATTGCACCAAGAGTGGGAGTAGTCAGTAGCTACATATCTAATTGGAAAAAAGAGCTCTAGGCAGCTCTTAAGTAAATATTTTGTCATCTATCTTAAAAGTGCAATAGACTATTTTTTAAAGTTTAAAATAATTAGCTTTAAATGACATGACTACATTGATTTGGATCTTGGCGGAGAAGTAGCAAATGATACATTATACTTTGAGTGGTACCACCTCAGATGGATACCACAACTTCAGAAAATAGCTACACTTAGCGGAATATGTAGTTGTTGCTAAAGATTACAAGGCGATGGTTTGGCTCAGAATATGTATTTGTTGCTAAAGATTACGAGGCGATGGTTTGGCTCAAAAGTTTTGTGGAAGAACTCTATCACAAGAAGATGTTGCATTCTTACTTGATGGCTAGAACACCATTTTACAATGAATGTTGTTTGTCACTAATGGAGAAAGAACTTATAATTCAACCACTGCTGTATAAGCAGTTTGTTCAAAGGAGATGTCTTACAACTCACCAATTTTAAGTTTTGGAGCCTAATTTTTGCTTTATAAAGAAAATGTGCTACACAAATTTATTTGTAGGTTGATTAAGGGCATTTTGAGGATTTAATATATTTTCAATTGACCTAATTTTTCTTTATAAAGATTGGGGCGTTGTCTTTTTGGTGTAGCTAGAGAATTATTGTTGTAATTCTCAATATCAAAATCATAGTGAAATCTATAACAACGACAATAGGAATTAGCCATAAATTGGGTGAATTTATTTAAAGTTTTGTGTTGATTTTTTTTTTTTTAATTTATTTCTCTCTAGGTGTTTGAATTGAGTTTCGTCTATTTACCAACATTCGAGAAATGCTTTCAAAATTTGTGGTAGTAGGAAAGTTTAGGCCCGGCGAAGTCTCAATTAGTCTGCTCGATTGATGATTTAGAGATAACACATATATAGTTATTTTGACACTGATTATTAGGTAGATACATAAAAAATTTTAGTATGTAACTGAGAGATTGCTATAGTTATAAAGCCAAAGTTTTCCCCAACAAATATGTACAAAATATGATTGGGTTCTCCTATTATTGCAAATGAGATTTACAAATATATGGTTGTAGTTTTTTTTGTGGGTCATGAGATCTTTTGTTGACATGAAGATATTGCAATTAATAGTGCCTTATGTTTCCAAAATCATGTATTGTTACTATTATAAATAGTGCCTTATGTGGAGCTCATTTTTTATGAGGTGAATCTTCTCTCTCTTAGGTTATTCTTAATACTTATGCTTTCCTATACTATAATAGAATTGATTTTAGGACTTTCCTTAGGAGGACACCCAAGGATATGCCATTGGCTAGCCCTAGAAAGCCTAGAAAACCCTGTAGAACCTTTTTAGTGTCCTTAGGAAAGTGATTGGATTATCCAAAGCCTAAACCCTAGGTTGATCCTTGGTCAAAACCCTAGAAACCTAAAAAGACCCTAAATTCAACCCAATTACCCTCCTTACCTCAAACTTCAAAATCTTAAAAATATTTGTTACTGTTTTAATCAAGAGTGTTTCTAAGAGGCTCAATCTCTTGGAATGTAAGTTACCTAAGGACTTGGCTTTATAGGGAACATGTACCCTATAATAAAATAAATTCTATCTTACTCACCTAAGTTAGAAGGAAATCTCTAGAAATGTGGACATTTTTTTCAAAAAACTCATTTTTGTTTTTGAATATCATTATAGAATATATTTATATCTTTTGAAATATGTTATTCTCTATGTTGTATGTGATTATAAAAATAGGGAGAAATGAGAGTTAGGTGACTTTCATTATAGGATCTCATTTTTGTCTTTCGGATATGTTATTTTCTATGCAGTATTTGATTATAAAAAAGGAAATTTTCAAATCTGAGTTTTATTTTCCCACACCTTAGAATGCGGGTTTTGATATCCCACATTAGCAAAAAAAAAAATAGAAAGATGAAGAGAAGGGGTTCAGATTCTCTTCATCTCTACAGAGAAATGAGAGTTTAGGTGACTTTCATTCAACAACATAAAAGGGGTCTGACGCATGTCTTGCATGCAGGGACTGGGAAGGAAGAATTGAGAATTCTATAGCAACGTTGGCTACCTCCTTTCTCGGTCCCACATTTCTCTCCTACAAAAAGCGTTTGTGATCTCTTAACATTTAATTTGCTTTAACTGACGTATGCTGTCCTTTTCGCCAAACTGCTGCAAGTGGATACATCATTGCAAAGTGGTAACTCAAAATTATTTATGTTTACGAAGAAAAATGTTTGATATATCTTTTTTGAAGCTTAGTAAAATTATTTCATCTTTATGTGACCTTATACGTAGGTGGATCTCACTAAACCACATGAATTTTATGTACCTCTTCTCATGTATTCACTGCATTTGGTTTCTTGTTGCTACTTTTATCCTAACACTCGGTTATTTTAAATCAACAAGTTTCTAATGCTCTATGATATAAATATAGTAAAGGATATGCTGTTGTTTTTTTTTTTTTTTTTGTTCGGTATAAAAATTTTCTCATCTCATTGTTCATATTTTCCTCAGAACTTGGATTAGCAGAATTGAATTTGTTGACTTTAATCTGTTTATTAGTGATTATGTTCTGCATCAGTTGTTCAGTATATTCTCCTCTTGTTTGCTGTTGTATTCAATTTTCTGCAGGACTTACTCTAAAAGTTTCATGCAATTACACACACTTTTTACTATCTTCTAATTTACCATTCTGATTTGAAGTGTTTATCTACCATCTTCAAACTTTTTCCATTATTTAAAAACCTTAAGTTGCATAACAGTGATGGTTCCCGAGGAGGTGGTGGTGATTTTCTCGCTGGTTTCATCGTAGGAGGAGCATTATTTGGAACCTTAGCTTATGTCTTCGCTCCGCAGGTGTTTATTATTATCCTTTGGCAAAAATTATGGGATCTACCCATTTTTACACCCCTAAACTTGAAAAATTATTCTGTGCGGAGTCCGAACATCATCCAGAGACCAACAAAAATGCGCCACGTCATCCCAAAAGTGCACCGCGCTCGGTACCGAGCACAGTACCAACGCTCGGTACCAAGCAGTTCCGGACGGTTCTCCCGTCGGGTGTCCGCACAGAATAATCTCTCCCTAGACTTTGACATCTCTAATTTGTTGAAGGGTCCGTTTGGGGCTCCCACTTATGTTTGTCACGCAGCTATTGCACTCTATTTGGCAAATTTTTTGCATTGATATGGAGCTTTTACAGTCAAATTTGCAAGATTCCGTGCAGCAAGCAAGTTGCTGTCCCCAAAATTGTTTACAAAAAAAAATATCGGAACAATTTCTATAGCTATTTTTACAGATGGCTGTAGCTGCCCCAAACGGACTCATCATCAACAAATTCTATGCATTTGACCTATTTTGATTTGCAGATCAGGAGGTCTTTGTTAAATGAAGATGAATCTGGATTTCGACGGGCTAAGCGACCGATATATTACTACGATGACGGTCTCGAGGTAATCAAGCTTGTATTTCTCAACCCATTTAATTACAATGAAAATTGTTCTTAGATACGTTTTTCATCATCTTCATCTGTTGCAAAGCAGAAGACCCGTCAAACTCTGAATGCTAAGATTAGCCAGCTGAATTCAGCCATAGACAATGTCTCCTCACGGTTGAGGGGTGGAAAAAATACAGCTGCGACTGAGCTCATTGAAACTGAACCTGAAGTAGAGGCCACCCTGTAGGGCTATTATTGCTCAATGAACATAGTTATTTTAAGCTAAGAAGCTACTTTCTGAAATTTTTATTCATGTTTGTTTATTGAAGTGGAAGAACTAACTGTTCCAGATTTTATAGACATACAGATTGTGTTCTTGTATGAAAGACAAATGCTTAAGTTAGTAAAAATTTAAATGTTATGTTAAGAAAAATGATCATTGCTGTTATTATTATTATTATTATGTTGTTGTTGTTTAAATGCCTTATAATTTTGAGTAGTTGTCTTTTGTGTTCTAATATAAGTTGTATTAGAAATAGTTATGCTATTTTCCAGTTACTAAGTTAAGTGTTGCAGAAATGAGGATGCTTAGGTGAATGTGTGGCTTTACCCTTAGATATAGGATACGAAGTGAGCATATACGTGAAAAGATTAGAGTAGCGCCAATGGAAGATAAGAGTAGAGAGAGTCGCCTTAAATGATTTGGTCACATAAAACTGCGGCCTTTTGACGACCCGGTTAGAAAAGTAGAGGTATTAGATTTGACTTATGTTAAGAAAGGTAGTAGTAGATCTAAAAAGACTTGGTTAGAAAATATTAGAAATGATCTTTCTTTATTAGATTTAAACAAGAATTTGACTTTTAATAGGGCACAATGGAGAAAAAGGATTCATGTAGTAGACCCCACGTAGTGGGACAAAGGCAAAGGCTTGTTGTTGTTGTAAAGTTTCTCCAATTTGATGTTTTTGACAACTGAAAGTGTTTCTTCATGTAGTTGTCCATGTATTGATTAATCTAACTGAGTTATTAAACAGTAAGAAAGCTATTCCAAACAAAGCCTATAGATTAAGCTAGGAGGGGTTTTTTGCTATTTTTGGACCAAAACCACTTTAATTAAGGTTTCGTTTAATTTTTGTACTAGAAAGCTGCTTTAAGAAGCAGTAAAAAAGCCATCCCAAACGAAGCCTAAAACTTTATCAATTTGACAGGTTTACTTGAACATAAATTCTTATTTCACTTCACATGCATTGTTTGATTCCCATCTAATCTATTGTTGTTATTATTGTAAACTAAGAGCCTTGCAATAATTTCAAATGTTGCAAATCATTAATTTTGAGGGTGTTTTAAGAGAGTTTGTAAGGTTTAAAATTAATGTTAATTTTTAATTAAGCATAACCAAGTGATGGAGTTAAAAAAATATTATTAATTATCGAACATGTTTGCTAATTTTAAGCAAACAAATATCTCTAAGTTTTATGATTCTTAAAAATGTGGTTTCTACCTACAAAATGCCAAATGGGACCTTATGAATTCAAGGAATTAGTGAATTTCACATAAACTCTGTAGAATGGATGACCATTTCTCTATTTAATCTAAAAAATTATTTGACTATTTAAAATGGTAAAATTAGATAGAAAGAAATGAATTAGTGAAAGTGCTAATTATTTTTTTATATTACATAAATTTTTTTAAAATTATTTTTATTTGATGAATAATTAAATTACATATTTATATATTATTTTATTTGAAGAAAAATATAAAGCAATTGATAAAAATAAAACAAATAGGAAAACAAAAATTGAAGAGTATTGCAATGACCGTTGCAAGATGACCGTTGCAAGATTAAATAACTCATTAAATTAGTGAAAATTTAATTGGAAACCAACAAAGTAGGCTCAAATCAAATTCAATTATAAAAATCAGAGAGCATATCATTTGGGGTAATTAAACTGTGTAATTTTTATTGTAGAAGGATATTAAACAAATAGCTCTAAAAACTTGTTTAAAGAGCTCACGCGACAAGCTTATCGAGCTATGAGTTCGTGCTCGAGCTTATTTTTATTTGTAATCTTGTTGAGATGCTCAATTAAATTAACTATAATTAAAAATAATAATTTTAAACAAGCTTTATATAATTTATTTAATTTTTTAATTGATTTCTATAAACTCTCATTATTTTTTTAAAATTAAAAGGGCAATCTTAAAAAATTTAAAATTAAGGAATCACGCTCAACAATCGAGTCAAGCTCGAGTTTTCTATACGGTCTTGTGCAATCGAGCCGAGCTTAAGTCTAATTTTTTTAATAAGCCGTGTTGAAGCTAAGTAATGAGCTCAATTCGAGGTCGAGTAGATATTCTACTTCACTCAACTCATTTTCACCACAAATTTGGAATGCACCCTCCAAGTGCTCCATAATTTTGATGTGATTGATATTATTAGATTTTGACAATTTTCAAAAAACACAATAATTTTATAATGTCGTTGCCTGCCACCGCCAATGATCCACTGACCACTCCGGCAACCACAGGCCGCTACAGCCACTGCTGGCAACCAATGCCCGCCGCCGCCACTACTCGTCAACCACGTGAAATTATTGGGTGCGGAGTGCGGACGTAGCTCTGTGTGTGCAAACGAATTGGTTCGCGCCACGTGGAGCCCACCTTGACCCCACCGACTTGAAGAGAACGTGTGCTCTGTTTACCCGATAACCCGATAACACGAACCATCCGAACTACTTGAAAAAAAGCGCGGTACCTAGTAGTACCTAGATGCGGTAAAATAAAGAATAAACTCTAACAACAAACCCTAGATCTACAATAACTTATGGAACTTAGAATGCTTACAGAAATATGCCAAATCCTAGAGAGTACCCACCTCTAGGTACTACTAGGTACCGCTCGGTACTACTCGGTACTACTAGGTACCGCGCATTTTTTCAAGTAGTTCGGATGGTTCGTGTTATCGGGTAAACAGAGCACACGTTCTCTTCAAGTCGGTGGGGTCAAGATGGGCTCCACGTGGCGCGAACCAATTCGTTTGCACACACAGAGCTACGTCCGCACTCCGCACCCAATAATTTCTCGTCAACCACCCCTACCCGCCGCAAAAAAAAAAAAAAAAACGGCATATATGGATATCCAATTATATACTTTGAGGTATACATAATTTTTCGATAAACGTTCCAAAAATTTAAGATCTTTTTTTTTTTGGGGACATTTAGGCCATTTAAGGCAAACTCACACACACAACGTATACATATAGACTCGAACCCTAGACCTCTTAGTTGAAAGCCTAGCTCTCAACCAATCAGCAGACAACAAATGGCTTTTTCTATTGTGCTTTTGCCAATATAAATATTTATGCAGCCTCTAATTAAAAAGAAAAAATAATAATAAATGAATTGCTGAACTAAATCTGAACTATTGGACATTGGAAAATAAATTACAGGAGACCACTCATACATTTCAAAAAACAAATGCAGACTTTTCAGCGCAATATTTAAAAAAAAATATTAATTTATTTTCCCAAAAAATACAATATAATATATATTAGATAATAAAATAATGTTTATTAAATAATATGTATTTAATTTGACTATTTTAAAATAAATAATAAGGGAAATAAGAATAAGTGACGCAAAATTATTTTGTAAATAAATGAATTTAGAAAATAGTATCAAATTCTGATTATAATTTTTTTTTATATTTATTAAATTTGATTTAAAATAAGTATGATAAATTTTTTAATAAAAATAATTTTAATTAACCTAAAATTTCTCTATTTTTAAAAAATATGTAATATAACATTTCATGATTTCATTTAGATAATTCCAAAGAAAGTATTCAACGGATCAAAAGGGCGGCAGTTGACAGTCTGCCAAATTGAGCGGCAAATTGAAGAACGGCAGATTGCCGCCTCCGCCTCCGCCTCCGCCTCCGCCTCCGCCTCCGCCTCCGCCTCCACTGGTGGCTGGCTTCTCCACCTCTTCACCTTCTACCGGAAGCCGCTCGTAGGCAGCATTTGCGAACGAGTAAGCGATGACTATGACCGGCCCGGCGGCGACAAGCGCTCCGGCGACACTCCCGCCGACAACCATCCCTTGGCCACCGCCTGCGAGAAAGACGGCGAGACTGGTTGCACCAGGCGGCGCAGGTGGCGGGAGGAAGGAACCAGAAAGGGAGAGGATATCAAACCGACCATGGAGGTTGAGTATGTCACCGGCTGCAGCCGGTTGCCGGATGCTCACGTCTGTGACCGTACCGCAGGCGGTGAGAATAGAGAGGCCGCGTTGGCGGCGGCGGGCGAAGTCGGAGAGAGAGGTGAAGACGTCGGAGCCCGCGGCGATTTCGAGGATGTGGGATTGGAGAGTGTTCGGAGTTTCTCTGGTTAGGAGTAAGGGCGCCTTGGGTTTGTTTTTGGAGCCGGGAGGTCGGCCGCGGGGACGGCGGAGGAGCGTGTCGGTAGCGGCGGCGCTATCACCGGAGAGAGGGTTGTTGTCGTCGGAATTGTATTTTGAAGGGGTAGCATTATTGGGATGAAGGTCATGGAACTGGTGGCGGAGGAATTGGGAGCTCATGGTGGTGGTGTTGGTTAGATCTATGGTTTCCATGAGAGCATGAAGAGAGAGAGAGAGAGAGAGAGAGAGAGAGAGAGAGAGGAGAGAAAAGATGGAGTAGGAGAGATGAAGATAAGGAAGGTGTCATAGGGCTATTTTGGGGAGAAAATTATTCACTTTAGAATTTTTAAATTTATTTTAAAATCAACACTATATATATATAAGAAATATTTTATATTGAAATAAGAAATATCTTCTTACAATAAAATCTATAAATTTTATAATTATATATTTTAAAAATGGCATATTAAAATACAAACATCTTTTTCTAAGGAAATTTCTTTGTTTTCGAATGAAGTCTAAAATTTTATTTGGGACACCTTTTTTATTGCTTCTTAAAGCAGCTTTCTAATATAAAATTTTTAATTATGATAGTAAAAATTTACTTTAAGAGCACTAAGAAAGTTCTTCCAAGACTTCGTTTGGGACAATTTTTTATTACTTTTTAAATCAATTTTTTAACACAAAATATTTGAATTAAAAATTGTGAATTATAAAATTATTTTAGAAGCATTAAGAAAGCTATCTCAAATAAAGTCTAAGATCACGAGGATGTTAAGAGTTCTTATGAGTCAATTTTTTATTAAAAAAAAATTATGATGATATTTGGCTATAATATATTTTTTTTCTTTGGAATTATTCATGCTAAAAAATAAAATATTAATATAATAATAATAAAATTATTATTATTAACTTTTTGAAAAATAATTTTCTTTTCACATTCTTACAACTAATTTCCAGGTAGGTTGGCTCTGCGTTTAACGGGTCAGAGCTTCTTAGGGTTAGGGTTGGAAATAAGTGAGAAAAGTGGGAAGAAACTAGAAAGTTGCTGCAACTAAACTTAAAGGGCCCACTTGTCTTTTTTTTCTCTGCGACTAAGCTTTGGGTTGACATTATATGATAGCTATATAGAGACTTTCTCTCTCTTATTTTTTGTTATTTTGTAAAATATTTATATTTAATTACTTAATTATGCATTTAGAGTTACATTGACATATTATGATCTTAATTGAATAATATTTCAGTGAATTTATTTATTCCAATATTTCATTAAATAAATTCAATTAAATTAGTTATGCATGTTTATTATATCTTTATTAAGATAAATCCTTTTAAGGATTTAATAACTAATATACATCGAATCATATTTTCTTAATTTATTTGATACTCAAATATCATATTTAAATGTGTTAAATATTACATTGCATTAGTTCAATTATATTATAAACAATTAAAAAAAAATCTTTTATGACAAGGATTCTTTAGAGTGTAAGTGAAGTCAGCTTAAGCTCAACTCATTAACGAGCTCGTAAGTCAAATTTATCGAGCTAAGAGTTTTAAATGGGCTCAACCTAGCTCGGATGGAAAGCTCGATAAGATGCTCAATTAGATAAAATTAAAATATATTTAAAAAAATAATTTAAATTAGAATTATATAATATGTTTATTAATTTTAAATTAATTTTTTATTAAGACATAAAATTCTTAAAAAATCAAAACTAAAAAAATCAAGCTCAAT
This sequence comes from Dendrobium nobile, assembly GCA_022539455.1. NCBI lineage: Eukaryota > Viridiplantae > Streptophyta > Magnoliopsida > Asparagales > Orchidaceae > Dendrobium > Dendrobium nobile. The sequence goes on along the minus strand of CM039735.1, from coordinate 1,656,458 downwards.
AATCGAGCAAAGCTTGAATTTTCCTAAGGAGCCCGAACCTATAAATTTTTTAAGGATTAAAAAAAGAGCTCGAGCTCGAGCTAAATAAACTTATACAAATACTAAACTTGACTCAACACCTTTACATCCTAAGATTCGTCCATTACATTGCCTATAAAGAACCCAACACCCTAACTGCAGGCTTCTTTCAACAGCCTGTTGCAGCTACGGGTGCAACCGAGTCAAGCCGGCTCGGGCTCGACTCGGTAACAGGCTCGATGAGTCAAGCTAATCGAGCTCTCGAGTCGAGCTCGAACATAGTTTTGAGCTCGAAGGCTTACCGAGCTTGAGCTCAAACAGGCATCGAACTCGACTGGGCGGGATTCACGGGAACGAGCTCAGGACGACGGCGACGGATCGAATCTCGACGGTGAAACTCGCAACAGACGCGACGACGATGGCAGAGTTCGGAACGGACGCGATGACGATGGCGAAGCTCGGGATTGAGCTCGACCATAACTGACCTCGGAATTGAGCTTGATGATGACAAGGACAACGGACTGAGCTCATAACGGATGCGAAGACGACGGCGGAGCTCGGGATTGAGCTCGACGATGACGAGGATGATGGACTGAGCTTGAAACGGATGATGATGATGATGACGGTGGAGCTCGGGATTGAGCTCGACCACGATTGACCTCGGGATTGAGCTCGATGATGACGAGGATGACAAACTGAGCTCGAAATGGACGATGACAACGACAGACTGAGCTCGACGACGACGACGGAGTAAGCTCGACGCGACAACAACATTTTGCGCTTGAATTGAGCTCAACGATCCGCTCGATGAGCCACTCGACATGAGACGAGTTGAACTCGAGCTCTGATTTTGAGCTCGACTCGAGTTTGAGCTCGAGCTCGGTAACTAGTAGTCGAGCTCGAGCTTGACTCGACTCGTTTGCACCCCTAGTTGCAGCCCAATAGGCCTACAATGACAAGTTTTCAAGCCCATTGAAGGAATATTGAGATAATCTTTAGAGCTATTTTTTTTTGCTATTTTGTTAAATATTTTAGAGAGAAAGAGAGAGAGAGAGAGAGATAGAGGATACATTAAAGGGAAAACACTAAGAAAAATATTGCTAAAATCAATTTCTTAAACATTTCATTATTTTTTAGAGGAAGGTTTTTATAATACCCAAAATCTGATCAAAGTGCATCAAAATGGATTAAAATTGCTTAAAAAAACAATAAGAAAATTGTCCCAAATAAAATCTTAATGACCATAGCTACTTTTGGAGATCTAATTGATAGAGTTTGGTGCATATTAAATAATAGATCCCTATTTAGAAGATATGCATGATACAAAGAATTGCAATGTCAAGCTACAATTAGAAACATTATTAAAAAAAAAGTTCTAAATTAAAAAAAGGATAAATTTTCATTACTTTAGTTGTTTTTGAAATGATTTTTTTGCACTATATTTTTTATTTATGAGAAGTAGAGTTGGCAAGAGATTTTGATCATCACATCTTTGAATGGTTTCCTGCACATAATCAAAGAGGTAAAATCAGGTTGGAACAACTTTCACTAATAATAAGAATGAGTTATAACCAAAAGAACTGAGACCCATTGATTTCCCCTAATATTTGATCTAGGTCAAGAAATCCTCTATTTTTTATGATGATAAGAAAATGGAGGGATCGGATTGCATCAAGGAGAAGAGAGTCTTTATCTTTTTTGAATTACAACGAAGGGTTGCACACCAAAGTCAGAATCAAAGAAGCATTTTTTTCAACCAAAAAATGAAGGAGATAAGCTCGATTGAAAAAAAGAGGCCCTAATCTGTCTGACGTTGCTGTAAAAGTATCGCTTAACAACACCAAAGAAGAGACCGATTGATCACATATGGTATGTCCAATGTTAATAAGAACAAGAAATTTTTTCTATATTAGACTTTGTTTACATTCTTTGATCCTCCCTATACACAATAGATCACCCACAATCATCCATCATGTAACAATTTTCGATCTTCAAAAGCCTGTAATCGCCCAATGTCCCTTGATGACTAATGCTTATTGTCCTCAACACCCATAGTCTGACACCCGCTGTCGCTCGGCACCCACCATCGACTATGCTTGTCATCAAATGATGTTAATGCTCACCCTATGTCATCCAACAAATTATTTTGTGCGAACGCTGAACGCCGTCCATAGACCAACCAGAATGCGTCACGTCACCCCCGCTCGGTACCACGTTCGGTACCGTGCTCGGTAGTGCTGACGTATCGCATTCTGGTTGGTCTCCGGACAATGAACTGCGTTCGGCGTCTGCAAAGGATAATTTCTCCATTTGATCACTCATTCCATCGCCCTTTGTTCAATAATAGAACTGTCCTAATCGCCCCTAGTCATAAACCACATTCAAGTTGTTCAGTCTAACCTCCCTCCCTCACTTGATTGCCTCCTGACGTCTATATATTTTGATAATCAGGTTCGCAGCCTCCATTACTAATAGGATTATTTTGACTGTACTATGCTATTCTAAATTCCTTGCTCTACTTCAAAAAAGGAATATCTCTCCGTAAAATTAGGTCTATCTATTGCATTGAAGCATTCTCCAACTTCGAGGAAGGCAGACAACTGCAACTCAAAACTTAACCTAATAGAGATTTTCTAAGCAAAGCCTCATAGTTTCTGCCCATATTAAAAACATTAAAAAAAAAAAAAAACTTCTGCTCATTTTTCCTAATTATAAAAGCATCATTATCTACGTAAAACTCCATCTATATATAAATCGACTTAATGTTCAGCACACAACAACATTAATTGCTTGAATTTCTTCATAAAACTCTACTAGAACTCAGTAATCCAAAACACAAAGGAGTCACTTTCCATTTCTTCAGAAGAATGAATTCCTCTGCCAGACTTATCAGTCCAGTTATTATTATAAACTGCATAAAAAAATGCTTCTAACATACATCTTGTGTAAGGCAAATTCCTAAAGTTTCACATCTTAAAGGATGCAAATAAATTAAAACAACTGCCTACTAATCAAGCAAAAAATTAAGTAAATCATAGAAATAATTGAATGAGGGATAGTATAATCAAACAAAAACAAAAAACAATTCAGAAAGCATATTTCTATTTTATTTAAGTTAATCAAAAACATAATCAATAGGTCAAAGTTGTAGAAAGTTTTATTATGTTAAAAAAGCAATAAATTTTCACGCCTCAGGAGATTTAGCAAATATATGGGAGAGTTATGTTGAAAAGACAAAACTATTTATACTACAAAGAACTGAATAACTCCTTTGAGAGAGAAAACACTCGACAGGATGAGGAGAAATCAAAAAGACACTGAGACAGAGTGATAATTCTGTAGTAATGGACAGAAGTAAGAGCCTTTGAAATGGAAAGAAATTGGATATCAAATTTGTTGCATGATGAGTCTCAAGGTCACAAAAATTGTTTTGAAATAAATGCAATGTAAATTTCAATTCATTTCAATGAATTGCCCTCATCTCAAAGTAATCCAACGGCTTTGACATCAAAATTTTTTCCTATTGAATTGAACAGACTTTGGAAATTTACAATATGTTATCCAAAACATACAATAGAAGAGAGTACTAATATCTCAAAACAAAACTATGAAAAAATATTTTATATTTTAGACCCACTTTCATAAATTGACCAATCAAATTTGAAAGACTGCCATCCACTATTATATTAAAAAAAAAAGTTAGTTGTTTAGACTCTCTGTTTGGAAGAATAGCATTTCTCAAAAGAGTGATACAAGCTTCAATGGAAGACAAAAAAACTGCGGGATTTAGAAAAGGCTAAAAAGCATACCTGGAACATGAAGCACACGTGAGACCCAACACAAATGTATATAATAAAATTTCTAATATTGGAGAATGCGCAAAACTAGAAAAACGTATAAGATCTTTATGTTTAATCCTAAGCAAGTAATTTCCTCAGAAAAGGAAGACATATTTCAGCCATCATATTTCTGAAGGAGAAAATAAGAGCTGCAATAAACTAATATTAAGAAAGAGAGATATTTTCAGTGAAAGGAGAAGAATAACCACTGAGATTTTTACATGGGAGGAAGAAGGAACTTACATTTCTGTACTTAATTTATGCCAGAAGAGCAAGGAAGATCGCTTTTGTTTTCTGCTTTAAGGCCATATGCATCTGTACATATCTACACAATCTGATCTTGAATTAGATGTTCCAATCAAGCTCAATCTAGGAAAGGTTGGTGGGTCAGCTTGTTGATTTCAATTTAATCTAGATTCGAAATAAAAAATCAATCCAACTACTCTTAAATGAACATCCATATTCAAGTCAAATTCACCGCTCTGTCTAAGCTTTCAATTTTGGAAACAACTGGACCGCACAACCACCAAGCCTTTTATTGAAGCACTTATAATGTGTTTACAATGAAAAAACGTACATCAAAATTAAAAAAAAAATCAACTCTAATGAAAAGGATACGGTGATCATTACAAGAAACATTTGTATCCTTAATTTCCATGGCAACTTTAACACAATGAATTAATTCTAATTAACTCGAGCAATTTATATCAACTCTTATAGTAATGAAAGATGAGCATAAGTTTTAGATGACCGGTCCTGTTAAGCTAGGCCACCATAAAAGAAAGGTTGCACCAAGTCCATACCAAGTTCAAACTTGTTAATTTTTTATGTATAAACCTGAAAAAAAAAATCAAATTAATTTCAAGATTCTTTATCATCCTAAAACGTGTCCAAAATACAAATCTCAGCTTAAGCAATATAAATTAAAAAGATAGAAATTAATGACCGAATTACTGGGAAGACTAACAATGCATTTCCAAATGGACTGAAAAAAATAAGAAAAAACTAGAAAAAAAAAATGAAGATGTCTCAAACTTGTTGGATTTGCTTTGAGAAGAGTCCAGTATTGAATAATCTTCAATTTTGTATAGCACCAATCTCAAAATAAATCTAAATATTTTCAGACATCCTGACGTTTTTTTTCAATAATATATCATTTCAAAATAAAAAATATCACAACAAAAAAAAAGCTTATATTTAATTCAAGCTTCATCAATTTTAAATTGAGTGAAACAATAAAAATACTCCCCAAGAAGTGTATGAAACTGTCTCATCTTTTATTGTTCCATCTAAGAAAACGGACTCCTAATTTTTTGTGTGGGTCTTTTTGAGAATCGTAGCAATAATCTTTCACATTTAAGTGAGGAAGGAAAGAGACGACAATAAAAAATATTCAGATTAAAACAGTTTATTCTACATCCCGAATACATAAAAGGGAGTTTTGCTCTTTTTTCAATGGTCAGAAACTAGACCCAAAAATCATAACAAACAAGGAAGTAAAGCAACAAGAGAAAAAAAAAATCAAGTTGGTATTAGCTAACTTATTTGATATACAATTTAAAAATGGTTGTCAATATCTTCAATTTGAATTCCACCTACATCAAATTTATGCTGTGACATTCACCAACAAACAAAAAAACTAGCAAAAACACCGATTAGTTTTAGAAACACTAAAAGTTGAAACACAAAACCAGTTTAAGGAACATAATCTATGATAGCTATTCCGCATAAAAAAAGATAACAAAAAACCAAAATGCTTCGCAGAGAAGAAGAGTCGGATCATTTGATATTGCTGTTTTTTTATTCTTCCCTTGCATCCTCTTCACTACTTTTTGAGAAAATCAAAGGGTTGGCAACTTACATAGAGCAACCCAAAAAATAGAAGCAAAAAATTGACGTCTAAAATATCAAATTAAAATTCAAATATCAAGCAACAAGAGAAATAAATGCTACATGGCGAACATACCATTTTCTGGCGAGTGTCATTCATATTTTTCTAAATACAACTCATGAACATTTCAAGGTGATTCATGCATGTATGAAATGCTCACCAAATGACGATGATCAGCCATAAGTTCAGGTACCTTTGTCCCTTTGGAGAAAACAAAATGACCATTGACACCAAAGAAGTTGGCAAGCGCAAGCACAACAGACTCAGATAGAGCAGACTCTGGGTGTAGACAGTCAGGCAAGTCCGGTAGACAAGAAGGAAGAAATTCTTCTTGATGGAATGTTAGGTTGTATAGTGCAAGAACAGACCGACAAAAAACAAACCTGTCAAAATCAAAGAGCCGTAGTTTATCAAAATGTAACAAATATGAGGACTACTTTTAAGTTGTGGAGACTAATTTTTTTCCTATGAAGGAAACTGCGCTAAGTTCTGAGAATTTATTAAATTTTCAATTGTCCTAATTTTTCTGTTCATAAAAAAGTAGTCTTTATGTTCTGTTTAAGACAATCAAGACTACAAAAACTACATAATGAAATTTATATCCGCATCAGCAAGATGTAGCCATCATTTGATAAATCTATATAAAAATTATGTGTTTAGTACGTTGATCTTCTTTCCTTTTTTTTTTTTTTTTGATTGAATTTGGTTTCACCAATTTCTAAACATCTTTCATCATCATTTAAATGCCAAACTTGATCACTAGAGCATTGTTTGCTGCTGGAAAATAATGCAGAGTTGATGGAAACCAAGCAGTTCAATGTTCATCATCTAAGGGAATGGTTATACTGGATGGAACTCTTTATGGAAGAATTCAACATCTAAATAGTTTAAAGGATGAATAGCTGAATTCCTTCTTCATAAGAATTAAATCCCAGTAATTTTCAAGATAAATACAGGTGAAGCTGAAGCCACAATATATTTCACATTTTTAATGCAAGGAGTCATATAGGAAACATTGCAGGGTCCAAGAATAAAACGAAGTTCCATAAAGAACTAATCTTAATATATGTAGATGGTACATGGTAGTGTACTTGTCAAAGGCACACAAATAGAATCCCATGACGCAAGGTCCAACATAACTCACCCTCTTTGATATCAAAATGATGTGAAGCATAGGTGCGGTGCATGATGCACAACAAGATGGTTCATGGCTCACTGTCATCGCTTTTTGTGATATGACACATTATGTATAGAAAATGCATGTGGCGCACATGGCGCATAGCATAGATCGAGCATGGTACATGACTTACAATGTGGTGTGCACCAATGCACAGGGCACAGAGAGTTAGTTGCATGGCGACGTGCATGAAATGTTTTTTTATTTTTAATTTTTTTCAATCTTAATTGTTATGAAGAAATAATATGCAATAACATCTTGGTTTAATGCACGTTGGTGCTCCTCTGTTTTCATTCAAGCGTAGTAATGACACTTTGAAGGCTTCTATTGATTAGTTTTTTTTTTCTCAATTTTTTTCTGAAAGGAGGTACCGAGTTAAAAATGAAAATAAAAATTAATAATAATACGAGAGAGCATTCTTTCCTCCTGGAAGTTGTTAGGATGTTCATTGAAATCATCTCAAGGCCACTTTGTCAAGCTAGCATTTGATTTTTTCTCTTCCTAAAACCATGACAATGGAGAAAAGAAGAAAACTCCAAACACAGTTTGAAGTGATCTGCATAGACAACTTGAATTTAATCATCAAAATTGCATACTTCAATTCCTATTTATAGAAATTTGGTTACAGATGGAAGGCCTGAATTTTAAATCAAACCAAATCCAATCTTATAACCATATCAAATCCTGTTTAAATTTTAAATTTAAACACATCCAAAGTAGATGATTTAACTTAATAAAATAAATCAATTAAAAATAAATTAAATATATACTAAAAAGAATTGAAAATCGGTGTGCATTAGCTCCATAGCCTAGTCAGACCTATAATAATTAGCCTATAGCTAATTGTACTTTTACAAGCTAATTTGCCCTTATTTGTACTGCATCAATTCAGTAAACCAACAAAGAACTTTTCTCTTTATGTTATGTGACACAAAAGAAAAAATAAACTTTTCTCTTTATGAGTTTGGTGGAGACCATGGAGGAGAAATTGGAAGCAGAAGATGATCTGATAGAAGAAACGCACAAACAGTATACAAAACATCAGGAGAAATAAGACAAACGAATACAAAAAAAAATTGGAGGCTTCGGTGCTGAGCAGCTATAAAAAACTTTTCTATTGGAGGCTTGGGTGCTGAGCAACTATAAACTCCATAAATTTGTAAATTATTTGCAATGCTTACCAACAGTAGTAGGTGATGCAGATGGCAAGAAGATCATAAATTCAATCTCAACTATCAAGTAACTAGATCTTGACATGAAAACTCCTTTAAAAAAACAATGGGAAATGTTGTTCAATTCTACACCACATTTTAAGATTAATTTAGTATTTCAAAACATTTACTAAACTTTTGCTAATTGACTTGATTTAGAATTAGGCCTCAAATTAATTAACTATTTATAATGAGTTCAAGTACTCAGTAGACTGATGAAAAAAAGATCTCCAAAAGACAAATTGATTAATCAAAATTTGAAAGAGTGGTTCAACAAGACAAATGATTAATCAATAACATTAAGATCAAAATCAAAAGAGTGGCGAAAGCATTAATGAAGTTAATGCAAGATCAAAGTTGAGTGTAAAACAACCTTAGGCATAAATCTACAATGGACCAAACTCCCAGTCAAAATAAAAAATTCAAATCAAGATAGATTTGAATTATATAAGGGCGCAGATGTATGTGGTAATACTTGATAATCATATTCACACGCTAAAAAGCATGTTAATACATATAAAACATGTAGTGCACCAAATCCTCCAAATGTTGGTTTGGAAATTTGGGAGATATCATGTAATGCATATATGTTTCCAAAATTCGATGTCATCAACTTAGTAGCAGCTTGGATAACTCTGATGAATCTAAAGAAGCAAACTCAAGAACCTTTTTTTTTATCAATGATAGCACTTCCAAGGAGATGAAAGTAGCTAAGAAATAGCAAATAAGCCTCCACCCTACCACAAACAAAAGAGAGACAAGAGAAAAAGTTCTTAGATTATTGAAAACACTCTGTCCCAGGCTCTAAATAAATCTCCAAACAACTTCCAAAGCAGTCACAGGCTATAATGCCTTAGCCAACCTCCACAAATTATCAACATTAGAAGCATCTACAATGCCCTCATAATATCTAAGGAAATTTAGGATACGCTTATCAAAGCATTGCAAGAGACTGAGTAGTACGAAGCATCCATGTGAAGCAGAACATGAAAGAAACCCCAGACAAAGTGTTCTTTACAAAGCATAACATGAGCGATACTAAGTATTACATGTGTAAGGCTCTTAAACTGATCAAATAGCTGATCCCTATAATCACTTAATGAGAGAAATTATACTCTAAAATTATGTTTAATTTCACCCCAAGTGTATTTTGTTCAAGTATCAACATTTCGCCAAGTGATTAAGCATGTACTATTAGTATGTCTAGCAGTCAAATCTTTATAAATTTTAAATATATATTTTAAGTTATCTATTCTATTTAAAAATTCCCTAAGATTATACCTTCAGTTTGTCTTGGAATTGTCTAAATCATTATTAAATTGATTTCATATACATGGCTTCATTTTGTAGTTTATTAACTAACCCAATTATTATGGACTATTTCTAGATGACATTACCATACAAACTTGAGTTTCGAAACAAAACTTAGTGTTACATGTGTTTATGATTAAAGTTTATTAATGCAAATCTATAATGAGATCAATAAAAACATGCAAAACCACACAAATTTATATATCTTAAAGTCTTAATTTTGGCAACTATTCATTAATTTAGATTAAAATAGATAATATAGATAATTTTAATGCATATGACAATTCAATAATTGTTGAATCAGGTAGCTAATGGGAAGCCACGTCAGCAATCTAAGGGCTACAGTTGGAGATCCATGTGCAGCAATCCGAGGGCTACAGTTGAAGATCCATGGGTAGCAATCCAAGCACCACAGTTGGAGATCCGTGGGCAGTAATCTGAGGGCTGCAGTTGGAGATCCGTGGGATATGATTATTATAATTAATTAGATTAAATGTCTTTTCTTTTTCTGTTTATTCTCCTAGAATGTATATATGACATATATGTATAATTCCAAGGAATGGAATTAGATTTGAATTTTCCTATAAACAATTTCTTCATGGCATCAAAAACTGTGAAAATCCTAAGCCTTCTCTGAATGTCGGCGGCAAACCTTCATCCCTTTCTTCCAAACCCTCAACCGACAGTAACTCTCCATCATCCTGCCGATAGCCTCTCTTCAAGCATTGGTAGCCCTTGCCCAAAATTCATCTTCTCTTTCAACCGAGGAAACACAACCATGTCCATGGATAGCGAGATCTCATCCTCCTACCCAAATATTATCGGTTTGAACACCGAAAACTTTGGATCAGCAAATAACTCTTCTCCTCTTCCTAGATTATGGTGTGATCATTGTACCAAATCAGGGCATACAAAGAAGACATGTTGGAAGTGTCACGACCCGACCCGAGACGAGACGGATCCCGCCCGCGCTGGATCGCGACGGGGAATAAAAGCTAACCAGGATCTGGCTTTGGATTAGGTTACTGAACTGATCTTCCAAATTCTTAACTCAACAGAAGCGCACAGAACAACAGAGCTACTAAAAACATCAAATGCAGCGGAACAAAACATCTATCTTTTCATTTCCTCAAAATAATCATCTACAGAACAGTACAAGGCTTTCAACAGAAAGAAAGACAGAACAGGAAAGCCATGACTGTACAAAAATCAAAAGTACAAAAGTACCTAATCTGATCAGACTCTGAAATCTAATCCTGGACCTCCTTGCCCTTCCCAGAACCTGAAAACCACCAGAAAGCAAGGGTGAGCTCAACAGCTCAGCAAAGCAACAAACCACCAATCTAAATCCTCAGAAAACAAAACCAAACTTATCAGACAGAAATCAGATCAGAAGTCGGAACAGAATCGGAAATCAAAACTTACGGACAGATATCAAATCACATCAGAGTCGTACAGATCGTACAGAGCGTATCAGAACAGAACAAATCAACAGAGTCAGAAACAGAAATCAGAATCGTACGGATCATATCATATCATAATCACAATTTCGTACAGAACAGAACAGATACAGAAAGTAATGCAGATACATATAGCTAAATGCCCTGACGCTGACGGAATCTCTACGGATTCCGGCCCCTTATGCCTCCCTTCCCAGACACTGACTGAATCTCATAGGATTCAGGCCCCTTATGTCTCCCTTTGTGCTCACGGCACCAAAACAGATGTGCTTATAGCACCAAAACAGAATTCATCGGATCCGGAACAGAACAGATATCAGATTTCAGATTGAGCTCATTTCAGATTTCCCGTTTCACTAACTGAATCTCATAGGATCCAGACCCCTTATAGCTCCCTTTTTATAGCTTATACACATAGCATTTCATTTCAGAGAAAATCCGGACAAATCAGGAATTACTCAAAAATCGGGCAGCACAACGGCAGTGTACAGAATTTACACAAAAATTCCTGCAAAGAAAATTTACCGAATTCGCACAGAATACAGATAATCACATTTCAGAACTTTTATTCTACTGCACAGATAAATTCCAATTTCACAGAAAAATCCGGTCGACTAAAAACACAGTCGAATCAAAAATATCCGGACAAAAATCTTCAGAAAATAACCAAAATGTGCACACTCGGCACGTCAACAATATACAGAAAGTTACGCGGTAAAAACTGAACCGATCAAAAGATACGGACGAAATTCGCTAACGGAAACAAAATCCGGACAGAATATACCGCCAAACACGACGGAACTGAAAATTGAGAAAGGTAGAATGTGCCTTACCTCGAGCACAGCAAATTCCTCAACAGTCACTTCGATCGAAAACGGCTCCGCGTCGTCCGAAAATCCACTTTTCCACTTTTTCCTTCGTTTTTCTCTCTCCTCAGCTTTTTCTCTCTCTTCAAAATATCTCATTTCTATATATATCCAGACTGATCGTCCCGGACGATCGAGCTTCGTACCGGACGATCCATGAAGAGAGGAATTTCGTCCAGACGACAAATCACATATCGTCCCTGGCGAAGGGTTCACGGGAGAATTTTCGTCCAGACGATCCAATTTTCGTCCCGACGAATTATACAACCAAAACTGATTTTCTGCACAACCTGTACCGATCGTCCCGGACGATCCAACTTCGTCCCGGACGAACCTGGAGCAAAAACTGATATTACAATCTCCCCAACTCAGAAAAATGTCGTCCTCGACATTATCCAGTCCAAACGCAGTCAAAACAAGTACGGGTACGACCGTCTCATATCAGACTCCTTCTCCCAAGTGGCTTCCCGTGCAGTCCGGTGCTTCCACTGGACTTTAACCATCGGAATCTCTTTATTTCTTAACTTTCGGACGTCGTACGCCAAAATAAGCTCTGGCTCTTCCTTGTACGCCAGATTCTCCTGAATCTCAACTTCATCAGCAGACACCTTCTTCCCAGAGTCTGAAACCCACTTCCTCAGAGTGGATACGTGAAACACATTATGCACATCCGGCATAGAATCAGAAAGCAATAGGCGATAAGCAGATTTTCCAATTCTTTCCAAAATCTCAAATGGTCCAACATACCTTGGACTAAGCTTGCTTACCTGACCAAATCTGCTCACACCTTTCATCGGGCTGACTTTGACATACACAAAGTCACCGACCTGAAATTCAACAAATCTGTGCTTCTGATTGTAATACTTCTGCTGTCGATCTTGAGCAGCTTTCAATCTTTCTCTTATCAAATTAATCTTCTGAGCAGTTTCATCAGCAAAAGTAGCCCCCAAAGCCTGTCTATCTCCGAAGGAGGTCGGAGTCAAAGGAGTACGACACTTCCTGCCATACAAAGCCTCGTACGGTGCCATACCGATACTGGACTGAAAACTGTTGTTATAGGCAAACTCAATCAGCGGAATATGATCCTCCCAACTTCCGCTAAAGTCCAGAACACAAAGCCTCAACAGATCTTCCAGTACCTGAATCGTCCTCTCAGACTGTCCGTCGGTCTGAGGATGAAAGGCTGTACTGAAATGCAGTTTCGTACCCAAGCCTTGCTGAATGCCTTTCCAAAGTCTGGAAGTAAAACGTCCATCTCGATCAGATACGATCACACGAGGCACACCGTGCAATCTGACTATCTCCTTCACATAAATCTGTGCCAAGCGATCAACTGAATCCGTCTGTCTGATCGGAAGAAAATGGGCTGACTTGGTCAATCGATCTACAACCACCCAAATGGCATCATGTCCTTGTCTAGATCGAGGAAAACCCATCGCAAAATCCATCGTTACCTCCTCCCATTTCCACTCAGGGATAGGCAACGACTGCAACAGTCCACCTGGTCGCTGATGCTCTGCCTTCACCAACTGACAGGCTTCGCATCTCGACACAAACTCTGCCACATCCTTCTTCATCCCAGGCCACCAAAACAAAAGCTTCATATCAGCGTACATCTTACCACTGCCTGGATGAACAGTGTAGCCAGAATGATGAGATTCGTACAGAATCTCCTGCCTCAAGTCTCCAGACACAGGTACCCAAAACCTGTTCTTACAGAAAATAACACCAGAATCAGAAATTTGAAGTTCAGGAGTCTTACCAGATCCAATCTGAGCTATCAACTTCGAATAATCAGAATCTGACTTCTGGGCTTCTTGAATCCGTGCTTCCAAAGAAGACTGAATACTCATCTGAGCCAACTCCAAATCATTGGAGGAAACCACCTCCAACTGCAATCTCTCCAAATCACGAATCAGAAAGTCATCACAGGTAAGCTGAATACCTGAGAATCCAGAAGACTTCCTGCTCAGAGCGTCCGCTACCACATTCGCCTTCCCAGGCTGATACTGAATAGTCAAATCGTAGTCCTTGATCAACTCGAGCCACCTCCTCTGTCTCAGATTCAGATCCTTCTGAGTAAAAATGTACTTCAGGCTCTTATGATCAGTAAAGATCTCACATCTGACGCCATACAGGTAATGACGCCAAATCTTCAAAGCAAAAACTACTGCAGCTAACTCCAGATCATGCGTCGGGTAATTCTTCTCATGTGGTTTTAACTGTCTCGAAGCATAAGCAATTACCTGACCATGCTGCATCAGAACACAACCCAATCCTTTCAGTGAAGCATCACTGAACACCTGGAAACCCTCCGTACCTGACGGAAGTGCCAACACTGGAGCTGAAGTCAAACACTCCTTCAATCTCTGAAAACTAGCTTCACACTCCGGTGTCCAAACAAAAGGTACTGACTTCTGAGTCAGTCTCGTCAGAGGAGTCGAAATCTGTGAAAATCCTTTCACAAACTTCCTATAATACCCGGCCATGCCCAAGAAACTACGTACCTCAAATACCGTAGTCGGCCTTGGCCAATCAGCAACAGCCTGAATCTTCTGGGGATCTACCGAAATGCCTTCTCCGCTAATCACATGCCCCAGAAAAGAAATGCTCTTCAGCCAGAATTCACACTTGGAGAACTTGGCATACAGCTGATGCCTCCTCAAAGTCTCCAACACAATCCTCAAATGTCTGGCATGCTCATCCTCAGATGCAGAATATACCAGAATATCGTCAATAAAGACGATCACAAACTGATCCAAATATTCCCTGAATACTCGGTTCATCAGATCCATGAAAATCGCAGGCGCATTGGTTACCCCAAAAGGCATAACCAAAAACTCGTAGTGCCCGTACCGAGTACTGAAAGCAGTCTTCACCACATCAGCTTCCTTCACCTTCACCTGATAATATCCGGATCTCAAATCAATCTTCGAAAATACCGAAGATCCGGAAAGCTGATCAAACAAGTCGTCTATCCGAGGCAAAGGATACTTATTCTTGATCGTGACCTTGTTCAAATCTCTGTAATCAATACACATACGGAGTGTACCGTCCTTCTTCTTCACAAACAGAACAGGTGCTCCCCAGGGCGAAACACTAGGACGTACAAAACCTCTGTCAACCAACTCCTGAAGCTGAACTTTCAACTCAGAAAGTTCTTTCGGTGCCATCCTGTACGGAGCTTTCGATATCGGAGCGGTACCCGGAAAAACATCGATAGAGAACTCCACATCTCTATCCGGAGGTAAACCAACCAACTCCTCAGGAAAAACATCAGCAAACTCCCGTACCACAGGGATCTCAGAAACAGAACCAACCTCCAGGTTCAGATCCCGCACCGAAGCCAAAAATACCGGACATCCTTTCTTCCACATTCTGCTCACCTCCAACGCAGAAATCAGACTGGAGAGAACACCTCGTAATCCCTGAAATACAACTCTCTCTCCAGCCATAAGCAAACTCACTTGCTTCTTCAGACAGTCTATCTGGGCCTCATACTGACTCAGCCAATCCATGCCCAGAATCACATCATACGACGAAATCGGCAATCGAATCAAACTCGATTTCCACTTCTTGCCAGAAATCTCGACCTCACACAAACAAAACTGTCGAGCAATCAATGGATTCCCAGCCGGTAAAATCACAGACAAAGAAACCGGTAAAACCATCGAATCCAAATGTAAAATCTCAAAACAATGCTCGGACAGAAAAGAATGACTCGCTCCAGAGTCAAATAAAACACGACAGGGCTGATCAGAAATGTAAATCGTACCTGTCACAACATCCGGAGCATCACGAGCCTCCTGCTGACTCAGACTGTAAACTCGTGGCTGAACTGGAACAGGAGCTGAAGCGACAGAACTACTCTGCTCCCTCTGAATCGTAGGTGGTCTCCGTGGTGCAGAACTAGAACCACCACCTCTACCAGCAAATCCCTCAGGGCGTGGAGGAACAGTCCTCGGTCTTCCTGCTGCTGAACCAACAGGTCTGACAAAGCCCTCAGATCGCTGCTCATATCCCATCTGTGGACATTCTGCTATCCGATGTCCCGGCTGACCACATCTGAAACAAAGACCAGCTATCCTGTAGCACTGGCCATGGTGTCGCCGTCCACAACTCTGGCACACAGGTGCCGTACTGACAGATCCAGAACTAGTCGTACTGGTAGCAGTACCAGACGATCCTCCGCTCTTCCTGGAATCTCCAGATCCAGATCCAGGAACAAATCTCCTCTTCCCAGAGGAACCACTGCCAGATGTCTCTCCTCCAAACCTCTTCCTACTCGCAGTCCACCGCTGCTGAGTAGCCGTCATGTCATTCTCAATCAGACGAGCTCGCTCCACAAGCTCAGAGAAATCGGTGATCCGGAACGGTATCAGGGGCTGCCTCAAAGTGTCTCGCAATCCCCTCAGAAATCTGTAGCACCTCTCAGCAGATGTGCTAACCAGCTGCGGAGCGTACCTGGCTAATGCAGTAAACTCAGCCTCGTACTGCATCACCGTCTTGCTCCCCTGAACAAGCCTCAGAAAACTCTCCTGCATCTGCTGTCGTGCAGAAGGGGGAACAAACCAGTCTCTGAATACCTCAGTGAACTCCTCCCAAGTGATCAAGGAGTTCAGTCCGCCCTGAAATCTGGCTGCTTGCTGGCCATCCCACCAGTGCTCAGCCTCTCCGTCCAACAGAAAAACAGCTAACGGAACTTTCCTGTCTGCAGGACACTGCATCCCGTCAAAAGTCTTCTCCAATCTCCTTAGCCACTCCTCGGCTGCTCTGGGCTCAACAGCGCCCTCAAACCTCGGGGGTTTCAACCTCAGAAATAACTGCAGGTGTCGATCAATGTCCTCAGATCTAACAGTCGAAGCTCTGCTCTGAGTCTCGCTCATCATCTGAGCAACAAGTGAAGCAAACTGTGAAAGCGTATCAGCACCGACCACTGGGGCTGTACTCCCCACTGGTGCTGCCTGATCGTCATTCTGACCATCTGTCATGTCTGGGTCTGGCTGATCCATACAGAAAAATCCAGAAAATCCGGAAAACTATCACAAAACAACACAAAATAACACAATAAAAAGCCAAACGACCCAAAACTACCTCCCAGACAGACTCACTGATCACTTCCTAGAGCTCTGTTTTACAATCCAACCTGTTTCCAAAACCAGTGCTCTGATACCAAAAAAGCTTGTCACGACCCGACCCGAGACGAGACGGATCCCGCCCGCGCTGGATCGCGACGGGGAATAAAAGCTAACCAGGATCTGGCTTTGGATTAGGTTACTGAACTGATCTTCCAAATTCTTAACTCAACAGAAGCGCACAGAACAACAGAGCTACTAAAAACATCAAATGCAGCGGAACAAAACATCTATCTTTTCATTTCCTCAAAATAATCATCTACAGAACAGTACAAGGCTTTCAACAGAAAGAAAGACAGAACAGGAAAGCCATGACTGTACAAAAATCAAAAGTACAAAAGTACCTAATCTGATCAGACTCTGAAATCTAATCCTGGACCTCCTTGCCCTTCCCAGAACCTGAAAACCACCAGAAAGCAAGGGTGAGCTCAACAGCTCAGCAAAGCAACAAACCACCAATCTAAATCCTCAGAAAACAAAACCAAACTTATCAGACAGAAATCAGATCAGAAGTCGGAACAGAATCGGAAATCAAAACTTACGGACAGATATCAAATCACATCAGAGTCGTACAGATCGTACAGAGCGTATCAGAACAGAACAAATCAACAGAGTCAGAAACAGAAATCAGAATCGTACGGATCATATCATATCATAATCACAATTTCGTACAGAACAGAACAGATACAGAAAGTAATGCAGATACATATAGCTAAATGCCCTGACGCTGACGGAATCTCTACGGATTCCGGCCCCTTATGCCTCCCTTCCCAGACACTGACTGAATCTCATAGGATTCAGGCCCCTTATGTCTCCCTTTGTGCTCACGGCACCAAAACAGATGTGCTTATAGCACCAAAACAGAATTCATCGGATCCGGAACAGAACAGATATCAGATTTCAGATTGAGCTCATTTCAGATTTCCCGTTTCACTAACTGAATCTCATAGGATCCAGACCCCTTATAGCTCCCTTTTTATAGCTTATACACATAGCATTTCATTTCAGAGAAAATCCGGACAAATCAGGAATTACTCAAAAATCGGGCAGCACAACGGCAGTGTACAGAATTTACACAAAAATTCCTGCAAAGAAAATTTACCGAATTCGCACAGAATACAGATAATCACATTTCAGAACTTTTATTCTACTGCACAGATAAATTCCAATTTCACAGAAAAATCCGGTCGACTAAAAACACAGTCGAATCAAAAATATCCGGACAAAAATCTTCAGAAAATAACCAAAATGTGCACACTCGGCACGTCAACAATATACAGAAAGTTACGCGGTAAAAACTGAACCGATCAAAAGATACGGACGAAATTCGCTAACGGAAACAAAATCCGGACAGAATATACCGCCAAACACGACGGAACTGAAAATTGAGAAAGGTAGAATGTGCCTTACCTCGAGCACAGCAAATTCCTCAACAGTCACTTCGATCGAAAACGGCTCCGCGTCGTCCGAAAATCCACTTTTCCACTTTTTCCTTCGTTTTTCTCTCTCCTCAGCTTTTTCTCTCTCTTCAAAATATCTCATTTCTATATATATCCAGACTGATCGTCCCGGACGATCGAGCTTCGTACCGGACGATCCATGAAGAGAGGAATTTCGTCCAGACGACAAATCACATATCGTCCCTGGCGAAGGGTTCACGGGAGAATTTTCGTCCAGACGATCCAATTTTCGTCCCGACGAATTATACAACCAAAACTGATTTTCTGCACAACCTGTACCGATCGTCCCGGACGATCCAACTTCGTCCCGGACGAACCTGGAGCAAAAACTGATATTACAGGAAGATTCATGGAAAACCAGCTGATTGGAAGGCAAACAAATCAGCACAAGAAAGCAAGGCGAACTTTGTCAATACCACGCAAGATCAATCCATCAAAGTTGAAGCCATTCCTTTCATCAAGGAGCATTTAGAGATGATGAAGTTGCCGCTTAACAACATCATGAACCAACACTCTCCAAAACCTGCTACCCTACATGCTCACTAAGGTATAAAACAATCAAAACTTTAGGTTATTGACTCAAGAACATCAGATCATATTACAGGAAAGATTACACTCCTTTATGACTTTCAATCTTATCATTCAAATCGAGTAGTTAGTATTGTTGATCGCTCAACATTCAAAGTTTTGGGAACTAGTTCTGCTTTTGTCATATAAGTTATCACCCTTAAATTGGTGTTGTATATGCCCAATCTTGAGTGCAATCTGATTTCCATTAGTAAATTGACTCGTGATAGTAATTGCTTAATAATTTTCTCCAATAATGTATGTATTTTTCAGGAAGTGGATTTAGAGAAGAAGATTGATAATACTGAGATGCATTATGGGTTATATTACATCAAGACACCCAAATCCATACAAACCTTAATTGCTGCTCCTAAGAATTCTCCTCCTAAGAATCATCCTATTGTAAGTCAATTTGTTGAGAGTCATTCTAGAGTTAGTCAAGATAGAGAGATTATCATGTGGCATTATAGTTGAGGTCATCCAAATTTCATGCATCTTGAAAAGATTTTTCCCCATTTATTTATTAATAAAAATCCAAGTTTGATTGAAACTTGCCAATTAGCTAAATATACATATCATCTTACCCAATTGTTCCTTACCAACCTTTTAAACCATTTGCCGTGATCTATAATGATATTTGGGGACCCTCAAGGGTTAAAAATATAAGTAGAGCAAGGTGATTTGTGATATTTTTTTATGATCATACTAGGCTCACTTGGGTTTATTTAATGAAGGAAAATTTTAAAGTTGAAAGGATATTCAAATCATTTCAACTGATGATTCAAAACCAGTTTGATACAAAAATTCAAATCTTAAAATCAAACAATGGGAGAGAGTACTTCCATTCTATCATGAGAAGAGAATACTTATCAAGCCAAGGGATAATCCAAGTGAGTTCATGTGCATATACGCCTCAACAAAATGGGGGTAGTTGAGAGAAAAAATAGGCAACTCCTAGAAGTCGCCAGATCTATTATACTATTCACAAAAGTATCAAAATATTTATGTGGGGAAGCCATTCTTACTGATGCATACCTAATAAATAGGTTACATACTCGGATACTAAAATTTGAAACACCTAGACAACCTTCATTCTCTCAGATCTGTGCTTGAAGAATTGTGCCTAGCGCCATGCGAGACAAAAAGCGATTTTCATAGAATACTAGAATTGGGGGTCATTCCCATACCTAACAGCAAGTCTCTCGCGCAAGACAAGAAAGAAGAATTTCTCTAAAATAATCCCATTTTACTCAGCAGCAATCTTGTTTTCCTCGTGGATCGAATAGTCAAAGCGAGTGTCTCCATGCCGTTTTCGTGTTCTTTCTTTCATTTGCAAGGATGATGGAGATCCATAGCAGTGAGTCGCAAGGATTATAAAGATCTATAGGGGTTTCTATGTGATTAGGCAAATCAAGTCATTGCATCGCTACACCCTTCTTTCGGGAATAGGTAAGGCTGGACTGACGAATGAGGATTCCCGTTCAATCATAAATAGGGATAGCTCAAAGAATCAATATTTTCATTGGAGTAGCTGAGATAGATCTATGTGGAGTGGACCGGTGTCTACTCAAAACCTATCCTCATGCTCGGTTTATTTCATCAAACCTTCCACCTTAAATTTTTGGGCTCTGCCTTCGTTCATATCTATCCACAAGATAGAAGCAAGCTTGATCCAAGATTTTTTTTAAAAAAAAGTGTCTTTATTGGCTATTCCCCAACAAAAAGAGATTACAAATGCTTTTGCCCTATTTCTAGGAAAGTATTTGAAACCATGGATGTCACCTTCTTTGAAAGCAACCCATACTTCACTAGTTTTGAAATTTAGGGGGAGAGTCAAGGAGAATTTCAAACTTTGGAGTGGAATTCCTTATTATACAACCAAACAGAGTCCAGTCAAAATCAACAAATATCACAAGAAATCCAAACCACGAGTATTTCCCAAGGTATACCTCCTATATCTCAAACTCCACCTTCAGACCTATTACCTTCACCCATAAGTCCTAACTAATTCCTGCAAAAAGCAACAATTAAGGAACAACAATATGTATACTCAAGAGAAAGAAAGAAAAATCAGCATATGTTGAACTGTGAGACACTTCTTGCACCTGTCAACTCTACTTCAATGGATCCAACAACTATAGAAATTCATACATAGGAGAAAAATGAGGAAGTTCAAAAAGATATGGAGTCATCAAATGGCCAGAAAGAATCATGCACCAAGCATCCAATCGAAAACTTTCTCTCCTATAGCAGATTATCAGACACTATCAAGTTTCTCTTTCCAAGTTGGATAATGTACATATTCCGACCAATATTCAGGAAGCTTTGAATCACCCAGGATGGAGACAGGATGTTAAAAAAGAAATTATGGACTGGAAAAAAAATCAAACATAGGTGATTACAAATCATCCACTCAGAAAGAAAGTTGTGACTTGCAAATGGGTGTTCACTGTAAAGCATAAGGTGGATGGTAGTGTTGAGAGGTTGAAAGCTAGACTGATTTCAAAAGGATTCACTCAATCTTATGGAATAGACTATCAGCAAACTTTTACTCCTGTTGCAAAGCTCAACACCATCAGAATTCTTCTTTCCTTAGCAGCAAATTTAGATTGGCCGCTATATCAACCTGAAAGAATAAGTCTACATGGAGATTCTGATGCATGCAAATTTCAATTTTGTTTTAGTTTTTATTGTAATTTGAATTCTATGGTTATTTTTGTTTTTTTTTATGCTACCCTATGATGGAAGGCAACCAAAGATCATGAGTAGGTTGTGCTTTGGGCTTGGCAATCCTTGGGTGTGCTAGTTATCTTGGTTCCTTAGCTCTTGGGCTGCTGGTGGATTCTCGATTTTTGGCTGTGTTTTTGGGAGCTGTTATGTTTCAGCTCATTTATGTTGAGCTGTTGTTTTTCAGCTCATTATTATGGGTAGTTCTCCTCCTTTTTAGCTCATTATGTGGAGTGGTTATTGCTCTTTCCCCTCCCCTGTGGCCCTTCGGTTTTCCCCGCCTGGCTCCTGTCCCGTGGCTGGTTCTCCCCTAGCTGCCTATTCCAGTTCCCCTGGCTGCCCATTCTTGTCCCCTTTGTGGCTCTTCGGGTGTTGCTTCTGGGCATCCTGCTAGCCTTCCATTTCCCCTGTTCTGATTGGATCGGTTGGAGGTGGTTTTGGCTGTTTGACTGCCCCTTTTCTCCTACTTATATATAATTTTGGTGCATGAAAAGGTTGTTGATTGTTGAGCTAAGTTCTCTAAAAACCTGAGGGTTTCTTCTTTGGAAAGCTTGCGAGCTTGTTCCGACTATCTTCTCCTCTCTAAAACTTTGTCTTGGGCTTCTTATCCCTTTCTTCTCTCCGCAAGTTCCACTCTACTTGTATCTTTCTTCTTGAGTCATTGGAGCTATTGGTTGGTTGATTTGGTAGCATTTTGCTGGAGGCATTTTGGTGGATGTTGTCCCAAGTAGCTGTGGTGGACCCTTGGTTTGCATGCCCTTAAGTACATCTTTTATATTGCCTACTATTTTGATTGTATGTTAGGTGACCGCTAGTCAGTTGTTCTGAGGGTAGCTGTTTTTATTTTAATTTTGTTTCGTTTGTTTGGCTTTCGTTTGTTTTGAAGTTTGTTCGGATGTTGGCATCCTAAGTTTTGAATCGAGTTATGTTTTACTAGTCCTAGTGTTCTCCCCTTGTGGTTTTTTCTATCTAGTTGTCTGCATCAAGTTTGGTATCAGAGTCTAGGTTGGTAAATTTCTAGGTTATTTGTTTCTTTTCATTAGGTGTTTAAAGAAATGAAAAAAGATAAAAACAGTGAATCAGTTGTGGGTGAAAATCAGCATGAAGATCCTGAATTCCAAATCACTCTGGACAAATGGATTACGTCACAAGGAGATTCTACCGATCCACTACAAAATGAAATATACAAGCTTCAAATGAAAATGCATGTATGTACGGAAAATTATGTAAAGAAAAAGAAACGTCTGCAAGACCAATTCAAGCAAGAAAGAGAAATTATTTTGAAGAAGTATGCGGCCAAGATTCAAGAATTGGATACGGATCTTTCATCTCGTCATGATAAATCTAAAGCATCCTCATCAGGAGATGAGCAATTTCAACCGGGAAAGAATCTGATGTAGGCAGGGGGGCAACTCTTATGCTAAAGTTTTGGGCTGAGGTTGGCTTCTCGGTTTGGACTTGGTTGCTCGATTTTTTGCTGTTTGTGGAGAATTGCAAGGCTCCAACTCATTAATGCTGAGATTAATGAGCAAATTCAGGTTCATTCCCCCTCTTTTCCCTTATCTATGACCCTTCGGTTTTCCCCCACCTGGCTCTTCTCGTGGTTGGTTCTTCTCCCCTAGCTGCCTGTTCTGGTTCCCTGTGGTGCATGTTCCTGTTCCCCTAGTGGCCCTTCGGCTGCTGCTCCTGGACAGCCTGCTGGCCTTCTGTTTCTCTTGCCCTGATTGATTCGGTTGGAGGTGGTTTTGGGCTGTTTAACTACCTCTTTTCTCCTATATATATGAGATGTTTTGGTGCTTAAAAAGAGAGATTATGAACAAATTTTTGGAGCCAAAAACCTGAGGGTTTTCTTGGAAAAGCTTGCGAGCTTGTTCCACTTCCTTTTCTCTTCTTCTTGGGAAAGCTTGCGATCTTGTCCTTTCTTCGACTTCGTCTCAGGCTTCTTACCTATTTCTTCTCTCCGCAAGTGTCCACCTCATTTGTATCTTTCTTCTCAATGAATGAAAAACTTCTTTAGGTGTTATTTTTATAGTCAATTGTAAGGTTTAGATTGTGTCTTGCTATGTGTATGAGTTTAAAGTGTTATTATGTCCTTTACTTCAAGTTATAAGGAACGTTGTTGTTTCTTTTTGTGACCAAGGGTTCTACTAATTTTGGCAATCTTTTTGATTGCATCAGATTTCAATGGGGGTTCAGAAGTTTTATGGAAGGGATAAAGTGTGTAAACTGCTAAAATCCTTGTATGGATTAAAGCAGTCTCCAAGAGCGTGGTTTGAAAGATTCTCAAAGTATTTAAAAGGGCATGGTTTTAAACAATGTCAGGCAGATCATACCTTGTTTATGAAGCAGTAAGAAAGAGACAAGGTAGTAGTACTAATTGCATATGTGGATGACATCATATCCTTACTGGAAATGATATAGAGGAAATAATGAAGATCAAACAGGATTTGTCCAAGGAGTTTGAAGTTAAAGATCTTGGATCACTTAGATACTTCCTTCAGTTCCTTGGTATAGAGGTGGCTCAATCAAGCAAAGGTACATTTATTTCCCAACGCAAGTATACCTTAGACCTACTGAAGGGGGTCGGCATGCTGAGATGCAAATCAGCCAGTACACCTATGGATCCTAAGAAGAAACTTGGAATAGAAAAGGAGGGATTTCAGGTAGATAACGGAAGATATCAACGTCTTGTAAGAAAGCTTATACATCTCTCCCACACCCGTCCAGATATTGGGTTTGCTATAAGTATATAGTAAGCCAATATATGAGTTATCCTATGAAGGAGCACATGAAGGCAGTATATCAAATCTTGAGATATTTCAAGAACACTCCAGGAAAAGGGCTATTTTTCAAGAAAAATGAAGATAGGAATTTGATCTTTTATTTGATGCCAATTGGGCAGGAAGCCTGGTTGACAATCTATTGACCACAAGATATTGTTCATTTGTGTGGGGGAACCTAGTGATATGGAGGAGCAAGAAATAATCTGTTGTTTTCAGAAGCAGTGCAGAATTTGAACTGAGAGCATTAGCAATTACTATTTGTGAAGGTATTTGGATCAAAGTATTGATTAAACTGGGAATAAAGATTGAAGGCACGATAAAGTTGAAATGTGACAATCAAGCCGCTATCAGTATTGCCAAGGATCCAATACATCATGACAGAACAAAACATGTTACTATTGATAGACACTTTATATATGAGAAAACAGAGAACTCATAAATTGAAGTAGTATATACCCCAACTCATGAACAACTTGTCAATGTTCTAACAAAGGCACTATCGGGCTCTCTACTTGATAAGTTTGTTTGCAAGTTAGGATCGCACAACCTGTACAACCCAACTTGAGGGACAGTGTTGAATCACACCGCTAAGGGGAGGCCACGTCAGCAATCCGTGAGCAGCAATATGAGGGTTACAGTTGGAGATCCGAGGGCAGCTATTTGAGAGCTATAGTTGGAGATCCGTGTGCAATAAATAATCTGAGAGTTGCAATTGGAGATCTGTGGAATATGATTATTATAATTAATTAAATTAAATATTTTTCTTTTTTTTTCTATTTATTCTTCTAGAATGTCTATATATGTAATGATTCCAAAAAATAGAATAGAATTTGAATTTCCCTCTAAACAAATTCTTTAATAATTTCTATTTGGAATACCATTAGAAACTTGAAACTAAAAAAACCTTAAGATTAATTGAAAACCACACATTCGTAGATGCCTATACTATATCTAGCTATAAATTTAATCACATATGTAGATCAATAACAAAATTGTTAAAAAATAATAATAAAAGAAAAGTAAAAATCAATATAGTAATCAAGTCTCAAGGTTATGCAACTAGTAACCTCCCCGTAAAATTTTTAGTCTCCCACCGGGCAAAGGAGTAGACTATCAACCATACGTTTATTCATAAATAATTTGTTTGACTTTTTTTATATGCCTAAGACTCCTTTTATTATCACGAAGTCCACCTAAATTTTCCTATTCACCCATATTGTCAGCCAGCAAAAGTTGTGCTAGACAAAGAAACAAAAATCTCAAATCCAGCTAGCCCGCAAAATCTGCAAACTGCAAACCCCCACACTAAGCAGCTGCAAATAGCTAATGGAATATATTAATGCAGAGACAACAGACTGCACAAACCAATCCACTGCTAAAGCAAGCTGTCACAGCTAGAGAGCCCAAAAAATTCAAGAACAAAACATAAAAGCATCCAATGAAGAACCATCTACACTCATTCCATTGCCAAAGCAAACCCTTAGGTTATCAATACAAATCATCCTCCATTATAGGCATGTTTTCTTAAAAGTAAAAGAAAAAGAATTCTAAGCATAACCTGCTAGTGAAATAAAACATTAAAATGACTATAATAAAATGCATCTCTCATATTGCTCGTATTAAAGCTATCAACTTGCATTTTTATGCTTATAAACTTTAAATTTCCTTAAGTGCGGAAATTCTGGACCCATTCAAAGCTGCAGACCACAGGCATGCACTGAGTTGGAAGGAAAAATGGTTGCCAGAGTTTTGGAATTCAATCAAAAAGGTGATGGAGCGGACAACAGTCATGGAAGATATGAAAGCAGTTGTTACAGATCAGGAATCTATTCTAAAAATTTAGACAAAGAGAGCAGCAGTCAAACCAGACAGTTATGGAAATTGGACCAGTTGGATCCTGCAGATTTTACTGCATTGATTCGCTTTTGCACACCCAATCCAGTCCAGGAAATCCTGCCACATGCTAAATGAGAGGCCCTGACTAGTTAGTTACTTACTATATTTCCATAGGAAGATAAATAATCTTATTTATTTACTTTTCATTTTTACTATTTTCCTTTTCCACTCACTCGATCGGTCACTCTTTAGTCCTCAACTTGTACTATGTATCCTCTGTATATATAGTGTAATTGTTTTTTTTTTTTTTTATATATATATATAGTGTAATTGTGCTTTGCTCATTTACATAATAATTAAAAGTATTTTTCTTCTATGTTTTCAACAATAAAAAATACAAGATTTGGGCCATGTAAAACATAACAAACTTCTCAGCAGGAATGAAAGCACGGGAAGAATTTTCCACATTAAAAATATATATATACTAAAGGTTAAAAAGATTTTGCAGAGTTCAGATTATTCACTTGACCAATGGCAAAAGGCTAAGAGCACGTGTAACCAAATAGGTACAAACATTTCAAAAGAATGAACAAAAGCAAGCTTAAGAAGTTACCTAAGAAGAAATCGCCTCAAAAATGGATCACCCAATACCTCAATCCAAATTGGATGCAGTTCATCAGATTCCAGTAAAGCATTTTCCCAGTCATTTAATGAAGATGAAAATAACTTTTCAGCATTGTTATAAGTTTCCTGAAATGAGTGGCTCAAATCAGCATTAAAAAAAGTACCATGGAAGATTACACACTCGAATCAAAGTAAACATTAGCAGACCTCAGGTAACAATTGGTTATTCCAAAATTACTAAATTTTAATTAAAAAAAAATTACCGCTTCCTTACGTGGTACAAATATTAGGACTGAAAATTTATTTTTCACAAAAACTCAACCAAAAAGTATTTTAGCAAAACAATAGATAGTTTTTTCCAATAACTAATGATTAATTAAAACATGGTAAAATTCCATAGATTTGTAAACATAGGTATAGATCAAGATCAACAATCTTAATTTTTTTAATTCTGGAAGCCCATGTTTGAAATCAAATTGGATGAAAAAGTTTTAATGTCTATTAATAGAATAAGAGCATATATCACTTATTGTTGTGTGCATGGTAGATACTTGCCTTTTCCATATTAATGCCAGACACACCCAGCAAGATGCAGAAAGCTTGAACCGGAGCTGTTAGGAACATAGTGAATTGGCTAATATTTTGATTGCGGGAAGACTCACTAGCAGCTCCCATGGCTGGAGCCTGAGATGTTGGAGAGAGTAACATAGCCATGGTCTCTCCTTTCTCTTCCCCATGAATGACCTGTAAAATATCCATTATTCACCTCAAAAAAGTTGTCAACCCATAATATTTACAATTCTGTTAAATATTTGATCAATGACAACCCGTAACTCATATTAAGACGTATCGCAAAAACAAAATACTATAACAAATTGAACTTTCCAGTTTCATTTTGTGAAAATATCTCCCTAACTTTCCCCAGGGCTCCGCCCTCTTTCTTCTTTAACGCTTACTACCTCATGGATTTCTGACTTCCACCCTCTTCCTTAGTTTACCGGCCACTTCATGGATCTGTGAGAAGCCTGCTACTAACTCACCAATCCGTGGGGCTATACCAATTATTCGTAGTTATTTACATTCTCTACTTTTTTATATTTTCTATTAGAAGTTCTCATAGGACTGTATAAATTCTATACACATTGGAATGAAACATTGCAATAAACTATTCTTCAATTATTTTCATACTATAAGAGCTCTATAAATTTTATTTATAAGAGTCCTCTACTCTTTCTTTCCTTCCGGATTTCCTGTAAGAATCTTTTACTACCCCTATGAACACACTGCTTCCACAATTTCCTCTCCATGAATAACAATAACACTACTTAAATTCCAGATGTCTTAAGTTCTATTAGGACTAAGGGATTTGATCCAGATCAAATAAAAAGGTTATAAAACATGCATTCATATCTGTTAAATGAACATAACTATCTAAAGCAATTGCAATTGGTCTACATGTTCTTGGAGGGAAGGAAAAATTAAGCTATTTACCTAGCACTGAACTGAAGCAAAGATCCCATGTTTAAAGTTTTGGATGAACATGACTATTTGGAGCTATTTTATTTATAGAACTTTATGGCTCTAGAGATAAGTGATATGCGCCTATTACTCCATTCGACAAAGGAAATATATGATATGATAAGTCAAGCATATTCCAAAGTTCATAATGCCGCACAAATCTATGAAATTAAGACCAAAATCTCATCCACAAAGCAAAGCAAGCAAGATGATCCATCACAGAACATGCCAACCTATTGCAAAGCCTATGGCAAAAAATGGCTTATTTTCAATGCATCCAAATAAAATATAGCAAAGATACAGCTCTGCTTTAAAGGTTTGTTGAAAAAGGCTAGATATATGATTTCTTTGTTAGATTAAATATTGAATTTGATGCTTTAAGTGTATATATTATCAAAAGAAAGGATTTTTCATCGCTGAAATAATTCATTGCCATTATACAAAGTGCAGAAAAAAAAAAGGTGAGTCATGATCCCCAACAACCTAATGGAGGGCTTAACCTTTAATATCAAAGGCTGACAACATCAAGAGCTTCGACTCAAAGCCCTCTCCTATTAAGGATCACAAACAACCAACCCTAGCATAGAATATCAATAGAGATAATATATGGTGCACATATTGCAAGAAGGCTCAACCTACAAATGAAAGATGCTAGAAACTTTTTGGCAAACCATAAAATCAAAACTGGTTGAGACAAACCAAGACAGATAGGCAAAACATGAAACATATGCATATATAATATATGTGGCAAAAGATAACACCAAATAATCACCCACTATGTTCCACAATAAGGAAATATAAAGGATAAAAAACTTGTTATGCTCATTGGAGAAAACATCTACTGCAAATACTTTCTCATGCCTTTAAAGTCACAGAGATGCTCATTTATAGTTCCTAAATCATTGATTCACAAGCTAAATATCATTTCATCAACTCCTCTCGTAAATTTATTTTATATACCATTATTCATAACAACAAAAAAATAATCATTGCTAATGGATTTTGTCAACCATGGATAGTAAAAAGATATTCACATAAGCAAATATCTTACATCTGAAATGTTAACTAAATTACTTACCAGCCTGTATTATGTTGAGTTTTATCATTCATATTGTGATTTTCATGAATATTTTAAGAGTACACTTGAACTTGTTTAAAAAAGAGATAATTTCTATGATAATGACTACCACCTTGAAAAATCAAATAATTAAGAAAACTCCATACAACCTTTAGTATTATGCCTTCTTTCATAAATCCAATAAAAAAATAATTTGGCTTCAACATCTACATCTTGTTTAACCATCCTTTCTTATTCTAAAAACTATGTTTCTTCATAAATAAAATAAATCAATATTAAAGAAAAGTTTGTGAACCAGCAAAACACATGCATCAATTTAACAATGAGTGACATAAGATGATGTAGAACGGGTAGGAGGAGAAAGGCTTTGCTAGGGAAGATGGACAAACTCCAAGTGTCTCCTCACAAAATCTGAAAAGTCCCTTCCGGAAATCTGAAATTTTCAGATTTTTCTATGAGAGAAAGAGGAGTAAAGGAAAATTGGGAGGGGAATTCCAGCAATTGTCCAGCATGGTGTGAACGTGAGAGAGAGGGGCTTGGAGAGAGAGAGGAGGGGAGATGGGTGGGAGAGAGGGCTTCGGCAGGGGGAGTAGTGGAGGGAATTAAATCCTAAATCCCTTCTACAGATTTTGGAAAATGAGGGAGACGGGAATATGGGGGAGCAATTAATGTACAGGTATTTTCCTTATTCCCCTCTCAGTTTTGGGGAAGTGATTAAAGCTTGAGCTTGCAATATTTTGACTGGAGCAATTAGGGAGAAAAGGAAATAAATATGAATTAAAGCCAAGGTGGAGGTGAGGTGGGCCGGCGGCATCCAAAGGGGAATATGGGCTTAATGCACTTAATTGTGGTTACCTAATTTGGGATTAGGATTTAGGAAAGAAACAAGTAAATCCTATTTGAATTTGAAATTCAAATAAAATGGATTTAGTAACTTTCAAAAAATTAGAGTGACAAATTAGGAAAGAATTCAAATTTCAAATTAGTTGAATTTGAATTTTGAAACTCTTCCCAAAAATTAATAGCATGCAATCAAATCCCTTAATGAAACATTAAAGGAACCATCAAGGGAGGGGCCGGCGGTATGCAAGAACCAAGGGGGGCATTGAATGAGATGATTTAAGGCTCTTAGATTTGAATTTAGGAGTTACGAAAGTGACACAATAAATCAGATTTTGAATTTAAATTTCAAATTGATTTCAATTAAGCACTCTCCAAAAATATAGATGAACTAAATTAGGAAAGAATTTGAAATTTGAATTTGAATAATTTCAAATTCAAATTAATCTCTAAATTAACCCAACCAAATTAGGAAATCCAAAAGGGGGGTGGGGAGGAAGGTTCAGCCGGCGGCTAATGAGGTGGAGCCGGCGGCATGGGTTCGGGTTTGGGGAGTATGTCATGGGACTGGAGGAGGAAAAGGGGGGGGGATCGGATTAGGGAGCAGGCGGTTTGTGGTGGACGGGGAAAATAAGGTTGGCAATGGGGAAGGGGAAGAGGAAATAAGAAGGAACAAAATAAAATTAAAAGATAGAAGATAAAAACCGCGAGCCTTTGACTCTTCCGAAGACTGACGGGTGATGCTTTGCCCTTCTCCAAGGGACTTCAAGTCACGAGCCCGGACCCATCCTGCGGCTGGTGAAAACTCTGATTCCTTCCCATAGGAATCTCACTAACGTTCTCTCAAAAGAACACAAGTGTGGAACACAAATTTTTAATATCAATAATCCATCCTCATTACAATAGCTTAAGGCCATACATATAGGCCACAACATAAGAAAACTTAAAATACAAAATTGCCCCTTGGGCCACAACACTCACATAAACCAACCTAGGGGTAAAACAAGAAATACATCAAATAAGAACTAAAATTCAAAAAATAACTCATAATTGAAGATTTAAATTATAGCCGTCGATTTATGATGCCTCCTGTGATAGATGCGCCAAATCTTCGTACCGATGTCCGCATCATAAGAACTTTTGTTATTTTTTCTCTCATTCATAAATGCCAATTAGGTACCATTCTGTACACTTAACATCTCTAAAGCTTAATGTTTTATCTTTTATGGATACTTGTCTCACACTCTCAGGTATCATAGACTGTTTTACAAAATATAAAAAAGATGTGAGAGACACATTTTTCACCATTTACAATATGATCAAAAATAAATTTAACATTGAAATAAAATTTTGATCTAACAATTCCAATAATTATTTTAACCACTCTCTCATGCTTACAAGAGAAATGAATAACGCATAAGTCCTCTTACATGTATACACTACAACAAAATAAAGTTGTTGGACAAAAAAATGGACACATACTTGCTATCATAATGACTACTTTTTTTCAGAAGAATGCCCTATAAAATTATTCTGGAAAAGCAATTTTAATGACAACTCACGTCATAAATGGGTTATATATGAGGGTTCTTGGGTTCAAAAGTCCTATATAAATCCAAACCAATTTTTTTCCTCACTTCAACACCTAAAATAACTCGTTTTCAAAATATTTTGTAATGCTGTCTTTGTTCACACACATTTCAAACAAAAAAAAAAATGAAAGATTGATCCACCTCAAATTAAATGTATTCATTGGCTATTCTCTCACACGGAAGAGATACAAAAATTACCAACCCTCCCGGGGGAAAGATGAATGTGTCCATTGATGTAAGTAAAGAAGATTATTACATTATTATTACTTACTATCATGAAGAAATATCATTCACAAATGATAAAGATATTTTTTTCTCATCAGAATTTCCCTTTCTTACCACTCATTCCAACAAACAACTCTATCTCATAATCAATCACCCTTATTTAAATAAAGCCAATATCTGAATCACTTTCTACTTGGCCACCATAGGCTTACTAGGGAAGAAAAACATCAATCCCTCAATCTATGCAAGTTCAAGCATTAAAAAACAGAATAAATCCGTCATGGAATCTACTAAAGGAACTATTGAACCAACAACTAAATGGAAACTCAGTAGCATACTTTTCTAAGAAAGATATACCCTTTTTGTTATAAGCAAACTGCACTTCAAGAAAGTGTTTTGGTAGTCTTAGAACTATAGTGACAAGCCGACCAAACATTTTAACAAATAATGCATAGCCTCAAAAATGCCCTTTTGATCACTCTTAATAAGATGACATCAACATAGGCAGTCAATATGATTGAGCTTGATGGTGTATGCTTGATAAAGATGGAATGATCTATAGTGCTACTGCATAGGCTCATCTCAATATGTAATTGGCAAATCAAACACGAAGGCTTCCATAAATGAAATTATTTAGAAAACATTCTTGTGCAACATCCCCAAAGGTTCTTCCATATAAACTTTCACATTAAGATAGTTATAGAGGAAGACACACCTACATCCATTTGTAGTAGAGCACAGCCTTGATTGATGGCCATAGATAAGAGAATACAAAAAATTAAGCCTAACAATGGTAAAAAGAGTGTTAACCTATGTGACCCCCCTAGGGGTGTAAACGAGTCGAGTCGAGTCGAGTTTAGGCCTTATTGAGCTCAGCTCGTTACTCAAAAAGCAAGCTCGAACTCGAGCTCGAGCTCGAGTCGAGCTGAACAGGCGAGCTCAAGCTCGAGCTCGTTCCGCGGTAAACGAGCTCGAGCCGGCTCGCGAGCCGGCTCGGTTTCAGTTTGGAATTTTCCCGCCTAACAATCAGCGGTTCATGGCTCTCGTTCCGCGGTAAACGAGCTTTATTTTTCAAATGAGTCCGGTTTTTTTTTTTTCCGCCTAAGCAATCAGCTGTCAAGTTGACAGCAACTTTTTTTTTTCCCAAAACAAAAAAGCTGGCAGCCTTGTCTTGGAACTCACATACCTATATTATAATATACTTTATACATTAATTTAATTAAAGCAACGGCAGATATCTTGTCAAAGCATATATTAATATATATAATATAGTATTTTAATTAACTTATCTATTCATTAACATATATTTTAATATATTATAATATATAATATATATTATTTTAATTAATAAATATCTAACGAGCCAGCTCGCGAGCTTACGAGCCGATCTGGCTCAAGCTCGAACTCGAGCTCGTTTATCATTCGAGCTCGATTATAGGCTCGAGCTCGAGCTCGAAGCTCGATAAGCTCGGCTCGCGAGCTCGTTAACGAGTCGAGTTCGAGCCGGCTCACGAGTCGGCTCGGCTCACTTACACCCCTAGACCCCCCTTGGCCAACAATCAATTATTTGATTGATGGAACAATAAGGATAAAAGTTTACTATGAACATCCATCATCAATCAATTAATTTAACCCCAAAATGGGGGAAACCAAATCCATATGTGACAATTGCATATATCATGTTTGTCAACATCCATATCCTATTTTCACAAAAGATTTGTAATGCTTCCCTAAATGCCTTGGGAATATACATAGATGACAAGAAGGCATATGAACAAAAGTACAAAACAAATCAAAAAGTAGTAAACTCTACAAGCTTTCACCATCAATCATCTTTCTCGAACTAAGATCTTGAAAGACACAATAAGAGGGATAAAATGTTGTTGAAAAATTATGAGTCATTGTAAGACTGAACAAATCAATTCATTAAAAATTATGGGACATAAAATATCTAAAAGAGCTTGAGATTGGGAAAGATGTACAATGTTCTTTCTAGAAATGGGAGGGGGGAACCATTGGCAACAAAAGGCAGATGGCGGCAAAAAAAACATGTGGAGATATGAAATTAATTAGTGATTAACCATCATGTAAGACAAGGCACTTGAATCTAAAACTCAAGAAACATCTAAAAAGATAATTGCAGCTAATCCCTAAGAAGAGATCGCATGGGAGGTAGAGTTGTCTAAGATTGTTGAAGAAGTCTATAATAGTCTTCCTGAGGAAAAATAACTGATCCAAAGGAGGAGGCACTTAGAGGATCAAGCAGATTTAGACCAGCTGTGGAAGCAATGCTAAGCAACAAAGGGGTAACCAAATTTCTCTCGGGAACATTCAAGATAATGATTGGTAAAACTATAATGAGTGTAGGGAAAAAGGTATTACATTCATGTTTGCTACTAGTCCTATTGTCACATCCACAACACCAACCCTGGATACAATAGCTAAAGCTGATAATCAGGAGTTGAAACGATAGCATTGAAGAGTGCAGCGACTCAAAGAACACAGGATAGAGCAATCAAAATTATAGGGATTAAAGAGTTGTCAGTAACTGAAATTGCTTATCCTGCAAGGAAGAATAACCACCAAAGATAAAATTGGTAATAAAAATTTCTGTAATCTGTTTCTACCAAATAGTTGGGTCAGAAGTGACGGGGCAATATTGAAGTAACTTGTCCCATTTGCCTCTAAAAATATTATAGTATCCTTATATTTGCATATAATTTTGTTGGAGAGAAAATATCTCAAATTAACTAGTGTAAATACTGCAGATGACATTTTCCTAAACGAATGCAAAGCAAAGTCCCACATCTTCTTGATTGAGTCTTGATATTTAAGGTAATTAAAAATTAAGTATATCGAGCAACCAGTAAAAAAGGCGTAATCGAATGCTTTCCATCTGAAAAACTTCAGTTTATTGCTATCTAGAGATGATGCATCAAGGTGGAGTTTATCATAACTGACAATAAAGTACAAGGCCCTCGACCACCAAACATGATTGCTACCATTGAGTTTGATGTAAGGAATGATGGTGGACGAGGTTTTTGAGTCCTTGAAACTAGATTGACAAGCCATGACATCATTTGTGAGAGCCATAGAATTTGAGAGCTAATTCAAATATATAAGAAATGCAGATGTAGCATGTACAAAGTGGTTGTGCTCTAAGTAGCAAGCGAGCATCAACAAGAGAAATGGATAATCATAATAGAGCGCAGCAAACAGATGTGCTGACACTAGGGAGGGGGAGGGTCATTGCGATCACAAGCATGAACGAGATCAAGAGGGAAGGCATCTAGCAAATCGAGTGATTGAACAGAAAAGTACAAGGGCTAGCATGAGCATATGGAAAGCATGAAGGCAAGAGGTGTGCACGTGGATTGTAGGCAAAAGATAAGCTTGGGACACAAGCAGATATTAAGGAGGGAGTCGACAAGGGAATAGGAGATGGGATGGCTATGGCCTAATACCATGTTGACGAAAAAGGTTTTTAGGTCTTAATAATTGGAAACCTCCCTTATTTATAGTAGTAGAATGAGTAGTATGTTCTAGGGAATACTCAAATAAACATAAATCACTCTCCAAATATCAAGCATTTTTCTATTTTAATGTTCCCTTAGGTTAACCTAGGAGATGAAATACCTCAATTTTAAAGCATATTAGTAAGCCTAGCAAGTAATTTTCAAGATCATATGCAACATTGTTTTTACATATCTTAAGGGAGGAACAAAATAAGTATGCTTTCGAAAACTTTTTGTTTTCACGTCTGGGTGATGTTTTGCAAGAAAAGGAGGGTGGGAAGGGGAAGTTGATAAACCTGCCTTGAATGCATGACTGTTATTACTGTCAATAATGAGAAAAAGCGGCTTTCTTGTAAATGGAATCAAGTCGCAAGGATGCAAGCTGTTGGAACCTGCATAAACCAACATAAATTCATTAGCAATGTGAAAAGCAGGTTATACTGAAATGACAACAAGACTTGCACGCAAATAGACTCCATCGCAAAAGTTAATGTCTAAACTGAAAATTATTATCATTTTGTTCAGAAATCATGCAAGTAAATAACTGAATAATAGTGCATACAAACACTCTTATATTCAATCTCCATAAACTAAATGCATAGTTTTCCGATTTCCTCAAGCATAATTAAAAAATTGGTTTCAAGTTTGAGAGATGAAAATTAAAACTACCAGATACAAATTTTCTGAAAAGAAACAGCAATACAAAAGGAAAAGAGCGACTATGCAATGACCCAAAAATCACTAAGAGAATTTAAAGTTAAATAAGGATAATTAATGGTTGATTAAAGCTAGTTAAGAAAGTCATCCAGATAAAATTCATCTGAATGCAAAGTACGATGAAATAAATAATAAACAACTCCTATTGATGTTAAAAAATATTTAAGAAAAAGTTGAAGCATATCAAAGTAAAAACTTGTAATTACAGCATTTGATACGCAAGATGTAAGTCTAAAAACTAGCCATTACAACATATAATATGCAAGATGCAAGTGCTCTCATAATAATTATCATAATTCTTATGTATATAACTTATACTAACTAATAATTACGCGTAAACAATTATATTTAGATAATGGGGTTGGGTGGCTAGGACCGCACAAGAGAAAGCGGGGAGGGAGAGAGAGAGAGAGATGAGAAGAGAATATGAAAACCACAGGAAATCAACAGAGAGAGACTAAGAGATGGAGAAAGGAGGTGATCAACTTTGTCAACAGCTTGAAATCGAAACAAAAAAAAAAAAAGGAGATTTTAAAAAAAAAACAGAGAGGGCAAAGTAGACGCCTTTGTTTCTGCGAGCACCAGCCCAAGGAGAGAGAGCATATGAGAGAAAGGAGATTGTTTGGAAAACGTGCCTTTAATTCCTCGTGAGCCTAACCACAAGAAAGCTTCTTCTTTGTCATTGTAGCTCTCCTTGCTCTGCGAGGAAGTATCAAATGGACTGTTGATTGGAGAGACTTGTGGAGAGGTCATACCAGCATCTGTAGAGTCCCCTCTTTGTTTCTCAGCATCAACAGAACACTTAGAACTTAACAGCATAGGATAATTTTCTCCAATTTCTCCTACAAGGTTTTCACAAATGCATAAAAATCTAAATTAGGAATGAATATACATCAAAAGAAAGGCAAGCATGGTGTGACCTGAAGCTGAAAGATAAATTAGCAGAATTCCATCAGGAGGTAGCTCTTCACATATGGTGGCAAGAACCTATCCCATAAATGATGACAATAATATTGAATGGATTAGATTAAGAAGTATACATAATAGGCAGCAATACTAGAGGTAATGCAAATCATGTTCCAAAGTGGAAGAATCCATTTATAGCAGTAGAGGACAGGTTTAACCGTATGCCCTGCTTTATATACCATGTGCTGGCGAAGGCTCGCTATAGACAAATAAGCAACCAGAAAAACAGTACCAATGCATGTGAAACTTGTCTACAGAAAAGTAAATGTTTCAATTTACATGAATTGTTGAAAATAGAATGTAAAGGCCCCTGATAATCTAATATCATCTTAAATAATAAAATGCAAGCAAATAGTTTGATGATCATTAAATCATTCAAAAAAATAGAGAGCATTTATGAACAGTGCACGGCATAGATAATCCATAAATAAGAAACTTCTAAATTATTTTTAAAAGGAAAAAGGCATATTTAAATGATGGATGGAAAGGTCTCTCAAATACACCCAATGGAACAATCTAAACAAATTTAACTAGTAAGTATTTGAATAATTCCATGGGAACTGATTGTAGTCAGCATGTTCTTTAGAAAAAGAACCATTATCAACATCAAAACTAATCTCAATTCCCCTCCATCTTATGACCTTATGGGGTTGTAGGGCAGACACTGATTCCATCTAAGGGCCATATCTGGATTGCTTTAAATATTATGTATGTAAATCCCAAAATAAATTAGGACTAAACACCTACATTCATTCAACCTAAACTTTTTTTGTTGCATTTTCACTATTATCTCTTTTTTTTTTGGCATACCATAAGTGACATTTTGCACAATAAGCAGAAAATTTTCTTAAAATATTGATCAACCCATTTTTAATTTGATTCACATGGTTACGTAATTGATATTTTACTTCAATTGAACTAAGCATCGGATGTGAATTTCCTAAAGCTACTTTGTAGTATTGATTTGGTATTTGTCCTTGTTGACCTTCTTATATATTCCAATATTAATTTGAGTGCCTGCAACAAGAACGATGGTCGACTAATGCAACTCCACACAAAGCTGGTTCGAAATGGCTCAATTACAACCAAAATCACAAGAGCACCGCCCGTTCACAAAATGGACTGCACTGATCCGTCAAGATTGATGAAAATATTAAAGAAGCATCCTCCATGACCAACTCGATGGAATACAATGAAAACGCCAGTCTACGGACATGACATTATGAAATCATTTGAACGTCATTTGTTCGCAAAATGGTTTACACAATTAATTTTGAAACGTTGAAATTACCCAAAAAAAAAAAATCCCCCGTGTTTGATTCAAATGAATGAAATTGAAAATTATGGACTATGAATGTGACATTGCGCGAAATTATCTAAACTTCATCCCTTCATGAAACATATTACGCCAACACGTCCGAAACACCAAAATTACCTGGAAATGACGCATATTGTCACACAGTCAAAATGTAAGATTTTCCTATACTCGAGTTCTCTCTCTCTCTCTCTCTCTTACATATATATATATAAAACCTATATCCCAACAAAATGTTGCCCTTAACCCTAAAGTTTTGGTGTGAACAGCACTATAACGATAAATCAAACATTGTGTCTATCCGTTAATTCGGCTGGCAGCACCAAAAAAAATGTAATAACCTAATCTATCCAACCCCCTCTCGCTTTTCCTCTCACACAATAAAACATCAAGTCTACCTTCTGCCGACCTCCAAGAATGCTCTAAAAAAAACTTATAAAATCCGGTCCTTAATTTAATATCAAAAAGGACTCTCGGAGAACCACAAAAGTCAAGACACGTACCATATTTGTTCGGAAGTATTTATTGACATCCATTTTGTGTTTTGTGCTCCATGATTGATTTAAGCAAGTGCGATGAAGATGACCAACAACGGATGTCACATCAAATGAAATAGGACTACAAAGTCTCAATGTTGTGCAAAATCAGTTGAATGTCATGTATTTGTGAAATGGACAAAGCTGGCACATTCAGAGCACCAAAACATCAATTTTACAAAGAAAAGACGCTCCCTACTTGATTCGAGCAAATGAGCTAAGAAAAGATAGTCCACAAGGTCCCTCAAACGTTGCCCATTCATGAAACTAATTGTGTTGCTACGCCTAAAACGTCAACATCACACAAAAATGAAGCCATATTGTAAGTTTTTCGCGCGAGCCAAAACATAAATCATGCCTACGAGCATTGCGACAACATGCAAATCGGGACGCATAAGAAACAATAACTCTCGCGAGGTGTCAACTCATGTCTTAAATTTTACGTTATGTTGATTATAATATATATAAGTGCACCACCATGAGGAACATGCAATTGTCATGGAAAGCATGCCATAATCTAAAGAAGTTGTGGAAAGCATGTCACTGTCTAAAGAAGCGTGTAGTAAACTAAGAAAGTATGTCGCCACCTCGAGAAGTATGAAGTAGCCTAAGGAAGCTCACAGGCACCTTGAGAAGTGTGACATTACCAGGAGAGGTGCACAACTACCTCAAAAAGTGAGCAGCTCTAAAAAATATGCAATTATTTTACAAATGAAAAAATTCAATAAATAATATATATTGAAAATTGTATGAATAAGCTATGGATATGCACTAAAAACATGTGCAAATGCAACAAATATTGAAAAGCAGCAAGTTCATCAAAAAATATGTTACTACACCATGCAAACAGTGGCGGAGCCAGAAATTTTTCATAGAGGGGGCCTAATTTTTTTCATTTGAACTTGGGACCATCATAGACAGTTTTAAAATTTTTTTTAACAAACTATTAAATATAATATTAAAAATACCTACAATCTAATCAATTTAAT
This sequence comes from Dendrobium nobile, assembly GCA_022539455.1. Taxonomy (NCBI): domain Eukaryota; kingdom Viridiplantae; phylum Streptophyta; class Magnoliopsida; order Asparagales; family Orchidaceae; genus Dendrobium; species Dendrobium nobile. Next base: position 1,616,262 of record CM039735.1, on the reverse strand, counting down.
CATTGACTCAAAATATAGAATTCGTAATCAAATTAGATCAATTCTTAGGATTAAATAAGCAAATTTTGTTTCATGTCTTGGTTCTTAACATAAAATTGGTGTTCTTGGCCTAAAGGTAATCACAAGAACATGAATTTGTAACTAGTATAACTCATTACATGAAACAAATAAGCTGCTATTAACAAATTCATCAGCCTTACCAACATTTTTATTTTATTTACTTCATGAATTCCTTTCCATTCATTCTTATGAAAAGATGCCATATGTAGACTTTTCTGTTGAGTTCATTCAATTTCAACAACTAGACAAACACATAGTTTTTTTTAATTAATTTCATTATAATAATTTTTTCCATACAACACTAAGAGGTTTTTTTTTTTAAATTTCATTTCAGTACAACTGCAGCTAAACACAAAGAGAAAAATCATCAATTAGCAAAATTTTTGGCCCCTTCTATGAAAACCCAAATAAAACAAATCAAGCAGTGGATTCATTGACAGGGAAAGCAAGTGAAGAGCGATTCAGCCAAATAAAATCAAAATTGTGAGCCAAACACAAAAAATCAAACGGTGAACTTAAGGAATGCATCAGACGGAAAATCAAATAACACAAATCAAAACACAACCATTTCTATCATCTTCTCCGTATTTAGAGAAGAATATCAGGATTTGTTCCACGGCATAACCACATTAGCATCAAATATGTCTTACTTGAACACAGTGTCGAGAAAGACAACGTCATTGAAATCATTTGAAAAGAGGGAGAAGCTAACCATTTGGCCGTGGAAAAGTCCCAGTTTCGTCGCCAGCAAGGTGGAGATAAAGTTGGTAAGTCGATTTGGTCTGACGTCTCGTCGACTTCATTGGAGCTCGATGAATCATGCCCTGAAGGACCCACAACTCCCACCTATGCGCAGCACTTGATCTCCGTCGTTGGAGCCGTCGCCTCATCCGCAACCTGCTCGGCAGCAGAACGTAGAGTAGGTAATGGCTTTTTGAAGGCGTCACCAACCTCAGAGTTCCAAATGTGGAGGAAGAAGTCGGTTTCAGGCTTGCCGGCGTGGAGAGAGTCGTCTGCAGGTTTGGTATCGACGGAGGCATAGTATGTGGAGGAGAAGAGGATGGATTTCTGGTAGAGGCGGGCTTCGGCAGTTCGGCTTTAAGGCAGGCGCTTTCCCAAATTTTTTTTTTCAGGGGGGGCACGTGCCCCCGCAGGCCCCCGCCTAAATCCGCCACTGCATGCAAATACGCCAAAAAGCATGCAAAGGCATCATGTGGGCACATCAAAAAATGTGCATGTCATTTAAAAGAAATGTCAAAATTCTCGCATGTGCTCCAACAAAATGTGCTAAGCACATAATAATTAAGAATGATGCGTAGGATTAAATGTGAGTTGAACTTAAGTCCCTTTTAATAAATTGAAATCAATATACATGCATGTGCTCCAACGAAAGTGAAATGCTTACACATAATGTCCAAGAGTATTGTGCGAGTCAAGGATAAATTGAATTAAGCTCTTCTAGCCTTGAAAGGCATGCGATTGCTCTACATTACATACAATCATTTTAAAAACCATGAATTTTTTAAGTTCAAAAATCCTCATATGTACTTAGACAAACATGTTAAACGCTCGAATACGAAGCCTGAGAATGCTGCATATGCTAAATGAGAAAAAAAAATTAAATTACATTTATCTCAAAATGTGCAAATACATCATATGTCAACATTAAAGAGTGCGCAAGTGCACTATACAAATATAACTGCAGGTGTACAAAGGCATTGTGTAAATGTACTAGACAATATGCACATCATCTAAATTATGTTCAAGCCTTAAGAAGATCAAATTTGTCCGCAAGTGCTTCGATAAACTTACATGCTACATAGATGAAAAATAAAATAAACAGAGATCCGGCTCGATCCTTTGCAAGCAAGTAGGCAAAGTCAAAAATAATGAATTAGAAGTATTCAAATTCCCTGATTATGACTATGCTAAAAGAAAAATTTCAACCAAATAGATCCATTTTCAAAATCAAATTTTTATGTTACAAATATAAATCTTGAAGTGACTCCAATGCCACCTTGATGATGGTCATCTTGATAGTGAATCTCAAGAGGAAGAGATACTTATTTTTGAAATGCCCCCAAATCCTAATGAGAGTATGTTGTTGATCACACACAAATAAAAATATGAAAATTCAATTAAATTATAATCTAAAAAAAGTCCAACTGAAATCTATCTGTATAACTTAAGCAAAAACATCCTCCATTCATAAATATTTGTCAAAGGTAATAAATTCAATAATAACTTCAGCCCACAAAGGGCAAATGTTTTACTAATGTATAGCTAAAATTCTTTCTCTAACAATCTCTTTCTGGTACAACATTACACGTACCTTCTAACTGGAGGTTTTGCCTCCAAATTACACCATAGGTAAACAATTACAATCAGGGTTCTCTAATTGGAAAGTTTTGCGGTAAAAATGCATCATTAAATTATGGTCACAGCCGGCAAGTTCCTTAATGACTAAAAATCCTTAAATAACGAATCATAAAGCGCACTAAATCCAGCATAAATCTCTCTATTAGCTAAGGTTTACTTGAATTTCTCTTTTTAGATACATATCCATCACAGTTCTATAAGTAACCCTTGACAAAGCAACTACTTGTTGCCAACAAATATCCTTCAATCAAATTGGACCAATTAACTCCTCTAACTAAGTAGACTACGAACCATGACAAACTGAGACTGAAGGACTATGGGATCATAATCAGGTTCATCATCGTTCCCCCCACAAACTGTTTTAATTATAAGTTGATAAATTTTAAATCCACTATTAAATTTGTTGCTACTATATGCTCGGTATCTACAACCTATCTACAGCCTATCCAACAACTAATTTTAATCGAAAACTCTCTCTAATCACTGAAAGGGGAAAATGGGAAATTAATCATTGGAGCTTATGCCTATAGGAAGCTCAAAACCGTATCATTGAAGTCCTCGCAAAATAAGGGTAAATTTCTGGATAGTGTCATATCTTTAATCTAACAAACCTTCTGAAAATTTGACTCAGAAACATCCTTCAAACTCTCCCATGCAAAGAGTGATGAGATACAAACAAGAATTGCAAGGAATTGATAAAATATTATAAAGCTTGCCACTTTAAGGTTAATGTATCACAAGAATTAACTTTAAAATTTTTCAGTTGAAGTTTGATGTGGCATGCGATTACAAGCTAGGAGAACAAAAAAATTAAAGTAATATAAAAAAAGTACAATAAAACTAGTTATGCCGTAATAAGAATCCATGGATTAATATTTAAAACATTCACCTTGAGTTTCCCTCACTCAATCTCTTTATGGCTTAACGGAAGAAGAAATTTAGCACTCTTGACAATGTCACCAAAAGAAAGAGAGGGGATTACGATACCGTCCAAGGAGAAGATAGTCGGAGTTGAAGGAGTGGGTGTATGATGTTGAAGTTGCCACTGGATTGGATGTTAGTAGTCGTTGATGGCGTTGGTCAAGGAGAATAAGATTCTGTCAACGTACTCCACTACGGTGTTGTCGACCTCCCGATTAATGTTGAACAATGGTGATTGTAGCACATCTATTCAACCTTGATAATCAAATCAATAATCTATAGTCGAGATAAGGTTCGGCCATGCATGGGAAGAATAGGCCAATTGGTGGTGGATCCTTCCTTGGGGTTTGATGGAGCAATGAGAGAAAGAGATATGGAGGAGAAAGAAATTAAAATCTGAAGTTGATTTCAGAATTTTGTTAATGGCGAGGGAGGGAAAAATTGAAATTCCATAATACCTTAATGGAGAATTAATTAGGGGAACTTATGGAGAGAGGTCGGCGGGTTAAGAGGGATTAAGGGGCTTAATTGGTGGGATGGGAAATTAATTGGGGACAGGAAAAAGGAAAGGAAAGGGGGGCCGGCCAAAGGAGGAGGGAGAAAATATGTCCACATTCAATGTATGTGGTCCCGGGCTTTAATTGGTGATTGGTTACATTGGGGAAGTTTCCTAAATTAGATTTATTGATAAGAAAATGATTTGAAATTCAAATTAATTTGAATTCAAATTAGAAACTTTCCAAATCAATATTGGGATGATTTAGGAAAGTATTTAGGAGGTAAATTGAATTTGAAATCCAACTTAGCCCTAGGTAGGCCGGCGGCTAGGAAGGGGGGGTGGGGTTGGGCTTGCCGACAGTTTAGGAAAAGAAGGTGGAGAGGTGGAGGTGACGGTGGGAACTAGGGAACCATGGGCAAGGGGTGTTGGAAGGGGCCAGCGGGTTTGGGTGGAGGGGTGATGAAACCAGCGGTTTGGGAAGAAGATGGGGAGATAACCAGCGGTTATGGGAGGGTGGGGAAGGGGAAGGGAAATAAGAACAGGTACAAACCGCAAGCTCGGACTCCTCTAAAGCTGGCGCCTGGCAGGTATTGCTTTCACCCACGCCACGGGTCTCTCTCTCTTCTCTCAAGTGCTCACACCAAAGAAGAAGACAAAAGCTGAAATTTTTATTCAAATCATCATCCAAATACAATAGAGGGGGCCCTTATATATAGGCCTCAACATGATAAAAGAAAAGGACTAAATTGTCCTCAGTGCTATAACATCAAGCTAACTACCCATAGGGGTAAAATAGAAAAAAAAAATGAAATATAAAATAAACAATACATAAAATGCATAAAAAAAGGCTCCTGATCGTGACCATCGATCTCCGATGCTTCCTCTAATAAACGAGCCAATATCTTCTGTTGATGTCCTCATCAGAGAGGTTGTAAAGAAACTTTTCAAAGCCCACAATCCTGTTATCTTGTGCGCTGCTGTTGTAACATAAGTTAATAGAAGATGCCTTGCTATTTCTACTTAAATTAAACATTGCCATCATCTATGACATGCTCATGATTTCTTTATTTAATCTTAGTCACTGATGAGAATCCTGCAGTGACCATAAAATAGCTTCACAACATATAATACAAAACTTGGATATTATTTCACCTAGCATATCATTTCTGACTTCAGAGAAACTTTTGAATGTTTTTATTTTTCCAAAAGCCAAACAGGGCATCATTTTTAAACAAAGAAATTATCATATGAAAAAAATTGCAAACATTTATCATCATTCAACTTGTTTACTAAGAAAATAAAGAATATAAAATATACTCCAGAAAAAAAAATGTATCAATAATGAAAACTGAAAGGCAACCAAGCTACTACTGAATAATAAACATGCCATTATAATAAAGTTTGTTAAGCTCAAAAAATTGCCTCGTAATGTCCTCTTCGACATGAGCTATTGCCAAGAAAACTATGTCCAAAAAATAGTATGTATATTATAAGACAATAAAAGAATCATATTTATAGTTCAATATAAAATCATGATAAAAGCGGAGAAATGGATTGCAATGCAACTCAAGAGCTGTGTATCATATCATAGTTAAAAAATAGGGAGATTTACATACGTACCACTTAATACTATTCTATTTACATATTTAACACCTAAAACTTTAATATTACATACATACCACTCATAGTTCATATTCATACCAAATATGAGTGGTAGAAATGAAATATATGAGTGGTAGGAAAGAAATGTAAGTGGTATATTTGATATTAAAATAATATATGGTGGTATTCACGTAACATTAAAGTTTTAGGTGTTAGATATGTAAATAGGATGTTATAAAGTGGTATGTATGTAAATTTCCCTAAAAAAAATTATTAATTTAAACCAGCACTCCAAAAAGCCAAAAAATATTTTTTTTACGATATAAAAAAAACCAATACTTTCTGAATGATGCTTCCATATGGAGTTTTTAGGCACCATAATTGCTTTTGACTAAATGAGCAGCATGATTGATAATTGTTTGACAAGTGTATTTAAAATTTTAAGTTGATTAAAAAATACTCAAAATAAGTTATAGATGTTTTAAGTTTTTTCATAATAATTTTTCTCATCCTACCCACAGAGTCTGATGTCTCACATGCCCCACCCACAGTTGGTGATGGCGGGAAGCTCCCCGCCTAATAGCGTCTCACCCCAAACTATTTGTCATAATGCTTGAAGGCGTGGTTTTCCTCACCATATCCACACCCGAAGGTCGCAAAAACCGACCCTCCTTATCCCACAAAGCATCCGCCTAGCGTCTGCACAGACATTGCCTTTTCCTTGCATTTGCCACCCTACAGGTTGGTCAGGGCTTCAAACTCGAGACCATCTAATGGGCTTGATGAAAGAGGGAAAGGGTGACGTCACCAAATGGGCTGCTAAAAAACATAGGCTCAACAGCAAGAAGCTAGGGAAGGGTAAGGGACAGTAGTGGGCAGTTTTAGGAGGTGTTGGATGTGTGCTTCAACCATTCGTCAACGGAGGAAATAGGTTTCTTATTTTTTTTGTTTTTGGAAAAAAAATGTATGAGAAACCAAATGTATTTTTTGTCTCAAGTTAGAATATAAACAAAACAAAAAAAAAATTTAAGAGATATCTAATAGCTCCTTAACAAAGAAAGGATTTTTTTTTTTTTTGAAGAAGATAATACTTTTATCAATGAAGTATCACTGGGGGAAAAAATAACGTAGTAATTAAATGCAAGTAAATAATGAGCTTAACACGAACTCACCACAAGAAAATATGTAATAGTCGGACGATACAAAATTACTTTATGTGGGTTGGGGGGTAGGGCAGAATCTCTGATGTCTTGCAGTAGATTCACGCGATTAGGTCCCATTCCATTGTAATTGCTTTCAGTAGCAATGTTTAGGGAGAACGAGCCACATGGTTCCCACTCCAAACACTGAAGCATTCTAAATGTGTCTAGAGTAAGCTCTGCAAACTTAACCTAGACATAAAGGACAATGACGCGCATAAACAATTAAAATCAGCGGCAGAAATCAAAATGCATAAGATCATATAGACTATCAAATAAAGTAATAAACTAAAGAAATGGAATATACGTTGCTAACCTCATTGTGACAATAGCTGCTCAATATTGCATCACGTAGAACTAAACCTTTCCTAGAGTTGTAAGAAGCAGCAACAGGAAGAGAATCTGGATGCGTGTCATAGACAAAGCTATATCTTAATGGCCTCATATTCATAAAAGATGTATCAAGTTTCAAAAATCGGATAATTTCCTGAACCACATGCTTCCATTCTTTGTACTCTATTTCCTGAAATACAAGTTCAGCATTACCGATAACAACCAGGCAACCTTTAAGATGTGACACCAACAATAAAAAAAGTACTTCAAATGATCCAAAATAGAACTTTCTTTCTCATGTAAAGAAAGGAAAAGATTGTTCTATCAAAAAAATTAGTGCTCACAAAGCATCAGTAAACGATTAATTAAATACTAAAGATCACATGAAGTAATGTTTCATAAAGTCAACTACATCTTAATATTTAGAGGTACATATTAACCAGCAAAGAAGAACATATGATTCTTCTAAACCAACCATATTGGCTGTTGAAGTAGGTAAGAAGATAACTAATCCAATCCAAAGACTACATACCAGCTGAAGAGTCCGAGAAATTTGTGAGTTACAAATAACAACCAATCCCAAGCCATCAAGAAGTAAGCAGAATTAAAAGAATATATGATATTAAAGTCCCTTTAATTCTTCAATCAGACCAAACAGGTTATAAAAACAGTTTAGATTCTATAAACCCTGCAATTTTCAGATTAAAGGACTAAGAAATTTAAATCCCTCTATTCCCTTAATCCAACCATTTCTAGGATTAAGGAATTAAGGATTAGAGAGATGGGTGTAGAGAGAATAACAAGAGAGAGAACGTGGTGGAGCAAAAGCCAAATGTCCAAGCAGAAGCAATTAACTAATTAATTGATTAAACATAAGATAAAGAAAATTTACCCCTAATAGGACCAATTAAACACTAATTAATCAACATTCAATCCCAATTTGTATTTAATTAACTAATCTCCCTATTCAGTAATTAATTACAAATTACCTAAGAAAATCAAACCTAACTAATTAACCTATGTCTAGTCGAAGTTAATGATTCCCTAATTAGTCTTATTAAAACGATTTAAGCAATGTTAAAATCATACTTAGCCTAACTAATCAAGCTGGCTATTAAATAATTACTAATTACTTGTGGAATGTAAATATTATTTTGCTAAGCAATATTTAATTACGACCAATTAAGCCCTAATAAGTTTAAATCAATGACAAATAACGTAATTAAAACATAGTTAACTTAAATTAACATCAGCTCATTGATTGGGTAATAATCACTTGAGATCATTAATCACATGTTAATTCCTATTTAATTCAACTACGTATTATCTAATGAATAAATAAGAGTTTTAATGAATATAATTAGAGTCAACTTAGTCTAATTAACTTTTAACAACTCTCATAGCTAGGGCTGCAAGCGAACCAAACGTTCGATGAGCTACTCGTTGTTCGATTCGACTAAAGCTCGTTTGCAATCGTTTAATTAACTAAACAAACAAACTTGAACAATATTTTAAATACTCGATTCTTTAATAAACAAACTTGAACACTAATGCGTTCGGCTCATTTATGTTCGCGAACAACATCATTTGAAGTTCGTGAACAAGCTCGACATTAAGCTCGATAAAAGCTCGATTCATGTTCGATTTTGAACTAGTGAATAAGCTCGATAAAAATAATTATTATTTGACTATAGAATTAATCAATATAAATAATTATTACCTTTGTTACATAGACAATTGATTTTATTATAAATGTGTTTGTTTATAGATGTGTTCATGAACATGTTTATTTGATAGTTAAAAAATTCGTTAAATATGTTCGCGAACAAGCTCAATAAACACTAAACGAACGAACATGAACACTCCTTAATTTAAATGAACCAAACATGAACACAAACGCTAAAGCTCGAACAAACATGAACCAAACTTGAACAAGCTGATATTAAATGAACACAAACATGAACACTCACATACTTGGCTCGGCTCGGTTCGTTTGCAGCCCTACGTATAGCCTTAATTAATTGCTACTTGCAAATCAATCGAGTCACTACCCTTTATTCTATTAGATGTTGATTAGTGGGCCTCATTAATAAAATATTGTAATCCATTTCCTGAATCATTACTTTTTTTAGTATTTTCTTTGAACCAAGAACAATACAAAGCAACAATTTGAAAGTATCACCTCTTAAAAGACACATTGCATTTATATTCCAAATTTATCTAAAACTTGAGCAAAATCAATATACAGCGCCCTCATCCTTCTGGCCTAGATATTATATGTCTCTTGATTCGCTGGCGGTGCCCAAGCCAAATCCATCAACCCCATACCACCAGCCCTTACGCTTCCAAGCACAACACTCACCGCATAGCTAAGGTTTGATTTGTTTTTTTTTATTATTATTATTATTATTTATGTTTGTTTTGTTATACAAAAGCTTTCATCCTAGCCCAAAAAAATTATATTTATTGTGATTTATGAAGTTGATGCTAGTTTTTATTTGTGTTATGTGATTTTAACATCAACAACATCAAGCCTTATCCCACTACGTGGGGTTGGCTACATGAATACTTTTTCTCCATTGTGTCATGTTAAGGATCAAATTCTCATTTAAATCTAATAAAGAAATGTTATTTCTAATATTTTCTAAACAATTCTTTTTAGGTCGACCTATATCTTTCTTAAGATAAGCCAAATCTAATACATCTACTCTCCTAATCGGCCGGTCATCAAAAAGCCTCCGTTTTATGTGACCAAACCATCTAAGTCGACTCTCTCTAATATTATATTTTACTGGAGCTACTCCAACCTTTTCACGTAAATGCTCATTTTATATCATATCTCTAAGAGTAAAGTCACTCATTCACCTGAGCATCCTCATCTCTGCAACACTTAACTTAATATCATGCTTCTCTTTTAATGGCCAACATTCTGCAACATAAAGCATTGCAAGTGTCACCGCCATCTTATAGAATATTCCCTTCAATTTGAGAGGATTTTCCTATCACACAACAGGCCCAATGCATTCCTCCACTTCAACGATCCAACTTGAATTCTACTAATAATATCTCAATCTATTTCACCATCATTAGGGGCGTGTCCCAGAACACGACATAAACACGACCCAAAATTTTCAGGTTATGGTCAACCCGTTTGAAAAACGGGTCGAGTTCAGGTCCTGATTTTCGACTCGTTTCAACTTTCGGGTATGGTATGAATCAACATGAATCCCCGAGTTTGAACCGTAATGACCGGGATTGTTATGTTTAGGGCAACTGTAGCGACTAGCGAGTGCGCAGCGGGTTGACTTATAGTTTTATTATCTTATAATTTGTTTAGGTTCGCATTAGGCAACTGCTCGCTCGTTCTGTCTTCGTCTTTCTTGGGTTTCTCCGCGAGAGCAAATTGAATGCAAAGTGTGGGCATGGTCATGAGTCGTTGGTCCGATAGGGGATCACACCATCGGAGTGGAAGTTAGAGCAGAGGGTAGTCGTGGATGGCAGCGAATTGATTGTGGATCTGTTTGCAATCGTGTGAAGCAATGGAAGAGGGTCGTTGGTCGGGCAATGGATCTCACCATTGGAGTGGAAGTTGGAGTCGAGGATAGTCGTCGACCACCCATTTTCTTCGACGTCAATCATTGTCAACCGCTCGTCATATTTGGCGTTGATCTTCGTCGATCGCCTATTTTCTTCGGCTTCTATTATCGTCGACAACCCATCTTCTTTGGCAATTCGTTGTTCTTCACAAGCTTCAGGCTCTGATACCAACTGATATAGTGGGTCAGCAGAAGAATTGGATCTGCTATAATGAATACCCAATCAATGGAACAAACACAACCTTAAAGCTTCAAAAGAGATTAATAGTCATCATCCCTAACATTTCTACAACCTTCTATATATAATATATCAAAAGAGATTCCTTAAACTTTCTAGAAAAACATGTAACAAACTAGATTTATTATTCATATGGAATGCTTTAACTAAGATGTTCCACGTCACTTACTGATTTCACGAACTCACAATAAATAATAATAAAGAGCATTAAGAACGTGTTTTGAAATCCCAAATCCATCAACTTACAAGCAATTTCTCCCATACGAATCGAATTAAGGAGATGATTGGTGACAAAAAAATGCCGAGTACGCGTGATAGAAGAAAGACAGACCTGAAAGCTCCTCCTGGACTCATCTACAAGCGTCCTGAGATGGTTTGCGAGTATCGAAACCATATACCGGCGGCCGAGAACGAGGCACACGATCAGGAACCGAGCGAAAAAACGAAGCTGCTTATTAGCCAGTGCAGGATCCGGCGCCGAACCGCCCGATGCTGCGGCCGAGTCCCGGAAGTACTCTCGCGTGAGGATTGCTTCATAGAAGACGTAGGCCTCGAGTAGGTTCCCGCTGTCGCTGGTTCTCTGGTACTGAAAGTAGTACAACTGCGCGATCCGCGAGGCGATCTCGCCAATCTCCCACCGCTTCAAACCGGCCTCCACCAGCTTCTGCCGGTTCTCCTGCTGCAGCTTCCAAAGCTGCGTATAGATCTTAAAAGCCTTCTGGAAGTCCGCATCGTTCCTGAGTGGCTCCGCACCAAAACGGTGAGAATTTCTAGGGTTTCGTTCTAATTTTATTTAAACGATTCAATCATTACCTAGCGCGGCCGAAGTTTGGAAGTTCGCGGATACGAGAAAACTTGCGATCACCTTTATCGAGGAGAAACCAGAAGTGTTCCGTCGCGGGGATGGTACCCTGGGCCATGGGGGTTGCCGGTGATGATTGTGGCGGTCGTGCTACCGGAGGGGCAATGGAGAGGTCATCTAATTGATTGCGGAAGGAGAACTGGACTGTGGCATGTGGCCGTCTCGAATCAGAAGAGGTCGAGGCAGTGAGACTGATCAGCCGGCGGTGGGGTTTGAGCACTCTGGAGGTGACAAATTATCTAATCCGATTTTTAAAAAGTAAAAGAAATAGTTACATAGGGATTAGGGGATGGTTAAAAGTAAAATGGATATAAAATAATTTAATATTAACTTTAGATTTGAAGTAAGATCAATATAGTGTAAATTATTTCCAATCTTTTGGTCACATTTTTTTAAATTTAGATGACTTTCAAATACATTGTAAATTTATCATTGCCACCCCTACAAGTCTCCATCAACAGCTACTCGCCGCAGTCGTCGGGCTTCCACCACTGTCGCAGACCCCAGCCACCCAACATAAACAACCATTGCAAGCCTCAACACTTACTAGTGCTAACTCCCCCCCCCCCCCCCCCGGCCCAACAAAAAAAAAATTGCTCGTTGTCATTAGCCACTACCACCTGACTATATCACTCGCCTATTGGTCCCATCAACGAGAGCCAATTCTACCACAATCCTTATGGAGCACTGTCGACTGCCGCTATTTTGGGCTTTACACCACATTTGTTTTATTTTTGTTAAGTGATAAGTGAAAAGTATGTTAATGTTTTGCTTATAAATTCTTGTAAAAATATTTGTTTTAGTTGATGTTGTACAGGAGATTGCAAGAAAATTGCAAAAAAAAAATAACAATTGCCTCCAGCACCCCAGCGCCACTCTGAAGCAGCGTTGCACTCTAAGTTTCGTAATTTTGCATATTAATTAAAGCCCTGACACCATCATCTGGAGCATCCCCAACACCATCATCTAAAGAACCCCAACGCAATTATCTGGAGCGCCGCAGCGGCCAATTATATTCAACATTGCAACACCTTAGCGGCATGAAATCGCCTGCAGCACCACAACGAATAAGTTAGAGTGATTCACTATTGAAATGTCACACCTATTCATTCCAATGTCGTGGTGGAGCCCAGCACCGAGCACTGATGTGCTAGTTCATTTGTTAAGCGTCGTGGCGCCCAGGACTATTTGCATAAAGTCTAAATATTCACATTTTTTAAATTATGGGTTTGACCATCTATTTTATGTACAAAATAGTAAGAAAGTGAGAATTAAGTGTGGAGAATGATCATGCATAAGGGAGATTGATCTAGGAATCATCTATTGTTTGTATTTGATTGGAAAAGTTGCCTGGGTGATATTTTCTTCACTTAAACTCATATACTTTGTTGTTGTTTGTATAATGAATCATGTTAGGTGTGAAATCATTTCTTTGATTGGTTAATTCTTAGTTTTGGTCTTATGGTGAAAAAAAAAAAACATATTTCTGTCTTATGTAGACTTCATGATATACTTTAATGTTGTTTTCAATCACTCACAATCTTAATTTAGTTCATGCAATGTTCATATTTGAAGTTCAAACTTGGTGTGATTAATTGCCTCGACCGAAGGAATGATAAAACAAATAGGCGGATTGAAATGAAAATCTTTTGTATCTAAACATAGGATTGTGGATAATTTTTTTATAAATGTGTTGGATATGGCATCCACTTATTTGCTTTAAATATATTTACTAGTTTTTTCGAATTAAATTTGCATAGCTTAACATTATAGCACTCATAAAGATAAACTAATATTTTGCTATCGATTTAAAAGAGATAAACTATAATTTATTTTTCTAATCAAATGCAGCATATAGAAAATATAATCCATCCCAAAAGAATGAAAAGCATATTCTCTTGTCATTCCAATTAGAATAATAAATTATAAACTTATTTCCATAATCAAATATAAAGGATATTCAATTCGCCATAAAAGCAAATAAAATATCCATCTATCTTTTGATTATGAAATTAAATTTAGAATATATATAAAGTTAGTGTGCATTCACACATTTTTTCCCCACTTTATAAAGAAACTAATATACGGCTTATTTTATTATGGGATCTAAAGTCCCTATAAGAGAAAGCCTTTATAGTTAACTACATCTCCTAAGAGAAAATCTCAATTACAGTGAAGACAAAATGATTTTAAAATTTACAATTTTAAAAAATAAGGGTGATTTACATATCTACCACTTTATTTCGTACTATTTTTATATCTAACACCTAAAACTTTAATATTACATTCATATCACTCATATAAAATTTTAATATCAAATATATCACTCTTATATTTTAATATTACCATCCATACCACCCTATAAATTTTAATATTTTATTTTATGCATCCATATTTGTTCTATGAGTGGTATGCATATTTTAATAAAATTTTAGTTATTAGATGTGTAAATAGCATGAAATAAAGTTGTATGTATGTAATTCCCTTAAAAAGATAATTGGGCTACTTATATTTCGATGCACATGCTTTATATTATAAATTCTAGAATTGATTTGAAACTTAAATTTGAATTAAGGAAGGATATGCACCAAGAGAGGTGTATACAATATGAACTTACCACTTGTCTAAATTGACATTTCAGCTAACAATCCTAATCACAACAGTCATCGTATGAATACAAGATTTAGTAAGCTTTATCATATGAATCAAATCAAATGCAAACAACATGCTTACATATATACAGAAAAGTAAATGAATCTATTTATGGCATTCGAGCTCGATATCTTCTATGGAATTCCAAAAGAGAGCATCCTTTGTGAGAGGATATTATCATTTAGAGCCCCGCTTGTATGTACATAAGCAATTACAGTTGAATCTTTTACAACTCATAATGTTGTACAACTCTCTCTCTCTCTCTCTCTCTCTCTCTCTCTCTATATATATATATATATAAATTTTAAATATATTTTTTTTGCATATCATCACCTAAGAACATTATACTTAGCAGGAAAATAAAGAGCAGAAAAATAAAATGCAGATATGACGACATTGTGTGAGCAGTCATATATATAGAAAAATTAATGAAACTAAATTGCACGGTCTTGAATTCATTCACTGCGCTTTTTGGTGTACTAATATAAAAGTAAATATGACATTCATATTTGACATAAAATTAAGCAAACACACATTGGTGCTCTTTAGGAAAAAACACCCTCAATCAAACCAAACCAATGCACCAACCTAACATATGTTAAAATTGGTTGTATTAACAAATCATCTAAGTATGTGAAAGAGACTGTGTAACTTTGGTATGCCCTATAGGGATTTAATATTTAAAATGCATATATTTTTAATATTTAATCATTCAAGGCTAAAAGGCTCTCCATAATTTAATAATAATTATTATAATCTTAAAATTAAGTGTTAATTAATTCATCATAAATGCTTAAGTACTTAAAGAGAAATCTGATGGCTAATAAATTAAACAATGGAGCTTGATCTTGTAATGTGAATATCTCATCTAATTTGAGGTAGTTAGGTACAATAATTTTTTGCATGGACTTAGGTGATGGATAGAACATTTTTCATTACCATCCCAACATAGGGTGTAGTTGTGATAACATTTTCTTTTTTTTTTTCTTTTATATTTTGCATATGTGATGATGTGGTGGTTATTTTTGACTTGTTTTAAATTTTTGTTGCTTTTTTTTTCTATTTTTTGGATTGATGAGTGGGTAATTGCCCTTAAGTAATTAAGTTTTTATACACATATTTTTTGCAGATAGTCACATTCCCAAAGGGCAATAATAAATACGCAAATAATTATTATAAATATGTTTGTTAACAGGTACAACAAGGAATGTTAACCCCTTGGGAATGTGGACCTAAGGACTAAGTTATGTATGTTTGATGTATGTGATTTTTATTATAATTATGCTAACATATTTTTTTGTAGGAGATTCATGTATTTTTTATTTTTTAAATACAGTTTTAGTTAGAAAAGCCTTGCAGGTATGTGGATATTTCAGAAAGCGGAATGCCAAATATATGAATAACGATCAAGACTCACACACTATTTAATGATGTATAGATTTAGGCTCAGTTGTATATTTGGTAAAACTCAACTACCTTTTTTTTATTTTTTTTGTGGTGTATTATAGAACATAACTGCATTCATGACCATTAATTATTATTTATTATATAATGATTGGCGTGTTTACTATGATTACGCATTAAAATTGCATGTTTTTTTCTTTTTTTTATTTATTTATTTTGCTTTGGGTGGCTTAGATAGAGTCTTTGCATTGTGCTCTTAGGATGTTAAATATTTTATAAAGTTAAATTTTTTTTTTGAATAAGATAAAATAAACATATGATTTAAATTTAATCAATTTTTAAAAATTTAATGCATGATCCCTTTGTGGATCACTTTTCAAAACTCACATATTGTTTTGAACCTTATTCACTTCATAATGATTATCAATGAGTTCTGATTGGCCTCACTTATGCATGCATAGCTTTGAGTCAAATCATATAGATTTCTCATTTACAACATATATGAATAGTACACTTTGCATAGCAGAGAATCATTCATGGTAGGGCTTGATGTCCATTTCCCTTTATGTACCTTCCACTATTATTCATTTGCATAATATCACATTTTATAGATTTAATACACAATGTGGAGTTTAGCTTTTACCCCTTTCCGAAAAGGGCGGAAAATCGAGGTTGGGGCTGCCTAGATCCCTATTCGGTTTAGCTTTTAAGTCCCCTCGCAGTGCCTTGCATTAGTTAGGTCGTAGGCATTATTACCAAGTGTATAGTATGTCCATTCAATATCTAGTGTCAAAGGATGGTGGTATAGGTATAATGTTGCATGCCATGCCTTATCATTTGGTAGGTTGTCCACTCTCAGAGGTCGTAAATCCCACACATCCGCGTCACATTAATGACGTCGCTTTCATATTTCTCTCACGTATACTTGGTACGAGATGCTCCTCTTTGGACCGGCTGAGTGCTTTTGTGATTTGTGCATGTTGAATATCCTGATTGAGCGTATCTTCCTTTGAATTAGGATAGCATAAATATTCTCTTGTGTGCTAAACATCGAAGAGAATAATATAGCGTTCTTAATCTAGAGTATTCTTAGGTCAAGATTTAAGATATAATTAACCATGACAGCTTGCACTTGTGAGAAATAGACACCCACATCAAATAAATCTTGATTCGAGCTGATGTATCGAATGAAAAAAAAAATATCATTATTATCGGGTCATATATATTATTACCCATCGAGATGTGCAGGCGAAAGCCACTACCCTCTATGATTAATCATATATATGATCTCATCTGCTCTCCCAATGGCCTTCTTGGGTATAATGTAAAGTTCTACGACCATTTTGTCTTATAAGATAGTGTTACTGTACCATTTGCGTTTTGACCCCCGCTTGTAGCATCCTTTCAGAGTTCCACATCTCCCTTCGAGTAAAGTCTAAGGGAGGCTAGAGATGTGTAAGTTATTTTTCTTGTGAATATCTTAGCCTATTTGTGTATGCAAATCTATGATTGGTGGATGAATAAGGGTGGAGAAGATCATTTAATCATTTTAGATGATAATTTTCTTATTACTTCTCTTGTATCTTTTCTTCCAATGAATGAAATAGAGATAAATTTGTTTGTTACTTCTTTCATATATGACTAATTCTCTAGTTTTAGGCTAATACTGTAGAAAACATATCATATATAAATATAGACTATTGTGCTTTAATAAATATATTGATGTTTTCAATATCACTCACCCTTCATTTATTGTATATAATGACCATGTATTTTGTAAAATCTAATGTGATGCATAGCCTCAACTAAGGAATACTATAATAATTATGAAAATTTAAATGGAATGTTGGCATGTCTAGATATAAGATGTTTGAATGTTATAGGTTCTATATAGAGATAAAAAAATTATAGGAAGGCCATAAACCTTTTTTTTACCCCTACAAGCTCGACATATATATAGAGATGTATATGCTCTGATTCACGTATATAATTAAGAGTCTCATTAGGAAAATTATGTTATTTATATTCATTAAACTTAAAACATCAATATGAGAGTAAAATAAGTAAAAAAAAAAGGTTTATTGCCTTAACATTCAAGAACTTTCTGCACGACTTGGACCGTACAATACAATATGTGTGACATGTTAATACTTTTTGAAAATAAAAGTTACATTAGTCAACAAAAAAATATAAATCAAATTTTGTAAGATTAATCGCATTGTATGTCTTGGACATGATTGTGGAATTAGCTATATTTAAATACACACTGTTATATATTATAGATATAATAGTTTTTAGGGTTCGAGGATAATTATAAAAATCATATTGTATGATATATTAATCAAACTATACGATCAAGCTAATAGTTATGTTAAATAGTCTTTTTAGGGTTTTTTATGGGAACCACCTTATATATATTTAATCTCTGATAAAGCTGAAATAGTCCAAAGTTTTTTAGTGTGCTGAGAGCTTTATGAGAAAGTTTTTCATATATTTGTAAGTGGTTTTTGAGAGAGTTGAGAGAGGAGAGATTTGAGAAGCTTGTGAGTAATTCTCGAGATGGTTCTTCGAATTTGTGTGAGGTGATTACATTGGTTGTTTCTCCAACTATATCCTTCAATTCCTCTAAGTTGTAGGTTAAGTTCTTGGTGAAGAGATTTATAGAGTGTTATTGTCAATGCTGGACATATTTCAGTGAGGTCTTGTATACCTTGTGGTTATAGTCAAAGCAGTTGAAACTTATGAGTTTTTCAAGGAAAGCAGTGTAAGAGTTTATTCATTATTATGTGAATTAGAAAGATTTCTTCAGCTTGTTAGGAGCATATTAAGAGAGAGAACTAGTATAAATTCAACTTATCATTGCCGTTCCCAACGAGCCCACATTGTGAATGCATATGCGCTGATCTTGTTAGCAAGCCTTCCCATTGCACAATTATTTTTTCACGAGAGTCAATTTGTTTTGCAAGCTCCCATGTTCATCGGTCTTGTTTGCAATTCCCCAATGAATTCCCATCTCAAAAACCTATATCATGATCATGATTCCTGCTCGAACTAATTTTGGTGACTCAGTTTTGAATTTAAACATATTTAAATCAAATTCAAATTGAAGTCGATATTTCAATAAACAATCTATAAATATAAAAGAGGAGTAAATTATCCCGAATTAAAAACTTTAAGCATATTTTTAATAAATAAAACATTAATTATATTTCTTTAATATTAAACATGAAATATATATAGTCAAATTTTTATTTAAATAATAAAAAATACAAATTTTCTTTATATATCTCGAAACAAAATGACATGGATGCCTACATGCGAAACTTTTTGGCCGCACAATTCGTATTTCATTGAACGAAACTTTGAAGCCCTAGCTCCACTTCAGTTATAGGAAACCGCCATTCTATCATCTCCCGCTGTCCCGTATACTCGCGTTCGGGTATTTTCAAATCGCTGCACCCCCCTCACAGTTCGAGGAGCTGCGAATGCTGACGAAGGAAAGCTGGAGCCTGGAGGCGAGGAAGCTGAGATGAAGATTGTAACTTACAATGTGAACGGCTTGCGGCAGCGCGTCTCCCAGCATGGCTCTCTTCTCAAACTGCTCAATTCCCTCGACGCTGACATCATCTGCTTCCAGGTATCCTCTTTTCCATATACTTTTTATTGGATTTGTCTACTAAAACTTATTAGTCATCTCCCGCTGAACAGTATAGCTGTAGAGAACACAACGTATTCCGTAATAAGTTAATATGTCTTGTGTCCTATGCACATCTAATGGTACGTATAGGAAAAGGTTTTGTGCTAAAGGTATAATGAATGATGTGTATGGTGAAGCATCGACTAGTATTAAAAGTTGTTGTGGAGTGACTAAAGAGTTTATAATTACGATAAGTTTATATAAGGTTCAACATTAAGGCTGAATCTAATTATATTGGCTATGAAGAAGCTAACCAAGGGTATTCAAGTGAGGTACCCTAATTTATGTTTTTTTCGAAGATGATATAATTCTAATTGGTGAGAACAGTGTTGAAAAAAGTAGAAATATTGAACAATGGGGAAAATATTAGATGATGAAGGGCTTAAGATTAGTAAAATAATGACAACGCATATGATGTATAGTTTTAATGGTGTGATATTAGTATTTGCCATCAGTAGATTTAGTACTACTTAAAAATAAAGTAATACATTAATAGAATAGATTTAAGTATATCGAATTTATTATACAAAATAAAAAGGATACAAATGAGAATATAGCCGTAGAGTTAAGGATTGGTGGGTAAAGTGTAGTTGTACCCCATGAATACCATGCATTAAGAGAAATTCATAGACATTTTCACATAAAGTATGTAAAACTGCTATTAGGGTTACCATGATATATGAATTAAGTGTTAAGCCGTACAAAAGGCATTGGTTGATGGATGCACAATAAAAGTATAAATGCTAGATTGAAGAAGTGATTTGGAGGAGGGGGGGGGGGGTGTTGGTTGGTTAGCAATTTAGATTGTTTGGCTATGTGCAATAAAGGTTGGAGGACGAACCAATAAAATATGTTGAGAAAATTTATATAAAGTGACCAGGAAGGAAAAAAGAGCTAGAGGAAAGATAACTTGGATAGAAGATGTGCAAATAAATTCATGTAAATCGATTTAAATCTATAATCTAGTAATCAACAAGGATACACAGAGAATGAGGATTCACAAAGGTGGTCCATATGGCTTTGGCAAGGCTAATTATGATGATGATACATGAGGAAGAGTTACTTTCTATTCTTGTTATGCTTTCCCATAATTTCCTACATTCAAATGTACTTTTAATACCTTCAGGCCTTATATGGTGGTGGGTCTTATTTGATTAATTGATGCTTTGCTCTTTAATTTCATTTTATTGTAAAATATATTGTTGGAACTTATTGGAGTTCATTAAAACGTCAAGTGAATGCATAAACTTGAGTTACCATCTTGGTATGCCCTTTACAAAATCTAAATGTATATTAGCTTATTCTTGGAAAAATATTTGCCTAAAATATTGAAATATTTTAGACAAGTGTTTCTCAAACATTTATGTTCTCTTTGCACTAGTACTTAATCATGGTCCTTATCTTAATTTATGGCGTTGTGCATGATTGAACAAAACATTCATGATTTAATCCTCTCACTCTTAATTATTAGTTTAAAAATAATTAGAGCTAATCAATAATTGTGATGAGAGTGGTTACTTAAAGTAGAAATGCTATAATGGATTCAACCCTGCCATTTCACTAATCTACTTGAACAATTGGGACTGTACAAATGATTTCTCTTTTCATGGCTGTAATATGTTAATTTTTTTTTCTTCTAATGATTTATTAATCTATTTCTTTAATTGATACGATTTATTCGTTATGATATTAAATCATTTCTATTAACATTTTGTCTAAGAGATTTTTTTTGATAGGAGACAAAATTACAAAGACAAGATTTGTCGGTGGATGTTACTATGGCAGAGGGCTATGAGGCTTTTTTTTCTTGCACTCGCACATCTAGCAAAGGACGCCTTGGTTATTCTGGTATGCTACTTTCTTTATATAAGGAATTCAGTTATATCATATGATGAGCTTTTTGTATTTTGCATTCATCTTCCTATGTTATTCCTACCATAACTACATGATTAGATGCGGTGCTTAGGATGCTGATCACCAGTTTGTCTTTGGTGGTTTGTAGAAAATCTATCTCTTGGCAATTGTTTAAAATGAATTGCTACTAAGGTTATGAAATGCTAACTTCGGGTATACGATGGTATAATCAGGGCGATTGTTTTTCTATAAAATATTGCAAGGTAATCCAAAATATTGGCATATCTTTAGGTTTATTTCTTTGCAGAAGGCAATCTTATCAATTGGATGTTCTATTAGAGAGTCTTGTGTTATTATTATCATGTATCATCATCAACAGGTTCTTGTCTTATTTTTTATTTATTTATTTTCCTCTTTTGGCCGACTATGACTAACTGCCATGCCTTTCTTCATCTCTATTCTATACTTTATTGTTTAATTTAATAACATTTGGCACTTTCGTTGAGAAATGTTTCAGAATGTCTTTAAAGGGAGGGCTTGCAGGATCATTCAAATTTTATTCCGCTGAGAATAACTTACGAAGCGCTATTTTTCCCTGCAAAAGCATAAATATCATATAGCTACCATTACATTACCACCTCTCGATTTGATGGGTCAACTATTTGACTTTAGCATCACACTTATGATCTACTATAGTTTGGGATTTTGGCCATGCTCTAATTATCATTTTGACTAGGATAATGAAACTCAAGAAGTCAACAGTTTAAAAATACTTCTAGGAGCAAGTTTTTGTTTATTATTTATATTTTGGACATTTCATGATGATATATTTAAGGGTTTATGGCTTTATGCATTTGGATCTTGAAGCATATGAGATATTTGACATAGTCGCACTTTGAAAACATCTGGCTTATATCCTTCTCAAGTGAATATTCTTTTATGAAAGTTCCGTTAATTAATTCACTCTCTCTCTCCTCTCCACCCTTTTGAGGTGCCCCTTAGGTTGCTACTGGTTGATCTCTTAGAGAGAAATCTTCAATGATGCATGTATCAAATAATTATATTATGTAACAATTATTTATAATTGTTACATAATAAGACAATTTATAAGAATTCCCATGCAAAACGACTAATAATGAGAAATTATACATGTAAATAAGGCATGCATCTGTTTGTGAGAAGTAGCATTGAAGATAATAAATAAATGCTAAAATGGCAAAAGAACATAAGCCATAATTTGATGACCACATTGCTGAATGGGTCTTGTTTTGGGTCCGAGCCCCTAAGTTGCAAGAACTTATATATGGAAAGTTGAAATGTTGCACTCATTTAGAGCATTATAAAACCATGGGGGAGGAACTGGTGGATTGCGTCATAGGCTGGTTTTAAATGTTGTGCTCCACCCATAACAACATATGCGAAAAAAACACTTAAGGCTGGAGGTCTATCAATAAGATATAAGATTCCCAATAACTAATGTTCATGCTAGCTGGCAAATATAATATAAAAGAAATAGGCCATACTTTATTAGTTTGTTTGTTTAGTGTTGAGATTAGATTGTGGAGTTTATGGTAGTAGTAATATGAGAAGCAAGCAAAATCCTTATCAACTATGATGTAGTAATCTTAATCATAACCCAAGCAGTGCGATGAACAACAACAAACACTTTTACATTTTCAGCTTGTATAACAATGTTTATCGAAGAGCGCTTATGTATATGATGAATCAAAGATACAATTGATAACGATGCATGCATGAGTGATGCAATGAACTTTAAATGATGTTCAAGGGATTGACCACTTGTTACTTTAAATGGAGGCTGGTCATCCATTCTAATAATAAAAGCATGTTTAACAGCCTCACACGCGGGCAAAGTTAAAGCCCATTTTCCTAGGCTATACTTTTCAAGATTTTCTATGGGGTTACTTCGATATTTATTAACTACTAAGATGATTTCCTTATAAAATGATTATTTCCACTTTTTAGTTTTACCTATACTAGATTAAACTATTTGTTCATGTAGTTCATTCAGTAAGCTTTTCATGATATACTAAGCTTTAGAACAAAGGAAGGAATTGAAAAATCTAGAAGCGCAATGATAGTTTAGAAACTTTTTAGATTTAATTTAACATTCAGTCTGAGTGTTCGAATATAACTGGTATGATCCAATGGGAACACTAATTGGGCAATAATGATGTTGGCACTCAGGTAATGGTGTGGTCAAAATATGTTAGATCTAGTAGTGTTGATCTTATTTTCTATAGATTCTTCAACAAGAAAATTGGAATGGATTCTTTGAAAGAAACACTTATATTTATCAATGTTTAATGATGCCTTAATTGCTTGCTATTCAATAGTGAGCGTTTCTTATCTAAGCACATCAGCTGTAATTTTTCATGTTGATCTATCACAAGAAAATTTGAACGATCACCATCATTGAATTCAGAATTTCAATGTAGACATGCCCATATATCCATGCATTGATCCGAGGCAGTGGTGGCTGCCTAAAATTGCCGCCTCTGTCAGTCTCCAAATTTTTGTTGCATCATGGGTAGAACTATCTTACAAGATTCTGCACAAATTTCTGATTGTGGGTGGGTATAATTGCTTTCTTCCATTTGGATAAGCATACACAATAAACCAAACATTCCTACATTCATCATAACCTATCTTATAAATATGACTCTGATCATTTCACTTAGGGGATCCCCCTTTAAAATTTTTGGGAAACTTAAGGATTCACTATTGCCAAAATTTCTATCATCAAATTTTCAATCTAACCTTAAATTTTATCTCGACAGCATCGCCAATTTTGCCAAAACAACTTTTTTTTAAAAAAGACCTTTCTATTCATCTGTCTCATATGCTAACGACTAATTGTGATCCTCTACACTCGCCTTGATGGTAGCATTTGTTGATGATCAATTGAAGACTATTGTAGAAATCAAGCTGATAGCTTTTGCTTACAAAAAGCTTGTGTTCGTTGTGGATGATTCTCTCTCTTGTTTGAATCAATTGAGTAGGATTTGTGTTATCTAGTTAGCATCTTATGTAGCACTGTATGAACTGAGTGGGATTGCTAATGCCGGCTCTTCTTGTTATCATGCAGCTAAAATGATTATGAGGATGAGTTTCAAATGTACTAATTTTCTTTATTCTATAAACATTGTGTTATGCAGTCATTGTGTATTTGGAGAAACCAATGAATACAATGTATTTATGCTTGCACCAATGATAAGTTATTACTCGACCTGTTTTTAATGGATTGAGGCTATAGGTGTTGCAACATTTTGTCGGGTTAGCTCAGCATTCTCCACAAAAGAGGTGGCATTACCTGTTGCAGCTGAGGAAGGTTTCACTGGCCTTCTTGAATCTTCAAAAATGCAGGATACTGTTGTAAGCGATCTCTATATTGAGAAGAGTTTGCATGCGGAGGGTATTGAACACGTGACAAAAGAGAATCTATTAAAGGTGGATAGTGAGGGACGATGCATCATCACTGATCATGGCCATTTTGGTAAGCTAGTTTATAAAAGCAAAATAGTTTATATTAAATATACATGTAATATTTTACATTTATGGTTCTTTTCGTTATTTGTTCTATGTTTTCTTTTTTGATTTACCATGCCTTATGATAAGTTCTTACTTCAACAATGCATGCATCATAAAATAGTTATTTCTGACTTGACCATGTTTGTGTACTAATAATAAAATGGTTTTTGTGCAGTTCTTTTTAATCTATATGGTCCTCGAGCTGATGGTGATGATAAGGAAAGAACCAATTTCAAATTTCTGTTCTATAAGCTGTTACAGGTAATAATGTTTTATCTTACGCTGCTTTTGTGTATACACTCTTCTTGTATCAACAATATAATTGTATGCATCTTTCGAACACATGCAAAAAGTATTTCATTGTAGTGCAAGAGCTAGCTAGATGTTGGGTTGAGTCTATTGTCCAGAGGTTGTTTGGAAGCGCCTAGATGGATAAAAACCTACAATAGGTGTAACTTTTATAGCAATGGGTACTGGAAACGTTCAAACACCTTATCCACATTGCAAGAGGGTGGTTGATAATTATTACAACCAACACCTTAACGTTAGATGGTACAATTTTGCATTGCTGTCAAGAATGTTTAATGATTCATGTTTCTTGAAATCATTTTAAGCAAGCATTAATTCATGATAATGATTTACTTATAGTGATGTTATATACTTTTTTTTTTCTTGTTATTATATATTATTCTCCATTTCAAATCCTTTAAAGTGACAATTTTCTTAGAAAGCAATATAATATAATTTAAGATCTAGTGTTGATAGGTTACTATGGACATTTAAATAAGCACATGTATTTAGATTCAGGTCTAGTATGGTTCACTAGTTTCCAACCTAATTAATTAATGCTTGACCTAAACTCAACCCTGTGACAGATGAATAGCAACACTTGTAAATTCGAGCCACTTATTCACCGACTAACCTGGATGCCATACATTAATTAAAGGTATTGAAATATTTTTATGGTTTGTGGAAACTAATTGTGTGATGTGAGGATGACAAATTTTCATAAGTGAAATTGCTGTTATAGTTTGGTGACATTTGGATAGGTGGTTAATGGTTATGAATGAAAAATTGCTGGTTATTAATGGGTCATAATTTGAACTGAACCTATTATTCATGGTATAATTGGGGTTTCCTTACGTTGATAGTAACCTGAGTCTCAAATGTTCTTTAGGATTATATCGGGTCACTCTAAATTTGGACTAACATCTATTTAAATTCAATCTTCACATTATTTTTTGTTCGATGACTGAATAGTTATGATTTACTCTTCTTGCATAAAAGTTTGTAAGAAAACTTATTGTTAGATAATTTTGTAGTGAGGGTCAATAATGTACTCACATGTTTGTAAGGAAACTTATTGCTAGATAATTTTATATTGAGGGAACACTGCCATTGCCATATCCCAGATGAGAAAAGTTGCGTGTTGCATTAGATTGTTGACAATCAGTATAAAATTTGTCGAACAATCATGACATGAATCTCTTAATACGTTATGTTATAGGACACAATGGAGAAAAATGATTCATGTACCCCACGTAGTGGGATCAAAGCTTGATGCTGTTGTTGATATTATTGGCCAATGATGTACCCACATATCGATTATATAATGCACTTTTGATCATAATGACAATAAAAAATCTATAAGTAGCAAAACTAACTAACTAAGGGAGCAAAATTTGCCAATTAAGGTACCACATGAAATTTTGGTTTGCTACCCTGGTTAGGCTAATCCAATCAAAATGTAATTTAAAGGGAGAAGATCATTCTTTACATAATACAATAAACAAGGAATGATAAAATCATTCCAACATGACTGTTTACTTACCTTCAACCATTAAGGCCAACAACAATCTCACAAATAGCTTATTGTATCTATTTTTCTTTGCGCTTAACATGCATGACATACAGTTGTATAACCATCAAATATTACATTTGAATTTTCACCAACTCTTGATTGAGTGGCATTGCTTTAGATCTATAGAGTAGAGGTCCAAAGTTTGACCCTTTTCAACTAAAAAAAACCCCTCAATTTATTTTCTTTCAAAGAAGATGTCAAATCAATTGCACACTTGCAAATGAATCATAAATCCAGTAGAAAAACAACGCCTAATTGAAAATTTTCTCCATAAATAATGTAATTAATTGATGCAATTCAACAAGAATAATGATCATCATAATCACAATGATGCTACAAAGTTACTAGGTTTGAGACATTTACTCCAACCTTTTCAGAGTGATGGTGAAATAATGGGGATATTATAGTTGAATTCAAGTTGGATGGTTGAAGTGAAGAAATGCATCGGGCTTGTTGTGTGATAGGAAAGTCGCTCTCAAACTTAAGAGAAAATTCTATAAGATGGTGGTGGGACCTGCAATGCTTTATGGAGCAGAATGTTGGCCATTAAAAGAGAAGCTTAATATTAAGTTAAGTATTGCAGAAATGAGGATGCTCCTGTGGATGAGTGGCTTTACTCTTAGAGATAGGATACAAAATGAGCATGTTCATGAAAAGATTGGAGTAGCTCTAGTGGAAGATAAGATTAGATAGAGTCGCCTTACATGATTTGGTCACATAAAACGGCAACCTTCTGATCACCCAGTTAGGAGAGTGTAGATGTATTAGATTTGACTTATGTTAAGAAAAATAGAGGTATACCTAAAAAGTCTATGTTAGAAAATATTAGAAATGACATTTTTTTTATTAGATTTAAATGTAAATTCAACTCTTAAAAGGAAACAATGGAGAAAAAGGATTCATGTAGCCTTTTCCACGTAGTGGGATAAAGGCTTGATGTCGTTGTTGTACATGCGGGCAAGTTGACAACCCTTTGGTGCTCTTGCGCAAGAGATGGGTAATGGACACCTACTTGAGCCACATCCTTATATGTACTCTCACTTAGTGTCTCTTCTAGCAACCATGATAAAAATATGTTCCTTAGTATCATCATTTGGGATTAAATTGCTCAAGCTTGGACTTGCTAATTCTTAAAGAGGAATTGTGTTAGTATTAGCCTCAAAATTCTACAGTAACAATTTTAGAATGCTAAACTACTCCAATAACTCACTTATTATACGCATGAATTTATGTGCTACCAGGCTAGTACAATTACTTTGTAGAACTTATCTTAGATCTCACTATTATATTACATGTAATAGTGAACGATAAGGCTTTCTCTTAATTAAACTATTTTATATAGTGTTCACAATCTCATAACTTTTATATAGAGTTGTTCCCTTTTGCAGCTCCAACTCTCTGATGGAGTAACACTTTCATTTATCAAATTAAACCGAATCCACTAATAACCTTGATACTCATAGGGTCCATTTGGTTACTTGAAATTTGAAAGCATGTTTTTAAAAGTGATAAAATTTGTCGGTTTCATCATTTTGCTGGGTATAATTTTAAAGCTGTATAAACTTCTTAAAACTCTCTTAAGTATAATGATATTGATTTCAGGCACAAAATGGGTGAAATGAAATTAGCAGTTTTCAAAACATTTTATTTTCAAAACTATTTTTCTATTTATAGAAAACCAAAGGAGGCCTTACTGGAGATCAATGTTAAGTATTAAATTTTCCCCTTGCACAACTATATACAATTCTCCTAACAATAATTCCATTGGTATCACACTTCAAAAGGCCAACATCTATTATAATTCTTGTCCCGCACAAAACACAAATTTGACATTTAATACATTTTGATCATTGCCATAGGATTGCACCATCAGTTATTACAAAAACTTAAATTGATTAAGAAGGCATAGTAGAGACTTTATTGTCGAAGGTCCAACTATCCTTAGACCCATGGGTGTAGTAAACCCATTGTGCTCATGACTTAATCATTAGCAATGTTGGAATACAAGCCCATAATTTAGTTATTTATCATGGATTGTACGAAACAAAATAATTATTATTTTGCTCTCTTGACCATCCTCGATCATTTTCTCTCCCATGGGCACTCATTTGTGTCACCATATGTTCAAACATGGGACTTGTTTTGATACCATTTGATGTAAGGCTACTTGACAATTAATGCTATTAACTATTTCAAAATCATGGGGTGATGTTGAATCTAATGCTTTATAGTCAAATTTCCAACTATGTCTAAATCCACGTGTGCGGGTAAACCTGATAGGAAGTACTTGTAGATCGCGAGTATTTCCTATAAATCTTCTAAAAAAATAGCGAGAATTCTTCACAAAAATCCGCACAAAATCACAAAAATAATAGATAATTTGATGGGGACATCGATACGAGGTTTCAACGCGTCTATCAGAGGCGACACAGGAGATCAATGGCCACGATGGAGAGTCTTTACTTTTGATGCATTTTATGTATTAGTCATTATTATTTCTTCAGTTTTCCGTTTTTGCCCTTATGGGTAGTTGGTCACTATTATAGCCTGAGGGGCATTATTGTCTTTTGTTTATTTGTCATTGTGAGGCCTATATATATGTCCATTCTCTTATGTATTGGTTAATGAATATATTGAATGAAAATTTAGTTGTTGTCTTCTTCTTCGTCATCTTATGTGTGCACTAGAGAGAAGAAAGAGAGTCCGAGGTAAGGGCGAGCGCAATACCCACCAGTCATTGGAAGAGTCTGTGACTCGTGGTCTACCTCCTTCATCACCGTTCTTCTTTTTCCCCCAACCCGCCGACCACATATCCTCTCCTTATTCCCCACATCCTTTCACCCCTAGCTTCTCCACTTCAAATCTAACCTCCACCAAAATCACCCAAACCCGACAGCAAGCATCTACCCGCCCCTCCCCTTCCTCTTGCCGCCACCCCACTAGTCCCCTTTCCCATTGTGATGATGATTTCAATCATCATGCTACCTTCCAAATTTAGTTAGGTATGAGAGGGAAAATTTGAATAAATTTGAATTTCAAATCTTTCCAATTTTGGAAATTCCTATTTAGGAAAGTTTTATGCATGACTCCAATTTAAATTTCAAACAAATTGGATTTCATAATAACTTTCCTAATCCACAATCCCTCTTTGGAAACTTCCCAATTCCTTCCCCACTCACCTCCCTCTCTCTCTATGCCGTCGGCCATGCATGGGCCCCCCTCCCATTAATCCCCTCAATCAAGGCATTAATGACCCATTGATTTGAAATCAATTTTCAAATTATCTTCTCTCAATTTCATTCAAACCTGAATTAAATTTCAGATTTGGAAACGAAAACCCCTTCCACCCCTCTTGAACCCGCCGGCCTCCCTTGATGGGCTCCCCATTAATTGTCCATTAACCCCCTTGACCTCATTTGAAATTTGAACCTAATTCCAAATTGGTTTTCCCTCCAAGTTCACTTAAACCTGAAATTAATTTCAGGTTTAGATTAAACTCTATTCCTCTCTTGGACTAAACCTACTTCTTCTTCCCCTAGCCGACTCCCCCCTTCCCTCTTCCCCTTCTCCACTTTGGCCGTCCCTCTCCTTGCTCCACCTTGGGGAAGTTTGAAGCCAAGAGAAGAAGAAGACGACGCCTTCCCACCTCCACTTCAATGACGTATGACCGACCCCGAAGTTGATAGTGGATTTGTACTCGACGCCTACGGAGACATCCACATCGTTCGATCACCATTCTTCGATGTCGGGTTTGGTTTTGACAACACCGTTGAAGATTACTTGAACCGAATCATCCCCACCCTCGTGGACATCATCGACGATCAATTCTCGGACTACGAGTGGACCATCAACGGCCATCCACCTGTGCCACCTCCACCTCCGACTAACTTCCCAACAGCGACTACCTCTCCACCACCGTCGACCTTTCCGTGGATTTAGACCATTGGCGTTGCGACCGTCCTCGTGGCTTCGTTGAGTGTGCTGAAGACCTTTCTCCGCTAAGCCATACTTTGAGTGTAAGTGAGCATGGTACCTCATAGTGAAATTTCTAAATATTAACCATGGGATTGTATTACTACATGTTTGTTTTACTGTGATAATTTCAGATCTATTTTAACTTTCTTAAACTTCTGATTTGTAACTGCCTACTACAATAAGATTGACGATTGAAAGTTCTCTAATCTAATCTTACGAAATCTCAATCTTAAGTAGCAAGCTTTGTAATCTTTTTAAATATTTCCATGCAATTCCTGTTTGTATCACATCATAATTTGTATTACTTGATGAAAGTGAAACGGAAAATAACAAGATATACTTGATCCTCTATTCGAGAGGAGGATCGATCTCTCCCAAATCTCTAGACGCAGCTAGAGCCCAAAGGAAACCTAAAATCTAAGAGATCTCAAATTTCAGCCAAATTCAAGATGCCCTAACCCTAGGAAAACAAAGTATTTAATACATACAAATCAAAATTAAATCCCTAAACAGTCCCTACATTCAAATTTCCCTCTTAATTCCCCCAAAAATCCTTCTGGGTGGTTTCAGATCGCGCTGCTCTTCCTGGAGGTGGAAGAGTTCCACCTTAAGTCACGTAAGCCGGTCCCGTTGGACCGGATCTAACAAAACCACGCCTACCATGATTCATTTATTAATTATGTTTGAATGCATGTATCTGAATTATTTGTTCATTGTGGATTGCAAGGGACAACAATTATTATCTTGTACTATTAACAGCCCGTTGTACTTCAAGCTTATATTATGAATTATAAGAAAGATTGATGAATGAAATTTAGAATGCTTAACAATCCTTTAATGCTTGATGCACCACCTTTCTCCATCTTGTGAGTTCAATTTTTCCCCACTTCACTCGTGCTCACTGATTTCACCCTCTACATCTTGCTCTCTATTTACTTCAAGGATTGAATGATGATTGCCTGCCCTCACACAAAATTCTGCAATCCATTCCAAATTTTCTATCACTTTTGCAAAATCTTTATCATTTAACAATTTGTGTTGAACATCACAAATTTTCTATTTTAGCCCTAAAGCCACATTATAAACAAACACAATTTTGGTAAAATATTTATAATATCCCTCCGAACATGCTACAAAATCATGTTAAATTAAGATATTCAACCTCAAAACCTCGTTTTAATCTTAAAACTAGTGCATTAAATTTTTTTACGTGCTTTGCTCTTCATAATTTCAATTTCATATCAAACTATGAAATATTTCTGAAGTGACTATGAATGCTCATAACCTCGATTTCATATAAAATGGTCATTATTTAAAATAAAATTCCTTTATTTGTTAAATTTTACGTAAGGAATCTAACAATTGCGGAGTATCCAAAGTTGAGTCCTATACATAAAATTGGATAAATATAGAGTTACAATTTATTGATCTATCTAAACAATTATTTAATCACAAATTATCCATAATCTAGGGCTTTATAAGAAACCTATTGACATTATTGCTCCCTTTTTTTGCTCATCAAATATTGATCATTGGATTGATGTCCTTTTCAATGTTGAGAGGCCAATGCTGGATTTTTAATTTAGTTGGAATTAAATTGATGACCATTCCACTAAAATTCTATGGCGCCACAATTGCCAATTAAAATTTCGCTGCTTCTCTTGAGCAACTCCTTGTCCTATCTTTGATAGAGACTCCACCATCCATAATTGACATCAATGCCGTTTTTACATGCTTTGCTTGGCTATCTTATTTCGCAGTTGGTCTTGACTAGCAATTCCCTTGTTTTTTTAAGACGATGGTTCTAATAAATTCTTCTTTATTTTAATAATTTATGGATTAAATCTTTTCAATCGTTTATAGAATATTAAGGTTGTAATTTTTTCTTGCAAAATTAAGAATTAAACGTGGAAGGAGGTGGATCTTTTGTTTAAGATACACTTCGCTAATTTTGCTTAGGTTTCCTTTAAATTTTGTCCTTTTCATGAAATCTCACTTCTAATGACTCTCATCATCTTCTCTCAATCCCTAGACAGACATAATAATCTGGGAAAAAAGATTTGATACAATGGAAGTGGTGATGTTGTCTATTACATGATGATTTTGGTTAAAAAGATTTAATTCAATTTAAGTACATAACTTATCACCATTATGATTGTATCAACTTTATTCCTTAGTTGTATGTGGTTAAACATGAAGAGTAAGTATAAGAATGATGACCCTAATAAATATTGAGATTAGCATGAGCATAATTGGGTTTTAATCCTTTGTCTCCAGTTCCAAGGGTTAAGTTTTCAGTTAGTTATCTACAGGTAATTCACCATGCAACAATTTCTTGGTATGGCCCTGCTTTGGACTCTTGAAGAAAGAAAATAAAACTTTCCTATCTGTGTCGGTAATGACGCTTAACTCAGGGAAGTTGAGGCTATTGTTTTAAGTGATCAGTTTTCTTTTCTTAATTCTTAGTGATATTTTAAAGTGCATGCAGTCTTTTTACTTCTTGCAGCTTAAGCAATTGTACTAAGATATTTCTTCTGTAGAGAAGATGGGAATCCCTTCTGACCCATGGGAGGAGAGTTGTTGTTGTTGGTGACCTTAACATAGCCCCTTCTGCTATAGATAGATGCGATGCAGAGCCAGAATTTGAGAAAAATGTGTAAGTCTCTGGAAATATATTTTTATTTAATTTGGAGAGTTTCTATATAGTGGCTAAACTCAACCTTGGGATAATTGATCCTTTCAATGTTGATTTTCCATCTCATTGTGTATACGAATGCATTTTTATTGGTGACATTTTTTGTAGCATTTCATGTTTATTAAGTATAAACTTAGTCATAATCATCATTTATCATCATAATCTTATTCTATGGTTGATTTTGTGAACCTTGCTGTTCTCTATTCATTCCCATTGATAATATGTTAAGTGCTTGATAAAGTGCTAAATGTATTTGTGACTTTATGCATCTTTATTATTCTATATTCATTCATATTAAGTGTTTGAGGAGATTTTTGGTGGTTGATAAGATGTTGAATATATTTGTTTGCATAACTTATAGATATGTTATGTTTGGTCTAACCTTTTTTCTACTAATCCCTTTCTACCTTATTTGTGAATATTTTGCCTCTCCTTTTATATGCCCAAATCACAAGTTCGTTATTCATACCTTATCTTTAATAGTACTATTCTTATTGACGTTATCATCCCTTTAATATAATCCTTTATTAGTTTAATTTTTATTGAGAAAAGGATCAAAATTATTCTTCAACTCTTTGTGAGGGATCAAAATTGTCCTCAACTATTTAGAGGGACCAATTGGTCCCTCAACTCCTTCAAATGAGACTATTTTTGTCATGCCGTCAAATTTAAACGTAAAAGTGAGATGGGAAGGAAGGTATTATCGGAACAAGCAAAGAGGAAGCGTGCAAACAGAAGAAAGAAGGCTACCTTTGCAACGAGCAAGCTCTTGTCATCGCTGTTACTTCCGATCGCCGTTGATTTGGCCGAAGAAGCACACGAACGAAAGAAAGATGGCTACCTTCGTAACGAGCAAGCTCCCGTTGTCGTCGTTCTTTTTGATAGCAATTGATTTGGCCGAAGAAGTGCGTGAACGGAAGAAAGAAGGCTACCTTCGCAACAAGCAAGCTTCCGTCGTCGTCACTTCTAATTGCAGTCGATTTGGCTGAAGAAGCGTGCGAATGGAAGCAAGATGACTACCTTCGCAACGAATGACGAAGTGTGATTTCATATCTCACAAGAAGGAACATCGTCAAAGGAGGCGAAGAAGTTATTTAGCTAGTCGTTCAAAATTTTACCCGTCACGCGAAGTCGAAGAGCAACGAACAATGAAGATGGGTTAAAGAAATTATGTATAATTATTAAAACTAAAACTATGTATATTTTTTTATTAAATAAAAGTTTAATATTTTTTTACAAAAATTATAATATCTAAAAAATTGCATTTATTAAATATTTTAATTAAAAAAAGACTAAATTACCCTCATATTTCCATCAACTCTACCATTAGATGGCAGGGCAATTAAAATTCCGTTTGGAGGAGTTGAGAGACCAAATTGGTCCCTCAAAATAGTTAGGGACTATTTTGATCCCTCAGAAAGAGTTGAGGGACCATTTTGATTCTTTTCATTTTTTATTTTAAATTTATCACATATTTATCTTGACGTTATTATTATTTCTGCACTTAATTTGTTTATTATTATTTTTTTATCGATTGAGACTCCAATCTGCATAACATAACTAAGTTAATTATAATTTTATAAAATTTATCTTTAAAACTTTGTAATATTCTTTATCATATAGTTTTCATGTCATAAGACACTTATTCATTTTTTATCAACTAACACAAGTTATGTCACAAATTATATCCTTTTTATTATGTAAAATAAATTTAAGTTGCTTGAACTACCACATTTTGTATTTTATAATATTGATTTATAATTATTAGTTTCTTATCCCTTAAAATTGCATCTCATTATATTAATCTAAATTGTATTAATTTTAAATCCCTTATCTTCACAAATTTTTTTAAACCATGGCCTACTTATTATTATAATCTGGTTAAGTTTTGATGTCATTTTTTGGTAGCGCCTTAGCAAAATTTTGCCTACTTCTCACCCCGTTGGGGTTATGTTGTGGAACTTGACGTCTGAGAAATGCTCTAGCTCTAGCACCATTACTAAATATCAGCTTCTGCTTTATTTTTCGGACCCTGGGTTAAATTTTATGATTGGTTGTTGACTTGGCATAAACTGATGGAGTTGCAATATGAGACTTTCATTTGTCTTTATGAACATATGCATTTCTTGGGGAGAATGGGTATAAAACCTAACGGGCAGACGAAAAAGAGTAGGAAATAATACACAAACCAAATGGAGAGACAGAGTGATGAGGACATCGTCAGAGATTGCGACACATGTACCATCAGGAGACGCCGGAGATCGACGACCACGATCATGATCTTTATTTTCATCATTTTATGTAGTAGTTTATTTGATTTTTATGTTTTTCCGTTTTTGCCCTTATGGGTATTTGGTCATTATTGTAGCCCGAGGGGCATTTTAGTCTTTTGCTTTCTTGTCATTTTGAGGTCTATTTATATGGCCATTTTCTCATGTAATAGTTTTTAGTTTTTGTTGAATGAAAATTTTACTCTTGTTCTCTTTGTGAGTTCATCTTCTCCCACGATCTCTTAGTGAGTTCGCCGGAGAAAACTAGATCTCTTAGTGAGTTCTAGCCTCCGAATTATCTATCCTCGTGGAAGATCAAAGTAGAAACAAGCGAGGTTAGTAAATCCGTATTCGTCGTCGCCGTGGAATTTCCATCATTCTTTCTCCCCTTGCCTTGCCGCCGCCCCTCCCAGCTATTTAAAGCCGCCGGCCACCCAACCTCCCCTTTCCGCCGGCCAAATCTGCCACCGCCGGCCAACCAGCCACCGGCCAGCCGCCAGCCTCCCTCCGGCCAACCCCTCACCGGCCAGCCCAGCAGCCACCTCCCGCCGCCCCTTGTTTCCTTTAATTCCTTGAGTTTGAATTTCAAATTGTGTTTACACTCTTTCCTAATTGGTTCCCTATCTTTATGGGAGCTCATTAATGAAATTAACTCCTAATTTGAAATCCAAATTAGATTTCCCTCTCATTTTGAATAATGGGAAGTTACTTAAGCCACAATTAAATCTGAAATTAAAATTCAGATTTAATTGAATTTCTTACTTAAACTTGGGCCCCACATTCATAACTCCCAAACCTTCCTCTCTCCTCCTCATATGGCCGACCACTTAGTGGGCTTCTCTCTCCTCCAAATGACATAATAACACCACACAAATTCAGCCCAAATCCCCCCTCTTTACCGCCCCCTCCCCTCCTTGATTTAATTTGAATTTCAAATTAAATTCCTCCATTAAACCTCCCAAATTATGAAATTAATTCAAAATTCCTGCACGCTACCATGTGGATCCCACCATAACCAATCTCCCCTCTTATCCCGGATGCTCCATCAACTCCCGGCAAGAATGCATGGACGTTGGATCATTAACGGCCGCCCACCCGCTCCTCCAAATCCGGCTTCTTCCCCGGCGACGAGTCCTCTCGGGATTACTTGTCTATTAGTGGCATCGTTGAGTTTACTTACAATCCTCCTCCGCTAGCCCATATTTTCGAGAGCAATGAAAGGATCTCAAGGTGAATGATCTAAATTTTAAACGTGTGGCTTTAGTCGTAGCTATTTGCATTACCTAGTTTATTTTGGTTTGCAAGACTCATGTAATTTTTAAATGTAATCACTGCCGTTAACATAATCTATCACGAAGTTTCTTGAATCCAACTTGAGAAAGCTAGATTTTATCGTTAACATTGCAAAGTTAAACTCTCATTAATCTCTAACGTGCAATTCATGTTCACCGCATGTGGTTTCACATCATCTTGGTATCAGAGCATGGTAAGCATGCACAACATGTTTAGAAAAACATCCTAGGGTATAGCCTTTCATATTAGTTTAAAACTTGCATGCATATCATTGCGTCGTTAAGTTTTCGTCACTGTTTTGCCTACTGTAATCACATTTCCTGCACTCGTTCATTGGCATTTAGGTCGTCTTAACTAATGTCTAGGTGCTGTCTTTGAGTCCGTAGTGTTTCTAATTGCTTAGGACTATTAGACCGGTGTTTTTAGCTGCTGTCCTCTCGATTCCAGCAACTGCAGGCATCATTTAGGAGAGCTTGAAGGTGTTGTTTAAGTGCTGTCCTCACCTTAAGACCTTCCTTAAGCACTTAGAAAACTTCAGCTTTGGTTAAACTTGCTGCCCCGATTTTTCCTGCACCTAGTAGTAGCCTTTTGGAGGGATTTTAAGTGGAGATACCCTGCTGTCCCCACTCCAAATTCCACCATAGATGCTTAGGGAACATCGATCATCACTTTAGTTTGCTGTCCTGTTCTCCCAACTGCTGTAGTTTGCTGTCCACACAAAATTCTGCAGCGTTTGGTAGCATTTAAGTGAGTCTAATCTTTGATTTAGGTGCTGCCCAAGCCTTAGCAACCCTCCTAAGTGCCTAGGTTACTTAACCCACTAGTGTAGCTTGCTGCCCGAGCATTGTCGGCACCTTGTAGTGAGTATAAGTGAGCCTAACTTAGTGTCTAAATGACGTCCCTTACACCCATTCCTCATTAAGCTTCACTTAACACTTTTAAATGGACTCGATAGGATTTCAAAAGAGGTTAGACGACCTAGTTAATCTTGTAGGCTCGCTAACGAAAACCACCAATGAGGAACTTGTTGACTCTCCCCACTCTAGGTACGTGACCCAGTCGGTCAATCATGTTAGTCGGAGGATGCCCCACTCAACTTCTCAACTTAGACCTGATCTTAGACAGCAAAGACCTCACTTAGAGTCACCTTACCGTTTACCTACCTTTGATGGTTTCTCGGACCCTTACTACTTTAGGGAATGGGTTAGACAACTAGATGACTATTTTGAATCATGTCATATCCCTGAGTCCCACCAGATTAGCATCGCTAAGTCTCACCTTAAAGGTCGAGCTCTTCAATTTTGGATGAAATTGGAAGATCATAGAGAGTCTCGCGGTGAGTACCTTACTTGGAAAGACATGAGACGAGAACTTAATTTGAAATACCGACCCCCTACTAGTGACTGTCGTCTAGAGCATCACCCTACCTCTTTCGTGGGGACAAACCATGGACATCACGGTAGTCGAAACCACCCATCCTCCACTCTACTTTCTTCGAATTCAATCTGGAAGTGTTGGAGAATTTTTGTATCCTCAAACGGATTGCATATTTTATAATCGGGCACGACATAAGAATACGATATATTACCCCGGAGGGTAAAAATACCATTTTCTTATGGGCTTCATAATAAAATTTACAATTATTTAACAGAGATTCTCCCACTCAATGTTTGGTTGAGTGGGGTTTATTTATTTCTGGGGTACAAACATCCCATAGGGGCTTGCCCCTATGGTTAATTACATCCCAAGCTTTGGCTTGTGAAAACTTTTAATTAAACTAGTGATTTTGCTTTTTTAGAAGTCATTTTAGACATTGGCTAAAGTTTGCTTTTGTTTTAAAATTCATGAAAGTCTTAATTAAAAGGTTTTCGGCCTTTAGGAATTTCAAGGAGGAGTGGATCAACTTAGATTTATATTTTGGAATGAGAGCCAAAGGAGATGAAGTAGGAGCACTTGATTCTGAGGGAAACTCAGAGGTGCTCGGACTATCCTATGTTGGGCTTTACATTTTAACAACCTAATTTTGGTTTAAGTTGATATTTTTATTAGAAGATTGGGGCTTACATTCCAACAACGCTTGTTGGAGGAATTGCCCGAAGGATGGGGGCTTATAGGGTGATTTGGAATCAACCCATGCCTCGGACCCTAAGACTAAGGTGAGGGCTACCGACAGGTAGTGCTGTGGGCTCCGAAAATTCGGCCCCGGCCTCCGCTCGCTTTTCTTTTTCGGCGAGGGAGTTTTAACTGATTAAGTTCCGAGGTAAATTTTGGAAGGCAGATGGGTTTGTAGATAAGACACTACCCAGAGATTTCGCCCTCATTTTGCGAGGACTTTATGATCTGAGTTCTGGTTTCCTATAGGCGCAAGCCCCTATAGTTAATTACCCCTCTCAAACATGAGAGAGAACTTTCGATTAAGGCTAGTCGTCAATCAGATACGTATAGAATACATGTTATCTGGCATATAGTAGCAGCAATGAGTTTGGATTGGAAAGATTTGGAATTTGGGTTGGATTTGGGAATTTGGAAAGTTTGGATTTGAGAATTTGGAAAAGTTTGAAAAGTTTGATATTTAAAATAGAAATTTCACCATCGTGCACTTAAAGCGGATGGTGGGGGAATGGATGATGGACCCGATCAAGATCCCATGGTTCCGTCGTCCCGGGCCATCGTGGTCCCTAGTCTACTTAGTCAGAGGAGGTAGTCGACCCAACCTGACAGAAGGATCCTTGTCGGCAGCCATGGGTTGCTTCGTCCAAGGGGACCTTGTAGACCTGGGGTGAATGTTTGTCTAAGGGGACAAATTTGAATCCACCTTAGCTTACAGAGGGCTTTGTGCCCTATCGATCATATCCTATTGATTCATATCTCAAGGATTTAACGTCATTAAGGAGCGTATTGGCTCTGGCCATAACCGCTATCTGTGGTGCCATTTGGCGGCAAAACCACTCGGTTCAGAGGGCCCCGGGTCATAACCGTTTACCTGCAGTGCCATTTGGCGGCGAAACTGTCGGTTAGAGGACACGTACCACGTCCTTACTGGCAAGAGATTGTTTGAGAATGGATCCTAGTGATATTTTCGACCAGGCATTTGGCTCTTTTGTGAGCTGAAGTAGTTTTTGATTTGTCCGCCTCGACAAACTGTTGCGGAGGGCGGATGGATTTTGCTTTAAGTGTTTAATGGTTAGATTTCAATTTTAAATATTTGGGATTTTTGGGATTTTGAGATTTTTGTGGAGTTTTATGGAATTTTAGGATTTTTGTGGGTATTTGGGTGGAATTATGAAATATTTGAAATGGATTTTGGATATTTTGGAGATATTTGAAAAAATATTTGGAAACCGCTCTGGTTGAGATCTGAATTCAACACGGCCATCATCGGGGTGTTTGGGGTCATTTTCACTTTATGGATTGAACCTTGTCAACTCTATATATTGGTCGATAGAGGATCAGGTTTCGTAGGCTTTATACCCTTTGATAGTGAATTCTCATTATTGTAGGCCTTGAAGGCCTAATATGAATGTATTAAGACAAATATATCGGTCGTAGCAACCGTATATTTGTTTGAGAGTTCGAACCTTGTCGACTCCTATTGACCCGTATAGGAGGATCGGGTTCGAACTAGAATTCACTTGTCAACCCGCGCAGCATCCCTAGACGTCACGTGTGTACCAATAAAACGCTCGCCGGGGCCCATGCGGGTTTTATAATTGTTTTTACCCCTTTTAGTGTACCTATGTGTATACAATTTATAGTGCACGTGCGGGGGTGTTCTTGGAATAGACGCCTTCTGTCTGCTTGTACGGAGGTTGCAGATCCGGTGGCGTAGCAGCTTCTGGATAGAATTGTTCGCTGCTTCGTACAGGTAGACTGTCGTGCACTATTTGTTGATTTCTGTATATGGATCGTAGTGCACTAACGAATCTCCTGCCTTGGATCGTATGAGCTTGCACTTGTTTTAGTTCTTTGGCATTTGGTTGTGGTCCTTGGTCTTTTCAGTGCATTCGCCACTGATGCATGTAGTTAGGTAGATGTCTTCCTTCACATACTGAAATTGACTTCAGGATACTGCATTTACTGAAGTCTTTCTGCATCTACCCATCAGTGGCATGTGGCACATACATCCGTCTTTGTAGAGAGTTTGTATGTGTTACAGATCCTTCATTCTTGATTGCATGAAAGTCAATTTGTGTGTTTGAATTTTGATGTTAATAGCTGACTGAATTATACCCACTAACTACTTCGTGCATATGAGCTAGAAACTTACTATACTTATAGCACCTCAATCTCCAAAACTTGAAAGAGATCGCAATATTTTGTTTATTAGACATTGCACTATTGTAGGTAGTATATATGTCGCTACATTCACTATGTACATCTTTCAGTACTGGTGGGGACTATCACATGCATCCTTAAGATAACTGGCATTTGCTTGTAGAGTATTGCATTTGTAGTTCATCTTTCATCATCACTGTTTGCCAAGATTTGTAGAATTTACACATCCCACATATTAGTGTGTCATATGTCGAACTACATCCTTTATCAGTGCTTGTGAACAAGTTATATTAGCAACATTATTGTCCACTACAAATTACTGTTTACTTGTATTTGATCTTTTTCCTTTGATGTTTCTTCTTGGAGATGGTGACTTGTTGGTGATAAGGATGTAGTAGCCTCCTTGTCTACCATGAATATATGTTTACAACTCAATGTTTACTTGAATGTATCTGAGAAATTAAAGCTCTCATTTAATGTTTGCATCTTGATAATATATCTCTTAATCAAGAGTCTAGTTCACATCATCTGTTCAAGCATGAGTACAATGTAGACTCAAACAAAAATCTTCACTTGAGTCTAAATCTTTTAAATCATATTCAAGTTGTTCAATGTTCAATTTAGATCAAAATTGAATCTTGGTTTGAATCTGACTTCGAATCCAAGTTCATAAGTCCTCTGCTCTTGTTCGAGTACAAGTTCTATGTTCTTGCTCAAATTGTTCAAGTCAAGTCCTTTGCATGAGTTCATGTCTTGTTCAAGTTTGATGTCCACAAGTTTTGATTTCAATATGCCGGCTCATTTCAAGTTCAAGATGACTTCAATTCAGCTTGAGTCCAACCCAAGTCTTACACAAGTCCTCCATATTCGTTCATATGGCAAGTCTGAGTCCTCACTTAGTTCAAACCAAGTTCATGTTCATTATGCTTAAATTATGATTCATTTAGGTTTGAGTTCAATTAAGTAGATTGAATCAAGTCCACAAGTCCAATTCTGCTCCAAGTCCTTGTCTATATTTCAGACAAAATTTCGGCAGCCTCCCGGCGTCTCCCCCGTTAAGGGGAAAAAACCAAGAGGCCGCCTACCCGCCACGCCACTAAAGGCGTGCACGGTTGGTGTTGGTAAGACACCGCGGCGGTTGTATTTTTTGTTTTTCTCCCACCACACGCACTAAAGGCGTGCTTGGGGTTTTAAAAAGCATTTTTATTAAAAGAGACAGTTTTGCTTTCCCCCCGCTCTGGGGTACTTATAAGTTACCCTGCTTTGCCGCACGTGCCGCACCGGGGTCCCATCCCACCACGCGCACTAAAGGCGTGCTTGGGACGGTTCTCCGGTTTGCCACGAACATTGAAACAGAGTTTTGAGTTTAGAAGAATTCGTACCTCCGCGGGGTT
The DNA here is from genome assembly GCA_022539455.1 of Dendrobium nobile. Classification (NCBI taxonomy): domain Eukaryota; kingdom Viridiplantae; phylum Streptophyta; class Magnoliopsida; order Asparagales; family Orchidaceae; genus Dendrobium; species Dendrobium nobile. The sequence goes on along the minus strand of CM039735.1, from coordinate 1,573,651 downwards.
GTCCTGGTTGACACGTGGATCGAGGGGTCACTCGCCTACCTCGTCGTAGGTGTCGCACCGGGTTCCCTCCTACCATGACTATTAAAGGCGTGCTTAGGTGGTTTGCCGGTCCGACACGGACATCGAGATAAGAGAGTGGGGGGATCATTTTTAATTTTATAATTAATTATAAATCATATATAATTAATTATATTTGACATATAATTAATTACATTCAATTCATAATTAATTATAAACTAAAATATATAATTTGTAATTAGTGATAAACTAATTATAATTAATATATAATTAATTATATTTAATTTAAAATTAATTATAAATTTATTAGATTTATTTTACCATTAAGTTAAGAAAAATATAATTAATTATATTTAATCTATAATTAATTATTTTTAGTTTAAAATTAATCATAACTTAATTAGATTTAATTTATGATTAATTAAAAAACTAATTATAATTAATTATATTTTAATATACAATTAATTATATTAATTTAAATTAATTATAAATAAATCATTTTAATTTATAATTTCATATAAACTAATTATAATTAATATTATAATTAATTTATCTTAATTATAAATCAAAATAAGATTAAGCCTAATCTTATTTAAACAGAGAGTTTAACTCTCTTAAACTCTCTGTTTAAGAGATTTGGCTGAAGAAGCGCGAAACGGAGGAAGACACCTTCACGGCAAGCGAACTCCCGCAGCTACTTCCGATCAAAATGGACTAACTTCCGATCCTAAAGAAGGGAATGTCGTCGGCTAGGGATTCCGACTGCAAGGTCGGAGGAAGTGACGGGAGCTGGCTTTGGTTTTCGGCTCAAGGACGAACGGGAGGAGGCCTGGTGCAGGGGAGTTCGGCTTTGGATGCTAGGGAAGAGATCCGGTAAGTTGAATGCTCTCTCTCTCTCTCTCTCTCTCTCGGAAGCAACGACGATGGGATATGGGGGTCGGGACGGAGATTCCGACCTTGGGAGCTCGTCGGTTTGGAGCTTCGGCTTCGGTGGATTTGCAGCTACACGAGGCGACGAGTAGAGCTCGGTCGGGGGCCTTGATCGGCTTCGACAATGGGGGAAGAAGTCGTCGGGAGTGGGAGAGGAGCTCGGATAGAGCAGTTCGCGTGTGTGGAGCTGAAGGGAGAAGCAGCCACAAGCTTTCGTTTGGATCAGGTATTTAACAACGAGAGCGAAGCTACGGATCGCAGGATTTGAGCAGAATTTGAGCAGGATTCCCGGGACGTGGACTCAAACGGCGCCGAGCTACAGAAATTCAGCGGGATTTCTTGCTGGATTTCGGGAGATATTACAGAGGATTTCGTAATTTTTTTTTTGAGCTTGATTTTTTTTGTTCTTATCTTTAGGTTAACAAGTGCCTCTAACCTAGATCTAACGAGTGCAAAGAGGGACTTACAAGCTACACCTCACAAGAAGCATAACCCGCCCGACCTCTAGATTTATTGTCCCGCCTGGAAGGGACTACCAGCTAAACTCCCCCTAACCGCTTTTAAAACCATGTTATTCGGTCTCAATGCAAATGTAGAGTGGTAGGGTTGTTTTTATTTAGAAGGTAGGTCTTACAACTTGGCTTTGAGGCCAAGATGCCTAAGTATGTGGGTATGCAAATGCTGACTCACAAAGAAAAAGACTTTTGTTATCTAGTCCTTAAGTGCGACTCTCTATATGCAACATGCTTTGGGCTATGCATGATTCTTTTATTTTTGAAAACTTGGCCCCTTGAAGGGAGCCATGCAAGTTTCTTTTTTTTATTAGAAAATATGGAGCCTAATTTTCATTTTAGGTTACTTACATTTTAAGGGGTAGAAAACTTAGTTTTTATCCTAAGAGCCTAACGTAGCAGAGTCCAGGCCACGCCCACAGAAACAAAAGAAGAAACCTAGGAAAGACATGATGTTCTATTGCACACCCAGTAAACAAACAACGCATGCTTTTGTATTTAAATAAAGACAGAAATGTAAATAATGTCCCTGTTATTACAAACATGTTTGACAGCTGAGTGGCCTGCCATTATACAACCCAGCTAAATTAATTACAGACTCTACTTGTGGGGTCTTCAAGCTTTACAAAAGTTCTTTAGGCTTCATCTCCCAAAATGTACATCTTTTTCATTTTGCTCCCTTCTTTTGCTCCAAACCCCCACAAGTTCACATCTTACTTCTAATCAAATACTTGATATAATAATAGAAAAGACTCAAACCTGCAAGACAGAGTTAAGCAGCAATTTATATGATAATCGCATTATATTCCCAAAATTGGCCTAGCACTTAGAGTGTTAAGTACTAGGCCCCTGCTTCTACCCTATTGGCCACATCTTTTTGGGGGGGGGGGGGTTTAAGCAGTACCTGTCATGCAAACAGTTTATTATTATTTATGAGCGCCCCCTCCCCTTTTAGATATGGCCACCTGCACAGAAAAACATTTATATCTCTATACCAACCACTTAAGGGCAAGTGCCCACACGTAGACAATCCAAGGGCAATCAATCCACAACATCAATCACATGCGCACACAAAGAAAAATCCTAATCCTAGCATGCCTAAGGGGTTGTGCAACTAAGTGTGTGAGGCTCGTGTGGTATGTCACACTAAAAGTTCTAGAGTTTGGGTCTAAGGAAGGAGTGTCCAACATGTGACTTTTGGGCCACATGTTGAGGGAAATTCTCCTTAGCTTTTGGAGCTAAGAAGAGGAGGTAGGAATCTAACATTTAGCTTTTAAGCTAAATGTTGGAGAGCTCTCTCTAGCTTTTGGAGCTAAAGAGAGGAGAAGTCTCCTACAACTTTGGAGTTGGAGGAGGATTGGGAGAAAATACAACTTTTGGGTTGCAAATTCATGAAGGTCTTTGGACATTTTGATGTCCAAAGAGAGAATTGTCCCCTTCCAACTTGAGTTTGGAAGGGCAAAGAGAAATAAGACTTGAATCCTAAGCTTGGGGTGAATTTACTTGTTGTTTTTGGTTCAACAAATAAGATAATTTGGGACAAAATTGGATCACTCAATATAGGTTGAATGAGAGTGGGCTTCATACAACTTTTGAGTTGTAAGAAAAGTGAAAGAACCTATGGCTTTGAGCTAAGGTAAGGAATTCCTTAAGACTTTTGGAGTCTATAGGAGTAAAAGAGGATTTGTAACTTTAAGATTACAAATCAAGAAGGTGGTTCCTTGAATTTTTGTATTCAAGGAGGTGGAGTTTTATTTCCTTAATTTGGGTTAAGAGAAATAAAGAGAATTTTGGTGGTTTCCTACAATCTAGATTTATAGGAAAAGAAGTAGTCCAATGTGCAATCTAGATATTGCAAATTGGAGGAATTCCTTTGGACATGTGGTGTCCAAAGAAAAGAAAGGTTTCATCCCTCGAATTTTGGGTTGGAGGAGAAAAGGAGATGGGATGTTTGCTCACCCAATTTGTGTCAATGAAATAAGAAAAATTCCTACAATTTTTTTGGATTGTAGAAATAAGAGAAGGAAACATGCAACTTATGGGTTGCAAATTCATAGATTTTCCTTAAACTTTTGATGTTTAAAGGAACAAATTCACTTGCCTAGTTTGAGCCTAGGCAAATGAAGGGGAATTGGGAGATTTCCTACAATTTAGAATTGTAGGAAAAGAAGTAGACCGAAATGCAACTTAGAGGTTGCAAATGGAGTGGTTTCTTTGAACGCTTGGTGTCCAAAGATGGGATTCATCCTCCCAATTTTGGTTTGAGAGCATGAACACGGATTTAGATTCTCTCCTACAATCCTGGCTTGTAGGAAAAGGGAGGGAGAAATGCAACTTAAAAGTTGCAAATCATAGAGATCCCTTGAACATTTGGTGGTCAAAGGAGATGAGTACATTCTCCTAATTTTGAGTTTTAGGAGGGTAAGATGGTTTTCCTACAACTTTTAAGTTGTAGAAAAGGGGAAATCATGTGCAACTTAGATAATACATATTCATGAGAATTCATTAGGCTTTTAGGTGCCCAAAGAATATGATTCACTCACCTAACATGGGTTAGGAGAATGAGGGGGATTAGATATTTTCTTACAATTTTGAGTCTTAGGGGAAAGGGGATTAGGATTTGAATCCTAAGGCCGAAAAAAAAAACATTCATTGGTTTGGTGTTCCAATGAATAAATGGTTTGATAGATTTCCTACAACTTAGGGTTGAAGGAAGAAAATGTAACTTAAAGAGTTACAAAAATTCACAGAAGACCTTTGAATATTTGTTATTCAAAGAGAAGATCGTTCACTTGGTTGAAGCCGAGTGAATAGGGATAAATGCTCACTTGTAGATTTTGTGTTATCAACAAATGAAGAAATGCCTTAGGATTTGGCCCTAAAGTCTGAATGATTCATACAATGATATATTTGGAGACTTGAGATGTCCCAAATAATCATTTTTGAGAGAGGATTGTTGATTTTGTTTCAACATACAAGTGGAGGATTACTTAGAATTTATTTCTAAGATTTGACCACCATGTAATGACATTTGATTGGAATCTTTGGAGATTCCAAATTATCATACATGAGAGAGAGGAACATTCATTTGTCAATTTTATGTCTTAACAAACGAAGGGAAAAAAAAGATTGGTTGATTTTATGTTCCAACGCAAGGGTTGATAGCCTAGAGTTTGACTTCAAACTACAAAGATTCATGTGGGAGGAGCATTTAGAGCCTTGGATAGTCTCTAAATACAATACATGAGTGAATTGTTTGTTGATTAGGTGCTTCAACAAACTAGGTGGGAGAACTTGGAAGTTGGTTCCAAGTTAGGAAGAATTTATGCAATGACATATTTGAAGTTTGAGGTGCTCCAAATATTATTGCATAAGAGATGTAATTTGTAGTTTTTGGACTACAAATTAGGAGGGTCATCTACCTGCATATATTAGGCAAATGAGATAGGCTAGATTTAGGATCCTAAGCCTAAGAAGAAAATTCTTTCATTGATTTTTGTCTCAAAATGAAAGAAAGGGAGAACTTAGATTTTTGGTTCTAAGCTATAAGATTTTCATATAATGATAGGTTGGAATTTTAGAGAATCCTAAATCATCATGTATGAAGGGAGAAACGTTCATTAGCTAACCTTGTGTTATTAGCAAATGAAACGAGGAAGGGGCTTAGGATTTGTTTTCCTAAAATCTTGATTCATGCACTATAATAATTGGGACTTAGAGAACATCCCAACTATTAAGTGTGAGGGACGTGTACATAAGGAAGAGAACTTCCCACTCTCCTACAAATGTTTTGGATTTGCTTGAAAGGGGGAAGGCAAACTTCCTAATGCGTTAGAAGGTTTTCCCAAATCAAATTTGACATGATTTTGAGGATTTGAAAGTTTCTAGGAGAAACCTAAAGATCCATTTTGGCAAAATCTAAGAGAGACCTAAGAATAGACATGTGATGATTTATAGCTCCTAGGTTAGAGCTAGGATTCACACAATCTAACATTTGGAGCCTTGAGGATGCTCCAAATATCATGTATGAAGGGGAAAAACGCAGGGGAGAGAGTTCCCCAAAGTTTTGAATGAACATTTCGGATTCATGTGGAGAGGAGAGAATTGATCTCCTACGATTTCTAAGAAGTCTTACAATTGAATTGACATCATCCAAGAAAACTAGAAACGTGTATGTAGTTTGTATGTTTAAGGGGATGAACATATGCTAAGTTCAATTATCATTGCACTTGAGTCCCTTAATTTACAAATTTGACTAATCATGCTTAGGTAATTTCAATGCATGGTGGAGTATGATCCATAGCCCTTTGGATGTCATGGAATACACCACCTTTGCTTCAAAAAGCATTTGGAAATTAATTGAGCATGCTTATAAATTTGTAAATTTTGGATATAGAAGAAAAGCGAGCAAACAACCCTTAGTATACAAATGCATTTCAATTATTTTGTCATAAACCCTCAATTTGGAAGTTTCAAAAATGAGATTAGATAATTCTAGGCATAGGCACTCATGGGCTTATGAAGGCCCATGTGACCTCAAAATCGTTTAGAATTAAATGAACCCATTTACTCTCCTTCCAAACCTCTAGGGATTAGGGTTGTTCTAAACAAGTGACAATCATCATTCTAAGCAAAGTAAACTTGATGAAATGACTTGACATGGATTTAGTTGGTTATGAATGTCGTGAGGTTTACAACATAAGTCTTTGGAGACTTGTAGTAAATCTCATAAAGATTTGTATAAAAATGCCACTACAAGTTTCCACCAAATTTATTAAACATTGAACTTTAGCAAACATAACATATGTCAATTTTGTTGTAGTGCGTCAACCTAAGGAGCGTAACTAGCATGCAACGCTATAAAGAAAAGTTTACACCCTAATATTTGATTTCTAGGTAAAAAAGAATGGCCTACCCTATGGTTCAAACATAGGTAATGGGAGAGATGCATGAATGCAAAAACATACAATTTAAAAGGTGTTGGACACTAATCCAACATCTCCATACGCATCAAAATCCTCTTCGGACCCTTACATAAGAGTCAACTAATGGAAATCACCCAATTTCCATAAACTTTGCGAAGTGGACAGCCAACATAAAGGTTTTGGGAGAGCGAAAATTGAAGTTTCTAGGGTCCTAGGGTTCGGAGGCGTCAACCACATAACAATTGGCCATGGGGGACCCTAGGTTTCACTAAGTTTCAAAGGTATACCTTCCCCGGTTTTTCCTAGCGCTCCAAATTCCTGTCCAAGCTGCTGTCCAAGCTCCAATCCGAGTTCCAAGCTTTTTCCAAGCTCCGCTCCAAGTTCCAATTGCTGTCCAAGCTACTCTGGAGGGTGGATTTGCTGTCCAAAACACTCCAGACAGCAGTTTTCAGCGTTTGAAAGCTCTCGGAAGCTGTATGGCTGCTGTCCAAGGCGATTTGAAGACTCCAAGTTGCTGTTTGAAGAATTTCGAAGCCTTCCCTTGCTGTTGGCTGCTGTCTACACGTTTCAAACAGCAGATTTTGCTGTTCGACAGTCTCCCGGAGCTAACTTTGTCGTCAAGAGGTCGCCGAAGTTGATTTGGAAGGAAGAAAAGGCTTCTTACCTCCTCTCAGCGGGAAAGGAAAGCAAAACGTAGTAGAAGAAAGGTTCTTTGCAGTCCAGGAAGGGAGAAAGCAGCAACTAGAGAGGAGGAAATCCCTCCTTCACTTGACTTTAACTCGCAGAAAAGGCTGCAGGGAAGAAGGGTTCGGTCGGCCAAGGAAAGCCGAGCCTGGAGGACTCGGCGGCCAAGGGAGACGGACACCTTGGAGACGTCGGAGGGCTTGGACGGGGTCGGACGCACGAAACCCACGGAGCTCCTAGCCTTGCGCTTCCTTTCTCCCGCTCTCTACCGCTCTCTATCTCTCGCTCGATCTCTGGATCGGGACGGAAACGGGAAGGGGAGCCGAATGGGGTTCCCCACTCCCTCTCTCGCTCTTTGTTTCGCACGCCAGGAGCAGGTCTACCGCCCGAATGGCCCAATGTGGCCTCATCTATGCGCGAAACGATGGAAATTCTACTTGAGTAGATTTTGCTGCCACTTGAAGTGAAATTGAGTGGGATTTGAGAAGAGATCTCAACCCTAGATCTCCAATTTTGATTTGAAAACCTAATTCAGCCCAAATTAACAAATTAGGGCTGAAATTGAGTTCGAATCGAACCCGATTTGGATCGATTTGGGTCGATTTGGGTTCGAACGAGTTAATTTGTAAAATTGAACTCGAATCGTCGTCGAATTGGGCTCGACGAGGCTCGATTGGATTCTATTGGTTTTGATTTGATTTAAATTAAATTACATTTGATTTAATTTAATTTAATTGAGGCTTAGTTCGGATTAATTTCACCTCGACGATGATCAATTGAGTTGATCGAGCGCGATCGAGCTTTGTCGAGCTCGGTCGGGGTCGAGTCAATGCGAAAATATTCGTCAACAGGAAGTTGATAACTCTATTGAAGAGTACATTGACTGCATCATCTTCAAGCTATTGGAGGCCATCGACGAACAACTTGCCAAGGTCCAGTGGCAAGTCGTTTCTGGACAACCCCAAGGGTGAAATTCTTCTCCTTTTCATTTACTTTCCTTAATCCGCTCATCTTGTAGGTGGTGATCCAGTCACAAGGAACCGTGCTTCGCCTTCTGCTTGAGCTTAGTAAACATAGGATTGAGTGTGCATGTAGCTATCTTATTGTTAGATTATAGATTTTTGTTGAAAACTATTTAATTCGCATGTTGTTGAAGTTCTTTATTGTTTTCATAATTCTAGCGCTTATTATGTAATTTGACATAAACGTAGTGACCGCTCTTACATTTTCTCTTTTCGTTTTAAATAGCTAATAGTCTTTATTGTTCTTGTTATTTTTTAAATCGTGCAAGTTCTTAACGCATTCATTTAAAGCATTGTAGTCCTGCATCATCTGGTATCAGAGCATGGTTTGCTCTTAGTGCATGTATTATGATCCATCATAGAGTTTTCTTTATCATCATTTCACTTTGCTAATTGTTCCAACATTGCATTCTTTGCATTTAACACCGTTATGTTTGCTGTCTATACATTTACTGCATCTATTTTGCAAGCCATAATGTGTTTTCATTCACATAAATTGCTGTCCTTTACATCTTAGTCACCGTAGGTGTCCCGTAGCGTATCCCAATGGACCCGGAACAACTTGGAAGGACCTTAGACCTTCTGGTTGGTCAAATGAATACTATAGCCAGCAACTCAAAGAGGACCAAGCCGACCTAGCTGAACTTCGTAGGGACAACTTTGAACATTTTGACACACTTGAACGATCTAGGGATCTTCCCACCCCCTACACTCCATCTAGACCTCCTTTTATGCACGGGGATGATACCTATAAGGATGAGAGGCAACATTGTGCCAATCATCGAGCTCCTCAGTATGGACACATTCATAACCATGATCCTGACATACCACTTATGAAGAACATTAAAGTCGATGCTCCTACCTTTGATGGCACCCTCGATCCCCAGCTCTTCCTGTACTGGGTCAAAGGTATGGACAATTTCTTTAAGTGGTATAATATCTCTGAGGCTATGAATGTTAGTTTTGCCGAGAAGAAACTCACAGGTGGGGCGGGTAGTTTTGGTCCAATTTAGAGAGCCTTAGAGAAGCCCGCAATGAGTACCCCATCACTAATTGGTCATCCATGAAGCGAGAACTTAAGTAGAAGTACTTACCTCCCTCGTACTTCCCCAGATTGTTGGATAGGTGGAATAAACTGACTTAGGGCAACAAACCAGTTAAGGAGTACATCGCATCCTTTGATGACTACATGATTCGCTGCAAAGGGGAGACTTCTACCACCCCATTATAGATCTTGTCTATGTTTCGTACGGGGTTGCGAGAGGTTCTTTGCAACGAGCTGTTTGCCCGAAATGTCACTACTCTTGAGAATGCCTACAGCCTAGTGCTAGATTTAGAGGAGATCTGTTCCTAGCACCCGAGTCGATCCCATGACTCTAGGCCTTCCTATAGACCGTCCGTAGTTCCACTCCATGGAGCACTACCCGACCACCCACTGGTCCTCTTGCACTTGGATCTGATTTTAGGAGTAAACCTCCCACCCCGGAGTACCTTCCATATTAGGCCTCTTGCATTTTTTGAAAGAATTTGAATTCAAATTCAAAATAATTTGAATTTCAAAAACTTTCCAATTAAATCTAATCCATTTAGGAAAGAAATCCAATCATATCAAATCTGAGATTAAATCTCATATTTAATTTTTAATTAAATCTCAGATTTAATTCTTAATTACAATTAATGCCGTGGTCCACATTCAATGAATGTAGACACAATCTCTCCACCCTCTCTCCTATCATCCTCTCTCCAATTTGATTTGGGATTTAATTAAACTTGCCACCTAGGCTAGTAAATCAATCCCAAAATTATTTCCCGTTGCTATTCACAAATTCTCTTACAATATTTCCCTGAGTTTCATGCATCTAGAGATCTGGACGTCTGAAAATTTCCCCCCTCCAAACTACTTTTCAGACTTGTGGACAAATCCTGTACGCTGTCCAGAGATCCTCTAGCCTTACGAGTTGCTGTCCAGGGCTCCTAAGACCCAAAACCTGCAGTTCAGACTTCCGTGAGTGCTGTCCAAAGATTTTGGCTTGTTATCTAGAACATTTCAGCAAAATATTGTGTTGTCCAGCACTCCAGCCCACCAGAAAGGGGCCGTTTGCTATCCAACAGCAGTCGGGAGGTCAGTGTGGCTTTCCCATTGGGTTATATCTTGATTCATGAAGATCATGCTAATTTCCTCTCCGCTAAAACTTAGTAAATTAGAGAGTTGAGTGGATTCCCTTAGTGACTAAACTTAATGTTAATCTAGGGATGTCTTGTTGAAAACCTCTCCGTACGTTATGTTTTGAACTATTGATTGTTTGAGATCTTAACTTTATGTGTGTAGCTTGGCCTAAACTGAAGTCACCCCACTTTTGTTTCATTTCATTATTTAAATCACTTAAAGTTAATTCTTAATATTGTTTTGAACAAAAAGCGTGCAAACTTTTTAATAAACATTGTTGCATCATCTAGTCCTACATCATATGAGGCCTCTAGGTCAGTTTGATTTATTCTACTTATTTTTCATTTTTCAGTTTCTTGGAGTTCTTATCCAGAAGCAGAAGCTTAAACGAGCCCAGTTCTAAGAGATCTAGAATAAATCCTTTAGAATTAAACTAAGCTGGATAGATTGACTCCTTTCCTTTTAAATGCTAACATAAGCTTTGAAGTCTCCATCGGGAACTGCAGCCTGGGTATGGTATCGTTGCTTGGTCTGTATGTCATACTCTGCCGACATGGAATGACTATTCTGAATAGTCAACAAATATATATCTGTTGAATTTGACATTTAAAGGCTTGATATTGTTGTTGAATTTGAGATTTAATATGTAGTAGATATCTTATCCTAAATCATACGAAATATTGTTTTTATATTTTAGTTCTGATGGCTTAAGAGTCAGTTGGAATATTTCTTATTATCTTAGTTGCGCTATTTTCTTTTTAAAGCTTTTATTATTGTGCCTCGTTTGCTGAATTTATATTGCGTTTTTAACATTTTGTAGGTTCAGGACGTGGTTAAGGTCCATGCTAAGAGAATGTGGCGGCCCTTTTGTTGATGTTTTCAGATCAAAGCACCCTTGCAGGTTGAGTCTTATATACTGAAGCAATTTATTTCAAGCCAGCTTAAAATTTAGCCATCCCAATCTTATGTTATTTGTACTTTTAAATGCTGAAGATATAAATCTTCAGCACCATTGCATTTTTCTCACTTAGAATGGAGAAAGTGGCGTAAGAGTGCATATTAAAAGAGAACGTAGACAAAACTATGATCATGCAAGGAACGGCAAAACTAGCAAAAGAGAATAACGGATCACCAGTAGCTAAAAGCAGCAATATCTATGAAAAAGCATGGAAGGAGAACTTAATCATGCTCAAAATGGATAGCAGTTGAATTTAGTCATGCAGAGAATGTTAGCTTTTGTGAATGAGGCATTTATGCATGGATGTTAAATGGGAAGAGAAGAAAGTTATGTGTCATGTCCCAAGATTTAAATTAAAATAATTATTTATTTTATCTTTTAGCCTATCAACCAAAACTTCTATGAGTCATCAATTTAAATCAATATATCAAAGTTGTATATCATATGCATTAAAATATAAATCTATCTTCATTTCTCAAAATCGTATTTATAATATAGATAAGAGATCATTACAATCAATAATTTATCTCAAGTTCCTGACTACAAAAATGATAAATATGCATAACAAAATGAGAAACCTGAAGTTCTCAATCAACCTCACTCCACAGCATCCTGCTCCCTTATTTGATATGAAATTAATAAAATTATATAATAAGCTTATAAAGCTCAATGAAAATCCAAAACTCACCAAAGATTTCAATGCAAGATTCAAGAATCAATATGCAAGCTCAACTCAATCAATAGAATCAATAACTTTCAATATGATCAATGATTAATTATCAATAGTACAAATCAATATAACTAGTAACGAAAAACAAGAATTATTATGCTGAAATCCATAAATCAACATTCTTGAAAATGTAAATGCATTAATAATCAATAAATCAACAATGTAGGGATAACACATCAGTACTGTAATCATCCAATATTATCAGTCTATTAATGATGTGAATCATGAATGTATCAGTATGCTATGTATCGGTAGTGTTGATATATGCCTGGTATAACCTATAATCTATAAAACTATATATGCACGAACATGAATATGAAATGCACGAATTCGTTATATGCTATCAATATCATATAGTTTAGCAAGACATGTCTTCCAACTTTAATATGGTATTTTCAATATCTTTAATCCCAACTTTTTACCAGTTTGTCGTCAATCATTTCTATCACACTTATCATTTATTCAGTAAATTTATTGTCATTACATGTAGCTTTCAATAATCTATAAATAGCCAACACTCTCTACCCGTCATTGTAATTCAGTCATCAGTTACAAGCTACAATCAGTATCACACCACAAACCTTTTATTTTAAGTAAAGCCCCTCGGCCCACCCTCCTGCTAGTGTATTATGCTTTAAGAGCTAGCCCGTATTAATTATAGTGTTAACAACCAGCCTCCCTTGCTTACATACAAATGTTACATTTAACTTGAATCAATGGTATTAGTTTTTCTTTAATATATGAAAAGCAATATGAAATGCAATAATCTGTAAAATACAAGAAAATTTGTATATTAGACTACAATTTCAGAAAATCATAACTTTTATTTTAGAAAATAAAATTAAATAATATTATAATCAAAATGTCCATATCAATCATGTACAAAAAGTTGCACGATAAAAGTGCAGAAAATCAGGAGAAATTTTTTTCTTTTTGGGGAAAATTATATTAGGAGATATGAAATCATTGAAAATAAATGTAAGTTTTAGGTTACTATAATCATAAGATTTTTCCCAACTAAAACAATGTAAAAAATGATCAAAATCCAACTTTCTCTCTCTTCACTCTCCTCTCCCTTTCCTTCTCTTCTACCACGACAAGCTGCATGAATGGGTGGGGGAGGAATGGCTTAGTGCTTTAGGTTTAGGATTTAATATATAGAAAACACTGTTTGTGTCCAAGTGTCGTGATGCTCAAACATCATAGTGCTGCGGTGCCGCATGCTGGTTAATGGAGCCACCACGTTCGAATCCTGGTGCTGCCGCGCTAAATTAATTTTAAATTTTCCTGAGACTAGTGTGTCGGAGCGTTGAAATACCCAGTCCATTTTACTTAGTTCGCGTGCATAATATATTTGTATGTTTGTTTAGTATGAATGCATGCTATCTTTTGCTTGATTGTTGGTTCATTTTTAAGATGCATTTGTATGATCAATGGTATGCATATATATTATATAGTGCGATCATATGATTGGTAGTATACATACATGTCACTTGATCTATCTATATAATACATTATAATGTTTTTGGTACACTCATATTATACAATAGGAAGACTTGTAGGCTACGCCCTCTTTCGGTGATTTGGCGCGTCACACACACTTTAACAAGGGGTCGTACAACTCGTGACACGTAATTTGCGTGCACAAAATTTAAATTTTCATCGATCAATGACCCCGATCAATATGTGTGTCAATTTTAGCTATTTCAATTTCTCCGGATGAGCTGACGCTATCCGTTTTGTGAACAAAGGCCATTTCGACGATTTGGGTTTTTGGTTGATGCATATCGTGCTATTTGCTTTCTAAATTCAACATGTGCGGCCGACTTGACCCCAACACTAGTTGTTGTCCACATAAAACAACCCAGAAAGGCGTCCAACGCTGGTCACCTTCGTCTCCTCCACCCGTTGTCCACAAAGAATAGCTTGGAATGCTTCCACCGCTAGTCACCTTCTCCTCCACTTGTTGTCCACAAAGAACATCCTGGAAATGCTTCCACTGCCGGTCTCCTTCTCCTCCACCTGTTGGTTGGAATTCCTTTTTCTTGATTTCAAGAAACACCTTTCTCTTTCCCCTTGATTTTTTTTGACCAAGCTGTGATACCAATTGTTGAAAATCTTGAAGGAAGAGATATTGAATTCCTACCTTGCTGTTTTGAATTGAATCCACCACCGATTCATTTCCTCGTTGTCTAGCAACAACTCCTTCCTCCTTCACAGTTGGTCCCCCTTTGGCAGCTGTATGGACACTGCAGCCTTCTTGTTTCCTTGGTTGGACCGAGAGCTAATAGCTTTCTGGTTGCTTCCACTAAGAGAGAGAAGGGGAATAAATAGAGGGAGAGAGAACTCATGGTTTTAGAAGGAAACAAAACTAATTCTATTCTTCATTCACCCATTTTTCAAAACAATAAGTCACTCATATTTATACTAAACAACCCAAAAGGGCAAAAAGTAAAATAGCCTAAAAACAAAGACTTAAGGGCGGTTTGGTATCAGATTTGCGTCGAATTTACTGTAAATCCTGCTAATCGGTTTTTCGAGCTCTTTGTAAATCCAGTCCTCGGTAAATCCCAGATTTACGGATTTATGACGTAAATCCAGGAATTAGTAAATCCCTCGGTTATGTGGATTTATGAATTTACGAACAACAGAATTTACGAGCTTGCGAGCAGGCTAGCTCCCATTATGAAGGAAGGAGTAGATGAAGGTTACCTATGCAGCAAAAAAGCTCCCGTCATGACTTCCGATTTGAGGCCTTCGAAGGAGGCGAAGTAGTGAGCGAGATCCCGTCGTGCAAAGCACGCACAACACACGAAGCCGAAGCAGCCATGAAGAAATGACGATGAGGAAAAGTGACATCAACGAAGCAGCACAGGAAAAAGATGGAAAACAAACCCTAGACATTTAATTAAAAATTAATCAAAGTTAGCATTATTACTAAATAATAATTACCTAATTGGTTTAATTTATATAATTAAAATAATTAAATAATTTATTAGTAGTATAATTGGTTATTTAAATATTAATAATTAATTAGATTAATTAAACAATTAGTAGTATATTTGAGTAATCTAATTTAGCTTAACTAATTGATTAGTAGTATAATTGGTCATTTAATTAGTTTAATTTATATAATTTAAAATAAAAATAGTTAATTATATACTTAATATTGTAAATAATAATTAAACAGTTAATTAGTAGTTGAATATTTAAGTGATCAACAAGATAATTAGATAATTAGCAATATAATTAATAATTAAACTAATTATTAATATGAATATTAGTTTAATAATTTCTAATTTCAACACTAATTAACAAATTTATTAGGGTTCAAAAATATAATTAGATAATGAGTAATATAATAAGTAATTTGATAATTAACACCTAAATAACTAATTTGATAATTTGTAATAATTAAATTAGCTCCTAGTTATATTATTTATCATTTCAACTTATTAAAGATAATTAAAATTAAAGTTAATATGTAATTCACACTTAATATGTAGATTAAAGTCAAAATACATTACATTTAATTTATAAATGAACCAACCGCCTTAAATCCTTAAATCCTCGATTATTTTACCAAATAGTTTTTCAGGATTTATCAAGATTTAATATGTCATACCAAACAATTTTTAGGATTTAACACCCTCAAGATTTACGGGATTTACTAAATCCCACTAAAGTTAAATCCTATTTGTTGCCAAACAACCCCTTGCAAAAACAAATTTAACATGTAAAATAAGAACCAACATCTAATACTCTCAAATCAAATTATTACTACTAAAATAAAGTATCATAAGACTTACCAACTAGCCATCATTGAAAGTGCTCACTCATGATCCAGAGGATAATTAATCGTATGGCTTGCATTTATGAGTAACTTTTAATCTAGATCATGAAGTTCTTGTTAGAGGGCAATATCTCTAGGTAGTTTTACCAATAGGACTTCTAAAAAATTAACCCGTAACTACTTTAATATCAACAAAGCTAGAGCAAGGATATTCGGAATCTACTGTTGATTATTTTGTGCATTTAAGTCGGATAGTTAGTACTCTATATTAGTATTACTGTTGTGAAGTTGCCCTGATTTGTGTTTCTATTTTGTTGCTACAGAGAAGGAGCGTACACCTGTTTTTCTCCATGTATTGGTGCTGAAGAATTCAACTATGGTTCACGGATTGACCATATTCTTACTGCTGGGCCTTGTCTACATGAAAATCATGTCTCAGAGAAGCATAGCTTATTTGATTGCCATGTTGGTGAAAGTGACATTATGATTCAATTCCTACGGGGAAATTTTGATGGAAGACCCAAGTAATAATACATGCCAGGTGAAATTCTTGCTCTTACGTTCTGGATGTGATTTACAACGGTTGGATTTGCAGGTGGCTAGGGGGAAGGAGCATAAAATTGGAAGGTTCAGATCATGTCCCTGTGTACATTATCTTAAATGACATACCTAATCTTCTTGAGCATAGCACTCCACCTTTAGCTGTGAGATATATTCCAGAGGTCCGCGGTTGGCAACAAACTATTGGTAAGAACTTTTTCAGTATCCATGTTGGAAAAAAAAATTCTTTTTGGTCCAATTTCTAGATTTATGTCAATCTATCTGTTCATAGTGATTGCTGTATGTGAACCTAAATATCATAAAAAATGGTTTAGGGCAAGTAATCTAACCATTATTTTTCAAATGTCAATTTATGTATTATTTTTGCTTTAATTAAAATACATAATAATAACATGAACAAACTTGTAAGGCTGTTGTGGAACTTGTACTGCCAGACTCTTCCGCTATTTCTTATACCAATTCATATCTGTTATGAAGAACACCTGCAACAGGGATTAGAAGAAATACAGACACAGAGGAAACATTAATGGCTTGAAGAGAATACTTTCTCATTAATTTCACTGTGAGATTTAATACAGCATATATAGAAGGAAGGAGGAGACAGATCCCGCACAAGCCTCATACGGCTGTGATATTAGACTGCCAAAACAGAGAACGTGAAGTGATTCCTTCAGTGAGCTATAATAGGAGAACCAGATAAGCTAACTGCACCTGAAGTATACTATAACAGCCCCCCTCAAACTCAGCAGACGTAGAACGAATGGTGAGTTTGTCACATAGCTAAGAAAAATGGAGAGGAAACAAAGGCTTAGTTAGAATATCTGCAATTTGATCCTGGGTATTAAGATGTAAAATAGAGATAGCTTTTTGATGAATATGCTGGCTTATAAAATGATAGTCTATCTCAATATGCTTTGTGCGAGCATGAAAAATGGGGTTGTGCGCTAACGCAATAGCTGAAGTATTGTCACAATAGACTAAGGTAGGCTTGGATTGCGGTAAGGAAAAATCATCCAATAAGCGACGGAGCCAAAGTATATCAGAAATGGCTGAAGAAAGAGCTCTATATTCCGCTTCAGTCGAAGACTTGGCAACGGTTACTTGCTTTTTAACACACCATGAAATAAGAGTTGGACCAAGAAAAGAACAGAACACAGTGACTGACTTCCGATCAACAGGACTTGAAGCCCAATCCGCATCTACAAAGGTTGTTAATTGCATATTACCCGGTTTCAATGGAAGTCCATACGAAATCGTCCCCTGTATATATCGCAGTAACCGCTTAATTGCCTAAAAGTCACCATTGGTCGGATTATGCATATTTTGACATATAGAATTGACTGCAAAAGCTATATCTGGATGTGTTATAGTGAAGTAATTCAATGAGCCAGCTAACCGACGATAAAATGACGGATCAGAAAAAGGTTGGCCAGATTGAACAATGTTGGATGACTTAAGCGTAATAGGTGTAGGAACCGCAGTGCAGTTTGTAAAGCCAGCAGAATTCAATAAATCTGTAGCATATTTCGTTTGATGGAGAAAGATGGCATTTGACTTTTTCAAGACCTGAATGCGGAGAAATGTATCCACAACACCAAGTTGCTTAAGAGAAAATGAGGTCTTAAGCATAAGGAGCCGATCAATAGTAGGAGAGTGATTACCCGTAAGTAACAAGTCATCTACATAAATTAGTAGATAAAGACGTATGGAGTCCGTGCGATAAATAAAAAGCGAAGGATCGGCTTTGCTAAATGTAAAGCCAAATTGAAGTAAGGACTGAGTGAGCTTAGTATACCATTGGCGCGGCGTCTGTTTAAGACCATAGATTGCCTTATGTAGCCGACATACATAATGAGGATGCTGATTATCCGCAAAGGCCGGCGGTTGCTTCATATAGACTTCCTCGTGAAGTTCTCCATGTAGAAAAGCATTGGAAATATCAAATTGGAGATTGGGCCAATTTTGATGAAGAGCTAGTAGCAACAAGACACGGATTGTAGGTAGTTTAGCTACCGGACTAAAAGTCTCATTGAAGTTTACTCCATGTTCTTGATCAAAACCTTGTGCTACTAATCTTGCCTTATAACGATCAATGTTGCCATCCGGTGTTGTTTTTAATTTGAAAACCCATTTGCAGCCCAAGATTGGTTTGTTGGAAGGTGGCGGTTGCAAACTCCAAGTGCCTTGTTTCTGAAGAGCCATAAATTCATCTGACATAGCTTTTCGCCAACACTCATGTTTGAGTGCTTGATGAACTGTAGTTGGAGTAGTCGTTAAATGGGAAACCGTGTGTAAATCATAAATAATTTTAGGCTTTAGATTCCCAGTTTTCTGTCTCTTTTGCATGTGATGAATAGGTACAGGTGGAAGAGTGACCTCTGGTACAGAAATGGGAGGTGGCAAGTCAATTTGAGAGGCAGAATCCGTGGACAGATGAGGAGAAGGAGGATTAGAGGTATGATTTCTTTGTGATGACTGAGGCTGTAGAGAATTAGGAATAGATGAAGTAAATATTGGTGGTGTGGGAATAGAAATTGGGGTGAGGAGAAAAGGATTTGAAGGTGGACTGGAAACAGTAGTTGATGGTATAGATGATGTAGATGGTGTAGAGGCATAAGGAAAGATATGCTCATAAAAAACAACGTGACGAGATACAAGAATTTTGTTAGTGTTGAGATTTAAACAACGATATCCCTTATGCATTGAAGAGTATCATAGAAAAACACATTGGTGGGAGCGAGGGGAGAGTTTATTTTTGGACATAGGTTGAAGCCAAGGAAAGCACAAGCACCCAAAAGTTTTTAAATGCGTGTAAGATGGAAGTGTATGATAGAGAAGTTTATAGGGAATGTTAAGATTACGAGATTTTGTGGGTAGAATATTGATGAGGTAATTGGACGTGATGAGAGCCTCAGCCCAAAACTTATTTGGTAAATTTGAGGCATGAAGAAGGGCACGGGTTGTCTCTAGAAGATGATGGTGCTTGCGCTCTGCAAGACCATTTTGTTCCGGAGTATAAGAACAACTGAACTGATGACTAATACCATTGTTCAATAAGAAGGTCCGAAAGGAATGATTTGTATACTCACCTCCACCACGGCTAGTATTTGTCCGATTTGTCCAAAGAGCAATGTGATTGGAGGGAAGTTGATTGGCTTTCTGTAATTCATTTTGCAGGTTTATTTCCTCACTGCACAAAAATGAATACAAGGTATCCAAACTGACTGGTTGCTGGGTGGTGCGAATGGATGACTTAAAGGGATTGTAAATGGGAGGAAGACCATTTAAGGTGTGCATAATAACATCTTCAACGTCTATTTGACCCCCAACCGCAGCTATGTTATCCACTATAACTTTTATTTGAGCTAAATATCGAGTCATTGTAAGCTCATTCATTTGAATGTGATGCAACTCATTTTTGAGTTGAATCACACGTGATCGATTTGTCGGTTGAAGACGTTTTTCCAGTGTTATCCAGATTTCATGAGCAGTAGATAATGAGAGTATGTATGGCAGCACCGAAGTAGAGATGGTAGACATCAAGGCCGACACCAGATTTTGATCAACCAGATTGCAAAGCCGCTGTTGACCTCCATGTAAAGACCAAAAAAAAAAAAAAAACAAAAAAAAAATCTTGCATACAAACCTTGCACCCGATGGATCCATGAAACTTGCCGAAATCCTCCGCAAATCCCGTTCGAATGCCCGTAAATCCTGCTGAATACGCCGACTGCTACAGTACCCGATTCTGCAAACGGCGCCGAAGCAGTCCGGATATCCCGCGAGATCATCTCGTTTCTGTCGCTGCACTCGATCTATAAAGGGGAGATGAGAGCAAGGCTTTGACACACGACTCTTCTCCCCTAGCTCTCTCGCTGCTCTGCTTCTTCCCGTCCGAGCTCCCTCTACCCGACCTCCACACCTCCTTCGACCCAAACAGAGAGAGAGAGAGAGAGAGAGAGAGAGAGAGAGAGAGAGAGAGAGAGAGATACTCTTACCTGTGCCGAACTCCTCCCTGCCGTCCGACTCCTCCTCCGACGTTCCCTTCCCTGTTTGATCGGAAGCTACAATAGGAGCTCGCGGCTGTAGAGAGAGAGGGAGAGGGAGAAACCGGTACCTCCTCCTTTGCTGGCCGAATTCGCTCCTTCCACGACATTTCTTCCGGCCCGATCGGAAGTTACAACATTTTGAGTGGAAACAACAACGGGAGCTCAAAGGCTGTGAAGGTAACTTTGCTCCCTTTCATGTGCTTCTCGGCCAAATCCCATAAATCAAAAAAATATATATATAATAAATATATATATGTATTTTATATTTAAGTATATTAATATTGATTAATGATAATCAATTTTAATTAATTTATTTAGTTATAATTTAATTATTTTAATTATAATTAATAAAAAAATGATGATTTTTAATCATGAATAATTAAATTTATTCATAATTAGTTATTTCATTTTTTTTATTAATTATCATTAATTTAGTTAATTATAATTAATTAAATTTAATTATTATTAATTATAGTTAACTAATGTTAATCTAATTAAATATGCATGCGTAAAAATTATTCTCTCTCCCTCGATCCTCGGGCCGACACCGCCGACAACCCCGCAAAGGTACGGATTTCCTAATCTCAGATTCTCGCTTCCGTTGTGTGCGGCGGACCGGAAAACCGCCTATACACGCCTTTATTGCGCGTGGTGGGATGGGACCCCGGTCCGACGCCTACGACGAGGCGGGAATCGCCTAAACTTTACCTCGGTGTTCGTGGCGCACCGGAAAAACCGCCTATACACGCCTTTATTGCGCGTGGTGGGAAGGGACCCCGGTGCGGCACCTACGGCGAGGCGGAGTCACTCATAAGTACTCCCGGGCGGGGGGAAAGCAAACTGTGCATCTTTAAACCGCCGCCATCGAAGCCCGCGAAGGTACGAACTCTCTAAACTCAGATTTCTCGCATCGTTGTTTGTAGCAGACCGGAAAAACTCCTATGCACGCCTTTATTGCGTGTGGTGGGATGGGACGCCGGTCTGATGCTTACGACGAAGCGAGCAATCGCCTAAACTCTACCTCGGTGTTCGTGGCGCACCGGAAAACCGCCTATACACGCCTTTATTGCGCGTGGTGGGAAGGGACCCCTGTGCGGCACCTACGGCGAGGCGGGGTCACTTATAAGTACCCCCGGGCGGGGGGAAAGCAAATTGTGTCATTTAAACAGGTACCGTCAGAGCCCCATACACGCCTTTATTGCGCGTGGTGGGAAGAAATATCACGGCCGCGGTGCCCTCGCAAGAGGACACCTACCATACACGCCTTTATTGCGCGTGGTGGGAAAGGCACAGTTTTCTCGTAGTTTTTCCCTAAACGGGGGAGACGTCGGGAGGCTGCCGAAATTTCGGGTGAAGACGGACCGTACTTGGACTTGATTTGCACATCAAATGAACAAAAATGGGACTCGTACATGGACTTGATTGAACTCCAAAGACATTAATAAAAGATTAAATTCAAGTTCAAAATTGAAAAGAATATGAACTTGGACTCACAAGGTTGGACTCAAAACTTGTGGACATGACTTGATCTAGAACATTAGCTGAACTTGAACTTGCAAGGTGAAACTTTGACATTGAACTCAAAACAAGATATGGACTACTTGAATTCAAAGGAGATTGGTGCAATGAGTTTTGAACTTAACTTGAATTTTACAAGACAACAAGGACTCAAATCAAACTCAATCAAGAAGAATTAGATTTGAGCTTGGGCATGAACTCAAGTTAAGCTTGAAACTCATAACTCAAATGAAATATATGGGATAATCAACATGCAAGCAAGAATCAAGTTGAATGCAACTAAGATGAAGGGGGAGCAAAGGAATTTCTCTTAAGCAATAATATAATCAAATCTCATGACAAAATATGATGCTCCTAAGAGGATAACACAACTTGCTTGCAAGGATAGATCAATAAGATCTCTACCTAGAAGCTATGGAATGAAATCTTTAATGAACATTAAAGAGCCATCATGAATTCCTAACCAAACACAAATGTCATCAAGGAAACTATGATAGTAGAAGACTTGTAATATGGCTCGGTTATATGCAAATAATTATGCTCATTTGTTATGAACATAAGAGCAAAATGAAGTCAAATATATTGAGTCTCACAAATGGAGGGAATTCGATATGTAACAAGTGCGAAGGTATACGAGCATACAAACTCATATGTAAAAGATTTGTTGCACACCCAATGTGTTTTCCACAAGCAAACCTGAAGGAGTTCTAAAATATGCTTACAATCAGTACGTGGAATTTCCTACAAATGAGCATAGTGATGTGTATGATGAATGTGAACATTCACAAATGAACGAGGAGTCCTCACTCGTATAGAAGTTCACTTATGGGTGATGACCATTAATGTGTAGTGGATGCTAAATCACCCATACAGTCAATAAACCACTCAGCATAAGTCAGATATATCAGCCTTCTACAATCAAGAATGAAAGATCTGCAATACATACAAATCCTCTACGAATACAAATGTATGTACAACATCCATCCATGGGTAGATGCATAAAGACTACAGTAAATGCAGTATCCTGTAGTCAACTTCAGTCTAAGGATGAATACATCTACCTCCAACAGTAGTAGCTGTATTATAAAGACCAAAATCACAGCAGAATGCATAAAGAATACAAGCTCCTACGAGCTTCTACAACCTAAGGCGGGAGACTCGTTAGTGCACTATGATTCACATACATAAGACAACAACTAGTGCACGACAGTCTACCTGTACGAAGCAGTGAACAACTCTATTCAGAAGCTGCTACGCCACGCCACCGGATCTGCAACATTCGTACAAGCAGACAGAAGGCGTCTATTCCAAGATTACCCCCTGCACGTGCACTATAAATTGTATACACATAGGTACACTAAAGGGGGAAATATATTCTCAACCCGCATGGGCCCCGGCGAGCGTGTTATTGGTACACACGTGACGTCTAGGGATGCTGCGCGGGTTGACAAGTGAATTCAGGTTCGAAACTGATCCTTCTATACGGGTCAATAGAAGTTGACAGGGTTCGAACCAACAAACAAATATATGGTTATGGCGACCGTCATATTTGTTTTAAAACATTCATATTAAGCCTTCAAGGCCTACAACAATATGAATTCACTAACAAAGGCACGAAGCCTATGAAACCCGATCCTCTGTCGACAGCCCGATAAAGTTGACAAGGTTCAATCCATAAAGTGAAAATGACCCCACAACACCCCGATGATGGCCGTGTTGAATGCAGATCTCAACCGGAGGGGTTTTCAAAATTTTTAAATGTCTCCCAAATATTCAAAGTACATTTCAAATATTCCATAGCTCCACTCAAATACCCGAAAATCCAAAAATCCAAAATTCCACCAAAATCCCAAAAATCCTAAAAATATTTAAAATGAAATAAATCCATCAACGCACTTATAGCAAAATCCATCCGCCCTCCGCAACAGTTTGTCGAGGCGGACAAATCAAAAACTACTTCAGCTCACAAAAGAGCCAAATGCCTAGTTGAAAATATCACTAGGATCCATTCTCAAACAATCTTTTGCCAGTAAGGACGTGGTACGTGTCCTCTAACCGGCAGTTTCGCCGCCAAATGGCACTGCAGGTAAACGGTTATGACCCGGGGCCCTCTGAACCGAGTGGTTTTGCCGCCAAATGGCACCACAGATACCGGTTATGGCCAGAGCCAATACACTCCTTAATGGCGTTAAATCCTTGAGATATGAATCAATAGGATATAATCGACAGGGCACAAAGCCCTCTGTTAGCTAAGGTGGATTCAAATTTGTCCCCTTAGACAAACATTCACCCCAGGTCTACAAGGTCCCCTTGGACGAAGCAACCCATGGCTGCCGACAAGGATCCTTCTGTCAGGTTGGGTCGACTACCTCCTCTGACTAAGTAGACCAGGGACCACGATGGCCCGGGACGACGGAACCATGGGATCTTGATCGGGTCCATCATCCATTCCCCCACCATCCGCTTTAAGTACAAGATGGTAAAAATTTCTATTTTTAAATATCAAATTTCCAAAATCCAATTTATGCTGCTACTATATACCAGATACCACGTATTCTATACGTATCTGATTGACGACTAGCCTTAATCGAAAGTTCTCTCTCGTGATCGGGAGGGGTAATTAACTATAGGGGCTTGCGCCTATAGGAAACCAGAACTCAGATCATAAAGTCCTCGCAAAATGAGGGCGAAATCTCTGGGTAGTGTCTTATCTATAAACCCATCTGCCTTCCAAAATTTACCTCGGAACTTATTCAGTTAAAACTCCCTCGCCGAATAAGAAAAGCGAGCGGAGGCCGGGGCCGAATTTTCGGAGCCCACAGCCGCAAATCAGAATCAGACGAAGAGGCTTTAGGTGGAGGAATACTTCCAGTCAAGTATCCTTCAAATCCTTTTGTAGAAAACAGCTTAAAAACTTGAAGACGCCAAACTGGATAATTTTCATTTGTCAGAGGTTGATACAATGTTTTTCAAGTTGCTCATGAGAAACTTCAAGGAAGATGGAATAGTAAACTCAGCCATGGTTGCTGAAAGAGATGAAGCTGACGTTGCTTCGTAAGGAGAGGCTTGATTCGCCATTCAGGACCGAACTTAGCCTTAGAGATGATGCTCTGATACCATGAAGAACACCTGCGACAGGGATTAGAAGAAATACATAAACAGAGGAAACATTAATGGCTTGAAGAGAATACTTTCTCATTAATTTCACTGTGAGATTTAATACAGCATATATAGAAGGAAGGAGGAGACAGATCCTGCACAAGCCGCATACGGCTGTGATATCAGACTGCCTAAACAGAGAATGTGAAGTGATTCCTTCAGTGAGCTATAATAGGAGAACCAGATAAGCTAACTGCACCTGAAGTATACTCTAACATGTTATAGCTAAGCTTAAGATGGCGATATTCGTTAATTCTATATGTTAATACTTGAGCGTATTCTTGTAGTTTTTGTTATTTGTTCCCATTCAGGAACTGTGTGTTTTGATTTTATTATACTTGTTAATATACTTCAACATTACCATCGATCAAGATGCTTTCTGCTTGCAACACTACAATTCTGAATATTTTTCCCTGCTTTCATACTGTAGCAGCTTACAATTGCATTGTTATGCTCGTGAAATTAGTGATAAACAATGGATTTGTACAGTTCCATTCTTGAGGAAAAGACAGCTTCCTGATCCCAACCAGCATTCTGTTCTGCCGGAGATTCTAATTGATGATAATGTTGCGTCAGAAAATGGTTGTGAAGGTTCAGTTGAAAGCCTGGACAATAGAATGTCTTTGAAGTGTGGGAAACTATCAATTTCGACCCGCTTTTCTTTAGACCAAGATCACAAAATCAGTGAAGACATCAGTACTGAATGTAGCAAGCCTAGTGCTTCTGCATTAGATCTGAAGAGAAATACTTTTTTACATAAAATTAAAGTACCAGTGAAAAAGGTTAAGTGTACTGCATATTCTCAGCTTACTTTGCGTTCATATTTCAAGAAATCAAAGCCCAACTCTGATTGTGACGTAGAAAAAACAAACGCTGATGAATTGCTTGATCTATATGATAATGGAAAGAATAGTGATAATCTTCTCTGTGGAACAGACCTAATAGCTGCTAAAAGTTCTTTTTCTGATCTTGAAGACCATAATTGTGGGGTTGAGATTTCCTGCAAGAGCCTTCATCCTCAAGATCAGGCTGATACATGCTCTTCTTCTTGCTCAAAAACTGAAAACAGAAATATGGCATTGTTGGAGTGGCAAAGAATTCAACAGAAAATGAGGATGACCATACCGCTTTGCAAGGGCCATGGTGAACCCTGTGTGGCAAGGTCTGTGAAGAAAGGTGGTCCAAATGTCGGGCGGAGATTCTACGTATGTGCTCGTGCCCAGGTAAAAGATATTCTAACCTCTTTTTTCAGTCATTTAATGCTAAGTAGCGTGTACTGAATGATTAGTTCCTATAAAATTACGAGGCTTTTTAGATTTTCTTCTTTTTCTTCATTTAAACCAGGAGAAATAAATTTAGAATTATAAGCTTTAAAATAATAGGCCCTCTATTCAGCAAACTTTACAATACTTGGATGTTTAGGGTTTAGAAAAAAATGAAATTTGGTACTTTATGTTACTTTCTGGTGTTTCGGATCGTCAAATTTTGAAATGCGCAATTTCAGACCCATCTTGTTGTTTCTTATTAAATGATATTGGTATGATTTCATTCTGTTTCTCTTGCCGTGCTAACGGTTGGTAGGGGTGAAAACGTAAGGAGCCTGCTCCCTGAAGCTTTGCTGTTAAGTAGGCAGATTAATGAATATCTTCTTGAAAACCAACTTTTCTTAGACCATTTTAATGTTAGAATATTGATGGAGTCCACATTCAGAGGAGGGGGAAAGCTCCTGCTCTCTGAAGCTTTATAACATTGAATTATGAAGATTAATGAATATCTACTTGAAGGACTGCTTAATCAGAATTTGTTTATATTCACATCTTTGAATATTGACTGTCCATATTGTTGCTAGGTAGGGAGGGAGGAAGATTAAGGTTTCGTTTGAGACGGCTTTCTTACTGCTTCTTAAAGCAATTTTTTTGTAAAAAAAATTAAAATTTTGTACTAGAAAACTGCTTTAAGAAGCAGTAATAAAGCTGTCCCAAACGAAGTCTAAATCTTTGACTCACTACAAAGCAATTGATTAAGAGGTGCTAGAATAGCTGTCTCGATCATTCTAAATTTTTACAAAAGCTGTTCTTGTGAAGTTATTCATTCCATTGATGATGCTTGAAGTGCTAATCTTATTGTCCTTTACTCTTTTGTAGGGTCCTGCAGCTAATCCAGAAGCAAACTGTGGTCACTTTGAATGGGCTAGTAAAAGGTCTGAATGTAGGAATTGATGTGATAATTCTATGGAAATTTTATCCCTTCATGGTATGTATAGCTACCTATTCAAGGCCTTTAATGTCCTTTTTGGCTTTGCCGGCCTGATGATGGTTAGAGGATTCATTATGAAATACATTGTGTTATATGTTTAATCTCCATTCGAAATTATAGCTCCTTGATCTTGTGCTAAATTTTTCCTTCAATCTCTAATTCTAATTCTTGAGCAGGTAAAACTTTAGCACAATGACCATGATTTATTATGGATGTCGATGCAGATTCAGGTTCGGACTTCATTTGGTATGACTTTCTTATTATTTCTTAAAGTCGTTTTCCAGTACAAAAATTAAAGCTGCTTTAAAATACAATAAGAAAGTTGTCCCAAATGAAGTCTTAGTATTATGAGAAGTAAAATTATATTGTAACTTATTATCATATTCTTTATCTAAAATGTCCTATAATGAATATTAATCAACTACCATAGATTCTATTGGAACAATTTCAATTATATATAAATCTTGCGTTAGACTAAGGCTTCGTTTGGGACGGCTTTTTTATTGCTTTCTTTCTAAAACGGAGTTTTAGTACAAAAATTAAAAAAAAAAATTATACTAAAATTCCGTTTTAGAAAGCAGTAAAAAAGCCGTCCCAAACGAAGCCTAATTCTTATAGGCCTTAAATGAGATGCTAATGAGCTTTCTTTAGGAATTGGCGATTGCTAATATGCTCATTTTTTTTTTTTCAATTTGTAGTTGGCAAATCCTCCTTAATATGAGACTAGCTAATGAAAGAATATATTTGGTCATTTGGGATTATATTCATTTATCTTATAAAAAATACTAGAAAATAAATTAAATTAAATATTAAGATGATAATAGTTATGGGATTAATAAAATTTTCAATATATTTTTAATGCAACATATAACATGACTATCAAATCATAATAGAATAATAGGTATATCAATGTAATGAGAATATTGCATTCCATTTATGACAAATATTTAACATAATTTTTCCAGTATTGTAATTATTGTTTTTCATGCAAAATAAACAAATCATTATTAAATTTAAGATTTTTTAATTGTTTTTAAATATTATTGGCTTAACTTTAAAGAAGAATGCAAGAAAAAAAAAAGGATGAAAAATTGAGTTAATAGATGAAATTTTCACAAATAAGTGGTTAGAGCATATGCCACATGTTTTTATTAATAATTAATTTATACAATAAGGTATAATTATTATATAAATATAGGAAGCAAGTATTCAACATATAAGACAAATAATCAACTATGCTTGTTATATAAATATGATCATAGTACATTTTTTTTTTCCATAGTGATGAGCAAGAAATTGTAAAGCATGTGATTTGAACCTATGGTTTCGGAGAGCCATTATTATTTTCAGTGCAATTTTATTAAAAAAATGCGTAATAACAAAATTTCTCAACTTACAATATAAAATTAAGGAAATATGACACTGTAAATAAAATATATATGTTACTCGGTTTCAAAAGATTAAAGATTTTATATGTTAATCATCTCCAGTTTAGGGTTTACGGTTCGTTTGGGACGACTTTCTTACTGCTTCAGTCAAGTAGGCAACTCATCATGCAATGTGCCAAAGCACAAAAGTTGCTGAAGAACTCTCAAACTATTTAACATGCGGAAAGTGCGCAACGAATCACTTCATCAATCTATAACTTAGACTTCATTTGGGATATCTTTTTTACCGTTTCTTAAAATAATTTTTAATTTTTGTACTAAAAGATTGCTTTAAGGCAAAAGAAATAACATTACATAGTTGAAGGCTTAGGAATTCCAAAAATAAAAGAGAAATTTTTTTGATATTCTAAGTATATAAAAATATTATTATTAATTAATTCACAAGAAAAGATTCTCATCTTAAAAAAGACATGCTACTAACATTCCATACATTAAACATATAATCAAACATATGTCTTAAATAATCTTACAATACACTTTCAATACACAACATGCATTAAAAAAAATGAGAGATTTACATACATACCACTTTATATCATCCTATTTACATATCTAACATTCAAAATTTTAATATTTCATGTAAATCACCCATAAATAACTTTAATATCAAATATATCACTCTTATACTGCATTCCTACCACTCATACCATCCTACAAACTTTAATGTTTCATTCCTTATATTTGATTTATGGGTGTCAGACATGAAATATTAATATTTAAGGTGTTAGATATATAAATAGTATGATATAAAGTGATATGAATGTAAATCACCCAAAAAAAACCCTCTTAACTCCTTATTTATCATCATTAAAGACAAAATTCACAATAATTATAGCCTCTGCAAACCTTTTTTTTTTTAATTTTTGGGCACCCTAAAATTAAAAGAAAAGCAAGTACTAGGAGTACTAAGAGTAACCTCTCAAGCCTTCCCTTCCATCCTAGCAAGAGTAAGACCAGCGCAAGCATCAACAAAATCCCCATCAATGAAATCAGTAGAATATACCTGCAACCGATCCCCAAATCCACGAGCAAAGGCCTGCGAAATGAAAAGCCGAGCATAGGGTTGAATCCTACCGGTAACCGGCCGTACACACAACACCGGATTATCGGCCTGCGGTGTCACGGTGTTCTCCACCCGGTAAAAATACTTCCTCGCGGTCACCGCCGGTTGATCCGCCAGATGCTTCATATTACTCTCGAACTTGGTATTAGGCAAATCTGTATCGATCCAGTTGTCACGAAGATACCCGGCGCTCCACAAGGGCCCGCCGGACGGCGGATGCGGCGCCTTTCTGGGCTTCCAGATACAGATGATCTGTTTGGGAAGGATCTCGGCGACGGTGCGGGAGAAGACGGCTTCGTCATGGTGGATCAGGCGGTCGCCGAGCCGATCGATTAGGAAAGAATCGAAGCCGGGTGGGTCTTCGTAGCCGTACTCGGTTCGGATCTCGAGGATGATGATTTCAGAAGGTGAGTCGGAGAGGAATTTGATGATCTGGTCGAGGGCGTGGTCGATTGGGTAAGTGGTGAGAACGCCGTGGCACACGCGGCGGTCCTGTTGAATGCGGATGTCGATTAAACGAGCGCCGATGGAGAGTTGGCCGTAGATGGAGAGGGATTGGCATTGAGCGAAGGGGCGGGAGATGAAGGGGAAGCCGATGCAGTCGGTGGCGGAGTCGTGGGTGCCGGGCCAGACGATTTGGGAGAGGCGGAGTTTTTCGAGATCGCCGATTTGGGAGATCCAGTTGGTGCGGTTGGGTGGGTGGTAGTCGGAGCCGGGGAAGAGATCGCCGGAGGCGGAGAGTAGGTCGGCCAGAACTTTTTTCTCGGCGGCAATGGCTTTCCGGCGTTCGATTTGCTTGGAGAATTGGGAGCCCATCGTAGTTAGCTAGGCGAGCTGGGCGAGGAAGGGGAAGGTGGCAGCTTCAATTATTGTAACGTGCAAGAGACGGGTTCAAAATTTTTATGGACGTATTTTTTTCTTTTTATTTGGTTGCTGTGGATATTGTTTTAGGCTTAGTTTGGATTTTTTTTTTTAAAGTTATTTTTTAGTATTAAATTTTTAGTCATAAAAAATTATTTTAAAAAGTAGTAAAAAAATTATTTTAAATGAAATCTTAGACTTTGTTGGAACAATTTTTTCAATGTATTATTTTTTAAATTATAATCATAATTTTTATTTGATCATTAATATTTCTCTGTTATCAATAATTTTGCTAGTAACTTGTTTTTTTAAATATTTTTAAGAAAATTATTTTCTTCCTAAGAGTCTTAGGATCATCTTTATAAAAATTAAAAAGTAGCGGTTAATTCAATACATACAATAAAATTTTATATTTATTTATATATCATTTAAATATTTAAATTATATCAAAATATAATTTAAATAAGTTAATATTGATGATATTTTTATTATGATTCAAAAATTTTAGTATTATATAAGAATTTATATATTAAATATATAAATTAATAAGTTTTTTGATAGATATTGATACATCACCAAAAATTGTCTTGATTAGGCACGAAGCTTAAGGCATATATATTCAAGTTGAAAGCTTCTAAAATTAAATTTGGGATCATCCAAACTCCAATTTCAGTGAACTTACCATCAAACTGAACGTTTCGACAAGGCAAATTCAACAATATCAAAATGAGTTCCATTCGAGCCCAAATGGGCCTAGATCAATAGCTTGAAGCATATTTGAAAGCTTCAAAATATTAATGGAGTGACCAAATGATGTCTAAATATAGCATGCTTATAGTTGACTAGAGTAGCTAGACAAGATGAATTCAACGAGCCCTAGATCGCTCAATTAAAATGTCATTACGACACTTAAATGCATCATGGACAATCTATGATAAGGGCAATCAACATTGGTCGTTCGATGGAACACTCCGAATTTGCTTTTGATCTTCTTCATATTTATGGAGTATGTTACTTTTAAAATGAATAAATAGACATTGACTCTCAATATGAAAATGACTTTGGGAGAGACTTGGACCTTTAGCCAGCTATTAAGAGAGTTCTAAGGCTTGGAAAATCTCGGAGCTCCACCTTGGCACAATCACTAGTGAATCCTCATCACCTGGCCATTACCACTGAACTTTCTCTAGTTGATCTTTGACGGACATTCACCCATCCACTGCTACCAGACATTAATCCGGTAGATGCAGTTATACATCCACCCGACCATTATCGTCGGACCTCTGTCGACTGTCACCATCAAATATCTATTGCACTATCAACCACGGTCTTTGGACCACCACTGCTCTATTATAATCCCCCTGACCTTCATCGTTCGACTACGTTCCCTCAACCTCCATCGCTGGCCAATTGTGGTCCTTAAACCACCATCGCCCAGCTACGGTCCTTTATACCCTTAACTCACGGTTTGTCCTAATAGTGTAACTTCTCAGTAGGTCACCCATCCTAGAATTGCTCTGGGATGAGCACCCTTAAATGTGGAGTTTCTTAGTAAAATTTCAATCACTACATCAAAGGGCACCTCGATGTTTAGAGTTTAACTTCTTTTACTTAAGAGGTTTCACAATCTCATCCACTTAAGTAATTGACATCATCGTCACCATCTTTATCTCAGAATCATCCACGAGGAAGATATAATTATAGAGGTAGCCCCTACAAGTTCAAGTGTTAGCTCTTGTCATATAGTACTTTGTGACATGCAGAGTTCAAGAGGTATCTCCCATGACTTAACATTTTGTCTTATATGACACTTAGTTTCCATCTTCTGACAAGCATATTACTATAATACCACTTTGTCACAGCCCAAACTCTTAAACATATTTTAATTCTTATGTTTCGGCACACAATAGGTATAAAATGCAAATAATTAAATAATTCTTATGATATTTTAATTTTAAATTAATTTAGTCATATAATTGAATTATGATAAAATCATTCTAATATAACTTTTGTCTTATATTTAGAGGAAAAAAAAAAAAAGTTTGGTCTGTCTCAACTTAAATTTGTGAAAATAAATTTTAACATATTTCTTAATCAAATGGTCTAGTTGTATTTTTTTTTTCTAAGATTTAGAATATAAATTTCGATTACTTAATATTATTATTATTCTTCTTCTAAATTTAAAATAAATTTAATAACTCTTAAATTCATTATCTAACTATAAATATATATATATATATATATATATATTGTTGGAAGATAATGCCGTTGAGTAAAGCAGATCTGCAATAAGAGCGATGGAGTGGTGGGGCCGGCCGGCGAGTTCTTAATTGAAGAGATAGCGATGTTTTGGCGAGCTGTATGGCCGGCCCGAGAGAGTCCAATTATGACCCGCCATTATTTAGGTGAAAAAAAATAATAATAATTACATCACCATGTCCACGTTTCCATATAATAATCATCAAATAGCGACGCATCGCAAAAATATTATAAAATTGGAAAGGAAAATATATTTTTTATTTAATAAAATAATTATATTTACGCACTTTAAACATTCTATAAAAATAAAAAATATATACAAATCTATATAAATTTCCTTTTTTATTTATGCTTTTTATTTGTTGTGTTTAAAAAAAATAAATAAAAGGTTATTATTATGCATTCCGTATGTCTAAATGAATAATAAATATTTTAGTTCTAAAACTTTATTTGAGACAGCTTTTTAAAATAAATTTTTATTACAAAAATTTGTTATATTAAAAAATTACTTTAAAGCAGTAAGATAAGTATCCTAAATAAAATCTAAGACTTCGTTTGGGACAGCTTGTTATTGCTTCTTAAAGCAACTTTCTAGTACAAAATTTTAATTTTTGTATTAAAAAGTACTTTAAGAAGCCATAAGACAGCCGTCTCAAATAAAGGCTAAGGCTTCGTTTGGGACGGCTTTCTTGTTGCTTCTTAAAACAACTTTCTAGTACAAAATTTTTAATTATTGAACTAAAAAACTGCTTCAAGAAGCAGCAAGAAAGCCGTCCCAAACGAAGCCTAAGCCCGTTGCATTTGGGATGGCTTAAGCCACATTTAAACTAATTATATAAATTTATTATTAAAAAAATAAAATTTTGTAAATTCTTATGTTCATTCAAAAATCAGATAATAATCTTCTTACAGCTATAAAACTCTGTAATCAAACAAAAATATGACAAAAGCAACTGTGAAGAAATCGCCTGAAACAGACAACTTGATCATATAATTAAATAATTATGATAATAATTATGCTGAGAGGGAAGGAATTGAAATGTCTCAGCAGGATTCAAATGGAATTGAAATTCAACAGAGTCTGAGCAGTTCATCATTCCTTTTCCAGACCACTAAGTCCTCCCAGCTGACTAAGTAAGATGGCCATATCCATTCCCTGAGTCATTGTGGGGATGGCTAAATCATAAGGACAAACCTTTGAGAATCCAGCCTTCCCAGATTTCTTTACTTTCTTCATGCATCTTTTGAGCTTCTCATGACACTTCACATTGGTCATCCCTGAAAAATCAAGAAGAGGTTTATAACATTTATCAAATAGCTAAACAATCAAATTACTCTAAAAAATATTTTGGTTTTGCACATAACTTGTTCAGCTTCCTTAAACACCATAAGATGCATGAAAATGGTGATTTGAAAGGCATTGGGCAGAAGAGGAATTGAGGGATAGCCGGATAGAGGTAGAAATGTCAATAAAAGATCTAACGCGACAACCCAACATAGATCTGAATCGAATATTTTGTGTTATGTTTGACGTAAGTAATATACATATCTAAGTAATATTGTAGTTGGGTTCAGGTTGACCTAAAATCCTGAAAAATAATTGACTTAATTTTTGGGATCAAGTGTGTCGAATGGGGCTCAGGTCATATTTTGACCCGTATAATGGCTCACTTTGTGTCGAGTACTTTCTAATTGGGTCAAATTTGGATCTAATCCAAAACCTACATATTAATCCGAATCAACACTCCTAGATATAGATCATGATAGCAACCAATCATGAAAAAAAATAGAGGGCACTCCAATAAACTTGGAAGAGAAGAAAGGAGGAAGACGTTACCTAAAAACAATTAAGAGTATGAGAACATGTGGCAATAATCAATTGAGGCGGAAGAAGATGGGGAGGAGAAGCCAATCACTCAAGAGGAATGGAGAGCAATCATAATTTATCTCATCTTTCATCAAACATCACCTTATTACAAGCATTATCAATTCATAAAAAGCCCACAAATTCCACATAAATGAAATAAAGCATAATGCAACATGAACAGGGAAAATTAAAAAATGTTATTCCCTGTAAATATATCTGATTGGACAAGGATTGACTTAAATCAGTATGTATGCCAAAGCCACCCCAAAGATCTTACTATGGATTATCCTTAAAAGGTTTACTAGAGCTACAGTTTGAGTGAATTGGGTTATTACACATTTAGTTCAAACATTGAATGAAGCTCTTTCCGGTGAAATTTGATCTCTTTCTATGCAGATAATAATAGTAATATTGATGATAAAATGAAAAATATTCGATCAATTCATAAGAAATGATTTCTAGAAAATAATATCCAAATCAAACAAACATTCTGAGATTAACACTAAATGGTTTTTTAAAAGAAGTATGTTGCTGGCTAGAATATTCACGACGGTAAAATAGGAAAATCTTTCGTCTTAGCGTTGCATGGATACCCAGCACACAGACAGAGAAATTAGAAACACCAGGATTTTTATGTGGAAAACTTTAGAGAAGGGGAAAAATCACGTGGCCACGCCAAGTTGAAATGATTCCACTAATATTTGAATGAATTACAAAGATCATTCCTAAACTTAAGGATGATTAGATTACAAAAGTCCAGGAAGTGGGTTGAACTTTGTGTGGACGATGACGGTCGAACAGAGGTCCGATGGTGGTAAATTGGAAGTCTGACGACTGTCGATCAAAAGTTTAGCGAAGTCAATGGATGGGCAGAAGTCCAGCAACGGTCAATGGCCGAGCGGAAGTCCAACGGTGATCGTTGGCCGAGCCGTGTTTGAGGAGGAGAAATTGGTGACAAGAGAGGTCCAAATTTATCTTCCTCTCTTCACTTTTTTCTCTTGTTTTCCTCCCTCCTTCAATGAACAATGAGAAGTCTATTTATAGTTTTCAAGAAGTCGCAGGGCCAGTGAATAAAAAGAAGATCAAGAGCATATTGGGAGTGTTTCGAATGGACGCCCCATATCGACTCCCTTGATCATGGACAGTTTATCAAGTATTCAAGTGTCTTAATGATGTCAGAATTCGACAATCTTGGGCTTGTTGGATGCGTCTCGTCGAGCGTCTCGATTCGACTATAAGCATGACACATTTAGATATCATTTAGTCATCCAATTTATGATTTGAACCTTTTAAATAGGTTTAAGACCCTTGATTTGGACAAATTTGGGCTCGGATTGAATCAAATTTGGTGTTGTTGGGTTCGTCTTTTCGAGACGTTCAGTTTGACTATAAGTTACGTGAAATCAGAGTTCGGATGACCCCATGTTTAATTTCAGAAGTTTCCAATTTGAATTTTCCACGAGATTCATGCTCGATCAAGATAAGTTTTTTGATGATGTATCAAACCTTAATAACTACAACATGATTGTTAGAAATAAAGTTGACGAGGACATCAGAAGATCAACGACTACGATCTCGACTTTATTTTATTTTTGATGTGTCTTATGTACTAGTTTATTTTATATTTTTGTTTTTCCCATTTCACCCAATAGGTGGTCATGTGTTGTAGTCCGAAGGGCATTTTAGTATTTGTTTCTTTTCTTTTCATGAGGCCTATTTATATGCTAGCTCTCTTGTTTTTTAGAGGAGGGATGATTATTGAAATGAAATTCAACTTTTGTCATGATCTCTTTATGAGTTCTAGAGAGTGGTGGTGAAGCCTAGGAGAGGCTAACAGAGTACCCAACAGCTCACCGGCAGGTGAGCTCTTGGTTTTGTCTTCTCTTTATTCTTTTCGTTCTTTCTTCTCCTCTCTTTTTCTTCCCCAAATAGCTGGCCATATCCCCTCTCTCCATAGCCGACGGCAGCCCCCTTCCCGTTTTCCCCTTCCCAAACCGCCACCCCTCCCCATTCCGTCGGCCACCTTTCCAGGCCAACCCAGTTGCCAGACCACTGGTGGTTTTCCCCCACCAGTCACCTCCTCCAAATCCCCAACCCGTCGGCCTCCCTTGCTCCCTTTGGGTCCCTTCAACTAGCCTTCATTAGTTTCCTATTTGGGATTAATACTAAGTTGGAAAGGATTTGAAATCAAATTCAAATTAATTTGAATTTCGAATTCCCTCCAATTATGGTGATTCATTCTTAGGAAACTTCCCTATTAATCCTCCAAACTGAAATTAATTTCAGATTTTAGAAAATAAACCACTAATTGCTTGGGCCCACCTCTTTAATACCCAATCTCTCCCTCTCCCTCTCTCCTTGGCCGGCCAACCAAGCTCCACCCCTTTAATTAATTAGATTCGTTAAATTAAGGATCTAATTAATTCCTTTCCCTCCTAATTCAAATTCAAATTCCAAATCAATTACTCCCCAATTACTCCCTAAATCTAAAATTAATTTTAAATTTCACCTCTCCCCCTTTCTCTCCCCAATCCAGCCATTAACTCCTAATTAAACTTTCCCTAAATCCTTCCCTCTTGCCTTGGATCCACCGCCCCCTTTCCCCCATCTTTTCCCTTCCTCAACTTAACACCCATTTATCAAAGTTCAGTTTTCCCTGCTGTCCCAAAATTCCAGCCAAGGGAAATCTGGATTCCTGCCGCCTAAAACCTTCAAACTGCTGGCTGCTCTCCTACAACCTGCTGTCCGTTGATTCTACAAATCTCCCAGCACGATACCTTCATCCGAAAGGTTCCAATTGATGTCCAGAATCTGTCCAGATCAAAAAACTACTGCTGTCTTGAAGATCCGCACCTTGTCTTGGCTATTCTGTGGTGCGAGGAAGCTCATGGTGGCTGTCTTAGTCATCCCCAACACTCAAACGATCTTGTAGGAGTGCATATCTCTCTTGTCTTTGGGTAAACTCAACATCCAATTCTCTATCTTCATAGTTACATCATTGATTGTGGTTATTACTATAGTCATGAAGATAATGTTAACACTTCTCCGCTAATGCCTAAAAATTGGAAGAGTTGAGTGAGGGATCTTCTTATAGAGACTAATCTTATTGTTAACAATTTAGCATTGAGATTTATTGTTGAAACCATTCATGTATGCAATATTAGATTAAATTGACTGTTTAACTTATATGCATGTGATTTAGCATAAGCTTGTCTTACCGCTCTTTGTGTTTTCTTTTGTCGTTCAAAATCAATATAAAGATATAATTATTGTGGTTTCTAAAATTAAGCGTGCAAACTCCCTTAGTTAATCATCCTTGCATGTATGTTTTACATCAAAAGCTGTAATTTGCAATCAATTCAGCTTAAATAAGTGCTTTAAGATTCATGACTTGTGCAAGATATAAAATTGTGATCCCGACAAATCTGTAACTTAAATATTCAACACAGATATTGCAATTTATAACACGTGAAACTCCATAGAACAAAATAATTCTACATTCCAGCAATTCAATTTCATGAAAAATAAATTACCTCCTTTCTCAACACATTCATCATGAGCCATGCAACAAGCATCAAGATCATCGCAGGGCTTCTCCCCAGGGCAACCACTCCACCCCACACCACAGAACTTCCCATATCGAATTCCAAAAGCTGTTGGATCAAAGGAAATTGAAGAAGGTAAAAACGATAAATATAGATCATTATCAGTCTTCTGGACTGTTTGGCATCCTGTTTTAGGGAGAACTTAAACAAGATTTAGCTTAAATCCAATAAAACTAGAACTTTGACAACTTTAAATCAAATTGTTTTGATAAATCCAATCATCTTATTTCAATCTCGCTACTGATTAAATCCCAACATTCCCAGAATCTAACAGATTTAAGGATTTCTCCTCTCACAAATTTTAAATCCGGAAACAAATAGTTCAAACAATTTTCAGGTTTTAATCCGCGGGGATTTACTAAATCTTACTTAAGTTAAAACCTGTCTATAGCCAAACAACCCTTCAAAAAAAGCGAAATTAAAACACAAATAAGGAAGAAAATAAATACGCACTGTCACAACTCTTGGCGACGCAAGATCTGCTGCATGTTTCCTGTAGCATAGCATTGAGCAAATATAAAACAATCTAGGTTTAAGAAAATCTGTGAATAAGGAAAGACCTTGACTTTAGGAATGGCCTCATCATTCCAGGCGCTGACGGTGCTCAGTAGGAGCATAACGCAGGCAAGCGACGACAAAGCGCGCGACCTCGCCATCCCGCCCGCCATTGTTCGCTTCTCCCCCTTGCTCCCCCAGCCCGAGCAAACGAAGGCCGCCTTCAATCTGATTCGTTAGAAAGTTCCCATTCTCACGCAACTGAAACGGGCTGTTTTTTGTTTGGTTTGTATGGCTCATTAAAATATATTCAACTATTAATGGAAGACATTTGTTTAGTCTTCCTCACATTTTGTTGATATATAAAACTATGCAATACCAAATTAAAAAATTATATTAAAAAATAATTTTAATAGGAGAGATCATTTTGATAGGTCATCATAGAATAGTCAATATAATAAAGAGAGTGATAAGAATTTGTATCAACAAAAAATTTTTTATATCATGATGGTCACAAATCACAATACAAATAATTATAGAATTTTGAAGGCCTTTCAAAAGGAAATAATTAGGTGTATGAGAAATTATTCTGCGCATAATTGAGACGGGAAGAATCGCATATTTGAAACACATTGTGTAAATTATGTATACAATATGTGTATACTCACAGTCCGGACTATTCTTCCCGTCCAGACTCCGCACAAAAATAATTTCTTCAGATATGAGTCTTAAGGAGTTCTTTATAGGTTGTAGGCAAAAGAAGAAGTCTATCAAAGAATCATAGCGAGCAAGTTAGAATAATGTAAAAATTATTGGAAGGCTATAGATTATTGAGGAAGGAATTAGCATCCAATTTGTATGTCATATAGTTTAAATAATCTAACTGACTACCAAAAAAGTTTTATTTAAATAATCTTTTTTTTTATGTGATATAACCATGGCATTGAACTATGTTGTATTTTAATTGTTAGTTTATGCCATATTTGAATAATGTTCGATTAATATTAAAATATTAATTTAATAAAATTTGATTCATGCTCGAACCTAATTGAACATTACAATAAATTTTATTCGAAATTTTTTTGTTAGAATATGATTCGAGAATTTTTAGCCTTATATAATTTGAGATGAATTTCACATAAATAGGATTTGATAAATCAATGAGTTATTCTGAAAAAAATGAATTAAAAAAAGTTTTCATAAAAAAAAAAAAAAAAACATATTTCTTCAAACTTCTTCTCTCATATAAAGCATTATATGATTTAAATAGATTAATAGAAAATGGTAAATAAAATAAATGTCCGATATATTTATCTAATTTTTTTTGGGGGGAAATTATTTATCTAAATATAATTTTGATCCGCATTCCGCCCTTCGTACCCTACGCGCTCAGTTGCCGATCCATCCGCTGTATTCCGGCGCGAGTGCAGCGCAATAGTGCTTCGGCCCGGATGGCCGATTTTGCAGTTTCCTCCGAACCTAATGGCGGCACCGGGAGTTCTTTCACCTCTGCCCCGGCTACCCAGGATTCGTTCAAACATCGGCTCCCCGACGGTGAGACACAACGGCCATGGAGCGGAAGATACGGTATCGACAGCGGTGATCGGAGGTTTTCCTTCTCTCGCAACCAGTCTTTCAAGCCTCATCTCCTGCGGAACGATTCCTGCATCGGTGTAAATTACTCGGAGGAGGAAGAGTTATGGGAAGGACATGGGAAGACAGAGTTTGGAGGAACGGGGAATAGTGTGCGGAATCGTTCTGTTCTGTATCAGATGGCGTCCGTGTTATTGGCAGTAAGATCTGGGAATCGGCAGGTCAGGCGGCTTGCACTGATGATTTCGCTCAACGTTGCCTACTCTACCGTCGAGTTGATGATTGGACTGCTTACTGGGCGTGTAGGTCAGTATTTCGATCAAGTTCCTTTGTGTTTGCTTTTAGACTTCATTTAATGGGGAAAATTCAAATTTTATGATTGGATTGAGTTTCAAACAACAAGGCTTTCAATTGCTAGCCATTTTAGTTAGCCCATACCTTTTTGTATGAAATCGATATTATAGCCATTAATCCTTTCACATCTTCTCCAGTTCCAGGCTTGTAAAAGTTCCAATGCTCAATGCGGAGGATCACAAAATCTCTTAGTTAGGCTTTTAATGAAGTGGTGCGTAGCCATTTTAAAAAATAAAGGTAACTTAATATTACGGGGCTACAATTGGTTTGAAGATCAAACATGGTTTAATGTTCAGATTATTTTTTTAACGGATTTACATCAACAAGTTGACCAATGAGCCAATTAGGCTTGGATCAAATTTGAATTGAGTCCATGCTAGATTAGATGATGCGTTGCACCACTTTGCGAGGGAGACCTAATACGGTGCACCACTCTGCGAGGGAATAACTTAACTATTACTTATTTACTTATCTTTCTGTTTCTTCTGTTGCAGCCTCCATTACCAACGTTGCTCTTTTAGTTATAATAGTACTATACCACTTTTTCTATTATAATTCTCTTTTTAGCAAACACCAACTTTAGCTAGAGAGCTTACACACACGCGCGTACTGAAGGAAAAGAAGGATGATAGACTCAATATAAAAAAACATAGATCTTTGCCCATGTTTATTTGCTCTTTGCTATGTTATTGTATTCAGCTGCTTAGCTTAGTTATATGTTTACTATGTCAAGTTGATATCAACGCTTGAAGGTCGCCGCGAATGGGGGATTGCAGCAAAGGGGGACTGGCGACGACAATCGCAATCTCGATGTTTTGTGGAATGTACAATCAGGGTTGGTTTGATAGGTTGAAGAACTTGCTTCCAAGTTTTATCGTCTCTCTATGGAGGTGCATCGAGAACTTTGAGTTCTCAAAAAAGGCAATTGAATATCAGTACAGGCAACTAAACCTGTTGTGAGAAGAGATTGTGGTGGGACCCATGACCGGAGACGTGCATCTGTTATAGCTGAACTTTCAGGTTCAAAGAATGAAGCATGTCATATAAGTCTTGAT
Organism: Dendrobium nobile; assembly: GCA_022539455.1. NCBI lineage: Eukaryota > Viridiplantae > Streptophyta > Magnoliopsida > Asparagales > Orchidaceae > Dendrobium > Dendrobium nobile. The sequence continues at coordinate 1,531,769 of CM039735.1, read as the reverse complement.
GTTTTATTTCTGACTCAGATGGGGTTCATGGGGATAACATACCCATCAATAATATGTGTAGGAGAAATATTGAAAGCAATGATCGGAATCACAGTGAATTTCGTGTAAAACTTAATATTCCTTTTTTTATGGCCGATTACATATAGAAGATAATTCAGATTGGGAAAGGGTGGTTGAGATGTTTTTCGAATACATGAAAATTGAAATAACAAACAAGCGAAATATGTGGTTTACATGCTTAAGGGAGGTGCCAATGCTTGTTGAATGTAAGTATTACAGACACAACATCTTGAAGGACGAGAGCCTGTTTGTAGTTGGTATAGTATGAAACAACTCCTTCGTGGTCATTTCTTGCATACAGATTTTGAGCAAATGCTCTATCTCAAATATCAGCACTGCATTCAGGGTAGCAAAAGTGTGAGTAATTACACCGAGAAATTTTATTATCTTAGCGCAAGAAACAACCTTCGCTTGAGTAGATCTAAAACTAAATATATGGAGTGTAATTTTAGTAGCAATAAACCTAGTGATAGGATTGTGACTTTGGGCGATCAAGTCATTAATAAGAGTACACGTTTTAGATATCTTGAATCTATTGTTCAGAGTGATGGTGAAATTGATTTGGATATTATCAGCAGAATTCAAGTTGGATGGTTGAATTGGAGGAATGCATCAGGATTATTATGCGATAGAAAAGTCCCCTTCAAACTTAAGGGAAGATTCTATAAGATGGTGGTGAGACCTGCAATGCTTTATGGCGCCGAATGTTGGCCATTAAAAGAGAAGCATAATATTAAGTTAAGTATTGCAGAGATGAGGATGCTTAGGTGGATGAGTGGCTTGACCCTTAGAGATAGGATAAATGAGCATATATGTGAAAAGGTTGGAGTAGCTCCAATGGAAGATAAGATTTGAGAGAGTCGCCTTAGATGGTTTGGTCACATTAAACGGAGGCTTTCCGATGACCCGGTTAGGAAAGTTGATGTATTAGATTTGACTTATGTTAAGAAAGGTAGATGTAGACCTAAAAAGACTTATTTAAAAAATATTAGAAATGATATTTTTTTTATTAGATTTAAATGAGAATTTGACTTTTAACCGGACACAATGGCGAAAAAGGATTCATGTTGCCAACCCCACATAGTGGGACAAAGGCTTGATGTCACGACCCAGCCCAGTGAGCTCGAATAGACGAGGCAGAAATGGATGTCGGACGTAAATGATATAACAGAAAAATGAAATTATCATAAAACATAAATTGAAGAAAAATCTAAAACACTTCAAGAGAAAAATATAAGCGCCTCTAAACAACTTCCAATTTTAACTAAATATTTCATATCATTTCATATAAAGTTGCATATGTATAGAGGTGGCTAAACTATTTCTTTCATTCATGCCAAACCACCCAAAATTAACTACAACTAAAAGAAAAATACGAGAGGAACCTGTCATCCGGTCCTCTACGACTTTATGTGTACCAAGGTCAATGAGCCATTCCTAGCAGCGAGGTCTCCTGAAAAATACTACAAAACGAGGGAATGAAGGTAACAACTAACTCCAACAAATTCATATAATAATAAATGAAATTCAACATGTATACTTAATATAATTTAACTCATCTATAAGATTATGAAATGTCATGATTTTGCTAAGTGTCACATATTATAGTTCATATGCATATCCTTGAGGTCATTTCAACTATTTCATATGTTCTTTGTATAATAAATATACTGATATGCTTTCTTATTCTTTAACATATACAACCATACCGGAGTACCAGAAATGTACTGATCAGGTACACAAACATATTTTTGGCCATATCACCTTTCTTTCCTCCTTTGCCTCGAAGAGTCATATTGCTCCTAAGAGCCATATTGTGCTAATGCACTATATTTGTTACTCCGCCTTCTACATGCACATTCATTCATACATTATTTTCATAGGAATGTAGTGTAGCAATCTCATATCAATCATATGCATCAATTATTTATATTATTAGATAAGTTTACATGAAGGATTGTATTTCATTTCAAAGAACATCTAACATGTATTGCTATCATAGAAAATGAACTTCTAACATGCATTTCTATCCAATAAAGAGAACATCTAAAATATAAAAAGTGTGTTAGACATTTCAAGATCTAACATAAAGAAATATGAATTGTAGAGTTAAGTGTTCCTACCTCAAATGTCACTTCTTGACACCGTCATCTTGCCTCACACTAGTCTCTCCTTATGATTTCCCCTTTTTAAGACCTAAGGAAAACATTATTTTCATAGGAATGTAGTGTAGCAATCTCATATCAATCATATGCATCAATTATTTATATTATTAGATAAGTTTACATGAATGATTGTATTTCATTTCAAAGAACATCTAACATGTATTGCTATCAAAGAAAATGAACTTCTAACATGCATTTCTATCCAATAAAGAGAACATCTAAAATATAAAAAGTGTGTTAGACATTTCAAGATCTAACATAAAGAAATATGAATTGTAGAGTTAAGTGTTCCTACCTCAAATGTCACTTCTTGACACCGTCATCTTGCCTCACACTAGTCTCTCCTTATGATTTCCCCTTTTTAAGACCTAAGGAAAAGAGATTTCAACATAACAATATAAGCTTTTTCATATCATTCAATATCATTTATACCTCACTATCCCTACACATTTCATAATTTAAATAAATTATTTTCGGATTAAAATTATATAGAAATTAGGAAAAAAAAATTTCTTTACAAATCTTCATTAGAGACTTCCCAAGTCTCATAGGAATAAAATTGGTTAACTCTAATCTTAAAATCTGAAATTTTGGAAAAGCCCTAATGTGGAAACTCCAAAATTTTTAGGGAAAAATCTTAATTTCATGCTAATCATGCTTCTAAATCCTTCCTAACCTCATTCCTAAAACAAATTAAATTTTTCATCAAACCCTACTTTTGGAAACTAAAATTTTTCTTGCTTGGAAGTATGCATACATAGAAGCCCTAACACTTTCCTATGAAAGCCCCATCAAATAAGCAAAACCCTAAATTTGAAACCAATGTTTAAAATTGCGTAATCGCGTATTGAGGCGTTTTTCGTTCATGAGGCGAGGCGTAAGCCTCAAGGCATTTTGAGGCGTAAGCATGAAATTAAAAAAATTGCGTAAATATAAGATGATAAATTTTGTATATACTAATGAGTAAATAATATATAAAACATAAAAATGCACAAGATATGAAGTGAAATTAAAATATTCCAATAATAAGACAACATGAAATATAGTTCAACTCAAACTCCATCTTTCCCAAATCACAGTATTCTTTTCATTAACATATAATTCCAAAAATAAATAGCAATGACATATCACATAAGGACTCATAAGTCATCAGCACTGTCATCACCATGTTTAAAAATGTGCAATTAGGTATTGAGGCATTTTTTTTTTGTAAGGTGAGGTGTAAGCCTCAAGGCATTTTGAGGCGTGAGCCTTATAATACACTCTTTTCCTTAAGAAACTTCAAGAATTTCAAAAACCCTAAAATTTTCAATTCATGAAAATCTTGAAAAAGAAACAATGTTTCTAGGTTTTGAGCTTACCTTCTTACTCCCTTAGACTTCCTCTTGCATTTCCTCCAAGAAAGTTATCGGAAACCGGCTTTTGCGAGCTCCGCCGCCCTCCCTCTCGTTTCCGCCCGCCTTGTTCTTCTCTCGGCCGAAAGTAACGAACAAGGGACCGAATGAATCGGTCCTTAGGCGGATGAGGGGAGTTAAGGAAAAATTATAAGGTCAATTATGCATGTGTCCCTTCCTCTAATAAATTCCTTAAGGTTCATGAGGGGTAGTTTGGGCAAGAGACTAAAATTTTACTTAAATGAACTTATACGATTTTTAATTTCAAAATCGTGCGAAATTAGGTATACGTTCTTTATACCGTTTCAATCAAAATTTCACGTAGAATTTTATAAAATTTATTGCGTCGAATTTCGATGACTTTGAAATTTCTCCTAATTTTATTATGGCGCATTGAAATGCGTGCGACGCATACGATCGACATTTTCGGATTGTACACTTGATGTTGTTGGTGAGCGTAAGAAACAACCTCAATGAGAATACAAATTAGATAGTTGCGCGATATATAGGGGGCCTAAAGGATGTAATTCATGATAAGTTGCAACTCTAGTCGGTTTGGTCTCTATCTTAAGCTGTTAATTATGCACTTCAAGCTTAAATTCAGTTGGGCCGTGGCTATTGGCAATACACAGCTTGTAGAAAATTTGTTGAACATCCTTCTCAAGCCAAAAAATCGACCTTCACTTCTGGCAAACCGAATTCCACACCTATGGGAGCAATACACCCCAATAACCCTGTTGTAAGCTTTGGTGATCCGAAACTATAGCTGAAATTAAAAGCTCCTTCGAAAGAGAATCTTTATGCTAGAGCAAGTACCATCAAGTGCTTTCGTTGTTTTCAATAAGGACATAAGTCTAATGAGTGTCATAACCAACAACAATTACATTTAGTATAAATAGAGGAGGTACAAAATGCTGTGAAAGCAGACCAGGTCACTGAATGTGAAGAGTTGATTGGTGATGAAGGAGAGCCGCTTATCTGTGTTTTGGAAAAATTGCTGTTAGCACCTCACCAACAAACTAATTCACAGTGTAATGCCATTTTTAGAACTCGATACAATGTCAACGAAAGGTGTATGATCTACTCATTGATAGAGGGTGTGCAGAGAATGTGATTTTTCGATCTATGTTCCAAGCATTACAACATAAAACCACAACTAATCAAAATCCATATAAAATTAGTTGGATTAAGAAAGGTATGAAAAATTTTGGTTTCATATATGTGTAGGGTTACATTCTCGATTGACAATAATTATGTATGTGAATTCTTTTGTGACTTTGTATATATATGGATGTTTGTCACATTATTTTGGGGAGGATGTGGCAATTATATATGACAAACGATCCAATGCGTATTCTTTTGATTGGAAAGGAAGATGACTCAGTTTATTATCTCAGTCCTCCACTTTAGCCCACATCGTAGCTAAGGCCAAACCTGTAATGCAAGTGGTCTTTGGTTCGTCTATACTCAGTTCATGAAGGAATCTTCAATATTGTTGGAGTTGGTCCTACTTACAATTTGTCCACAATGCTAGGAAAACTATAAAATCTCTTACACCAATTTGCTGATATCTATCTAGATTGCTTGCCAAATTCTTTTGCCCCTCTTACGTTCCTTACAACATCAAATATATTTCATCCCTGGAGCTGTTATTCCAAATGTTCTGCATTATTGCATGAGTCTAAATGATCTTAGTATTTTACAAAAGCTCATTGATGGATTATTGGCCAAATAGTTCATACAACCTAGCTCGAGTCCTTGTGCTATTCCATGTTCTTCATTTCTGGTGGATGTTTGTAGATAGTCGAGCTATCAACAAGATTATCATCAAATTTAAATTTCTGGTGCCACGAATTGATGAGTTATTGGAGAAATTATTTGGATATGTTATTTTCTCAATCCTGGACTTACGCAACGATTATCATCAAATTCGTACTTGGCCAATAGATGAGTGGAAAACAATCTTTAAAACACGTGAAAGACTTTATGAGTGGATGGTGATGCCATTCAGACTTTGCAATGCCCCTTCTTGATTCATGATTAATGAATGAGATGTTTAAACCCTTCTTGAACAAATTGTGTCATTTACTTTGACGACATATTAGTGTAGTTCCAATTTAATGGACCATTTACATCACTTGACATTGATTTTCGACACGCTGCGACAAATAAATTGTACTTAAATTTATCCAAATGTGAGTTTGCAACCGACATAGTCTATTTTCTAGGATTTATTATTACTGGTGACGAAGTTCACGTGGATCCGCGCAAAGTTGCGGCTATTGTAAACTGGTCGACACTTAAGTCCTTTAATGTTTGAAACTTTCATGGATTAGCTAATTTTTATCACCGTTTCATTCATGATTTCAGTATTTTGATGGCCCTTATAACTGATTGCTAAAAATGTAAATAATTCCAATGGACACTTAAACAACAACATAGTTTTGAATCCATTAAGGCAACTTTATCGTCAGCCTCTATCCTGCTATCCCAAATTTTGGAAAACCATTTAAAGTAGAAACTTATGCATCTGCTACAAGCATTGGAGTTGTTTTGATTCAAGAAAATAAACTGATAGAATTTTTTAATGAGAAGTTGTGCTCAACTTGACATAAATGGACCATGCATGAACATGAATTGTATGCGGTGGTTCATGCTTTGAGACAATGGGAGCATTACTTGTTGAATCTGGATTTTTTATTGTGTAGTGATCACAATGCCCTACAATACATTAACAACCATAAAAATTTAAAAAGAATGCATGCTAGGTGGGTGCTATACTTGCAACGATTTACCTTTGTGTTAAAGCACAAGTCAAGTTTAGAAAATAGGGTAGCTGATGCATTAAGATGCAGGTCAGCCCTATTAATTCAATTGCAAATTGAGATTACTGGGCTAGAGTGTTTAAAGGAGTTGTATGAGACTGATAAAAGCTTCAGCATAATCTGGTCTGATTGTCATTCCAATAGTTGCACTTCTGATTTCACTATCAGGCATGGTTTTCTTTTTAAATGCAATTTGCATTCCCAAGTCTTCTTGGCAACAACAATTAATCAAAGCAATACACAGTGGTCGGCTATCTACCCATGTAGGGCGTGAAAAACCATAGAACAACTCATACTTCATTTTTACTGACCACACTTGCGCAAGAATGTGACTTGTTTCGTTGAAAGGTGCTTTATTTGTCAAACATACAAGGGAGGCAATCAAAATACTGGTTTATACATACTATTACCTGTGCCCACAACCATTTGGGAAGATCTAAGCATTGACTTCATTTTGGGTTTACTAGAACTAGGCGAAATAATGATTCTATCATAGTAGTTGTGGACATGTTTTAAAAAATGGCCCACTTTGTTGCCTATAAAAAGATATTTGATTCTCCAAACATTGCCTGCCTCTTCTTGACCGAGATAATTTGCTTACACGGAGTACCTATAAGTCTCACTTTTGATAGGGATGTTAAATTCATCAATCATTCTTGGTGAGATTTATGGGGAAGTTTGTGCACCGACATTAATTTAAGTCCGGCTTATCACCCTAAATGTGATGGGCAAACTGAAGTGGTGAATCATACATTGGGAAACATGTTAAGATGCTTGGTTTAAGAACATTCGAATCTATGCGATGAATTATTCGGGCAAGCTGAATTTGCATACAATAATATGCCTAATCGCACAGTTGGCCGATACCCTTTCACCATTGTTTATACTTAAGACTCCTAACCATACATTGATATTGTAGTTTTGCCCAAATGTAACACTATTGCCGCTCAATTAATTGATAATATCACCAATTTAATCACAATTATTGCATCAAATAATAGTTATAGGCTTGTAGATTCCCACTATCGTCACAAGGTATTTAATCCGGTTGATCTAGTCATGGCTTGTAAGCAACGTGAACGTTTTGCATCAGGCACATATTCAAAATTGTCACGCTGAAAAAGTGGGTCATTTCCATATTGTACAGAAAATTAATGATAATGCTTACATTATTGACTTGCCTTTTGAGTACAAAACTTATTCCACTCTCAACATTACTGATCTCTATATTTACTTTCCTTATGATGATTCTCCGACAACTACAACCTTAGTGTCTAAGGTTTCTTCTTCGATAGGGCGACGTGATGCGGTGCACTACTTTGCGAGGGAGTAACTTACCTATTACTTATTCACTTACCTTTCTATTCCTTCTGTTACAGTATCCACTATCCACACTACTCTTTTAGTTATAATAGTACTATATCACTTTTTCTGTTATAATTCTCTTTTTAGCAAACACCAGCTTTAGCTCGAGAGCTTAAAAATATATGTACTGAAGGAAAAAGGATGATATACTCAATATTAAAAACCTATTTTTCTGCTCTTTGCTCGGTTCCTGTATTCAGCTGCTTAGCTTAGTTCTTCGTTTACTGCATCATTAGATCTAGATTGTTTGAAATCGGATTGAAAATTATATTCAGTTATGAATACATATTCAGATATATCTATGTATTTAAATTTGAATGAATAAATATATTCATCCATTCATTCATATACACGAACCTATATACGCTTGAGTTTATGCATTCATGTTGGACTAAGAATTTGCATTTGGAGATTGAAATTTAATTGAAATTGAATCAATTTTTTACTCAAATCAAAGTTAATAAGCCATTTTTGGCTTAAATCAAAATTGAAAGTCATCTTATAACCAAACTTGGCTCAGCTCAATATTGTTTTATTATTATGTTTTTAGTTGATTAATTTGCAATGTATTATCTTAATAGTACCCTGAATTGATTTTGCTTATTTAAAATACATGTATATATACATAAATTGGCTCGATATAAGGAAGTAGAAAATGAGGTTTATAGAATAAGTAACTTAAAAGATGAGAGATTTAGGTATTTTGATTAAATTAGATGTATTAAAAGTGAAGATAATAGGATATTTATTAAAGATAAAGATACGAAGGAAAGATGAAAATATTATTTTGTGAAATTGAATGAGAGAGAAAAAAAAATTATTGTTTTGGAAGTGGTTGAAAATGCATAGAGAACAATATAATGAGGTCTATTATAAATTGATATAAAGTGGACTAAACTTGAAAAAGATTCATAAAGCCATAAAGGTAAAGCTTTAGGTGTGGATACCTAGTAAAATTTGGAGAATTACTTGGGCTATTGCAATGATTTTGTTAACAATTTTTTTTAATAGAATTTTGAAGTTTAAGAGGGCGCCAAATGATTGGAAAAGAAGCTTTTTTGTACTAGTATTTAAAAGCAAAGGTGATTTTTAAGATTTTCCTAGCTACATACGAGTTATATAATAAAGCATGGATAAGTGTAATGGAATATGGGCTTAGAAAAATTACATCAATTTCAAAGAACAATTTGATTTCATGCTAGGAAGAGCTACTATCGAAGTAATTTTTGTGTTAAGATAATTACAAAGAAGTATTGAAAATGAAGGATATCTCTTCATATGGTTTTCATTGATATTAAGAAAGTATACGATTGAATAACGGGGTAATTAATTTGATGTGTTTTAAGATAGAATAGAATAGTGTTTTGAAGATATGTTGACATTATTTAAGATACGCATGATAGCTATGGAGTGATGTAAGAGTTTTTAATTACTTCAGGATTATATCAAGGATCAACATATAGTTTATATATTTTTTGTATTGGTTATGAAGATTGTTATAAAGTGTATTCAAAGTCAGGCACATTCGTGCATACTTTTTACTGATGAAATAATTTTAGAAAAAATAAGTAAAATTAAGAATAATTGAGGAAATGTTCAGAAGAGAGACATGATAATTAATAGAATAATGATTGAGTATATGATATTAATTTAAGTATGTATGATATCAAGAATCATCATTCAATATCATTGAAAGTTAAAGTGATACCTAGGTGTGATGAACTTAAATATCTTTGATCTATTATACTGAAGAGAGAAAAAAAAATTGTTTGACATAACTTCTAGAGCTAAATGTTAGATTATTAAAATGAAAATGCGCTGCAGGTTTTTTGTGTGATAAGAGGATATTATGGAGGTTTAAAAGATAAATTTTATAAATCACAATTAGTCCAATGATGTTGTATGAATCTGAATGTTGTATTATTAAAAAATTATTGATATCTAAGTTGAGTTTGATAAAAATAATAGATAGATGTGTGGCAAAACTAGGAAGAATAAATGAAGGATTGATTATATTAGAGAAAATATTGGAGACATCTATTAAAGATATAGCGGCCATAGACTTACTTAGATAGTTTTGACATATACTAGGAAAGGTAGAAAATGCGTTCAGTAGACTGTTCGATAAAAGTATTATGAGAGAATTAAAAAAAAAAAAAGGGGGGGACAGGCCTATGATTATATGAATAGAAGTTGTTCAAAATGATTTACTAGAATAGGTTTAATAGCGTAAAAACACTCAACAAGAACAAATGAAAAATGAGGATTCTTTTAACCAACCTCAAACTGTTGGGATAAGGCTAGTATTATTATGATTTATATAAACATGAATACACAAATGCTAACATATTAATATAATTACATGTACACACATACATTACACTGTATTCATATATGCATATTCTTTATATCTGTAATGTATGTATCAGGTATATAGTAGTTTAAGAGCTTTTGCAAATTCTTTTTACAAATAAAAACATAAATAAGTTTTTTTTGTCATATCAATCAAGATTTCAATAAAAGTGATAAAAAGATATTCATGCTAATAGCAGCAACAGGTAAAAATATTTAAAGCTATGATCTTTTATCTAATTTTCTAATTATGATTTGGAGTTTATAGTGAGGCCTTCTAATTTGAATTTGAATATAAACTTTTTTATGCATGCTCTTATTGAATTGCAGATCTGTTGACTGAGATATCAAACTATCATACATGTAAAGTGACAGTCCTTGTATTTAAAATATATTCGGTTTATTTTTGAAGTACTTTCTTTACTAGTAAGATATTAGTTGCTGTTATGATACGTGTTCTTGATTTTTCAGAGTTCTGTCAATGTCATTTATACAATCACTATGCGTTAATGCTGATAGGCACTACAATAATTTTCTTATTCTTATTCGTGATTCTTTATGTGAATTAGTTGGGTTACTCATGGTTGTTTTTTTTTTCCTTTGTTAACATGTCAGGTCTTGTTTCTGATTCGTTCCATTTGACATTTGGTTGTGGCCTCCTAACCTTTTCTTTGTTTGCAATGACTGCTGCTCAGAAAAAGCCTGATGGAATATACACCTATGGGTGAGCTTTTCTTTTAGATGTACTCCACTGCCACAAAAACTGAAGGCTTGCTAAAGATTATTTTTGAGTAGTTTTTCGATGCAATCTAAATTTTAATGGACTCTTTGCTTCTGATATTCTTTAGGTACAAGAGGCTGGAAGTTTTAGCTGCTTTTACAAATGCTGTGAGTTCTTATAACTTGGATTATCTGTTTCATTTCTTGATGAAATCAATACGTACTTAAAGTTGAGTAACCAGTTTGTCTTTCAGTGTTTTCTGGTGATCATGTTTTAGTGTATGCTTTGTTCCAATTATGATGATGTCATGAATTAGAATTAGTTGTAGCAATTGTAAGTTTACATGGAAAAGCTCAGTATATTGGTAGTTGTGTTATCTTCAATCGTTTGTATTCTGCAAGTTTAAAGAAACGGAGAGAGAAACTTGTAGGCTAAATGTAACGAAATAATATAGGGCAGTGGTGCAGCATGAAAAGATTAATTAGAGCAGGAATCTTTCCTCTATTTCATTAGAGCAACAGAAAGATCTAAATGAGCCTCACTCTAGTGCTTACTGAAGGCCTTCTAGAAGGTCTAAATTTAATGTTAACTACTACATAGTTAATCTTGAAACTGATCTGATTTTGGAAATCATTTATGCATATTGCATCCTAATATACTATTTAACCAACTTGAAACTTCCACCGAAATTAGCACTTTTAACAGTTCGTATGACTCATGAATTATGATGGAACCATCTTTAGTGAGAAGATAATCTTATTAGGATGTCCATGCTTGTGAATAGTGATGCATCTTAAATGAACTCAATTTTACTGATAAACATATAAGGATCGGCTAGGATTTTATGTAGAAGCAACATGCCAAATTTTAATGTGGATATACTGAGAGGTGGAGAAATGGTGGTTGAACTTAAACAAGAAAAGTAGAAACAGTAAAAAATTTGACCGGTTACGTTAAAAAAAAAACCAAAAGAACAGATTCAAAAGCAACACTTTTAACAGTTCGTTTTAGGTGATCGCCTTTGGCTTCAAAACATGATAAAACCATTTCTCATAGATAATTCGATCAACTTTACTCAATTTAGAATTCCCTCAATAGAATTCCCAACCTAATGTATAGGCAAGTATTTTCTGTTCATATTCTTATATTTCCTTGCTCATATTTACACAATTCCAAACGTCCCATCTAGTTGAGCTTGATAATATGACAACAATTCTAAATGCACAATCTATCTCTATATATACTCTGAAGGTTATGGATGCAACCATATTATTCAATTTTGTATTTTTCCCGAGCATGATCATTTATAGCACACCAATATTTAATCTGAATGCTTATTCTTTTGCGATGTACTAAGAAAATGACCAAGAAATCATAATACTACCTTCTGGGATATATTATGAATGCAGCTTACCATGAAATCATAGATCTTCTACAGCCCAATTGCGGCTGTTCTTGCTAAAGACTGAATCTGTTTTTTTATTGCTAGATATTATGATAGTTATAACTATATTTTGATTGGATAGGGTTCAATCCATGCCATAATGTACTGTTTCTCTCTCATCTCCTTGCTGTTTTTTGAATTTTCCAGTTGCTTAACATTATACAGATGCAACTGTATTAGCCATGTTAGATTTCTGTGACTGTTTCCTTCAATAGTAAATTTTTTCATGATGATCATGTGATACTGTTTCAATTATGTAGACAGCTGTTTCTTCTGTTCATGTCCTTCTCCTTGGCAGTGGAAGCGTTGCACGCATTTATTCAGGATGAATCAGAGCACAAGTAAGTCTTTTGAACTTGATGCACTATTTATAATAACAGTAATGACATCAATTGGCAATGTTAACTTGATTGTGAATCAATCACTAGCTGGTGTATCAACTTGTACACTAACTTAACAATAGTGAGTTAAATATGAAATGCAAGATATTTTTGATTGTCCATGCTGCCATTATCATTTTTTTACACATGATAATCTGCCACAACTGTAGGCTTTAGTGATTCAGTGTTCTATTATTGAAGATGCATGAGTGTAGAGACGTTATTCTTTAGCTAAAAATTATTTGCACCCTTTGGATTTCATTGATTTTATCTGTAGGTAAGTTTTGAAGTTTTTCTTTTGTTCAAGAAAAACATTTTAAACTAATAACAAGTATTACTGCAATTTCAACATTGTGGATGTTACTTGGGAGTTGGGAGAAACTAGTGTGATAGCAGTTCTAACAACTTGTATCTACACTATATGAAACTCAGTTGTTTCCGGTGGAAGTTTCCGCCGGAAACTTGGCAAAATCCGCCGGAAAGTTAACAACTTAGTGAATAGGCTTACCGGCGGAATTTCAGCTGAATCTAATCCGTCAAAAAAAGCAGAGTCGGAAAGCTATTTTTAGCAGAAATAAATCTGCTAGAAATATTTTCGGTGAATTCTCAGCGGCTGTTCGACAGATTTTCAACATCGAAAAATGTCCCTGCTTGTTGAGTTTTCCGCTGACAGAAATTTCCACTTTAAATTATGGTGTATTTGCGGCGGCAACTTTTATTGCAAATTATGGTGGAAATTTCTGCCGCAAATCCGACGTAATTTATGACAAAAAATTTCCATCGCAAATGCTATTAAAATTCATCATATCGTTATTTCTGGCAAAAAATCCACCGGAAACCTGTATTATAAAAAAAATAGCTCATGTCTATATTCAACTTTTTTACAACATTCATAGTACAAACAAATTTGAAGTACTTGTTAAATATGCTAATATTTCAACATTGCACATACATATTGATAAAAAATATTTAAATAAATTGCACAAATTGTTTACAACTGTTCTAGAATAATAAAACATACAATTCTTGTACATAAAAAAATCAACATGCATGAAAAAGCAAAGAATGATTTTCATTAATCAGAATTTGTATCCCTACTCTCCTGCTCGGCCGATACAAGTGTAGGCTGATTTTCACTAATATGTTATCTCATTCTTTGAAGCTATTCCAATATCTGCATGTGCATGTCCACTTATGATTTCAGACATTTTCTTTAGTTATATTGTCAGGTTAGTCACCTGTTGGCTATACAAATTCTCCTAGTTGCTTGCAGAGAAGCTGGAGGCACCAGAGTATTGTCTCTCATACGCGTAGGCCTGTGAACCTAATCCATAATTTCGTCCCTTCTAAATTCCGCCTACTACTTGCGACTAAATGTGGTAGTCAAAATAATCTGTTGAACCCCCAGAGGATCTCTCACCATCTCCAGCCTAGCTTTCTTAAAGCCATGTATACTTATCCTACAAAAGATAACATAAGATAATCATCATATAATTATCAATTAAAATATGATACATCCACCGACATTGAACAATAGTCCTTGTTGATTGTAACTTTGAGTCAAAGTAGTATAATTGGGTTGTCTCATACATTAGGTATGCTTCATATATTGATTCTTCGGGACATGATTTGTTCTTAACAGTCTTCTTAAGTTTATTTAAATTCATGCACGTTGTATGATTATGAAATCATAACTTGTTAATAATATTAGAGATGTTATGTATGCAGGAAGTTACCTTTCAAAAGGATAAGTCCACCAATATTGAACAAGTCCACCAACTCTAGCCTTATATGATAAATGTACGGGCAGATGCTCCGTAGAGCCAAAAAATCCTGGAGGAAAATCTTATCAAGTTTGGAAAGAATGAAAGGAATGTTATGCTCACTAAGGACCAGCTTCAGTTATAATGATGACATGCAATCTCTGACAAATTATCCCTGTAGTACAACAACAACAACATCAAGCCTTTGTCCCACTACGCAGGGTCGGCTACATGAATCCTTTTTCTCTCTCCATTGTGTTTTTTTAAAAGTCAAATTCTTGTTTAGATCTAATAAAAAAGATCATTTCTAATATTTTCTAACCAAGTCTTTTTAGGTCTACCTCTATCTTTCTTAACATAAGTCAAATCTAATATGTCTACTTTCCTAACCGGGTCATTGGAAGGCTGCCATTTTATGTTACCAAACCATCTAAGGTGACTCTCTTTACCAATTAAAGCGAGGTTTTGGAGAGATGGCAACGAAGAAGATAGATGCGTTGGAATGCAAAGTGGAGCAAATCAAATCCTGGACAGAGGAAAAGTTCTCAACCATGGAAGAAATGTTACAACCCTGGAGAGCTGATTGGGAGGGATGGAGGAAAGATGAGGAAGCTCATTGAGATGCAATCCAAAACTTTATTGGTGATTCCGCTTACTAAACTTAACAAAGATTTGACCATAATTAACTTGGCCAAATCTGAGGGAAAGGAGATCTGATGAGAGAAGTTGGACGAGGAGAGTTTCTTTTATCAAGAGCCATCTCTTAGGGCTCTAATAAGGTGCGAATCATGGTTTATGGATGGGGGACAACAATGAAGGAATTTTGTGGTGGAGCTAGTAAGGTGACCAACCACTATTGGGGATATTTCGGGCAAGGGGAGTGGGCAACCGGAGATGGAAGGGGTCAAACCAAGCTAGGGGGTTCGGGTCATGCAAGGAGGATGAAAGAGAGGTGGGATTCCCACCCTTAATAGACGGGGAAACATGATGATCCTATGGTGAGAAAGTTAAAGATGCAAATGATTGATGAGAAGAAGGGTGAGAGTTCAATAAGTGACACACAAACTCATTCCGAAGATAAATTGATCGATAAGGAGTGAATGAAGAGGACAAAGTTGACATCGAATTGATTAAGCCGGAAGATTCAAAGGATGAAATTCAGATATGGAAGGCAAGGGAATGTCTCAGTCTCTCTCCGAATAGAAAAGTTGTTAAGTCGGAGGTTATTGATGCACTTACTAGTTACTACTCTTGGTGTGATTCTTCTAGGTGCAGTTTAGGCAAATAAGGAATCCAATGGAGGTTATCAACATGGCAATTTCAAGTCAAATTGGAGCTTATCTTAATATTGAGGAACTCATTGCGGTTGCAAAATTGCTTGGGCTTGGATCTCCAAATGACATAGTTGCAGTTGAAGAGGCAATTGCCTGAGAAGCTGCAGTAGCTGGCGATTTGCACGTGCCCCCCCCACTAAAATAAAAAAACTGATTTTTAAGGTCATATGGACCAAGCCCCTCACCAACCAGTTGTATAGCTCCTCCCCCCCCCCCCCCCCCCCCCCACTAAAATAAAAAAACTGATTTTTAAGGTCATATGGACCAAGCCCCTCACCAACCAGTTCTATAGCTTGTAGTTCCTTCAGTGAACTTGCCAACCAGTCCTAACCTTCATATAGGCCATCACCTTTAAGAGCCAGGTTCCTTGAATATGCTATATTCGATTCTTAAGGTCATATAGATCAAGCCCCTTGTAGACCTCCATTGGAGTCATTGCTCTTTTTATGTACTACTTGTTAGCAAAAACTACTATGACACTATTGAGCGTGAAGGGATCATTGATAATTTCTTGAAACTCAGCTTTAGCTTTTCCAATTCTTTCTCTGCCCAAAGAATTAACAACATAGATCAATCCATCAGTACTGTCAAAATAATGCCTCCATAAAGGCCTTAGCTTCTCTTGCCCACATGCATCCCAGATTGTGAAGATCACATTTTATATTGAACTTTCTCTACATTGAAATCAATTGTTTTGGAACCGTTGATGGAACTTCTCCAATGTGCAGCTTATACAATATGGTTGTCTTACCCGCTGCATCCAGTTCAAGCATTACAACCCTCATTTCTTTGTTGCCGAAGAAGGCATAAAAAGGCTTTTGGAAGGCTTGACCCATGGCCAATCTCTCGCTTATCCGCTCTTCCTAGCTCTGCAAGCTATAATTTAAGCTAGAGATATCATGGTGGTTTTTTGTGGATGTAACCAAGGAATCAAAGAAGAGGAAGACGAATATCTCGATCCTCAATTTTATATCTAAATAATAGTTATATGCTCTTATGACATGTTTGAGCACGATATTGAACATCTATAAAAATATATTTTAAGCTATCATCGAATTCAAAAGCATCAAATACTATGGATGAGAATAATAATGCAGATGAAGAGGAAAATAAAAAACACATTCGAGTGGATGTAGATTTAGAAAAAAAAAATGGAATTAGATGTGAAAATCTTGCATCATCAAAATTTAATTGAATTTTATTTTTTAAACTGCCTATGTCGGTCTCAAAACTAGATGAAAAAGTTGAGTGAAAATTTAAAAAAATTAATTTAGGCCCCCCCCCCCCAATAAATTTTCTGGCTTCGCCACTGCAGACCCGGTTTTTAAAATGGGTTGATTTGTTGATTATGAACCCGACCCGTTTTGGGTCTGGGTTGACCCTAACCCGGATTTTTCTGGGTCGGGTTTCGGGTCGTGTCAAAAATTGACACCCCTACTCAAAAGCATCCTTTATGGAGTTTTTGAGTGTTCAACTGAAGGTGGCCTTACCTGGTATTCTCTGCTAAAGGAAAATAGGAAAGTATTATCATTTTCTTCTTTAGAACCCCCATGGCTTCTTGAATTGAGCCGGAAGGGAGAATATGTCAGAAAAGTAGTTCCTGGGACAAAAGCTCTTCCTGGTAAACACTCCATTTCTATTAGATTTCAAGCTTTTATCGATATCCTCCCGTTTAGCTGGAAACGATATTGCTCCTAGAGATAATCTACTAATCTCACTTGCTAAGTTCGTTATGTTTTTCCCTGCGACTAAGGATGATGATATTCTGGGCTTTTCGTATCTGTTAAATCTATTTGATGCTTTTCATGAAGTTGAAGTAATAGAGGAGCAACTAAAGCAAAGAGAAGGATATCAGGAAATACACAGCATCATGAATATTGGAATGTAATACAGCTCAATACAAAAGTTGTATAAAGAAGCCTCAAGTCCTGATCAGAGAAGGAAGCTGTTGCTTCAGAAATTTTTAGAGAAATATGCATCATTTGGTTCAGATGAAGTGGAACGATTTGACAAACTGCATCCTACATTTTGGAGAGAGTTGAGAATGAAATTAGAAGATCAGAAACGTCTAGCTGATCAAACATGGGCGCTGGAGGAAACAATTCCTGGTGTAGATACGAATCGCTTCTTGCCAAGAGACATTGAATACATCCGAGGTGGTTATCTAAATTACTTGGATATGATCGCTCAGGACTAGACAGTTTTCATCCTTCCAACATGAGGATGAAGTGCGTTTTTGTGTGTGTGTGGGGGGGTGGGGGGTATTGATACGGGGCCCACCTTGTTAGGCTCAGGGGAGTTAACATTCACTATGTAAGGTGGAGAAATAATTAGGAAAGTTTATTTAGGGCAAGATGACTGATTCAAATTTAGATCGGGAGGAAATTAGGAAAGGTTTATTAAAGGAAAGAGGGCAGATTTGAATTCAAATTTGGGTGGGAAATATGATGGTTTATTTAAGGTTAATGAGGTTGTTTTATTTTCATTATGTGATTTATGTGTTTGTTGTAGTTTTTTTGGAGTTATTCCTAGCGGCGCATAGGGTTTGTGGGAGAGCCGATATACCTCTGGAATAGTAGATCACTTGTATCGTTCATTATTTGTTGAAGAGATTATAAAAAATCAGCCCTAATATTTGGCTATTGTATTTTTCTTCTTATCTATTTGCGATTTTTACTTCAAAGACGCATCAATTTCTCTACACAAAATGCATTGCTTACTTTGCTCATCAGTTATAACTCAAAGAGAAAGTAGTTGCCGACTATAATATTTAGAGAAATAGAGGAGAAGAGGCTCAAAAAAGTTGCAATGTCGTTGTTGGGGTAGGAACTTGTGATGGTTTGCAGTGGAAAGGGATGAAGAAGTTATGCTAGAGGTGGACAACAATGTCCAGAACGAAGTATCAAGGGGCTTGTGATGGCTTTTCTTCCAATGGAGAAAGCTTGCACTAACAATAATTGGGAAGAAGAGAGCTTGCAATGGCTCTTCTTGTGGTGAGGGAAAAAAAAAGAATGCGATTGAAATCCTAACCTATTCTCCCTTAAAATGCATTTGAAGGCAGTGACTTGCAAAGTTGGCAGTTGAAAGACAGGGAGGTTGAGTTGATTTATTGGTTTTAGTTAAAGATATTCGTTTTCTATTTGTTACACAAATTGCACTTATTTCAATCTACAATTTATATGCATATCAATAATAGTAATAAAATGATGTTTGTTTATTGGTTTTTATGTATTTATTTAAAGAGTATGTACCAAGTGTATATGGTTCTCACCAATGTTGGGTTATGTAGGCTAGCTGTCGGTCAATGATTCACTAATGCAACTTATGATGAGATGCCCATTGAAAATACTCAGAAGCCACAATCCATGATAACTCTTAAATTTAGTAAATATTAAAAACCTTTCATGCAAAAACAATAACACACCTATTTCATTCGAAACAATAATGTAATAGTCACCAAACTATCAAAATGTCATAAGAAAAAAACTAAGAATGATTATAAAATTTCTATAAAATTCAAGATTTATGTACAAAAAAGAATCTGACACACATTAACCATAAAACTTAAATCACTTTTATGCACTAATTATTAAATAAGTAGATAAAAATAATCAGGATAGAAATAACTTAACAAAAGATTTAAGCCTTACACCGATTTAAGGACACTTGCTCTTGTAAGTAGTCTTCAAGATTTAGAGAGTGCTTGATGTAGGCAAAGGGGGGGTCAACTTAAACCCAAAATAAGTTGGTTTTGACTTCCCTTGAGCTTACTAGCTCAATAAATTTTGAGCTGGAATTTAGCTCATTTATGAGCTGATTTTTAGTTTATTTATTGAACTAAAGGTTAGCTCATTATTAACTAAGTTTTAGTTTATTAGTTATCTTAATTATGTAATTTTTATTTATAGTTTTTATGTCATAAATTTAAGTTTGTCTCTTGGGATTCCAAAATGGCTTTTGGAATCCCAAGGTTGTTTGTTTTCCCGTGCCTTGGCTCCTTGGCTTCCATGGTTGGCTTTTCCCGTGCCTTGGCTCCTTGGTTCCCATGGTGGGCTGCTGGTTTTCCGAGCTCGGGACCTTTCCGTGCCTTTTGGCATCTCGGTTCTGTGCGGGCCTCTTTGGTTCCGTTGCTGCCCCTTCGGTTCCCTGGCCGGGCAGTTTTTCCGTGAAAAGATGGGGGCTTTTCCGTGTTTTGTGGTGCTTGGATTCCTGTGGGAATTCAATTAAGTGTCTGTTTGTATTCCCCTTTCATACCTATAAATATGAGGGGTTTTGTAATGTTTTAAAAGAGTAATATATGAATTTTTGAAAAGAAATCCTTGGGATTTTCTTGGAGGAGCTTGCGAGCTTTGTCCACCTTCTTCTTCCACCTCTTTGAGGAGACTTGGGAGTTCTTCTCCACCTTTCTTCTCGGGCTTCTAATCTCTTTCGTCTCTCCGCAAGTTTACACCCCACCTGTATCCTTCTTCTCAAGTAAAGCAAGTTTAGGGTGTCTTTAATTTTTTTTAGAGTCAAGTTTGTAAGAGTTCAAGTCCTATTTTGTAAGTCTTTTAATTTCTAAGTCTT
Organism: Dendrobium nobile; assembly: GCA_022539455.1. Lineage (NCBI taxonomy): Eukaryota > Viridiplantae > Streptophyta > Magnoliopsida > Asparagales > Orchidaceae > Dendrobium > Dendrobium nobile. The sequence continues at coordinate 1,511,400 of CM039735.1, read as the reverse complement.
TCTTTTATTTGAAATGTAAAAGTTTGTTTGTTTTATTACGTAGGAGTCTTTTTCTTTTATCTAGTAAAGGTCTTACCCTACTCTTTGTGGGCAGAGGTCCTCGGGTCCCCCATCCCTCGGATTTTTGCCCGCATCAGTGCTTTAAGAGTCCACATTCAATAACATACACAATAATTGAGGGAAATTGAAATTTTAGTTCATTATTAAATATTCAATGAATTTTACATGTAGTTAGAGGCTGATTTATAGCCCAAAAAAGGCCTAAATACAATAAATTTTAGGATCCATCAAGAACTGATCAAATACATCATTTTTAACACATCCTACATGAATTACACTGAGTTTCCAAAAATTTTCAAGTAAACTGCCCTTTTTTTTTCAAAGCAGTTAAAAATGGCATGTACCACAGTGCCAACCGAAGGAACCAAAGAAGGAAATCTGTAGTAGAAAGGGTCGCTCGTTTGCTATAGTCTTGGGAAAATAGAGGTAGTTGAAGGAAACTTGGAAAAAACGTTGATTCTTGATTAGAGAACCGTGGAAGGCAAAGAAATGGATAATAGTAGAGTTCTGGGAAAGGGAATCCCATAATGTCTTAGTTTGCTTTTTTTGCCATGCTTAAAAAATTTGGCTCCGAGAAATTAAATATTTTGATATTTGTCATATGAATCTAAGCAAAACTATTGTCCTTCCTAGAAGCTTATCCATAACAATACATAAATAAATGTCATCTCTAGGTATATGAAAGGATATCTACTATTAGTACTATAACAACAACAACAGCATGCCTTTATCCCATATATGGGGTTGGCTACATGAATCCTTTTTCTCTATTGTGCCCTATTAAAGTCCAATTCTTATTTAAATCTAATGAACAAAAGGTCATTTCTATTACTTTCTAATCAAATCTTTTTAGTTTCATGACAATTTGATAGGAAACACATGTAGATCGCAAGTATTTCCTATCAATCTTCTAAAAACAACAAGAATTCTTCACAAAAATCTGTACAAAATCACAAATACAGTAGATAATTTGTATTACTTGATGAAAGCGAAATGGAAAATAGCAAGATACACTTGATCCTCTATTCGAGAGGAGGATCGATCTCTCCCAAATCTCTAGACACCGCTAGAACCCAATGGAAACCTAAATCTAAGAGATCTCAAATTTCAGCCAAATTCAAGATGACTTAACCCTATGAAAACAAGCTATTTAATGCATACAAATCAAAAGGATATCCCTAAACAGTCCCTACATTCAAATTTCCCTCTCAAAACCCTCAAAAATCCTTCCTAAATGGCTCTGCTTGGGTGTTCGGACCGCCCGATCTCCGCAGGAGGCGGAGATCCCGCCTCTGTTGTGATGGGCCGGTCCCGTGCGGACTGGTTGGACCGATCCAGTGGACCGGTCTAACATTCCACCTCTACTTTTCTTAACAAAAGCCGAATCTAATACATCTACTCCCTAATCGGAACAAGAGCAGACAAGATCCCTACTGATAAGTTAACTCTGGAACAAAAGCAAAATGTTAGGTAAGGTGTTGTATCGGAGTTTGCAAGAGAAGGAAATGGATAAGAATCTATGGTATTGGTGATAAGTTCATAAATTTAAGTCAAATTAGATACGTTAAAGTTAGAAATACTGTTGAAACTTCATGAAATTTCCATGTAGAATGGCCTTTCTGGCTGTATCAAGATGCTATCTTCATGAGCTTGGATGTGTGGCTGGCTTTATGTGGTGCCGATTGTTTCCAAATTATTCCTCTTGCAATACATACACTTGCTGTTGACTTTGCCATATGCTGTGGACTGATTGTTGTGTTATCTTTTCCCCAGTTAAATTTCTTTTTATTGCAAATATAAATAAAATTTAATGTTCTTTCCTTTAATCCCTCGATTCCTGTGTCAACTTTGCTTGTTTCTTAAACTATAACCTTCTTATTCATACGTAGAACTTTTGAAGGATAAATAGCACTCTGTTAAAGTTTCAGTTGTCAAGAAAATTGGAACATGCATATCTGATTCAAGTTGGATGAATAGAGCCTTTCCTTTTTTTTTTAATGGAAACATAAAAAATTGTTAGGATTACTAATCTTTGCTTCTCTTTTGGCATCCCCAGTGAGTGCTGATGTAAATCTGCTCCAATAAAATAGCCAAACCTTTAGCACTGCCTTGGAATATATATTACCTTTTTTATAATCATTATGCCACCTCTTTTATAAGTTTAATTCTGCTCTATATGTTGCTGATCATATATTCCTTTTCTGTTGAAGCATTTTCTTGCTAATTAATATTTTCTATTTTTTAGGCATTATCTGATTGTTTCGGCTGTTACCAATCTTTTGGTGAATTTACTTGGCGTTTGGTTCTTTCGGAACTATGCACGTGTTAATATTGGTAAAATGCTCTGTTTCAAATGTAGAAACGTATCTTTCAAATTTCATATTATTTTATAATTTTGTTGCCATCTCCGATTTCTTCGTTTCTGTATTTATACTACGACTACATTTTTTTCCTGTCAGGTATATTTAAAAAAATGTATCGATATCTTTATTTATTTTTAATCATATTTTGGCTTTAGATCACTGGATAGCACATTTACTTCTTTTGATACCTTTTTTTAACGGAAAGTCAGAAAGAGTCTCCAATGACACGGCTTTCTTGTCCATCACTTTGATTTTTCTGTGCAGCTTATAGGAAGGCTGAAGATATGAATTGCCACTCTATCTGCCTGCATGTTCTTGCTGATTCTATCAGGAGGTATAATGCCCAATAATTGAGTAAAAAATTAACGTTGCAACGTTATCTACTTTATCCTTTTTTACTTGCTTTTCCTTCTCTTAAAAATTCTGCAGAAGGCAAAGTTCCTTTCTAAGCCTGATCTGTGAATTCTGTTTCAGTGCAGGTTTGGTTCTTGCGTCATGGTTACTTAGTTTAGGGTGAGTACTGCATTTCTTCATAGCCATCACTTTCACATTAAAAAATTTATTTGCTCCAAGAATGCTGGCAAGTTATTTTATTTTCTATTTTTTCCAGTGTTGAGAATGCAGAAGTTTTGTGCTTAGGACTGGTCTCAGCTGCAGTATTTGTGGTCATCCTTCCACTTTTTCGAGCTACAGGTGGTGTCTTGCTCCAACAGGTTCCTGCAAATGTACCTACTTCTGCCTTCAACAAATACTTGAGACAGGTGTAGTTCCTGAGCACCTGTTTAGCTTATTAAATTTAGAGTCTCTTTTGTACTTCACATTTATTTTATGCTGACTTGTCCATGTTTTTTCTACATGCTAATTTCTCTAGGTAACTGCCCTTGAAGAAGTTTCGGAAGTTACTCGGTCCAGGTTTTGGGAATTGGTTCCTGGTCGTGCTGTTGGTTCACTCTCTATACTGGTATGCGTTCGCTGCACTAAGTTATTGTTGCTTTCTTCTGCTTATTTGTTAATGAGGCTAATGAACTTAGTTATGAAGCACTATTTTTTAGTTGTGTTGTATCTGGACGCTATACTTCTTGAATACTTGGGTATTTCATTGACACCATGTTACATATGTCACATGCTCTGTGGCGCATTTTGTTTTATTTCAGAGAAATAGTTGAACATTGTACCCGTAAGTTGTCCTATTGTTAGAGAAACAAGATCATAGAAATGGGCTTCAAATGTAGACAAATTCAATGCACTCTTGATTTATTAGTTGATGTTATAGAAGTTGAACTTTTTTTCCGGTTTCTGTGCGTTCTGTTCAACGATTTTGCCAATTAAATGCAAGTAGGGTTATGTTTTTGTTTTGCAATTTTTGCATATATGTAAGCATATCTATACCTATATCTATTTAGTTGTGGATTATAATTTCAAGCATCTCTTACACTTTTAAAACTATTTTAAAACTAAGGGCATGCACACTTTCATGTTTTTTTTAAGTATAGTCAATCAACCATTAGATTCATCAAAAGTTTATTGATCTTGTAAAGACTTGTGACGTGCACTAAGAGAAAAATGTATGTGTCAAATTTATGTTGAAGTTTATTAAATATATGCGACAAGGTATTGACTAATGTTAGAATCAGTTGGAAACAACCAAATAGTTCTCAATTACAAATGGCTTAAATGCAGGGTTAACACTATTATCAGTGATTATGATGATGTATTACTACTAACCATTTTTTTTGCTATGATTTTTTTCCCTTTTAGTTTGATGATTTGAAGACTAGAAGCTAGCATGTAAATGTTTCTATTAAATACTTTAATCACGTTGTGTACAATTATCTTATGAAATTTCTATTGGCTTTCAGCTAAAAAATATAAAAGTTGAGTAAATTAACCATATTGTGCACATCAAAAGTTGCCGTACTTTACCACGAATTTCACATAGATAAGATAATTTTCAAAATTAAGAGGCTTGATAGTATTCCCTAAATGTTAGATTTTATGACAGGCTTGATTGAAGTTGATAACTAGTTGCTCTAATCAGGGAAATCCTTTCAAGAAAAATTCAACTGGAACTGGTAGGCTTCAGGTTTCTTGATTTCTAGACAAAATGCAGAAAAAAAACAAAACAAAGTTTGGGAAAGAGAAAGAAGTAAATTGGAAATTAGAAAGTCAACGTCTTATAGAGTCTTCTCCTCACTATAGCTTACATTTAAATCCATTTAATCCCTGTTCCGATTTTCTGTCAAGAGGCCAATAATCTATGTTTAGTTTTCTTTCTACGTCTCACAAAGAACTATTCTCCGGGAAGCACTTAAAAATCTTTGTAAAGAGAGTTAACTGAGGACTTAAAAAGAGAGAGTTTCGAGGCAAAGTATGAAGTCTATTCAGAAATGAAGTTAATCTAGCACATGTTTTATTCATTGCAAGAGGCCTCTAATCCAATATTACTAAAAATGATGGAAGTTATAGGGAAAATGTTTTGCTTAAATATTAAATCATCTTAATCCTCCTTAGTCTTTTCATTTGGCGCCCCAGTAAGATACTATATTTCTAATCGGTTGTCCAAACCTCTTTTTTGATTGTGCTTGTGTTTCTTGAGTCCTTTGTAGCTCTCCTATAGCCTCTTCTGGAAATTCTTGTGATATCTTCAATTTTTTTCATGCTTGTGATATCTGCTATAGCCTCTTCTGGAAACCCCATGTCTCCCCGAGGCAAGGTAGTTGATGTAGCCTTTTTGAGTCCCAAGAGCGAAGGTGCAAAAGCCATATTGTAAGTATTTAACCTTACTTGTCACATCAAAGTATCCTTGTCTTGATTGGGTATCGTACTGTCGGTAAACTCCACTTGTTAGGTCTGCAACTGAGTCAAATTAGCTTGGGCTCACTTCCATAAATGACTTATGATTCAAAACTCAATGAGCTAAGTTTGGTTTGATTCAACTCATTAGCTCATGATTTTTCTTATTTAAAAGCTATTAATATAAAATATTCTTGAAAAATATTTTAGTTAAATGTACTTGAGTATAAAATTATTAACAATTTTCTCATCCTTATCAAAACTTTCTTATTATTTCTCTTTTAACTCTTCATTATTTTTTTCATTTTGTTACAAGGTTGCTTGAATTATAATTTTCTCCTTTTCATAGTAAACGAGAGCTTGCAAGCGGGTTATACTCTTAGAATTGAGTTGTATTCTCATGCTCAAATTAGACGTCTTAAACTTAACTCGACTCGTTTACAACCCTAACCTCTTAGATCAAAATTTCACAAAGATGAAAACATTGTACTAAACCTAAATATTTTAGTAAGGCTGCAATGATGCTCTATGTTTTGATAATGCTTTTATTATTATTATTTTAGATTTTGTTTGGATAGCTTTGTTATTGCTTTTTAAAATAGCTTTCTAGAAAGCCGTCCCAAATAAAGCCTTAATTTCTGCTTCAAAGTGAGTTGAAAAATAAATTTGATGCTAATCGTACACGACGATAATTCCTTCTTATCTAAAACAGGTCAAAGGTGGAGAAAATGATCATTCAGTTCTCCATTATGTCCATGAATTGTATCATGATTTGGGGATACAAGATCTAACAGTGCAGACTGATCATGTATAGTTCTTTGCGGTTTGTTCTACCTGCAAGGATTGGAGTATATAAATTTCATCATAATTTGTTCTGCTCTCTTCTTCTCTTTAAGCTCCCAAAGCTTGATGCCATTATTTGTTTTTCAGAAACCTTCATCTCATTACTATGTGTTGATCCCAAAAGGCTAAAGTTGTCTCTTTTTTCTATTTTCTTTTGTTTTTGAAGTTCATTTCGCTGAGGGTCCTCAGCCATACCATAACTCTTTTTAAATGAAGCTTATAACTCACAAGTCTAATAATGGTTTAGTCTTCCTTTGGGACGGCTTTCTTACTGTTTTTTAAAGCAATTTTTTAGTACAAAAAATTTTTGTGCTAAAAAATTGTTTTAAAAATTAGTGAGAAAGTTGTTCTAAATGAAGCGTTAAATAACTTGTAATAAAATTTAATTTATAGTTAATTTTATTCATTTTCATTTTGTTGATCAAAATAGTATATGGTTTTATTATTATTTTTTTCTTAGAGAATAATCATCTAATATTATAATTTTTTTCAGCATGATTTAGAATATATTAAAATTTATTAAGTAGCTTCTTATTTCCTGAACAATCACAAAGGTAAAATTGTGTAATCTTATTTGAAATTGGAGTTATTTCAACCTTTTAAAAACTCAATATAATTTTAAATTTCACTTATTTTGATCTCCTTTCATATAATCTCATAATATTTAGGCTTCGTTTGAGACGGCTTTTTTATTGCTTTCTAAAACGGAGTTTTAGTAAAAAATAAAAAAAATTGTACTAAAATTCCGTTTTAGAAAGAAATAAAAAGCCGTCCCAAACGAACCCTTAGTACATAGGTTAGTGTGAAATAATTTATTTTCTCAATTCAAAGATTTTTTTTTAAACTTTATTAGTTTGATGTTGCATAATACATACTAAATTATCCCCTTGTCTGGATCTTAAAAAACCCATTAAAAAATCATAATGATTTTCACTTGCATACATTCAAGTATAGGGAGAGATGTTAACAAATCAATTGGCCTTTCATGTCCTTTCAAAATTTTATTTACTTTTAGGATATATATTATGCTACATATTCTTCCTCCTAAGCTAAAGCCTTAAGTCATAATATTTGATTAACTAAAACTATCTTCTTATCTTTGGTTTAATTTATTTTGGATGAAATAAATTTAAAATTTTGATAATTAATGAGTACATTATATCTCACTTCATATAATGTAAGTGACTTCCTCAAATTTTCATTGAAAAAAAACTCAGCAATAAATTCTGGAGTGATATTTTTTGCGACTCTTAGACTTTATTTTGTATGACTTTTATTTACTTTTTAAAGCACATTTTTACTATAAAAATGTATTTCTTTATAACTAAAAATTATTTTAAGAAATAATAAGAAATTCATCCCAAATGAAAACTTAAACTCTCTTGATGTATAAGCTTATTTTGAATTTAAAAAGTTACAAGTTCCAAACAATCAGATGAATTGCAAAAGATTTGCTCACTATCAATTAACCAATTCAAATTTTGGTCTTTTGAGTCGATTTGGATAATGGCATTTTGATTTGGGAGAACTTTTCACAAATATCCTATAATGATTAGCCAACCCAAAGAAAGGCTTAGTCTTGGATATATTGATATGATTTGACCACTAAGTCATATCCTAGTGTGAATATTTGGCCAACCCCAAAGAAGTATGAACCTCGAATGTATTTGCTGGTCTTATTTAGAATCATGATAATTGGAGAAGATGACATTGATAATAATTTGCAGGTTTGAAAGTTGTTTGCATTAAGCATGCAAGTGAGCTTAGTTGACTTGAATTTGACTCGCAGAGGTTGCAAGTCAATTTTAATGAGACACTAGCTCAAGCTCGAGCTCATATTAAAACTTATAAAATAGTATTATACAAGCTTGAGTTCCAGCTTGGTTAAATCATGTTTCTCGTTTTATTCTCGTTGAGTCTTATGTAGCGGGCTCTTGTTTTGAATCACAATGTCTTGTTCAATTGCATTCGATTTCCTCATCTCCACATAGCTCTTATGATGACTTTCTATTATTATTCTTCTTTAAATCCTACTGGCCCCAAACTCTTGTAACACCTTCTTCTTCTTTTACATCAAGCTTCCATCATGACTTCCTTATTATTCTTTGATGACCTCGATCTCTCGACAAGCTCAAATTTGGCAATAGACATATGAGCCAAGTTTTGAGCTCAAGGTTGAGCCAAATTTTTTTATCCAATGCTGATCTCAAATTAACTATGACTCAAATTTGGCTCGACTTGTTTATATACACCCCTTTTGCATGACTCCAAAAATAAAACTTGTTCAATTAGAACTCAAAATGGGCAATTGAAATATGAATCATTGAATATTAACCCAACACCCAATCTTTAAGCTTATCGATTAGTAAGTTATCCGTCAATCTCAAATAGACTTCATGAATTTGATCAAACAATTTGGTCTAATTAGGGGCTTTCTTTTATCCAAATTCATGTGACTCAAAATTGTCATATCTTTTTGTTCATAAAGATGAGATGGTCAATAAAAAATAATGTATAAAGTCGAACTTCAAGTGGATTAATTTATAATATTTGTTCATCTTGAAGGAAGAGATGACCAAAACTCTCATCTCCAAAACAATCAGTGAATCTTGAACCAATAATCCAACCTCTTGCTTTAAATTTTCAGCAAAGTAAGGTGAGAGATGACAATGAGAAGCCTTGGTTACATCTATATCAAAATCCTAAATATTATGTTGCATTAATTCCATGACTTCACAATCATGCACATTGTTATTGTGCCACAACTCATTCTTTTTTCATTGCTATAAAAATATGATTTTATTTCATAAAATACAACATATCTATAGCATGGCACTTACACCTTCTTAGATTTCTCTTAGAACATTTTTTTACTGCTTTCAAAAATATTATTTTAGTACAATTTTTTTTTGAAAGCTACAAAAATCTATGTCCGGAAGGTACCCTAAACAAATACGTAATCATCCTTCTCTTATATATATATATATTAATAATTTAAACCCACAGAAGGGGCCTACGTGTTGATATAAAATAAAGGGTTACAAGGTCCTTAGAAAGGTCCTCCAGCTCAATACGCTCAGACGAGCTACAATCAAAAAGAAAATTAAAACCTACGAGCCGGTGGACCTTTTTTCTATCATTACAAAAAATGCAGAAAATAAAAGTGGGCTGCACTGCAGCAGCACCCAAAAAACGGAAGCTAATGATACTCTCATTCAGCACAGACTTCCTGCAAAAATGATAACAAAAAAAGAGAGAGCACAAAAAAATTGCAGTAAAGAGAGGCTTACAGTGATTGACAAGAAGCATTTCAGAAATCCAAATTAACCTGCAAAAGCCTCTCCAAAAAAAGAAATGAGAACAACAATTATACATAATATTTATGTAGGAAATAGTCAAAAGCTGAATCACCTCACATCTGACATGAAAAACATCAGAACATTTAGTATTCATGAAATTATCTAACAATTGACCAGTGCAGCAAAAGCTGCGAACCCTCCAACCAGCAACAATAGTGCACCAGGTGTTAATATTAGTATTGGCCAAAGCAGAACAGGGCACAGTGATCCAGTTACAGATCAGCCACAAAAAAGAAACCTCCCAGCAAATAAAGATGACATAAGTCAACCTGGAGTAAAAGAGCCAGAGCACCACATTGAAAATACAATTGCTAAAATAACTGGACTGAACGCATCGCACATAAGTAACCCAGACAGCCTTAATAAGAATGGAATACTTAACCAAGGAGCATAAAGAACACCGCCAGATACAAAAAAGCCATAATATGTCGGAATATTTAGCAAGAAAGACAGAATTAACCAGAACAATGAAACAAGGATGCAGAAAATGGACACAGCCAGATACAGATAACCAAGGATCATAATGGACATCCCTGGAACAGAAGCAGACCATAGCAGTCACAGAAAAATAAAAGCCAAATCTGGGCACAGCCAGATACAAAAAACAGCAAATAGATGATCAGACTTAAAGTTCCGAGAAACCGAACACATACAATACAAGAAACAAATGTGATTAACCATATCTGATATAAGGTAAACCAGTATTATCCAGCAAAATCATACCTTGGAGAAGCGGATGCAAATCATTAGTATTTAAATCTTCATAGCAAGGAATATTACAACCATACTTGGCTAACCAATCGGCACACGAATTAGCTTCACGAAAAATATGAGATATGAAGTAATGGAATTTGGACAAAGAAAGTTTAAGTTTCCTAATAAGATAAAAATTCTCAGGATTTCCAGGAATAGCATTTTTAATAATTTGAATAAGAAGAAAAACATCAACTTCAATCCATATAAAATTAACACCTAAATTACTGCAAACTTGAAGGCCAAGAAGCAACGCATGAATTTCAGCCTTAAAAGCAGTACTACAATGAATAGGTGCAGAATAAGCAGCCAACACATTGCCATTATTGTCTCTAATAATACCACCAGCACCAGCCCCATTCGGCCCAAGGGAACCATCAGTATTAAGCTTCACATAAGGAGGTTTCGGTTTGATCCATTTAACCATTCTATCAACATCAGTATTAGAAATAGTAGAGAAATTAATGCCTAAAAACTTAGCCAGCTGGATGCAATTACTGAAATGCTTTTTAGAGATAAGCTTGTAAGAATGCATTTGATTAATCTTATACTTCACATTAGAAATAATAGACATAGCATCCATACCAATAGCATTATGCTTGGTCTCATTCCGAGATTTCCAAATGAACCAAACAATGAGAATAGGAATAAGATTTAATATATGACCTTTAGAAACATGAAACCAGTTTTTGCTAACAGACATAAAATCATTATTAATAGCAGAAATAGGTTTATTAGCAATATTACCAAAATAAGTCCAAACCGTTTGAGCAATGGGACTAGAGATAAAGATGTGATCAATGGTTTCAATATCCGAACAACATTGGCATTTAGAGGAAAGTTGAAAACCTTTCATTTGGAGCCTCACGTCCACCGGTATATAGCCTTTAAGACATTTCCAATATAAAATAGAATACGATAAGGGGAAATTAATATGCCAGATAGAAGAGTAAAGAATCAACTTTTCCTTTTTAATTCTAAAAGAATTCCAAGCTTCCTTTAAAATAAAATTGTCCGAAGAAGACATAGAGAATAAAATAACATCCTTCTCATGAAGCTGAAGAGGAATCTCTAAAATTGTATCAATAATGAAAGGAGGAACCACCTCATTCAGCTTGTTAATATCCCAACAGCCATTATGCAAGTAGTTAGAAACTTTGATATTGCTAACAGAAGTAGTGTTAAGTAAAAAATCAATAGAAGAATGCCCAATCCAATTATCTTGCCAAAAATAAATATCACCTTTGCCAAGCCCCCATTGAATGCATTTTTCAGCTTCCCACTTAATACTGCAAAGTCTTTTCCACACAAACGAGTCAGTATTTCTATGAAAACAAACAGTAGGATGAATATTATTGCAATATTTGATATTCATAAAACGAGCCCAAAGACTAAAATTAGATCTAAAAGAGAACCAAAGTTTGAAAGAAAAAGCTTTAGACGAATCCGTTAAAGACTTGCATCCAAGCCCACCTTCAGAGAGAGTGCCACAATTTTTATCCCAAGAGGACCAATGAATGCCTTTATTATTAAAAGTAGAACCCCAAAAAAACTTGTTAAAATTTCTTTCAAGTTTAGAACAAACAGAAATAGAGGGCAATAAAGTATGATAAAGGTAAATAGGCATAGAGTTTAAAAGAGATTTTATCAGAATAAGTCTGTCACCATAAGATAAGAAGTTAGAAGACCAATTGTTCATCTTTTTCTCAATCTTAATAAAAATATTATCAAAAAGAAAGCTTCTCTTCTTACCTTTGTAGATAGGAGTACCAAGATAAGTAATGGGTAAAGCTTTAGGAACAAAACCACATAATCTTTGAATGCTATGAATTTTAGTGTGATTGATGGATTTGCTAACAATAAAAATGCTTTTCTCTTTATTAATAGATAACCCACTATGGTTATGAAAGTTAAAAAGGAAATCTAATAAGAGAGAAATGTTGTTAATAGAACCATTGGTGAATAAAATGAAATCATCCGCAAAACTCAAATGAGATATAGGGAAGCCTCTAATAGTGCAAAAATTTAATCTAGGATTTCTTAAAAATAAATCATTTAACCCTCTAGAAAGATATTCCATAGCAATGATGAAGAGGGCAGGAGACATAGTATCACCTTGACGAATGCCTTTGACAGAGTTGAAAAAACCATTATGCTTGCCATTAATAATCACAGAGAAAAAACAGTTTTCAATACTATTCTTAATAATAGATATAAAGGAATTGCCAAACCCGAACATAGAAAGAACTTTGTAAAGGAAATTCCAATTGAGATTATCATAGACCTTAGAGATATCAAGCTTAAAAATAGCATTACCACCTTTACTTTTCACATTAATGTCATGTGTGATTTCTTGAGCCAACAAAATATTATCAAAAATACTACGGCCTTTTACATAACCAGTTTGATTTAAAGAGATAATTCTGGGTAAGATGTTAATAAGTCTATTAGCAATGATTTTAGAATTCAACTTATTAAGAAAAGTACACAAGCTAATGGGTCTAAAGTCATGCCAATGATTGGGGCCATCAATTTTAGGAATAAGAACAATATAAGTAGAAGAAAAGAATTTCGGGTAGGGGTTACCAGCAAAGAAATCTTTCACAGCATTAATCACATCCTCTTTAATAGTCTCCCAATTATCTTGAAAGAATTTAGTAGTGAAACCATCAGGGGCCGCAACAGCATTGTTGTTAAGATTCTTTATAACATTTAAAATCTCCTCATCAGAAGGAGTTTGACACAGCAAAATATTATCCTCCTCACAAATAACATTCGAAATAATAGTAGAATTAGTAAGAGGAACACAAGTAGCAGAGCTGGTAAAAATATTCTTAAAATAATCAACTCTAGAATTACAAATCTCCTCGTCAGAATTAAGAACAATACCATCAATGTCAATAATCTTATGAATAAAGCTTTTAGATTTTTTTTTTTTGTTAGCTAAAGCATGAAAAAATTTAGTGTTTCTATCACCTTCCACAATAAATTTAGCATTGGATTTTTGATGCCAATAAAACTCTTCTTGACGTTGAAGTAAAAGAAGAGACTCTTTAGCTTGATTCAGATTGGACAAATTATCAGAAATAGGATTGGTTTGGAAAATACTTTCCATACCCATAACATTAGCTTCAGCCGCTTTAATATTAGAGAATAAATTTTTAAAAACACATTTATTCCACCACCTTAAGCACTGCTTTAATCTAGAAAGTTTAGACCAAAGTCTAACCATGCCAGAAACATTATTATCAGGGTAAACAGGAGCATTCCAATTATCAGATAGAATACTAGAGAAATCATTATGCAACATCCACATATTCTGAAATCTGAAAGATAAAGCATTAAGATGCAAATTTGTTTTAACATTTAAAAGCAATGGAGAATGGTCAGAAAGAGTTCTACTAAGATGTTCAACACTAGAGGAAGGAAAATCAGCAATCCAATTATCATTAAAAAGAAATCTATCTAATCTTTGCCACAGATTAGCTCTGTACCACGTAAAAGGACAACCAAAATAACCAATATCATTAAGATTGCAATCACTAATCATAGAGTTGAAATCATCCATGGCATTGACATTAGCAGCATTACCACCCAGTCGCTCAGCGGAGTTAGAAATGATATTAAAATCACCCCCAATGCACCAAGGGCCGTTAATAATCGAAGCAAATTGTCTTAACTGGTGCCACAGAGGTAAACGATTAATTTTAGTGCAAGCAGCATAAACAAAAGATGCATAGCAATTGATATTGAAAATAGAGATAACACAATGGCAAACTTGAGGAAAGTCCTCAATAACTTCTAAAGAAATGTTATTATTCCAGAAAATCCAAATTTTATTGGAGCAATTAGCATAGCAATTGGAAAAACCGAGGGATTTAGCAGAAGTATCAATTCTGATATTGTTAATCAATAGCTCAATCAAAACAAGAAGCTGAATGTTATGAATTCTACACAAATTACGCACACGAAGTTTAGAATTTTTACCACCAATACCTCTAACGTTCCATAAAAGGGCTTTAATCATTGCAAACCTTAGATGAAGTTTGAGCTCTAGTTGATCTGGGAGTGGGTGGTAAACTTTGTTTGGCTTGCTTACCCTTTTTTCTCGAAACCTGTTTAAAATTCTCTTCAAGCTGACAGTTAGCATTAACATTGCTATCATTTGAAACATCATTAGAAATATCATTAGAAACATTTTTGCCAAAATTAGCACTAGGTAAAAGACTGCCAGAAAAAGGAGGGATGAACTCACCATCTTCATAATCCTTATTGTTACCACTATTAGAAATGGGACATAGCTTATCTAAAGCCACATTAGCAAGACAATTATCTAAAGGAACATCATTCTCCATTTCATTGAACATAGAAGCAATAGATATGAAAAGATTAGGTTCAGTTATACCTTCACTATTGTGCACAATAGAGTTAGTAGCAGCAACATCAATATTAGCAGTATTATCTAAAACATCATTCTTATCTAACTGAATAGAATTAACAGGAGGCACAACAATGCTTAAATTTTTTTCCTTGGGATTACCATCATTAATATCAAAATTATGCCCATTGGATTGCGATTCCACCATATTCTCAATATGCTCGGTAGCAACTTTGCTAGTAACAGGGACATATATTTTTTGAGAATCGGCAGAGCCAGGCTTTCCTTTAGACATAACTTTATCTTTTTTGAGTTCAGGATGTAGAATAAAACAGTCCTTTTGTGCGTGATCTTGCATTTTACAATGAGGGCAGAAATTAGTGACATTATCAAACTCAACTTTTTGCATATATCCAAATGCTTTAGATCCAACCCAGATTTTTTTAGGTTGATTTTTTGAAATGTCAATTTCCACAAGTATTCGAGCAACAGAAGGTCTAGTACGAGAAGCAGTAGCTTGATCCGTTTGTAACGGTCTACCAAAAATTAAACCTAACGCATGCAACACTTGCTGATTAAAAAAATGCAGACGCAAATTAGGGAAGGAGATCCAAACAGGAACAATGGGGGATTCCTCTTTAATATCTAAAAAAGGAGTCCATTTCAAAATACGCATTTGACAGTTGAAAATGAAATACGACCTTCTAGCAAAAATACGACTATAATCCAGATCATTTGAGAGTTGAATAGCCACATGCCTCGAGTCTAGTAATCCAACAGAGTAAAAACCCGAGAGTTTAAGGGAAGAGAAAAACTGACGAATAGCATCAAGATTAGGTCTGCGGAGACCAAACTTACCAACCAAAGTAAACTTGAAAGGAGAAGCAAGCTTCAGGACTTCTTCATCAGACAATAAAATCGCAGGTACACCATTAAAAGTAGACTGAGTTAGAGATGGAAGATCATCACCTGCAAAAGCTTTTCCAGCAAGAACCTCTTTGAAAGAACGAGATCTAGTCGGAGATTTAGGAGAATCATCAACTAGATTAAAAAAACCTTTACTCATATGCGTCACCGGCTCAGAAACTTTCCCCCAAGAGGAGGAAGGAACATTTCCAGCCATCCAAGCATCCCAGAAGGGGCCGAGGCAAAGAAAAAGAGGCCAAGGCTAGACGATCGCACGAAGAAACCACCGTAAACTGAGAAAAATCAGATCGCAACGACGGAGGCGGAAGGACCTTCTCTTATATTTAATGATACAGTATTATAAAATTTTATTATTTCTATAACTAATTGTTTTTCCAACATGGAAGACTGCTTTCCTTAAAAAAAAGTACCAAAGAATGACATTTCAATTGATTGGATAGATCAATTATTCAAAGGAAAATATTGGAGTCAAGATATATGGGTGACTTGGGTATTTTCTTCATTATTTTATTATTATACTTTATGCTCTCATCATCTATATGATTAGGGTACTTTTAATATTTTTTGGTTAGGAAAATAAGTCTCCTCATGGACTTGTAGATTCTTGCATAAAAAAAATACTTCAAAGATACACTTAGGAGACATATTTGAGACAACAAGTTGATTGGGGATTGAATGAAGCTGCCTGAGATTGATTGTAATGCAACTATAGCTTTACAAAATTAAGTTTGAATGGAGACACTTGTGGTTAAATTTGGCTGCCAATATTAATCAACCTAAGCTTGAGTTTATCTATCATTGATTAAAATTCAAATGATTTAGGCTTCGTTTGGGATAGCTTTCTTATTGCTTCTTAAACAAGTTTTCTAGTACAAAAAGAATTTACTTTTTGTACTAAAAAGCTGCTTTGAGAAACAATGAAAAAGTTATCTGATCCCAAATGAAACTTTAACCAGCTTTGACTGAACTAAATTTTGGTTAAGTAGTCACCAACTTGGTTATAATGGACTAATTAGCTTTGATTGACTTGAATTAGCTCTCTAAATGAAGCCATGCAAAGCTATCTAAGCTAAGCAAAGGGGGTGTAGCCATTTATGATTTATCAAGCATGCATTGCTCTAATTCCCATATAAAACCCCAAAAACTTAGACATTTTATTAGTTTTTGTGCAATAGTAACATAAATATTTAGTGAAAATATTCATTAAAATGATTCATAATTAGAATTTTTTTATAATTTTATGTATAAAATTATGTTAAAGTTTCCTACTTTTGCATGCAATCAATGAAAATCATGTTAGTTCAAGACTTTGACTTTGTTGCGCATCACCTGATGTATTAAATTGCAACAATACCTTTCAACTTTTTTTTTATTTTAATTTTTATCTTTTTCCTTTTGCAATTTAAACCCACTTGATTGTCGGCGCCATCAAACTAGTGGATGAAGGTGGTCCATGTAAATAAAAATTGTGTGGCAGACAAAATTAGACAAATATATAAGAAACTTTATACATGAATATGAATATGCAATGTATGCATGAGGGATGCTACATGAAACTAATTATTTGGTCGAGTTAGACTTTGAAATTAATAAAATTACACATTTGTCCTTTTTTTACATTTATTTTTTGGTAAAACATAACAATTCAACTTTCTCTTTTGATAATTTTGATAATTACAGTGCAACTCATCTTGATTTGTTGGTTAGGAGTTTTGGCTACCAATCAAGAGGTCTTGGGTTCTAACTTTACATATATAATGTGTGTATGAATTTGCTTTAATTAGCCTAAATATTCAAAAATAATAATAACAATAATTATGATAATTTTAATGGGCCACCACGAAAAATATTGTTTGATTATGACAAGATTTGCGATTGATGACAGATTTGGGGTAAGAAAAGTCATGTATTTTTGTAGTGTTTAATCAACTTCTTTCGTCTCAGATAAGCATCAATATATAATAATAAATTTTTTTATAAATTTGTATTAATTACTATGAAATTTTATAATAAACTAAGGCTTCATTTGGGATTGTTTTATTACCGCTTTTTATAGCAGCTTTTTAATACAATTTTTTTTTAAGAAACAAAAAAGCAATGGCAAAAAATAAAAAAATCGTCCCAAACGATGCCTAAATAGCACATTGTTCAACAATTTCTTTAACATCTTAATTTTTTTATCTTATTTGCTATCAATAAACAGTATTTTGTTGCCAAATTAGTTCCTTTCTTTCTTTGAAGTGAGACTTTCATCCTAAAACTAACAAAAGGATTCCATAAGGATATGCACAAACTTTAATAGTGCAAATCTTCCTAACAATATTTATTAATTAGTTTGAAAACCATATCACCATCAATATGACATGCCATATATCAATCATATAATTTAAATATGAATTTTAATTGGTAAATGCTATTTTAGAGCTTTGTAATAAGACATGAAATTCAAACATCTCTCTCTCTCTCTCTCTCTCTCTCTCTCTCTCTCTCTCTCTCTCTCTCTCTCTCTTTAAAATAAAAATACAAATGGGTGAATCTAATCCCAAAAGAAAAGAAATGAACTAAAAAACATTATAAAAATTTCTAAAAAACACCAACTAGCTAAAGACAAACCCACAAAATAATAATGACTAGAATCAAGATTATTATTATCCAAAAAATGAAAACACCAATTATAGAGGAGGATTCTAAATAGAAACAAAGAAGGAGAAGACACAAAATCAGAACATTTGTAGGAACCATTAGTGGATTAGGATTAGTAAGTGCCAAAGAGGTGCTAGTTTTTCCAATGATAGCGCAAATAATTTATAATGGTTGTAAAACTTAGGAAGTTTCTCTACCATCTTTTTTTTATTGTAATCACACTCCTTTGAACCAATGAAGATGGAGTTAGAAAATTGTTAAGTCACATCAACTCAATTAATACTCCTATAATGAATGGCCTATATTGACACACATTTACTAATAGTATCAATTAACAGTACAACGTACTCATTATATATAACCATAACATATTACTAGCACATGAGTCATCAACTCACTTATCTGACTCATCTACTTAGACTTCGTTTGAGACAACTTTCTTATTGCTTCTTAAAGCAGCTTTAATTTTTGAACTAAAAATTTACTTTAAGAAATAGAAAGAATGCCGTCGCAAATGAAGCCTTAGTCTATATAATTGAGTAACGTGACATCTATACAGGAGAAGTGAATCATCCAAAGTTGACATTTTCAATGCCTTCCAAATCATTTCTTGTTGTTGACTTTGATGTGTTCTTTTCTCACTATCGTCCCTTGAACCACACTCCATATCTCCTATTTTCAAATCTTCTATCCCCAACTTACATCATTTGATTCATTAAGTCAAGTTAACATATCTCTAAAAAGGAGCCACAATCTATGTGGGACAAACGCAATAAATATTTTAACTATTTATTTGACTAATTTTAATAAATTTATATTTATCTTAAGCAAAATAAAAAAAAAATGTATACATTTATCTATAAAGCATAATATATATATATATATATTTACATAACTAACCACATAATAAAAATGAACTACTTTCCAAAGGGTTTTCTCCAAACTGTGAGCGCGCGCGCGCAGACAGTTGATGCTTCCATATGTTGTATGGGAAAGTGAGCATAGAAAATAAATAATAGGAGAGAAGAAGAAAAGGTAAGAGGGAAAGCGGTCCCATCGCTTGTGGCTACCCTCCTTTAATATGGCTCTTAATTGGAATTGGTTGGAATCGAAGGACCACTTCCACACCTTCTTCTTCTTCTTCTTTATTTTCTCTCTCTCTCTCTCTTGTTGAAGAAGGAAGATGGTGAGAAATCTCGTAAGCTACTTCACTTAGGGATCAGAGGCAGAAGAAAAAAGGAAGCGAGAAACTGCCACTTTGAAGAGATAGGGATTAGTACCAATCCCGGATTTGGCCACTCCTTGTACTGTAAAGAAAAGCCATATCTTACCTAAAGTGTTGAGTTGCCATTAAAGAAGCTTGAAGAAAGAGAAACTAAATGAACTAAGAGGAGTTAAGGTTCCAAGAGAAAAAATATTAGAGCTTAGAAGGTGTTCATGGGACCACCATGCGGCGGCTGGTATTAGCTTAGTACTCCTCTCTCTCTTCTAGCTAGAAAGCCATACGGATAGATAATTACTTCATCTCTCTCCCTTCCCTTCCCTTCCCTTAGTCGTTTGTTTAGAGAAATATATGCGCTTTCTCTTCTTTAATAGCTTAGAAGCACTCCTTCTCTATTGATCAATTAGTCTTACTGTAAACTACACAAGTCTGTCTCTCTTTCTCTCACATCACCTTCAATATCTATCTCTTCATAACTAATTCATGATGTCTCATGAATCCCATCATCTTCATCACCAACACCCCTTCAACGAGTTCTCGGCCATGGTCGGAAACTCGTCGGCGATGAACAACTTCGAGACCGGCGGCGGTCATGATCTCTTCCACATGAATATGTCATCAAATCATAACTGGAGGGGATTCTCACAAGATAGCGACGCTACCGTTTCGGTTGCGGCAGCAAGTGCTTGGCCCTTGGAATCTGATCTTCATGCAAACCAAGTTCAAAGTCTCTCCTTATCACTCTACAACCCTCCTCCTCAGCCCCCCTCCTTCCAGCTATCTTCACACCATCCTTTCCATATAAAAAGTTGCAAATATCTTCTTCCAACGCAAGAGCTTATCAATGAGTTTTGTAGCCTTGGAGGAGGAAATAGTTTCAAGCGGAATAATTGTGCCAAGCCAATGGATGATTCCAGTTCTTCTTGGAGCCATCAATCTTTGTACTCCATGGAACCTATAGAATTGCAGAAGAGGAAGGCCAAGCTTCTCTCCATGCTAGAAGAGGTGATTTTTTTTTTCTTTATAATTATTTTTTAATTATGTATAGTTTTAATCGTTCAATTATGTGGTGCTGAGAAAAGATATCTAGCTAACCATAGGCAGATGCTGCTCCTGAGTGGGGACAGAATGACAGTTTGATGCTTCCCTACTTAATTTTGGAAACCTCTATTCTCTACTTTACATAGTTATCTGACTCTATCTTTTTTTTTTTCCATCCCCTCCATCATTATTGTTGATATTAAATGGAATCCACTAAAGTACTGAAACTTTAGATTATTGCTTCAGCTATGGTAATCAAAAGTTTACTACTTAATTCCACATGCCAATTGGAGGGAGTTTGGTGCAATGGAAATAATTTCATGGCTAATATTACAATATTAATCCATGAAAAAAGTTTAGATCATGTATTATTTGAGATAATCAAGCAAAAGGTAACTAAGAAGAATATGTCCACTTCAAATTTAGCTGGCAATTCTTGGTTTTTTTGTTTGTTTTACATGATTAAAGGACTTGGGAGCACGTGCCCCCACTAATCTGGGCCTGCCACACTATATTATTCGATTGGATGACTTAATTTGTTGCGTAACTCTCTGTATTTTATGACTTACGATCAAAATATTTATAAAAATAAAATAAAATAGGAATTGCTAATAGCATTTTCTTTGGTGACAAGTGATGTAAGAATCATTAATTTCTCTTTTAGATCGAATGCTAGTAGAACAAACTTAGTTAATCATATTAACAAGAATTTATTTTTCATCAATTAATATTAATTTTCCTTTCTATTTATTCTATTGTTTAGTCTTTATTTGGTCAATAATATAGAGCACACAGCAGGTGTCTGGTAGACAACTTCAGTTCTTTTTCATAAATTGAGTTGGTAATATGTAGGAAGAGATCAAACTCCTTATAACTAGAATTTACATGAGAGTACAAGATAAATAATCAAACTAGAATGCTAATGGGAGTCTTTTTATAGTAAGATAATTATCTTATATTTATTATGCAAATACTAATATTCAATTTTATTTGATATACATTTTCATTCTCATTTCATTAGGTGGATAGGAGGTATAAGAGATACTGTGAGCAAATGAAGGCTGTGGTGTCATCATTCGAAGACATCGCCGGCGAAGGAGCTGCGAGAACATACTCGCAGCTAGCTTCGAAGGCGATGTCTAGACATTTTCGATGTCTAAGAGATGGGATCAATGGGCAAATCAAGGCGACAAGGAGAGCCATGGGAGAGAATGAAGCCGCGGCGACGGCGACCGGCTTGACAAGGGGTGAGACACCAAGGTTAAAGTTGCTTGATCAATGCCTTAGACAACAGAAGGCATTTCAGCAGGCTGGAATGATGGAGAGTCATCCATGGAGGCCACAACGTGGCTTACCTGACCGTTCAGTCTCCATTCTTCGTGCTTGGCTTTTTGAACACTTTCTCCACCCGTAATTTTCTTCATCTCTATATATCTCCTTTGATTTAAATTTCCTATTCTACAGTCAGATACATCAATGGTAGTTAAAAGTTAATTGAGATCTTTAATTTTAAGAAAAACTTTATATAATTACGTACAAAATTGAAATTTTATCCTGAAAAGTAATTAACTTCTTCTGCAACTATATATATTATAATTTTTTTTTTGCTCCAAAAGTTAATTTGCATAATTAAGATAAAACTCAAAGCCTGATCATATATATAATATATCTTAGCATAGAGATGAATTAGCTAGACAGTATTAGTACAGTTTTGCTTGACAAGTTTGTAGTATAAGCTGCTTTGATAATTAATGCTTAAAATAAAGACATCCTAAGAAAAATGCATCAGAATAGACTGATTAAGCCACACTTAAGGAAAGATTATGTGATAGAATTAGTTTTCATGTATATTAATTTTTCATAAATAGAATAAAAAAAGCATAGAAAAGAGGTTAATTTTCTTAATTATTTTTGGTGTTTATCCACTTGAACATTATTATATAAACAATAATACATTAAAAAAATACTCATATTCATGATTTAATTAATTTTACAAGTGATCTTTACATGCATGAGAGCTTCAACTTGTGTATTTTTCCACGTAATTTTTCTATCAATGGGCCCCATGAAAATTTATATAAGGTTTTTTCCATTAGTTATTTAGTATTCTTGATATGATGATGATTGATTTTTTTTTTTTTAAATTATTTGTTTTTCCATGATTGTATCTTGGTTTGACTCGTGTCTTCAATTCATCCTCTTACTCAGTATTGTCCTTTACTGTCAGTGATTCCAAATGGTTGACCATGTTCAAATTATATGCCTTTTTGTATTATTTGTAAATATATATATAAACATTAATGTTTAATTTAATAATAATTATTTTTTAATATATAACATGCAAGCTGTCTCCCTTTATAAGAAATTAATTAGAAGAAATTTGGCTCATTATTTGGTCAATGGTTAAGTCATTTAACTCTTGCACAGACAGTTTCTGCATTGTTTAATTCCACAGGCTTTCTTGTTCTTTATCAATGTACAAATGGACTGAAAACCTTCATTCAGCAGATCTTTGTCCTGTTGATTGTTTTTTTCTTCAACTACTTCGCAATGTTTGTTAATGAGTTCTAAACAATAATAGAACATATATGTTTTGGAATATAGAAAATTTGATCAGGCTGAATGTAATTTTGATTGTGCACCTATAGATGTCCATGTTTCAGAGAAAAAATCTATAGAAAAAAGAAGGATTTGGACATACTGATAAGAAAATAATCACACATGTAGGGAAAAAAATGAAAAAAAAGTGCAAGATGTTTACTTTGTATAATCTGTAATTAACTGATCAGTTTCCCTCACTCTCAAATGACTGATTATTTGATCATATTAATTTACGTTTCATTTGGAACGATTTTCTTACTGCTTTCTAAAGCTATTTTTTAGTACAAAAATTTTTAATTCAAATAATTTTTATATTAAGAAAGCTGTCCCAAACGATGTATGTATGCAGAGTGTGTTTCATCAAATTATTAATTGTGTTGATAGGTATCCAAGCGATGTTGACAAGCATATTTTGGCTCGGCAAACTGGGCTATCTAGGAGCCAGGTAAGTCTTGCATATATACCCTCCTTATAATTAGTTACAACTATATAACATACTTCATGTGAAGTAGTATATCCATCTTTGCACCAATCTTAAAGTATTCCAAAAGTATCAAAATATATATACTATTTTGATAGGCTTTAAGATATGTGTAAAGAATCTACGTGGCATAAAAGAAAAAGGTTCTTAAGATGGAATTTTTGTCATGCAATATTGGATGCATCTCTATAACAAATATTTGTAAGAAAAAGATGCACATATACTTAGTATTTTTTATGAAATAGTTGGAATATATATTAGCATTGCTTGAAGCCTGCTTCCAATTAAGCTTCCAATTAATATTTTCTAAATTAATTATGTCATGATAATTCAGGTTTCCAATTGGTTCATAAACGCTAGGGTGAGGCTATGGAAACCAATGGTTGAGGAGATGTACATGGAAGAGTTGAAAGAGGATGACAAGAATAGCCAATCCTCCCATGCAACTACTATGCAAGAAGCAGGAACCAGCTGCAACAATCCATACTCAAATCCTAACCCTAACCCTAGCCCATCTTCTCATCTTGGCGCTTTCGAGGATCGAAAACCTAAGACATGTCATTTCCAAATAGACGAGCAAAACTCCCTCTCATCTATCATCAACAACATCAATACTCATCACCACAATCCAAACCCTAACCCTAATCAGAACTTTGGCATTATTGACTCAGACTTTGGTTCTTATCATGGTCATGAGCTCACCCTCAGCTTGCAACAACATGAGAGGCCTCTGCTCTTTACAAGAGAGCTACCCATTGGAGATGATGGAGATGAAGTGCAGTTTTCAATATTAGAGGGAGAGAGTCAAAATATCCCTTATAGGAACTTGATGGGAGCTCAGCTGCTACATGACTTAGCAGGTTAGAGAAGATAAGTAAATTTAGGATGAATGAATTGCATGTACCCATGCATGCATGCACATGCATGTAAAAAACACTTTATATCATAATATTATGATTGAAATTCACATCATGATGAGTTCATATTGTTCCCATAAGTTATGATTTCTTAAATATGGAGTGTGAAAAAAATACAAGACATAATCCATGAAATTAATTATATTTGTACAAGCATGGCCAAATTAAATTAAAATAAAAAAGACAACTTTTTTAATAGAATTGATTGAAGATTGTCATTTAATGAATTCTTCTTGATGTGAATTTGCACCAAATAATTCTAATATAAATTTTGTTCTCTGTGTTATGCACACATGAGGAAAAATTTTCCTCAAGATATCTTGATCAAATATTGAATATGGTGGGTCTAAGAATTATTAGATTTGCTTTGAGATTGATGCAATATATATGAAATAAATAAATTTTATATTGCATTCATGTCAAGTTAAATTCAATAATTTTGATATTCAATATAAGAAAAAAATATAGAAGGGATATCTAAGCTTATTATTTTCCATATTTGTAGTTGTGATCAGGGGAATATTTAGATACTTTTGCCTATGATGGCTTCTTTATCTTTGTAAATTATTTGAAGTTTTTGTTGGTTTATGTGCTCATCATAATGTATATTGGAGCAAGTGGGTGATGGGTCCAAATAGGGATGGTGTGATGTCATTATTAATTATTGGACGTTTGGAAGGTACATTTATACTGCCTTTTTTTTTAGTTGGCTTTGAAAGATGCAATCACAACTACTGATGTTGCTTTTAGTTATGCTCATCATCATACATTTTATACATATTTTTCTATTCTTTGATTTACTTATGTGAGTAGATTAGTCGAATCTAATCAAATCGGGTCGGTAGCTAGTTCAATCGATTGGCTCCATATTTTTGGTAAGTGGTCAAGTAGGGCTGACAAAATCAAGCCCTTTAGGATTTTGTTTGTGATGATTTTTTTATTGCTTTCTAAAGCAATTTTTTAGTAAAATAATATCATAAGTTAGAAATTTTTATACTAGAAAACTACTTTAAAAAGTAGCAAAAAAATTAAAAAAAAAAACTATCTCAAACAAAACCTATCACTTCCTAGAAGGATCAAGAGTAACATTTTTTGGTGATCATTTGGAGTTCCATTCACAAAATAGCATGTGATGATTCTGAAAGAGGAACTGCTTCCCATTCATTTCTTACAAGTATGAACTTTCTTGATTCTAGAGATAAATATAATGTTATCTCTAGTGTCTTAAGGATTGTTTCAATATTAAAGACACATGATTGTAAAACTTTTTTTTTTTTTTTTTGAAGTTAAGGGCATTTTAAAATTATGTCAAACAATCAAAACCTCATTAGGGCTATTGATTTTATGGTAAAGTTGCCCATGTTAGTTGCATCTAGGGGTGTAAGTGAGTCAAGCAGACTCGTGGTCCGGCTCAGGCTCGACTCTATAAATGGCTCGTGAGCCAAGCTTGAGCTAGCCCCGACTCGACTCATAAACTCGTGAGCCCGCTAGTTTAAAAAATATTAATATAAATTATTCTTAAAATATATTAGAATTTAGGATTTTAAATACCAAGTTGTTAAAAATATTTAAAATTTTAATCACAACTTCTTATATTGAATAATTCTTTATTATTTTTCTTATAATTTTTTATTCTTTTATTATTTTATTATAATAATTGCTTAAATCATAATAATTTTCTCTCTTTCATAATAAGCTAGTCGGCTCATGACCCGGCTCGAAATCATAGAATAAAGCTCGAGCTCAAACTCGATTAATTAATCAAGCTCAAGCACAAGCCAAAGTGACATGAGCTCGACTTGACTCGACTCGTTTACACCCCTAGTTGCATCTATATGGTTGATGCATCTTTTACATAGCCATTCTAATAAGTTAACGGGAGCATCAACGACCAATGTTTAAAAATCAGGCCGGTTTGATCAACTTGACCTTAAATTGATTAATGAATCAATTCGAGTAGCTTTAAAAATGGGTATTACATCAAATCAACTGGAACCAACTTGAACCACCAGATCGACCGGAGAATTGGTGAATCAGTTTCGATTATGTAGAACCGATAAGTTCAAATGATGCACTATTAAGTGTTGTTGATCAAAGATCCAAGGGCTAAAATTTTTACAATAAAATTTAAATATATAAAATTTATTGATTGATAATAGCTACTAATTAGTTAATATAGAAATATGCCCTCCTTCACAAGTGACTTCGTTCTCCATCAATCCTTCCCCTTAATAGTGATCCTCTCCATCTCAGTTTGTCAAAGATTTGACGGCATGGTGTCCTCCTCGAACCACATCGGTTCTCTTCCTTCTTTTCTTTGAACATTCGTATAATTATTGATAATATTATTTATGTACAAGAACTACTTATTTCATCACATATGTGTATTATTGCATTATTATTATGGCATTTATATCATATTTACATTTTTAATATTTATTACTTATTTATGTCGGATTTGATTTTCACAATCATGTGGAAGATTGCTTCATAATGATATAATTTTTTACTG
Source organism: Dendrobium nobile (assembly GCA_022539455.1). NCBI lineage: Eukaryota > Viridiplantae > Streptophyta > Magnoliopsida > Asparagales > Orchidaceae > Dendrobium > Dendrobium nobile. Next base: position 1,484,507 of record CM039735.1, on the reverse strand, counting down.
TGAAGTCCCATATTTTATTTTGATTTTTTTAATATTGAAGGATACCACAAAGTACTAATTGAAGACGATCATAATATCTTAAATGGAGGCTGCTACAAAAGACTACATTGGAGGACACAAAAATCATCCATTATGTTTAATCATTAATTTTAAAAGATGAACTCTTTCCTATATATAAACTCATGTAATCTTCACTTAGAGAGTATCCCCCAATAAGACGCAACAAAGGGAGGAGATGAAGAGGAAACTATGAGATCTAGGATGTCATCCAACAAAAAAAATAAGGAAGAAGTCTTTCAAGCACTTGCAAGTGCGCTCCTCAACTTCTTTAGAAGCAGAAGATGTTTACCTTCGTATTTGTACCATGCGATTGCATTTTTTCTCAACCAGACAAAGCAGTATATTTATCCATATTCTAATTGTGCATGCAGTTTAATTCTTCTTGTATCTCTTTTGAAACTTTGTTGATTATTTAATCTCTATGCGATCATAGACATAAGCATACTTAAGCCGAAGCATGTAAATTTTGATATTCTTTTGTGGTGCATAAACTCTTTTACAACTACTTTGTGATTCATCATACTTGCTTCTAAGTTGATAGCGCTCTCTTTTCTAACAAATTAAAATGACTCCAATTAGCCCATTAAACAAGTCTATTCAAGCCTATCAAGGTCAGCTTTGGCCAACATTGATCAATCATTTTTTACTTAATCAAACCTAGTCAACCATTGTTAACTTGGACTCCAATTAGTCCCACTCATATGTCAGTTATTCCCAAGTTGAAATGGTCCATATGCAAACCACTTCTAAAGTTGTAAGCGCAAAACGACTTCTATATATGTCCACAATTATGATCATATTGATGTATCATTATAAATTTTACAAGCATGTTCATAATGCTTTAAATGACATGAAAAATAAATCTAAAATAGCCCGAAAAGTTTTTTTTTTTTTTGAAAAAGCCTCCATTATTAGGTTATTATTGAGAACAATTGGGTTCCATTTTGATCCTCAGTGGGAACCTACTATCATAGATTTCAATCAATGATATAGGGTTTGATTTAATCAAATAATGGATATTTTTTTTAGCTTATGTTGGGCCAAATGAGCTTTAAATGGTCTAAAATTGGTCCCTCACAAGTTGAATATTGCTCGGGGAATTAATCCTTGATTTCCCAGTGTATTTGGAGGCTTCCTTGCCTTTTTTATAAATCCTAACACCTCTCCAAGCTTTTCCAAGTGAGAGAAAGATCTATGAGTTGATGAAAATCTTCTTGAAGTGTATCATGATAATGAGGGAGGAGTGTGCTTGTGATTTCAAGTATTTTAGGTATAAATGACATTCTTAACTAGTCTTCCTTCTCTATTGTCTTTCTTCCTCTTCTTTTCTCTCCTCTTCCTTTTCATGGCTAACTATAAGTTTTTCCGACATCCAATAACTCAATTGATCTTAGGACAGTCATTTACATGATTACATTTTACAAAATTATGTACACTTTTATTACATTCAATTTAATTTTACATACTATTTTGTTTTCCTTAGTCTATAAACAATGTTTACAATATGGTCAATTGATTCCCCTCTCATTATGTCTATATTTTGGCTACAAGCATGATGGATGTCTAATGATTTGATAGAGCAAGAAGAAGAACACCCCTAGATGTCCTTTAAGTCATAGTAAACCAAAAGCTCTCTAGTTGTTTAATAATTTGGTAGAGTTAAGAATGTTGTCACCCTTAAGTGTCATTTATGACATGGTAGGTAAGGCCAACTTCAAGGAGAACAAAAAAACTTTAAAAGGTTAAGGACAGCAAAATGCTTAAGTGCTCCTCACCAACTTAAATGCCATTCTTCAAATGGTAGGCATAAGGCCACAACACTTCCCATTGCCCCTAGCTCGATTCTATGGATTGAAAATGCCAAATTTTTTAAGAAAATTTTGATGATTTAGGCTTTGTTTGAGACAGTTTTTTTCCTGCTTTCTAAAACAACTTTTTAGTATAAAAAGTTCAAGTTCAAGAAATTTTTACATAAAAAAACTGCTTCAAAAAGTAGTAAAAGGTTATCCCAAACGAAGCCTTAGAGAGACAGCTTTCTTGCTATTTTATAAAGCTATCGTAGCGAAGTAAACTTCGAAGGTTGTTATAAAAAGTAACTTCCTTGTACAATTTTTTTTTAAAAGCAATGAAAAGAGTGACCAAATAAAAATATAATATATAGCCTAAAATAATATTAATAATAATATATTTACCCCCATCTAAATGTTTGATAATCACAGGAATACTAAACGCCCATTTAAATTATTTAAATTTAACATATAATTAGGAAACACTAAAACAATAATTAAAATTTTCTTTAAAATTCGAGATAAAATTTTAAAATAATTCATGTTGGTATACATGAAAATTTTAAATTTGCATCATTTTTGCTAAAATTATAAGAACAATGTTTCTAGTTAAAAACTATCTTACCTAAATTTCAACAAAAAATAACCCAACTCTTCAATAGAAATATATATATAGTAGTTTGTGCGAAAAAAAAAAAATCCTTCACAAGCAACTCATTTTAGTCTGTTAGTTGGGATGTTTGGCTACCAATCAAGAGATCTTAGATTCAAGTCTTATGTGTTGTGTGTTAGTTTATCTTAGGCTTCATTTGGGACGACTTTCTTATTGCTTCTTTAAGCTGTTTTTTAGTATAAAAATTAAAATATTTCTACTAAAAAATTACTGTCAGAAGCAGTAAGAAAGCCGTCCCAAACGAAACCTTAATTGGCCTAAAAGCACGGAAAAAAAAAATCACAGACTGTAATATTCCATAATGGGATAAGATTTTGTTTGAGGAAAATAACTTCCACATAACATACAAATTGCAGGTTTATACAATAAATTTGTATAAATTATAACATATCGACAGATTAAAGAGAGTTGCTACATAAACTTGAGAACGAATAAACCAAATGCGATACCGATAAAAGTCGCAATGGCAATACCAAAAACACCTGCTAAAATACCTGGAATATCAGTGAATACCATCCTTCAGCATTTGCCATTCCACAAGCTGTTCTTTGTAGGCCCTCCAACATTAGCATTAGATGCTATGAACAATATCTTTTTCTCAAATCCAAAGAGTTTTCCAAGGCCAAGAATCACAGCTACATGGACAACTATCTGGATGGAAGAATAAGCAAAAGATGCTTGGTGTAGTGTTGATCACATTCCAAAGACTGCCATTAGCTCCCACAACAGCAAAGAATACCTGCATTATATTAAAGATCAATAAACCAAACTGCTCATTCTTGAAAAGAAAGTCATAGAATTCTTTGGCTTTCATATTTTCATGAGTTTTCGTTGTATAATGAAAAGATAAAAAGGAAAAGGTGAATTAGAATTGTAATGAGATGCATCGAATGCTTTTGATGGTTAAAGAAACAATAACAATAAGCATTTATTTCACTATGTGGGGTCGGCTACATGAATCCTTTTTCTCTATTGTGTCATGTTAAAAGTTAAATTTTCATCTAAATCATTTCAGTCTGGATGGATATTATAATGATTAGATTTATTTTGATATGAATAAAAGATATAAAAGTTTATATTGAATTCATTTTAAAACAAATTTAGTTATTATAAAGGACGTTTTGACAAAAAATTTGAATTGGAATAAGAAAATACTACTTTTTATGGTTTTAATAGTGTAGGTATTGTAGATGGAGCAAAGTAGTTTAGTAAAGAGAAATCTTGGTCAAACTGAGGCTTCAGAAATATAATAAATGATAAATAGTAAATGAGTTTAGGTTTCTTTTCTTTCCTATCAGTAATATTCGAACATGATCATTGAACTATGCAAGAAGAGCTGCCGAAATGGACATGAACAAGAATCAAGTAGAAGAGGGATCTTTCTTTTAAGTTTGTTCTGTTCTATTCCCTAGGAATCTATCACATGGGCGTCTTTGTTAAAAGTAGTGCTATTAGAGCTACCAATAAAATCTAAGGTTTTCCTAAATAATTTCCATTTTCCCACAAAAAATGATGTTGACCCCTACATTGAAATACGTGCGAAAAAAGATGCAAAATCGGCATTTTTAGCTACACATGCGTCGGCGTAGTGCATCGCTTGAAGGGTCAAACGACTTCCGATTGTTAAACGGATTGCGTCGTTACGATCAGAGCGTCAAATTTATCCAAATGGAACCACGTCGCGGTCGAATTAGACGAGACTGATCAAAATCGACGACTGGCACCTGAAAATAATGTGTGGCACTGCCCAAATGACATCGGATGGCAAAACGGACTTCGCCGTTGCGTTCGGAACGTTTGAGTCATCTACAAATGACTATAATTTCACTCAACGAAAATAGCACGATGAAATAGAAGCGGTTTTAAGGCGACGATAAGCAAATTTTGAGAAATTACATGAAAATTTAGGCAAAAGTCTCCATTCTGAGTTTTGTCAGTTTAATTATTATTATTATTATTATTATTATTATTATTCAATACTAATAATAATATTTCTTATTATTATTTATAAAAAAGGGCAAAAAAATCAAATCAAATCCAGTGCATTTACCTCGCATGAAGATCGGACATCCGGCGTCATCCCTCGCACTTCGACAACTGATCTCACACAATCTTGGCTATCTCCGTTCGTCCTCTACGCAAGCAGTTCGCTTTCTCGGCGTCTCTGTATGTATTTTGATGGTTTACGGGTCGAGTCGAGTCTGGTCAACCTAGCAACCCGCATGGGTCGGATTCGGGTTGAAAATTCTGACCCATTTAGCTAAATGAATCGGGTTCAGGTCAAGCCGTTTAAGCTCGGGTCAACTCAGGTTAGACCCGAACCCGACCCATTGACCCGAATTGACATCCTTAAATGCCGGGATGTCAAAATTCCGACTAACAGGGGACCTGATTTTAATAGAACGCGGGAATGGAACATTAAAGAATAATAGGGAAATGGACCCTAAAATTACGCACAATAAAATTAAAAAATGCAAATGCTAAATGATAATCTTATCTGTCATGGAGCTACTCTCGTTTCGTATCCTGTCTCTAAGAGTAAATCCACTCATCCACCTGAGCATCCTTATCTCAGTAACACTTAATATTATGCTTCTCTTTTAATGGCCAACATTCTGCGTCATAAAACATTCCAGGTCTCACCATCATGCATCTTATAAAATTTTCCCTTAAGTTTGAGTGGTACTTTCCTATCACACAACAAACCCGAAGCATTCCTCCACTTCAACCATCCAACTTGAATTCTACTAATAATATCCCCATCTATTTCACCATCACTCTGAACAATAGACCCAAGATAACTAAAATGAGTATACTTATTAATGACTTGATCGCTCAAAGTCACAAACCCCCCACTAGATCTATTAATACAAAAATTACACTCCAAGAATTCGGTTTTAGATATACTCAAACGAAAATCTTTAGACTCTAAGGTTTACCTCCATAATTCGAGTTTACCTTCTACTCCCTCTCCAGTCTTATCAACAAGAAGAATAGCATCAGTAAAAAGCAAACACCAAGGTTCATCCTCTTGCAAATGTCTAGTGAGAACATCCATGACTAAAGCAAAAAAGATAAGGGCTTAAGGCTGATCCTTGATGTAATCCAACTGAAATAGGAAAATACTTGATCAAGCCACCTTGTGTTTGAACTTTGAACACAAGTAACAACTCTGCATACATAACCCTATGATTTGAATATAAGCATCATTAACCCCTTTATTTTCTAGAACTCTCCATAGCACTTCTCTTGAAACTTTATCATATGTTTTATCTAAATCAATAAATATCATATGTAGATCTTCCTTATTCTATCTAAATTTCTCCATCAACCCTCTCAATAAATGAATAACTTCCATGGTAGACCTACCCGGCATGAATCCAAATTGATTTTGAGAAACATTAGTATCACATCGTAACCTATGCTCCATAGCTCTCCCCCAAAATTTTAAAAGTATGACACAATCCCTCTATAATTAGCATAATATTGTGCATCACCTTTATTCACACTCATTCTCCACTCATCTTGCATCTTTTTAGTCTTCAAAATAATATAAAAAAAAATAGTAAGCCAAGAAATTCCTTCATATCCTAAGCATTTCCACACCTCTATTGGAATATCATCAGGTCCAATAGTTTTTCCATACTTTATTTTCTTTAAAGCCTATATAACTTCAATTTTACTAATGCACCGATAAAAATAAAAATTTTCATTTTCATTTAGAATGCTAAGTTAATCGTATTCTCACAATCTTCATTAAAAAGCTTAGCAAAATATCTCATCCACCTTTGTTGAATATCCTCTTCTAAAAAAACGTTTTTGATCTTCATTCTTAAAAAACTTCACTTAAAATAAATCATTACTACTCATATCTCTTTGTTCAGCTAACTTATACATATATCTTTCACCTCTTTAAAATCTCATATATTATATAAATCATTAAAAGCTAAAATATTTGCATCGCATATTGTTTTCTTAAACACGTTACGAGCCTCTTTATATATTTTTCAATTTTCAGAGTTTTTATATCTAAACTAATTATTATAACAAAGCTTCTTATTTTTTATCTTTTCTTGAACATTTTAATTTCACCGCCAACTATTTTTATCATTAGGAGTTTTTTCTTTTAAAATTCCAAACACATTCTTTACAATATTCTTAATATTATTAGCTACTTTTTTCACAATAACATTCACTTCCTCATGCACAAACAAAATCTTAAGATCTCGAATATTACTCTCAAAAATATTTTTGTTAGTGTTCTTTAAATGCCTCCATCTAATCTTAGAACAACGTTTTACTATATTGTTCATATATCTCCCATTCATCTTAAAGTCCAAAACTAATAAGCAATATTAGGTACATAAACTTTCACTCAGAATAACTTTACAATCTTTGCAATCTAAGCGATCTATTTTTCTAGTACGAATAATCAATCTGAATTTTACCATATTCATTCTTATAAATGATGACCGAAGAGATGTGCATCTCTTCTCTTTTATTTATAAAACACTAATATTGCATTTTTGCAATATGATGTTCTCTTATATAATTAAACTTTCATTAAATTCAATATTTTATGTTACTTTTTTAAATAAAGCACGTGTTATGCGCTATAGCTTCATAGGACCTTTATGTTATGATGTACTATTGGTTATGGGGAAATATGAGGTCCACCTACCAAACTTGAGGTCATGCGGAGGTCCTCTTAAGAGACTAAGGTCCTAGCTAGAGGTAAGAGCGGGGCTCTAAGAATTGATAGCCTAAAGGCAAGGCTGGAGAAACTTCTGTGAGTAAAAAAAGAGGTCACCAAGCAACCCCCAATAAGTGTGTTATATATATTATTGAGGTACACTATATTTGATAGCATTTACCAAGTGCTAAGCCTCAAAGATTGATGAAGTGATAGATTAATCATAAGTCAGACTAGGAATGGGGTAACCTCTAAGGCCTAAGACTCAAAGCTAACTGGCTGAGGATCCAATGCTCGTGTGACCGCATTGAAACTAGAGAGTAAAAGACTTCTCGAAGCTTATTATTATGTCAGCAAAGAAGATGAAAGGAAAAGGCTTTAGGAGACAAGTAACTTTACATATCTTATAGAATTATAGGAAGACAAAGCCCATATTCAATGCTCATGTGATTGCTGCAAAATAAAGGAGCAAAGGTTGACCTTTTTATGACTTAAACTGAAGAGAAAGTGGAGAAGCAAAAGATTTCATGGTTAAATGTGTCTGTCATAGAGCGCTCCTATAATTGGTCACTTCTCGATAAGTTACATAAAAAAAATATAAAACGCAACTCACTTTGATTTGTTGGTTGGGAGTTTTGGCTACCAATCAAGAGGTTTTGGATTCAAATCTCATGTATGTGTACGTATGCGATGTGTGTGAGTTTGTCTTAATTGACCTAAATGTCCCAACTATAATATATATATAAAGTTTAACCAGATATGGAGCAAAAAAATGACAAAATTGACGATAAATTATATAGTATAATTTATGGCGTTATATTCAAACAATCCATGATGCACAAGTACAGCTTCTTAACCAATCCTAAGAAATTCAGTAAATTTCATACTAATCATTTGCATAAAAGCAGTATCATTCTCTGAGAATCAGGAATTAAACTTATACAACTAGGCAAGAGCTTCAACATCTAACTTGACGTAACCAGGAGAATTAAGCCTACAGAGCAGAGTTATTCATCCCAGTTCCAAATTAGAAAACCATTCACACACGCGTAAATAAAACTAAATGCGTTGTGTCGTATACACCGGCATAGTCACTCAATTAATGGTTATCAGAACACAAAACACACTTGAAATGTTATGAAAATAAAATATTGCACTAATTTGTATGTACATTTTATGCTATTTTATTGCTGAGATTTTATATGTTCTCCATGGCAGCGGTGATAATGAGAAATTCAAGACTTCAAATGATCTGCCAGATCATAATAATATTCGTCTGCAATACATGGAAGCAGGTAACAAACAATTTCAGCTTAAAGAAATGAAAGTTAGACTCAATACTAATGAAATTTGATAGACAAGCACTGAGAAAGATGATAGATGAGCAATTTCTTATGTTAGCTATCCTACTACAGATCTAAGAGAAGAAAAGCTAGAAGAGCAACAAGTTTTTAAAGGTCTTCACAACATAAACAGCCGAGATGAAGCAAAATGTTGTGCAATTTAAAACCTCGAATTTATTTTTACAAAACAAATGGGTGTTCGTATCATACAGCTACTGCTGTCTATAAAATTAGTTTTAGATCTATTATGATAAAGAACTTCAAAGTTATTGCGGGTATTATAGACTTTGTTTTACTTTTAAAAAAAATCAAACAATAGCTTTCTTCTAGATATCACATCTCAAGAAATTTAGTTGTGAAAAGCTCATTTCACCATATGAATTTTTAAAAAGAGAATCAAAATAATCTCATGATTCTCTACGAACAACCAAAATGGTTCCATGATTATTCAAAAGTCTCATTTTAGCCCCTTGATTTTTTAAATATGGACCTAAATGATCCCATGGAAAGATTAATTTGATCCCTATTTAATGAGTCATGATAGTCCAGGACTGTTTTTGGTCCTTCAAAAAAAGTTTGCAGACCAATTCGTACATTTCCTCTTTCTAAAAATAAAATATGGCTAAGAAGAAGTGCGACAACAACGTGCAAAGCAAGGCTATAGTTATTCCCAAAGTACATAGCCTCTAAATGATAGGAACAATGTTCCCTTAGCCAAACTGATGTTGACTTAGCGCATCTTTAACCGAAAATCTCATTCACTCCAAAATACCGTGAAACTAAAAAATGACGTGCTTCATCTGCAACCAAACTCCATTTTGTACCCTTTTGCGAAGGTAACAGTCATTCTCTTCTTTGGCGCATTTCTTCAGCAAGTTTGGTAGAGACTGAAAAATATCGGAGATGAACAGTGCAATGCCAATATTGGTGTCCCACTGTTCACCCATAACCAAATAGCGGAAGTTTTACCATTCGGTTGGATCTCGCGAGCAACGTCATCAAGCGTTTGGAGTTCGATTGGAGATGCCCTTAGGCATGGAATTCACATTTCCAGCCGTTTCATTAATCATTTATAAAATGGACAATTATAGATATTTCATAAAGAAGGGAAATTAATTTTCAAAATTTTTATAACAAATAGAAGAAATTTCAGCTGGTAAAGCAAGCTTGTAATCAATTAGAAAAACCCTAACTACAAGCAAATCTTCTTACTCTTGACAACGCTCATGTCATAGATTCATTCTTACAGTAAGAGACTTAAACACTTAACACAATATTCATTTCTGAAAAGTAATCACTGCAAATGAACAAGCAATATGGTACATAAAAGCACTGTACACGATACCAAAGATAAGAAAATAGAACAAGAATCAAACATAAGAATTTGATCCTCTCCTATATTTTACAAAAGACCAAAAAAAAAAAAATCAACCTGAAAAGCCCCGCAATTCAAGGCAGAACTCAGAACTATCACATTAATTGTTTAATAAGAAACGCATCAGAGGAATGAAGATCAACAATGTCACCTCTCAAAAGCAGCAGAAATTTATAAACCGCATTGAAGACAGCGAGCCGTCGCCTTTCATCCTCCAAAGAAGGAGAAGAAACCACGCTTCTTAGGCTCCTCCTCTACCATTACAGCCGTCATGCTGTCCTGCTCCACAAGCCTCCAGGCTGCCTGCTCGAATGCCAGACCTGCCAATGCCGGTGGCTTGTTCAACACCAGGGGAAACCCTCTATTGGTACTCTTAATTACCTCGGCATCCTCCGGTATAACCCCGAGCAACGGAAGACCGAGCATTTCCTGCACGTCGAGCACTGACATCATGTCTTCGCCGCGAATGAGGTCAGTCCTGACGCGGTTAACGATCATCTTAATGTCCCTGATTCCATCGCACTCAAGGAGGCCGGTGACCCGATCGGCGTCACGGAGGGCGGTGATGTCGGGAGTTGTAACGAGGACGGCTTCGTCGGCAGGGGCAATTGCAGTGATGAAACCGGCGTCGATGCCAGCAGGGCAGTCAATTAGTACGAAGTCCGGGTGTCCGGCAGTGCGGGAGCGGAGGGCGTCCACCAGCCAGGTGATGGCCTTGGAGCCGAAGGAGAGGGGTAGTTTGGACCGCGGTTTGGAGATGCAAAGAAGCTCAAAGGAGGGCCAGCGCTTGTCGCGGACGAGAGCCTGGTCCAGGCGGCAGTCACCGTTGATGACCTCGACGGCAGTGTAGTTGACGCGGTTTTCAAGTCCGAGGAGGAGGTCGAGGTTGCGGAGGCCGACGTCAGCGTCGATGGCCACAACAGAGAAACCGAGACGGGCAAGCGAGAGGCCGATGTTGGCGGTGGTGGTGGTCTTGCCGACGCCGCCCTTACCGGAGGTGATGACGACCACGCGCGGGGTCTCACCGGCGAGCTGGGGCTTGCGGTTCCACTGGAGAACGGCACGAGTAATGTTTGGGCGGCGGCGGTAAAAGGAGGCAGTCGATAGTGTTTTGGTCGGCGATGAAGCTATGGGTAAAGAATGTGAACTTGGAGAGACGTGGACGAAGGATGAAGCAGATAGAAATGAGTTCGTCGGGAGGCGACAAGCCATTGCCGTCTACTAGGGTTTTCTCGTATAAGGATCAGCTAACACATCGCCATTCTGGTACTGTGATCGAGCGCGAGTAATTAATCAATGAGCTAATTTTGATTGTCGCACCACAGAGGGATTATTAGGTGCGGAGTGGGGAAGGGAGAATCGTTGGCACATAAGTATTGGATACCCAGTTAGGTATCATTCGGTATCATTGGGTACCGCTTGGAATCCTATATTTGTGCGGACGGTGTGCGGACGGTCCACACTCTGCACCTAATAATTTTTTCGCGCTACGGGGCTCTTTGGCCGCAAGGAATGTAAATTCGGATTTAGTAAACAAGGAGGCAATTAAACAACATCATTTGCTTAAAATATGTTCAATTCATCTTCATTAACTAATTGGCTATTTATTCCAATTTTTAAATCTATTAGCTTAAATAAATTTTTTTTAATTACTTCTTAAGAAGTTGATTTTCTAGCAAATTGAAATGTGATTTTAATTCAAAATATTAATTATATCATAGCATTAAATAATTTGTGATCTCATTTATTACTAATGGAATCATTTCAATATAATCATGGCTTAATTAAGATCATCATGATATTAAAAGTTACATACAATGCTTATTTCAACTTATATTTCTTCAATTTGTAGTGAGATCAATCTGACAATCCAACATCCTTAAGGCACAGCGAACATTGCACATATAAATCATAAAAAAAAAGCTCAAAAATCGAATCATAAATCATCAAACTTTATCGAACAAGTACTAAATATCAATCTAATGTCTAAAATATATAAGGAAATTGCTCTATAAAAAAAATGGTATTATCATTATTGCATGTTAGAATATTTATAGTGATAGAGTTAGAGAACCTATTGTCTTAGTATTATACGAAGATTTGACAGACAGAGATAAAAGACAAGTTGCAAGAGAAATAAGAGTTGTCGTATGTAATGTGCAAAAAATTAAAAAGCCATTGGCTTGGTCAAGTTAAATGATTCGGCTAATATTTGTCATTTGTTGCAAATAATTTGCGCTTCTTTTGTGGAAGGCATCCATTCAACATAATAAAAATGCATTATATAATATATTATGTTGTTGAAGTTAGAAGAGTTATGTGACATAAGAGTTTAACTGATATAAACACTTTGTCTTATTTAGTTATTGTCTCTAGTTTTCTTTTCCTCGTTCAAGAGCAATGGTGATGTTCTTCTTTTTCTTATTTGAGATTTAGGTCAAATGAGCACTCTTAGTCATATTCAATTATTATGGTTCTTCTTCTCACATAAAGTTAAGACATAAGCTCATTGAGAGACTATTTGGCTTCTAGAGTGTTATAACCCACTTTGAATTTTGAAATGCACCAAGTGTGTAAGTAGAGAAGTCAAAACCAGGTGTGCAAGTGTCAAATTCGACTTGTTTAACCTGTTTATTAATGGATCATGCCCGTTTCTTTTCGACCAATTATAAAATAATTTGCCAATAGATTTAACTATTTAATAAATTGGAGAAATTATTCAAAAAGATTATAATAATAATTTCTTAAATTTTAATATTACACTCTTAAAACTAATTAATTGTTAACTTTTATCATAGCAAGTTCTACCAAAATGCTTGGCAAACCATAACCACAAGAGCAGATTTATTAGCATTATGATTTCACATGATATTTTAATGTTTTATAGTAGGTTATTTGTATTTTCTTTTAAGATTTAGATAGCTTTATTTCTATAGTTGTTTTATTTATATTTCTTTTTACATGTTGTGGTTCATACTTTGTTGATGTGCTATCATTTTAATTTATAATAATGAAATCATATATTAGCTTCTATGTTTTAATTTATAATAATGAAATCATAAATTAGCTTCTCCCTTGTTTACTATGATATTTTCCATTTATATTATTCATGCAAGAATTTTTTTTATGAGTATGCAAATATTTTTTCTATCATGTTTTACGTTCCATGTTATTTAGGTGTACTATATTTTAGACATGAGGTGTGACAGGGAGACTTGAGTTTTGAGAGAGCTTTGAGATATAAAGAATTCCATATCATCACTTGATGGTCGATGCTCACAATCGCTAGCCACCGCCGTCATTTGACTTTTGTTGTCCAAATGCCGCCACCCATGTCTAACCACCACCACATTTCCAATATAATTCATTCAACATAACCCAAATGTTATCATCTTATTATTATCACCTTATTGTGGGCTAGAATATACGTAGCGATAGAGTTATAAATCTATGTCTTAACGTTGCACGGATGTCCAGCTCACACACATAGAACACAAAAATTTTTACTCAAAAAACCCTGGAAAAGGGAAAAATAATGGGGCCTGGCCCAGTTGAAAATGATTTCATTAGAATTTAAGTAGATTACGGTGGGCAGATTTATCCCTTAGAGCGTTCAAATTACAAATGTCAATCGTATAGTTGACATCTATTGACAAAGTTTGATGTCACTTGGTGATTCATTGGAAGTCTGGAGTTACTTGGAAATTTAGGCGTCAGTTGGTAGTCCGATGGCGGTTTGGAAAAACTTCGATGTCAGCCAGTGCTCTGATAGAACTCCGGCATCGGACAGTGGTCCGACAGAACTTCAGCGTCAGGCTGTGGTCTGATAGAATTCTGGCGTTAGGTGGTGATTCGACAAAACTATGGGCATCAGATGGTGGTTCGGCGGAACTCCGGGAGTCAAGTAGTGGTCTGGTGGAACTCCGAGCATCAGGTGGTTGTCCGGCGGAATTTCGGGCGTCAAGTTGTGTCTGGCGGAACTCTGGGCGTCAGGTTGTGGTCTGATGGAAGTTCGGGTGTCATGTGGTGGTTTGGCGGAACTCAGGTAGTTGTCCAACGAAACTTTTTGGGCTTCAGGTGGTGATTTGTTTGAAGTCCGGGCATTAGGAAGTTGTCTGGTATAAGTCTGTGCATCAGGTGGTGGTCCGACGGAAGTTCGGGCGTCAGGTGGAAGTTTGGCGGAACTCTGGCATTAGGTGGTGGTTCGACGGAACTTCGAGCGGTGGTCAAGGAGGCATGGAGGCAAGAACGATATCCAATCTCTCACTTATTTTCTTAGGCTTAGGGGTCCCTTTTCAAGAGGAATGATGGTTAGATTTATTAGAGTGGCACGACCCTTAAAATAAAATGAAGATCAAGGATAAATGGGGAGCGGTTTAGATGGATGACTAATATTGAATTTCTTGATTGTGAACCGTTCGCTAGCTAGACATTTGAAGGTATTAATGATGTTAGAATTTTGTGATATTGGGCTCATTGGATTCGTCTCATCGAGTCGCTCGACTCGACAATAAGCATGTTCGGGCCCTTGATTTGGACCCATTTGAGCTCAGATTGAGTCGAATTTAGTATCGTTGGGTTCGTATGTTTGAGACGTTTAGTTTGACTGTAAGTTCACTGAAATCAGAGTTCATATGGCCCCAATTTAATTTCGGAAGGTTCCAACTTGATTTTACCTCGAGATTCATGCCTGATCAAAAATTTTTTTTTGATGATGTATCACACCTGACTACTTTAGCTTATTCATCAGTTAACCTCTATCATCTGACCTTCAAAATCTGACTGTCGTGCTGGCTAGTATTATCCAATCTCCATTACCACCCTTCCATTATTTTTAGAGCAAGTTACACAATAAAATATAGGATAAAACTCAAATTTATTATTTCATAATAACATATTCTCTAATTGAGGGACTTTTATAACTTAATTATATAGTTAATCATTTCATTTAGGTCATATATCTCATGATTTTTTCTTAAAAAATTAATATAAAGTTTACATATTTTATGTTTTCATATCTTTTATAAGCGCATGTAATAATTTCTCCATAGATACAATTTTCCTGAACAAGGTCATTTTGGAGTTTCAGGGGTTGTGGTTTCTTGAAAAATGAAAATTGTGTAAAATGAATATTTTTTTTTATTTGATTTGAAATAAACTATTTAGATGACATTATTATTTTTTGTTTAGCTTGAAGTAAAGTAATTGCAATGGCTAGAGGCGATGACAATGATGGCTCAGAGGAGGCGGCTGGCGGCGAAGGCCATCAATGGTGGCCAGCAGTGATGTTAGTGGTGGTCGGAGGCAGTGGCTGCCGGCAGACAGAGATAGCCGGCAAGGGTATTTGGAAATCGTCCAAATAAGAAAAATTTCAAATACACAAAAAATTCAATTAGAATGAAATATGTTGCATTGCTTTATTTTATTTTAAATTTATATTGCCTCGAACTTATCACTCAAATTATCAAAATCAGTACTTATGAATTACTGTGCATCCTAAATGTAGCAAATCAAACAGCCCATTACTGATTTTTGAGATGGCCTTACTACTAGTAGTCGCTCGGGCCCTGTGGCAACGTCGAGGTAATGGCGCCCATTCCATTATTCACTTCACCGCGAGCCCTCTCGCCCTTCTCTTCCCTCCAGTCGTCATTCGTTCTCCACAGTCTACAAAGCTCCAACCCTGAACCCTTCAAGAAATCACTGCTAGCTACTTTTTGTCCGGAGCCGGTCGCGTGTCGGGCCTCACGCAGGCCGCCCGCGTCTGAAACTGTGCCGTTGCCTACCACCGACCCTTCCGTCGTTGAGGCGGAGGGAACCGGCGCGGCCGCTCCGAGCCCTGGTGAGCGCTTCTTCGAGCACCAGCATGCTAGGGCCAGAGCCGTGCTTATCCTGAAGCAGAGTGGTTCCAAGGAGAAGAAGAAGAATAAAAGAGGCAAGGCTGTGTCGTCCTCCTTAGAAGTTTGCTGCTATGGCTGTGGCGCTCCGCTGCAGACGGAAGAGGCGGATGCACCAGGCTATGTTGATCCCGAGACATTTGAGCTGGTGAGCCTTCTTTGTTTTGTCCTTTTTTATCCGATCGTGTTGGGCGCGGATTCCTGTTATGGCTTTTGGGATCTTACATTGTTCTTCTCTTGTATTGCTCAAGTTAGTTTCATGTTAAGTTTGTTCTAAAGTAACTGTGGTGTTCTGATTGAATTGCACACACCATGATTGTTGTCAGTGACGGAGCCAGAAATTTTATTCATGGGGCCGAAATTAAAATAGTTTTATTAGCTGTCTCATTTAGAAGTTTAGAATACATCAAAATAGTTCCGCTTGTAGTCTCATTACCCGATCAAAGAGGAGAATGCAAATAACATGACCTTTAGAGTTTAGAAGACATAAACATCTGCCAAGAACGGTCAACATTTGGGGGTGAGAGAGGAGCGAAAGGGAAAACGAACCATTGATGTTTTTCATGTGTACAAAAAAAGATTTTGGTGGCTTCTTTGGATTAATAAATAATTTTAAAAGGAAAAATTATAAAAATTAGAGCATGTTTCCTCGTTGGTGAACTTGTTGCTTTGTTAGGCCATCTCCAACCGAAAAATTGAAATTTCACTCCAAAATGTAGTAACTAGTTTCCAACCGTACTCCATTTCTAACACCAAAAAAAGAATATCCCGTGTATATTCTTTCTCATACTTTATTTTACCTAATTTTTTGATTAAAAGAAATAGTGTGTCGCACTGTTCACCCTCATGCAAATGGATATATGGGATTTTCCGACATAATATCGTTAGCTTAATTAATTCTACTGAGCATTGGGATTGGCTTTAGAGTTTCAAATACTATTGGATATTTAGGAAGCTGCCCAATAGGCCCCATACATGAGATTGGGCATTTCGTAATGTCCTACCCTGCGAGGCTTGGTTCAGACTCTCCAGACATGGATCATGAAAGCATGTTTTTAGTGCACTTCACTGTTAATGAAGTAATGGAGTTATATATGGGATTTTCGCCCAATGATCCAAGGTGTAAGACTTGTCTCACGACTCCTTGCTCCCCAAGAACCCATACGATATTTTAATGGTTTTCCATGTGTACTTTAAACTGTGATAAGATATATGGTGTAGTGTAAGGGCATGGCGAGGGTACTCTTCTAGCCGGGAGCTGGTCTGAGAAGCTATACTCTAATCCAAGAATAATGGTAGCTAAACCAAATTCTCTCTTTCCAAGTTATGATCTCACATGGCTGCAGCTCAAGTACTCCAAGAATATTGATGCCCGAGTTCTATTGCTTTGTGCACCTTTGCAAGTTTTTCTCAATGGTGCTTTTTTCTCATTGCTTTCAAGAGCAACAAAAGGTTAATGCTTTGCTAAAAAATTTAAATCGTAAAATGTTACTTGCTGTTCGTACCTTTATTAATTTTATAGTTAAGTGGTTACTTTTCCTTGTTTAATCGTGAATTTTGTTTCAATAGCCATATTTGTTTTCTTCTATGGTTCTTAATTTTATCCAACAAACATGTGACAGAAAAAGAAGCATCACCAACTTAGAACTATACTTTGTGGGAGATGTAAGCTACTGTCTCATGGGCACATGGTGACTGCTGTTGGTGGCCATGGTGGCTATTCAGGTGGTAAGCAATTCATTTTAGCTGAGGAACTTCGAGAAAAGCTTTCAGACATCTGTTATGACAAAGTGCTGATAGTTAAGCTGGTACACATTGTTTTTTTTTGCTATATGTGTATCAAATACATGCTTCTGGTCATCATTATTCCTGCTAGAAAAAAGAATGATATTTTTTGCTCATCAATAAACTTAATGTGCTCATTTTTTTGTTGAGATGTGCACTTAAATTTTGGATTTTATATTTTTATGAATATTTGAGTTATTTTGTCATTTAGATTATTTAAGTCCATTTTATTAAATTTGTTAACAATTTTTAAGCTGTTTTAGTAGTTTAGTATTTCCCATATCAATAAATATAGGAATTATGAGCAACGAAGACTATGCTTTTGGTAAAATTCTTATTGTGGATGTTGGGACTCACCTTTTTCATTTATTATGTGATTTTAATCATCGATTAAATATGAGATCGAAGAATAATGGGAAGACCAATGGAAGAAATTAGATTGTTATAAGAAATTGGTGTCATCTAGCCATTCATAAACTAAAGAACGGAGTCTATCATTACCCATTTGATTCCTAAAATATATGCACATATTGAACAAGAAAATTATAAATAAACTCAACTATAAATTAATGTTGTTGCTTATCAATGAAGAAGACCAATGGAAGAATTCACTCTCGAAAAACATTCGCATTGGTAGGTAGCCGATTACATTTATCATTGATTACCCTCAATGATTCCAACAGTATTACGCCAATAAGAATTAATTGAATCCAAGATAATTAAAAAAATTTGAGCATATCGTAAATCTACAAGAACATAATATTTGAGCAACATGACTTTCCTATCAATAACAGAATTCTTCATCCACTTAGTGAAACAAAGTTAAAACCCTAGCATAGTCGAACCATGACAAGTCAGTGCCACCTAAAATTCTCATGTAAGCCAACCAAAATGCTTTATTAAACTAAGAACAGGGAACCACTTATAATATGAATAGACTAAGTTAAGCGCTAGAAGGATCATCTTGGACCTCATGAGCACCTCTACCACCTCCTAAGCTCGAAATCCCAATAGTGTGCAAATGCTCTGTAGCTCTCTCTGCTTATTTATCATTAGCCTCTGAAGCCTAAATAAAAAGCAATTAATGATGGAAAAAAAAAAGAAAACAACAGAGGATCGAAGACTTCAATTGAGTGAAACTAGGGCTTATGGTACCTTTGAGTAGATTGGGTTAAAGATCTAGCGCGTTCTAGATGAGTCGAGGCTTGCACTTCACAAAGTCAGGCCCTAACTTGTAGTACTTCACCGGCAAACTGCACATATCACCGTAAAGAACGCTCACGGGTTTTGGCTTCTCTACCATGGGCAAAACTTTGAAACCCTCCTTTTATTAATTGTTGGTGCAGAGGAGGGCCAAGTATTATTTGGTTTGGGTAGGACGAAGCAGAATCGGGATAGAGGATGATGCGTTGGCACCGGATGTCCAACTTCTGGCTCGCACAAATCGTTCTTCAGGGATTGTAGCGGGATGACGAGTGAGCATGTAATAAGTTATTTTATAAAATTGCCCACGAAGAAGCGAAGTGATGCCGGACTATGTATGCAATGTTTAATTCACTTAGATTTTGCACAGCTTAATGATCAGAATAATTCTAGAATAAATCTACTAGCAAATTTAAACAACGAAATAAAGCAATTAGTGGTTATCCGCTTAGGTTTGAAATCACATGATAAGAATTTTGAAGCTTCCAAAATAAATAGAAAATCAACACGATGAATCGTAATAGTTTTCAAACTAATCCCTAATCTAACAATGAGAATTAGGATGCATTGAGGGGCACTCAAATCTTACGATTACTAAGCTTAAGCAAGAGCAATGCGGAAGAGTCCGTCGTGACTGCAATCAAACAAATGAGAGTTTAAACTAAAAGAAATAAGAGGCAAGGGAAAAGAGAAACCTTCGTTAGGGAGAGGTGGAGATCCTCCACTCGATGCCTTCGAAGTGTTCGTCGATAGCCTCTACCAAATAGATCAACGTGCGCTCCAAGTAATCCTCGACGGTGAGATCAACTCTTGGATTCACGTCGAAGAAAGTAGATTGTAGGATGTCTACGAAGCCGTTCTCGTCCCAAGTTATGCTGTAATCAGTTTCCGGATCTGCCATTCATGGGTGCTCTGTGGTTAAAACTCCTCACACTTGATGATGCTCTAGAGAGTAGTCGAAGAGAAAGAAGTTTCTCTGATAATTTTGTTGGTGAGAGAGCCCAAAACCAAAACCTGAAATAAGTTTCAGATTTCTGTGAATAGAGGAGTTTGGAGAGAATCCCAAGAAAGGAGCCTGAGAGAATTCGACCAGCAGCAATAAGGTTTTGGAAATCTTTCCAAAGGAATAAGCTGCACTTATGGAGAGATTTCAAAAGCAATTTAATAAAGGAGAGGGGCCGACTGTATATGAAGTGGGAGGTGGATTTGTTTCTTAATTCCCGCGTCAGGTTTTAGGAAAGAAGTTAATATTTGGCTCTGTAGAAAATTCGGCTGCTAAGATCTGGGAAATATTTCTAAAAGAAAGAGAAGCTTAGTGTTTAGGAAAGATTTCCTAAACTAAGCCAAAGGGGAGAGTGGGCCTGCGGCAGTAATGGATGGGAGGGAGTGGGGTAATTGCTCATTGCTTGCTTGTTTGGGAATTATAAATTTGGAAAGGGAATTTTAAAATCCCAATCAATGTCAAATTGATTTAACGCGAGGTTTAATGACTTTCCTAAAATAGACTTTTATATTAGGAAATATTTTGAATTTCAAATCACTTGGATTTGAATTAAAATATAAACCTAAATATATTTCATCTATATTAGGAAATAAATGAAAGAAAAGTGGGAATTCGGTAGGGGAAAAAGGGGAAGGTGGCCGGCGGCTAGGGCCTATGGCCGGCGGCCAAGAGGTGTCTGGGTGAAGGAGGCCGGCGGCTATGGGGAGAATTTTGGGGTGTTTTATGTGGGAAGAAGTTGGGAATTTGGTGGAGGAATTGGATGTGACGACGACGAGTAAATGTGGTCGGTAAGAGAAGATGAAAATACAAAGAGCAAACCACGAACCCGGCCGTCTCCAAGATTGGTGGGTGATACGATCTCTCTCTCTTAGGAAACTCTCTCCATTAGAACTCTCAAGCTCTCTCAAAACTCATGCGAGAAGAAATTGTAATAAGCAATTATTCATTACCATGAAACAATAAGCAAAGGGCTATATATAGCCAAGTACAATGGACTCAAAGAAATAAAAGACTCAATTGCCTTTTGGGCTCATACATGACACATCCCATTAAAGGGGTACAAACGGAAAGACCAAAATAACAATGCGCAAATAAAAATACATAACTAATGAAATAACAAAAGGACTCATAAATACAAAGACTCGATCGTGGCTGTAGATCGGCGGCCACGTCTCTGATAAACCTTCCATGATCTGATGTCCCCATCACGAAGTTTTACAGCTTTTCCTGTTAATTCAAACGACAAAACTAACACAGAGACCAAATTGAACAATTTTTAATAGTTGAGGGAACAAAGAGGGGCAATATGAAACTCTGTGACTAATTTGAGCATTTATCAATAGTCAGGAGATTATTTCGAGATTTTTTTCAATTATTATTATACGTATAGGTTTCTACACATTTTTCTAATAGATAGATTTTAATTTATCATATGCAAGGGTTTCTTCATAGTTTTTTGTTTTCATATAAGGAAATGTAAAATTGTCCAAATTAAGATTTTGGTCTACGAATTTTCATGTTTGCATTTTTTGAGCATCTAATTGTCGATCTGTATTAATAGAGACCTTAATATATCATCTGGCATAAGCATAACTAGTGCAAGCGGTTTCCATCGATACTGAGCATTTCATCGAGGAAATTTTATTATAAAAGATTGCCTATTAGCATCAAACATTATCCATCTTTTGGATACTCTGCAGCTACTGGACATCTCAACTTTGTTGATTTGTTAGCCAGTCTGATTCAATATACTTTGATTTTCGTTTATGTTCTTCTATAGTATTATGTCAGCTCTGTTTACCTTTTTTTTTTTCATAATTATACTTGCCTGGTAAGATAATTTTGGTAATTTCTTATTTGATAATTCTTTTTCCTTACTCAAATATCTCTTGAGCTATTTGAAATATCTAAACGTGCTTGTTTTGTTATTTTGTGATTCTTCTAGTTCAATATTTTCACATGAAATTGCTACATTTTGGCCCTTCACATGCAATCAAGTTGTTTCTTATCTGGCTTATCATTCTGCTTATTTCTTATTGATTTTGCTTTTATTGTGTAGGTCGATATAGTTGATTTCAATGGAAGTTTTTTGGCACGAATACGTGATCTTGCTGGTGCTAATCCAATTATACTAGTTGTAACTAAGGTGTTGCTATTTTTATAATATATTTTTTTTGTATATTTTCCTCTCTTTATGTTCTCTTCAGTCCTTTGATGTTCAACTAGTTCATAGTCTTCTATCTCAGGTTGATCTTCTTCCTAAGGGTACAGATCTGAATTGTGTGGGAGACTGGGTTGTGGAAACTACTATGAAGAAGAAGCTCAAGTAAGACAGTTCTTTCTTTTTACCCTGTGGATTCTAGAGCTTTGTGTTTATAGGGCTTTTTAACATCCGCTGACAGCGATGGGTGTATATCTTGATTGCTAATGCTCCTGGATGTAAGATGTTTCTGATTATGCTTTTGGCCATCTATTCTCGTTTTTCTAGCCAAATTTGTTTTTGGCTATGTAGAAGGTGGCGCTAGGTGTTGCTGCTGCTTGTGTTAATGATAGATCTATTGTTTTTTGCTTTTTAGTTCTTAGAGTTTGATTTATTTATGATGTCTTTAACTACATGAGATACATGTATGAATTTTTCCACCCAACATGAATCATTATTTTTTTTTTCCATTTGTTTCACGGAAAGTTAAAATTTTACTTTGGTCTTTTGAGGACAAAATCCATGAATGCAAAAGTTGATTCTTATTATTGAGATTCGGAACGTGGCATCAATTCTTACCATTCATATATCTCTTCTAGATTGGCCTTTATAGTCATCTTACCAGCTTCGTCAGCCCTTGGTGGATATGATAACAGGCGTTATTGTTTCCCCAAGCTAATAAGATGATTTTTTTGCAGTGTCATCAGCGTACACCTGACTAGTTCGAAGTCTTTGGTTGGGATTGCTGGAGTTATATCAGAGATTCAAAAGGAGAGAAAGGTCGATTCTTTTTTCTTGTCATGCCTTTATGTTTCATTTTTTTTTTTATTGTTATTTTAAAAGAATGTAAAGTAATTGAATCTGAAACTCTTGCCATTAGCTTGAATTCAAGAGATATAGTTAATCTCATACAACTTGGACATCGGCACTGAACCTCCATAAATGACATTATCACGAGCTTAAATCTTTGATGCAATATCCTCTATCTATCTTCTAAATATTTCCTTAAATTTCTACTTTTTTACTTGAAAAAAATTCGAATTATGGATGATGATCATTTGCAAAGAGTAATCTAATATATTGGGCATTAAAGATTTGTATCACACAACTGTGTAGTATTAAATTATCATATTCTCACATGGAATTACAAATTGTTTCATTTCTGTCTATATGTCTATGTGCTCAATAGACAAGGTACACGTGCAATATGAGAATTTTCTAAGTACATTTCTTATATAAACTAAAACTATTTTTAAAAATTAAGAGATAGGTATTATTGAACCTTGAATTTGGACTGCTGACCAATATTTTAAGTAGTTGTAAAGTGAATTTTTTTTTTTTTAAAATTTAAGTAGAATTATATCTTTCTAAGAGAAAGGGTTGTCATTTATTATTGATTGAATATATGTGCCTTCAAATAGGCATACATGATGGCTATGAAACGAAACAATGAGGCGGATAATATTCATAATAAAAGAGTATCACCCTAATAAAATGTTCTCTAAATATGATCTTCCATAATATTACTTTCCTAATATATTTGGCAACGCCCCCTCATGTTAGATCATATGTATCATTTGCTCTATCTTGTTGCGCAAACATGAAAATAGTATATGATCCAGAGCTTTGGTAAATATATCCCCCATTTGTTTCGAACTGAGGAGTATCAATCTTCTTGGAAAGTTATAATATCTCATATATGAAATGGCAATCAACTTTAATATTTTTAGTTATTCATGGAAAAGAGGATTTCTACTCATATATATCATGACACAATTCTCACAGCATATTGTCAGCTGCTGATTAATGGAAAAATGAAGAGTTTTACCCACTCCATTTCACACACCTAGCATGCTATAGTAATCTATTTAGTCTCTGCAGCAGACTTGGTCTCAATAATTTTGTTCCTTACTTTTCTAGGTGATCAAGTTACCTCAAACAAAAATATAATATTTTGAAGTATTACTTTTTATCTTAAATAAACCAAACATAATTAACAATTGATAATGTTTCAACATTCAGGTGCTCAGTCTTAATAACTTTTTTATGGGACTTTTTGATAAACTCGAGAATTTATAGAACAATTTACCCCTTACTTTGATTTTGACATGTTTTGACTAACAACCCCTATGAAGAGTAAAATGTTAGGTCTGTTAAATGATAGATAAATCAACTTAGCAACCAACCCTTAATGTTGAGACAGATCATCACATATCTCTTTGTTATTAGATTTGGTCTAAGTCTTTATCAGTGTATTAGGCGATCTACAATCAAGAAGTCCAATTTCTTAGTGAAGATCAAAATACATTTTCTTTGAGATGTTATAACTCTTTTTTGTTATAAGCCAATTCAGCTCCAGAAAAATATTTTGGTTGCACCAGATCTTTGGTGATAAAACACTTTTGCAAATTACGTTTTGTTGCAAAGATGTTATGGTCACTTTTTTACTAAATTAGAATGATATGTGGTGCCACTGTGAAGGCTAATCTTAGCAGGTATCTTGCAAAAATTTTCGAATTAAACTTGTGGGTTTTGTTTAAGTCTATAGCTAGCCTTCCAGAATAGGTATAGGAGGTTCTCCCCCTAAGCAACACACTCAAGAGGTTTCTTCATATCATTTGTCTCATTAGGGCCACCATAGAGGAAGTTATTTCTAATATCCATTTGTACTAGAGTTCAACCTTGATCGACATCCACAAAGAAGAGAATCTAAATACAGTTATGTGATACTCAAGAGGTTTCTTCATATCATTTGTCTCATTAGGGCCACCATAGAGGAAGTTATTTCTAATATCCATTTGTACTAGAGTTCAACCTTGATCGACATCCACAAAGAAGAGAATCTAAATACAGTTACGTGATAACTGAAGAGAGTTTGAAAATTATCAATCCTCTATACCTACGTGATTTTGACAATCAACGAAGCTTTTTATCAATTATTGCAAACATTAAAATGAAAATTGGTAGTGAAAATTCAAACTCAAAAGGATGGAGGGCTGCCAAATTCTACGTATGATGACCGAGTAGAGCACTCATCTAAGTGTTCATAACCTTTTTCTAGAAATGATTCTATAGCACTTTCTGATATATATTTGGAATATACATAGATGATAGGGACAAGACAAATGTATGAAAAAAATGAGGATAATTGATCAAATGATATGAAAATTGAATAAGATGAATAATTTAATATAATTTACGTTTTTGTTGGACAAGTGGTAAATGAAGATTAGAGACGTCATTGATATGTCTATGCTCAGTTAAATATGATAAATGTTTTTTTCAGTGGAATGAGGTCAAGATAATCTAAAGTAAACCTATAATGGGTAGATGTAGTTGTATGAACTTCTGGAAGAAGAGAAACCAGCGGTAAATATGACTTTTGGAGGAGGGAGAAAAGAAGGGTGTAAATTGATTTAAGTGTATAAACATCAGGTGAGCGTATCATACCATTGATATTCTTTCTATGTATGAGAATATCCGAAATATGTACATCAAATAATAAGAGGATAAACTTTTCATGCAATTGAAACACATGAAAAAAGTGTACAACCAAATATGTGTGATGCCAATGAGAACAAAGGTTGGCCATGATATAAAACTAGAGATAGGTGGAAGGTTATTGAGGATAGTTGATGGAACCCTAGTGATGGCATAGCAAGTAGTCCAAATAACATCCACCTCAAAAAAAAAAAAAAAAAAAAAAAAAAACCACTTCAAACTATTGAGAACATTCATGTGAATTGTGAAACATTAAAGTTTATGTAACATTTAACAAATGATGGTTTTTGTGTTTGATCCCACTGTTCGGTTGAGATGTCTAAAGAGCAAGTGGTTTGATTAATAATAATGTTGTTAGAGTAAAAAATTTGAAATGAAGATTACTTAAATTTCAAAGTATTGTTGGTGCATGAAGTGTTTATTTATTTAGAAAATTGTGACATTAAATGACAAATAGGAGAACTATTATAGTCCAGAAAGTGAAATGAATGAAGGAACTCTCCTTTTTCTTCTTGGCTAAAATTTGAAATCATTAGCTGAGGCAGTTTGACTTTTGAGGCTGTTGAATAACAAGGTAATAACAAGGTATGGACAATGAAATTGGATGGTGAATTGACAAGAACATGAAAAGCTGATGCTGGAGTCTATTTGTGAATCAACCACATGAGATAATTGATAGAACCAAACTTGATTGTAGTACTGATAGTAGACGATTTGGAGTCATTGAGAGGGAATTGCGTGACCATGACATTGCTGAGAGAAATTAGTCAAGGAAAAAGAGAATCGACTTAGTTCATGTTGGAGGGAGCATGCTCTAAAGAGCAAGCTTTTACACTAACAATGTAGTAGGTTAGCATATTTGAGAGGTGTCAAGGCAATTGATAAAATGGGGAATGTATGAGAGCAAGGAGGGGGCCGAGCATATATCAATTCAGGTAATTCCGACTATGCGGGTGTAGAGCGAATGAGTAGACGAGTGAGACACAAGAGGGTGTAGAGTGGCGCGTGTAGTGAGCAACTATGTTGTTTACCAAAAAAAAAAAAATTATTGATGTAAACGTGAGGTTTAAGTATAAATAAAGAGAGAGGGTGGCTTCCTTGTCTTAAAGGCGGTTGATATTTGGTGAAAATGTTATCAAGATAATTGATCGAATTTTTGTGAAAAATCAATTTAGGAGTTACTAAATTAGTAATTTTAAAATATGGATAGTTCTGTGCACACATAATGGTTTCACACTAGAACATGTATCCATGGAAATAATAACAATAAATAACAACCCATTAATTAAATTCTCCTCTTTCTAAAGCCGCCGTTAATCAATAGCTTGATTGTGGATAGGAGAGAGAAATGAAAATAATTCTTATATGGATTTCAGCCAACTTCAAAATAAAAATAAAAGAGATTTACATATATACCACATAGTTTTTATATATTTTCATATTTAACTTCTAAATCTTTATATTTACTTATATACAATTTTAATTTCTAAATAACATTAAAGCTTATGCATGCAAATATGTGTTTTACTTTAAATAAGTTAATATTGGTGGTATTTTTGTTGTGATCTAAAGATTTGACTTGTATATAAATAAATATAATGATTTATATGTTGGATATATAAATAGATAAAACTTTTGTGAAGGGTATGTAAACCCCCTTAAAAAATTATCTTAAACAATTATTTGCATGTCACCCACCTCATATTCTCTATCAAACATCGTGCTACCTTTCCTCCATGTTGTCCCTTTGTCTACAACTCACAGCTTGTGATATATCCTCCTGATCTCACTCTCACACAAATTATTTGTCTTTAGATCCATTGATGTATTTTTTCTTTGGCCTCTTATGCTTTTAGATCCATGCATGTGTTTTTTTTTCTTCGACAGCACAAAACCCACTGTCTCACTCATGGCTCTATCCCTCTCAACCCTCCTAATAATGCGACAATTTACGCTCTCTTTTGACCACTCCCCTCGTAATTGACCCAAAACTTGCTCCCAACTCATTTGCACCATTTCTCCCTTGAACTCCTTGCTCTTGTCACCTTCGTTGGTCCCACTCTCCCTTTCTTGATCTTTTCCTAAAGACATGGTTCCTGCGTGCACTATTCCCAATGAGTCATCTCTTAGCAAATTCTCTCACACTAGTTGCATCACAACTAATAAATCATCTCTTGCTTGTTCATCTTTCTTGGTACAATGTGGATAACACCACTCTCAATGACACAATTCTATGTCATGTGTAACCCTTAATCTTCCTCTTGATTTAGCTCGAGATTCTACTCTTCATTAACATCTAACTCACAATTGGCCTCTTTTTTCTTGTAACAGCGTAGATACTGATAACTTGAGCTCAACGGCCACTATTGTTCAATGCCATCTAATCTTATTGCTCAACTACATCAGCTCAATAAGCTTTTGTCATTTGATATCTTTTTTATACCTTGCTCTAGGCAATCCTTCATGAAAAAATGCAGAGATGAATGTTAAAGGGTTGTTGATCTTAAATCTGATTAATTTGAGGCTTCCATTCAATTGATCTTTGATCTGATTGGAATTTGAAGACCTTCAACCTGTTGATCTTTGATATGGCTAGAAATTTCCTCCCTTTGTTGATTTTTGATCATGGTTCTTGGAGATAAATGCTCACCTCTGCATGCTATACTTAGCCAAAATCTAACCGCAACTACATTATCATTAGATAGTGATAGATATAGCTGACACGTGGCTCCAACATTAACCTTTAGTTGGCGATAGAAGGGGTGTTGTCATCATCGTTGAAACCATCATTCAAAAAGCAAACATTTTCGTAGAAGGCTTCTTCCCAAGGCTTAAAAACTAAAAAGAAAAATAAAAGAAAAATATTCAATCATATTCATGTTTAAATCATATGAATTTTGTGGATTCTAATACAATCCCATGATTGACTTTGAGTTAACTCATATGCTATATGCAAACATGCTAGTTTTGAAAGATATGGAAAAACATTGAGTCAATCTCAAAGATAATTGAGGAACAAAGCGATATTGTAAACCTTTCTAACATCTAGAGTAACTTGTGAACATTAATTATGTGTTAGCTCATTAATAAACAAACATATTAAGAAGCATATTTAATAAACTACTTATAAGATAGGGGACTGTTAAGAGTGGCCTAAATATCTTTAGATGATGTATGAGGATTGCAATATGAACATTGTATAGAAACATGCCAATATGTTGAAAATTGTGTTGATGCATCAAATGGAGTGCTAAAGCATAATTCATCAAAATTATGATTAATAAGCAAGAAAAACCATTAAGGTTATTATTTTATAATTATAAATGAGTTATGGGTAATAATATCCATATTATTGCATTGAAAAAATGCGGATGTACTCAGGGCTCCAAAATAAGCTCAAATTTATACCTAAAACCTCCATGTTAACCCAAATGATCATGAAGCCCCTTTAGTATTCAAAATCATGATGCCTTTCCAATTGGTTAGAAAAATATTCTAAGGACTTGGGTTTGATGTTTTTGATTTTGAAATGATCTTATAGTTTTGATGAATCTCCACCATCAGACCATCTTGTCTATAGAACATGATTGTAAGATCCATCCTTATTTGTCTTTTTAATTATGATCAATAAGACCTACATTAGATTCCCTTCAAATTATTGGTTTTAAGTCTTGATATTCCTATGAAAATCCAAAATGAGAATTCAAATCAACTATTTGGTTCTCATAAAGCTAGCAAACCCATCAAATCAATTTAATCAATCAATCTACTTTACTTATAGGGTAAGGCTATAAGACCTATTTTGGACTTGCGTCTTCCTCAAGTTTGTTAGTCCCACTAATGAGCTTTTTGATACATGTAAGCTCCATTCCAATTATTTTGTGCAAGCAAAAAACGAACGAGTTCATCAAATTATTTTTAATTTGTTGGCCTTTTTATAGATGTAAGCCCTTATATCAAATTGAACTTGCCTAAGTTAAACAACCTATCAATCAATGTAAAAATGCCCATCAATCAAAGTAAAATCGTCAATTATACTCATATGTACCTTAAACATACTTTTATGACAAACAAAAAACTCAATAGACAATCGATGGTTATGCTATGATTTTGAGCTTCTATCGATCATGTCCAATACTTCTGAACCATAAGCGATTATGCTGCATAACTCTTAACTATTTAATAAACTTAGTACTACCAATCTAGTACTATTGAGTGAATTGAATTAGATCTTAAATGTATGTGCTTGGCTCACACTTCCAACCCTACCTATTTGGGACACTTGAAAGGAGACATTCTATATATGCTAGTTATTCTCCTTGAACATTACAGGTCAAAACCCTCTGAAGTTGGCATGCTAAGTCTGCTTGTTTATTAGTGTTGATTGAGCCATTGGATCTTGGTTGGGTTTACCTCAATTTTGTCAACTATTTGCATATAACTACTAAATCTAAGCCCAAAAGATGAGATTAAGCAACATCTTTATTTGAGAATGCCCTCCTGTGAGTAAGAGGGGTAATTATTTATATAGTTTCAGCTTATAGAAAGTCTTGACCATAAATCTAAATAAATCATGATTTAATGTAGTTAAATGTTTTGTTAAAAATAACTAATATACAAAGGAAAACTATTCATGGCTTTCTCTTGCATGCGCTTGCTAACCATGATCGCCTTGTCTCTCCATGGCTCTTTTTCTCACTCGCTAGCCACGCACGCTTTGGCATCTCCTTGAAATAAGTGGAACTTTTTCTCTCTCTTTCTCTCTCTATGTTTTGTTCACTTGCTTGCTCCTTGGCCCTTTTTGAACTCTGTTTTTGCTCCTGTATAAAGAGACTAAATCAGCTTTAACAATGAGAATGTTAAAGATTAAAGCACGGTTCCACTAAAGAAAATTTTATATTAAAGTGGTGTTGGGAATGTTATATATTGAAGATAAGTTGAGAAAAAAACTTCGTTGTTTTGTGTATATAAAACCAAAGTTAAAAGATGAACCAGTAGGACAGTGTAATATAAAGCTAATTTTAAATAAGAAACGAGGAAAGTGAAGGTTACATGAATATAAACAGTGCAAAAAAAAAATTATGTTCCTATGAGACAATAAATGATGAATGAGAATTGATAAAGCTATATATATATATATATATATATATATATATATATATATATATGGGCACAAGTCTGGTTATGGATTAAACACATTTATGTAGCAAGATCTTTTTTGTTACAAATGTCAGTGTTCGTGCATGTGCCCGTACAAGCAAGCATTTCCGTAGGTTTAATTTGTATTAATATATGCAATCTTTATTATTGTATGTTATATTAAACTTGTTGAATAATCCAATAATGACGAGTTTCCCTACTTTCCTTTTGGTGCAGGGGCGGGATGTTTATATTCTGGTTAGTGATGACTCCTTTTTCGCTTGAAATGTAGTTTATTACTGCTGATATTGTAGGTCTCTTACTAATTCTTTTCTATTATGTTAATTCAAATTCACACTTTAGGAGTGCTTGTTTAGTTGTTTCATTATAATGCAAAATTGAATTCACTCCTTCCCGAAGTGAGGAATTGGATGCTGATGACCTTTTTTATGCGTGTTTGATTGTTTCTTTGTGTTTATATTTAGACTATGTTTGAACTCGGAGACAACTATCAAAAAAAAGTTTGGATCATGCAAATTGTGTTATGCATTCTTATTGTTTTAAGCCAAGAGAGAGAAATTAAATGCATAGTCTTTTCATAGACACATGTGATTATCCTTCTATATCTCTCTTTAGTCATAGGTACTCACATTGCGAAATAGCTTTTGCATTGTTTTACATGTATGATTTGTATGAATATAGCTTTGTGACAAACAAAATAGATAGTATGGCAAACTTGAACTTTTATACATTTTTGATGATAAAATGAAATTATTTTTTGTAAATAGTATGAGGGTCAAAAGATTGATTTTTCCTAAATGGAAAAGGAATTTTGATGGTAATGAACCATATTCTACTTCTTGATTAACCATGTGAGACAAAATGTTTGATTAGTATGCGCCATTGTGGCTCAAATTGTGTCAATACTAAAATATTATATATTAATTCATTAAATTGTCATTATCACCCTTGTATTGAATTTGATGTGGATTATAGCTTTCATATTTTGATAAAAAATATCATGTAGATTTGTTTAATTTGATTTTGATTAATGGTAGATGTTTTTTACTTGAGCCTTTGATGAGTACTGATCAAACTTTAAAAGGTAAACAACTAGTGCCATTAAAGGCAAGTTTTCTCTGACTAGTATTTGGAAGTGGTTGGAGTTGAGTTCAGAAGTGAGCTTAATTGAAGTGAGTTTGAGTGGCTGTTTTTTGTTGGAAAAAAATTATGCTAGATATCCTGATACAAATTGTATGAGGATAGGCTTGAAAATCTTTGTTTTTTCTTTGAAATTAGTATTGTATATGAAAATTTATATTGCACAGATGTGACAGCAAATCTTCGTTTTTTCTTTGAAAAATAATATGTATTCCTTTATTAATTAACCTGTAACTTTTAAAATAAATGATAATCTGATATAATTCATTATTTAATCTGATTACTAATCCTTATTTAATTGATAATAAGTCACTACCCATAATTATCTTATTATTTCTTTTAAAGTAATCATTGACTTATTAGCCCCATAGGCCATATATTATCACTATTATTTTTATTGATCCTTATTTTGGTTAAAATAATAATTATTTAGCTAAATATCATATTATCTTTAAAATAGGGTTCGATACCATAGTAAAAGTGAGTATGCAAGATAATTAAAGAAATGAAGGGAAAAGTATGAGAATTCTAAGAAACTTAAGAGAGGTAGAGGGTGAGGAATACGGTCCCGATATCAAACATGAAAGTGAAGGGGAGGTCCTTGGCACCAACTTGATGGGAAGGAGGGGCCTTCAGCACAATCGAAGCTAGGGAAGAAGCAAACAATCCAAGCAAGGAGAGGAAGCTGAATTTTAGAAATAGGTTTTTGAGATGCATTCCTTTACTTTATATTGATTATGGCATACAACCATGTACTAAAACAGCCATAACCTATAGCACAAAGAATACCTATCTTTATACATAAAATACAAGCATGAGAGAACTAAGTTCTTATGTAATCATATCTGATAAGAGAAGGATGCAATACTCCTGCATTAACATATTCTTGCTACCCACGGTTGATTTGAACATGCGACATAGTAGCTTAGAAAACTGCTTCAAGGAGAGAGGGTTATGAGAAAAAGGAGTTGGTAAAAGTGTCATTTTCTAAGCGTGAAGAAATAATTGCGTGGGGTGTACGGTGATATGATTCATTTCGCTCATGGTATTATTACCTAAAGATTGGTCAAATTCCAGTTGTTTTGGACTTTCATTAACTTAATTTAATGTAGAAACATAAAGGAAATTATATTTATTTGTTGACAACCAAATGATACAGTTGATGCAACTTTCATGAGATAACTAGCTTTCTTAACCACCATGTTTTCAACTAAATATGATATCGTCCTAAGCTCCTATGGCAACTTATCTTGGCAGTTTCTGTACTTCATAATTTTGAAAATTTAACTTTAAACATCGGTGCTAATTCATTTATTAAATTGGGATTGGACTAGCTTGGCAGCTTAGGCTATGCCTATTTTTATTTTTTCCTGTAGTTTTGGAATTCAATGAGATAATATAATTTTAAAACTAAGTTTGGCATATTTATTAACTCCCCAATGTGAGGAAAACTTAGTTTCATAAGTACTTGGTGAAGCTGGAACTTGAAAGACACCATATTGGTTCACAATGGTTAAATTTCAAAATAGACCCCATACTATTTATATATGGTCATTTTAGTCTCAGAGTATAATGTTGGTCTAATTTAATCCCTCGTCTATACAAAATTGATCCAAAATGATCATTTTGGGGCTAAATTGGGATCAATTTTGTAAAGTTGAGGAACTAAATTGGGATTAATTTTATATCACAATTATATCATGGACTTTTTTGGATCAATTTTATATAGAGAGGGACTAAATTGGGACAATGTGATACTCTGGGATTAAATTGACGATATACGAATAGTATGTGGACTATTTTGGGAATTTTCTAGGTTCTCACAATTATACTCAAATCTGAAGCTTGAAGTGTAGAATTGTCTTTACAACAACATTAAACATGCTACTGCAAGCAATACTGTGTGGACCCTTAAATTTCAAATTATAAATTTGTATGGAAGTGATTTCTGGTCCTTGATTTTAATTTGTTTTTTTGGGTGTTCATGGTATTTGGTTATATACTTCATTATTATCTGGCTATGGATTTTCTATTTCATGTTATTTTTTTGGCATTGCGAAGCTCTAGATTAAGACAATTAATTATTCCTAATGTCTTCTACAGGGGTCAGCTAATGTTGGAAAATCCGCTTTCATTAGTGCTTTGCTTAGTAAGTTTATTTGGCATACTTACAATTATGTAAAATTATGTTACCATGTGCAGTAGGTTGAAATTTCTGTAAATTTATTTGAAGTTTTATACTCTTTTGAATGTACAGCATCGTGGAAGCACACTTTACAAGAGTCACATTCCATGTCTTTTTGATATCTAGTTATCTATATTGTAATATTTTTTATGCAGCATATATAGGTTGTAAGTATTTTTTGCTTCACCCTAAAGTTCTTATCTAACTTTTGTAGAAGTATTTGGAATGATCAATAATATCCTTGTACTAAATATTAAAGAAGTCCTTATGACTGGTAAAGGTCTTTGTATTATGCTAGTTAAGAGGAATGACAAAATTGGCGCATGGACAGTTTCTCATCATTGTTGATAAGGATGGTGAAACTTCTCCCTTTTTTGGGTAGAATAATGGTATAATTCTCAAACAAACTGATACTTCATATAGATCTATGTCAGTTGTTGGTATGGAAGCTAATATGGCAAAGGTAATTTTTAAAATTAATAACTAGAAGGGAGTGTTGCTGAGGACTCATGTAGTAGTAATTAATAATGAAAAACAAGGACTATTTTTCTTCCTCCCATTGGTGGCCTCAATGTCCCATGTTCACCTTTTTTGAGCAATTTTTTATTTTCGTCTCATATACGAAGAATAATAGGATACGATAGGTTCATCTTCATTCCACTTTTGACCTTTGCATCTTAAACTGAGTGAGACATACTTTGTATGAAACTTCACAATTTTCCCATCCAGATCAAAATATTTTCTCTATTTCCCTACCTAAAAGCATCAAATTGATACGTTGAGGGGCCGCGCAGGGGGGGCGGGGGTGTACTAGCTTAGCCTTGCCCGAACCAGCCCTTTGTGTGGGCGAAACTAGGGGCAGTATGGGGGGAGATTTCGACTCCCCTTGTGGGGCCAGGGGAGCTATTATTCATTATGTAAGGAGTATTCAAGGGGGAACTATTTAGGAAGGTTTTCTAATTGTGTTTGTGCTATTTAGGAAAATTTTTTGATTATGTTTATGCTATTTAAGAATGTTTCCTAATTGTGTTTATGTTATTTAGGAAGGTTATAATTTTGTTTAATGTGTGTGAGAGCTATTTAAAAGGGAGTTTTGTATAGGGTTAGGAAGATATGTGTGCTGAGTTTCTAGGGTTTGGTGTGAGTTTCCTGGTGGCAACTAGGGTTTCTGAGAGCCGATCTACCTCTTGAATAGTAGATCAATTGTATCTTTCATTATTGTTGAAGTAATAAAAAATCAACTGCCATATTTGTATTCGTGCATTTTTCTTCCTTCTATTTTGTTGTTTTTACTTCGAATATGCATCACAAATCTATTAGATCACAATTGTTACGAGTTATAGCCATCTTCAAAATAAAATTAGAAGGGTAGCCATTTATAGTTTTAAATATATTTTCTACTCATTTCCATTATGGTCTAGTCCGGTTAGGATATATGGCTTTCACCCAAACAACCCTTGTTCAAATCCCAGCAATGGAATATTTTTGTCGAGAAGCGGGGGCTTTAAGGTTGTTGGAAAAGTTGATTTACAAGAACATAATTTTATAAGAGGTCAAATGCTTAAAATGAGCGTTTAGCAAAACTAATTAAAGACTTGCTAAGTTTTGGCGCGACCATACTAGCATCAGTGCACCGAATCCCATTATAACTCCTTAGTTAAGCATGCTTGGGCGAGAGTAGTACGAGGATGGGTGACCTCCTGGGAAGTCTTTGTATTGCACCCTTTAAAAGGGGTGTGACCATACCAGCACTAATGCATCGGATCACATCAGAACTTTGCAGTTGAGCGTGCTTGAGCAAGGGTAGTATTAGGATTGTTGACCTCCTAGGAAGTCCTCATGTTCCACCCTTTTAGTGGTATAAAGAGTTAAAGACTTGATGTTATTGTTGTATCTCCTTTATAATGTTACCACAACTATCAGATCTTTTACTAATTTGAACATTCAACTATAATCTTAGCTCGATTTTGTGTTTAACCTTCTTATGAAGAACATGCCCTTTGAAAATCAATTAAATGGATAAATGTTTTGCAAAACAAGAGGGGAGACCTGAATTTTAAAATATTATAGCATATTGCATGATATTTTGTACAACTTTACTGTTTTAGATTCATGAAAATGCAAATAAAATATAGTACATTACACATTAAATCTGTTGGATGATTTTGTAGGAAACTTAGCATTCCTAGAAAATAAGGTTAGAGAAAGCTATGATCCAAGAAGCAAGTTGAAATAATGGCATTACTTCAATATGCTATTAGATGGATCTAGTTCTTAAAATCTCAATTGAAGAAGAAATTTCATTCAGCGTTAGACCTATAATGAGGAGTCGAACATGATTGATTCTTAAGATGAGCTACTATGCCTAAAGCAGGGACTAGGGAAGCTGAAACACATTAAAGGGAGCATATGGTTCAATCTACACTAAGGAGGGAAGCAATGGAATCGTTCACATATACGTCTCCCTCTACTGGTCCGTGCAGAGGGAAGCAAGATTAGAAGTTAAGGTGAGCAAGGAGAAGTAACCTCAACCTCTGGTGAGGAGGGGAGTGATGAAGCTTTCTATGTATTTGATTTGACCAGCAGTGAAGACAGGAGTGGCGAAGCCGTCTTTTTTTGTCTAATTTTCATTTTTTCATTTGTTTAATCATTATGCTTTTTATAGTTAAGTAATTAATCATAAAATTTAAATTTATATTTCTTCACCAGCTATGGCTGTTGCTGTGGCTTTAACTATGGATTTGTTTTTGGGTGTATAGCATCAACTGTCCTCATTGATGGTTTGCTTGCACCTTTGAATTATTGGATTTGAAAACTATCAAGTTTCTCATAATACAACTCATTTTTTATAGTTTTTTAATTCTCTCTACTTTTTTTCCTCTTTATTCTCATCAAAACGATGGATATACCATTTTTGAGAGCTCTTAGTTTGGAACTAGTTGATTTTAGATGTGCATTTGTTGGCAACTACAGAAACAATGGCAAAAAAGAATCCGGTTGCTGCTGCTGCTCATAAGTACAAACCAATGCAGTCTGCTGTTCCTGGAACAACGCTAGGGCGCATTAAAATTGAAGCTTTTCAAGGAGGAGGTGTATGTGAGATGAAACTACATTAATCATGTTTATTTCACATTATTCTTTGTATGCCACAATTAACCAGTATTCTTTTACTTCAATAGTTCGTCTGGTTTAAGGTTCATTTTATTGTTTGACATGGTTTACTTTTGTAATAACATAACGCCTGCCAACAAAAACTTTCGCTTAGGTTTGGAACCTGTTTTGGTGCAAAACTAGAATACATTGTACTATATATAGAAAATATGATAAATATTACTCTAACATCCAAATTGTGAACTTCACATCTTAAAGTTAAAACTGAACCTCAGATGTCTTCTATCCATGCATTATTCTCTGAAGTCGGTATTCAATATTTTAGAGGATACGTCTAAACTCATTTAATGCTGACAACAACATAGAATGATCAACCTTTTTCCAATTTTCCGAGCTTGGGATTTATTTTGCACAAGCATGTTCATTTGCCTTCTTGATCAGCCTTTCCACTGCAAAATTTATTGTTTAAAGTTTTTCACCTTTTCTTTTTTACAATATAACTTAAAAAAAGTGAGAGAACTTGGTGTATAATTTGTGCATATGATGTAGCTCTAATAGCTGAGACCTTTGTTGTAACAAGTAAAAAGTTATACATGATATGAATATAGCAAAATTTATTGTTTAAAGTTTTCCACCTTTTCTTTTTTACAATATAACTTCAAAAGGGAGAGAACTTGGTGTATATTTTGTGCATATGATGTAGCTAATAGCTGAGACCGCAGGATATGAATATAGAAAAATAGATTTAAATTGGAGAACTAGAGAAGAACATAATGTAAGCGCTGAAATGTAAAATATCGGTAGGTAATAGAATAAGGTTATTATGAATAATATTTTGTTGTTGTAGCAACCCTCCAATCCTTTTAAGTCTTTCTTTAAAGGTTAACACGCACCTGGCCCCTCCCCTCCCCTCCCCTCCCACCCCAATAATGAGTGGAGGAACACAAAACGTCTATTTCAGCATTCATTTCAATATGCTTAAAGAGGTACTTATGAACTCATAGATATATAGCCTAAAGGATATAACTGTCAACTAAAATCCTTCAAAGTCAAGGAAATGAAGTTAAAAAAAAAATGGTTGAGAAGTAAACAAAGATGTAGGAAAGTCATATGAAAATCGGTAGAGAACTAAAAAAAGGTGACAGAGAAGTCAAAATATTTATAGAAATTTATACATGACTACCAAACATTATCGTTTGATTTTTCATTTCGTGATGCTTAAAGAGGTACAATTCGACTCACATATTTAGCCAAAATGGCACAACTACGAACCAACACTGTAAAGATAGAAAATTCTTTCAATCAAGCACAAAGTATTTGGACAAGAAGCTTTAGGATTTAATTTCGAGATCATCTAAACTCTATTTTAAGCATGATGATGGCCGAGATAGTGCAATTTGACAAGATAAACCCAACGAAACAAATAATGCATGAATATTAGTCCAAATGGGACTAGGCCAAGCATTGAAAGCGTTGGAAACTTTTGGTGCCTATTTTTAGGTTAAACTCTAAATTTTGCATGCTTATTGTTGAAATGAGTTTATCAGTGAGATGAATCTAAAAGTCCAAGACCGCTCAATTCGATGTTCATGAGTCATTGAGCTATAAAAAATTATATCATGATCAAGGGGTACCGTTCGAATTATTTGATCTAGCGTCTATGATTATGGTAGAGATGACCTAAATTCTTGGCCCTATTTTTATATGTTTAGGAAAGGATTTTTGGTAAAGGAAAATGTAGGATTCATAAGAATTACATAGCTCTATCAGCAACTGCTTTTTGACTGTTGATCAACATCGATGCTCTCCAGTAACCATACGTGATGTTTGATGTCCAATGTTCATCTTCCTGATCCACTGTCTACTCCCTATCTATAGAATAACTAAGCTAACCACCCACTACTGGCCAATATCCAACATGCCAGTTCATTGTCATCCAATGCATACCAATGATCAAAAATTGATATTTGAGGATAAAGTCTACCGCCCTCTATCTCATGACTCCTGATGTTCTCCATCAAATGTCAAATGATACGCATTGTCCTATGCAATTCTGACATGTTGAAGCTCACATGAGATGTCTTTAAGGTTTATATATATTACATTATATTAATTCCCTCTTGTATTGTGGTGAATGTCACCACATTGTAAGTTTTTGCTCACATTAGTGGACGTATTTCATGAGGGCCAAATCCCATTATTATTCCCTATTTTTGGATTTTTATTTGAAATATCTTACATCGTAACTTTTATACAATTTTAATGCGTTAAATTATCTCTACTACCACAAATTTTCATGCACACAAGTATTATGATTTTTTATAAGTGAATTATTTTATTGATTATTTTCCTACAATTCTAATAAAATGTAGTTGGTCAAACCATTCATAAAAAAATTCCTTATTAACTCTATATTTTATATTTCTATAATAAAATTAAAACCTGAAGTTTTGTCTAATATTTTTCATAAAATTGTTAGTTAAGCTTAATGCACATACTTTATCTCAACTAAACATGCAAGTATAGTCTCTTTTCTATGAGTAAGGTTATTCTCTAACAATTTGTTAAGCAAAAGGAATTACTTCTGCAATACTAATTTGTTAGAAATTATACTAACCTGTTGTACATCTATTGATGAAACATACAACAACAACATCAAGTCTTTATCCCATTATGTAGGGTTGGCTGCATGAATTTTTTTTCTCCATTCTGTCCTATCAAGAGTTAAATAATTTTATTGATGATAATTTTTAATCTTTCCTTTTGAATAGGGTGATGTTTGTAGGCGGACATGCTTTATAATTCATTTTGAATTGGATGCTTTTTGTTAGTTTGATATGTGCGCTTCGAAAAGGCTCAATGAATCATTGACTTTTCACTTCGTGCAGAACTTTTTTGACACGCCAGGAGTGCATCTTCATCATAGGCAGGCTGCAGTTGTTCATTCTGAAGATCTTCCTTTCCTTGCACCTCAAAGTCGTCTCAGGGGGCAATCATTCCCTGTATGTTGAAAATTCTTTGGCAAATCTGAGTTATACTGCTAGAAAAATAGTCTTTTAAGTCTTTTGGAATCTCAGGTAGTATCAAAGAGTAATCTTACTGCTGCAGACAATGTCGGTTTAAATGGATTCTCAATCTTCTGGGGTGGACTTGTGCGTATTGACGTCCTTAAGGTTTAAACTCATTCTATCTTTAAGTGCTATATCTTTCTTGTAACTATCTAATGATGTTAATTAATCTCAGCAAGTAATACATGAAATGCAGGTTCTGCCGCAGACACGTTTGACATTTTTTGGACCCCGCAAATTGCAGATTCTCATGGTCCCAACTGCTGAAGCTGATGAGTTTTACCATGTAATGGGACCCAAATTTCTAGATTAGCCCTTACTGTTAGGTTACAGGTTTATTTCAATTATAATTTTTTGACCAACTGCTTTTCGATTAATAAACTACGAAGTTTCATGCTACGCTGACTTCAAATAGAATTGTATCAACTTAATGCACAAACTTATACATTCAGAAAGCTACATTTATTACGTTTTAGTTATGCCATGTTACCTGCTCACTTGGAAAATACAGCAGCTGCACACTAAGCCAATTTCTTTGTTGAAGCTTGATGGCTAGTTATCTATTATTCTGTTCTTGATTATTTTATTGGTTGCTAATTTTCTTTTCTTAATTTCTTATTTTCACTATAAAATTATTGTTTTTTATTATGATCATTATCACAATGTTTCCAATGACTTATCAGAATTTCTCTTGGATGAATGCATGGAGTTTGTTTGTCTGTTTTGCAATTTTTAGATGGTGATTATATATGAAAATTAAGTGCATTTCATCAAGATCATGATTGTCATCATCATCATTACCCTTTACTTGAAGACAGCCACTCTTTGAGTCATTTTATATGGTAGTGTCTATGATGCACGGACACTGACACGGCGACACGGACACGACACGACATGGACACGGGACACGATTTTTTTTGAAAATATAGGACACGGGTACGGCACAGACACGGGTACGGCGCGGACACGTCAATACATTTTTTTATATAGTGTATATATATTAATGTAATATTGTTGACCTCTAACTGCCGACGCCAGATCAGACAAACCACCGCTCATTCCACCGACTAAAATCCCAAACGATACAACCTCTCACTCACCGCCTCACTCACGATAATAAATCCCTCTCATTCGAACGGTTACACACACTCACGCACACAGTGAAGGAGAAATCGAAGCCCATACCTGCGCTCTCGTCTGTCTCCACCGCTGGCCGTCTCCGACCGAAGCCTCCTCCCGTGCGTGACTCCCGACGCCGAACCTCCCGCCTCCACCGAATGCCGAACCCGCCGCCGCCGCCGAGCCCGCCGCCGACTGCCGAGCCCGCCGTCGCCTCCGAACCAAGCCATCCCGTGCGTGATCCTTCTGCGCCAGCCCTAGCCCGATCGGGCTCTCTCCCGATCTCACTCTCTTCCCCTCTGTTATATTATATATAATATATTATTTATATAATGTATTATATATAATATAATATTATTTATTATAATATACATGTAATAATATATATATTATATTATGTTATATTAGATTATAATATATATTTTATAATATAATATAATATAATATATATATATATATATTATTTTAATAATAAAAAGGGGATAAATGTGGAAAGATATGTGAGGATTTTCAACAGGTATCGAAGACCCCGGCCGTCGTACCTTAGGTCCGACCGGGATGGTTTGAAATTGAAGACCTGCGCCGTTGATTTTTAATGCGGGCAGATGGTTTTAAAATTCGAAGACCCCGGCCGTCGCATCTTAGATCCTGCCGGGATGATTCCAAATTGAAGACCTCATGCAGTCGATCTTAGATCCCGGTGAGATGGTTTAAATTCGAAGCCCCTACGCCGTCGACCTTAGGTCCGGGTAGGAAGAAATTACGGCAGTGCCATCCCGATTTCTCCCTCGGTGGGGAGGAGACGCCGGGAGGCTGCCGAAATTTTCAGTGGACAACAGAGGACTTTGACTAAAAAAAAAATAAAAATAAAAATTGATTTGAACTTAATTCGAATATAAAATCAAATTAAAATTCAAATTCGATTGGAACATAAATTCAAATTCGATTCGAACATAAATTCAAATTCGACCAAATAATGTTGGAATTGGACTCAAAATCAAACTTCTCATCATGATCTTACACTCAACGAGATAACAAAATTACAAGGGTCATTATAAAACTTGAATGATAGCAAATATTAAGGAGAATGAGAATTTTGTGAGTTCTAAGTAATATATATATATATATATATATATATATATATATATATATATTCGAAAAATCAAAGTAGTACAGCCCACTTTGAAAGCTAAAATGTTATAAGCAACTGAATGGACATCATGGCTTTATAAATATATATATTTGAACTTAAGAAGTCAATCTCTGACAATTTGACTTGATAGAAGAATTTTCCTAAAAGATTTGAGAGTCTCTTATGCGATTGAGATGAAGAATTTGAAAGTGATATTTAAATGAAACTTGAAACTATGAGTTAAAGCGTATACTCATATTGCAAAGATGAAAATGTAAGAGAAAACTATTTTGAGGAAGGTTAAAGACTACTGTCATTGCCACCTCAATCTTCTTCTTAATGAAGTTGTGTTCGATTGATAAATTCTAGAAGTTGAAAATAATCAAGTCAAAGAATTAGTTCTCCAAAACTCACATTCACATCTAATTATATGGCATCTACATAAAGAGATGGGTCAAAGAATATGTGAAATATACATGAGTCATTCTATTGTCCATCAGATCTACATGAAATTCTTCAGTCAATTATTTCAAGGAAGTATATTCAAAAAGTTATATCAATGTTATGAGCTCTTTTGACCCAAATACATTAAACAAGATCTAGGGGATGTCTCTTTTGACCCAAATACATTAGACCACTCATATGCTATTAACATCTTGATAAGAGTCTTATGTGGCTTCTTTTCAACATTATTGTATGATAATTACTCATCATGCCTTTAGGAGATATATCATCAATACATAAGGAGAAGAAGCAATGAATATGTAGTATACATAATTGATCAATATGAGATAACAAAAGATTCATAAGCAATCAATGTAGTTCATTTACAAGCAAGAACATGATCTTCTAATGTTTATTGGATAAACATTCCTTGTAAGCTATAGTAAATGATATGACAAGCTTGAATAAATTAAATAACACATCTCCTACATATTACAACTCAAACTTGATTTAGAGAAACGCCACCGGATCCGCAACATGTATGCAAGCGGACAGAAGGCGTTCGTAGGCTCCTTAAATAAAATCTCGGGCCATTTTCTAATGAAATTATTTGCATAAAATGGATCATATTTAAATATTTTAAAACGTCCCTTATGCATTAAATACGATCCCTTAAACTAAGTAAATCCCTGCATGTGCTCCGACAGACATATTAAAGTTACAAACATAAATTGTCGAGAATGCTGCGCAGGGTCAAATGATATTACCCGCATGTGCTCCGATCGTCGCATATAAATCTCAAATCCAACGATTCGAGAATGCTGCGTGGGTTTAATATTCAAGTTTCATCCTCCTCCTCGAAAGGACTGGAGTCGACACGACTTGAATTATAAAATATCTCCCAAAATGCTACGAAATTATAAGTGACTTTGAAGTCACCCCGATGATGGCCCTGTTGACAGAAAAATCTCAACCGGAGGGGTAAAATCTCAAATCAAACAAAAGCCCAAATTCTTGAAATAAAATCAATCACCTAAAAACTCAAAACTAAAAATCATCCGCCTCCTGCAACCGTTTGTCGGGGGTGATAAATTTGAAATTAACCTCAGCTCACAAAGAGCGAATGCACATCGGGTGTATCATTACGATTCATCCTCAAACAGTCTCTTGCCAACAGGGACGTGGCACTTGCTCTCTGATCGGGTGGTTTCGCCGCAAAATGGCACCATTATATTACGATCACGGCCAAAGCCCGTATGTTCCCTAAAGGTGTCAAACCCTTGAGCGATGGATCATAGGGTATATTCAATTGGCATAAAGCCCTCTGTCAGCTAAGGTGGATTCATATATATCCTCTTAGACAAATATCAACCCAGGTCTACAAGGTATTCTTGGACGAAGCAACCCATGGCTGCTGACAAGATGCCTTCTGTCAGGTTGGGTCGACTACCTCCTCTGACTAAGTAGACCAGGGATCATGACAGCCCGGGACGAAGGAACCATGGGATCTTGATCGGGCTCGTCTTCATTCCCCCCACCACCAGTTTTAAGTTTATGGTGATAAACTCTAAATTTCAAATTTCAAACTTCCAAATTCAAGATTTAAAACCCTAAAATTATTGCTATTATACGATAGGTTTATAACATATTCAACATCCTTAACGACTAGCCTTA
Source organism: Dendrobium nobile (assembly GCA_022539455.1). Classification (NCBI taxonomy): domain Eukaryota; kingdom Viridiplantae; phylum Streptophyta; class Magnoliopsida; order Asparagales; family Orchidaceae; genus Dendrobium; species Dendrobium nobile. Next base: position 1,439,954 of record CM039735.1, on the reverse strand, counting down.
ATCGAAAGTTCTCTCTCGTTATCGGGAGGGGTAATTAACTATAGGGGCTTGCGCCTATAGGAAACCAGAACTCAGATAAAAAAGTCCTCACAAAATGAGGGCGAAATCTCTGGGTAGTGTCTTAATCTAAAACCCAATCTGCCTTCTGAAAATTCCCCTGGGATCAAACCTAAAATTGGAATTTTTCGGAGCCCACAAATATCATATTAAAAATGACAAACAATAATAAATGAATGACATGATAACTTGTCTAGCTTATAATATAAAATATTTAGTACAAAATATCTAGTACAACCACAAAAATATAAGTAAATAATCACTTACTACAACATCAAGCATTCAAGCTTCAACTACTAGGATTAGCTTTAGAGGTTTGTTTTTGGCCTGCAATATCATCATCATTGAATATCTCTACTTTCAACTCTGATTCAACAAGAGAAAGATTTGTAATTGTGCAAAAAGAGAGGAGATGAAAATACCTTCACTGCCAAAAAGAAATGAAAATGAGAATATTCGATGAATGGGTATTAAATGCAGACGTTGATTTGGTGTTGTGGATATGAAATAAGAAATTTAGTTTAAATCTCGCCAAATATAAGAAATTATATTTTAAAAAAATTATAAAATATTTAAGATACGCGTGTCGGACACGCGTGTCCAATTTGTTTTTAATATTTTTTTAATCGGACGAGTGTCGTGTCGGACACGGTGTCGGACACTGCACGCCTCTTTGAGGAGAAGTGTCGGTGCATCATAGGGTAGTGTTTTTCAGACCTTCGAGGGCATTCTTTTAGGTTCCAGTTTTTTTCTTTTTGTCTTTTTACAAATTAATAAGGCGAGATTGTTACTTATGGATGATTATTTGACATGAAGAATACTTTGATTAATCTATTCAGTCTTCAGTGCACAGCTAATTTTGGGATGTGATCCCTGAATTTCTGCACTAACTTACCACCTGAGGTTAATGTTACACTACAGAAAAATACCATAAATCTAATCTATTACCCTATGACACTCATTTTTCCTCTAGCCATTGTAATTTTCAGATAATTATTGAGGCTTTTGTGCCTTTCTTTTCTTTAATACGCATTGCTATCTTTTGTTTCCAGAAAGAAGTTGGAGTTTTGTTGACACCTCCATCTGAAAAGCTAAGGGAACTATGGCCAGGACTTCAATCTGTTCGTCAGTTGAAAATAAAATTTGAAGACCAAAATAGGTATTCTACTTTCACTCCAGGTCTGTGATGATAATGTAGCCAAGTTTTTTTTTTTTTTAAGTTGACATAACAGGATGAATCAAATTGCTATCTCATCAAAGTACCATATGATAGTCTTTTCCAAATTCCACAACCAGGCTAATTGCAGTAGGTACCCAAGGCATACTTTGGAAGATATTGTTCACTTTAACTTGGCCATTCAATATCATACTAAACTTTATGGTTTTATCCTTTGTTGTAAAACTTTTCAAGAGTTAATCTTCTCAGGAATGCTCTAGTATAAACATGCTTAAATTATAGTCCCCAAGAAAAGTTTCTGAAATACATTCAAAAAAAAAAAAAAAAAAAAGTTTCTGAAAAGTTCACTTGTTACATCAAAAGGTGCATTTTGGAGTTATCAAGTGAAATTTCTTAGGGAACCTCCTAGTTAAGTGTGTGCTTATAGTAGAAGAGCAGCTTGTGATGGATTTTCTCCTTGGTATTTACATAAAAAGTTGTGAGGTTCAGCCTAATATGGACGGGGATAACATGACCTCAAGTGCTATATATACAATATAAATAGCTTGCTTTTGAACAGAATTCCCTTACAAAGGTTAAGAATACCACTCTTTTTCTTACTTGCAGTAGATACAATACAAATAGCTTGCTTTTTTTATGAATTGAATTCTCCTTACAAAGTATAAAAGCAGACCAATTTGTTGTGAAATAAATATGCTTTTTGCTGTTTTCTGTGTGCGTTCTTATCATGAGATAATAACCTTGCTATCTTCTATAGACCTGCATCTGACATTGCAATATCTGGGCTGGGTTGGATTTCGGTCGAGCCATTTGGTCTCGGGGTTGTTCAAAACAAGTTTGTGGACTGCAACGGAGAACTGCATCTGGATGTTCATGTCCCCAAACCAGTGGAGATTTTTGTCCGGCCGCCAATGCCTGTTGGCTCAGGGAGTGCAGAGTGGTACCAATATCAGGAGCTAACCGAGGCAGAAGAGGAGCTGAGACCTAAGTGGTACTACTAGCATGGGTTCCTCTCTCTTCAAACTTGCAAAATAGTATTTATCCGAATTTTGTAAAGTTTAGTTTCCATGTCCAACAGAGCTACAATTGTTGCGATTGAAGCTATGATTGCTGTAACTGAAACTATTTGATGTCTCCTGAATCAAAAGTGGACAGTGGACTCATATTGATTCCCAATATTTTGCGTTTTGAATACTTTGGAAGCGTTTAGTCGAGCAGAACTATCTGGATTTTATATCAATCATATTTGTTTTCAGATTATTATAACATAAATTTTGATTAAGTAGTCAAAATGTATCATTATCTCAAAAACCATTTAATAATTATTAATCTATCTCGATCAAAGTTATTTGAATATCTTGTTGTTGTTTCTGGCAATGTAATTCAAGTAAACTTTAAAAAATCAGAAAAATCTATGACATGACCATGATTCTGCAACAATAAGTATATTCAAAATTAATTTATTTCCATTCATTCAAAATAATAATGTCAAATACAAGTTCATAATAATTAAATCTTCCGAAGAAAATTTAAATCAAATCTATAAAGTTAACTTGTATGGATAATTAACCAGAAATAAAATTATTAACTCTATCGGTTCATATTGGTACAAGAAGCTGACAATCACTGTCAGAACAGAGCTGAAGGCATGGATAATAATACAGGTAAACATTGAGGGGAAAAAACACACTTAAAACTTAAAGTATAATGACTGTCATCACAAAGGGATGCCGTAGTTGACGATCTTCGAAGCAGTGTTATTGAGAGATTTCTTTTCATGCTTGACTTGAGAAACAAAGTTTGAAATCTGCAAGAGGGGCAACGCACGAATTAATAATAAGTGAAAATATTTTTTAGTGTTTTTGCATCAACTAATAAGGACTTTGTTTGGGGGGTGAGTTATCCATTTTATTTCTTATTTTATTGTAAGAATTTTTTAGAAGTTCTTTATCTGCATATAAAAGTAGAATAATAGTTCAATACAACATAAATGATAAGTCCACCTGAGCATAGAGTTGATTATATAAATCATTTTTCTCTATTGTGTCCTATTAAGAGTCAAATTCTCATTTGAATCTAATAAAAAAAAAGTCATTTCTAATATTTTTAATAACATTTTTTAAAGTCTATCTCTATCTTTCTTAAAATATATCAAATCTAATATATCTATTCTACTAGAAGACTAATGTTTTATTTGATCTCAGATTTCTCTTAATTAATGGATTTGAATTTGAAATTCAAACAAGAAAAGAAGGGAGGGAAGAGATGAATTAATTATCTCCTTAATTGGGGCCTTAGGAAGAAAATCATTAAAGTAGGGGAGAGAGAGGGGCCGACCAAATGAGAGGGAAGGAGTGTCTAGGTTCGATGAATGTGAATCAAGCATTAATTAGGATTGAGAATTAAATCTGAAATTAATTTAAGATTGGGAGTAATTAGAGGGGTTTCCTAAAGTAGAACTTATTTTAATAGGAAAATTTTTGAAATTCCAAATTTATTTGAATTCAATTTAAGAAGCTTTCCAAATTAATTATTTACTATTTTAGGAAAGTAATCAAGAGGCTATTTGAATTTGAAGTTCAAATTGGTGGAGGTTAGAAGGGCCGACAGCATGCATGGGGTAGAGGGGAATTGTGAGGGAATTTAAACTTCCTAAATCAAGATTCTAAATTAGGAAAAGGATAATTAAATAAGATCAAATTAGACTTAATTTAAAAACTTTCCTAAGTTAGCTTAGTTGATTTTAGGAAAGTATTTGAAATTTAAATTTGAATTTCAAATAGATTCAATTCTTTCCCCAAATTAGGTAGGCTAATTTTGGTAAGTACTAATGATGATTGAAATCATCATTAAGAGGAAAAGGATGGGGGTGGCCGGCGGCTAGGAGGATGGGATGACCGGCTAGGAGGAGGTGGTGGAGTGGCTGACGAGTAGAGGAGGGGAAGAGGTTGGCTTGGCTGGCGGTTGTGGAGGGTTTGGCCGGTGGTCAAGGGAGATGGAGAAAAGGAGTTCAGGGAAAGAAATATAAAACCGTGTGCTCGGATGCTTCCTGCAGCTAACGGGTGAGACGTTGCCCTTCATCAAGGGACTTTAAGCCATGAGCTTGGACCCATCCTGTGATTGGTGGATACTACGATTCCCTCCCATAGGGATCTCACTCAAGTCCTCCCAAGGAACAAAATTGCAAAATAATTGTTTTTTATTAATAATCCATCATTGTCTAATACAAGAGCAAGAGCCTCTATATATAAGCCTTAAAAGAAATTAAAAGACAACTTTGCCCCTTGGACTTATATAAAACAAGACCCTTAAGTAAGGGTAAAAATAGAAAATGCATATTTAAATAAAAAATACAATTAAAAAACTAAGATAAAAAATTGGAGGGATCTCGACCGTCGATCTTCACCTCTTCCTTTGATTAACGTCCGCTGTCGGATGTTCGCATCACTTTCACTTAGAATAACTTTACATTCTTCACAATCTAAATGATATATTTTTATAAGAGAGTAGCATCTCATAATATAGTTCTATAAAAAACAATTTCTTAAATTCTTGCGAGTATTATAATTTTTTTTATTTTGAAACAATTGAGGACAACTGTCTCATAACTATTACACAAGAAAAATTTAGGGGCTTTTTGGTGGAAGTAAAGTGAGTGTGAAGCATTCCAAAGGCATGAATTTTTTAAATATTGGTGCTTGGTTTGAAAAAAAAAAGAAATGTAAAGTATAGTAAATGTAGTGTAAACCATTTTAGTTTAGTTTTAAGATAACGTAAACTCACCCAGTTTTAAGCGAGAACCGTTTACACTGCAAGCAAGCATCTCATAATATAGTTATATAAAAAACAATTTCTTAATTTGTGCGAGTATTATAATTTTTTTTATTATTTTGAAAAAAAATGAGGACAACTTTATCATAACTATTACACTCAAGAAAATTTAGGGGCTTTTTGGTTGGAAGTAAAATGAGTGTGAAGAATTCCAAATGCATGAGTTTTTAAAATATTGGTGCTTGGCTTGAAAAAAAAGAATGCAAAGTATAGTAAATGTAGTGTAAGCCATTTTAGTTTAGTTTTAAGGTAACGTAAACTCACCCAGTTTTGAGCGAGAACCGTTTACACCTCTTGCAAGCTTGCTTGACCGCCATCACCAGCTGCCGACGCCCTCCACCGGCCATCACCGCCACCATAGTCAACCGTTGTCGGCCACCACAACTCCATCGGCCACCACCGCCGGCCGTCGGCCGCTGGGCGACCACCACTCACCCGTGGCCACCACCGATGCCATCGGCCGTTGGGCACTACCACCGCTGCCACCCACCGGTCGCTAATGACTTTACACTATATTCATTTTACTTCAAACCAAACAACCAAAAGTATTCACTTGCATTTATTTTATACTCATCCAAACTTCAAAATATTCCTTTTACAATAATGCATTCATTTTATATTGCATTTCTTTAAAAAGCTGCTTTCCACCATAAATTTTTTGATTATATATATATATATATATATAACCAAACAAAAGCATAGCTAGAAGTCTAAGTGAACCAAACAAGCTCGTGAGCAAGCTCATGAGTCGAGCTATGGAGTACCAAGTCCGAGTTCGAGCTCGAGCCTATAGTTGATCTCGTTTATTATATGAGCTTGAGCTCAAGCTCACCCTAACTCAACTCAAGTTCATAATGCTTTAAAATGTACCGGTGCAACCACTCAATTCAAAAGTCATTTGAAACTAGGGGTGTCAATATTGGACCCGACCCGAACTCGACCAGAAAATTTCAGGTTTAGGTTGACCCGAACCCGAAGCGGGTCAGGTTCGGGTCCTGAAAACCGACCAGTTTCTGGTTAACCCGGGAACCTGGGAATGACCCAAAAACCCAGTTGCCTCGTGCCAGTTGCCCCGCTTGCCCTACGGTCCGCTTGCTGGCCTGCTCCTCGTTGCGTCGTGTCGTGGCCGCTCCGCGCATTGCCGACTGTCGCGTCGCCAGCACCGCTCCACTGCCCTGCCGGCCGCCAACACCGTTGCCTCGTTTGACGCGCTATCCCTAAACCCTAAACGGGTCGGGTTGACCTGAACACGAAGCGGGTCAGGTTCGTGTCCGGAAAATCGACCCATTTGTAAAAATGGGTTGGGTTGACCCGAACCCGAATAGTGTCGTGTCAGTTCCGGGTTCGACCCGAACCCGACCCGTTACCCGAAATTGACACCCCTACTTGGAAACGTTATGCTTCTAGGATTCGTGCCTTGAAAATAGAAAATATTACAATTTCAATCAAAAGATAGTCATAGTTCATATGCCTAAATAAGTCAAGATTGAGGCTTATTAATCATATTTAAATATGAATATGAATATGAAATAGTAAGAGAGATGATTGCTCACTATATATTGATTAATGAAAAACCATTTTCAATTGTTTAGGAGTTTGAATTCTATTTAATTTTGAAGACGTTATCACCTTTCTTTATGAGATGTTTAAGGACAGAAATGATGTTATGGTGATATATAAGAAAAAAGAAAAAGAAAACTTAAAATTCTTTGAAAAGTTTAAGTAAAATGAGCTTTACTACTGATTTATGCATGTTTAAAAATTAGAGAATATCAATATGGTAGTGAGAACTCATTAAGGGCGGCGACTTTGCGGGATCTGGACATGATTTCAAGTAGGATTTGGCAGATGTATGATTTGATTTTTTTATTTTAATTTCATTTTTTGTTATTATAAATAATAATAATAATAGTAATATTATTATTATTATTATTATTATCAAATAAGAGAGGTTAAAATGACAATTATCTCGATTTAAGCATTGTTATCTCAATTTGTGTCATTGCCTCGATGTGCATGCCATCGCCTCGAGATTCAGGCTGATTTCCCTGTGTGAATTTCGTTAGGAAAAATTTGAGACATTTTTGGGTATGTCGGCGTTTCGAAAGCAACGGCGAAGTCCATTTTACGATTGAACGTCATTTGGGCAACATTGTGCATCATTTTTGGGTGTTTGGGTCAACATTCCCTGATTGAATAGGGTTGATTTGAGGGCTGATTAGGGGGATTAATTAGTAAATATTTTCTAATTTAAGAGGGCAGATTTATGGGTTGATTTGGGAAGAAAATAATAAAGGAAATAGGAGGGAATTGGGGGAGGTCTATTTGGGTATTTGTTGTTTATTGTTAGCTTTTAAGAATGTAATTTTTGTAGGGTTAGGTGTATGTGTCGTTTGTTGAATTTAGATGGTTTGTTCTTAGGGTGTTTAGGCTATAGTCGGTGGCTAGAGATTTGGGAGAATCGGATCTTCCTCTCCAATTGAAAATCCACTTGTATTTTGTCTTTTCTTTCATAAAACTTTCAATAAAAAATGTTCTTGTGTGTTCTATTCCTAATTTTCTTATTGTTGGTTTTATGACATTATTAACATCAGATTTCAGCCAAAGCTTTTCTTAAATTTTTGCAAGCAATTCCTATTAGATTGGTGCTTCATGAAAAGAAGGTTAGAATTTCTGATTGGGGAGCATGATTCACCTGCACATGATTTCTGCTATTTAAAAGACCCAGGCTATGCTATGGTCTGTCATATCATCTAGAGCGACAAAACTACTAGATCAACTAGGGTTTCTCCATGCTGATTGGGCCCCCGCCTCTAAGTCAAGCAATGGACCATCAAAGCCATTATAGGTTTAAAACTATAATTAATGCTCGAAAGTTGCAAGTAAAGTATTCTATTGAAATTCTCTATTTAGAATTATGAGAAGTAATAACATATAGTAACTAAAAGAAGAGAGCATGATGGCAATAATTGTAACATAAAAACTAAATGAAGAATTAATAAATCTATAATAACACATTAAAATTATAAAGAAAACTAACCACTGATCTATATCGAGATGCTTCTCTCCGAGGAAGTTCATTAATAAGGTCTTTCAGGCCTGCGAAAGAAAATTAGAAATATGCAATGCAAAGTAAAGAAAAAAGGGTGCATAAATCCATTAAATGTGGTAGAGGCTAAATTCGTGCATACCCATTATATCTCTTTCAATTTTCCTGACAAAACGCAGTTCAGCTTGAATTCCACGTCCTTCATCTCTGCATAGCAATGCTCATTGTTTAATGAACCGAAAAGAATATAAATGGCCTGTACATAGAATTGGTTGTGCTAAATAGATATTAACAAACATGAGAGCCTTCCTCCCCCGCTCCATTTCTTCCTCTGCTTTTAAGGCCCTTTCCTACAAGTGTAACAAATGGTTCAGACAAACATTAATACAATTTCTGTTGTAGCAATTTATATGATAAAATATGTGATTAATTCAAAACAATTAAGACCAGGAATTACAAATAATGGTGATCAGGAAGTCCAAATAATGGTGAAGTTATGATTGAGAGAAAGCATAGAGAAAAGAAGAATTGTTGTATATTCATTTGCCAAAAAAAGGAGATTTATACAGGGAAAACCCTCAACTACGACAAAATGACAACTAAGCACATAAAATACAACTAACCTACGTATTACAATGCCAACTACGCCATTCATGCTATCATATGTCTAAAACTTGTTACAAATGCATTTGATTTTATGATATTTATCAATTAAATTAAAAAAATTAATTAATTAATTGATTATATACTAAATGAGAGTAATTTATCAATATATAATGATAGAAAATTCCTAATAATATTTATTTCAGCTACTCAATTACTCATGTTAATATTGCAGCAACTTTTTTATAACTATTGTAACACTTTAGACAACAATCCAACCAAACAATAATTCGCTATACTCAACAGCACAACACTACACAGCACAGCAATGCCAAACAAAGCCCAAGTTAAAAAGAACATTCGGGTACATTAAAAACTAATCCAAAGGTAGAGAGGTAAAGGGTATAGTGTGATGGATGCTTTTAGTAACTACTTTGGAACCAATAGCTTAGGTAATAGTATAATTAGAATTAGAATTATATGAGAAAAGAATTTGATTAGAAATATGAGCAGAAGCATCTGAGCCTAGAATTAAGAATTCAAGCAAGAGAAAAAGATGACTGAATGACTAGTTTGAGCAATTGAGGCAATTGGTGGAAGGACAATTTGGTCCCAGATATTGTAAGAATTTCGCATATAACACTCCAAATAAGAAAATCTTAAATGATTCTGTCAGAAGAATCAGTCATGTAAGTTTGGAAGCCCTTGAGTGACCTTACGAAGCAAAGGGACAAAGCATCATGAAAAAGACAACAAAACACTAAACCGAATTCTGAAAACCACTAAAGATGGCAACCCTTTACATTGGATTAAGCTGAGACCACTAATATGTAGAACAGCTGGATACGGAATTGGAGACTGTCCAGATGCTGGGCCACCGATTTGAGAAGGTGAGGCCCCTCCTGCACATTAATCTCTCGGCAACAAATTTGTGGAGGGCATCACTAGCAGAGTCGAGGGGGAGAAGACATGAGAATAACAGGATGAGATGCTTATGAAAAATAGGTTGAAAACAAGGGTGGTGCAAGTAACGAGAAGGTGCCAAGTAACGAGAAGGCCTAAGGGGCGGCCACATGCGAAACAAGGGACATGCAATTGGAATTTGATTTGTATATTAGCAAAATCAATTAGTTTCGGCTCTAAAATTAACAAAATGAACAGCAGGCAAGGGATAGTAGCATATATGAACACCTTTAATAGCCTTAAATAGCTTTGGAAAGCCCCTAAAGATGGTAAATCGATGATTTTTTATTGAAAACAAAATATTTTGATTTATCCCTGATATTTCAACATAAATGTATCAAGTTATTAAGAAACAGAGGCCATTAATGTGGAAGGCATTTCCATTATTGATTGACAGGCTATCATGAAAAAATGAATGCATAGCTAATCAATTTACAATTATTGTTGTACATAGAATACTTGAGCAATTCAACCACTAAGGAAACCATTAAAATCATCAACAAGAAGGCGAGCTAATGAGGAAATACCCCCAACTTTCTGCTTTCATTCTTCACGAGATTGACTGATTGTCGCAAATCATTTACTTTTGATTCAGCATCAGCAAGCATTGACTGAAAAAAATATATATATTGCGTCAAAAGACTAACATTTATGTCAGCTTCACAGATCATAGACAAAAAAAAACTATGTTTCTCAGAGCTACGAAACTATGGCCATCTTTTTCTAGAGATAAATGCAAAAAAAAAAAAAAAAATGTTAAGTGTGTGTGTGATCAAAGTGGACTATGCCATCATTTCTGCAAAAAATAAAAAATATGACATCATAAATTAAAGTCAAGCATCATAAATTAAAGCGCAGAAGTCTGAAGCCTAGCATAATCTTACATAGAAATAAAAATAGATCCTATGAGCATCATCAATAACATTTAGGTACGTTTTACATTTTTGCAAAAGTAAAATGCAGCCTAGAAAGGAGTTCAGCATACAAGGCCAAAAATCAATTGACATAATCATAGAATCGTTAATCGCCACCTTCTCTACATCTCTTCGCGCATACACTATCCTCTAGTCTTTTCTTTCTGTAAAATCTATTGAAGCTTAGGCAATGGACCCCAGCTAATTTATTAATGAGAAAGCAGAAACAAGTCGATATACAAAGAAAAGTTATAAACAAGAGCAAAAGAAGGATCCTAAACAAAACAATAAATCCAGAGTGAAAAAGCTCTAATGTGGTATATCTATATATGAGAGGTCAATCCTAGGTGGAGGGGGACATGGAATTCAAGCCAACAGGGCGCAGCTTCAGCCATTCCCAACACCCAATAAATCAACAAAGCATAAATATAAAAAACCTTAATATTCTCTGCAAGCTGAAGGATAAATACCAAGCTAAGAGGGTGTGACGTTTATCCATCACACTCCAATTGTATCAGCAAGTACAAATTCCTTTAGTTTTCCTTCCTTGATAAACTCTTCCATCAAGTTTCTAATATGACGGCAATATACTATCTTTTTCATGGTTTCTATAAAAAGCACAATCTCAGGATGCGCCCGCGCATTGACCCACACCCTCATTTGTGTTGAGCATTTGAAGAAATCCTTATTTTGTATACCCTCTATGAACTAAGCCATTGACACTCTCATTGGGGTGATTGTTAGGTAGTAATGAACAGGAAGTGGCCAATCTTCACTATATCTTCAAGTGGGATTGATGCTCCTCATTTCAAATGATTGGCGGGCCAATGATCATCAACACTTTCAGGACGCACCAGTTGATGATAATACGGGTGATTTTTTGGAAATGCAGAATTCTCTCCACTCCTGGATCTCGAAGCAATTTATGTCCTTGCCCATAACCCACTAGAAGTCTGGACTTCTTGGAGGATCTTTTGGACGACTTAAGGTAAAAGATTCTACTATGTTGTTGTACTCTTTGGCATTGAAATAAATATTAATGACTTTCAACAAATTCTCCAATATCCTTCTGTTGATGTAAACCAAGTGTGTATCTGAATGGGCCTCCCCACAGAACTTGGGTAAGGGTAGGTAGGCGACTATAGGTTCCAGGTCTTTGATCTCCAGAATTGTTCTATGCAACCTCACAATGAAGTTTTGAAGGGAATCGTTTGACTCTTACATCATCTTCAAAAGAGCCAACAAATTCTTCGAGGGCTTCTAAGCATTTGTAAACTAATGATGAACATCCATTTGAACTTGATGAAGGAGATTATAACCTCCAGTAGAAGGCGTGAGAGCCACATGCGAGTTGATTCCTTGAAGGTGGTAAAAAACAAGGGAAATTTCAAAATGTCCCTGATGCAAAGTAGTGAGGTCTCCAACTTAAAGTAGGCCACATGATTAGTTGGGTTCATCTCCCTTAAAAATGATTTTATGTAAGATATTTTGAACTTGGTTGGGGGCTTAACTTCAATAATCTCCTTGCAAAACCCGTTTTTCAATTGGAGCCTTGGTCTTTTAACTTGCCTAGGCTGGAGAGTGGACTCTTATTATTGTTGGGCAATAAGTTTCATCTATCGCAAGGATGTATAGGGAAAAGCTCTAACATCTACCCATGTTCTCAAAATAATAGAGTATATTTGTCATTTCCACCCTTGGGCTTTGGGAGCCAGCATTATGGCTCCTTGGATCATCCTCATGATCCTCTCTTCTGCCTCCATAAGCTACCTGTTAATTGCAAGCTCTTGATTATTCATGTTCACATATGTTTCTCTGTTTGGATGCTTTGCTTCTCATAGTGCCTGGTATTTAGTTCTTTGCACCAGTACATGCTCAACACACATTTTAAGATGTTTGATCCAAATTTGTATGGGATGATGCTTGAGCCCTACTTACAGGACTCGCAAGATATCTACAAAACAGCCAATGGAGAAAGAGGAAAAGAAAGAGAAAAAGACAGAGAGATGAAATTCTAGAGAGAAAAGCTCCGAGGATTCTATAACTGATATAAAAGACCCAGATGACAATATATATCCCGAAAATAGTCTTTGACCTTATATTTGTAGGATTCTGAAGGCTATGAGAGTAGCAACATCTAAGCCCTATATAAAATATATTTTAAAAATAAATGATATGATTGTTATAGACATGTGTACATAATGGTCAGAACTCTGATGAGTACATGTAGATAGCTTTCTTGGGCGAGTAACTGGGATTATTCACCAACTTGACAGACAAAGTCTCTATCTCTTGATATATTCATGGGAGAGTTACTCTTGTTGACCGGGAGAGTAACTGGGATTATTCATCAACTCTCCTAGAAATGCATATTGGGGCATACATATCTTATATCTATTGATGTTAACAACAATAACCACACTTCAAGCAATGTGGTTGTCCAACATTATCAGCAACAATAATCACTCTTCATGCAATGTGGTTGTCCGACACCTAATACACTAGAAGCCACCCTAGTTGTTCGCCCAAATGAAGTGGGGCATGAAAAAGGCTATAGCTATCACTTAATAGATGTATTTTAATCATGATGAATACTTTTGAAGACTATCAAATTATAATCAGCACATTAAATTATGTTAAGCAAAATAATAATTTTCAATTTTCTTAGCATTCGAAGAACAAAAATATTCGTAAATAAATAATCTTGAATAAAGATGTTCAAATAAATTAAATAGTTACTTAACTAAATTTATGACATGCAAAGTCTAAGATAATATAATCATATTATTATCTATTTTATCATCATCATCTATGCTCTTTAATCCATCATGGTACTTGTATCCATATCACTTACCCTCTCTTCTCAGCTCATCTTCTCATCTTCAAAACTTATTATTCATGAAGTTAAAGCTCTAGCATCGTATCTAAGTTATCACCTTGTGTGCATCTTTTTCTTGTAACTCCTAATGCTATTTCCATATCGCTTCATATCAAATTGTCCATCATAACCTAACTCATCATTCACATTAATCAAAACAAACAATAGGCCTCACTGCCAAGCTCTTCAAGGAATGGGCTCTCTAAGACAACACTCTAATTATGGGACTTGCTCTGAGAGAGTGAGAAGCTATAGCATCATGTTGCCACATTCAAGTGTCTAGCATCCAACTAACTTTTAAGAAGACTTTTTACATCAACTTGCCAAATATTATTAAATATAAACTACATGCCTAAATAATTCCTTGGAGATCTCCCCATTTAGCATAAAAGTATAAGATGTATGCAATGCTTGCTAAACTTCTAATTCAAAATCCATCATTCATAGTACATATAAAGGAACAATCTATATTACTATCTATAAAGCACTATTGTACACCCTATTGGTCCCTTATCCTTCTTTTTTCAAATTTGACCCTTATCGAACACTTGTTTGACACTCCTTAAACACTAGTAGCACAACGTTAAAATGTGTTGGATGCATTCCACGCAAACAACACCACTCTCATAATGAGAAGGAAGATTCATGTATACACACCATGTACTCTTTAAAGCATAAAATGTTAATTTTATTATTTTTTTAATAAAATTTCTATTTATTGCATTATCTGGTTCAACATCCATTCAAGCCCGGCTAAATCATCAAACCATGAACCTCTACTTCTTCCGGTTAGTTGTCTGGTCCAATTTTCACAAACTTGAAAATTATAGAACATAAATCACGAAATTTTTTTATAAATAAACGAACCTCTTCACTCAAAAATAACCGCCTTGTATTCCGTATTAGAAAACTTCTAGGTCCTGCATGATAAGAAATTAGAGAAAACAGCTAAAAAAAAGGTTTGAAAATTCCATATTATCTAAAACAATATATGGAATAGAACAAATTCAGATAATAATAATAATAATAAATAAATAAATAATCTTCTAGGGAGTTTTATCAGATGTAATTGCTTTTCTTGCTCGAATCCACCACCTTATTTTGCAGCATGTTAACTTAAGAAAAATGAAAAAAAAAAAATGGTACAGCCCAATAGACAGAACAGCATATTACTCTTCAATACTACAAGCCCCACTCCTCCTGCAACGGCAAGAGAAATGCCCGGATGACAAGCTGCAACATAAATACCCTCTGGGAATATCAAAAAAAAAAATAATTTTAGCGAAGTCCACAAACTGATTATGAGAAGGGAAAGACTAAGCCAAAAAAAAACCCTTAATCTTCTCAGCCGCCAAATCCTCGTATGCAGTGTACTCGCTCTTCACCAATTTCACCAAGCTCTGCGAATCCACCAAAAATACCACTAACAATCCAGCGAAAACACCGAAAAAAATGGGTGAAAGGGAATACCTGTGCTTCCTGAAGGCTGTCTGAAGAGGCAGAAATAACCTGAGAAAGGCCTGAACGAGCAGAAAATACGGCGGCATCGGTGGCCGCGGAGACGGCCTGCTTAAATCTAATAGCTTCGCCAATGGCGTACTCTACCAAACGCTTCGCCTCATCCGATACTCCATTGGCACCCGCCGGCTCCCTTGGCGGTGCGTTCTCTGAGCCTTCGCCGGCCGTCGCCATGCCCAGGAGAAGCGGTGCCGATTCTGCCCTCTGGAGGTTACTCTCGTTATCGCGCTGTAAATTAACCTAGACTACCTTTTTTATCGGGCTCGGGCTGCTTTTAATATGAATGTGGTTTAATTAATAATCGCGAATCTATTTAATTATATGCAATATGCTAATAATTTACATAAGTAATTATAATATTGTTAAGTATATTCAAAATTTCAATTAAAATTGATATGTGCCATTGGAGAGGAAAAAAAAAACACACATGAAGCCTCAAGCTACTACAAACTTGTAAATTTTTTAATGAATTGGAATAAAATATATTGGATGCTACGTAAATTTGTTTACTGCCCATGCAAATCATAACATTGTTTAACTCTATGGTAGGAATCACTTGAAGGGGTTGTTTGGTAGCAGGATTTAGGCCGAATTTGAGGCGGATTTGAGCGAAATCCAGCCAAACCGCCTAAAATGCAAAACCAAATCTCATGGCAAGTGAAATCCGGGATAGACGGAAAATTCCGCCGATTTGAGTGAAATCCGGGATTTCAGAAATCCTGTATTTTGCGGGATTTACGAAATCCAGGCGCTAGAGTAAGAGTCTCTTGGGTAAATCCTGCTCTATAGCCAAACAATCACACAGGATTTAACTGGATTTATTATGAATGTTACCAAACAGTTTTCAGGATTTAACCCCTCAGGATTTTGTAAATCCGGGATTTGGAGGATTTACGAAATCCTACTTAAATGAAATCCTACATTCTACCAAACAGCCCCGAAGTTTTAAAGTATTTCCTATCAATTTCGAAAAAATAGTGAGAAAATCTCTTCCAAACTCTACGAAAATCAGAAAAACAGTAATTTTTATTGCGATAATCAAAGATATGGACATAAAATACCAATATACAATTGATCTTCTATTCGAGAGAAGGATATTTCTCTCCCAAATATCTCTAGATGCCGCTAGAGCCCAAAGAAACTAAGAGATCTTAAATTTTAGCCAAATTCAAGATGTTCTAACCCTAGAAAAACAAACTATTTAATGCATACAATCCAAAAGAAAATCTCTAAACATATTAAACATTCAAATTTCCATCCTAACTACCTCAAAAATCCTTTCAAAACAGTGCACTTTGGCCTTGCCGTGCGATCAGTGCATACAGGAGGCGGACATTCTCCGTCTGTTTGGCACGGTCCGGTCCAGTAGGACGGGCTGCCTGATCTAACACTCTGACCCTTCTTGAACACTAGAATGGACACTACAATCAACGATGAGTTTGTTTTATTTGCTTCCCTATATTGCTTAATATGTTAGGATTATTTGATAATATGCATGCCTTTTATCCTCTAAAGTTTCTTAAGAGTATAAGATAGCCAACATGGATGAAGTTCTCATATCTACCATATCTTATAATATTATGCATTATAACTATTGTGAATATATATAAATATCATACCATTGGATTTGTATTGATTGTCTTGAGATGTGATTAGTTCCACGAATTTGATAGAATTTTTTTTTTAAAAATCTTTATGCAATTTAATGGAGTTAAATTAGATAGATCATTCTCTCTTTCTACCATTAAGTGGTACAATGAAACACTAATCTTTGATATTATTGATCAAAACAAATGTCTAGTAATGAAGATAACATCTTTCACAATACAACAATTGGCTTCATATTTTGAGTCTTCTATTTTTTACGTTTAGTTCATTTTTCCAACGGTCGAATAAATTTAAAATTGGACTGCACAAATTGTCTTCAGTATTTATGGCTCGAACTTGTACAGTCCCTTGCAAATTGCAATGAAAACTAATCATACTGCTTCGCCTTGGAATTGTTGCTTAAGATAGTAATGCAATATATATAAGCCTGAATGAACAATTGTTTCATGAACCTCCAAGGTATACAAGAAAATATGGTTGTGATGAAATCGTCTGTAACGTTTAATGGTAGTGATTGTGATAGGAAATACTTGAGTTCGCAAGTAACCCTAAGGTAATACTTGAGTTCGCAAGCAATCCTAAGCCAATCGGAAGAGCAAACAACAGGAAAACAGCAGAATTTCTGCTATGGACAGCAGAAAACTGCACTCAAACTGAGAAAACAGTGGGAAAAACTAGAATAAAACCAAGCCAATACTTGTTTTTCACTAGAAGAAGAATAAAAACAGCAAGATACAATAGTTCTTCAATTCGAGAGGAAGAACAACTCTCCACAAGTCTCTAGCAAACCCTAGAGCCCAAGCACACAATGAGATCTCAAACTTTTCATTTCAATTCAAGATGAGGACTAATTCCCCCCTTTCCCCCTCTTTAACTCTCATCCCCATACAAAATCCCTAAACAGCCCTTCTATTCAAATTCCCCCCCTTTCCATTCAAATTTTCCCTCCAACCCTTGAATTAACTCCATGTGGGGCCCGCCTAGAGTAAGTAAGGACCGGAGGGGCCCACCTAACATTACTCCCCTCCCAAAAACTCACCTTGTCCTCAAGGTGAAAAGCAGGAAACTGCTCTGCAATCCTCTCCTGTGTCTCCCAGGTGGCCTCATAGTCTGGGAGGCCGCTCCACCTAATCTTCACCTCCTTTTCCCCCTTCTCATTGATGCGCTCTCCTTCTACCGCTAGAGGCTCCAATGTCACTTCCATGTCCTCCCTCAATGTGCTGGGCAGCTCTGGGCTCACAGCATGCTCCCCCACCACTCTTCTCAACTGTGAGACATGAAAAACGGGGTGTATTCTGGCTATTGGAGGAAGCCTCAATCTATAGGCCACCTCTCCAATTCTCTCCTCCACTTCAAAAGGGCCAAAATACCTTATTGCAAGCTTCTCATTTCTCCTTTGGGCCATAGTCCTCTGCCGGTATGGTCAGAGCTTCAAGTAGACCTTGTCCCCAACTGCAAACTGTATATCTCTCCTTTTGCCATCCGCCTGCTTCTTCATAAGTTGCTGGGCTCTAAGTAAATGCCTCTTGAGCTCTTCCAACACCTGATCTCTTTCCTTCAAATGTTGATCCACTGCAGATACTGGAGTACTACTGTGGCTATAGTGTACCAAATGTGGGGGGTCCCTCCCATATAACACCTTAAAAGGTGTCATCTTGGTAGCCGAGTGAAAGGAGGTATTGTACCAGTATTCTGCCCAAGCTAGCCATTTGGCCCACTGCTTTGGTGTTTCAGACACAAAACACCTCAAGTATGTCTCCAAGCTCCTATTCACAACCTCCGTTTGCCCATCAGTCTGTGGATGGTAGGCTGTGCTCCTCTTCAATACTGTTCCCTACATCCTAAATAACTCCCTCCAAAAATGGCTCAGGAACACCTTGTCCCTATCAGAAATAATGGACTCTGGTACCCCATGCAGGCGGATTATCTCCCTCACAAATGCTGCTACTACAGACACCGCTGTGTACGGGTGTCTCAAGGGAATGAAATGAGCATATTTGCTCAGCCTGTCGACCACTACAAGTATAACTGTGTAGCCTTCTGATTTTGGGAGCCCATCAATGAAATCCATAGTAATCTCCTCCCAAACCTTCTCTGGTAGGGCCAGAGGCTGTAGTAATCCCCCTGGTGCCATCGTCAGGTACTTGCTCCGCTGGCAGATATCACACTTCGCCACCATCTCCTCTACATCTTTCCTCATCCCCTTCCAGTACAATTCAGCAGCTAACCGGCTATAAGTTTTTTGCACTCCTGAATGCCCTCCTATGGCACTCCCATGAAACTCCTGTAGCAGCTGGGGAATGTGGATGGAAGACCTTGGAATCACACTCCTTCCCTGATAGTACAGTCTTTCTCCCACAACTGAGTAGCCTGGGTGGTTGTTTTCATCTGATAGCACCTCTTCTTTGATTCTCCTTAACTCCTCATTCTAGATGCTCTCCTCTTTGATGGCTCCCCAATCTATCAGAACAGGTACTGATACAGCAATCCCCTGAAGCTCCCCCATACAGCGTGATAAGGCATCCGCTGCCTTATTCTCTAGTCCTGGCCGATAGTGGATCTCAAAATCATATCCCAGCAGCTTGGATAACCACCTCTGATGCTCCTCTATGACCATCCTCTGCTCCAACAAGTACTTCAGGCTCCTCTGATCAGTTCTGACAATAAAGTGTCTGCCCAATAAATAAGGTCTCCACTTTTGGATGGCCAGTACAATAGCCATCAGCTCTCTCTCATATACCGACTTCAGCCTAGCCCGAGACGACAGTACCTGACTGAAGTAAGCTATGGCTCTGTGGTTCTGCATCAACACTGCTCCCAATCCATAGCCTGAAGCATCTGTCTCCAACACAAACACCTGATTGAAGTCTGGCAGAGCAAGCACTGGCACCGTCGTCATGGCCTTTTTCAGCTTCTCAAAAGCCTCAGAAGCTGCTTCCCCCCATAAAAAATTATCCTTCTTCAACTGCTCTGCCAGTGGTCCTGCTATGGTGCTGTATCCTCTCACGAACCTCCTATAGTAGCCCGTCAGTCCCAAAAATCCTCTGAGCCCCTTCAAGGTCTTGGGTTGAGGCCAGGCCAGCATTGCCTCTATCTTGGACTGATCTGCAGCCACTCCCTCCTGGGATATCACGTGCCCCAGGTACTCCACTTGTGCCTGAGCGAAGTCGCACTTCTTGAAATTGGCCTTCAACTGATGCTCCCTTAGCACCCCCAACACCACTCTCAGATGCCCTAGGTGTTCCTCCTCAGTCCTGCTATAGATGAGAATGTCATCAAAAAATACCAACACAAACCTGCGAAGGTGTGGCTTGAAAATTCGGTTCATCAATGCCTGGAATGTGGCTGGTGCATTGGTGAGGCCAAAAGGCATCACCAGAAACTCGTAGTGGCCCTCATGAGTCCTGAAGGCCGTCTTCTGCACATCTTCCTTCCTCATCCTGATCTGGTGATAGCCTGACTTCAGATTAATCTTGGTGAATAAAGCAGCTCCATGTAGCTCATCCATCAACTCGTCAATCACAGGGATGGGAAACTTATCAGGCAGTCTCCTTGTTGAGAGCTCTGTAATCAACACAGAACCTCCAACTCCCATCCTTCTTTTTCACCAGCAGAACTGGGCTAGAGAAAGGACTCACACTGGGCTGAATGATCTCTCCTTCTAGCATTTCTCCCACCAACTTCTCAATCTCATCTTTCTGCACCTGAGGGTATCTGTAAGGTCTCACACTGATAGGGGATACTCCATCTTTCAGGATAATCTGGTGCTCTCGCTCTCTGTCAGGTGGTAGTCCCACCGGAGGTTGGAACACATCCTCAAACTCCTGCAGAAAGGGCTGAACTAACGCAGGAATGTGTTTTTCTTCCCCCTCCTGCTGATCCTCCAAGCTCTGCAACTCCACAAGGAAACCTCCTCCTTCCTCATGGATAATTTTCACCATTGACCGGAGTGACACTCCAGCTCTGGACAATCCTGGTTCCCCTTTCAGCTTCACCCTCTTCCCCTCTACCATCAGCTCCATCACCATGGTCCCCCAGTTCACCTTGGTTTCACCCAAGGTCTGTAGCCACTTCATGCCCAGAATGACGTCTGTGCTACCCAACCTCAGGGGTAGGAAGTCCTCAACCACCCTGATCTCCTGTAGCCTCATCTCCACCCCTGTAATATCAAAATCTGTTCCAGTATCGTCCAGGACGATCTGGGATCGTCCTGGGACGATCAGTGAAAAATCAGCTCCAGTTTTGCTCCAGGTGATTTTCTGCATGCATCGTCCAGGCCGATTGGAGACATCGGCCAGGCCGATTGGCACTGTAGAAAATATCGTCCATGCAATAGCCCTGAAGGGAGACCAGGCCGATCCTCTTGGTCAGATCGTCCCGGGACGATGCTGCGATCGGCCGGGCCGATCTGTGTAGTATAAGGCTGATTTCAGTCGTTTTGAAGAGAGAGAAAAATCAGAAAATAAAAATTAAATATCTGAGGAGAGAGAAAGTCGTGGGATTTTGGAGAAAAGTGGATTTTCGGACGACGCGGAGCCGTTTTCGATCGAAGTGACTGTTGAGGAATTTGC
Organism: Dendrobium nobile; assembly: GCA_022539455.1. Taxonomy (NCBI): domain Eukaryota; kingdom Viridiplantae; phylum Streptophyta; class Magnoliopsida; order Asparagales; family Orchidaceae; genus Dendrobium; species Dendrobium nobile. The sequence continues at coordinate 1,418,785 of CM039735.1, read as the reverse complement.
TGTGCTCGAGGTAAGGCACATTCTACCTTTCTCAATTTTCAGTTCCGTCGTGTTTGGCGGTATATTCTGTCCGGGTTTTGTTTCCGTTAGCGAATTTCGTCCGTATCTTTTGATCGGTTCAGTTTTTACCGCGTAACTTTCTGTATATTGTTGACGTGCCGAGTGTGCACATTTTGGTTATTTTCTGAAGATTTTCGTCCGGGTATTTTTGTTTCGACTGTGTTTTTAGTCGACCGGATTTTTCTGTGAAATTGGAATTTATCTGTGCAGTAGAATAAAGATTCTGAAATGTTGATATCTGTATTCTGTGCGAATTCGGTAAATTTTCTTTGCAGGAATTTTTGTGTAAATTCCGTATACTGCCGTTGTGCTGCCCGATTTTTGGGTAATTTCGGAATTGTCCGAATTTCTTCTGAATTGAAATGCTATGTGTATAAGCTATACAAAGGGAGTTATAAGGGGCCTGGATCCTATGAGATTCAGTTAGTGAAACGGGAAATCTGAAATGAGCTCAATCTGAAATCTGATATCTGTTCTGTTCCGGATCCGATGAATTCTGTTTTGGTGCTATAAGCACATCTGTTTTGGTGCCGTGAGCACAAAGGGAGACATAAGGGGCCTGGATCCTATGAGATTCAGTCAGTGTCTGGGAAGGGAGGCATAAGGGGCCGGAATCCGTAGAGATTCCGTCAGTGTCAGGGCATTTCGCTATATGTATCTGTACTATTTTCTGTATCTGTTCTGTTCTGTACGAAATTGTGATTATGATATGATATGATCCGTACGATTCTGATTTCTGTTTCTGACTCTGTTGATTTGTTCTGTTCTGATACGATCTGTACGACTCTGATGTGATTTGATATCTGTCCGTAAGTTTTGATTTCCGATTCTGTTCCGACTTCTGATCTGATTTCTGTCTGATAAGTTTGGTTTTGTTTTCTGAGAATTTAGATTGGTGGTTTGTTGCTTTGCTGAGCTGTTGAGCTCACCCTTGCTTTCTGGTGGTTTTCAGGTTCTGGGAAGGGCAAGGAGGTCCAGGATTAGATTCCGGAGTCTGATCAGATTAGGTACTTTTGTACTTTTGATTTTTGTACAGTCATGGCTTTCCTGTTCTGTCTTTCTTTCTGTTGAAAGCCATGTACTGTTCTGTAGATGATTATTTTGAGGAAATGAAAAGATAGATGTTTTGTTCCGCTGCATTTGATGTTTTTAGTAGCTCTGTTGTTCTGTGTGTTTCTGTTGAGTTAAGAATTTGGAAGATCAGTTCAGTAACCTAATCCAAAGCCAGATCCTGGTTAGCTATTCTCCGTCGCGATCCGGCGCGGGCGGGATCCGTCTCGTCTCGGGTCGGGTCGTGACAAGTTTTTTTTGGTATCAGAGCACTGGTTTTGGAAACAGGTTGGATTGTAAAACAGAGCTCTAGGAAGTGATCAGTGAGTCTGTCTGGGAGGTAGTTTTGGGTCGTTTGGCTTTTTATTGTGTTATTTTGTGTTGTTTTGTGATAGTTTTCCGGATTTTTCTGGATTTTCTGTATGGATCAGCCAGACCCAGACATGACAGACGGTCAGAGTGACGATCAGGCAGCACCAGTGGGGAGTACAGCCCCAGTGGTCGGTGCTGATACGCTTTCACAGTTTGCTTCACTTGTTGCTCAGATGATGAGCGAGACTCAGAGCAGAGCTTCGACTGTTAGATCTGAGGACATTGATCGACACCTGCAGTTATTTTTGAGGTTGAAGCCTCCGAGGTTTGAGGGCGCTGTTGAGCCCAGAGCAGCCGAGGAGTGGCTGAGGAGATTGGAGAAGACTTTTGACGGGATGCAGTGTCCTGCAGACAGGAAAGTTCCGTTAGCTGTTTTTCTGTTGGACGGAGAGGCTGAGCACTGGTGGGATGGCCAGCAAGCAGCCAGATTTCAGGGCAGACTGAACTCCTTGATCACTTGGGAGGAGTTCACTGAGGTATTCAGAGACTGGTTTGTTCCCCCTTCTGCACGACAGCAGATGCAGGAGAGTTTTCTGAGGCTTGTTCAGGGGAGCAAGACGGTGATGCAGTACGAGGCTGAGTTTACTGCATTAGCCAGGTACGCTCCGCAGCTGGTTAGCACGTCTGCTGAGAGGTGCTACAGATTTCTGAGAGGCTTACGAGACACTTTGAGGCAGCCTCTGATACCATTCCGGATCACCGATTTCTCTGAGCTTGTGGAGCGAGCTCGTCTGATTGAGAATGACATGACGGCTACTCAGCAGCGGTGGACTGCGAGTAGGAAGAGGTTTGGAGGAGAGACATCTGGCAGTGGTTCCTCTGGGAAGAGGAGATTTGTTCCTGGATCTGGATCTGGAGACTCCAGGAAGAGCGGAGGATCGTCTGGTACTGCTACCAGTACGACTAGTTCTGGATCTGTCAGTACGGCACCTGTGTGCCAGAGTTGTGGACGACGACACCATGGCCAGTGCTACAGGATGGCTGGTCTTTGTTTCAGATGTGGTCAGCCGGGACATAGGATTGCAGAATGTCCACAGATGGGATATGAGCAGCGATCTGAGAGCTTTGTCAGACCTGTTGGTTCAGCAGCAGGAAGACCGAGGACTGTTCCTCCACGCCCTGAGGGATTTGCTGGTAGAGGTGGTGGTTCTAGTTCTGCACCACGGAGACCACCTACGATTCAGAGGGAGCAGAGTAGTTCTGTTGCTTCAGCTCCTGTTCCAGTTCAGCCACGAGTTTACAGTCTGAGTCAGCAGGAGGCTCGTGATGCTCCGGATGTTGTGACAGGTACGGTTTATATTTCTGATCAGCCCTGTCGTGTTTTGTTTGACTCTGGAGCGAGTCATTCTTTTCTGTCCGAGCATTGTTTTGAGATTTTACATTTGGATTCGATGGTTTTACCGGTTTCTTTGTCTGTGATTTTACCGGCTGGGAATCCATTGGTTGCTCGACAGTTTTGTTTGTGTGAGATCGAGATTTCTGGCAAGAAGTGGAAATCGAGTTTGATTCGATTGCCGATTTCTTCGTATGATGTGATTCTGGGCATGGATTGGTTGAGTCAGTATGAGGCCCAGATAGACTGTCTGAAGAAGCAAGTGAGTTTGCTTGTGGCTGGAGAGAGAGTTGTATTTCAGGGATTACGAGGTGTTCTCTCCAGTCTGGTTTCTGCGTTGGAGGTGAGCAGGATGTGGAAGAAAGGATGTCCGGTATTTTTTGGCTTCGGTGCGGGATCTGAACCTGGAGGTTGGTTCTGTTTCTGAGATCCCTGTGGTACGGGAGTTTGCTGATGTTTTTCCTGAGGAGTTGGTTGGTTTACCTCCGGATAGAGATGTGGAGTTCTCTATCGATGTTTTTCCGGGTACAGCTCCGATATCGAAAGCTCCGTACAGGATGGCACCGAAAGAACTTTCTGAGTTGAAAGTTCAGCTTCAGGAGTTGGTTGACAGAGGTTTTGTACGTCCTAGTGTTTCGCCCTGGGGAGCACCTGTATTATTTGTGAAGAAGAAGGACGGTACACTCCGTATGTGTATTGATTACAGAGATTTGAACAAGGTCACGATCAAGAATAAGTATCCTTTGCCTCGGATAGACGACTTGTTTGATCAACTTTCCGGATCTTCGGTATTTTCGAAGATTGATTTGAGATCCGGATACTATCAGGTGAAGGTGAAGGAAACTGATGTGGTGAAGACTGCTTTCAGTACTCGGTACGGGCACTACGAGTTTTTGGTTATGCCTTTTGGGGTAACCAATGCGCCTGCGATTTTCATGGATCTGATGAACCGAGTATTCAGGGAGTATTTGGATCAGTTTGTGATCGTCTTTATTGACGATATTCTGGTATATTCTGCATCTGAGGATGAGCATGCCAGACATTTGAGGATTGTGTTGGAGACTTTGAGGAGGCATCAGCTGTATGCCAAGTTCTCCAAGTGTGAATTCTGGCTGAAGAACATTTCTTTTCTGGGGCATGTGATTAGCGGAGAAGGCATTTCTGTAGATCCCCAGAAGATTCAGGCTGTTGCTGATTGGCCAAGGCCGACTACGGTATTTGAGGTACGTAGTTTCTTGGGCATGGCCGGGTATTATAGGAAGTTTGTGAAAGGATTTTCACAGATTTCGACTCCTCTGACGAGACTGACTCAGAAGTCAGTACCTTTTGTTTGGACACCGGAGTGTGAAGCTAGTTTTCAGAGATTGAAGGAGTGTTTGACTTCAGCTCCAGTGTTGGCACTTCCGTCAGGTATGGAGGGTTTCCAGGTGTTCAGTGATGCTTCACTGAAAGGACTGGGTTGTGTTCTGATGCAGCATGGTCAGGTAATTGCTTATGCTTCGAGACAGTTAAAACCACATGAGAAGAATTACCCGACGCATGATCTGGAGTTAGCTGCAGTAGTTTTTGCTTTGAAGATTTGGCGTCATTACCTGTATGGCGTCAGATGTGAGATCTTTACTGATCATAAGAGCCTGAAGTACATTTTTACTCAGAAGGATCTGAATCTGAGACAGAGGAGGTGGCTCGAGTTGATCAAGGACTACGATTTGACTATTCAGTATCAGCCTGGGAAGGCGAATGTGGTAGCGGACGCTCTGAGCAGGAAGTCTTCTGGATTCTCAGGTATTCAGCTTACCTGTGATGACTTTCTGATTCGTGATTTGGAGAGATTGCAGTTGGAGGTGGTTTCCTCCAGTGATTTGGAGTTGGCTCAGATGAGTATTCAGTCTTCTTTGGAAGCACGGATTCTAGAAGCCCAGAAGTCAGATTCTGATTATTCGAAGTTGATAGCTCATATTGGATCTGGTAAGACTCCTGAACTTCGAATTTCTGATTCTGGTGCTATTTTCTGTAAGAACAGGTTGTGGGTACCTGTGTCTGGAGACTTGAGGCAGGAGATTCTGTACGAATCTCACCATTCTGGCTACACTGTTCATCCAGGCAGTGGTAAGATGTACGCTGATATGAAGCTTTTGTTTTGGTGGCCTGGGATGAAGAAGGATGTGGCAGAGTTTGTGTCGAGATGCGAAGCCTGTCAGTTGGTGAAGGCAGAGCATCAGCGACCAGGTGGACTGTTGCAGTCGTTGCCTATCCCTGAGTGGAAATGGGAGGAGGTAACGATGGATTTTGCGATGGGTTTTCCTCGATCTAGACAAGGACATGATGCCATTTGGGTGGTTGTAGATCGATTGACCAAGTCAGCCCATTTTCTTCCGATCAGACAGACGGATTCAGTTGATCGCTTGGCACAGATTTATGTGAAGGAGATAGTCAGATTGCACGGTGTGCCTCGTGTGATCGTATCTGATCGAGATGGACGTTTTACTTCCAGACTTTGGAAAGGCATTCAGCAAGGCTTGGGTACGAAACTGCATTTCAGTACAGCCTTTCATCCTCAGACCGACGGACAGTCTGAGAGGACGATTCAGGTACTGGAAGATCTGTTGAGGCTTTGTGTTCTGGACTTTAGCGGAAGCTGGGAAGATCATATTCCGTTGATTGAGTTTGCCTATAACAACAGTTTTCAGTCCAGTATCGGTATGGCACCGTACGAGGCTTTGTATGGCAGGAAGTGTCGTACTCCTTTGACTCCGACCTCCTTCGGAGATAGGCAGGCTTTGGGGGCCACTTTTGCTGATGAAACTGCTCAGAAGATCAATTTGATAAGAGAAAGATTGAAAGCTGCTCAAGATCGTCAGCAGAAGTATTACAATCAGAAGCACAGATTTGTTGAATTTCAGGTCGGTGACTTTGTGTACGTCAAAGTCAGCCCGATGAAAGGTGTGAGCAGATTTGGTCAGGTAAGCAAGCTTAGTCCAAGGTATGTTGGACCTTTTGAAGTTTTGGAAAGAATTGGAAAAGCTGCTTACAAGTTATTGCTTTCTGAATCTATGCCTGATGTGCATAATGTGTTTCACGTATCCACTCTGAGGAAGTGGGTTTCAGACTCTGGGAAGAAGTTGTCAGCTGATGAGGTGGAGATTCAGGAGAATCTGGCGTACAAGGAAGAGCCAGAGCTTATTTTGGCGTACGACGTCCGAAAGTTAAGAAATAAAGAGATTCCGATGGTTAAAGTCCAGTGGAAGCACCGGACTGCACGGGAAGCAACTTGGGAGAAGGAGTCTGATATGAGACGGTCGTACCCGTACTTGTTTTGACTGCGTTTGGACTGGATAATGTCGAGGACGACATTTTTCTGAGTTGGGGAGATTGTAATATCAAAATCTGTTCCAGTATCGTCCAGGACGATCTGGGATCGTCCTGGGACGATCAGTGAAAAATCAGCTCCAGTTTTGCTCCAGGTGATTTTCTGCATGCATCGTCCAGGCCGATTGGAGACATCGGCCAGGCCGATTGGCACTGTAGAAAATATCGTCCATGCAATAGCCCTGAAGGGAGACCAGGCCGATCCTCTTGGTCAGATCGTCCCGGGACGATGCTGCGATCGGCCGGGCCGATCTGTGTAGTATAAGGCTGATTTCAGTCGTTTTGAAGAGAGAGAAAAATCAGAAAATAAAAATTAAATATCTGAGGAGAGAGAAAGTCGTGGGATTTTGGAGAAAAGTGGATTTTCGGACGACGCGGAGCCGTTTTCGATCGAAGTGACTGTTGAGGAATTTGCTGTGCTCGAGGTAAGGCACATTCTACCTTTCTCAATTTTCAGTTCCGTCGTGTTTGGCGGTATATTCTGTCCGGGTTTTGTTTCCGTTAGCGAATTTCGTCCGTATCTTTTGATCGGTTCAGTTTTTACCGCGTAACTTTCTGTATATTGTTGACGTGCCGAGTGTGCACATTTTGGTTATTTTTTGAAGATTTTCGTCCGGGTATTTTTGTTTCGACTGTGTTTTTAGTCGACCGGATTTTTCTGTGAAATTGGAATTTATCTGTGCAGTAGAATAAAGATTCTGAAATGTTGATATCTGTATTCTGTGCGAATTCGGTAAATTTTCTTTGCAGGAATTTTTGTGTAAATTCCGTATACTGCCGTTGTGCTGCCCGATTTTTGGGTAATTTCGGAATTGTCCGAATTTCTTCTGAATTGAAATGCTATGTGTATAAGCTATACAAAGGGAGTTATAAGGGGCCTGGATCCTATGAGATTCAGTTAGTGAAACGGGAAATCTGAAATGAGCTCAATCTGAAATCTGATATCTGTTCTGTTCCGGATCCGATGAATTCTGTTTTGGTGCTATAAGCACATCTGTTTTGGTGCCGTGAGCACAAAGGGAGACATAAGGGGCCTGGATCCTATGAGATTCAGTCAGTGTCTGGGAAGGGAGGCATAAGGGGCCGGAATCCGTAGAGATTCCGTCAGTGTCAGGGCATTTCGCTATATGTATCTGTACTATTTTCTGTATCTGTTCTGTTCTGTACGAAATTGTGATTATGATATGATATGATCCGTACGATTCTGATTTCTGTTTCTGACTCTGTTGATTTGTTCTGTTCTGATACGATCTGTACGACTCTGATGTGATTTGATATCTGTCCGTAAGTTTTGATTTCCGATTCTGTTCCGACTTCTGATCTGATTTCTGTCTGATAAGTTTGGTTTTGTTTTCTGAGAATTTAGATTGGTGGTTTGTTGCTTTGCTGAGCTGTTGAGCTCACCCTTGCTTTCTGGTGGTTTTCAGGTTCTGGGAAGGGCAAGGAGGTCCAGGATTAGATTCCGGAGTCTGATCAGATTAGGTACTTTTGTACTTTTGATTTTTGTACAGTCATGGCTTTCCTGTTCTGTCTTTCTTTCTGTTGAAAGCCATGTACTGTTCTGTAGATGATTATTTTGAGGAAATGAAAAGATAGATGTTTTGTTCCGCTGCATTTGATGTTTTTAGTAGCTCTGTTGTTCTGTGTGTTTCTGTTGAGTTAAGAATTTGGAAGATCAGTTCAGTAACCTAATCCAAAGCCAGATCCTGGTTAGCTATTCTCCGTCGCGATCCGGCGCGGGCGGGATCCGTCTCGTCTCGGGTCGGGTCGTGACAACCCCCTTGCAGATCCCAGTGCTGGACTCAATCTTTCCTGTCCCCATCATCACCCCATAACTGCCTGTCTCGGTAGGCTCCATTCCCAGCTCCTCCGCCACCTGAGTGGATATGAAATTGTGGGTGGCTCCACTGTCGATCAAAACTACTACCTCCCTCCCAAGGATCTTCCCCTTCACCTTCATCGTATGACTAGGAGTGAATCCCATCACAGAATTGAGGGATACCTCGGCTACCTCCAACTGGGGATCAATCTGCTCCTCATCAGAATCATCACCCTCCTCAGGCGCCTCGTCTATATAGACGGTGAGAGCCCGAAAAGCGCGATCCTTGCACCTGTGCCCTGGAACAAACTTCTCCTCACATCTGAAACAAAGGCCCTTGGCCCTCTTCTCCTGCATCTCCTCCTCAGTCAATTTCTTGAAACTCCCAGCCGATCTGGTCACCCCGCTCTTCTCCTTTCCACTCTCTTTAAGGACACTAGGGTTTGGCCCTTTTGGAGCCAAGTAAGTGGTAGTTGTCCTGGTGGGACCCCCTGAGTGGTTGTTCCGCCAACTTCGGGCGTTGGTCTTCTGGTTCTCCACCAGCTGAGCAAACTCCATGGCCTCCCTCAGGTCCCTCGGTCTCATGACCTTCACAGCATCTCTAATTTCTGGCTTGAGGCCCTTCATAAAGTTTCCCCCCAGAGTGCTGTTCGATAAACCCTCCATGTCACCCACCAGACTCTCAAATTTCTTCCGGTATTCTTCCACTGTTCCCTCTTGAGTGAGGGCGTAGAAATGTTCTGATATCTCCCATGGGCTGCCCCCCTCTGAATCTCTCCCTGATAGCCTCCTTGGAGTCCCTCCAAGTCCTCACCGGATCCCACTTATCCATATACTTGAACCAGGCAAAAGCCGCCCCTTCCAAGCACATACTAGCCGCCATCAATCTCTCCTCCTCCATCAGGCCATTCACTGCAAAATACCTCTCCACCTTGTGGATCCACTCATCCACATTTCCCTCTTCGAAAACTGGCATTTTCAGCTTTCTGGCCCTCTTGTCCACCTCGTATGCCCTATTCCCCCCATGGCCTCCTCTGTCCCAGGCAATGGGGTCTTCCCAAGTTCCTCTCTCTCCATATCGGGGCTCATCTTCCCCTCGGCCGCCAATCATCCTCTCTTTCTTCCCTGAAGTCTCTCCTTCTTTCATGCTCTTCCCTCCTGATGGACTCCCGATGCAGCATCCTTCCGTTGCTGTCAAGCAATTCCACCTCCTCTTCCTCTTCCAGATTTACCTTCCCCTTGCCTTTGCTCCCACTACCTTCTCCTCTTTCCTCCGCTGGCACAGCCCTTGCTTGCCCTTCCATTAATTTTTTCATCATCTCCTCCAAGGCCATGAATTTTCCTTCCACATTCTCGCTCAAAGTCGCCATCTTCTCCTCCAGATCCGCTTTAAATTGTCCCACCTCGGTCTCCAAGACTTCTACACACTTAGATGCCATGGGAACCAAAAAGTGGCCTCCGGATCCCTACTAAACAGCGAAAATCTGCAGCGAAACAGTGGAAAAAACAGCCCTCCACCGTCCGGATCTCGCTCTGATACCAATTTGATAGGAAATACTTGAGTTCGCAAGTAACCCTAAGGTAATACTTGAGTTCGCAAGCAATCCTAAGCCAATCGGAAGAGCAAACAGCAGGAAAACAGCAGAATTTCTGCTGTGGACAGCAGAAAACTGCACTCAAATTGAGAAAACAGTGGGAAAAACTGGAATAAAACCAAGCCAATACTTGTTTTTCACTAGAAGAAGAATAAAAACAGCAAGATACAATAGTTCTTCAATTCGAGAGGAAGAATAACTCTCCACAAGTCTCTGGCAAACCCTAGAGCCCAAGCACACAATGAGATCTCAAACTTTTCATTTCAATTCAAGATGAGGACCTAATTCCCCCCTTTCCCCCTCTTTAACTCTCATCCCCATACAAAATCCATAAACAGCCCTTCTATTCAAATTCCCCCCCTTTCCATTCAAATTTTCCCTCCAACCCTTGAATTAACTCCATGTGGGGCCCGCCTAGAGTAAGTAAGGACCGAAGGGGCCCGCCTAACAGATTGGTACTTTGCTTGTTAAACAATACTATCAATTCATAGATACATCTTTCAAAATCTTCACTCCCATTTATTTTCTTTTAGATTTAAATAAAAATTTGATTCTGAATAGAACACATCGAATATATATATATTATATGCATAATCAACCCCACATAACAGGATAAAGAGTTAGGCTTTGTTTGGGACGGCTTTTTTTATGCTTCTTAAAACAATTTTTTAAAAAAAGAAAATTTTGTACTAAAAAACTGCTTCAAAAAATCAATAAAAAACCGTCACAAACGAAGCCTTAATGTTGTTATTATCGTTGTTTATATAGATGCAACTTTCAAAATCTTCACTCGCATTTATTTATTTTGATGAAGAATCTCTCACATATGATGAGGCATCAATAAGAACAGTAAGCAAACAAAGTAATACATATGTAGTTCTTACGTGGTAAGAAAAGGCAATGATGGTTTAACACAGCCAATGTAAACAAGTACTGTTACAGAAGTTAGTCTGCAAAAAAATGCTATTAAAAATTGCTGCGTTGCATCACAAAAATTTAGTAATACAAGTTTTCAAATCAAACAAAAAAAATTCACGAATAGCCTTCCTGAACAGTATAAAGCCACAGAAATAGTTTCATCATGTCTTCTCTTTACTTCTTTATTATGTTCACTGATGCGAGTTGGTTTCATCAAGTATGTCCTTCCCTTCTTTCATAGATACTTCCATCATTTATTCAGGCATGTCTTTATCATTTCCTTCCACCATCGGCCTATCATTTTTCCTATTATTGTGAGTTGAAAAGTCTACTTGGTATCTAATTTGGTTCCATTGATTGCTTTCACTCAGCTTGCTCTACAGAAGCCGAGTATTTCCCCTTCACTGATTTCCTGCAATGCAAAACCAATACTTAATTTAGATTATAGAAAATAGGTAAAATGGCAAGTGGAAACTTTACCTTAACAATCTTCTTGATGTTACTATCTTCACAGGTGGACCTTAGTACGCCCTGACCTGCTACTTGTGCCAAAAACAAATTAGTACCTTCATCTGTCATGCCTTCTCCCCCCCCTTCACCTATCATGTTTCTAAAATCAGCATAAATGAATTAATAACTTCATAAGTGATGTCGAACTATGATGATGGCAATGATGTTTGTTAAGATTTTGCACAACTTATTGATTAGAGGAATAGCAAATAAACTACTAGCAATTAAAACGACGAAAGAAAACGTAAGGGTCACAACCGTTTAGGGTAAGTTGCATAACAAGAGACTTGTCGCTTCAAAATAACATAGGAAAATAATATTATGCCAAAATAGTAGCTTCAACAAAATCCCTAGTCTAACATTACGATTAGTAAACAAATGAATGCGCTCAAATCCCTATATTTACTAAGCTTAGCAGAATTGGCGGATGCGTCCTTCGTAACTACAATCAACTCATAAGAAAATTTTAGACTTAAGAAACACAAGCGGAGGGAGACTAGAAAACCTTCGCTAAGAACCGGCGGCAATCTTCCACTCGACGATCTCCAATTGTTCTTCAATAGCTTCAACCAAAGTGTCCTAGATGCGTTCTAGGTAATCCTCAACCGTGTGATCGACCCTTGGGTTGACGTAAAAGAAAGTTGAATGGAGAATGTGCACGAAGCCGTGTTCGTCGTACTCAAGTCCGTACTCAATGGCGGGATCGGCCATTCATAGATGCCAGACGACGATGTCTTCCCAAGGATTGCTAATATTCTTGAGTGTTGTTGAAGAGAAAAAAGTTTCTTTTCAACTTGAAAGAGGGAAGAGGCAAGGAGCAATTTCCCTTCCAAAATATGAAATAAGTTTCAGATTTTTGAAATTTGTAGATAGGATATTAAGAGGGAAAGTTCAATTCCAAAATTCCGGTGGACAGTTAATGAGAGAGAGAGGGAGATTGGCGAGAGAGAGAGGGGGGGGGGGAGTAGGAGAGGCCGGCGGCTTTGAGGGGGGGGGGGGGAGGAAGGGAGGGATTTATGGGAGGAGATTTGGGTTTCTAAGTTTAGGAAATGGAGATTAGGAAAGATTTTATTGGGTCCAATTTAATTTGAAAATCAGATTGGATTAGATTTGAAAATTTTCCTAAAATAGTTTAGTAGAATGAGGAAAGGATTTGATTTCAAACTTAATTGACTTGATTCCCAAATCAATCCCAAATTAATTCAACCTAAATTAGGATACCCAAAGTATGGAAAGTGGAGTGGGGCCGGCGGTTTAGCCAAGCAGGGCCGGCGGCTATAGAAGGGATGGGGAGGAATTTAAGGAGACTTTAAGGCTTCCTTAATTTGGGTGATTAGATTTAGAATGAATTAATTCATCCCAATTAATTCAAAGTCCAATTGAGGGAAAGGTTTGAAAACTTTCTTAAAATAGATTTTATAATTTAGGAAAAATTTTGAATTTCAAATTTGGGGAAATTTGAATTCAAAGACCAACTAAATCATGGCAATCCAAAATTAGGAAGTAACCAAGATGGGCAATAGGGGGGGCTAGGACGACGGTTTGAATGGGCATGGGTATGGGGCCGGCGGCTAGGTGGATTCGTAAGTGGTGTTTTGGTGGGTGGAAGGGTTGACTTGGGAGAGGGAGGATCGTGAAGATGAAGTGGGAGAAAGAGGAAGATTGGAAAAAGAAAAGATACAAAGTATAATCACGAACCCGACTTATCTAGGTTGGTGGGTGATGCGCCATTCTCCCTCTCCAAGGGAACTCTCTCCGTTCTCTCAAACTCTCACAAAACTCATGCTAGGAAGAAATTATAATCAATCATTCATTAACCTTCAAAGAAAAGACAAGGGGCTATAAATAGCCTCATACATGAGACTCAAAAAATAGAAAAGACGACAATGCCCTGGGGGCTTACATACGGCATCCCTTACTAAAAGGGTACAACGGGAATTTAAATAAAACAAATACAACGACAACATAAATAAAATACATAAATAAAATAAATCAAAAGTACAATGACTCGATCGTGGCCGTAGATCGGCAGCCACGCCTCTGATAAACCTTTCATGATCTGATGTCCCCATCAATAAGCCCTCTCGTACACTCTTTATGCAGAATCCTTCCAAAAGTGAGAAGAGAAACTTTTTAATTTCATCCATCTCCAGGATTTTGTATTCACAACCCTGCTTCTCAATAATCAGAAAAATAACAAAGCGTGGCCTTTATCAATAACTTCAAGTTCTGTGTCACTAACAAATAGTACTGTCATTCACATCGATTATCTTTTGTTTCTGGAGTCACCAAACCCATTATCTTAGAATCCTAGGTTACCATGTCTTGGCTGCATTCCAAGAATGCTTCCTTACCTCAAACCAGAAAATGACTTTTTTAAATTTACTGAAAACTTGTCTGCTACAATATGTTTGACTGGGATGTGGAAACCAGACTGATCGGATCATCTTAACCTTCAATAAAAAATAATCACAAAAGAAAGGATAAGCAGTCATTGTTGTTGGTAACAAAACTTTTTGTTTGCCATGTATTATTGTTAGTGGAATGAACTCCAAAGCATTCCTTAAGGATTACAAAACCCTCCAGTTATTCTCATATTCAAACTATACAACTGCTATAACTATTGGATATCTCAAGGTACCAAAAATTACACCAGGTTCTCCATTAACTTGTATTTTTTATGCAACTTTATCATTACAATTTTTTTTTTTTGTTTAGCAAAATAAGCTTCACGCAGTTCATATTTAAATCAATAAGATCCCTAATAACTAAAGATTTTCTTCAACTCAATCAAAGCATGAAATTAAAGAAAATAATCAAGCTTTTTATTTGAGCAATTTTACTTATCATATTAGTTTCCTTAGGGAAAAGTATGATCCATTCAATTTCTTTCAGTGCTAAATAACACAATGAATGAACTTTGGATGGTGCTTGTTACTTATTTTGAAATAGTTAACTTCATTGTATCATACAAAATTTTAATTACTATCAAATAGGTCTACCTATCGAACACAAAAATTGCCTGCAGAAGAATAGCAAAATTCCAGTTCGCAAACTCTGCCAAGTACGCCTACTTTAATATGGTTGCATTAGTAGATTAAATTTTAGTTAATTCTCCTCCCTAAATAGCAAAAAGGAACCAATTTGTTTTTTCAAGTAACAAAGAAACGTTCAGTTCAGAATCTGTTTTCCTGGTTGATAATAATAGACAAGCATTAACCCGTATGATATTTACTTTCCATATAACACATATAACACAATATTCCTTTTGATAAGTTACAATTGTACAAGTAATAAAGTTTTCTAAAGGAAAAAGTTTGAACTCAAGTTACAAAAATGAAAGCATACAAACATACCTGTCGTTTTAGTTTGCAAGCGGGGCCAAATGCTACTACAGCGCTAGAGATCACATCCAGCAAATATAGTTGACGAGATGAACATTACCCATGTAATGTATAGACCACTTGCTCTTCAAGGATTTCATTGGAGGTTAAAAACATGAAAATCCATAATTTCAAACATATCTTTATGTCCGTGACATTAAGCACTCTTTTATTTGTCCTACTCCATCTGCTTACCCAGAATGGCTTCTGACCACGAGAAACAGAATGAGAATTTGCATATTTTTCTCTTCATGCTACAAAGATTTCAGAAGGTTCGTGCGAAAATGTGCCATATAATTAAAGCTACATTAATCCGCCAGACGGATTATCAAACATCCTGAATGATGCCCACACGAGCCCGCCCATTCAAGTTATGGATTATGCCATTTGATTGACACCAAGAAAAAATAAATCAGATGGTCTTCAAAAGCATGATTATCATGGTAAACTTGTATTTCCCATTAGTGGTTGTCTAGCAAACTACCTGGACCAGTCATCCAGTTCCAAATTACAGCTTCCCCATACCGGTCTGTATTGTTAAGAAAACAAAACTATTTTAAAAGTTGTTTAAACTACAGAGATCATGGATAGCCATTAGTTATTTTAGAGCGGTATGTGGATGGGATAGACTTATACCTTAGTAAGTGTTACTGTAGGTAGCAAACAAACAGAAAAAACCATTATACCATATACTCAAAGGAGTTAATCAGAAATCATACTTAAAACATTCCCAAAATAATAGCAGCCGATCTGGACATGAGAATAGTCCCATTGTGAAAGGTTATTCCTCAATCAATGCTTGGTACAATCTTTCGGAGTAGCCTAAATGATGGTGCTGAACTTGGAATATATTCATCAGAAAATAGCGAGAGCTCACTTTCCAGTGCAGTGTAGGCATCAGCAAAAGCCTGTTAAATCAAGGCGTAAGAGAACAATGACGTTAAAATGAAACAAAAAATTTTGTTTACTTTTCAAACAATCTGAGCCAATACAAATTCATTCCTTTTATTTGAATTGGGCCAAATCATTGTAAATTTTGAAAGAAGAGAATCAAAATGATCCCACCAAAATAGTCTCAGATTATGTAAAAGATTCAATTTTGTCCCTAAACTCCTTTAACAGAGACCAGAATGGTTTAATGGTGCAAATTGAAGGTTAAAATTAATAGAAAGTATTGGACAAGTGTAGAACTCATGAAGAAGCATGCGTAACTATTAGAATTTTTGGGAGTTTTTTTGTTACACTTACCCTAGCTGAGACAAAGATATAAGCACAAGACAAGGAGCGAGAGTAGCTTCACATGAAAGAGCATGCTGCGTTACCGCACAATGTCAGAGAAGGCAAGAAACAAGCAACGCAAATTCATCTATTGGGCTGCATGCACGAGAATATCACACAGCTTCTCCACACTCGAAAAACCTACTGAATTAGGGAAAAAGTCATAAAGTATACGTAACTCTTACGAATTTTGGGATTACTTAACTCTATGGGTTTTCTTAGTTTTTTGTTTAAACTATACTTATCCTAACTGAAATGGAGATACAAGTGCGAGCAGCTTCCTAGAAGCAAACAACATGCTAGACTACCACGCAAGGTCAGGGAAGGTGGGAGTCGAGCGATGAACCCTCTCATGGGCATTGCACACACAAGAATATTGCACAACTTCCCCACACTCCAAAAACCTACTGGATCAGTGCCCACGCAGCATTTGTAGCTCTTAAGATTTTTTTTTTACTATGCTTACCCTTGCCGAGAAGGAGAGAAGAGTGCAAGACAATGAGCAAGGATACCTTAACATGCATGAGCAAGCAATGTGCTGGACAATCGTGCAAGGTCGAAGATGGCGGGCAACAATCGATGATGCTTTTCTCTTGGGCGTTGCAAGCATGAGAATATCGCAACTTTCCCAAACAAAAGAGAGCAAAAAAGGCACAACCAACATTTCCAGAACAGTAATAATTGATAATTGATAATTGATAATTGATAAGTTTTGAAGTTCCTTTTATATTCAAGTTAAAAATAAATAAAAGCAAATAATTGAAATATATAATTTAATCATTCTAAAAAATAATTTCAGGCAAAGAAAAAAAAAACTTACTAAAAAATGATTTTAATCAATGAAGAACAAAAAAAGACGTAATCAAATTTAAAATAAAATAGTTGAATATATAGTTTATTCTAACTAAAAATTGATTTCAATATAATTAAATTACATATTTGAAATTTTAACATTCTGGAACAAAAAATATAAACTCAATCTATCATTGAAATGAAATAAAAAATAACAGAAAAATTATGTCCCTAGGCACCCTACACGATTTCAACCTACTCCAGCTTGTATGTGAGATCTTTTGTTGTAATGAGGAGATGAGGTAAATAAAAAATTAAATTTACTAAAAATTCAAGAAAGAAAAATATATTTCAAAACACCACCATTTTTAACACCATTAACTCCAATTCTAATTAATTTGGATGGTGAGATCATCTTAGTCTCTGTTTAAAGAGTCTGAGGACTCAATTAAAGATTTTTACATAGTGCGATAATTTTGGTCCTTTATAGATGGTTGGGGGATCATTTTAATCATGTTCTCTAAATTTTGAACCTTTTTTATTCAGAATTATCATAAACATATGTGAAAACTATAAAAAAACTTATCTTTCATAATGAAAGTCTCTGATTACTATATTATTAACAGCTACATTTTTTTGTTGATGTGCTGTTTCTGACAAATGAACATCCATTTTGTGAGTGTTTTGTTCAGTAGCTTTCAGACTAGTTGTTTAATTTTGACTTTATCTTGGAAGGATCAATCTTGAAGCTTTTAAGAGAGACTATTTTAACCTGAGTTTTTTGTATTCATTATTCACTAGAAAGACTTCATTATCTTAAAGGATCAAAACAACATTTATTTTCAATCAAACTTATTGAAAAGAATTTTCACGGCCGATTTAAACCCGGCACATACTCTGAGCACCAGGGCCAATTCAATGCTCTTCAGAAGTATTCCATACAAGTCTTGAGAGATTGAGAACTGGCAATTAAGATTAGTTTTCCAAAAAGTTCCTTCGTACCTTCTTCCAAGCACTAGGTTACAAGTGAAGGGACTTTTACAAATTAGACCACTGTCAAATAGTATCAATCTGCTTCAGCAATAAATATCAAAGATTTAACCTGAAAATCCATTCTGCCATTAGGCAGACAAGCTATGTTACGCACCATTGCACGGTTGAGTATTCACACGATAGTTGACGGAAGTATGTTTGTGTTTTAAGGTCCCTTCTACATATTTATAGCGTGAAACATGCTCTATAGCAAGACATTTAAAAAAAAAAAGAGACAAATATGATGTTTTAATTCATGCAACAAAACAAAGCGAACATTTTTATCTGTGAAAATTAGGAAGTCCAGGAAAATAAAAAACAAGAAAAAAAAAAACTCAACGAAATCTGTATATCGGGTCTCTTCTAGAAAAACTTCATGATGAACTAATTCATGACTTAGTTGGGATAATGCTAATGATGATGAAGATACTCCATTAATTCATCATTTAGGTCTAAAGCAAGTGAGCTGACAAGAGGAATAGAAAACTGAGATCTTCACTGTTTAAATTTTTGTCAAAATTTAAATCCTCACCTTGATACATTGATGTATCCTAAAGCAATTTCGCCCAACATTGTTGGTTGGAATCAGAGGGTCATCAATATGGATAGGATCGATGCTACATGAAACACAACATATTATCATGATCAGAATATGCTTAAGATGTAACTGAACATAAACTCTGATGAGACTTCAAACCTGAGACCTCTTTCCCTTTTCATATAAACTCCACTTCCTTGGATTAAAATCCCCATTTGGCGTGGATCAAAAACATTCCTTAACAGTAAAGAAGAACTTTCAGAAGAAGAGTACTTAATGAAAGCAAAGAAATGCCCCTAGTCAAAACAGGCCAAACATTTTCTTTGAAATAAAAATATAAACAAAAAACCACTAATACTCACCCAAAGAAGTAAAGGAACTCCATCAAAAAACTGCCCAGGTTCTGCAAACAGTTCATACAAAGTGAATTAGAAAGATGAATTCTTCAGTTTATGTTTTCAGCAGTGAAGTTAGAAGAGCTATATGGCATTGGCCATTGGTTTTCTAGTTATAAACGACTAAATAGAAATATCAAACAGTGATCAAAGTATCAAAAAATTCCCTTGAAAGACACTTAAATAGCTTAACCTGCATGCTCATTCAGCACACTCAGTCAAGCATCGGTCTATAAAGATAAATTAGCTGGTATATATTGTTTATGTTTTATTGATTCATGCCAGGGAGCAGATAATCTATGTACTTTCAATAAAAATAAGATGATTGCTCACCTCAAACTACAAAGAATCAAAAGGATACCATATTTAGACTAAACAATGATGTTCCAACATTTATAAAATTTACCCGTTTCAAAACTAGAATGCCACTCTCTCAACTGAGAAACAGGTCATGCCATCTGATTTCAACCACAAACCAAAGTTCTTAACCAGCATTGATATGGAAAATAGGCTAACTATAGACATTACGATGTTAAAGATCATGCCAAAAATAGGCTCATGGTACAAGGGAACACAAAACATGGTTCATATGAATACTCAACTTATCACATAAGGGAGGTTCTGCATATGCAAGTAGCCAAGAGGAAGCCATCTTTAAAAAAAAAAAGAAAGGCCCAATCTAATTTAGATATCCAAATCCACATTTTCAGCAAGAAATTGCTCAAATTCTTAAAGGTAATTTTAAAAACGTGAATACAAAACAACCCAAATGAAAGGCAACTGGCAAAAGTCCTTCTATGATGCAAGTTTGAAATTATACAGTTACAAGGTTCAAGCGCAGAGTACTCTAAAGCTAAGAACTTGACAATAGCATCACACAGTGTGAGATTAACTATATTGAATATAAATTATATTCCACATGATAAATGAGCTAAATCTAGGAAAGAAGAACAGATTGCTTCTAGAAAGAAAATAACAGATAAAAGGTTTACTTGTTTCATATAATAACCACAATGGTGCTCATGTTGAAGGAAGCGTGTAATTAGTAAAACCTGCAAAAACATCAAAAACAATTTATCACAGATCAATGGCCCCTAACTATCAATAACTTTTTTAGCAATAATGGAGCTGGCTAAACTGTTATTTTACAACTTTACACACCATAAGTCACTCTAAGCTTTCAGAGACATAATTTAACAAGATTACCAATGCATTAATTTTCTTTAGATCATTTAAAGAAACAATGAACTTAAAAAGGAAATGGCAAAATAAAAAAGGGAGAACAGTAGTGCATTAAAGCTAGTGCATAGATCAACCACTTCTTAATAGATGATGTTGAACACTTGGTTATCATTGCAAGCACATAAACTCATATTTGGCTAAGATGAAAAATTTGCTTCGCCGAATCATTTAATACATGTCCTACACAACCTCTGATTGCATGCATCACTTCGTGTATATAGCCTTCAAATGTGATCGCCATCCAAATCTTTAATCTTTGCATCACAACTTCCATCCCACTCCCAAACACACCAGGTCTACGCGAAAGTATCCATGTAATTTATCTTGCATCCAATAACCCTCCCGAACTCTTCAGCTGCTTCACTACGTCGCTTGTAGCCAACATTACCAGCAATGCACATCTGCATGATACATGGCCTTGCTCCACACAATCTAAATTCAAAGCTCCTCGCAACTTGCATCTTGTGCCAGTCATGTCGCACTTTACACATGGGCGCGCGCCTCCACTACTTTGCATCTTTCGAATGCACACAAAAAAAAATACTCATTGTGCTTGCCCTGGTATTAGATTGCGCCTTTGCCGCTTGCTAAAATTAATTATTATGAAATTTTCTTCCCGCTCTCTCTCTCTCTAGATCACAATCCAACCTCTATTCTACTATACCTTTCAACATTGCTTGTCACACACTCACCCTTGACATAGTAGGTCCCAATACCTCCGCTACTCATGCAACCTCCCTCAACATGGCGTTTGGTCCACTCCCTAATTGGATAATTGAGTCCATATTGCACATTGCACACAATTCTTTTGTTTGCTTACTGTGTTACCTTCATCCTTCTTATTTTTGCACTCACTCTTAAATTGATGCACTCTAGACATGCATCATATACCTCCTATCATGATCAATCTATATAATATTATAAAGTTATGATAAATCATAAATCTTGCTCATCTTATCATGATATTTATAATGCTTATTATTCAAAAATTGAGATGACTAAAAATATAGTTCACATCATGATCATTATTGATTATATCATAATTAATAAGCATATTCCCATCCTCAATATAATGTTTTCGATATATCACATCATCACAATTGTACATACTCTCATCAATGGTATCATGTTCGAAACTAATCATATCATGATGGCCATACCCACTCATCTTCAATGTGATGCCCACCCAAATCAAGCAGTTTTTTATCAATTTTTTTCCTAAATCCCATAAATTCCATAGTCAACCTAGGCCTCATGATGAAAAATTCAACGTCAAATAAGATTGGTAAATTGAAGAAATAAAGTCTCAACTTATTTCCTTGTTCATATACTTTGATATCTACTCAAGCAATCTCCTTCTTGTGTGTTAAGCACGAATGTCATGATGTGATCAATCTTAAGCTTAGCTTTGTGCATGAGAATGAGTTTGAACAAAAACTTGCACAGGAGGTCTTACTAGACTCTGATGTCATAACTGCTTCTAAGCCTTCAACTACAGTTATATTGATGGATTTAATAAAGTATTGAATTACTAGGGCCTATCTCGAATATCTCACTTTCTTGTGTCTCTCTTCTCCCGGTATTGTCTTACAAATCCAACCTAGAATCTGGAGATCTTGGACGTACTTCTAGAATTCTCATTTCCAAAACAGTGAAGTGGCATGCTAAATTTACTATTATCCAATGAAAAAGATACTGACTTCAAATGTAGTCCAAAAGCTGCTGGGTAATAGAGGTTCTAGTCCGTACCTCCGTTGTTAAGTGTCAGATTGCTGTGAACTTGCTTCAAGTAGAGGAAGGCTTCAATAGTAAAGAAAAAGAAGCATAAAAACACTCATAGTTTTGTAATATCAGTTGTGCTATATTTAAATTTGAGCATTACAATAGCAAAATGATATATTAATCATTGTTATATTGTTCATAATTGCTAGATTATAAAGAACATGTTTTTATGAAGCATTTTAAAGTATTGGTAACTCTTTTATCTTATCTTCACTTTGTTATCATCTGATTCAACAAAAATCTACAAGTTCTCTTAATGTTTCTTCACAGAAGTTCAATGAATAGAATAAATACAAAGATAAATATGGAAAATAAAAATATATGTTACTATGTATGTGATTATAAATTATTATTTTTGCTGTATTCAGATAGTGGTAGGAAGCAATGACCAATGAGTAAAGCCAGAAGCTGACTCTGTGATGTAGAACTATATGTGAAATTGGAGATTTGCACAAAATATTTAAGAACAATTTCCGATTCTCATTATAAGCGATTAAAACAACAACGTAAAACAAATAAGTGGTTACTTTCGCTTAGGCTAAGCTACACAAGAGACTAAGCTAGATCAAAACACATAGGAAAAACTAAAACATTGCATGCGAGGTAGTTTCCAACTTAACCCTTGTTTAACAACGAGATCTAAAGCAAAGAAGTAACAAATCCTACGAATACTAGTGGATGGCAACAAGTGGACACAATCTCTCGCTTTGAACAAATTCTCATGAAGAATTTGGAATTCGAAAGTAGAAGAATCAAGAAGGAGAAAGAATCACCTTCACGGAGAGACGTCGTAGAACTCCCACGTACCTTCCAATAATTGTCCGTCCAAGGTTAGATGAATCCTTCTCGAAGAAACGTCGTGATGAGCAAGGTTAACTCAAGTTCCGGATTGATCTTCCATCTCTATTCGAAGTAGGCGCTATACCTTGAGAGGAGGGGGAAGGGAGAGAGAGAGAGAGAGGCGGTGTTGAAGAGTGGCCGGCGGGTTGTGAGAGAGAGAGGGAGGCGGCTATCGCTAGGGGCGGCTAGGTTAGAGGAGGAGGATTTGTGTATTTCCCTAAATCTGAAATTATTTTCAGATTTAAATGAGAATGGAGGGAAAATTCCTGAATTTGAATTTCAAATGGCATGCATTAACACTCCCTTAATGGAGCATTAATGGAGGGGCTATGAAGGGGGGGGTGGGGGGGTGGGGGGGGGTGGGGCCGGCGGCATGTGTAGGGGGATGGGGTGTGGGAAAAGAGAGTTATGCGTTTCTTTATTTGATTCGCCAAATTAATTATGAAAATCTCAAATCCGCTCAAATTCAAAATTCGAAATTTGAAATCTCATTGAAAACTTTCCTAATTTGGCGTCGGCCAAATTTGGAAACTTCCACCTTGAATTTCAAAATCTGAAATTCATGGTGGTGGTAGGGGAAAGGCCGGTGATGGGCGGACGGGATGGGTGGTGGGCGGTGGAGAGGCCGGCGGCCAGAGTGGTGGCCGGCGGGCTGAATGGGAAGAGGCGGGTTTCTTTGAAGAGGGGGAATTTTGGGAGGTGAGTTCACACGGGGGATGTTTTGTGGTGGTGGAGACGGAAAGTAATCGAAGAGTGAAGATGGGAAAAACCAAGAGCCACCGGTGGTGACTGTTGGGTACGACGGGTGGCCTCCCCTAGGCTCCACCTAGCTCTCAACCTCTCTCTCAAGCTTTTACAAAGAAAGCTCCAAGAAGACTAATGCAAGAAGAAATTGTAATATCATTCATTCATTCATTTCCCAACAAAAGTACAAGAAGGAGACTATAAATAGCCCATTACAATGTCATAAAATAAAAGACTAAAATACCCTCGAGGGGCTACAAGACTCAATCCCTCAAGCAAGGGTAAAAAGGGAAAAGTGCAGAAATAAAAAAATACATCAAATAAAACGATCATACTAAAATAAAAAATACATCGGGTAAATCGTGGCCGTAGATCTACGACCACGTCGACGGTAGACTTTCCAACTGATGTCCCCATCATTAAGGGAAAAGTGCAGAAATAAAAAAATACATCAAATAAAACGATCATACTAAAATCAAAAATACATCGGGTAAATCGTGGACGTAGATCTACGGCCACGTCGACGGTAGACTTTCCAACTGATGTCCCCATCACTCTGGGTCTTCAGCAGCTGGTAAGCAAACATATACACAAATGCTGTAGAACAAGCAAATAGAGGGAAAGGACATTATTAAGTAGACAACAGAATTTCAAATCAAACTTAATACTCTTATTTCTTCCTCTAATTCTGTTTGTCATTGACCAGTCAAATGCTGGTATAATAACAACATCTTGGTGACACTGACAAATATTTAATATTGTTAAAGCACAATGAAAAGTTGAATCTAAAATTACTTAAATTGAATTATCTATGGAAAACAAAAAATCACTACCATGCCAGCTTTTGAAAGAATCATTGCATGTGGCAACAAATTCTAAAGAAGCAGGAGGTAACACTCGGTTTTAAACTTGAGGTTGATCACAATAAAAACTGGCACCATAGAGTTTAGCTCAACACCGTAATACCTTTGAAAAAAAGACAATCACCGTCTTTTGCACTAGAAAATTTTTGTAACAAAGGCTTCGCAATGAACTAAAACTGAACTTTCTACAAGGAATAAAAGCTGCAAAATTTAATCACCATTAATGCCTAGATGCTATATGGACTAAAACTTGATCCAACCATAGAAACAACAACAACAACATCAAGCCTTTATCCCACTACGTGGGGTCGGCTACATGAATCTTTTTTCTCCATTGTGTCCTATTAAAAGTCAAATTCTCGTTTAAATCTAATAAAGAAAGGTCATTCCTAATATTTTCTAGCCAAGTCTTTTTAGGTCTACCCCTACCTTTCTTAACATAAGTCAAATCTAATACCTCTACTCTCCTAACCGGGTCATCGGAAGGTCGCCGTTTAATGTGACCAAACCATCTAAGGCGACTCTCTCTAATCTTATCTTCTACTGGAGCTACTCCAACCTTTTTCACGTATATGCTCATTTCGTATCTTATCTCTAAGGGTAAAGCCACTCATCCACCTGAGCATCCTCATCTCTGCCACACTTAACTTAGTATTATGCTTCTCTTTCAATGGCCAACATTCGGCACCATAAAGCATTGCAGGCCTCACTACCATCTTATAGAATTTTCCCTTAAGTTTGAGGGGTACATTTCTATCACATAACAAGCCCGATGCATTCCTCCACTTCAACCATCCAACTTGAATTCTGCTAATAATATCCCCATCAATTTCATTATCACTCTGAATAATAGATCCAAGATATCTAAAACGTGTACTCTTATTAATGACTTGATTGCCCAAAGTCACAATCCCTGACTAGGTCTATTACTACTAAAATTACACTCCATATATTCCGTTTTAGATCTACTCAAGCGAAAACCTTTAGACTCTAAGGTTGACCTCCATAATTCAAGTTTACCTTCAACTCCCTCTCTAGTCTTATCAACAAGAAGAATATCATCAGCAAAAAGCATACAACAAGTTACATCCTCTTGCAAATGTCTAGTGAGAACATCCATGACTAAAGCAAAAAGATATGGGCTTAAGGCTAATCCTTGATGTAACCCAACCGAAATAGGGAAATACTTGGTCCATCCACCTTGTGTTTGAACACAAGTAATAGCTCCTGCATACATATCTTTAATGATTTGAATATAAGCATTATTGACTCCTTTCTTTTCAAGAACTCTCCATAGAACTTCTCTTGGAACTTTATCATATGCAGAAACCAGATAAAGAAACCAAAAAGATAATGGGAGCATTTTCAAAGTACATTAAATTAAAAAACAAAAAAGGTGCGACTGACCAAGCAATATGAGCTTAATCCTCCCGAATAAGAGTGATCCAAGCTACGATCTGCCAAGAACTTTTTAAGCACTAAAGCTAGAGGGACAGAGGCAGGAAATTGCTGCGTAAGCTTTCTAACCTGCACAAGTATAAGAGAAATAATCAACATTAAAAAAATTTGACAATCTTATATTATGCATTATACTTTATAATTGATAGAAGTGGTATTATATGTCATTTATTCCTGGTAAATTGGCAATAAGCAGTGTTAGACGAGAAGCATCTTTCTAAATCGTCTTATTCAATAGAGCATCCCTCTCTTATAAACAGAGGAGTCAATACAATAAGCAAAGTTATAAGTAAGCATACTCTAATAATTATAAATAAAGTAGTTTCTAAAACAACATGTCATATGCTAACACTCACCATCAAATCAAAGCATATATATATATATATATATATATATATATATATATATCCAACTTGCGGCACTGCATGGAAAATTAAAGTTGATCCAAATTCTTGGTAAATATACAAGCTAGTTGTGTGTTACGCCGGCCCAGGAGGGGCCGGCTGGACCGGTCCAACCCGGACCGGTCCGGGTCTTCTCGCGACGGAACCGCAGCCAACAGGCGGAACCGAGCGGAGGGAGCAAAGCCGACGGGGGCCAGGGAAGAATTTTGGGAGGGAAATTTTGAATGCGAGGGGCTGTTTAGACATTTTGTAAAACTCCTTTATGGTTAATTAGGAGGTTAGGAGGAAAAGGGGGGATTATCTTGCATTTGAATTTGGTTGGGAGATCTAGGGTTTGTGTTCTTGGGCTCTAGGCTACGGCTAGAGATTTGGAGAGTCATTCCTTCCTCTCGGATTGAAGGAAATTGTATCTTTGTTTGTGTTCTCGAATCTACTAGTGAAATATATTGTTTTTCTTCATTTTCCTTGAGTTTTCTCCACTAAAACTGCTGCGATTTGCTGTTTTTCTGCTGAAAACAGCAGTTTTCTCTTGTTTTGGTATTGATTTTGGTTAGGTTTACTTGCGAACCCAAGTATTTCCTATCAAATTGGTATCAGAGCGAGATCCGGACGGTGGAGGGCTGTTTTTCCACTGTTTCGCTACAGAATTTTGCAGATTTTGGGTTGTCGGAGGCTGTTTTCCCCTGAAAACAGCAGATTTTGATTGTTTGGAGGGAGATTCTTGCTGTCCGGAAGTTTTTCCTTGCGGATCCGGAGGCATCTCGTTGGTTCCCATGGCATCTAAGCGGGTAGAAGTCTTGGAGACCGAGATGGGTCAACTTAAGGCGGATCTGGAAGAGAAGATGGCCACATTTAGTGAAAATGTGGAAGGGAAATTCATGGCTTTGGAGGAAATGATGAAGAAGTTGTTGGAGGGGCAAGCTCGGGCGGTGCCAGCGGAGGAAAGAGGAGAAGGTAGTGGGAGCAGGGGTAAGGAGAAGGTGAATCCAGAAGAGGAAGAGGAGGTGGAACAGCTTAACAGCAACGGGAGGATGCCACCTCAGGAGTCATTAGGCGAGAAGAACATGACAGAAGGAGAGACTTCCGGGAAGGAAGAGGAGATGATTGGCGACGTCGGAGGCCCGACCCAGTGGACCGGCCGTGGGGGATCTATAACCACCATGGCGGGGCACGAGGGGAAGATGGCTACCGGCGGCCAAGGAGGGAGGATGAGCCCCGATATGGAGAAAGAGGAACTTGGGAAGATCCCATAGCTTGGGACAGAGGAGGTCATGGGGGGAATAGGGCATACGGGGTGGACACGAGGGCCAGAAAGCTGAAAATGCCAGTGTACGAGGAGGGAAATGTGGATGAGTGGATCCACAAGGTGGAGAGGTATTTTGCAGTGAACAGCCTGATGGAGGAGGAGAGACTGATGGCTGCTAGTATGTGCTTGGATGGGGCGGCATTTGCCTAGTTCAAGTACATGGATAAGTGGGAACCGGTGAGGTCCTGGAGGGACTTCAAGGAGGCTATCAGGGAGAGATTCAGGGGGAGCAGCCCATGGGAGATATCAGAACAGTTCTACGCCCTCACTCAAGAGGGAACAGTGGAAGAGTACCGGAAAAAATTTGAGAGTCTGGTGGGTGACATGGAGGGATTATCGAACAGCACTCTGTGGGGAAACTTTATGAAGGGCCTCAAGCCAAAAATTAGAGATGCTGTGAAGGTCATGAGACCGAGGAACCTGAGGGAGGCCATGGAGTTGGCTCAGCTGGTGGAGAACCAGAAGACCAACGCCTGAAGTTGGCGGAACAACCACTCAAGGGGGACAACTACCACTTACTTGGCTCCAAAAGGGCCAAGCCCTAGTGTCCTTAAAGAGAGTGGGAAGGAGAAGAGCGGGGTGACCAGATCGGCTGGGAGTTTCAAGAAATTGACTGAGGAGGAGATGCAGGAAAAGAGGGCCAAGGGCCTTTGTTTCAGATGTGAGGAGAAGTTTATTCCAGGGCACAGGTGCAAGGATCGCGCTCTTCGGGCTCTCACCGTCTATATAGACGAGGCGCCTGAGGAGGGTGATGATTCTGATGAGGAGCATATTGATCCCCAGTTGGAGGTAGCCGAGGTATCCCTCAATTCTATGATGGGATTCACTCCTAGCCATACGATGAAGGTGAAGGGGAAGATCCTTGGGAGGGAGGTAGTAGTTTTGATCGACAGTGGAGCCACCCACAATTTCATATCCACTCAGGTGGCGGAGGAGCTGGGAATGGAGCCTACTGAGACAGGCAGTTATGGGGTGATGATGGGGACAGGAAAGATTGAGTCCAGCACTGGGATCTGCAAGGGGGTGGAGATGAGGCTACAGGAGATCAGGGTGGTGGAGGACTTCCTACCCCTGAGGTTGGGTAGCACAGACATCATTCTGGGCATGAAGTGGCTACAGACCTTAGGTGAAACCAAGGTGAACTGGGGGACCATGGTGATGGAGCTGATGGTAGAAGGAAAGAGGGTGAAGCTGAAAGGGGAACCAGGATTGTCCAGAGCTGGAGTGTCACTCAGGTCGATGGTGAAAATTATCCATGAGGAAGGAGGAGGTTTCCTTGTGGAGTTGCAGAGCTTGGAGGATCAGCAGGAGGGGGAAGAAAAACCCATTCCTGTGTTAGTTCAGCCTCTTCTGTAGGAATTTGAAGATGTGTTCCAACCTCCGGTGGGACTACCACCTGACAGAGAGCAGGAGCACCAGATTATCCTGAAAGAGGGAGTATCTCCTATCAGTGTGAGGCCTTACAGATACCCTCAAGTGCAGAAAGATGAGATTGAGAAGCTGGTGGGAGAAATGCTAGAAGGAGGGATCATTCAGCCCAACGTGAGCCCTTTCTCTAGTCCAGTTTTGCTTGTGAAAAAGAAGGATGGGAGTTGGAGGTTCTGTGTAGACTATAGAGCTCTCAACAAGGAGACTGTGCTTGATAAGTTTCCTATCCCTGTGATTGACGAGTTGATGGATGAGCTACATGGAGCAGCCTTGTTCACCAAGGTCGATCTGAAGTCAGGCTATCACCAGATTCGCATGAGGAAGGAAGATGTGCAGAAGACGGCCTTCAGGACTCATGAGGGCCACTACGAATTTCTGGTGATGCCTTTTGGCCTCACCAACGCACCTGCCACATTCCAGGCCTTGATGAACCGGATCTTCAAGCCACACCTCCGCAGGTTTGTGTTGGTATTTTTTGATGACATACTAATTTATAGCAGGACTGAGGAGGAACACCTAGAGCACTTGAGAGTGGTGTTGGGTGTACTGAGGGAGCATCAACTGAAGGCCAACTTCAAGAAGTGTGACTTCGCTCAGGCACAGGTGGAGTACCTGGGGCATGTGATATCCCAGGAGGGAGTGGCTGCAGATCAGTCCAAGATAGAGGCAATGCTGGCGTGGCCTCAACCCAAGACCTTGAAGGGGCTCAGAGGATTCTTGGGATTGACAGGATACTACAGGAGATTCGTGAGGGGATACAGCACCATAGCGTGTCCACTGACAGAGCAGTTGAAGAAGGACAACTTTTTATGGGGAGAAGCAGCTTCAGAGGCTTTTGAGAAGCTGAAGAAGGCCATGACGATAGTGCCAGTGCTTGCTCTGCCGGACTTCAATCAGGTGTTTGTGGTGGAGACAGATGCTTCAAGCTATAGATTGGGAGCAATGTTGATGCAGAACCACAGACCCATAGCTTACTTCAGTCAAGTACTGTCGTCCCTGGCTAGGCTGAAGTCTGTCTACGAGAGAGAGCTGATGGCTATTGTACTGGCCATCCAGAAGTGGAGACCTTACTTATTGGGCAAACACTTTATCGTCAGGACTGATCAGAGGAGCCTGAAGTACTTGTTAGAGCAACGGATGGTGACTGAAGAGCATCAGCGGTGGCTTTCAAAATTGCTGGGGTATGACTTTCAAATTCAATACAGACCAGGCGGGGAAAACAAAGCTGCTGATGCCTTGTCCAGATGTTTGGGAGAACTACAGACAGTGGGTGTGTCTGTTCCTTTGATGTTAGATTGGGCGGCAATCAAAGGAGAGAGTTCGAAAGATGAGGGGTTGGAAAAGATCAGGGCTGATTTATTAAGGGAATGTCATAGCCACCCAGGGTACTCAGTAGAGGGGAGTAGAGGGGGACAGATTGTTGTATCAAGGGAGCTTCGTGTTGCCCAAGACTTCTATCCACATCCCAAACATACTCCAAGAATTTCATGGGAGCGCGGTTGGGGGTCATTCTGGGGTGCAGAAGACCTATAGGAGGATTGCTGCTGAGCTTTATTGGAAGAGAATGCATAGAGATGTAGAGGAGATGGTGGCCAGATGTGAGATTTGTCAGAGGAACAAATACATGGCAATGTCACCAGGGGGGCTACTACAGCCGTTGGCGTTACCAGGACAAGTGTGGGAGGAAATATCCATGGACTTCATAGATGGGCTGCCCCGTTCAGAAGGCTTCACAGTGATCCTGGTGGTGGTGGATAGACTGAGCAAGTATGCTCATTTTATTCCCCTCCGACATCCTTACACCGCAATAATAGTGGCTTCCGCGTTCATCAGAGAGGTTGTCATGTTGCATGGGGTACCAGAGGCAATAGTGTCCGATAGAGACAAGGTGTTCCTTAGTCACTTTTGGAGGGAGCTGTTCAGGTTACAAGGAACAGTTTTGAAAAGGAGCACCGCTTATCACCCACAGACAGATGGCCAAACGGAGGTGGTTAACAGGAGCCTGGAAACCTACTTGAGATGTTTTGTGTCGGAGACACCTAAGCTTTGGGCCAAATGGCTATCCTGGGCAGAATACTGGTACAACACCTCTTTTCACTCTGCTTCACAGATGACGCCATTCAAGGTACTGTACGGAAGGGATCCTCCACACTTGGTGCATTTTGGGAGTAGCAGCACTCCTGTGTCGTCAGTAGAAGAGTACTTAGAGGAGAGAGATCGAGTACTTGAAGAGCTAAAGAGGCATCTACTGAGAGCACAGCAAATTATGAAGAAGCAAGCGGATGGGCATAGGAAGGACATACAGTTTGCAGCAGGGGAGAGGGTGTTTCCGAAGCTCCGACCATATAGACAGAAGACAGTTGCCAACAGGAGGAACAAAAAGCTGGCTCCAAGGTACTTTGGGCCATATGAAGTGCTGAAGAAGATTGGGTCAGTAGCATACAGATTGAAACTATCTCCATCGGCAACTATACATCCAGTTTTTCACGTGTCACAATTGAGAAAGGTCATTGGGGAGTACACCGCCAATTCTGAGCTACCAGCAACCCTGACTGAGGACTTAGAGGTGATTTTAGAACCTATGGAGCTAAAAGGGGTGCGCCAGAAAGAAGATAAAACTAAGGAAGTGTTGATCCAGTGGAAGAACCTTCCTGACTACGAGGCCACATGGGAACCATATGAGAGGACGAAACAGCAGTTTCCTGATTTTCACCTTGAGGACAAGATGATTCTTTGGGAGGGCGGTAATGTTACGCCGGCCCAGGAGGGGCCGGCTGGACCGGTCCAACCCGGAGATAGCATTATATTCTCAATATCATATTCGATCATAGGAGTAGGAGCACCCCGAATCTACATAGATTTTAAACTTAAAATTTTATTTTCCCAAACCCTAGGAAAATCACCTGCTTAAAGCAAAGAATAAACAGCAAATACCCAAACAGCCCTCCCCCAATTCGCTCAAATTTCTTTAATTATTTCCCTCACAAATTAGCCCTCAAATCAGCCCCCAAATCTGCTCTCTTCAAATAAGAAATATTTTCTAATTAATCTCCTCCAAATCAGCCCCCAAATATGCCCTCTTCAATTATGAAATATTTTCTAATTAATTTCCTCTAAATTAACCCCCAAATCAGCCCCCAAATATGCTCTTAAATTAGATTAATCCCTTTTGATTAAAAACATTCGTAAACGGTTCCCTATTGATTAGAAAAATTTTTAATTCCCTCCCAATCAAATCAGCCGGTCCTTCAATACTCCCCTCCTAAAGTGTCACCTTATCCTCAAGGTGGAACGAAGGAAATTGCTACTTAAGCACTGGACTAATGGCATTTGACTGAAACATAGAATGTCACTGGGTCGATGGTCCTTGCCTCTAGCATCTCCCTCATCAATCTATTGATCTCATCCTTCTGGAGTTAAGGAGAACGATACATATAAACACTGATATGTGAAACTCCTTCTTTCAAAATGATAGCATGCTCGTGTTCCCATAGAGGCAATCCCTGAACTGGCTGGAACACCACTCGATATTATTGGAGTGATCGAACCATATTTGATATCTTCTCCTCATTTTCTTCTCCTTCCAAACTCTGAAGCTCAACCAAAAATCTCACTCCTTCCCCCCTTCCCCCTACTTGGAAGTGGCTCAATCAAGATTAGCCACAGGTTTAGTTTTTTCATTCAAAGCAACATGGGAAGGCTCATCATAATCTTCCTTGATGCTTAAAATCTTCAGTTGTATAAAAGGTCGCCCAAGATGCTTAGATTTCTCTCTAATGTTGGACTTTCTCCTAGCAAAGACCTCTCTTCGGTTAATAAAGTTGCACTTAACAATGGGAGGTTCCTCCCACACTGCAAGCTTATTTTATGGTGGTGGTTGGCTCCATCCTTCTTCCATGACCATGGCTAAAGGGCAGTCTGGAACTCAAATGCCACCCCCTCCATGGGTAATGGGTATCTTGGCTCTCTTTGTAATCAATCCAATGTGCATGCAGATAAAGGAGATTGCCAATTGGCCCTCCTCAATGCCATCTTCCTTGGGGTCAACCACTCTAGAAGTGTTCATAAGTCGAGAAAACCCCTTAAATTAGCTCAATTTTGTTAGGCCACACCATAATTCCCAGCTCCATCTAATTTTCTCCTGGGGATGCATACTTATCAGGTTATAAATTATGTATAATTTTTAAGACAACATGGCAATGCGAAGTTTTTAGATAGTCCTAACATGGTTATGTAAACAAAGACGAGATAACCATGTTTGTGGATGGGTGTCTCATGTCTCAACAAACAAATTTTCAAAATGCCAACATTATCCTTGACTTCAACAATAAATATGGGACAGCTTGTGCAATTTATTCATATCTTCAACTATGCTCTCCAACATCCAAGAAATCCATTAAATCCAATCCAAAATTCAAGCCAAATGCAGCTGTGTTGTGCCTCAGTCACACCGTCCGCTAGATAACCTCACCAATTGATCCTTCTCCCAATCCATCAGCCCTTGAGTGTGTCAATGACTTCTTGTTTAAGTTGCTTTAAAAGAATGGTTTTGTGTTCACGCGTTGCCTAATTCCATCTCCATCCAATTCTACCGGCATTGAAGTCACTGACACTTATAATGCAGCAGTAGAAGTCAAGCAAGATGTAAACTGAGAATAGACATATGATACAAAAGTAAAAGCCAAGCAAATTGTAAACTCAAATTATGGTTTTAAAACCAAGCATATCGGTGATATTTCAATGTTTCACAAATGCATTCATTTTCAGTAGAAGACTAATATTTCAACCACAATGAACTTCAGCGTCCATATAAAAATAAGCTTTACTATCTAAACCAGTACGTCTTAACAATTAAGATCCTAAAATTTAGCGTGACATAGGGATCCAGCCTAGAAGGGAAAATAACAGTTACCAGTTCAGAAGTTTGGAGCCCCGTATGAGATGTTGACTTGAAACTAATATCAAGACGTATTGGCTTTACACCAACAACAGCATCATCCTTTGTGATCATTGAATCCTTTGAAGAAGCACTGTTATGGTGTCCAAATATCTTGGAGGATTTCACTTCAGATAAATCCGCAATGGAAGAGCTTCCATGTGGTAAAGTTATATCACAAGGAACTTCAGCCACCAGCATGATCACAGGTATCTAAACCCAATACATCAACATTACGTACATATTGAGTGAGGAAAAAATAATGAAAGCACATACACAGAAGTATCTATCAACATACATAAGCATGCACATATAAGCAGATACTCAAAATACATTATTGACAGAATTGCAAGTGCGATATATATATATGTGTGTGTGTGTGTGTGGTGTGGGGGGGGGGGGGGGGGGGGATTGGGGAAGACGCAATGCAAGAGTACAGCAAAAGAAGAGAAGAGATCTTACAGTTGTGTTCTCAATTGTTTTAAGAGAGTCATTTCGAACCCACTCTTGGTTTGCAAGGTATCTAGCAGCATGCTGAAAAGCAGATACATGGTATCAATAAAACAGAAAAAAAAAAAAAAAAGCAGAACACTATTTATGTATATGTCAAATGGAGTAAGGATACGATAAAAATAGTCTCTTCATTTTTTTCCCTTGAAATACATTTCCAAATAATGCCAACCCAAACTAGATCTAAAATAGTTAGGATAAGCCTAATGAAGATGACAAATCTCCAATTAAAATCAACATGACTCAGTCATCTAAAACAACACAAACAAGAAAATAAATTATGAAAAAATTAATGTGAAAAAATAAAACAGATGTTACTCACTACTGGTTTTTAAAACCACCTCCAACTTCTAAAGCTGCTAAGCAAAGCACAACTATTAAAACCAAAGTGATAAAGAGACAACAGAACAAAATGTAAACAAACTTGAACAATAATGACCAATATGAAACAACAACATCGAAGCGTTATTTTTTCTAGTTTAATAAGCCATCACGGTGAAAACACTAATATCGAAATTAAATTCAATAATATTTCCCTGAGCAACCACCAAGATTTCAAAGCATGTTCCATGCAGTCCAGCCATTTAAGCTAAAAACTAAACCTATTAGTGTATGGTCCATTGTTTGTTTATATACTGCATGCAACTTGCCGTGGACATGGACTCATCATAACCCTTGAGTGCATGCAGGTTATAATCAAGATGACTCAATGTCAATACCACGAACAGTCAGTCAAAGGACGTCCGCTCCATTTAACCAAGAATCGGATGTGCACCCCATATCTTGTCTGAATAGTATGAATATCCACAACAACATCGATAAGATCATCACTGGTCTGAACTAGAAGAACAAGGGGCAAAGTCTCTATGTCCACATAATCAATTGATTCTCCTTCATAGTAATAAGATCGACAACATTAAACACAGGAGAGGCTCCAACAGAAGATGGATGATCCAATAGATAAGAATTGGCACACAATCTTTGAAGGATTCGGAAAGGACTAAATTTCTTTCGGCTTAATTTGTCAAACATGCCAACGGGAAAGCGCTATCGTCGAAAGTAAGCCATAACAAATTCTCCTTATTGAAAATAACACTCTCTCGGGTGCTTGTCGGCCATTGTCTGCTATTTGGCATTTGCCATACGGAGTTTTTCTAAGACATGTTGTTGGACTGATCGAATGTGCTCAATAATTTCAGTAGCATCAGCACTAATTTGACCAGGTATAGGTAATGAAGTTCGGTCCAAGATGTGGGGAATAGATTGGCCATAAATAGATTCAAATGGGGTGATGGATTAAAATTGCGCAATCTGAGGTGCGCCTTTGCGCAATTTGCTTCAAAATGGCCTCAAAGCCTACGCAATTCTCAGGCATCATAAGGCGTACGCCTTAGGTGGAGTGAGGCGCGTCTCACTAACGTTATTGCGCAATTTCCTTTGAGGCGTACGCCTCAAATATATGCTCAGTACTGCTCAGTATATGTTCGGTACAGCTAGGTATTTGCTCAGTACTGCTAGGTACATGCTCGATACCGCTCAGTATATGCTCGGTACAGCTAGGTATTTGCTCGGTACTGCTAGATACATGCTCGATACCGCTCAGTATATGCTCGGTACAGCTATGTATTTGGTCGGTACTGCTAAGTACATACTCGGTACCGCTCAGTACCGTTAGGTACATGCTCGGTACTGCTAGGTACATGCTCGGTACCACTCGGTATCTTCCCATACAAACAACTTACGAACTTCAAAAATAAACAGGTCGAACCCCGCCAGGGGGCAGCGCCCCCTTGGACCCCCGGCAGTCCGGCATATTGTTCTATTCATCATCTTTACTAATAGTTGTTAGTGTTAGTCTACTTCTTCATGAGTGCATACTTTGATTGGAAGACATTTGACTCTATAAGAGAGGAGGAAGGGGTGAGAAGATTCCCTTGAAGACCCATTTAATGATGGGACATGATTGGATTATATATGTTCTTTCTTAATTGTACTTTGGGAGTTTTGATAGACTAATATTTTATGATTTTATACTTTGGGACATGATTTTATTGCATCTATTTTCTTACTTTCCCCTAATTTCAATTGTCATTTAGATGTTTTTATTGTATGATAGAATCTTACTATTTTTTACTTGCTAAAACCCTTAAATTCTCATTTACGCAATTCTTCGTCGGTGAGGCTTACGCCTCGCCTCACGGACGAAAAACGCCTCGAGGCTTATTTACACAATTTTAAACCTTGAATGGGGTTTTTCAATTTGATCAGTTAATGGAATTATTATAAGCAAATTCGGCTTTGGGTAAAATCAAGTCTCATTAGGAAGGTCTTTCTCCACCTACGCAAATTTTCTGTTTACTACAATTTGTCCATCAATTTTTTAATGATATGCACTACTAAATTGGAGAGTAGTTCCTAATTTAAACCAAAGTGTTCTCCAAAAATAACTTAAAACCTTAGTATCACTATCAGAGGTAAAAGTTTGAGGCATGTCATACAGTCACACAATTTCTTTAAAAAATAAATCAACAACATGAGATGTATCAGAGGTTTTCTTATAATGAATGAAATGAGTCATTTTACTAAATCGGTCAATTACAACGAACACATTATCAAATTTTCGGACTGTTATAGGTAATTCTAAGATGAAGTTCATGGTGATATCTTCCTAAGGTTTTCTTGGAATCAGGAGTGGAGTATATAGACCAGTCTTTTAATTTGTTTTCTTTGAATGATTGACAAGTTTTAAATTGTTTTACGAACTTGGATATATGTTTCTGGATGTGGGGCAAATAATATGCTTCAATTAAGATTATAGTTTTTCCTTGACCAAAATGTCCTCCTAATCCTCCACCATGAAGTTCTTGGATGAGTTTCTTGCGTAGAGAGCTTTAGGTCATACAGAGTCTAGTTCCCTTAAACAGAAATCATTGTTGAATGGTAAATGGAGCGGATGGATCAATTCCGGAAGTACAACATGATTCTCGTATATTTTTAAAGTCTGGATCTGTAGCATAGTTATCTTTCAAAGAATCAAAGAAGACTACAGTTGGGTAAGGAGTTACCAATATGTGGGCTCGTCTGCTTAAGGCATATGCAACTTTATTCACAACTCCGACTTCATGCTTAAGATGAAATATGCATTCTTGCAGGAAAGATGTCCATCTAGCATGTCTTAGATTTAAATTTTTTTGAGACCCTAAATATCGTAGTGCTTTGTGATCAGAGTTTAACATAAATTCCTTTTGAATAAGATGATGTCTCCATAATTTCTGAGCTTAGACAATCGCATAGAACTCTACATCATAAGTTGAATATTGTGATCGAGTATCATTGAGTTTTTCGCTAAAAAGACTAATGGGCCGACCTTCTTGACTAAGGACATCTCCTATGCCAAATGGTACACATCACAGTTTACTTCAAAAATCTTGTTAAATCTGACAACCTTGGCTCATTTTAGTTTTAATCAGTTGAAATGCTTTTTCAGCTTCAAGGGTCAAC
This sequence comes from Dendrobium nobile, assembly GCA_022539455.1. Classification (NCBI taxonomy): domain Eukaryota; kingdom Viridiplantae; phylum Streptophyta; class Magnoliopsida; order Asparagales; family Orchidaceae; genus Dendrobium; species Dendrobium nobile. The sequence continues at coordinate 1,381,327 of CM039735.1, read as the reverse complement.
CTAAAATTTTCCTTTTTAAGACAATCAATGATGAATGATATTAAAGTACTGAAATTTTTCATAAACCCTTGATAAAAAGAGGTTAATCCATGAAATCCCTTAACTTCACTAATATTTTTCGGAGTCAGCCAACTGTGAATTGCTTCTATTTTAATGGGGTTTACTTTAATACCATATTCCGAGACAATGTATCCAAGGAAAGCCAAACTGTGAGTCATGAAAGAACGTTTTTTTTAAGTTGATGTACAAATTTTGTTCTATTAAGGTTTGGAGGACTTGTTTCATATGTTCAAGATGGTCGTTGGGACAAGTACTATAAATCAGGATGTCATCAAAATAAACCACAATAAAATTTTCAATGAAGAGGCATAAGATATGATTCATCGTTCGCATAGACGTACTAAGCACGTTTGACACATTCTCCAAATTTTATCTTTTTTGGGTGTAAGCAGGGCTGGGACGACACATGGACTTATGCTTCTCGTATTAATTCCTTAGTTAAGAGTCCAATTACTTGTTTGCGTAGTTCTTCATGTTCAGTAGCACTTATTCGATAGTGAGGCAGGTGGGATAAGTTTACTCCGGGTAAAAGGTCAATATGGTGTTGGATATCTCTCAATGGAGGTAAGGAATCGAGTAAATCGTCAGGATTATGTCCACATATTCGTTGATTAGAGCTTGTATTGCTTCAGGGATTTTTTAGTGCATCGGTCTCTTTACCTACCAAAAGATAGATTACATCAAAGTTTTTGAGTTCATTTGTATTGACAAGCAATTCAGGAGTGGGTGAATTTGAGGTTGTTTGGATAGCTTTAGTGGGCGGATTAGAAATATTCTTTGGGGGATATAGGGTAAACTCTTTGTTGCCTTGGGTCAGGGTGTAAGTATTTTTCTCGCCATTGTGAATGGTCTTATGATCATATTACCAAGGTCAATCTAGTAAAATATGACATACTTCAAGTGGCATTATTTCACATAATACTTGGTCTTTGTAAAAAATTTCAATTGTGAGGTTGACAAGGCATTGTTGGGTGATTGGTACCTCTTCTCCTTCCATAAACCATTATATCTTGTAAGGCTTAGCAAGGGGTTTTGATTTTAATTTAAGATTATCCACCATGAGTTGCGACACAAAATTTTCTAAGCTACCACTATCAATCATGAGGGTACATAATATCCCTCCTATAGTACAAGTGATTCGAAAGAAGTTTCATCAAAGCCATTTATCTCCAACATCCATTTTGGTGGTCAAGACCCGACAGATAACAAAGTAATTATCCCCTTGATCACCTTCAACATTAATTGATTCCAACTCTTCCTCATTTTCTTGTTCAAACTCATCCTCTTTTGAATTTTCATGGTTACCCTCTTGTTCAATGTAGTTGGTTCTAGAAGGATTATTTCTTCTACATGCTGTTGATAGATGAATAGGGTCCAATTAGTTTTGCTCCTATCAACCCTTTTTCCCATTTCACTAAATTGGGTTTCATTAGATTTTGTTCGTGTATTTGGATTTGATGAGGTAACCCATGACTTCTTTTGAATTTTGAGCTTTACTTCCCAGTGATTGCTTAGGTTTGGTTGAATCAAAATTTTTATTGTCATTTCGTTGTTGTTGTTTTTCAATTTTCAAAGCCATGTGATAGGCCTCATTGAGTTTGATTACATGTTGAAGGTTTAGTTGATCTTGGATTGACTATTTTAGTTCATTAATATAACGAGTTATAGTCTATTCTTCAGTTTCTTTTAAATCATTTCAGAATTGCAGTTTATAAAATTCTTCAGTATAATCTTCTATGGGTCGAGTTCCTTGGCGAAAATTATTGTATTCTTGGAATAATGTTCGCGCATGGCAGAAGGTAAAAAATTTCCCCACATTTTTTCTTTCATTCTATCTCAGGGCTGAATTTTCTCTTAGCCTCTCCTTACTCAGTTATTATGAAGATTCTTCCACAAAGTTAATGCATGATCAGTCAGCTTTAACTAGCAAACCTAACTTTTTTTATTTTTGGGAATTTCTTTCCATTTAAAAAAATGATTCACTTTCTCTATCCATTCAAGAAATTGTTCAGGTTGTAATTTGCTTCAAATTCATTGACGTCGATTTTAATCTCGTGATTCCACTGTCTACTATTTCTATTTTGATTTTGTGGTGCTTCATCTTCATTTAAATTGTTTTGGGTATTAGCATTGTTTAGATTTAGTGTAGCTGTTGACTATATATATATATATATATATATATATATATAAAGGAGAAATGTAATTGCAAGAAATTTTTTGTTAAAGTCAGCCATGGCACAATAAAAGTTACGCCATAAAAGTTACAACATGGTGAAAGAGATGAATGCAGCATGAGCAAGGTTAAAAGACAAGCCTTGTTGGGATTATGCTTATGATTCAAATAAGATTCTGATGCGACATATAAAAAAACTTTTACTACTTCAAAAAGATTATAACATTTCTTGAAACACACTCTCCTTCTCATAAGAGACATTAACTAAAGTAATTTCTACACTCTTCTTCTTCACTTCTGCTACACCAGCATCCTAAAATGGAGAAATTACCTTATGAGCCGATAAGTGCATAAAGATAAAGTCATCATTTGACATATTCAGCTTAGAGAAAGTAATTGGTTCTCTTTCCTCATTACAACAACATTTTTATTTAATTGATAGTCTCTATAGCAAGAAGATCCTTCAAGCCCCTAAGCTATTTTTGAATCTCAAGCTTTACAAACATGCTTAGGAATCTCTAGATTTAAAATAGTAGCATCTAAATCCACCTCCCACTTCTTCATGAAGGCATTATAAAAGGAATTATGTGATCTCTTGGAATACATGGCTCAATGAAGATGAATAATCTCAGCAAGCTTACTTTAAAAAAAAAAAAAAAAACTAAATATTTATAAACTTCCAAAGAAGAGGAGGTTCTTGAAGAATTTATTTTTTTATGCCTCAGCTCACAGTCCATTTATAATTCTTGAATTTCCCCCATTCAAATATTTAGCATTACATGTGAGAAAGTAAACAAAATTCTGAACAAAAAGAGTAATTGCTGATGAAAATAACAACAATAATGTTATTCAGTTAGAGTCTCACGTTAATAATTTGTAATGCCCATTAGCTGTGAGTACAATATCAAGCCATTAAATGGCAACACTTTTGTTATATAAGAAAAATTAAATGTCTGATTCAAAGATTCATCAGTCAATGGAAATCAATGCTCTTTAAATAATTAAATTATTTTTATTGCTCAACCTTTTTTACAGAAAAGATCAAAAGGCTCAAACGGATAAAAGCGTAATTTATTATTGATAAAAAAAATATGTGTAATGTCGCTATTTTGAAAACAAAAAAAAATTAAACATTGTCATTCCTTCAGAAATAATGTCCGCCCTCACATTGCCAAAGGATGCATCCAATCCAAACTCACGCTTAAATAACCGCCATTTGGTAATTATAAAAAAAAAAGAGATTAAAATTTGAAGGATTCCAATCCACACTCACGCTTTTTTTTTGTCTCCTTAAACCAAAGTCTAGACGATTCTTGTGGCCTCCTTCGATCACAAACCTGCTTGCGATCGCCAATCCACCGCCATGGGAATTAATCCAAGCCGGACTGATCGTTTGCCTCTGTTTACTCCACTCGCACGGAACTGAACTCAATTATTGAGTCATCCCGTTTGTTTGCACACAGGAACAATCGGCCTTCCACAGATTTTTTTTTAACCGTGCATGACTCTCTCGATTGCCCGGACTTCCACCTCTATAATTTCTACTACTCACTTTTGTTTCTTCAAAAATTGATTCCCTTACTTTGGGCTATTCAAAGTGTGTAGAGAGCTTTTGTCTCTTATACTTCTGTTTGAGAATTTCAACCCAAGCCTTACATGTGGATTGAACATTTGTCTATATTTGTTTAAACTACTTGATTAGCCCAGCATACACATACTTCAAGTAGTTATCTTAATTGGGACGATAAATCTAACAAATTAGATATTTTAAAATTTTCCACTCACAAATATTTCTTCATGCAGATTTTCTTTTGTTTGAATAATTAAAGTGGAAGATTTCCAAACTTCTATTTTAATAATTGACATGGCTCTTATCTAATGTAATTAAATTTATCATAAGCCATAATTTATAAAAGGTAATGAAGACCTCGTGTCGTCGATCTTAGATAGGGCCGAGATGATTTTAAAGTGAAGATCTCGTGTCCTCGATCTTAGATCCGACGAGATGGTTTTAAAATACAAGACCTCGTACCGTCGATTTTAAATCCGGTCGAGAATAATTTAAATTGAAGACCTCGTATCGTCGACCTTAGGTCCGACTGAGATGGTTTTAAATTCAAGGCCTCATGTCGTCGACCTTAGGTCCAACCGGGAAGAAAATATCGGCAAATGCCATCCCGATTTCTCCCTCGGTGGGGAGGGGATGCCAGAAGGCTGCCGAAATTTCTTAGAAAATTTTGGATTTAAAAAAAAATGGATCTCTAAGTTTTTTTTTTTAGAGCATTTAATTCACATCTTGAATTAACTTATGAATTATAATATTGAGTAGTTTGTTAATTAACATGATAATTAACTAAACATCTACTTGAAATAAATGCAAATCAATTATTTAGTTTAATTTGGAGCCTTGACATTTGATTTTAATTGATTAATTAATCTAAATGAATAATCAATTAAATCCCAAATCTTAAACATAACACAATCTGATTCAATTTGGTTAACAAAAATAAAATTTGTAATTAATATGATAATTGGTTGTATAACTAATTAACAAAGGTTTGCAGTGTCAAATTATGTGACAAGTGGAGATTGGCAGATTTGACCTTACATTGGAGTTGTAATTATTCATGCAACATCAATTTATATAAGAAGGTGTTTGGCAACCTTCAGCCGCAAAATCATCTAAAGAATTTAAGCATATGGTATTACCTAAGTGCAAGTTCTGCAATATGGATGAACAACATCAATGTGAACTTCAATATAAAAAAAAAAAATTGAAAGGAAACATTACATGAAGGGGAAAATTCTTCCATATTTAGAACAATTCCCCTTCCTCAAGTATTTAAAAACTTTCTTGTATGTCGAAAGTAAAATGACTTGAAATAGAGCTGAATTACTACCTGAAGTTGAAAGAGTTGCTCTCTTTGCCTTCTAAAGTAAAGAGCTTGAAGTTATCTACAATAATATATATATATATATATATGAGAATTGTTGGAAGCACGAACTCATATTTTATGATAAAATCTCTTTGCAATTTCGTCTTTATAAAAATGTTGTAAGAAATCAATTTTTTTCACTAATCCAAGGTATGTACAAACTTCAAATAATAAACTCAAGCAAATTCCCTAAATCCAAAACTCAAATCCCTTTTGGGCATCTTAGTATATAGGACTAAGTTGTAAGACCCGCCATTTGGGCTACTTCTAAATGAAGCAGTAAGACCCGTATGTTAGGAAACTTCTAAGTGAACATCCCTAAATCCAAAACTCAAATCCCTTTTGGCCATCTTAGTCTATAGGACTAAATTGTAAGACCCACCACCTGGGCTACTTCTAAGCGAAGCAGTAAGACCCGCTTATTAGAGAACTTCCAAGTAAACGACCTAGATTTAAAACTCAAACCACTTGGGCATCCTAGTCTATAGGACTTGGTTGTAAGACCCACAACTCGGGCCACTTAGCTTCTCAGGCTAGGTCGTAAGACCCATCATTAGGCAACTTCTAAGAAAGCACTGAGACCTATTCAACTGAAATCTTCGAGCTACCTTTAGTAAAGGTCACGAGTCCCGACCCAAATCTAATCACATGAACATCTCTTGATGAAAAATCAAGGCAAAAGCCTAAAGAGAGAATTTCATCTTTAAATAATGCTCTGAAATGCAGTCATTTATGATATTTAATCCCATGTCAAAAGCATGGGGAATTTCTATTATAAGATCTTATACAAACCACACAAATTTCATGGGCATCTTAGTCTAAAGGATGAAGTTGTAAGACCCATTTTTCATACTACTTCCTAAGGGAAGTCATAAGTCCTATCTAAATAATTAAAACCTCCAGGCAGCCTTACTATAGAGTTAGGTTGTAAGACCCATCCTTGGGCAACTCATAAATAGAGTAATAAGCCCAAATTTTAAATTCAAACTCCTGAGCTACTTCTTAAGGAAGCCATAAGTCCCGCTCCAATCCAAACTCCTAGGCTACTTCCTAAGAAAGCCATAAGTCCCGCCCCAATCCAAACTCAGGGGTTACTTCTAAATGAAGTCACAAATCCCAAATTAAATAAATTTCTGGGTATTATAATAAATGTATGTAAACCCTAAAACACCTAACAAAATTAAAACCCAAATTTAACCACTTCAATATACTCGGGATCCCTGAGAGGAGGTAACCCATGTCTGCTAATCAGATTCCCTGGACACTGCGGTCAATGATTGTTAGTGTTGGTAGACTGAAATCTACGGTATACTCGGGACGATGGAACCATGGGATCTTGATCGGGTTTATCTTCATCTTCCCACTATTGAGACTAAAAATATCTAAAATTTATTCATCCTTAATCGAGAGTTCTCTCTTATGTAATAAGAGGGGTAGTTAACTATGAGTGCTTGCGCTCAGAGGAAGTAAGGCCCCTAGATCTAATTAAACCCTGACACCATCCTCAGGGGAAATCTGGTTAACTACAATCTGACTTAAGGGAAATGAAATCCTACGGCTGCAAAGCGGGATTCATGCATTCGTGCCATTTTTCTTGAGCCAACAGTAGCCAGGATACGAGTCAATACTTTCATTTGTCGTTGTATATTAGTCGTTTGTTGCATAATCATATGTTGTCAATCCACTAGTTGATTATTTTGATTTTTTTTAAGAGAAAGAAAGACTTGTCCTACAACCTAGGGCACTGATACCAAATTGATGCAACACAGGATCTTAAAAATTTTAGGAGAACTCTACGCAAGCAGTTAAGAACTTCCTTTCAATAAAACATAAAAAAACACCTATAGAAAGAAACTTAGTAGGAAACAAACGTAAGAAAATGATTAGGAAATCTCGTAAGAAAGAAAATATAAAAACACAAACTATAAAAACCCTTGGAACAACCACAACTGGTCACCTAACATGCAACTCACAATATTAGGGAAAGGTGCTCAAAGGAAAGATATAACCAATGATCCACTGCTGAAATTTTGATCCAACATAAGGCTGCACTCCCCAAAAAAATACCAACAGAACAGGGCACAACACCACCACACAACTCACAAAGTTTAAAGAAGAAAGATACTGGTGGAAGGGAAAACCATAGAGGGAAGAAGTAGAAAGAAACCAGAGAGGAAGTAATAGGGATTAGGGAGAAGACAAACTCTCAAGCTAAAGAAGAAACCCACAAGTTTTTTTTTCCTTTTCCTCCAACAACTCCCCCTAATAGAGAAACAACCACTATATATATATATATATAAAAGAGGGGAGAAGAGCATTTATTTGCTCACATAAATGTGCCTTCAATACATCCAATAAGAACTATCCAAATTAGCTCATTAAAGGAGAAGCCAAAGCATCCTGCACTGAAATCAGCAAGGGAAAACCAAATAGCCAACCAGGGAAACCGAACAACCAACAAGGGGAAGAATCCAAGCAGCCACCATCCTAAGGGGAGAAATGGGCCAAGCCCAATAAAGAAAAAACCCTTATTAAAATACTCAACCAGCCACCAAGGAGCATGGAAGCAAGATCAACACAAGTGGAAGGACAATGGTGTGAACCAACCTGAGAGCATCGAACCCAGCATGATCATGGATTGTTTTCCATCATAAGGCAATATAAAATAAAATACTAGCATTCAAAAAAAGTAAAATTCATAAAATGTAAATTCTTGACTGCATCAGTATTGCATCACTTAAGATTAGGAGAATTGATGAAAAGTGATAACTAGAGTTAAAAATTTTGAAGTACATTGTATTTAATATGTAAGAGTATTAGGATATTGATTATTTAGGCAACAAAAATTGATATGTGCCTCATAAACATTGTCATAAAACAATATAAAAGAGAGAGTTATATTGAATATAATTATAATTAAATTAACTATGCTAAAATATGGATCCTACTAACATGCAACAAAGAAGACATTAAAATAAAATTGAGCATCACAAAAATAAAAATATTGACATGTCAAGAAATTCATCAAAACTTGAGTCAATTTATTTTTTTCAAATATTATTTGTAAAATACTTATTTTTTTTTTTTTATTTGGCATTATATTAGCCTTTCATATTACATCAAAAGATATATTACTTTGTGCTACTCAAAGATCAGTCATAATCGCATTATTTTGCAAATGTCGATGGAATATGATTTTGTTTGGGGCAGCTTTATATTTTTTTGTTTTGGTTTTTCAAGCTCGTTCCTCAATCACAATTTCAAAAATATTTTTACAAATATAACCTTGACAACCCATAAGGCCATAACTATTATTATCCTCAAAGATGAAAGAATTTTGTTGTCTGTTTCAAAATTCAAAAGAGATTATGAATATATTATATGCATTCTACCTCGAATAGTTCTTAAATTATTTTATGATTATGAACTTATATAATTTAAAAGAATTTTTTGTATATTTTATCACAATCATAGTCCCACGATTATAATTTTATTATATTTTATTTATTTTTAAGATTCTAGCAACGTTCACTATGTGCACGTACATTTAAACTAGTATTATTAGTATTTTGTTACATCAAACACAAGGTGGTTTGACCAAGTATTTCCCTATTTCGGTTGGGTTACATCAAGGATCAACCTTAAGCCCATATCCTTTTGCTTTAGTCATGGATGTTCTCACTAGACATTTGCAAGAGTATGTACCTTGGTGTATGCTTTTTGCTAATGATATTCTTCTTGTTGATAAGACTAGAGAGGGAGTTGAAGGTAAACTTGAATTATGGAGGTCAACCTTAAAGTCTAAAGGGTTTCACTTGAGTAGATCTAAAACGGAATATATTGAGTGTAATTTTAGTAGTAATAGACCTAGTGAGGGGATTGTGACTTTGGGCGATTAAGTCATTAATAAGAGTACACGCTTTAGATATCTTAGATCTATTGTTCAGAGTGATGGTGAAATAGATGGGATATTATCAGCAGAATTCAAGTTGGATGGTTGAAGCGGAGAAATGCATCGGGCTTATTGTGTGACAGAAAAGTACCCCTCAAACTTAAGGGAAAATTCTATAAGATGGTGGTGAGGCCTGCAATGCTTTATGGTTCCGAATGTTGGCCATTAAAAGAGAAGCATAATACTAAGTTAAGTGTGGCAGAGATGAGGATGCTTAGGTGGATGAGTGGCTTTACCCTTAGAGATAAGATACGAAATGAGCATATACGTGAAAAGGTTGGAGTAGCTCCAGTAGAAGATAAGATTAGAGAGAGTCGCCTTAAATGGTTTGGTCACATAAAATGGTGGCCTTCCGATGATCCAGTTAGAAAAGTAAAGGTATTAGATTTGACTTATGTTAAGGAAGGTAGAGGCAGACCTAAGAAGACTTGGTTAGAAAATATTAGAAATGATCTTTTTTTATTAGATTTAAACGAGAATTTGACTTTTAATATGACACAATAGAGAAAAAGGATTCATGTAGCCGACCCCACGTAGTGGGATAAAGGCTTGATGTTGCACTTTTCTTACCGCAAAAATAGTCAAAAAGTTATTCCAAACAAAGCATATATCATCTAGACTTAATCTCTAACTCTTATCGAAGCTAACTCAGGTACAACTTTTTGAAGTAATCTATCACATAAAACTTCTTTTTTTTTAAATCATTCAACAAAGTCTATCACATAAAACCTCATAACAATATATCTTTTCAAAAAAAAAAAGGAATGAAACCTTGGTGCTAACAATTTTTGAAAAGCAAGCTGCAATTTCCAAAGAGATCCAACAATGGCAGTCAAAAGATAGCCGCAAGGGTCTATAAATGTTTGCATAAGATTAACAAACAAGGTTTCTGATGCTATCAAGGATTTATGTACTTTTTATTTTGTTTGAACAATAGTATATTTTGTTTTCTATTTTATTTTCTTTTCTTTTTTTTTAGCTATCCAATGATGGGAAAGCATCCAATGATCATGGTAAGTAGTGCATTTGGCTTGGTAGGCCTTTGGTTTGCTGGCTAGATTGGTCCCTGGCTGCTGGTGGTTCACGGATTGGCTGTTTTGGAGCATTTGGTTTTGAGCTGATTCTCTAAGTTGCTTGAGCTGAAGTTTAGTAGCTCATTAATATCCAAAAAGGTACATCATTATGAAGCTTACTTTTGGAGTGGCCTTGTCCCTTCCCCTTCCCCTTTTCTTCTTGCCTCTTGGAAAACCGTGGCTTGTATTATTGGGAGATGACTTCTATGCATAAGAATTAATGTTGGGATACTTTACCTTTTTGGAACTCACGGCTGGCTCCTTTTCCGTGTGGTTCCTTCGTTTCCCGCGGCTGTGGCTCTCGGTCCGTGCGTTCTCCCTCGTCTCCCGTGGCTGTCTCCTTGGTTCCTGTTGTGGGTGTTTTCCGTGAGCTTTGGGGAAGAATTCTATGCTTATTATTATGGAAATTTTTGACATGTGGCTCTTGGCATTCCTCTCTCTTGCCTATAAAAATAAGATGAAGTTGTGAAGGAAAGCAGTTGATATTTGTGAGCATATTTGCTATTAACCTGCGGGTTTATTCGGAAATCCTGCGGGCTCTTTCCAACCTTCGTTTCTCATCCCCTCCGGAAATCCTGCGGGCTCTTTCCACCCTTTCTTCTCGGGCTTCTAACCACCTCTTTCGTCTCTCCGCAAGTGCCACTCCATCTGTATCCTTCTTCTCAAAGTAAAGCAACTTTAGGGTGTCGTATCAGAGTTGATTTGAAGCGTCTATTGAAGAATTGGACCAATCTTGCAGTGGTGGACCATCGGTTTGCTAGTTCTATGCACTTTACTTATTTATCCTACAAATTCGATGCATGTGAGGAACCCGCTCTGACGGTTGTCTGAGGATAGCGTCTTTTTAAGTTTCTTTATTTCTTTAAAAACTCCTAGCATCTTTTGTTGTGTTTGTTAAGTTTTGAGTCGTTTGGGTTTATTTAACAAAGTTTATTTTAAGTTCTTCTCATTTTGCCTGTGTTCTTCTTGTGTGTCTTTTGTGTTCAAGAAATATAGGGTCTCCTATATTCCTTGTCTACATCAAATTGGTATCAGAGCAAGTTCGTCTTTGTTTTGGTTTTTAGGAGTCTTTCTCTTTCGTGTCAAAAAAGATAAAAAAAAATAAAAATGGCTAATGAACAAGGGGGTTGGCAACAAATGATGCAACAATTGAATGATTTACAACATCAAATTAATATGGTAGCTGAGGCCATTGCTAATCTAAATGTCAATCAAGCTAACTCTATTCCTAGCATTATATCTTCTGGGAGTGAAGAGGAAGAACCTAGAAATCGAAATAGGCGACAAAGAAATTGGGATCACGGAATTAAAATCGACGTTCATAATTTTGAAGGAAAATTACAACCTGAACAATTCCTAGAATGGGTAGAAAAAATGGATCAGTTTTTTGAATGGAAAGAAATTCCGGATAATCGAAAAGTTAAATTTGCCAGATTGAAACTAACGGGACATGCATTAACTTGGTGGAAAAACTTACAAAACAACAGATTAAGAAGAGGCAAAGAAAAAATTCAAACCTGGGATAGAATGAAGGAGAAAATGAAAGGAAAATTTTTGCCAACTGATCATGCTCGAACAATATTCAAAGATCAACTCAATTTGCATCATATCATTAAAACTGACAAGGCTTATCGTATGGCTTCAAAATTGGAAAAACAACATCAAAGGAAAAAGGGTGACAATAAAATCGTGGAAACGTATAAACGTCGTTCAACTAGCGGAATTAAATCTCAATCTCAAACTTCTGGGGGAACATCAGGTCTGAAATTTAAAGCTTTTGAAAGTCAAATTCAAGAAAAAGGAAAAGGAGTAGCAGGAAATAAACCATTCGAACAATCTAAGCAAATTAGACCTTATTACAAATGTGGGTTATATGGTCATGGTCACTTATCAGCTACTTGTAGAAAGAATAATCCTCCACAAAATAATTTCATAGAAGATGAAAATGAGATAGAAGAAGAAGAGGAGAATGAAACAGAATCTGAAAATGAAGCTGAATTAGAAAAATTTGATTTAGAAAGAGATGAAAGTGAAAAGTCTTTGGTAATTCGACAAGTTCTAACAACAACAATTGACAAAGGGGATAGATGGCTAAGAGGAAACATATTCAAAATATCTTGCACCATCGAAGGAAAAATTTGTACCCTTATGATTGATAGTGGAAGTTCAGGAAATTTTGTTTCTCAAGAATTGATCGACAAACTTAAACTCAAATCAAAACCTCTTGCAAAATCCTATAAGATCTCTTGGTTCAAAGAAGGAGGTGAGGTTCCAATCACTAAACAATGCACTGTCAATTTATCTATTGGGGGATCATTCAAAGATCAAATTGTTTGTGATATTGTGCCTCTTGAAGTTTGCCATATTTTGCTTGGACGACCTTGGCAGTACGACAACAAAACTGTTCACAATGGAGAGAAAAACACATATACTTTGATGAAAAATAATAAGGAGTTTACTCTTCATCCTCAAAAGAATGTGCCGGATTCACACGTTAAGGAAAACACAGTTGCTAAAGTTACTTCTCCTGAATTGCTTTTAAATGATAATGATTTGAAACATTTTGAGGTTACTTATTTGATTTTGGGAAATGAATCTGATACTGTTTTACTGGATAAGTTTTCTGATATAACTTCTGATGATTTTCCAATTGGATTGCTTCATATGCGACAAAATCATATTGACTTGATTCCTGAAGCTTTTTTGCCTAATCTTCCTCATTATAAGATGAGTCCAACTGAACATGATGAATCTTTAAAACAATTATCTGAACTGCTGAAAAAAGGTTTAATCCAAGAAAGTCTGAGTCCTTGTGCTGTGCCTGCTTTGCTAACTCCAAAAAAGGATAGAATATGGAGGATCTGTGTGGATGACATGCTTGATATGCTGAGTGATGTCTTTTGGTCTTTCAAATACTTCGAGTACTATTATGAGAACTATGAATCATATTTTGACACCTCTCATTGGAAAGTTTGTTATTTTAAAGAGATTGTTCGCCTTCACGGTATCCCTCGGACTTTTACTTCTGATCGTGACACTAGGTTTTTAAGTTACTTTTGGAGAACTCTGTGGGCTAAGATAGGAACTTCTCTTCAGTTTAGTAGTGCTTATCTTCCTCAAACCGATAAACAAACTGAAATTGTCAATCAAAGATTTAAAAAGAATTTCAGTTCTCTGATTGCTCCTATTACTGATTGCTTGAAAAAGGGAATTTTTAGGTGGACACTTGAGATTATTAAAACAAAAATGAGTCAAGTTCCTATTCTAAAAGTACCAAATTTTGAAATCATTTTTGAAGTTGATTGCGATGTCTCTCATTTTGGTATTGGTGCAATGCTTAGTCAAAAAGAAAAACATGTTGCTTACCTTAGTGAAAAACTGACTGAGTCTAAGTCTAAGTATTCTACTTATGATTTGGAGTTATATGCTATTGTGCAAGCTTTAAAATTCTGGATATGCTATCTGATTCAACGAGAATTTATTTTGAATACTGATTACGAGGCTTTACGAATTTTGGGATCACAAAAAAATCTGAGCAAAAGACACGCCAAATGGGTTTCTTTTTTACAAGAGTACACTTTTCATATCAAACATAAAACTGGGGTTTTGAATAAAGTTGCTGATGCTTTAAAACGAAGATTTCATTTGTTGATAACTGTTTTTCCGACTGTTTCTTCTTTTGATTTTTTGAAAGACACTTATGCAAATGATTCTGATTTGGAAAATATTTGGAATGCTTGTTATGCTTCTGGAACTGATCCTTCTGCTCGATTTGTTATACATCAAGTTTTTTTTGTTCAAGGGAACTAGACTTTGCATATCAAAAAGTTTTTTGAGAAAACAACTTGTGAAAGAATTGCATAATAATGGAGGACATTTTGGGCAAGGAAAAACAATTGCTTTAGTTTAAGAAAAGTATTTCTGGCCACACATGAGAAAAAACATTGCTAAATTAGTAAAACAATGCAAGGTTTTTGAAAAACTTAAGAAGGTTACTGCTAAATATAAGACTGAGGCTGATAAACATCGAAAAGAAGCAAATTTCAATGAAGGTGACTTAGTGATGGCTTACTTTTGTCGCCAAAGGTTTCTTGTTGGTACTTTTAAAAAGCTAAGTCGAAAGAAAATTGGCCCCTTTCGTGTGATTTGGAAATTATGTGCTAATGCTTATTTGCTAGATTTACCTGATACTGTTGGCACTTCACCTGTTTTTAATGTTTCTGACCTATCTTTGTATGAAGGAGATTCTGACGATTTTGTAGATATTGAAACTTTACCACTCTCTGCTCCTTTGGTAAAGTCTGAAGATCAAATCGAAGACGTTATTGATGTGAAGGTTATTCAAACAAGGCATGGAGAGCACAAAAAGTTTTTAATCAAATGGAGCAATCGGCCATTGACTGACTGTACCTGGATTAATGCTGCTGATCTAAAAAAGAAAAATTTGGAGCTTTATGAACGAGTTGCTGATACGTTCTCATCAGGAGCTGAGAATTTTCCACCAGGGGAGAATTGATGCTATCAAGGATTTATGTACTTTTTATTTTGTTTGAACAATAGTATATTTTGTTTTCTATTTTATTTTCTTTTCTTTTTTTTTAGCTATCCAATGATGGGAAAGCATCCAATGATCATGGTAAGTAGTGCATTTGGCTTGGTAGGCCTTTGGTTTGCTGGCTAGATTGGTCCCTGGCTGCTGGTGGTTCACGGATTGGCTGTTTTGGAGCATTTGGTTTTGAGCTGATTCTCTAAGTTGCTTGAGCTGAAGTTTAGTAGCTCATTAATATCCAAAAAGGTACATCATTATGAAGCTTACTTTTGGAGTGGCCTTGTCCCTTCCCCTTCCCCTTTTCTTCTTGCCTCTTGGAAAACCGTGGCTTGTATTATTGGGAGATGACTTCTATGCATAAGAATTAATGTTGGGATACTTTACCTTTTTGGAACTCACGGCTGGCTCATTTTCCGTGTGGTTCCTTCGTTTCCCGCGGCTGTGGCTCTCGGTCCGTGCGTTCTCCCTCGTCTCCCGTGGCTGTCTCCTTGGTTCCTGTTGTGGGTGTTTTCCGTGAGCTTTGGGGAAGAATTCTATGCTTATTATTATGGAAATTTTTGACATGTGGCTCTTGGCATTCCTCTCTCTTGCCTATAAAAATAAGATGAAGTTGTGAAGGAAAGCAATTGATATTTGTGAGCATATTTGCTATTAACCTGCGGGTTTATTCGGAAATCCTGCGGGCTCTTTCCAACCTTCGTTTCTCATCCCCTCCGGAAATCCTGCGGGCTCTTTCCACCCTTTCTTCTCGGGCTTCTAACCTCTTTCGTCTCTCCGCAAGTGCCACTCCATCTGTATCCTTCTTCTCAAAGTAAAGCAACTTTAGGGTGTCGTATCAGAGTTGATTTGAAGCGTCTATTGAAGAATTGGACCAATCTTGCAGTGGTGGACCATCGGTTTGCTAGTTCTATGCACTTTACTTATTTATCCTACAAATTCGATGCATGTGAGGAACCCGCTCTGACGGTTGTCTGAGGATAGCGTCTTTTTAAGTTTCTTTATTTCTTTAAAAACTCCTAGCATCTTTTGTTGTGTTTGTTAAGTTTTGAGTCGTTTGGGTTTATTTAACAAAGTTTATTTTAAGTTCTTCTCATTTTGCCTGTGTTCTTCTTGTGTGTCTTTTGTGTTCAAGAAATATAGGGTCTCCTATATTCCTTGTCTACATCAGTTTCCACCAATATGGAATTTCCTACATATAAATCACCAAGGTTACCAGCTTTTCACGCCTAGTAAAACAGAACATAGCTTATCTCTATGAATTAGAACTGTAATTCTGACCATTTTCGAGAAAGCTTGCTGAACAAGCTTTAACCAGAAATTTTTTTGATGTTTTCATTTATTCTCCCCCAAAAGGATACAGCCAATATTTGCAAGCATTCTGCATTTATCTCCAACGATTTCTCTATTTTTTTAAAATTATTTGTAACAAATATAGAAAAGCCTACCATAAAAGAATTTCAAAAATTAGAATAGTTATTTTTCTAAAGATCTTAACTGATTTCCCGAGTCTACTCTCATTGGTTATGTTTGGTACACTTACCCCTGAAACACATAGTAATGCTAAACTATAACTTTTATTTTGAAATAAATTCAGTGTTGCTCCCACAAGGTTATTTTGTAATTCGTGCTCCATAATTTTGTTGCAAATCGTCATGAAATCATGGAGGGCGTGTTCATGCACTACGTGATATCCACCATGCCTTACCTCTCTCTCTCTAATGTTAAGATGCAAGCAAAACGGCTAAAAAGCATTATCAAATGAAGCCCGAAATAGATCAGTAATATGATATTAACAATGTTTGAAGCCTCAAATGCATACCCTAATTTCTAAAATGAATTCACATAAAGAATCTAACAACACAGAAAAAAAAAGGAAAGAAGCTAACAACATCAATTCAAATATTAGAAGCTCAAATTAAAGATTAGCATCACTTCTAGCTAAAAAAATATGAGAACACCAAATGGTGTTGCTGAAAAGTTGTCAAGGGCTAAGACACTAATTCGATAAGATTTCAAAGACTAGCGTATTAAGATTTGACTATAGATTTGCTGAAAATTGCAAGTTAGCTTAAACATAACAAAGAAAATAATAAAAATAGTTTCAAAAAATGGCTGGTAGGCAACAGTTTGGGGGACCATGACACTCAATAGTAATCCAGGAATCAGTAAAACAAGGTGCAAACTGACACATAAATAAGATTTCGAGTCATAAAGAAAATTTTCCAAAATTTAACTAAAAGAAGTTTCAGCAGATCATCATTCATGCTTTCATTATGACCGCAATAAAATCAACACCCGAAATCCCTCCTTAGAAAGAAATTACGTTTTTGGCAGAAAAAGTCATCCGCAGGATTGGTGAAAACAGGAATTTAAGTTAAACAATATGAATGTAAGCCTTTATCTCATAACAGTTAAGTACAATGTTTCAAGACGAATAACAACAAAAAAGTACCTGCAGACATGTTTCCTTAATACCATTACGCCCTTCAAGAATTCCAGCTTCTTTGATAGGTTCCTGATAAATATCTTGATTAAAAAGTTGAAAAAAAAAAGAAGAAGACCATGAACAGAAAAATTTAGCAGTTCATCACAATTTACTTACCAAATTCCTTACAGGAGGAAGGGACACTACGAGATCTACATCACTAGTCGGAAGAGCTAAACCAGTTGAATTAGAACCAAATATATTTGTGCGAGAACGAGGCCAAAGTACCTGAAGTGATCTTGTGATCCGTTTGACAGCCCAATTAATGAATGGCTTCCGGATCGAATTCTCTGCAGCAACCTTTGACAAGCAACCAATATTTTGCGGAAACATTAAGCTAAAGATTAAAAGAGAATGAAAACATAACAAAAAAAGATGCAATTAGGTCAAGAAAGTAAGAATGCTAAATCTAAGCCAAGAAGTGAAAAAAAAAAAATTACTGAAAGCAAATTCTTTTTTTCTTCTGCAGACAAGGTTTGTTCCTTTAGAGACAGTATATGAAACGACCATATACATGAAAAGGTCGGAGTAGCTCCAGTGGCGGAGAAGATTAGAGAGAGTCGCCTAAGATGGTTTGGTCACATAAAACGGTAGCCTTCCGATGACGCAGTTAGGAGAGTAGATATATTAGATTTAGCTTATGTAAAGAAAGATAGAGGTAGACCTAAGAAGACTTGGTTAGAAAATATTAGAAATGATCTTTTTTATTAAATTTAAATGAGAATTTGACTTTTAACAGGGCACAATAGAGAAAAAGGATTCATGTAGCCGACCCCATATAATGGGATAAAGGCTTGATGTTGTTGTTATTGCAGACAAGGTTTGTTCCCTTTGGAACCCGAGCATTTTTTTCACAGGGTGTCGGTAACGTTGTTCAACTTGTTTTCAGGGAAGAAACTATTTTGCATAGTTTATCTCTCAACGTATCAAAAAGGTCATCGCATCCTAAAACGCTACACTAACAAACTTAACAGTCCAGTCAAATAACTTCAAGGATTCTAATATTCTTGATTGCCTTTATTAGATATTTAAGAAATAGGTCTGAGCCAACAAGGAGCTGGGCGGCATTGGCTTTGAATGCTGAAGGGCCTAACATGCCAATCTATTCTCTCCTTGATGCAACTGCGGAGTTGGCAATGAAAAGGACAAAGTGAACCAAACTTAGAAATGATTTAAGAATATTACAGGATTAAATGGAGACATTTAAAAAAAAAAACTAACAAAAAAATTTTGAGTAAGACTCAAAATTTTAAGATTTTGACTGTGCATGAGAGAACTATTGCGAAAAAGTAGCAAATGATATTAAGAATGTTACAAAGGATATGCTTAGAGTATCAAAAGGAAAAACTCCTAATAGTAAAAATAGTTGGTGTATGAATCAAAATGTGCAAGAAATGATTAAAAAATAAGAAACTTTGTTATAAAAATTAGTTTAGGAATAAAGCTCAAAAAATTAGGAAATATATAAAAAGATCCGTAAAGAGTCTAAGAAAGAATATGTAATCATTGTAATGCAAAAAAATTACCTTTTAATAATTCATATAATATATTAGATATTGAAGAGGGTGAAAGATATATGTATAAGCTAGTCAAATAAAGAGATAGGAGAAGTAAGGATTTAGTTCGAGTGTATTCTAGATAAAGATCAAAAAGTACTTTTATTAGAATAGAATATTCAACAAAGATGGATGAGATATTTTGATAAATTTTTCAATGAAGATTGTGAAAATATAATTGACTTCAGTGACCTTAGTTCCCTAAATGAAAATAAATATTTCTTTATTAGCATATTAGTAAAACCGAAGTTAGAGCGGCTTTAAAAAAAATGAAGCGTGAAAAATCTATTTGACGTAATGATATTCCAATATAGGTATGAAAAATCTTAGGAGATGAAAAATTTATTGGCTTACAAAACTTTTAAATACTATTTGAAGAATAAAAGGATATTATATGAATGAAGGAGCGTGTTGATTCCTATATTTAAGAATAAAGATGATGCACAAGAGTGTGCAAATTATAAAGAAATTAAGTTAATGTGTCATATTTCAAAACTATGGGAGAGAGTTATTGAGCATAGGTTACGACGTGATACTAATATATCTCAAAATAATTTGGATTCATACCGGATAAGTCTACTATGGAAGCTATACATTTATTGAGAGATTTGATGGAGAAGTGTAAAGAGAATAAAGAAGATCTACACATGATATTTATTGATTTAGAGAAAGTATATGATAAAGTTCAAGTAAGAGCGCTCTATAGAGTTCTAGAAAAGAAAGAGATTAATAATGCTTGCATTCAAGTTATTAAGGATACATATGCAGGAGCTATTACTTGCATTCAAACACAAGGTGGTCTGACCAAGTACTTCCCTATTTCAGTTGGATTACATCAAGGATCAGCTTTAAGCCCATATCTTTTTGGTTTAGTCATGGATGCTCTTGCTAGACATTGGCAAGAAGACGTACCATGGTGTATGCTTTTTGCTAACAATATTTTCCTTATTGATAAGACTAGAGAGAGAGATGAAGTTAAACTTGAATTATGGAGGTCAACCTAAGAGTTTAAAGTTTTTCGTTTGAGAAGATCTATAGTCAAATATATAGAATGAAATTTTAGTAGTAATAGATCTAGTGGGAGATTGTGACTTTAGGTGATCGAGTCATTAACATGAGTAGTACACATTTTAGATATATCATGTCTATTGTTCAAAGTGATGGTGAAATAGACGAGGATATTATTAGTAGAATTCAAATTGGATAGTTGAAGTTGAATAATGCATCAGGTCTGTTGTGTGATAGAAAAGTACCCACAAACTTTAAAGGAAAATTCTATAAGATGGTGGTGAGACCTGCAATGCTTTATGGCGCAGAATGTTGTCCATTAAAACAAAAGCATAAAATTAAGTCAAGTGTTGCAGAGATGAGGATGCTCAGGTGGATGAGTGACTTCATTCTCATAGACAGAATGTGAAACAAGTATATATGTGTAAAGGTTGGAGTAGCTCTAGTAGCAGATTAAAATTAGAGAGAGTTGCCTTAGATGGTTTGGTCCTATGAGAGTAGACCTAAAAAGACTTGGATTAAAAAATATCTGAAATGATCTTTTCTTTATTAGATTTTAATGAGAATTTGACTCCTAAATGGACAAAATGGAGACAAATGTTTCATGCAGCCGACCCCATGTAGTGGAATAAAGGCTTGATGTTGTTGTTGTCATTATTGTTGTAATATTATAGAAGAACATTGTCTAAGGTAGCATGTCGCTTTCTAGGGAACAAATAATAACTCAACCATGGCAATCTTTCTTTTTTCTTTCTTAGATTTTGAAGAATGATTTCTATATTTCAGCAGAACTTCCAGATTAGGATTGCAGTTGCATTCTCCTCTGAAGGGTTCAATCCTAGAGGAAGAAAGCCAAGTTTATTCTCAAAAATTAAAGCTTTTACGCATTCAAAGTTCTAAAGTTTAAGCTTTGCAGCAAACTCCCAAGCTCAAATCAAAATTTCAATGAACATTCTTGAAATTACTAATAAGAGAAAATACTGAGGAGAGAAAGAAGAAACAACGAGTAACAGTCAAAAAGGATTCTACTGCAGCCAATACCTGCTTGCAGAAAAGGTCAATTTCCTCATGAAGAAGATTCTGCATCCTTGCTAGCGACCCTTTGCAAGAGCCATTCAGTAGATCAGGTGGCTGTAAAGGTAATGCAACATCTGGCTGTAGCATAATACTTTCAAGTCAAATTCTAGGCCAAAATAAACCCTATTATTAAGAACTCCTGCAGGGGAAAAAATATAGATAAAATATAGCTGAAACCTAAAAAAAACACTTACATGTTCTTGATCATGTGCAAGCTGAGAAATCGTGATAAGATGATCCTGGAGCAAAGATCCTTGAAGAGATTGGGCCACTGCAGCCACCCCAAGGCCTTTGTTTGCCCAGGTTGGCCACAAAACTTCCGCACCATCTAAACAAAGACGAGGGTCAGCCACAGTGCTTTCTTCATGGCACCAACCTTTTACACCCCAATGCCTAGGACTTGAGCTACCAGATCTTACAATTGGAAATCCTCGTTTCCTTGATTCTCCAACAGAAGGTGGAGGGGTTTGAGTCACTCGTGGAACACAAAGAACCACAGGAGATGGAGGTCTCTTTGTCAGTGGAGTATCTCTCCTTGTAGAAGGTAAACAAGCGCTTTTATTATCATGACCAAGCTTAAATTCTGATCGGGATCCCTTTCTTGACATGGCTGGAATAATGATTGGTCGCAACATTGGGTATGGAGGCGGATCTCCTTTCACTCCTTCAATACCAGCAATTGAATTTGCACTAGAAGACGAGATTTTCTCATCCGGAGGGTCTGACACTGATGGTGAATGTAATGCATTACTAGAAGAATCATTTCCTGCAACTGAGTAACCCATGGATGGGCGTCCAGAAGCCACAGGTTCAAATGGTGAACAGTAAGAGGAAGAAGGTGGCGATGCCATGCCATTTGTGCTATAAGTAGGCAGCCCAGTCTTGCAACCAACCATATCATCAATGGTTCTATTAAGGTCAGCTTCATGCCAAGCCCATGAGCCATCTTCAGAACTGTGGGAAGGTGGACGAGAAAATCCAGTTCCAACAAATTCAGCAGGATTCCAATACATAACTCCACCACCAAAATAATTATTATAATCTCTTCCAGACCTTGCAAAAGACTCAGATTCATCTTCAGATAACCAATAGCTTTCATCTTCAACCAAATCAGATATATTTTTCATATCATAGACATCAATAATATCTCCGGCATGCTTAAAATCATTATCCCCAGGTGCCACATTAGCTTGCCCTCCATGAGCAGCGCACGAGTACAAAGAAGGGGGCATGCTATGACTATATGCAGATTCATACCCTACAGTCTGGGTTTGACTCAGTCTGCTACAATTTTTAACCATGGGAGGCCAGTCATAGCTCATGGGAAAAGTCAAAGAAGGTAAGATCCGGTTATGTCCAAACTCGTTCAAAGAATTTCTCACATGAACCTTTGATGCCATAAAGGATTGATGATTGTGATAAGGCAACCTGACACCAACATCTAAATGCAGCCTGTCAGTAGCAGGGAGGAGATGTGAATTAATAGATGAAAAATGAATTGGAGTTATGCTGGGCCATTCATATGATGCTACTCCCATGAAATTTGTGTCTCTGTATGAATGGAATTCACTGCCACCATTGTGTATTACTGAACATTGCTTATCGGCAGCTGTACGGTAGCATTCCTTTGAAACATAAGATGCAGTGCCTCTTGCAGCATAAGAAAATTTCTGTACATGCTTCTCCTCAGCGACCACATTATCAAGCTCACAGGCACGGAGAGAAGAGCCACATGCAGTTCCCATCGAAGGATCATTCTGTTTGTCAGGGTATGCACTATTTCTATAAGTGGTTTGTAGAGGCTCTTCACTCTTTGCAAGACAAGGTGAAACATATGCCAACATATCACTGCCTGTTTTGCCAGAACTATGATGGCATTCTTCAACAGTAGTAGATCTACCTTCAGTCAAACAAAGAGACTGATCTTCTTGGATGCCTTTTTCTGATTGCGTCACATCCACCATTGCATAATCCTGTGAAATGTCAGAGACAGATTTTTCCAAAAGGTTGTCACATGATGATATATCATCAGCTTTGAGCCGAGAATTTGAACTACACACATGGCCAATTGTCCCTGTCAGTTCCCTCTCAGCATCAAGAGACAGCTTGGTGCCTTTACTGTCTTTGTGTTTAGATTTTCCGGTATTCTTCACATTAGAGCTTTTATTTTTGGCCCCTTTTCTTCTACTTTTTCTTTTTCCACTCTTTTCTTTGTCATCAACAGAAACTCTGGCATTTAAATTGTCCTACAATAAATAATATTTTTTTTCAATACTTTAACAGGCCATACAAAGAACCAAAAGCTTTACCATTTCTTCTTGTGCAGCTAAAGGCTTCACTTCAGGGGCATTATTTACAGCATGAGAAACAACGCCATCTATGTTCCTTCTAGCAACTAAAGAGGAAGTGCTCCCTTGGCAGCAAAGCTCAGAACTACAATCAAGTCTCTGTAAATTTAATCCTTTCAATTGATTACAATACAAAAGTAGAATTAAACCGCAGGAAAATATAAAGAATAGAGGAAATAGACTTTGGAGCTAATGAAACTAGGAAATACCATAGAACTTTCCCGGGATATAGAAGCAGAATTGTAAGCCTTAGGCATAGCATTAGATTTCTTTGAAGAATGCGATTTGCTTTTCCCTTTCCCACATACTAAATTATACTTTTCTTCAGCTTTTTCGGGGAAACTACTCAGTTTTGTATCCTCCATAAGTTCATGATTTATAAATATAGAATGAAAATCAATGAGAAATCTTTGCAATTTCCTACTTATATATTCAGAAACAGTGAGGCTAGAACCCAATGAACCAAAGAACAATTTCTCAGTTTCAACTTTGCCCAACTGCCATGCTAAAAGTACATTGGACATGGCATGAACAACAAGCAATTTGTTCAATATAATAGCAAGATTATTTGGTACTCTCGAAGTTGCAATAGGCAGAAAATCCAAACCAAGTTCTACATCACTTTCAAAGAGTGCTTGTTTAGCCTTTTTCCATGATGGCAAGTCACCATATTGAAATTCCATGTTTCTTCCGGTGTTTAAGTAACCAAACCCATTGCTCAAAGCAGCATTTTCTTCCTTAATTATCTCATTGGCCTGCAAACTTAAGTTTCCAAAAGTTAGTGGTGTTGAAGCATAAGAAGTAATGCAAAAAAAGAGTTTTTTTAGCAAACTATATGAGAATTGATCGCAAGTTAAAATTAATTGCCACTATGACAATGCAGGCCAACAGAACCACAAATACTAAAGTCAGCAAAAGATAAAGGATAAGAACTATGCAACATTGTATATCAGACTCTATTAAAAACTATCGTGGAAATCTTCTCTTTTTAATATCCAAGATAGCATTATTTTCAGGAAGCTTTGTTCGTAAGATATATGTTAAAAAAATTTAAATGCACGTGCTATAATGTAATAAGATCCTTCTTAAAAAATAACCCAACATTATATGACTTAAATGTCCTGACTATTCAAAAGTAGCTATGATCCTTGTCCACAGGTCATGTCATGTCATGCCAAATCTAAATTCAGGATTTATAGTGGTGTCAAAATCGGGTTGCAGGTCGGTTTGGGTAGAACCCGGTAATGACCCGAGGTTGTTTGATACGACCCGAACCAGGCCAATTTTTGCAGACAGGACAAAAATATCAACCCAAACCCAACCCATGTCAGGTTTTGGGGCTGACCCGATCCGACATGAAACCAACTTAACCTCACACGCAAAGCAAGTAAATACGATCAAGCGGAACGTCGAGCTATCGTAACTTCCGAACCTTAGGTTGCGTGAAGCAAACCCTAGGACTTGACGGCATTGCCGGCATTGCATGCGGCCTTGTCGGCGTGCGACCATGCTAGCGTTGCAGGCTGCATCCTTTGCGGCTTTCGAGCATGCGTGCCGAATGCAGGCGTTGTCGCATTGCAGCCCTTGCCAACGTTGCGTGAAAACATGTCGCTTACGGCCTTGCGGGAGCCGGGAGAAGCCTTGCGGCTTATGGGCGTACACAAATCGTCAAATCCGACAAATCAGATGAAGCTTTGCGGCGTCGGGTTCGAGTCAGATGAAGCTATTTTTTTTATTAAGGGATTTTTTCTTTGATATTCCAAGCACAACTTTTGCAATATTCTTAATAACACTAACTATTTTTCCCACGTAACATTAGCTTCCTCATGCACATACAAAATCTTAAGATCAAATATCTAACTTTCAAAAAGATTTTTGTTAATGTTCTTTAAATACCCCATCTAATCCTAAAATAACGTTTTACTTTATTTTTTATGTTTGGCCCCTACATTTTAAAGTCCTAAACTAATAAGCAATGTTAAATACATAAAATTTCACTCAAAATAATTTTACAACCTCTACAATCTAAACAATCTATTTTTCTTATAAGAAAATAATCAATCTAAGTTTTACTACATCCATTCTTATAAGTGATGAGATAATCATCATTTTTCTTACATAAAGTATTAACAATTACAAAATTATAAGCTAAAGAAAAATCTAATATGGTCATACCACCTTTATTAATTGCTCCAAACTCATAACCACCATAAATGTTTTTAAAATCATCTATCTCTCTACCAACATGTCCATTTAAATCTCCTCCAATAACCACTTATAATATTAATAATCTTAACATCAACAACAATCTTTAAAGCTATAATTATATTTCCAATTCTATTATTTTTTACAATATTTTCCTTTAAATTTTCTTATCAATAATCACACATACACAATTTCTAGTACGACTTTTACCATAATATCATAGTTTAGATCCTCAACTATCAATCTCTTTAACCTTCTCTCCAATCCAGTTAGTTTCATAAATTGATAGAATATTTATCTTCCTATGAATCATAATATCTATTAATTCCATTAAATGGTCTGTAAGAAACTTATATTTCAAATTTCTATCCTAATTTAACTTCATGGAATAGCTTTTTTGCCCACATCCATATATGATGTGGGAACCTTGCCTATTTAACATTGCACCCGAGCGCCAGTGTAGCAGCCCCTTGCACACATGTTATTGTATTCAGGTCATGCAGCGCATCACTTTCAGAAAACGCCCTAGCATTAACACAATGTATTAAAATATTCATGTCATAAAAAAGAAATGATGTATGTCCATGGATTAGTGAAATTTGTAATTGCCATTTGGTTAGGAAAAACATAATTTGGTGATATAATAATAGCATTTAAAAATCCTCAGAATAAACTAAACAAGTATCACCAACACTGCCTTGCAAGAACAAAATCTATGAGGAACTCTTTTTTTTATATATATATTTCATGTGTTGATATATGTTAATGGTTTGCCAGCTCGCATATAGTTTCTTCATAAACAACCCAAATTTAAGAATGCATTAGATATTCAAATAAAACATAAACCAACGCCAAAATCCACAGTACTAAAAAGGTGATAACTTTGGATTCTACTCGATTTCAAAAATACGGAACTACATCAGTCAACGAGGACTAATTGTTTTCCTAGGAATCAATATTAATGAAAAACTTAAGGAATTAAACAAGTACCAGAGTCTTTGATGCCTTCCCAAAAAAAGCTGAAATTGTCGCCCTCCTTGTACGGGGATCCAATCCAACCCACCAATCAAAACAACACTTCATCCTCCAAAAGACATTAGCCGCCTTCCCTGAAACCTCTGTAGCCCTCTCCTTCATCCTCTTCTCCTTGGGCTTCTTTCCTCCTTGAGAACTAATCCAAGCCAGCCTCAGGGCCACCTCAAGCCGATTCACTACAAATGCTTCGAAGCTGTAGTACCCCATATCCTTCAGCCATGAAAACTCCATCCATTGCACAGTAAGTCCCAGCACCTCAACTTCCTCGCAAAGAAAGCTCCCGCCAGAAATTCCATCCATGACACCCAAGAAGCGGTCAACATCAGTAACAAGGGACTCGGAGACCGTTAGTGCGTCCGCTAGGACGACACCGGACGAAGTGGAAGAGAAGAAACGGAGGGACTTGGACAGTAGCAGGGCGGATGAGTTGGATGCTGCAGAGCGGGAGATGAGGCCACGAGAGGGGCGGGAAGAGAGGGAGGGGAGGCATGGGTTCAAGGGGGAGGGAGAGGGGAGGTCGGGGAGGAGGAGAAACTGCGAGTGGCCTTGGCGGTGGATGTGGGACTGCATCTGGATAAGGATGAGAAGAAATGAGGAGTCGAAAATGGTGAGAGCAGCCTGACGCTGAGCAGGCAAGAGAGATGAGAACCAGCGTAGGACGGCGGCGCGATGAGTAGGATTAGGATTAGTATTACGGTTGGAAATGTGAGAATGGTAAAGCGCGAGGTGGGCAGTGAGGGAGTGGATGAGATGGTGTGATTCGGAGCCCATTGCTAGGGTTTTTCGGAAGAACGGAGCGGAGTGGCGAGGTAGGAGAAGCGGAGAACAGCGAAGGGAGGAAGAGCATGAACAGAGGTAGAGCGTGGACCGTAGACCGTGCCTTCGAATCGTGCGTGTGGAATAAAAATAGAAAGGGGGGATTTATACAATATACAGATAGCACTTAAATTCATCTATTTATCTAATTATTATTATTGAAATTTATTCATTTATATACTGTTTGATTTGAAATAAAATTGGTGTAAAATACTTTGTATACAAAAGAATATTATTGTCTAGTTTCTATAGATATAAAACATTTTAGTTCAAGCAAGTAAATACTATTACATCTATTATATAAGTAAAATATACTTCATCTAATAGTTTAATTAAAGAATGAGATAAGGAAATGTAATTTTATACCCACTATCACAAAGCGGGTTAATTCTTATAATATTGTTGTTTTGACTATCAGCTGATAGGGCTTTCTCGATAGCATAAGAGCCTTAGTCAATGGTGTTGGCTTCTAGTATTTTTATCTTGGTGCTATCTTCTATTACCAAAAAAACTACCAACAAATGTATAGTGAACAATTTCTCATCATATGCCTCAAATATCCAATGTTCGAGTCCTATATGCGTTTATTGGCTTTAGATTGAAAGTGTACCTACACAAAAATTATATTTGTTAGTTTGGGAACCCATGTTGCTTTAGGTCCATCGATGGAGTAAATGACATGATCAAAGTGTTTAGAGGAAAGTATAGATACATGTGCACAAGTGAGCCCAAGAATCCAAACAAATTAAAGTGCTATGTGTGTAGTTTTTCCTTAGCAATTTCTAAATAGATGTCCCATACCATCACAAGTGATATGCCTGAGTGTTTATGAGTATATATTGTCTATAATGTCAAGTTTTTTCAATTATTGATGAATCATTAGGTATTTTTATACAATAGTATTCAACTTTTTTCAATTATTGATGAATCAAATTTTGCATGAAAGATTGTGTTTTCTCCATGAAGTTCAACATAGATAGCAATTTTTTCAGATAAGCAACAACTACCCTAAAATTTTAAAAATAATTATAAAATGAATGCTTGAACAAGCTAAAACTTTTGAATTGGAACGCAGTGGCATTTGGGGCAGAGTGCCCCAGCATTGTACAATGATTTTTTTTTTTAATCTACGCCCCACCCCCAACATTCGCTTGACTTGTCATGTAAGGAAAAAGAAGGAGAGGAAAAGGAAGAGGGGAAAAGAAAGAGAGAGAAAGAGAGTAGAGAGAGAAAGCTGCTTAAGGTCATTTTTGTCTATTACTCCAGTTTGAAAAAAAAAACGTCTTCTAATCGTGTTAAGTAATCCGAATTTCACTTTTATTTTTATGGGCTCCAAAAATTCCATTTTGTGTGATCCCGGCCTCTCTGCATCATCAGTTTATTTCTCTGTTAAGTGCGATGATGAAGGTAGAAAGTTTTAACGAGATTAGGTTCCGGGAGAATTTTCAGAAGGCAGATTAGGTTTTAGATAAGACACTACCCAGAGATTTCGCCCTCATTTTGTGAAGACTTTTTGATCTGAGTTCTGGTTTCCTATAGGCGCAAGCCCCTATAGTTAATTACCCCTCCTGATAACGAGAGAGAACTTTCGATTAAGGCTAGTCGTTAAGGATGTCACATAGGTTATAAACCTATCATATAATAGCAATAATTTTAGGATTCAAATTTTGAATTTAGAAGTTTGAAATTTAGAGTATATCACCATAAACTTAAAACTGATTGTGGGGGGAATGAAGACGAGCCCGATCAAGATCCCATGGTTCCGTCGTCCCGGGCTGTCATGTTCCCTGGTCTACTTTGTCAGAAAAGGTAGTCGACCCAACCTGACAGAAGGCACCTTGTCTGCAGCCATGGGTTACTTCATCCAAGAATACCTTGTAGACCTGGGTTGATGTTTGTCTAAGGGGATATATCTGAATCCACCTTAGCTAACAGAAGGCTTTATGCCTATCAAATATACCCTATGATTCATAACTCAAGGGTTTGACGCCTTCAGGGAACATACGGGCTTTGGCCGTGATCGTAATATAATGGTGCCATTTTGCGGCAAAACCACCCGATCAGAGGGCATGTGCCACGTCCCTGTTGGCAAGAGACTATTTGAGGATGAATCGTAGTGATACACCCGACATGCATTCGGTCTTTGTGAGCTGAGGTTAATTTCAAATTTATCACCCCCGACAAACGATTGCGGGAGGTGGATGATTTTTTAGTTTTGAGTTTTTAGGTGATTGATCTTATTTCAAGAATTTGAGTTGTTATTTGATTTGAGATTTGACCCCTCCGGTTGAGATTTTCTGACAACGCGGTCATCATTGGGGTGACTTCAAAGTCACTTATATTTTCATAGGATTTTGGGAGGCATTTTATTATTCAAATCGTGTCGACTCCAGTCCTTTTGAGGAGAAGGATGAACCTTGAATATTAGACCCGCGCAGCATTCTCGAATCGTCAGATTTGGGACTTAGATGTGACGATTGGAGCACATGCGGGTTGTATCATTTGACCCTGCGCAACATTCTCGGTCATTGGTGTTTGTACTTTTAACATGTTGACCGGAGCACATGCGGGGATTTTAGTTTAAAGATATCATATTTAATACATAAGGGGGAATTTAAAAATATTTAAATATGATCAATTTGTGAGAATGATTTTATTTAGGAAATGCCCGAGATTTCACTTAAGGGCCTACGAACGCCTTTTGTCCGTTGCATATATGTTGCGGATCCGGTGGCGCAGAGTTGCAAATTTTTATTGGATCTATTCGTGGTTATCCATGAGTATTCGAGAGTTATCAACTTAACTTGAAGATAGGCTATCGTGTATATTATAAACCTTTTACCATTGTTTGTCATTGGCATTCATCACAACTTGTTATCTTGGATGTGTATATAATGCATTGCACACATCATATCTCTCTTAAGAGACTCATAAAAGCAATCAATTGTATGGATATTAGAAGCTTTAACACTATTAACATTGAATAATTTGCTTCTTGGCTTTTTTTTCAAAGTCATGTATTTTGTTAATATTATTGCTTTTATGATTTCCTCCTAGCAATAGGTGTAGCT
Organism: Dendrobium nobile; assembly: GCA_022539455.1. Taxonomy (NCBI): domain Eukaryota; kingdom Viridiplantae; phylum Streptophyta; class Magnoliopsida; order Asparagales; family Orchidaceae; genus Dendrobium; species Dendrobium nobile. Next base: position 1,350,983 of record CM039735.1, on the reverse strand, counting down.
AATGGAGTTGTACACTTGAATAGAAAGATGTTTAGAATAACTTTGATAGAGAAGACTTCGCTAAATATGTAAAACACAAAGTAATCCAATAATTTTAGGATCAAAGGGAATGAGAATCTTATTTAATTCAGGTTAAATAAGAAATATTACTAAGGCTTTGTTCTCATGTAAAATATATGCTCAATCAATTGATTTTGAGTCCGAGCAAGTGACAAATACTCTAATAGCTTTGAGATTAATTTAAATACAAAAGGACTCATTAGCTTTGATGTTAAAGCAAGAAAATTATTATGCTCTTATGTTTCATAATATGTTGAGTTATTTAAGTTGAATTTTTGCAAATGTATCAAAATTGTACATATTGATATCCAAATTATGAGTTGAAATCAATGCATGAATCTTATAACTTGGAATATCCCACACAAGAGAATTGGAATTTATTTTATTTTGCCTTATTTTAAATTAATTAAAATTATATAGTTTAATTAAATTTTAATTAATTTAGTATTCAAAGTTTGTTTCAAAATTAATTATGTTGGGGTCCTTTGATTTGTTTCAAACTTTGTATAAGTCCAAAGAAATTTTCTAAGTCCCAAATTTCTGAGTGAATTTCGGCAGCCTCCTGGCGTCTCCTCCCCACCGAGGAAGAAATCGGGACGGCAATGCCGTAATTTCTTCCTACCCGGATCTAAGGTCAACGGCTTAGGGGCTTCGATTGCAAACCATCTCACCAGAATCTAAGATCGACTGCGTGAGGTCTTCAATTTGGAACCATCCCGGCCGGATCTAAGATACGACGGCCCGGGGTTTTTAAATTTTAAAACCATCTGCCCGGATTAAAAATCAACGGCGCAGGTCTTCAATTTCAAACCATTCCGGTCGGACCTAAGTTATGACGGCCGGGGTCTTCGACACCTGTTTGAAAATTATTTATTTCTCTCTCACTTTTTCTTTCTTTTATTTTTTCTCTTTATATATATATATATATATATATATATATATATATCTTATATATCTTATATAATATATATTATATAATACATATAACGGAGGAGAGGGGAATCGGGAAGAGCAAAGCCCATTTGGCTCGGTTCAGAGGTCACGCACGGCGGGATCGGACGCTCGGTGGGGTCAAGCGGCGGGTTGGTGGCCTGAGGTCGGCGGATCCTTGGTCGACGGCGGAGGCAGCAGGTGGTCGGCGGTGTCGGGGTTCGATTCAGATCTAGGGCACGTCGAGTTCGGTACAGTGTCGACGTCGAAGAAGGAGACCGGAGGGGTCGATCCTGGAGCAGGAGGTCGACGGCGAGATTGGCCGGTGCGGTCGAGTGCAGAGGAGGCGACATTTTACTTTAGCGACGATCGAGTGCAGGAGTTCGGCGGAAGCCGAGAGGTGAGTTCCGGACTTTCCTTCTCTCTTTTTTTTTTGAGAGTTTTTGTTTGCGTATGAGTGCGTAACCGTCCGAATGGGAGAGGGGTTTATTTTTATGTCGTGAGTAAGGCGGTGGTTGAATCGTCGTGTCCGATCGTAGATGAGTCGGTGATTTCGGTAGAGAGCAGTTTTGTCTGATGTGGAGCCAGTAGTGTGCAACAGTTACAGTCAACAAATGCCCCCCAACAAATATGATATGCGCCTTATAGCAGATCATGTTTGTTATAAACTGGTTGACCCTACAGATCTCTAAAACTAAATTTTAGAAGTCATATAGAGGGTCTTCTTGAAATCCTGATTTATCTTTACGATTTGTCATGAATTAATATTTCTTCTGCCCTAGCTTTGTGCTTTCATGGGCTTGATGAAGAATCCATATTGATGACCTAAATCCTTTAGAATTATATTAGGTCGGTGGAAAATAGTCATCTGTCCAAAGCTTTTTGTATGGCGAACTTTGATGATGACAATATTCCTTTAGCTCAGCATATAGCTTTATAAGAACTGCGGGATAATTTCTTCGGTCCTAAGCTTTGTGCTTTGTCGGACATGTTGAAGAAGTGAAACTCCTTGATAGATTTATTGAAGGATTATGCTCTTAAATTTGAAAGAAGTTTTTATTGTGGCTTGATGCCTTCGAGTTGATTGAGAATCTTCTTCTGAATTTTGCCTCAATCTATTCGTTAGTTGAGAAAATCTTTTGAATCTGAACTGCTTTGATTCGTTAAATTTGACAAATATCAAACTTGATAGTATTTGTCATCGGGCTAATAAAACAGGTGATTTCCTACTACGGCCTCTTATCATGGCTTGTTGAGTAGGTAAAGCTATCAGTGGCTCGGCCGCATATAGGCTTATTGAGGCTGATATTATATCTGTTTGAGCACTAGACTTGTACTATGACAATTCATACTTGTCGAATTTGATTTGTTGAAATTGTCAAATCAAAATTTCTTCTCAATCTGAACTTTAAGATCTTTGCAAAATTTAAAGATCAATCTTCAATTTTTGCAATAATCGTATCTTTGATTGCTTGAAGACACTAGCTTCTGCCCTATATTTATGCAGTTATAACTTAATAAATAATTTTAAATATTTATTTTGGATCAACGATAACCCAAATAAATATTTAAAATGCCCCCTGCCTTAAAGAAAAATTTTATCTGTCATTAAATTTTTGGTACTTTTAAACTTAAAAATGCCCCCTGTCTCTGAGGGTGGTTGTGAGCGTTATCACAGTGGCCACTAGTTGGGTTTAGTGGTCGTAATTTTAGCTCGAATTTTGGAGATTTTGACTTTTTCTAGTCTTGTGCTTTGTATGATGGACTTATTGTAAAATATGCAGGTTTTGGATCTGAATGATAATACTAAATATGGCAGCATCCTGATCCTTAACCACTTGAGGAGGATTCAATCTGAGTCACTTGAGCTTGTCAAATTGGGAGAGCTAGCATTTAATAGCTCTTCGTCCTCTAGTTGTTGAAATGGAGGTTCCTCTACTACGGCCTTTTTCATGGCGTATTTAGTAGACAGAGCTTCCAGCGATCCGGCCATATTTGAGAGTGTTGGATCCGACCTTTTACACCCATTCAGGCTTCAGACTTAAGTTATGGGAGATACGCCTCCCAATGTTGAATCTGCTAAAGTTGGCATATTCGAAGTCGTCCTTTGTGGTTGCAGATTTGAATTCTACGAGCATTCGTAATTGCTCATGACTCATTCTTTCCACTAGAACTTTGATTCTCCAGTCAATTAGGAGAGTCTTCTGTACTATGACTACTAGAACTCGTCGAGTCAAATTAGCCTTCATTCTTCCTACAATCCTTACTGACGGGTTGACGAAGTGGGGGTTCCTCTACTGCGACCTTTTTTTATGGCGTGTTGAGTAGATGGAGCTGCCAGCGATCCGGCCATATTTGGGCGTGTTGGATCCGACCTTTTATACCCATCCAAACCTTAATCTTCAGGTTGTTGGAAGACTTCAAGCTACTCTGGCTCGATTTGTTGAAGTGCATAATCACAAAAGTCTCTTTCTTGACTTTTAAAATCTTGGTACACTCGAAGGAATGATGTCACGATCTTTCAGAAAAATCACCCACATACACTTTGAAAAGAATTTTATTATATTCTTCAGCATGAAAGAATATCTGTATTTATAATTTTAAATATTTATTCGGGGATCTCGACATGCAGTGCGATGTCGAGCCGAATAAATATTTAAAATGTCTCATGTATAACAGAGACATTTTAGGATATAATAAATTTAGAATTTAAAATTTTAAATATTTATTTGGGGATATCGGCACATAGCACAATGTCAACCCAGATAAATATTTAAAATGTCGCCTTTCTGACAGGGAGATTTTGGATAGGCTTTGTATTTCGAGATTTTAAATATTTATTCGGGAATCTCAGCATGCAGCGTGATGTCGACCCGAATAAATATTTAAAATGCCCCCAATATAACAGGAGATTTTGAAATGCATTCTTGCTACACAAGAGAATTTCAAAATACAAATGTATTGCTTATAAACATGTACGAAATACATAGCATTTTCTTGGGCAATTTTATGCGTAGTGTCTCTTTAGATATTGACCGTTGATCGATGATATAGGTCTCTGACCCTCCAAGTCGAATAACTGATAAGCTTCTCCTTGAAATGCCTTCTCGATAACAAAGGGGGCTCTCCCAATTAGATACGAATTTATCATCAATTTTTTGGTGTGGGATGATTGATCTCCTTAGCACCAGGAATATAAAAACCGTTCTTTTGATTTGTTAGCTCATCAAAAATACGTGTCATTACCCATTGATAGGTGACACTAGTGTTCTTTAGGCCGAAAAGCATGACTGAATAACAGAAAATGCTGGTGGACGTTCTGAATGATGTATGTTTTTCATCCTCAGGCGCCATATTGATTTGATTGTATCCTGATAACCCATCCATGAAAGAGAATATATCGTAGTTGGACGTATTATCCACTAGGAGTTCGGATACATGGAGTGGAAAGTCATCTTTTGGGCATGCTTATTGAGGTCCACAAAATGGAAACATATACGAGTCTGACCATTCTTTTACTTCACTGAGACAATATTGGCAATCCAATCGGCATACTTTTCTTCTCGGATGAAGTCTTCTTCTATGAGCTTCTTTGTTTCTGCAATCACCTGCTCTTCGATCTCCAATCTCATTCTCCTTGGAGCTTGTTTGACCGGTACTGCATCTGGCTTGATGACTAATCTGTGAACTGCCATATCAGAGGATAAGCCAGGCATTTCAGCATATGTCCAGGCAAAATAATCTCTGAATTCACAAAGGAGCTCTTTTATTTCTTCCACTTGTTCCTCGGGCAGGAAAGCACTGATGAAGGTCGGACATATATCTTCCTCAATTTGAGAGGATGTATTTAAAAAGTGATGGAATTTTCTTTAAAGGATTCTTCAAGGTGTCGACTATCGAAAACATTGTCTGTATGGGCCATCTTTGCGACCCATTTTTTTGATGAATTTCTTTAATGGTGGATCTTTAGAGGTACACACTAGATGTCACACCATATTTTTGAATACATTTTTATAGAGATATAAGTCTCTATATTTATTTTAGTTATGTCAAGACCTTTCGGTGATGGATTCTTGGATATGCATCCAAGAGTCACATCCTGATGCTCACCGTACATATCTTGACTCTTTTTTTTAACCATCATAATAGTTTGTTGCTTTTACCTCTATCGGGACCTTTCAATAATAACTTTAGACGAAGGGATCAAGTGTAAAGTCTTAATGTTCACCGTATAGAGCTCAGCATTATCATTATTATTTTTATTGCTACTATAATATTTAGATGACTAGCCAAAGATGGAAAGAGAAACCAATCCCCAGCGGAGTCGCTAGAAATCTGTGGGCTCCAAAAATTCCATTTTGTGTGATCCCGGCCTCTCTGCATCATCAGTTTATTTTTCTATTAAGTGTGACGATGAAGGTAGAAAGTTTTAACGAGATTAGGTTCCGGGAGAATTTTCAGAAGGCAGATTGGGTTTTAGATAAGACACTACCCAGAGATTTCGCCCTCATTTTGTGAGGACTTTTTGATCTAAGTTCTGGTTTCCTATAGGCGCAAGCCCCTATAGTTAATTACCCCTCCCGATAACGATAGAGAACTTTCGATTAAGGCTAGTCGTTAAGGATGTCACATAGGTTATAAACCTATCGTATAATAGCAATAATTTTAGGATTCAAATTTTGAATTTAGAAGTTTGAAATTTAGAGTATATCACCACAAACTTAAAACTGCTTGTGGGGGGAATGAAGACGAGCCCGATCAAGATCCCATGGTTCCGTCGTCCCGGGTTGTCATGTTCCCTGGTCTACTTAGTCAGGTGCGGTCGAGTGCAGAAAAGGCGACATTTTGCTTTGGCGATGATCGAGTGCAGGAGTTCGGCGGAAGCCGAGAGGTGAGTTCCGGACTTTCCTTCTTTTTTTTTTGAGAGTTTTTGTTTGCGTATGTAACCGTCCGAATGGGAGAGGGGTTTATTTTTATGTCGTGAGTGAGGCGGTGGTTGAATCGTCGTGTCCGATCGTAGATGAGTCGGTGATTTCGGTCGAGAGCGGTTTTGTCTGATGTGGAGCCAGTTGTGTGCAACAGTTACAGTCAACAATTTTCAATGATTTCAATTTCTTTGATTCATTTCTCCGAAAAGTAATCAAAATGCATTATCTCTCATTTTAATAATTTTGCATTGTGTAACTTTTGATATGTGATAAATATAATCCTTCTACGTATTTTTGACTGGTTGATATTGAAATTTATTGGGAACCTTTGGTTGTATGATATTTTAACTTAAATGGGCAATAGTAATAATTTATAGAATGGTCAGGAAAAAATATATTGCATTTGGACATGTAATATATAACATGCACCCATTTATTGTTAAGTAAGGTCAATGTGCATTTTTGGTATATTACAAGTATAGTGATGAGTGTAATGATAATTGCATTGAATATTTATATAATATTTTATTATTATACTATATATGATATTGCATGTATGAAAAAGGGCAAGAAAGGTTGGCTGAAAATAATTAACTAACTAAGGTTTGCTTAAGACATGTTATCATGTATAGGAGGATGACCCGAACGACTTTCCTTTAAATAAGATTTATGGTATAATCCTAAAAAATATAAAAAAGAGAATTTTAAGGAGATTGATTAATATGATTTGATATGCCGAAGGATAGGAAGTAATGACTTCTTACAAGAAAGCAATCTCACTGACTTGTGATATGTGATATGATACTGATTTATGTAGGTTTGACCTACAAGATTGGATGCATGCAAAACACGATAGCTAGCAAGGTGTTATATCTTGCTTATATTGCATACATTATACAATTATTATATATGCATATAACATGCGCATATATGATAGATTGCACGCATAATATGACATTATATAATCGATACATGATATTGAATATAATTGATACAAATATATGATTTGATTGATAAGACTTATATAAAGGCATTATAATTCACAACCCAACCCGATCAGGATAGGTCTTATCGTGTTGAGCTATGACAAGTGATTTCAAAGATCTAGTTTTAAAATGTTTTGTATTCACTTTTAATATTCATTTTATAAAAAATAACAGAGACTACATTGCTACTAAAAACATCTAAATATTGAAAATAAGCTCATCCATAAGATTTTTTTCATTTCATCAAAATATATCCTACAAATAGAAGCTATAGAACCGAATAATCAACGAGTCCTTACTATTAAAAATTCAAAATAAACAAATACTTATAAACTCAAATATAATCCTAAAACTACTAATCAGCAAGCTCATTTCCCTTCTCCGATCTTAAATACTAAAAGTAATCATAGCTTAAAACAGTAGGCCATATAATAAATTTATAAATTCTTTTGTAAGAGCAATTATCTTAAGATTTCACTCTTTTGGCAAATAGCATAGGATGTTATTTATCTATACCTAATATGTATGCATCTTCTTAAGTGCTTTGAGATTATTGTCTAACTTGTTAAAACATCTTCATGATGGTTTATCCCATCCTCATCCAAAAGAACTCATATTTATGCATTAAGAAGTTAATATAAGTATCTCGTACCTCGTTGGTGCCTCCAAATGTGATCATTAACTTGTCATTAATTTCTTTTCCAATTATCAAGTTACATATTTTCATATAATTATCATATTTAATGCCACCAAAAAGAGAAGAGATGTCTGGTTTTTCAAAACAAAAGTAGTGTTTTTGAAGATTGGCTTTAAATAAAAAAAAAATATTCCAATTGCTCTTAACTTAGATTTAGAAAAATCTATTTATATGTCAAACAAAGGAATTACTTTTCAATTAAAATTAATTAAAAATAAAATATTCATGAAATCACAATCTTCTATACATAAAAAAATTATGAGAAAATGCATCATTAATTAGCTCAAAATTAAAATCTTCTAAAAAAAAATTCCTGAAATCAATTTTTATGAAGTTACTCAGATTTTTACAAGGACCTGCAAACTACTTTACGAAGGAAAAATTATTCTAGGCGGACACCTTGATGATCCAAAGACTAATCAAAACACACCACATCATCCAATACACAACACCATCACCCAACAAAAAAGTGACGTGGGACGTTCTGGTTGACCTCCGGATAACATCTAGTGTCTACATAAAATAACTTTTATTTATGAGAGAAATTATTCTATGCGGACACCGAAAGGTCCAAAGGCTGGCCAGAACACGCTACATCACCTGATACACACCGATACCTAATAAAAAAATAACGTGATACATTCTGATTGACCACCAAACCGTTCCATATCCACATAGAATAATTGCCTATATCCGCACCAAACTGTTAGCATTCAGAATGAAAAAGCATCTGGGCTTGTCGCAGTTCATATAATATAAACTTTATTTTCTCTCCTCTCCCACGTAATAACAGATCTACATTTAACCTTCAAAAATTTTTATTGTTTTTTACTTTTTGCGTCAGACATTTTTGGTGTTACACCTTCAAGATTGTTCCAAATCTTCGAATTGTGGGCGTACTTTGCTCTTATTAAACATCCACAAATAATCATAAACAGTAGGGCCCTACTTTGGCAACATAATCAGTTTAGTAACAATGGCGTAAATAATATCTTAAAAAATAATGCAATCATCAAATTAAAATTCAAAGAACACAAAGAAAACTTCTACAGCCTTAAAATATAATGAAACATCGTCGATGACAAGCAATATTTAACATAATAAACATAAAAAATGCATTTGTTACTGCAATTAACTAATAATAATCTTGATTGAAAACATTCTCACAACAATCATCATAACATTATAGGGACGCTAATGAAATACAACCTCAGCTTTCTAAAAGAGAAAAAACCTTACAAACTGTACACAGCCTCAACAAAATTGTGAAGCAATAACTTCAATCAAGAAGCATCTCAAAGCCAGAATCTCAGAAATTTAAATCAATACTTATTTCGTGTCAGAATGTTGAGCAAAATCATTTGACTTCAAAGAACGTGCTGCATCTCCTCCTGTTAGTAGTAAGTAATGGCAAAGTGATGAGAATTATAAGTAGCAAACGAGGAAAATTTCAAGAGTATAGCATAGGAAACAATTTCAGATGATGAACCTCATTTTGATCTCCTTCATCTTCTGATTGGGCAGTTGGATCGCTTGCAGTATTTTTTTGTTTCTGCTCTGCCACAGTCTGTAGGTGCTGAATGAACTTCTCAAAGTGCGAATGATCTGTATGAAAAGAAAAAGAAATGCATTTGTGGGGAAAATTATTATATGGAATAACTCTTATGGTCTTCTAAAATTAATGCATCTCTGCTATTGCTCACATTTCTATAACGCCAAAGCAAAGTGCTCTAAACGAATAATTGGAATGAAGAATTAAATCGAATTATATAAGCAGATTCAATTGGGATGCATCAACCTGGCCCTATATATATATATATATATATATATATATATAATCTTAAATAAAATTATGCCAAATTGATTTATAAATGATGGAACAAGAAGGGAGCTACCACCGAAATTCTTCCCCCAGCCATTTTAAGAAGTTTATCCTGACTGGATTGAGGCTTCACCTATATATCAAAAATTGATCCCAAATATATTATCGATGGAATGAGTGAATTTTATTTTATTTTTTACCAAGCCCAATTTCCTTGGATTTTGTCATGGAATTTGAAAATTTATTAGTGACACAATCAATTGCAAAAATTTATTCTGCAAATTTGCAATAAAATGGACTGTGATAATTGTGGAAGAGAAATTACTGCAAATAAAAAAGGTTATTATCACGAATAAAAGTATCAGCCTATTGATTCCTAAGAAGGATGAATTCTCATTAAAATTAATGCATGATTCAATTCGATGCAGATATCCTAATGAAAATCCTGAGCAAATATAGGCTACAAATATAGGCTAGAATAATGCTAGCCTATCTACAATAGTTACCCCATCTGTTTTCAGAAGGAAACTAAGATAAAATGTTTCAATCAACTGAACAGAACTAACTATCTTCATAATGAGAAACCAATCGAGAAAAGGAATAATTTAATAAAAAAAGAACACAATCATTCATAAATGTCTACAACAAATTATTGCTCACTTGAGATAAAGAAATAATTATTTCTTTACTTTTAGAAAAGATTGTGTTATCAGGATACTTTTCCTTTTTTTTAATTTTATGTTTCTCCAGATGTAAACAATATTGTTTCGGGATCCAGTTCTCCTTTCCCTCTACATGAGGAGAGATGTTTTCGTTATAAGGTGAGCTAAGTTTCAGAGTCATTCTTGGAGTCTGTCAGATACCCTGGAGCGTAATAAATCTGTAAGATATTCTCTTATGCTAAATATTTTCTTTCTTATTTTTTTATTTATTCTATGTCTCATAAGTAAACTACTCCCCAATTAGTTAGGATTATTGTCAGTGGATTTATGAGAAATTAAAAGTTTGGTGGGATAATTACCTAACTAAAAGACAATATTAAAAATTCTAAGTGATTTTAAATTAGACGACAATCCTAAGGGAAATGATGGGGATGTTAATTCATTAATCCATAATATCCTTAAAGATTTCATATGATATTTTTAAGACAACAACAACAACAACAACAACAACATCAAGCCTTTATCCCACTACGTGGGGTCGGCTACATGAATCCTTTTTCTCCATTGTGTCCTATTAAAAGTCAAATTCTCGTTTAAATTTAATAAAGAAAGGTCATTCTTAATATTTTCTAACCAAGTCTTTTTAGGTCTACCCCTACCTTTCTTAACATAAGTCAAATCTAGTACCTCTACTCTCCTAACCGGGTCATCGGAAGGCCGCCGTTTTATGTGACCAAACCATCTAAGGCGACTCTCTCTAATCTTATCTTCTACTGGAGCTACTCCAACCTTTTCACGTATATGCTCATTTCGTATCCTATCTCTAAGGGTAAAGCCACTCATCCACCTGAGCATCCTCATCTCTGCCACACTTAACTTAGTATTATGCTTCTCTTTTAATGGCCAACATTCGGCACCATAAAGCATTGCAGGCCTCACTACCATCTTATAGAACTTTCCCTTAAGTTTGAGGGGTACATTTCTATCACATAACAAGCCCGATGCATTCCTCCACTTCAACCATCCAACTTGAATTCTGCTGATAATATCCCCATCTATTTCACCATCACTCTGAACAATAGATCCAAGATATCTAAAACGTGTACTCTTATTAATGACTTGATCGCCCAAAGTCACAATCCCCTCACTAGGTCTATTACTACCAAAATTACACTCCATATATTCCGTTTTAGATCTACTCAAGCGAAAACCTTTAGACTCTAAGGTTGACCTCCATAATTCAAGTTTACCTTCAACTCCCTTTCTAGTCTTATCAACAAGAAGAATATCATCAGCAAAAAGCATACACCAAGGTACATCCTCTTGCAAATGTCTAGTGAGAACATCCATGACTAAAGCAAAAAGATATGGGCTTAAGGCTGATCCTTGATGTAACCCAACCGAAATAGGGAAATACTTGGTCAAACCACCTTGTGTTTGAACACAAGTAATAGCTCCTGCATACATATCTTTAATGATTTGAATATAAGCATTATTGACTCCTTTCTTTTCAAGAACTCTCCATAGCACTTCTCTTGGAACTTTATCATATGCTTTTTCTAAATCAATAAATATCATATGTAGATCCTCCTTATTTTCTCTATATTTCTCCATCAAACCTCTTAATAAATGAATGGCTTCCATAGTCGACCTACCCGGCATGAATCCAAATTGATTATGAGAAACATTAGTATCACGCCGCAACCTATGCTCCATAACTCGCTCCCAAAGTTTTAAAGTATGACACATTAACTTAATACCTCTATAATTCGCACAATCTTGTGCATCACCTTTATTCTTAAAAATAGGAATTAACACACTCATTCTCCACTCATCTGGCATCTTTTTAGTCTTCAAAATAGTATTAAAAAGTTTAGTAAGCCATGAAATTCCTTCATCTCCTAAGCATTTCCACACTTCTATTGGAATATCATCAGGTCCAACAGCTTTTCCACCCTTCATTTTCTTTAAAGCCTCTCTAACTTCAGTTTTACTAATACGCCGATAAAAACAGAAATCTTTATTTTCATTTAGGGTGCTAAGGTCATTATAGTCAATCTTATATTCACAATCTTCATTAAAAAGTTTAGCAAAATATCTCATCCATCTTTGTTGAATATCATCTTCTAAGAAAAGTATTTTTGATCTTCATCTTTAATACACTTCACTTGAACTAAATCCTTACTATTCCTATCTCTTTGTTTGGCTAACTTATACATATATCTTTCTCCCTCTTTAGTATCTAATCTATTATATAAATCACTAAAAGCTAATGTCTTTGCATCGCATATTGCTTTCTTAGCATCCTTACGAGCCACTTTATAAATTTCCCAATTATCAGAATTTTTAAAATTAAACCAATTTTTCTAACAAAGCTTCTTATTTTTAATCTTTTCTTGCACATTTGGATTCCACCGCCAACTACTTTTACTATTAGGAGCTTTTCCCTTTGATACTCCAAGGATATCTTTTGCAATATTCTTAATATCACTAGCCACTTTTTCCCACATAATATTAGCATCCTCATGCACAGACAAAATCTTAAGATCTAAGATCTTATTATCAAAAATATTTTTGTTAATATTCTTTAAATGCCCCCATCTAATCCTAGAAAATCGTTTTACTTTATTTTTTATTTTATGCCCCTTTATCTTAAAATCTAAAACTAATAATCGATGTTGGGTACATAAATTTTCACTCGGAATAACTTTACAATCTTTGCAATCTAAACGATTTAGTTTTCTAATAAGAAAATAGTCAATCTGTGTTGTACTATATCCATTTTTATAAGTGATGAGATGCTCATTTCTTTTCTTAAATAAGCTATTAACAATTGAAAAATCATAAGCTAAACAAAAATCCAATATGGTCTTGCCACTTTCATTCGTCGTTCCAAATCCATGGCCACCATGAATGCTTTTAAAATCATCTACCTCTCTACCAACATGTCCATTTAAATCTCCTCCAATCAAAACTCTTTCTTCAAGAGGTATCTTTTGTATTAATTCTTCTAAGTCATTCCAAAAATTTAATTTAGAACTCATATCCAAACCTACTTGAGGAGCATAAGCACTTATAATATTAACAATCTTATCATCAACAACAATCTTTAAAGCTATAATTCTATCTCCAATCCTGTTAATTTTTATAACATTATTCTTTAAACTCTTATCAATAATAACACCTACACCATTTCTAGTACGACTCCTACCCGAATACCAAAGTTTAAATCCTAAACTATCAATTTCCTTAGCCTTCTCACCAACCCATTTAGTTTCCTGAATGCACAAAATATTTAACTTCCTATTAATCATAATATCTATTAATTCCATTAATTTTCCTGTAAGGGAACCTATATTCCAAGTTCCTATCCTAATTTTAGTTTCATGGACTAGCTTCTTTGCCCACATCCGTCCTTGATGTGGGAACCCTTGCCTATTTAACACTGCACCCGGGCGCCGGTGCAGCGGCCCTTGCACACTTGTCACTGTATTCAGGCCATACAGCGCGTCGCTTCCAGGGGACGCCCTAGCATTAACACAATTTCTTAAAGGATTCATGTCATTTTTGTTCGACAAGTTTTACGCTGGCTGTCGACTACCTAACGCAACCCTCCACTTTTCTCAAATTAAATCTCTCTTATTGAAATTAAGGTGTTCGACATCAACCTATTTTAGATAGTATAAAGATGTTTTCCTTAGTAGAATTATGAATATTCCGAATACCAACAACGATTATTGAAAGCAAAAATTTATTGAAGAACTCCCATCCACATTTGTCAAAAGGTTAAATGAACCTATAGATATTCTTCTGAAAATGTCCAATATTAATTCATTAACTTATCTATACATTATCAATAATTGTACCAAAGAACGATTACATCTTTGTTCGGATATTAAACTAAATAAACAAATAAGAGAAAGAAAGAATTTTCGAGAAAAAGCAATTAGGTGCTTTTTCCGAACAATTTATTTGTGATAATCCTTGCACTTCTAATAAAAGAGCTAAAAAATAACAAAGAATTTTATAACAAGAGGTATCCAGACATTTTAGGTCCCATAAACATCATGAAAAGACCTCTTTCATCTAAAGATTTCAAATATCACAAAAAATAGGAGAATTAAAAAAATAGAGAGAAAACAGTAAAATGAATATCAAATATTACTGATGTGGTAAACATGGACATTAAGCCCAAACGACATAACATTTCATTCAAAATATCCAAAAGGGAGAATAAAAGCAATTTTATAATGATCAAACAATCAATGAAAGACAATTAACTTCAATTACAGGACATATGTTGAGGCTATGACTAAAAGCTTTTATATTATTAATCCTAATATAAGCATTCTTGGATGATCGTACTCACACCAGAAATCTTAAATAAATCTGCGTCAATTTGATTTTATAAAGGGAACAAGATGGGAGCTACCATTACAATTCATCCCGCAAACATTAAAAAAGTTTATTCTAATTGGGTTGAATCTTCGACCAATATATCAAAAGTTGAACCCAAAAAATCTTATTGATGGAATGAAGGAATTTTATTTTTTTGCCAAGCCAAAATTCCTTTGATTTTGTCATGAAATTTGGAAAAGCTTAGTGACACAATCAATTGCAAAAGTTTATTCTGTGACATGTCAGTTAAAAGATGGACTGCTATTCTTGTTGAAAACAAATTATTACAAATAAAAAAGATTATTATAATGACTAAAAGAATCAGTCAATTGACTCCTAAGAAGAAAAATGATACGAAGTATCAGCGGATGAAATACGAAAAATTGGGAAGAAGATCGCCCCAAAACATTTTTTATTGAAAGAACTATAAATAGAAATGCAAGATACAATTGGATCTTCATATGGAGAGGAAGATCTGTTTCTCCCAAATCCCTAGCTGCCGGCTAGAGCCCAAATAACCTAAGAATAAACTAAATTCAACAAATTCCAAAACATAATCCTAAAATCACCCTATTATTAGCATTAAATAGGCTCCCATAATTCCCTCCCAAATCAGTCCCCTTCCGTAAATAATTCCCTCTCATATTTGAATTCAAATTAGAATTATTTTCCTATTTAATTCCCTACCAATTATAATTAAAACTTTCCTAAACAATCCCCCCTTAATTCCTCGCAGTGGTGATCCAAATGAATATGAACTACCAGCATGCTAGTTAATGACCAAAATCTAAAGTACCATGGCAATGGCTGGTTCAAAGAGGAAAAATAAATCCCCATGGGGCTGACTAATTAGGCCCAAAAGAAGGTTTGTAAGTGCTTTCAACCCATTTAGAGTTAAATGTTAGTATTTAGAGAAAAGGATAAAAATGACCTCTCAACTCTTTGTAAGGGATCAAAATAATCCACTACTCTTTTGAGGTACCAATTTGGTCCCTCAACTCTTTAAAATGAGACATTTTTTGTCCTAAAATCCAATATTGGAGTTAACAATGTTAAATTTAAGGGCATTTTAGTCATTTTTTAATTAAACATTTATTAAATACAATTTTCAAGTAGTTCTATTTTTTTATAAAAAGTTATTAAACATTTATTTAATAAAAAAATTAATAATAATTTAAGTTTTGATTTAAAAAATTTTAGTCATATTTTATCAAATATGATAGCTAAAAATATGTGAGGTAATAATATGTGTGACCAAGTTGAAAATAAGTAAATAAAATCTGTTTGCATTTGATTTTTCTAAATCAATAAATATCATATTTTATAAAATATAAATAAAATTGTTGAAATTAAAACTAAAATTATTTTTAATACATTTTTTTTTAATTATAATTACTTCAAAATTATATTTAGTAAATGTTTAATTAAAAAATGACCAAAATACCCTTACATTTAATACCATTAACTCCAACATTGGATATTATGACAAAAGAAAGTCATATTTTAAAGAGTTGAGGGATCAAATTAGTAACTCAAAAGAGTTTGAGATTATTTTGATTTCTCACAGACCATTTTGATCATTTTCTCTTAGTATTTACATCTTGTTATTATCCTTATCATAATTTTTAGATTAAAAGTAATTAATCCTCATATTTGGAGATTAATCACCTACAATCTAAAATAGATGATTCTCTTTCGAATATAAAAGAAATATTCTTCTCGATTCTTGCATTTATTTTTAGCTAATAATTTGTAGTACTATAACTAAGAACTTCTAATGCAATGAAACTATATGGAACTACAATTTTCAAATATGAGATATCAAATTTCCTCCTCCAATCTCTCTCTCCTCTACTGTCTATTGGTAGCAAAAAGGAAAGGCAACAACTACTGACCTTCATCCATCCTCTCTCTCTCTCTCTCTCTCTCTCTCTCTCTCTCTCTCTCTCTCTCTATATATATATATATATATATATATATATATATATATATATATATATATATATATATATATTTCCCTCACAAACCAAGAAACAAGGGAGCATCTCGTGCAACTATATTTTCATCTTTTGATCTAGAAAAATGAATTAACCATTTGGATAGCAAATTGCAGCTATTTGGAGAATAATTTCGGCAAAGAGAAATGAAAAACGATGAAACATGCCCACAAGTTTTGTCCAAAATTCTGACACTCTTGCATCCAATATCTTGGATAATTTAACCAATCATTGGTTACTCATTAGGTTTTGTTTATGTGCACGCAAGTATAAATATATAAATTATTTTCCCTCATCATAAGCTCTAACTGGCCCCTCTTCTCTGCTTGCCTATAATTAACTCATGAGATCCCGCTAATGGCAATATTTAAATCTCATTATACCTTTCGAATTTGCTTTGGATGCATGATGGATTGAAATGATTTTGCATGCATAAATTTAATATAAGAAATTTTAGCGAGAAAGGCACAATGGATAGTTAAAAAAGTTTCAAATGTGGATAGGACACACAGGCAGCTAGTATTTTTCAGTAGAAGTTTTAGTTGCATGAGTTTCATCAACCACTTTCAATGAAAAAGTCCAGAGTAAAAATCTTCTAATTTTGAAAAACTCGAGCCTCCCACCATTTAGCTAAAATTTTTTTCTATAACATTCATTATGTTAAGACCCTAAATTTAGTGTTAGTTCTAGTTTCTTCCCGGCCCTATGCTAATTAACCAACAATGCCAGCTATGGCCCACCAATTTTGCTTCAACACGATTATGTTTCACCTTACAATCTTTGCACTGGCAACAAAGCTTGCACAAACCATTTCCTACAAACACCCTCAATGAAAATTTTAAATTTACGTAAGATAATATGAGGTGTTTTCCTACGTAGCACACATAATCGACCCTTGCTAAACATGATAGTTAAGAAAAAAAAAGTTTTTACTCGTACGTCTAGTAGTATAGAAAAAGTATATTTCAAATATTTCAAGCATTTGAAACAAAAATCACATAGTTCAGGTAGGTTTCAAGCGTTAGTTTCATGAGGGCAATTGGGAATGTAAAAGGAATATGAATAGAAAACCTTTGCTGCGATGAACTAAAGCATCAGCAACTTGCAGAGGATGCTTGCGCTGTTCATTCTTGAATTTTGCTTTAACTTGTTGACGGCTTCGATTAGGAAAGAGTACTTGTATCATTGCAAAATCTGTGCCATATTGTCTGATAGCCTGATGCAATACCAAAAAAGAAAATAGAAAACCAATTCTAACATAAAGAAGTATCATTTTCTCAGAATTTGAGACGACGAACAAAAAGCTTGCTTCAAAGAGACATCTAGAATGTAGATGATATGAGGAATACAGTAGTAAAAAGCATGAGATTTCTAAGTGATGTGAAACAAACATGGCAGAGTTACTTTAAGAAATTAAAGAGAGCAGATTTAACAAAATGATCCAAAATAAAATTATCACTTATAGCAAAAGATTGGAATTCTTGGTTTTTAACTTTGCTTAGGTAAAGAAAAGCGAAATCGATTAACCACACAATTCAAGAAACGCAAAGAATAATTGTACGCTACGACGATAAACAAGAATCCACAATTTAATAATGAGAACTTTCACCTTTGGAGCCCATACGCTCAAATAGTCTAGGCTTTAGCGGAAGAAGAGTCTCCACATTAGAACCGAGGTCACTCCGAGGAAGGAGTCTAAGATCGTCGTTCTTGGATAAGTGGCCGGAGTGGTGGAAGATGACGGTCGTCCAATGATGATCCAACGTCCCTTTGATCTTTGCTCGTCGATCACATCAACTAATGTGTAATGGA
The DNA here is from genome assembly GCA_022539455.1 of Dendrobium nobile. Lineage (NCBI taxonomy): Eukaryota > Viridiplantae > Streptophyta > Magnoliopsida > Asparagales > Orchidaceae > Dendrobium > Dendrobium nobile. The sequence goes on along the minus strand of CM039735.1, from coordinate 1,332,691 downwards.
TACGGTCGATGTAATCTTCAATAGTGTCATCGAAATCAAAGCCCACGTCAAAGAACGGTGATTGGAGGATGTCCACTTGATCTTGATCGTCATGCACAAACCCAAAGTTCCATTCGGGACTTCGGGTTCCGCCATGCATTCTTACCGGGAGTTGATGGAGCATCTGAGACGAAGAGGGGAGGTGGAAGGCTAGCCGTGAGCTAAGGGGAAGGAGGTGGTCACGGGTTGGGGGGGGGGGTTATGAGGGGAAAAACTAAGCGGGTGGGGACCACTAGAAATTTAATCAAAATCTGATTTTAATTTCAAATTTTGATTGTTTCATGTAACTCCCTAATTGAAATATACTTAAGAGGGAATTTGAATTTCAAAAGATTGTAACTCTCCGTAATTAATATCCTAATTTAATTTGACTTACCCATCACTAAAACTTTGAAGTAGAACACAGTATGAAATTTTTCCAAAAAGTTCTATGCAATCTATTAATTCTCTCATTCATTTTTAATGCTATAAAATTTATTCAACTAGCATATTTGTCAAATGGATACAATACCTGGTAGAATAACTCTGTGTCAGTTTTTGACCATCTGGTTTGGAGCGTCCGTTTCATGTAGGAATGATAATTAATTCTTCGACCCTCTTGTTGAATGTCTATATTTCTATCATTATCATTGGAGTCTTGTTCATTTTCCACACTGCCATGATTAGACATGCCTGTTGTTAGATCTCATGAGCTTGATGTACACACTAGAGTTTTAATGATCATAAACACTATTATTTATGTTTATTTAAATTATAGTTATGTGTGCAGGTTTTGCTTTTAAACTAACATTTCAGATAAAATGAAAAACAATAGATAAAGTGATATCTGATACATAATAGACAGAATAAAAAAGAGTGGCTGATTGAGCTAAAAACTGAAAATATGAAGACCATAAAAAACAACAATATCTCAAAAAGTGAAATGTGTGTCAATTTATAATTTTTTATTTTTGAGTCTTCTTAAGTTTGTATATTCAATATACTGAGCTAAACAACCAAACACAACGACACAAGAGTACAAAATAAATTTAAACATAAATTGGAAGTTAATTAAAACACATGATCTTCTAACCAATTGTACATTACAATGTGGACGTATTGTACAATAATACTATGATTTAAAAAAAACAGATAATTAAGTGACATTAATCAACAAAAAATTAAAATCAATTTAAAAAATAATAAAATATATTGGATAATATCATCCTATATGATTTGCTATTTTAAATTAAGCTCACCATTATATGTTATTTTCAAAAATAGGTAAATTTAAATTTGTACCAATTCTATTGTAGGAAATTTGAAAATATTTAAGAAAATTATCTATTTTTGGACCTAAAATCAAGAAATCAAATCAGAATAATATTTAATATTGTATGATCTCAATCATACAATCCAAGCAAATATAGAGCTTATCTCGTCAATCTTGAAATGATGTTGACTCCTACCCTAAAATGCACCAAAAAAAGAGAAAATCGGCGAATTAAGTGATGTGCACGTCAGCACGGCACATCACTTGGAGGGTCAAACGACCTCTAATTGTCAAACGGACAGCGTCGTTGCAATTAGGATGTTGAATTCGCCCAAGTGGGACCACCTCACAGTCGAATCGGACGAGACCGTTCAAAATCAGTGACTGATGCCCGAAAATGACGCACGACATTACCCAAATGATGCTTGATTGCAAAATAGACTTCGTCGTTACATTCGGAGCGTCTCCAATTCCCAAAAGTGACTATAAATTTGTTCAACTAAAGCCACGCGAGGAGATTGGCGTGATCCTGAGGCAAAGCACATATCGAAGAAATTGATGTGCAATATCGCCCAAACGACGTCCGATCGTAAAATGGACTTCATCATTGTGCTCGGAACATCGACAACAGCAAGAATGCATTATAATTTTGTCCAATGAAATTCGTGTGAGAGAGTCAGCGTGGATTTTGAGGCAACAATGCACAAAAAATCAAGGAAATTGCGCATTTTTAAGTCAAATTCTCGTTTGGTGATCTCTGTAATTAAATGTTATTATTATTATTAATTGAATTAAAATAAAATAAAAATATATGTCATGGTCAGATCTAACGCCTTACCTCGCCAGCAATCCGGATGTGCGACCACGAATTCTCAAGTCGACGACGAGCTCTGCACGATCTAATGCCCATTCAATTTGTCCTCGTCGCACAACCTTCGTTCTACCTCTATCAAACAATGGCTTTTGTCGTTAAGATGAGGAAGAAAAGAAGTATTCAATCTCTCTTCCTCAGTTAAAATCCTCACGCATAAGAGCTCTGAATATCCTGCAAGTCTCGCACGCGTTTGGCATCTAACCCGTCGACCGACCCAGCCGCCCACCTGTTTCAATCCAACCACACGAGCAATCGAAGCTCGCTTCGACCAAATCTCTCTATTGTTGTTCGATCCTTTCATCTGATGTCCAGCCTTGACAACCTGCGACCGATCTGTGCACAAAAGCCCTATCATAACCTATTTTGATCCCTCTAGCCTCACGTAAATTGGCTAAATACTGCTCCCACAAGCCTCTAAACTCCCTGACGCAGGCCCCAGCCGAACGCAACTCGTTCGACCCTCATCAAACCGAACTACGTTTGTCTGCACTTCCAAATCCCATTCCAGAGCCGCGAGCAGCCTCTAATCGAAGAACCATCTCCAACCTTTGATGCATCTAGCACACAAGCGAACGTCACCTTTCGGTCAAGCCCTACGACTCTAACGCCTTCTTCGACAGCATCCCTTCATGTTTCTTCGACATGACCACGCCCCTTCGGATTCAGTTGATTGAAGTCCCTCTGTTCGACCCCCAACAAACAGTCGAAGCCACCCCTAGCCCCTCAATCTACTGACTTTCATCCATATTCCATTCACGGCAAATGTGCTGCCACCCTATGTTCCAATCAAACCGATCTTCACACGACCCAATCGGACGACCTAACCGCTTACCACGACCTCTACCTGCCCCTTGTACTGAACGCCACCTGAAGTTCAAGCAATTCGCAAGTCCAGCCTCAAATCCCCACTCCAGCCCCTGTAATCAAGCAGCATCTGCTCGAACGTCTTCAACCTCCCTCTGCCCTATTTACCCTCACAGCCACAAAATGCGCCTAACTCGATCTCCCTCTTCTTCCTCCTGTAGCCGAACATCTGCTGAACTCCACTTCTAGTCCTCTTACTCTTCCCCAAACCGACCGATGAAGCCCAACGCCTCTGCCGACCCAACCACCGAACTCAACTCATCTCAACTCAATTCTCTAATCCGATCGCACTCATAAAGTAAATCAAAGGTAAAATTTTGTAATATCTCTCTGTGTTAAATTTCTATTAGCATTAATACTATTGTATTAGTATTATTAACCATTATTATTTACTAATGATAATAAAATATTAATAATAATAATAATATTATTATTATTATTATTATTATTCCAGGAAAAGAGAGGAAAAAGAGAGAAAAAATGAGAAAAGAGACATTTAGGTCTCGATATACATGCATTTGACGATGTCACTGTCATTATCGCCATGACACCGCCATTGACGCCGACGATAACATCGATACAACCGTCAACACCACTATCGACGTCACCCCCGTGAAAGGTATAAAGTTCCAAACCCCACTCTCGGCATGCGCCAGGAAACCACCTATACACGCATTTCTTAGCGTGGTAGGAGAGAATCCGGTGCGACAGCCGCGATGAGGGACAACTCTAAGTACCCGTGTGTGCCTCAGTACCTGCGGGAAAATAATTGTACATTTCAAAGCATGTACCTATGGAGTATTGTTGAAAGACAGGTGACAGATGCTTGCCTTGAATTTTTTCGATCGAGGTGCATGTCCGAAGAGTGGAAAGACATGGTTATTATTCTTTTGCCAAAAGTAAAGAAGGCGGATCATCTAGTAAAATTTCTATTAGCCTTTGCCAATCTGTATATAAGATTATTGCAAAGATTTTAGTCAACCGATTGAAAGGGATTTTGCCTAGAATCATAGCTGAAGAGCAAGCAGCCTTCGTTCCAGGTCGCTCTATTTCAGATCATTGCTTGCTTGCCCAGGAAATGATCAACAAATTCAAGGTGTTCACTTCAACTAAAGGATTTTTGGCTCTTAAAATAATTATGGAGCAAGCGTATGACAAGATGAGCTGGATAATGCTGGAGCTGGTAATGAATAGAATGGGCTTCCCATCTCGGTTCACTAATTGGGTGCTGAATTGCATTAAATTCCCTAGGTTTTTAGTACTCATTAATGGCCAACTTTCTGAATGGATTACAGCGGAATGCGGGTTTTGACAGGGATGCCCGTTGTCACCATATTTGTTCATTCTTTGTTCGGAGTTGTTATCTACTGCTTTGCATCAGAGGAATCAGGGAATTGGGTGGCTATTAGCCCTAAGGGACCACTGGTCTCTCACCTATTATATGCTGATGATGTTCTGATTTTTGCAAGTGCAACCAATAATGACTTAAAGAATGTTCTTGTTACGTTGCAAGATTATTGTTCGTGGTTTGGCCAGAAGATTAATCAAGGCAAATCAGCGGTTGTTTTTAGTAAACTTGTTCCGCTATGGAAGAAAAACAGGATGACCAGGACGACTGGATTTCATAAGGTTGAGGAACTGGATTACCTGAGAATTAAGCTGTCTATGAAACGGCTTGTCAAGGCAGATTTAGCTCTAACTATTCAAAAAGCCCGAAATTCTGTAATGGCTAGGGGGAACCGTCATTTGTCGTTGGCTGGAAGAGTCATGTTGATAAATGCATCCTTAATTCTTGTGGAAATGTATGCAATGACTCACTCCCTTATGCCAAAGGCTGTACTGCAGGAGCTGGAGAAGATTAGCCATAGCTTCCTTTGGGATAAAAACCCTGTGAAAAAAGGACTGCATTTGGCTTCGTGGTCCATGTCTGCAAACCTAAAAGGGTGGGAGGTCTCGGCATTGACGCTACATCTGATTGGATTGGGCCTCTTAGAGCACGTATTGCTTGGGATTTTGTGTCTAAGCCGAATCACTTTGTCCAACAATGCTTGCGAAATAAATATGGAGACCAACCGTGGGAGTATGTTTGTAAAAGGGGGGATTCGGCTGGTTGGAAGATCATATGTGAAGGTGCATCCAGCCGAAGAAATTGTGTTCGCTGGGGTATAAGGAACGAGAGAAGTATTGATGTTATGAATCAGGTGTGGATTCAAGATCGAGCACTCAACGACTGGCCTACTTTCTGCAATGCTGATATACTTGAGAATAGGAAAGTAGCTGATCTGATCACCCCTGAAGGTGGTTGGGACATATAGCAGTTGATTATTTGTTTTGGGACAGAGCTGGTCAACAGAATTACTGAAATATCTATTGAGAATGACGGGTCTAATGATAAGTTGGAACTGATTAAGAGTCCCATTGGAACTACTGTTGCTGCTATTGCTTATAATAGTAAATTCTGCATTGATGATCAGATCACCAACATATACAAGCTCAAGCTCCATCCTCGGCAAAGATTATTTTGGTGGTGGGTATATAAGGAAATTATCCCAAGTAATCAGTGGTTGAGTATTAGGGGTCTTGCGGATGATGCCAGATGTCCGTTTGGATGTCCAGAATTGGAGGATATTAATCATGTCACGGTTGGATGTCAGCAGTTGTTCTCTACATTTGATAAATTAGAACAATGGGGACTTTTAATTCCTCGGTTTACAAGGCTGCAGGAGCTCCAGAATGGTATATGTAATTGTCAAGAAGAAGGTAGCACTTGGGCAGTTTTGTATTGCTATGCAACCTACCAGCGTTGGAGAAATAGGAATGCAAAGAAGCACGGCAGACAGGTTAACACCCCGACGATGATGGCTTCTAGTGTTATTGAGGCGTGCAATCAGGATTCAATGTTCAGAATTTCGGAGCAATGGGGCTTCATTCAACCCGAATATGGTGTCTCCCCCTCTGAATTGGCTGAAGATTAATGTTGATGGGGCCTTGTTTCTGAATAATGCTGGAGGTATTGGACTGGTTATTCGAGACAGTAATGGCAAGCTTCTGGTGGCGGCTGGATGGGCTATTCTACATTGGGATAGCACTCAAGTTGAACTAATGTCAATCAAGTATATTTAGCAACTTGTTTCAGTAGAGATGCTTGATGCCAATGGAATCATTGTGAAAGGGGATAATAGCAATATTATAAAGTATATGCAAAACTTCTGTAGGCATGAGGAATGGCGAGCTTGGCCGCAGGATAGAAATTTCTTCAACTGGATAAAGTTTTTTCACAAAGTGCTCTTTGTGCATAAGCCCAGGAGGAATGATAAGGCTGCCCACTTTTGTGCCCTAAGGGTAGTTGAGGGGCATTTCATTTTGGAATAATGTTGATAGCGGTTATTCTTGTATTCCTCAAAAAAATTTTAAAAAGTTCTTTCTTTTTTTCTTAGTGGCCGCTTTTCTTGGTCTTTTTCGTGTTTAATTGTATGTAATAGTCTTTTCTAGTTGAAGACGTGTTTCGCCTTATCATCTTTACAAAAATATTGAAGACTTCAAACAACCGCAAGTATCTGCAAGTTGCTGCAAGAAACACACTGATGTGTCACCAAAAAGAGGTCTCAATTACGACATTAAGCATGCATAATTAAAAAATTCGGTAGAATAAAGAAATGAGCAGTTTAAGAAAATGTCTCATTATATCATCCCTTCAAAAATATGGAGGCTTCTAGAGAAATGCCACACTATTTGAGTGAAGATCTGGAGATCAAGTCCCTCGGACCCTCAACTCAGTTTCCTACATATGCATCATAAATAGATAGAATGGACTCCTCAAGTATACTATTTTGGAGCTACATAAGAACCTTCCATGTCCCACGTGCATATCTGATACTAGTATTTCATCGAGATACTAAAGATCTTCTTGCACTCTATTATGTCCATACTTCAATGAGACTACATCATCATAAACTGAAGATAAGGAATCTAACGATGTATCAACCGAGCCTTTGGCCTCATCATATTATGATATCTCATCTATCACAAAATGAGCTCATTTCGTTTAGACATCCTTATACAATTTAAGTAAATGATAGGGTAACTTATAAATCCGATCTCTAAGAATGAAAAGACAATCATAGAGGAGCTTGCTAGACTAAGTGGTGTGCTTGTAACTTATCAATGGAAGCATAATGCAGCTCATGTCATTGCTGCTACGGATAAGGACGGAGCCAACATCAAAACAATGAAGTATCTCATGGCTACGTCGGGTGACAACGTTACAATTCACATGTAAGCAAAAGCAGGGGATCAATAGTTTAACAAGAATGTCATTCTATCATCTCTTAAAAAATATTGAGACTCCGAAAGATATGCTGCATCACTTGAATTGAGAGCGAATATCTGGAAATCAAGCCTCGCAACCCAATGTCCTATATGTGCATTATAAATGCATAGAACATACCCGTCGAGTATACTATTCTAGAGCCATATAAGAAGCTTCTATGAACCATGTGCATATCGGATACTAGAATAGTTGCCCCTCAAGTAAGGACCAGTTGACTTGTATATCTGATCTTTGGAAGAATAAGAAAAGGGAGCATGTATCAAAATAATGAGGCTGAAATACAATCCCGTAGGTTGAATGTTGAAGAAAATGGTAGCGACGTGCCGAAGATGAAGTGGGCTAAAATGCACTGAAAATGCCAAATAAGTGAAGTGCGACGCCATGTCACCGGATCTGCAACACTTGTATGAGCGGTCATAAGGTGTCTACAAGCTCCTAAATATAACGTTGCAGATCTTCAAACGATAGTTGCCCGTGTAATTGATTAGTGTCAAATATTTTAAAATGCCCTCATACACGTATTGCAACATGCATAATAATTCAATAAAACATGCTAATATGTTGCATATGCACGTGGTGTAACTTACAGAATATGTTATACGGGAATGTCATCCGACATCGTTATTGCATTCCAAAATGACCTCCGCCATGTACTTGTAGGATGCCGAGGATTTCATTCTAGTGTGTCATTCCGACATCGCTATTGCATTTCAAAGTGACCTATGGCATGCATTTGCGGGATGCCGAGGATTTCATTCTAGCATGTCGTTTGATATTGCTACTATACCCCAAAATAACCTTTGGCGTGTATTATTAAGATGCAAGGGATTTCATTCAAGCATGTCATTTGACATTGCAATTACATTCCAATGTATTGTTAAGATGCAGAGGGTTTCATTCAAACATTTCATTCAAAAATGTCATTTGACATTGCAACTACATTCCAAAGTATCCTCCCGTCATCAAACCATGGACAAGTTTTTTTGCAATAATTATGGTAGCTTGATTATCACATTAAAATTTTATATTTTTCTTTTTAATTGACACTTTAGTTCTTAGTTCTTCTAAAAATCTTTTAACAACATTCTCTTACAAATACCAAGTGCCGCTGCCCTATAGTCAGTTTCAGCAAAATTATTTTAGATCATGGATTATTTCTTATTTCTCCATCTAACAAGATTTTCCCATACATAAGTACAAAGCAAGAGTGGATCTTCGAGCTAATACATCTCTACCTCAATTAACATATGTGATTTTCAATTTCCTTATCAGATGACTTTAACATACCTTTTTGGTGTCATATTGAGGTATCATATAATACAGTTAACTTTTATATGGTCATAAGTTGGGTTATTCATGTATCGACATACAACACTAGTAAGGAAAACAATAATAGGACGGGTGAGAGAGCAATAAATAAGTTTGCTCAAGGCATTGATACCTGCATTTAGGGGTGTCAATTTCGGGTCACGGGTCGGGTTCGGGTCGAACCCGAAACTGACCCGGCACTATTCGGGTCAACCCGAACCCGACCCGTTTTTAAAAACGGGTCAGTTTTCCTGACCCGAACCCGACCCGCTTCGGGTCCGGGTCCCCGACCCGAATGACCTGTTTCCAACAAGAAAATGGCTAATTTTCGGGTCAAAAACGGGTCAAACTCCTCTTTTCGGGTCAAAACGGGTCAACCTCGGGTTGACGGGTCGAAATCGGGTTTTCGGGTCAAAATCGGGTCACTTTCGGGTCACTTTCGGGTCAAAGGGTTAACCCGAACCCGACCCGATTTTTGAAACGGGTCGAAATGCTGAACCCGAACCCGACCCGTTTCGGGTTGACCCTAACCCGAAATTTTCGGGTCGGGTTCGGGTCAGGTTTTCGGGTCGTGTCAAATATTGACACCCCTACCTGCATTTATCAAAGAGTGTGCTATTTGTGGTGATCTCAATTTTCTTAATTAGACCTTTTGGAGTTTCTGCAAGATTACATCCATATAATATTATTTATTGAAGTAGATCAAGAATAAACTTCCTTTAGGAAATAACAATACCTTATTTTGATCATGTCACTTCTATGATAATAAAAAAATATAGATTTTTTAAGTTTTTACCACAAATTATATGCCATAATCCCTTTTAATTTGATAAGTTCTTCTTTAAGTCACTAGTCAACATAAATTCACCTATTATATGACTAGAACCACCAATGCTATCTTTATGCAAATATTTGATAAAAATAGTGTGATTAACTTAGCATTTAGTGTACACAGACTTTTCAACAGATTTAGAGAATCTGTCAAACCAAGCACCAAGGGATTGTTTGCTGTAGCATAAAGCTTTTTCAAGTCTGAATGCCTTATTGGAGTTTCTCTGATTATCAAATTCAGGTCTTATTTCCATGCATATTTCCTTTTAAAGGTTACATTAGAAAATCATTCTTAATGTCTAGCAGATGTAAAACCCAATCAAACTTTGTTATCATAGAGAAAAAGACTCAAATTGAGGAGTTTCGAAGCAAGAGAAAAAGTTTTCAATTTCCCTTATAGTGTTGGTCATGAAATTTTGGGCTTTAAATTTATCCGCACTTCAATCGATTTATTATTCGACTATAAAAATTAATTTCCAACCAAACATTTTTTTCCAGGTGGAAGTTCCGAAACTTCCTCCGTATAATTCAGTTATATAATCTAGCTATCTTCCATTGAGGATATTGAGAGCTTCATGATTAAACACACTACCTTTATTAAGGCAATAAGACAATGGAGACAATATTATTATCTACTAACTTATTCTCATGAGTACTTAAACAAGATCAGAAACATATTCAATAGGCTTTATGAATTATTTAATTCAAATAATTCAAATGGATCATTATTTGTTGTTTTATACATAATTCAGTCAAAATAATGTAAGGATAGTTCACAGCTTTAGAAGCAAAAAGTTCATCATACTAAAGGGTATTAAGGATATTATCATCATACCACTTATCGACAAAGGAATTTTTCGAAGCAGCTGCTTCTTTGCTCTGCAAAATAATCATAAAATAGCAATAGTAAATAAGAATCATTATCAACAGCAGCATACAGGAGAAGATTATAGTATTAAAAAATAAGACTTACGGATATTCGCTCCTTGAAACTAGCACGCCTGATGAGATCCGTTATAACAAGTTTCTTTCTATCGACTTCATCCTCAGGAATCTCAAGCAAGCCCTCGTTCACTATAGATGCATGAAGTAATGGATTAGTAATATATCATCCAATAGCCTGCTCTAATTGTTAGGACCACATCTTCAAAAGTTACTGTTATACCTTGCCTCCTAGCACTTTTGCAACGACTGCTACCATGCTGAAGCCTTTTCTTTGGAGTATCATTAGCCGTTGAACCAGGTACTTCTGAGTGTTTGCTTCTGCTACTTGATTTTCTTGGTAGCTTCCTTTTCTTTTGCTTAGGCATATCATCATCGTTATAACTATCACCATCATAGTCATCATCCATTTCTGGAATTATTTTTTTAGCAATTTGATCTGTACTAGCCAAATTTTCCACATTGGTTTTCAACTTCTTGTTACGTGGTCTAAGTTTCATTGATGACTTCCCAGCTCCATTTTGCACAATACTGGGTGTGCAATCTTCAAGGTTCGATTCTTCAATATGCTGGGATTTGAAATTTATAATTAATATCTCAAGGAACAATAAAATAATGAAAAATATATATATTACACTTTGAGATGATACATGTTTACAATTACAACATACATCTATTGTGTGTTCTGCTTCCATGGTGTGAAGATCCTCATTTTCAGTAAGAGGCTGAGCTTCCAAATCATTAATATTAAGACAACATGCCCTTTCTTCACTCGAATGGGTTGGAAAACAACTGGGAGCCTTAATTTTCAATGATTCAATTAGTTCACTGGCAGAGAAACTGGAATCGTGAGCATCTAATAATTCATTATGAGAGGGAAGTGAATCCATCTGAGAATATTCTGAAACAATATCAATTGGGTTAATAGATACACTTGTTGAAACTAACCCATTATATAGAGAATCCAATTTTAGAGGATCCAAATTTAATGAGTCCCATATTATTACCATGATTGGCACTTGCACTTTTTGTTGTGTCTTGGAGCTCTGATTCTAACTTTTTCACATGCTCATCTGCCATGATTTTGGAAGAATTAATAATTAGTACAATAAACAAGAGAAACAAAAGCACAAAATTAGCATTTCGTGGTGCTTAATTAGAGAATGATCCTTTCACAAGCTACCCGATCTAACTTTCATTGATGATTTTCTAGCTTCACCATTTTGCACAATAGGAAGAACGCACTCTTCAAGGTTTGATTCTTCAATATGCTGGGATTTGAAATTTATAATTAAAAATAATAAAATTAATTTAAAAAAATCTATGACATACTTATGATGTTACAAGTACAACTTACATCTATTGTGTGCTCTGCTTCCACGGTGTGAATATCCTCATTTGCAGTAAGAGATTGAACTTCCAAATCATTAAAATTAAGACAACATGCCCTCTCTTCACTCGAATGGGCTGGAAAACAACTAGGAGCCTTAATTTCCAATGATTCAATTGGGTCATTGGCATAGAAATTGGAACCATGAGCATTTAATGATTCATTATGAGAAGGGAGCGAATCCAACTGAGAACAATCTGAAACAATATCAATCGAGTTAATAGATACACTTGTGGCAACAGACCAGTATATACATAATCCAATTTAGATGATCCAAATTTCATGAGCCCATATTATTACCATAACTAGCTCTTGCATTTTTTTTTATGTCTTGGAGCTCTGATTGAAACTTTTTCACATGCTCATCTGCCATGATTTTAGAAGAAATAATAATCAATACAATAAACAAGAGAAAATAAAGCACAAAATTAGGGGCTTAATTAGAGAATGATTCTTCCACAGGCCACTTACCATCTACAGCATTGTGAAATTTGGAAGTGGAAGATGGGCCTTCAGAAGCACGATATGTTGAAGGCTTGCGTGGATTTCTATTGTTGCTAATGTGAGACTTGGGGTTAAATTTAATATTTCTTCCTGCAATTGAATTTAACGGAACATATAACCAAGAAAAGAAAAAAATACTGTCGCAAAAAAAAATGTAAGTAAACATTTAACATTACCTACGTTTGTACCATGTGTAAAGAGGTCATCCCGTACATTGAAATTTGAATGTAAGGTCTCTGGATCTTAATGTAAAACAAAATGTCATTATTCAATATCAAATGATCTTTCCCAGCCCAAAATGAAAACAAGCAGAAAAATATATTGTTTTACCAGCTGTGGTTTTTGGCAGTTGCAATAAATCATCACCCAAATCTAGTATAGGAAACATGAGAACTGCAAAGTGACAAAGGAAAAATAAAATCATTCCTTAATGAAAACTAAAGGAAATTTATGATTGGTTAAAGGTCCAAAGAATGTTCAAAATCAATGGTAGGTAAAAGAGAAAAATCAAAATGTAAAACACAAAGCACATGAATAAATACAATAAAAAAGTGAGGAAATGTCAGGGCCTTGCACAATTAAAATTTTCCATGTCAAACTAGAGATGAGAAAGAATTCATAATGTAGGCATTATCATTAGCCTTATTTCAACCATATGAACAAAAAATATATTTCCTGCTTGTTCGTTCATTGTTTAGAATACATGAAGTGTTAACTTTCTTTTAAGTATGTTTTTGCGCAACTTTCAACCATCTTACCATTGTCTGCTCTTTCTATGAAGCAGGACACTAAAAGATCTAGGATTCAATGATGAAATCAATGTAGTTACACAAAGAAAAATAGGATTCGCAAATGAAAGATCACTAAATATAAAAAGACTTGTTTTCATTATAAGAAAACTAGAAAATAAGAGTATTTGAATTAAAATAATATAAAACAGTCAATTAAGCTTGAACACATCTATATTAAATTAAAACCCGCAAAGAGAGGATAAAACTCAAACTTTGGATGCAAAATTTAAGCCTAAGTCCTTCCAAAGAGCAAAAATGACAACAAAATCCTAAACAAACTTAATACCGCGTGAAAGGGCTCCCGTCATGGCTTCAAATCCGACATAACAACATTTTTGAAGTAGGCGAAGAAGCTTTCTTAGCGACTCTTTCAAAACTCAACTTAACGTGAAGCGGCGTCTTCGCCGCAACGAAAAAGATGGTGACAAGAAAAAAGCAAACCCTAGACAAGTCTAAGGCACTACAAAGAGCATAGACAAAGACCAAAGAGATGAGTAATTATAGAAATAGACATGCAAGAGAAGAATATGGCCTACTCCATTTTTGCTCCTATCAGCTTTTCTAATTTTTGCTTTTTTTCTCTTTACAGACTACATCAATAGTAAACCATGTAGAAAAGAAAACCAGCTGATTAGATAATAAGTTCAATTTATAATGCAACTTCAAACCATTAACGACAACGACAACAAAACCCATCTTTTACTCACAGCATCGCATTGATTATATGAATCATTTTTCTCCATTGTGTCCTATTCATTTAAATTTAATAAAAAAAATTTCTGCATACTTTCTAACCAATTCTTTTTAGATTTACCTCTATCTATCTTAACATTAGCCAAATCTAATACACCTACTATCCTAATAAGTTCATTTAAAGCACAACATTTTATATGACCAAATCATCTAAGGTGACCCTGTTTAATCTTATCTGCCATTGGAACTAGTCCAATATTTTCATGTATATACTCGTTTCTCAAATGGATAGGGTTCAGACGGTAATAGAATCCATCAAATAAGGCAAGTAGAGAAGCTTTCTGATGATAGACGTTTATGAATCCCCATTTAAATGGCAGCTGCCACTGTCTTATAACATGCAGGGCATCCAAAGATTCCAGATCGTAAACATAAGAAATATAGGGATATCCATGCGTGGCTAGTGGCAAATGCCTTGATCATCATCATCACTCTGTGTATGGAACTCATAGGGGCTGTTTGGTATGCGGATTTAGGCCGAATTTAAGGCCGGATTTGGGCGAAATCCTGCCAAACGGCCTAGAATGCAAAATCAAATCTCACGGTAAATCAAAGCCGAGGTTGCGGAAAATTCCCTCTTTTCGTGGTAAATCCCGGATTTACGAAATCCTTTGGTTCGGCGGATTTACGGGATTTGGCCGAAGAAGCGCACGAAAAGGAGAAAGTTACCTTCACATGAAGCGAGCTCCCGTTGTTGCTTCAGATAAAAAAAATGCCGTAACTTCCGATCCAACAGGAAGGTAATGTCGTCGAAGGAGCAAAGTCGAACGGCGACGAAGAAGAACTCGTGAAAAATTCTACACTCGTGCGAAGGAACAAAGCCGAACGAACTAGAGGAGGGAAAAGTAAAACCTAGACGCTTCTAATTGCTGGATAATTTAATTAATATAATTTAAATTATTAATAATTAAGTGAAATTAATTAAATAATATTTAAATAATTGATAAAATTATTAGTTAAATACTTAATTATTTTAAAATAATTAATAGAATTAAAATATTATGTTAAATAAAAATAATTATTATAAATAATAACTAAATAGCTAATTAGATATTTTGTTATATTTTACTTACATTTTTCTTGTCGTACTTTAATTAACCTAATAATGTATGTCAACTCTTTTAACCGTCTTAAATTCTGAATTGAACAGTCAAACAATCACATAGGATTTAACTAGATTTATCATGAATGTTACCAAACAGTTTTCAAGATTTAATCCCTTCAGGATTTCGTAAATCTAGATTTGAAGGATTTACGAAATCCCACTTAAATGAAATCTTAGATTCTACCAAACAGCCCCACAGGGCAGTTTGGCAACAGGATGTATGCAGGACTTACGCTAAATACTGCAAAACGGGATTTCAGCGCCCCGTAAATCTCACGGTAGAATAAATCCTTTATTTCCCTCTTTTTTTTGCTGTAAATCCGCACAACTACATCCAGCATTTATTAAATCCTGTAGTTGTGCGGATTTACGGGATGGCCGAAGAAGCGCGCGAAAGGCAGAATTACCTTCACAGCGAGCGAGCTCCCGCCCTTGCTTACGATCAAAATGTTGTAACTTCCGATAACGTCCTCGAAGGAGCGAAGTCGAACTGCAACGAAGGAGCCGAAGAAGTGACTCGTGCAATCTCTAAGGGGCTGTTTGGTATCGGATTTACAGTGGGATTTAAGTCGGATTTATGCTAAATCCAGCCAAACGGTTTTTGTGTGCTCGTTAAATCCCGGGATTCCGTAAATCCCGGATTTAGGGATTTACGGCTTAAATCCCGGATTTACTAAATCCCTCTGTTCGGCGGATTTAACGGGATTTAGCCGAATAAGCGCGCGAAAGGGAGAAAGTTACCTTCACAGCCAGCGAGGTCCCGTTCTTGCTTCCGATCAAAATGTCGAAATTTCCGGTCCGACAGGAAGGGAAAGACGTCGAAGGAGCGAAGTTGAACAGTCACGAAGGAAACGAAGAAGCCACGCATGCAATCTCGACACCTCCTGGGAAGCAACGAAGCCTAACAGCAACGACCAAAAGAGAAGATGAAAGGCAAACCTAAACGCCTCTAAGTTATTATTGATTAACTTAATTAATATATTTTAAAATATTAATAAATATGTAAAATAATTAAATAATTAATTGTATAATTAGTGCATAAATTTATTATCTAGTTTAACTTAATTGTACAATTAATAATTAAATATTAATAGAATTAGCTTAATTAATATAACTTAATATGTATGTATTATTAAATATTTAATTAATAGTGTAAATAATAATTAATGAATAATTTGTACTTAATATGTTATTAAATTTATCACACATTAATTTTTATTTTTAATTATAAATTTAGTTTTTAATTTATAATTATATTCTTCACATTTAAATCCCTAACTGCCATAAATCCTGAACTATATTACCAAACAGTTTCTATGGATTTAATAAGATTTAACATTTGACATACCAAACAGTTTTCAGGATTTAACACATTTCGGATTTACTAAATCTGGATTTACAGGATTTACTAAATCCCACTAAAGTTAAATCCCACTTGTTGCCAAACAGCCCCTTTTAAGGGGTTGTTTGGTATGCGGATTTAGGTCGGATTTGGGCGAAATCAAGCCAAACGGCCTAAAATGCAAAATCAAATCTCACGGTAAATGAAAGCTGCGGTTGACAGAAAATTCCCTCTTTTCGTGGTAAATCCCGGATTTATGAAATCCTTTGGTTCGACGGATTTACGAGATTTGGCTGAAGAACCGCACGAAAGGGAGAAAGTTACCTTCACAGTAAGCAAGCTCCCGTTGTTGCTTCAGATCAAAAAATTGTCGTAACTTCCGATCCAACAGGAAGGTAATGTCGTCGAAGGAGCAAAGTCGAACGGCGACGATGAAGAACTCATGAAAAATTCTACATTCGTGCGAAGGAACAAAGCCGAACGAAATACAGGAGGGAAAAGTCAAACCTAGACACTTCTAATTGTTGGATATTTTAATTAATATAATTTAAATTATTAATAATTAAGTGAAATTAATTAAATAATATTTAAATAATTGATAAAATTATTAGTTAAATAATTAGTTATTTCAAAATAATTAATAGTATTAAATATGATCTAAAATAAAAATAATTATTATAAATATTATAAATAATAAATAATTAGTATTAATAAAATTTGTTATATTTTATTTAAACTTTTCTTGTCGTGCTTTAATTATCCTAATAATGTATGTCAACTCTTTTAACCGCTTTAAATCCTAAATTGAACAGCCAAACAGTCACACAGGATTTAACTGGATTTATCATGAATGTTACCAAACAGTTTTCAGGATTTAACCCCCCAAGAAAAATCTCATGCCGAATAGCAACAACGAAGAAGAGAAGATAAAAAAGCAAACCCTCACGCATCAAAACTATTACTTATAAACTTAACTAATATAATTTAAAATATCAATAACTAAGTAAATTAATTAAATAACTAATAGTATAATTAGTGCATAAATTAAATATATAATTTAACTTATTTAAATATTTAGTAATATAATAAGTAATAAAAAATTAATATAATTAACTTAATTAATATAATTTAAAATAGAAATTATTACATATACAATTATTAGTATAAATAATAAATAATTAATTAATGAGTTGTAAAAATTAGATAATTAAGAATATACTTCATAATTAAAACTAACTAAATAATTAATTAAATTATTAGTAGAATTAAATATAGCATCAAATGAAATAATTTCTATTTAATATTATAAATATCAATTAAATAATTAGTTAGTACCAGAATATTTCAATGCTTAATGAGATAAATAACAATATAATGAATAATTAAAACAAATTAAAAAATATTAATTAAAATTATTGGGAGTATTTGTTAAATAATTAGTAATTTTAATAAATTAACTAATTGAATAAATAATTATTAAAATAATTCAATTTCAAATACTTATTAAATTAACATATAAATAAGTAGTGTGTCAAAACAGATAAATGGATCGGGTTCTGGTTGAACCTGGTCTATGCCAGATCCAAACGGTTCAACCCGAACCCAACCAAATTTTATAAATGGGTCATGTTTACCAACTCGGACTCGAAAATACGTGAGTTTTCGGGTTAACTCGACCCTACCCACTAACCTGTTGCAAATGCATCAGGTTTCCCAAACGGTGTCGTGGGCTTGTCGAACACATACAGGAGGGGTGGGATTCTTACTCCTCGAGTCAAATGAGGGTGGGATTTTTTATTATCATGAGCGTTGCTGCCGTTTAAGAATTTTATGGCCTCTTACAGTTGGAAGGTACTAATGCAACTATGATTTCGCAAAGCTTAATTGGTAGGCTTGTTGCTTTGGATTCATGGATTATGGGTTGTATGGCTGCTTGTAATGCAGGAAAATAAAGAAGCCTTTTTAGTTTTTGGGTCAAATTTGGTCAAAATCGGGTTAGTGGGTTGACCCGAGCACAATCCGAGTTTTCAAACGGGTCAAAAATTGCAACACGAACCCAACCCGTTTGTTAAACAGGTCGACCCGAGCTCGAATTTTTCGGGTCGGATTATTGAGTCGTGATAATAATTGACACCACTATAAAGAAGCAATTTAATAAATAATACTATAATTAGTAACTAAATTATTTAACAATTAAATTATTTATTATTACAATTTGTTAAAAATAATTAAAATTAAAGTTAAAAAATAATTAATGTAATTAAATTCATAACACATTAAATTTAATTTTTAAATGTACCAACCTCTCAATAAACGTATAGCTTTCATAGTAGACTTATCTGACATGAATTTAAATTGATTTTGAGAAACCTTAGTATTACATCGCAACCTATGCTCCATAACTCTCTCCTATAGTTTTAAAGTATGACATTTTAACTTAATTCCTCTATAATTCTCACAATCTTGTGCATCATTTTTATTCTTAAAAATATGATTATAATATATTAATTTATAAAATTATAATTTAATATCAATTATACTTAGAATTAATTATTAGGATAATTATGTACATATTATTTAAATATTTACTATATACTCTTAAAAAGTGTCAAGATAACATAATATATTTTAAATGGTTGAACTACATGCATAAAACTCATTTCAGCAGTTTTTATGTAAGTGAACTGACAAAGCAAGCAAGAAATTAGCTAGGACATAAAGCCTAAGAAATATAATTGTTGCCATCATTCAAAGAACAATTATGGCAGAAACAAATCAAAACGGGTCAACGGGTTGAGTTCAGGTTCAACCCGACCTGATTCAGGTCCAAAAGGGTCAACACAAATCCGACTTTATTTTGCAAATGAGTTAGGTTTCCCAACCCGGGTCTTAACCTTACAGGTTGTCGTGTTGACCCACCCACCCACAAACCGATCAGGTTGTCGTGGGTCCAGTCAACACGACAACCTGTACGGGTAAGACCCAGGTTGGGAAACCTAACTCATTTGCAAAATAAAGTCGAATTTGTGTTGACCCTTTTGGACCTGAATCAGGTCGGGTTGAACCTGAACTCAACCCGTTAACCCGTTTTGATTTGTTTCTGCCATAATTGTTCTTTGAATGATGGCAACAATTATATTTCTTAGGCTTTCTGTCCTAGCTAATTTCTTGCTTGCTTTGTCAGTTCACTTACATAAAAACTGCTGAAATGGATTTTATGCATGTAGTTCAACCATTTAAAATATATTATGTTATCTTGACACTTTTTAAGAGTATATAGTAAATATTTAAATAATATGTACATAATTATCCTAATAATTAATTCTAAGCATAATTGATATTAAATTATAATTTTATAAATTAATATATTATAATCATATTTTTAAGAATAAAGATGATGCACAAGATTGTGAGAATTATAGAGGAATTAAGTTAAAATGTCATACTTTAAAACTATAGGAGAGAGTTATGGAGCATAGGTTGCGACGTAATACTAACGTTTCTCAAAATCAATTTAAATTCATGTTGGGTAAGTCTACTATGGAAGCTATACATTTATTGAGATGTTTAATGAAGAAGTATAAAGAGAATAAGAAGGATCTACACATGATATTTATTGATTTATAGAAAGCATATGATAGTTTCAAAAGAAGTGCTATGGAGAGTTCTAGAAAATAAATGGGTTAATAATGCTTGTATTCAAGTCATTAAGGATATTTATGCAGGAACTGTTACTTGTGTCCTAACACAGGGTGGTTTTACCATGTATTTTTCTATTTCAGTTGGATTACATCAAGGTCAGCCTTAAGCCCATATCTTTTTGCTTTAGTCATGGTTGTATCCTGATGCATGCTTTTTTGCTGATGATATTCTTCTTGTTGATAAGACCAGAGAGGCAGTTGAAGGTAAACTTGAATTATGAAGGTAAACTTTAGAGTATGAAGGCTTTCATTTGAGTAGATCTAAAAATGAATATATGAAATATAATTTTTGTAATAATAATTCTAGTGGGAGGATTGTGACTTTGGGTGATCAAGTCATTACAAGAATAGCCCTTGCTAAAAAATAAAATTGTTGAAACCAAACTTGGTAATGGAGCTCTCATTTTCAGCAAGCAAACAACTTAATGGAGACCAAAAATTTCATGAGATTCTGCAGTTAAGACTTGATGGTTATTAGAGCGCCCACAACTTCACATCATTTTTGGCCGCCCTATTCTAAACTTTTTTTTTTTTTGGAGAGGTGGTACCGACGAAGAACTCAGGCATAAAGTCTCCAGCACTACATGGAACAGAACTAATCTCCGGCCAATGGAGGAACTGGTTGAGATATTGACCATACAGTATGGGCTTAATTAGGAAGAACTTCGGCGTTATGGTGAGGATAAGCTTGATCTTTGGCTAAATTCTACATAAGAAATTTTGTTAACTTGAATCTTGCTATGACACCCATCCTCAAACTAATGGATAAACCGAAGTCACAAAAAAAAAAATATTTGAATGTGTTGAAAAGAAATCTCTTAGGCAAACAAGGAGTATAGGCAGATGAAACCCTTTCTATCCTTTTGACTTCTATATAATTGCTTTGAGGCTCTGAAGATTAATTGAATTAAGATTGGGCTAACTGGGTTTAGGCCAGGGAAACTAATTAGTCTCATACTTGAGGAAATTTATCAAGATTTTGACTTGACTAGGGGTGGGCCCAATTAGTGTAGAGGCAAGCAAAATGAGCTAGGGTACAGCTCATTTTAGGCTGCCAGCCTAAAGGCTTCAAGCTTGCCTTAGTGAAATTTGAGTTGAGTAAACAAGATTGACCCAATTGCAAGTTGACCTAAGGTCATATATTTCTAGGATGTTCTAGAGGCAAATAATTGGCTTAACGATAAGTATCGCAAACAGCCTCTTTTAGATAAGCAACTTATGTTCATAATAAAAAGAAAATTTAAAATGAGATCATTTCAGGTTTCAATGACAGCTTTACATAAATGCGGCAACTACTATAAGGTCAAGTAATATTTAAAACCAACGAAAAAGAAGGAAGAAAATTATTTTACTGGAAGATCAAGAACAAGCAAAGTTTTCAAAGTTACTAAAACAGATATTAGTTTCATTTCAGATGGAATAAAACCAGAGGATTACTTGCAGCGTCAATTGACATAGCTTGCCGCATAGGAGCGTCAACTGAGATAAACAAAAACCATAAGAGCGAGGTCTAAGGCTCCCCGCCAAGTTCCACTCTCAGATTATCATAGGGGTAAACTTTTGGTGCCTGCCAGAAAGTACAAAAGTCAAGCAGCTTTAGCAGATAGCTTGATCTCCTAAGTATCTTAAATCTCAAGAGAATTTAAAAATCTTTCCATTATCAAAACCTTAAAATATCCTGTATTCAAGACCTCAATATGGGAAAAGAACTAAATAATAAGCACATTGTACATGAGCTTGCTAGAGCTCCCAACAAATTTTCTTTTAAAAACGGGCAAATGTGGTTGTTTTTAGATAAAAAATATGTTATAGAGGATGAATTTTTATCTTCACTAATTTTTACTTTAGATGAAATCATCGCATTTGAGGGGAGTTTACATGATAAATTTATCAATTTTCAAAACATTTTATAACTAAAAGCAACTGGGCTCTTAGTACACCATTTTAGAAAAAGAAAATATTAGCAAAAAATTAACAATAAATCATATGTATAAAACTTAAAAGCTAGAAACATCAATATAATATATGCTACAAATAATTATTAAAGAAAAAATATATATTAGTCACATGAATGAAAAGATTTTAACGATGAGGGGCGATTACTAACAAGTACGCCGCAACTAAATGCAAGGGCTAAGTATGATATAATCAATAAGAAAAGGCTACTAAGGCCTCGTTTGATTAGGCTTTTTTTCTCCGTTTCCGTTTGAATACGCCGAAATCAATCAGTATTTATTGTTTGGAATCAAAACTTAACAATAATTCCTTTTTAATAAACATCGTTTTTTCGGCGGTTACAAAATTCTTTTCGTATCTGCTTCTTCAGTCACAAAACGGAGTTTCGGAAGCGAATTATGTCTTTTATAATAAAATCTCAAAAGCAGAACTTCTAAACAAACAATTTAAAATTACTTTCAAGTATTAATAAGCACTTTTAAAAATATTAGTCAAACATATCTCATTATTGAAACTCCATTTTATTGAACGGCTTTTTCTCAACCTCCTTTTCTAAAACTCCTTTTTATGTAAGCATAAACCGAATCAAACGAAGCCTAAGAAGGACAGCAATAACAACGTTTTACTCTTATTAACTATTGGTAAAATAGAAAAATCTACGATTCCCTCATTTTTGTTAACAGGCTAACAAAGATTTTAATGCATGAACTTTTTTGGTGAAGGGCAATAACAAACAGCTTTTTAGTACAAAAATAAGAAAGACATCCCAAACAAAGATTAAAGTTCATTCAAGTTTGACTTGTTAACAGACTAACATCTATGCATATTCTTTTAATTGGAGATCTAAATACATGAAACTCATCTCAAATGCTGCATTCGCAAGAATGCATAATGCAGGGTTTTCCAATGATAAATCCATAACAATCTTTATGAATGAATGGCCATAGATCAACCACAACAAAGACCTGAATAGTTTATAATGCCCTTCACCAAAAAAGTTGTTAGGTAAACTAGGTGATGCAAACCTGAAAATCTTGATAAAGTGGAAAAGCAGATTATATGTATTAATGTTATTTTATTAATTTGTTTTTGTTTCCTCATTAATTTGAATGAAAAACATGTTTAGGATGATGATATTAAAATGGGAATTTGGATTAACTCTTAAAATTTGTTTTATTACTCCAAGTCACTTCACAACTCTTATATTCCCTAGTCAATCCTTTCAAACTCACAACTTCAATAAATACACAGCCCTGTATTTTGTTCATTCAATCTACTGGTTTATCTTATATAACAAAGCATGGTTTAATGTAAGCATTCTATGACATTAAGTTTATTGTGCGTGTTTGTGTGTGCGAGTTTTTCCCCCCTTTTTTTTGTGGTCTGGGAATTAGAAAATGATCAGAACTCCAAAGTTGAGGGCACTCTGGCTATTTTCAATTGGTTCTTTTCTCAGGACTGACGCTGTGTGAATTTATTCCACCTGCTGGCACTTTCTTATGTGGTTCTGTAGCAATACTCAACTACTGGTTTATCTTATATGCCAAAGCATGGTCTAATGTAAACCTTCTATGAAATTAAGTTTATTGTGCACATGTGTGTGTGCGCGTGTTTTTTCCCCCTTTTTGTGGTTTGGGAATTAGAAAATGATCAGAACTCCAAAGTTGAGGGCACTCTGGCTATTTTCAATTGGTTCTTTTCTCAGGACTGCCGCTGTGTGAATTTATTCCACCTGCCGGCATTTTCTAATGTGGTCCTGTAGCAATGCTAAACTACTGATTTCCTCCTTTTCGGTGTCTACTATAGCTGGAACGGCAATTGCTGGAAAAAGAAAATTTACTATTTTAGCTGAAATTGAATTTAACTTGTTATTTTTGTTGGAATCCAAGTTCTTCAGTTGAAACTTGCAGTATCAGGCTAAATATTGGATATTACGATGAATTGCTTATTTTAAAATAGGAGTATGACTCCTCAGGCATATAAAAAAACTGAGCATCTAATGGGCAATGTGATGTAATAAGGTCTCTTTGTTACATGCAACCCTAGGTGATAGAGGCACTAAAACTAAGAGCAAGAATATAATTAAGAGTTACTGAGAAGGGAAAAATAATCGAGGAAGAATCTAGAGTGGAGAAAAGCATTTGCAAAAGAATGTTCATCATTCTTAAATTATGACTACCTAGTTTATTTCTTCATATTTCTAATATCCAGATCCCTCATTCGACATACTGCACAAAGGCAACCATGGATCAATTAGATCAATTGGCATGGGTTGATAGCAAGTCAAGTTTCACTCAATTTAGAGTAATGGGCTTGTGGCTAATTTCTAAAGGGAGGTGGATCATCTAATTCTAATGATAGAGAGAGTAATCAATAAATCTAGGATAAACTTGAGAAGAAATCTCATATGAGCTCTTATTTATAGTGATTGTAGAGTATAACAACTTGTGACGTTTAGCCACCTACCTCCAATCTAAGAAATAGATTATCTTTATCCTTATTCACTAGTAATAATAACTAATTAAAGGGATAAATTCCCTTGCAATATAATTAAATAAAAAGGGCATATCATAAGGGTGACCATCCACTACCATTATCATAATAGCAGTGGTTGGCCACATGGATAAAGATGGGTTTGGAGAGATAGCACTTGAAAGTGGCGTGGCACCTTTTGATGCTATCAAACCCACCGATGTAGTCTTTATCTAGTTTTTATGCATCCTTTATGTAGCTTTGAATATGATTCCACATGGGCTCAGCTCAAGTTAAAATAATGCATCAAAGGATTAGTCTAGAAAACTTAAACAGTGTCAAGTTAGCTCATGATAGTTTGTTCATATGGAATTTAACTAGGGCAAATCTTTTGAATAAACTATGCATAAAGTTCAATTATGGATATTTAAAATGTTAACCATAAACTTATTGGGTTCCTATTGAACATAGAAATATTTAATTAAGAGTTGACATAACAACCAAACCAATGGAGAGCCTCCAACATCACATAGCCAGAACTGAGCTTCGTTATGGAACTTTAAAATGTCGAGTATAAATCTATTAGGTTCCAATTGAAGATGGCAAGATTTACCCAAGATTCAACAAACTAAAGGCAACCTTCAAACTTAAAATTTTTTACTGTAGCGTATGATGGTTAATAACATGCACCCCCATTGATGTAATGGTAATATATACAGTTGCAATATGATTTCTTGATGATGTTTATCCAAATGGTGTACACTTTCACCATCTTAGAATTGCTTGAAGAGGAATGAGATTTTAGGGATAAAGACCCTGGTATATTCTATCATAGTTAAACAACCCAATATCATTCTGAATACTAATTTGCAACAAGATAAAACATTCTAAATATAGAATAGCTTTCTTATCCAAATGTCTTACAAAGGGTATCTTCGAAGCCTTATCATTCCAGACAGCAAGCAAACCGATGGCAGCAAAGAATCCCAAGCCACCACAAAGCCATGCCAGAGATTCATACTGCACAGCAATTCAAAACAAAAAGAGTAACCCCGTGCACCAAGCTCCCTCCAATGGAAGGCCGGGAGAAATTGAAAGAATATAATACCATAAAATCCCTAAGGGCCCAAATACTCAAGTTTGATAGCAGGTTCTGTGTTAGCCCTGAAATACCTTGCCAATGCTTGGAACGAGGCGATCGATGCAGGGCTCCGGGAAGGGCGTTCCGTTGTCCCATACTAGCTCGTCTTGCTCCGGTAGCTAAATAAATAGCAGAATAGGAATCGATGAAGTCAGAGAAAAAGTGATCGAGTGAACGAGATTCAGAGTGAGCGAAAGCGGGTCCTTACGGGTTTGTCGGGAACGATGTGCTTTCCCACCGGAAGACCCATGCCGGAACGAGTGGGGAGGGAAAAGGCAACGGATCGGCAGACGCCGCCGCCGCCCAACAGTCGAGATGCAGCCGTGCTGAGTCTCCCAGCCATCTCTCTACGCTTCTCTCTTTTCGCTGAATCGCTTGAGAAATCTCGAACCGGCAAAACAACAAGGACCTGTAAACTTTTCGAGCGCGGATCACATTGGGTTTGGCCTATAATCGACGGGCAAGGATTATAGCATCTTTTATTTTTTAAAATAGCTCATTAAAAAAGAATTTTAAGTTTATAAATACTATAATATTCAAAATCAAAGAAATAGACTCAAAGTTTTTTTAATCAATTATATATTTAATATACTGTAAAACAAATTATAAAATAAATCCTGATTAATTTTTAAATATGTATATTCTTAAATTTCTCTCAAACTTTGAGTGTGACTGCTAAAGAAAATCGTACTACTTTATTAGAATATTGATATAGAGTGATGTAGATGGTGATCAAAATTTTAAATTCAAATTCATTTTTTAAAAAATTCAATATATTAATTGTTACTCTACTTTCAATTTTTTTTTTAATTTAAAATTAATAATGATAATATTCATTTATTCATAGAAAATTATGAATAATTAAAATAACTTTTCTTTATTAGCTCATCATAAAATAATATAATATTAAAATTTGATTATATATGTTTATAATTGTTGCGTCCTAGAGTATTCGCAGTAGTAGAGAAATTCTCAGGTGGTGGTTCGGCATAAGACTGGGCGTCAAGGTGGTGGTCTGGTAGAGCAACGACGCCAGGCTTTGGTCCAACGGAGCTCAGGCCCTCAAGTGGAGGTTCGACGGAGGTGAGGGCCTCAAGTGGTAGTCCGGCGGAGCAACGACGTCCGGCGGTGGTCTAGCGGAACTTAGGCGGTGTTCGAGGAGGAGGGAGGAGTCAAGAGCGATCTATGATCTCTCTCTTGCTCTCTTGCTTGGAGCCCCCCTTTTCAAGAGAAAGGAGATGTCTATTTATAGATTTTTGGACTGGCATGGCCCGTAAAAAGGTGAGAGATCACGGGTAAATGGGGAGTGGTTGATTGGACGGCCGATGTTGAATCCCTTGATCAAGGACCGTTTAATGGACATTTGAATGCCTTAGTGATGTCAGAATTTGGTGATCTTGGGCTCGTTACATTCATCATGTCAAGCCACTTGATTCAAATATAAGCATGTCATGCTTGGAAACCATTTGGTAATCTAAATTGTGGTTTGAACCCCCTAACAGCGCTTTAGACCCTTGATTTGGACCCATTTGGGCTTGGATTGAGTCGAATTTGGTGTCGTTGGGTTTGTATTTTCGAGACGTTCAGTTCAACTATAAGTTTGTTGAAATCAGATTTCAGATGGTCGCAATTTTAATTTTGGAAGTTTCCAACTTGATTTTGCCTTGAGATTTGTGCCCGATCAAGAAACTTTTTTAAGGATGTATTAGTTGCCCCCTATTTTCGAACGTCGAAGCTCCAGAAGTTCGAAAATGTGTCAAAGCCATTGAGGAATTTTTTTGTGCAGTTTGGAAACTTGAAATAATTCAAATTTGGGTGTAGAGGTCCTTAGAGGCTTAAAAAGTGTCAAAATTGAGTCAGAAATGCTGAAAAATGATTTTAGAGACCCCAAAATTGTCCGATTTGACCATTCCGAGCCCAAAATTTTTCCCCGAAAACATGTTGGGACGGACTAGCTGCCGGCAACCGCTAATGGCCGCCACCGCTAATGGCCTCCACCGCCGCGCAGCGTCACTCGCGGTGCTCGCATGCCCGCACGCCCCGGCCTGCTCGCCTCGCGCCACGGCCCGCTCGCCCCGCACGCTATGACCCACCTGGGCCCGCGCCTGGCCCATCAGATATATATATTAACTACCCCAACTTCTACAACTCCTCCAACCTCCCCTTCTTGTTATAAATACCTCCCTTAAGAGGTATGAAATTCTTGTACCTCCCCCTCTCTTCCTTTCTTTCAGTTGAGGCCCTCCCCTGGGCCTGCACAGGTGATATCCCCTGTCCAGGTCTAAGGCCCCTCGTTGCAAAAAGGAAACTCTTCCATCTCTTCTCTCCCTCATGCTGAGGCATTCCCCTAGTCTTATTTGGGTATAGGGCCCCTAACTGAGTAGGAGTCTTCTCCTCTTTCCTTCACTTGAGGCATTCCACTGGCCCTGCACAGGCGGCATCCCCTGTCCAGGACCGGACCCCTCTGTACAAGAAGGAGACTTCTCTCCTTTCTTCTTCTTTCATATGAGGCCTTCCCCCAGGCCCTGCACAGGTGGCATCCCATGTCCAGGACTGAGGCCCCTCTCTGCAAGAATGAGATTTCTCCCCTTTGTTCTTCTTTTATTTGAGGTCTTACTCTGGGCCCTACATAGGCAGTATCCTCTGTCTAGGCTCGGGGCCCCTCTCTGCAAGAAGGAGATTTCTCCCCTTTTCTCTTCTTTCATCTGAGGCCTTCCCCCGGGCCCTGCACTGGCGGCATCCCCTGTCCGAGCCGGGGCCCCCTCTCTATAAGAAGGAGGTTCCTCCCTTCCGTCTTTCTCCCCATCTATCCTCTTCATATACGGGAGGCTTTCCCCTACTTTTGGATAGGTGAAAAACCTTATTCGACTACAGGGTCCCTCCCTATACAGAGGGCATGTCGGGTGGCCATTCTTCTTCGAGAGATTCCACGACCAATAGGGATTCACTTCTATAGTTGGTTGACATTGGAGGTCAAAGAGACCAGGGGCGGATGCAACATGGGGGCATTGGGGGCACGTGCCCCCACTGACTTTATTAATAATCTCTAATTAAGTATATTATGACTTATTAATTACCCATTAAAACAAAATAGAATTATTATATTTCTTTTTTCGTCCCAAATCGTAATCTCGTGTTCTGCTTTACACGCGTGCAACATATAACTAGGGCTGCAAAGCATGTTCGAGTTCGCTCAAAAATTAGATGTTCGAGACCTGTTCGTGAAGAGAATTGAGCTCTTAAACGAGCGAACCGCGAGACAATTTGATCATAGGTACTAGACGGTTACTCACAACCACCCACCATCCCTACAGAGACCATATATATAACAAACTTTCTTACTTTTTCAAAATGTCTTATTATATAAAGCAAAATAATTTTATCTTTCACGGTGTGGGACTAAAAAGGTTTTTTTTTTCTTATGAGTGGAAGACTTAGGCGGGAAGGGTTTACATAGGCAGGAAATAGCGAGAGAGGACAAGGCTTTTTTTTTCAGGCTTAGTCACTTTTTTTTCTTCTAAGTTAATAATTCTAATTAATTAGTTATATTACTAAAAATAAAAGTTAGAGATATGTCTAATGTATACTGTTAAAATTAAAAATATTAAATTAGTAAAAAAAATACTAAATTAGTATATTTAATTGTATTTATTTTTAAAACTCTAATTGAGCTCTAATCGAGCTTCTTAGTCGAGCTTTTTAGCGAGCTTGTTCACGACGGCTTCTTATTAGAGTAGTGTTAATTTTTTTTTTCTCACTTATATTTTTTTGACTTAGTTGGACATATGATTTTATGGCCTTGAGCCGTCAAAGAATATATTTTGAATTCTTTACTTGATAAACTCTGTTAATATTATTTTAATTGAAATTAGATATGAAAAGGTATTTCAAAAGAAAATTTTAAGATTGAGGGTTTTTTTTTTACTTCAACGATTTGTGCCCCCACATGAAAAAAATCCTGGCTCCGCCCTGTGGACCTCCGAAAGAGCACCGCGCGAACGGGTCAATTGGAAGGGACAGATTGGATCGTGCATACGACTGACCATTGGGGATAGAGACTGTCGCCAACACACCCAGATGGGTAGTAATATACAAGACCAAATCACGGGTTTCCCCCACCCGATGTAAGGGCATCGAGTGGGGTTTAGTAGATATGGGGCCAAGTTTCCCACGGGCGCAAGCCCCCGTGGTTAATTACATCCCAGGCCGGAGCCTAAGAAAACTCTCGATTAAGGATCATACATTATCCTCTCCGAAAATGGGATTGACACAAGGGTATACACTAGGAAATCCTACTCAAATGGAAGAAGGGTCCGAAGGGCTGAATCAACATGCACGGTTCACACCAGCATTCGGAGGCTCTAGAGTACTAAAGAGAAACTGGAGAAAGGAAGACAAGCAATCGATCACATGCGTGAGAGAAGGATGGAGGTGGCGTCATCCTGTGACGCGGATAAGTAGGATTTATAGTCCCTAAAAGAAAGGGACCTACCTACTATTTAAGGCATATTACGAGACCGGATGTAGTAGCCTCAAATCCTAAATCTAGGTTGGGCTTAGTGCTCTACGAAACACTAAGACCCGTGTCCTAGCTAATGCAGTGCAAAACCTGGACTTATCCCGGCCTGGATTGGGGGGGCCAGCTAACCACCTAGTCGCTTTAAAACCATGATATCCAGTCAATTATGAAAGATGGGTGGGTGGTACGGTTATTGGAAATAGGACCGACATCTAGAGGATTTCCTAAGTGGTCCTGGACTTATGCGGGTCAGATGCTCTTAGCTAATGCAATTAAATTTTAATTAGTTGGTTACTAATGCAATGCATGCTAGTTGAATCGTCAGCTCATGAATGCTATAGAACTTTAAAAACAGGCTTATAGAATTTTTTTTTTTTTTTGAAAAGACTGGGTCTCCCTAGGTCCGGCACTTCATCCTCATAGGCCAGATTATCCGGACTCTACCCGCAGGCAGAGAGATGTCTTATAACAAGGAAAGAAGAATGCAATAATATGCATGCGACCCCGGACGATTCCGGCAGTTTCCTAGGTTCGTTAAGTTTCTATATTAGTTAAACTTAAATTTTTAGAAATTAGTTATGAATATAAAACATTTTTTTATAGTCCTTAGAAGAGCCTAACGAAATTCAGGCGAAAACAAAAGCGGCATGCAAGAAAGAAACCTAAGAAAAACATGCAATTTCTACTGCGCAATCAGGTAAACACATCAATATAAATCCAAAAATAATCAACTAAATGGCCATAGGCAAATTGCCCTTATTACACCCCAGATATGCAGAAAGTAAAGTAGCCGGGCACCACTGCCAACAACCCGGATTTCTAAGCCTACGACAGACGCCAACAACTTTGAGTGGGATATTGGGTCTTCAAATCTTTAGTCTTCTGGATATCTTCTCCTTGGACTTCTTGGATCTCTCCTCCTTGGACTCCTTGGATTTCTCCTCCTTGGACTCCTTGGATCCGTCGTGGCTTGAATATCCAAAACGAAGAGACAATTTCCCCCAGTATGGGGGTATTGCCTTTTCTCTTTGGATATCTAAAGCCATCCAGCTCGATCTTCCAAATGGAAGAAGACTCTCCCCTTAAGGATGCCTTCTTCTTTTAGAATCCGAACTGGATAAGAATATCCCAATTCAAAAGTTGCTTTCACAACTCTTAACAATTATTACACACAAATTTACATTTATTGAAAAGCAGTAAATTTTAAATCACCTGCAAGGTTATCCTAATAATCATCCCAAGCAGTTTATATGAAAATGAAAATGCTAACACCATTGACCCTGTGCCAAGCCATGCTCTTAATTTTGAGGGCTAAGCGCTCCACCTGTGCAGTTATAATTAATTTAGCCCTCATTTTATTTAGGGGGAGCTGAGCAAGTACCTGCATAAAATATTATTAGAAATCATGACAATGCTCCCCCTTTCATTAGCTTGAGCATGGCCACCTGCACGGAAGAACATTATATATATGGCGCTCCTAACCTATGGGTAAGTCTAACGCTCACATCCAAAGTGTAGAAAAAGTAAGCAAACACATCAATCATTTTTCAAACAGCATGCAATGAAAACCACGAAAAGCTCCGGCACACAGCAGAAAAATAAAACCCAGCGGCCTAACCTAGATCTAGAAGTGGTGCCCTAGCAAACAATTCTATGTGTGTGTAAGGTTGGTGTGGTTTGGATAGATCCTAAGCAGGGTAGTTAGTTAAAGTTATCTAGAGTTCAGGTATGTTGAAAGTCAGAAAAGGATATTTTAATTGAAATTCAAATATTAGTGAATTAGGTCCATTTTAATTATTTCAGTTTGTTGATCATTTTTTAAGGCTTAGGATATTCATATTTGAAGTTTAAATTGCATTAGCCAATTTTGGAAAGTCCCGGGTCCTCTTAGGAACTAAGCTAAGGGTCCAAAAAGTCACTATGGGGAATAGGCTAGGTTTAGGATTTCTATCACCTTAGGAAAATACTAGACCTTAATACAAGTAATTAGACAGGTAGTAGGCTGAAATCGGAGTTTCCTATCCAAAGTTATGAATCTTCTAAGTTTCGGGCCCTAAATAAACTACGGTTGACCAAAAAGTTGACTTTCTAATCTGGGTCATATTCTGGAAACCTAATATTTTTAATAAATACTAGACCCTAATAGGAGTCTAATGCCACTGAGTTTGCCTAATTTGGAATTTTTTACAATTAGTTATGAATTTTCTAAATCTGGGGTATTTATGGAAATTTCAAAATTAATTAGGGAAGGGCCAATTTTACTGTTTTGATCCAAATGAGCTCCAAACTGATTATAATCACTCCCAAAAGTCAGGGATGACCTGAGAAAGTGATCCCAAGTGTTTGGAGAAAATTTGGGATTTTTAATAATTTTTAATAATTTATTAGGGGCAAAAAGGTAATTTCCACCTATGGTCAAATTATGGGTCAACCTAGAGTCAAACTGAGGAGTCCTATTTATCTAAAGTCAAGGGTCAGATTCTAGACAAATCAAGGTATTATGGGTAATTTTCTGACCAAAAATATATTTATTGTATTTTCTGGAAGGTCTCAAGGGCTTACTTAACCAGTTAATTAGGGTTGGTTAATTAAGGGCTCTAAAAGCTCCTAAAAATTTCTAGAAAATTCTAGAAGGTTTATGATGTCACTAAGTTTAAGTGTTAGAGTTTTGGTGTTAATCCGGGATCTATCCTAGCTCCTAGAAAACGTCTAAGTTCGCTAGACAGGTCCTTAATTTTTGTCCTTAGGGTGTCACTACGTTACATGGGTCTGAAATGATGTTTTAACTAACCCTCAAGGTAATAAATGCATGGGAGTACAAAAATGAAGTAAACACGCCATGTCCTTAAATCTAGGAGAGCCTAGGCTAAGTGGTGGTGCATCCTACGCATGCAAACTACGAAAAATAAAAGGACAGACACCCAATGAAGGGATTAGTGAATGATTAGAACTCAATCACCCACTAATCCTCTCCCCCATGATTACTCTTCATATCTAGAACCCATGTTTAAAATTTCATGCAATAGCGGATCTCCCGAAATTAGGGGATTTAATTATAAGTAATTTCAAAATAATTTAAAATAATTATATAAATATAAAATTTTCTTGAAAAATAAGATAATTCAAAATAAATCAGTTTGTAATAAATAAATATATGGGAGACTCGCTGACCACTCAATCGAGGCCTCACAACGGTTTGAAAATAATTTTTATTTTAAAAATAATTATGATAATAAATATTTAATTAATAGGGAAATGGCTCGGAATAGCGGTCTAAAATTAAAACCAGTCAAAACAGCCAAAACCAAGGGCTGGAAATGGTTTCAAAACATAAAGCTCGCTCTTCTGAAAAGAACGAGGGGTTATACGCAAAAATCCGATTTAAAATGACGAAGATATGAATTTCCGAAGTTTAAATACAAAAATAGGATATTTTAAAATAGTGTTGTCTCACTGTTTTGGAAATATCAGAAAATCTAAACAGAATTTTCACCCAAAAGTAGTTTCAAACTGTACATAATTTCAAATAAACCCAAAACAAGGTGCTGTGCGTCGACAGCGGACTTAAAACGACAAAGTTATGTAATTTCGAAGTTTAAGTATAATGAAAATAATATTTGAAAATAATACAGTTTGCTGTTTTAAAACTAAACACAGATATACTGAAAATATTTGTACAGTACAGACTCCAGGATGTGCAGAATCAAAATACGTTCAAATCAAGGTGCTGTGCGTCGACAGCGGATTCAAGACGACAAAGATATGATTTTGGAGGATTAAATGCAATAAATTAGCTTTAAAATAAATAATATTTAAAAATAATTATTAAAAATAGTATAAAATGATATTTTGATAGTTATGAAACTTAAAGTAATCAAAAATAATAATAGCAATAGTTTAATTATTAATAATATTTTTATGTAATTTAACTAATAAAGATAATTAGAATAATATTTAATTATTTTAAAAAAATACCTTTTTATATCTAAATAAATATTATAATAATAATAGTAGTAAACAAGTACAAAATAGTGGCAAAAGTAGATTAAAATAATATAACTATTAATATTGTAATTAAAATAATAATATAATGATAAAATAATTAAAAAATAATGTTTTTAAAAATACTACTTTTACTGTTTTTAAAATAATTTAAAATCTATAGGTTATTTTTATAAAAATCGGACACGAAAATCGGACAAAAAACGGCCGGCGGCTCGGTGCGGGCCACGTGGCACGAGCGGATTAGCTCCGCGGTTTCGGGAAGACGGCGCGCCAATCATGGGCAATGATTGGCGCCGCCGCCAATCATTGCGCGATGATTGCGCAATCACGGTGACGGCAGCGCGTCACTAATCCACGTCGGACGGCCACGGGGACCGTCCGATCCTCCGCTGCCCGAAACGAGCGGTCCAGATGGAGCCGCACTGGAGCATTAACCGCAGGATCTAGCCCCGCAGTCGATCCAAGCCGCGGATCGACGGACCCCTAACCGTTGATCACCAGATCAACGGTCAAGATTGCGCCAGGGCTACAGACTGACGAACCCGAGCCCTAATCCCGTTTTTTGAAGATTTCTCTCGATCGGGTGAGCGAAATTTAACAAAATTTTAAACCTAGATACTAGATATGAACAGATACCATGGGGGACCAATATAATTATCTAATATTAACTCTATGAAAAGTTAAATAGCTTCATGTGTTCTAACTAGGGTTGAGAAATTTACCCAAAATACTCGATGAAATTGAGAGATCTCTGGCTTGTTGCACTTGTAGACTATCCACGCTCCTATTTGAAGAAGAAATCGCGAGCTCTCGACGTCTAGATCACACACAACATGAGTTGGAAGTTCCTTGGCCTCGGTTCGCCGGAGATCTCGCCGCCGGCGAGGTTTCACCGTCGGGATTAAGTTGGGAAAGGTGGAGGGAAGGTGCAGGAGCTCTCACGAAAAATCTCAGAGGCTGGGGAAGTCTCTCCAGAAAACAAGAGCAAAAAGTCCCTTTCAAAACCTAATTTTTGGGTATTTAAATGGATGGAGTCCAAGGGAACGGTCTAGATCTAATCAAGAGTTGATTTTGGAGGGAATTCGGAGCAAAGGAGTCCGTGGTTTTGATTTCAAATGCAAAGGAATTAATTAGAGCCTTAAATGTATTAATTAGAATTGATTTGACCTAAAAAAGACTAGGTTTGACCAAGTCAAGGCTTGGGTTGACCAAGCCATGACATAACCTAGTCAATTTGGTCAAATGGGGTGAGGGTCGAGCCACAAAAGGGTTTGAATATATTTAAAATTGATTTGAGCTCTTTAGGTCAACTTGGGTCAACCCGAGTTGACCTGGTCAACCAGGTTGACCCGAGGCCTAGGCCCGGGCTCAACAGACTCAGCTCGACTCACTGAACCCATTGGGGAGGGTCTTGGGGTCTGGCTTGGTCAATTTGACCAAGTCAACTCTCCAAGCCCAATCCTGGGCAAAATCGAGGTCAACACGCCCCTGAAAGAGACCATTATAAGGAGGGATGTTGAAAGGACTGTTGACGGGCAGAAATTTAACGTCAAGTAGAAGTTCGATTTCAGGCATAAGTCTGACGATGGGTAGAAATTTAGCCTCGGGTAGAAATCAGACGAGAGTTCGTTGGCGAGCAGAAGTCCAATGTTAGGTAGAAGTAAGACATCAGATAGAAGACCGATGAAAATCCATCGACGGGCAGAAGTATGATGACGGGTAGTAGTACGACGGTGGGCAGAAGTTCAACGTCGGTAGATGTAAGGCATCGGGTAGAAGAACGATGAAAGTTCATTGAAGGGTAGAAGTTCGACGATGGGTAATAGTAAGGCATCAAGTAGAAGACCGACAAAAGTCCATCGACAGGTAGAAGTCAGATGATGAATAGTAGTAAGGCATCGAGTAAAAAACTAACGAAAATCCATCGACGGGCAGAAGTCCAACGATGGGTAGTAGTCTGACGGTAGGCAAAAGTCTGACGTCGGGCAGAAGTCCAACGATGGTAGTAGTCTAACGGTAGGCAAAAGTCTGATGTCGGGTAGAAGTAAGGTATTGGATAAAAGACCGACAAAAGTCAATCAAAGGGCAGAAGTTCGACGATATTCTTGTGACGTTAACCTATATGAAAGAGGTTAAAAGAATCCACCAATAATGTATATCATATTCGAAGTTGTATGTTAGAACATTTGCTCGATTACATTAATCTTTATGGAAGAGGTCGAGAGAATCCATCAAGGATGTATGATCTATCTAAGGTTATATGTTAGAGCCCTTCTTGATGGCATGAACCTATATGAAAGAGGTCAAGAGAATCCATTAAGGATGTATGACTAATCTGAGATTGTATGTCATAGCATTTGCTCGATGACGTTAACCTATATGACAGAGGTTGAGGAAATATATTAAGAATATATGACATATCCGAGATTGTATGTCAGAGCCTTTGCTTGATAATGTTAACCTATTTGGAAGAGGTCGAGAGAATCCATCAAGGATGTGTGACCTATCTTAGGTTGTATGTCAAGGCCTTGCTTAATGACATTAACTTATGTGGAAGAGGTCAAGAGAATCCATCAAGGACGTATGACCTATACGAGGTTATATTTCAGAGCCCTGCTCGATAATGTGAATCTATGAGGAAGAGGTTTGGATAATCCGTTATGGGTGTATGACATATCTGAGATTGTATATCAGAGTCTTTACTCGATGGCATTGACTTGTGTGGAAGAGGTCGAGATAATCCACTAAGGATGTATGACCTATCTAAGATTGTATGTCAGAGCCATGCTCGATCACATTAACTTGTGTAGAAGAGATTTTGAGAACCCACTGAGGACGTATGACCTATCTGAAGTTATGTGTCAGAGTCCTGCTCGATGATGTTAACTTATATAGAAGAGGTTGTGAGAATCCATTAAGGGCGTATGACTTATCTAAGATTGTATGTAAAAGTTTTTGCTCGATGGCATTAACTTGTGTAGAAGAGGTCGAGAGAATCTACTGATGATGTATGACCTATCCGAAGCTGTATGTCATAGTCATACTCAATGATATTAACCTATGTGGAAGAGGTCGAGAGAATCCACTAAGAATGTATGACATATCTGAAGTTGTATATCAGAGCCCTGCTCGATGATATTAACATGTGTGGAAGAGGTCAAGAGAATCCATCAAGAATGTGTGACCTATATGAGGTCATATGTCAGAGCCCTTTCTTGGTGACGTTAATCTATGTGAAAGTGGTCGAGAGAATCCACTAAGGATGTGTGACCTATTCGAGATTGTATGTCATAGTCTTTACTCGATGATGTTAACCTATGTGGGAGATGTTAGATCAAATCCCCATGGTATGATCATCCAGTGATTGCGTATTTCTTGAATCATGGAATTAGGATTTTATTGACATTCTCCTAGGATGTTCGACCTATTCGATGTTGTATGTCAGAGCCCTTCTCGATGACGTTAACCTGAAAAAGATCGAATCGAATCCCCATGCGATCGATTTTTCCTTGATTTGGAGGGGCGAACGTCATGAGTATCCTGAATTAAAGGTGAAGAATGGTCAATCTTTAGACTATTACTATCTTTTTGAGG
Organism: Dendrobium nobile; assembly: GCA_022539455.1. Taxonomy (NCBI): domain Eukaryota; kingdom Viridiplantae; phylum Streptophyta; class Magnoliopsida; order Asparagales; family Orchidaceae; genus Dendrobium; species Dendrobium nobile. The sequence continues at coordinate 1,294,978 of CM039735.1, read as the reverse complement.
TCGAGATTAAGACATTACCTAAGGAGTAAAAATCCAGCCGAGGATTATATGTGGCTTGAAATTTATTGGAAGCATTCATGCATTTGTCGGGAGTTTTCTAATATATCATCTTAATTTTGAACGTATTGGAGAGATCTTCTTGATCACAGTTGGAGTCAAGGTTTCCCCCAGTTCGGATCTGATTCCCATGAAATTGATGCATCAATGGATAATATCAGGCAGTTGACTTGAGCGATCTTTTGAGGTTGGAGCAAAAATTGCCCCCCCCCCCCCAGTCGGGAACCACGTTCTCACAGATGGCGACAAACTGTTACGTCCTAGAGTATTCACGGTGGTAGAAAAAAATATAGATTAGCATCTTAACATTGTATGAAGATCCAACACACAAGCAAATAAGAGAGAGGGTGTAGCGTTCATAAGAGACTAAAGTTTTAACATGGAAACCCCTTAAAAGGTGGAACACCCACGGGGCCTGGCCCAGTTTGAATGAATCCTCTAGTATTTGCAATCGATTACAAATGAGACCCTTCTTAGGGAGAATACATTAGCTTGATTGTCTAGAGATGTAGGTCAGAAGGACCATAATATGCAAGAAATCAAGGTCAAAAAGAAATTTGTCTAGCGATATAGGTCAGAAGGATCGTAGTAGGCGACAGAAATCGGAAGGACCATAGTCAACAGGAGATAGGGGTCCAAAAGATCGTAGTTGGCCGGAGATTCGGGTCAGAAAGAGTGTTATTGTAACGTCCCAGATATCAATAGTGAAAGGATTCATCTGATTCTTATCTTTTTATCTTTTCTTGTTCTTCTCGTTCATATCAATACAATCATCCAGAGATAATTGCATTACAGGAAAGAAATACAACATCTACTATAATCCACATATCAACATATACACAGTCCAAAGAGAGTTCAAAAGAATATATACAATAGCCAGACGGCTACAAAACAAAAGCCTACCAAGGGCTACAAAAACAAAGCTACAGCGATCGAAGAAGCTTCACGCGGGAGGCTCTGCACCTGAAATATTAACCACATATAATGAGCTTAAATAGACCCAGCAGGTCATCAAAGCCTACAACTGAAATCGAAGCACGACACTGGAAATAATATGCAGGTCAATCAAATCAAGTCAAATCAATCAGTCGCACATGATCAATGAATCAATGCAGATACGGAAATCAATACAGAACAGAAATCAATAAAATCAATGAACAGTAGGGAATTCATAAAGCTCAAGAAATCAATGCGTCAGTCAAATCTATACAGTCTCTATCATAGCAATCGATAACATCAATTACATCAATACGGTCGCCTAGCCATCTTATCTATCGTATCAGTCTATAACATCAGTCAAATCAATAGAATGGAATCGTATCAGCACATACATTTGCAAATATATTATTCAATCTCACTTACTTCCCGTCAGTACGGCAACGTATCAATATCCATAAAGAGGACAATCCATTGACGACCACGAACGATGCTACAACATTGAAACCACGTCAATCAATTCAGTAAAGCAATTACTTCCGGTCAATAATATCCATCGGCTCAAAATCCCAACAAACGATCAAATCAATACAGCGAAAGAGCAGGATCAATACAAGCGGCAAATACAATTGAAATCAATCAAAGCAATAAAATCATATACAACAATCAAATCGATAAATCAATAAACAATCAATCCAATCAATCAATCAATCAATCAATGATCGGTACTATGAATCAATGTATCAGTTGATCTATAGTATCAGTATCTGTATCAGTAGTATCAATCATGTCCGTGAATCAATAAATCCTTAATATCGATGAATCAATAATGTCGGTATCTATATCCACAATTCAATACAACATCCATATCCATAGTGGTGTCGGTATCCATGAATCAATACAACATCCATCCATATCCATAGCGGTGTCGGTATCCAGTGACAAGGGTAACATGCAATATCAATGAAATCGTACAGTAACGATAAATCCGTAAATCTATAAATCCGTCAATAAAATCCAATCAGTAATAAGTCAATTCAATACAATAAATCCGTCAAATCCATCAATATCAATAAATCAATCAGAAATCAATAGGTCAATGCATATCAGGAAATCTATACAATGCAATGTCATACATATGCAATTTCATACAATGGTCTTACTGAACAAGTACAAACACTGGCTATTATCAATAGTGCTGTTGTAAAAATCCATAGTGCTGTTGTAGAATCCATATTGCTGTTGTAGATATTCATATGTTGGTTTCAATAAGAGTCGTCACTCGATCTGTTGCCCGTCGGCCGCCTGTCGTCATATTAAACTCCTTATGACTCCCAATCGTTATATCGATAACCAATGGTTTAAAGGAAAGCCCGTCGGCCCACCATTCTGTACAGGTCAAGTCAATCTCCAACCAACGTTCAACCAGGTTCCCACTTGTCTTTCAGCATCAATAATCAGATAGTCACATTCATATGCATTCAAATCATCAATTTCGGGAGAATCGGAAATCGTACGAAAATCCAGCGGCATAACGGCAGTATACGGAATTTACACAAAAATCACCAAAATAGAAATTTACCAAATTAATACAGAACGTGCACAACAACAATATATGACTATCATTCTACTGAAACCACATCAATAAACATCCTGATATTTTTCTATTCAATCAAAATCGCACAGAACCCAAAATAACTGGTAGAATCGTTACATAAAATACTCAAAACGTGTAGGAAACTCATATCAATAACATATCAAAAGTTGTGCGGTGAAAGTTTCGTCAATACAAAATGGTGCGCGTTTTTCGGTAACGAAAACACAAATCTGAGCACAAAACGACCAAAACTCAACATCTTCGAAAACAGAAATAGGATTCGGAGTCCTTACAACGAGATAAACAAATTGCTCAACAGCGGCGACGGACGAAAAGCGCTCTGCGGCCTCCGAAAATAAACTTTTCCTTCGCTTTCCTTCTCTTTCTCTCTCCTCAGGTATTTTCGTTTTTTATAAAATGATTTTCTCTCTCCTCAAAACGAGCTGATTTCCTTATATCATTAGTCTGATCGGCCCGGCCGATTGCCACATCGTCCTGGCCGATCAGAACAAAATCCAATCAGCCCGGACGATTCCTCAGGCCGATAATTTTGATTTTGCTCTCGGGATTCTTGTCGTATCTGATCGTCCCAGGACGATCCAAAATCGGCCTAGACAATCCCATTCCAGAAAAATCAGCTGTTTCAATGCACTGATCGTTCTGGACGATCTCAATATCGTCCCGGACGATCCTGGGAGAAAAATCAGATTCAGACAGCAAATCGAAGGAACGAGCTCTCACAGTTATAGTAGGTCAGTACTCTGGTAGAACTCTAGGCATAAGGTGGTGGCCCGATTAAAGTCCAGGCCACGGGTGATGGTCCGACTGAAGTCCGGGCCTCATGTGGTGGTCCGACATAAGTCCGGGTGTTAAGTGGCGGTACGGCGAATGTCCGAACCTCAGGTGGTGGTTTTCCAGAAGTTCGGGCCTCATGTGGTGGTCCGGGCGGAAGTCGGGGCCTCAGGTGGTGGTCCAATAGAAGTTCGAGCCTCATGTGGTGGTTCGGCAAAAATCTGGGCCACGGGTGGTGGTCCGATAGAGCAATGACGTGAAGCGGTGGTCCGGCGGAGCTCAGACCCTCAAGTAGTGGTCCGGCGGAACTCCGTCGTCAGGTGGTGGCTCGACAGAGCTCAGACCCTCAAGTGGTGGCATGGCAGAGGTAAGGGCCTCAAGTGGTGGCCCGGCGGACCAACGACGTTAGGCGGTGGTCCAGGAGAACTCAGGCGGTGGTCCAGGAGCGAGGAGGCAAGAGCAATCTCCAATCTCTCTCTTGCTCTCTTGCTTGGAGCCCCCCATTTCCAAGAGAAAGGAGAGATCTATTTAAATATTTATGGAGTGGCATGACCCGTAGATAGGTGAGAGATCAAGGATAAATGGGGAGTGGTTGGATGGACGGCCGATGTTGAATCCCTTGATCGAGGGCTATTTGATGGACATTTGAATTCTTTAGTGATGTCGGAATTTGGTTATCTTGGGCTTGTTGCATTCGTCTCGTTGAGCTGCTTGATTCGACTATAAGCATGTCAAGTTTGGAAACCGTTTGGTAATCCAAATTGTGGTTCAAACCCCCCAACAACGCTTTGGACTCTTGATTTGGACTTATTTGGGCTCGGATTGAGTCAAATTTCTGGTGTCGTTGGATTGTCCCAATTTTAATTTTGGAAGTTTTCAACTTGATTTTGCCTCGAGATTCGTGCCTGATCAAGATAATTTTTTAAAGATGTATCAATAATGTTCAAGATTTGAGAGATAAACATATTATTTTTTTTAATGCTCTTTTTCGAACCAATGCATCTATCTTTTCTATTCACAAACGCTCTTTTTTTGTTTTCGTGAACAACTTATTGAAACCAATAAAAAAAATACATCAAAATTAAACCTCAATTCGAAGTTGATTCAAGTATGTTCAAAGTGAATTCTTGAACCTAATTCAACGAAGTTCGTTAGAGAAGGAATTAAGATCGTGTTAGGAGATAGGCTCATAGACCAGAGCAAATGGGACAAGCGATGTTGGAGGCATGTAGACGTGACTGGCAAAACTTAGGGCTTGTGATCAGGATTGACTCAAAAATGAAAATGATTTCATAATTTAAAGGTTCGTCAACAAGTCCCTATCTGACAATATGCAAGGGGAGAAGATTTTGTAGTGGGAGCTGGCCGGGAGGTCAATGATTGGACTAATAGTATGTGAGAAGAAGCCAAGACTTAACGAAATTTTGATATCGGTAGCATGAAATAAACATCGACTATGAAATGAGTCTCAAACCTAGTTTATACAAAGTTTGAATTCGAACCAAATTAACTTACAATGGACTTCAATAAAACATTCTGCATATACAAAAGATCGTCCATTCTGCCCGTAAGCTAATAAATCATGAAGCATATTTCTCTAATTTCGAGAATTTTGGGACATACCAAGTCAAATTTATCATCTAATATTAGATAGTTCTTTTAAAAACAGAACAACTTAAATAAGAACTTTCTCTAGTTCTTAGGAGGAGGATCTAAACTCTAGTGGCTATGCTCTATTCTACTTAAATTAATATTGTTGGTTTCTCCAATGTTGAGTTTTCTCATATTCATCAATTCTTGATTAGGACAATCACTCGCATTGTAAGGTTCTATCAAAGTTTTATAATAAATTACGAGAGTTATGTACTTTAAAAATATATAGAAATTATAAAAATATTTTTGATAAAATTTGAAAATTCATATAGTTCTTCATAATGCATTTCAAATCATTTCATGTAAATTGAAAGATTGCGAGATGTTGTCATGTATGTATGAATATGATATTATTTGTCATATATGTGGCATGTTGGATTCCCCTACCAGAAAATATTCCACAAGTGCGAATGGGTTTCGAAATGTCTAATTCTCCCCCAAATTGTTTTAATATTTGTGAAATAAATACCGGTGGAATTATATTCTTGTTTTTATGTTGAACAATTCATTATTCTTTCATATATTAGGCTTCATTAATTTCATACAACTTTCCTATTGTTTTCTAAGGTTTTGTTTGGGACGACTTTTTTTTTTTACTTCTTAAAACAACGTTTTAGTATAAAAATTAAATTTTTTTTAAGAAAAAAGTTGTTTTAAGAAGCAACAAAAAAGCCGTCCCAAACGAAGCCTAAATCATCTTTTTAGTACTAAAATGTTGTTTTAGAAAACAGTAAGAAAGTTGTCACAAACAAAGCCTTAGTTTAAAAAAATTTAGGCTATTGATCTGTTTGAACAGGTCTTTAAGATTGTTCAGCTCTAGAGCATTTTTCAAGAATATAATTGTTGCGGGCTGAGAAATTTGCAGCCGTAGAGTCAAAATATTTAATGTCTTAGTGATATACGAAAATTTAGCACACAAGGAGGCAATTAAGATGATATATAGAGATACACTAGAATTTTTACGTGAAAAATCATGAAAAAGAGAAAACCATGGGGCCCCGTACACTATTGTTTGAATGGATTACAAAAGTTGATTCATCCTTCATCTCGAGGATAATATAAGTACAATATCTTGAAGATCTTACTAAACTTCGAATGGATATTCTTAAGCTCCATTATAATGACTGATGTTGGAAATATGGTGGCAACAATTAGGAGGAGGATGTTTTACAGAGGTTTGATGATGGTTGGAGGTCTAGCGATGTCCACCGAACGACCGATGATCAAGAAGAAATTCGGTGACGGCCAACGAACAGGCAGAAGTCTATCAAAGGTCGATGGTTTGGAAGAAATCTGGCGGCGACCGACGAATATGTGAAAGTCCGGCAATGATCAATAGTCGGGAAGAAATTCGACGTACAGTAGCCAACGAACGAGCGAAAGTCTGGTCATTAATGATTAGAGGTTGGGAAGAAATCCGGCGATGGCCGACGAACGGGAAGAAATACGGTGATGGTCGGGATGAAATCTAATGGTTGACGGTGGCAACAGAGCTCTCAAATTTTCATCTTTGTTCTCCCCCTTTTTTTATGTGAAGAATGAGAGCATATTTATAGTTTTTAGAAGTGACATGACTTGTAAATATGGAAAAGATCAATGGCATGTTGGGAGTGTCGTTCTATCGAACGATTGATAATGATTCCCTTGATCATAGAGAGTTTATGAAACATTTATGTGCCTTAATGAATTAAGAGATATTGGGCTCGTTCATCTCTTCTAGCCGCTCAATTTGACTATAAGCATGGCATATTAATTTGATGATTATTTCGTCGTCCAATTAATGCATTAAAACTTCCAAGTATGTTTGAGACCTTTGATTTGGGCCCATTTGTGCCCGAATTGGACCGATTTTGATGTCTTTGCATGGGTTCGTCTCGTCGAGATAATAGTTTGACTATAAGCTTACAGAATTTGGCGTTTGGATGATTCCAATTTTAATTTTGAAAACATCTGACTCATATTTGCATTTGAAATTCATACCCAATAAAAATGAACTTTTGGTGATGTATCAATAATAATTGCTGAAATTTCATTTGAGAATCATATCTAGAAATGACAAAAATGTTATTCCTCATTCAAGAAAAACTTACAAAATTGGCATCAGCTTTCTACATGTTTTGCTAACTTATTTTTACACATCATGCAAGCTGCACAACCGACAACATCTCATATAATTTATTTATTCTTGTGGCGCGCGGTATCATATTTATGTTAAATTATGTAATAATTTCGTTATGAAAAAGGAAGAAATTCTATTTTTGTAAAGTTGCATATATATGCACTTCTCATTTCTCGTTTCCCCGTCTCGCCGTTAACGGACAGTTCTGCAACATGGAATCAGAGCATAACTTCTTCCCTTTCCATTTCCGATATTATTAATTTTATAATCAATTTAGTGGGTTTTAATTAAGCCCATTCTAACATTATTTATTTTTCTTTAAAATAATAATAGCATCAATTGCAATATATAATAATAGTTGAAAGGGAAGATTTTATAAATAATAAAAATATACTAAATATTATATTTTTAAAGTAATAAATTCAAAAAAAAATATTTATCACATCAAAAAATAAATATGAAATCCGAATAAAAAAATATTAACAAAATTAATGTTGGCCTCATAGTTGACTTTGCCGCTATTTCTAAAAAAAACTAAAGAGCTGGCGGAATGTATTTAACTTAGAGTTTTAGATTTAAATATCCCAAAAAAATGACCTCTACTTTTTCTCTATCAAAAACAAACATGTACTCATTTATCATAATACGCATATGCCAGTTGTTCTGATTTTTGTTTTTTTTTTTTGGGAAATTGCTCAAAGAGAAACTCAGCACATATGCAAGACTCAAATTCATGACCTCTTAGTTATGTTGGGAGAGATTATTTTGCGCGCTGTCCGAGTGCATACTGAGGCTATTAATTCAGAAGCGCCGCATCATTCAATGCACTATGTATTGGATGACGTGGCACATCCAGATCGATGTCTGGGCTCGGTGTCGTATGAACACAGCAAAACAGTAGCATTGGAGAAAAGAATATTGTTAATTAGTTTCACATCTACGTTAAAAGGGAAGTCTCTCTTTATATATCTTACCTCTTCCCCCTCCATCAACCAAAATAAAATTTTCCCACTCAGAGAGAGAGAGAGAGAGATCGAGAGAGAGAAAGAGAGAGATTATCCATCTGCTTCCGTTGGTGGCATGCATGGCAGACCCTACTGGTCAGAGTGCTGGGAATGAATTCTCACAATCTTTCACATCCAATGAAGCCAAAAGCTTACTCGATTCAGGCCACTCAGTACCAGTCGAGTCAGTTATTCTGTCCACGGACATAATAGAGATGGAAATAGCGAGGACGACAAGAAGGGCCGAGGAGGCGGACATCGGTACCGGCACGGACGAAGTCGAGGATGAGCAGCACGAAACACAACGAAAGCGCTTGGAGAAGACCGCGAAGCTCTTGTGCGGCGTAGCCTTGAACCTCTCCGTCGCAATTATCATAGCTGTCGTAGCTAACACGAACAAGTTGAGCTCCGCCAGAAGCCACCGCGAGCTCATCCTCTTTAAAGCCAGCGCCGCCTCGGCTCTATTAACCTTCTTTGCTGGGCTCGGTCTTTTGATCTCCGTCCAGTACAAGAATGTCAAAAGGACCGTTCAACTTGGACTTATAATCATCGCCATCCTCACTATACTGGCCGGCGCCGTGGTGCTCGCCATGAATGTTGTGTTCTAGCTGAAATGTCGATCGATAAGTCGTTCCAATAAAAAGTGAGGGACTGTGTGCTGTTTATTTTAAAGTTTTATCTTTTAAGGCAAAAAATCAAAAATTTGTCTGAGTTCATCCATTTAGCTGTACCGTGAGTACTCTAAGATCTCTCTCACACTCTCTCTCTATTATCTTTTCTAAGCGGAATAACTTTTTGTTATGATATTATCATTAAAATTTCATTATCAAAATAAATTTAATAATTTAAAATTTTATTTTAATTAAATTTTATTTAAAACATCTTAAGTTTTTTTTTCCTTGTTAGGAAACATTTTTAATTAATTATTTGCTTTTAAGACTTCGTTTAAGACAATTTCTTGCTACTTCTTTAAGTAAAATTTTTAATAAAAAATGTATTTTTTTTATAAAAGACTATTTTAAAAATCAATAAAAAAGTCTTTCGAAACAAAGCCTAAGTACACATTGCCTTTTGGATTGTTAAAACTTTTAAAATTTGAATCTCAGTAGGTGAAAAATTATTGTAATAATGGATTATATATATATATATATTTTTTTTTTTGTTTACCTGAAATTACTAGATGGGTAATTTTATTTTAAAATTTTAAGTATGCAAATTTCAACCGCAAAGTTTAATTAATAGTAGTTATATTCCATTTGTATATTTTATTTTAATTATATTACATATCATTTTATTTAATTTACATAAATAGTGTTAATTTGATCAAAAATAAAAAGTTATACTATAAAAATTAATTTAGATGTAAATATTCTGAAAAATGAGAAATATCTAATAAGGAAACATTCTTGATGCAAAGACTTTAATTTTTAATGATTTATATAATAAATTATTCTTACTGAGATTTTTCGTATTTTACCTCTGCATTGAAAATGTGCTTTGCGAGTGTTCATTTACTATTATGTAATTTTTTTGGCTAATTTGCTCGTAACAAAGTAGTCATCAAAAACACTTTTTATCATCTTTATGAAACAATCAGCTTTTTTATTTTGTAGTAGTTTTTTGAAGCTAGCTGCAATTATATTTCTATGTCAGTGCCCTTACCATTTTCTTTCCAATTAATCTCCTGATATGGTAGCTCGTCTGCACTCGACTGGGGTGCTTGGAACTTCTGTAAATCATGCTCCAGAGAAAGTTTATCTGAATTCTGGTGGCAGGATTGTTTCAATTTTCTGCATATATAGCTTACTGGCTGCGTTTCCTCGTTGTGATTTTAGCTTCTCTGTTGAAATAATTCCAGTTTTTAATATGCAATGGGATGTGGCAGCATGTATGAAATAACTGGGCAGCTTAGTGGCAACAGTGACGTTTATAACTTTGGAATTTGCCGTCAATCATACGAGAAATTATTACTTGCGTAGTCCGACAGGAGAACTGTCCAGATTCTGTAATGGCACACAATAAGTATGTAGTCTTATTTTTTTGCTATGTATTTATATATAGTGTATTTGTTATGTACCCTCACAGAATACAGATAGTTCTACCGCACACTCCGCATGTAATAATCTCTCCATTCATAGTAAATATAGTCAAATGGGTAACTATTCTTTTCTAACACAATTAAGTTGTTTTTAATAATCTTTAATATGATTTGCAAGCCGATTTTTGCCTTATATGTGCATAGAGACAAGATATTTCACCCCTCTTTAAGTTTATGCATGGCTTTCAGGTACCATATATAGCACCTTATATCAACTTCAGATTTCTTAAACACATACACAAACTCCTGTGACCCGCTAGAAAACATATTCATACCTTCACACATACGCAGATCATTCTCAAACACATGCAAGAGGTGATAAATGTAGAAGTTCAAGAGGTTATCTTTATCATATCATAATTAATTGATAATTATATCTAATATTTATACAACTCGCCCTTCAGAAAAAAAATTTACATAAGATAGGCGAGTGCGACTCATCACCAATCACACTCGTATCATTACTCTCCCGAGAATTCCTTAAAAAAAAAAATTTGGCTCATCAATCAAAGGTCTTAGAAAAACATGTATTAAAACAAGAATTTATTAGAATGTGACACTATTTGTCATATATTTTATTTTACGTAATAAGTATGAATGTGATACTATGTCGACATATATGTTATGTATTCAAGAGAAGATTATGCATAGTATTTTCCTTAAAATATTGTTTGTAAATAGGACCTAATTTGTGATTGATTAAAAAAAAGCACATTAAATAAAGTATTGTTTTAGATTTGTAATTGATTTTGAATATTGATATTTGCTAAATTCTCAACGATATAAATATCATTTAATCAATTAAAATTATGAGAAATTACTTAAAATATAGTTCAGTCAAAAAACAAGAGACAATTAAATTGGGAATTAGAGTTAGATGAGATTCATTAATTTACATAGGGAAATATTTATGATCTACAATAATAGAAGCATGTAGGGGGAAGCTATGGACAAGAGTCAAATAAGTCAATGCATATGACAAAGTGGTGATTTACGACGGGAGCTCATCGAGGGAAGACATCGACAAAACTAATCATTGTTAAGTACAAGAGGGGTTAGTAGTAGAAGCTTGCAGGGGAAGGCATTAGTAGGTCGAAATATCTGTGAAAGAGAAGAGGGGCTAATAATAGGACCACATTGTTGGATGCCATGCAAGAGATTGAAGACATTTGATAGAGAAGTGATGTTCAAGATAGGAGCTCACTTAAGAAAGCCATACGATGGACTAAAGACGTGTGCTGAAGTGGACGAGTTCACGTCGAGAGCGACTAAGATGTTCGAGCGTGATTAACGATTAGGGTTCAAATAAAGTCGCGAGTATAAATAACTAATTCAAACGATGATTCTAATCCGAATGGCAATTCAAACTATATTTGAAACTCTAATTCAAATAAAGACTAAAAATAAAATTGAATTGGGTTCAAATTTATGTTTGAAACATATCCAAATTCAAATAAAATCAGATAAATTTTGCATGTTTTAACTTTAAAAAGCAATCTACAAATAAAAAAATATTAATATTGTAGGATAATTTACTCAATAGCTTTTAAAATATAAGACTGTTATATTTGACCATATATTAATATATATAGTCCAAATTTCTTAATAAAATAAATAAGTTCAAAAGCCTAATTTTGCGAAGGGATCGGCGGACCATCAAAAAAGGGTTTTGTTGAGGGGGAACTGTTGTTGTTTGTTATATTTCTCATAGAGAACAATTGCGTGGGGCTGAAGAAAAGGTGCGTATCGAAGGGCAAATTATTGGGTCAGGTGACCGAAGCCATCTCTCCGTTCGGTCGCCAATAAAAATGCGCCATCTGTCAGTCGTTTTTTTAATTTAATATTAACGCTTTATGTCTTGTCAGAGTTAGCGACCCGACCCGATAACGCTATTCATTTGAACTTTTAAGCTTTTGCCGCCCTATTTTTTCATTTTGAGACCCGCGAAAGACGCAAATATGTGCTGCTGTAGAAGAAAAAACGAGCCAGAAAATTGCAGAGAAGAAATGGACTGCTCAGTGAAGAGGGAGGTGGAAGAGGGAGTGCATGAATCGGAAAGGATGCATGAATCGGAAGGGCTGGTGCATGAATCGGAATCGGAACATGTGCATGAATCGGAATCGGAACCTAACTTAGCCGGAAATTCCTCTGGTTTCAACATATCGGTAAGTATCTTGGAAAAACGAGTTAGAAAGTTGTTTGTGAGCAGAATAAATTTCTTAAGCAGAAAGTTGACGTAGGTTTCAGCTCATTATTCTTAAGATTTTTGATTTTGCGATTTTTTAGCAGAATAAATTTCTTTTGTCGAAAAAGTAAAAAATAAAAAAATCTAATGTTGTTGTTGTTGCTTAGCATTCATTATTGATTTCTAGGATGAAGATGATAAATAAAAGAATGCGCTATAGTTGCGCTATAGTTGCGCTATAGTTGCGCTATAGTTGCGCTATACTTGCGCTATACTTGCCCTTTACTTGCGCTATACTTGCCCTTTCAGGCTGTATACAAAGATGAGACAGAAGCATATGAATGTTTTTGCACTTATGCTCACGATAATGGCTTTAGTGTCCGAAAGGATCATCACAGTTTTTGGCCAAATTCTAGGAAGATAAAATCGAAGGACTTTGTTTGTTCAAAAGCTGGTTTCAAAAAAAGTGATGATCATAATTCAGGGAAGAGGAAGAGATTCATTAGACCAGTTGTCAGAACTGGTTGTCCAGCCATGGTGAGGTTTGTCACTGATGAAGACGGTTACTGGCATGTCAAAAGATTTATTGAATCCCACAACCATGAATTAGCTAGCCCAGCCGACCGACACCTTTTAAGATCATGTAGGAATGTTATTGAGGAAAAAGCTTCCGTCCTAAAATCGATGACAAATGCAGGGATTAGAACCGTTGATGCATATGCCTACCTTGCAGAGGAAGTTGGTGGATGTGAGAATGTCGGATTCTCTAAGAGGGACGCCTACAATTTGATTCAGAAGGAGAAAAGAGCAAGGATTGAAATTGGTGACACTAATTCTTTGATTCAATTATTTAAAGATCGACAAGTTGAGGACCACATGTTTGCATGGGATGTTCAATATGATGATCAGGATAGATTGTTAAATTTTTTCTGGGTTGATGGCAGAAGCAGGATAGATTATGAATGTTTTGGAGATGTGTTAATTTTTGATACTAGTTACAGGCTGAACAAGTATAATTTTGTTTGTGCGCCATTTGTTGGTGTTAACAATCATTGGCAGAATATTTTGTTTGGGGTTGCTTTTTTGTCAGAAGAAACAATTGAAAGTTTTACATGGTTGTTTAAAGTATTTGTACGAATAATGGGTAATAAATATCCAACAACAATATTCACTGATCAGGACCAAGCTATGGCCAGGGCCATAGAAGCTGCATTACCTCACACTCGTCATAGATTATGCCAATGGCACATATTTAAAAAGGTTCCATCAAAAGTTTCCATCTACAATAGCAATAATAAAGTTAGAGGACTCTTCCATAAGTGTATGAGGTGGTGTGATTCTGAGGAAGTGTTTGAGGAAGCGTGGAATGAAATGATCAAGGAAGGGAATCTTCATAATCATGAATGGTTGCAGGATCTTTATAAGATAAGGAGAAAGTGGTCAACTGCTTTCAACAAGGATTCCTTTTGCATGGGCATTTTATCAACGCAGCGTAGTGAGTGTACTAATAATGTGTGTCATGGCATTTCAAAGCCAACAAGTTCATTAACTGATTGCTTTCTTGGCTTGGAAAAGGTACTGATGAATTGGCGGCGAAATGAGCAAGATGAGGATTACAAATGCAGTCAATCTGAAATTGTTCCCGTGATAAAGAACAGCTCAATATTAAAACAAGCTGCTAGATATTACTCAAGAAGAATATATTCAATTTTTGAGGAAGAATTTATAAAGGCTGTGGGAGAAATGAGTATAGATTTTGTCTCGACTGATTCTTCAAAGTATATAGTCAACTACATAGAGAAAAAGAATCAAAACCATCCTTGGGTTGTTCACTTTGATGCAACAGAAGGTAACATTCAATGCAGCTGTAAGAAGTATGAAACCATGGGATTGCTGTGTTCTCATTGTTTGAGGGTTTTTAAACAGTTGGATATGGCTAAATTCCCTGAGAAGTACTTATTACTTCGTTGGTCAGCAAGGGCTCGACAAGTTTTTTATTCAGGTTACTTCCTTAATTCTCAAAGAAGTAATAATTTCCAAAGTGGTAGGGGATTCATATTCAGAAATCAGGTGAGCAGGTTTGCATATCAAATGAGCACGGAAGCTCAAGGGAATGAAGAGGCAGAGGAGTTTATTCTTTCCTCATTGCAAGACATGTATAAAAAATTATACTTAATTCTTGGTGGCAAGAAAAGAAATCAGAAGGATGTTGCTAGTTCCCAAGGTGGAACTGCAAATTTGAAAGATCCTCTAAAGCGTAGACCTAAAGGCATATCAAATGCAAGACTGAAAAGCCATTGGGAGAAGAAGAAACGGCCTAAAAGTAAGTTTTTAATAATTTGTTAATTATTTAATTCATAATCCTAATACTAAAGCTCTAGTTTCTTACAGATAAGAAACCTTTGGTGGGGGATAATCCATTGGAGGAACCTTCTTCAACACAACCTTCTTCAACACAGATGAACTTTTCAAGCATGCCTGAATGTTTCAGTGAGGAATATATAACCGGCATACCATCATGCCAACCTGGAGCTGAATACACCAAGTTGATGATGGATTTTCTTTCTTCGGAGTTGGAATTTAATGAATTTGCAATATAATAATATTTATTTGGACTTAATGATTTCATTTATTGGTTGTAATAAAAATTTTTTTATAAATCATCTATTTGGACTTATGTAATTTGGTTTTTTTTTATTTTAAACTTTTTTAAGCTAAATAATTACGAAATATATGGTTGCCCTATACTTGCGCTATACTTGCGCTATACTTGCGCTACGGTTGCGCTATGGCTGCGCTATACTTGCCCTAAGGTTGCGCTATACTTGCGCTACGGTTGCGCTATGGTTGCGCTATACTTGCGCTATGGTTGCGCTATACTTGCGCTATGGTTGCGCTATGGTTGCGCTATACTTGCGCTATAGTTTAGCTATTGTTGCGCTTTACGGAATATAACAGATTTTAGAGAATGCTCATTAATAAACAGAATATAACAGTATGTGCACATTTTATACAACAATCAAAAAGTATATAAAAATATAATAAAATGTACATTTATAAATCATGGACAATATTTACAACAAGTTACAGATTGTTTACTTCTTTGTTTGTAGAAAAAGAAAAAATGCAAACTCTGCCCTAAATTTAGGCATATGCTTTTGCCAATCTTTAAGAGCATTCCAGTCTGGTTTTTTTCTTCGCACGGCCTTTTCCATATATTTACAAACGAAGATTTCGCAATCGTAGTCGTTTGATTGTGTTGGAATTCCACGAACCGCCTGGACATTCCATTTCGTAATATCGCTTGAAAAGCATCCTGTGGTGTCCTCGTGCAAATACTTTATCTGTACGAATAAAACATTATAAAAATTTATATTATGTATATAAACATAGTAATCTGGATATAACTTGAAATATGAATTTGAACTTACAACTGTATGACAAATATTCTTGTGTTCAGGATTTGGTAATGAATCATACATTTTCCAGACCTTCTCCTTCAATTTTCCAACAAGAAGAACCCAATGCTTCTCGTGAATTATGGGAAGTACAATAAGTTTGCTTTCTTGAATTGAAACAGGATTAATGTGATTGATAAAAATTTGATAATCCATACTGTATGACTTGTAAACCTGCAATAACTTAGTTCTATAAGGAAAAACTAAAGTGAAAAAAAGGATTAAAATATTATTTATACTTACCCTGTACAATGGAGAAATGTACAAGTAAGGATGAAATTTCTCCGCCATTAACCTACTCTGCTCAAGTAAAAAGAAAGCAAAAGCATCTACATGGTTATCTGCTAACCAATCATTTGTAAGCAGCATGTCAATATCTGATCTTTTTATTTCGATATTTCCAGATTGAAAAATTACGTGTTCCCTACAAAAACAAAGAAAAATTTAATGTTAACACGCAACCTTTAAAAAACCTTAGCGCAACCTTCAAAAAACCATTTCAAAAAACCATAGCGCAAGTATAGCGCAAGTATAGCGCAACCATAGCGCAACCATAGCGCAACCATAGCGCAACCATAGCGCAACCATAGCGCAACCATAGTGCAACCATAGCGCAACCATAGCGCAACCATAGCGCAAGTATAGCGCAAGTATAGCTTACTTTGTATTAAATTTCTTGAAAAATTCATCCATCATTCGTTGGTTTTCCTCAGTCAGAAATTGCTTCCCTGGATAATCCATTTTTTCCAATGCTGGTCTTGTCTCAACTATTATATTTTCTACAGAAATAACCTCTTTATTCTTCTTTACGTATGGTATGACTGGTTTTGATGATCTCTCTTCTTTTTCATCATTTTCTCTTTTTCTCTTTTGAGGTGGAGGTGGAGTTGGAAGTATTGGTTGTTGTGGGGGTATTGGTGATTGTGGAAGAATTTCTTCGGCCAATGGTGGAGGTGGAGGTGGAGGTATTGGTGGTTGTGGAAGAATTTCTTCGGCCAATGGTGGAGGTGGAGGTGGAGGTGGAGGATGATCTTGTATTGGTGCCTGTCCTGAAGGATTTTTGTTGTGGAAGTTCACGGATTGGAAAGTGGAGGCAGATGTAGATACATGCGGCTTATCTGGATTGTGATCACACTGCATTTGAAATTCAATGAATTTGTACTTCAGTGAGTCTTGATCAGCCTGCAGTTTCTCCAAAATATCTTCAACTCTGTCCAATCTTGCTCCCACATTATCTTGAATTTTACTTAACATCTTCTCAAACATTTCAAAACATTTATTCTGAACAGCCTCTAAATCTGCCCTTCTAATGGGTGGCTGTTCAGCAAAAGGTTGACTTGTGGAAATTTTTTCTGTAGGTGGGCGAGTAGAAGGCTGAGTTGGCGGCAGAGACTCAGTTTCTGGTGGTTCATTATGAGGAGAATCAGGGGGAGGGAGAGGAGGAGAGGGAGGTGGGGAGGGAGGTGGGGTGGTGTCAATTTTCTTTTTTGCGGAAGCCTTATTTTTCTGTGGTGAATGCAATTTTTGTGGTTCATGACCTGAACGGGTATCCAAGTTTTGTATGGCAGTAATGTCGGCCCCGTATTTTTCGGACTCCTCATTGGTAACATTGTCAAGACAAATAAATATCTGCAAAAACCAAAAAAAAATTATTAAAAATCATAGCGCAACCATAGCGCAACCATAGCGCAACCATAGCGCAACCATAGCGCAACCATAGCGCAACCATAGCGCAAGTATAGCGCAACCTTAGGGCAACCATAAAATAATTTGCATCAATAAAATGAAAAAATTACCTCACTTTTCTTTAAAAATTTAAATAATTTGGCTGCATTTTCTTGAGTAAAGTATAATTCTGTATACCCCTGCCATCTAAGAAAACGTGGTCTTATTTCTGAATCGGTTGGTTTATTCAAAGAAAAATGTTCCAAAAACCAAATCTGTATAATGCCAAAAAAAAAAAATTTAATGTTAACATTTAAAAACATTAAACATTTAGAAAAACCAATAGGAGTGGAAACTTACCAGTAGAAGAGGAAAGAAGCCATTGATGTAACCCAATGGTCTTTGTTGTTGAAACTTCTCAAAAATTGTATTGAACTCCCCAACCATGAAGTTCCTTAAGGAAGAAGCCCAATTAATGGAACTAAACTCACTTAAATTATTTGCAACAGTTGTGAGCCTTCTAGGGGTTTTATGACTATTTAGTGGAAAGAAAAGGTTGGATAACAAAAACATAATAAAGGTCTTTATTTTTGTTGCATTATCAGTTAATCTGTCTAATATTGACATTTCATTTTTTATTTCAGTTGACAGAGGTCCATTTAGAGGATCAATCCTCCATTTGATATCAATGCCTCTGTTGGGCAAACCTGTCAGAAAATTTCAGCTGTTAAAAAGTTCAAAAAACATATAGCTATAAAAAATTCCAAATTCAAAATATTACCTGTCAACAAAGAAACCTCGTCAGTAGTGAATTTCAGAACATGTCCAAGGACGATGAAGCCCTCATCAGCAGGACTCCAGAATTTAAGAATCTCAAACAGAAGTGGTATACACTGCTGGAATGCGGGGAACATCAAAAATTGATGAATGTTCAAATTCTTTAATGTTTGTTCCACTTCATCATCTATGATCTCGGCAAAAGCATCACAATGTTTCCGGAAAGCAGTAACATAACATCTAGATGTTACTGGCCTTTGATAGGGAGTCCTCATCTATAACAAAAAGAAAAATCAGAACTATATAAATAGCGCAACCATAGCGCAACCATAGCGCAACCATAGCGCAACCATAGCGCAACCATAGCGCAACCTTATATTTCGTAATTATTTAGCTTAAAAAAGTTTAAAATAAAAAAAAACCAAAAAATTGAAAACCACATTGAACATATATTCTAGTTTTACAACTATTACTAAACCCTAAAACTTAGAAGATAGCGTAAACCTTTCGTATCATTTGCTTCATCCATTTACGAAGAGAAGAAGCGTGAAAAATCAGAAAATAAATATTTGAAAGGAAACATTGGTAAAATTATAAGTAAACCAAACCCTAAAATTTAACGGCAATATAACTTTAACGCAACGAAAGCGCAAGTAAAGCGCAAGTTAGGCGCAACCATACCTCTTCCTGATTGCTGGTCTTCTACAGTATCGTCGTCTACCTCCGGCAGGAATAAGCAAATGCAGAACCGAAGGTAATGGAGGAATCCGAGAGCTCGAGTAACAGTGAAAATGTCGCTCGAAAATAAAATGCGCGGCGTTTCCATTCTTTCTTCGCCAATAGAATAGCGTTATCGGGTCGGGTCGCTAACTCTGACAAGACATAAAGCGTTAATATTAAATTAAAAAAACGACTGACAGATGGCGCATTTTTATTGGCGACCGAACGGAGAGATGGCTTCGGTCACCTGACCCAATAATTTGCCGTATCGAAGAGGGAGCGGGAGCGGATGATATATAAAGAATAAGGGAGGAGGAAGAAGGAAAGGGGGGTGATGGGTTTAATCCGGAGCTGCTTCACCTTTCTTACGGGAACTACCTGTGGGATCTACTTGGCCCAGAACTACGATGTTCCTGACATGAGGAAACTCGTTCTCATGGGGCTTGCAATCGGAAGGCAGTACGAGGAGATCTACCGCAAGTCCAAGAAGAAGTCGGATTCCGATTGAGAAGCTCAAGGTGCTTCTCCCTTCCTTTTTTGTGATATTGACGGCGTGGATTGATCATTATTTTATTTCAAGTGGTTTATATTAGGATTTGGTTCGATTTTGCAGTGTTGACAAGGATTTGATCGGTTTCTATGATGTCAATTTTGAATTCTTATATAATATTTAAAATAGAGGTTGCTCTTGTCTTAATGATAGTTTTCTTCGTTCCGAATCTATTTATGCGGATGTTTAATTAGGATATTGTTTATGTTGGTAGAAATTGATTGATCTACCTATTTTCATTGTTTTAATCGGTGCCTGTGATTGTCACATTCTCGATCATTGTTTTAGAGGGCATGCTCATTTACTTGCTAATTTATGTTAATTGAGATTGTTTCGTTTACTCAAATAACTAAGTAGTATCACGACAGTAGTATAGCATTTTATTTCATGCCAATTGTTGAGTGTTCCAAATATAAATGTCTTTGTATACTGGAATTCTCAATAGGATTAAAAAAAAAAAAACTGATTCACATAGTTTTTCCAGTCTTCATTCTAGATGCATGCTTATATGATTGTAATAATGTTCTGATTCAAATTCAGCATACAGAGTTTAGCATATTCAGATAGATATTTTGAGGGTTTATGGTTGTTTGCGGTAGACGTCAATGCATGCGCATGGAGGGCTTAATGCAGATTGGTTGTTATTTTTCAAGGAATCTTGAGTGGGATTGTGTCCCTACAATGCGGAGAGGCGATGCTCTTGGTTGGGTCCTGAAATGGGCACTTTTTTAATATGCAATGAGTGGGAATTCCTTGCAGCAGCGAGGAAAGGTTTCTTTGGGTTGCATTGTTGGGCTCTGGGAGGACGGAGAAGGGGAATAGATGTTTCAACAAGGAGCTGTAAGGAATCCTATAGAAGAACGGCCTCTTAGATGGGAAGAGAGAAGGAGGAGCCTTACCTGGCAATGCTTTTACAATTATCAACCATGATATACAACCCTTTGAGCACTTAATTTATGGACTAATTTCACATTGACCAATGTTTGAACACCCAGGAATTCTAGCAATGACTATAATGAATATGGCATAAATAGAGATACTAAAATCAACAAAAATACTTTCACAAATATGAAATAAACGGATAGAATTGCAGAACAAGAAAACGAATTGAAGGTACTATGCAAATGTTGATTTGATGAAGTCCTATAATTACACTAATTGTTTGTCATCAATTCTTATGAATTGTAAGAATTTTTTTTGCTAGAGTTGAAGCCCTAGAACTCAACTCAGGGTACTGTTAACAATTGATGCAATTGTCATTTTACCTAGCTATTAGACTCATGATAGGTGATATCTGCATCGAATTAGAAATTATGTAGCATCACTTGTTGGTGGATGGTAGAATTGGCATTGGAACTTGCAACATGGCTCTGGGAGACATAAACAAACCTGCTATCTTAGGACCAACAAAAAATAGCAAAGAAACTAACTCGATTAGATAAGTCATTCTCAACTTTGAATGTAGGTTTAATAGCCATGTTAAGTGACAAACGAATTATAAATACAACATGTCCTAGCTTTTTAAATATGCAATGTTGTTTTGGCGCTCAAGAAGGTTATATCTTCTAGTCAAATGCAAGAGGGGGATAGGCTTGACATTAATTGAAGGATAATATTCATTACTATTGCCCATAAGCTAAATATGAATTCTCTATTTTTACTGGAAATTGAATTTCTAAACTCATCAAATAACTCACGTACATGAATAATAAGTTAGGTTAAAAATTCAAATGATGCATGCAGGGGTGATAAAATAAGATATAATCGTTTGAGTGGAAGTATTTCAGATAATCTTATTAGGAAGAAAAAGTTCAGCGCTTATGATGCACATCTAAGAAATTCGAAGGGGTCTTGAAGTAATAGTAGTTATTTAACTCAAAGAAAAATATTCATTTTATGAAGATGGATGCCATAACTACAGTTGACCATAAAGAGTATGAATTACCTCAAATATCTCATTTAAGCTCATCAAATCTATAATATATTTGATACTAACAAATGAGACATTTGATATATAGGGGATATTTGGCACACAGCTTTTTGCAAGGATTTATGCAAGATTGATCATTAAACCTTTAAACAGTTTTTGGGTGAATTTAAATCTTACCGTATTGTTAAATCTCGTTATACCTATGTTTCTGGCTCAATGTAGGATTAAATGTGGCTGTAAGTAGGATTTTATAGATCTTGTTAATAGAGGATAAAAAAGATGCGTCTAGGCTAGATGATGATGACCTTTAAGGAATCTAGTATGGGCATACTTTTTCTTGTCTTTTGTGAATTACCATAGGGAGAAATATAGAGAAAATAAGGAGGATCTACATATGATATTTATTGATTTAGAAAAAGCATAGGATAAAGTTCCAAGAGAAGTGCTATGGAGAGTTCTTGAAAAGAAAAGAGTTAATAACGCTTATTATTCAAATCATTAAAGATATGTATGCAGGAGTTATTACTTGTGTTCAAACACAAGGTGGTTTGACCAAGTATTTCCCTATTTCAGTTGGGTTACATCAAGGATCAACCTAAAGCCCATATCTTTTTGCTTTAGTCATGGATGTTCTCACTAGACATTTGCAAGAGGATGTATCTTGGTGTATGTTTTTTGCTGATGATATTCTTCTTGTTCATAATACTAGAGAGTGAGTTGAAGGTAAACTTGAATTATGGAGGTCAACCTTAGAGTTTATAGGTTTTCGCTTGAGTAGATCTAAAACGGAATATATGGAGTGTAATTTTAGTAGTAATAGACCTAGTGAGGGGATTGTGACTTTGGACGATCAAGTCATTAATAAGAATACACGTTTTAGATATCTTTGATCTATTGTTCAGAGTTATGGCGAAATAGATGGGGATATTATCAACATAATTCAAGTTGGATGGTTGAAGTGGAGGATTGCATCGGGCTTGCTGTGTGATAGAAAAGTATCCCTCAAACTCAAGGGAAAATTCTATAAGATGGTGGGGAGGCCTGCAATGCTTTATGGTGCCGAATGTTGGCCATTAAAGTAGAAGCATGATATTAAGTTAAGTGTGGCAGTGATGAGGATGCTCAGGTGGATGAGTGACTTTACCCTTAGAGATAGAATACGAAATGAGCATATACGTGAAAAGGTTGGAGTAGCTCCTGTAGAAGATAAGATTAGAGAGAGTCGCCTTAGATGGTTTGGTCACATAAAATAGCTCCTTCCGATGACCCGGTTAGGAGAGTAGAGGTATTATATTTGACTTATATTAAGAAAGGTAGAGGCAAACCTAAAAAGACTTGGTTAGAAAATATTAGGAATGACCTTTCCTTATTAGATTTAAACTAGAATTTGACTTTTAATATGCCACAATGGAGAAAAAGGATTCATGTAGCCGACCCCACGTAATGAGATAAATTCTTGATGTTGTTGTTGTTGTGTTGTTGTGAATTACCATAGTCTTGATGGTATGCTGTGTCCGTCTATATGCAATGAGCATGCAATGAGATGGTATATCAGTATGCTGGATGGGCAAAGACACAACTAGTAGGAACTGCAACCTAAAGGGAATGATGTGAATTGAGTTTATAAAGCTAAATACGTAAACAATTCATTTTCATTGCTATCAACGGTCAACCTAATTCATTGATATCAACGGTCAACTTAATTCATTCCAATGTCCATATAAGAGAATGAATTCAACTGGTTTGCTTTTTCGGCTCTTTGACTAACACTCTCAACATACAGGTACAAAGTATGCAATATGATTAAGGTATTTGGGGGCGGAGAGAGAGAGAGAGAGAGAGAGAGAGAGAGAGAGAGAGAGAGAGAGAGAGAGAGAGAGAGAGGGCGGGCGGATGGAGGGAAAGAGGGTTTGCACTTTTTGTTTCTTTGCATTTTACCCCTCTCTCTCTTTCTCTCTCTGATTGAAAATCAATTGGATTTTTATTTCACTCCCTGGACAATTGGAGAAGATGGTTAGGAATTAAGGATTTTTGTTTGGTTTATGGAAGAAAATGAGATATATAGAATAAAAGTGATGCAGGACTACATATATGATTTAAATGAAATAAGATTTTGCACACTTCACATAAGAGCCATAAGAATTAAAACATTAGCTATTAAACGATAATAGAAAACAAAAGAGAGGTGGCTTCGCTTAGGCCAGATAACACGCCAAAAGTTAAGATCACAAAGGCAATTAGAATTTCAACATATGCAAATTAAGAAGCTTTTCAATGGCATCCCTAGGTTAACATTGAGATTAGAAAGCATAGAAAATCAAAACTCATGTCCTACGTTTACTAAGCATTGGCAGATGGCTTTGCACGATTCCTTGTGCTTGACTCACAACCTACAAGAGAAGAAGATTAGGAGAAACTTGAATAGGAGGAAAAGTTCACCCTTGTAGTGGGACGGTGGTGATTTGCCACTGAACGGTGGAAAGCTGCTCTTCGATGGTTTCGAACAAGATGAAGATGATACAATCGAAGTACTTCTCAACGGAATTATCTATTCCTGGATTGATGTTGAAGAAAGACGACCAAAGGATGTCGACAAGGCCTTGTTCGTTGTAGAAGAAACCGGAGTCAAGATCGGGATCGGCCATGCATCGATTTTGTAGTGTTGAAGTGTTGTAGACGACGTCCTTTGCTCTCCTTAAAGATTCCCCTCGAGAGAAAGAAGTTTTTTTTCAAGAATTCAAGTGGATGAGAGGGTGAGAGGTGGCCGACCAAAAGAGGGGTTTGGGGAGAAAATAGGTTCAGATTTTAGAGGGAAGGTGGAGAGAAATTAAAAAATTATTTCCCTAGTTAATCCTTTAATTTGGAATGGATTTAGGGGTGATTTGGAAAGCGGTAGGGGGTGGGTAAGAGAGAGGGAGAGGCTTTGAATTATTTTCAAGAGAGGGGCTTGAAGTTTGGAAAGCATTCAATGGGTGGGGACATAAGGTTGGCCGGCGGCATAGAGAGAGAGAGAGAGTGAGAGGAGCATGGGGAAATAAATCAAGCCTTCTTGATTTGGAATATTAAATTAGGAAGGACCTAATTAATTCCAACTAGTTTGGAATTCAAAAGGGTTGAATGTGAAAACTTTCTTAAAATAGATTCCTATGTTTGAAAAGTTTTGAATTTCAAAATTGATTTTAATAATTGGGACCAAAGCTTTCTACTTGGGGTTGGGTGAAATATGGAAAGTATTAATGGGAGATTTTGAAATTTGGAGGCAAGGGTAAGGGCTAGGTTCGGCGGCTAGGTTAGGGTTTTGGGTAAGGGGTCGGCGGCTAAGTTTGGAAGGAGGTTGGTTGGTTGGGTGGTGTTGCTAGGCCGATGGCTATAGGGGGGGAAAGGGAGGGCTGGTATTGGCCAGCGGTGTGGGGGTGGTGGGGTGAGGGGAGTGGCGGCTTGGTGGTGGAGGGCTTAGGGTGGCCGTCGGCTAGGACAAGATGGGAAGAAGAGAAGAAAAAGATAAGGAAGAAAAGAGCCACAGACCCGAACGTTTCCAAGGTCGGTGGATGATCCGATTCCCTCTCCTAGGGATTTCTCTCTAAAGACTATCAAGCTCTCACAAGAACTCAATATGCAGAAATTTGATTGTAATTCATTCATTACCTCAAAAGAAACATAAGGTGGTTATATATAGCTTCATATAATGAACGAGAAAATAAAATATGACTTAGCCCCTTGGGGCTTACCCATGACAAACCCTTAAGTAAAGGTAAAAAAGAAAAAAATACAACTAAAACAAATACATATGTGGACTCAAAAAAAGATCGGCGCGATCGTGGCCGTAGATGGTCGGCCGTGTCTCTGATATACTTTCCATGATCTGATGTCCCCATAAAAAATGTATGAGTTAAGAGATTTAGGGATCTTGATGAGGTTAAATGCATTTTAAGTGAAGATAGTATGATCTAGGTTAAAGAGAAAGGCATTGTGAAAGTATGAAAAATGTTATTTTGAGAAATTACTTAATGAGAATTCTAATGAAGAAGTTTTTTGGGAAAAACACGACGAACAATACAATGAATTATATCATAAATTCTTCCCAAAAAAGTGAAATATATTTTGCTTCGTACCTATGAATAAAGGTAAATCTTTAGGTGCTATGAGATATCCATTAAGATTTGGATAGCTATTGGGGAACATGGTAGTGATTTGGTTAGCTAATCTTTTCTATAGAGTTTTGAAGTTTAATAAGGTATCAAATGATTGAAGAAGTATTTTGGTATTAATATTTAAGAATAAAGATGATATTCAATATTGTATTAACTATTTAGAGAACAAACTCTGAGTTATACAATGAAACTATGGGAGAGGATAATCTAACATAAGCTTAAAAAATGACATCAATTGTAATCAATTAACTACAGGAAATTCAGTCATTACTGGCGGCTTAGACTGACGGTTGTTTTTAGAAACGTTGAAAAGCTGCCGGTTTTTTTCAGAACCGCCAGTATTTATAGGTTAACCGCCGGTAATGAGCAAATTTCCTGTAGTGATTTGTTTTCCTTCTAGGAAGATCTATAAGTGGAACGATTTTGATGTTAAGAAACTAGTGGAGAAGTATAGAGAACAAATAAATAATCTTTAGGTTAGTTTTGGTAATCATGAGGCGACATATGATCTAGTATCATGAGATATTCTTTGATTTGCTTTAAGATATAAGTATGTGTGAAAAATATGTTAATGCTAATAAAGATGTGTAGATGGAGCATTGAATATAGTTAAAAGTAATTGTTTAATGACTAAAGAGTTTTCAAATATTATAGGTTTACATCAAAGATCAACATTGAGTCCTTTTTTTTGTATTAGTTAAGATGCTTATAAATGATATTCCAAAGTGATAGTGCTTTGATACACTCATTTTGCGTTTGATATAATTCCAGCTAGTAAGACATCCACTAAATTAAGTGAAAGAAAATTAAAATAGTGAAGGAAAATTTTAGAAGAAAGAGTTCATAGAATTAGTAGAATAAAAATTTGAGTATATCTATATATGATATATAATTTTAGTGATATGATATTAATAATTATCGTTTAGGGGCTGTTTGGTTTGAAGTAAAAGGGGTGTAATATATTTTAAATGAAGGGGTTTTTAGAATATTGATGTTTGGTTTGAAGCAAATCAAATGCAGTGTAAAATTTTGATGTATTTGAAATTCATCATATAGTTCATTTTTGGTGTACTTGAAATTCCTTAGATTTGAGCAATTTTCAAATACACCGAATTTCATTACTTTCCTTGTCGCCTACCACTATCTCCATGGCTGCTGCCGGCAGTCGCCATCGCCCCCTCTCCTATCGCCCTTTGCCCTGCAGACCACTTTAGACCGCAGCCGTCGTCTAACGCCCATCATCATTGTCACCTTTCGCCGCCATTCTCTGCGGCCAAAGCTGCCGCTGTACGCCGCCAGTTGTAAAAAAGTTATTGATTTTTAAATTGAACGTAGCAAAAAAAACAAGAATGTTATGATTAATTTATAACAAAATTATGAAGGACAATTTAAGGAATTATTATATTACGAAATATTGGAGTGGCATTTATTTTAATATAATGTGACTTAAAATAGATTTACGTGATTCGAGTATCTGCAATTAAGTGTAGAAAATGTGCTCATCAGATGAATTGATAAAAATTAGCTTCACAAGGCCAAGAGGAAAATATGTTCGATCTAATGCTATAATTATAGAAGAAGAACAAAATACTATTTCGATGAATATGATTGATACCTTGGATAACACTCGAGAATAGTGAGTGAAAAATGAGGATTCATAATGCCTATCCCAAATAATCGGGATAGGGCTAATGATTATGGGAGACTAACAAAATTAAGATAATTGTAGAATACCTTGATTGGGAAGGAGGAAAAAGGAAGAGGAAATATGCATACAGAATTTGGAGTTATCAACGCACACAACTCGTATTAGGGCATCTCCAACCGAAAATCTCATTTTTCACTCAAAAATGCAGTGAAACAAAAAAAATGCTATGATTCATCTCCAATAGAATGCCATTTTGCCTCATAACCGTTGTTCTTTTCTTTCGCGCATTTCTTCCGCAAGTTCGGTAAGGACCAAAAAATGACGTAGATGAACATGCAACGCACTGTTCATCCGCGATCAAATGACGTCAAAAATGGCGGTCGGTTGGAGCAAAGCAAGAACGGCAAACACTTGTTTGCCGTTCTATTGGAGTTGCCCTCAATTGGGGAGAAAGTAAGCCATCAATATCAATCAACATTGGTCAATCTATGCAAAAAGTCTATGTAAGTGGTTTCATATATATAAAAAATAAAACTATTATTTAAAAAAAAAATTCTTATCCTTATTATATTCAAATTAAAAAAAAATAAATATAAATCGTGGAACTCATTTATAAATAGTAAGGGACCTTCAATCATGGAACCTCTTTATCCACGGGGCTGAAGACCGGGTGGTAAATTCGGCCATAATTGATGGAAATAGAAGTTGATAGCCATCAATCACTCTGCAAACAAAAGCCTTGATGATCTCTATCCCTTTCATCTCTGTTGTAATTAAAATTTTTTTTTTTTCTTCTCTGATTCTGTTGAAAGCCCATAAAGGTTGTTGTTGTTGTAGTTGTTGGGTTCTGTTGAAAGCAGATTGATCTCTCTAGCGTATGATTCGCCAATTTACCCTCTTACCTTCTTTTCCACTACATGCTTCAATTTGAAATAATACTACTAAGTACTGCCTGGAGCCTTAAAGCTTCTATGAGGTACTATCACACAAAATATCATGTATTTTTGAACCAGCTGTACTACAAAAATAATGGAATTCAATAGAGGAGCTGGGTCAAAATATTTGACTCAATTTTTTTTTTTGAAAGGGGTATCTGTCACATCCAAAAGGGCGCACGACAGCGTGACTAATCCTCGACTGACCTGAAAGAGGCGCCCATCTCAGAAACCACCTATCCCGCATTTGATTGGGCCCCACTTAAGAGGCGTTGCCACTCAAATGGATTCGAGCACGGGTTGGAGGGTTCCCAACCGTATTCGCCCACAAACCAAACTAAGTAGTGGTGTATATTTGACTCAAATTTAACTCTGATATATTTTGTAATGATTTATTATGTTGATCTTAAGGCCTCTATTAAATCTTGAGTTTCTCCCAATAGATTGGCAATTGGAGATATTGGCAAAGGAAGACTAGTACTGAGAATTCATAATTTTTCCGTCTTGATGATCTGATGATTGTTGATTTAGTGATTGTATACTCCCACACATCTAAAAATGCGTCGATGCTTAAATAAACTGATTAATACAATATAAATGAGCATAGCATAACGAAATTCGACTAGTTACATTGAAAATAAGGAAACTTTCGGGGTTAGGTTTGCTACATTCCTCAAAAGATTACCGCTTCGCTATTTCAGATTAAGGCTTCATTCGGGACGGCTTTTTTATTGCTTATTAAAGCAGCTTTTTAGTTAAAAAATTAAAATTTTTGTTCTAGAAAGCTGCTTTAAGAAGTAATAAGAAAACCATCCCAAACGAAGCCTAAGATATCTTTGGATAGTTTTTTTGCTGTTTTTAAAAATAATCTTTTAATATAAAATGTAGTGACTTATAAATTTTTATATTAAAAAGTTATTTTAAAAAACAACAAAAAAATTGTCTCAAACGAAGTCTAATGCTTCGTTTGGGACAGTTTTTATATTGCTTTTACGTTTTAGTACAAAAATAAAAAAATTTGTATTAAAACTCTGTTTTAGAAAGCAAAAAAATTTTGTACTAAAACTCTGTTTTATAAAGCAATAAAAAAGCCGTCCCAAATGAACCCTGTCTCATTTTTTATTGTTTTTTATTATTTTATAAAGCTATTTTTTAGTAAAAAAATTTCTTAACATCAATTTAAAATTATTTATAATGATATCATATTGCGGCCTGTTGGTCGACTGAAACGATTCCTCCCAACGATTTCGCACTTAAATCTCCTAATCAGCTCTAAAAAAGAATTATGTATAATATTATGATTAATAATGGAAGGTATTTTAAGATTAAAATTATGCCACATGTAATATGAATAATATTATGACTAATTTTTAATATATTCATATTTGAATTTAAATTTATGTAATGTGGCACTTATATCATTTTTTTAATAATGTATAAACAATATATAAACTAAAAATTGTATTCAATTTTATTTTATAATTTGTTACTTAAATTTTTAAATTTGCGAATATGAAATGTACCGACTTTTTGGTACTTTTTATAATTTTTATAGAATTTGAATATTTCAATTTAAAGTGTAGTGTAATTATTAAAGTAATTATATTATGTTTATATTTTCAATTTTGAATATAATACAAATCATCATTTGAATAATTATTTTGCTATAGATATTTGCATTTTGTGACATATTTTAAGATCACATATTCATTAAAAATAATTATGTTGTGATCAAAATATATTTTTTATTTTAAAAATATTATTTGCCAAACCATAAAATAGGATAATATTATATAGGTTTTTAAATATTTTACTATGAAGAGGAGACAGCGAAGGCTGTCCGTGCACTCGAATTTGGTGAGCTCGCTCCATTGTGGTCCTGTGGACGAGGGGGTGGACGAGAGGAGAGGAGAACTGGGGATCGGCGATTGGTTAACTGAACTTGAAAAGAGTTCCTAGGCGACGAAATGGCGAGGCTGATGGCGGGGGCTGCCGTGATGCTAGCATGGGCGGCAGCGATGGCTGTTCTTTGCTCAGCAGCAGACCCGTACGCTTTTTTCGACTGGAATGTGGCGTACATTAAAGCGGCGCCGCTGGGAGTGGAGCAGCAGGTGTGAGCCGCCGTGTTGCTGTTTGGTCTTCTTCCGGTTCTCCTATTTTTGGATCTGCGATGTTTTTTTAACTGTATAAAAATAGGGCGCCTCGCGGATATTCTTTCTCTTTGACCCGCTCTTTTCGCTCTTTTTAACCTTTTAACGCGGTGGAGCGGAGATTTGCGGCTTTTGGATTTTTTTTTTCTTTTCTGGGTTTGTTATTAGTTATCTTTCTTATCGGTGTCTTTAGGTGATATCGATCAACGGCAAATTTCCTGGACCACTTCTCAATGTGACAACCAACTGGAATGTGGTGGTGAACGTCCTCAATAGCCTGGACGAGCCCCTCCTTATTACTTGGTAATATTTTTTTTTTAGAAATAAATATAGATTTTTTTTTGCACCGTTGATGCAAAAACTTTGAGAAATTTGAGATCTTGATCGTGTTTGGAAGAGCTAGGGTTTTTGCTCGGGGATTCTGATTTGATTTTGGTGTCTTAGGGAAGGAGTAGAGCAGAGGAAGAATAGCTGGCAAGATGGGGTTCTGGGAACAAATTGCCCAATTCCAGCGGGATGGAACTGGACTTACCAGTTCCAGGTCAAAGATCAGATTGGCAGCTTTTTTTACTTCCCTTCAATTAACCTCCAGCGTGCTTCTGGAGGCTTTGGAGGGTTCACTATCAACAATAGGGAAATCATTCCGGTGCCCTTTGATACGCCGCACGGAGACATCACTCTCTTTATTGGTGATTGGTTCAATAAGAACCACACGGTGAGTCCATGTGGAAGAATAGCTCGATGAAGTAAATTATATATATATATATATATAACTAGCGAATGTCACTTTTCAATTAAGATCTCTGAGTATAACAATTGGATTGTCTAGGACTTGAGGACGGAACTTGATCAGGGAAAGACTCTTGGAGTTCCTGATGGTGTGGTGATAAACGGCAAAGGTCCTTATCGTTACAATGACACCCTTGTTCCTGCAGGCATTGAGTATGAAACCACCGATGTTCAGCCAGGTGAGATTACTCGTTCTCCATATAGGCTTCGTTTAGGATGGCTTTCTTGTTGCTTCTTAAAGCAACTTTCTAGTACAAAATTTTCAATTTTTGTATTAGAAAGCTGCTTTAAGAAGCAATAAGAAAGCTGTTCTAAACGAAGCTATAGTTTGCTTTTTTTGTTATCTATAGCATTTGAAATGTTTTATTCAGGTATTCAGGTGATAGGTAGTTATCAGTTCAAGGAATATTTATACAGGGTCGGTTCTTGCAATAATGAAAGTATACCGTTTTATGTTTAACTGAATGTTCGAATGAGTTTCTGAAAAGCTCTAGACAAGTGCAATTGGGAATTTGTATTACAGATTTTTAATCTTTATCTCCCAGAATACATAAAATTGCAAACATTTTTTTCTCTCTCTTATTTTTGGAAGGATAAAAAGAACAGCTAATGATCTCTATTGATTCAATTTTCTTGTATCAGGGAAAACTTACCGGCTACGTGTCCACAATGTTGGGATATTTACTTGTTTGAACTTTAGGATCCAATCTCACAACTTGCTTCTTGCCGAAACAGAGGGCTCATACACTGTGCAACAAAACTATACCAGTCTTGATATCTTTGTAGGGCAGTCATACTCCTTCTTGGTCACTATGGATCAAAATGCAAGCAGTGACTATTATATTGTTGCAAGTGCTAGGTTTGTGAATGGTTCAAAGTGGGACAGAGTTGTAGGGGTTGCAATCCTACAATATTCTAATTCCAAAGGAAAAGCATCTGGTCCTCTTCCCGATCCTCCCAATGACTTTTATGACAAAACTTACTCAATGAACCAAGCAAGATCCATTAGGTTTGTGCTGCAATTTTGTGTATTGTTTAGCATGCAGGGCAGTTTACTAGTTGCATGTTAAATTACTAACATTCTATACGTTCTTTTTTTCATGCTTGTTTAATAACTTACATTCTTAGCTAAGTCTTTCTTATGGCCATTTTGTTTTGACTAAGTGTCTAGAATTTCTTGCATCTTATCTTTTTGAATTCAAGTGTTTATTTGGTAAAATGCAAAGTAATAATAATAATAGATAATTTAAAGTTAATTTGTGAATTTTTAAGTGCAGATTATTTAGAATAGTTATGAAATAATGGAGTGATTGTAATAAGAAATATGATAAGCATAGATTAGTTAAATAAATATCATTATGTTCATTAATTTGTTTCAATTTAATAATTAAATATGAAATAATTTAATTAGACTAATTAGAGATTGTTTTGGCTAATTAGTAAGTTTATCTATTCTTTTTATGCTTTCCTCTAGTTTATCATTTACCATGGCTAGTTGATGACTTGCGCTTCTCTCTAAAAGGAGATGAGAATGACCTAAGAGCTGGAAGTCTATCGAAGTGCTTCTACTTTTAGTTTGTCTAAGAATTCTTAGTCGGTGTTGCTCACTTGCTCCTTACAAGCCAACCTATTTGATTGATTTGAGTTTGGAGGCCAAGCTCACAAGTTGTGAGTCATAAGATGCACTTGATATTACATGAAACACTTTTTTAGTTATGGTCGATTTTAAGTTGTTTCCTTCGATAAACTTTTCCCCAAACCTATAATGTCTCTTTAGTCAATGCAATCCATGGTATCTAAGTATCTAACAAATATCTTTTGGTCATGCTAGATGAATTACCTCTAATGAATGGATAGATTGTGTTCCATGACAACCTATAGGCTATAGCGATAGAATTATGAGATCTTAATTGGGTTTGTCATCATTCCCCCACCAAATGCTTTGAGGCAATAATGACATATTCCTTCACCAATAATATTTGCTACTAAATCTAAAGCATCGTAATCCTATTGATTGGCCTCAATTGAAAGCGTTTCTCATGATCGAGATGGATAATTAACTTTACACGCTCAAATTTATAGGAAGCCTTAAATCAAATTATAAAATACTCGAAAGATATCAAAATTCTTGAGCACTATTTTATTTAATATTTAATCTATCTTCCGAAAATAAACCTAGAATTACTCGAGTTTGAATAAAGCCAAAAGAGTTGTTTCAAAGCCCACAATGTTTCTTTTAATTTATGCACAATTAATTTTTTATGGCATCTTCGTGTCCCTAGATTGTTCCTTTCATAAGGCTCTTAATCATTTATTTGGGACAGAGTAGCCATGCTTAACTTATTATTCATTTATTTGTATTCATATACCTTATAGATATGCCATTTCATTTATCAGGTTAATAGTCTACTTTCTATCTTTCTATATTCTATGAATTCTCTAAATGAGTTATAGGAGAATTTATGTTTCATCATTATGTATATATTTTTCTCTTATTGTATATAAGTCTAAATTAATGAAGGATTAAGTAAACTAATTGTGATAGATTGAAGGTAATTTTGATGGCATCTTTGCAACAAAATAAGTTTATGAATTTATTCAACCATCAATAGGGATGAATGGAGAATAATGAGTTTATATCGGTGATTTCAAATTCTTGGGATGAGTTTATTGAATGATGGAAAGATATAGGTTTAAATTAATGTTGGTTCTTTTCTCTAAAACTCTCTTTGTGATTTATCAGGTGGAATGTGAGTGCAAGTGGTGCCCGCCCCAATCCCCAAGGATCTTTTAGATATGGTTCCATCAATGTGACCCAAGTGTATGTCTTGAAAAATAAGCCACCAATCCTTATTGATGGAAAGCTCCGCGCAACACTTAATGGAATTTCATATTCATCTCCTGAGACACCATTGAGACTTGCTGATCAGTATGACAAAAAAGGAATATACAAGCTTGATTTCCCCATTCGTCCAGACGCAGTATCACCAAAAATAGCAACCTCTATAATTAATGGCACATACAAGGGTTTTATGGAAATAGTATTTCAGAATAATGACACTAGGGTTCAGAGTTATCACCTAGACGGATATGCATTCTTTGTTGTAGGGTATGGAAAATGCAATATCTCAGCTATACCTATAGAAATAATGCAGTCCTATGCAGCAAATTAGCTTAACTTGCATAAAAATAAGCACATTTCATGTGTTGTCTCAAATTGCTATCAAATGGTCTATCTTGAAATTTACAGGATGGATTATGGTGAGTGGACTGAGAATAGTAGGGGCACATACAATAAATGGGATGGTGTGGCACGCAGCACGATACAAGTGGGTAATTATTTTTGTTCCTATTTTTCATGATACTATTTTCAATGTCATTGGCAAGTTCTACTTCCCTCTAACTAGTTAGTTGTAATTTTCACTATAATTAAGCTTAGTTGGAATTTTGGATTCTTTCATGTTTCCATTCAGAAATGCTAAAAACGATCTTATAGTTCTACTTCCCTCTAACTAGTTAGTTGTAATTTTCACTATAATTAAGCTTAGTTGGAATTTTGGATTCTTTCATGTTTCCATTCAGAAATGCTAAAAACGATCTTATCATTGAGCAAGAGCGTCTTACTCATCCGTGTATAATTTTTCCTTTGAAATGTTACAGTAGTCTTTATAGGCCAATATCATATA
This sequence comes from Dendrobium nobile, assembly GCA_022539455.1. NCBI lineage: Eukaryota > Viridiplantae > Streptophyta > Magnoliopsida > Asparagales > Orchidaceae > Dendrobium > Dendrobium nobile. The sequence goes on along the minus strand of CM039735.1, from coordinate 1,260,078 downwards.
GCTGCTAATTTTAATTTTTAGGAAGCAAAACTTGATGATTGTGCGTTGTTGTTGAAGAAAATTAATGGCTAATTAACATTCCTAACTTGTCGAGATTAAAAGATTATTTTGATACTTTCATTCAAATATCTTGCTAAAGTAATGATTTTCTTGTTGCTGCTATACTTGGATTAAATAGTCAAATATTGAAAGACAAATCGCTATCAAATAGCTTGCTGGTTTTGCATGTCTTGTGTGCTGTTCAATGCTACATAGACTTGTTATAAACCCATAGTTATCCTTGTTTATGACAAGTTAATTCTTAAATTATCCTATAAATTTATTTGGAAATGTATTCCTCCAGTATTTTTTAGGTATAGCAACTACTTCATCAAGCGAGATTATTTACATCAAATTTTTTATTTGGTAGCTCTGCATAGCATCAATTAACTAATGGCATTTATTGAACAGTCTATTGATACATGTGATTTTTTGAAAGCAAGCTAAAGAGTTATCATTTTAAAACAGGAAAAACTGAGATTAAAGTTATCATTGTTAGCTTGGATGCTTAACTTAATATTCTAGAGTGAACTCTTCTTTATTGACTAAAATAAAAATGAAAGATTTAAAGAGCATGTAGATGGTGGGGAAACTTGCATCAATTATTTGATTTGAAATTGTACTCTCCCTGTTCAACAAAAAAAAAAAAAGACTTTGTTGTGGCAGGTGATTGATGAAAAACAATGTGTGCATCATAATAGATAACTTCAAAGTAGGAGATAATTCGAGCAAGAATTCTCCTTATATGGATTTAAATTTAGATGCAAACTTATCAAAAATAAGTTTAAAAATTTAAAACTCATTCTTATCTTATTTTGGATTTTGATGCAATAGTTCAACCTCTGTGACCTCGATCTCCCTCATGTGATGTGTGATTCACAATTCAATTGCCATATCTATTCAGGATGGCTTCCTCTTCCATCTCAATGATGTGATATGAGAATCAATATTATTAAAGATCTCTATAGAAAAGTTTGATGGTCATAAATGGCCTGTCTCGAGTTGTTGATCCATTTTTTATCTGAACAAATTATAAGAGTTGCTTTGTCTTGTGGGCTTCTTTGAAATGGATACCAGTTTGACCATCCTCTTCATGTTTTGATATCCAAAATCATGCCCCTTTTTAGGAGGAATTCAATCTTGTGACTTTTATCTTTCTAGATGAAAGAAAGTTTGTTGCCCGACTTCTCTGACGAACAACTTAGCCTTGCTTTGTAATTGAATTTTTAGTAAAATTTTGGGAAGTTTTAGAAGCTTATAATTAGAAAATTAGGAGTTTAGGTTAGGAGTTTTCTTTATTATGGAGTATAGATAGCATGTCATCTTTAGGAACCTCTACTAAATGTTAAAAAGTTATACTATGGAAGTACTACTTATGTTTACTTGTTTTCATGGTAATATCTCATCTTTACAGTTTGCCAAAACTGATGAAGAACTGTTTTTTCATCCTTATCTTGTTTGAATTAACAAGTTTTTCGTCCTTTAAGCTCTTTCTTGAATAGTGGAGCTAAAGAGATAGAGGCATGTAAAAGTAAGATAATGATTCTCATAATGTATTATGCTTCTATTGCTCAGTAGCAAGTTAGCCCCCCAATAGTTGCACATTGCTAGTTTCAACTACCTCCTCACACGACCTACACCCCTACTATTTTCCTCACTTCTACGTTTGCTTGTCTCCCTGCTCTTATGCATCTCTCTCATCTCCAAGCTAGCCCATATTCTAATCGCTCCCATAGCACATTCCACTTCTCCTGATTCCTCTCCCTATGACATTTGCCCGTCCACTATCTTGCTCAGACTTTTGCTCCCATGAAATCAATTTAATACCAAGCTTCACATCCTTGAAATAGTTTTAAAGCGAGCTATATTGGGCGAATAGAAAATATTAGAAATTGATTCCTCGTTTGGTTAAATATTAACCTGCATAAATTCTCTGAAAAACCCTCTTAAATGTAATGATTTCATTTTATTCATGACATGATTAATTTTTTTTTCTTAAAATTTGTCTATCTTTTGAAGCATTAACACTAAGTTAAGTGTTGCAGAGATGAGGATGCTTAGGTGGATGAGTGGTTTTACCCTTAGAGATAGGATACGAAATGAGCATATACGTGAAAAGGTTGGAGTAGCTCCAGTGGAAGATAAGATTAGAGAGAGTCGCCTTAGATGGTTTGGTCACATTAAATGGAGGCCTATTGATGACCCGGTTAGGAAAATTGAGGTATTAGATTTGACTTATGTTAAGAAAGGCAGAGATAGACCTAAAAAGACTTTGTTAGAAAATATTAGAAATGATCTTACTTTATTAGATTTAAATAAGAATTTGACTTTTAACTGGGCACAATGGCGAAAAAGGATTCATGTAGCCGACCCCATGTAGTGGGACAAAGGCTTGTTGTTGTTAAAATTTTTCTATCTACATGCAACCAAATGAGCCCTGACTACATTTAAAGTTGTGTAATCGATTATATTTTCATGTGTTGATGAAGGTTTACCCTGGAGCTTGGACTGCTATATTAGTCTCACTGGATAACGTTGGCACTTGGAATTTGCGCTCTGAGGATCTTGATTCGTGGTACCTTGGACAAGAGACATACATTAGTGTTGTAAACCCCGAGGGCACTAATAGAACTGAATTGCCTGTTCCAGACAATGTTCTGTACTGTGGAGTCCTCAAGGACCTGCAGAAGTATATTATTTACTCTACCTCTGCATGTTTTTCCTCTTCCTTTCTTGCTATAATTTCCTCATTTAGCTTTGTTTTTGCATTGAAAATTTTCAGACCGCAAACACCTCATGCCCAGGGCTCAGATTCCTCTTCTGCAATTCCAACTGGAAGCTTCATCCTTGTTGCGGTAATGGTGTTCTGGGCTTCATTGCCTGTATTCCTGTAAGAAGATAAAGGTTGCTGGGAGTTTTTCAGACCCGTTGGAGCTGACTAATTCATTAACTGTCAGGTTTCTTCAAGTATTATAGCCGTGCAAATGTGTGCTGTTATGAATCTAATTCATTGTTTTTTTCAGGATGGTAATGAAGTTGCTTTTATTTTATTTTATTTATTGTTTTATCAAATGTTACTGACTTTGGTTTTTTACCATTCATTTATGGAAACTGCCATTGGATTTCCTTTTGGTGTTTATTTTATTTTATTTTTGTTTGGTTGGATGACATTTAACCCGCATTATGCTTGTAACCCTTGAGAGCACATTTGGCTAGTTGAACTTAGAATGAAAATGAACCAAATGAGCTCATATTTGTAGAGGGCGACTCGATTATGTGCTCTGACAGATGTGCTAAATGTGAACTCCGCAATCATTGGGAGCATACGGTTGCTTGCTCGAGATGAACAATTTCAAGGATATTCTCAGCTCACAAAGAGTCATTTCTTGTCAAGCATATTACTATGATTCATTCTCAAATATTGATCTCCCGTCAGTAAACATGTGACATATGTCATATAATCCATAATTTCACTATTAAATTGCACCATAGATAAAGGACACATTGTCAATCTTATCTATTGGTTTTGAAATAAAAGTGGCTTTAATGCAACCCATTTCACAAATGAAGCAGTTTTTCAGTTCATTTTAATATAGGCCAGTAGGCCCATGATGATTGTGTACATAGAAGTTGAAGAACTTCTCACATAGGAAATTAATAAAGGCGATCATTCTCAACTCCTCGAAATTCCAACACAGTCAACCCAAGTGTACAAGTACTAAATAAAGAATAAACTAATTACATGAATAATTACCTCAACAAAAGATGATCACACTTAGTTGAATATACTTTTTATATGCTGAACTTACTCTATTATCGATCGATCAAATTGATGTTGGTTGTTTTATATGATCAACCAACGATCAACTTATCTTCTCCTCAACATTTTCAACCATTGTAATCGTTTAGGCCATATGCTAGCATGGATATGCATCCTATCATGCCATATCATACGCATAATGCAAAATTAGAGGCCGACGTATAAGCATATGCGACTATGTATAGTGGCACAAGCTCAAGCTCAAGTAAAGTAACATATAATGATGGTGTTGATGAAGTAAAAGGAGATATTAACATGCTCTTGCAGGGTTAACTAAAATATATAATATAGTAAATTTTATACAAAATATAAACTTATTGAAAGTACAGAATTTTTATTAATTTATAAGCTTAAAATAATCTCTGTTAGCTAATGTTATTTTCCTTGCATTTTTCTAAAAAATGTTTTTTTTTTTTTGCAATTCTACAAAAATGTCAAATATTTTGGTGTTTATGTCCTAATTAAAATTTTTGTGATTACATTCTTCATTCATAATGATTTTTTAATAGGTGATCTTTTTTTTAAACTAACCATATATCTTGACCTAGTTTACAACTTACATAAATAAACTAACAAGCATCATACCACACAAATGGAGGTCTTCTTTTGCTATATTTATAGTTGAATTGGAAACTTTTTAAATTTAAATTTAGAATCATTTAAATTTTGATTTCAATATACCTACAATTGAACTTAATGTCTTCGTGAGACAAATTCATTGATGTCAAAAGTGATCCAATCTGCTTTCAAATGAACACAAATAAAGCACTTGTAATATAATTAAAATCATTGAGACATTAATTAGATGACAAAACTATCTCCAAATTTCATATGCTTATAACAAATAGAGTGTCTTGGATGGGATGAATCCGGAACTGATCCGACACTATTCGGGTCAACCTGAACTATGATTGCCCACCCTATAATTTTTTTTTTTAAAAATATTTAGAGAGGATATTTTAGAATATTTTTGAGTATTTTGGGTATTTTGCCTCCTCTAAAAAATATTTTTTGCCATACTTTTATCAATCCTAAGCATCTTTGCCCATCCCTCACAACAAAATTTTTTTTTGCCCACCCTGAAAAAAAAAAAGGATCCGCCCCTGACCCGAACTTGACTCGCTTCGAGTCCATGTCAACACGACACGACCCAAGAGATCCGATGCCGACAAAAAATTGCTAGTTTTTGTGTCAAAACAGGTCAATCTCCGATTTTTGGGTGAAAATGTGTCAAAAACGGGTTTCCGAGTCAAAACGGATCAAAATGGGACCATTTCAAATTTTTAGGTCAACCCGAATCCAACTCAATTCTTGAAATGAAAATTATCCAACTTCTTAATACTAAAATAATACTCTTGATTCTTGATGACTCTACCCTCCTATAAAATTTGATGCAAAATAATACATATAACTAAGAATAACATGCCATATAAATTTTTTTTAAAATTCTTTTGCATTTATAAATAATAAATTTATAAAAGCCTTAATACCCCATTCAAGATATTTTAGATCGACTAATGCGAATAAATTCAACTGGAAGGCCACAACCCTACATGCACTTGGAAAGCCTGTCGCCCAGTTGTACCGGAGCTCTCACCGACCGACTCATTATTCTACGTCTCGAGCGGCGAGGCCACGCCGTCGGAATCCTCCGTTGCAGTAAAGGAGCGCAGTGGAATCTAACTGAGAGTTCTCCGCGGCATTCGAAAGTTGGGAATGGCGTACTTTCTTAGTCGTGATTGGATACTTGAATCCTCCATTTCCAGGTTATGATTGTTGTCTATTTTACTTCAGGGGACGGACAATTAAGCGAAAGAGGACGATAAGGCGGCAGAGGGGCAAGGATCAAAGATGAGCGGGCACGATTCCAAGTATTTCTCTACCACCAAGAAGGGGGAGATTCCCGAGCTCAAGGAGGAGCTTAATTCACAGTACAAGGTAATTGTTCGGTACTCCAATTACTTTTCTGCGGGATCCGATGGCTGGTAGAGATTCGAGCGGTTAGTCCCGAACATACAGGTGCAGATCGGTTGACATGATATTAGATCTGCTAGAAAATATGAGTTTTCTTCAACTGATGTGCAAATTTTTGCGGCAAATGTGAACGGAACTGCCAGGATTCGAAGTTTAATTGGAAGTGAGATCCATAGAATGAGATGTTGGAGGTTAACACCGAAAGTGACTGTCTGTCGTACTCTCTAATGACAAAGTAGAACCACGCTTGTGGATGGATGCTATGCTTGGTTTTGATTAAGAAGCCTTCGGCCAGTGAGTTTTTTTGTCGCATCGTAATTCTGAAAATGGCGGGTGCGTCCTTAGGGAGGGCGGAATGCTTGTGGCCTGCCAAAGAGTCGGTGCCAATCCCACTCAAGCGCCTTCTGGAAAGCCCTTGTAATAGAGGAAACAACGAAAAGACCACTCTGTGGCAAAAAGTCCAGTGGCGCAAGAGGAGCTCCTCTATTCTGTTTCTGGAACCTGCAATCTTCGGCAACTACATACAATAATGGAACCAAAACCCATCCGGGCTCAAAGAACTTGGCAGGGAGAAGGGGAAGAAAAATAGAAAAGGAAATAAGGAGTTTCTCATTACTTTTTCTACATAATATCATGCTTTTAAATAGATTATTACAATAGAGATAAGATCTAGTCTATACCTAAACAAAGTCCACACCAACAAGATCAAACCTTTATCGGGTTGGTTGCATGAATCCTTTTTCTCCATCGTGTCCTGTAAAGAATCAAATTCTTGTTTAAATCTAATAAAGAAATGTCATTTCTAATATTTTCTAACCAAGTCTTTTTAGGTCTACCTCTAACTTTCTTAACATAAGCCAAATCTAATGCATCTACTTTCATAATTAGATCATCAAAAGGCTGTCGTTTTATTTGACCAAACCATCTAATGTCACTCTCTCTAATCTTATCTTCCATTAGAGCTACTCCAATCTTTTCACGTATCTGCTCATTTCGTATCATGCTCTAAGAGTAAAGCCACTCATCCACCTAAGCATACACATATTTACAACACTTAACTTAGTATTATGCTTATCTTTTAATGGCCAACATTTTACAACCTAAAGCATTGCAGGTCTCACCATCATCTTATAGAATTATCCCTTAGGTTTAATGGGGACTTTTCTATCACAGAACAAGCCTGATGCGTTCCTCCACTTCAACCATCCAACTTGAAATTTACTAATAATATCCTCATCTATTTCTGCATTACTCTGAACAATAGACTCAAGATATCTAAAAGGTGTACTCTTATTACTGATCGCCCAAAGTCACAACCCCACTATATCTATTACTACTAAAATTACACTCCATATATTCGGTTTTAGATCTACTCAAACGAAAACCTTTAGACTTTAAGGTTGATCTCCATAATTCAAGTTTACCTTCAATCCTCTCTAGTCTTATCAATAAGAAGAATATCATAAAAAAAGCATACATTATGGTACAACCTCTTGCAAATGTCTAGTGAGAACATCCATGCTGTTGGTAGGTCCCAAGTCCTTGATAAAAAAAGTGGAGAATTACGTTAGATAGTTAACAGTCAACATAAAAATTGTTGAATAATTATGACATGAATCCTTTTATACCTAAACAAAGTCCAACAAGAAATATTCTAGTATTGAATTACAAATTCAAAGGCAAGCTTATCCAATCAAGTTCAAGTATTCTGACCCATCATTTTCCTACTATAATTTTTACTTTTGATCCAATAGTTCAGCTTATATGGTTTTGATGTCACTCATATAATGTACGATTAATGATCTAATTGTTCCTAAGGACTCCTAGAGACATCCTCTTCGGTCTCAATGATGTAATTAAGAATCACGATTGTTGGCTATTTTCATCAAGAAATGGAATCTTTAAAACTTTAACAAACACAATCTCTTAAATATTTCAATGATGTGATGCCCAAATCGTGTTCATTGATGATTTGATTGTCGCCTACTATATTTGATTTTTAGATCATGGATCCCTCATTTAGGAGGATTTCACTCCGTGAAATTAAAATTCCAAATGAGGGGAGTTTCCTGCCTAGTTTTCCTGGTGTAATATTTAACTTTGATTGGTACTAGCATTTTTTTGCCAATATGAAATATGTCCTTTAACCCATATCTGGTGGTGTTAACCAAAGGTGCAACTTTTAATTTATATTCTTTTTTAAAAAAGACTACTTTATTATTATTATTATTGTTATATTTTCATATATATATATATATATATATATATATATATATATATAAACACACACACACATATGTAAATAAAATTTACTATTTATTATTACCACTATTACATATTATTATTATTATTATTATTTATTATAATTATATTATTTTATTTTATATATATATATATATATATATTATTTTCTTTTGAGAAGTGCATGTGTGTGTGACCTTTTAACAACTTTATGCATGGTGGATTTTAATTCCCAGACATCAGCCTGCGAATATGAGCCTTTTAGGACTACAGATAATATTAAAAGCCCCACGCCCCATATTATTATTCCCTTTATTGGTGTTGGAATCATGGTGCATATATTGAGGTTATAGTAGATAATAACGATCATATCTCTTGATTTCAGAGTGACCCAACAAGTCATGTACCTGCATTTTACCATGATTGACAATTTAGTTAATATGTGGAGTGGATTCACAATGCCCATAGTTTGGGGGCATCTAAATCTTTGACTAGCTATCCTTGCATTTTATTTATTAATTTGGGATTTTGGAGTAGTTGGTTGCAGTAAATGGTTCTTAATCATTTATTCTTTGTATTTGATTTGAGCTTCTGTTGTTTATTTTTTTTTTTCATTTGTTGGCTAATAGTATGGATCACATTGTTTATTTTCTAGGATAAGAAGAAGGATGCAGTGAAGAAGGTGATTGCTGCAATGACAGTTGGAAAGGATGTCTCATCGTTGTTCACAGATGTTGTCAACTGTATGCAAACGGAGAATTTAGAGCTGAAAAAACTTGTTTATCTGTATCTTATAAACTATGCAAAAAGTAATCCGGACCTTGCCATACTTGCTGTGAATACTTTTGTTAAGGTAAAAGCTTGTCTACTTGCTCATAATTCATCGTAAATAGCAGTTTTATCAATTGTGCATCAATAGGCAATAAGTTGGATAATTGATTTACTTGTTAGTTTTTTGAAAAGTGACCTCATTTTTATAAGATGATTGAGATAACTTTTGTGATTAACTTTGTAGGATTCACAAGATCCCAATCCTCTTATTCGAGCTTTAGCTGTGAGAACCATGGGATGCATCCGTGTAGACAAAATCACAGAATACCTATGCGACCCTCTTCAGAGATGTCTAAAGGTTTATTTAACACGTGTTTAATTTTGTTTAGCTGATACACTATTTCCCATTCATGTTTTCATTGTTTTGCTTCTTATTATTATTATTTTTTTGTTTAATCTGGTCTATTATTTTATGTAAGTAGAGTAAAATTCCTTCTCATTTAAATTTAATATGTTTTAAAGTTCAAGATTATGACTTTTTGGTTTATTTACAGGATGATGACCCTTATGTCAGAAAGACTGCTGCAATCTGTGTTGCTAAATTATATGATATAAATGCTGAGTTGGTAGAAGATAGGGGATTTCTTGATACTCTTAAAGATTTGATATCTGATAATAATCCAATGGTGGTGGCAAATGCCGTTGCAGCACTTGCAGAGATTCAAGAGACTAGTGCTAGACCAATCTTTGAGATCACTAGTCAGACACTTTCAAAGCTTCTTACTGCATTGAATGAGTGCACTGAGTAAGTTCATCTTAACTTTCTTTTGCAAAATGGTTCAGTTGCTGGTATGCCTTTTTAACGTGTACTAGTTATCTCATACAATTATTCATCTTTGAATTTCATTTTCATGATCTGATTATATTGGTGAACTTTTAATTGTGCTTCAATATTTTTCAATTTTCTTTGTTGATGTGAAATGATCTTTCTTTAGGAAAGTTGAGGTATTAGATTTGACTTATATTAAGAAAGGTAGAGGTAGACCTAAAAAGACTTGGTTAGAAAATATTAGAAATGATCTTTCTTTATTAGATTTAAATGAGAATTTAACTTTTAACCGGACACAATGGCAAAAAATGATTCATGTAGCCGATCCCACGTGGTGGGACAAAGGCTTGATGTTGTTGTTGTTGTTTGTTGATGTGAAGGAAAGATCTTTTCGAGATATTTGTGGGTTAAAAAAATCCCACCTAACTCTATTTTATATGAGAGATATTGAGTTAAAAAAAGAGAGATATTGAGTTAACTTTTTAGAATATAAATTGGTTATGAGATAGAAATATTATTCAAAGATTTAGCTCTATTGCAAAGACTTTATGGTTTAATTTGAGATTTTCCTTAAGTGCAAGCCTCTATGATTAATTAACTCTCGATAATGCGAAAAAATTTATGTTAAGCCTAGTTTATAGGCTCTACCTTGTTTTGTTTTAGTAGAATAGTTTAAAATTGCACAATTAAATGTCCGCCTCAAGATTTCCCTCAACACAATTTAATAAAAAAGGCAATAAGGCATACAACTCACGCTTGCCAGATGAGGCTTAAACATCTATGAGGGTGAGACGTGCCTCAATACACCTCTCAGTGTAATTTTAGCGCAATTTTGAAGAGGCTAAGCCTCAAAATTTTTGGTTTAAATAATTTAAAATTTTAATTTATAAACTATATATATATATATATATATATATATATATATATATAGGACATAAATAAAATCAAACTTAAGAAGAGCCGTACGAGCTCAAACTTATATCTACATGTCATAGGTATGTCTTGCTACATCACCATTACTACTACGCAATTGTTTCTATTGTATTTTCGCTCTAATGACTTTCTTGTTGTTGGAAATCTATTTACTTATTTTTAATGTGAGGAATAAGAAAAAGCAATTAATTATAATAATAATTCTATTATAGATCAAGTGACGAGAAAGAGAAAAATATTGAATTTTTAAATTATGGTAAGAGAGACTATTTATTTAGCATTATTTGTAGCCTTCTATTACTTTTAACGACCCTCCTTTGACCTTTTATGATCTTACTTTGACATTGTATTTTGTTCTTAGTATGTTGCTTATTATTTCATACTTTTTTAATAACTTAATGGTTTAATTCTATGGTTTATTTTTCAAAATGCCTTGAGGTTTATGCCTCACCTCACAAAAAGAGAACGCCTTGCTCAATTTCAAACTTTGTTTAGTAGAAACAAATTTGATTGTGGGAAGAATCTAGCATTATTAGCTTAGGGGATGGTTTTGTTGTAGTAGCATCAATTTGAATTAGGGGAGGAATACAATGTTATTAGTTCATAGCGGTTGTGATGTGAAACAAAATGCGATGGAGGAGTTACTTTAAGAAATTAAAGAGAGCAGTTTTAACAACGTAATCCAAGATAAATTTATTGCTTACAACAATGCTTTTGATCCTTAGAATTCTCAGTCTTCAACTTGTTTAGGCAAAGAAGAGCAAATCCGATTCCCAAACGATTTAAGAAATCACAAAGAGTAAATGTAAAATTACGACGATAAACAAGAATCCACAATTTAATAATAAGAACCTTCACCTTTGGAGCCCATACGCTCAACTAGTCTAGGCTTTAGCGGAAGAAAAGTCTCCACATTAGAACCGAGGTCACTCTGAAGAAGGAGCCTAAGATCGTCGTTCTTGGATAGGTGGCCGGAGTGGTGGAGGATGGCGGTCGTCCAAGGATGATCCAACGTCCCTTTGATCTTTGCTCGTCGATCACATCCACTAAGGTATAATGGATACGGTCGATGTAATCTTCAATTGTGTCATCAAAATCGAAGCCCACGTCGAAGAATGGTGATTGGAGGATGTCGACTTGATCTTGATCGTCATGCACAAACCCAAAGTTCCATTCGGGTTCCTCCATGCATGGTGGTAGTGAGTGAAGACGCCAAAGAAGGGATGCGAATTTGCCTTGAGTGCTTGTGATAGCAAGTAGAGAAAGGTTCCAAAGACAAAAATTGAAAATTTCTGCAGTAATTTCAGTTTTTAGTGGAGGTGGAAGGGAATTAATTTGATGGATTCAAATTAATTCAAAAGGGTTTATTGGGGCGGTGAAAGGGGAGGGAATTTGGGCTGATTTCGTGGTTTTATTATGTCATTTGGAAGAGAGAGAGGTCCACTAAGAGTGGCCGGCCATAGGAGGAGAGAGAGAGATTTAGGAGTTATGAGAGTGGGCCCCAAGTTTAAGTAGATAATTAAATTAAACCTGAATTTTATTTCAGATTTAATTATGTATTGAGTAACTTCCCAAGTGGATTTGAGATGAGAGGGAAAGTAGAATTCGAATTTCAAAATAGCTCTAAGTGTCATTAATTTCCTTTCCTTAAGATGAGCCCTTGATTAGGCAATTAATTAAGTCACCAGGAATTGGAATTCACGGCTTGGGCAAAACATGGAGGTCCAGCGGCAAGGGGAACTGCAAGGAGATGGTGGGCTGGAGGCTCACTGATGACTGTTTAACCATGAGATTGGGAGCAGTAGAGGGGGGGGGGGGGTGTGGCTGCACGGGACGGGATGGGCTGTGGCCGGTGGGATGAGGTTACGGGCTTGTTGGCAGGGAGTTGATCGGCAGCTGGTAGGCCTGTGGCTGGCGGGAAGCTGCTGGTTGGCGGCTGGACACTATGGGGGCTGGATTGCTGAGTGGAAAGGTTGTGGGGAGGAAATTTCAGAGAGAATATAATCTGGATGAAATTCCTTTGAGTTCTCACACTACTTGATCACAAAACAAGCTAGAAGAATGTCTAGAACTCACAAAGAGATCTAGCTCTTCTCAAAACTCACTAAGAGATTTGAGAGAGAGGATGCACTCACAAAGAGAACACAAAGTAAATTTTTTTATTTCATCCGAAAAACTCCACTATTACAAGAGAAGGGCCATATAAATAGGCCTCACAATGACAAAGAAAACAAAAGACTAAAATGCCCCTTGGGCTACAATAGCGACCAAATACCCATAAGGGCAAAAACGGAAAACATAAAATAAAAATAAACTACTACATAAAATAATGAAAATACAACTCATGCTCGTAACCATCGATCTCCGACGTCGAAAATGCTGACGATGTCCTCATCATTCTCCCCAGGTGGGAGAAAACTCGACCCCATCGAGTAGATATCTATGAAGCCCTCGTACAACTCTAGGAGATCTGGGTCTAGGCTCTGTAGCTCGTCCCTGTCAATCGAAGTATCCTCTATCTCCGGTGTCCCTTCCCAATGAACTCGGTATCTTCGGCGCCTACTTTCCTTTGTGGGAATGACCTCATTATCTAGTATTGCTTCGATCTTCTCCGCTATAGGTGAGTAAGGTAAATTGGGGAGTGGAGCTAGGTTGGGGGATCTCACCAGGTGGGGTCACACAAGGCTAATTTAAGGAGTGGATTTTGGGGGGTTAAGATTCGGGTCCTTCAAAGGCTAATAGGTCTTCTATATTAAATGTAGGATTCATGTTAAAGCCTCAAGAGAGGTCCAGTACGTAGACATTACTATTAACCTTTGAGATTGTCTTAAATGGCCCGGTGCCTCGAGCTTGCAACTTCTCGTACCATCACAAATTCTCGAACTTTGAATTCTTTGAACCATCTTTTGTTATCAGCAATAATTTTAAAAATGAGTGTTACTTTGTTTCAATTTTTCTTTTAATTTCGTTGAGTAACTCCTGAAGGTGACATGCAGATGCAAATGCAAGAGATCGAGTGCAAGATGATTGATAAGACTCATGAGCTTATAAAAGTTTAAAACGACAGACAAATTAGGAAGACAACATACTACAACACTCACACAACATACTAAGTGACACGAAAATGATGCTCGAACAGGTAGATGAGTCACAAAAGGGGTCTAAAGTGTTCGATCTAATGGAACTGGTGTGGGGGGAGAAATGAAGACGTCCTTAGCTAAAAGGGCTTCTCTACAGAGCATCTCAGCTCGAGTCACAGACAGCCTCCTAGCGATGGTAGGGTACTTTATCAAAGTCATCCAACTAAGAGAGAGAATATACTTACTAGGGAAGGACGAGGATATCGAGGGCATAATGTAGGAATCAGAAATATGATAATACAATGTGTCATGACTTACTACCATAGTAGGATAGCCCAAAGAGTGATTAGCGGGTATTGGACTCAAGAGAAGGGGTAGGGTTTCCCTAACAGAATTGGGTACAACAGTTAGACATGCGACCTGTAGGTATGGGCTACGACACTCTCTAACACTAAGGTCAGTGATATAAGTCCAATCAAGAGAGATATACTCAGTCAACTGCACATCTAAAGGAGCAACTCCTAAGATAGACTCCCATAAGACAAGAGGATGTTTAGGGTTCAATTTAGGCTCAGAATCTTTCAGATTCAAATTACTATCTTCCAAACTCATATTATTACCCTCAAAAGGATCAGACTCGGTTATAACCCTAAGATCACTGAATCCGAGGTCACTTAAATCAAGGTGTAATTCAGGTAGTAACTTCAATTTCTTCATTTCCAATTTGAAATTATCCACATTGCCATCAGAATTATTCAAGATTAAATCAGAATTATCCAGAATTAAATTAGAATTATCAGAATTATCCGGAGTCATCTCAGTAGGTGTTACAACTAGATCAGGATCTTCCAAATTTAAATTCAAAGTGTTCGACGTCCGATTAGTTCCTTTCGAGGTCACATTACTATCATCCAGGCATACTTTGTCCAGAGGCTTATCCTCGAGGAGACTAGGATCTAGCTCTCCTGGCTCAGGGTTTAAGTCATTATGTGAGTCTGGTTCAGCTACTTCTATTCCATCCTCAAAGAATTCTTCGTCATTAGTGATATCACTAGCATCCACAAAATGGATGCACTCAGTCTCAGGTTCAGGGAACCTCTTCTCCTTAATGTTTTCCTTTGTTATAATCATACTTGCAGGGTCAAGGACTGGGGAGACTAAATGTTGATTGAAATTGCTAGAAGTTAGTCCAAGTGGGGAGTCATATGGGCTTGATCCAACAGAAGACCTACTAAAGGGTTGGTCATCAAGACTAAGTGAAGACCGACAGGGTGGGACAGCAACCCTGATGTTACTAAAGGACGGGTGTTCTTGACCCCAATAATGTCCACGGTTTGTTCCAACAGAAGAGGTAGGGTGGGGCTCTAGATGGCGGTCACTGGTAGAGGGTCGGTATTTTAAATTAAGATCTCGCCTCATGTCTTTCCAAGTAGGGTACTCACCGCGAGACTCTTTATGATCTTCCAATCTTGCCCAAAATTGAAGAGCCTGACCTTTGAGGTGAGATTTAGCGATGCTAACTTGGTGGGGTTCAGGGATATGACATGATTCAAAATACTCATCTAGTTGTTTGGCCAATTCCCTAAAGTAGTAAGGATCCGAGGAACCATCAAAGGTGGGTAAACGGTAAGGTGACTCTAAGTGAGGTCGTTGAGGATTAGACTCAGGTCTAGATTGATAAGCAGAGTGGGGTATCTTCCGACTAGCATGATTGACCGACTGGGGCACGTACCTAAAGTGGAGAGAGCCAACAAGTTCCTCCTTTGTGGTTTTAGTTAGCGAGCCTACAAGACTAACTAGGTCGTCTAACCTCTTTTGAAATCCTATCGGATCCATTTTGCAGCGCTGGGAAACACTTAGGGATGAATCTAGATAGGGGACAACACCTAAAGTGAAGCTAGACTCTCCCGATTATCATTAGAAGGTGCACTAAAATGTGGACAGCAAACCCCATTAGTGGATAAAATAGTATAGATGACTAGGAAGGGTATCGGGTCGAGGGCAGCACCTAAACGCTGAGGTTTCTAGCCTAAAAGTCCACTAAACGAGTGCAGGAGTGCTGTGGACAGCAACCTACAGCAGTTGGGGAAGTTGCCTGAGTTGTCTAAGAGTTGTGGGCAGGTTATGGTGTGGACAGCTACTAAAGACAGGTTTTAGGATCACCTAAAGGCCACTAACTGGTGCAGCAATTTTCTGGACAGCAAAGTTCAGTCGTTGCTTAAGTTGTCTAGGTGTTTGGAAGGGTCCGAGGGAGTGGACAGCACCTAAACAAGGACTTTAGGTTCACTAACGGATGCTTAACAACAGCTGAAATAGTGTGGACAGCAGCTATACTCACGGGTGTAAATGTCCTAAGCAATTAGAAATGATGCAAGTCAAAAGGCTGCACTCACACTCTCACTAGGACAACGTAAATGCCAATGTATGGGTGCAGGAAATGCAATTACAGCAGTGAAAAACAGCGAAAATATCCAATCTACGCATTGATATGCATGCAAATTTCAAACTACAATGAGAAACTAGACCCTAGGATGCATCTAGCACAAGTCAAGCATGCTAGCCATGCTCTGATACCAAGATGATGTAAAACAAAATGCGATGGAGGAGTTACTTTAAGAAATTAAAGAGAGCAATTTTAACAACGTAATCCAAGATAAATTTATTGCTTACAACAATACTTTTGATCCTTAGAATTCTCAGTCTTCAACTTGTTTAGGCAAAGAAGAGCAAATCCGATTCCCAAACGATTTAAGAAATCACAAAGAGTAAATGTAAAATTACGACGATAAACAAGAATCCACAATTTAATAATAAGAACTTTCACCTTTGGAGCCCATACGCTCAACTAGTCTAGGCTTTAGCGGAAGAAAAGTCTCCACATTAGAACCGAGGTCACTCCGAAGAAGAAGGAGCCTAAGATCGTCGTTCTTGGATAGGTGGCCGGAGTGGTGGAGGATGGCGGTCGTCCAAGGATGATCCAACGTCCCTTTGATCTTTGCTCGTCGATCACATCCACTAAGGTATAATGGATACGGTCGATGTAATCTTCAATTGTGTCATCAAAATCGAAGCCCACGTCGAAGAATGGTGATTGGAGGATGTCGACTTGATCTTGATCGTCATGCACAAACCCAAAGTTCCATTCGTGTTCCTCCATTCATGGTGGTAGTGAGTGAAGACGCCAAAGAAGGGATGCGAATTTGCCTTGAGTGCTTGTGATAGTGATGAAATCAAGAATTCTGTACTTTTTATTTTGTTTGAACATTAGTATATTCTGTTTTCTATTTTATTTTCTTTTCTTTTTTAGCTATCCAATGATGGGAAAGCATCCAATGATCATGGTAGGTAGTGCATATGACTTGGTAGACCTTTGGTTTGCTGGCTCGATTGGTCCCTGGCCGCTGGTGGTTCTCGGGTTGGCTGTTTTGGAGCATTTGGTTTTGAGCTGATTCTCTAAGTTGCTTGAGCTGAAGTTTAGTAGCTCATTAATATCCAAAAAGGTACATCATTATGAAGTTTACTTTTGGAGTGGCATTGTCCCTTCTCCTTCCCCTTTCTTCTTGTCTCTTGGGAATCCGTGGTCTATTCTTTAATGGTGGCTAAATTCAATGCATTATCTTGGAGAACCGTGGCTTGCTCTTTAATTGGTGGCTGAATTCAAAGCATTAGAAGTTATAAAAGAATGCTTTTTCCCTTGGGAGTCCATCCGGCCTTTGTTTTTCCGAACTGGAATTTTTTCCCTGTTGCTGTGCTGCTTTGAATTCTCGGTGGCTCCTTGGTTCCGTGAGATGTTGGCTGATTTCAATAAAAACCATGGCTTGGTGGCTGAATTCAATTCAATATAAAGGGGAAGTTGCTGATTTTACCTTTGGGAATTCAGCCAGCCTTTGGAATGCTTTTTCCGAAGCTGTGATGCTTTGATTTTTATGGGCTGTTTGTTGTCCGTGAAGTGGCCTCCTTGGTTCCTGTTCTGATTAATGAAAGGCTGATTTCCGTGATCTCCTCGGCTGATTTCCAAAGGGACTTTTGGGAATCCTATGATCTAAAATGCTTGGGAGCTTGTAAACAATTATGAGATGGCTTTTGGCATTCCTTTTCTTTGCCTATAAAAATGAGATGATGATGTAAAGAAAGGGGGAGTTGATATTTGTGAGCATATTTGCTATTAACCTGCGGGTTTATTCGGAAATCCTGCGGGCTCTTTCCAACCTTCGTTTCTCATCCCCTCCGGAAATCCTGCGGGCTCTTTCCACCCTTTCTTCTCGGGCTTCTAACCTCTTTCGTCTCTCCGCAAGTGCCACTCCATCTGTATCCTTCTTCTCAAAGTAAAGCAACTTTAGGGTGTCGTATCAGAGTTGATTTGAAGCGTCTATTGAAGAATTGGACCAATCTTGCAGTGGTGGACCATCGGTTTGCTAGTTCTATGCACTTTACTTATTTATCCTACAAATTCGATGCATGTGAGGAACCCGCTCTGACGGTTGTCTGAGGATAGCGTCTTTTTAAGTTTCTTTATTTCTTTAAAAACTCCTAGCATCTTTTGTTGTGTTTGTTAAGTTTTGAGTCGTTTGGGTTTATTTAACAAAGTTTATTTTAAGTTCTACTCATTTTGCCTGTGTTCTTCTTGTGTGTCTTTTGTGTTCAAGAAATATAGGGTCTCCTATATTCCTTGTCTACATCAATTTGGTATCAGAGCAAGTTTGTCTTTGTTTTGGTTTTTAGGAGTCTTTCTCTTTTGTGTCAAAAAAGATAAAAAAAAAAAGGCTAATGAACAAGGGGGTTGGCAACAAATGATGCAACAATTGAATGATTTACAACATCAAATTAATACGGTAGCTGAGGCCATTGCTAATCTAAATGTCAATCAAGCTAACTCTATTCCTAGTATTATATCTTCTGGGAGTGAAGAGGAAGAACCTAGAAATCGAAATAGGCGACAAAGAAATTGGGATCACGGATTTAAAATCAACGTTCATAACTTTGAAGGAAAATTGCAACCTGAACAATTCCTAGAATGGGTAGAAAAAATGGATCAGTTTTTTGAATGGAAAGAAATTCCGGATAATCGAAAAGTTAAATTTGCCAGATTGAAACTAACGGGACATGCATTAACTTGGTGGAAAAACTTACAAAACAACAGATTAAGAAGAGGCAAAGAAAAAATTCAAACCTGGGATAGAATGAAGGAAAAAATGAAAAGAAATTTTTTGCCAACTGATAATGCTCGAACAGTATTCAAAGATCAACTCAATTTGCATCATATCATTAAAACTGACAAGGCTTATCGTATGGCTTTAAAATTGGAAAAACAACATCAAAGGAAAAAGGGTGACAATAAAATTGTGGAAACATATAAACGTCGTTCAATTAGCGGGATTAAATCTGGGGGAACATCAGGTCTGAAAGTTAAAACTGTTGAAAGTCAAAATCAAGTAAAAGTAAAAGGGGTAGCAAGAAATAAACCATCTAAACAATCTAAGCAAATTGGACCTTGTTACAAATGTGGGTTATATGGTCACTTATCAGCTACTTGCAGAAAGAATAATCCTCCACGAACTAATTTCATAGAAGATGAAAATGAGATAGAAGAAGAGGAGGAGAATGAAACAGAATCTGAAAATGAAGCTGAATTAAAAAAAATTTGATTTAGAAGGAGATGAAAGTGAAAAGTCTTTGATAATTCGACAAGTTCCAACAACAACAATTGACAAAAGGGATAGATGGCTAAGAGGAAACATATTCAAAATAACTTGTACCATCGAAGGAAAAATTTGCACCCTTATGATTGATAGTGGAAGTTCAGGAAATTTTGTTTCTCAAGAATTGATCGACAAACTTAAACTCAAATCAAAACCTCTTGCAAAATCCTATAAGATCTCTTGGTTCAAAGAAGGAGGTGAGGTTCCAATCACTAAACAATGCACTGTCAATTTATCAATTGGGGGATCATTTAAAGATCAAATTGTTTGTGATATTGTGCCTCTTGAAGTTTGCCATATTTTGCTTGGACGACCTTGGCAGTACGACAACAAAACTGTTCACAATGGAGAGAAAAACACATATACTTTGATGAAAAATAATAAGGAGTTTACTCTTCATCCTCAAAAGAATGTGCCGGATTCACACGTTAAGGAAAACACAATTGCCAAAATTACTTCTCCTGAATTGCTTTTAAATGATAATGATTTGAAACATTTTGAGGTTGCTTATTTGGTTTTGGAAAAAGAATCTGATACTGTTTTATTGGATGAGTTTTCTGATATAACTTCTGATGATTTTTCAAATGGATTGCCTCATATGCGTCAAAATCATATTGACTTGATTCCTGGAGCTTTTTTGCCTAACCTTCCTCAGTATAGGATGAGTCCAACTAAGCATGCTGAACTTTTTAAACAAATATCTGAAATGCTGGAAAAAGGTTTAATCCAAGAAAGTCTGAGTCCTTGTGCTGTGCCTGCTTTGATAACTCCAAAAAAGGATAGAATATGGAGGATCTGTGTGGATGACATGCTTGATATGCTGAGTGATGTCTTTTGGTCTTTCAAATACCTCGAGTACTATTATGAGAACTATGAATCATATTTTGACATCTCTCATTGGAAAGTTTGTTATTTTAAAGAGATTGTTCGCCTTCACGGTATCCCTCGAACTTTTACTTCTAATCGTGACACTAGATTTTTAAGTTACTTTTGGAGAACTCTGTGGGCTAAGTTAGAAACTTCTCTTCAGTTTAGTAGTGCTTATCTTCCTCAAACTAATAAACAAACTGAAGTTGTCAATCAAAAATTTATAAAGAATTTCAGTTCTCTGACTGCTCTTATTACTGACTGTTTGAAAAAGGGAATTTTTAGGTGGACACTTGAGATTATTAAAACAAAAATGAGTCAAGTTCCCATTCTTAAAGTACCAAATTTTGAGATCATTTTTGAGGTTGATTGCGATGCTTCACATACTGGTATTGGTGCAATGCTTAGTCAAAAAGAAAAACATGTTGCTTACCTTAGTGAAAAACTGACTGAGTCTAAGTCTAAGTATTCTACTGTGCAAGCTTTAAAATTCTGGAGATGTTATCTGATTCAACGAGAATTTATTTTGAACACTGATCACAAGGCTTTACGATTTCTGGGATCACAAAAAAATCTGAACAAAAGACACGCTAAATGGGTATCTTTTTTACAAGAGTACACTTTTCATATCAAACATAAAACTGGGGTTTTGAAAAAAGTTGTTGATGCTTTAATCCGAAGATTTCATTTGTTGATAATCGTTTTTCCGACTGTTACTTCTTTTTTCTTTTTGAAAGACACTTATGCAAATGATTCTGATATTGAAAATATTTGGAATGCTTGCTATGCTTCTGGAACTGATTCTTCTGCTCGATTTGTTATACATCAAGGTTTCTTATTTAAAGAAACTAGACTTTGCATATCAAAAGGTTTTTTGAGAAAACAACTTGTGAAAGAATTGCATAGTGAAAGTTTGGGAGGACATTTTAGGCAAGGAAAAACAATTGCTTTAGTTGAACAATGCAAGGTTTTTGAAAATCTTAAGAAGGTTACTGCTAAATATAAGACTGAGGCTGATAAATATCGAAAAGAAACAAATTTCAATAATGGTGACTTAGTGATGGCTTACTTTTGTCGCCAAAGGTTTCTTGTTGGTACTTTTAAAAAGCTAAGTCGAAAGAAAATTGGCCCCTTTCGTGTGATTTGAAAATTATGTGCTAATGCTTATTTGCTAGATTTACCAGATACTGTTGGCACTTCACCTGTTTTTAATGTTTCTGACATGTCTTATTTGCATCGTCTAAGAAGACCTAATAGACATGAGGTGAAAGCTTGTCGATGGGGCCAGTTATAATGTAGATCTTGGGTAACACAGTGCTTCATGCCTAACAAGTGCATTTCATGGCTAACAACTCATAAGCTTGGGCATCGGGGAACTTTCAAGATTGGGCTATAATAGAATTATGGTTACACCATTGCAATCATGCTAATCACCCTATTAAGTTGCACATGCCATGGCTTATTGACATGTGATTTGTGTTTATTGTATGGATGACGTTGATTTTTTATGAACTTTGGTCAAGCTTAAATTTAACATCCTTGATGAAACATGAAAGCTTATTGGTATCATGACATTTGACTATCTACCTTAGATTTCAAACATAACTTGCGCCGAGTTATGTTTTTATTCAGGGGGGGCTTGATATAGATTAAGTTGCATAAAATTTTGATCTTCAGTATTTATGACCATTAGTGTAAAAAGAGCTTGAGTTGTATTTTCTTCGGAACTTGTCGGTGAATACACAGACAGGATGGAGGCTGATCTCGCTATGATTTCTCTAACGAGATATCTCACCCTTGCCGAGGGTGTATAGCGCTTACCCTGTATAGTCTCGCGGTTCACACGTGAACCCTTTGGCCATACACGGATAAGTTTTTAGATGAGGGCATTCTAATAATGAGGATTCCTTTTAGATATGATGGGTAATAAGTTTACCCATTAGAAGGGATATTGCTTGAAGTTAACTTTCTTTGTGGTTAATAGCTTAATCTTCTGGTTTTAATCTTTTGATAACCAAGCCATAATCGGGGGAGGTGCCTCGAAAGTGCTAGTAAAATTCTCGGCCTTAGGATATTTTTTTTTTCTTTCATGACAGAATAATTGAAACATTAGCACACGAAGTGAGGAAAACATGCGCTCGCTCTTATTTTTTAACATAAAGATTATTGTGCCATGAGACATGTCGACTTTGTTACGTATTTGCAGAGGATCGAGTTTCGTACTGAGACTTTACAATCTGTAAGTTTGATTAAGTTCCAAAGGTTGGGACTAATGACCCTAATTTATGGCAAGTCAACTTTGTCGAATATTTATTTTAGTTTTTGTATGATGGTAACCAGTTTTGGTGCCTTGTTGATCCTGCTTTCTTGCTTGGTGAGGATTAGACCTTCCAAAAAAGTTCCATATTTTCTCATCATTTGTGCTTGCAGAGGGCCCTTGGTGAAGTTGATTGTTTGAAAGGGTAATGAAGTTAAAATGGTATTTTGGTTTATTTGATGGGTTACATTGGTTTTATTGTATGTGCTTGTAGTGTTTTAAGGTTTTAGATGATCATGAAAAAATATTGAATTTCCTTACTCTTGTATTGATGTGTTTCAACAACAAATACACTATCATGTAAAAATATCCAATGCAATGCATTGCTTTGTTCTTTTGCATTCGGATTTAATAATTTACTCTTATTGTAGATGGGGCCAGGTATTTATTTTAGATGCTCTATCAACGTACAAAGCAGCTGATGCATTGGAAGCTGAAAATATAGTGGAACGAGTAACTCCCCGTCTCCAACATGCCAATTGTGCCGTGGTTCTTTCTGCTGTGAAGGTAGCTCTGTTCAATGTTTTTTCATTTGGAAGCATTTACCCTCCTAATTTGAGGAAACCGAATTAATCTTATGAATATGAATGTTAGAGTTTGAAAATTACTCCTTTGATACAATCAATCATATGCTGTATGTTGTGATAATACTTAATTAGATATACATTACTGCATTACCGTTTAGAAGATGTGTTCCAAATAGAGGAGATCTTGCAAAAAGAATAGAGTCTATAAAAAAAAATGTAAGTCAGAGAAAATGACACTTTACTCATCTTGAAATGGAAGCTTAAAATGCGGATCCTAAAAAAGGTTACTTGATCGTCCAACAGACTAGTTAACTCTTTTTTTTTTCTTTCTATTTTTTGGCTGTGTAGGAAGTAAAATTTTCCAGTAAATTTAATAAAATTGTAATATATGTAAATGAAATAACATGTATATGTACACACACACACAAGCACATACATACAAGCATAATATGTAATTTAATAAATTCATAGCAATTAGATGATATTTATCCTAAACATTTTATTGATTGAAAGTAGGGTAAAATGCTAGTCATAGATAAGTAGGCATAGCCAATCATAAATAAGGAAAGCATAAGATTAGTTATAGATTGAATTCCACGTAGGTTCACTTTATATATAACTTAGATATATGAATTAGGATAGTAATGAACTTGTATACCCTTCTTGCTCTTTCCTTGTGCATGAATTGTATGACTTCTCCTAATCTAGGAAACCTTTGAAAAGACCTACAAACAATGCTTATTAAGTCTAGCAAAGGTTGGACCCCACACACCCATGCACACACGCTCTCTCACCTTCTCCAACAACAACAACAACAACAACAACATAAATCCTTTATCCCACCGTGGGGTTGGCTACATGAATCCTTTTTTTTTCATTGTGCCATGTTAAAAGTTAAATTCTCATTTAAATCTAATAAAGAAAGGCCATTTCTAATAATTTCTAATCAAGTCTTTTTAGGTCCAACTCTGCCCTTCTTAACATAAATCAAATATAATATATCTACTTTCTTAACTGGGTCATTGGAAGGTCGCTTTTTTATGTGACCAAACCATCTAAGGCGACTCTCTCTAATCTTATCTTCCACTGGAGCTACTCCAACTTTTTCACGTATATGCTCATTTGTACAAAATTAGATACTAGGAAATGGATGATGTATCTTAGCACATTTCCTACACTATTTTATCTATAAAATATAACTAATCAGATAAAACAGATACAAGAGTTGCATGGTATATGAATGTTACAAGCTGCATGAAGATTGGTGCGACTCTTCAATGCATTACAGACTCTCACAGTCATGCAAAAGTCAATGGAAATGGAGAGAAAGAGTATTCATAAAATCTAACATCAAATAGATGGGATAGGGCTGATAATGATGACAAAAGAAGAATATTTACCAGGTTTTCAGTGCCGAGTGATCTCAATCATATCGGGAATACTAAATCTTAAATTTTAAATGAAATATTTTTTTTTCTTAAGAAAGTGTCCTTTATGCCCTGGTGTAATGCTATTTGCTTTTTAGGTAAAAGTACTCTAGAAATAGTAGTTTTCATCAGCGAATAAATAAGGCAGATGTACCCTCAAATATATAGTCTTTAGACTACAACTATTTTTGTGCTTGTCTAATAAACACCTTATTTGCTTATTTATATAGTGATTACTTAGTTTCCTAACGCTTGGTTTGGGAAATTATACAAAACATGCTTTTGAAACAACAAACTAGATGCTGTGGGAAAGCTGGGCTAGCCCTGTATCCTACCTTGATTTTGGTAGTTATTTATAATCATATAAACTATAGTGCAAATGTCTTTTCAAAAATTACTATTTACCTTCTAATTTTGGAAGATTGATTAATCAAATGATAGCAAAGATGGCTATTGTTTACTAAAAATGATAGTGCACTTAGAGTTCTATTTCAAATCTATCATATTTTTCATTTTTTGCCTCATTAAAGTTTTTATGACATTCTGAGATTTGATGAAGATTCAACACTCTGGGCTTGATTTTGCTAGATGATCCTTCAACAAATGGAACTCATAACTAGCACAGACGTTGTGCGGAACCTTTGCAAGAAAATGGCACCTCCTTTGGTGACTCTCCTCTCCGCAGAACCTGAACTACAATATGTAGCTCTACGGAATATTAGCCTTATTGTACAGAAACGACCTACAATTCTAGCGCATGAAATAAAAGTGAGTTAAAACGTGAAAAGATATTGTTATTCTAAGTTCATGATTTGTAATGCTGACTAGAATCTTGCCCAATTGTGCTTTAGGTCTTTTTCTGCAAGTACAATGATCCAATATATGTTAAGATGGAGAAGCTGGAGATTATGATAAAGCTTGCTTCTGATCGAAATATAGACCAGGTTCAAAAGTGTAATTATATGTTTTTGTTTGTTTAAATACAAATCCATTTCTTGAATATTTTTATTTTATTATCAGATTGGTATCTTCAGTGATAATGGGCGCGTTACATTCGAATTTTCTATCTTGTGCTTCTGTCAACTGTAAAACCTTGGGAACAAATTAATCTGTTTTATTATATGCAAGCTATCCATGTAGTTTTCTACAGACCGCTTTGATTTTGTCCTCAGTAATATAAATATTTGCCAGAAGTAAGGAACCGCTGTGATGCAGGTTTAAAATACATATACTTTTATAAGAAATAATTATTTCATGGAATTATTCTGTGCAAAAATAATACTGGCTGACACACCTTCATTACTCTATCTTCCTCATGAATCTTATTGTGCTCACTGGTTTTGTTTTTCAGTATACTGCTTTGATAAATTTAGCATTATGCTTTATAGATTATAATTCACATGAGACTATAAGAGGTTCATGTTTACTTGATAAATATAATGATCATTTTTGTATACTCAATTTATTAGTAATATAAATATTTGCCAGACAAGTAAGGAACCGCTGTGATGCAGGTTTAAAATACGTATAATTTTATAAGAAAGAATTATTTCATGGTTTTATTCTGTGCAAAAATAATACTGGCTGACACAACTTCATTACTCTATCTTCCTCATGAATCTTATTGTGCTCACTGGTTTTGTTTTTCAGTATACTGCTTTGATAAATTTAGCATTATGCTTTATAGATTATAATTCACATGAGACTATAAGAGGTTCATGTTTACTTGATAAATATAATGATCATTTTTGTATACTCAATTTATTATTTCATAAAACATTGGAATAAAGGTAAACTTAGCCTTGGTAGTTGATGAATTAAATGGACTGAAGATGGATCAATTGGATAGTTTCTCCAAAATCTTATTAGAAGAATAAAAATATAGTATTTAGCGGTTAATAAAATTCAATAAAAAAAATCATACCAACAGTTCAATATTATTTCAAAGAATTTAAAAGCAAGAAATATATCCCTTTTAAACCATATGCTGTAGAAAACATAGACTTTCTTTGTCTTTCCACATAAATCTATAAATATATTATTTAGGTAAATACATTTTTAAAACTCTCTAACTCTCTCTCTCTCTCTCTCTCTCTTCATTGAAGATTAAATTAGCAAGGAATTGGAGGCGGCCCCATTTTAAAATTGAGACCCTTCCCCAATTTATGGCTTTTGAAAATGGAATTTCTCTCTCTTTGTTATAATGCCATACAGTAATTCCAAATCAATTGATATCATGTCTTTTATTATTTTTTTATATGCTTATATAAAAAAAATTGGAGAGAACTCTATTTTGAAATGAAACTTTCTCTTTGCTTGTTTATTTGATATATTTCAAATAAGAGTTTTTCTATTTGATTGTGGCTTACTTTATAATCTATAAATATGAAACATGCCAGATATTTTAAAGGTGATGTAAGATTTTCATAGTAAGCTAGAGGAAGAAAGATTCACTTGAGCCTAAAATTCTAAGATTATCAGGCTTGCTCGTTTCTTCCTTTGTCATCTCTTCTTTCTTTTCCTCTTTACCACTCTTTTGTCCACTTCATTTGCAAAGGTTTTTCTAATTTTAATTCTCGTGGCCCTTTCTATCCATTTAGGTCAGAAATTGATTCCACGTAGAAGATTTAAGTTTTACTTGGTTCGAGGCCTTCTTTGACAAAGTTTTTCTTTGATGGGCTTTATTTTTCCTTTATATGTTTCCCTTTTGCCTTTCCCCTCATGCATTTTGCTTGTTATTTTTATACCATTTCCCCACTTTTGATTTTGCTATCCTTTCCCTCCATCTTTTCTCCCTATGGGCTATGAAATTCCCTACCCAACTATTTTCTATTAAAATATTTGTGTCATTTTGTATGAATTTTCAAAAGATAAATTAGATTATTGGATAAGAAAAATAGACATAAATTTCACATTTTTACAAAATGATCCAGTTACACCGTTATAGATTCCCATAGACTCAAACCTTTATGATTACCTATCTTAATTGCGAGAGAGAAATTTTGATTAAGATAAGTTTTTAGGCTTTAGACTATTTTTCTTTTGTAGCGCTACTTCTGATTGTAGGAAGGGATGCATTGATTGCTATTAGCTCATAATATATAGTTGGGAATGAAGATGAATTTGATCGTGATCTTAGGATTTTGTTATTTGTTAGATGTTGGTTCTTATTATACATGTTAATTCCCTTTTTTGTTTAAGTCTTTGTTTTTAGGCTATTTTATTTTTTTCTCTTTTGGGTTGTTTCGTATAAATAGTAGTGACTTGTTCATGTAGAACTATGAATGCTTTAAATGATTGATATAAGAATTTGCACGCTTTCAAGTAAGAGCAATAAGAATTAAAACATTAGACACTTAATGAAAATGGAAAACAAGAAAGGGGTGTCTTTGTTTAGGCCAAGTCACACAATAATAGTTAGGATCACAAAATAATTAGAAAATTCAACATAAGCAAATATAGATGATTTCCAATAACAACCCTAGATTAACAACGAGATTAGATACATAGAAGTTCATCACTCATCCCTACGTTTACTAAGCTTTGGCGGATGATCGTTAGCATGATCTTCATGAATTAAAATATAACCACAATTGAGAAGTAAACTAGGAAGATAAGAGAATTGGAGAGAGAGATTACCCAAAGAAAAAAGATAGAAGCTCCGATGTGTTCGTTTGGATGTTAGAGAAAGAGTGGGCAGCAACATGAACACCCTAGCAGCCTTTGGATAGCATTCTAGCAACTTCTGGAGGGAGGACAGCCAACTAATGTGGTATGGATTCTTTGAACAACAACCTGAAGACTCTGGACAACAGTTTTCAAAGCTTTGATACTCAGGACCGCATATGGAACCTGTCCAGAAACTGGACAACAAGTTGGAGAGGAGAATTTCAGGGGTTTCCTCCTTCTGGATGCACGAGAGCTAGGAGGATGAGGTGGGGAATTATGTGGATAGCCGTGGAGAATATCCTGGAGTTAATTTCCCTTGCTTGGGTGACATGTTAAATCAATCTCAAAATAATTGAAGGGAGGGGAGAAAGGGGCCGGTCATGTGGGAAGTTAATTGGGATTTGATTGGGTAGCAATAGTGGAAAGAATTTATTAAGGGGGAGAGAAGAGGGGGCCGACGACTTCAAGGATCGAGAGAGGGATTAGTTAAGGGAATTTATGAGTTGCCTAATCAAGGCTCTTTAATTGAGGAAAATAATTTAAATCAAATCCTATTTGAAGTTGATTTGGAATTGATTTAGGAAAATTTCCTAAAATAAAGTTCTTTTTTGAAATAATTCAAATTTCAAATTGATTGAAATTTTGAATTTTAAGACTTTCCAAATGGGTTGGGAGGAAAAATGAAAGTAGTAATGAGTGGGTTTTTGAATTTGAGCGGCAAGGAGGGAAGGGATATGGCCGGTGGCTAGGCTAGGTTAGGGTTTGGATATGTGGGGGTTTGGAGGTGGGGATAGCCAAGTAGGAGGGGTGGTGAGGGAAGAAGAAGAAAATATCAAGGTAGAAAAGAGCCACGAACCCGGACGCTTCCAAGGTTGGTGGGTGATCCATTTCCCTCTCCTAGGGATTTCTCTCTAAAACTCTCAAGCTCTCACAAGAACACAAGATTGCAGGAATTTTCATAATAATCATTCATTAACTTGAAAAGAAACATAAGGGGCTTATAAAATAGCCTCATACAATGAAAGAGAACTAAAAGACGACATTGCCCACCTAGGGCTTTACATATGACCAGACCCTTAAGTAAGGGTAAAACGGAAAATGCAAATAAAAAAAATACATAATGCAAACAAATAAAAAAAAAAATACATATGATGAATCAAAAATAGATCAGCGTGATCGTGGCCATAGATCATCGGCCACATCTCTGATATACTTTCCATTATTTGATGTCCCCATCTCTTGTATTGATTAAAGTAAGAAAGGTGAATAAAGAATAGAATCAGTTTTGTTTTCTTCTCAAAATCGTGAGTTCTCCTCTCTCCCTATATTTTTCTATTATCTCTCTCTGTGGAAACAGCCAGAGAGTTGTTGGCTCTTGGTCCGAGCTGAAAGTGCTCTGATGGCACTAGAAAGTTCGTTAGGGATGTTAAGCCCTTATGAACTAGCCCAAGGCTAATAATGAGATAGAGAGGCGAATCAGTATTTAAAACAAGCACAATCTTAAATCCAAAAACAAGATTCACCACAATCAAAACCAACGATGCGGAAATTAAATGCGGAAGCAAATAATAAGAAAGAACACACGGATTTATAGTGGTTTGGTCAAACCTTGACCTACGTTCACTCCTTGGAGGAACCCTCTAAGTATTGCACTAAAATCGTGACTCTCCTTTAGCTCCCACAGCTAGGCGGAGAAGCCCTTACAAAATCACTTCCACCTTCCCCGGTGCGGCGGAGTCGCCGGGTCCTTTGACACCAAAGAGATTTTCTTCTTTGGTGAACTTACCTCGAGACAAGCCTTGAATTTAATGGTACTAAGGTGCGAGTTCGCCGGAGCAACTGTGTGGAATCCCCTCCACACTCCCTTGAGTACCCCCCTCACAGGATCTTCTCCCTCTCAAACTCCACCCTTTCCTCTCTCCCTTTCAAGCTCTTTCTTCAAGTTTCCCCCACAAGAATGAAGCTACAATGGCTGCCAAAGACACTTACAAAGTGTCATGTCATAGCTTAAATAGAAGAGCTAAAAACGAGCTCATTAATGCAAGTTGCTGACTTTATCGTCCAGGACGATAGACATATCATCCTGGCCGATTAGTTCAAATATGAGGAAAATCATCCTGAATATCGCCCTGAAATGAAGCTGGACGATGTCTAATCGTCCCGGACGATCTTGCGATCGGCCCGGACGAAATCACTATTAATTACTTTCCAAAATTGCCAGAGAAATTTTGGAAAAATTGTCCTGGATTGTCATGGACGATATTTTATAGTCCAGGCCAATCCACGAGGCCGATATCCAAAAATAAGAATTTCCTAAGTAGATCTGGCGGTAGATTCTTTCTGAATTGAGCCTATCATCTTGGTTGATACAAAACAGGACGATGTATTTTGCATAAAGACGACTGCTTTAATGAGGAAGTCCTAATTAGGGTTTCTGCTTTTGAACAGATCGTCCCGGCCGATATAAATATTATCCAGGACGATATTACCAAAAACAGTAAACTCTAGGGAACAGTCAGAAACTCTTATACGTTACAAAGCATCAGGAGCCACAACAAATATAATAGACTCAAGAAAGAAAAAAATGTACAAACTGACTCAGATCTAGTCTACCCAATTTTGAGCTGGTTCCAAATTGTAGTCCGATCGTGTGAACCTGAAATGTCAGTACATAAGGCAGTCGTAGAGAAATAAAAATGTTTGCTATCATCAAAATCATAAACCATTGATCCGCAACACAAGCATGGAAGAAAGAAGGCTGCAATGGAGATGCAACTGCCAAGGTGGACTGGCGAGGGAGGAGGATGGTGGTATTGCTGGACAATGAGGGAAGGAATTGGTGGTGGATTCAATTCAAAACAACAAGGTAGGAATTCAAGATCTCTTCCTTCAAAGTTTTCAACAATTTGTATCAGAGCTTGGTCGAGAAAGATCAAGGGGAAGGAGTAAGGTGTCTCTTG
This sequence comes from Dendrobium nobile, assembly GCA_022539455.1. Taxonomy (NCBI): domain Eukaryota; kingdom Viridiplantae; phylum Streptophyta; class Magnoliopsida; order Asparagales; family Orchidaceae; genus Dendrobium; species Dendrobium nobile. The sequence goes on along the minus strand of CM039735.1, from coordinate 1,228,925 downwards.
AAATCAAGAAAAGGAAATTCCAGCCAAGAAGAAGGTGACTGACAGTTGAAGCTTTTCCAGGCTGTTCTTTATAGACAAAAGGTGGATGAGAAGAAGGTGACCAACGGTGGAAGCCTTTTCTGGGTTGTTTTTTGTGGACAACAACTGGGCTGAAGAGCTACCGCATCATTCTTGAAGGAGAGATGTCCATGGCTAAGCTTGAAATTGAGAAATTCACAGGTCTCAATGATTTTAGCTTATGGAGGTTGAAGATGAGGGCTCTAGCCCATCAAGGTCTTGATGCAGCCCTATCGGAGGAAGGAATCTTGAGGATAGAAGAAAGATTGTGCAGGGATGTGCTTAACAAGGCACATTGTGCATCCTTTTGAGTTTTGAGCATAGGAGAGGAATTTTTAAGGGAGGTTGCTGATGAGGAAGGAACGACTATAAATATTTGGGCCAAAAAATTTGGGATATCTATGTTTCAAAAGCTCTCTAGCTAATAGGCATTCCCTCAAGAAGTTGTACACATTGCTAATGGATGATTCCAAGCCCTTGAACAAGCACTTGGATGAATTCAATTGAATTATCTTGAATTTGAAAAGCATAGGATTGAAGATTGAAGATCAAACAATCATTCTCCTAAGCTCATTAATTTTTAGGTTTAAGAATTTTGTGGACACCTTGTTGTATGGGAAGGAGACTCTAGCTATAGTTGAAGTTAAGGTTGTACTCAATTCCAAGGAGATTCAAAGGGGGGTTGAGGTGAAGTATGAAGGTTTGGTTGATGCCCTTGTCGTGAGAGGTAGACTCATGAAGTGGGAGTCCAAAGCTAAGAACCATGCTAGATCCAAGTCTAAAGGCAAGGTGAAGTTCTTCTTTTATCATAAGAAAGGCCTCTTCAAAAGGCAATGCCCGAAATTGAAGAACAAACATTAAGATAAAGAAAATAGTAGTGGATATGCCTCATTTGTGGAGGAAGGGTATGAAAGTTCAGATGCCCTTGTAACCTGAGTGGATATTTGATTCCGGTTGCTCTTACCACATGTGTCCAAACCATGGGTGGTTTGAAGAGTGGGAAGAGAAGGATGTTTGGTATTTTTAGGGAACAACAAATCATGCAAGATTCGAGGGCAAGACAAGCTTTGGGTTTTCTTTTTAAAAGGAAAGAATGAAGTCTTGGATTAGTTCAATGAATGGAAGGTTCTTGTGGAGAATCAAATAGGGAAGAAGGTTAAAAAGCTTAGAACTGATAATGAATTGGAGTTTGCTCCAATGAGTTCATGTAGTTTTACAAGATGCATGGCATATCATGACACCTGACTGTGAGACACACTCCTCAACTGAATGGGTTAGCCGAACGTTCAATAGGACCATTCTGGAGAGGATGAGCTATATGTTGGACAATGCAAGGCTTCCTAAGTCATTGGGCAGAGGCTGTTAGCACGACTGCATTCCTTATCAATATGTGTCCTTTAAGTGCAATTGACTTCAAAACTCCTCAAGAGACGTGGAGTGGATAGCTATCATGTTACAAGGAGTTGAGGGTGTTGGATGTATAGCATATGCTTACATCAAGTAAGGAAAGCCTGAACGAAGGGCTATCAAATGCATTTTCATAGGCTATCCTGAAAATGTGGAGGGCTATTGACTTTGGTGCTTCGAATCAATATATCTAAGTGCATAATTAGCAGGGATGTCACTTTTAATGAACTTAAGATGACTGATATTATTCCTAAAAGGGTTCAACGGTTCCTATGGATGAAACAAAAGTTCCTACAATTGTTGGAAGTTGTCTAGAACAATAGTTCTAGTTCATGACAACAACATCATGTGGAAATAGAATTGCTGGACCATAATCTTGAAGGTGTTGTTGCTGCTGCAAATGAAGGAATCAAGGAGGAATCCATTGAAGAGTTGCAGAGGAGTTATGGGCTGGCTAGGGACAGACCTCAACGTGTAACTAAGGCTCCTCAAAGGTATGGATTTGCTGATGTGATTTCTTATGCTCTTTTAGCTGATTCTATGCAATCTGATGAACCTACCTCATATAAGGAGGCAATGAGGTGTGAGGAGAGAAGTCAATGACAACTTGCTATGAAAGAGGAGATGAATTCTTTAAGGAAGAATCACACTTTGGACTTGATGGAGAAGCCAAGAGAAGAAGCTAGTCACATGTAGGTGGCTATTCAAAAGAAAGGAAGGGGGCTGGTGTTGAAGATAGGCCTAGGTGCAAGGCTAGTTTTGTAGCAAGGGGGATAACTCAACAAAAGGGGGTGGATTAAAGAAATCTTCTCACTAGTTTTAAGGCATACTCAATTTGTGTGCTGCTTTCTTTGTTTGTTAAAATGGACATGAATGTTGAGAAATTGAATGTCAAAATCGCATTCTTACATGGAGAATTAGACGAGACTATCTATATGGGACAATTGGAAGGGTTTGCTGAAATTGGGAAGGAAAGCTTGGTTTTCTTGCTAAGGCGTTCTCTATATGGATTTAAACAATCTCCAAGGATGTGGTATCATTGATTCCTTCATGTATGATGTTGGCTTCAAAAGGAGTAGACATGTGCTTGTGTCTACTTGAAGTCAAAGGAAGTAAGTAGTGCCATTTATTTACTTATTTATGTTGATGACTTGTTGTTGGCTGAAGGAGATTCAAAGGATGAAGGAATTGCTCAAGGATGAATTGATATAAAGGATCTTGGGGCTGCTAGAAAGATTCTTGGTATGGAAATTGAGAGGAAGAAGGAGAGTCAAGAGTTAGTGTTATCTCAAGGCTCCTACATTGAAAGTGTGGTGAAAAGATACATGGAATTGTCAAAATTTGTTTATACTTCTTTTGCATTTCATTTCAAGCTTAGCAAGGATCAAAGCCCAAGGAAGAAGAAGAAAAGGCATACATGATTACGGTTTCTTTTCATATATGTATACTATGGTTTGCTATAGGCCGGATTTGGCCTATCCTATTAGTGTCATTTCAAGGTTTTTGGCTGATCCAGAGAAGTCTCATTGGGAGGCAACAACATGGGTGCTTAGGTACTTCAATGGAGCCAAAGATTTGGGTTTGAAGTTGCAAAATCAGAATTGAATGAAGATGTCCTCTTTGGATATGTTAATTCAGATTTTTCAAATGTAATGACACTATAAGATATCTCACCGGTTACATATTCAAGGTAATACTATGAGTTGGAAGTGCAAGCTACACCTGTTGTGGCTTTATCTACTACTGAAGCCGAGTACATGGTTGCAGCCAATGCAGGAGGCTATTTGGCTCAAAGGCTTGTTGACAGAGTTGGTTCATCCTACCCAACCGGTAAAGATTCTTTGTGCAATCAAAGTACTGTGTTTTGTCTAAGAATCTCATGTTTCTTGAAAGGACTAAAAACATAGACATCAATTTTCACTTTGTTAAAGAAACTGTGTCAAATAGTGTGGTGGAGATTATGAAGGTATCTACAGAAGATAATGCATTTGATGTGTTGACCAAAGCTCTTCCAAATCCTAAGTTTCAAAATTGCTTAAGCTTGTTAAGGATGGTAAGGAAGAAATTCTAGCATTGGATGTTCATCACATTTCAAATCAAGAGCCAAGGTGGAGATTGTTAGATGTCGGTTCTTATTTGACTTTTTAATTATGTTTTTACTTTTAAGTCTTTGTTTTTAGGCTATTTTGCTTTTTGCCCCTTTGGGTTGTTTAGTATAAATAGGATTGGCTTGTATTGTTTAAAGAAAAAAAAAGTGAATGAAGAATATAATCAGTTATGTTTTCTTTTAAAAATTGTGAGTTCTTCTTCTCTCCTTCTCTTCCTCTATTTTTCCCTTCTCTCTCTTGGTGGAAATAGCTAGAGAGCTATTGGCTCTTGGTCCAGGCATGGAAGCCAGAAGGTTTTGGTGGAGGTGTAGCTTGCCAAGGGGGACCAGAGGGGAAGGAGGAAGGTGTTGTTTCTAGACAAGGAGGAAAAGAATCAATGGTGGATTCAATTCAAAATAGCAAGGTAGAAATTTAAGATCTCTTCCTTCAAGGTTTTCAACATTATCCTTGGTTTTTAGGAATGCCAATATACTTAATAGACTTAGGGTCTATTTGGGACAGCTTTTTGGTTGTTTTGTTTTAGATAATCATCACAATTTCATTTGACTACTGCTTTAATCTCATTGCTTTTGTTATACTTGCTTTCTCATGACTTTTTAAGAAATTTTTTGTGGTAGAAAGCTACTTCTTCAACCATTGTAGCGAAGTTGCTTTCAATGTGACTAAAATATTATTCTTAGTTACCACGAGTTGTATTGTCCAATGAGATCTTATAAATCTAGGGGTAAGCTTTTGAAAAGACCAATTTTAAACTGATCATATATATCACATGGCTTCATACCCCATTGGGTGTCTTATGGCTCACAACGTATAGACTTTACCATTGGGTAATGGTTGAAAACAACACTTTTGAACATTGACAAGTCAGCAAACTCAAATAGAGAATTTGTCAAGGACTTTGATAAAGCCCATCCGCTATGAGGTCCAGAAGTTGTTTGAGAATAATTGGCTGCTCTATGCTGCAAAAGTTGCTGAAGTCTTCTCATCAACCATGTTGCGTGAATCACAATGACCAATAGTTCATCGTTGATGGAGGCTTGTCCTGTATTGAATGTTTATCACTATTGGAAGATTTATAGCAGCAATTGGACTGTGATGACTAGTGGCAATTGTAGAAATGCACATGATGATGAGTGTTATGTTACGGTGGGAGCAGTTTTAATCGCGCGGAGAATTATATAGAGGATGAAAGTTCAACCAAAATTGAAAATGGGCTCAGAAGGTCTTGTAAATTGGTCCAGTTCAACTGCTTATAGCTTGTTTTGACTTTTGTTTGGCTAAAGAATAATAGTTTTTCTAGGCTAAATTAGCTGAATTGTGCTGCATCACATAGGTTGAATAGTTGAAATACAGAAGGCTCACTGCAGCTATAAGTTTGTCCGGTCATTCATTATCGTAAGGATTATGTCAGTGTATGGCCATCTTTTTATTGCTATCATTTTAGTTTCCCTTCTGCATTATTGAATCTCTTTCAGTATCTACTTAGAATATTACCAGTATAGCACTTTGCTTTCCCGTAGCCCATATTAGTCTAAAACTCAATTTCAAAGCAGATATTCAGCAGTCTTCATGTATTGAGGTCATTTTGACAGGTTCTGTTGGAATTCAAAGAATATGCAACAGAAGTAGATGTGGATTTTGTTAGAAAGGCAGTTCGAGCAATTGGTCGCTGTGCTATCAAGTTAGAGAGAGCTGCAGAGAGGTGTATTAGTGTTCTTCTTGAGCTGATAAAGGTAAAAGTAAACTATGTTGTGCAAGAAGCTATCATCGTCATCAAGGACATTTTCCGGCGCTATCCTAACACGTAAGTACATATGGTAATTCTTGTTTATTCTGATGGCTTTCTCTACTGAAAATCTGCTTTGATCATTGAGGCCTTCTCTTTTCTTCACTCTGCCTGTACTTAGCTATGAGTCCATCATTGCTACACTCTGTGAGAGCTTAGACACTTTGGACGAGCCAGAAGCTAAGGTGCTAGCCTATTCTTGGCAGGATATGTTGATGGACTTGTGCATTATGTATCTTTCTTAACGTTTATGGTTGTTTCAGGCATCAATGATCTGGATTATTGGGGAATATGCAGAGAGAATTGACAATGCTGATGAGCTTCTTGAAAGTTTCCTTGAAAGTTTTCCAGAGGAGCAAGCTATGGTACAGCTGCAATTGCTCACCGCAACTGTCAAATTGTTTCTTAAAAAGCCAACTGAAGGACCTCAGCAAATGATCCAGGTTTGTCATTTCATGTTCATCATTGTTTCTTTTCCGCTCCTTCTGTTCCTGCAGTCTTCCTAAATGGAATCATCAGTGGTTCTGCCATCACTCCATGTTAAAATTAATAAAAGATAAAATGGCCGTTCTAAAACATATTTTATTGGGTTTAATAATCATTCATTTTGTTACCATATATTTCATTCTTTAGACTTTTTTTTTTTGTAATTTTGTTATGTGTGTTTGGGTTGAAAAGTCAATTTATGAGAAGAAACCAATATTTTATTTTGAGTACTTTTTCTCATGTTTCTTCATTTTATGTCTCAGGTTGTTCTTAATAATGCTACTATGGAGACAGACAATCCTGATTTACGTGATCGAGCATATATCTATTGGCGTCTTCTTTCTACTGATCCTGAGGTATTATTAGCGTTTGCAACCCACTTGGGATATCTAAAAAGGCCATTTTCTTATGACTAATCTTTTGTCTGTACCAGGCTGCTAAAGATGTTGTTCTAGCTGAGAAGCCAGTAATTAGTGATGATTCAAACAGTCTTGAACCTTCACTTCTTGATGAGCTCCTTGGAAACATTGCGACCCTTTCTTCTGTTTATCATAAGTTGCCTGAAGCATTTGTGAGCCGTGCAAAATTAACTTTTGCTAGGCCAGATGATGAGGAGTATCCAGCTGCCGTTGAAACGGGCAATTCTGAGTCGCCATCTTATGAAGTAGACGGGGCAGCAGCCACCTCTAGTCAAAGTTTCACTTCACATGAGACAGCCAGGCAGCCGGCACCAGTTGCAGCAGCACCAACGCCATCATCAGCACCTGCTTCACCTCCTGCTCCTGTGCCAGATTTACTTGGTGATTTGCTTGGCTTGGACAATGCACTCGTTCCTGTTGACCAGCCAATAGCCCTTCAGGTGAATATTCTACTTTAGTAATAGAACAAAAGAACTGAATAAAAGAAACGTACTAATACTATTTTTGCCTCCAGTAGCCCCTTCAGGGTGAATGTTCTACTTTAGTTATAGAACAAAGAATGAAGAAAAGAATGAACATACTAATACTATATTTGCCGTTTCTATTTTCATCATTTATTGCTGAAGCGGCATAGTTTTCTTAGAACTTTTGTCACTAATTTTTACAGGCCACCACTCCCTGTTTTACTTCCATCAACAACTGGTCAAGGTCTGCAGATTAGTGCACAGCTTGTCAGGCGTGATGGACAAGTATTTACAACTTGTTGCTTGAAAACAACTCTCAGGTCGTTTTAGATGGATTCATGATACAATTTAACAAAAATACTTTTGGTCTTGCAGCTGCTGGACCATTACAGGTAATTGTTTTAAAGGGATTTGGAAAGCATCAGCAATTTAATGCATGGGACTGATTGTCATTTTTTGTCCTTCCAAATTTTTATAGATCCCACCTTTACTACCCCAGGATTCGGCAAGAACCCTTCTTCCCATGGTTATGTTTCAAAATCTCTCTACTGGGCCACCGAACACGCTTCTACAGGTTGCAGTGAAAAACAATCAACAGCCTGTCTGGTACTTCAATGATAAAATCTTATTGCATGTATTCTTCTCAGAGGATGGTAGAATGGAACGTGCAAACTTTCTTGAGGTAAATGAAGTTATATTGTATGCATGTTTTTTACTGTTTTTTGCTTTGTAATCTTGGATTTGTCATACATTAATTGGTTGTTAAAATCAATGTTACTTAAAACCATGTTTACTTGAAAATAATTTATCCATATTAAATAGGAATGATAAGCTAAAGCCTAAACCTAGTGAGGCTTCTCATTGAAGCTACATTCACTTCCCCAAGCTCCATTTTAAAATTTACAACAACAACAACATCAAGCCTTTGTCCCACTACATGGGGTCGGCTACATTAATCCTTTTTCACCAATGTGTCATGTTAAAAGTCAAATTCTCATTTAAATCTAATAAAGAAACATCATTTCTAATATTTTCTAATCAAGTCTTTTTAGGTCTACCTCTACCTCTACCTCTGTTAACATGAGTCAAATCTAATACCTAAACTTCCTAACGCCGGTCATCGGAAGGCCTCCGTTTAATGTGACCAAACCATCTAAGACGACTCTCTCTAATCTTTCTTCTTCTTTTGGCATGCAGACATGGAAGTCTCTTCCTGATTCATATCCTGGTTTTATTCTGTGCAAAAATAATATGGCTGACACAACTTCAATACTCTATCTTCCTCATGAATCTTATTGTGCTCACTGGTTTTGTTTTTCAGTATACTGCTTTGATAAATTTAGCATTATGCTTTATAGATTATAATTCACATGAGACTATAAGAGGTTCATGTTTACTTGATAAATATAATGATCATTTTTGTATACTCAATTTATTATTTCATAAAACATTGGAAATAAAGGTAAACTTAGCCTTGGTAGTTGATGAATAAATGGACTGAAGATGGATCAATTGGATAGTTTCTCCAAAATCTTATTAGAAGAATAAAATTAAGTATTTAGCGGTTAATAAAATTCAATAAAAAATCATACCAACAGTTAATATTATTTCAAAGAATTTAAAAGCGAGAAATATACCCTTTTAAACCATATGCTGTAGAAAAACATAGACTTTCTTTGTCTTTCCACATAAATCTATAATTATTATTTAGGTAATACATTTTTAAAAATCTCTCCACTCTCTCTCTCTCTCTCTCTTCATTGAAGATTAAATTAGCAAGGAATTGGAGGCGGCCCCATTTTAAAATTGAGACCCTTCCCCAATTTATGGCTTTTGAAAATGGAATTTCTCTCTCTTGTTATAATGCCATACAGTAATTCCAAATCAATTGATATATGTCTTTTATTATTTTTTATATTGCTTATATAAAAAAATTGGAGAGAACTCTATTTTGAAATGAAACTTTCTCTTTGCTTGGTTATTTGATATTTTCAAATAAGAGTTTTTCTATTTGATTGTGGCTTACTTTATAATCTATAAATATGAAACATGCAGATATTTTAAAGGTGATGTAGATTTCATAGTAAGCTAGAGGAAGAAAGATTCACTTGAGCCTAAAATTCTAAGATTATCAGGCTTGCTCGTTTCTTCCTTTGTCATCTCTTCTTTCTTTTCCTCTTTACCACTCTTTTGTCCACTTCATTTGCAAAGGTTTTTCTAATTTTAATTCTCGTGGCCCTTTCTATCCATTTAGGTCAGAAATTGATTCCACGTAGAAGATTTAAGTTTTACTTGGTTCGAGGCCTTCTTTGACAAAGTTTTTCTTTGAGGGCTTTATTTTTCCTTTATATGTTTCCCTTTTGCCTTTCCCCTCATGCATTTTGCTTGTTATTTTTTATACCATTTCCCCACTTTTGATTTTGCTATCCTTTCCCTCCTCTTTTCTCCTATGGGCTATGAAATTCCCTACCCAACTATTTTCATTAAAATATTTGTGTCATTTTGTATGAATTTTCAAAAAAATAAATTAGTTATGTGATAAGAAAAATAGACATAAATTTCACATTTTTACAAAATGATCCAGTTACACCGTTATAGATTCCCATGACTCAAACCTTTATGATTACCTATCTTAATTGCAGAGAGAAATTTTGATAAGATAAGTTTTTAGGCTTTAGACTATTTTTCTTTTGTAGCGCTACTTCTGATTGTAGGAAGGGATGCATGATTGCTATTACTCATAATATATAGTTGGGGAATGAAGTGAATTTGATCGTGATCTTAGGATTTTGTTATTTTGTAGATGTTGGTTCTTTTATACATGTTAATTCCCTTTTTTGTTTAAGTCTTTGTTTTTAGGCTATTTTATTTTTTTCTCTTTGGGTTGTTTCGTATAATAGTAGTGACTTGTTCATGTAGAACTATGATGCTTTAAATGATTGATATAAGAATTTGCACGCTTTCAAGTAAAGCAATAAGAATTAAAACATTAGACACTTAATGAAAATGGAAAACAGAAAGGGGTGTCTTTGTTTAGGCCAAGTCACACATAATAGTTAGGATCACAAAATAATTAGAAAATTCAACATAAGCAAATATAGATGATTTCCAATAACAACCCTAGATTAACAACGAGATTAGATACATAGAGTTCATCACTCATCCCTACGTTTACTAAGCTTGGCGGATGATCGTTAGCATGATCTTCATGAATTAAAATTAACCACAATTGAGAAGTAAACTAGGAAGATAAGAGATTGGAGAGAGAGATTACCCAAAGAAAAAGATAGAAGCTCCGATGTGTTCGTTTGGATGTTAGAGAAAGAGTGGGCAGCAACATGAACACCCTAGCAGCCTTTGGATAGCATTCTAGCAACTTCTGGAGGGAGGACAGCCAACTAATGTGGTATGGATCTTTGACAACAACCTGAAGACTCTGGACAACAGTTTCAAAGCTTTGATACTCAGGACCGCATATGGAACCTGTCAGAAACTGGACAACAAGTTGGAGAGGAGAATTTCAGGGGTTTCCTCCTTCTGGATGCACGAGAGCTAGGGGATGAGGTGGGGAATTATGTGGATAGCCGTGGAGAATATCCTGGAGTTAATTTCCCTTGCTTGGGGGACATGTTAAATCAATCTCAAAATAATTGAAGGGAGGGGAGAAAGGGGCGGTCATGTGGGAAGTTAATTGGGATTTGATTGGGTAGCATAGTGGAAAGAATTTATTAAGGGGAGAGAAGAGGGGGCCGACGACTTCAAGGATCGAGAGAGGGATTAGTTAAGGGAATTTATGAGTTGCCTAATCAAGGCTCTTTAATTGAGGAAAATAATTAAATCAAATCCTATTTGAAGTTGATGAATTGATTTAGGAAAATTTCCTAAAATAAAGTTCTTTTTTGAAATAATTCAAATTTCAAATTGATTGAAATTTTGAATTTTAAGACTTTCCAAATGGGTTGGGAGGAAAATGAGTAGTAATGAGTGGGTTTTTGAATTTGAGCGGCAAGGAGGGAAGGGATATGGCCGGTGGCTAGGCTAGGTTAGGGTTTGGATATGTGGGGGTTTGGAGGTGGGGATAGCCAAGTGGAGGGGTGGTGAGGGGAAGAGAGAAATATCAAGGTAGAAAGAGCCACGAACCCGGACGCTTCCAAGGTGGTGGGTGATCCATTTCCCTCTCCTAGGGATTTCTCTCTAAAATCTCAAGCTCTCACAAGAACACAAGATTGCAGGATTTTCTATTAATAATCATTCATTAACTTGAAAAGAAACATAAGGGGCTTATAAAATAGCCTCATACAATGAAAGAGAACTAAAAGACGACATTGCCCACCTAGGGCTTTACATATGACCAGACCCTTAAGTAAGGGTAAAACGGAAAATGCAAATAAAAAAAATACATATGCAAACAAATAAAAAAAAATACTATGATGAATCAAAAATAGATCAGCGTGAACGTGGCCATAGATCATCGGCCACATCTCTGATATACTTCCATTATTTGATGTCCCCATCTCTTGTATTGATTAAAGTAAGAAAGGTGATAAGAATAAAGAATAGAATCAGTTTTGTTTTTCTCAAAATCGTGAGTTCTCCTCTCTCCTATATTTTTCTATTATCTCTCTCTGTGGAAACAGCCAGAGAGGTGTTGCTCTTGGTCCGAGCTGAAAGTGCTCTGATGGCACTAGAAGTTCTTAGGGATGTTAAGCCCTTATGAACTAGCCCAAGGCTAATAATGAGATAGAGAGGCGAATCAGTATTTAAACAAAGCACAATCTTAAATCCAAAAACAAGATTCACCACAATCAACCAACGATGCGAAAATTAAATGCGGAAGCAAATAATAAGAAAGAACACACCGGATTTATAGTGGTTTGGTCAAACCTTGACCTACGTTCACTCCTTGGAGGAACCCTCTAAGTATTGCACTAAAATCGTGACTCTCCTTTAGCTCCCACAGCTAGGCGGAGAAGCCCTTACAAAATCACTTCCACCTTCCCCGGTGCGGCGGGTCGCGGGTCCTTTGAACCAAAGAGATTTCTTCTTTGGTGAACTTACCTCGAGACAAGCCTTGAATTTAATGGTACTAAGGTGCGAGTTCGCCGGAGCAACTGTGGGGAATCCCCTCCACACTCCTTGAGTACCCCCCTACAGGATCTTCTCCCTCTCAAACTCCACCCTTTCCTCTCTCCCTTTCAAGCTCTTCTTCAAGTTTCCCCCACAAGAATGAAGCTACAATGGCTGCCAAAGACACTTACAAAGTGTCATGTCATAGCTTAAATAGAGAGCTAAAAACGAGCTCATTAATGCAAGTTGTGACTTTATCGTCCAGGACGATAGACATATCATCCTGGCCGATTAGTTCAAAATAGAGAAAATCATCCTGAATATCGCCCTGAAATGAAGCTGGACGATGTCTAATCGTCCCGGACGATCTTGCGATCGGCCCGGACGAAATCACTATTAATTACTTTCCAAAATTGCCAGAGAAATTTTGGAAAAATTGTCCTGGTTGTCATGGACGATATTTTATGTCCAGGCCAATCCACGAGGCCGATATCCAAAATAAGAATTTCCTAAGTAGATCTGCGGTAGATTCTTTCTGAATTGAGCCTTCATCTTGGTTGATCAAAAACAGGACGATGTATATTTGCATAAAGACGACTGCTTAATGAGAAGTCCTAATTAGGGTTTCTGTTTTGAACAGATCGTCCGGCCGATATAAATTATCCAGGACGATTTACCAAAAACAGTAAACTCTAGGGAACAGTCAGAAACTCTTAATACGTTACAAAGCATCAGGAGCCACAACAAATATAATAGACTCAAGAAAGAAAAAATGTACAAACTGACTCAATCTAGTCTACCAATTTTGAGCGGTTCCAAATTGTAGTCCGATCGTGTGAACCTGAATGTCAGTACATAAGGCAGGTCGTAGAGAAATAAATGTTTGCTATCATCAAAATCATAAACCATTGATCCGCAACACAAGCATGGAAGAAAGAAGGCTGCAATGGAGTGCAACTGCCAGTGGACTGGCGAGGAGGAGGATGGTGGTATTGCTGGACAATGAGGGAAGGAATTGGTTGTGGATTCAATTCAAAACACAAGGTAGGAATTCAAGATCTCTTCCTTCAAAGTTTTCAACAATTTGTATCAGAGCTTGGTCGAGAAAGATCAAGGGGAAGGAGTAAGGTGTCTCTTGAAATCAAGAAAAGGAAATTCCAGCCAAGAAGAAGGTGACTGACGTTGAAGCTTTTCCAGGCTGTTCTTTATAGACAAAAGGTGGATGAGAAGAAGGTGACCAACGGTGGAAGCCTTTTCTGGGTTGTTTTGGGACAACAACTGGGCTGAAGGCTACGCACTCATTCTTGAAGGAGAGATGTCCATGGCTAATCTGAATTGAGAATTCACAGGTCTCAATGATTTTAGCTTATGGAGGTTGAAGATGAGGGCTCTAGCCCATCAAGGTCTTGATGCAGCCCTATCGGAGGAAGGAATCTTGAGGATTGAAGAAAGATTGTGCAGGGATGTGCTTAACAAGGCACATTGTGCATCCTTTTGAGTTTTGAGCATAGGAGGAATTTTTAAGGGAGGTTGCTGATGAAGGAACGACTATAAATATTTGGGCCAAAAAATTTGGGTATCTTGTTTCAAAGCTCTCTACTAATAGGCATTCCCTCAAGAGTTGTACACATTGCTAATGGATGATTCCAAGCCCTTGAACAAGCACTTGGATGAATTCAATTGAATTATCTTGAATTTGAAAAGCATAGGATTGAAGATTGAAGTCAAACAATCATTCTCCTAAGCTCATTAATTTTTAGGTTTAAGAATTTTGTGGACACCTTGTTGTATGGGAAGGAGACTCTAGCTATAGTTGAAGTTAAGGTTGTACTCAATCCAAGGAGATTCAAAGGGGGGTTGAGGTGAAGTATGAAGGTTGTGTGATGCCCTGTCGTGAGAGGTAGACTCATGAAGTGGGAGTCACAGCTAAGAACCATGCTAGATCCAAGTCTAAAGGCAAGGTGAAGTTCTTCTTTTATCATAAGAAAGGCCTCTTCAAAAGGCAATGCCCGAAATTGAAGAACAAACATTAAGATAAAGAAAATAGTAGTGGATATGCCTCATTTGTGGAGGAAGGGATGAAAGTTCAGATGCCCTTGTAACCTGAGTGGATATTTGAATCCGGTGCTCTTACCACATGTGTCCAAACCATGGGTGGTTTGAAGAGTGGGAAGAGAAGGATGTTTGGTATTTTTAGGGAACAACAAATCATGCAAGATTCGAGGGCAAGACAAGCTTTGGGTTTTCTTTTTAAAAGGAAGAATGAAGTCTTGGATTAGTTCAATGAATGGAAGGTTCTTGTGGAGAATCAAATAGGGAAGAAGGTTAAAAAGCTTAGAATGATAATGAATTGGAGTTTGCTCCAATGAGTTCATGTAGTTTACAAGAGCATGGCATATCATGACACTGACTGTGAGACACACTCCTCAACTGAATGGGTTAGCCGAAACGTTCAATAGGACCATTCTGGAGAGGATGAGCTATATGTTGGACAATGCAAGGCTTCCTAAGTCATTGGGCAGAGGCTGTTAGCACGACTGCATTCCTTATCAATATGTGTCCTTTAAGTGCAATTGACTTCAAAACTCCTCAAGAGTGGAGTGGAGTGGATAGCTATCATGTTACAAGGAGTTGAGGGTGTGGATGTAGCATATGCTTACATCAAGTAAGGAAAGCCTGAACGAGGGCTATCAAATGCATTTCATAGGCTATCCTGAAAATGTGGAGGGCTATTGACTTTGGTGCTTCGAATCATATATCCTAAGTGCATAATTAGCAGGGATGTCACTTTTAATGAACTTAAGATGACTGGTATTATTCCTAAAGGTTCAACCGGTTCCTATGGATGAAACAAAAGTTCCTACAATTGTTGGAAGTTGTCTAGAACATAGTTCTAGTTCATGACACAACATCATGTGGAAATAGAATTGCTGGACCATAATCTGAAGGTGTTGTTGCTGCTGAAAATGAGGAATCAAGAGGAATCCATTGAAGAGTTGCAGAGTAGTTATGGGCTGGCTAGGGACAGACCTCAACATGTACATAAGGTCCTCAAAGGAGGATTTGCTGATGTGATTTCTTAGCCTTTTAGCTGATTTCTATGCAATCTGATGAACCTACCTCATATAAGGAGGCAATGAGGTGTGAGGAGAGAAGTCAATGACAACTTGCATGAAAGGGAGATGAATTCTTTAAGGAAGAATCACACTTTGGACTTGATGGAGAAGCCAAGAGGGAAGAAGCTAGTCACATGTAGGTGGCTATTCAAGAAAGGAGGGGGCTGGTGTTGAAGTAGGCCTAGGTGCAAGGCTAGTTTTGTAGCAAGGGGGATAACTCAACAAAAGGGGGTGGATTAAAGAAATCTTCTCACTAGTTTTAAGGCATACTCAATTTGGTGCTGCTTTCTTTGTTTGTTAAAATGGCATGAATGTTGAGAAATTGAATGTCAAAATCGCTTCTTACATGGAGAATTAGACGAGACTATCTTATGGGACAATTGGAAGGGTTTGCTGAAATTGGGAAGGAAAGCTTGGTTTTCTGCTAAGGCGTCTCTATATGGATTAAACAATCTCCAAGGATGTGGTATCATTGATTCCTTCATGTATGATGTTGGCTTCAAGGAGTAGACATGTGCTTGTGTCTACTTGAGTCAAAGGAAGTAATAGTGCCATTTATTTACTTATTTGTTGTGACTTGTTGTTGGCTGAAGGAGATTCAAAGGATGAAGGAATTGCTCAAGGATGAATTTGTATAAAGGATCTTGGGCTGCTAGAAAGATTCTTGGTATGGAAATTGAGAGGAAGAAGGAGAGTCAAGAGTTAGTGTTATCTCAAGGCTCCTACATTGAAAGTGTGGTGAAAAGATACATGGAATTGTCAAAATTTGTTTATACTTCTTTTGCATTTCATTTCAAGCTTAGCAAGGATCAAAGCCCAAGGAAGAAGAAGAAAAGGCATACATGATTACGGTTTCTTTTCATATATGTATACTATGGTTTGCTATAGGCCGGATTTGGCCTTCCTTTAGTGTCATTTCAAGGTTTTTGGCTGATCCAGAGAAGTCTCATTGGGAGGAACAAACATGGGTGCTTAGGTACTTCAATGGAGCCAAAGATTGGGTTTGAAGTTGCAAAATCAGAATTGAATGAAGATGTCCTCTTTGGATATGTTATTCAGATTTTTCAATGTAATGACACTATAAGATATCTCACCGGTTACTATTCAAGGTAATACTATGAGTTGGAAGTGCAAGCTACAACCTGTTGTGGCTTTATCTACTACTGAAGCCGAGTACATGGTTGCAGCCAATGCAGGAGGCTATTTGGCTCAAAGGCTTGTTGACAGAGTTGGTTCATCCTATTACCAAACCGGTAAAGATTCTTTGTGCAATCAAGTACCGTGTTTTGTCTAAGAATCTCATGTTTCTTGAAAGGACTAAAAACATAGACATCAATTTTCACCTTTGTTAAAGAAACTGTGTCAAATAGTGTGGTGGAGATTTGAAGGTATCTACAGAAGATAATGCATTTGATGTGTTGACCAAAGCTCTTCCAATCCTAAGTTTCAAAATTGCTTAAGCTTGTTAAGGATGGTAAGGAAGAAATTCTAGGATTGGATGTTCCATCATTTCAAATCAGAGCCAAGGTGGAGATTGTTAGATGTCGGTTCTTATTTGACTTTAATTATGTTTTTACTTTTAAGTCTTTGTTTTGGCTATTTTGCTTTTTGCCCCTTTGGGTTGTTTAGTATAAATAGGATTGGCTTGTATTGTTTAAAGAAAAAAAAGTGAATGAAGATATAATCAGTTATGTTTTCTTTTAAAAATTGTGAGTTCTTCTTCTCTCCTTCTCTTCCTCTATTTTTCCTTCTCTCTCTTGGTGGAAATAGCTAGAGAGCTATTGGCTCTTGGTCCAGGCTGGAAGCCGAAGGTTTTGGTGGAGGTGTAGCTGCCAAGGGGGACCAGAGGGGAGGAGGAAGTGTTGTTTCTAGACAAGGAGGAAAAGAATCAATGGTGGATTCAATTCAAAATAGCAAGGTAGAATTTAAGATCTCTTCCTTCAAGGTTTTCAACATTATCCTTGGTTTTTAGGAATGCCAATATACTTAATAGACTTAGGGTCTATTTGGCAGCTTTTTGGTTGTTTTGTTTTAGATAATCTCACAATTTCATTTGACTACTGCTTAATCTCATTGCTTTTGTTATACTTGCTTTCTCAGACTTTTTAAGAAATTTTTTGTGGTAGAAAGCTACTTTTCAACCATTGTAGCGAAGTTGCTTTCAATGTGACTAAAATTTATTCTTAGTTACCACGAGTTGTATGTCCAATGAGATCTTATAAATCTAGGGGTAAGCTTTTGAAAAGACCAATTTTAAACTGATCATATATATCACATGGCTTCATACCCCATTGGGTGTCTTATGGCTCAACACGTATAGACTTTACCATTGGGTAAAGGTTGAAAACAACACTTTTGAACATTGACAAGTCAGCAAACTCAAATGAGAAATTTGTCAAGGACTTTGATAAAGCCCATCCGCTATGAGGGTCCAGAAGTTGTTTGAGAATAATTGGCTGCTCTATGCTGCAAAAGTTGCTGAAGTCTTCTCATCAACCATGTTGCGTGAATCCAACAATGACCAATAGTTCATCGTTGATGGAGGCTTGTCCTGTATTGAATGTTTATACTATTGGAAGATTTATAGCAGCAATTGGAATGTGATGAATAGTGGCAATTGTAGAAAATGCACATGATGATGAGTGTTATGTTACGGTGGGAGCAGTTTTAATCGCGGAGATTTTATAGAGGATGAAAGTTCAACCAAAATTGAAAATGGGCTCAGAAGGTCTTGTAAATTGGTCCAGTTCAACTGCTTATAGCTTGTTTTGACTTTGTTTGGCTAAAGAATAATAGTTTTTCTAGGCTAAATTAGCTGAATTGTGCTGCATCACATAGGTTGAATAGTTGAAATACAGAAGGCTCACTGCGCTTAAGTTTGCGGTCATTCATTATCGTAAGGATTATGTCAGTGTATGGCCATCTTTTTATTGCTATCATTTTAGTTTCCCTTCTGCATTATTGAATCTCTTTCAGTATCTACTTAGAATATTACCAGTATAGCACTTTGCTTTCCCGTAGCCCATATTAGTCTAAAACTCAATTCAAAGCAGATATTCAGCAGTCTTCAGTATTGAGTCATTTTGACAGGTTCTGTTGGAATTCAAAGAATATGCAACAGAAGTAGATGTGGATTTTGTTAGAAAGGCAGTTCGAGCAATTGGTCGCTGTGCTATCAAGTTAGAGAGAGCTGCAGAGAGGTGTATTATGTGTTCTTCTTGAGCTGATAAAGGTAAAAGTAAAACTAGTTGTGCAAGAAGCTTCATCGTCATCAAGGACATTTTCCGGCGCTATCCTAACACTAAGTACATATGGTAATTCTTGTTTATTCTGATGGCTTTCTCTACTGAAAATCTGCTTTGATATTGAGGAAATGCTAGTCATAGATAAGTAGGCATAGCCAATCATAAATAAGGAAAGCATAAGATTAGTTATAGATTGAATTCCACGTAGGTTCACTTTATATATAACTTAGATATATGAATTAGGATAGTAATGAACTTGTATACCCTTCTTGCTCTTTCCTTGTGCATGAATTGTATGACTTCTCCTAATCTAGGAAACCTTTGAAAAGACCTACAAACAATGCTTATTAAGTCTAGCAAAGGTTGGACCCCACACACCCATGCACACACGCTCTCTCACCTTCTCCAACAACAACAACAACAACAACAACATAAATCCTTTATCCCACCGTGGGGTTGGCTACATGAATCCTTTTTTTTTCATTGTGCCATGTTAAAAGTTAAATTCTCATTTAAATCTAATAAAGAAAGGCCATTTCTAATAATTTCTAATCAAGTCTTTTTAGGTCCAACTCTGCCCTTCTTAACATAAATCAAATATAATATATCTACTTTCTTAACTGGGTCATTGGAAGGTCGCTTTTTTATGTGACCAAACCATCTAAGGCGACTCTCTCTAATCTTATCTTCCACTGGAGCTACTCCAACTTTTTCACGTATATGCTCATTTGTACAAAATTAGATACTAGGAAATGGATGATGTATCTTAGCACATTTCCTACACTATTTTATCTATAAAATATAACTAATCAGATAAAACAGATACAAGAGTTGCATGGTATATGAATGTTACAAGCTGCATGAAGATTGGTGCGACTCTTCAATGCATTACAGACTCTCACAGTCATGCAAAAGTCAATGGAAATGGAGAAAGAGTATTCATAAAATCTAACATCAAATAGATGGGATAGGGCTGATAATGATGACAAAAGAAGAATATTTACCAGGTTTTCAGTGCCGAGTGATCTCAATCATATCGGGAATACTAAATCTTAAATTTTAAATGAAATATTTTTTTTTTCTTAAGAAAGTGTCCTTTATGCCTTGGTGTAATGCTATTTGCTTTTTAGGTAAAAGTACTCTAGAAATAGTAGTTTTCATCAGCGAATAAATAAGGCAGATGTACCCTCAAATATATAGTCTTTAGACTACAACTATTTTTGTGCTTGTCTAATAAACACCTTATTTGCTTATTTATATAGTGAACACTTAGTTTCCTAACGCTTGGTTTGGGAAATTATACAAAACATGCTTTTGAAACAACAAACTAGATGCTGTGGGAAAGCTGGGCTAGCCCTGTATCCTACCTTGATTTTGGTAGTTATTTATAATCATATAAACTATAGTGCAAATGTCTTTTCAAAAATTACTATTTACCTTCTAATTTTGGAAGATTGATTAATCAAATGATAGCAAAGATGGCTATTGTTTACTAAAAATGATAGTGCACTTAGAGTTCTATTTCAAATCTATCATATTTTTCATTTTTTGCCTCATTAAAGTTTTTATGACATTCTGAGATTTGATGAAGATTCAACACTCTGGGCTTGATTTTGCTAGATGATCCTTCAACAAATGGAACTCATAACTAGCACAGACGTTGTGCGGAACCTTTGCAAGAAAATGGCACCTCCTTTGGTGACTCTCCTCTCCGCAGAACCTGAACTACAATATGTAGCTCTACGGAATATTAGCCTTATTGTACAGAAACGACCTACAATTCTAGCGCATGAAATAAAAGTGAGTTAAAACGTGAAAAGATATTGTTATTCTAAGTTCATGATTTGTAATGCTGACTAGAATCTTGCCCAATTGTGCTTTAGGTCTTTTTCTGCAAGTACAATGATCCAATATATGTTAAGATGGAGAAGCTGGAGATTATGATAAAGCTTGCTTCTGATCGAAATATAGACCAGGTTCAAAAGTGTAATTATATGTTTTTGTTTGTTTAAATACAAATCCATTTCTTGAATATTTTTATTTTATTATCAGATTGGTATCTTCAGTGATAATGGGCGCGTTACATTCGAATTTTCTATCTTGTGCTTCTGTCAACTGTAAAACCTTGGGAACAAATTAATCTGTTTTATTATATGCAAGCTATCCATGTAGTTTTCTACAGACCGCTTTGATTTTGTCCTCAGTAATATAAATATTTGCCAGAAGTAAGGAACCGCTGTGATGCAGGTTTAAAATACATATACTTTTATAAGAAATAATTATTTCATGGAATTATTCTGTGCAAAAATAATACTGGCTGACACACCTTCATTACTCTATCTTCCTCATGAATCTTATTGTGCTCACTGGTTTTGTTTTTCAGTATACTGCTTTGATAAATTTAGCATTATGCTTTATAGATTATAATTCACATGAGACTATAAGAGGTTCATGTTTACTTGATAAATATAATGATCATTTTTGTATACTCAATTTATTAGTAATATAAATATTTGCCAGACAAGTAAGGAACCGCTGTGATGCAGGTTTAAAATACGTATAATTTTATAAGAAAGAATTATTTCATGGTTTTATTCTGTGCAAAAATAATACTGGCTGACACAACTTCATTACTCTATCTTCCTCATGAATCTTATTGTGCTCACTGGTTTTGTTTTTCAGTATACTGCTTTGATAAATTTAGCATTATGCTTTATAGATTATAATTCACATGAGACTATAAGAGGTTCATGTTTACTTGATAAATATAATGATCATTTTTGTATACTCAATTTATTATTTCATAAAACATTGGAATAAAGGTAAACTTAGCCTTGGTAGTTGATGAATTAAATGGACTGAAGATGGATCAATTGGATAGTTTCTCCAAAATCTTATTAGAAGAATAAAAATATAGTATTTAGCGGTTAATAAAATTCAATAAAAAAATCATACCAACAGTTCAATATTATTTCAAAGAATTTAAAAGCGAGAAATATATCCCTTTTAAACCATATGCTGTAGAAAACATAGACTTTCTTTGTCTTTCCACATAAATCTATAAATATATTATTTAGGTAAATACATTTTTAAAACTCTCTAACTCTCTCTCTCTCTCTCTCTCTTCATTGAAGATTAAATTAGCAAGGAATTGGAGGCGGCCCCATTTTAAAATTGAGACCCTTCCCCAATTTATGGCTTTTGAAAATGGAATTTCTCTCTCTTTGTTATAATGCCATACAGTAATTCCAAATCAATTGATATCATGTCTTTTATTATTTTTTTATATGCTTATATAAAAAAAATTGGAGAGAACTCTATTTTGAAATGAAACTTTCTCTTTGCTTGTTTATTTGATATATTTCAAATAAGAGTTTTTCTATTTGATTGTGGCTTACTTTATAATCTATAAATATGAAACATGCCAGATATTTTAAAGGTGATGTAAGATTTTCATAGTAAGCTAGAGGAAGAAAGATTCACTTGAGCCTAAAATTCTAAGATTATCAGGCTTGCTCGTTTCTTCCTTTGTCATCTCTTCTTTCTTTTCCTCTTTACCACTCTTTTGTCCACTTCATTTGCAAAGGTTTTTCTAATTTTAATTCTCGTGGCCCTTTCTATCCATTTAGGTCAGAAATTGATTCCACGTAGAAGATTTAAGTTTTACTTGGTTCGAGGCCTTCTTTGACAAAGTTTTTCTTTGATGGGCTTTATTTTTCCTTTATATGTTTCCCTTTTGCCTTTCCCCTCATGCATTTTGCTTGTTATTTTTTATACCATTTCCCCACTTTTGATTTTGCTATCCTTTCCCTCCATCTTTTCTCCCTATGGGCTATGAAATTCCCTACCCAACTATTTTCTATTAAAATATTTGTGTCATTTTGTATGAATTTTCAAAAGATAAATTAGATTATTGGATAAGAAAAATAGACATAAATTTCACATTTTTACAAAATGATCCAGTTACACCGTTATAGATTCCCATAGACTCAAACCTTTATGATTACCTATCTTAATTGCGAGAGAGAAATTTTGATTAAGATAAGTTTTTAGGCTTTAGACTATTTTTCTTTTGTAGCGCTACTTCTGATTGTAGGAAGGGATGCATTGATTGCTATTAGCTCATAATATATAGTTGGGGAATGAAGATGAATTTGATCGTGATCTTAGGATTTTGTTATTTGTTAGATGTTGGTTCTTATTATACATGTTAATTCCCTTTTTTGTTTAAGTCTTTGTTTTTAGGCTATTTTATTTTTTTCTCTTTTGGGTTGTTTCGTATAAATAGTAGTGACTTGTTCATGTAGAACTATGAATGCTTTAAATGATTGATATAAGAATTTGCACGCTTTCAAGTAAGAGCAATAAGAATTAAAACATTAGACACTTAATGAAAATGGAAAACAAGAAAGGGGTGTCTTTGTTTAGGCCAAGTCACACAATAATAGTTAGGATCACAAAATAATTAGAAAATTCAACATAAGCAAATATAGATGATTTCCAATAACAACCCTAGATTAACAACGAGATTAGATACATAGAAGTTCATCACTCATCCCTACGTTTACTAAGCTTTGGCGGATGATCGTTAGCATGATCTTCATGAATTAAAATATAACCACAATTGAGAAGTAAACTAGGAAGATAAGAGAATTGGAGAGAGAGATTACCCAAAGAAAAAGATAGAAGCTCCGATGTGTTCGTTTGGATGTTAGAGAAAGAGTGGGCAGCAACATGAACACCCTAGCAGCCTTTGGATAGCATTCTAGCAACTTCTGGAGGGAGGACAGCCAACTAATGTGGTATGGATTCTTTGAACAACAACCTGAAGACTCTGGACAACAGTTTTCAAAGCTTCGATACTCAGGACCGCATATGGAACCTGTCCAGAAACTGGACAACAAGTTGGAGAGGAGAATTTCAGGGGTTTCCTCCTTCTGGATGCACGAGAGCTAGGAGGATGAGGTGGGGAATTATGTGGATAGCCGTGGAGAATATCCTGGAGTTAATTTCCCTTGCTTGGGTGACATGTTAAATCAATCTCAAAATAATTGAAGGGAGGGGAGAAAGGGGCCGGTCATGTGGGAAGTTAATTGGGATTTGATTGGGTAGCAATAGTGGAAAGAATTTATTAAGGGGGAGAGAAGAGGGGGCCGACGACTTCAAGGATCGAGAGAGGGATTAGTTAAGGGAATTTATGAGTTGCCTAATCAAGGCTCTTTAATTGAGGAAAATAATTTAAATCAAATCCTATTTGAAGTTGATTTGGAATTGATTTAGGAAAATTTCCTAAAATAAAGTTCTATTTTTTGAAATAATTCAAATTTCAAATTGATTGAAATTTTGAATTTTAAGACTTTCCAAATGGGTTGGGAGGAAAAATGAAAGTAGTAATGAGTGGGTTTTTGAATTTGAGCGGCAAGGAGGGAAGGGATATGGCCGGTGGCTAGGCTAGGTTAGGGTTTGGATATGTGGGGGTTTGGAGGTGGGGATAGCCAAGTAGGAGGGGTGGTGAGGGAAGAAGAAGAAAATATCAAGGTAGAAAAGAGCCACGAACCCGGACGCTTCCAAGGTTGGTGGGTGATCCATTTCCCTCTCCTAGGGATTTCTCTCTAAAACTCTCAAGCTCTCACAAGAACACAAGATTGCAGGAATTTTCATAATAATCATTCATTAACTTGAAAAGAAACATAAGGGGCTTATAAAATAGCCTCATACAATGAAAGAGAACTAAAAGACGACATTGCCCACCTAGGGCTTTACATATGACCAGACCCTTAAGTAAGGGTAAAACGGAAAATGCAAATAAAAAAAATACATAATGCAAACAAATAAAAAAAAAATACATATGATGAATCAAAAATAGATCAGCGTGATCGTGGCCATAGATCATCGGCCACATCTCTGATATACTTTCCATTATTTGATGTCCCCATCTCTTGTATTGATTAAAGTAAGAAAGGTGAATAAAGAATAGAATCAGTTTTGTTTTCTTCTCAAAATCGTGAGTTCTCCTCTCTCCCTATATTTTTCTATTATCTCTCTCTGTGGAAACAGCCAGAGAGTTGTTGGCTCTTGGTCCGAGCTGAAAGTGCTCTGATGGCACTAGAAAGTTCGTTAGGGATGTTAAGCCCTTATGAACTAGCCCAAGGCTAATAATGAGATAGAGAGGCGAATCAGTATTTAAAACAAGCACAATCTTAAATCCAAAAACAAGATTCACCACAATCAAAACCAACGATGCGAAAATTAAATGCGGAAGCAAATAATAAGAAAGAACACACCGGATTTATAGTGGTTTGGTCAAACCTTGACCTACGTTCACTCCTTGGAGGAACCCTCTAAGTATTGCACTAAAATCGTGACTCTCCTTTAGCTCCCACAGCTAGGCGGAGAAGCCCTTACAAAATCACTTCCACCTTCCCCGGTGCGGCGGAGTCGCCGGGTCCTTTGACACCAAAGAGATTTTCTTCTTTGGTGAACTTACCTCGAGACAAGCCTTGAATTTAATGGTACTAAGGTGCGAGTTCGCCGGAGCAACTGTGTGGAATCCCCTCCACACTCCCTTGAGTACCCCCCTCACAGGATCTTCTCCCTCTCAAACTCCACCCTTTCCTCTCTCCCTTTCAAGCTCTTTCTTCAAGTTTCCCCCACAAGAATGAAGCTACAATGGCTGCCAAAGACACTTACAAAGTGTCATGTCATAGCTTAAATAGAAGAGCTAAAAACGAGCTCATTAATGCAAGTTGCTGACTTTATCGTCCAGGACGATAGACATATCATCCTGGCCGATTAGTTCAAATATGAGGAAAATCATCCTGAATATCGCCCTGAAATGAAGCTGGACGATGTCTAATCGTCCCGGACGATCTTGCGATCGGCCCGGACGAAATCACTATTAATTACTTTCCAAAATTGCCAGAGAAATTTTGGAAAAATTGTCCTGGATTGTCATGGACGATATTTTATAGTCCAGGCCAATCCACGAGGCCGATATCCAAAAATAAGAATTTCCTAAGTAGATCTGGCGGTAGATTCTTTCTGAATTGAGCCTATCATCTTGGTTGATACAAAACAGGACGATGTATTTTGCATAAAGACGACTGCTTTAATGAGGAAGTCCTAATTAGGGTTTCTGCTTTTGAACAGATCGTCCCGGCCGATATAAATATTATCCAGGACGATATTACCAAAAACAGTAAACTCTAGGGAACAGTCAGAAACTCTTATACGTTACAAAGCATCAGGAGCCACAACAAATATAATAGACTCAAGAAAGAAAAAAATGTACAAACTGACTCAGATCTAGTCTACCCAATTTTGAGCTGGTTCCAAATTGTAGTCCGATCGTGTGAACCTGAAATGTCAGTACATAAGGCAGTCGTAGAGAAATAAAAATGTTTGCTATCATCAAAATCATAAACCATTGATCCGCAACACAAGCATGGAAGAAAGAAGGCTGCAATGGAGATGCAACTGCCAAGGTGGACTGGCGAGGGAGGAGGATGGTGGTATTGCTGGACAATGAGGGAAGGAATTGGTGGTGGATTCAATTCAAAACAACAAGGTAGGAATTCAAGATCTCTTCCTTCAAAGTTTTCAACAATTTGTATCAGAGCTTGGTCGAGAAAGATCAAGGGGAAGGAGTAAGGTGTCTCTTGAAATCAAGAAAAGGAAATTCCAGCCAAGAAGAAGGTGACTGACAGTTGAAGCTTTTCCAGGCTGTTCTTTATAGACAAAAGGTGGATGAGAAGAAGGTGACCAACGGTGGAAGCCTTTTCTGGGTTGTTTTTTGTGGACAACAACTGGGCTGAAGAGCTACCGCATCATTCTTGAAGGAGAGATGTCCATGGCTAAGCTTGAAATTGAGAAATTCACAGGTCTCAATGATTTTAGCTTATGGAGGTTGAAGATGAGGGCTCTAGCCCATCAAGGTCTTGATGCAGCCCTATCGGAGGAAGGAATCTTGAGGATAGAAGAAAGATTGTGCAGGGATGTGCTTAACAAGGCACATTGTGCATCCTTTTGAGTTTTGAGCATAGGAGAGGAATTTTTAAGGGAGGTTGCTGATGAAGGAACGACTATAAATATTTGGGCCAAAAAATTTGGGATATCTATGTTTCAAAAGCTCTCTAGCTAATAGGCATTCCCTCAAGAAGTTGTACACATTGCTAATGGATGATTCCAAGCCCTTGAACAAGCACTTGGATGAATTCAATTGAATTATCTTGAATTTGAAAAGCATAGGATTGAAGATTGAAGATCAAACAATCATTCTCCTAAGCTCATTAATTTTTAGGTTTAAGAATTTTGTGGACACCTTGTTGTATGGGAAGGAGACTCTAGCTATAGTTGAAGTTAAGGTTGTACTCAATTCCAAGGAGATTCAAAGGGGGGTTGAGGTGAAGTATGAAGGTTTGGTTGATGCCCTTGTCGTGAGAGGTAGACTCATGAAGTGGGAGTCCAAAGCTAAGAACCATGCTAGATCCAAGTCTAAAGGCAAGGTGAAGTTCTTCTTTTATCATAAGAAAGGCCTCTTCAAAAGGCAATGCCCGAAATTGAAGAACAAACATTAAGATAAAGAAAATAGTAGTGGATATGCCTCATTTGTGGAGGAAGGGTATGAAAGTTCAGATGCCCTTGTAACCTGAGTGGATATTTGATTCCGGTTGCTCTTACCACATGTGTCCAAACCATGGGTGGTTTGAAGAGTGGGAAGAGAAGGATGTTTGGTATTTTTAGGGAACAACAAATCATGCAAGATTCGAGGGCAAGACAAGCTTTGGGTTTTCTTTTTAAAAGGAAAGAATGAAGTCTTGGATTAGTTCAATGAATGGAAGGTTCTTGTGGAGAATCAAATAGGGAAGAAGGTTAAAAAGCTTAGAACTGATAATGAATTGGAGTTTGCTCCAATGAGTTCATGTAGTTTTACAAGATGCATGGCATATCATGACACCTGACTGTGAGACACACTCCTCAACTGAATGGGTTAGCCGAAGCGTTCAATAGGACCATTCTGGAGAGGATGAGCTATATGTTGGACAATGCAAGGCTTCCTAAGTCATTGGGCAGAGGCTGTTAGCACGACTGCATTCCTTATCAATATGTGTCCTTTAAGTGCAATTGACTTCAAAACTCCTCAAGAGATGTGGAGTGGATAGCTATCATGTTACAAGGAGTTGAGGGTGTTGGATGTATAGCATATGCTTACATCAAGTAAGGAAAGCCTGAACGAAGGGCTATCAAATGCATTTTCATAGGCTATCCTGAAAATGTGGAGGGCTATTGACTTTGGTGCTTCGAATCAATATATCCTAAGTGCATAATTAGCAGGGATGTCACTTTTAATGAACTTAAGATGACTGATATTATTCCTAAAAGGGTTCAACCGGTTCCTATGGATGAAACAAAAGTTCCTACAATTGTTGGAAGTTGTCTAGAACAATAGTTCTAGTTCATGACAACAACATCATGTGGAAATAGAATTGCTGGACCATAATCTTGAAGGTGTTGTTGCTGCTGAAAATGAAGGAATCAAGGAGGAATCCATTGAAGAGTTGCAGAGTAGTTATGGGCTGGCTAGGGACAGACCTCAACATGTAACTAAGGCTCCTCAAAGGTATGGATTTGCTGATGTGATTTCTTATGCTCTTTTAGCTGATTCTATGCAATCTGATGAACCTACCTCATATAAGGAGGCAATGAGGTGTGAGGAGAGAAGTCAATGACAACTTGCTATGAAAGAGGAGATGACTTCTTTAAGGAAGAATCACACTTTGGACTTGATGGAGAAGCCAAGAGAGAAGAAGCTAGTCACATGTAGGTGGCTATTCAAAAGAAAGGAAGGGGGCTGGTGTTGAAGATAAGCCTAGGTGCAAGGCTAGTTTTGTAGCAAGGGGGATAACTCAACAAAAGGGGGTGGATTAAAGAAATCTTCTCACTAGTTTTAAGGCATACATCAATTTGTGTGCTGCTTTCTTTGTTTGTTAAAATGGACATGAATGTTGAGAAATTGAATGTCAAAATCGCATTCTTACATGGAGAATTAGACGAGACTATCTATATGGGACAATTGGAAGGGTTTGCTGAAATTGGGAAGGAAAGCTTGGTTTTCTTGCTAAGGCGTTCTCTATATGGATTTAAACAATCTCCAAGGATGTGGTATCATTGATTCCTTCATGTATGATGTTGGCTTCAAAAGGAGTAGACATGTGCTTGTGTCTACTTGAAGTCAAAGGAAGTAAGTAGTGCCATTTATTTACTTACTTATGTTGATGACTTGTTGTTGGCTGAAGGAGATTCAAAGGATGAAGGAATTGCTCAAGGATGAATTTGATATAAAGGATCTTGGGGCTGCTAGAAAGATTCTTGGTATGGAAATTGAGAGGAAGAAGGAGAGTCAAGAGTTAGTGTTATCTCAAGGCTCCTACATTGAAAGTGTGGTGAAAAGATACATGGAATTGTCAAAATTTGTTTATACTTCTTTTGCATTTCATTTCAAGCTTAGCAAGGATCAAAGCCCAAGGAAGAAGAAGAAAAGGCATACATGATTACGGTTTCTTTTCATATATGTATACTATGGTTTGCTATAGGCCGGATTTGGCCTATCCTATTAGTGTCATTTCAAGGTTTTTGGCTGATCCAGAGAAGTCTCATTGGGAGGCAACAACATGGGTGCTTAGGTACTTCAATGGAGCCAAAGATTTGGGTTTGAAGTTGCAAAATCAGAATTGAATGAAGATGTCCTCTTTGGATATGTTAATTCAGATTTTTCAAATGTAATGACACTATAAGATATCTCACCGGTTACATATTCAAGGTAATACTATGAGTTGGAAGTGCAAGCTACAACCTGTTGTGGCTTTATCTACTACTGAAGCCGAGTACATGGTTGCAGCCAATGCAGGAGGCTATTTGGCTCAAAGGCTTGTTGACAGAGTTGGTTCATCCTATTACCAAACCGGTAAAGATTCTTTGTGCAATCAAAGTACTGTGTTTTGTCTAAGAATCTCATGTTTCTTGAAAGGACTAAAACCATAGACATCAATTTTCACTTTGTTAAAGAAACTGTGTCAAATAGTGTGGTGGAGATTATGAAGGTATCTACAGAAGATAATGCATTTGATGTGTTGACCAAAGCTCTTCCAAATCCTAAGTTTCAAAATTGCTTAAGCTTGTTAAGGATGGTAAGGAAGAAATTCTAGCATTGGATGTTCATCACATTTCAAATCAAGAGCTAAGGCGGAGATTGTTAGATGTCGGTTCTTATTTGACTTTTTAATTATGTTTTTACTTTTAAGTCTTTGTTTTTAGGCTATTTTACTTTTTGCCCCTTTGGGTTGTTTAGTATAAATAGGATTGGCTTGTATTGTTTAAAGAAAAAAAAAGTGAATGAAGAATATAATCAGTTATGTTTTCTTTTAAAAATTGTGAGTTCTTCTTCTCTCCTTCTCTTCCTCTATTTTTCCCTTCTCTCTCTTGGTGGAAATAGCTAGAGAGCTATTGGCTCTTGGTCCAGGCAGGGAAGCCAGAAGGTTTTGGTGGAGGTGTAGCTTGCCAAGGGGGACCAGAGGGGAAGGAGGAAGGTGTTGTTTCTAGACAAGGAGGAAAAGAATCAATGGTGGATTCAATTCAAAATAGCAAGGTAGAAATTTAAGATCTCTTCCTTCAAGGTTTTCAACATTATCCTTGGTTTTTAGGAATGCCAATATACTTAATAGACTTAGGGTCTATTTGGGACAGCTTTTTGGTTGTTTTGTTTTAGATAATCATCACAATTTCATTTGACTACTGCTTTAATCTCATTGCTTTTGTTATACTTGCTTTCTCATGACTTTTTAAGAAATTTTTTGTGGTAGAAAGCTACTTCTTCAACCATTGTAGCGAAGTTGCTTTCAATGTGACTAAAATATTATTCTTAGTTACCACGAGTTGTATTGTCCAATGAGATCTTATAAATCTAGGGGGTAAGCTTTTGAAAAGACCAATTTTAAACTGATCATATATATCACATGGCTTCATACCCCATTGGGTGTCTTATGGCTCACAACGTATAGACTTTACCATTGGGTAATGGTTGAAAACAACACTTTTGAACATTGACAAGTCAGCAAACTCAAAATAGAGAATTTGTCAAGGACTTTGATAAAGCCCATCCGCTATGAGGTCCAGAAGTTGTTTGAGAATAATTGGCTGCTCTATGCTGCAAAAGTTGCTGAAGTCTTCTCATCAACCATGTTGCGTGAATCAACAATGACCAATAGTTCATCGTTGATGGAGGCTTGTCCTGTATTGAATGTTTATAACTATTGGAAGATTTATAGCAGCAATTGGACTGTGATGACTAGTGGCAATTGTAGAAAATGCACATGATGATGAGTGTTATGTTACGGTGGGAGCAGTTTTAATCGGCGGAGAATTATATAGAGGATGAAAGTTCAACCAAAATTGAAAATGGGCTCAGAAGGTCTTGTAAATTGGTCCAGTTCAACTGCTTATAGCTTGTTTTGACTTTTGTTTGGCTAAAGAATAATAGTTTTTCTAGGCTAAATTAGCTGAATTGTGCTGCATCACATAGGTTGAATAGTTGAAATACAGAAGGCTCACTGCAGCTATAAGTTTGTCCGGTCATTCATTATCGTAAGGATTATGTCAGTGTATGGCCATCTTTTTATTGCTATCATTTTAGTTTCCCTTCTGCATTATTGAATCTCTTTCAGTATCTACTTAGAATATTACCAGTATAGCACTTTGCTTTCCCGTAGCCCATATTAGTCTAAAACTCAATTTCAAAGCAGATATTCAGCAGTCTTCATGTATTGAGGTCATTTTGACAGGTTCTGTTGGAATTCAAAGAATATGCAACAGAAGTAGATGTGGATTTTGTTAGAAAGGCAGTTCGAGCAATTGGTCGCTGTGCTATCAAGTTAGAGAGAGCTGCAGAGAGGTGTATTAGTGTTCTTCTTGAGCTGATAAAGGTAAAAGTAAACTATGTTGTGCAAGAAGCTATCATCGTCATCAAGGACATTTTCCGGCGCTATCCTAACACGTAAGTACATATGGTAATTCTTGTTTATTCTGATGGCTTTCTCTACTGAAAATCTGCTTTGATCATTGAGGCCTTCTCTTTTCTTCACTCTGCCTGTACTTAGCTATGAGTCCATCATTGCTACACTCTGTGAGAGCTTAGACACTTTGGACGAGCCAGAAGCTAAGGTGCTAGCCTATTCTTGGCAGGATATGTTGATGGACTTGTGCATTATGTATCTTTCTTAACGTTTATGGTTGTTTCAGGCATCAATGATCTGGATTATTGGGGAATATGCAGAGAGAATTGACAATGCTGATGAGCTTCTTGAAAGTTTCCTTGAAAGTTTTCCAGAGGAGCAAGCTATGGTACAGCTGCAATTGCTCACCGCAACTGTCAAATTGTTTCTTAAAAAGCCAACTGAAGGACCTCAGCAAATGATCCAGGTTTGTCATATTCATGTTCATCATTGTTTCTTTTCCGCTCCTTCTGTTCCTGCAGTCTTCCTAAATGGAATCATCAGTGGTTCTGCCATCACTCCATGTTAAAATTAATAAAAGATAAAATGGCCGTTCTAAAACATATTTTATTGGGTTTAATAATCATTCATTTTGTTACCATATATTTCATTCTTTAGACTTTTTTTTTTTGTAATTTTGTTATGTGTGTTTGGGTTGAAAAGTCAATTTATGAGAAGAAACCAATATTTTGAGTACTTTTTCTCATGTTTCTTCATTTTATGTCTC
Organism: Dendrobium nobile; assembly: GCA_022539455.1. Lineage (NCBI taxonomy): Eukaryota > Viridiplantae > Streptophyta > Magnoliopsida > Asparagales > Orchidaceae > Dendrobium > Dendrobium nobile. The sequence continues at coordinate 1,196,997 of CM039735.1, read as the reverse complement.
AGGTTGTTCTTAATAATGCTACTATGGAGACAGACAATCCTGATTTACGTGATCGAGCATATATCTATTGGCGTCTTCTTTCTACTGATCCTGAGGTATTATTAGCGTTTGCAACCCACTTGGGATATCTAAAAAGGCCATTTTCTTATGACTAATCTTTTGTCTGTACCAGGCTGCTAAAGATGTTGTTCTAGCTGAGAAGCCAGTAATTAGTGATGATTCAAACAGTCTTGAACCTTCACTTCTTGATGAGCTCCTTGGAAACATTGCGACCCTTTCTTCTGTTTATCATAAGTTGCCTGAAGCATTTGTGAGCCGTGCAAAATTAACTTTTGCTAGGCCAGATGATGAGGAGTATCCAGCTGCCGTTGAAACGGGCAATTCTGAGTCGCCATCTTATGAAGTAGACGGGGCAGCAGCCACCTCTAGTCAAAGTTTCACTTCACATGAGACAGCCAGGCAGCCGGCACCAGTTGCAGCAGCACCAACGCCATCATCAGCACCTGCTTCACCTCCTGCTCCTGTGCCAGATTTACTTGGTGATTTGCTTGGCTTGGACAATGCACTCGTTCCTGTTGACCAGCCAATAGCCCCTTCAGGGTGAATATTCTACTTTAGTAATAGAACAAAAGAACTGAATAAAAGAAACGTACTAATACTATTTTTGCCTCCAGTAGCCCCTTCAGGGTGAATGTTCTACTTTAGTTATAGAACAAAAGAATGAAGAAAAGAATGAACATACTAATACTATATTTGCCGTTTCTATTTTCATCATTTATTGCTGAAGCGGCATAGTTTTCTTAGAACTTTTGTCACTAATTTTTACAGGCCACCACTCCCTGTTTTACTTCCATCAACAACTGGTCAAGGTCTGCAGATTAGTGCACAGCTTGTCAGGCGTGATGGACAAGTATTTTACAACTTGTTGCTTGAAAACAACTCTCAGGTCGTTTTAGATGGATTCATGATACAATTTAACAAAAATACTTTTGGTCTTGCAGCTGCTGGACCATTACAGGTAATTGTTTTAAAGGGATTTGGAAAGCATCAGCAATTTAATGCATGGGACTGATTGTCATTTTTTGTCCTTCCAAATTTTATAGATCCCACCTTTACTACCCCAGGATTCGGCAAGAACCCTTCTTCCCATGGTTATGTTTCAAAATCTCTCTACTGGGCCACCGAACACGCTTCTACAGGTTGCAGTGAAAAACAATCAACAGCCTGTCTGGTACTTCAATGATAAAATCTTATTGCATGTATTCTTCTCAGAGGATGGTAGAATGGAACGTGCAAACTTTCTTGAGGTAAATGAAGTTATATTGTATGCATGTTTTTTACTGTTTTTTGCTTTGTAATCTTGGATTTGTCATACATTAATTGGTTGTTAAAATCAATGTTACTTAAAACCATGTTTACTTGAAAATAATTTATCCATATTAAATAGGAATGATAAGCTAAAGCCTAAACCTAGTGAGGCTTCTCATTGAAGCCTACATTCACTTCCCCAAGCTCCATTTTAAAATTTACAACAACAACAACATCAAGCCTTTGTCCCACTACATGGGGTCGGCTACATTAATCCTTTTTCACCAATGTGTCATGTTAAAAGTCAAATTCTCATTTAAATCTAATAAAGAAAGATCATTTCTAATATTTTCTAATCAAGTCTTTTTAGGTCTACCTCTACCTCTACCTCTGTTAACATGAGTCAAATCTAATACCTAAACTTTCCTAATCGGGTCATCGGAAGGCCTCCGTTTAATGTGACCAAACCATCTAAGACGACTCTCTCTAATCTTATCTTCTTTTTGGCATGCAGACATGGAAGTCTCTTCCTGATTCCAATGAAGTTGCAAAAGATCTATCAAGTGCCATTATCCACAGCATAGATTCTACAGTGGAGAATTTGGCAGCTACCAATGTCTTCTTTGTTGCAAAGCGGAGGAACGCAAACAAGGATATCTTATATATGTCTGCCAAGGGTCCGCGTGGTATACCATTTTTGATTGAGCTCACTGCTTCAGTTGGTGCACCAGGCATCAAATGTGCAGTGAAGACGCCAAGCCTAGAAATGGCTCCACTCTTATTTGATGCAATGGAGGCTCTGCTCAAATAAAATGGGGTAACTGATGATCTCGTTTCTTATATGAATGCTTAATGCTTCATCCAGTATATTGCTTTGTATTGAAATGGGATTGGGAAGGTTTGTGTTTCAAAGCAGTTCTGATCATTTTTTGTCAGCAGTTTTCTTTTCTTTGCTGCGTATAGTATTATATGCTGAATTTTCAGTATTTTGTAGTCTTAATTTTTTTTTTGTTAAATATGCCATCCATTTACTTTAATAATATGTAAGCATTGTCTAAAGGTTTATCATTCAACCTACCGGTTATGTGATACAATAGATGATGTCCAATCTTCTTGAAATGAAGTTCTTTGAATGCATTATATTGAAAGAAGCTTGTGAGCTCTTTGCTGGTTCTTTCTTATGTTTTTTTTTTTCTCAAGTGTTAGTTTCAGTATTAACATGCTTTCCCCAAATAAAGTTTGTTAACATGACATGTATGTGGATCCATATCATATCCAATTACCAGGATGATTGCACAATTTCTCATCCCAATCACCTGATGTATATTGAATGTTTGGGATTAATATTTTTTTTTTTTTCAAAAAACCTAAATCACTAGAGTTATGAAAAACTAGTCCCAGCCATCCAATTTCCTTTGGCCATAGAGCTATGTGACTCCTTCCAGAGATTTTGTAGTATAAGAATAAAAAACTTAGGTTTAGATTTATATCCCATGTCAAGGCGTGCACTCTAAATGTCGATGAGCAATATCAGGTGTTGTAAAATTGCATTTTCAAGGTGTCAATTGTTATTTTACATCCAAGCTTGTTTACGTTCTATGGCCTATGATAGGTTAGGATTTTGTATAAGCATGTGATAATTGTGATATAGATATGGCGAGAACTTTGATAAATTTTGTTTCAAGTTTCATGCTTTTTGTTAGATAGGGAACTTCTACGAAAACCATCTATTTCACCTATTACTAAAAAAAATTGTAGTCCAAAACATTGAGCACATGTTGGTCTGTTGAGAACTTGGGTGGTCTATCCAATGGTAAACTCAACTGAGTATGATAGTATTTTGTGGATTAAATTATTAGAAGCTACTTAATATAGTAACTAAGGTGAATTTGCTCATGTCGTGGGAGAACAGTGGGAGATTTTGTGGTGATCCTTGAACAGTTGGTAATTCTTAGCCATTTTTTCCATCATTTTTGCATTTCTAAAAGCTTTATTGATAGGAAGACCACCCCTTCTCATCTTATTGATTCTTTTAATGATTTGATGATTTAAAATGTGATCACTCCATGCTCCTTTCCTCTTATTTGGTGGTTTGTTCCCTTTTCTCTTCCTATGAACGTCCCTTACAAGTTATGGAGCATTATTCGGTTATCACTAACTTTCCTTCTCGAGTTCAAAATAATCCTTGTTGTATTGAGTTGTTCTTTGCAAGGGTTCCATCAAATAGCCTAATTCTTCCTTTATTTTTTTTTAAACCATAGTAGCCCACTATATTTAAAAATATATTATTCTTTAGGAAACCATGTCATCATTAGCCCAAAACCCACTCCCTCATGGTATATAACTCATGAAATGGTGTTCTATAATTTTCTATGGAGGAAGATAAAACTCTGAATCTTTATCATGATTTAGATTGGCAGCAAAGATGAAAAATTGCGAAATACACGTGTGATTGATCTATTGTATAAAATGATAAAATAATTATGTGAACAATTTATGCCTTCATGCATATTATCATATTACAAACAGTTCATATGACAATTTTAAATAATATAGTAATATCTAAATACATCATCTGAAGTATAAAAGAGTCATTGCCTTGATGTTTATATTCAAAATATTGCAAGATATAAAATTGTACATGTAAATGTAACATTCTTCCATTCTATATTTCTCTAAATATAGACAATTTCAAATTATCTTATGCCCTTGTTGATCCGGTGATGTGATACAATGAAGATGAAACAAGAATTGCTTGTACAAAATTAATAAATTATGAACTTGGCATAGTTAAATATAAATGAATGCGTTGTCAAGATAGATCTTTAGAAAATTCCACGAAAGAACTAAGTAACGACAATTGATTATAATTAAGAGCAATAGGAGACTGGCAAAATTACATCAACAAATAAATAAGTCGAGCAAATGGCACGTTAACAAAATCCACAGTTTAAGATCTAGATCATTCACCTCGGGATCCCTCATTTATACTCTTGATATCGCTCGGCTTAGTGGAGGAAGATTGCAAACAAGCTTAGGGATGCCACTAGTAGACACATGATGCTAAGGGGACTAGTCGTCGAGGAAGGAGCCGGCGGTGGAGGAGGCAAGGATCATCTGATGAGGAACAACGATGTACTTGGTCGTTGAAGCTCGATAGTCTCGGAGAGGCAATGAATGATGCGGTTGACGTTGCGTTCTACCGTGCCATTGTACTCCCAATCCGGCTCATAGAATGGAGAGAGTAGGATGTCGATCACGCCTTGTGCGTTGTAAGCAAAGCCGTGGTCGATCTCAGGATCGACCATACATGATCATGGAAGGATCATGGCGTCGTGGTGGTGTTATGGTGGAGGAACCGTCGCCTAGGAGAGGCGGCCAAGAGGAGAGGAGGGGAAGATGGGGATTCTTGGGTAGGAGGAGGTGGAGAGGGGAGGGGCGGCTAGGTTTAGGTTGGATTAGGAGGATCAATAGAAATTTGAAATTAATTTTCAGATTAAGTGGAATTGGAGGGAAGACTTTGAATTTGGATTCAAATTCAAATTCAAATTGAAATAAATAAAGTGGAAGAGAGGAATTGTCGGAGATAATTAGGGAGTTTTAATTGAGAACAATTAATAAAAATTGGAGAGAGAAAAGCATGGGAAGGGGGCCGGCCACGTAGAGAGGGGAGAGAGGGAGTTTTAAGTTAAGTATGTGGGCCCCAAAGGATTTAATAAGGATTTAATCAAATATGAATTTAATCTCAGATTTAATTAAATTGGGTGGTTTCCTTTCTTAGATTTAAGCAATAGGAAAGTATTTGAAATCCCAATCAATTGATTGAATTCTCATTAAGATGCTTTCCTAATTAATAAATTCTAATTTTGGAAAGAAAGTAATGTGTTTTGAAATTTGAATTTCAAATTTATGAATCCAAGGGAGGGGCCGGCGGCTAGGCGTGTGAGAGGGGAGGATGGGGGAGGGAGGCCCGGCTGGGTGGTGGCCGGCGGCTTGGGCGGCCCAAGGAGGCCGGCGGCAAGGGGAGGGGCTCGGTGTAGGGAAAAAAAAGTTTGAGGGTGGTGAGGCCGGCGGGTGGGAGGTTTAGGAGAGGGAATTAGATGCAAGGGAAGAAAAAGAGATTGAAGAACTGCAAACCTTGGAGTCCACCAAAGGTTGACAGGTATTGCTTTCACCCTCCTTGGGTCTTTCCTCTCAAGAACTCACTAAGAGATCAATCAAAGAAAATTGAAATTTCATTTCATAATTCATCATCTATTACAATGCTTGAGGTCTCTTATAAATAGGCCAAAATGAAAAAAAAAAAACCATAAAGACACAAATGCCCTCGGGGGTACAATAGCGACTCAATACCCACAGGGGTAAACTAGAAAAAATAGAAAATGCAAGAACAAATAAAAAACAAGATATATCAAAAGTAAAGACTCTGGATCGTAGTCGTCGATCTCCGACTCCGACGACGATACACATGTCAAAGCATGACTCTTAGAACTCTCACATACTTACAAGTGGATACTCACAACTTAGCTCCGACAAAATGATGTTGTGAGGATTCAATGAAAAGAAGAGCAAGCTTTGAGTTCAATAACCCTTCTTTTATAAATAGGAACCCTAAACAATCATCATTTCAATATTCATCCAAATAAACATCATAAAAAAAAAATCCAAATAAACATCATAATTATATGAATCTGATGGCTCATATGAACCAAACATGTTTATAATTAACTCTATACAGTAACCATATATAAACATACATAATCACGTGTTCTCCCCATCACTCGTTCAAAAGTTTTTTTAGGTCTCATTGTTTCATCGATGACATCCCTGAAAAAAACTGACCAAAAATTTAGTAAATATAAATATACAACTCATGGATATATCATATTTCTAAATAACAGTAAACATAGTAATAATAAAAGATTCATGATAATAAATTAACTTTGTGAAGAATTCTGCATTAATATGAAAATTGGCATAATAATTAATTTATCATAGCACAGATTATAGAGTGATCAAAATAGTAGTCATAATCATTGATGTCACAAACAAAAATTTAGTATTTGAATATCATTATCATCATATGAATCATAGCTTGAGCTGGCATAGCTTTAGGATTACAAAATAAATAAACATGCATCCTATCTTGTGAGCCCTAGTAACAATAATCCATAATAAATCTAACTTATCACTACTTGGTATACCTTCAATGACACAACACAATGTAGTTCTCATATCTATTATTGTCTTTGAAGGAATTACATCTAACTACGGGCTAAATACATTCCCCATCAATATAGTAGGGCACAACTCTGATATCTCGTGTTTTTAGTAGAGATGTCAGTTCTTGAAAATGACATGAACATCCTTAACTACTATCATAAGTTAGAATCCGTTGTCAACATGCCTATGCAAACATTTATATAGGCTTTTATTTATATACATTCTATCAAGTAATGCTTTATCTATGGGTTCCTTTAACATGGAATTGTATTTTGAAATAATAACATCAGCCTAACATTTGAAATCATTCACATAAATATCATGAAATTTAAAATCAGTGGCATAGCTGTATCATGGTATTCATAAACATTGATAAAATGTAAAATTAATTGGAATATATGATCATAATAATAGCATGGCATTTATGGTAAAAAATATAGCAATATCTTTGTTTTGGATTCATAGGCATAACCATTGTTTAAAATTGCGCAATATGAGACTCGCCGTGAGACCTGCCTTGGCGCAATTCCAGTAAAAAATGCCTCGAGGCTTATGTCTCGAGCTTTTTCTATGAGGCTTACGCCTCAGCTTTGAGGCTTACGTCTCGAGCTTTTTCTATGAGGCTTACGCCTCAGCTTGGATGAGGCCCGCCTTAACCGCTTTAAGGCGCGCCTCAACTCGATGGCATGAGGCGTACGCCTCACTATATTTATGAATTTTTTAAATTTAAAACTTACCTAAATTTTATACCAAAAACCCCAAAAAAATCATGCCTTCTTGCATCCCCAAGCCTCAACAACTTTTTCTCAATTGCCTCGACCTCCAACCCACTGCCTTCACCGTAGCCACCACCATCGTAGCCGCCGCAAGAGATCATTAGAAAGCCGCATGCCACCATCATCTCCTCTTAAATTTTTGGAGTATTATATTTATGTTATTGATAAACATTTATGAAAAATGAATATGATTGAAATAGATAAAGAAGAAAAGATTGAGAGTTTTGGACCCTACAGGATGAGACCGAGAAGAGACCAATTTGTTATGACAGTGACTCAAATAAAAATTCTCTTTGTAACGATAGTACAAATGATTTCTGAGTTGTTGCCAATTATTTCAGCTTTCTATAGTAATTCAACATAGATGAGTAGGCAACTAATAAAGAAAAAAGTTAGAGTTGAACTTGATGTTATAGGATACTTTTATGCAATTCATATATTTTATATTGTTTTGTTCATGTAATATTTGGATTTCAACTCTATTTCATATCATTTTTCATTTAACACTTTACATCTTATACATTTTTTTATTTCATATGTATGTAAATTTCTTACTTCATAGTTCAATAGAAAGTTAATATGTCATTCTTTAACATATTATTTGAATATTATATAAAAAATAACTTTTGACTTTACGCAATTTTTAGATTTTGAGGCTTATGCCTCAAAACGACTTGAGGCTTAGCCTCGCCTCACGAACAAAAAATAACTCAATACCCAATTGCGCAATTTTAAACATTGGGCATAATAATAAGATATCATAAATTGTAAAACAAACAATAATCTTAGTTGCATAACATTAAAAAGTTATAGACATTACCTAAAAAATGATCGTATCATTTTTTGAAAATTCTAAATTAATGTACCATCATGTGCATAACTTATGACAATGTGCAAAATTTTATTAGGGGTTGTTTGGTTGGCTAAAAAATGAATGCAATGTAAAAGGAATATAGTGTAAAATATATATTTTGAAGTTGTTAGGATGAGTGTAAAAGGAATGCTTGCGATTATTTTTTTTTTGTTTGGTTTGAAATAAAATGAATGGTATGTAAAGTGCAAAGAGGGTAATGATAGGTGCTTGACATTAGTGACAGCGGTGGTCGGCGGCATGGCGGTGCTCTACGTCGGTGGTGTTAGGCGGCAGTGGCGGGAGTGATGATTGGATGCGTAGCAAGTAGCGACAGTAGTGTTGGTTGGTCGTCGGCGGTTGGTGGGCTGTGGTGATCAACGACGACTATTGGCAATGATCTGTGGTGACTGGTGGCCGATGGAGACGTAAAGCGGTGGTGAGCGAAGGTGGGCGGCGGCGGCCGATAGTGGCAGAGGCAGCCAGCGACAGTGGTGATCGGCGGCTGACGCATGCAATGAATTCTAGTGTATTTGAAACTTGTCCAAATCGAAGGAATTTTAAATATTAAAAAAATGAACTAGATGGTGAATTTCAAATGCACCAAAATTTTACACTGCATTTGATTTACTTCAAATCAAATACTAATATACCTCCTTTGTGGGCAAGCAAACAGCCCCAAAATAATTAATATAAACTCATATTATTACTTTGTATAATGACCATTCTATAGAAGGAAGCTTCAATAAATAAGTGCTATATAATGCAATAGATTTAGAGAAAGGAAACATTAAACTTAAATAAAAATGCAATAAACCACTTTTGTAGTTCAGATTCAAAGCTAGAGCATTGGTTTCACCTCAGGACTTCCTTCTTATCGTGGATATATCCTTGGGTTTAAGCCCATCGCAATAAACACTTTTGTAGCCCCTAAATAAGCGCTTTATTCAAGTCCCAAAAATCCATCCATGCATGAATCGGACCATTATTTCTCTTCATTTAGAAAATAGTTGCATCCAGTTGCCTTATTTTTTTTCTCCTAGATGAAAACAGCAAATGAACTTATTGTTTCCGGTGAATTCTTGTTCCCCAAATTTAAATCTCATAATCTTAATGCAAGCTTAACAGATGGTACTTTGTGATTAATGAAGAGCTTGTAGATTGCTACATCTAGAGACAAGTCTAACATTTATTGTTGTTCCAAGCAAAGTGATCGTTCTTAAATGAAAGAACAGCTTTCACCCAAGTAGGTCTATGATCATTCTCTGTGCTGAGGATGATTTATGGAAGCTCATCAATTGTATCTTGGTCATCTTCTTTAAACTCTTTAAGAGCCTCTTTAAAATAAATAATAAGAACCTCGAGTTATGGGTTGACTTTCTCGAGAGGTATTGAAGGACCAAAGTTGAAATCACTTCTTCCAAGCTCACTTCCACATTCTAAGTTGTGAACTCTATGGGTTGACTTCCTTTTCAATTTGCAGACAATGATCCCAAGCTCATTGTGGCCTCTTCTTTGAGGAACGTATAAGATTTTGAACTTCTCTACCTCAGTAGTTGCCCAGTAGTTGAGAAGGAAGTTCATGTTTGGTGTGAGCAAATGTCACAATTGTTACTAATATGATGCTCCAGGAATTTTGGAGTCAACCAGTCTCTTGGGAGATTGAGGCTTTATGAAGGACTAAGCCTTGGTTTTCCAGTATTTATGAGTTATGTGAGTGCCTTTAGATTGATGGAGAAATAATTCATATTCCTCATCTTTTGTGCCATTGCCAAGGTGAGGTATTTTGTTTTGATATATAAAAGAAAAGGTCCTTTAAATTGAGCCACTTTGGCTGATTCTTGCCCTTCACTTTCAAGATTGTAGCTTTTACAAATTGGATGGATTACTTATCTTTGTATAAGGTTGGTACCATTTGAATTCTTTATGATGAAATGTTTAGCATCATGCATCAAGAATGGCGGCATGTCTTGCTTGATTCGAACCTCATCATTCTGAGTGTCTTTCCTTATTTGGTGGATGATGGAGGCCACAATATCATACTCATCGATCCATGATTTTCCGAAGAGTGCTTTGAAAAAAGTGTCATAGGATCTGTTTGGGAAAACTTTTTGTCAGATTTGTTTTTCATAAAACAATTATAATTTTATTTTGTCATTACTTTCTCATTGTTTTTCAAAAACTTATGTGGTAGAAAGTTGCTTCACAATCAATTTTATAAAAAGCTGCAACTGTCCCAAACAAAACCCACAATTGATTATGCTCAATCTTCCTCAAGAGGAGATCATCATTATCGAAGATAATTACAAAAGAGCTTTGCACATATTAGGGCTTTCATGTTGTGCTTCTTCATAATGATCAGGATTTTGCAATGCATTGTTGAGCATATCCTAGATGCTTTTCAATACTGGTAACTTTGGGAGGTGGCCCAGAATACTATAATTCATGACAACTTTGATAATTTCTAGGATTTATTAGGAGCCTGTGACAAAGAAACATCATTAATTTAATTCTTCTTTTGTTGGGGAGTAGAGACTAGTTTGTTTGTCATTCTCCCTGAATGAGCTATCATCAATGAAGAGGCTCTAAACTCACTAATTTAGATTCATTAGTCATCTGCGTTACTGTCAAACTAGTGACATTTAATTTTGAGGACCATCAATTTGAAGTCCTCCTTTGAGTTAGTGAATGGAGACATCGTATAAATATGATTTTTAAAGGATTGATGGGGCCCCTTTTAAGGGTCCTCTAGATTGGATTGATGAAAAATTGCTTGGTAAGTAGGCTGAACCAATTAGTCAATATTGGTTTGATTTCTGATGATACATATTTTAATGCCTGTATTGAGACTATTACTCATCAAGAGTTTTGGATCGACTGTTATATAACAATATTGAACTAATGTTCTGAATCTATCTATATATTTGTCTGATCGACCAAATCAACATTGTGCATTTAAATTGAGTCATTTGATCAATAAATGTTGTCGATACACTTGCATAAATATTAACAAATATGAATCATTTGCAATATTTCTATTTTTTTTATGTTCTTCGTGACCTCTAAGGTTCTTACTCTTTTTTTAAGGGTGATTTGATCTGCTAAAAGAGGAATGCAAAATAAAAGAAACGTAGTGTAACATAATATGTAAGTGTTTATTTTGATTTAAAAGGAATGCAATACAAATTCTAGTGAAATCTTTTTTCACTCAATCATTCATTTTTTTATGTATTGGAAACTCATAGATTTGATTGAATTCTTTTTCATCACAAGCCAATTGTATTGCCGTCATTAGCCATTGTTGGTCATCGACTATCTCCCACGACCGACCATTATCACTGTTAACCATTGGCACCTTTGGCTGCCACCACCGACCAAAACCCAATGAATGAGCTCTTGAGTGTTATTTTGTAGAACTCTTCATGCTTAACATACATTTATATTTTTGATGTATTTAATTGATATTTTTTCGTAGATCTTTACAAAATATTATATGGTAGAGGAGACGAGTACATCATATCATATGATTGCATATACGTCACACATGCTACATAAGAACATAGATGGTAGTGAATACTTTAATTAAATTTTATCCTATAAGTTCAATTATGTGATTTTGATCCACCAAAACAAGTAAAAAATAGCGCAAGGAGCAAGAAATATGTGACAAAATTTTGCATTTTTATTAAAAAAAATTATAGTTTGGAGATATCAGTAAGTTATTTTTGTATTATAGAAAAGCTTTTACTTGCTTTAGGATGAACTTATTTATCATGCAGATTAGATATATGACTCGAACTTGACTCGACACAAATTAGATTTGGCCCAAACCTAAGTGTAACTTATTTATTATATATTTCATATAATTTTTTTTGTACCAACTCAAGCCAGTTACAAATATGATCCATTGAGAAAAAAAAAAAAAAAAAAAAAAGAAAATAAAATCCATTCACCAATACCTAGCCTGGTTCTGATCAATTCTTTTAGTTTTGTATTTGGAACTCTTTTTGTTTTCCGTTTTTTTTTTATTTGTTCCGATCATTTTTTGTTCGTGCTTTTGTTTTTTTAGTTTTTGTTAAAATTATAGTTTTTCATATTTTTATATAGCACTTATATATATAATTTAATTATTCATAAATATAAAATTTAAAAAATTATCAGTGGCTACGAGCTTAATATTTTAAAAAATTTAATAAAACTAGTCGCTGAACGCTTCGCTTATGCCCTCCTCGTCTACGTCTGCCCGCCATACATTTGAGAAGCCATCAAAGGGCAGCCACTTTAAAGAAGTTGAGGGACCTGCGACTGGCTTGCTAGACAAGGTTGGGCGGCCAATTTGGATGCACCACATCACCCAATGCATTATGCATTGGGGTGCAAAGTCCAAACATAGAGATATGTCCGAACTTCAATAAAATCTTGACACGTGGAGTGAACACATGGATATTCAATTGGATTTATTTTTTACTTTATATATTTAATGTATCCATGGAACTTTAAGCTAAGCGCACCAGAAGTGCATGTAAAATGCAATCAAAGCGCAGTAAACAAGCAAACTAAAGCGTAAGTAAAACGCAAGTAAATAACACAAAAAAACACAACCAAAGTGCACTCCACTTTATCAAATTTTAAATGAATATCCGGATGTATCTCTACATTCGAACTCTGCACCTAATAATTTCTCCTCCCTTTTCTCTGTACCAGCATTTGCAAATGAGAGAGTGAGTGGCATTCCCAATAGGAGGTGCTTGTGGACCGGCAACAATGAGAATGAAGAAGAGGAGCCATGATGACCATACCCAAGTCGTAAATTGCTTGGCTATGAGAAAGCCTGATTGAAAAGGAATTCCTCTCAAACATATACACCTGAGAGAGCTTGCTACTTTTGAGAAGCTCTAAAACGGTGATGGGTCGCCGGATCCAACAGAGCATAGCTAAAATACTACAAAATGTCTAGGATACTCCAAACTTCACTTCATATGAATTATTATGCGCGGGCACCGAACGCCGTCCAGAGCCCAATGAAAATGCGTCACATCACCCTCTACTTGGTACCGCAGCTCGATACTGATGGTGTGGTTGCACCTGATTCGCCTCTGGATGATAAGTTATATCCGGTGTCTGCACAGAATAATCTCTCCCCCACTTCAGATGAATTATTATGTGTGGACAAGGCGGAGCATGCTAAAGTATGACAGAAGTTGCTAAAGTAAGTATTTCTCAATCCAACGAGAGCATTGATGACTATCATTTGCTTAATGGAAGCTTCGAATTACAATGAAGGTGGAGGTCAAGCCACCATCGATGACTCAAGTAAACTTGGGAATTGATGATGATACCCGATGATATTAGATCCTTGGTCCCAAATGAGAAGGTAGAGAAGATGAAGCTATTACTACGAAATGAATGAGCTGCTCTACTGCCCAAGATGCAAAGTCTTGGCGGTACAGATGGAATGCCAATCTTTTTGCAATGGGTTTTTGGAAAAGCAATAGTGAAGAGCAGTGCCGAAAGAAGCCACAATCAGCCAAAAATTTGTGCAAGCATTCAATTCTTAGCCGTCCATAGGCTTTAAGTACAAAATTGATTTATGTAATGGAGTAAGGTAAGGTTGTCGAACGTGAAAAGGATACCCGTTTTACAACATTTGTCAAAATTATTCAACTAAAAGGGCTAGATGCCTTCTTGACTGACCTAAAAGGGCGCCTTATTCTATGCTAAGTATACGTTATAAAATAGAGAAAATTTATCACAAAAATGCTAATCTGATGTACTCGCTATGAATGGTCTTCATTAGATTAGTATAAGAAAATTATCAGAGATAATAAAATCGGTGTATACATATAAAAATACCATTGACTTCATCGTTTATAGAATCTGATGTACTCGCTATGAATGGTCTTGAGATCTTCCCATTCCTCCTTATAGGAAACTCCAGGATCAACGTAACATAACTAAAAGCACGTAGTAAGATTAGATGAAGTTAATCAGAATCCACACCAAGCAAGGATATGAGAGAGAGAGAGAGAGAGAGAGAGAGAGAGATTAAGACCTGGTACTGTGGCTTTTTCAGTGTGTGAATTCCTCTTTTTATAAGCTTCTGCCATCCATTATTATCTTTTAGAGTCTTCTCTAAATCTCTTGTCCTCTAAAACCAATTATATAAGGCGAGAGCATTAACAAATGATGTACCTCCATGATGAAAAAATAATGAAAATAACAGGCCATGTTCGCCAGTCATTGAACCTAGGACATGTAGGCGTCGGAGTACGATAGATTATTACGTGCAGTGTCTGGACCGTCCGGAGGTGAATCCGGACGCGCCACATCAGCCGGATGCACTGGGACCCGGGTGACGTGGCGCATCCAGATTCCCGCACGTAATAATTTTCCTCGAGGTACATGCTCTACAGTACAAGAAGCTCTATGCCTTAACAAAGTGCATGATAAATTTAGCTTACCTGGCCAGGATCTAGAATCAATAGAGAATATCTTTCTTCAGGCCCTTTCACAGACTTCTGCATTTGGATTCCAACGACAGTTCTTGAATGGCCATCATGCTGGAAATACAAAGGCCTGTTTATTGGGGCAAATAAATTTTCAAGTTCAGAAAAGAGTGAGGGGATCTAATAATTTTGGTGTGAAAATGAAATGATCACTATTTGTAAACTAGGATGGATCCCTTGGAATTTAATTGGAATAATTGGAACTAACTTACGTTTTCTGGCTTATAAAAACATCTTGAAGATCATCTAACCTACAGCCTGCATCATCAGTAAAATAATTCCAGATCCACTCCATGAGAACCTGATCTCCGCTGATATTCTCTCCTTTATAAGAGCTATCATGATCTTGTACGCTGCTGTTCTTTTCACTTTGGCTTCGCTGTAAGAACTTGTCCATTGGCCCGTACACTTGTTTTTCAATCATTTTGCATCTAAAATATCCAAGGTTTGAATGTTTTCCATGTTTCCAACTTGTATAAGATGTTGATGGCGAAGAAGATGGTAACCTATCAAAGTCCACAACCCTAGCCCTAAGTCCAAAAGAACGGAAGAGTGCTGCGCATTCGGTAGTACCAATCCATTTTTTTGAGCCGTAGACTTCCTTGTTAAAAGAATTTGAACCAGGTACATCAAATCCTCTTTCCCAGGCAATCTCAAGCCACCTTTGGAGCGAAGGAATATCAGGAACAAATTCTGAGCCACCAAACAAAACATCCCTTGCTTCTTTTCTTTGCATCAACAAATGAGAGCTAAGCATTTGAATGTTTCGCCAACCACAACCCCAGCCATAATCTTCTGATTCAACACTTTGATAATGATCGATATAACCTGATATTATGCTTATACATTTTCTATTTTCTAACTGGAGGCATCTCCTCAATAAGTTCATGATGCCACCTTCAACTTTGTAGAAGGTGCTTTTAATCTGCAAGCCCACTAAACAAGATATCCGTTCTTGAAGGAGAACTTCCCTCAATCCAAGATGATTTTCATTGAAGGTTGATTTGCTAATTTCTGAACTCCCTCCGGAAAAACCACCAGAAGGCTCCTCAAGATAAGCTGGTGCATCCTGCAAAAGTACCAAATTAACATTTTCTATTTTACGTGGCCTTCAACATGTTTTAATCAGAAGTCTGTCAAAATCCATCATAAACTGAGTTCCATGCTCATTATGAGCTTTAAAAGACTTAGTTAAATGAGCTTGGATATGAATAGCCATTTTGACACCCCCAAATACATGAAACCCAAAAGAATCCATCAGACATGAAGGGATTGAAAATCCATGATGAAAATTCCTTGCAACAATTTCACAAACTAATAAAGATTAATTTATATTACAATACCAAAAGAAGGCTTGGAAATTTCGTCATTTATCACTTATGTACATGATTTACCACCAGATGAAAGAAATATAAATACTTCATAAAATGCAAGTCTACCTTGAGCCTTGAGGTTGGGAGTTCGAGTGAAATTTGTCTTGCTAGTTGCATGTCCTTTTCAAAATCATCTTCTAAAAAATGATTGTTTGCATGCCTACACAAAATTCATGGGAAAAAATAGATATTTTTATAAACAAAAATAAATCAAAACCAGCCTTTGAAATACATTATCAGATATTATGTGTTTTGGGAAATGCTAGAATGTGAGCATACCATTCAAGCTCAGCAGGAAGAATATTACATTGGCAGAAAGGGCAAACTGAAAACACCATCAGCTTTCAGTCTCCTAATTAAACATTGTACCATACCAAATAATTAATGAACAGGAAAATTGATCAAACCAAAAGCAAGTAAATGCAAAGATTATCTAGGTTATGCAAACGTAAAAAGAAAAGAAGAAGGCCAGCTTGAACAGCTCAATAGAAGATCCGATGTATACAGAGTAGTCAATAATGAGTACTGGAGTAACAATGATTCCAATATCAGCAGGATGAAGAAATACACTGAAAACAAAATAAGTACATAAACCAAGTATGACCATACATATTTCATGATAGTTCAGCACATCCAACTATATCTAACCAAACTAGAAGACAATCATAGAAGATCAAATACTGCAAGTAGCCAATAAATGATACTCATTTGTAACTTTAATGCCGACAGAGGTATAGGCTTTTCATGTCAGAGAGTTTAAAAACGTTATCACAATAAGTGCAGTTCCTCCATCTGATACCATACAAACCTGCCTATTACAAACTACAAAGGTTGTTGACCTAAAAATTGGGGAACGAAATCTTACCTACTGCAGCCCATACCCACGAACCTGTTTTACACTTTGCTGATGCACAACCCTCACTAAACCCAGGCCATGCCTTAGACGTCGTATGTGCGACCTCAACATAACTATTTGTTGAGGGTGACAAATAGAAAATAACCTTCGCTCATGAAAGGTCAATGTCTTGTTTAACATATCATCAAAGTTTATTCTTAAATGATCTCTTGTCAGTAAAGATGTGGCACATGTACTCTAACTTGTGATTTTGACGGCATAGGGCGTCACATATAAACGGTTATGATCGGAGCTATTTGGTCAAGTGATTTTGGAGCGAAATGACACTTGAGTAATGACTAAAACTCACTTGAGTAATGAATCATAATGAGCACTTCACAGAGCACAAAGCTCTCTGTTAGCTAAAGTTGGTCGACTCAAAATTATCCCTTTAAACAAACATTCACCTAAGTCTAAAATATACTATTAAATGAAGCAACAACCCATGGTTACTAATAAGCATTCTTCAATCAGGTTGGGTAGATTATTTCCTCTGACTAAGTAGACCATACATCATGATAACTTGAGACAATAGAATCATGAGACCAATCGAGTTTATCATTATTCCCCCACTATCCACTTTGAGTCTAGGATGATAAATTTCAAATCACAATACCAAATTTATTGTTACTATATGCTCAGTACTTCATGTTGATTTAACAAGTAGCCTTAATCAATAGTTCTCCCTTATTACAAAGAGGAGCAATTAACCATAGGATTTTTATGCATATGAAAAATCTGAAACAATATCATAAAATCCTTGCAAAATAATGGTTAAATATTTAGATAGTGTTTTATCTTCAATTTAATATGTCTTCTAAAAATTTAATGTGGAATCATTCTAAACTCTCCTAGTGAGAGGTCAGGACGCAAATTTTTGGAGCCCACAAAGGTATAAACTAAGACACACAATCTCAGAAAAAGGTATAACTAAAATCAGTATATCAAGCATACAAATTGGAGTAATATGAAGTCAATAATTTAATTAATTATTTAAATGTTACTTCGCTACAAGTAGTATTTAATTCAACTATAATTTAGTAAATATTATAAATCCAAATTTAATAAATCCTAACAAAGTTTTGCAAGTAATATTTTTTGGATAAATTCTAGTAAATTATTTGGCAAGATTTAGCCTAAAATGGGAGAAATTTAGGGTTTAATTTTTATTGCTAAAAAACCTATTTGGCAAGACTTAACCTAAATCCTGGATAAATCTTTCAACCAAACAGAAAAGATATTGTTTGCTCTTATATTGCACATGTTAATCTTAGCAAACGTGGTTTTCATTCAATAAATAACTAATAGGCACAAGAAAGCGTAGACACACAGAAATTTTCATTTTTTAAGATCTCCAAGCTACTAGAGCCAGTGAACCACCACATGATTGAAGTAAAATATTACTGTTAATACAAATAGCAACCAGATTAAGGGGCTGTTTGGTATCGGATTTATTCCCGGATTTAAGTCGGATTTACGCTAAATCCAGCCAAACGGTTTTTGTGCGCTCGTTAAATCCCGGATTTAGGGATTCACGGCTTAAATCCCGGATTTACTAAATCCCTCTGTTCGGCGGATTTAACGGGATTTAGCCGAAGAAGCGCGCGAAAGGGAGAAAGTTACCTTCACAGCCAGCGAGGTCCCGTTCTTGCTTCCGATCAAATGTCGAAATTTCCGATCCGACCGGAAGGGAAAGACGTCGAAGGAGCGAAGTTGAACAGCCACGAAGGAAACGAAGAAGCGACGCATGCAATCTCTACACCTCCTGCTTAGCAACGAAGCCTAACAGCAACGACTACCAGAGAAGATGAAAGGCAAACCTAGACAAGTTATTATTGATTAACTTAATTAATATATTTTAAAATATTAAAAAATAAGTAAAATAATTAAATAATTAATTGCATAATTAGTGCATAAGTTTATTATCTAATTTAACTTAATTGCACAATTAGTAATTAAATATTAATAGAATTAGCTTAATTAATATAACTTAATATGTATGTATTATTAAATATTTAATTAATAGTGCAAATAATAATTAATGAATAATTTGTACTTAATATGTTATTAAATTTATGACACATTAATTTTTATTTTTAATTATAAATTTATTGTTTAATTTATAATTATATTCTTCACATTTAAATCCCTAAATGTCATAAATCCTAAAATATATTACCAAATAGTTTCTAAAGATTAACAAGATTTAACATTTGACATACCAAATAGTTTTCAGGATTTAACACATTTCAGATTCACTAAATCCGGATTTACAGGATTTACTAAATCCCACTAAAGTTAAATCCCACTTGTTGCCAAACAGCCCCTAAAAGTACAGATCCTAGAAACGACCTTATCAAAGCAAAGTGGCAATTCCCTGGAAACCAAAATGTTTCTATCCATTGAATAAATGACTAATAAGCGCAAGAAAACGTAAACGCATACAGATTTTCATTCTAAGATCTCCGAGCTACTAAGAACCATTGAACCACTACAAGATCGCAGTAAAACATTGCTGCAAATACAAATACACGATATGCTTAAAGGGATAGATCCTGAAAAAGACCTCCTCAAAATAAAGCGGCGAATCCTTGGAAACTAACCTATTTCTATCCAAGTTTAAAATCGACGGGCATCAAATCAGTTATTTTAAATATGCATAGAAATTTCTCCAATGGCGTATTATCGAGTAGCCAAAATCTCAGAAGCCGATACACAATCGATCGCAGTTTCAAGTAAAAAAAAAAAGATTGAAAAGATGATACCAAACAGTCGAACTAAAGCGTAAAGCGGTTACCGTGTTAAGGGAGAGGAAGAGACGGTATGGTGATGGATAGAGTGCTCTAATGGTGGACCTTCGAGGTGAAAAGAGAGCTCGCCCGATTGCGGGAACGCCGGGAAGGCACTGGTTTTTGGCTTTCTTGGATTATATCCACTGCGCACGCAACCCGCACTGGAGACTTTTTTTGGTTCGTGAAAATTGTTAAAAATGTGAAGAGTGGAGTCGTTATATTGAGAACAATTATTTATAAAAAAATTAATTTTGTGTGTCCTGTAACGCCAAAATTACGAAAAATGTCTTCGCTTTTACTTGCTGATCACTTATTTAAAATCAGCTGCAACAAATATTGATTTGAACTTAAAAAAAAACTTTATTGTAGCAAAATTTATCTTGCTTGAACCCTATTTGTACAAACGTTCTAACTATCTTATAATTTTAGGGTTTAGGGTTGTGGCAGCAGCTTTACATAGTGGTTGTGGTGGTTGTCTCTTTCAGATTCAATAGACTCTATTTTAGTAGATATGTCACAGATTGATACAGCAGAGTGCAATTATAGTAGCTACGGAAACATAAAATTTAAGTTAGATATATTAATGATAAATCATCAAAAAATCGATTTGATTGGGCATGAATCTTAACACGTATTTCAATTGAAAATTTTCATAATTAAATTTAGGATTATCTGAACTTTGATTTTAGCGAACTTATAGTCAATTTGAATTTCTCGTCAAGACAAATCCATCAACACAAAAGAATAGTCCAACCCAAATCCAAATGAGCTGAGAAATTAAAGCACAATATGAGACTTCATGAGGTTAATTGGATGATCAAATAATTTTCAAATCTCACATGTTTATGATCAAATTGAGTGTCTCAATGAGATGAATCTAACAAGCCCAAAATCATCTAATTCTAACATCTTGAAGACACTAATCAAAGAATTCAATACGGGTTGTTTGATGGTATGCTATGAAAGTTAGTAATAATTATGGAGAATGCCAAACATAAAAATTTATAGATAGGTTCTCACCCTCTATATGATGGACCTTTGCTTGAGACTCATCATAGCTAAAGGCTTCAACAATCTCAGAGATCCAATCGCACAACCAGCAAACCACTATCTTCGAATCACTCGCCATCCACCACCATCACACAAGCACCAGACTCCTACAATCTATTCACCAATCTTCAAAATATTCCTAAATATTTTATTTTAATTTAAAAATTACTATGGCATGTCTCTCTCTTCTCTTCAAAGGTCAACATTTTAGAATAGTTATTAATATTATGATATAGCCTTGATTTGAAATAATTTTTTTATTATTTTCTATAGCAACTTCTTAATATAAAAATTTCTTGAATGCAACAAAAAGGTATTGGTCAAAAGCTATCCCAAAATTAAAAAAGGCCATAATTACACTTATGATAATTAAAAAGCAAATCACTTTAACGAAAACAGAGCAGTCGGACGCAAATCAACGGCCACAGATCTAATATCACTTTTCCTATTATGTACATGAAGAAGAAAAAACTTGAAAAAAAAACAAGTTGTTGCCATTGGAAAGCTGCAATCCTGAAAGAATTATGGAGTCAGAAAAAGAATATATGTTGCTGCGCTCAGTTCGAGTACTAATCATATAAATAACCCGAATCAATGAGCTGTGAATATTTAGCAATAGATTTGATGCGGACATCGATACAAAGATTTGGCGCATCTATCACAGGAGGCGTCGCAAATCGACGGCCATGATTTAAACCTTCAATTATGATTTATTTTTCTGCATTTTAGTTCTTAATTAATGCATTTTCCTGTTGTACCCCTAGGATAATTTATATGAGTGCTATGGCCCAAGGGGCAATTTTGTAATTTTTATTTTATCATGTTATGGCCTATATATAGGGCCTTAAGCTATTGTAAAAGGGATGATGAATTTGATATGAAAATTTTGTGTTTTCCACATTTGTGTGCTTCTTGAGAGAGGACGAGAGTGAGATTTCTATGAGAGAAATCGAGAGTTTCACCAGCCGCAGGATGGGTCCGGGCTCGTGATTTGAGATCCCTTGGAGAGGGAAATCATATCACCCACCAACCTTGGAGACGGCCGGGTTCGTGGTTTTCTATTTGCATCTTTCGTTTTATCTTCTATCGTTGTTTTATTTTGTCATCTTTTCTTCCTCCCTCAACTTCACGGTCCAAGCTCCATACCGAGCTCACCAAAAGCCACCGGCCACCCATCCAGAAATTCCTCCAAACCGCCGGCCATGGCTCCCTAACCGCCGGCCTCCTCCTTTCCCCTCTCTCCTTGAGTTTCCTAATTTGGGGCGCATGATATTAGGGCTTAATTTGACATTCAAATTGTTTAAAATTTGAAATTCAAATTTCTTTCCTAATTTAGTCCACCTATTTTGGAAAGTGCTTAATTCCATTCAATTGAAATTTAAATTCAAAATCCAATTTATTGGCTCCCTTTCATAACTCCTAAATTCAAATCTATGAGCATTAATTTACCAAGCCTCCTCTCTCTCTCTCTCTCTCCATGTGACCAGCCACCTCCCCCTTAATGTCTTCTATTTAAGTGCCACATCACCACCTCTCAAATGCCTCCTAAATAACTTAATTTAGGAATTAATTTAAATCCATTTGAAATTCAAATTCAAGAAGGATTTAATTAATTCTTTCCTAAATCTAATCATCCATACGGTTTGGCGCATTCACTCCCATTTATTCCTGTCTTAATTCCCAAAATCAATTAACTGATTTTGGGGAATTAAAATCCCTTAAATTTATGTGGTCCCGCCGTCCCCCTCTCCTCCTAATTGCTCCAGCAAACTTTTTTTTTTTTTTTTCAAATATGAGAATTCTTCTTGGCTGACAATCCCATGTCCCCACCTCATTTAAGTCCTTCCCAACTCATACCTTCCGGTTGGAATTAAATCACTAATTTCCAAGTTTTCATTCACGCCACCCTTCTCTTCCCGTGAAGCTCTCGTTTGCTGCCCACATTCCAGCCAAGTGTTTTCTTTTCTTACTTATTCCTTTGGCAAAGATTTCCCAAGCTCACCACTGCTGGCCGAATCCCCTCAATTTTCTCTCTTGGTTTCCTCTCCAAACGCCACAGCCTCTAGTCATAAAATCTGAAGAATCACTTCAGGTTTTGAGTTACGGGCTCTCCTCCCTCCAAGGCTGTACAAGAAACTTATTTCAGATTTTGGAGAGGAGATCCTCTCCGTAGCAAAGCCGGCGTTTCCATTCTACATCAAGATTTCATTTCATCACAACTTGGTTAAGGATCTTGTAACTTGTTAGTGCCATTGAAAAGAAATCGAATAATGGCATTGAAATATGCTAAGGATTATACTTTTTCAGATAGATTTCAGAATGAGAATCAAATTTAAAATCATCTAAGAGCAAATAAATGGAAGAAAACAAATGTGCAAAATAACTCAGAATTTTTACACAGGTTCGCTAAATTGATGATTAATCCATGTTGGTTTCGCTGTAGTTTTCATCATAAAATTTTTATGGGAGAAATTCAGGCTTCGTTTGGGACAACTTTCTAAAATAACTTTTTAGTACAAAGTTTTTAATTCAAGAAACTTTTGGACTAAAAAACTACTTTAGAAAGCAGTACAAAAACTGTTCCAAATAAAGCCTCAATCTCATACAATATGCATGTTATTTTTTTGATCTCTTTTGATATAATGCTAAGAACAATCAATCCACAACATCTTTGCGTAAGACTTTTTTTCATAGATATCAATTATGCTCCACAAGCTTAAACATCAAATACATCCAATAAAGTTTCACAATCCACCACCACCACCACCAACAACAACAAGCCTTTATCCCACTAAGTGGAATTATGATCTCCAAAATAACATTTGGAAAAAAATAAAAAATCTACAACATTTGGAAAAGAACAAAGAAATACCAAATTAAATCAGAATCACATAGATTCACTACAGATGTACTTGCCAAATCATATGAAAATATTAAAATATAGCACAAAGACAAGAACATTATGATTACCTAGCAGTCAAAGCAGTGAAAACGGCCTCAGTAATAACATGAGTCCTCTTTGTAAAGCCCAGTCCAAATAAATGATTAATGTAAACCTTCCCTTCCTTCACTGTCGCCGAAGTAGCAAGGCGATGCAAAGGTCCAATAAATCTTTCTGTAACAGTTGCAGTATTCCAATCATCAAAGCTCTCCAGAATTCTAGCAGATGGTGTGCCTGCAACTACTAACTTAGTTGGTGACAGAAGCTCCAAGCCATCTCTCAAAAGAAGGGAGCCTGTAACTTGTACAACTCTTACATCCTCTGTTTTGATATCAACCTTGAAGAGATAGCCACCAGCTGTGTGTACGACAAGAAGGTAGCCATTTTGGTGGTATACAATCCCATTAAGCCCAAAAACGTTTCTGTACCATTCTTTTTTTTGGACAAAGATATTATTCCTTATGATTGATAGCAATTCACCATTCGATCCAACTTTCCATATCTTGTTTGCTTTTGTATCAGTAACGTAAGCATTGCCATCATCATCCACAGCCACGTCGTCAGCAAATGACGGTTCGTCATCTATATTGTACAGCCGAAGTAAGATATATTAGATTTAGTAGGACTAGCAAGGACTGAATATAATATCTGAAAAAAAATTTAGAAGATAAAAATCTTGGAAAGTAAGGCATAAAAAAGATACAGACCATGCTAGTGAATATTAAGTTTTTAAAGGTGGTCATGTGTGATATTCAAATAGTTGATCTCAGTTCCCAAGAAAGGAGGAGGATCCCACTTGAGGTAGAGTTCTTTAGTTGGTGTTTGAAGTTATTCCTTGAACAAATAGTAAGTGAAGCTCCACCCACAATCCAAGCCAATACGCATAACAGGAAATTGTAAGGGGCCCAAGGATGCACAAACATGAACACGATGCCATGGACACAAACATGAGACATATCAATTATTGAAAATATAGGGTACAAATACGGTTTGGACACTAGATCATAATTTTATATATTAAAAATAATGAATATAAATTAAATAAGCAGAATATTAAAAAGAAAAAAGAAAATGATAAGTCATTGAAATCAAAAATAAACTTTGTAAAGTTGATACCCATAAATAGTCATCTAGCTTATTATATTAAAAAAAGAAGCATAAACTGCTAAGTATAACATCAAGATTCAACATTCAATATTCAATTATACATAAAAAAGAATAATAGGATTAGCATCTTCATCAAGTATTTATCTTTGCCTTTCAATCTCATCGTTATTAAATAGCATTGCTTCAATTATAGCTTATCAAGAGAAAGATTAACAATCTTCATAATTTTCATATCATTGAGGGACTCGAAGCCATCGAGGGATGTCAAACATCGACGTCGTCCTCGAGCCACCTTCGAGCGTCGTCAGACATCCACAAAACACCATTAGACATCATCGTCGAGCTACCTTTGAGCTTCAAAGAAAAACCCTAGTCGCAAGTCACAAAGGAAATGTTCGAGGGATCAGGGGATGCGAGCAAGTGTTCTGTCGATGCATAAGTAAGAAATTTTATTCTTAATAAATTGTATCGAAAAATAAATTTTTAATAATATATTTAGGACAAGCATCTCAGGCATGTATCCATTTTTTTAAGATTATTTTAATTGGACAAATCTTTGTCATGACAGACATATGACAACACGTGTCTATGGCCGACATGTGTCGGTGCATCACTAAACGGTAGCATGGGAAATGGTGTAACCATGTAGCAAGATTCCATATATAAACCTTGAGAAAGCACTCCTGCTAGTTTACCATCTGGGAAATGGTTTCATTTCATTCTTTTTATGAGTAGGGAGAGCGTTAGAGTGCTTATGGAGCCATTTGTGTGTCAAATTGAAATCATTACACTTGAGAGAGTTTTAAGAGGCTTTGTGGAGCTTTTTTTGAGTGTAAATGGAAAACCTTACATTTG
This sequence comes from Dendrobium nobile, assembly GCA_022539455.1. Classification (NCBI taxonomy): domain Eukaryota; kingdom Viridiplantae; phylum Streptophyta; class Magnoliopsida; order Asparagales; family Orchidaceae; genus Dendrobium; species Dendrobium nobile. The sequence continues at coordinate 1,171,321 of CM039735.1, read as the reverse complement.
AGAGAGCATTTGTGGATAAAACCAATGTTGATTTCTATCTACACCAAATAAAATAATGAAAGTAACAAATTTCATCATTTTAAAAAGCATGTTTTCTAACTTCAACCAACAAAATGGGGTTTTGGGGCTCATTTGGTTACTTTTAGATAGAAACCGAGTTTTAGAAAATGATAATTTTGTTCACTTATTTTGTGTGTGAAAATAAAATCAATATATAGGAGGAATTTATAAAAATTTAAAAGCAATTTTTTTTGGAAACAATGCAGAAATTTGAATGTCAATTTTCAAATTTTATTTTCTTCAGAAATTGAATGAGAGAATGACCGAGAATATGCAAAATATGTGAAGAAATAAATCAAAGCAATCATCAGATCATGTTGTGCATAAGTAAATTACTAGAACTAAGATAATAGAATCAATTTTACCCAAAAGATCAACAAAATTTCATGACCCTGCAGCATATCATCCCTGTAATAAGATCACATAAATTGAGATCATTCCTCTTCAGATCCATCAAAACAAAGCGTGATAATAGATTCAATCATTTAAATTTTGCAAACCTTTACCGCTTTACTCGATCAAATGGCGCTAAAATAAAATATATAAAAAAACAGAGGAATTGAGCCAAAGCTCTGTATAAACATTCATTGAATCCATAACCTCTATTGTTAGAGCCAAAGCTCCCAACCACTTATACTTCCGTCCAGTCCAACCCATATCAAATGACGCCAGTGCGTTCAGTTTGAAGTAAGAGGAGAGAGAGAGGTGGGGTAGGAGATAGAGCGGCGCACCTGGACGGCTGAGGCGAGTAAGGAATAACCGCTCGCCGGAATCAAGGCCGTAAGATGCAACCGCCGCCGAGGATAATCCCATGACTTCAGCGTACACGACAAGGAGCCGGTCTCGCTTCGCATCGATTAAGATGCCCAACGATACGTTTCCCGCGACATCAGCGTCGGCGATGAATGTGCGCTCTTGGAGGTCGGAGCCATCGGAGCCATCGGAGATGGCGGGGAGGCGGATCTCAGCTACTCCTCCGTCGAAGTAGGTGGATATGAGAAATCTGCGACGTGCGTGGTCCCACTTGGCGCACTCCCTTAGCCAGCCGCCGCTCCTGTACCTGAGGGAGCCATTGGTAGCGATTGCTGCCCGCTCCAGGGACGCGATTAGGGCGATTGGTATAGCAGTGGCGAGGAGTAGAAGTGCCCAAGTGCGGCGCCCACAGTACCCGCAGCAGTTACTCGCCATTGTAGGAGGAAGATCGGAGGTGCGTTAATTGCTGGTGCGCAGAGAAGAAGCGAGAGATCAAATGATCAACCACGCAGGAAAGAGAGAATAGGCGAGTGTGGTGGCGGTTTCTCGGTGGAATTCAGCAATCTGTTGACTGAAGAAACTGTCCAATGGAGTCTGATTTGTGACCTAATTCCTGAAATTTTGCAGAATGGTTGGGATTAATGGGCATGAACTCCAACTTTATTTATAAGTTTAAGCCATAGAGATAATGGTTATTATTTACATTAACTATTATAATAAAATGATTAAAAATAGAGAAATTAAAATGTTAGTAATAAAGAATCAGTTATCAATATATGTTCTATTTATATAATAAATATCGTACAAAAATAAACAAAAATTTATACAAAATAATATAATAAAAAATACATAAAATATTTTTTATGAGAATCTACTTGAATCTAACAAAAAGTTTTAGGCCATCATTACACATGATAATTAATTAGATAATATCCTTTATTATATATATATATATATATATATGATCTTCAAATTTATCTGAATTGTAGAATAGAATTTCTTTATGAATTATTTTTAAAATCTAAGGAAATTAACAAAGTTTTATTATAGAATAGAAATTAAACTTAGTTTCTGCGAAAGCCAATTTGCAGAATAGAATTTCTTTTGTATATTAATTAAGTTTTCGTTTGAGACAACTTCTTTCCTACTTTCTAAAATAAATTTTTAATACAAAAAATTTTTGAATTAGAAATTTTTTACTAAAAAATAATAAAACAACATAGAAGCTATCCCAAACGATGCCTAAGACAGATAAAATATGCATTAACTTTAAGGGAAAATGAGGCAAAAGGATTGATCTGCAATAAAAAAATAGCCTCAAACAAACCCTTAATCGCAACTATTCCAATAATAATAGTGCATTATAATCATAACTAAAAACAAATTAAATAGTTAGCGAATTGGTCAATACATCAATTACTCCAACCACTGAAATCGGAACACCATTTAAATAATTATTTTATGATTATTGATTTGTTTTATTTTAAATTTTAGCTGACTAAGGATCTTTTTGGTGTCACTATATCATTTTCTTATTCAACAAGCAACAAGATCTTTTTTTTCTTTCACTCAAAACAGTCCACTTTCACTAGCCGCCCCCCTCCAAACGAGTTTTTATTTCGTTCGGTCGACCGAATGAGAGAAACATCCGGTCGCAGGCAAAAATCGCGCGGTACCGAGGTGTACCGAGTTTTTCAAAAAACTCGGTACACCTCGGTACCGCGCGATTTTTGCCTGCGACCGGATGTTTCTCTGCATCCGGTCGGAGGACGTAATAATTGTTCCCTCCAAACCCCTTCCAACAACAGCTCATCCCCACCACCCAGCAAATGACCTCTATCCCTATCCCACCTCCCTTAACCAACGGTAACTCCAAATCATCCCAATTCAACTACCACCGAGAGCCCTACCTCCACCACAAAATCAGCCCCCCAACTCGCAAGCCTTCACATTCCACCAAACATTAATTAGACTTTCAAATTATGAAATCTAATTAATTTTGGTGTTTTCCCAAGCCACCTCACCCCTCCCAAAATCAAACATTAATTCTCCCTCCACTTTCCCAAACCTTTCCATTATGACATCCACTTCCAATGTCATTTAATGAGCCATCTCATTAACTATTATTCCCTTTACCAAAGCTCCAATTAATTTCTCAACTTTCCAAAGCCGCCTCATTAATCCAAACCATTAATCCTATCTCATTTCCCTAATCCCACTTAAATATTATTAAGTGCATTCAAAACTTCACCCATTACTCATACACCCTTTCCTATGTGCTGCTGCCATTAAGTGTTGGGCTGCTATCTTATGTTGTTGGTCTGTTCCATAACACCCTCCCAAATGTGAAAAATTATTCTGTCAGGTTACCTAACGTAGAGCTACATCAGGTAGCCTATAATATGTCGCCACGTGCACTTACTCTTTACCACGCTGCCCGACGACCCGACCCGGAACAGACCCGGGAGTTTGCGTAGCTTGGTATTGCTAGGTATTGGTCGATTTTGCTCGACAAAAACGAAAAATACTATTATGTGAAGACCAATACCGAGCAATATCGAGTTCAATACCGAGTTCAATACCGAGCAATACCGAGTTCTTTTAGGTATTGCTCGGTATTGGTCTTCAAAGAGCGGTATTTCTCATTATTGTCAAGCAATACCGAGTAATACTTAGCAATACCGAGCAATACGCGAACATAGTAATCCCGAATTCGATCCGAGTCGGGTCGTCGGGCCGCACGATAAAGAGTAAGTGCACGTGGCGACATATTATAAGCTACCTGATGTAGCTCTACGTCAGGTAACCTGACAGAACAATTTTTCCCCAAATGTGCCCTTGCTGCTACCCATGGGTTTGTCCTGCATCTGGAACTCCACCCACAATCCAAGCCAATACGCATAACAGGAAATTGTAAGGGGCCAAAGGAATGCATAAACATGAACACGACGTCATGGACACAAACACAAGACATATCAATTATTGAAAATATAGGATACCAATACGGTTTGGACACTACATAATTTTATATATTAAAAATAATGAATATAAATTAAATAATCAGGATATTAAAAATAATAAAGAAAATGATAAGTCATTGAAATCTAAAATAAACTTTGTAAAGGTGATACTCATAAAGAGTCATCTAGCTTATTATATTAAAAAAATAAGCATAAACTGTTAAGTATAACATCAAGATTCAACATTCAATATTCAACTATACATAAAAAAGAATAATAGGATTAGCATCTTCATCAAGTATTTATCTTTGCCTTTCAATCTCATAGTTATTAAATAGCATTGCTTCAATTATAGCTTATCAAGATAAAGATTAACAATCTTCAAAATTCTCATATCATTGAGGGACTCGAAGCCATCGGGGGATGTCAACATCGACGTCGTCCTCGAGCCACCTTCGAGCGTCGTTAGACATCCACAAAACACCATTAAACATCTTCGTTGAGCTGCCTTTGAGCTTCAAAGAAAAACCCTAGTCGCAAGTCACAAAGGAAATGTTCGAGGGATCAGGAGATGCGGGCAAGTGTTCTGTCGATGCATAAGTAAGAAATTTTATTCTTAATAAATTGTATCAAAAAAATAATTTTTTAATAATATATTTAGGACAAGCATCTCGGGCATGTGTCCATTTTTTTAAGATTATTTTAATTGGACAAATCTTTATCGTGACAGACATATGACAACACGTGTCTATGGCCGACATGTGTCGGTGCATCACTAAACGGTAACATGGAAAATGGTGTAACTATGTAGCAAGATTCCATACATAAACCTTGAGAAAGCACTCCCTGCTACTTTACCATGTGGGAAATGGTTTCATTTCATTCTTTTTATGAGTAGGGTTGAAATCATTACACTTGGGAGAGCGTTAGAGTGCTTGTGGAGCCATTTGTGTGTGAAATTGAAATCATTACACTTGAGGAGAGAGTTTTAAGAGGCTTTGTGGAGCTTTTTTTGAGTGTGAATGGAAAACCTTATATTTGAGAAAGCATTTGTGGATAAAACCAATGTTGATTTCTATCTACACCAAATCAAATAATGAAAGTAACAAATTTCATCATTTTAAAAAGCATGTTTTCTAATTTCAACCAACCAACTGAGGTTTTGGGCCTCATTTGGTTACTTTTAGATAGAAACCGAGTTTTAGAAAATGATAATTTTGTTCACTCATTTTGTGTGTGAAAATAAAATCAATATATAGGAGGAATTTGTAAAAGTTTAAAATCAAAAATTTTTTTTTTTGGAAACTATGCAGAAATTTGAATGTCAATTTTCAAATTTTATTTCCTGCAGAAATTGAATGAGAGAATGACCGAGAATATGCAAAATATGTGAAGAAATAAACCAAAGCAATCATCAGATCATATTGTGCATAAGTAAATTATTAGAACTAAGATAATAGCATCAATTTTACCCAAAAGATCAACAAAATTTCATGACTCTGCAGCATATCATCCCTGTAATAAGATCACAGAAATTGAGATCATTCCTCTTCAGATCCATCAAAACAAAGCGTGATAATAGATTCAATCATTTAAATTTTGCAAACCTTTACCGCTTTACTCGACCAAATGACACTAAAGAAAAATATAAAAAAAAAACCAGAGGAATTGAGCCAAAGCTCTGTATAAACATTCATTGAATACATAACCTCTGTTGTTAGAGCCAAAGCTCCCAACCACTTATACTTCAAGTTTGATTATCTAACTTTTTTCTCTCAGCAAAGCCAGCTGAACATTTGGAAAAAAAATCTACAACATTTGAAAAAGAACAAACGCGAAATACCAAATAAAATTAGAATCACATAGATCCACTGCAGATGTACTTCCAAAACCATATGAAAATATTAAGATATAGCACACATACAAGAACAAAATCACAAACAAATTATGATCACTTAGCTTTCAAAGCAGTGAAATCAGCTGCAGTAATAACATGAGTCCTCCTTGTAACGCCCAGTCCCAATAAATGATTAAGGTAAACCTTCCCTTCCTTCACTGTCGCCGAAGAAGCAATGCGATGCAAAGGTCCAATAAATCTTTCTGTAACAGTTGCAGTATTCCAATCATCAAAGCTCTCCAGAATTCTAGCAGAGGGTGTTCCTGCAACTACTAACTTAGTTGGTGACAGAAGCTCCAAGCCATCTCCCAAAAGAAGGGAACCTATAACTTGTACAATTCTTACATCCTCTGTTTTTATATCAACCTTGAAGAGATAGCCACCAGCTGTGTGTATGACAAGAAGATAGCCATTTTGGTGGTATACAATCCCATTAAGCCCAACAAAGTTTCTGTACCATTCTTTTTTTTGGACAAAGATATTGTTCCTTATGATTGAAAGCAATTCACCATTCGATCCAACTTTCCATATCTTGTTTGCTTTTGTATCAGTAACATAAGCATTGCCATCGTCATCCACAGCCACATCGTCAGCATATGAAGGTTCGTCATCTATATTGTATTACCAAAGTAAGATATATTAGATTTAGTAGGAAGGACTGAATATAATATCTGAAAATTTTTTTAGAAGATATAAATCTTTGAATGTAAGGCATAAAACAGATACAGACCATGCTAGTGAATATTAAGTTTTTAAAGGTGGTCATGTTTGATATTCAAATAGTTGATCTCAGTTCCCAAGAAAGGAGGAGGATACCACTTGAGGTAGAGTTCTTTAGTTGGTATTTGAAGTTATTCCTTGAACAAATAGTAAGTGGAGCTAATGCGGATATCAGTACGAAGATTCGGCGCGTCTATCACAAGAGGCGTCGTAAATCGGCGGCTATAATTTAAATCTTAAATTATGAGTTATTTTCTGAATTTTAGCTCTTATTTTATGTTATTTCCTGTTTTACCCCCTAGGTTAGTTTATGTGAAACATAATGCGTAGGAGCTCATTAAGGAATTTAAGAACAAGTTGGCAATGTAATTCCACTCAATAGCTTATTGTAATAACAAGGCAATTCAATAAAGAATCTTAGTTTTCCACTTGCTTAGGCGAAGGAGCACATGTAGATTAACCATACCTAGTAGATAAACAAAAATAGTAGCAATACTAAAAGCTATTAACCAACAATCCACAATTTAATAATGAGAGTTTTCACCTCGGGGATTAATCACTCAACTACACTAGGCTTTGGCGAGAGAAGATTTTGCACGCTAGAATCGAGATCACCACTAGGAAGACGATGCCGGAGGTATTTGTCCACAGGAAAGTAGCCGGAGTTGGTGGAGGTGGCGGATGTCCAACAATGATCCAACGGCTTGGTGGATGATGCTCTTCAATCGACAATGCAAGTTGATACCGAATGCGGTAGATGTGCCCTTCCACGGTCTCGTCGTGTCCAAGTTGTACGTCAAAGAATGGGGATGCGAGAATGTTCGTCCGTCCTCATTCGTCGAAGAAGGAATTGATCAAAATCTGAAATTTATTTCAGATTTTGGTTAGTTTTGGAGGGAATTGTTTTGAATTTAAATTTCAAATCAATCGTAATTAAGGCCTTGAATGGGGAGTTAATGAGAGGGGCACAAAGGGGCAGCGGCTTGTAGAGGGAGGGAAAGGGAGGTCATGAAATTTGAAATCCAAATATATCGCAATTAATACATTGAATTAGCATTGATTGGCTTCCCCCATGCATGGCCGGCGGCATTCAAGGAGAGGGAGGGAATTGTGGAGGTGATTTAATTAATTGGATCCTTGATTGGATTCCAATTAATGAGATTGAGGAGAGAGAGGGTGGCCGGCCTAGGGAGGAATTTGAGGAGATTTAATTACTTGGATTGTGGGCCCAAGTAATTAAATAAATTAGAATAGGAAATCTGAAATAAATTTCAGATTTGGGAGGCTTTAATGGTTGCATAATTAGTGTAGGAAATTTACGAGAGAATTTAATCCAAACTAATTTGAATTTGAATTTTGAACTCCCTCCAAAGTTGATCACCTAAATTAGAAAAGTAATCAAGGCAATCAAAGGGGGGATTACTGGTTGGTGGTATGTGGCCGGCGGTATGGGGATGAGGAGGTGGTGCGGTGGTGGGGCTAGGGAGGTGGCCAAGGGGCGGCGGGAGAAGCTGGGGTGGGCGAGGGTGGAACAGGGAGCCGGCGGGATGTGGGGGAGGGAGAGGGTTTGAATGTAGATGTTACCAGCAAGGGGAAGGGGTCGGGTGGCTGACCGGCCAAGTGGTAGAGTGGTGGGGAAAGATCCGGCGGCTAGGGGAGAGGAAAAGAAGAAGAAAATAGGTAGAAAACCAAGAGCTCCACCAAGGGGCTGTTGGGTATTGCTCTGAGCCTTTCCTAGGCTAATCCACACTCGAGAACTCACAAAGAGAACTCTAGAACTCACAAATAGATCCAAAACCCAAGTTGAAAATTTTCATATCAATATTCATCATCTCATATTACAATAGCAAGGACCTATATATAGGTCTCAACATAAAGATGAAGCAAAGACCAAATTGCCCTTGGGGCTACATCATGACTCAACTTATAATAGGGGGTACAATAGGGATACATAAAGAAACTAAAAAATGCATAAATAAATCAAAAATGTAAACTCTGAATCGTGGCCGTTAATCTGCGATTCTTCCGGCGATACACATGCTTGAACCTCTGATCGATGTCCTCATCATTCTCCCCAGGTGGGAGAAAACTCGACCTCGTCGAGTAGAAATCTCTGGAGCTCTCGTACATCTCTAAGAGATTTGGATCAAGACTCTGTAACTCCTCTCGATCAATCCATGTATCATCTGCCTCTGGTGTTCCTTTCCAATGAATTAGGTACCTGCGGCGACCTCCTTTTTTTGTGGAAATGATCTCATCATCTAGTATTGCTTCAATCTTCTCAGCTATGGGTAAGTGAGGTAAATTGGGGAGTGGAGGTAGGCTGGGGGATCTCACTTGGTGGGTTCTCACAAGGCTCATTTTGAATTGGATTATTAGGGTTCAACTCGGGTCCCTCAAAGGTTACTAAATCTTCTATATTAAATGTAGGATTGATGTTAAAACCCTTAGGGGTCCAGCATATAAGCATTACTATTTATCTTTGAAATTATCTTAAAAGGTCCGGCGCTTCCAGCATGTGACTTCTTCACGGAGCCCGGAGGGAAATGCCTCGAACGGATCCGTACCATCACAAAGTTTCCAACCTCGAATTCTTTAAATCTTTTCTTGTGATTCGAAATAAGCTTATAATTGGAATTACTTTGTTCAATTCTTCTTTTAATTTCCTTATGAAGCTCTTGGAGATGAGATGCAAATGCAAATGCAAAAGAACCGATATGCATGAAGAATGACAAGAATCATGAGCTTACACAAAAGTTTTAAACATAGACAATTTTGGGGGACCACAGACTACAAAGCACACACACAAAACATACTAACTCACACGAACACATAACTAGAAAAAAAAGGGTGGACGAGTCACAAAAAGAGGGGGCCTAAAGTGTTCGGTCTAAGGAAACTGGTGTAGGGGGAGCAATGAAGACATTCTTAGCTACCATGGCACTCCTATAGGAGGTTTCAGTTAAGGTTGTAGGTAGTCTCCTAGTGATAGTAGTGTAATCGAGCAAATTCATCCAACTAGGAGAGAGATGGTCCTTAACATGATAAGATGATGGGTCTTGACTCACATCCATAAAGGTATAGCCTAAAGAGTCGTCAGCAGGTATGGGACTCATAAGATGGGGTAGAGTTCCCAAGACATATGTGGGTATAACAGTTAGAGAGGCATCAGGAAGGTATGGGCTAACGCTATGTCGAATATTAAAGTTGGTACAAGGAATGGTGAGGCAAGTCAAATCAGGAAAGACACACTTTGCCAAATATAAATCTAAATGAGCAGCTATAAAATTAGACTTTAATAAATCAAGAGGAGGCTCATTGTTCAAATCAGGCTCAGAAACTTTCAGACTCAAAGTACTGTCTTCTAAAATCATATTATGATTATCAATAGAATTAGGTTTGGTTGTAACCCTAAGATCAATGGATTCATGGTCAATTAAATCGAGAGTTAAATTAGATAGTAAATTCAGCTGCACCACTTTTAACTCAAGATTATCCTCATCGCCATCAGAAATATTCAAAATTAAATCAGAATTATCCGAATTTAACTTTGAAGTGTTCAAGGTCAGATCAACTTCTTTCGAGATCAACTTAATATCATCCAGGAAGACCTTATCCAAAGGGGTATCCTTGAGGAGACTAAGATCAGGAAGGGCTAAGGTATCGATGTTTAAAGGTTCCAACTTTCCTAGCTCAGGGTTTAAGTCATGCCGGGAGTCTGACTCAATCACTTCAGTTTCATCCTCAAAGAAGTCCTCGTTATCGATAGTATCCACGAAATGGATGTACTCAGTCTCAGGTTCTGGGGATCTTTTCTTTTTAATGTCTTTCTTTATTATAATCATACTTACAGGGTCAAGGGGTGAGGAGGCTAAAGGTTGACGAGGATGGCTAGGAGTCGGCCCAAGTGGGGAGTCATAAGGTACCAATCCAACAGAAGACCCAATAGAGGGTCGGCCTTGAAGGTTTGGTGAGGACCTACAGGGTGGGGCAGCAACCCTGATGTTACTAAAGGATGGGTGACCATAAGTAGGGGAAATGTATTTTAATCCAAGTTCCCGTCTCATGTTTTTCCAATCGGAGGTAGGGTATTCGCCACGAGACTCTTTATGATCTTCCAACCCCATCCAAAATTGGAGAGCACTACCGCTCAGGTGTGATCTAGCAATGCTAAACTGATGAAAATTAGGGATTTCATGTGATTCAAAATAGTCATCTAATTGTCTAACCCATTCTCTAAAGTAGTATGGGTCCAAGGAACCATCAAAGGTAGGTAGCTGGTCATGTGACTCTAAATAAGGTCGTTGTGGTTTAAACTCAGGTCTAGGTTGATAAGCAGAGTGGGACACATAATTCGAGTGGGGATAGTAAACAGATTTCTCCGTCATAATTCTAGTCATAGTGCCCACTAGGTTAACGATCTCATCTAATCTCTTTTGGAGTCTTATCGGGTTCATTGGGAAGCGTCAAGTGACACTCAAAGATGATTGGGTGTAAGGGACGTCATTGAGGCACTAAGTAGGCTCACTTAAACTCACTGAAGGGTGCAAAAATTATTTGGACAACAAGCTACACTAGTGGGTTAAGTAACCTAAGCACTTAGGAAGGTTGTTAGGTTGAGAACATCACCTAAACACACTGAATTGCTCACTAAAAAGGCACCAACAGCAGTAGAAAAAGTCAGGACAGTAAACTAAACAATGGTCTAGGTTGTCTAAATGTTATAGGGATACCACTAGGGTGAGGACAGCACCTAGACACTCTAAAACTATACTCCTAAAGGCTCCAAAGAGTGCAGGAATTAATAGGGCAGCAAGCTAATATGATGGACGAAGTTATCTAAGCAAATTGGAGTGTGGACAGCAAGTGAATACTACCTAAAACTCACCCAAAAGGCTACTAATAGGTGCAGAAATTTAGTGGACAGCAAGTTAAGTCAAATGTCTAAGTGGCCTAGACTAATATAGATGTTATGGTGATAATGGCAGCACTTAAACAGTGAAATATGCTTATGTAAGATGAAGAAACTACTGCAGAATTTTCTGGACAGCAAAAGAAAAACAGCAAATAAACTATCTAGATGATGTTATGCATGCAAACGACTAAGGACAAGTTAAATTAAACTCCTATGATGCATCTAGCACATGTAAAGCATGCTAGCCATGCTCTGATACCAAGATGATGTGAAACATAATGCGCGGGAGCTCATTAAGGAATTTAAGAACAAGTTGACAATGTAATTCCACTCAATAACTTAATGTAATAACAAGGCAATTCGATAAAGAATCTTAGTTTTCTACTTGCTTAGGCGAAGGAGCACATGTAGATTAACCATACCTAGTAGATAAGCAAAAATAGTAGCAATACTAAGAGCTATTAACCAACAATCCACAATTTAATAATGAGAGTTTTCACCTCCGGGATTGATCACTCAACTACACTAGGCTTTGGCGAGAGAAGATTTTGCACGCTGGAATTGAGATCACCACTAGGAAGACGATGCCGGAGACCTTTGTCCACAGGAAAGTAGCCAGAGTTGGTGGAGGTGGCGGATGTCCAACGATGATCCAATGGCTTGGTGGATGATGCTCTTCGATTGACAACGCAAGTTGATACCGGATGCGGTAGATGTGTCCTTCCACGGTCTCATCGTGTCCAAGTTGTACGACAAAGAACGGGGATGCGAGAATGTTCGTCCGTCCTCATTCGTCGAAGAAGGAATTGATCAAAATCTGAAATTTATTGCAGATTTTGGTTAGTTTTGGAGGGAATTGTTTTGAATTTAAATTTCAAATCAATTGAAATTAAGGCCTTGAATGGGGAGTTAATGAGAGGGGCACAATAAGGGGGCCGGCGGCTTGTAGAGGGAGGGAAAGGGAGGTTATGAAATTTGAAATCCAAATCTATCGCAATTAATACATTGAATTAGCATTGATTGGCTTCCTCCATGCATGGCCGGCGGCATTCAAGGAGAGGGAGGGAATTGTGGAGGTGATTTAATTAATTGAATCCTTGATTGGATTCCAATTAATGAGATTGAGGAGAGAGAGGGTGGCCAGCCCTATAGGGAAGAATTTGAGGAGATTTAATTACTTGGATTGTGGGCCCAAGTAATTAAATAAATTAGAATAGGAAATCTGAAATAAATTTTAGATTTGGGAGGCTTTAATGGTTGCATAATTAGTGTAGGAAATTTAGGAGAGAATTTAATCCAAACCAATTTGAATTTGAATTTTGAACTCCCTCCAAAGTTGATCACCTAAATTAGGAAAGTAATCAATGCAATCAAAGGGGGGGGGGGGGGGGATTAATGGTTGGTGGTATGTGGCCGACGGTATGGGGATGAGGAGGTGGTGCGGTGGTGGGGCTAGGGAGGTGGCCAAGGGGCGGCGAGAGAAGCTGGGGTGGGCGGTGGTGAGAGTAGGGAGCCGACGGAATGTAGGGGAGGGAGAGGGTTTGAATGTAGAGGTTACCGGCAAGGGGAAGGGGTCGGTAGGCTGACCGGCCAAGTGGTGGAGCGGTGGGGAAAGATCCGGCGGCTAAGGGAGAGGAAAAGAAGAAGAAAATAGGAAGAAAACCAAGAGCTCCACCAAGGGGCTGTTGGGTATTGCTCTGAGCCTCTCCTAGGCTACTCCACATTCGAGAACTCACAAAGAGAACTCTAGAACTCACAAAGAGATCCAAAACCCAAGTTGAAAATTTTCATATCAATATTCATCAGCTCATATTACAATAGCAAGGACCTATATATAGGTCTCAACATAAAGAAGAAGCAAAGACCAAATTGCCCTCGGGGTTACATCATGACTCAACTTATTATAGGGGGTACAATAGGGATACATAAAGAAACTCAAAAATGCATAAATAAATAAAAAATGTAAACTCTGAATCGTGGCCGTTAATCTGCGATTCTTCCGGCGATACACATGCTTGAACCTCTGATCGATGTCCTCATCAGTTGTTGCCCATGGAGCAACTTTATCTTTTGAGTTTTCTTATGTTGTGTCCTATATATAGGCCTTAAGCTATTGTAATAGACGATGATTGATATATATAAATTCTGGTTTTCTTGCTCTTTGTGAGTTGTTTGTGAGTTTTCCACCATTCCTTAGTGGGTTGGATGAAGGTAAAGTCCTTTGGAGATGAAGGCCACGTAACACCCTGGGTTCTATCCTTTCAATTCTTTTACTGTTTTCTTATTTCTCTTTGCTGCCATTTTTCTCTCCTTGTTGTCACTTTTTTTTTTCTTTCACTCAAAACAGTACACTTTCACTAGACCCCCCCCCCCCCCCCCCCCGGCGATACACATGCTTGAACCTCTGATCGATGTCCTCATTAGTTGTTGCCCATGGAGCAACTTTGTCTTTTGAGTTTTCTTATGTTGTGTCCTATATATAGGCCTTAAGCTATTGTAATAGACGATGATTGATATATATAAATTCTGGTTTTCTTGCTCTTTGTGAGTTGTTTGTGAGTTTTCCACCATTCCTTAGTGGGTTGGATGAAGGTAAAGTCCTTTGGAGATGAAAGCCACGTAACACCCTGGGTTCTATCCTTTCAATTTTTTTACTGTTTTCTTATTTCTCTTTGTTGCCATTTTTCTCTCCTTGTTGTCACTTTTTTTTTCTTTCACTCAAAACAGTCCACTTTCACTAGCCCCCCCCCCCCCTCCCCCTCCAAACCCCTTGCAACAACAGCCTATCCCCACCACCCAGCAAATGACCTCTATCCCACCTCCCTTAACCAACGGCAACTCCAAATAATCCCAATCTAGCTACCAACGAGAGCCCTACCTCCACCACAAAATCAGCCCCCCAACTCGCAAGCCTTCAAAATGACTTTTTATATCCTTTAACCCTTCACATTCTACCAAACATTAATTAGACTTTCAAATTCTGAAATCTAATTAATTTTGGTGTTTTCCCAAGCCACCTCACCCCTCCCAAAATCAGCCATTAATTCTCCCTCGACTTTCCCAAACCTTTTCATTACAACATCCACTTCCAATGTCATTTAATGAGCTATCTCATTAACTATTATTCGCTTTACCAAAGCTCCAATTAATTTCTCAACTTTCCAAAGCCTCCTCATTAATCCAAACCATTAATTCAATCTCATTTCCCTAGTCCCACTTAAATATTATTAAGTGCAGTCATAACTTCTCCCATTACTCATACACCCTTTCCTATGTGCTGTCATTAAGTGTTGAGCTGCTATCTTATGATGTTTGTTTGTTCCATAACTGATGAGGACATCGTCAGAGATTTCGACACATGTACCATCAGGAGACGCCGGAGATCAACGGCCACGATCATGAGTTTCATTTTGAGTCATTTTATGTAGCAGTTTATTTGATTTTTATGTGTTTCCATTTTTACCCTTATGGGTGTTTAGTCGCTATTGTAGCCCAAGGGGCATTTTAGTCTTTTGTTTTCTTTGTCATTTGGTGGCCTATATATATGGCCCTTTTCTCATGTAAGAAGAGTTTTTTTATGAATGAAAATTTGTCACTTATGTTCTCTTTGTGAGTTCACCCTCCTCGGTCTCTTAGTGAGTTCGTAGAAGAAGCTAGATCTCTTTGTGAGTTCTAGGTTTCCTTATTATATTATTTTCCTTTTAGTTCTTTTGATCCCTTCATCGGCTCGGAAATTTGGGTTGAAGTATTTGTGGAGGATTGGATTTCATTCCTCGGATCCTTAAAATTTTCTCTAGCCGTGCCCTTCACCTGCTCTCTGCCGTCGCCCCTGCTGGCTTGCCCAAGTCGCCGGTCCGAAGCCCAAGCCGCCGGCCAGCCCCAGCCCGCCGGCCCACTTTCCTCATGCCGCCGCCTCCTCCCCCCCCCCCCCCCTCCTTTGAATCTCGAATCTAAAATTCTAGGGCTTCTTGAGCCATTAATTACTTCCTAAATGGTTTCCTTAAATCATGCCCTCAATTTAATTGGATTTTAAATTTCGAATTTGAAATTCGAAATCAATCTAATTGAATGTCTTTAATTTAGGAATCTCTTCCCAATTAAAAACTGAAGTTTTAATTTCAGATTTTATTAAAAATCCTGAAATTAAGACTAGTGGTCCCCACCTACTTAAAACCTCAACGCCACCTCACCTCCTACATGGCCGGCCCCTTAATGGCCTCCTCTCTCTCTCCTAATCACCTTAATAGCTCCACAAATTCAGCCCAAATCTTCTCCCCATTGCCGCCCCTCTCCCCCTCCTTGAATTAATTTGAAATTCAAATTAAATCCCTCTCCTAAACCACTAAAATCTGAATTTTATTTCAGATTTTCTGCATTTACCTCTTAGCCCCCACCATAGCCGACTCCCCCCCCCCCCCCTTCTCCGCTTTTGCTTCGACAAATGGTCGGCTCAAGGGCTCAAGAAGAGAGTTCTCCCCATCCATGGACGGCCGATCCCAACATCGACCACGGCTTCGTCTTTGATGATCAAAGAAGAAAGGAAAAGACGTTGGATGCTCACGAGTCATCCCATGGACTACCCGCCATCGGCTACCACTCCAACGGACTACACTTTGCGCGCCATTTGTCTCCTAGTGGCATCGCTCGGTTGCTCTCAATCTTCCTCCATTAAAAGTGCCACCAACAAGAGAGTGAGTGAGAGACCCAAGGTGAAAAGTTCTATTTGTTAATTGTGGATTATTGTTTCTCTCCATAACATTACTATTTAATTCTATGTTGTCAATTTGACATTGTCCCGTTAATCTAGTTGTAACCACATGCCATACTTAATTTCGACTTGATAATTCTGAAAACCTAACTTGGGTAAGCATTAATTCTATAACTAACAAGGCTTTAACATTCTTATATTAAAACCCCCAAGCAGTTCTTGTTTCCATGCGTCACGTTTCACATCATCTTGGTATCAGAGCATGGCTAGCATGCTTGACTTGTGCTAGATGCATCCTAGGGTCTAGCTTCTCATTGTAGTTTGAAATTTGCATGCATATCAATACGTAGATAGGACATTTTCACTGTTTTCACTGCTGTAGTCGTAATTCCTGCATGCATTTATTAAGGTTTAAGACATTTTAGGTAGTGTAAGAGTGCTGCCATTAAACCTACCTTGTTTCTAATTGATTAGAGCAACTACACCTTTAAGTTTAACCGCTGTCCTCACTGTTCCAGCAGTTTTTAGCCTTCGTTAGAGTACTTTTCGTTGTGGTTTGGGTGCTTTCCACTCCCTCGAAACCTTCCTAACACCTAGACAACTTAAACAAACTGTTGTAGTTTGTTGTCCACTTCATTCCTGCACTGTTTAGTGGCATTTAGGTGACTTTAAACTTGTGATAACTTGCTGTCCACACCCTAGAGTCCATCTAAATTGCGTAGATAACTTCGTCCATCATTTTAGATTGCTGTCCAGTAATTTTCCTGCACCATATAGCAAGTCGAAATGGTGTTTTCTCTTTGTAGAGTGTGGTACCTTGCACCTAATCTTAATTAGGTTTCACTTGACACTTACCCATGGACCCGATAAGACTCCAAAAGAGTTTAGATGACATCGTTAACCTAGTGGGCAATATGACTAGAATTATGACGGAGAAACCTGTTGACTATCCTCGCTCGAATTATGTGTCCCACTCTACTTTTCAACCTAGACCCGAGTTTAAGCCACAACGACCTCACTTTGAGTCACCTTATCGTCCACCCACCTTTGATGGTTCCTCGGACCCTTACTACTTTAGGGAATGGGTTAGACAACTAGATGACTATTTTGAATCATGTCATATCCTTGAATCCCACCAAGTTAGCATCGCTAAATCTCACCTAAAAGGTCGAGCTCTTCAATTTTGGGCAAGATTGGAAGATCATAAAGAGTCTCGCGGTGAGTACCTTACTTGGAAAGACATGAGACGAGAACTTAATTTGAAATACTGACCTCCTAATAGTTGGGACAAACCATGGACATCATTATAGTTGAAACCAACCTTCATTTAATAATATCAGGGTTGCTGCCCCACCCTGTAGGTCTTCCCCTAACCTTAATGGCCGATCCTCTATTGGGTATTCTGATAGATCAACCTCTTATGACTCCCCACTAAGACCCACTTCTAGCAATCCCAGTCAACCTTTAGCCTCTCCAGTCCCTGACCCTGCGAGTGTATGTTTAATAAAGAAATGCATTAAGAAGAAGAGGTCCCCTGAACTTGAGACTGAGTGCATCCATTTCGTGGATGCTAATGATATCACTAATAACAAATAATTCTTTAAGGATGAATTGAATCAGACTCCCTGAATGACTTAAACCCTGAGCTAGGAAAGCAAGAACCTTTAAATATCGACACCTTAACCCACCCCGATCCTAGTCTCCTCGAGGATGAGCCTTTGGACAAAGTATGCCTGGATGATAGTAATGTGATCTCGAAAGGAGCCAATCGGACTTCGAACACTTTGAATTTAAATTTGGAAGATCCTGATTTAGTTGTAACACCTACTGAGATGACTCCGGATAATTCTGATTTAATTTTGGATAGTTCTGATTTAGTTTTGGATAATTCTGATTTAATTCTGGATAATTCTGATGACGACTTAGATAATCTCGAGTTGGAAGTAAGTCAATCAAATTTATTACCAGATTTAAGTGAAACGGAACCCATGGATCTTAGGGTTGCAACCAAACCTGAGTCTCTTTCGGAAGACAGTACTTTGAGTCTGAAAGTTTTTTAGCCTGATTTGAACAATGAGCCCCCTCTTGTTTCATTAGAGTCTAACTTTAGAGCTGCTCAATTGGATTTATATTTGGCCGAGTGTGTCATTCCTGATTCATACATTTTGCCCGTTATAGCCTCGTCCTACCAGGATAAGGACCACTTCTATCCTAGTTGGATGAATTTATTAGATGACACTACCCCCACTAGGAGACTGCTGTCGACCCTAACTGAAACCACCTATAGAAGTGCCCTGGTAGCTAAGAGTGTCTTCATTCCTCCCCCTACACCAGTTCCCTTAGACCAAACACTTTAGACCCCTCTTCTCGTGACTCGTCCACCTTTTTTTCTAGCCATGTGTTCGTGTGAGTTAGTATGTTGTATATGTGTTTTGTGGTCTGTTGTCTTCCTATTTGTCTATGTTTAAAACTTTTGTGAACTCACAATTCTTGTCATTCATCATGCACACCGAGTCTCTTGCTTCCACATTTGCATCTCATCTTCAAGAACTACAGAAGGATATTAATAAAAAGAATAACCAAAGCAATGCCAGTTATAAACTTACTGCCGATCTCAAGAGACAGTTCAAAGAATTTGATATTAGAGATTTGGTATTGGTTCGGATTTGTCCGGAGCGGTTCCCACAAGGGACCGTTATCAAGTTATATGCTAGAACCGTTGGACCGTTCAAATAACAACAAAAAAATTTAAATAGTAATGCTTATGTGACAGACCTTCCTGAAGGTTTTAACATTAATCCTATGTTAACATCGAAGATCTTGTAACCTTCGAAGGTCCAGAGTGTAACCCTCCTAGTCCACGAAATAATGAGCCTTGTGTGAACCCACCTGGTGAGATTCCCCAGCCTAACTCCACCCCCAAAATTGCCTAATTTACCCAATACAGAGAAGATTGAGACGATACTTAGTGATGAACTCAAATTTTCACTAGAGATGATGGTCAACCAAGGTATCTAGTTCAATGAGCAGGGAAACCGGAAACGGAGAACACATGGGTTGATCGTGACAAGCTGCAGCGAGTGGACCTCGACTTACTAGAGTGGTATGAGAGCTCTATAGATGTTTACTAGACGGGGTCGAGTTTTCTCCCACCTAGGGAGAATGATGAGGACATCATCAGAGATTTCGACACATATACCATCAGGAGACGCCGGAGATCGATGGCCACGATCATGAGTTTCATTTTGAGTCATTTTATGTAGCAATTTATTTGATTTTTATGTGTTTCCATTTTTGCCCTTATGGGTATTTAGTCGCTATTGTAGCCCAAGAGGCATTTTAGTCTTTTGTTTTCTTTGTCATTTGGTGGCCTATATATATGGCCCTTTTCTCATGTAAGAGGAGCTTTTTGATGAATGAAAATTTGCCACTTATGTTCTCTTTGTGAGTTCACCCTCCTCGATCTCTTAGTGAGATCAAAGGAGAAGCTAGATCTCTTTGTGAGTTCTAGGTTTCCTTGTTCTATTATTTTCCTTTTAGTTCTTTTGATCCCTTCATCGGCTCGGAAATTTGGGTTGAAGTATTTGTGGAAGATTGGATTTCATTCTTCGGATCCTTAAAATTTTCTCTACCCGTGCCCTTCAACTGCTCTCTGCCGCCGCCCCTGCTGGCTTGCCCAGGTCGCCGGTCCGAAGCCCAAGCCGCCGGCCAGCCCCAGCCCGCCGGCCCACTTTCCTCATGCCGCTGCCTCCTTTTCCCCCCTCCTCTGAATTTCGTATCTGAAATTCCGGGGCTTCTTGAGCCATTAATTACTTCCTACATGGTTTCCTTAAATCATGCTCTCAATTTAATTGGATTTTAAATTTCAAATTTGAAATTCGAAATCAATCTAATTAAATGTCTTTAATTTAGGAATCTCTTCCCAATTAAAAACTAAAGTTTTAATTTCAGATTTTATTAAAAATCCTGAAATTAAGACTAGTGGTCCCCACCTACTTAAAACCTCAACGCCGCCTCACCTCCTACATGACCGGCCCCTTAATGGCCTCCTCTCTCTCTCCAAATCACCTTAATAGCTCCACAAATTATGCCCAAATCTTCTCCCCATTGTCGCCCCTCTCCCCCTCGGATTAATTTGAAATTCAAATTAAATCCCTCTCCTAAACCACTAAAATTTGAATTTTATTTCAGATTTCCTGCATTTGCCTCTTAGCCCCCACCATAGCCGACTCCCCCCCCCCCTCTTCTCCGCTTTTGCTTCGACAAGTGGTCGGCTCAAGGGCTCAAGAAGAGAGTTCTCCACATCCATGGACGGCCGATCCCAACATCGACCACGGCTTCGTCTTTGATGATCAAGGAAGAAAGGAAAAGACGTTGGATGCTCACGAGTCATCTCATGGACTACCCGCCACCGGCTACCACTCCAACGGACCACACTTTGTGCGTCATTTGTCTCCTAGTGGCATCGCTCGGTTGCTCTCAATCTCCCTCCATTAAAAGTGCCACCAACAAGAGAGTGAGTGAGAGACCCAAGGTGAAAAGTTCTATTTGTTAATTGTGGATTATTGTTTCTCTCCATAACATTACTATCTAATTCTATGTTGTCAATTTGATATTGTCCCGTTAATCTAGTTGTAACCACATGCCATACTTAATTTCGACTTGATAATTCCGAAAACCTAACTTGAGTAAGCATTAATTCTATAACTAGCAAGGCTTTAACATTCTTATATTAAAACCCCCAAGCAGTTCTTGTTTTCATGCGTCACGTTTCACACCAATAACACCCTCCCAAATGTGCCCTTGCTACTATCCGTGGGTTTGTCCTGCATCATCTGGTATCTAAGCATGGCTAGCATGCATTACATGTGCTAGAAGTTATCCTAGGAGCATACCTAACCATTCTTATGTATTGTTGCATTGCATATCATCATTTAACCTAGTTAAGTTACCGTTATGCTTGCTATCCACATCATTCATGCACACATCTAGTGAATGTTAGGCTAGTTTCTTAGTGTCTAGGCGCTGCCCCTTACATATTTACCTCCCTAAGTAACCCGTAGTGTCTCCCAATGGACCCGGAACAACTTAGCAAGACTTTAGACTTGTTGGTAGGTCAAATGGGCGCCATTAGTCAACATCTCAAGGAGAATCAAGCGGATTTAGCCGACCTCCGTCGTCAAACAACCGAACGATTTGATAACCTGGAGCGAGGTAGGACTCACCCACCCCTTTACACACCCTCAAGACTCCCTTCATCAAAGGCTAGAAAAAAAAGCACTAAGAATGAGAGAAATAGTGGATAGGGTTGATAAATGGATGGAGGCCAATGAAGCTTTCAACTTCCCACTCATTATGCAAATCAAAGAGAAATATAAGGTAATCAAGGAAGAGCATGAAGAAGAAGGTGATGTGGAGGCTTTACAAGTAAAAAAGTTGGACATGTTGTGGAAAAAGATGAATGGCTTGACAAGGAGAAAAGCATGACTGCAGATAATGTAGAGAGAGATTTGGTTGATTCAATTACAGATCCTATAGAAGCAAATGTTTCTTCTGACCAAGTAAAAACTCATATAACTGAGAATTTAGATGAAGCTCTGGAAGTGACATCCATAGAATTCAATATTTCTCTTGTTGCTAGTGAAGCCTTCTCTGAGGGTGAACAAATTCCTGCAGGTGAGAAGAAGTGTGACAGATTGAAAGGTGAGCCCTTGACTATAGTTGAGGAGATTGGCGAGCTAAAGTGCAATAAGCAAGTTGACCTTGTGGGCAACCGGGGTTGTTTGAAAATCTTTAAAAAAAGGCCATTGGGTTTATTGTCCTTTTTGGATGAAGAAACTATGTTTCCAAATAACAGTCAAGAGTTGTACAAGAGAAGTTGTGATGCTAACTCGACGGATGTGGACATCAATACGAAGATTTGGCGCGTCTATCACAGGAGGCGTCGTAAATTGACAGCTATAATTTAAATCTTAAATTATGAGTTATTTTCTGAATTTTAGCTCTTATTTTATGTTATTTATTGTTTTACCCCCTAGGTTAGTTTATGTGAGTGTTGTTGCCCATGGAGCAACTTTGTCTTTTGAATTTTCTTATGTTGTGGCCTATATATAGGGCCTTAAGCTATTCTAATAGATGATAATTGATATATAAAAAGAAAAATTCTGGTTTTCGTGCTCTTTGTGAGTTTTTTGTAAGTTTTCCACCATTCCTTAGTGGGTTGGATGAAGGTAAAGTCCTTTGGTGATGAAGGCCACGTAACACCCCAACAGCCGGCGTGCTCTTGGGTTCTATCCTTTCAATTTTCTTATTGTTTTCTTATTTCTCTTTGCTGCCATTTTTCTCTCATTGCTGTCATTTTTTTATCTTTCACTCAAAACAGTCCACTTTTACTAGCCGCCCCCCTCCAAACCCCTTCCAACAACAGCTCGTCCCCACCACCCAGCAAATGACCTCTATCCCTATCCCACCTCCCTTAACCAACGGTAACTCCAAATCATCCCAATTCAGCTACCACCGAGAGCCCTACCTCCACCACAAAATCAGCCCCCCAACTCGCAAGCCTTCACATTCCACCAAACATTAATTAGACTTTCAAATTCTGAAATCTAATTAATTTTGGTGTTTTCCCAAGCCACCTCACCCCTCCCAAAATCAAACATTAATTCTCCCTCCACTTTCCCAAACCTTTCCATTATGACATCCACTTCCAATGTCATTTAATGAGCCATCTCATTAACTATTATTCCCTTTACCAAAGCTCCAATTAATTTCTCAACTTTCCAAAGCCGCCTCATTAATCCAAACCATTAATCCTATCTCATTTCCCTAGTCCCACTTAAATATTATTAAGTGCAGTCATAACTTCTCCCATTACTCATACACCCTTTCCTATGTGCTGCTGCCATTAAGTGCTGGGCTGCTATCTTATGTTGTTGGTCTGTTCCATAACACCCTCCCAAATGTGAAAAATTATTCCGTCAGGTTACCTGACGTAGAGCTACATCAGGTAGCCTATATTATGTCACCACGTGCACTTACTTTTTATCGCGCGGCCCGACGACCCGACCCGGAACAGACCCGGGAGTTTGCGTAGCTCGGTATTGCTAGGTATTGGTCGATTTTGTTCGACAAAAACGAAAAATACTATTATGTGAAGACCAATACCAAGCAATACCGAGTAATATCGAGTTCAATACCGAGCAATACCGAGTTCAATACCGAGCAATACCGAGTTCTTTTAGGAATTGCTCGGTATTGGTCTTCAAAGAGCATTATTTCTCATTATTGTCGAGCAATACCGAGTAATACTTAGCAATACCGAGCAATACGCGAACATAGTAATCCCGGATTCGATCCGAGTCGGGTCGTCGGGCCGCACGATAAAGAGTAAATGCACGTGGCGACATATTATAAGCTACCTGATGTAGCTCTACGTCAGGTAACCTGACAGAATAATTTTTCCCCAAATGTGCCCTTGCTGCTACCCATGGGTTTGTCCTGCATCTGGAACTCCACCCACAATCCAAGCCAATATGCATAACAGGAAATTGTAAGGGGCCAAAGCAATGTTTCAAATTGCGTATTCGAGTATTGAGGCGTTTTTCATTCGTGAGGCGAGGCGTAAGCCTCAAGGCGTTTTGAGGCGTAAGCCTCAAAGTCAAAAGATTGCGTAAACATAAAATGTTAAATTTTTTATATACTAATGAGTGAATAATATAAAACATAATATATGAAGTGAAATCAAAATAACCCAATAATAAGACAACATGAAATATAATTCAACTCAAAATTCTATCTTTCCCAAATCCCAATATTCTTTTCATTAACATATAATTTCAATTTCCAAAAATAAATAGCAATGACATATCAAATAAGAACTCATAAGTCATCAGCACTGTCATCACTAAGGGGTTATTCATTTGAATCATCATTATGATGAACTGCTCTCTCCCCTTCCTCCTCTCCTATATAGTCCAATGTCGGGCATTTGCTTCAAGATTTATGTAAGTTTTAATATATATAGCGTGAGGCGTAAGCCTCATGCCAGTGAGGCGAGGCGGGCCTAAACCAAGTTGAGGTGCAAGCCTCATAAAAAAACTCGAGGCGTAAGCATCGAGGCGTTTTTTACTGGAATTGCGCAAAGGCGGGCCTCAAGGCGAGCCTCATATTGCGCAATTTTAAACCATGGGCCAAAGGAATGCATAAACATGAACACGACGTCATGGACACAAACACAAGACATATCAATTATTGAAAATATAGGATACCAATACAGTTTGGACACTACATAATTTTATATATTAAAAATAATGAATATAAATTAAATAATTAGGATATTAAAAATAATAAAGAAAATGATAAGTCATTGAAATCTAAAATAAATTTTGTAAAGGTGATACTCATAAAGAGTCATCTAGCTTATTATATTAAAAAAATAAGCATATACTGTTAAGTATAACATCAAGATTCAACATTCAATATTCAACTATACATAAAAAAGAATAATAAGATTAGCATCTTCATCAAGTATTTATCTTTGCCTTTCAATCTCATAGTTATTAAATAGCATTGCTTCAATTATAGCTTATCAAGATAAAGATTAACAATCTTCAAAATTCTCATATCATTGAGGGACTCGAAGCCATCGGGGGATGTCAACATCGACGTCGTCCTCGAGCCACCTTCGAGCGTCGTTAGACATCCACAAAACACCATTAAATATCATCGTCGAGCTGCCTTTGAGCTTCAAAGAAAAACCCTATTCGCAAGTCACAAAGGAAATGTTCGAGGGATCAGGGGATGCGGGCAAGTGTTCTGTCGATGCATAAGTAAGAAATTTTATTCTTAATAAATTGTATCGAAAAATAAATTTTTAATAATATAATTAGGACAAGCATCTCGGGCATCCCATTTTTTTAAGATTATTTTAATTGGACAAATCTTTATCATGACAGACAAATGACAATACGTGTCTATGGCCGACATGTGTCGGTGCATCACTAAACAGTGACATGGCAAATGGTGTAACTATGTAGCAAGATTCCATATATAAACCTTGAGAAAGCACTCCCTTCTAGTTTACCATGTGGCAAATGGTTTCATTTCATTCTTTTTACGAGTAGGGTTGAAATCATTACACTTGGGAGAGCGTTAGAGTGCTTGTGGAGCCATTTGTGTGTGAAATTGAAATCATTACAATTGAGAGAGTTTTAAGAGGCTTTGTGGAGCTTTTTTTGTGTGTGAATGGAAAACCTTTCATTTGAGAGAGCATTAAGAGCATTTGTGGATAAAACCAATGTTGATTTCTATCTACACCAAATAAAATAGTGAAAGTAACAAATTTCATCATTTTAAAAAGCATGTTTTCTAACTTCAGCCAACCAACTGAGGTTTTGGGCCTCATTTGGTTACTTTTAGATAGAAACCGAGTTTTAGAAAATGATAACTTTGTTCACTCATTTTGTGTGCGAAAATAAAAACAATATATAGGAGGAATTTGTAAAAGTTTAAAATCAATTTTTTTTTTTAGAAACTATGCAGAAATTTGAATGTCAATTTTTAAATTTTATTTCCTGCAGAAATTGAATGAGAGAATGACCGAGATTATGCAAAATATGTGAAGAAATAAACCAAAGCAATCATCAGATCATATTGTGCATAAGTAAATTATTAGAACTAAGATAATAGCATCAATTTTACCCAAGAGAGAGAGGTGGGGTAGGAGATAGAGCGGCGCACCTGGACGGCTGAGGCGAGTAAGGAAGAAGCGCTCGCCGGACTCAAGGCCGTAAGCTGCAACCGCCGACGAGGATAATCCCATGACTTCAGCGTACACGACAAGGAGCCGTTCTCGCTTCGCATCGATTAAGATGCCCAACGATGCGTTTCCCGCGACATCAGCGTCGGCGATGAATGTGCGCTCTTGGAGGTCGGAGCCATCGGAGCCATCGGAGATGGCGGGGAGGCGGATCTCAGCGACTGCTCCGTCGAAGAAGGTGGATATGAGAAATCTGCGACGTGCATGGTCCCACTTGGCGCACTCCCTTAGCCAGCCGCCGCTCCTGTACCTGAGGGAGCCATTGGTAGCGGTAGCTGCCCGCTCCAGGGACGCGATTAGGGCGATTGGTATAGCAGTGGCGAGGAGTAGAAGTGCCCAAGTGCGGCGCCCACAGTACCCGCAGCGGTTACTCGCCATTGTAGGAGGAAGATCGGAGGTGCGTTAATTGCTGATGCGCAGAGAAGAAGCGAGTGGAAGTTTCAAAGAAAGAGAGAAATAGGCGAGTGTGGTGGTGGTTTCTTGGTGGAATTCAGCGATCTGTTGACCGAAGAAATTGTCCAATGGAGTCTGATTGGTGACCTAATTCCTGAAATTTTGCAGAATGGTTGGGATTAATGGGTAAACGAGAAGCGTCCAATCTGAATAATTTCTCTTGCGGCTTGAGCTCCAACTTCAATTATAAGTTCAAGCCGGAGACATAATGATTATTATTTATATTAACTATTATGATAAAATGATTAAAAAAAGAGAAATTAAAATATTAATAATAAAGAATCAGTTATCGATATATGTTCTATTTATAGGAGAGTGCAATACATTTATAATTTTTGTAATGTTTTCTTAATTAATATGAATTTTTTTTATATACATTTGATTATTGTTTAACAAAACTATTTTTTTATGATGAAAGTGAGATGAATATAATATTTCTTTTTTTAATAAATAATTATCAACTCATGAGAGTGCAAGTGATTACTAGAAAAGGACCATGTTGAATAAAAATATTGTAGAAAAAATAAAATAAAACTTATATCAACGAGCAATACGATATCATTTTATATAAGAAGGTACAAACCCAATTTCAAATAAGATGACTTTCTCAGTATTGACAGCCTAAAGGCTGTAAATTATTATTTTAAGCAGTAGTAAAAAATCCAATGAATAGAAAATTCATCCTAATCAAATTTGGTGAAGATTATGCTGACCCAAATTTCCTCCAAGCAAGGGAAGTGTAAGGAAGCAAATTTAACTTCTGCAATCAAGCAAGAAAAAAAGACTCGTCAACTCAGCAAGGCAAAGAGCAAAGAAATAATAAGTACATGCGATAACGACATCCTAATATATGATGAGTATGATTAGTTCAGAAAAATTTTGTGTTCATCTGGACGAAAAGGGATCCATCCAATTCTTACTTTGGACGGCGTACGTACGATGACGACATCGTACAGTACGATCAGTTTAGAAAATTTTCGAGTTCGTCGGGACAAAAAATGACCCGTCCAATTCATACTCTGGATGGGAAAAATAACTGAACAAATCGTCCTGTACGAAATGACTTCGTACAGTACAATAAGTTTAAAAATTTACAAATTTTAAATCACTCCCCCAGTGTGTGTACATAGTTACTCAATTATAATCACACTCTCTCAAACTCAATAAAATAAAAAATACATACTTCATTTACAATGAACTCTAATCTAATATGATTTGAAGTCTTCAATAATATGGAGTATGTGTGGGCTCCGAAAATTCGGCCCCAGCCTCCACTCGCTCTTCTTTTTATTCGGCGAGGGAGTTTTAACGGAATTAAGTTCCGGGGTAAATTTTGGAAGGCATATGGGTTTTTAGATAAAACACAACCCAGAGATTTCGCCCTCATTTTGTGAGGACTTTATGATCTGAGTTCTGGTTTCCTATAGGCGCAAGCCCCTATAATTAATTACCCCTCCCGATCACGAGAGAGAACTTTCGGTTAAGGCTAGTCGTCAATCAGATACGTAGAGGATACGTGTTATCTGGCATATAGTAGCAACAATGGAAATGGAAATTGAGGATTGGGAGTTTGGAATTTAGAAAGTATTGAAAAGTCTGATATTTAAAATATGAAATTTCACCATCGTACACTTAAAGCGGATGGTGGGGGAATGGATGATAGACCCGATCAAGATCTCATGGTTCCGTCGTCCCGGACCATCGTGGTCCCTGGTCTACTTAGTCAGAGGAGGTAGTCGACCCAAGCTGACAGAAGGATCATTGTCGGCAGCCATGGGTTGCTTCGTCCAAGGGGACCTTGTAGACATGGGGTGAATGTTTGTCTAAGGGGACAAATTTGAATCCACCTTAGCTAACAGAGGGCTTTGTGCCCTATCGATCATATCCTATTGATTCATATCTCAAGGATTTAACGCCATTAAAGAGCGTATTGGCTCTGGCCATAACCGCTATTTGTGGTACCATTTGGCGGCAAAATCACTCGGTTCAGAGGGCCCCGGGTCATAACCGTTTACCTGCAGTGCCATTTGACGGCGAAACTGCCGGTTAGAGGACACGTACCACGTCCTTACTGGCAAGAGATTGTTTGAGAATGGATTCTAGTGATATTTTCGACTAGGCATTTGGCTCTTTGCGAGCTGAAGTAAACTTTAACTTGTCCGCCCCGGCAAACTGTTGCGGATGGTGGATGGATTTTGCTTTAAGTGTTGGGATGGATAGTTTCATTTTTAAATATTTTTAGAATTTTGGGATTTTTTGGAGTTTGGATTTTGATAGGCATTTGGATATTTAGGAGACATTTAAAAATATTTGGAATCCCCTACGATTGAGATCTGCATTCAACACGGCCATCATCGAGGTGTTTGGGGTCATTTCTATTTAAAGCTTTAACCTTGTCGACTCCTATTAGCTTGTCGATAGAGGATCGGGTTTCATAGACTTTATGCCTTTGCAAGTGAATTCTTTTGATTTTAGACTTTGAAGGCCTAATATGAATATATTAAAACAAATATTATGGTCGTCATGGTCACATATTTGCTTAATGGTTCGAACCCTGTCGACTCCTATTGATCCGTATAGAAGGATCAGGTTTGAATTTGAATTCACTTGTTGACCCGCGCAGTATCCCTAGACGTCACGTGTGTACCAATAACACGCTCGCGGGGGCCCATGCAGGTATTTGGAGGGAATTTTATAATTGAACCCTATCTACTTCTTTATACCTGCTTAAAAGGATCGTGTTTAAAATTTGATAACCCGCGCAGCATCCCTAGACGTCACGTGTGCACCAATAACACGCTCGCCGTGGCCCATGCAGGTATTTGATTACATTTACCCCTTTTAGTGTGCCTATGTGTATACAAACTATTGTGCACATGCGGGGGCATTCTTGGAATAGACGCCTTCTATCTGCTTGTACGAATGTTGCAGATCTGGTGGCGTGGCGTAGTAGCTTCTGGATCAGTTGTTTGCTACTTTATACAGGTAGACTATCGTTTACTATTTGTTGATTTTTGTAGGCGGGTTATAGTGCACTAACTAATCTCCTGCCTTATTGTAGATGCTTGCATCAATTGTTTCTTTGTATGTTGATTAGAGGAATCGCCTATATTTGCTTGCATGTCGACTGATATCAATTATGGAAGGATTATGTGTCACTTTGAACTTTGATATTTGTGTATTTATCTAAAATTCCTTCCTTCTTCGTGGTGCTTAAAAGTCATTTGCTTTTCTTGCTCTTTGTTAACCTTATTCAACTTGACATCCAAAAACACTATAAGTCTTTGTTTGCTTTTGAGCCGGTATATGTGTTCTTGAAGATTTTCAATGCTCGTGTGTTGTAATCATCTCAAAAAGAGATCAATTGTTGGAGCTTTCATTGTTACCCATGAATGAGTAGAGCTTGTAAGATTTCCATAGATATTATCCTCAAGTTATGTATATGACACATTGGGTGCTCTCGTCATTCGTTATGATTTCATTCATTTTCTTGTGGGTATGGTTGAAATGTTCATTAGCAATCATTTGAATTTGAGCTCTAGTTCAAGTTTGAGTAGAAGTTCAAGTTTTGCTATAGTGTTGTTCAGTCCAAGCTCTTCTTGATGTTGTATAGTTCGAGTTCAACTTGAGTTCATGTCCATGCTCAAATCAAACTCTTCTTGGTTGAGTTTGATTCAAGTCCTTACTTGAGTTCAACTACTCAAGTCAAATTTGAATCAAGTTCTTTATTCACAAGCTTGAGTTCAATATCAAAGCTCACTTGGCATTCCAATCAAGTCCAAGTATGAACTTATTTGACTTAGATTCAATTGTTTGTTAATCATTTGCTTTATGTCCAAATACAAGTCCATTTCATTGTTTAAGTTCAATGTCAGAGTTCTAGTCCAAATGCAGTTTAGGCTTAAGAAGAGCCCCTTCCCTTCATTCGAGTCCCCTGCTGTCCTTGCAAGTTCAAATTCTTCTGTTCAAATCTGAGTCCGAGTTCACATTTAACTCCCCTTGTAGTTGTTCAAAACTACAATCCCAAATCAATGTTCTTTGTATTTGAGTTCGATCAAGCTTAGTTCAAGCTTCGATGTCTTTCAAGTTCAAGCTTATAAGTCCAAGCTTACAAGTTTTCATCATTTGATTCAACTTTGAGTTCATTTTGTTCAAGGTTGATTCAAGTCTTATTTCATTTTAGTTGGGTTCAATTATTTATTAAGCCACTTAGATTTGTTCAAAAGTCCAAGTACAAGTCCTTCGTCGTTCTTGCATGTCATTCGAGTGCAATCAAATCCAAGTCCCAAATTGTTCTCTTGAGTTCAAATGAGATCCCAATGTAGCATTGTGTTCACCCGAAATTTCGGCAGCCTTCCGGCGTCTCCCCCGTTTAGGGGAAAACTACGAAAAACTGGGTCTTTCCCACCACGCTAAGAAAAGCGTGTATGGTAGGTGCCCTCTTTCGAGGACACCGCGGCCGTGTATTTTTCGATCCCCCACCACGCTAAGAAAAGCGTGTATGGGTATTTTTGAAAATATTTTGCAAGAAAAGTATTTTTTTTAAAGTATTTGGCAAGAAAGACAGTAATTTCCCCGCAAAGCGGGTACTTATGGGTATCCCCGCTTCGTCGTGCAAATCGCACCGGGATCCCTTCCCACCACGCTAAGAAAAGCGTGTATAGGTGGGGTTTCCAAGGCGATACGAACTTCGAAGAAGGGATTTAGGTGATTACCTGCTTCGTTGCAAACGTCGTGACGCACTCCCTCCCACCACGCTAAGAAAAGCGTGTATATGTAGTCGTTTTGTCTCGACGTATGCGTTGAAACAGGTTCTCGGAGTTTTAGGGTTTAGAAGTTATACCTTGGAGGTGTCGACGGCATTAGCTCGAGGAAGAAACATTTTTTTTATTTATTAATTATAACAGATTATGATTAATAAATAATTATTTATAATTAAAGATAATTAATTATAATTAATTTCAATTAATTATAATTAATGTTTATTAATAATAATTAAATATAATTAAAGTAATTAATTATTACTTAATTACCGCTAATTATTAATAATTAGCTATAATTTAAAATAATTAATTTTAATTAATCTCAATCAATTATAATTAATGATTATTAATAATAATTAAAATAATTAATTAAAATTATTTTTAATTAATTACTGTTAATTAATAATAATAATAATTAACCATAAATTTTCCAATTATAATTAACTCAACTAATTATAATTAATGATTAATAATGATGGTTAGTAACGTTAGTTATAATTAAAATAGTTAATCATAATTAATTTTAATTAATTATAAATAATTATACTTAATTATACTTAATAACTATTAATAATCATTAAATATAATTAATATATTTAATTACAATTAAAAAAAATAATAATAAAGATAAGTAAATCCCCCTCTCCCTCTCCTTCCTTTGGTTTCACTGGATTGGGCCGAAGAAGCGCGCGATGGAGAGAAAGTTACCTTCGCAACAATCAAGCTCCCGTTCTTGCTTCCGATTTTGATCGGAGGAGGGAGGCGGAGGCAGAGGCCGGAGCTCGAGCGGCTCAGGTAGGTATGGAATTGCTCTCTCTTCTCTCTCTCTCTCGTTTGGATCGGAAGAGCCGAGAGGGCTCGGCTTGAGGGAATAAAGGGGAGGTTGGCTTCGAGGTCGGAGGAGGACGGGGAGAGCGTCGGAGCTCTGGATTGGGAGAAGATCGTGGATTCGGACAGAGGAAATCGAGAGCTTCGATCGAGTGGGAGAGGAGTTCGGACGGGAGAAGAGTTTCGGCTGTGGTTTGGAGTCGAGAGCAGCGAGAGAAGTCTCCATTCCTTCTCTATTTAACGACCTCTGTGGACGCTCGATCGGGGTCGGTTCTGAGCACAAATCGCGGGATGCGACTCGAACGACGCCGAATTGGCGTGATTTCAGCAAGGATTCGTGGCAGAATTCGTGGATCCGTCGGGCACAGGGTATGTATGCAGGATTTTGATTTGAGCTTTCTTCTCCCTTTTGTTCCTCTGGTTATTATTCAAAGGTCAACAGTATGATTTCTCTGAAATGTTAGTACACACAAAACAATACATCAAAAATATGTTAGGAGAAATTATAATTAAAAACAATAATATTTGGAATCATAAAAAACATACATGTTACAAGAATATCAACAATCAAAAAACCATGTTACAACAATCTCAACAGAGCTAACTTAGTTTTTTGATAATTATCTAATTAATGGAGTTCTAAATGGGATTGGTGTTGCAAGTTTATTTATGGGCGAAGGGATAAAATATATAGGACGCGGACGAATCTCATCTTATACAATATTTTTCTTTGTATAAGTTCAAGCCAGAGACATAATGGTTATTATTTACATTACCTATTATAATAAAATGATTAAAAATAGAGAAATTAAAATGTTAATGATAAAGAATCAGTTATCAATATATGTTCTATTTATATATTAAAATATCGTACAAAAATAAAATAAAAAAATTTATACAAAATAATATAATAAAAATTACAAAAACTATTTTTATGAGAATCTACTTGAATCCAACAAAAAGGCATTGGCCAAAAACCATCCCAAAAAAGGCCATCATTACACATGATAATTAATTAGATAATATCATTTATTATTATTATTATTATTATTATATATATATATTTGATCTTCAAATTTATCTGAATTGTACATCTTTTTGAATTATTTTTGAAATCTAAGGAAATTAACAAAGTTTTATTATAGAATAGAAATTAAACTTAGTTTCTGCAAAACCCAATTTGCAGAATAGAATTTCTTTTGTACATTAATTAAGATTTTGTTTGAGACAACTTCTTTCTTACTTTTTAAAACAATTTTTTAATACAAAATTTTTATGAATTAGAAATTTTTTATTAAAAAGTAGTTTTATAAAGCAACATAGAAGCTATCTCAAATGATGGCTAAGACAGATAAAATATGCATTAACTTCAAGGGAAAATGAGGCAAAAGGATTGATATTTTCTTCAGGGAGGATGAAAGGGGAAAACAAGCATGAAATAAAGAACTAGTAAGATCAGATTTTATAATCAAATCATCTTACAAAAAACAGAGCAGTCGGACGCAAATCAACGACCACAGATCTAATATCACTTTTCCTATTGTGTACATGAAGACACTACTAATAAATTAGGCTTTTACATCACATTTTCTAACCTACAGCAACGGTTTAAACCGCTGCAAAATTATTTGAGGTATTGAAGTCACCTTACCAGGAATTTTTGCCATTGGAAAGCTGCAATCCTGAAAGAACTATGGAGTCAAAAAAAGAATATATGTTGCAGCACTCAATTCGAGTACTAATCATATAATTAACCTGAATCAATAAGATAATATCATTTATTTTATATATATATATATATGATCTTCAAATTTATCTGAATTGTACATCTTTTTGAATTATTTTTGAAATCTAAGGAAATTATCAAACTTTTATTATAGAATAGAAATTAAACTTAGTTTCTGCAAAAGTCAATTTGCAGAATAGAATTTCTTTTGTACATTAATTAAGATTTTGTTTGAGACAATTTCTTTCTTACTTTTTAAAACAATTTTTTAATACAAAAATTTTTTGAATTAGAATTTTTTTATTAAAAAGTAGTTTTATAAAGCAACATAGAAGCTATCCCAAATGATGGCTAAGACAGATAAAATATGCATTAACTTCAAGGGAAAATGAGGCAAAAGGATTGATATTTTCTTCAAGGAGGATGAAAGGGGAAAACAAGCATGAAATGAAGAACTAGTAAGATCAGATTTTATAATCAAATCATCTTACAAAAAACAGAGCAGTCGGACGCAAATCAACGACCACAGATCTAATATCACTTTTTCTATTGTGTACATGAAGAAGAAAAAAACTTGGGATTTATGAGGTATTGAAGTCACCTTATCAGGAATTTTTGCCATTGGAAAGCTGCAATCTTGAAAGAACTATGGAGTCAAAAAAATAATATCTGTTGCAGCGCTCAGTTCGAGTACTAATCATATAATTAACCTGAATCAATAAGCTGTGAAGGCACCCAAGATTTAGCAATAGATTTCATTTCATCACAGTTTGGTTAAGGATCTTGTTACTTGTTAGTGCCATTGAAAAGGAAATCGAATAATAGCATTGAAATATGCTAAGGATTATGCCTTTTCTTATAGATTTCAGAATGAGAATCAAATTTAAAATCATCTAAGAGCAAATAAATGGAAGAAAACAAATGTGCAAAATAACTCAGAATTTTTACACAAGTTCACTAAATTGATGATTAATTCATGTTGGTTTCGCTGTAGTTTTCATCATGAATTTATGGGAGAAATTCAGGCTTCGTTTGGGACAGCTTTCTAAAATAACTTTTTAATACAAAATTTTTAATACAAAATTTTTAATTCAAGAAATTTTGGACTAAAAAATTGCTTTAGAAAGCAGTACAAAAACTGTTCCAAACAAAGCCTCAATCTCATACACTATGTATGTTATTTTTTTAATCTCTTTTGATAAAATGCTAAGAACAATCAATCCACATAACATCTTTGCGTAAGACTTTTTTTCATAGATATCAATTATGCTCCACAAGCTTAAACATCAAATACATCCAATAAAGTTTCACAATCCAACAACAACAACAAGTCTTTATCCCACTAAGTGGAATTATGATCTACAACATAACATTTGGAAAAAAAATATACAACATTTGAAAAAGAACAAACGCGAAATACCAAATAAAATCAGAATCACATAGATCCACTACAGATGTACTTCCAAAACCATATGAAAATATTAAGATATAGGCATATAGCACACAGACAAGAACAAAATCACATACAAATTATGATCACTTAGCTTTCAAAGCAGTGAAATCAGCTGCAGTAATAACATGAGTCCTCCTTGTAACGCCCAGTCCCAATAAATGATTAAGGTAAACCTTCCCTTCCTTCACAGTCGCCGAAGTAGCAATGCGATGCAAAGGTCCAATAAATCTTTTTGTAACAGTTGCAGTATTCCAATCATCAAAGCTCTCCAGAATTCTAGCAGATGGTGTGCCTGCAACTACTAACTTAGTTGGTGACAGAAGCTCCAAGCCATCTCCCAAAAGAAGGGAGCCTTTAACTTGTACAACTCTTACATCCTCTGTTTTGATATCAATCTTGAAGAGATAGCCAGCAGCTGTGTGTACGACAAGAAGATAGCCATTTTGGTGGTATACAATCCCATTAAGCCCAACCAAATTTCTGTACCATTCTTTTTTTTGGACAAAAATATTGTTCCTTATGATTGATAGCAATTCACCATTCGATCCAACTTTCCATATCTTGTTTGCTTTTGTATCAGTAACGTAAGCATTGCCATCATCATCCACAGCCACGTCGTCAGCAAGTGAAGGTTCGTCATCTATTATATTGTATGGCCGAAGTAAGATATATTAGATTTAGTAGGAAGGACTGAATATAATATCTGAATTTTTTTTAGAAGATATAAATTTTTGAAAGTAAGGCATAAAACAGATACAGACAATAAGTTAATACTAAGTTTTTAAAGGTGGTCATGTGTGATATTCAAATAATTGATCTCAGCCCCAAGAATGGAGGAGGATACCACTTTAGTTGGTATTTGAAGTTATTCATTGAACAAATAGTAAGTGGAGCTCCACCCACATAACAGGAAATTGTAAGAGGCCCAAGGATGCACAAACATGAACACGACGCCATGGACAGAAACACAAGACATATTGTGCATAAGTAAATTATTAGAGCTAAGATAATAGCATCAATTTTACCCAAAAGATCAACAAAATTTCATGACCCAGCAGCATATCATCCCTGTAATAAGATCACATAAATTGAGATCATTCCTCTTCAGATCCATCAAAACAAAGCGTGATAATAGATTCAATAATTTAAATTTTGCAAACCTTTACCGCTTTACCCGACCAAATGACACTAAAATAAAATATAAAAAAAAAACAGAGGAATTGAGCCAAAGCTCTGTATAAACAAGCATTGAATCCATAACCTCTGTTGTTAGAGCCAAAGCTCCCAACCACTTATTCTTGAAGTTTGATTATCTAACTTCTTTTTCTCTCAGCAAAGCCAGCCAGCTGAACATAGGAGCATCTGATGAATACATTCAAATCTATCATCCTCATTTATCTGACTCAGATATAGCGCATGACTTATTTTAAAAAAGTGCTTATTGATATGAAAAACTTTGACAAAATATGCTATAATTAGAATTTAGAAGTACAAAACCTACATTCGTCCGTCTAATGATTAGTTTACAATTGTAAACCGCACATGTTGTGTCCGACCGAGCAGATGCAAAAGAAGGCCAGTGTTTTATTAATATGATTATTTACCGTCCAGTCCAACCCATATCAAACGACGCCAGTTTGAAGTAAGAGGAGAGAGAGAGGTGGGGTAGGAGATAGAGCGGCGCACCTGGACGGCTGAGGCGAGTAAGGAAGAACCGCTCGCCGGACTCAAGGCCGTAAGCTGCAACCGCCGCCGAGGATAATCCCATGACTTCAGCGTACACGACAAGGAGCCGGTCTCGCTTCGCATCGATTAAGATGCCCACCGATGCGTTTCCCGCGACATCAGCGTCGGCGATGAATGTGCGCTCTTGGAGGTCGGAGCCATCGGAGCCATCGAAGATGGCGGGGAGGCGGATCTCAGCGACTCCTCCGTCGAAGAAGGTGGATATGAGAAATCTGCGACGTGCATGGTCCCACTTGGCGCACTCTCTTAGCCAGCCGCCGCTCCTGTACCTGAGGGAGCCATTGGTAGCGGTAGCTGCCCGCTCCAGGGACGCGATTAGGGCGATTGGTATAGCAGTGGCGAGGAGTAGAAGTGCCCAAGTGCGGCGCCCACAGTACCCCCAGCAGTTACTCGCCATTGCAGGAGGAAGATCGGAGAGGTGCGTTAATTGCTGATGCGGAGAGAAGAAGCCAAAGAGCAAATGAACCGCGCAGGAAGTTTCCAAGAAAGTGTGGTGGTGGTTTCTCGGTGGAATTCTTGTGGGCTCCGAAAATTCAGTCCTACCTCGGCCCCGTACTTTGATTTTTCTTTGCGGGAGTTTAATGTATTTTAAGTTCCGTGATAAATTTTGGAAAATAATGTCTGTGTAGTTAAGATATTATCCAGATATTTTGCTCTCATTTTAGGGGGTGTTTGGTATCGGATTTATACCGGGATTTTAAGCAGGATTTACGGTAAATCCAGCCAAACGCAAAAAATGTCGACATCAAATTCGTAAATCCCGGATTTGCGGATTTACAGCATAAATCCGCTAAATCCCGGTAAATCCTAATCCAGGTAGAAGTTGGATTTACGGGATTTGGCTGAAGAATTGCGCGAATGGGAGAAAGTTACCTTCACAGCCCGAAGAGCAGTCGCAGCTTCATCTTCAAGGTGTTGCAGGTACTCACAGATTTTTTTTTTTTCAGCGGTAGTTTGGTATCCCCTTCTCGATCGAGCAAGAGCTAGCAGTTTTTTTTTCTCTTCACGAGCACGACAGAACGGAGAGGAATACCGAACGCAAAAAAGGAAAACCGCTCGATCATGCTCGCTCTTGGTTGTTGCTTTTTTTTTTTCTTCACGACAGAGACAGAGGAATGAGATTTTATTTTTTTTCACCTCAGCATGAATGCCTGCTTAAAATCTAGCAAAACCAAATTTTGCGAGCTCTTCTCGTCCGCTGCCTTCTCTTTCTCTTATGTGAGTCGCTGCTTCTCCAGAGTTGTCGACGCTGCCAATTCTCCCATGGCATAGTACTCCTTTTATTTTAAATCTCCAACCGTTGTAATATGTTGCCAAACATCTTTTTGAATTTAACAGGATTTAAAAATTTTCATACCAAACACAATTCAGGATTTATGAGCCTAGGATTTACTAAATCCGGATTTATTGGATTTAGTAAATCCTACTAAAATTGAATCCAATCTTATACCAAACACCCCCTTACGGTGATTTTATGATATGAGTTCTGATTTTTTATAGGTGCAAACCACTATAATTAATTATTAGTGAATTCTTTTGATTATAAGCTTTGAAGGTCTAATATGAAT
Source organism: Dendrobium nobile (assembly GCA_022539455.1). Lineage (NCBI taxonomy): Eukaryota > Viridiplantae > Streptophyta > Magnoliopsida > Asparagales > Orchidaceae > Dendrobium > Dendrobium nobile. Next base: position 1,132,951 of record CM039735.1, on the reverse strand, counting down.
GTATTAAAACAAATAAACTGGTCACTACAATCGTAAATTTATTTGATGGTTCGAACCATATCGACTCCTATTCATGAACCGCATAGAAGGATCAGGTTTGAACTTGAATTCACTTATTAACCCGAGCAGCATCCATATACGTCATGTGTGTACTTATAACATGTTCGTCGGGGCCCATGTAGGTGGTTGGGGGCATTTTATAATTATTTATTGAACTTTATCAACTCCAATCTATCTGCTTAGGAGGATCGGGTTCAAATTTATTGACCCGCGTAGCATCCCTAAACGTCATGTGTGTTTTTACAACATGCTCGTCGGGGCTCATGTAGGTGTATGGGATTGCATTTACTCATAGTGTACTTATGTGTATACAAAGTGCATGTGCATTAGTATTTTGTAATATTTATAAACGTCTTCTGTCCGCTTGCATAAATATTGCGAATCCGATGGCATGTTGTAGCAGCTTCTGAAATGAGCTTTTCGCTGCTTTGTACAGGTAGACTGTCGTGCACTACTTGCCTCTTTCTGTAGGTAAATTGTAGTGCACTAACTAATCTCCTGCTTCGCATTTGAAGATGCTTGTAGATAGTTTGTTGTATGCACGATGAGTTTCCCACTATAACTTGTAAGCACTTGCACTTGATATAGTCACTTTGTATGACAATAGATTGGGTGTACCATGGGTTTCCTACGGTGGCTTATAGGAGCTCGTACTTGTTATAGACATTTTCCTTGTATATGGCATCTGGTGCAGAGATTATAAATTTTTGTTGCTCCACGGGTTTCCTTTTTTAATTTAAACACATGATTCAGAGATTGTAAATTTTTAAATCTTGTAGATTGTTCAACAAACACATTTTCTTTTGTTGCTCCATTTAGAAAGACACTTTTAACATCCATTTGGTATAATTTAAATCCTTTAAAGTAAGCAAATATTAGTAGCACCCTTATGACTTCCAATCTAGCTACAGGGGTGAAGGTATCTTCAAAATCAATTACTTTAATCTAAATGTACCCCTTAGCCACTAATCTTACTTGTTTCTAACCACTACTCCATAATCATTCATTTTATTGTTAAAAACTCATTTAGTTCCAACCACACTCTAGTCTTTACTTCTTTCAACAAGTTCCCAAACTTCATTCCTCATAAATTGATTTAACTCTTCTTGTATGGTTAGGATAAAAAATTCATCAAATAGAGCTTGATTTATATTGGTGGGTTCAGTCATTGAAATAAAGACAAAGTGGTTTACCTCTTTTAAAAGTCCATGCCAAATTCAAACACATTCAGATGGGTCTTTTATAAGGACATGTAAGTATTTACCTTTGTTATATATGATCTTCCACCTTTTGACCTTCTAGCATTTTATATCCCTAGTGTTTACAGGATTTTTATCGTAGTTTCCCCATGTCTATTGTCATCATTTGTAGAAAGTTTAATGCATTCACTTGCATGCTGACGTTGACATTCATTTGGATACATCTAGATATATTACATTATTACTTTCACCTCATGTTGAATCTTTCTTGTTGCAATTGACATGTTGATTGTGGTGTGGGTCTCTTATAACATATCTATCATTCTCATTTGAAAATAGACTATGATGTGCTCATTTACACATTAGTCCGTATTAATAGCAAAGGATCCACTTCTCCTACCTCTCTCTTGCTTTACTTGTAGACACATCGCTGCATGATCCTTGTTACAATTCATGCATATTTCATTGAGGTCTTGTATTTTGATTTCGAATACATTGTTGCATTCTCTAATTGATCTTTGCTTGTGGGTAGATCATATTCGTTGACATTAGTTGTAAGTAGATTATGTTAAAAATTTGCAACTCCTTCATTTGATTATTGACATGCTCCCGAGTGCATTTGAACAATTAAAATCATCCCTTGATTTTAACATCTTTATTTTCATTCAAAAATTTATCATATTGGAATTCAATTTCTTGTAACTTAATTCAAATTTCAATTTAGTTCTTTGATGTTCGAATTAAGTCCAAAAGTCCCTGGTGTTCAAGTTCTAGTTTGGCTCATACTCTTTGTAATTCCCTTTTGAATTTGAGTCCAAGTTCTTGTAATCAAAGTACAAACTCTTTGCTTGAGTTCAATTCTAGTTCATGTTCAGTGTCCAAGTATAGTCATGTCCACTTGAATATAAGTCCAAATTTCCCAAGTCATATTCACTTAATATTCAAATTAAATTCAAGTTCGAATTCATTTAGGTCCAAATCATATTTATCTTCAAGTTCTTTGCTTAGTTTGTTTGAGTTCAAGTTCACAAGTCCTGTTGTCCCTTTGAGTTCAATCAAGTCTAAGTGTCGTCTTACTTTCACCCGAAATTTCGGCAGCCTCCCGGCGTCTCCCCGTTTAGGGGAAACTACAACAAACTGGACCTCCCGCCACGCTAGAGAAAAGCGTGCATGGTTAGTGTCATAGGACACCACGACCACAATTTTCGTCCCCCACCATGCTATAGAAAGGCGTGCATGGATCTTGAAGCATCGGTTTAAAATAAATAATTTTATATTTATCCATGCCTCGTCGTAGGCGTCGCACCGGGTTCCCTTCCCACCACGTTAGGAAAAAGCATTCATGAGTTGGTTTTCCAGTGCGCTGCTAATGTCAAAAAAAAGGTTTGGGAGATTGCCCGTATCACGTTAGAGAAAAGCGTGCATAGGTAGTCGTTCGCTGCGTTGCCAGCACCGAGAATGGGTTCTCAAAGTTTTTGGAATTTATACAGACATGATGGTTGGTGATGACGATGCAAAACACATAAAAGCACTTTTTTTTTTTTTTGAAATAACAAGGATGACAACAACAATAATAGTAATAATAGTACTATTATTATTGTTATTATTATACTATTATTATTATATATCATTAATAATATGCTTAATAATGATAATAATAATAATAATATTGTAATAGTAATATAATATTAATACTAGTAATAATAATAATATTAATACTAATATTAATTAATAGCAATATCAATTAAGAGAGGGATTAAGAGAGGGATTATCCTCTCTGGTCGGCAAGGAGCGGGAGCAAGAGTCGGGTTGGTTTGGTCGTGGAGATGGGGTCGATCGGTCAAGATAGAGAGGAAGGGAGGTCAGATGAGAGGCGACTTGGGTTCTGGCTCTAATCGAAGTCGAAGGAGGAGACAGGATGGAGGTCTTGCCTTTGGGGTGTTTGTTTGCTGAGGTTATAGATCTCTCTCTCTCTCTCTCTCTCTCTCTCTCTCTCTCTATGCGGATCAAAGGCTTTCGAATAGTGAGGAGATGGTGTGGGTTGATCGATAGAAGCAAGGTATGGATGTGGTAAGAGAGCAGAGTTCAAGGAAGAAGGAAGATCGCGAGTATGGTGGCTTTTGCGGCTTGGAGGGTTGAGGGGAAGAGTCGTATGGGAGCAGAGAAGTTCGGCCTAGGGTAATCGAAGGCAGGGTCGGTCGATGCTTGCAACTGGAGTGGAGGAAGAAGGGAATAGTGATGGGAGCTTCGGTCGAGTGGGAAGAAGGGAAACTCGGTCGCTGATTTTACGCGAGGAAGGGGAGGAATCCAGGGAAGAGCGAATGAGAGCTCTGTTCTCATTTTAACGATACAAAGGGCAGCCGAGTCCAATTTTTGCATGCGACCGATGCGACAAGCCGACGCCGTTCGCAGGGGATGGGCAGTTGTCCTAAGATTTTGAGAATAACCTGCAGAGGAAGCAGAAAGACAGAACTAATAGAGAAGGTTAATTGAAGAGGAATGAAGAGAACATTTCTGTAGCATTTCTTACTTAAGTTTTACTCAGTACTGTTTACATATATAAGGAGGAAGAAGATGAGCTGGTCACGTGGTTCGTTGGGTGTAGCTATCAGAGAGCGGTTGGAGGCAGACTGTAGCGGTAGTGGGTATATGCGGTAGTATGTGCTGACAGGCCCCCGCAAATTGAGTAGCTCTCGGAAGGGTGGTCAATTTGGTGTGAAGATCTTGAAACCTGGAGACAGCCTGTGGCTTATTTAGGATTTCTGCAGGTTGGTCGACAGAGCTGATATGGAGAACTTTGATCTCTTTAGCTGTGATATGCTGACTGATGAAATGATATCAATTTCAATGTGTTTAGTTCGAGCATGGAAGATAGGATTTTTAGCTAATGCAAGGGCGAAGGTGTTGTCACAGAAGACTTTTGTTGTTTGACCTGCTGAGCATCGAAGTCCTTGAGTAGCCTCCGCAACCATATGACGTCTGAGGTTGCGGCGGCGAGTGCCCGATATTCCACCTCTATTGAAGACTTGGCAACCGTCGATTGCTTTTTGACTGACCAGGAGATAAGATTGGAGCCAAGGAATGTGCAAAATACGGTGGTGGATTTTCTGTCTGAGATTTCGGATGCCAGTCTGCATCGACATAGGTAGAGAGTACTAGATTGCTGTGGAGCAGAGGAAGACCGAATGTAATGGTGCCTTGTATGTACCGGAGAAGCCTCTTTAAGGCCTGGAAGTGGCTCGGTTGGGGAGCATGCATATGCTGACAAATTTGATTTGTGGCAAATGCGATGTCCGGTCGGGTGATGGTTAGATATTGAAGGGAGCCAGCAATATGCCTATAGAACGTGGCATCTCCGAAAGGTTGAGCGGAGGTGGTAGTGGATGGCTGCTTAAGTGCCAGGGGAGCTGGAGACGGCTTGCACCGGAGAAAACCACTGGCTTGGAGTATTGCTTGAGCGTACTGATGCTGGTCAAGAAAGTAACCAGATGAAGCAGGGGTAATACGAATGCCCAAGAACATAGAGGCAACTACCGGTTCTGTGAGAGAGAAAGCCTGTTTAAGATTTGTAAACAGATGTTCTATAAACCGGTTATCATTGCCGGTTACTAACATGTCGTCTACGTAAATGAGTATGTAGACGCGCATAGTGCCGGTGGTGTAGAGTAGGAGCGAGGGGTCAGATTTGCTAAAGTGAAATCTGGTTGCTTGAAGATGAGAGGTGAGCTTGGAATACCATTGCCTTGGGGACTGTTTGAGGCCGTAAATGGCCTTGTGTAGCTTGCACACATGATCGGGTTGATGTGGATTAATGAACCCGGGAGGCTGCCTCATATAAACTTCTTCCTCAAGTTCACCATGGAGGAATGTGTTGGATACGTCCAGCTGAAAAATCGGCTAGTGACGCTAAGTTGCAATGACAAAGAGTATGCGAACTGTGGGAAGTTTGGCCATTGGACTGAATGTCTCGTGGTAGTTGATACCGGTTTGCTAATCAAAGCCTTTTGCCACGAGGAGAGCTTTAAATCGATTAATATTGCCTGTTGAGTCGAGCTTGATACGGTATGTCCACTTATATCCCAAGATTAGAGTGTTGGATGGAGGGGGAACGAGCGACCACATACCCTGTTTGTGAAGGGCCTCGATTTCGTCGGCCATGGCAGCACGCCGGGGGGGGAGTTTGTTGGCTTGAGTAAATGAGGTGGGGGTTATTGAACTAGTTGTGGAAGCTAGGAGATCAAGAATTGGTTTGGGTTTAATGATGCCATCTTTAAGTCGAGTGAGCATTGGGTGGTGAGATGAGGAGGGAGCAGAGTGTGGTTGTATTGTGGGCGTGGGCGACTGAGTTGTTGTTGGGGGGAGAAAGTTGGAGGTGGGCGATGCCTGATGGATAGGGGAGGAAGGGGAAGATTGAGGGGCATATGGGGTAAGTTGTGGTTGAATCGGTGGGATGAGATTGGTTGAAGTAGGAAGAAGAGTGAGGGGAGGTGTGTAGTTTGCTGTAGTTGGAGGAGGTGGGGAGGCAGTGATGGATTGGTAGGGAAAGATGTGTTCATTAAAGACCACATGGCGGGAAATATGGGTTTTATTTGTGACGGGATCATAACACTTGTAGCCTTTGTGGGTGGGTGAATAATCGATGAATGTGCATTCGGTTGAGCGTGGGGAGAGTTTATTGGGTGCCTGGTGGCGAATATGAGGGAAGCATTGGCAGCCGAATACACGTAAGTGAGTGTAAGATAGTTGAGAATGGAAAAGTTGTTGAAATGTTATTTTTAAGTGAATAGCCTTGGATGGTATCCTGTTAATGAGGTAGTTCGCTTTTAGTAAGGCGTCTGCCCAGAAAGGTTGAGGAAGGTGGGCGGCTAGAAGGAGCGTTCGGGTTATATCCAGTAAGTGACAGTGCTTGCGCTCAGCAAGTCCGTTCTGCTCTGGGGTGTGAGGGCAGCAGAATTGCTGAAGAATTCCCTGAGAGGAGAGATATAGTTTAAATTGATTGCTTGTGTATTCGCCCCCGGCATCTGACCGTAATGTTTTAATTTTGGTTTAAAATTGGTTTTGAAATAGAGTGGCGAAGTGTTGGAATTTGCTTAATGTTTCTGCTTTTGAATGAATTAAGTATAGCCAGCAAAATCTGGTATGATCATCTATGAATATCACATAATAACGACTGTTATTAAGTGACGAAACAGGTGCTGGACCCCAAACGTCTGTATGGACAAGCATGAATGGAGCAGAAGCATCTTGTATTCTATTTTGAAACGATAGTTTATGGCTCTTGGCCATGTTACAAAATTTGCAGATTGATAGAGAAGATGAAAGACATATAGAGTTATCTAATTTAGCTAAAGTTTGTAGTATTTGGTGATGCGAATGTCCTAATCTCTCATGCCAGGCAGGGACGGACGCAGAGATGGACTGGAGAGCTTGAGGACGAGTTGGGGAGCTGGGTGTTGATAATGAGTAGAGGCCATCTTTGCATCTACCACGAAGTAGAATCTGATTGTCCTGTAAATCAAAGATTGTGAAACCAGAGGAGTCGAAGGAGATGGAACAGTTATTATCGGAAGTTAGTTTGTGAATAGACAGGAGGTTGTGAGATAGAGCTGGAACGTGAAGTAAATTGTGAAGGAATAGCTTAACGTTCGATTGAGGGAGTGGTAAAAAGCCGTCGCCGGAGTGCTGGATGGGGAGTGTGTTGCCATCGGCGATAGAGATCGAGTCCGACCCTTGATAGGGAAGTGGCTGCTGTAGAATGGCGGCGTCAGATGTGAGATGGGATGTGGCTCCGGTGCCTAGCACCCATTCGATGGGGGAGACAAATGATGCTTGAGTTAGCATAGCTCGTGGAGGGGCAGGCACGTAACTTAGATTGCATCTGTGCCAGCATTGGGCGGCAATGTGCCCGGATTTATTGCAGATTTGGCAGACTGGCCTGGGCTGGCTGGACGGACGAGCTATGACGGAGTTTGCTGCTGTGGTATTGACGTAGTTCGTGGTTCGATTGTTTTCTCCTCTGCCTCGGCCTGGACGAGTGTTGAATGGTGAACTTCCTCTACCCCTGTTAGAACGAGCATTTGCGTAGAAGGCTACATTGTCTTTGGAGATGGTGGAGTCCTTGAGAAGTTGATTTTGAATGTTAATCTCTTCACTGCATAGCAGTGAATATAGGACTTCAAGGCTTATAGTAGTCTGACATGTCCGGATGGAGGTGCAGAAAGAGTTATACGCAGCAGGCAAACCATTGAGGATGTAGTGTAGAATATCCTCAAAATCCACTCGTGAGCCGGCTACTGCAATGTTATCGACTAAGCCCTTGATTTGAGCCAAATATTGTTGCATTGAGCTATCTCCCATGGTGACATTGTGGAGGGTGTTCTTGAGTTGTATAACTCTTGAACGGTTTGTGAGTTGCAGCTTGTTCTCGAGTGTTTTCCAGATCTCCTTAGTCGAGTGCAGATTGAGGATATACGGGAGTATAGATGAAGAGACCATGGAAAACATAGCAGAGATTAAGTTTTGATCGATGAGCTTCCACAGTTTGTAATCTACGCTCATTTCAACCGGTTTCGACTGAGTTCCGGTGAGATAAACCTCAAATCCATTGGCAGTGAAGAGCTGGAGTACTTGAGATCTCCATATGGCGTAGTTTTCGTTATTGAGCTGAATCGTGACTATCTGTTTGATGTTAGACATCAGGAATTTCAGAGGAGATGGAACGATAAATTCCGCCATTGATGCCTAGAGGGAGGAGCTCTACTGTGACGTCGCCTGAGCGCTTGAAGCTTCGCGCTCGGACATATTGGGAAGGAGCTGTAGAGTTTTTCAGAGCTCTAATACCATGAGAATAACTTGCAAAGGAAGCAGAAAGACAGGACTAACAGAGAAGGTTAATTGAAGAGGAATGTAGAGAACATTTCTGTAGCATTTCTTCCTTAAGTTTTACTCAGTACTGTTTACATATATAAGGAGGAAGAAGATGAGCTGGTCACGTGGTTCGTTGGGTGTAGCTATCAGAGTGGTTGGAGGCAGACTGCAGCAGTAGTGGGTATATGCGGTAGTATGTGCTGACAGATTTGGGCATGATTTGCAGCAAAGCTCCATGACAGGTAAGGATTTAAGTTTTTTTTTTTTTTTTTTCTTGCTCTTGGCTGTAGAGTGTAGGTCAATAATTCTGCAAGTTGTTGACTGAAGAAATTGTCCAATGGAGTCTGATTGGTGACCTAATTACTGAAATTTTGCAGAATGGTTGGGATTAATGGGTAAACGAGAAGAGCCCAACCTGAATAATTTCTCTTGCGGCACGAGCTCCAACTTTACCTATAAGTTCAAGCCGGAGACATTAATGATTATTATTTACATTAACTATTATAATAAAATGATTAAAAATTGAGAAATTAAAATATTAATAATAAAGAATCAGTTATCAATATATGTTCTATTTAAAGGGGAGGGCAATACATTTATAATTTTTTCTTAATTAATATGATTTTTTTCCAAAATTAACCAAATAACATTTGTATCACACTCATTTTATCATAAATTCAATCAATTTTTTATATTACACTTATAAAACAAAGAAAAAAAATTATGCCATAATATTTTGATATAAATTATATAAAAGTCATTGATTTTATTTAAAAATTGGGATAATGAAAAAATTTTCATATACAACAATAACCTCAGAAGTAAATTCAAGAATTTTTAAACTCATCGGGACATCATGATAGGAGGTTTTATCAAAAGAAATCCAATGGAATAGAAAATTCATCCTAATCAAATTTGGTGAAGATTATGCTGACCCAAATTTCCTCCAAGCAAGGGAAGTATAAGGAAGCAAATTTAACTTCTGCAATCAAGCAAGAAAAAAAGCCTCGTCAACTCAGCAAGGCAGAGAGGTAAGAAATAATAAGTGAAACACACCTGTTATGGAGATATACTGAATAGAAAACCAACTGGTAATTCTAAGTTGCACTTATGGTTTCTGCCTTTCATGCGGAGGATCACTTATACGACGTTATGTGTTGGAACACTGAGATAAAACTTTGTGTTCTTAAAATCATCCAGAAGTGGATTATACCCATCCTTAGTCCTTGTCTTTGACGGCAACCCAAATTGTTCGATGAAGGCAGCAGTATCAAGCTTAAATGAGCGAAAGAAGCTTAAATGAGCGAAAGCTAAAATTTAGAGATAGAAGATGCTGCAAATATGAAGCATGAGATTATGAGAGATGCAAAAAACTTGATGAAGAATAAATAATGCAATTTCATCTATAACTGAAGGTTGAAGAGAAATTGTTGAGGGATTAGGTCAGACCTAGGCTTTGTTTGGGGCGGCTTTTTTTGCTGCTTCTTAATTTTTGTATCATAAAATCGTTTTAAGAAGCAGTAAAAAAGTTGTCCCAAATAAAGCCCTAGTTAACCAAATTGCCAAAAGCAAATAAAATAAACACCAAAAATTTTATACAAATTTGCCAATTGATGGCGCGCGCACACACTCTCTCTCTCTCTCTCAACTCTCAAATTTTGGAGATTATAATATTCAATTTTTGGAAGGAAATCGCTTTCAGTTAAATTTTCTTGCAAATCAGACCATGTTACATAACTCACTTTGCGATGTTGAGTAAGCAGAGTTAACGAAATATGTTCAACGTTCTTTCACTAGTACTAGAGTTGAAGCAAAACTTACTATGATACTTCTTCTTAGCTTTATTGGTTTAGATGAACCGGAGTTCTTTGGTTCGCTAGTCCATCCAGAGGAGTGGTGATCAATTCTCTCCAAAAGAAAAAAATCTGTTGGGAAGAATATATCAGAATCGCCCTGCAAGTCATTTAAGACAATTTTCAGCATTAATATGATGACAGGAAAATTAATGACTTCAGTTGGACGGGGCCGAATCTAATACAATTTGGAAATGTAAATACAGCAAAATCCTGAGTTCAAAGCCTGTCAACCATTACTTAAAATCTATAAAAATTGACATGGAAACAGAATACCAGTATGAAACAAAATGGAAAAATGGAATCTCTAAAGTAACGATTGAACCGCACATAATAAGGTCAGGTTGTAGCCTCTGTACACAAAGCTGAATGTCTGCATGCCATGGATCCATAAATAAACAAGTAAAAAAAATTCTTGCAAGCAGCACATAGAAAGGCATAATGAAAATTTAAGAGCAATACCTCCTCACAGGTTAAAGTTTAGTATAGATACCAATTATAGAGAAAATCAAAACTAATAGTTGAGAACAGCACATATTTACTTAGCTCTCCAATGTCTATACTAGAAAAACTGAAAGAACCTCGTATTTAGTTGGAAACATAAGAACCTTGTATGTAGGTAGCTCTTTAAGAAGAGAAAATAAATATGTATGCATAACTTAACAAACCGAATTGAAATAAGTTACAAGCTCTTGCTTTTGAAAGGATGCAAGTTATGCATCTGTTTAAGGAGAAAATAAGTTTCGTTTCGCTTCTTATAATGAGGGTATCTTATTTGCGTGCCAATTTTCAAGAAATGGTGGTTTTTTAACGGAAAAGTATATGCAAGTAACATTAATATTAGAAGAATTTTTTTAATAAGGGATAATATTAACTATTAAGTTTCACGCAATCCACAGGTTGAAAATATTTACTACGATAGAAATGTGGCTGAGAAAAGTTATTTTTAGTTAAGTTCACTTGAAGGCTTCAACCATGTTTTAGTCAGCAAGCTAATTTGCTATCTAGAATAACGCATATACAACGCATGCAATGCCTTGTTAAGGATACAATCTCAATTTACTAAATCACTCCATTATTAACTGGAACAATCAGTCACTTATCGCATCCGTTTCATTCAAATGGCTTTCATAGGCTCAAATAATTTGAATCTGATCCAAGTTCAAGATGAAATGGTGCAAAAAAATTTTGGCCACCTTGTTATGCCAAAAATTTTCATATTAGTTAATAGCTGGCTAAGATGTAAACCATTTCCTGTTATCCCAATTGTTTCTTCGACAACAATCACAGTTCAAGCACATTTGTCCAGTCGGTAGAGCCACCTTCAAACATGAAAAGCAAGAAAACAGTAACTTGAACATAGCTGATGAACTTTTGCCCAACTGATCTGATTTAAGAGTAACTTCAGCTACCATATAAATATCTTCCCAGATAAATTTACCGATCAGAATCATCTTATTAAGATGCGTATAACAAATTAAGCATATAAGGAGATCCTATAAACAATCTTTACACTTTGCATTCAGTGACCACTAGATAATATATAAGGAGATCCTATGAACAAAAAAGAGTTGCATAACTGTTCCAGTTGTTAGGAAGAATGTTATTTACAGGTTTTTTGCAACAAATCACAAATATAGGTTCAGTTCCTACGAACAAGATATATGGGGAAGAAAGAACCTACCTTAGCATCGAGGTAACTTATATGATCAACAGTGATCCCGTCTTTCTGGAAAAAAAAAGTAATTTAGGAGCTTCAAATTAGTTTACTACTAAAATTCAAATCAAGAAAGCGGCTCAACTCTAATGTAAAGTGAAGGAGAAAAAAAAAACAAAGGTAAGGTCCCTGCATAGAACAATTTTGCTGGCATATTTCCACAATAATTACAAGTTAATTACCACAACTGTTAATTAAGATGGAAGAAGTTATGTAAAAAAAAAAAAGAAGTTATGTAAGATTATTTTTTTCGAACAAGTCAAAATATTTTTTTTGTTTTTTTTATGAAAAGTTGGCTAAATACTTCTCATATAATTAAAAAGTGATTAAAAAATAGTTGCACAGAAAAAATAGAAACGCGAGAAAATAAACAGATCAAAGAGCTACAACTAAGAAAAAAATGAGAAAATCTCAACATGAATAGAAGGAAAATGTTTCTCTTCCCAACTTCTTCCCTTCAGCGTTGTTGATCCAACAATAAGCAAAACTGACCACATACAAAAGAAGCTTGACCTCTTTTTTCTTATTAGAAAAACACCCAGCGTTCCTTTCATTCAATGCTAAAAATGAAAGAAATGAAGAAGGCATCCCATAATTCTCTAAAATCGTTCTTGATTTAAACATTTCTCCAAGTAGAAATGGTTGAATATAACTTACCTATAGGGGAAGAAATGCCAAAAGAAGTATAAAGCTTCGGCCAAATATTTGAGAAAGTTATTGTGAACGAATTAATGAAATCCTCTTTCAGCTTATCTTCACACATATCACATATGCCATAATTGCTAATTCCTTTTTTAAGTAGACCTTGTTAGAGATTTTCCCAATATAATAGGGACATCTGGTCATGGAAAGTTTATCGTCTCCGAGGCTAGAGATCAGCGGCCGTGATTGAGTCGTTGTATATGTAGTTTGTTTTATTTGATCTTTTGGATTTGTGTTGTATTATTTCCTATTTTACCCTCATGTGAGGGGATGTTATGTTTGGTGACCAAGGGTATTTTGGTCTTGTTGTTTTTTCTTCTTTTGGGGCTTATATATAGGAGCTCTCATCCTTTGTCATTTGGTTAATGAATGCTAAAAACTTTTTTACCTTTGGAGCTTACTTTTCTTCTTTCTAAGTAGCTTGCTAAAGATTTGTTTAGTGGTGTGAGTGTGAAGTACCCAATAGCCGTTGGCTCTTGGTTTTATCCTTGTTCTCAAGTCTCTCCATCTCCTTCCCAACTCCCAACCAAACCCTTCCCCTACTCCCAACCGGCGTTCCCAAACTCCTGCAGCAAATTTCTGCTTGGAAATCTATTGTCCAAAGCCTTCTAACCCCACCAACAGCCCTCTGTTTATCCTCCCTCCTAGTGCTAGTAACCAACCACCCAACATCCACTTTGGTGACCCTTCCTCTTCCAAAAAAAAAACACTGAAATTTCCCCTCACAACAGCCAACAAAATTTTGTTTTTACAACTTCCTCATTGGAAGTTGGAAAGTCACCTTGTGCCAAGTCACATAACCTTCCAACTCCCCCAAACCTGCTGCCTACTTTTCCCAACAGTTACTAAACCACATTTTCCACTATATCCCCTTCCGAAAATAGCCAAAACTAATCCTCACTCATTTTCCAGTCATTAGAAAACTCCACACTCCTCCATTAGACCCACCACCATCCCTTTAGCCTCCACTAACACTCCAAACAACATTCTCCCTTCCCAAAACAATTAAATCAGTAAATGTTGTCCTCCAAAGTCACCATAGAGGATTCCTTTCAGAGATTTAGCAAAGTCGTTGTCTACCAAGGGAGTTATTGGCCTCTTCGTCAACACTTTATTCAATGTCCAAGCAAGATAAGTGTCTTACATCATCTCTTATTTACTGTTTAGCCTAGATATCTTATTCTCCCCTCTGAAGTAGCATCAAACAAGTGTAGCAACTAATCTGCTTAGTCTACTTTCTTAATCAAGAGCTTCGGACTTCATTTGCAACTAATCCTAAATTAAAAGTGGGACTCTAGCTATCCATGTTCTCAGAGTTTTAATTACTTTACTCCCTTTAAATTGTGAATGTCGCTACTAGTCAAATTTCTTGTTAATGCGTAGTTGCGTTGTCTAAATTTCTTGTCTTGATAAATTTTCTTGGAGTTTAAATTTGCTGTTTTTATTTATTCCCGAGCATAAATCTCTACATGCATGATCAATTTACTTTGTGCTGCATCAAGAAGACAAACAAGAATCACAATTTTGAGAGTAGCGATAAATTCCCAAAGCCAAGAGCAATTAAGAGTCTAAACACCCTCATCAATTAGTAATGAATAGAAAGAACTAACAGATAATATCCCAGTGGACTCCTAAAATTTTGCAACTAGCTCTTCTAAAGAGAGTTTGGTTTTGGGCCAAATTTTCATTATTAAAACTGGGTTCACAATGAATTGTCAACACCAGTTACAGGGTTCAATCGCATAAAGGGAAGCAACGGGAGGGAGAAGTGAGCTCGATAGTGCCGGTTCCCTTGCATAAAAAAGACAAAGGGGAAAGAGAGAACGAGTGAGGAGATGAAGCCACCTACCTTAGAAGCTTCCTTTGATGCCATTTGATGCATTCGACACTACAATCGACCCCGTTCGATGCCGATAACACTGCATTCGATACCTTCGATGTTGGTCTCAATGAAGAAGGGGCAAGTGTGAGACTAGGAAAAAGGAAAGAAGAAGAAAAAGATCAAGAGGGAGGGACCAAGAACAAGCATCAAGCAAGTGATTTATAGAAGATACATAAAAGATATATTGATTTTTAGATTTGAACAAAATAAGAAAAATTGTACCATAATTTCATAAACCTTAGTATAAATTTGCAATGGAAATGTATCACGATTTCGATGCGTAGCGGAGTAAAAGAAAGAAGAATTGACTTAACAAAAAGAAAGATACGAAATCAATGGTTTTCATTATCTTTAAAAACAGGAAATTTTAAGTGAAAAAAGGAGTAAAAGCAAGAGGAGAAATTTTCATCTCATTTACAATTAAGATGAGAGAGTTAAACCGAAACTTCATTATTTTGATTATCGTTAAATCAATCAGAAAACATAAAATGTAAACATTAGTTCTAAATTAAATTTTAGGAATTTATGATATATGTAAAACAGTAAATTGATATAAATATGCAATGTGGAAAATTTGTTGGACATAATGATATTCCAATAGAGGTGAGGAAATGCTTTGGAGATGAAAGCATTTCTTGGCTTACTAAACTTTTTAAATATTATTTTGAAGACTTAAAAAATGTTAAATTAAGTGGAGAATGAGTGTGTTGATTTCTATTTTTAAAAATAAAGGTGATGCACAAAATTGTGCGAATTATAGAGGAATTAAGTTGATTTGTCATACTTTAAAAATATAGAAGAGAGTTATGGT
This sequence comes from Dendrobium nobile, assembly GCA_022539455.1. Taxonomy (NCBI): domain Eukaryota; kingdom Viridiplantae; phylum Streptophyta; class Magnoliopsida; order Asparagales; family Orchidaceae; genus Dendrobium; species Dendrobium nobile. The sequence goes on along the minus strand of CM039735.1, from coordinate 1,117,860 downwards.
GCATAGGTTGCGACGTGATAATAATGTTTCAAAAAATCAACTTGGATTCATGCCGGCTAGGTCTACTATGGAAGCTATACATTTATTGAGAGGTTTGATGGAGAAGTATAGAAAGAATAGGCAGGATCTATATATGATATGTATTGATTTATAGAAAGCTTATGATAAAGTTCAAGTGTTATGGAAAGTTCTAGAAAAGGAAAGGGATTAATAATTCTTATATTCAAGTCATTAAGGATATGTATGCAGAAGCTGTTATTTGTGTTCAAACACGAGGTGATTTGACTAAGTATTTTCCAATTTCAATTGGATTACATCAAGGATCAACCTTAAGCCCATCTCTTTTTTGCTTTAGTCATGGATCTTCTCACTAAACATTTACAAGAGGTTGTACCTGGTATATGCTTTTCATTTATAAGACTAGAGAGGGAGTTAAAGGTAAACTTGAATTATGGAGGTCAACCCTAGAGTCTAAAGGTCTTTGTTTGAATATATCTAAAACTGAATATATAGAGTATAACTTTAGTAGTAATAGATCTAGTGGGGGATTGTGACTCTGGCGATCAAGTCATTAATAAGAGTACAAATTTTAGATATTTTGGGTCTATTGTTCAGAGTGATGGTGAAATACATAGGGATATTATTAGTATAATTCAAGTTGGATGGTTGAAGTACAGGAATGCATCGAGCTTATTGTGTGATAGAAAAATCGCCCTCAAACTTAAGGGGAAAATTCTATAAGATGGTGGTGAGACCTGCAATGTTTTATGGTGTAGAATGTTGCACATTAAAAGAGAAGCATAATATTAAGTTAAGTATTGCAGAGATGAGGATGCTCGGGTGGATGAGTGGCCTTACTCTTAGAGATACGATACAAAATTAACATATGCATGAAAATGTTGGAGTAGCTCCACTGCAAGACAATATTAGAGGGAGTCGTCTTAGATGGTTTGGTCACATAAAACGGCGGCCTTCCACTGACCCAGTTAGAAAAATAGATGTATTAGATTTGACTTATGTTAAGAAAGGTAGAGGTAGACCTATAAAGACTTTGTTAGAAAATATTAGAAATTACCTTTATTTATTATATTTAAATGAGAATTTGACTATAGATAGGGCACAATAGACAAAAAAGGATTCATGTAGCTAACCCCACGTAGTGGGGAACAATTATTACGTCCGGTGACCGGACGTAGCTCTACGTACGGTCACCACTGAGTTACTCGGTATTTGCTCGGTATTGCTTGGCAATAACGAGAAATACCGCTCTGTGAAGACCAATACCGAGTAATACCGAGCAATACTGAGTTTTTCTAAAAAAAACTCGGTATTGCTCGGTATTTGTCTTCATATAATGATATTTCTCGTTATTGCCGAGCAAAATCGACAAATACGTGGTTTTGTGCATGCTACGTGGCGCCATCTCAGTGCCGGCTAAACGTAGCTTTACGTCCGGTCACCGGATCCGTAGTGGGACAAAGACTTGATGTTGGTATTATTGTGATATAAACATGCACATAATGTATAGATTGTATATTAAGCAAGAATTGACCAAAGTTAAGTCAAAATTGAAGTAACCTTAACGTGAAAGAATTGAGCTACTAAAAGGACTTGAAGTGGGTGATCAGAATAATATTTTTGTCAATTTACGGTTCTTATTTCTAGCCTAATGCAATGACAAGCATGTGCTTCCATAAGTTAATGCTAACATTTAATTATTAAAAGAATGGGTCATTTCCACGTATAAATATTTTCATATTGTAATGATATTGGATGATGAAAAATATTTTATTCTAATTATAAGAATATTAAAAGTACTAGTTTATATATGATAAGAGGAATGAAAGAAAAAAATAAAATAAAATAAAAAACTTATATACAAGTTGAAATGAAAGAGTTCGCCACCTAATGGTACTAGCTGGGAATACAATGTAACATTACACGTACAATAGAGAAGATTTTGAAAAAGAAATGAAAATGTAAATGATTGTGCCTTAATTCGTGCAAATTTTAATAATTACTTGTGATGACGCCACTAATTTTAAATGAAATGTTTCAATTAAAACTCCTATAGATTAAATGGTAGACAATTGACATAAAAGATTATGTATACAAATTAAAGTAGCAAATGAGAATAGGTATTTAATAATTATATGCATTTAATTTCAATTCAATTATTTTGAACTCTTTGGAGTAGACTTGAATTTTATGTGGTTTAAATTGTGAAGAATAATTAATGGATCTTTGTAAATTTAAAAGTTATTTTATTAGATTATTTGAGTTGTTGGTTGAAAGAAATACCGTCAGGCCATTTGTTCTCAACTTGATATTCCAAGTATCAAGCGGGCTATGACATTCATAAGACATATTGATCTATAGATAAGACACTACCCATAGATTTCACTCTCATTTAACGATAACTTTATAATCTGGTTCCATATTTTCTATAGAAACAGGTACTTATGGTTAAGTGTCCCTCTTAGTAATGAGACAGAATTTCCAACTAATGATAATCATTACATGATAAATGCTTAGCTTATAGTAGCAGCGATTTGATTTAAAATTAAAAAATATTGCCACCTTAAGATTAAAGTAGATTTTGGGGGGGAGGGGGGGGGTAATGATGACCCTAATTAGACCCAATATGATTGAAAGATAGTCATCGACAACAATGAGTTTCTTCGTCAAAAGGAACCTTGCAAATCTAAAGTGAATGTTTATTTAAAAAGATAATTTACAGTAAATCTTAAATGATAGAGTTTTGTGCCCCTATCAAGTGCATGCTATGATTCACAACTCAAGAGACAGAGCATTGAGAAACATTTGTTTTTTGTTCATGACTATAATTTAATAGTGTTATTTTATAATGAAATCACTCGGTTAGAGGGCTCTGATCATAACCGTTATTTAATGGTGTCATTTGACAGCAAAATCATCCAATAAAATGACACTTGGTACATCAGTATTAGTGTGAGATTAATTGGAGCAAACCAACCCAATGTAGGGCTCACAAGAGACAAAAATCCCACCTCCAAGTCAGAGATCAGTGAGAATAAAAAGAAGCCAGCAATCCAAGAAATGTATATATAGAACTTAGCAAACACCGCACAAGACCAAGGCACTGGCGCCAGAAGGAACAAACACAAACAAAGATCAAAGAAAAATAGTAAAGTTCGAATGGTGAAATTGCAAGGACAGAGGTTGAAAGGATTTTAAAAAGAAAATAGCCAAAGCAAAATGCATGAAGAAGACAGAGCAAGCAACCCATGTAGATTATTCTTACCTAAACAGTTGAGAGAAGGTTAGTGATGATATTGGTGATTACATTTAGCTTCAAAAATAATCACTGGAATAAAGTACATACTAAATTTATTGTTCAAATCAAACTTAAATCATTTAACAATCTAGGTAAGCTATAAAGAAGTATACAAGGAGCCACGTTACAGTCTTAAACTTTAGTTATAAATATACTCCAAATATATTTAGAGGTAACCATCCAACTAGAAGTCTGTAACAAGCTAAAAATGTTCCTCAGATGCCTGCATAAAGCATAGACTGAAAAATAATGAGAAACATCACTGGATAATATATTAAATCATACAGAAGAGAGAGAAGAATGATGGACTAATGGAGGTCTAATTTACCTTGGTAGAAACAAGCGGAGCCCGATCACCCATAATTCTAACATCTGGCAGGTAGCTAAAATCAGAAGATACAAGAGACATCTTTGGCAAAGCCCAATGTAGAACTTCAAGGAGTTGCTGCACGTTCAAAAGCAAACTCAGGAAAAGAAAACATTTTGAAGGGTACTATTATTGACAGTAAACATACTGACCAGGCAGCCAGTTGGTAACCAAGCTTTACGTGGCTTTGGAAAAACCTTTGACCAAATTTTCCTTGTTGCAGAAAGAAATCTGGTTGGTTGTGTGCTTCCATCCTTATCCAAGCCAATAATCTTGATACACTGAGCAATTAGTGTATCTTGTAATGGCTTATAGATCTCAGAGACTTTAAAGCTGTCTTAGAATGGCACAAATAAGTGAAACATCAAGAGATTGATTCCTTATATTATATTTAAATAAAAGGAACCAATACTTATATTGTTTATATTTCAATTATAGCTACCTCAATATGTAATTTCAAGAGTATTTGATTATCAATGTGCTTTTCTTGGGACTAAAGGTTCCCATTCACACCTTCGCTCAGGCATTTCAATTTGGCTGGTGATCCTGCTTGGTGATTTTTGAATGAAGTTTTGGCTCCCTTATCTTCCTTCAAATTCTTCTTATTTAGAGGTTGTTTGGTTGGAAGTAAAGTAGGTGTAACATATTCTAAATGCAGGGGTTTTGAAAAATATTGGTGTTTGATTGGATGAAAAATGAATGCAAAGTAAATTAAATGTAATGTAAATCATTTTAGTTCATTTTTAAGGTAAAATAAACTCGCCTAGTTTTGAGCGAAGAGCCGTTTACACCGCAGGAAAGCTCGCTTGACTGCCGCCGCCACCCATCGCCGGCACCTACCACCCACCATCGACCTCCGCCACTTGTCAGCCACCACTGCAATCGGCCGCCATTGGCTAGCACCGTAGCAGGCCGCTGCCACCCGCCAGCCACCACTAGCGTCGCCGCCGACCACCACGGTCTTTGGATTTACACTACATTCATTTTACTTCAAACCAAACAAAAAAAACAATTACCTGCATTTACTTTACATTCATTCAAACAACTCCAAAATATTCATTTACAATGCATTCCTTTTTTAGCCAACCAAACAACTCCTTAGCTGAAGGGAAACATATAGCATTTGCATGCATCTGGATAATATGCTACTGGGAAGGTCACGTTTGGAAGCTATATGAAGACATGGGTATCACAATAAGCACCCTTTGTTATCAGTTAATTAAGAGGAGGCCATGTTTAACAAACTACCAAGCATTCTTGCAAACATTGATGTAGATCCATCTCACACTATGCTATTGATTACGTGATATAATATCCATCCTAATTAGAAATTTCTGGAATGGCATGCGGAGAGGCAGGTTGAAAAAAATAATTTTATCTTCTATAATGGGTGAAGGGAGCTGAAAAAGCAATTGAAAGTAAATAACAAAAGAAGACATATAATGGCGACTACATTAATGTAACTTTTGGGCAAGAAAAGTCAACATTTGAACACAAGTCTACAATAAAATTCAGATGATAGAATGATAATTGCAATTAAGTGCCATAATAATTTATGTAAATTTGAGTTTTTCACAATACTACGAACCTGTCTGATTCTTTCTCAATCCAAGTTTCCATCCACGGAGAAATTTGATCAGGGGAATATACAAGGTCATGTGGAAGATTATCAAGGACCTTCATCATTAAGCAATAATAAAGAAAAAAAAGGTTAATGGTAGGACAAAATGTGCAAGTTTTAGATATCAACATGAAAATTTGCTGCCCCTATATACAAACACGCTATTATAGTCAATATTATGAATGAGCCATGCTTCAACTTTGACTTCTACTGGCCACATTTTGGCGTGTTACATGGGCCTCATCAAACAATATTAAATAAAAAGAAAATCGTTCTACCAAATGAATTGCATCATTCGCCTCTCATAATAATGACTACCATATTTCTGTCCAAGTAAAAATATATATTCCAGGCACTTTAATCCAACAGCATAAAACAAATATGGTAGAGACATCCTACTAAAGAAATAATCTGAAATCCATTTGGACCACATCATTTTCCAACCATATAAAATAATAATAAATTCAAAAAACTGGAAGACTACGAGATGCAATTCTGTAGGTGAGAAGAAACTCTGCGATAAGAATAATAAGTGAAATGGCATCCACCAAAACCAATGATTTTATATGTTGGTGTTCATTGCAAGAATGCTTAATATCATAAACTTCATTTGTAGAATATTGTTCGCTCAGAAAGAATGATGCTCAAACCCTGCCTTCAAGGTTAGGGGTTCATTTTTCAAGAGGTAGATTGATGTGAAACATAATCGGAATTGTACGGAGAAACAATAAGACAACTGAATAAGCAAGTCAATGTAAATATTAATGAGTCACAATTAATGATTTAATGAAATCTCAGTTGCAAAGTTGCTTAGGCAGTGTTACAAACTCGTTAGGCAAGACAATTTAAAACAATAACAAACATGCGAGTAATGACGAATGCACTTTGACAATAATCCATGGGTTAATATTTAGAAAAGTCGCCTCGAGTTTCCCTCACTCAAGCTCTCTTGCGGTTAACGGAAGAAAGATATTAGCAATACTGACGTGATCACCACGAGGAAGAGGGAGCTTACAATACTGTCCACGGGAAAGCTAGTCGGAGTTGGAGGACTCGGTGGAAGGTGTAAGAGTTGCCACTCGGATGGAAGGTAGTATTCGTCGATGGCGGTTGATAAAGAAAATAGTATCTGATCCACGTAATCTTCAACGGTGGCATCGATCTCTACGTTGACGTCACCAAGGTTTTAAGAACCGGACCTGACAACGAACCGGAGGAAGGAGAGGTTCACGGTTCGACCGGTTCGACCGGTCGAACCGGGGTCGAACCGGATGACGTAATAAATAACAATGTTATTAAAAAAATTAAAATTAATGATTAATTTTTCTCTAATACATTCATTCTACATTCTATTTTCTATGTTGGCATAGAAATACAAAAAATCACATGAGGGAAATTATTGAAGCACATGAAACTATTGAGTTAAATCTCACATTAGTTATATGAAGAATACATTGGTATAGAAATACAAAAAATCATTGACCCTCCCACAAAACAAAATCATTGACCATGCTTTAGAATCAGTGTAATTTAGAAATTTATAAATTATTAAACTATCATTTCAGAACCTTGCATCCAAAATAATTGAGGCTGCCTCTTTCCCTTTCATTGTCTTACATAACTTTGAATCAGTGTAAGTCTTACTGGTGATGAATGCTTGTAAATCATGTTTATGATCATGAACACTTCGTAAAGTGATGAATGTTGTTGCAAATCTAGTTACTCCTGGTCTTACAATTTCTGTCCAGCCTGCTCTTTTCCTTAACCATGCTAATATGAAAGCATGATTATAAACAAATATTGTAATCTTTGATGCTTTTCTTGCAAGTTCTGAGATGTAAGGCATGCTTCCAATATCCTTTAGAATAAGATTTAGGCAATGTGCAGCACAAGGTGACTAATATATATTTCCAAATTTCTCATGCAATAACTCACCAGCTTTCTTATAGTTTGCTGCATTATCTGTCACAAAATGAACTATGTTTTCTTGACCAACCCATTCAACAATATCGGTGAATAGTGCACATAATGTTGTTGCATCTTTAACAACATCTGAAGCATCTACTAATTTCAAAAATGAAACTCCACGAGGACAATAAACAAGAAAATTTATTAATGTTCGACTTCTTGTATCTGTCCAACCATCAGCCATCAACGTACAACCCGTTTCTTTCCATGTTCTCCTATAAGAGTCAATTAACAACTTGCATTCTTCCTTTGCATCTCGTAGTAGGTTCACTCTCAATCTGTGGTAAGAAGGTAATTTATAACCAGGTCCTATTGCGGCAATTGCATCAATAGCCCTTTGTGCAAAAGGTGAATTTATAGCATTGAACGGAATGCAACTGTCATAAAACCACCTAGCAACTGCCAAATCAGCACGATGTACTGCATCCTTAGATGCCATTACACTTTTGAGGGATGGCTGAGATCCTGGTTTTGTTCTAGGTGCAAAAAAATTATCTTCTTCATTAATTTTTCTCTTCCCTTTATCAATGTCTTTACCATGTGTATCAGAACTTTGTGATTTTATGACTGAACATGAGCCCCTCTCTTCCTCAACTGGATTGTCACTAAATAGATCAACAGTTTGGGATAGGTCTTCTTGTGCTAGTTGTTTTCTCTTTGTTATTTCAGTCAAATTCTGTTGCATCTGATATCGGATGTCATGTGGCACCTTCTTACAAGAAGCAATGTTACCTTTAATTCCTGCTAAATGCTGCTTCATCCTATTAATACCTCCACCCTTATAAATTGTTCCACAATGAAGGCATTTATATTGCTTCCTCCCATCAGCAGTTTTGGACTCAGTAAAATGGTTCCAAGCAATATCTACTTTCTCCCGTACGCTTTGACTCAGAGGAGCCAGTGGATTATTTTGTTGATCCATTAAGCTAAAGATACGATTAGAGATAAGTTAATTAAAAGAAACTTCACCATTAATTTTTAATACAAGTCACTTAGTTGAAAGTTACTTTCTATAGAAAAAAAAAAGAACTATATAATGATGGATTTTAGTAATGTAATGAATAGATACTATACTTCTTAGCCATCTCACTTCTTTTTAATATAGAACTTTAGGTTCATGTTAATTTGTAATAATGACTACATAAACATTTACTAAGTAGGATAATTCAAATGTATGAAACCTAACTTGCACGCTCATTTATCCTATACTTATGTTTCTGACCAGAACAGAAAACTGAAACATTTAGTTAGGGAATATTTCAAACTCTATGATTTTCACAGTAAAACTTCTTGACTTTATACAAAAATAAAACTGGTGTAACAATTTTGTTAAAACATGGAAAATGTCTGTCATGAAAACTATTGGATTTTGTTAAATCTTAATAATTTATTTGGCTTTTTGTTTATGGATTTAAGATTTATGAGGGCAGTAATCCTTACAATTCATTAACTTCTGAGCATTGTGGGATTTAACAAATTCAGTATTTAATTTAACAGATTTGAAATGTGATTTATGAAAATGATAGAATGTAAACTCAACAGTCCTATTCAGGAAGGATTGCAAGGCCAAGAGAGTCATGCCTTCTCGCCATTTCTAAATTTATTTAAACTGGTGTGACAGTCCTATTCACAAGATACTTTGGCTTGGTTTGCACCAACTTTAATGACAAAATTCATGCATTGAGCTTATTTTCATCACTACTAGAAAGCTAGGCTCAATCCCTAAAACCCCCAACAAACCGAAATTTGAGAAAATGAGAAAATGCAGGTTTTCGGTTTGATTTCCGAAAATGGCAGGAAAATCCGAAAATGGCTCAAGGAGTAAACCGAAATTTGAACTAACCGTGGAAGAAATGCAGGTTTTCGGTTTGATTTCCAAGCCGAAGATCATATGCCCAGCAAATTGAAATTCGAAAAAAAAAAATACATTTTAGAATAGGAAAATCAAGTTAAAAACATGCATGAAAAAAGAAAACAACCATTGATTCATGTATGTGATTTTGAGTTTTTTTTTTAAAAAAAAAATAGAAACAAAGGAATGAAAGGAATCAAAGGATACAAAGTTAAAAACATACATAGAAGGCTCGTAAGCTCGTTTGCCCTCTGTCTTCGCGAACGAGCTCTCCTCTTCGGTGAGGACGGCTTCAACCTTCGCGAGTTTCCGACCGGACGAGCGTCTGCGAAGAGCCGTCGGGAAGAAGAAAAGAACCGAGCGAGCAGTCGAAGACTCGAAATCGAAAGAAAAGAAATGAAATAGGGTTTGGATTCTTCATTTTTCGCATAAAGAAGCATCTCAGCCGTCCGATCCTCATTCCTCCGCTAAGATGGCGCTTTTTTCTGAACCAGCCGGTTTTTCGAAACCGGGACCGGTTCGCCGGTTTGGCGGTCGAACCGCCGGTTCGAGCGGTCCAACTCCGGTTTTTGCATTTCCCGGTTCTGATTTGAACCGTAACTGGCCGACCGACCGGTTCGCGGTTCAACCGGTTGAACCGGCCGGTCCGGTCCGGTTATGAAAACGTTGGACGTCACTGAAAGGCGATCTCAAAACGCCCGCACGTCCTTGGGAATCAAAGAGGAATCTATGATCAACATCCGGATCGGCCATGCATAGTTGTCCAAGAGAAAATGTAGAGAGGGAGAGGAGGGGGGTCGACCAAGCTAAGGGGAGAAGGAGAAAAATAAAATCAAAAATTAATTTCAGATTTAATGAATAATTAGGGATTAATCTCATTTGAAATTTCAATTTGAAATAAGTGGAGATTAGGAGGGAAACTGGGGAGGGCATTGAATTAATTAGATCCTTAATTTATGAGATCTAATTAATTAAAAGGGGGAGCTTGGGTGGTCGGCAAAAGAGAGAGGAAGAGAGGGGTTGGGTTTTAATGAGGTGGGCCCAAGCAATTAAGGTGATTGAGGGTTTAAATCTGAAATTGATTTCAGATTTAATTTAATTGAGAGCTTTACCTAAATTAGGGGAAGGTTATTTAAAAGAAAATTCAAATTCAAATATTTGAATTTGAATTTAAATTTACTCCTAAATTAGTGGGCTAGATTAGGAAAGATATAAAGGTGAAATTAACTTCAGGGTTTTTTTTTTTTTTTTTTTTTTGGGGGGGGGGGGGGGGGGGGGATATTGGGGTCGGTGGTTGTTGTGGTGAAGAAGGGTCGGCGGGTGGGGGAGCCAGGTGGTGGTGCCGGCGGTTGGGCTATGATTGGAGGCAGGCGGGTGGTGGGAGGGGAGGGGGTTTGGCTTGCCGTCGGTTTTGGGAAGGTGGGTGGGAGAGAAAGCTCTCGGTTTGGGAGTAACGGGGAGAAACAAGGTGGCGGGTTGGAGGAGGAAGAGGGGATCGGCTAGGGAAATAAAAGGGGAAGAGAAAGAAGAAGACTGACCACAAGTCCCGGCGGCTAGTGGGTGATGTTTGGCCCTCTCTTAGGGTTCTCCACTCTCTCTAGAACTCACAAAGAATCATGAGCAAAAGCTGAATTTTTCATATCAATAATCATCCTCCCAAATACAATAGAAATGACATATATATATATATATCACCAAAAAGAAAAAAAACAAAGACTAAAATATCCTCGGGGCTACAACATCAAATGACCACCCATAAAAATAGTAAAAACTGAAAATAAAAATAAACTATCACATAAAATGACTCAAAAAATATAAGCTCCTGATCGTAGTCGTCGATCTCTGGTGTCTCCTCTGATAAACGCGCCAAAATCTCCTGTTGATGTCCTCATCATAGATTAATTTTAATTAACCACATTTCCCTGAATGTTTAGGGTTTATTTAGGTCTGAAGTCTCAACTTCCTATGAGTGCAACCTCTCATAATTAAATACCCCTCCCACTCGTGGGATCTCGATTAAAGATAGATAACTCTGACATAGTTTTAAATTTATGCTTAGTATTCTAAGATTTCTTTGGATTAATAGGAGATATTTGCAGGGGATGAGGTAGATCCGATCAAGACCTCATGGTTTCATCATCCCGGGAATACTAGCGATCTCAATCTACCAATGTTAACGAACCATAGACCACAACGTCCAGGGAATCTAATTAGCAACTCTAGGTAGCCTCCTCTCAGAGATCTCGAGTAAATCAAGGTGACTATATATAAATATTTTATTTTCTTATGATTTTTGGGTGTTTAATTAATTTAGTGGGCTCATAGTATGGAAGCTGGCCCAAATACGATTTGAGTTTGGGCTTATAATAATTGGAATGCCAGAATTTCACTAATTTGAGGTTTATATATATTGGAATACCCGAATTTAATTGGCTTGGAGCTTGTTGCTCTTTTTAAGAGTTACCCAAACTATGGGTCTTACAACATAGCCCTATATGTAAGACAATCTAATAGATTTGTGTTAAAGTAGCGCATATATCTATTTGAAAACAAAATTTAATAAAGATGGGCCTTACATCCATTGGAAGGCCAGAATTTGGATGACTTGTATTGCAGGATCATCTTATACTTTAGTGGGAATATATTTGATTTTTTTAAGAGAGATTAGATAGTTGTAACTATTTGACTTAGGTTTTAGTTAGCCTGTGCAAGTATTTCTTGCCTTGAATCTAGGACAATCTTTTTTTAAATACGGGTTTTATAACATAACATTTTGTGCAAAGCAAACCGTTTGAGAATACCACACTAAGACCCTTAGATCGACTAGGATCTATCAAGATTAAATTTGGGTCTATGACCAATAATTTTGATTGACCGAGTCAACATTTCTCATATTTGCTTTCATTTAGTTTATTGTTATATTTTTTTTTATTGGGTTTGGATTAGATACTAATCATCCACTTGAGAAAGCTAGAGTGGCTATGGATGATAGTTGTGTTTCCATCTGAGATATTGTCATCATATGCATTATATTTTATTCGAGATATGTGAATTTTATCAAGCAAAAAGTATAACAAGTGTATATTAAATAGAAATGATACCCAAATAACCTATTATCATAAGTGTCTAATAAAAGTCTCAATAGAAATCTTAATAAAAAATTCATTTTCACATTATGTTGTAGGCTTGGAAAATATCAATGGCTTTTAAACCTTAATGCTAACGCCACACTCAAGAGAAACCAAGAACATATCAATGACATAACTATGTTGATGTTACAAGCTACATAAAATTAATTTAATTGATAAGTGGTTTGATATTATTTGTAAATGCAACTTGCACTTAAGCTTGGTATAAATTTGATGATGTAAACTTTCAATATCCTATATATATATATATATATATATAAATATATAAAGAGAGAGAGAGAGAGAGAGAGCAAATATTTGAAAAAAGATTATTTCATTGACCTAAGTTATTAATTTCAATGTAACTTTAAATTTGACCGAAAGATGGATACTTTTATGTTCAAAAATCTATTTTAATTTTGCAGTTTGAGGGTCCCTTGTTGATCTTTCAATAGCCTCCCAACGTCTTCCCCACATAGGGGGCGTTGTCAGGTAGCTAAAGCCTTTTTGTCTTTCTCAACCAGATCAAACATAAAGGGAACACAAAGTCTTCATAAAGTTATTGTTCTTCCCAACCATATCAAAAATATAATGGACGCGGGGTCTTCACATAATTTTCAATCTTCCTAGCCAAATCTAAGATCAATGGAACGCGAGATCTTCCATGTTCCTTGTTATTTAAGCGTGAGAAAGGAATGTATACCTTGTTTGCAGCTTTCGTGCTCGCTTTTTTGGAGTTTACTAATTTTTAGGGTGAAAGGGTGAGTTAGAGATTATTTGTCTCTTTTAGAGGGATGTTGGATGTTGGGCCAGTGAGAGTTCTCAGCCTTAGGAAGTCAACGGCTTGGTTCAATGGTGACCGTGGGGCTACCAATATGTTAGGAAACAAATGAAGCAATTGAGAAAACCTGGGCTGAAATTGGGAATTTTAGCAATCTTCAAGCAATTTTTTGAGATAAATCCCTTGGCAAACCCTAGCGAAACTTGATAATAGATGAAAAGTTGAAGAAAACGAGCATAATACAATGAATCTTCAATTCGAGAGAAAGATCCGGCTATCCCAACCTCTAGTCGGTGGCTAGAGCCCAAACCACCTAAAAGAAACTCAAAAACAGCAAAACAACCCATAACCCTAACCCTAATCCCCTCCTTCCCTCTTTAGAGAATACAAATAAAATGCATAATTACTAAATAGCATTCCTTAATTAATTTCCCTCCTAATTCCTTCGTCTCCTATTTAAAATTGCATTTAATTCATGGGCCCACAAAGGGAGCTGGCGGCTCCCTGGTTCGCCTAGTGTAAACCAGGTGCCGACCCTAGTTTAAGATCGGTGGACCGTTCCACTTTGGACAGGTCCAACATTACTCCCCTCTCAAGAACCATCTTATCCTCAAGGTGGAAGTACGGAAATTGATGCTTCATCCGCTCATACGGCTCCCAATTGGTGTCGTACTCTGATAGGTCATTCCACTTAATCAGCATTTCCTTACTTCCTCCCTCCCCTGTCGCACTCCTATCAACTCCAGTGGTTCCAAAATCATCTCCAAATCCTCTGTTAGTGTTGTTGGTAACTCTGCAGTGGAGGTGTGATCCCTTATAGCTCTCCACGACTATGACACATAGAAAACTGGGCGTGTGGTTGTGGTCGGAGGTAGTTCAATCGATATGCCACTGCCCTGATCCTCGCCACTATCTCAAAAGGGCCAAAGTACCATAGTGTTAGCTTCTCATTCCTTCTACTTGCTACAGTCCTCTGCCTGTAAGGATGAAACTTCAAATACACCCTATCTCCTGCCTCAAATTGAATGTACTTCATGTACTAATCAGCCTGTCTTTTCATAATCTGCTGAGGTCTCAACAAATGTCTTTTCAATTCTTTTAGTATCTTACCCCGCTCTGCCAAGTAACTCCACTGAAAAGACTGATGTGTTACTCTGCCCAAAGTGCACCAGGTGAGGCAGATCTCTGTCATACAGCACCTTGAAAGGGGTCATCTAAGCTGTCGAATGATACGAAGTGTTGTACCAGTACTCTGCCCATGCCATCCACTTAGCCCACTGCCGAGGTGTCTCTGAAACAAAGCACCGCAGATATGTTTCCAAGCTCCTATTGACCACATTCGTCTGCCCGTCGATCTGAGGGTGGTAAGTGGTGCTCCTCTTTAGTAAAGTCCCCTGCAACCTAAACAACTCCCTCCAAAAGTGACTGAGGAACACCTTGTCTCAATTGAATAATATTGATTTTGGTATCTTGTGTAATCTGCCACCTCTCTAATGAAAGTTGATGCCACTGTTACTGTCATATAAGGATGTCAGAGAGAAATGAATGAAATGAACATATTTGTTTAGTATGTCTACCACCACTAGAATAACTGTAAATCCCTCTGATCGGGGTAGCCCATCTATGAAATCCATAGAGACCTCTTTCCACACTCTACCTGGAATTGCTAAATGTTGTAGTAGCTCCCTTGGAGCCATAGTCATATACTTATTCCTCTGGAAAACATCGCACATGGCCACCAACTCCTCTACATCTTTGTGCATTCCCTTCCAATATAGTTCAACAGTCAATCTCATGTATATCTTATGTGCAACCAAGTGACCCCCAATAGCGCTCCCATGGAGCTCCTATAACAAATGTGGAATATAAATTGAGGTTGGTGGCAATACAAACCTCCTCTGGTATAGCAGTCTCTTCCCATCTACTGAATAGCTCGGATGACTATTATAATTCTTCAGCAGATCCTCTTTGATCTTCCTCAGCTCCTTGTTCTGCGTACTTTCTTCCATAATAGCCACCCAATCCAACATCAGTGATATCGAAATGGCCATCTCCTAGAGCTCCCCCGCGCATCTGGACAAGGCATATGCCGCCTTGTTTTCCAACCCTGGCCTGTACTGGATTTATAAATCATATCCCAAAAACTTGGACAGCCACCTCTGATGCTTCTCGATCACCATCCTCTGCTCTAGTACGTACTTCAAGCTCCTCTGGTCGATCTTGATGATGAAATATTGTCCCAGCAAGTACGACCGCTACTTTTGAATAGCTAATACAATGGCCATTAACTCCCTCTCATAGACTGACTTCAGCCTGGCTCTGGTTGTCAGCACTTGGTTGAAGTAGGCTATGGGTCTGTGATTTTGCATGAGCATTGTCCCCAACCCATATCCTAAGGCATATGTCTCTACCAGGAATATATGGTTGAAATCGGGTAATGCCAGGACCGAAAATGTGGTCATAGCAATATTCAATCTCTCAAAGGCCCGAGTAGCTTCCTCTCCCCACAAGAAGTTTTCTTTCTTCAGTTGCTCTGTCAAAGGCCATGCAATGTTACTAAATCCTCTCACGAACCTCCTGTAGTCTGTCAATCCTAGGAAACCCCTTAACTCCCTCAGGTTCCTGGATAGAGGCCACTTCAGCATTGCCTCGATCTTGGCCTTATCAGCAACCACCCCTTTTTCGATACCATGTGCCATAACTACTTTACACTCTCCTATGAAAAATAGCATTCCCTCAAATTGGCCCTCAGCTGATGCTCCTGTAACTCCTCCAATACTGCCCTAAGATGCTCCAAATGCTCCTCACTAGATTTGTTATACACAAGGACGCCATCAAAGAAAACTAGAACGAACTTCCTGAGGTAAGGTCTGAACACTTTGTTCATGAGAGACTGAAAGGTAGCAGGGCCTTTGGTGAGGTCAACCTTCATCACTAAGAACTCATAGTGTATCTCATGTGTCCTGAAAGCTGTCTTCGAGACATCTTCCTCTCTCATACGAATCTGATGGTATCGGGACTTCAAGTCCATCTTCGTGAATATTATTGCTCCATAGCGGAATAGGAAACTTGCCTGGCATTATCTCCTTATTCAAGGCCAGGTAGTCCACACAAAAACGTCAACTCCCATCATTTTTAACTAGTAGAATTGAGCTAGAAAAAGGGCTCACGCTCGGCTTGATGATCGCTGCCTCCAACATCTCCCGGATCAGCTTTTCAATTTCATCCTTCTGGACCCAAGGGTATCAGTAAGTCTTGACATTGATCGATGATACACCCTCCCTCAGTGTGATGGCATGCTCATGTCCCCTCTGTGGTGGCAATCCATGAGGTGGTTAAAAAACCACACGGAACTATTGTATCACTGGTTGTACTGAAAGAGAGAAGTCCCTTCCTTCCTCCCCTCTGATCCCCTCCAAGCTCTACAGTTCCACCACAAATCCTCTTCCCTCCTTCTGTATGGCTCTTACCATGATTTTTAGTGACACAATGGCTTTGGAGAGGCCTACATCTCCCCTAATTACCATCCTCCTCCCTTCCACCATCAACTCCATCGTCAGCATCCCCCAATTCACCTCGGTGTCCCCCAAGGTCTACAGTCATCTCATCCCCAGGATGACATCAGTGCTCCTTAGCTCCATGGGGGAAACTCCTCCCTCACCTAGATTCCACGTATGATCAAAACCACTCCCCTATACACCCCTCTATATGTCTCCATCTTCCTTGTTCCCATCATCACCCCAAAATTTCTTGTGTCCACCAGTCCGAGATGAAATTGTGGGTGGCCCCATTATTTATCAACACTACAACCTCCTTGTCTGCTATTTTTTTCTCTCACCATCATAATGTGATTCAGAGTGAAGCCCACCACTGAGTTCAAGGAGACTTCAGCCATGTCTAAATATAGCTTTTCTTCCTCCGTTGATGCCTCACTCCCACCTCAACTTCCTCGTCATCACAGACGGTGAGAACCTGAAGAGTTTGATCTTTACACCTATGTCTTAGCATGTACTTCTCACCACATCTAAAACATAATCCCCTTGCCCGCTTCTCCTGCACCTCCGCCTTTGTAAGTCGCTTGAAGCCCCCCCGAGCGAACTCCATCGCTCTTCTCCCTTGGAGCATATCTATGGGAAGGATATTGTTTGGGGTTTTGGGAGCTAGGGTTGTAGGGGTACTCCACCGCTCTTCAATAGGCTCCTCCCATGGAGTTACTTCTGATGGCTTTCTCCCTCTTACATTTTTCCTCCACCCTCTGAGCCAGCTCCATCATCCCTCTCAGCCCCCAAGGCCTCAATACCTTGAGTTCTGCCTGTATGTTTTCCCTAAGCCACTTCATGAAATTCCCCTCCAATCCTTCCTTAGAAATTCCCCTCAGTCTCCCTGACAGTTCTCAAATTTCTCCTGATACTCCATAATTGTCCCCTCTTGCATTAGGGAAAAAAACTATTCAAGGAGGTATCCTTCCAGGAAGGCTCGAAAATGTTCCAAAAAGCACTCCTTAATTCCACCCATGAGTAGATCGGATACCTCGCCTCCCTCAATTGAAACCAAGCGAGGGCTTTCCCTTCAAAACATAGACCCACCGCCATGAGTTTCTCCCTTTCAGTCAACCCATTAATTGCAATGTAACGTTCCACCTATTACACCCAGCCCTGAGCATCCTCCCCTTCAAATATCGGCATCTTTAGCTTCCTTGCCCTCATATCCATACCCCATTAGTTCCTTCCCCCGTTGGTTCCCCCAGTGTAGTGGTGGTGTGATTCCCTTCCTTCCTCCCTTAGTTGGTTTTGACCACATGGCTCCCCCAACCATGCCCTTCTTCCTTCCATCTTTCCCCATGCCTGATTACTCTCCCAAAAGGGTCATCTTCCCTCCTCAAAAGGGTCATCTTCCCATCTTTTCCCATGTGTCGATCATCGATGGAAATCACTTTCCAATTCACCGTCGTCCTCTTCGATTTCCTTTCCTCGTGATTCCACCCTTGGAATTGCCAATGATGCTTTCGATTACATCTCAAGCAACGTATTCATCATCTCTTCAAAGTTCCTGAAGCGGTTCTCGATGGTCATCTTCCCTCTGCCCTGGAATATTTTTCCTCTAAGCCGGCCTTGAGTTGTTCTATCTCGCCTTCCAATGCATCCTAGGGGTGTCAATTTCGGGTCACGGGTCGGGTTCGGGTCAAACGGGTCGACCCTAACCCGACCCGGGTAGGTAAACGGGTCAGAAATGCCAACCCAAACCTAACCCAGCATGTTGTCGGGTTGACCTGACCCAACCCAGGAAGGCTGGCTGGCTGGCACGCTGGCACGGAAGCACGGGCTACCGGGCGCGGACGCGAGCGATGCTGCGGCGGGCGTGGTCGCGCAGTGTGTGTGCGCGGGCAGGGTTCGCGGGGCGGGCGGGGTCGAGGGGCAGGGGGTAGCCTCAAGGGCACGCGAGCGGGAGGACAGCCGCGTGGGCGGGAGGACAGCCGCGTGGGCGGGAGGGAAGTACAACGAGCAGGCGGGCAGCCGCACGGGCATGCGAGCAGGGAGTGGGCTGGTCCGCAGGCAACGAGCAGGGGGCCGGCAGGTCCGCGGGCAGGAGTTTAAACGGGTTTCCAGGTTGACCCGGCAACCCGTCTGGTCAACCCGAACCCGACCCGTTTTTCAAAACTAAAGGCATACAACACTGAAGGCACACAATACTAAAGACATATAACAAGTAGCACTATTGTGCTCTACTGATAATACTTGCGAAGATTGTCTACATTCCAAGTCCGAGGAAGCATCTTTCCCTCAGCAATCCCAAGCTTCACCACACCTGCTACTAAGTATAGACCCTCCCAGAGAGGGGAGAGTTTATTTCGTTGAGGGTCTTTCCTGCTGCCTCAATGCTGCGCAGAACTAGATCTTCAATCGATACTGCCGTGGTTTCATCCTTCGGTTATAGTGACGAGCAACTCTTCGGTGATATGCAGCAACCTTAAGTATCGCCTTATCTCTTGCTTCTAGAAGGAGGTATAGGCTGTAATTGAGTTTTTCATCGTTGTCGTTGAAATCAAAAGTTTGAACCCTATGACTTGGGACTCCAATGTCAAAGGGAATAAAAGCTTCTGTGCCAAAGCAGAGATTGTACGGGGTTTCTCCTGTTGGAGTTCTCGCTGTGATACGATAGGCCCAGAGGACATTTGGGAGCTCATCAACCCATTGCCCCCTAGCCTTCTCCAACCATGTCTTCAATCCCTTCAGAATAGTTCGATTAGTGACCTCTGTTTGTCCGTTAGTCTGAGGATGGGTCACAGCCGTTTGTACTAGCTGAATATGGAGATCTTGGCAAAATGTGATGAAGACCATTCCAATGAACTGTGTTCCGTTATCGGTGATAATTTTCGCAGGAATGCCAAAACGACAAATTATGTTCTTCCATAGGAACTGTTTGGCGTTTGCTTCTGTGATTTTTGCCAGAGGTTCTGCTTCTATCCACTTTGTGAAATAGTCTACAGCCAAACTGATGAACTTATTGATGTGAATCAATCATGCGATGAAATGTGAATTGCACTTAAAATTAATTGAAATATTGAATCAAGCTTGCTACTAAAACGTTATGCGTAATCAATTGAGGTTCAAGAACTAGAAGACAAATGATTAAGTAACAACAAGAAATCACAGTCAGAAATTTGAAAGCTTTTCAAAATAACATCAAACTTCAAGTAATGCGAAGAGCTAAAAGTACCAAAGCCCCAAATTTAAAATTTAGATCCTTCACCTTAGGATCCGTCACTCAATTTGAAGTGGAGGCTAGCGGAAAAGAACCGTGAGCAAGCTTAGCGACGCCACTAGTAGACAGGTGATCTTGAGAGGACCTGTCGCCGGGATGGAGGTCGGGTTCGGAGGAGCGGGTGGACGGCTTTCGATGATCCACGTATAGACGGAGAAATGATCGTCTATGGAGTCCACGAGAGTGGGTAAGATCCGGTCCAAATATTCTTCGGGGGTGTCGTCGAAGTCGAATCCCACGTCGAAGAATGGTGAACGGAGAATGTCGACTCTTCCGTTACGGTCGTATTCAAACCCGAAATTCCATTCGGGCTCATCCATGCATGGCGGTGATGAAAGTCGTAAACCAAAAAAGGGGGGGGCGGCAAGGGGCCAGCCGTGAGCCGAGGGGAGGAGGAGGCCGGTCACGGGTTGGAGAAGGCTTGGGCGGGTGGTGTTTTGGATGGAAGGGAAACTTAAAATTCTGAAATTTAATTAAGATTTCCAAAATTGGCGGATTCTTAATTTCAATTTCAGAATTTGAATTTGGGGAATTAAGGTGAGGGGGAAAGGTTAATGGTGAATTAAGAAAATTAAAGAGAAATAAAGAGGGGTGTGTGGCCGGCCATGTATGGAGAGAGAGAGGGCAGATTTTGTTAATAGGTGGGGATCACAATCATTAAATAAAATCTGAATTTAAGTTTCAAATTTTAATTAAATCATGTAACTCCCAAATTAGGGCTAATTGAGAGGGAAATTTGAATTTTAGCAATAATAACTCCCTTGATTAGCTCCTAAATTTAAGAGTCTTAATTAGGCAAGTTATTCATGATGAAAATTCAAAAGAGCCAAGGAATTCCACAGGAAGGGCCGGCGGCATGGGAAGACACCGGCGGCTGGGGTGGGCTGGCGGCGGCTGGCCGGAGGGACTAGCGGGTGGAGCTGGGCAGGCCGGCGGGCGGGCGGGATTTGGCATGCCGGCGGGAGGCTCCTGCAGTGTTCGGTTGGGAGTTGAAGCCGGCGGTCAGAGGGGATCCAAGGGGAATCGGCGGCCACCAGGGAGAGGAAGGGAAGGATGAAATTGCTGCAAATTTCCGTCATGGATTATAATCACTTCGCTTTCTTCAATCACTCGACCTCCACGCAACAATCTTGGGACGAACTCTAGAACTCACGGAGAGATCTAGTTTTCCCCTTTGAACTCACTAAGAGATCTCAGGGAATGCACTCACTAAGAGAACAAAGAGGAATAATTTTCATTTCATCAAAACTAAAAATATTACAATGCATAATGCCTCATATAAGGAGGCTCAAACTCAAAGAAAAGAAAAGACATAAACGCCCTCGGGGCTACATAAGTCAAATAATGCCCTCAGGGGCAAACTAGGAAAGCTAAGAAAATAATACATGACATAAGCTGTAAAACTCAAAAATAGAGGCTCTGGATCGTCGCCGTCGATCTGCGCCGTCGGCGATGGTACACGTGTCGAAATCTGATGTCCCCATCACTTATGTTGACCTGTGGCTATAGGAAAGGGTCCTACTATGTTAATCCCCCATTGGGCGAGGGTCAGGGACTCTATAATGTTGAGATCTCTATAGCAGGTAGATGGGTAAGATTGGCATGTAACTGTCAACTGTTATATTTTTGCACGAGCTCTAGAGCGTCCTGCTTCATCGTTGGCCAGTAAAACCCCTACCTCATGACCTTTTGGGCTAGCGTCCTTCCGCCCAAATGTTCTTCCCATATGCCTGAATGTACTTCTCGGAGTGCATAGTTTGCCTCTGAAGGAGGAAGACATTTGAGGTATGGCCCCGTGAAAGATCGTTTGAATAACTCTATATTAATAATAGTGAAATTTGATGCCGGCCTCCGAAGTCGTATTGCCACCGTCGGGTCTTCAGGAAGAACACCATCTTGTAGGAAAGTGAGAATGGGGTCGATCCAAGAAACTTCTTTTGATTCATCTATTGATTGAATCACCCATGGGCCTTGAACACTCGAAAAGTGGATCTCCTCAATATACTTTCTTCTAAAAACGTCTCCTGTCATAGAAGTGGCCAGCTTGGAGAGAGTGTATGCTCTTGCATTCAGCTCCCGAAGGATATGAATGATCTGATGCTTCGTTATTTGGGCTAACAAGAATTTAATTATCTGGCAATACTGGGCCAATAATGGATGGTGGGCATCAAATTATCCCTCTACCTGAGAGGTGACTAGTTGGGAATCGGTGTGAACCACCAAGTCCTGCACTTCGCAATCAATTGTCATCCTCAATCCGGCAATCAGAGCCTCGTATTCGGCAACGTTATTTGTTGCCGGGAACTTCAATCTAAGCTCGTATTAGAGTGTAGCTTTCTGTGGGGAGATTAACAAAATTCCAGCGCCAGCACCGGAACTCCCAGAAGCTCCATCGACATATCAGGTCCAACACGAGGAGAAAGGAGACGCATCTAGCGGTTCATTGGAGATATGGTTAGTACATTCGACCACAAAGTCGGCAAGCACTTGTGACTTGATGTCGGGTCTAGATAGGAACTGGATATCAAATACTCCAAGCTCCACTGACCATTTGATCAATCTACCATATGCCTCGGACTTTTGAAGAATACTTTTCAATAGTAGGTTTGTATAGACCCCGATCGTGTGTGCTTGAAAATAAGGGCATAACTTTCTAGCTGAGAAGACTAACGCCAAAGCTATTTTATCTACTAATGGGTAGCATGTTTCTGTCTCTAAAAGTACCTTGCTAATATAATAGATTGGGCATTGAATAGTATCATCTACCCGAATCAAGACCGCGCTTATAGCCTGGGAGGAGACAGCCATATATATATACAAAATTTCCCCTGGAACTGGCTTCGAAAGCAGTGGCGGTCAGGCTAGATAAGCTCGGAGTTGCTCGAAAGCCGCTTGGCATTCGTCAGTCCACTGAAATCCTGAGCTACGAGCACCTCTGAGGACCATAAAGAAGGGCAGATATTTGTCTCATGAGTGAGCCAGGAAACGATAGAGTGTCGCAATCCTTCCGTTTAATCTCTGGACTTCCTTGATATTTCTCGGGGTAGCATGTCCTTTAGAACTTTGATCTTCTCCGGATTGGCCTTAATCCCTCAGTGGGTAACCATGAACCCCAGAAATTTTCCTGAGGCCACTCCAAATACACATTTGGAGGGGTTGGGCGCATGTTATAAGATCGAAGGAGGCAGAAGCATTGATCCAAGTCAAAGATATGCTGGGATTTCTTGAGGCTTTTAACAAGTATATATCGTCCACATATACTTCCATAGTGCGTCCGATAAGATTCTTAAAAACCTTATTCATCAGGCGTTGATATGTTGCCCCCGCGTTCTTGAGCCCGAATGGCATTACTAGATAGCAGTACAAACCCTTATCTGTTTGAAAAGTCGTCACCTCCTCATCAGCAGGATCCATTTGTATTTGATTGTATCCGGAGTAAGCATTCATGAAGCTTAGCATCTGATGTCTGGAGGTGGCATCAACTAGCTGGTCATCCTGGAAGTGAGCGAGGGAGTTCGGCTGGCTTGCATGCAGCTGCTGGCAAGGATCTCAACATAAAGCGAGTGGGGGAGCCCTTGGATGTGGGGAGAATCGTATTGAGAAAGGGAAGAGATGTTCAGCTAGTGGTCTTAACGCATGAGTGTTATGAATGGGAGAGATATCATGGGTTAGTGGAGAGTTATGAGATAGTGGATTAGGTTTAGGCTTTATTTATTTATTTATTTATCATTATCATTGTTATGATCTGATTAAAAAAATTATAAATTTAATATGTGCATAGATCTGATCTCATCTCGTGTGAAAAAACTTTCAATTTGGGTGTCGATTTTGACTATTTTAGTTGTCCCAAACATGTCAATGCTGTCCGCTTCACGAACAGATGTGATTTTGACTTTTGGTCAACACATTTTGAACAACTGTCATGCGACAAAGAGTCATTTGCTCATCATTTTAGTTGCATTTTGTTAATTCAATGTCAATACCGCTATCAAGGGCCCCGTCCACAAAATGGAATAAAGCACAACATATTTAAAACTTTAAGTGCTTATAGCAAATGGTGGAGCAATGAGTTTGATTTTTTGTGAGATTTATTTGATTAAATCATACCAAACTAAGTAAAAATAGAAAGTAAGCAAACTAAAAATAGTAGAGCAATGTTTTTGTTGATTATAAATTTTCCTAAACCTAGAGTAGATAAATAGTATTTGGACCAACACCAAAATCAAAGGTTTCATTAGTTCATATATATTATATTATTACAATATTGCCTAAGATGATAAAAATTATTTAAGGAACCCCCTTCAGCAAAATTTAGAGAGGGACAGTACATATTATATTTAAATGGATCATAACAATGGTTATAGGGGTCCAAGGACTAACAATATGAATGTTTAGTACATATAGCATGACTGCAATGAACCCTTTAAGTGAAAACTATATGAAGAATGCCCCTTCCACCTAATTGAAAAAATGACAAAATATGATATTCTCTAGTAGGCAAAACCCATTATAGAACAGCACCAGGGCCCATTTAGCCCATGTATAGATATTATAGAAGGTTTATAGGATCTATAAATACCTTTCTAAGGCACAAATGAAGTAAATAACCATCAATAGTCACAATAAACCCTAGGCATCTGATAGGAAGTACTTGAGTTCTCAAGTATTCCTAACCAAACCAGTGAAAATACAGCAGCAAACTGCTGTCCACAGCAGAATTCAGCAGGAAAAACAGCAAAACAGTGGGAAAAATAGGGAAAAGCTGAGAGAAAATTGGAAGAACAGCTTGTATTTTACTAGTAGAAGAAGAAAACAACAAAGATACAATTGATCCTCAATTTGAGAGGAGGATCGCACTCTCCCAAATCTCTACACGCCGCTAGAGCCCAAAGAAAACCTAAATCTAAGAGATCTCAAATTTCAACCAAATTCAAGATGCCCAAACCCTAAGAAATTCAACTATTTAATGCATACAAATCAAAAGGAAATCCCTAAACAGTCCCTACATTCAAATTTCCCTCTCAAAACGCTAAAAAACGCTTCCTAAAATGCTCTCTTCGGCTGGTCGGGCCGCTCGATCTCCGCAGGAGGCGGAGATCACGCGATCCTTTCGCGTCTGAGCCGGTCCCGTGCGGACCGGCTGGACCGGTCCAGTGGACCGGTCTAACAGCATCTAAAGAGAAAATGAGAGAGCACTCGAGAGCAAAATATGAGAGTGAATGATAGTAGAGGAGTTTGAGATACATGAAATTGAGCCCTCGCACAAAGAGACCATCTCAAATCATCCAGGCAATTCTAAACTTTAACTCTGTCTTTCTCACCCATATTTCGATTGAGCAGGATGTCTCCAACCTCGTTGAAGTGCATGCACAATATAGTTTTTTGTATCTTTAGAAGGGACCTTACTGAAAGTTTGTTTAGGTCATGAAACTCCCTATTTGATCAAGCATATGTATTAACACAAAACAAGAACCTCAAGTTGCCTATAGAAGGCTGAATAATAGCAACTTATAAGAAACAGAGCTCAAAGATGCCTCAGTATCAATCAAACTTTAGACAACTCATAAGAGGTTAATGAAATAAATGCGGATTTGAGCCACAGCCGAGCCAAAGCAAGCCCAGGCCTAAATTAAACAATCATAATGAATAGGATTAAAATTTAATCCCATTTATTAGCACATCCTAAAATCACTAAAATTATTTTTTATAAAATTCTGCTTTCTATTTTGATCATTTTGATATGCAAAAGTATATCTCAATAAATGAGTATACTCGCATTTATAAATTCTTCTAAACTTTCCTAAAGTTTGTAATAACACCTGCTCATTTACTTATTTTACTGTGCATCCAATTAATGCATTGTAGCAAATATTTTCAACAGACTATTCCTACTACTACGAGTGTTCGCAGATTTATAAAAGACATTGGATTTCATTATTTAATATTGGCTATATATACATTCACCTACATACTAAACTAATATTCTCAAGTCCTTCATCTCATTACCTTCAAGAGGAGAAATCGGAGTGCAAGGCTGCTAGCCGAAGAGAGAACAGAAGACAGGTACCGTAGCGGAAAAAAGAAGATGAAAAAAACATAAGTGAAAAGAAGAATAGCGAAAGAAAGAAAAAAAAAAAGGAAAAAAGGTAAATCTTCTGCAAGAAAATCCGGTTTTTCGCACTCTTTCCAATGCTTTGAGTTTGGATTCAAGTTGCAGGCTTGAAAGCTTGCATTAGGAGAAAAACTTTGAGGTAAAAATACCATTTTGAGAACATTGGTTATAGGTTTGTATTATTACTAATGAAATTATATAAAATTGGGAAAATTATTATTTTTAGGTGGTGTACAAAATAACAAAATTTTGAGGAGATAAAATTAAAAAAAATCACCTCGAGAAGAACCCAATAATTTTGGTGACACTTAATTCTAATTTAAAAGGCAAATAGTTCATAAGTCTAATGTTTATGCGTTTTTATGATTTTATTAACATGTTATGATGAGGACATCAACAGGAGATTTTGGCGCGTTTATCAGAGGAGGCATGGAGATCGACGGCCACGATCAGGAGCATTTATTTTTATGCATTTGATGTATTGTTTATTTTTATATTTCAATTTTTCCTATTTTACCCATTTGGGTAGTTAGCTTGTTGAGCCCTGAGGGCATTTTAATCCTTTTTCTTTTGTCATGTGGAGGCCTATATATAAGGGCCCCTCTATTGTATTACAATGATGATTTGATTAATAAAATTTTTACCTTTTGTCTTCTTAAATGCTGTGAGCTTTGAGAGAAGAAAGAGAATCTTAGGTGAGGGTAATTGCAATACCCATTATTCTTTGGAAGAGTTTGAGACTCGCGGCTTATCTCTTCCTTTCCCTCTCTTATATCCGGCCACCTCCCCCATCCTCCCTACACCCGCCGGCTCCCTCTACACATCCCCACCCGATGGTTCCACTACATCCCATCCCCCCACCCAATCAAACCAAGAACCTTTCCCCTTGCCGCCGTCAAACGGAGCACAAGCCGTCGGCCTCCAAAGGCCCACCTAGCCACCGGCCAACTAGCCCCATAAGACTTGCCTTCAATTTCAAATTCCTCTTAATCACCTTCCTAAAATATCCTATTATTCATTTAGAAAGTTTCCTATTTGAATTCAAATATTTATTTGAATTTCAAGCTCTTTTTTTAATTTTTTTATTTGAATTTCAAGCTCTTTCCTTCTTGATAAATCTAGGTTAGGAAAGCTCATAATTACCTCAAATAGGAAATTAAATCAAAGATTTGATTTCAATCACCAATTAAATTAAAAGGCCCACATACATTGAACCTAAACACCCACTCTCCCTCTCATATGGTCGGCCCCCTTCTCCTTGCCTTTTCTCTCTCCAATTTAATACATAACCCCAATTAAGCTCCCCCATAAATCCCTACTAAGCTGTCGGCCCCTATAGTCTTATTTGGAATAATTTTGAGTTCAAATTATTCCCTTCCCTTCCTTTAGAAAATCTGAAACTAAGTTCAGATTTTCTAAATTATTTCCTTCCACCTCCCTAGCCCAAAATCCAAGAACCCTCCTAACCCTAGCCGCCCCCTCCCATATTCAATCCTCCCCACCCGCCGGCCCCTCCCTCCCTTCGTCCTTCACAAACCGCCGGCCCTCAAAGGATCCCAAGAGAGGAGGCTCCTATATTCATGGATGGTCGATCCTAAAGTCGACCACAATTTCGCGTATGATTCTCAAGGGCAAATTGATATTCTTCAGTCACCATTCTTCGACTGAGACTGGGAGCTAGAAGATTCCGTCGACAATTATGTCGATCGCATACTATTCCAACTAGCCGAGACTATCGACAAACAACGACCCTCCGGGCAGTGGCAACTCGTCGAACATCCACCTTTCTCCTTCTCTGGCTACCTTCTCATGGATCAAGACCGTCGGCGTCCTATCTCTCTTGGTGGCGTCGTTTGGATTATTGAAAGTCTCTCTCCGCTAAAGCTTTTCATAAAATGTGAGTGAGAGGGAACTCTAGGTGAAAGTTCTAAATATTAACCCGTGGATTATTATTACGACATATTTAGTTTTACTATATTTTTCTGATATTATTTTAGTTGTTTGGTTCTCCAAACTTGTGATTGCATGCCAAAGCAAAACATCGATGGAGAATTCTTAAAGTTAATTATTGTGGTTTATTAATCTTAAAGTGGCAAGCTTTACAATAATTTTATTAATTCCTTGCAATTCCTGTTTGTATCACATCAAGTTATGTATACATTTATCTAGTGTTCAAACTCAAGGTAGTTTGATCAAGTATTTTCCTATTTTAGTTGGATTATATCAAGGACCAGCTTTTAAGCCCATATCCTCTTGCTTTAGTCATGGATGTCCTTACTATACATTTGCAACATGATGGACCTTGGTGTATGCTTTTGGCAACTGAATAGCCAACTCTAGTGTGGTCCATGTATGTGATGCACCATACAATTAAAATAGAAAGATTCATCGGATGATTCATGAATTCCATGGGCTAGCTGATGAAAGAAGTTGTTGTTGATAAATATGAAACTAGAAAAGGAATTTCTTATTATAGAACCATCGAGCAGTTAGTTAGTGTTGCTCTTATGGTGTATACATGATACATAATAGGGCCAACTTGACCTCAAACTTGAGTTTGATTGCTCAATGTTGTGGGATTTATCATTGACAAGGCATTCTATGAAAGAAATATGTATGTGTTGACAGGACAATGAGTGACACATATGCAATATATAAGCTCAATTGGCCCTAAATTTAAGTTAAATAGGTCAAAAAAAGTTGACTACTTAATGATATGGAGCATCTAGGTCTGCCACATGGTTAATGATGGCTAAAACCTTTTCTTTTAAATCATTTTAAAATGATATTTAAGAGATGAGGTCCCTGGATTTACGTAGCAAGACATAAAAGGCTATCACAAGAAAACCCGCGCTAGCATTTCTTGTCCACCGCCCAACTTTTATTTTTTTGACAAATTTAGGCACTCCCAAAAACGCAAAAGAGTTTATCAATTATGAAACACTATAGAGGCCCACTAAGTGACAATAAATGATGAAGCAATGACAACAAAGGTCACTACTTATCATATTTATTATATCTTGAGCTTTCTATAATTTGAAAGGCATGGTGATGCGGACATCGGCACAAAGATCTGGCGCATCTATCACAGGAGGCGTCGTAAATCGACGACTCTAATTTACATTGTCATTTATGATTTATTTTATGATTTTTAGCTATTATTTTTTGTTATTTCCAATTCTACCCCTAGGTTAGTTTATTTGAGTGTTATGGTCCAAGGGGCATTTTTGTAATTTTTAATTTTCTCATGTTGTGGCCTATATATAGGGCCTTAAGCTATTGTAATGGAAGATGAATTATTGATATGAAAAATTGTTTTCCACACTTGTGTTCTTCTTGTGAGAGAGCGTTAGTGAGATTCCTATGAGAGGAATCAAAGTCTTCACCAGCCGCAGGATAGGTCCGGTCTCGTGAATTGAAGTCCCTTAGAGAAGGGCAAAGAATCACCCGTCAATCTTTGGAAGAGTCCAAGGCTCGCGGTTTTTTTTTTCTATCTTTCGTTTCTATCTTTGTTTTTCTTGGTTCCTTCTTGTTGTGTCATCCTCTACCTTCGTCCACCATCGTCGTCCCCATTTCCACCAAAAGCCGCCGGCCACCTCACCTGAAGATCCACCACAAACCGCCGGCCTCATCCTTTCCCCTCTCTCCTTGGATTTCCTAATTAGGGGTGCATGATATTAGGAATTAATTTGAAATTCAAATTGTTTAAATTTTGAAATTCAAATTTCTTTCCTAATTTAGTCCACCTATTTTTGGAAAAGTGATTAATTGAAATCAATTTGAAATTTAAATTCAAATCTGATTTGTTGTCTCACTTTCATAACTCCTAAATTCAAATCCATGAGCCTTAAACCTCCACATTCAATTTGACATTCAAAACTTTCCTAATTTTCAACTTCTATTTTAGGAAAGTTCATTCATGCAATCCTATTTGAATTTTGAATGAGAGGGGATTTGACTAAAACTTTCCAAATCTCATAAATTTAAACTTGGAAGTCACATTAACTCCCTAAATCCCTCCTGCTTGGTTTTGAAATTATTTCCTAAAACCCCCACTTTGTTTTAGGAAATGATTTAAATTTCCTAAGCCTTATTCCCTATTATTGCCCACCCAAATCAATTCACGGGTTTACTGGACTTTATTTCCCTATTTTCCTAATTCAAATCACAGATTCAGTGATTTGAATTCCTTCAATTTTCCTCATCTAAATATGGCCGAAATCCTTATTGCTGTAATCACCGCTCAAATCTTTCCTAAACATCTCCTTTTACTTTGGGAATTAAATTCCATCATAACTCACTGCTGGCTGAATTATCCCAAGCTCCTTGCATTGATTTTCTCCACCAAATCCTGCCCACAATTCCTCCAGCAAAGAGTCTTCCACGTACTAGTGCTGCAGCCAAGGATTTCCCACTCCTAACTCCACGTAACAACTTGGGAAATAAATCCCCCCCTTCTCAGCAGCTTTTGGAAACAAATCTTGGTTCCAAAATCTGAAACCCTTTCCAAGCCTCTCCCCCTTTCTTCCCACATTTCTCAGGCAACCATTCTACACCTGAATGTGAAGTCCATTGTTCCTCCCTCCAACACCTTTCTCCTAATACCTTGAAACTCTACATCCAAATCCTGCTAGCTGTCCCCACTCTCCAGCCAGGAAAAACCTGCTGTCCTGTACCCGTGGAAGCCTAAAAACTGCTGTTCAAAGGATTCCAGCTGCCTACAATAACTACCAAAGGTTTATACAAGTGGTAAAGGTTGTTGTCCAGAAATTCTCAAGTGTCAAAGTTGTTGTCCAGCATTCGTAGCCATCTCCTATTGCTGTCTCCCTACCCACCTATCCGTTCTACATCACATGGTTGGTGGGATAACGGTTTGTAATTCTTTGCCACGATTATATGTGCTACCCTCGAGTTGCAGTTATAGTTTTTAGTTTGGGTTTGTTAGTTATTGTGTCTTCCATGCAATTGTATATTTTTGGCAAGTGCAAGTTTGATAACTATAGACTCTATACATTTGCAAGAGGTTGTACCCCGGTGTATGCTTTTTGCTGATGATATTCTTCTTGTAGATAAGACTAGAAAGGGAGTTAAAGGTAAACTTGAATTAAGAAGATAAACCTTAAGAGTCTAAAATTTTTCACTTGAGTAGATCTAAAAATGAATACATTGAGTGTAATTTTAGTAGTAATAGATCTAGTTGATGGATTGTGACTTTGGGTGATCAAGTCATTAATAAGAGTACATGTTTTAGATATCTCGGACCTATTGTTCAAAGTGATGGTGATATAGATGGAGATATTATTAGCATAATTCAAATTTGATTGTTGAAGTGGAGGAATGCATCAGGTTTATTATGTGATAGAAAAGTACCGCTCAAATTTAAGAGAAAATTTTATAAGATGGCGATGAAAGCTGCAATACTTTATGGCACAGAATGTTGGTCATTAAAAGAAATGCATATTATTAAGTGTTGCAGAGATGAGGATGCTAGGTGGATGAGTGGCTTCACTCTTAGAGATAGAATGTGAAACAGGAATATACGTGAAAAGGTTGAAGGAGCTCCAGTGGCACATAAGATCAGAGAGTCGCCTTAGATGGTTTGGTCACATAAAACGTCGGCCTTCCGATAACCCGATTAGTAGAGTAGATGTATTAAATTTGGCCTATGTTAAGAAAGCTAGAGGTAGACCTAAAAAGACCTGATAGAAA
Organism: Dendrobium nobile; assembly: GCA_022539455.1. NCBI lineage: Eukaryota > Viridiplantae > Streptophyta > Magnoliopsida > Asparagales > Orchidaceae > Dendrobium > Dendrobium nobile. Next base: position 1,086,244 of record CM039735.1, on the reverse strand, counting down.
ATATTATAAATTACCTTATTAGATTTGGCCTATGTTAAGAAAGGTAGAGGTAGGTGCATGTTTGATAGCTTCTTCTATGGCTTTCGATTTCTCCTATGTTATTTTATGATTTTGCCTATCCAATTTTCGATACCATGAGGCTAATAAAATTAGAATTCTAGGGTACGTAAACAATAATTTTTACAATTAATAAAATTAACTTCAACCAAACCATTTACATTTATGTCAAAATCTATAATGGTTGATGAAATCATGTCCACTACTAGCAATGGTTTTCAAATATATTTTGTGTGCTAGAGCAGCAAGCCTGTGTATGATGACCCATGGATTTCTCTACTAGAAGCGCAAGAGTTTTTTTTTTTTTTTTAACTAGAAGTGCAAGAGTTATGCCACAGCTATTTAACTATTATCAACAAGATAATTCTTCTATACTGAGTTTTCCCAAGCCAGAAAACTTTGTGTCTCCTCCAATAACATCGTATCTTCATCGGACATTTTCACATCTTTTTCGTACACTGCCTTTTTGTGCAACTCCTTCTAGGGTATTTCTTATGCAGTACGCCTCCTGTTACTTCTAGTTCAACAACTCCTTATAGCTTTTATTAGATATTCTGCAATTTTATTTTTGCTGTTGAATGGATCAAGACTTCAAAAATTTTCCATGGTTCTTTCTCTTTTTTTTTAAGATTAAGAGGAATTCATTATAAGGCTTTCTAATTATAAGTAGGGGTATGAGGCGCATCAATAATATAATTAGTATATGATTAAAAACTTTAGTTGGAGCATTCATTTTACTTTTGAAGTCAATTCATTAATCAAGTGAAAGATTTCAAAAGTTCTGGGAAAGGTTATGACCTACTGGAAGAGAGAAACTTGCTTCTTTTCAGATAATTCTTTCCCATCTTCTACTTTATTATTTGGTTTTTTGTTATTGGTTTGAAGTGAGATTAATTTTAATCAAATTTGTTTTTTAAAAGTACATCATTTTTAAACGCTTAAATGGCTTTCTTAATACTTCAATTCATTTTGTTAGTAGAAGATCGTTAGATATGTGTCAAATATACTGAATAATTGACAAAGATTAAGAGATTGTGATGAACAAATTTTGTGTGCTTGTTGCATGATTTCATGCATCTAATATTACATTTGCCTGAGAAAATCCTAAATCCAAAGACACCATACATCGAAAACTAGATCCTAAATGTCCTGCATCTGCGTGATTTTTATATTTAGGATTTTGCAAGTAAAAATTGTATTACCTCTTATTCGATTGTTTGTGTGCCAGAGTACCACTAAGCAAAAGACCATTGAAGTATCGCATCACTCCCAATCATTAGGAATGCATCCAGCATGAAAGAACATTAAATTTTTAACAATATCAGGTGTCATATCCTTTGAATTGCAAGTAATTTCTTAGTCCATGTGTTGTTTCCATTTATCATCTACAAATTATATATCATGCACAAGTATTTTGATTCGTAAAGCAAAAATGAATTTCGAAATGAATCATTTTTCATCTGTAGTCTCAGTACAAAAATTCACATGCGTGACAGAACTACAGAACCAATCATGCGCTATAAGATCAGCACGTAATTCAAATAATACCTCAAGCATTATAACCCAACAAGGATTGGGGTCAGCCTGCCCTGCATAGATTAAAAGAGCAACGAGTTTCAAATTTTCTACTTCATATTGTAGAATTGCACAGATAGTAAAAAAAACTAGTACACCTTCAATTTTCCTTTTTTTTCGGTTAATTATTTTAAGCTCTTAATAGTTGATTTCATGATGATTAGCCATATTTTTCACTAATATCATAGCCTTACAATTAAAGCATTGTAAGTTCAAACTCATGGATTGCAGTATTTCATCTACAATAGTTATCAATCAAATAAATTTCTTTTTTATTTTTTTTACTTCTAGAATTCAATAATCATTTGAATCTTGTACAAGAGTAAGAGTTTGTCCCTCTTGTAATTTACAAATCTGAAATACTATTGATCTAGCAAACTCTTACAAAACATCCTCCGGTGTCTTATCTTGAAATTGTGTAAGTCACTTGTACTCAGTTTTGGGGTTTCCCCGTCCCCTTTGGGCTTTGGTGTTATCAATCACTAGTAACCAGAAAAAACAACGGAACTAAAAAAGTAAATGACCCGATGTAACACCTTAAAATCCTTTTTAAAACATAAATCACTTTCTACAGTTCACAAAACATCAGAGAATCTTTCATCTGGTAAGCCAGCTAAGTTTAACATTATATTAACGAAGAAATTTTCATAAAGAACGCGTTAGTACATAATCTCCATAAAATATGTAAAATTTATTCTTAGAAACATTCAAATTAAAAATATAATAGAAATAAAACAGATTGGGATTAAAGCAATGAAGTTTATCCATGCTTATGGTATCAATATCTTATTCACAATTCCTTTACTTGCCTAATCAAAAGCTGATATAGAGGAAGAAAAGGTAACTCAAGAAGTTGCAGCTTACTCACATCCACTTCTGTCTAATGCATCCCGGTTTTCTACTCTGTACCGATATAGATGACTTGAAACTTCTCCAACAGTCTCTAATTGTCTTTTGGCAAGGGAAGGACTAATCTCCACTGAACTGCATTTGAAAAAACCCAACCAGTTTATATGAAAGTTAACAAAAATTATTAAACAACTAGAAGAGCAGAGCGCTACAGAACCAGACTCATAGAGAGAACGCACCTAATACACTGGGCGTCTGCAGGAGAGGATTTATTTACACAATTTTACCCTGGTATATGGGAGATTGATGCAATCAAAAATTTGGGAGAGGGACCCAAATTTTTTATCACAAAAACATTCCCTTACTAAGATAATAAAAATTCAAATAACTCATAAAAATTAGACTAATTAGACAAAACAAACTTTTATATCATATAAAGACTTACAAACTTTTGACTCTTACAAACAAAATGACGACACCCTAAAGTTGCTGCACTTGGAAGAAAGATACAGGTGGAATGGCACTTGCGGAGAGACGAAGAGATTAGAAGCCCGAGAAGAAAGGTTGGAAAGAGCCCGCAGGATTTCCGGAGAGGATGAGAAAGAAGACGGATAAAGCTCGCAAGCTTATCCAAGCAAACCCGCAGGTTATAGCTTTTCCAAAAATAACATATCATTCACTTCAACTATTTCAAACAATACATAACCCCTCATATTTATAGGTATGAAAGGGGAATACAAAAGGACACAAACATTAATTTAACACTTAATTAAAAGCATAGAAATCTTTCCCCAAAGCTCTCGGTTTACACCCAAACCAGGAACCAAGGAGACGGCCACGGGAGACGAAGGGAACCGCACGGACCGAGAGCCACAGCTGCGGGAAACGAAGGAACCGCACGGACCAAAGAGCCAACCGTGAGATCCCAAGAGACATACACTAAATTTTAACTTCCCATGGTGGAATTCAAGGAGCCACCATGGGAAAAAGAAATCTTGGAATTCCAAAGGCCGGTTTGGAATTCCAAGAGACAAACATTAAACAAACATAAAAAGCATAAAACTATATTAATTAAAAGATAATAAATGAACTAAAATGTTACCTCATAATGAGCTAACCCTTAGTTCAATAAATGAACTAAAGTTCAGCTCATAAATGAACTAAAAGTTTAGCTCAAATATGAAAAACTACTAGACTCAAGGGAAGCCAAAATAAGATTTATTTTGGACTAGTGTTGACCCCCCCTTTGTCTACATCAGAGATGCTATTTTCATGATTTAAACCTATAAACAGTTCACAGTCAGGCAAAGGAGCAGTTACCATGATCCAAGCTTATGACCAGACCACAATTAGGCAACCTAACTGTTGCACCAAAGACTGAGTCTAGAAAGCCTAATCAAAAGAGGTAGGGGTGTGTGTGTGTGTGTGTGTATACCTCTTATAATGTGCTAAAGCTCCTGTGAAAAAATAGAAATTCAACTTTCTGCCATTAAGATATTATTAATTAATATACTTAAAATATCCTTCTTAAAGCAATATTATTCACGTAATCCACCCAGTAGCATGGACACACTAATGCATACGGTGGCTTGATAATTAGAGTATCATAAACTTGCTAAGTTATGCATCCTATTCAATTGCAATCAATATTGATTTGAAAACAAATACCACTTTTCCAAATTCCTATTCTTCATGGCTTTAGAGTCATTTATATCCTTTTAGACCTCATGATCATGTCATCATTTATTAAGAATATTTAGTCTGTAATTAGTTTGCTATAATACGTTAAACCAAATTCAAATTTAACTTGATTTCATTGAACTTGTGCCTAACATGCCTGAAAGGCTAGAATGACCTCCAGCTAACTCCATAAGGTCAAACTAAGTCTATGCATGCCTAAATAGGATATTGCGCCAGAAAAATCCTACATGGCCTACATGACCCTAACCAGCACAGGCTGAGCTGGTTTGTCTTCCTATTGACCTCTATATGTATTCCACGGTCAATCGAGTGTGACAAGATGAACGACAACTGACCGACGTGATGTTACTTGCAAGAAGTTCAAAACATCTTGATCCTGACCAAAAACAACTTATAGATGTCGCCCATTTGCAAGTGGATTGTGTTGACACATTCAAAACATCGAATTTGCTAAAGAACAACCACACATGTAGAACTCGATTGAACAACAGTGGAAAAAAAGCAACTCTCTACAAGTGTGATGTTACGTAAAATCGCTCGAACATCATCCATTCGCCCCATTGCATTCGAAACATCAAATTCACATGTTGATCTCCTTTTTGCGCGGGTCACCTGCATGAAATTATTGCACACTTCTAGGCCAATTTACCTATTATACACATGTTCATTTGGTACATAAATTTTTTCGATCAAGACCTTATTTTGCGAAATGAATTACACGTTGTGTCCGGCTTTGTTGAGACAAATCAAATAAGTTCATTCGTGCTTGAATTGGATATCATTTGATATGTGTCAAGGAGAGAGAATGTTTGGGGCATTTTCTTGAAAAATTTAATAATCAACATAAATTAAAATCATTAAAAAAATTTTAAAAGAACCAAGACAATTGTAATAAATAAAATATGTTATTTAAAACATAAAATATAAAATGGTAAATATATATATATATATAAAATAAAAAACCTTCATTCAAATTTAATTCCAATTAAGTTTGGATACAAAGCATTTAAGTTCCACCTTTCCACATCCTCCCAAATCAAGTAATCCCTTCATATGATGGATGAAATTTGTCGAGATTACAATACTTTTTAAAAGCTTTTCAAGAGCAATAGGAGATGTGATATCAGCCCTTGGATCAAGGGCATTTTTAGGTTTCATTTCAAGTTATTCAAAAAAGCTAGAGCCAGTGCGGTTGAAGGGATCTCCTCTCATTTTTCATGAAACCCCTATCTCCCTCTCACGGCTCTCCCACTCACACATTCTACGGCAGTTCGGGTAAGAAGGGAAAGAGAAGGGCTGAAGGAGATCGATTTTTGTTTCTTCCTCTAAGCAGGCCGAACCAAGCAAGAGAGTGGGGTGAAATCTGCTGCTTGTTCCTCTATTCAGCCAGAAGAAAACATGAACGTTGCTTGTTGGTTCGTTCCTTCCAATAAGCATAAATCATATATGAACGGCAGCTTTTGATTCCTCTAACATAAAATTAAAAGGTGAGATTCTTCTACTTTTTTTGTTCTAATTTCTTAAAAATATGCAAACAAGAATGAAGAATATATTCAATTATACTAATTTTTGTCTTGTAAAAGAATAAGAAATTACATTTCCTTGAGTTCAATCAATATAGGGGTGTCAATTTATGACACGACCCGAAAATTCTAGTTTCAGGTTGATACGTTTAACAAACCGGTTAGTTTCGGGATTTAATTCCCAACTCGTTTGAAAAATCGAGTCCTTCAGGTCAAACCACTAACCCGGAAACGACTCGCCCGCACCTCTCGTCCACTCCAGCTTATATCGCATCCGCTTGACCGCATCACCCTGCATGTCATCCTACCCTCTCATGCCTGCGTCACATCCACATGACCGCATTATCCCACATCGTGTCCTGCCCAGCCGCGCTCCCGCTAGCACGCGTTGGGCTCAAGCCCGCAGTACATGACCGCTACCAGCCTGCAGCTCGTGACCGTGTCCAGCCCAGCTATGCTCATGCTCGACATCGCCTGCTTGGCGCTAGCCTAAGTCAATGTGTCGGGCCGGGTCGACCTGAATCGGGGCAGATCAGATCCGGACTCATATTTCTAATTTGTTTGTGTAATCGGGTTGGGTTCGGGTTGGAGTAGTCGAGAGCAAGTCAGTTTCGGTTTGGATTTCAACCCGCCTGAAAACCCATTTTGACACCCCTAAATTAATCATGTTTTGCCTTTTTCTTTTTTTATTATTTTTTCTTTTTTCCTTGTTTTATGTGGATATGAATTTAGTTCCTTTGGATAATTGTCATGGTTTGCAATCCAAGCTTGTTATATAAAATTTGAGATCAAGAGTCCTCCAAAACTACCACTGGACACTCCTTGATTTGTCCCCTCACCTTCATAGTGTGATTTGGAGTAAATCTCACCACTAAGTTAAGGGACACTTCCGCCACATCAAGGTGTAGGTGCTCTCCTCCCGCTTAAGCTTCCTCCACCAACTACTCATAATCGATCTCCTCATCAAATATCGTAAAGAACCTGGAGTGTGTGGTCCTTGCATCTATGGTTTGGAGCATATTTCTCATCACATCGGAAGCACAAACTGTTCTTTCTCTTGTCCTGCACCTCTGCCTCTGTGAGGCACTTAAAGTTGGCCCTGAGGTGAACTCCCGCACTCTTCAACCTTTGTGCCCCCCGTTGAAATGATATAATATAGGTCCTCAGTGACAATGAAGTCGAGGCACTCTTGTAGGAGCATCCTATGACTCTGCTCATACTGGTCCTCTCCATCTATCTAAAGATACTCCACCATCCGAGCTAGCACCATCGTCTACCTAAACCCCCTCGGTCTCGACAATTGCAGGTCTACCCATATGTTAGGCTTTAGACCCTTCATAAAATTTTCCTCTAACTCAGCCTCCAAAATCCACCTCAACCGCCCCGACAGCAACTCAAATCTCTCTCTATACTCCATGACGATCCCCACTTGAGTCAAGATAAAAAATTGCTCATGTAGGTATCCTTCTCGTATGGCTTGGAAATACTCCAACAAACAATCCTTAACTCCTCCCAAGAGCAAATCAGATATTTTCCTTCCTCCACTGGAACCAAACTAGAGCTTTACCTTCAAGACATAACCCTGCGACCATAAGATTCCCCCCCCCCCCCAAACCGTTCAACCCATTCACCGCAAAATACCTCTCCACCAGGTACACCCACCACCCATGGGCATTCTCCCCTTCAAATATCAGCATCTTCAACTTCGTCACCCTAGCATCTCCGCTCCAAAATCCTCTCCCCCCCCAACAATTTCCCCTATGTATCGAGGGAGAGGGAGAGAATCCCACCTGTCTTCCATCCTCCTTATATGACTCAATCCCAATGGCTCGGCTCGACCCCCTCCATCTCCATTCGTCCATTTCACTTGCCTGAAATGCCTCCCATAGTGGCCGACCACCCCACCACCTCCACGACAAAATTCCCTCCTTATTGTCCCCCCATCCAGAAACCTTGATCCACCACTTACCGAAGCCCTAGAAGGTGGCTCTTGATGAAAGAAACTCTCCTCGTAGAACTCTTCCCATCTGACCTCCTTTCCCTTAAATTCAGCTAAGGGAATCCTAATAAAATCTTGGTTAAGATTAGCAATCGAAACCGCCTGTGGAGTTTTGGATTGCTGCTCCATGAGCTTCATCATCATCTCCTCCAACCCTCTAAATCAGCCCTCCATTTGATTCTCCATGGCTGAAAACCTTTCTTCGATGGTTGAGAACTTCTCCTCCATTCCGGATTTGATTTGCTCCACTTCTCCTTCCAACGCAGACACCTTCTTTGATGTCATCTCTCCAAAACCTCGTTCTAATATTAATTTGATGCATCTTGGAAGTAAAAATAGCAAAATAGATAGAAGAAAATTGCAAGACTACAAATATGATGGCTGATTTTTTTTTTGTTGCTTTTTCAATAATAACAAAAGATACAATTGATCTACTATTCGATAGGTAGATCGGCTCTCCCACAAACCCTAGACAGCTAGGAAACTCACATCAAACCCTAGAAAATAAACTCATCACATATATGATGATAACCCAAGACAAAACCACCACTTAAATAGTCCTTACACATAATAAACACAATCGAAACCTTCCTACATAGCATAAACACAATTAGGAAACCTTCTTAAACAGTATAAGCACATTTATGAAACATTTCTAAACAAGTAAAACTTTCATAAACAGCATAAACATAATTAGAAAACTTTCATAAACAATTAAAACTTTTCCTAAACAACATAAACAATTAGGAAACTTTTCTACATAGCTCTCCCTTAAATCCTAACATAATGAATACTAGCTCCTTTGGGCTCCACAAAAGGGGCCGAAATCTCCATATTTGCTACCCTTAGTTCCGCCCAGCCAAAGGGTTGGATCGGCCTGGGCTAGTTTGCGACATCAAGAGGCTAATAAAATCCTATTTGAACAAATCTTAAACAAGAAACTATTAAAATTACAAGCTTAATTAAAATGCAATGAAACAAAATTGTGATGCACACTAAGGACAAAAATAAACACATAAAATACAGTGTTTGTTGCTTCAAGCGAACAAAATAAAACACAAGCTTCAATGAACAGGGCATCTGGCCTACAAGAAAAAAATGAATATACTAACTCCTATGATGCACGAACACAGACACGGCGACACTGCCAAGACAAGAAACGGACACGGGACATGGCTTTTTTTTTAAATAAAGGACACGGGTACGGCACAGATATTAGGGGGTGTCAATATTGGACCCGACCCAAAAATTTTGGGTTTGGGTCGGGTTGACCCAAACCCAAAGCCGGTCAGGTTCGGGTCCTGAAAACCGACCCGTTTGAAAAACCTGATCGGGTTCGGTTTGACCCGAGAATGACCTGAAATGCACACAAACCCATCTGTCCGGAATGACCCTGCCCCGGCTGCCCCAGCCGCATCGCGTCCCGTCTTGAGGCAAGGTCACGTCGCGTCCAGCGTCAGTCGCCGCCTTACCGGGCAGTTCTGCACTACGTCCCGAGGCTAGCACCGCCGCCGATCGCGTCAATTTTGTGGCATGCGCATCCCGCGTCACTCACCGGCTGCTTCCGTTGCAGCAGACCGTCAGCCCACTTCCGTGTCCACGGGTCAGGTTTACCCGAACTAGAAGCAAGTGAGGTTCAGGTTTAGAAAATTGACCCGTTAGCAAAAACGGGACGGGTCAACCCGAACCAGAATAGTGTCGGGCCAATTTCGGGTTCAACCCGACCCCGACCCATAACCCGAAATTGACACCCCTAGCGGACACGACATTACATTTGTTGTATATAGTGTATAGATATTAATGTAACATCATGTTAGAAATGACAAACAATAATAAATGAATGGCATTATAACTTGTCTAGCTTATAATATAAAATGTTTAGTACAAAATGTCTAGTATAACAATAAAAATATAAGCAAAAAACTATTAACTACAACATCAAGCATTCAAGCTTCAGCTACTAGGATTAGCTTCAGAGGTTTGTTTTTGTCCTTCAATAACATCATCATTAAATATCATTGTTTCTAACTCTGGTTCATCAAGACAAAAATTTGCAGTAGTTCATTCAATAACATATAATGAAAATTGGTTCTTCTTTGTATCTATTTACTTCTCTAGTTCGCTAGTTATCTCCCATAAAATTTCTTTAACCTCTAATCTAAATCACAAAGAATGTATCTATTTACTTCTATACTTCTCTAGTTCTCTACCATAATAGTTCATTGGATATTATATATTAATCTTTATTCTATTAATATTAAATCTTTTATATTCTAAATATTTTCTATATCATTCTAACTTTTCAGCTATTTCAACAAATCCCATCAACTAGAATTACAATAAGACATCCACATAAAAATTTTCCAAACATAATCAAAATTCTTTTTATTTCATGTCACTAAAAATTGCAAACACAGGTAGGCATAAAGGTTTTCAATAATCATTATTGCCTCGAAAAAAAAATTCGTTCTCTAATAATCATGTATTTCAATAATCGTATTAATGCAGATAAGAGCGAATGTGATGTGTTATTTCATTTAGTAAATATAAAAATATAAAAACTTTATAATTTAAAATAATTTTATCAAAAAAAATTAGGACACCTATGTCCCAACCGTGTCCGACATATGTCTCAGCCGTGTCAAGTTAAATTTAAATATTATTTTAATCGGGCACGTGCCTACCGTGTCAGATACGTGCCCCAGCCATGTCGGGCACGCGTCCGTGTCTATGCCCGACACTGCAATCTCTATTCAAGAGGTGTGTCAATGCATCATAGACTAACTCCAATTGAACACACAAAAGTATAATTATATACAAATAAAAGTTTTGCTAATAAAAAATATGAAGATTTACACTTGTCTTCAATGCCACTAGATATGCAACATACACATGAAAGCGGCTAGGTGTATTTTAAATCTTAAAATGACACTTTTCGAGCATTTTAACGACAAACACTCGCCAAAATAATCGAAAATGAATATTTTCAATTTAAAAAGCATCAAAAATGCAATATTCAAATTTAAGCGCATTCATATTACCGCCTCGAGAAGTGAGTCATTGCCTCAAAAAATGTACTAATGCCTCAAGAAGTGTCATTGCTTAAAAGGAATATTGCTGCCTTATGAAGCATCATATCTCCTCAAGTGAGTTGTTACCTCAAAAAATGTGCCACAACATCGAAAAGTGTATGGTCTCAAAAAGTATCCTATTATTTTAAAATTAATAGAAATTCAATGAATAATAAAAGCGTGTGAATATGATATACAAATGAATAGAAATGCATGCAACTGTGTTGTGTGATTGTCTGAAAAGCATGCAAATACATTGAAAGCATGCGAAAATGCAATGCAATTGCACCAAAAAGCATACAAGTGTGTCGTGTGAGCGTACCAAAAATCGCTCAAGAAGGTGTGCAAATGAGCAATACAAACGCATCAAAAAACATGCAAGTACATCATGAAAATATATCAAAAAGAATGTAAACGACATTATGTATTTGAGTAAAATATATATATATATGTATCTCACATAAAAAAAAATTCTGCATGCGCTCCTACAATCATAAACACGCAAATATAAAAGTCTGGGAATATTGGATAGGGTAAAAAGCGAACTAAACTAAAATCGCCTTTTTAAATTTAGCACCCGCATGTGCTTCGATTGATATATCAAATTCTTCAGCCAAATGTCCAAGAATGTTGTGTTGGTTAAATATGAACACAAATTTCAAGTCCAATCCTCCTTGAAATGACTAAAGTTGATAGGACTTGAATTAATGAATTAATATACCCACGTGAAATCCATGAAGATATCTAATTTTATATTAGACCTTTAATGTCTTCTTAAAAGAAAATTTATTACAAAAATGTATATTATTGAATTAAGGTTTGCATGATAATTCAAAAAGTTAACATTTGAACCCAATCATTTGTACTCAAATGGTGCATATTTGATAAGGTTCAAATAAGAAACAACGACATCAAACATTTTCCCACTACATGGGGTCGGCTACATGTATCATTCTTCTCCATTGTATTCTATTAAGAGTCAAATTTTTATTTAAATCTAATAAAAAAGTTCATTTCTGATATTTTCTAAACAAGTCTATTTAGGTTTATCTCTCCATTTCTTAACGTAGGAAATCTAATACATCTACTCCCCTAATCAGATCATCGGAAGGCCAACGTTTTATGTGACAAAACCATCTAAGGCGACTCTCACTAATATTATTGCCACTGGATCTACTCCAACCTTTTCACGTATATGCTCATTTCGCAATCTATTTATAAGGGTGAAGTCGCTCATCCACCTGAGCATCCTCATCTCTACAACACTTAATTTAATATTATGCTTCTCTTATAATGGCCAACATTTTGCGTCATAAAGCATTGCATGTCTCACCACCATCTTTTAGAATTTTCCCAAGTTTGAGGGGTACTTTTCTATCACACAATAGTCTTGATGCATTCCTCCACTTTAAACATCCAACTTGAATTCTACTAATAATATTTCCATCTATTTCACCATCATTTTGAACCACAAACCCAAAATATCTAAAACGTGTACTTTTATTAATGACTTGATCATCCAAAGTTACAATCCCCCCATTAGATCTATTACTACTAAAATTATATTCCATGTATTCAATTTTAGATCTACTTAGACGAAAATCTTTAGACTCGAAGGTTCAAACAAAGAAATGAGTAATTTAAAATCCATGATAATAGTTGAGTTGAAAGTAAATATCAATCGAAAGGGTCTATTTTTAAATATCAAACTCTCATTTTGCAAATATAATTATTTAAAGTGACTTTAATGTAAAACTTATGATAGGCATGTTGAAAGTCAATAACCGGAGGAAATTCTATTATCACATTGCTACATGAACTCAAATCGAACATGGTCCTCTACCTGCAAGTGGGTAGAGTTGACAAGGTTCAAAAAGCAAAATGAAAATGCTCAAACTCTCTAATGATGGTCGTGTTAAAAGTAAATAACCAAAATTGTTGATTATCAAAATCAATTTTTCATTGTGCAAATACAAATATTTAAGCAACTTCAATGCCACTTCGAAGATGATCGTTAGAAAGAAAATCTCAACCACCGGGGGGACTACATGATTTCAAAATGCCCGCTATTTTCCAAAGTAAATTACTTAGGGCATAAATTTCAATAAAAATTAAATTTTCAATATCTATAAAATTTCAAAAATATTTCAAATAAATCTCTCTCATAACTGAAAACAAAATCCAACCAACATCTACAATCATTTGTCGAGGGCAATGAATTCGAGAATAACCTTAGCTCACAAAAATTGAATGTCTTGTCAAAAATATCACTTAGACTCATTCTTAAACTATCTTCCGCTAGCAAAGACGTGGACGTGTCCTCTAGCCAGCCATTTTGTCACCAAATGATACCATAAGTAAACGGTTCTAACTGATGCCCTCTGACTAGATGGTTTTGCTGCAAAAAGACAACATTAAATAACAGTTATGACCAGAGCCCATATATCCCCAATGGGTAAAGCAATTAAGTAATGAAGCATGGTGTATACTTGATAGGGCACAAAGCCTTCACCTAACTAAAGTCGACTTGAATTTATCTACTTAGACAAATACTCACCTAGGTCTATAAGGAACCCTGAGACGGAACAACGTGCGGTTGTTGATAATGCTTCTTCAATCATATTGAGTCGACTATCTCCGCTAAGTAAACTATGGATCACGATAACCCAAAATGAATGAATCATGAGATCATAACCAGGTTTCGTCATTATTCCCCCCGACATTCGCTATGAGTGCAAGGTGGGAAATTTTAAATCCAAAACACCAAATATATTGCTACGATGAGTTCAGTACTTAATATCTATCTATCAACTAGCCTTTTTTGAAAGTGTCACCTATCATCGGAAGGGATAATTAAATCATAAGAACTTGCACTCATAAGAAATCTAAACTCATATCTTAAAGTCCTTGCAAAATGAGGGTGAAATCTTTGTGTAGTGTATTATCTTAGAACAAATATATCTTCTAAAATTTTAACTTGAAACTTTTGTTAAAACTATACGAATGTGAAGAGGCTAGGGTGCAATTTTTTCGATCCCATGCTTCTGACATGGTTTAGCCTATGCAAAAAGATTGTGAAAACAACACTATGCCACCTATGGTTGGTGAGCTAGCTTGCACAAAGCAAGCTCTGGCGAATAGCACAACCTCAATTACCATTTACCACGAAGTTTCATTGTTTGAACATAGAAGATTCTATCAGTTAAAATATTGTCTCTATTGTTGAGGTCTCAGTGATCCGCTTCATCACAAGTCAAATGTCGCAAAATGGATAATAAGGGCTGAACTTTTTATAAATATGGATGGGCCTTTATAATTTTTTTGATTGCCAGTACCAAATTTTTTCTGCTTCACAACAACATAAATTTTCTAGTTCACCATATTACGGTACTTGTTCTATTAAACAGGCAAAAAGCTCAAACAATCAGTAGAACCAAAGTGGCTTGCTTAAACAGCTCCTTGAAAGACTTCAAGAAACTATGCAAGGATGTATGAGTACTGAGAACTGAGAAGCAAAAAAATCAGCTAAAACATTAGGCTGCTTTGAAGCCGTCAATGATTGAAATAAGCAAATGTAAAACGTTCTCAGGTTCCCTAAAATTTTTAATCTCCAGCTTGCAGTTTCAAGACATTAGTTTAAAAGAAAATTTTTATTCCTAATAAAAGACCATGGCGAATGCAAATAGCACCAACTGCTTATTTATTTTATAATTTCAACACTCCAGCCAACTGATAAAGTATGAGTGAAACTAAACTGTGCTTCATAGAAATATTTAGCGTACATGTAATCCAAATTATTGTATACCCTTTCAGGTGCATTTAACAACATGTAATCCAGTATGCACTTTGCACATGTTCCAGAACCACCTCCAATTTCATATATCTGAACAACACACAAGAAAGACATAAAGTTGAGCAGACATTAAATAACTAACAATAAAAAAAAAGTGAGTTACAAACTACTTTTTAAACAAACGCAAGATACAATCCTGCAAAGGTATTCAAGTTTAAAAAAAAAGAATAAATACAACAACAACAACAACAACAACAAGCATTTATCCCACTATGTGGGGTCGACTATATGAATCCTTTTTCTCCATTGTGTCATGTTAAGAGTCAAATTCTCATTTCTAATAAAGAATTGTTATTTCTAATATTTTCTAATCAAGTCTTTTTAGGTCTACCTCTACCTTTCTTAACATAAGTCAAATCTAATACCTCCACTTTCCTAATTGGGTCATCGGAAGGCCCCATCTAAGGCAACTCTCTCTAATTTTATCGTTCACTAGAGCTACTCCAACCTTTCATGTATATGTTCATTTCGTATCATATCACTAACAGAATAAATAAAATAAAAAAATGTATCAATTGACAATATTAACTAGTTCAAACAGGAACAGGCAGAAATCGTGGACAAATTTGAGTAAATCATGAATAAAGCATATGATTACAAATGACACCACATAACTTGAATAAAGCTGATTCGGTTTTAATAATTCCACGATGAACTGATCTACAGTATGAAAGGATGCATAATTGTGTTAAAAGTTGAAGATTGATAATTGTCATAGCACCCTTAAGATTAAGACATTCCTTGAACAAAAGTGGCATTTTCTAGTTAAAAAATCAACGAAGGGTACTTTTAGCCAAACAAAAGCCGAAAGAATTTGGCAAGAATTCTATAATCAGGCTTTCAAATAATGTAAACTATGCTTACTTAAATGCTTATGACATTCTTAAACTAAAACGGCACCATCATTGCCTTTGCCATAAAGCAACAAAAGAGGAAGCCGAAAAGGTAGTTTATGACTTTTCTTAACAACAATGAAATTTATCAACTCTATTTTTTTTTGCTAAATACTGATCACTCTTTTAAAAGCTCATCAGCTTACTCCAGTTTCTCGGTCAAACCGGCTCTTTTTTTTAATTTTGTCATCTTTCCAATATCAAACCCTTTTCATTTGATTAAAAACAGGGTTCCTTGGAATCCTTCTCATTCTTGTGAAAGAAAACACTCGAATAAACCTAGAAAACCTTTGCTGAAATCTGAGAAAATCAGCCACTTACAAACAATTTTTGAGGAGGAAGTCGAATAACAACGAAATAAATTTTATTTGATGAAAGACAAACAAAAGCAAGTAAGATACAATGGATCTTCAATTCAAGAGGAAGATCCGACTCTCCTAATCCCCGACGGCTAGAACCCAAGTACCTAAGAGAGATCTCAAATTTCAGCCAAATTCAAAATGCCCTAACCCTAGGAAAACAAACTATTTAATGCATACAATCCAAAAGGAAATCTCTAAACAGCCCCTACTTTCAAATTTCCCTCCTAAATTCCTCCAAAATCCTTCCTAATTAAAGCTTTTGGACTCTGTGGTTTGAGCGGCACGAGCAGGAGGCGGAACTTCTCCGCCTCTATTACACGCGAGCCGGTCCCGTATGGACCGGTCTAGCAATACTCCCCTCCCAAATACCCACCTTGTCCGTAAAGTGAAAAAACGACACCCTCTATTCCCTCGTCATCGCAAACAATAAGAGCCTAAAGGGTTCGGTCCTTGCATCTATGCCCCGGTGTATACCTTTTACATCTGAAACAAAGCCCCTTTATTCTCTTCTCCTGTAACTTCTTTTTTATGAGCTTCTTGAAGTTTTCTCCAAGTCTTCCACCTATAGCCTTCTCCTTTGGGGTTTCCCAAAGAGTACCCAGTATCAGCTCCTTAGGTGCTGAGAAGGTGCTTATCATCCAGTAAAAAACTTCCTGAGCTGTTGCCTTCAGTCTCTTTCTCCATGTGCCTCTGATCCTCCACTAACAGAGCTAGCTCCATAACCTCTCCCAAATCATCATCACTCTAACTACCGCTTGAAACTCTAGTTTGAGCCCTTTCATAAAGTTCCCCTCTAGTACATTCTCCAGAAGTCGGTCCAGTCGGCAGGCCATGTGCTCAAACTGCTCATGGTATTCCGCCACCAACCCCTCCTGCGTCAGGGTAAAGAATTGCTTATAGAAGTCCCCTCTCATGTTAGTTCGATAATGTTCCAACAAGCAATCCTTGAACTCTCTTCAGGTCCGTATCAGGGTCAACTTGTTTCCCTCCACTTGTACTATACTAAAGCTTCCCTTTCAAGCACATATGGGCTACCGTTAGTCTCTCCTCCTTAGTCAACCTATTTATGATAAAGTATATTTCCACCTTGTAGATCCACCCATAGGCATCCTCTCTCTAAAAAAAAAATAGGCATCTTTAGCTTCCTCACCCTCGGATCTTCTTCATTCCCCCTTTTTTCCTTCATAATTTCTCATTCCCCAAGGGGATGGTTGCCATCAAGTGTCACAATCATCCCTTCTACGCTCATACTCAAACCTTTCATGAAATTCTCACATTCTCCTTTCAAAATTCAGAACATAATAAATCCCTCTCTTCTCAAATGAAGCACCCCTTTATTCATGCTCCACCTCCTCACACTTCTCCCCATACCCTCTACCTGGCTCCTCCTAAGGAACAGGCTCTAAGGGAGGTATTCTCTCTCTTCCCTTCCAAGTCTCCACCTCCTGATCTTCCCTTTGTCTTATTGGAGTAGAGTTTTCCCTGCTTCCTGAGTTGTCGAAGGATTCCCTCTCCTCTGATGACACCCTTTTGGATTGGTCCTCGAGCAACTTCTTTCAAATCTCCCCCAGGTTGGACAAATTCATGTCCATCTTCTTGTGGATGACTGAAATTTGACTTTTGACATCTGAAAGATGAGTGTGTAGATCTGAATTTTTAGTTTTCAATTGTCCGATCTCCCCCTCCAATAGTTCTATCTTTCATCCTACCGTAGGAACCAAGATTTAGGCTCCAATAACAAACAGCAACAAGTTTGACGCGAATTATGGCCTCCAATCAACAAAAACAACAAGATCGGATACTGAACGCGGCAAATTCAATGAGGAAGACTTCTATTTCAGCCCAGGAAATTGCTCTAATATCAATTTGATAGAAAACACATGTATAAACCTAGAAAACAATTGCTGAAATCCAAAAAAATCAGCCACTTGTAAACAATTTTTGAGAAGAAGGAAGACAAACAACAATGAAACAAATTTTATTTGATGAAAGACGAATAAAAGCAAGCAAGAAACAATAGATCTTCAATTCAAGAGGAAGATCCGCCTCTCTCAATCCCTAGCCGGTGGCTAGAGCCTAAGTACTTAAAAGAGATCTCGAATTTCAGCCAAATTCAAGATACCCTAACCCTAGGAAAACAAACTATTTAATGCATACAATTCAAAAGGGAATCTCTAAACAGGCCTGCTTTCAAATTTCCCTCCTAAACTCCTCCTAAATCCTTCCTAATCAGAGCTTTTAGACTCTACGGTTTGAGAGGCACGAGCGGGAGGCGGAACTTCTCCGCCTCTGTTACACACGAGCCGGTCCCATATGGACCGATCTAACACCTTGCCATGCAGATTATGAAAGTGACTTCATTTACAAGGCCAATATTACAAGATGAGTTCTGTAATTGAAATGAATAGTTCCTGATTCTTCCCTGAGCTATTATCACCATTATGTCACATTTGTCCCAAATCAATGCAGCCATAACAACTTTTTTTTTTAATGTAGCCATAACATCGATAAACTGTTAAGTCAAATAAATATAACAATCATGAAAGTTTATTTAATGCTATCATAATCCTATTTTGTCAAGCAAAAGAAAATGGGATTTATGCACAGCAAGTAAGAAACCATAAAAGAGACGTTGAGACTGAGTGAGATTACAGTATAGTAGTATTTTATAGGTTAGGCATAATTCTTAAAATTAAAGAATAGCAACAATAAACGATGGCCAAACTAAATTTTACAATAAAACGGCAAAAAAAAACAAAAAGAATCATATAAGCTGGAAAAAAATATAATGGAAGGGAAGTGGTGTTACCCTTAGTGGCACGGAAAGGTTAGCTGTTCTCAATATTGCTTCTGCTATAGCATGTGCATACCATGGCTACATTATCAAGGGTTGAAAACAAAAGTTTAAAACATATCTTACAACAGCAAAACATCCAATGAGTAGGTTGATGAAGATGCTAGAAAGACTGTCCCCTTCAAAAGAATTCTATCGCCTTTAAATTATATGATCCATTACCAAATAAATTTCAAGATTTGTAACCCTGGATAATTGAAGAAATAATATTATTTGGTTAATTACAGCAATCAACCCCCTTCAGCATCTACTTGAAAGAGCAAGCATGCTTGCATGTGTGTATGTTTGCTTATATGAGTGTTCCTTCATGTGCATGTGTGTATATTCGTGCATTTGTGCCAATGAATGTGTGTGAATGCGGCATTCATGCTTGTGTGCACCTGACTGTGTTCCTGCATGTTTGCGGGTGTTTTTGTAAATGCCTGTGTCCACATGGGTTGTGGGCGGTGGGTGGAGAATAGTGGGGCAAGAAAGAAGAGATGCATAAGGTGCATATATATATGTTTGTGTCTCTATGTGCACGTGTGCGCATGTACATGTGCTTTCTTGTAGGTGATGCGCTTGAGTGGATGTGCGTGTTGTGTCCGTGAGAGTAGGAGCACACAGAGATAAGAGGGGAGTGGCTGATAAACATTAACTGCAGAAATTGATCTTTTATGATAATTTTAATTTAGTTTCTTCATTATTATTTTTGTCGTTGAATCATTCATTACTCCCATCGAAAAGTTCTTCTAAAATTAATTTCTGACAATAGACAAGTACACTCAGAAATGAGTGACTTCACAAATTTCTGGCATAAACAATAAATCAAAACACCTATTTAATCTGTCAATGCAATAAATACAATTAAGGCGACTGAAAAGAAATGGCCAACTTTTGATGCATTTTTCTAATCCTACCATATCTAACTTCTGATTTACAATAAAAACAAAATTAATAATATTAAAAAATCTGAAGAAGGGCAGCTTTTTTCTTGTGTAAACAAAATATTTGCAAATCACAAAACAACCCATATGAAAAACATAGGTAATAACCTGGATCTATTAAAGGGATATATAGTGCAAAAATGATTTAAAATTAAGTGATTCCATCATTCCATAAAACACGAATAGATAGTACCAGTTGAGTGTCATCAAGCATTGAGTGCATATTGTGACTGCAAAAGTGTTCGGGTATAAAGCAAACACCTTGAAAAGTTCAACTGGGGTAAACCAAGCGACATCATGCTGCTTGTAGATTGTATCCAGATATTGCAAGTAAGCTTCTCGGCCTAAAATGAAAAAGTACATGCAAAAATAGAAAATTTTAAAGAAAGGAATCACAATCAAAATCTTGAGAAGTTGTGAAAGGACACATTGGTTAAAGGAGATGGTTGTATCTCCAAACTTATGCGTTTGAGTTACATGCTTTGCAATTTATAGGTATGTATGTATGCATGTGTATATAAGCACAAATATAAGGAACGTTGACTTTATGTACCTCATAATACCAAAAATTAGCCAAATATGTCTATTGTTTGCTTTTTAGGGAAAATATGCTTGAAATTCATTTGGAATCAAATTACTCCTCTCATAGAAATAGGATTCAAAATAATCGTTCAAGAGCTACATGAACTTCTAAATAAGGAGCAGGCCAAAGGTTCCTCTTTCCAAGACCTCCATCTCTGGAGAACTTCGAGTACATGCGATCAAATATGCTTTAGAGTTTCAGGACAATACTTCCATCTCGTTCTCAATCTCCGTCTACATGTTCAAAATAAGTAATATTACACATTGATTATTTAGGTTAAACCTTCCAGTTAAAATCAAAACCCATAAGAACATTAGACACCACATACCTCATATAAACATGGAAAAATATTTTTGAACCTCCAAGAATGCACACTTGGAGAAAGCACTTATAGAGTGCATTGAGAGGAACCAGCGTGGAAATTGAGTGTATGATACCCTGTGGATGGTTGCCACCTCAATCATGACAAAAACAATGTGTTTTTTATTGTGATGCATGGCTTGGTTGAAGATGAGAAGGCCTTTTTTAGGTACGCCATTGTTAAAGATGAGAAGGCCTTTTTGAGTTACACCCAGGGTAGGATGTCTTTGGAAAAGATATTGAGAGATTTGAAGAAACACATGGTGCACTATGAGGCCATTGGCCTGAAGAATAAAAACCCAACCCAGTACATTGTAAATGCATATGCTATAGCATTATAGGAGCAAGGGTGGAGACAAGTTTAGTTTCTTATAACGTTGTAACTGATTATATAATTATTTTATATCGGGCGTCACGTTTAAAACGGCATGCGCCACACCGTGTGTTATGCGCCATGGAACCCCTAGGAATTTTGCGCCGTGGTGCATCATTCTCCGTTCACAAGTATGAGCCAAACTAAGTTAAGCCAGTTGATAAAGTCATCATTAAGGAGTTGTCCACTACAAGAACTTGAGAAATGGCCAAGAACTCAACAAAGATTAACCATTTAACTCATCAACCAATATATGGTCAGCCAACACTCAGTATTCATGCCCTATGATAGTATTTGGGTAAAACATATCTGCATTTACTTCTCCAAGGGGAACCGACCTTCCGATGTGTGCTAAATTCGGGTGAAAGCTGTGAAGCCACTATCTAACTATATGGACGTCCAACAACTCAAGTGATAGTAATTTTTAATACAATTCAGCCTATCGATCTTAGTGTGCTCATAAAATTGATGGTAAATGTTCCCAATTTGGGTACCCTTTTACAATCTTTCTTATCCCTTTTCAAGATTTTTTTCTCTAACTTGATTTCTTTATTTTTTATTTTGATCTAGAGTTTAATCTATTTTGGCTCAAAACACTCTACCAAAACCTTAAGAACACAAAAATTTTTAGAAATCACGAAGCAATAGAACCAATGAAACCCCTTGAGACTTGCTCGGTGAAATCAGCTCTATAATTTCCAAATGGGGATTGAGCCTCTTTTTAAACTTGCTTGCAGGCAATAGGTAGAACTAGGATCAATTCAACTAAACTCTTTTCTCAAAGTGAGTTCAATCGAAGTCTTCAACCCAATTCCAATGTCAAGATCCTAACAGGCCTGATTAGGATTCAGCCATTTACCACCAAACAAGTCTAGGGCATATTCAATTCCAATAGTAAAGTCGCAGAGAGCACCGAGAGTCGAATGGTAGGTGACACATTGCAAAGTATAGTATATGTGGCTAAATTGAACGCATCTAATTTGTAGGGACATGAGGGGGTCTTGTGTATTTGGAGCACAGTAAAATTAAAATTTGTATCCATTTTTCTTTAATATCAATACTTACACAGTTAAAATGCATGCAAATTTTTTTACTTTAAACCCATTCTCCCTCAAATTTAACAGACCTTAATCCTGAACTAGGGCAACGGACAGCCACCGAGTATTGATGTCATAGTGAGTGGTTCAAGTATCTACTGTACTAATACATACCAATTGGTGGAATGAACAGCAATCGTGGCACCAAAATCTTAACGAATACAGTCATTCATGAATAGATGCATCATCATCGTAGAAAGGGAGCTCACCTTGGATTTGGCTGAACCTAATACTCTTTTCCAAAACTCCAACAGGCCCTGAAGGCTTGGAGAAATACCCATTTTTCGTATCATACAAGGCGGCTCGGATAAAATCGCGAACCTGTGCTCGAAAAAGTTAGATAGATGTCAGTTAAGACGATCTCAAACAGGACAGATATGGCAAAATAATGAAAGAGACGTAGGCGGAAGGAAGGTGCTCACGAGCAAAGGCTTGTCGCCGACAAAACCGGTGGAAAAGAAGGCCACCGGCACACACTGAATGCGAAACTGGCAAAAAACTGTGCGGGAACAGTGAAGCAATGCGAAAGAAAATGAGATTAAGAAAGAAAGACGGACCGTGACAAAACGAAGCAGGTATACTTTCGGTTGCGTGGGATGCCGGAAGAGAGAGCCGAAATCCCAATCGTAGCACCATCTTCGATTTGAAGGCGGATGTTGTGAGCCTTATCAGTGATGGCTTCCTTCCTCCGGGCGCGGCTGGATAGAAATGCGACCTTGGGGCGGATTTAAGAGGGCAAATTATTGGGTCAGGTGACCGGAGGTAAAATATAAGTTCGGACATCCAATAAAATTTGCCGCGTCACCTTGCGCTTTAGTTGCGCTTTACCTGCGCTTTTTGACTTGCGCTTTAGCTGCGCTTTAGTTGCACTTTAGTTGCGCTTTACCTGTGCTTTAGTTGCGCTTTACCTGCGCTTTACTTGCGCTAAATTTAAAATAATATTTTATTAATATCCGGACCTATCTCAGTGTTCGGTCACCTGACCCAATAATTTGCCGTTTAAGAGAGGGCAAATTATTGGGTCAGGTGACCGAATCAAATCTCTAAGTTCGGTCGTGAATAGAAAGATGACATCTGTCAGTTATTTTTGTAATTTAATATCTTTATTTTATGTCTTCTCAGCCCGAGCGACCCGACCCGGTAACCCAATTTATTTGAACTTTTAAGCATTTGCCGCCATTTTTTTGCAATTTGAAATCCGAGAAACATAAATATCTACTGTTGAAGAAGAAAAAATGAGCCAGAAAATTGCAGAGAAGAAATGGATTGGTCAGCGAAGAGTGAGGTGGAAGAGGGCATGGAAGAGGGAGTGCATGAATCGGAAAGGATGCATGAATCGAAAGAGCTGGTGCATGAATCAGAATCGAAACCTAACTTAGCTGAAATTTCCTCTGGTTTCAACATATCGGTAAGTTCCTTGGAAAAACGAGTTAGAAAGTTGTAAACAATCAGTTTTAATCTCATCGCCGCAGAAAAAAGACATAGGTTTCAGCTCATTAGAGTCTTAGGATATGATCTTAGATTTTGCGATTTTTAGGCAGAAAAAAAAATTTTGTCGGAAAAGTAAAAAAAGCTCTAATGTTGTTGCTTAGCTTTCATTATTGATTTAAGGATGAAGATTATAAAAAAATAGAACTTGTTTGATATTTACTTGCGTTTTACCTGCGTTTTACTTGCGCTTTACTTACGCGTTACTAGCGCTTTACTTGCGCTTCACTTGCTCTTTAGTTGCGCTTTAGTTACGCTTTACTTGCTCTTTTACATGCGCTTTAACATTTCAGGCTATTTATAAAGATGAGACAGAAACATATGAATGTTTTTGCACTTATGCTCACGATAATGGCTTTAGCGTCCGAAAGGATCATCACAGTTTTTGGCCAAAATCTAGGAAGATAAAATCGAAGGACTTTGTTTGTTCAAAAGCTGGTTTCAAGAAAATTAATGATCTTAATTCAAGAAAGAGATTCACTAGACCAGATGTTAGAACTGGTTGTCCAGCCATGGTGAGGTTTGTCACAGATGAAGATGGTTACTAGCATGTCAAAAGATTTATTGAATCCCACAACTATGAATTAGCCAGCCCAGCCGACCGACACCTTTTGAGATCATGTAGGAATGTTGTTGAGGAAAAAGCTTCCGTCCTAAAATCGATGACAGATGCAGGGATTAAAACCGTTGATGCATATGCCTACCTTGCAGAGGAAGTTGGTGGATGTGAGAATGTCGGATTCTCAAAGAGGGATGCCTACAATTTTATTCAGAAGGAGAAAAAAGCAAGAATTGAAATTGGTGACAATAATTCTTTGATTCAATTATTTAAAGATCGAAAAGTTGAGGACCACATGTTCGCATGAGATGTTCAATATGATGATCATGATAGATTGTTAAATTTTTTCTGGGTTGATGGCAGAAGCATGATAGATTATGAATGTTTTAGAGATGTGTTGATTTCTGATACTAGTTACAGGCTGAACAAGTATAATTTTGTTTGTGTGCCATTTGTTAATGTTAACAATCATTGGCATAATATTTTGTTTGGGGTTTCTTTTTTGTCAGAAGAAACAATTGAAAGTTTTACATGGTTGTTTAAAATATTTGTACGAATAATGGGTAATAAATATCCAACAACAATATTCACTGATAAGGACCAAGCTATGATCAGGGCTATAGAAGTTGCATTATCTCACACTCGTCATAGATTATGCCAATGGCACATCTTTAAAAAGGTTCAATCTACAATAGCAATAATAAAGTTAGAGGACTCTTCTATAAGTGTATGAGGAGGTGTGATTCTGAGGAAGTATTTGAAGAAGTATGGGATGAAATGATCAAGGAAGGGAATCTTCATAACCATGAATGATTGCAGGATCTTTATAAGATAAGGAGAAAGTGGTCAACTGCTTTCAACAAGGATTATTTTTGCATGGGCATTTTATCAACGCAGCATAGTGAGTGTACTAATAATGTATGTCATGGCATTTCTAAGCCAACAAGTTCATTAACTGATTGTTTTCTTGGGTTGGAAAAGGTATTGATGAATTGGCGGCGAAATGAGCAGGATGAGGATTACAAATACAGTCAATCTGAAATTGTTCCTGTGATAAAGAACAGCTTAATATTAAAACAAGCTGTTAGATTTTACTCAAGAAAAATATATTCATTTTTTTAGGAATAATTTATAAAGGCTGTGGGAGAAATGAGTATAGATTTTTTCTCGACTGATTCTTCAAAGTTTATAGTCAAGTACATAGAGAAAAAGAATCAAAACCATCCTTGGGTTATTCACTTTGATGCAACAGAAAGTAACATTTAATGCAACAGTAAGAAGTATGAAACCATGGGATTGCTGTGTTCTCATTATTTGAGGATTTTTAAACAGTTGGATATGGCTAAATTCCCTGAGAAGTACTTATTACTTCGTTGGTCAGCAAGGGCTCGACAAGTTTTTTATTCAGGTTACTTGCTTAATTCTCAAAGAAGTAATAATTTCTAAAGTGGTAGGGGATTCATATTCAGAAAATCAAGTGAGCAGGTTTGCATATCAAACGAGCACAGAAGCTCAAGGGAATGAGGAGGCAAAGGAGTTTATTCTTTCCTCATTGCAAGACATGTATCAAAAATTATACTTAATTCTTGGTGGCAAGAAAAGAAATCAGAAGGATGTTGCTAGTTCCCAAGGTGGAAGTATTAATTTGAAAGATCCTCTAAAGCGTAGACATAAAGGCATATCAAATGCAAGACTGAAAAGCCATTGGAGAAGAAGAAATGGCCTAAGAGTAAGTTTTTAATAACTTGTTAATTATTTAATTCCTAATTCTAAGACTAAAATTCTACTTTCTAACATATAAGAAACATTTGGCGGGGGATAACCCAATGGATGAACCTTCTTCAACACAGATGAACTTTTCAAGCATGCATGAATGTTTCAGTGAGGAATTTATAACCGGCATGCCATCATGCCAACCTGGAGCTGAATACAGCAAATTGATGATGGATTTCATTTCTTCGGAGTTGGAATTTAATGAATTTGCATTGTAATAATATTTATTGGTTGTAATAAAAAAATTTATATGAATCATGCTTTCATTACTTCTAATATTAAAAATATGCTTAACTTGTGATTTACTTGTTCTTTACTTGCGCTATGGTTGCGTTATGGTTGCGCTTTATTAGAAATTACAGAATATGCACATGTTACACAACAATCAAAAACTATATAATAATATAATAAAATGTACATTTAGAATTCATGGACAATATTTACAATAAGTTACAGAATATTTACTTCTTTGTTATAAGAAAAAGAAAATATGCTAACTCTGCCCAAAATTTTGGCATATGCGTTTGCCAATCTTTATAAACATTCCAGTCTATTTTCTTTCGTTGCACGGCTTTCTCCATGTATTTACAAACGAACATTCCACAATCGTAATCGTTTGATTGAGTTAGAAGTCCAAATACCACCTGTAAGTTCCATTTTGTTATATCGCTTGAAAAGCATCATTCGGTGTCCTCATGCAAATAATTTATCTGTACAAATAAAACCTTTTATAAGCATATTAGGTATGGAAACATAGTTATCTGGATTTAACTTAAAATTTGGATTTCACTTACAACTGTACAACAAATATTCTTGTGTTCAGAATTTGATAAGGAATCATATATTTTTCAGACTTTCTCCCTCAATTTTCCTATAAGAAGAACTCAATGCTTTTCGAAAATTATGGGTTGAACAATAAGTTTGCTTTCTTTAAAAGAAACAGGATTAATGTGCTGGATAAAAATTTGATATTCCTTTTGTATGACTTGTATACCTGCAATAATTCAGATATATAAGAAAAAAAATTGTGAAAGGATTAAAATATTATTTATACTTATCCTGTACAATGGAGAAATGTACAAGTAACGTTGAAATTTGTCTGACATTATCCTACTCTGCTCTAATAAAAAATAAGCAAAAGCATCAACATGATTATCTGTTAACCAATCATTTGTGAGCAGAAAGTCAATATCTGCTCTTTTTATTTCTATGTTTCCAGCTGTAAATATTACGTCGTCCCTTCAACAAAAAAAAATAATGTTAAAGCACAACTAAAGCACATGTAAAGCGCAAGTAAAGCGCAAGTAAAGAGCAAGTAAAGAGCATGTAAAGCGCAAGTAAAGCGCAAGTAAAGAGCATGTAAAGCGCAAGTAAAGCACAAGTAAAGAGCAAGTAAAGCGCAAGTAAAGCGCAAGTAAAGAGCAAGTTAACTTACTTTTTATCAAATTTTCTGAAACATTCATTCAAAAAATATTGTTGTTGCTCTGTTAAAAAAAGCTTCCCTGGATAATCCATAATTTGCATTGCAGGTCGTGGCTCAATTTTTATATTATCAACAGAGATAACCTCTTTGTTCTTCTTTTTTACATATGGTATGATGTGCTTTGATGAACTCTATGTTTTTTTATCATCTTCTCTTTTTCTTTTTTGAATGATGTGCTTTGATGAACTCTCTATTGGTGGTGGCACATCTTCTTTAGTCAATGGTGGAGGTGGTGACATATCTTCTTTGACCAATGGTGGAGGTGGTGGCACTAATGTTAGCCCCGTATTTTTCGGCTTCTTCATTACTAACATTCTCAAGATAAAAATTAATCTGCAAAAATAAAAAATGTATTATTTTCATAAAACACAACTATAGCGCAACCATTGCGCAAGTAAAGCGTAACCATAGCATAATTTGCATCATTTACACGTAAAAATTACCTCTTTTTTCTTTAAAATTTTAAATAATTTTGCAGCATTCTCTTGAGTAAAGTATAATTTATTATACCCATCCCATATCAGAAAATGCGGTCTTAGTTCTGGATCGGATGGTTTATTCAAAGAAAAGTGTTCTAAAAATCAAATCTGTATAATGCCAAACATAAAATATTAAAAATTAACATTAAAAAGCATTATGGATGGAGAATAACCAGTAGGAGTGGAAACTTACCAGTAGAAGAGGAAAAAAATCATTGATGTAACCCAATGGTCTTTGCATTTGAAACTTCTCAAAAATTGTGTTGAATTCCTCGACCATGAAGTTTCTTATGCATGAAGCCCAATTAATATAAGTGAACTCACTTAAATTACTTGATACATATGTGAGCCTTCTAGGGGTTTTGTGGTTGTTTAGTGGAAAAAAAATGTTAGATAACAAAAATATAATAACGGTCTTTAATTTTGTAGCATTATCAGTTAATCTGTCTAATTTTGACATTTCTATTTTAATTTCAGTTGTTAGAGGTTCATTTAGAGGATAAATCCTCCATTTGATATCAATGTCTCTGTTAGGCAAACCTGTCAGAAAATTTCAGTTGTTAAAGTTAAAAAAACATATTCATATAAAAAATTCCATATTCAAAATATTACCTATCAACAAGGGAACCTCGTCAGAAGTGAATTTCAGTAAATGACCAAGGACGATGAAGCCTTCATCAGCAGGACTCTAAAATTTTAGAACCTAAAAAAGAAGTGGTATACACTGCTGTAATGCGGGGAACTTAAAAAATTGATGAATGTTCAGATTCTTTAATGTCTGCTTAACTTCATCATCAATAATCTCGACAAAAGCATCACAATATTTTCGAAAAGTGATAACATAGCATCTAGATATTACTGGCCTTTGATACGGCATTTTCATCTATAAAAATTAAAAAAAACCAGATAAAAGCGTAACTAAAGCGCAAGTATACATTTTGTAATTATTTTGTTTCATTTGTCTCTTCCAATCACGAAGAAGATTGAAATTCAGAAAAAAAAAACATCCTGATCATCACATTGAACATAAATGCTAATTATACAATTATTACTAAACCCTAAAATTTAGCATAAAACGTAAACCTTTCGTATCATTTGTTTAATCCATTTATGAAGAGAAGCTTAAAATTCATAAAATAAATATTTGAACATTAGATTAAACAAACAATGGTAAAATTATAACTAAATCCTAAAATTTAACATATAACTTAAACGCAACAAAAGCGCAAGTTAGGCGCAACCATACCTATTTATGAATGATGATCTTCTACAATCTCGTCGTTTACTTCCGGCGGGAAGAAGCTATTGCAGAACCGAAGGTATTGGAGGAATCCGAGAGCGCTTACCAGAGCTGGAGTAGCAGAGAAAATGTCACTTGAAAAAAAAAATATGCGGCGTTTCCATTCTTTATTTTTTGAAATTCAAATAAACTGTGTTACCGGGTCGGGTCACTCGGGCTGACAATACATAAAGCAAAGATATTAAATTACAAAAATGCCTGACAGATGTCATCTTTCTATTAGCGACCGAACGCAGAGATGGGTTCGGTCACCTAACCAAATAATTTGCCTTTAGGGAGTGCAAGGGTATTTTACAATGGGGCTTATGGGCCATGAGTGAGGTATTTAAAATGTAATAATTTTAAAATTTTAGTATTTGATTTAATAAAATAAAAAAAATTATAAAATATTCTAAACTTTAAATATGTACTATAGTTCATTAATTATGTATTGAAAACTCTTTCTTTTTTTATAGAATTTTAAATATATCACACTACATTCCTATTTCAACAAGACAAAAAGTTCTGATTATTTTAAATCTTCTAATTTTGTTTGTCATAGTAGTTGTTACATTCTGTTAAAATCTAATAAACTTTTTGTTTATGCATATTCATAATTTAAGGTGGTTAACTTAATTATGATTTAAGCATAAAATATTATACTACAATATGAAATAGTTTATACAAACACAACTAACAATCAAACCTTAATCAAGTTCCTAAACATATTAAAGTATAATTAAGCATCAATATTTCTTTTTTAGCAGCATAAATATAGCTTGCAGTTCAAGTTGATTGGTATGATTGGCTTGTTACCTGTGAGTAGAATAATGTATTTGTAAATCACTGTTAAAATGTGAAATTTATTTATGCTTATTGAAATATAAATATTAAGTATACTTCTTATAAGTTTTATGGGGAATGCATGCCCAGCCCATCTTCTTTAATTATCTCCCAAACTGTCTCATAAACATTAGGGTCTTCATCATTGATTTGTACCTCACAGAAATCAATCATCTTCTTTAATTATAGCCACAATTATCTCATAAATACTAGGGTCTTCATCATTGATTTGTACATCACTGAAATCAGTCATGCTACATCTCAATTTGAGATATATTGAAATACACTTCATATCCATGGTAGCAACCATTAAATTGTGTTTTACTACAAAAACAAGCATAAAATCATCTAAATCATAAAAATAAAAATAAAAAATTCATTCATGAATTAACACTCAAAATCTCTATTTTCACAATGTTAAATGTTGTCTCCACCATATTCTACAGTTGCTCTCTCCACCATATTGCACTGTTGTGCATGGCAATAATTATACAACTCCACCTCAACTAAGTAATAATGTGATATTTCTCCACAATACTCAAATGATATTGGTATCCTCTAAAGAGTGTCATGAGCTTATTAGTGTTAGCATGGTCGGAGAACCAAATAATATTTACTTTGTGGTGCTCTAAACTCTCCCACTGGCATCCATCATAATAGTCACATATCAATTGGAGGCCCCTCCCAATCAGATATAACATTGACAAATTATTGATCAAATGAGACCGTTGTCATAAAGTTATGAGAAGTATATCATTTTTCTATTATGGTGTCTATTAAGAAATCATCTATTACCGACTATATGGATATGGGTTCCATTTATAACTTCAATTGCATTTTAAAAGTAAAGATGAAATTAGGGGTTTGTTGGTATAAAAGGATGATAACCAGCTTCATGCAGGGGTAATTTGATGAACTCATTTGTTAATAACATATTTGTACATAGTGTCAGATTAAAAAAATCAACTCATTATTTATAGAAGATCCTATAAATACTCACATAATTATTTAAAATGATGTGCATGTGCCTTTCCTCTAAAAAGATCTGTAATTGTTTATCCATGACATGTGCTTCACATCGATGATCAGGCCTCAACTTATTAATGTTGACCATAGTGGATGATAGTAAAGCATATATGATACATACTATTGGTTTGAATGGGGATTATTGGACACAGGCCTTTGCATATATATCAATCTTCTCATATGAGGAACTAACATCCTCCATAATTGAAATAATCAATTCACTTATGGCATTATTAAGCACTTGATGTGCGTCAACTAGTGTTGTAGAGTTCACCAATAAGACAAACTCTTGCATAATTATCTATGACCAAAATAATAATTTACACAGCATAAATTTAGTGAACATGACATAACCAAAGATTTATTTTAAAATGGGAAGACACATGTGCAAGTAATGAATAACAATAAAGTTGAAGCTGACTACACATCACAACTAACAAATAACCGTATAAACTAATCTAGCAATAAAATACAAATAATAAATAATGACATAAATTGAAGCTAAACACAAAGTAAAGCTAAAAAATTATATAGTAAACACTAAATATCAACTACAATTGAATATAAAATATAATCATCATAGCCAAGAAGGAGAAGTAGAGAGTACGATCTAAAGATCGTAATGTGCAATTAGTACATTTTTTCTTATGTTCGTACAGGATGATCACCGGGACGATTAGAAATTATCTCAATAAATTGTCCAGCACGATTGACATAATATTGTATAAGTAGTTCAAAAATCAAGTTTTCGTCCAGTTGTTGACCTCATTTTTGTATGAGGTCACTTTTAACTCTTTCCAGAACTTTAGACCTTAGTTTTCGTTAGACTTTAGATCCTAGGATCTTCCTAGTTCCTATACCTCAGGCCCAATCCAGATCTTAACTCAATTCAAACCAAGAACCCAGGGTTGAGGACTCAGGTCCTGAAGCCCTTTCTGGATGATTCTTCTATCACCTTGAAACCCAGTTAATTAGCATCTGATTCAGGGTCTGTCAATTCCATATTGATGTGACATGTTTCTAGTACCAACCCTCCAAATTTAAACTCATTTGGAGGATTTTAGCATCATAAACTTAATCCAGTTTTAAAGATTACAAAACCTTTAAATATTTACAATCCATGCCACTGGGCCTTTCACCCAATGTAATTTGACCCTAGAGACCCCTCCACATCTTGATACCCCATCCACTAGGTTCATATGATCAAATTGATTTCAATGCATCTAACTCTTAGTCCTTGGTCAACTTGGTTGACCAAGTCAACCAAATTTGACCAAATGACCCATGTACCCCTCCTTTCATCTAAATTCTTTGATCAAAACCATTTCAACCCCATTTGAACTCATGGGGTGACTCCTTAGGCTCCCAAGAGATCTCTCTTGGAGACCCAAGCCTTGGGCCCACTCGGGTTAGCCTTTTGGCTTGACCCAAGTGTCCAAAAAAGGCCCCACTTTGAACCATTTCTCAATCCTAATCAAATTGAACCCAAACTAAGGTGTCATTGGGTCTCCCCTGACCCAATACACCTCTCTGAACCAATCCAGCCATTGAGTCCACTTGGGTCAAGAGTTGGCTAACCCAAAGTGGCCAAAACCTCCTAGGATTGAGCCAACTCATATCCTGAGCTCAATTGAACCTGACCAACACCTCCTTTAGGTGGCCCTAGGTCCAATACACCTCCCCCAGCTGGCCCTAGCCTTGGGTTGACTTGGGTCAACTTTTAGACTAACTCAAAGTGGTCAAAACCACATGAACCCAAGCCATCTTTGAAACCAGATCAAATTGAACCCAATTGCCACTTGCACTGGGTGGACCAGACCCAGACCCATCTTCCACATCAAGCCCAGGGTCTGGCCTAACCTGGGTTGAGCCCAATTCGACCCAAACCGAGAAGATTTGGATCAACCCGAGCCATATTTGAATCCAGATCAAATTGAACCCAATTGCTACTTGCATTGGGTAGACCAGACCCAGACCCATCTCACACATCAAGAACAGGGTCTGGCCTAATATTAGTTGAGCCTAATTAGACCCAGACTGAGCAGATTTGGATCAACCTGAGCCATCTTTGAGCCCATATCAAATTGAACCCAATTGTCACTTGCATTGGGTGGACCAGACCCATCTCCCACATCAAGCCGAAGATCTGGCCTGACCTGGGTTGAGCCCAATTTGACCCAAACTGAGCAGGTTTGGGTCCAACCAAGCCACCCGTTCGAATTGAACATCCCAGACCCAATTGAGCTCACCTTCGAGTCCAGCGTGTCCCCATAAACCTTTCCAAGTTAACCCGACCCAAACCCCGGCCGGCAGCGGCCATAACCAATGGAGAATAAGATCTAGTAGTCCCCCGCCCCTTTGATCCTGACCTAAAGCCTTCCAAAGGCTGGGGCTCACCGGCTTCAGGCTCATTAGCCCTATGGGAGGATGTCTCCTTCCACCTAGCGCCCATCTGAGGCCCAGCCTAGTCAATCCCGACTGTCCAAGCTTACGGGAGATGATTGAATAGGACAATGCATCACAGAAGCTCCCATTCTATCCCAAGGATTTCAAAATCACTCCCTAGAGCTCCTTCATTGTTTTGCTCTCATTTCCTAGCTCCCTAGGTACTCCTGTCGATTTGTTCGAGCGAACTCCGATGAAAGCTTTCGGCACCGCGCTCGAAGTCGTACCTCCGGCCATCCTTCGGTCCCGACGTCTGAAGGCCTGCTTGCTTCATCCCCTGAAGATGCCTGATAGAGAAACTCATCCGTTGAGGCCTTCTCTGTGGTAATATTTTGATCCCGAGCTCCCTAACTAAGTAGTCCGGTCAAGTGTGAAGGAAACCTTCACCCCAGTAGATCTCCACCGTTGGATTGAAGGTTCCCATGCGCCTGATCCTCCATATGAAATTTCGTCGAAGTTCACCGGCGGGATCGCTCGGATCATGTCGGAGAAGCTTTACGGCTTCGGGTTTCTACGGGAGGTTGAAGACAAAATCATGGTCGTTGATTTCAATCAATGGTGCGGATTATATCCCGTGGTCCTGGAAGCTGTTTGATCATGATCGTCCAATCACCCATTCGACGGCTACGATCGATTCGACCGTTATCCGGTGAACTGCTAATGATTGCCCCGCCAACCGTGACGCGCTGCGTGTAAAGCG
Source organism: Dendrobium nobile (assembly GCA_022539455.1). NCBI lineage: Eukaryota > Viridiplantae > Streptophyta > Magnoliopsida > Asparagales > Orchidaceae > Dendrobium > Dendrobium nobile. Next base: position 1,052,093 of record CM039735.1, on the reverse strand, counting down.
CCAGCTAACTAGGTAATTAAAGGATTTAATTTTACAGAAAATCAAGGGAAACCTCAAAAATTGATATCTCCATGCACACTTGACCAAATTAGGTGTTCTTAGGCTCATTGGAAAGGTCTCATGGAGATATACAAAACCATATGATTATAGCTCTGATTGCATCTCCATTAAGTTTAATTTCAATATTAGTGTTTTATTAATTATTGCATTTATTATTTAAAATGAACTTACCAGGGCCTGGAATTTTGGGAGAATGAATTTGGGCATGTCCATGACATGTCCAAATTTTATCTCCCCTGTTTGAAGTGTCTAAGGGTATTATTATCCCAATTTTGACTTAAGGGTCATGGTTTGACCCTCAAATCCAAATTGGAACCATGATCTATCCAATGAGGTTTAGGATTTGATTTTGAATGTGCTGATGATGTGTAGCATATGGAGTTTATGGCCAATGATTTTGCCCCAATCCAACCTTAGGATAGCTCCGTAGGATTTTTCTAAGGTGACTTAGGGATCACCTTAGGTGGCTTGGTTAGTCACCTTAGAGAATTCCATTTAGGCTCAAATTTGGTTTGTTTAGGCCCTGAGATCAGATGATCTCATGGTCCAAATTTCATCAGATTTGGTGCCCATTTGGTCCACCAACTATGAGCCAACAAAATCCCTTCTCTAGAATTAGCCTAAAGCCTAATTAATTCACTAAAAATCCTTATTAATCCCTAAAACTTTTATAAAATATTCCTAAATGATTTTGATTTATCCCTTAAGATGTAGAAATTTAAATCCTTTTAATTTGACATTAAAACCCACTTTAATTTTATTTTAATCAAAATTAATATTTAATTAATTTTAATTAATTAAAAATCTCAAAAATTCTTTAAACACTTGCTAATCACTCTTTAAATCATTTCTAATATTTGGAGTCGATTTCAAGAAGTTTAGGCCTCATTTGGTTTCAAATCATAAAATGAGCTCCCTAATTAAGGTAATTAGAAAATTCTAATAAATACCCAAAACTCCAAAATTCATAACTAATTGTAAAAAATTCCAAATCAATCAAACTTAAAGGCTAATGACTCTTATTAAAATCTAGTATTTTTTAAGAATATCAAACCCCCAAAATTTGGTCAAAGTTAAAAAGTCAATATTTTTGTCAACCTTTGCTTTGGTCAAAATCAAGCCAAAACTTTTAAAAATCATAATTTTTCATTAAAAAAACTCCTAATTTAGTGTGCTACCGGTCTAACAACCCATAATTAGGTCTAGTATCTATTAAAAATATGAAACTCCTTAAATTTCTTCTAATTTTAAAAATCAAATTTTGACTCCTTAGTTAGTGTATCTAGATAATTTTCTAAAACCCATTAATTCATTCAAATTCTAGAATTTCATAAGTTCGTTAATAAAATTCTTAATCAATCCTTTAAAATCTTTAACCAACTATTTTTTTATATTAATCCCCTCATTAATTCCAACCAATTTAAATTAACTTAATCAACCCAGATTACCACTGAGTAACCCAGGCCTACGAGGCTATTAACTTAGCCCCAAGGAAGGGGAAATAAACTTCACGGTCTTGGTGTGAAACAAAGGTAGTAATCAATTAATTTTTAAAATATATTTAATTAAAATTCTTAATCTATTAATATTTAAACTTTAATCTAAACCCCCCTTTTAAGCCTTAACAGACTTAGAATTCTAGACAATTTTAACTGATCACCCAATTTAGGATCTACCCCAGCCACATAACCTTCTACACACACTTTAGATGGTTTGCTAGGACAGCCAACTCTAGATCTAGGTTAGGTTGGTGTTTTCTTTACTGCTGCGTGCTAGATTTTTTGTGATTTTATTCCATGTTGTGGATGAGATTGCCTTGCTATATCTATTTACTTTTTACTGCACTCTATGGATCATTGATGTGTTTGGCGGCTATATTACCCTTAGGAGAGGAATGATCTGGATGTTAATTGAGTTTTATGCAGGTGACCACGCTCATGCAGAGCAATAAAAAGGGGCTAAATAAAATCAATTATAAAAAAGCTTGCACGGGTGCTTCAACTGCTAAGCCCCCAAATAAAAAAAGTGTGACCAGTGTGTTTGTTTATTTTTCTGCACATATATAACTGCTTGGGAATATATTTTGATTTATTAACTACTTAGGATAACCCTGCATGAGAGTCTAGAATTTTTCATTTTAATATAAATGTAATTTGTGTAAATATAAAGTGTTGTGAAAGTGTGATTTTAAATTGGGATACATAGGTCCAAAGTTTGGACTCCAAAGAGAAAAGGACATCCCTTAGGGGAGTAGCCCTTTTATATTTGGAGATCCAAATTTGGATCACTTCTTCCCTATCCAAAGAGGGAAGAGTGGTCTTCCCCTCAAAGGAAGTGCCCTTTTATTCATTTGCATAGTCTACTACGAAGAATCCAAGGAGCCTGAAGGAAAGGAGCTTGAATGAGAACAAGATTGAAGATTTAAAGAGAGAAAGTATCCCATTCAAAACCACTTGCATCTCTACTAGGTTTTGAATCTGGGTTGTTGTTAGTGGTGCTCGATCGACCACTTTACTTTCTACAAGACCCTAGTTTGTAATAAGCAAGGCAACTTTTCCTATGGACATTTATTAATTATTTTATTTATATTTGATGTGATGAAATAATTGCATATATAACTATCTACTTTTCTTAGTTTTTTGGCGTTTGTGTGCCGCTTTTGTTTTCGCCTAAATATGTGAGACTCGTGAGGGTGTGAAAGTTTTATACTCATAATTAAATAGTTTAAAATTTAGTGAATATAAATAACATAAAAAGATAACAAATCTAGGGAATTAGCCGGGGATCGACCCCGGGGTCGCATGCATATTTTTGCACTCCTTCTTTCCTTGCTTTAGACCCTTTCCCGCCTGCGGGTAGAGTCTGGATAGTCTGACCTATGAGGACGAGGTGCCGGACCGGAGAAAGTCCAGTCTTCTAAAATTTTTTTTTTCTAAGTCTGTTTTTAAACTTTCAAGCATATTTGATTTGAAGTTGTCAACTAACATGCATTGCATTAGAAACACATTTAAAAGAGTAAAAAAAATAATTACATTAGTCCTTAATATTTTTGCCCCCAGCATAAGTCAAAAGGGTCAATTAGGAAAATCTCTAAATATCGGCCCGAGCTCTCCAAAATCTTAAACAAAACGTCCCTACCACTTTTTCATAAAAGACCAGACTTATGTATTTTAAATCGATTAGGTAGTTAGCTGGCTCCCTAATCCAGGCCGAGGTAAGTCCAAGTTTTGCACTCCATTAGTTAGGTTCGAACAACTGTGGTCTAGTGTCCAAATTTAGATATAGGATATGGGGCAAATCTTTGATTATAAGACCCGAACCTCCGAAAATATAATCCCAAATTCTAATAAATAATCAACTCAAATTAAATCTTATTTCAATCTAAAATGTAAAGACCAACACTTAGATTAAGTTGTGAAACTTTCGGATGGTTTTGGAATCTCAAAGTATCCCCTACTCTTCTTCCCTTAATTCTGTTAATAACTGCTCAACCTCGATTCATTCCCTTTCGATATTCCAAAATTCATCTCTTTTTGATATCACTCCTAGAAAATCTAACGAAATTTTGCCACTATTTTAATTGAGAGTTTTCGTAGGGGTCTCTGTCTACCTACGATATAATTAACTACGAGGGCTTACGCTCGTAGGAGATTTAGAACCACACATTCACCTGATTTTAAAAATTGATTTTCCAAAATTTATATTGGATTCTTTTGGGAATGATCAAAAGATGATTGTTATTATCACATTCAAAGAATTATCATTGAATGGTATTTTCTCCCTCTAGGGGGATACATATTTCTTTGATAAGGCTTTTGATGTGAACTTATCGATCACACTTCTTCACTATTATAGCTGGATAATTAGTTGAACCTCATTTTGACATTTTTGGGCCATATGAAGTTCTCTTAGAATTCGGCTACAATACTCAAGATGAAATTTACAATTCTAAATCTAAATACCGTTATGAAATTTTATTTTCACCTCTCGATGTGATATACTTTTTCTAATGAGACAATTCGATTTTAAAATTCAATCTTAAGTCCCAAAGAAAATCAATATTTTTCAAAACATGTTTTCAAAATTCCACCAATACCAGTATGAGGTATCTAGGATGATCGAATTTCATCTATGTAGATCATCTAATACAATTTATATCGTATTGTATGGTTTACCATTTTTACTAAACCTTAATTTGATTTACTAATAATGATAATTAATTTAAGTAAGTTTTCAAATATCGCACCGCATGATAAGGATCATACAGTACAATTAATTAAAAGATACAAAATTTTAAAATCTTACTTAAACCATTTGGCGGCTAGGATTTCTATATTAAACTGGTCGTATAGTATGATCTAGATCAAACAATACGATTAGTTTAAAATTTTTAAAGCTTAGTTTCTCACACTCCTTTGTATGTGTGTACAATCACCAAGTTTAGCATCCACCTTAAATAAGACTTTGATTCAAGAAATATTAAAAATTTTAACTAAATGAAAATTAAAGACTATTGAAAAAATATAAAGATATTCTACCCAGTCTTGGGTTGATCACTTTGCACGATGTACGGCGGGCATGAAATGTCAGTACACGAAAATAAATATCTAAAAATAGTAATAGGGGAAAACATGATAGACAAACTAATAATATTTGTTATCATTAAAATCATAAAATCGGGGTCTAGATTTGCAACAATCGTAGAATAGGGTATAATTAGGATTTTTTTAATTTTTTATGTTCACTTTACATTTATAATATAATAATGTAGCATTTTATTTAATTTATTTATAGTTATTTTATTTCTTATTTTATGGATTGATGAGTGGGCACTTACCCTTAAATGTTTAAAAAAGATTTAAAAATATCTTCTAGATGTGATCATGTTCAAAAGGAGCAAATAAAAATATTGTAATTGTCATTATAAATGCACTTTATGATATGTACCATTAGAATTTTTAAGCTCATGGGAATGTGGTCACAAGGACTAGGTCTGGATGTAAATAAAATTAAAATTATTTTATCCTGATTATGCTAACATTTATTCTATAGGGAGCTCATGTAATTCTCTCTCTCTCTCTCTCTCTCTCTCTATATATATATATATATATATATATATATATATATATATATATATATATATGAAAGCCATGTAAGCATGTTGGTATTTCAGAAGGTAAGTGGCCGAATGTATGAAGATATCGATCAAGACTTGCATGTCATTTAATAATGTATAGCTTTAGGCTGAGTTGCAATTATGATTGAGCTTGTGTATCTTTTTTTGTTTTCCTGGGGTATGTTGTTGAACCCAATTATACTTTTGCCTCTTATTCATTGTTTATTCTTTGATGATATATATTTACTTTATGTGGATCATCTAATACAATTTATATCGTATAGTATGGTTTACCCTATTTATTAAACCTTGATTTGACTGACTAATAATGGTGATTAATTTAAGTAAGTTTTCAAATATCGCACCACATGATAAGGATCATACAGTACGATTAATTAAAATAAATAAAATTTTAAAATCTTACTTAAACCATTTGGCGGCTAGGATTTCTGTATTAAACTGGTCGTATAGTATGATCTAGATCATACAATATGATTAGTTTAAAATTTTTAAAGCTTAGTTTCTCACACCCCTTTGTATGTGTGTATGGTCACCAAGTTCAACATCCACCTTATATAAGACTTTGACTCAAGATATATTAAAAAATTTAAGTAAATAAAAAATACAAACTATTGAAAAAATATAAACCTATTCTACCTAGTCTTGGGTTGATCACTTTGCATGGTGTAAGGCGGGCATAAAATGTTAGTACAGAAAAATAAATATCTGATAATAGTAATAGGAGAAAACATGATAGACAAACTAATAATATTTGTTATCATTAAAATCACAAAATCAGGGTCCAAATTTGTACCAATGCTAGGATAGGGTGTAGTTAGGATTTTTTTTTCACTTTACATTTATAATATAATAATGTAGTATTTTATTTAATTTGTTTATAGTTATTTTTTTTCTTATTTTGTGGATTGATGAGTGGGCACTTACCCTTAAATGTTTAAATTTTTTTTAAACAGATCTTCTACAGGTGATCATGTTCGTAAGGAGCTAATAAAAATATTGTAATTATCATTATAAATGTACTTTCTAATATGTACCATTAGGATTTTTAAGTTCATGGGAATGTTGTCAAAAGGACTAGGTCTTGATGTAAATAAAATTATTTTATCATGATTATGCTAACCTTTATTCTATATGGAGCTCATGTAATTCTCTCTCTCTCTCTCTCTCTCTCTCTCTATATATATATATATATATATAAGAAATCCATTTAGGCATGTTGGTATTTCAGTAGGCAAGTGGCCGAATATTTGAAGATATTGATCAAGACTCGCATGTCATTTAATAATGTATAGCTTTAGGCTAAGTTGCAATTATGGTTTAGCTTGTGTATCTATTTTTGTTTTTCCTGGGGTGTATTGCAGAACCCAATTACACTTTTGCCTTTTATTCATTGTTTATTCTTTGATGATATATATTTACTTTAATTGTGCACTAGAATTATATGATTTTATTAGTTTTAATTATTATTTTGCTCTAGGTTGGCTTGAACTGTGTTTTCACATTAGGCTATCAGGATGCCAATTTTTTTTAATAAAATATTTAATTTACTTAATCAAGATTATAGAAATATAAGGCTTAAAATCAACTAACATGCTTTCAATACTTAATGTATGACCCCTCTTGGACCACTTTTTCAAAATACAACCTGTATTTAAAACCAAGCCTACATCACGGTGGCTCCTGGATAGTTCTGATTAGCCCTACCTTTATGCATATCCTGAGTCAAGCATATATATTTTATTTTATCTCACAAAGGGATAGTTCACTATTATATTAATAAAGTACCATTTATGGTCAGGTCTAAGTCCCATTTATCTTATACACTTCTCCACCACTCTTGCATTTGTATAGGACTATATTGCATAAGTTTAAAACACTAGATGGGTTATAGTTGATACCCCTTTCAGAGCAGGATGATAAATCCAGGTTGGGGTTACCTAGATCCTCGGTGGGATTTGAGTCATAAGTCCACTCATTATCTTGCATTAGTTACGACAAGGGCATTAGTACTTGGAGTGTGGTACGTCCCCTATAAATATAAGATAAATTGGGTCCTACAAGTAGAATTTCAACAATCACATGCTCATTCAAATTGGACAAAAAATATTGTCCAGTCATCTTGTAGCACTGACCAAAGTGGCATTTGCTGCAACTATAACAAATAAGTGACCCACTAATATAACAAGAGTTAACCACTACCTATTTTTGTTTTCCTGGGGTGTATTGCAGAACTCAATTACCCTTTTGCCTTTTATTCATTGTTTATTCTTTGATGATATATATTTAATTTAATTGTGCACTAGAACTATATGATTTTATTAGTTTCCTTTATTATTTTGCTCTAGGTTGGCTCGAACTGTGTTTTCACATCAGGCTATCAAGATGCTAATTTTTTTATAAAATATTAAATTTACTTAATCAATATTATAGAAATATAAGGCTTAAAATCAGCTAACATGCTTTCAATACTTAATGTATGACCCCTCTTAGACCACTTTTTCAAAATAAAACTTGTATTTAAAACCTAGCTTACATCACGCTGGCTCCCTGATAGTTCTGATTAGCCTTACCTTTATGCATAGCCTTAGTAAAGCATATATATTTTATTTTATCTCATAAAGGGATAGTTCACTATTGTATTAATAAAGTACCATTTATGGTCAGGTCTAAGTCCCATTTCTCTTCTACACTTCTCCACCGCTCTTGCATTTGTATAGGACTATATTGCATAAGTTTAAAACACTGGATGGAGTTATAGTTGATACCCCTTTCGGAGCAGGATGATAAATCCAGATCGGGGTTACCTAGATCCTCTGTGGGATTTGAGTTATAAGTCCACTCATTATCTTGCATTAGCTAGGACAAGGGCATTAGTACTTGGAGTGTGGTACGTCCCCTATAAATTTAAGATAAATCAGGTCATACAATTAGACTTTCAACTATCCCATGCCCATTGTAATTGGACCAAAAATATTGTCCAATCATCTTGTAGCACTGAACAAAGTGGCATTTGCTGCAACTATAACAAATAAGCGTCTTACTAATATAACAAGAGTTGACCACGCTACCAGTGTCAGAGGCTTTCATAGGCTATCAACTTCTTCCTGACTTAAGTAGTCCAAACTTGCTCCTCTTCATATAAAAGCTGCCACCAAAAGTCTCAGCACCAAAACATTTTATACCAGCAATCTAATGTTGTTGAGTAGCTATAAAATAATTCTTTATTAGAAGAGCTCACTCAACCAACTCAAAGAAATCAAGATTTGTAATGGGGACCAACAATTGTCTAAGACTATCATGGAGTCCTCTTAGAAATCAATAGCACTTCTCTTCAAAAGTGTTAATATGCTACATAACATATATGGCCAATGGAGTAAACTCAACCTCATACTGCATAATAGTCCTTCACCCTTAGATAAACCTCATAATCGTCTCTTGTATTTATTAACATGTAGAAAATGGTATAAATCATGCTTGGAATACATTAGCAAACTTCTCTATGCTAATTAAGGAGTACAGCCTCCCATGAAATGTCTCCTCTTATTGGCCCAACCACCAGCACTCATCCTCTCCACTAAAAGAAAAATAGCTAGAGGTATTTTCACCTCAGGAGGATAATGCATACTAGCCAATATCTTATCCAGCTTCCTCAATCAATCCTTTATTACTCTGGACTCAATTGCGCATTCAAATCTTAGAGGCTCCAATCTAAAAAGTATTTAAAAGTTTTTGTCTACATCACTATATATAATATAAGGAATCATGCTCTATGTGTCACCCATTAGCTGGGATACCAAACTAATAAACTATGAGATAAAATCAAACCTAATTATATAAGTGGTACTCTGTACGAGTGTCGTCTGACTAACAATTTGCCTGTCTGTCATATCTAGGTAGGGGTGTCAATTTTTGACCTGACCCGAAACCTGGCCAGGAAAAATTCCTGGTTTGGGTCAACCCGTTTGTGAAACGGGTCGGGTTCAGGTTCAATAATCTGACCTACTTCAAACATCGGGTCGGGTTTGGGTTGACCTAGGAACCCAAAAATGATCCAAAAATGATCTTACCCGGCTGCCTGCGTTGCCACTTTCCAGAACTGCGTTGTCCGCCGTGACGCGTGCCAGGCTGTCAGCGCCCCTGCCCCGTTGCCCGCTTTGGCTTCATCATTCGCGGTTCGCGTGCTAGTGTGGCAAGGCCAGCTCCGCCACTTGCGTGCCAGCCCCGCTCCCGCTTCGGCTTCGGGTTTAGTTGTGACGCGTGCCGACTGCCTGCTGGCAGCTGACGCAGTGCCGCCTGGTCCTCCTGCACCTTGCCGCCGCAGCGCCACGCTTGCTGTCGCTGCCGGGTCGGGTCGTGTCAACCTGGCAATCCACGGGGGTCGGGTCCGGGTTGAGATAGCCGACCCGTTTATAAAAACTGGTCGAACTTGGTTTGACCTATTTAGAGCCGGGTCAACTCGGGTTCAACCCGAACCAAACCCGTCGACCATAATTGACACCCCTATATCTAGGTCATGTGGATCTATATCCACATAAAACACGCAGTTGAGTAGACGTGCATATAAAATAAGTAGAAATGAATGGCCAAACATACCCAAAATTACCTCACCTAACTTATAGATTAATTCATATAGCTTTATTTTACGACTAGTTTTCTAAAAAAATCATTGATCTAATGCGAAAAAGGGATCGTAGACATGCAAATAGAACATGTCCCATTGTATTGACTTACGACAAGCTAGCCCAAGATCAAAGAGTTGGGTAACTTTTTGTATTTTCTTCTTTTAATTAGCTTTAGGAAACAAACAAAAAACTAAATATGTTAATAATTTCTAGTATACATAAATTAATTCATCTACAAAATTTCTTGTCATTATCATCAAAGTATTTATACAACATTTATACTATAGTACATGGTTAAAAAATATAGTAATTTAAGAAACAATTTATGATTATATTAAAAATTTAAAAAAGGAATACATATACAGGCACAAACATATCAGATCCTTCCTCAGCTACTCAACGGGCTCTTTCCCTTACCCATAATCTGAAACATAATGTAGATAAATTGTGAGCCAACGCATCTTAGTAGGTCAACCTTACCAATCTAAATTTCTAAATAATTTACTTAATTTGTATTTAATTGAATTTAAAAGCAATTTATTAGATATTTATCATGCTGAGTATATTTAACATCATTGAAATAGAACATTTTGTAATTTGAAGTAAGCAGACTATCTACTGAAAGTAAATAAATAATTACTTTATAAATTAGAGAAAAAATTAATATATTTCCCATGAGATAATTTTGTAATTTGAAGTAAGCAGACCATGTAGAAATACATATAGATTAATTTTTTTATTCAAATAAATATATTTAGGATATCATCAAATTTTTATGGAATTAAACTTCCATAATTTTCTCTCTTCTTTTTAGGGAAATTAAACACTTAATTTAGAAAAGTGTTTTTTTTTTCATTCATAGCTAAAAAAACTTCTTCTTTGCTCTTGATCTCTTGTATTCAAATTCAAATTTTCTTAAGAGGGTTTTCCTAATGTTTGGTTTAAGCATGATTTAACTCAATTAGTATTTAATACATCCTATAAAACTAGGTATAATAAATATTGTGAATGTTAAATAAAAAATAATAATTTATGGACGACAAGTGTTAAATTCAATGAAATATTGACCAATTATTTGACTAATTTAAACATAAATTTTGGCTTTATAAATTTTGGCGCTAAAACACTTTACTTCTGAATTTTCATATTTTTCAAATAAAATTATTTCATATATTTGAGTTATTATAATATTCACATACCTTTAAAAAATGTCATCCTTGATATTTTTATACAAGAGAGAGAGAAAGAGAGAGAGAGAGAGAGAGAGCTTACTCAAAATAAAATTTCAAACTCAAATCAAATAATTATAAATAAAAAATTTTATTTTTATTCCAATCATAAGATATATATTATATTTTAATTCTTTTAATAACCATTGCTCTAATATTATTTTGTCACATTTTAGGATCTATATTAGAAGAATTATATCGGTCTTTAATTTTAATTATTTAATTAGAGCTTATAAATAAACAACGAAAAGAAAAATATGATTGCATTTTGTCTAAAACTGTAGGTAGAAAAACTATTCAAGTATTCATATTGTCTAGAACCTCATATCATATGATCATTACACTCTTCTAACAATATATAAAATAATAAAACTACATAATTAGTACATGACCCATCAAGTAACAAAAATCTTACAACCGAAGTTAATAGAAGATAAAAAAGAATAATATGTTATAAATCATTTAAAATATATATATAGTAATTTTCTATATCACATCTTAATCTATCACATCATTAGTCATAGTATCAGTACTAGTCAGTAGTACCAGTATAAATAATAATATTAGTATCATGATCGATAATATTAATGATAATAAATAATATTCACTATAGAAACTTTTGCTATTACCATCGAACTTTCATGTGAAAATAGATACGTCGAAAAAAGCGACAGCCTAATCTGTAGAAAATACGCCGGTAACTTCAAGTTAGTATTTCCAATGAAATTTTCGCCAATAACTTAATTACCAGCGTATATTCCAGCGGTGGTTTCATAGGAAAATAAAATATTTCGGCGCAATTTCCATCTATTATTGCTGGTGGAATCACATGAGTAAATTGCATCAGCTTACTTAAACTTGATGAATATTTTATGACGTATTATCTGCCAGTATTATTACTGACAGATAATCCGCTAAGAAGTTCAACGAAAGTTCTCTATTTCGATCGCGCTGCCATCTTTCTTATCATTTCTTTCCCTCTTCTTGGTTCGCTCCACTCTCGTATGAGAGATGCCTCGAACGCCGTTTCTATTGTGACTAGTTCCTTGCCGACGTTCCCCGCCGAGCTTGCCCATGTTCGCCACCATCGATTATCTAAAGTTGTCGCCTCTGTTCCATGCGTTAATGCTGCCCCGTTCCGTGCGTGACCTTCCTCTTGTAAGAGAATATACCTTAGTGTATACTTTTTTGCTTTAGTTATGGATGTTCTCACTAGACATTTGCAAGAGAATATACCTTGGTGTATGCTTTTTGATTTAGTTATGGATGTTCTCACTAGACATTTGCAAGAGAATGTATCTTGGGTTATGCTTTTTGCTTTAGTTATTGATGTTCTCACTAGACATTTGTAAGAGAATTTACCTTGGTGTATGCTTTTTGCTAATGATATTCGTCTTGTTGATAATAATAGAGATAGAATTGAAGGTAAACTTTAATTATGAGGTCAACCTTAGAGTTTAAATGTTTTCGCATAAGTAGATCTAAAACTTAATATATAGAGTGCATAAATCATGTTAAATCCTATTGCTAAATAACCCCTTTAGGAAGGACACAAGCATACCAAAGAGAAGAGAAATTATGCAACATACATGCAATGTCAAAGAAGAATATTGTCACTTTTGTTCCAACTTCATTTTCGCTCCTAAAGCCCCGTCCTTCCCCCTGCAGTGAAAGAGAGGTTGCGATGGTAAGATGAAAGAGTATAAACTACGCTGACGAGCTGTTACAAGGAGGATTTAACTCAAGTAGGCTGTACATCTAGATTTACTAATTCTAAAGCGATTAAATATTGAAGACAATTTGGCATGATTGTTGTTAAATTCTGTTGAATTTTTAGGTGTTGTTTGGCAACAAGTGGGATTTAATTTTAGTAGGATTTAGTAAATCCTGTAAATCCAGATTTAATAAATCCATGGATGTTAAATCTTCAAAATTGTTTGGTATGACAAATATTAAATCATGTTAAATCACGAGAAACTGTTTGTTAACATATTTCAGGATTTATGATAGTTAGAAATTTAAATGTGAAAAAGACAAATAAAAAAATAAAATAAAAATAAAAATTAATGTGTTATGAATTGAATAAGTACAAGTTACTTATTAATTATTAATTATATATTTAATAATATATATTTTAAGTTATATTAATTAAGATATTTATATTAATATTTAATTAATAATTATACAATTAAATTATGCACTAATTATATTGTTACTTATATAATTAATTTACTTAATTATTAATATTTTAAATTATATTAATTATTAATTAACTTAATAAAAAATAAGTTAGAGGCCTCTAGGTTTGCCTTCTATCTTCCCTTTTCGTCGGCTTCGTTGCTTCGCAGGAGGCGTAGAGATTGCACGAGTCGCTTCTTCGGCTCCTTTGTGGCTGTTCGACTTCGCTCCTTCGACGACTTTCCCTTCCTGTCGGTTCGGAAGTTACGACATTTTGATCGGAAGCAACAACGAGAGCTCGCTAGCTGTGAAGGTAACTTTCTCCCTTTCGCGCGCTTCTTCGGCCAAATCCCATAAATCCGCCGAACCGAGGGATTTAAAAGGTTCGAATTTTTATCGTAAATGTTCGTTTTTTCATGTATTAGAGCATTGTGAAGAGTTGGAAGAGGTGATGGAGGAAGCCGAAGAGAAGGGAGAGATTGGAGCAGCAGAAGGTTTTGGACATCCTATCCAAACCTCATATAGATTCAAACTCGCAGAAATATTAAAGAGCCTGCACTCCCCGGAACTTTTTATTTACTCAGAGGCTTCAAAAAACTTTATTTATTTGTTAAGGGGTGATTCTGGTGGAGATGTTCTCCGTGAATATGTTCAGCTGTCCCCAAAATGTGCAGAGCTTTTGGAAGCTTGGAGGCTTCACGCGGGGAAGCCTGGAATGTCTTTCATACTGTCATTGGTTTCAGTGATACTTGGCCATTCAGATGGGAAGTCTCAGTTTGATTCTGTAAAAAGGAGCCTTGATTTTTTTGCAAGGTCTTTAATTGAGTATAAATTGGAGGATATTTATGTAGAGCTTAATAGTCAAGAATCAAGGAGACAGAGTGCAGCATTATCTCTCTTAACATCTATTGTCAGGCGGAGAATGGGCTTAGCATTAGAGGTTGCTAAAAGATTTGATTTCAAGCTCCCTATTCTTTCGAAGCTTTGTGGTGTTCACAAGAAAAAGCTTGGAAATGATTTTAAGCCTAACAAGAGGCTTTCAACTAGACGGGCTTTTGTTGGATTTGCCATGTCCTTCTTAGAAGCTGGAAATCCTAGACTCTTAAGGTGGATCCTTCAGCAGAAGGAAATGTACTATGGGGTGCTCCGTGGGCTTGCAAATGATGACACTGATACAATTATTTTTGTTTTATCCGCATTGAATGACAAGCTTCTGAAAGTGGATTCACTTGTCTCCCCAGCGCTGCGCAGTGTTCTTTTTGGAAGTGCCACACTTGAGCAATTGAGCTTTATTTCGGGAAACCCATTAGCAGGGCCTGCTGCCAACGTTGCTCATGATGTTTTAGTTATAGTCTGCACCAATCCCCAGAATGGGCTCATGCCAGGTCCAGGCTTGAAAGGGAATAAAAAACGGCTGTTAGATCTTATGAAGAAGCTGAAAGGCACAGAAGTAGCACATCATAAGCAGTTGCTTCTGGCCATTGTCAAAAAGGAAGCAAATTTATGTTCAGCTTACCTTAATGAGTTCCCTTACCATCTTGAACCTCGCTCATCTTCGTCCTGGTTGGTTTTTTACATGTTTCAACATATGAACTACTGCTTGTCACTTCTTGTTATTTCTATTTTTCTTTTTCATTATTTCTTTTTAATGCTTTGTTTTTATTTGCAACACCTTTGCAGGTTTTCTGCCATTTCTCTTGCTGCTGACCTAGTCTCCACCATAAATATTGATTCGATTATTGCTTCTAAGTTAGGTGAAAAACCAGCTACAAGCATCGAGGATCTGCATGAGACATTGAAATGTATCATTCCACGAGTTTTTACAAGGTCAATGATAAACAAGGGGTTGCTTCATTCAGATGATCTTGTAAAGCATGGTTCTTTGAGATTCATTCTAGAATTATTGAAGTCATTGGATGATCTATTGACATCATTGGATATTATGATTCAGCGCACTGTTGTGAGACAAGAAGCAGATTTTTGTGTGGAAAACATGGCTAGCATGCATAATTTTCCTGGATTAAATTACTTTGTGCCCGTGGACGAGCACTTAGATGATGATGGGATCGCTTCTTTTCCTTCTGATGAAGTTTTAACCCAACACTGTGTTGCCTTGAAGCATTATATTCAGAATGAGATCCGAAACAACGAAAAGAAAAATATGATTGCATTTTGTCTAAAACTGTAGGTAGAAAAATTATTCATATTGTCTAGAACCTCATATCATATAATCATTACACTTTTCTAATAATATATAAAACTACATAATTAGTACATGACCCATCAAGTAACAAAAATCTTACAACCGAAGTTAATACAAGATAAAAAAGAATAATATGTTATAAATCATTTAAAATATATATAGTAATTTTCTATATCAATTTATCTTTTTATAATTAATCACATCTTAATCTATCACATCATTAGTCATAGTATCAGTACTAGTCATTAGTACCAGTATAAATAATAATATTAATATCATGATCGATAATATTAAATAATATTAATGATAATAAATAATATTCACTATAGAAACTTTTGCTATTACCATTGAACTTTCATGCGAAAATAGATACGTCGGAAAAAGCGACAGCCTAATCTGTAGAAAATACGCCGGTAACTTCAAGTTAGTATTTCCAATGAAATTTTCGCCAATAACTTAATTACCAGCGTATATTCCACCGGTGGTTTCATAGGAAAATAAAATATTTTGGCGCAATTTCCATCTATTATTGCTGGTGGAATCACAGGAGTAAATTGCACCAGCTTTTTTAAACTTGATGAATATTTTATGACGTATTATCTGCCAGTATTATTACTGACAGATAATCCACTAAGAAGTTCAACGAAAGTTCTCTATTTCGATCGCGCTGCCATCTTTCTTATCATTTCTTTCCCTCTTCTTGGTTCGCTCCGCTCGCGTATGAGAGATGCCTCGAACGCCGTTTCTATTGTGACTAGTTCCTTACCGACGTTCCCCGCCGAGCTTGCCCATGTTCGCCACCATCGATTATCTAAAGTTGTCGCCTCTGTTCCATGCGTTAATGCTGCCCCGTTCCGTGCGTGACCTTCCTCTTGTAAGAGAATATACCTTAGTGTATACTTTTTTGCTTTAGTTATGGATGTTCTCACTAGACATTTGCAAGAGAATATACCTTGGTGTATGCTTTTTGATTTAGTTATGGATGTTCTCACTAGACATTTGCAAGAGAATGTATCTTGGGTTATGATTTTTGCTTTTGTTATTGATGTTCTCACTAGACATTTGTAGGAGAATTTACCTTGGTGTATGCTTTTTGCTAATGATATTCGGCTTGTTGATAATAATAGTGATAGAATTGAAGGTAAACTTTAATTATGAGGTCAACCTTAGAGTTTAAAGGTTTTCGCATAAGTAGATCTAAAACTTAATATATAGAGTGCATAAATCATGTTAAATCCTATTGCTAAATAACCCCTTTAGGAAGGACACAAGCATACCAAAGAGAAGAGAAATTATGCAACATACATGCAATGTCAAAGAAGAATATTGTCACTTTTGTTCCAACTTCATTTTCGCTCCTAAAGCCCCGTCCTTCCCCCTGCAGTGAAAGAGAGGTTGCGATGGTAAGATGAAAGAGAATAAACTACGCTGACGGGCTGTTACAAGGAGGATTTAACTCAAGTAGGCTGTACATCTAGATTTACTAATTCTAAAGCGATTAAATATTGAAGGCAATTTGGCATGATCGTTGTTTAATTATGTTGAATTTTTAGGTGTTGTTTGGCAACAAGTGGGATTTAATTTTAGTAGGATTTAGTAAATCCTGTAAATCCAGATTTAATAAATCCATGGATGTTAAGTCTTCAAAATTGTTTGGTATGACAAATATTAAATCATGTTAAATCACGAGAAATTGTTTGTTAACATATTTCAGGATTTATGATAGTTAGAAATTTAAATGAGAAAAAGACAAATACAAAAAAAAAAAATGTGTTATGAATTGAATAAGTACAAGTTACTTATTAATTATTAATTATATATTTAATAATATATATTTTAAGTTATATTAATTAAGATAATTATATTAATATTTAATTACTAATTATACAGTTAAATTATGCACTAATTATATTGTTAATTATATAATTAATTTACTTAATTATTAATATTTTAAATTATATTAATTATTAATTAACTTAATAAAAAATAAGTTAGAGGCCTCTAGGTTTGCCTTCTATCTTCCCTTTTCGTCGGCTTCGTTGCTTCGCAGGAGGCGTAGAGATTGCACGAGTCGCTTCTTCGGCTCCTTTGTGGCTGTTCAACTTCGCTCCTTCGACGACTTTCCCTTCCTGTCGGTTCGGAAGTTACGACATTTTGATCGGAAGCAACAACGAGAGCTCGCTAGCTGTGAAGGTAACTTTCTCCCTTTCGCTTCTTCGGCCAAATCCCATAAATCCGCCGAACCGAGGGATTTAAAAGGTTCGAATTTTTATCGTAAATGTTCGTTTTTTCATGTATTAGAGCATTGTGAAGAGTTGGAAGAGGTGATGGAGGAAGCCGAAGAGAAGGGAGAGATTGGAGCAGCAGAAGGTTTTGGACATCCTATCCAAACCTCATATAGATTCAAACTCGCAGAAATATTAAAGAGCCTGCACTCCCCGGAACTTTTTATTTACTCAGAGGCTTCAAAAAACTTTATTTATTTGTTAAGGGGTGATTCTGGTGGAGATGTTCTCCGTGAATATGTTCAGCTGTCCCCAAAATGTGCAGAGCTTTTGGAAGCTTGGAGGCTTCACGCGGGGAAGCCTGGAATGTCTTTCATACTGTCATTGGTTTCAGTGATACTTGGCCATTCAGATGGGAAGTCTCAGTTTGATTCTGTAAAAAGGAGCCTTGATTTTTTTGCAAGGTCTTTAATTGAGTATAAATTGGAGGATATTTATGTAGAGCTTAATAGTCAAGAATCAAGGAGACAGAGTGCAGCATTATCTCTCTTAACATCTATTGTCAGGCGGAGAATGGGCTTAGCATTAGAGGTTGCTAAAAGATTTGATTTCAAGCTCCCTATTCTTTCGAAGCTTTGTGGTGTTCACAAGAAAAAGCTTGGAAATGATTTCAAGCCTAACAAGAGGCTTTCAACTAGACGGGCTTTTGTTGGATTTGCCATGTCCTTCTTAGAAGCTGGAAATCCTAGACTCTTAAGGTGGATCCTTCAGCAGAAGGAAATGTACTATGGGGTGCTCCGTGGGCTTGCAAATGATGACACTGATACAATTATTTTTGTTTTATCCGCATTGCATGACAAGCTTCTGAAAGTGGATTCACTTGTCTCCCCAGCGCTGCGCAGTGTTCTTTTTGGAAGTGCCACACTTGAGCAATTGAGCTTTATTTCGGGAAACCCATTAGCAGGGCCTGCTGCCAACGTTGCTCATGATGTTTTAGTTATAGTCTGCACCAATCCCCAGAATGGGCTCATGCCAGGTCCAGGCTTGAAAGGGAATAAAAAACGGCTGTTAGATCTTATGAAGAAGCTGAAAGGCACAGAAGTAGCACATCATAAGCAGTTGCTTCTGGCCATTGTAAAAAAGGAAGCAAATTTATGTTCAGCTTACCTTAATGAGTTCCCTTACCATCTTGAACCTCGCTCATCTTCATCCTGGTTGGTTTTTTACATGTTTCAACATATGAACTACTGCTTGTCACTTCTTGTTATTTCTATTTTTCTTTTTCATTATTTCTTTTTAATGCTTTGTTTTTATTTGCAACACCTTTGCAGGTTTTCTGCCATTTCTCTTGCTGCTGACCTAGTCTCCACCATAAATATTGATTCGATTATTGCTTCTAAGTTAGGTGAAAAACCAGCTACAAGCATCGAGGATCTGCATGAGACATTGAAATGTATCATTCCACGAGTTTTTACAAGGTCAATGATAAACAAGGGGTTGCTTCATTCAGATGATCTTGTAAAGCATGGTTCTTTGAGATTCATTCTAGAATTATTGAAGTCATTGGATGATCTATTGACATCATTGGATATTATGATTCAGCGCACTGTTGTGAGACAAGAAGCAGATTTTTGTGTGGAAAACATGGCTAGCATGCATAATTTTCCTGGATTAAATTACTTTGTGCCCGTGGACGAGCACTTAGATGATGATGGGATCGCTTCTTTTCCTTCTGATGAAGTTTTAACCCAACACTGTGTTGCCTTGAAGCATTATATTCAGAATGAGATCCGTGCAGAGCTTCCAGACCCTCAGGTTTTGTTGAAGTTGCTCTCTTCATCAAGTGCAAGCTTTTCAGGCCTAGGTGTAAAGAGACCTGCAAATTTTCCTAACAGTGGATTAAAAAAACAAAAATTAGATGAAGTAAGTGAAAACCTTGATATTTTTGTAAGTGGGCTGGACAAACCGCTAGCCAATGATATTGCTGGAGATTCATTAGAAGCGGCGGCTGCTCAAATCTCAGAAGTGGAGAATGATCACTTTTCTGTAGTATACGAGATTTGGGGATTGCCTAAAAAGGGTACTTTTGATAATAAATTAAAGGATTTGAATAGTTTCTTTCAGTCAAAGTTGCTCGATGTTCTTAAAATTTATTTGGTAATTTCAAGTCTCAAACTTCTCTTATTGATAGTTGGTTCAGTATTGATTTATTTTAATCCAGTTACTTGATCATTATGCAAAAATTATATTTTATGGGTTACCTAACAAATTTTCTACTTTTCTTTGTTGTTTTGTTGCTTTATTTTTCATTTGTTAGTTTTAGCAGTGTAGTCTCTTATTAAGGCAAAAGGTTCAACGTTTTACATATACTTTTGGTAGTTGAACATACTAACCTTGCGAAGGATTTCAGAATAATTTACATTTAGCTTTGCTCATAGTTGAAATTTTTTGTCTTATTCAAGAAGAATTTTACAAAGCTTGAATTAAATAGTTTGATGCAGCAAACACCATGATTTATTACTTGACACTTTCCTTGCTTGTTAGAAACTAATGTAAGCCCTGTATGAATTTTCTTTCTTTCTCTTATTTTTATGCTACTTTGTGTTGATTGTTTTGCTCCATGCAAAGTCAATGTTTTTTCTGTTAATGAAACCTTCAGACCAATTATTAATTAAGTATCGATCATAATCATCAATAATTGATAAAAAAATTAACCATTCCGACCCGCAGTGGGATAAAGACTTGATGTTGTTGTAGTATCCCATTAGCAAATACATTACTTACGGAAAACATTTGGTCTTTAAGTAGTTTCATGAAAGCATTTTTTAGGAAAAAACTATAACGAATTGTATTTAACACATTCCTGAAATTGGTTTAGTCTACATATTCCTAAGCTGCCTTAACTGTGTTACAGCGAACAATGCCAATTGCTTTTGAAGGATCGTTTGACTTCTTCAAAATCCTACCAGCTAATCCTTCAAGCTTATCTATTGATCACCAGCGATCTCTATTGTCTCTACTTGTTGAATGCATTCAATCATCTTCACAAAACCGGATTTCAGCTGGATTGCTGTACAAGCACTTGTATCCTTTGATAAATTTCCTGATATTTTCTCAAGTCAAGGATATTAAAAGTCAAGCATATGCTTTGGTGCGAGCTGCAATGATCAGCACTGGTGCCTTTGATAAAGATCTCTCAGAAATTGATGCTTGGTTTGTTTTTTTACCCGTTTCTGTTAACAATATTAATGCGGATCAAAGCCAAAGAGTAGAAGCACTTTGCAACCAGTCTGCAATTGTTGTTTCATTTCTCTGTGAAGCAGTTTCAACAATTGGTAACAATCTATACAAGCATCTAGACCAGATCCGTAAACTTCTCTCTGCAGTTGATGTATATGGTATGTATTATTTACTTTGATCATTCAAAGTTCATTTACTAAGGCACACATTTCAATTATTTCTATTTTTTTAATCTACCCCTGTACTGATAGTTGGCTCTATTTATGGTGATTTTTCCTTAATAGGTTTTGTGCATTATAGAAGGAGAATAACATAAAAAATGTATTGCTAACTTTATTTTTGTACTTTTGGCAAGAAAATCAACGATGATTGTCATCATAATGGGAAAAAATTGAACGATGTTTTTTTTTTTGTTTGTGCATGATGGAATTGGGCATGGCTTAATGCATGAGGGTGCTCTTAATGTGCTTAAGAGTATGCATAGGAGCACGAGAGTAATGGGTGTTCTACATACTTTGTTGTTCAAAAACTAAATTCTTAATTAGATAATGCTTATAGTTGGTGTTATGTGTCTGAATCTTTATAGGTTGGTCTATTCAAGTTCATTACTTTTCTTTCCATTTTGATGATCTATTTATTAAAATGATATCTTTATTTTTCTCATATCATCCAAATCATATGGATGATTAGGTGAATGTGGTATGTTGGTCTAACTTTTATGGATGAATTTCTTTTCAAATTTGGTAGAGACATGGAGCTTCAGGTATATTGCCATAGGAGGAAAATGGAAACAAATCCTTTCTTCGTACTTTTAGTATATGTTGTAACGAGAGGTCCTTTCTTTGCATATTGCATGTTGTAATGAGGGGCGCCAAAAAAATGATTTGCTAAAGAATAATCAAAGTCAAGAATGATTTGTCAGAAACTGAAAACAAAAAGTAAAAGAGCAAACACAACTACAAAAGGCACTATAATTTATGTAGTTTTGTTTCAGCCAAGCCTACATTCATGCGAGAATTGAGAGGATCTAATCCATTAATAATGATTAGATGAAGGAACTATGGTGCTCAAAATTAAGAACACATCAAACTTTCAAACTTCATAAATATAATCGCACATTAACAAAAAATCTTACAATGCTAATTATATCACACTTGAACTTCCTTTTTTCATGCACGGTAAAGCCATCAATGCTTGAGGTATGTGAGGAACCAAGATAGATCCAAATTGCTTACCTCAAACAGTAGAAAGTATCTTTGAAAGTCTTTGATTGCCTCCAAACGAAGGCTTTAGATCCATTTTGAGAATGAAGTTATTTAACAAAAAAATTAAGAGAATTAATATTTGACTTATCACATTTCTAATGCCACACTTGGGTTGGGAAAGAGGGGTGGGGGTTGGTATTTTTTAAAACAAAAACGAGTCTGCTTAACAAATTGATCCCCTGTCCCCGACCAAAATTTTAGAAAAGTTTGATGAATGATGTTTTTTTTTTTGGTGTTTTGTGCATGATGGCATTAGGTATGCCTTGATTTATGATAGCTTTTATAATGTGCTTAATGGTATACACAGAAACAATGGGTAGCGATAGGTCTAGGTTTCATGGATGATTATCCTTTCAAATTTGATAGCAAGATGTAATCTTCAGGTATATTGCCATTATCGTTGGAAACAAATCCTTTCTTTGCACTATTAGTATATGTTGTAACAAGCGGTCCTTTTCTTTTTTTGCATTATTACCATTATATTATCACAAGAGGAGCCAAAAAGGATTTGCAAAAGCATAATCAAAGTCAAGAAAGATTTGCCACCAAGTAGAAATAATAAGTGAAAGAGCAATTAAAACAACAAAGGCAACATAATTTTTGTAGTTTTGTTTCAATCAAGCCTTCATTCATGTGAGAATTGAGAGGATCTTATTCATCAATAATGAACTTATGCCACAATTATGGTGCACAAAATTAGGTTCTTAACTTCTTATCAACATTTTAAAAAATTTAAGTATAGTCACAGGAAATGATGCAATCAAAATATTAGAAAAATAGACAAACTAGTGTCTTCCTTTAAAACAAAACATCAAAACACCATACAACTTAAAATAAAAAGACAAGAACACCATAAAACTAATCACATTACAACTTCTTATATATTTTAGAATATAAAAACAACACCTAAAAAAACTTTTCCTTGAGAAGAAAGATACAAATGGGGTGGAAACTTGCAGAGAGAAGAAGTAGATAAGAAGCCCGAGGCAAGGTCATAGAGAGGGGGAGAGAAAGGGGACTAGCTCGCAAGCTATCCAAGAAGAAAACCACAGGTTTTAACTCCAAAAATCATCCATCATCTCTCCAAATCTGCTCCAAAACAACCCCAATTTATAGTAGAAAAAAGGAGCCAAACAGCCAAAACAGCCACCAGCCGAACCATTCAGCAAAGGGATGCAGAAGGTCAACAGGCCACGGCAGGAGCAGCACCCGAAAGGTCCGCCTGGACACAGCCAACGAACAACCAATGCCAGGGGGGAAGAATCGGCCAGACAGAAAAATCGAAAGGCCAAACAGAGGAGGGAAGAATCTGGACAACATCATTTATGAGCTGAAAAAGGCAGCTGCTCAACATAATGAGCTGAAATAAGAAGCATAACACAACATCTCCCAAAATAGGCAGCAAAAACCCGAACATCCAAGCCCAAACCAAGGAACCAAGTGATGTAGGCAAGGGGGGGTCAAATATTGTTGATTTCTTTTTGTCCTTGGACTGCTTGCTGTTTCTCTGTTTGGGGCCTTGGCTGCTCTCGGGTGGGCTTTAGCTACTTGGTTTTGAGCTGAAATTGTTGGGTTCTACTTGGTGTTAGCTCATTAATGCTTGAGCTGAAGTTTAGCTCATTATTTGGAGGAGTAATTGCACTTTCTAGCTCATAAATTTAAAAAGGTATGTGGAGTGGATTTTTACTCTTCCCCTTCTTGTGTCTCTTTGGTTTCTTCTTTGAGAATAAAAGCTATGGCTGGTTGTCTTTTGGGATTTCTCTCTGGCTGCTTTCCCGTGAATCCCCTGCCCCGTTTCCTGTGTTGGTTCCTCGGGTCCTTTTCTGGCTGCTTTCCTGTGGCTTGCTGGTTGGGTTTCCCGTGGCTTGCTGGCTGGGTTTCCCGTGGCTTTTCTCCTTGTTTTATGTGCAATTTATGGGGGCTGTTGTGGTGTCTTTTGGCCTTTCATTTCCCCAAACCTGATTGGTTTTGGTTGGAGGTGTTATGACTGTTTGACTTCTTTCTTTTGCTTATAAATTAAAGATGTTTTGGAATGAAAAAAGGTTGGTTATGATGATGATTTTTCGATAAAACCTGCGGGTTTCTTTGGAATAGCTTGTGAGCTATGTCCTCCACCTTGCTCTCCTCTCTATAGCTTGCGAGCTATACTTTGTCTAGTCTTCTAACATCTTTCTTCTATCCGCAAGTGACCACCCCACCTGTATCCTTCTTCTCAAAGGATGAAATGCAGTTTTAGGAGTTTATGTTTTGAAAGTTTGTAAGTTCTTTTGTAAGTGTCTTGTAAGTGTCTTTTGTTGTAAGTGACTTTTTATGATATAAAAGTTATCTTTTTTAGTATTTTGTGTATCTTCTAGTTTCTAGGAAGAGTATCTCTTGCTTGCAAAAATTTTGGGGGCTCTTCCCAAATTTTTGCTTGCATCACCAAGTCAGCCCAAAAACCATGGCACATCAATCCCCTCTTGCCTACATCAAATTCTTCCTCGATTGAAAGGGCTCATCTTCTGATGAGAGTGAATATGGACTTTCCTTACACATCGAATGATTCTTATCCAGTTCTGATATCAGAACTGCATACTTTCTTTGGATCCTTTCTCTTTCTTGCTTAAATTTGATCTGAAGAAATTGCTTTTTTCTTTTCATAACTTTTTGTACATAAATGCATCTTCATTTGAAGTTTGTATAACTCATTTTGAGTCGGATCGGTAGAACTACCTTGGGAAGGGACCCAGTTGTTGGTTGGAATTTGGATTTCAAGATTACCTGGCTTATTTTCTTATTTTCACCCATAACTGACTTAATGTCTTCATGTTTTTCCATTTTTTTTCTAAGACTTAAAAGAAAAAAGGAAGACACACAAAAAAATCTAAGGTATGATACCAAATTGATGCAATAAAAAATTTGGAAAAAAACTAAGATTGCATACATTATCGTCTTCCTTTAAAAATGACAAAATTTAACACAATAACAAGGACAACACATTGCAACGACACCTTACAACTAAAAATTTTAAAACATAAAAAACATCTAAAACAACTTTTCCTTGATTGAGAAGAAAGATACCAATGTGATGGACACTTGAGGCGAGAAGAATTAGATAAGAAGCTCGAGACGAAGTCGTAGAAGAAGGAGAAGATGAAGAGGCATAGCTCGCAAGCTATCTAAAAAGAATCCCACATGTTTTAACTCCAAAAAATCCTCCATCATCTCTCTCCAAATCTGCTCCAAAACAACCCCAATTTATAGTAGAAAAAAGGGAGCCAAACAACCTAAACAACCACTAGCCGAACCAATCAGCAAAGGGAGGCAGAAGGCCAACAGGCCACGACAGGAGCAACACCGGAAAGGTCCGTCTGGACACAACCAACGAACAAGCAACGCTAGGGGGGGAAGAACCGGCCAGGTAGAGAAACTGAAAGGCCAAACAGAGGAGGGGAAGAACCTGGACATCATCATTTATGAGTTGAAAAAGGCAGCTGCTCAACATAATGAGTTGAAATAAGAAGCAGAACACAACAGCTCCCAAAATAAGCAGCAAAAACTCGAACAACGAAGACCAAACCAAGGAACCAAGTCAGCCCAAAAACCATGACACATCAATTGGCCCCCCCCCTATAAATTCAATAATCTCACAATGCAAAATATATTGCATAATAATTTCCTTTTTTATGCACCACAAAGTCATTAGTCCTTCATGAATCTTAGAATTGAGAGGGTATGTGAGGAACCAGTAGATATCAAATTGCTCTCCTCAAACACTAGAAAGCATCTTCGTTAACATCTTCAATTGCTCGCAAACTGAGGCTTTATATCCATTTTGAGAAGGAAGTCATTTAACACAAATCTTAAGAGAATCAATATTCGATGCCTCACATTTCCAATTATAAACTTCGTTGAGAGGTGGGGTGGGGTTTATTTTGGGAAAAAAACTTGCCCATCTTAATCCATGTTGTGATGCACAAACTCCTCTCCAACTGAGCACTCTAAGCTTCAAAAGCCTCAAAGGGTGAGCCCTCATTCAATCTCATCAAGTCAAGATGTTGTCTAAACTGAAAACTCGTGAGAAAATCTTATAGCATAAATGTTATACTTTGAAGTGGTATCACTAAATATAAATGTGCACCTGCTCTCGCATTGTCTTGCCCCTTGAAGCGGCTGTCTTCATTAACCTTAATGCTGTAATGGTTCGACTTGGCATAGCATGACAGCTTGTGCAACACAAATGTGATTTGTCCGATCACCTGTACTCTTCCCATCATCTCATATCTAAACTTGTTTTGGATTTTTCCTACAGACTGGAAGGTAACTCTCATCAGTTTCCTAAGATACAATGTTTCACAGTAGGCGAATATATCATTGATACATCCTCTAAAATTGCCTTTTGGCTTTCACGTCAATCATAAGCCCTTGCAATTCTTGAGAATCTTAGTATTATCACTCAAAGAATCCAAAGACATTTGATTCACCATTAGATCAGCTATACATCTCAACTAAAACAAAGTCCTAGATACACCATCATGTATCATAATACAAATAGTGTAAGACTTATATGCCTACACACACTATTACTTCTCATATACACATGCCATCACATGATTTGTCTCTAAAAAAGGAACTATAACAAACACATGGACATGTCATGCTTAGTCAAGTACCTGCCAATCAATATGCGTATAATTTATAGTCATAGAAGGAACAACATCATGATGTATATTTGTTGTGTTTGCATATGCTATCTTGTACTCTTGATACTTGTCACTTATCAGTTGCTCTCTCTTCTTTAAAGCTATAAATTCTTTTGATTTTCCTTTGCATTCAACAAAAAAAAAAGGTGTTGTTTGTGCTAGCAGACTTTCCTTTAGAGGTAAACCCTTCATAGGTCTCTCCAATCTCTTATCTTACTGACGTGGACATCCGATCATGAAGATTTTCAAAGGAGGAGACGACGATCGACGGTCGAGACCATTCCACCTTATCTTAATTTGTTATTTGTAATTTTTATTTTTATTATGAATTTTGTCTTTTTACCCTTACTTAAGAGGGTCGTCCTATGTAAGCCCTAGGGACATATGTGTCTTGTTTTAGTTTCTCAGGCCTATATATAGAGGCCCTTGCTTGCGTAATGTAATGATGGATTATTAAGAAAATAAATTTTATTTGCACTTGTGTTAAATGGAGAAAAAGGATTCATGTGGCCGACCCCACGTAGTGGGATAAAGGCTTGATGTTGTTGTTGTTGTTATTGTTGTTGTTGTTACACTTGTGTTCTTTGGAGAGACTTGGGTGAGATTCTTATGGGAGGAATTCATTGCTTACACTGGCCGCAGGATGGGTCCGGGCTCGTGGTCTGAAGTCCCTTGGTGAAGGGCAATGTAATACCCGTTAGTTGCAGGATGTGTCCGGGCTCGCGGTTGTATCTTTCTTTCCCTAAATCCTTTTCTCCTTATCCCTTGACCGTCATCCACATAGTTTCCCCAACCTCCTACTTCATCCACGGCCACCCCTTCACCGCCAGCCACCCTTGGCTCCTCCCCTTCTTCACGTGATCTATAACCTTCCTAAAATAAATTTCATAATTTTGGTAACTCTCTTCATTATCAAATTCAAATTAATTTGAATTTGAAAGAGTTACTTAATTTACAAAATCCTATTTTAGGAAACTTACTAAAACAATTCCTATTTAAATTTTAAATTAAGAAGGGAGCAAATATTTCTTTTCAAACTTTTATTAATTTAAGTAGGCATTAAATGCCTCATTAATTCCTCCCTCCCTCTCTATAGCCGCCGGCCCCCCCTCATGAATGAGATTAGGAATTGTTTCCTAAAACTCCTATCCACTTTGGAAACAATTCAAATCTCTCCCACCTCCTTTGACCGAATTTATCCATAGTCCTTTCTAATTAATTTATTTCCAATAGGGAACCTCTCCAATTGGAAGTAAATTAATCCCCTTCTTCCTCTTTGCCCCCAAAATTTAAATTTCCCTTTGATTACTTTCCTTTATAAAATGATTTAAGTTAGGAAAATATTTGATTTCAAATTCTAAGTAATTTTGAATTTGAAATACTTTTCTAATTTATGATAGCCTATTTTAAGAAAGTTACTTAAATTAAATCTAATTAGATTTCTAATTGGATTTGATTTGATTTAATTATTCTTAATATTTTGATCTCAATTAAAGCAAGAAATTCAAATTTCAAATGTTACCTTTTTTCCATACCCGTTCTACATCACTTACCTTGCTTTTATTCATCACACTCTAAAAAACTTATAAAGCACATCATTTAAATGGATTCTGCACTTCCTCTAGACTTAGGGTATTTTTTCCATGCAATGTGATATTAAAGAGGAGATAAAAGCTTGATGTTATTGTTGTAATGTGATATATGGAAATGCTTATATGAGGGAGTTAAATAGTACAACAATAATAAAACTCGATCATCATTATCCATAGTCACATCAATATTTTCCAAATAATGAATCATATAATTAAATTTATTTACATGTGACTTGATTGCATTCATAATCAATACAATATTTACTTCTAATAGTTTGTTAGAGAGATATTTGGTCATGAATAGTGGCTCTAGTTTGAGCCATAAAACTTATATAGTTGTCTTCTAAGTCTTCCATCAATACATTCTTTGATAACCACAACTAGATCACCATGATTGCTTTTGCACTTTAAAAGACTTGGTTAGAAAGTATTATAAATAATATTTTTTACTAGATTTAAATGAAAAATTGACTCAGAATAGGACACAATTATATTTGTCAACGGTGAATGGCGTACTATGGTGCAAAGTTTCCCGTGGAACTATGTTGCATAGCGCACGGCATGACGTGCCATTTTAAACTTGGCGCACAATATAAAATAATTAAAATATATATATTTAGTAAGATTAAATAGCATTAAATAACAAACAATAGGTTGATTAGAGCAAAATCTAAGCATAAATATTCTGCCAAACAACAAAAAATGATTACTTTAAATCCTACAAAAACTTATATCGATAGATTTAAGTAGCATTTAAGCATAATTTATCCTAAATCCTGCCAAACAACAAAAATGACAGCTTTAAATCCTACAAAAAGTTAAGTCTTTTAATTTTTTGTGATATTTGTTAATTTGATATTTAATTAATTAATAATTAATTGTGATTTTTAATATATCCTTGGTTTGCCTTGTTCTTCAGTAGGTGAAAAAGAATTTTAGTTAATAATTTAGGCGAGGTCAATTTTTCTTGGATAATGTGTATTTAATCCATTATGTTTTTGAGATTTTTTTGCACTTATTATTTGAGTTGAAAAGTTAGTACTATTCTTTTAATTTCTTTTTGAACCTATCATTGTTCAGATCATTCCGTAACTTTCAGTCCTCTTGTCATTTGTATCCTTCAAAAGTGCCTCAGGCTACTCGAGTCAGATTCTGAAACCTTAAAGTTACATGAGAGTTCTCTGATTTCTTTATATGTGGGCAATACATTGAGATTAATTATGCAATCTCAGGTATGAGTTTTGTCACTCTTCTGTGATTTTCTTTTTTAATTTCATAACGTGCTTTTGATTGATTTATGACTGGTAGGTGGATATGAGAACGCTACCTAGTCTCATATATATGCTTCTATATGAAATATTTGAAGATCATTCTTCAGCAGATGATAATCCAAGGAATTCCCTGTGTGAATGGAGGCCGTTAAAAAATCTGTTTGGCTTTGCTTGCAATATTTTAGATGAACAGGTCTGCGTCTTGCATTCTATTTCTGGTTATAACTTTGAAAAAAGTGAAGACTCTTTCTCTTCAGTACTTGCTGATGTGGAAGAACTTCTAAGACATGCACAAGGGGAAAGGGTAGATGGATTGGCTGTGGCCTTCACATCATCTATTCTATGTGCTGCTCCTGATGATATACTGGTAAATCTTCCTTCTATTCTAGCCATTATGCAGCGAAGTTTCCCAACACATCTACCATTCTTGAGTTCAGTATTTTTTCAAGAACCTAAGCTTCTTGTTAATATTAGGGAACTTTGGCCCAAAATGTTCATTTCTGGTTTTGAATTGATTAACCAAGCAGTTGACCGTAGTTATGGAGGAGATGTTGGGTATGAATTCTCAAGCAATGAGCCAATATTGGCAACCAATCTTGATTCAATGGAATTCTCAGCTTCTGCATTCTGCTTTTTTCTTAAGCACTCTCCATTCTATGTACTATTGCCATCAATCTTGAGCTTCGCTACTTGGGAATCACATTCAACTGGAATTCAGGAGGTTTTTCCTTCAAATAAAATGCTAGAGTTGCTTAAAGTCAAGGTTTCTGAAGACTCAATTGACGACTCTATCTTGCATTTGAAATATGTGCTGTTTTGGACTTACCGTATGTTCTTACTGTACAAAGAAAAGCAATCCGATATCATCAGTGAATTGCTCCTAATGTGTATTACTGTTGTTCAAGATTTAATGGATCATCTTCTTGCAGTGATGTTCAATCAAGCTGATTTTAAAGTTTGCTATCTTTCTTCAGTTGGACAGTATGCACAGTTTATTGTTGAGCTCATCTTTTGTCATCCCATTGTGACCCTGTACATCTCAAATCCTTTGTATTTCAGCAGGAAATTTACAACTGCAGATTTTGGAATTTCTCTAGACTCTTTTCTAACTACTTTTAAACAAAATATTCATTCTATAGACCAATGCATGTTACAGTTGTTGAGGAAGCTTTTTGAGTTTTTGTTTGTTTTGAGTGGCGCTATTAGTTCATCTGAAATACATAATTTTGTTTGGGAGTCACTTATAAGAGTTAAAAACACGCTGATACAGAAGATTTTGCTGGCTTTCAGAGAGGAGTTTGAGCTACTTGTTGTTAGTAAAAATACAGGACGTTTTCTCGCTATATTTTACACATTTCTGTCCTTGATGGAATTTATTTCACTCTTCGATTTATTGGACTTGGTACATTGGATGTTCTGCAAAATTGAAAGCAACTTTTCAGACGACACATCACCATTGGAGTATGCTGTCTCTGTTGGCTTGTATATTGCAGATGGTTCACTAGATATGCTATACAGCCTTCTACAGGAGTCAACATCGAAGTTCAAATCTAATATTTTTTTGGAAGGTTTAAAAAGTTTTGACGCGTCCCTTGTTCCAAAAATTTTTTATAAGATAATTAACTTCTCTTTATGTTTTCATCTAAACAAATCTGATATCTGCTTACTAAAGACTGTGAATGTTGTATATAATCACCGACGCATGAAACCTTCAAATGCTCTCCTCCCATTGCACGTATTGCTATCTAGCATGATCTTTAGCATTCCTGTGAAGATGCTTATTTATTGCATCAATTCTATCAGCAAGATTAATGCAAAAACAGTGTTGCTGCTTACTGAAGTCAGTCCTATTCATATGCGCCTCTTTGGAAAAATATTTTTGGCAATTTTAGACAATAGTCTGTCTGCAATGGATGTTTCAAATGCTGGTGTTATGAGACCATGTAGGGGTAAAATGACCAGCAATTCAAAAGACTGCTTTTCAAATGATGATCTTTTGCTTCTTTTGCCAGTTGCTTTATCATATTTCGTTTTTTCCTTAGAAAAACATGGAGAGCAGGGTTTTCAACCTTTTATGAAAATTCCCCTCACTTATGCAAATATTCTTTTGGATGGTTTCTCTACTTGGGACGCCTTCGTCTCGCAGGAGATTTTCCAGGAAGATGTTGATGAATTTTCACCACACTCTTTGGAGGAGTTTAACAAATTTTGCTGCAACTCCTTAATTGGGAAGGCAATTGGCATGCTCCATTATTTTTTTGTATTAAATGGGAGTTCGGTTAGATGGAAGAAAAGGTTGAGGCTATTTGATAGTATATGCCCTCAGTCAAGCTTTTTTGATGGACGTTTTTGTTGTGGCGATGAGGGTTTGGACGCTTGTTCATATAAGGAGTCTTTGAAGGTGATTAATGAAGTTGTTGCTAAGATATCCTTTATGAGGTTGCTCTTATTTTCTCTAGAGAGTTCAATCCAGTCTATGGGCTTCTTGGAGGATGAAAGTGTCAAACGCATATTCATGGGAAAGGAATCTGGCCAATTGAACCAGGCAAAACTAAGGTTTATGAACATCCTAATCAATACGTTGGACCATATTTGGAAGCAGTTTCCCCTGAAAGTGGATAGCTCAGTAGCAGGTTGTGCCACCAACTGTTATGTAGTATTTAGATTCCTAGAGAATTTAATTTTGAAGGAAATTGTCAAGTTGTCAAAGGAGATGCATAGCTATTTGATTGAAATCTCCTCTTTTTCTTTTGCGAATAGTTTCATAAGGTCATCTCTTCTCCACAGATTTGAGGATCATGCTACACTAAGAGGCATTCGTTGCTTTCTTGTTGCATTGTCAGGTTCAAAGTTTTCCTTTGGTGATGTTCTTGAGCTTCTGATTGGTCACTCTGCTTTCGTGAAAATTATTTTATCGAATCTTCCTATCTCTGATTCTTCTGTTTTCTCCAGTGCGGCATTGCTTCAGCCACTTAACAGCGTTCTGAAACTAGTTGATGTTTCTTGTAGTCTACAGAATATCCGTCATAATGAACCATCTCCCAAAGTGAGGCGTGATTGTTATTCTGTTGAAGATGTAAAACTTGAAGTAGTGAGGTTACTTAGAATATTATTTCATCTCAGGGATGGGACTGCTAGAATGGGTTGCTTCAATTCAAAAGAATTGCTTTCTTTGCTTTTATGCGGCTATAGTGCAACCCAAAGTCAGATTGACCTTGAGATATTGCATCTAATGCAGGAGATAGAGTCACTTGAAGGGCCAGATAATGTGAACTTGGAGGCACTAGATTACATGTGGGGTGTTGCTGCCTTGAAAATGAGGAAGGAGAAAACTCATGATATATTATTACCTTCCAACAGGACATCTGATTGTGAAACAATTGAAGAACGAAAGATACACTTTAGAGAGAACATTCCGGTTGATTCAAAAGTATGTGCTGTCACAGTACTGCATTTATGCAATGATGGATCATCACGCATTGCATTGTCTCTGGAAAGTCTTTTAGAAGACGCAACTATCAAATATCCAAAGGTCAATTTCATAAATTTTATATAATATTCCATTGTCCTATGCTTAGATGCATTCTGATTTTTTGTCAAAATTCTTGATGATGCTATATCTTGTTGATTATCACAGATAGTGGCATCTTCAGGGAAAGACATCATTCAACCATATGATCCATCATTTATGTTACGGTTTTCAATTCATAGTTTATCAATGGGATACCTCGAACCTGTAGAGTTTTCTCGGCTTGGCTTACTCGCAGTTACATTTGCTAGTATATCTTCATCTGATGGAGAAGTACGAAGGCTAGGGTATGATTGCCTCGGAAGGTTCAAGATTTGTTTGGAGGTGAGCATTCCTCAAGCTATTATACTTGGGCTAGTTGAGAGGCACTTGACTCACCATCATAAGGATTATATTTTCCGTATACTTTGCACTTGCTTGTAACCTAAAACTTATGAGGTACTGTAATACATCAACAATATTTTTGGGCAACATAAAGTTTAAGCAATTGGTCTATGAATATGTAAAGCACTAGTCTAATAATTGTTTTACTTATTTTAGGTATACCGGTTCTTTAGAGGCATGTTGGTCAACCTATGTATTATAAATACCTCTCTAGTTGTAAAGACTTAGCATTGAATAAATAATATTTTGTTTTCCCCTTTATTCCCTTCCCTTCTTCTTCTCTAAGGAGTCTACACCTACTCGAAAGATGCCCAAGCCTTCTTGATGTAGATCAAGAAGCATATCAATGGTGCTTTTTGTTGAGAGCAACATCATTCTATTGCAAGAGGTTTCTTCTATCAGCAGTTCCTCTTCCTTTCCTGCGGTCCAACAATCAAATTCTGCACATTTCATCTTCCTGCAGCCGCAAATTGCCTCCAGCTTCAGCAAACAGCCTCCAAGAAATGTTCTGGACAGTTCTTTCAGCACCCTGCCTTCAGCCTCCTAACAGCCTCCACACCATCTCAAGTTCAAGAACCATTCAGCCACACCTGATCCCGTTTTCAGCTGCTGATCCTGTTTCCAGCAGTTATTAGCTGCTGTTTACAGCAATTTTCTTCCAACAGCTGTCTCCAGCCCTTCTTCTCAGCCCAAGACCTGCAAGAACATCACCTGTCCACCTCTTGTAGCTTCTGTTTCAGCCACATTAACCATCGGATTGCAACCGCTGTTTTCAAGAAACAACATGATGTGAAACTATCATGTGATGATATGAGAATTGCACTTGAAATTAAATAAGATCTTGAACCAAACTTGATACTAAAACTTTTATGCGTATTCAATTAAGGTTCAAGAATTAAAATATGAATGTTTAAGTAACAACAAGAAATTACCGTACAAGATTGGAAAGCTTTTCAAAACATCATCTAAAATATCAAGTGTTGCAAATAGCTAAAATATCAAAGCCCCAAATTTAAAATTTAGACCCTTCACCTTAGGATCCGTCACTCTATTTGAGGTGGGGTTTAGCGGAAGAGGACCGTGAGCAAGCTTAGCGACGCCACTAGTAGACAAGTAATCTTGAGAGAGCTCTTCGCCGGGAAGGAGGCCGGCTTCGGGGGAGCGGATGGATGACTGTCAATGATCCACTTTGAAGGTGGGTAGTGCTTGTCGATGACTTGTATGAGTGTCGGTAGAATCCGATCAAGGTAGTCTCCAACAGTATCTTCGTCTGACTCAAATCCGGCGTCGAAGAATGGCGACCGATAGACGTCAAGGTTGCCTTGTGCGTCGAATACCACTCCCCACTCAAGCTCGGGGTCGGCCATGCATGGTAGCCGTGAGAGTGAGTGGTCGCCGCAAGAGGTTCTCTAGCGCAAGGGAGAGGTGGCTCGTGGATTCGGGGAGAAGCGATCAAGCTTTGGCGGGCTAGGGGAATTCAGCCAAGGTGGGGAAGGAGAAAACTGCAGGAAATTTCTGCAGGAAACAGTTTTGGGAACTTAATTGGAGGGATTTAACTTTGAAAATCAAATTAAATCCAAGAGGGGAGGGGGCGATTAATAGAGAGGATTTAGGGGCTGAATTTGTGGAGTTATTGGGGTGATTAGGAGAGAGGGAAAAGCTCAAGGAGGGGCCGGCCAAGAGAGAGAAGGGGGAGAGAAAAGAATTTAAGTAAGTGGGGTCCACATGATTAATTTCAGATTTTATATAAAACCTGTAATTAAAAATTCAGTTTGGGCATGATATAAGATTTCCTACATAAAGCATTCAATTGGATTTGATTTAATTATGGATTTCAAATTCAAATCCAATTTATCTTGATTGCTTAAATTAGGGAGAAGAATTAGGCAACATTAAATGCTCATTAAGCCCAAATATTTCAGGAAATTTAAACTGAAAATAGGAGGGAAACACTTATGGAAATAGCAAGGGTGGAGGGCTCGGCGGGCTGAGGTGGCCGGCGGCGGCAGGGGTGGTCGGTCCGGCGGAAGGGGCCCTGGTTGGGGCCGGCGGAAGGCAGAGCAAGGGGGGGGGGGGGGGCGACTGGGCTGGGGAGCCGGCGGATGTGCTGGGCTCCAGGGACGGCGGCGCTCGGGAGGAGGAGGAGGAGAATTGAAGAACTGGAGGATCTCTTCCAACGGCTTCCTTCACCTTGAATTTTCTTCTTGATTTCACCTTTGCACAACACTCATGGACCAATACTTAGAACTCACGAAGAGATCTAATTCTCCCTTTGAACTCACTAAGAGATCAAAGGGAAATGCACTCACAAAGAGAACAAAGGAGAATAAACTTCATTTCATCCAAAACTAAAAAAATACAATGCATATTGCCTCATATATGGAGGCTCCAAATGAAAGAAAAAGAAAAGACCACAATGCCCTCGGGGCTACATAAGTCAAACGATGCCCTCAGGGGCAAACTCGGAAAAACTAATAATAATAATAATAAAAGTATGACATAAGCTACAAGCTCAAAAGTAGAGGCTCTGCATCGTAGCCGTCGATCTGCGCCGTCAGCGATGGTACACGTGTCGAAATCTGATGTCCCCATCACAACAACCCTTGATTTCTTCCACATCCCTGCTGCTAACTACTGCTCCTTCAGCCTCTAGAAACACCAACTTGCCTCAGCCAACTTCTTTTACTCCATCCAAGACCTTCAAGAACAACACTGGGCTTTGTTTTCCCTTCCATTGGTGGCGGTACAGCATCGCCGAGCCATATTACAGTCCAGGCAAACGACAATTTATCCTTATCACAGAATCCTTTATTTATCTTTCTTGTAATTGACATTTCAGACCATTCTACATTGCAAGAAGCCATCAGGTGCAGGTTATTGAAATCAAGAACTCCATCTTGAATCGTATCAAGCCTCGTCCAGGCTCCAGTAAGCTTCAAATTCAATCTAAACAAGAGTCAACAGGGAAACATATTGACAAATAAAATTTTGTCATGGATTTAAGATGATGAATGCAAACTTGGCGGAGGCGTTGTGTACATTGCAATCACATCAAGAATCACAATTTCCTGAAATACAAAAGTATTTACAACAAGTGAATGTTCACTTTGCCTTCACTGGCTCATCACTTCAACAAGTCCATGCTTGCGCGCATTCTATTGATAAGAAACTCTATAGTTTGTATATTGAATGGCCATCTCCTCCACTCTATCAAGATCCTTCCTCTTTCACCAACATCCTTGGTTCCTCCGAACGAATCCTTTCTCCACAACCGCCATTTTCTCCGACCATTGACCATTGTATTCATCTCCCATTCATATCTCAACTAGTTAATATTTTTTCAAATTTTCACTAGAATGCTATTCATTATTCTCAGCTCTTTTTCTATTGGTGTCTTGTTCATAAACTGGATGGTACTTGGTATTTTTGCATTAATTCTAGAGCTCTTAAAATACTTATCATTTAAAGATAAATTCCCTATGCTAATAATACATAAATCTTTAGATGAATTACATAGAGCCTTTTTTTTCCGAACTTTATTTTCGTTCTACCTCTTAGCAAGTGAGGATCCATCCCAAAAATGTTCATCAAACTGTTCATGAACTCCAAATTACTCCTATTTTTTTTTCTCCTAGATTTTTTCAACTTCTCAGTCAAGCTTTGTTGGCAAGAGAAAATAAAGTTTAAGATGATGCCGCATGGAAAAATTTGGCTACGCTCTCTTCATCTTTTCCTTGTCTCAACCTTGAGGACAAGGTTGTTTTTCATGGCAATGAGAGTGTTATACATCAACAATATCTTTGAGTAGCATAAAGTTTAAGCAATTGATCTACAAATATGTAAATCACTAGTTTAGTAATTTTTTTACTTGTTTTAGGTAGACCGGTTCTTTAGAGACATGTTGGTCTACCTATGTAGTATAAATGATGTAAGCAACTTAAAGCAAAAACACAAAGAGAGAACAAAGAAATTGAAGACTCACTTTTTAGAAATTTAAGACCCCACTTGGAGAACAAAATAGACTAGATAAAACAACTAAACTTCAGAATAGGAAAGAAG
Source organism: Dendrobium nobile (assembly GCA_022539455.1). Classification (NCBI taxonomy): domain Eukaryota; kingdom Viridiplantae; phylum Streptophyta; class Magnoliopsida; order Asparagales; family Orchidaceae; genus Dendrobium; species Dendrobium nobile. Next base: position 1,014,417 of record CM039735.1, on the reverse strand, counting down.
CAATCATCCAACAAACCAAAGCAAAAGAAAGTTAGCAAAAGAAACAAACTAAAAAAAACAAACGCTATCCTCAGAGCACCCTACTAGAGGACTCCTCACATGCACCGATTGTAGGAATATATTTTAAAATAAGGTTTAGATATGCAAACCAAGTGTCCACCACTGCAAATGGGTCCAATGTCCTACCAAACTCTTCCAGCAAATGCCACCAAAACAGCCAACAATTCTTACCAACGGAACCAGAAGAAAGATACAGGTGGAGTGGAACTTGCGTAGAGAAGAAAGAGGTTAGAAGCCGAGACGAAAGGTTGGAAAGAGCTTGCAAGATTTCCAGAGGAGGTGGAAGAAGGTGGACAAAGCTCTCAAGCTTTTCCAAGAAGAACCCGCAGGTTATAGCAACTTTGCTATCAAATATTCACCAACCCATTTCATCACAAAACATCTCATATATATAGGAATTAGTGGGGAACCAAACAGCCCAAGATTTCCCATAAATGGAGTGATAAAAAGCCATCAATTTCCTGTACAGAAATTCCAAACAGCATAGCAAGTCTCAAGGAAAAAGGCCACGGTTCCAGCACAGGAATACCAAACGGCACACAAGGATTCAAGGCCACGGTTCTCAGCACATGGAAAACCAACCGGCACATCAAGTCTCAAGAAAAGGCCACGGTTCACAGCAGGTATAGAAATCCCAAACGTCACAGTAAAGCACAAGGAAAGCCACGGAATCAGCAGGTAAGCACAGGAATCTAGGAGGTAATTCACGGGTCAGCAGCTAAACATTTCACGGGAGAAAAGGAGGGAAAGCTGCAGCAGTTCAAGAGGCAAACAAGAAGAGGAAGAGGCAAGTTCCACTCACCTAAAAGCTTGCACACCTCAATAAATTAGAGCTAAACATCAGCTCATAATGAGCTACACCTCCACTAGATATTAATGAGCTGGCACCACTAGAATTTCAACAGCTAAAGCTCAAACCGAAAACAGCCAAGGCCCTCTTGAAACCAAAAAACAACCCAAAGGACAAGGTGGACCCCAAAGCCAACAAACCCAAGGTAAGCATAACTCAAACCTTTTCCTACCATGATCATTGGATTTACCACCATCATTGGATAGCATAAAAATAAAACAAAAAATAGAAAATACAACTAATATTGTTCAAAACAAAAATAATGCAAAAATCTAAATGCATCAATAAATACCTCTCTAATTGTAAAGACTTAACATGGAATGAATAAAATTCTGGTTCCCCCCTTTCTAGTCTATTCCCTTCCATTCTTCTTGTCTAATGACTCTACACCTACTCGAAAGATGCCCAAGCCTTCTTGATTCAGTTCAAGAAGCATATTAGGTACAGATCATTTGAGTGAAGATTATAATTTGGCTCTTCAAGTTTGGTGTAATAAAACTTGTTGGGATTAATCTGGTTAGGTTGTGAATGTGAATTAATATTGAAACTTTGGGTTTATCAACTATAAATAGTAACACATTGGACCGATCATCAAATTTTAGAGAGTTTGAAATGTGTATTGATCATCAAAAGCGCAGCAAAGTTCTATAGAAATGCATAAATAGTGACCTCATCAAAGTTTTTTTTTTTTTTTTAGTTTAGGTGCGTGGATGTGTTGTGGACATGCAAGGAAGATTTCTATCCAATGGAAAGGGCATGCTTATTACTTTTTTCTCCATCATCCTTCCAACTTCTCCAAATCCAAACCCAATAGCTTGCAACATCGAACATCTCCATTTTATCTACAATCCTATGCCAATTCTCTAAGAAATAGTTGATGATGTTGTTAATTTGACTTCTCATCATCATTAGCCTTATTCTAACTATTTAGGCTGGCTTTATGAATTATCATTTTTCATTCTTGTTGAGTGTTGCGTAAGATGTTGAACATATTATTTGTAAATCATTTGAAAAACTTATGTTATGTAACCTTAGGTTTACCTCTTCTACTTCATAACTTTCACACTGATCGTATTTAATCGTCTAACTAGCTCATTTTCTACACTTTGTTGTGACCTAACTTTATTGTCAATTGCTTTTTTCAATATATGTCACTCAAATCATTCCTCTAATATTATTATTATTTTAATTCCTCTAATATTATCATTCTATAATTATCTTTTTTAGGTATCATTTCAATCATTCTTGATTAACTTTAATCTATGGCACTCCAACTCTTTTTCTAATATATTTATTACTCATTACACTTTTTATAAGGCTTCTTGTTTTCTTATAATTATTAATATCCTCATTAGTACTAAATTTTTTTTCACCATTTAAAGGGGCATTTGTTTTCCTTAATGTTCTTTTGTATCTCCTCATTTGACCGCCAAGTCTTTCTATTAGATCTATTTCTAGACTTTTCTAAAACTTATATGACAGTATTATAATGGAAGTAATCATCTTATCTCAGATCATTTAGCTCAACTAAACAATTCAAGTTTACCTCTCTTAGCAATCTATCATGAATTAATAATAGTTTCTCACCTTCAAATTTCACCAAGTTTTCTTATATGTGTGTGTGTGCGTGAGATTAAATTGAGCCAACCTATCTAAGTCTAGCTTGGCTCAGGAAATGTTTGAGAAGTTTGTGCTGATTTTGAGTCCGTGTCAAGATTGGCCTGCTAACAAACCTAATGTTAGATTAAAATTGATATGAGAGAATTGAGGGATCCAAAATTTTCTTCCAGAATCCAAAGTTGAAAGGCGTTACTAGTTCCGAACGGATTTAACCATATTATGATCTGCATCATTTATAATCTTCACGCTTTTACTATGAATTCATGCTTTTTTTACTTCAGAATTTATATTGACATTAGAAGATAAGTTTTTTCTATGAGTTTTACCTTACTGAAAATCCATGAAGGTAATTTATAAAACTAGCAAAAATGATAAAACCACATTACATCTTTATTATACACATGTAGTTCTGGTGGATGTAATATTGACCGAGGTATATATGCATGTCAACTGCTGGATTTGTTTACTCTTCATGTGGATCAGATTTTGGGTTTTTAAATTATTTATTTTTATAATTATTTTTTGACTGTAATGTGTCAGAAGTGTCGAAAAGGCAAGGATTTGTTGCAGCTGCTGCTTCTTTTGACATACTTACAGAATGGCATAACAGAAGCATGGCAGGAAATTCCATCAGTTTTTGCAATATTTGCTGCAGAAGCTTCTCTCACATTATTGGACCATTCACAGAATTATTTCCTTACAATAAGTAAATTCCTAATGCGTTTCCCTAGGGTGAACTTGAAGGTAATTTTACTTAAAATAGTCGGAATAATAAGTTTGTTTTTTCCTTGAGAATCATGGAATTTGCTCTGCTAATTTTTGCTCATCCTTTTGTATTATTGACCGTTGGAATTATTCTGTTCAATGGCTATGTATTTTGTTATGCAGGCTATTCCACTATTTCATACATTGTTTGGAAGCAGATCTATCCATTTCAGCACAGAACGTTTATGGATTCTACGTCTATTGTGCGCTGGGTTGAATTCACCTGATGATGCGAAGCTTTACTTGAGAAATAACGTCCTTGATGTATTATTAAGCTATTCTTCTTCCTCACTTGCAGATGATGAATTTAAGATTCTCACGCTCATGGTAATGTTGAGTTCACCTTGAAACTTGAAACAGTTTATTTCCAGTTTTGCATGAAACATTTATCTTATAATTTTGTTTCATAGAAAAAACCAAAATTTCTTATTGTGGCTATAGATGTATATTTAAGAGTATGAAGGAATTAATCAAAGGAGATTGTTTCTCCAGGATAAGGTGGCGGTATTTGAAATGCGAGATATTATTAATTTTTAAGATAATTTGTAAAATGAGGCAAAATGTAATTCTTTACGTGAGGTAAACTTGCCATGGGTTATGATGACTAGTTCCATTTACAAGATTGGCATATAAGTTTTACGAGCATCTAGTAATATTAAATCATACACTAATGAAGAGACCTGATGCTGGAACACACACACATATCAAAGTGAAATGTAATGATATGAATACGTCAAGGGCAATTGGCAAAAATTACCCGAGAAAAAGAAATGTATGTCAGATAAGCTATAGATAGCACGAAAGCTTAGGATGTTTGATCAAAGATAATTGGTTTGAATAAATGTGAAAAAATTTGTGAAATAGAGTTGAGAATTGATGTAATGTTATATAATAATAATTGGAGTAGGAAGTTCATAAAGTAGACTAAATATTTGGGATATGCCTGATGATTATAATATTTATATTCTTGAGTGGAATGATTGTGGAATGAGGTGCTTATATTTACGATCAATAATACCATATTATTTTTGTGTAACGGAAATTGAATTGATGTGAATACCCTTGTTAGAGAGTTATTGAAATTCATATTGTTATATTCTCTACCTCCATAGGAACATAAAATTCTAATAGGCTTTTGTAGTTATTTTTCCTCCATATTTTTGAAGTGAATTAATTTTTTGAATTGTATTTGATTTATGTTAGTCATAAATATGATAGGAAATACTTGAGTTTGCAAGTAACCCTAAGGTAATACTTGAGTTCGCAAGCAAAACTAACCCAAATTGAAGTATCAATAGCAAAGATACTACTGTTTACATCAGCAAAACATCCAAAATAGTGGGAAAATAGTGAAAATCCGAGGTGGAATTTGAAGAAAATCAAACAAAGAATTTGTATTCCACTAGTAGATGAATAAAAACAACAAATGATATAATGTTCTTTAATTCGAGAGGAAGAACAACTCTCGAAAACTCTCTAGCAAAGCCTAGAGCCCAAAACCAAGAGGAGAACTCCAAATTTCAGCAAATCTCAAGATGAAACCCTAAATCACACATTAACTCCTAATTAAAGACAAAGGACAATTACAAATTCCCTAATAAGCCCCTAATTCAAAATTTTCCCTCCCAAAATTGGATTTAACCCAAGTTGGGGCCCATAGGGCTTCCACCCCCCTGCCTGGGTTCCGCCCCCTGCCTGGTTCCGCCTAGACTAGAATCGGACCGGTCCAGGCTGGACCGGTCCAGCCGGCCCCACCTGGGCTGACCTAACAGTACTCCCCTCCCAAAGACTCACCTTGTCCTCAAGGTGAAATGAGGGGAATTGGTCTTTCATCCTTTCAAATGGCTCTCAAGTAGCATCAAAGTCGGGAAGGCATGTCCATCTAATCAGTACTTCTTTGTTGCCCTATTTCTCTGAATCCTCGGTCAGTGTAGCTGGGAGTTTTGTGTTAACTGCATGCTCACCTTGAGCTCTCTTCAACTGGGACACATGGAAAACTGGGTGTATGGTGGCTGATGGTGGTAACTTCAGTCGGTATGCCACTGCTCTGATCCTGTCCAACACCTCATAAGGACCGAAGTATCTTGGAGCCAACTGTCCTTTGCTTGTAGGGGCATAGTTTTAGGAACACCTTCTCTCCCACCTCAAATTACATGTCCCTCCTATGTGAATCGGCCTCCTTTTTCATGATTTATTGTGCCCTCAGTAGATGTTTCTTCAACTCTTCTAGCACCTTATCCCTTTCCTCCAAGTACTGCTCAACTGAAGAAATTGGTGTGCTTCCCTTCCCATAGTGCACTAGGTGTGGGGGGTCCCTGCCATACTTGCCCCAACGTAACCACTTCGGCCATATCCGTGATGTTTCAGAGGCAAAACACCTCAAATATGTTTTCAAGCTCCAGTTCATCACATCTGTTTGTCCGTCTGTCTGTAGATGGTAGGCGGTACTTCTCTTGAGAACAGTGCCCTGCATCCTAAAAAGCTCACTCTAAAACTGGCTAAGGAACACTTTGTCTCTATTAGACACAATCGACTCAGGAATCCCATGTAATCTCACCACTTCCCTGATAAATGTTGCCGCTACTGATACTATGGTGTAAGGATGTCGTAAGAGAAGAAAATGAGCATACTGGCTAAGTTGGCCCACCACTACAAAAATGAATGTGATTCCCTCTGAGCGGGGAGGCCGCCAATGAAGTCCATAAACACTTCCTCCCACACTTTGTTTGGAAGTGCTAATGGTTAAAGTAGCCCTCCTGGTGCCATCGCCATATATTTATTTCTCTGGCACACCTCACACATTGCCACCATCTCTTCAACATCCTTATACATCCCTTTCCAGTAAAGCTCCGATGCCAGCCTTCTATATGTCTTATGTACTCCTGAATGCCCCCAACTGCACTGTCGTGAAATTCCTGTAGTAAGTGGGGAATGTGTTCTGATGTTTGTGGCATCACGAACCTCCCTTGATGTAACAACCTCTCCCCCTCTAGTTAGTACCCCGAATGGCTACTACTATCCTTCCTCAAGTTTTCCTTGATTTTTTCAACTCCTCGCTCTGCAGGCTTTCTTCCTTAATGCCCCCTCCCCCCCTAGTTAACCATCAGTGGTATTGAAGCTGTCAACTCCTAAAGTTCCCCAACACATCTAGATAAGGCGTCGGCCGCCTTATTTTCCACCTCTGATCGATACTGAATCTCAAAGTTATAGCCCAAAAGTTTTGACAACCGCCTCTTATGTTCCTCGGTCACCATCCGTTGTTTCAACAAGTATTTCAAACTCCTCTGATCGATACGAACAATGAAGTGCCTTCCTAAAAGATAAGGACGCCATTTCTGAATGGCTAAGCTGATGGCCATCAGCTCTCTCTCATATACTGACTTCAACCGAGCCCTGGTTGATATCACCTGACTGAAATAGGCTATAGGCCTGTGATTCTGCATCAAAATTGCTCCCAAGCCATACCCTGATGCATCAGTCTCTACTATAAAGATCTGGCTGAAATCTGGAAGAGCTAACACTGGAACTGTCGTCATGGCCTTTTTTAACCTCTCAAACGCCTGGGTTGCCGCCTCTCCCCATAAAATAATGTCCTTCAGTTGCTCAGTTAAAGGCCAAGCGATTGTACTGTATCCCATCACAAACCTCCTGTAGTAACCAGTCAGACCAAGGAAACCCCTCAATTCTCTTATGTTCCTAGACATTGGCCATTTCTGCACTGCCTCAATCTTGGACTGGTCGGCTGCCACTCCCTCATGAGACACTACATGTCCCAAATATTCCATCCTAGACTGGGCGAAGCTGCACTTCTTTAGGTTAGCTTTCAGCTGATGTGCCTGTAGAATCTTAAGAACCTCCTTCAAATGCTCCAAGTGCTCCTCCTCTATTTGGCTGTACACCAGAATGTCATCAAAAAAGACTAGCACAAACTTCTTGAGATGCTGCCAGAACACCCTGTTCATCAAAGACTGAAAAGTAGCAGGGGCGTTAGTGAGGCCAAATAACATCACTAAGAACTTATGATGCCCCTCGTGAGTCTTGAAAGTTATCTTCTGAATATCCTACTTTATTCTGATTTGGTGTTAGCCTGACTTCAGGTCCATCTTAGAAAACATTACTGCTCCGTGCAGCTTATCTAGTAACTTGTCAATCACCAGAATGGGGAACTTATTCGGTATTGTCTCCTTGTTCAAAGCCCTATAATCCATGCAAAACCTCCAACTCCCATCCTTCTTTTTGACTAGTAAGACTGGGCTAGAGAAATGACTCGTGCTGGGTCTGACGATCCCTGCCTCCAACGTCTCCCTATTCAGCTTCTCAATTTCATCTTTTTGAATCTGGGATAGCGGTAAAGTCGAACACTAATCGGTGATACCCCATTCTTCAGAAGGATTGAATGCTCCTGCTCTCTGGGTGGTGGTAAGCCCTGAGGTGGTTGGAACACCTCCCTGAACTGCTGTATGAGCGGTTGCACCACCAGTGGAACATCTCCCTCATCCCCCACACTAACCCTCTCCAAGCGCTGCAGCTCCACCATACATCCACCTCCCACCTCCTGTATGGATTTGATCATGGATTTGAGAAATACCCCAGCCTTGGTCAGCCTAGCAGCACCCTGAATCGTCTTCCTCCTTCCCCCCATCACCAATTCCATCCTCAATGTACCCCAATTGATTTTGGTCTCCCCCAATGTTTGCAACCACTTCATCCCTAGGATGACATAAGTACTCTCCAATTTCAAGGGAAGGAAGTCCTCCCTCACCTGGATCCCCTGAATCTTCAGCACTACCCCTCTACAAACTCCTCTACCCATTTACACCTTTCCCGTGCCCATCATCACCCCATAGCCTCCTGTATCCACTAACTCCATCCCAAGCAGCTCAACGATCTGGGTGGAAATGAAATTGTCGGTTACTCCACTGTCTATCAACATCACCACTTCACGTTCAGCTATATCTCCTTTCACTTTCATAGTATGACTCAGAGTGAATCCCACTACAGAGTTCAGAGAGACGTCTGTCACATCCAGATGCAACTTCTCCATCCTCTTCAGACCTGCTCCCACCTCCCTCATCGTCTTCCTCGTCTTTACAGATAAGAATAGCCTGAAGAGTTCGGTTCTTGCACCTATGCCCCAGCATGTTCTTCTCATCACATCTGAAGCACAACTCTTTTCCCCTCTTCTCCTGCATCTCATTCTCCACCAGCCTTTTGAACTGTCCCCTGTTTTCCCCTCCTCCAGTTTTCTCCTTTGGCAGTTCCTTCAGACTCCCTGGTACTGCCTCTTTTGAAGGCAAGCAGGTACTAGTCATCCTCTATTATCCACCTGAATAGTTTTCTCGAGCCCCTCTTTCGGATTTCTTCTGATCTTCCACCAACTGCGCCAGCTCCATAGCCTTCCTTAGGTTCCTTGGCTCCAACACTCTGACTGTTGTTCGTATCTCAGGTTTAAGTCCTTTCATGAAGTTTCCTTCCAGGTCTGACTCTGAAGCATGATCTAATCTGCTAGCCAAGTACTCAAATCTGTCCCGGTAATCTGCTATAGTCCCCTCCTGAGTCAAGGTAAAGAATTGCTCATAGAAGTCTCCTCCCTCATTGGCTCGGAAACGCTTTAATAATCAATCTTTGAACTCTCTCCAGCTCCGGATGGGCTCTCTCCTGTCACGCCACTAATACCATGCCAAACCTTTTCCTTCCAAACACAATTTCGTCGCCGTTAGCTTCTCTTCCTCCGTCAACCCGTTAACAGCAAAGTAACGCTCCACCTTGTAGATCCAGCCATGACCGTCTTCACCCTCAAAGATGGGCATCTTCAGTTTCCTCACCCGTTGGTCTCCCTTATTTCCCCTGAATCCCCTCCATAGCTTCCCATTCCTCGAAAAGGAGGCGCTCCCCAACTGTCATAATCTTTCCTTCGGCGATTATACCCGAACCCTTCATCGTATTCCCCTCTTCTCCCTTGAAAATCAGCACATCGGCGATGAAATTTTTCCCTTCTCCCGACGAAATCAGCACCCCTTCAGTCATTTCCCAGACTCATCTCCTCTCTAGAAAGTGGCTCTAGAAAGGGTGGCATGTCGTCCTCTCCCTCAATGATCTCCACTTCCAGATTTTTCCTCCCCCTAAACGGGTTCAGATTCCCTCCTACGCCATGACCTCCGGTGGTCTCCCTTGCTTCCGATGTCGTGGGATTTGTCTTCATCTCTAGCAATTTCTTCAACATCTCTTCCATCACTGTGAATTTCCCTTCCATCATTTCATTGTTGGAGGTGCTTTGATTTTGAAAATCAAAGAATTTTCCCTCAAAATCTGATTTTAATTGACCGTTCTCGCCTTTCAAGACTTCTACCTTCTTCCCGGCCATCTCTCTTCCCAAGAATCACAAGAGATCTTCTTCCGGTTGTCAAAAATCTGCTGAAATTTCAGAATTTCAGCCGCCGATGATCCCAAATCGATGCTCTAATTCCAATTTGATAGGAAATACTTGAGTTCGCAAGTAACCCTAAGGTAATACTTGAGTTCGCAAGCAAACCTAACCCAAATTGAAGTACCAACAACAAAGATACTGCTGTTTACAGCAGCAAAACAACCAAAACAGTGGGAAAACAGAGAAAATCTGAAGAAAATCAAACAAAGAACTTGTATTCCATTAGTAGATGAATAAAAACAACAAATGATACAATGTTTTTCAATTCGAGAGGAAGAACAACTCTCCAAAGCTCTCTAGCAAAGCCTAGAGCCCAAAACCAAGAGGAGAACTCCAAATTTCAGCAAATCTCAAGATGAAACCCTAAATCACACATTAACTCCTAATTAAAGACAAATGACAATTACAAATTTCCTAATCAGCCCCTCATTTAAATTTTTCCCTCCCAAAATTGGATTTAACCCAAGTTGGGGCCCACAGGGCTTCCGCCCCCTGCCTGGTTCCGCCTGGAATAGAACCGGATCGGTCCAGCCGGCCCCTCTTGAGCTGGCCTAACACAATATAAGCAATATGATGTCTAGGTTTTGAAATGATTGGGTAAGGACCCCATGCATTAGAAAGCACAGGCTTAAGTGATTTGTAAATAATTGTATTGGATTCCTAAAATGGAATGTTTCTTTACTAGATGGCAATAGTTACATACAAAAAAAGAGTTTAGGAGAAATATATAAAGAAGGATTTTGTTTAGTTAATATGGTAAAGTAAAATCGTTTGGATGTCTAAGTTACTGATACCATAATATCATTTTAGGACTATGGAGATAGAAAAGAGAGTGATTGCAAAGAGGACTTGTTTTGTAGAGGACAAAGTATGGGATGGACGTGAAGAATGGTTTGATTGTTATTCAAGTCCTTTAAATTGTAGTTAGAAGCATCAAAATAAATGAAACATTATTGTTAGTGGTAAGTTGATGAACCAAATGAAGATCATGGGAGAGTTGAGAACGTATAAATTACAAGGAAGAAGTTGCTTATATGAAGGTGTTGGAAGAATTCCTTGACCATTTTTTGAAATTGGAAAGTATTGCTCATTGCCAACAAACTCTTATTCATTGCTTGAATTTGGTGTAGAGTTGGAGCAATGACTTTATGTTCATATTATCCGCTTTCATGTCTGACCTTGTTCTTAATTTGATTGGATATGGTGTCAAGGAGATGCCTATGTTTGCATTCAGTAACACCATATTCTTCTAGTGCAAGAGCAGCTGAATTGTTGTTGAATACCCCATTTAGAGAGTTGTTGAAATTCATATTGTTATATTCTTTACCTCCATCGGAATGCAAAATTTAAGTAGGCTTTTGAAGTTATTTTTCCACACTATTTTTGAAGTGAACAGTTTTTTTTTTTTTGAATTGTGCTTGATTTATGTCACATTGAATACATCCAATAATACTCAGAGAAGTCATCAATGAATTATGTTTGATTGCAGAGATGACTAGTTTTGTAGAGGACAAACTATGCGATACAAGTTGTTATGGGGTGGGCCATGGAGAATGGGTTGATTGTTCTTCAAGTCCTTTAAATGGTAGCTAGAAGCATCAAAACCAATGGAACAATTATTTTTAGCGGTAAATAGAATCTAAGTACCACGTTGGATTGAGTGGTTGTTTTGCTGCAAGGAAATTTTGTTTAGAAGTGCTGTTTGAAGCTCATATTAGAGTGATGCCAATAGTTAGTAACATAATGTCCTCTGTTGCAGATTTGACACTTGGCAATATGATGATTGACTCTCTTGAGAAACTTATTAGCCCTCCATGAGATGCAGAATCTGGGGAGCCTTTATCGAGGCCATGAAATAGGTTGAAGGAATATCCTTTACCCTTTCCACGTGTGGAAGACAACTCTGGTAGGATCAGTCAGTGAAGGCATGGAAGAATGATGTAGGCAAAGGGGGGCCAAATCATGTGCCAAAATCTTGGGCTGCTGGTTCCTTCTCGATTTGGGCTTGGTTGTGCTGTTTTTACTGAGTTTTTGGGAGCTGTTGTGCTTCAGCTCATTAATGCTGAGCTTTTAATGAGCTGATGCTTCTTTTCAGCTCATAAATTAACATAATTAAGGTTCTTTCCCCTTCTCTGTGCCCCTTCGGTTCCCCCCTGACTCCTTCCCGTGGCTGGTTCTTCCTCCCCCTTTGGCTGCCTGTTCCGATCCCCTTTGGCTGCCTGTTCCAATCCCCTTTGGCTGCCTGTTCCGGTTCCCTTGTGGCTGCTTGTTCCGATTCCCTGTGGTGCCCGTTCCTTCCTCCCTTTGGCTGCCTGTTCCGGTTTTCTTTGTGGCTCTTTGGGTGTTGCTTCTGGACCGCCTGTTGGCCTTCTATTTCCCTTGTTTTGATTGGTTAAATTGGGGGTATTTTGGGCTGTTTGGCTGCCTCATTTCTCCTATAAATATATGATGTTTTGTAAGCATAAAGAGAGTTTATGAAGTAATTTTTGGAAGCCAAACCTTTGGGGTTTTTTCATGGAAAAGCTTGCGAGCTTGTTCCATTTCTCTTCTCCTTGTAAAAGCTTGCGAGCTTTTCCCCCTTTCTCTCTTCCTCTCTTCGACTTTGTCTCGGGCTTCTTACCTCTTTCTTCTCTCCGCAAGTTCGACGTCATTTGTATCTTTCTTCTTGATTAGAAAAAGCAGCTTTAGTTGTTTTATGTTTAGTTTTATATTCTAATCTTGTAAGTGTCATTTTTATGATATAAAGTGGTATTGTATTTCGTTTTAAGTGGAGTATTTTGTCTATTTTCTTATTTTCTAGTAAGTCTTTTAGGATGCTTGCAAAAAATTAGTGTCTTCCTTATTTTTTTGCTTGCATCAAAGAGGGAAGGTAATCATGATCCGTTTTGTTACCTAAGTTGATCTCTTCACCGCATGATAAGGAATAAAGGTATCTAGTTTGATTGGAGCGAGTTTAGTGCAAATGACTATTTTAAATGCTTGATAATTTGATGCTATATAAAGAATAATGTCTTTTGGCTCGACTGTAGAACTAGCTGCAATAAGATCTACCTTAGTTTTTACCTTTGATAAATAGTGAGTCATTGATTGATTCTTCATGGATATATTAGAGTTTATTCTTTAGCTAATAATATGAGAGCAATTGGTAGATTTAAGTTTCCTTTCCATAGTGGCCCAGATTTCTGAGTCTAGATTTAAAAAATAAGGCATTAAAGAAGTTGAAAGGTTGGAGAAAAAAGCTGCAGCAAGATTCTGATAAGTGTGCACTCATATGTGATATTGTATATTTGGAGAAACCTGACCGATTTTTGTGTCAAGGTGTTTTGTTAGGAAAGGAGTGGAACCATCCAAATATCCTTCAAAATCATTCACCTTGAAAAGTTTGTGAAATTGGGAATGCTAAGTGGGATAGTTCTCAACAAGAAGTTGAGTTTGAACAATATTTTTAATGTTAAACATGAGAGATTTTAAGTTGAGGTGGGTGAGTATTTCACTCATTTTGAAAACAGAGATAGAATCACAACTATTGGGAAGTTCATGGAAGAATTTGGCGAGTTAACCATGATAACACGATCCAACAAGAGAGAGCGCAGCCAAAAATTAGAACAAGAGATTTAAAGGCAATGCATAGGTGGTGAAGCAATTGCTCTGATTCCATATTGAAATACACAAGCACATTATATAAATAAAAAACAGAGAAACAAAGAGGAACTCAAACTCTTTTGTTCAAATAGAACTCCGGGCTATAATTTGCATACGTGAACTAAGGTATACAGCGAGCATATTATATAGAGAAATACAATGCATTACAACACTAAGACCCTGAGTTAGTTACAATGACAGGATCAGTTTTCACTCAATGGCTGAGATGAGCTGATTTGTTATCAGTGGATGGGGAAGATAGAACTGCAAAAGTGGCAGCAAAGAATCATTTTGATTGCATAGAACCATACTGATATCAGTTATCAGTTGTTACTAAAATAATATTTATGTAATATGAAATTTTCTTATTTTAAAAATCGCTTATATGCTTATGTGCTACCATATACTTTATAGTATTGTAGTAAAAGTACATTTTTGACATATGTCTTCTCCAAGCACTAAAAAGTTAGTCAAACTTCTCAAATTTGCTGATTGAATATGAGATTGTGGTTATTCTAGCATACATACTGAAGGCTAAATTGTATATTTCCTTGCATTTTCTTCAATTCATATATATATATATATATATATATATATATTCTTTTTGGTGAATGCTTTTATATTTGAATTGTTTTGATGATGCTTTATATTCAGTTAGAAAATATGAGAACCAGGGCATAATGGAATTGAAATTGACATTGCAGATTATTAAAAAATGTGTTCAATTACACATGTTAGCAGACCTTTTAGTCAAAGAATTTGGCTTACTACCATGGTTATCCTCTCTTTTATTGTTCTATGTGGGGCGACTAATTGGACATCAAGAAGAACGATCTTCTGTGGATATTGTGAAGTTGATTTTGGAGGTACATCTGTGCTTTTTTTTTTTTCTGATTCTTTCGTGGTTTTAGATAAGTTAAATCTTTTTATTTTACGGGTTGAAGTTTATTAGTCAATAAAAGGTGTGCCATGTTAATTTTGAAGACCTTTTTATATTGCAATCTATATCCGCTGTTATGTTGTTTAGTATCTCCGATCTCTTTTTTGAGCTACTTATACTTGCACATATGAATGGGAATTGGCTTATTTATTTTTTTTCAGAGTACTAACAATAATTTCAATATGTTAACAATAAATCGCAACAGATAAATTAATTGGTAAACTCAAATTTTTATTTCAAAACAATTTTAAGAGCAATAAAAGTTTTTAAAAAAATATTTTATATTTCTATTTTAAAAATCAAATTCACTTGCAACAACAGCAGATCAAACTAGCAAATTAAAATGCATGAAGAAAAAAAAAAACATAAACTGACTTTTTATAGTGGCATGTTTGAAAAATAAGCTATAATAAACTTGCTTAGAAAAGTTTCTCGATCTATAGTCTTTGGGAGTGAACCATAGGTCCTGAAGTTTGGGCTATGTACCAATTGTCAAACTCATTTTCAACCCAAAAATTTGTACCTATATGAAGGGCAACCATTTGATTTTTCTACACTAAGGTACTTCACGACTATTCGTTATGGGGATAAAACAATCTCTAGTGTGTCATGCTCTCGCAAAGCTATTCCACTTTTATTGGTAGTTATTTGATTTACCATGTAGTTTATTTTAATAGCAACAAATAATGACTACAAGTATGACGAGTGGAACTCACTAGCAGTTGTGAATGCTTTTGATTTGTTTCAGCATTTCCAGATTTAATTTTGTGGTCTCCACTATTCCAGAGATTTGCCACTATCATTTCTTTTATTTGCCTTGTTACTTATTCGTCTAATTTTGCAGCTAATGGTAATCCTTATTATTTTTTTTAAGTTTAGGTTGTCAATGATGTAGTATCTTCTGGTATGGTTAGTGAATGGCTGCAAGATTGTGCCCTTGAGCAGTTGTCAGAGTTTTCATTGCTTTTACTTCAGCTGTTTGTGGGTTCTGTGAAGCTTCTCAAGGAAGATATTTCGTTAGTACATGCAATGTTAACTGTGATAACATCCACTATGAGATTGTCACAGAAAAGAAATATATACCAGCCACATTTTACCTTATCACTTGAGTGTTTATTGCAATTATTCCAGGCTGTCAATGTTAAATTTGGTAACTTGGGGCATACCATTGAGCTTGGGATGAATGCCATTCTCATGGCCATACCTACACCAGTTGCATCACAAGTGGTATCTTTCCTAACCCCAAATTCTCATTTATAAGATCATACTTTCATAGTTCTTTTTATAACCAATTCAACTGGATTGCCATTCATCTTTCCTATATTTTTTTCTTTTTATACACAAATTGAGCCTGTGACCTTTTTTGGTGTATTAATAATGACTGCTGCAAACAATGTTGTGTGGCTGTACTTCAATTTTTTTCTTGTTGACACTGTTAACGTTTGTTTTTCAGTGATTGTCAGATTGAAAATTCATTTGTAGGGGTGGCTGAAGAGTTTATCGAGTATTTTTGTTTTAAGGATCAATATTAAGTTTGTTTCTTTTTTACTCATGAGATATAAAAAGATAATCACCAGACATTTTAGTTCATGCTATTTGCTTATGATATTTTGTTAATAGGTTAGACATTTAAGTAGATTGTTACAATGAAGAAAACTTTTTGAAAATAAAGAGCTTAGAGAATGATGCGTACTGGTTTTGTCATTGTAGTGGATTCGAATAAGTATCATGAGTTAACATTTATTGCAAGGTGATACATAACTGTAATAATTTTTTAAGTATTTCAGATTTATTGTACAAAAGAATGAGGATATCAATGGGGTCTTAACTTTCAAGGTTGAAATTGGTCAGTTAAAAATGGAGAAGTGCTTTATTAAAGTGAAAGTTTATGAAGCAGTAAGTAGACGATCTATTCCATATAGATTTGATTTTGGCTACATGGAAGTTAGTGATAGCTAGATTTATTGTTGCAAATTGATCTTTTGGCTATTTATTTGAAGTTTGAATGTAATAAACTAAATTAATTAATGAAATCAAATTTCTATAAGAACTGCCAAAATGTTGGAAATCTGGAACTCGAGGTACTGTTATATTAACTCTTTTTACAATAAAATTAGTTTGGATGGGAGATTTGTTTATGAATTCTGGAAACAACTTTTAAATCATTATACATTCGTGATTGTCACAGAGGAGGAAGGGCATAATGGTGTAGAGGGAATTTGGAATCTCGATATACTAGATAAGTTACTTCATAGTTGGAGATTAAAACATTTTAGCCCTTTCTTTTTCATGCAATGGGAAATTTTTCATCGACTAAGTTAAAGTAGTTTGTAATCGAGTACAATATAGAAAATAATAAATTATGTTGACTGACTAAAATATTATTTCACTATGGACTTAATAAACAAAAGAACTTTGAACTTTTTATATTCCTATAGATTTTTCTTTACACTATATTTGATTGAATAGAGCTTATTTTATTTTGGGTGCAAATTTCTCATAAGAGCAAGATCCTATGATTAATCACATTCCAATAGTGTTTGGCCCTTAAGAAAATTATTGATTAAAATAGTATTTTATATTCTCTTATATCAAAATATTGGCTAACATTTTTATATGGTTTTCAAATATTTCATTTCAAAGATGATTGTGGAATTTTAAGAATAATTGGATTAACTTAGAATTGATTTCAAGTAAAAGCCAAAGAAAGAAATAGCAGGAATACTTGATTTTGAAAAGCTCAGAGGTACTTAATACTATTTTATATTGAGCTTTATTTTTTGAGATTGAGTTTATATTGTTGTTGAAAAATTTTATTCAGAAAATTTATATTTACATTAAAAAACACAAGACTGAAGAAATGCTCAGGAAGATGAGGATTTATGATGTAATTGAAAAGAACATCAGCCTTAAATTCTAGATCTACGGTGAGAACCACTGATAGGTATTTTACTTGGACATAAATATAACAAATGCATAAGACTTATGAACTTGAAATCTCACATGAGGTTTAGTCAGCTTAACATTTGGTTTTATAATACTGCCTATAAAAGATGGTCAACAAAATCCATCTAAGCGCTTTTATAATTATATCATCTTGGTCTCAATGCATATTCAATATATATTAGGCTATTTTGATTTAATAAAAAAACTTATGACTTAACCATTTAAGCTAAGTTACTTGACTATAAGGATACGTATATGCTAACTCATGCTATATTTCTTTTGGTTATGTTATCCTTCATGTAATGCTTTTTATTTCTACTTGTGACTCAAAAGGCTATGCATATGATGTTCAGGAGCTAATATAATTTGGTTTGATGCTGAATTTGATAAACACACCCTTATGAATATGCAATTCCTTAAATATTAGATTGCATATTAAGATCCATAATGGGGCTTTACATTTTATTTAGATCTAGAAAATTTATCTTATTTTTTGGATAAAATATGGAAATTTTATATGAAAATATTGTTGTATAGTTGATTTTAGAGTTATTCATATCTTAATGGATAAAAAAATTATTATCCTATCAGCCACCCTCAAGTAAAACGTAGGAAGAAACCGAAAAAAAAACTTGTATTTCAATATGCACTAACTAAACATACAAATTTCATAGAATTAATCAACAAAAAGAATAATATAGGGGCTGTTTATAATCAAGGAAAATATAAAAAGGTAGCTGAGTTAACCTGCATTATATAACCCAGTTAAATATATTGACTTAGTCTGTGTGGGTATTCAAACTTTGACTTCTGATGCATCCATAGCTTCACGTTGGGGTTCATCCTTCCGATTCATTATTTCTTTGTTGCATCTCATAAGCTTATATGATCTCCTAAAACTAACAAATGAATCACAATTTTTGAAGGAAAAAAGAAAAGTCTAATTTTCCTGTAGAACAAATGTTAGGAAGCATATAATTTGTTGAATGATCATGTGATGTAGACAAGGAATATAGGGGACCCTATATTTCTTGAACACAAAAGACACACGAGAAGAAAACTGACAAAATGAGTAGAAATTAAAACAAACTTTGTTAAATAAACTTAAACGACCCAAAACTTGACAAACACAACAAAAGATGCTAGGAGATTTTAAAGAAATAAAGAAACTTAAAAAAGACGCTATCCTCAGACAACCGTCAGAGCGGGTTCCTCACATGCATCGAATTTGTAGGTTAAATAAGTAAAGTGCATAAAACTAGCAAACCGATGGTCCACCACTGCAAGATTGGCCAATTTCTTCAATAGATGCTTCAAATCAACTCTGATACGACACCCTAAAGTTGCTTTACTTTGAGAAGAAGGATACAGATGGAGTGGCACTTGCGGAGAGACGAAAGAGGTTAGAAGCCCGAGAAGAAAGGGTGGAAAGAGCCCGCAGGATTTCCGGAGGGGATGAGAAATGAAGGTTGGAAAGAGCCCGCAGGATTTCCGAATAAACCCGCAGGTTAATAGCAAATATGCTCACAAATATCAACTCAACTGCCTTTTCTACACAACATCATCTCATTTTTATAGGCAAGAGAGAGGAATGCCAAGAGTCTCATATATTAATTTCCTGCATAGAAATTCCAAACAGCAAAGCAGAAAAAGTCACGGTTTCAGCATGGAGAAACCAAACAGCACCACAGGAATTAAAGTCACGGTTTCCAGCACAGCAAACCCCAAACGTCACAGCACAACCAAGGAGGAAAGGCCACGGTTTCAGCACAGCAACAGGGAATTAATGCCCCACGGTTTCAGCACAGGTTCAGAAATTCCAACCGGCACCTCAAATCTCCAAAAGGTGGCCACGGTTCCAGCACAGTGAAACCCCAAACGGCACAGCAAATCCAAGGAGGGAATTTCGGTTCCAACAGCCAAGCACAAGAAACCAACAGCCACCATTAAAGCACCATGAAGGCCACGGTTCTCCAAGAGACAAGAAGAAAAGGGGAAGGGGAAGGGACAAGGCCACTCCAAAAGTAAATTTCATAATGATGTACCTTTTTGGATATTAATGAGCTACTAAACTTCAGCTCAAGCAACTTAGGGAACAAGCTCAATACCGAATGCTCCAAAACAGCCAACCCGAGAACCACCATCAGCCAGGGACCAATCGAGCCAGCAAACCAAAGGTCTACCAAGCCATATGCACTACCTACCATGATCATTGGATGCTTTCCCATCATTGCATAGCTAAAAAAGAAAAGAAAATAAAATAGAAAACACAATATACTAATGTTCAAACAAAATAAAAAGTACAGAATTCTTGATTTCATCATCATGGGACTCACAAGTTATCCAATTTTGATAGAAATTCTTGAGCATGTGGATTAATAGTTCTAATTATTGGATCGATCCAATTGTTAACCTTTAGATTACAATCTGTTTGCCACCTCTTTCTCTTCTAGCTTGTGGCCTCTCTTGTGGACTTTTTTTTTGGCAATTAGCTTTAATTTATTTCCATTATAAGACTTTTGAAAAATTTATACGTACTTCCATACTTGATACAAATTCAAACAATAAAATTCAAAGTAGTTTTTTCATATTTCTACTCTTCTATATTATATTAGAGTTTTTACCCATAGTAATATACTGCTTGTTCCTCATCTTACACTAAATATTCTATCTATTCATAAAATCATTAAAGATCACAACTAGAAGATAATCTTTTTTTGCTTAGCATTCCTTATTTTAGGACCTTACTATGAGAAAGAAGATTGGGCAAGCTTAAGAAATGGATGGGCTATATCTTCCTGAAGATGAAAATCACTTGCGATGTTCTTTCATCTCCAGACTCAATATAAAAGCCATGTAGGAACATCATTATAGGCTAGGGCATCTTTCTTTCAAAACCCTACAATGTATGTTTCATTCTCTTTTTATGAATGAAAACATGAAATTTTTTTATTGTGAGACTTGTGAAATTGCTAAACATCATCATGTTGTTTTTTTGAAAGTCATTCTAGAGTCAACTCCTTTTCTATTTATTCAGTTTGACATTTCGGGACCCAAAATCCCCAATATTTATGGAGCTATAAGATATGTAACCATTATTGATGATTGCATTCGGATGATATGAGTATATCTTATCAAATAAAAATGTGATATTATCATTATTCTCGTAATGTTTACTGCTATGATATAAAAAAATTCAATACTGGCCTTAAGTCATTTCAGACTGATAATCCTTGTAATTATTTTAATTACACATTATAATATTTCTTCTAGAAAGAAGGCATCATCCACCTGACACTCTCCAACAAAATGGTGTGGTGGAAAGGAAAAATTGCCATCTTTTGAGTCATTGGAACTCTTGAATCAAGTGCCCAAAAGATACTAGGGAGAAATAATCCTAATTGCGACATATCTAATCAATATAATACTCTCATGAGTGATTGACTTGAAAAGTTCTATAAGCTATCTAGTTAAATTTTTCCCCACAAATAACTTTCTTTCAAAAATTTCACCAAATATCTTTGGATGCATTGCTTATGCTTACATCCATGAGCAACACAGTGGTAAACTTGATTCTAATGCCCTCAGATGTGTCTTTATTTGGCATTCCTTTACTCCAAAAGGGTATGAGTGTTATCATTCTGCCATAAAAAAATTCATAACTTCAAATGATGTCATCTTTAATGAGAAGTAAAATTTTTTCAATCAAACTCATATTTAGATGGAGAATTCTTGATTTAAAGATAAAGTTGATGAAACCTCTATCTTTCACCTTAACATCCCAACAAAAATTTTAATAAATCAATCTAGACATTGCACCCCTTCAAGTCTATAAAAGAAGGAATAAACCAAGCTAAAATTTTTAGCAAACTCAAGACTTCCAACTATTAATAGGTAACAATGATCAACCCATCACTATGCATTCTTTTATATATCCCATCTTCCAATACACATCATTTAAAATTTTTTCTCCTACTCAAAAAACCTTCCGGACAAACATATGGTCAAATTATATTGTAATATCACAAACCTTATTTGAGGTATTTGAAAAAAAGAATTAGAAGGATGCCATGAGAGAAGAAATGAACGCTCTAAAAAATACACTTGGAAGGTTGTCAGACTACCAAAATGAAAGAAGATTGTAGGATACAAAAGAATTTTTTCTATTAAATATCGGGCAGATGGAAGCCTGAAATGGTATAAAGTGAGATTGATAGCCATAATGTATTCAATCATATAGAATTGACTATCACAAAACTTTCGCTCTTGTTGCAAAAATGAATAAAAAACTCTCTTGTAACCAATTGTGGATGGTCCATGCAACAATACGATGTTATGAACGCTTTCCTACATGAGGACGTTGAAGATAGAAGCATGGAATGGAATAAAGCGAGATAGAAGCTTGGAACAATATTGAGTGAGATATGTAGCCAAAGGGTATACTGAATCCTATGAAATTGACTACCAATAAACTTTTGGTCTTATTTGAAAAATGAATATATTATGCATCATAATATCTCTTGTAACCAATCGTGGATGGTCTATGCAATAATATGATATAAAGAATGCTTTCTTACATGAGGATGTTGAAGAAGTCTATATGGATTCATCACCTTGATTTGATAATTTTTTTACAAAGAACAATTTGTGTAAATTAAAAAAGGCTCAGTATGGTCTTAAGCAATCTCCGAGAGCATGCTTTGAAAAAAATCACAAATAAAGTGAAGGGGGTGATACTCTCTTCATAAAACACTCTACTAATGGTTGAATCTTAATTCTTATTGTATATATTGATGATATAATTTTTATAGTTGATTACAACATAGAAAAGGGGTCTCCCAGAAACAAGCTTGCTGAAGAATTTGAGATCAAGGAGTTGGGCAAGTTTAAATGCTTCTTGGGCTTAGAAGTTGCTTAATCATAACAAGGAAATTCTTTTTCTCGACAAAAATACATTGTAGATCTAGTGAAAAAAACATAAATGACTAATTGTGAACCTTGTGAAACTCTAAGTGAACTAGGTCAAAAATTGGATGCATATGAAGGAAAATAAGTAAACATGAGACAATGCTAAATATTAGTTGGAAATTTATCTCTCTTTTACACCCATCCAAACATCACATTTGTAGTAAGTCTCATTAGTTAATTCATGCACAGACCTAAAGAGTCTCATCTTCAAGCTGTTTATAGAATCCTTAGATATCTTCAATTAAGTCCAAGCTAATGAATTTTATATAGAAGACGTGATACTTTATAAATTGAAAGATATGCTGATGCAGACTATGCAGGATCACTAGTGAATAAAAGATCCATAGTTAGATGGTGTATATTTATGAGGAAATCTAATAACATGGATGAGCACAAAATAATCATACAATTCGATCATGACAAATAATGGCAGTTTGATGAAGATCATCGAATATGAAAATGATGAAAGATTCGATGAAGAATACGAAGATGGAGGATCTAGACACCTTGAGATTTGTGTTGAATAAAAATGTCCTTTTGTTGGGCATGTTGGTCTACAATTGATCAATGGGTTGAGGATCTAGAAACCTTGTCTCTAAGATTATTGATGGGTCATTATATCCATAGGGTATTGAAGGGATGGATAAAGCCTTGAGGCTTTGAGATTTATACATCTATATATCCAAATCTAGTTGTTAGATTCATGTTGATGACTTTAAGTTGGTGTTGGGGATGATCTGATTTAGACGGTCAGATTCTTATTGAAGCAATGGGATTAATGTTCCTTTTCTTATGCATGAATGTAGGGTTATCACAAATATTGAGGCGATCTGTTGATGTAGATTTAAAAGGACCAATGCCTTACCTTTCCACCATTACTCAAAGATGAGGGAAGTATGAATATTGGTCCCTCTTGATTGATTGATGGGATCAATTTTGAGATAATAAGTTTTTATTGATTCATTAAGTTTTATGAGCAGTCAATGGAGAGCACTGAAGTGCTTGTGTCCCTGATGATATATATGTAAGAAACATGCTCAATTAAAAATTCTTAAAGATGGTATAAATCCATGAGTTTATTAACATCTTTAGAATGAAAAATGTACTCAAAGAAATGAGAAATTAGCATTGAAAAGGGAGAAAAGGTTCATAAAATGTAAACTACCAGTAGAAAAAAATATAAAATTTTAAGAGGTAAGGTGATGACAACTAATACCATCAATTTTTAGTCACGATACTAAATGATTGCTGCACATTTGTTTCTGGGCATAATCTATGATAAAGGCAATCAATGGAGATCAGTCTCATGATTATCAAATAATTTTGCACTTGTTCTACAAAATCTGTCAAACTATTCACATTGTGAACTGGAATATAATTTTATATTGTAATTCTATTTTCTGTGGATGTCATTTTGAAATACTACAAAATTTCAAAATGTAATCAGTAAGTCATTATCTTACAATTAATCTGAACCAAGTGGAAGCACAAGGAATACAACGAATTGCACAGCATGTAATCAGTAAGTCTTTATCTTATAATTTCACTTCTTTTTGAGAGAGAGACGATGGCAAGCGTAATCAGTTAAGCATCACTATTTTCTTTCATTTGCTTCATATTTTCATTTAATTTTGAGAATTCTGCTACCAACCATGTGTCACAGCTCAAACAACAAGATTGTATATTTCAATCTAATTTGATTTTTATTTTCCCTATTTTTAATACTGTCTAGTAATTTTTGAAATAACCAATGATACATTAAATTTCTGTTGGTGGCTTGGGGCATGGGCATTATTCAGAATTGAAGAGCAGTTTCCTCTCATCATTAGGTGCAACGCTTATTTATTTTGCATATAACCCATTCTTTATGTTGTGTTCAGCAGTTATCATACGGATTTAGAGAATGGACATAGACAAAGCTTGAAAACATTGGAGTGCCACAATAGTAAAGTTGGGGGGCAGGTGGGATTGGGTGGTGCAATTATTTGAAATTGCTAAGCAGTTGTACCTCTTTTTTAGGTGTTATCCATTGTTCAGTTTTCATATAACTTGCTTTCTGTTTCAGTTAAGTAGTCTCCATGTGGAATTAGAGGACATATGCAATGCTTAAAAACATTAGAGTGCCACATTACTGTAGTTGGAAGTGTGAGGGAGGATAGTTTACTCTAAAGACTGAATTGCTCTGCAGAAATTCAACTGGCCTGATCTGTTGAAACCCCATAACTGAGCATGGTTCTCAACCATCTTTTTTAGATTCCTAGGTCTTATTTCATCATGTTTGAGATTTGTTTTTTAATGTTTCGATAGTTTGATAGTTAGTTTGCCACTTTCTTTTGTACCCTGATGCGCTATTACGAACTTCAGGCAGACCTCCCAAACTTCCATATACACAACGGAATCTGTGTTTCTTTTAGGTCTTGAACTTTCTTTAATGTGTTTGTGCAGCATAAGGCAAAACTGATGAAGCTTCTTACGTGGGCTGCTCCGGCTGTTCTATGGTCAAACGTTAACAAGAAGTTTCTGACCAAGGATCTTAATTCGGCTTTGATGATTCTGTCCGTAAAAGAGCAAATAGAGGAATCTCTTGCATCAAAGCTGTTGAGATGGGTATCAGCTTCAGTTATTCTGGGAACTGTTCTAAGTAGCCATAGTGAAGTTTATGCATCTTCAAGAATGTATGGAAATGAAAATATGCTTTCTTATCTTAAAGGGATTTCTATGAATGCTTGTGCGGCGACAAAAAACAGTTCTGTTGTTAACGAGTCATTAGCTGTTTTGATTCTGCACCTCCAGGATTTTCTTAGCAGGAAGTGTGTTTTGCCGTCTGTAGTATCTGCACTTTCTGTATTACTTCTGAGCGCTGCTTCAAGTGGAACGGGTACATATAGCTTCTCTCTGTATTTAAATTTCTATTTATTGTGTGGTACAAGTTGTGAACTGTTCTTTTTGTTATTTTGATATACGCTTATCGATAAATCAAGGGAGATGTGTTATTGTGTTTCTTGATACTTCTAGATGGAAGTATATTTTTATTTGATGAACATGAAATGTAAGCTGACATTTAAATAGCTGGTTTCAGCTCAGCAGAATTTCACTTCATGAGATAACACTTCGGTACATAATCTATTGAGCCTTCCATTCTGATTAGTGTATTCCAGTCTATGCATTATTTTTAGAATGTTCAGTTCGAAGTGAGAAAATTATTTGTCTTCTTCCTTTTAATTTTGTTGCCAAGCTAACATGCATATTCTGCAATCCAAAGTTGATCAGTGTCTTTTAAAATCTTTTAGATGGAAATGCCCCCTGAATTTTAATATTGAATCTCTTTTTGTGTCATATTCGTTTACTAATAACTTCACTAAACGTTCTCTTCTTCTTTGCGTAGTCTGACTTCCCTGATTATTCAACAACCTACCGTGTCCTTCTGGCCTTTTTTGAAATGCTGTGAGACATTAAAGTCCATTTTCTGATGAAGGATTTAGGTTCACAAGGAGTCCTGCAGCTTTATGTAATTAATAGACAATATTAGAATATTAAGGGATTTTGTTTGTTCTGCTGAAAAAACAATGCAAGTAAAATGAACGCTCTGAAAAATAAATACAATGTATTGAAAATATTTTTGAGTTGTTTGTCGGAACACACTACAAATATAGGGTTTTCTTTTCTTTGGTTTGAAGTAAAGTTAATGCATCGTAAAAGTTGACGGTGATGGCGATTGCAAGCGGTTAGTGGCAATTGCCGGTGGTGTTAGTGATAGGTGGGTGCTAGCCAAGGGTGGCCAACAATGGGCAATGATGGCTAATGCTAGCATCGCTTTACACTACTTGTGTATTTAGAATTTATCAAATCAGTCAACTTCCAACAAAAACAACAACATCAAGCCTTTATCCCACTTGTGGGGTCGGCTACAAGAGTCCTTTTTTTATTGTATTATGTTAAGAGTCAAATTCTCATTTAAATATAGTAAAGAAAGGTAATTTCTAATATTTTCTAACCAATGTTTTTAGGTCTTCCTCTATCTTTCTTAACATAAGCCAAATCTAATACATCTACTCTCCTAACCAGGTCATCGGAAGGCCACCGATGTGACCAAATCATCAAAGGCGACTCTTTCTAATCTTATCTTCCACTAGAGCTACTCCAAGATGTTCACTTATCTGCTCGTTTCGTATCCTCACAGCTTTTCCATACATTATTTTCTTTAAAGCCTCTATTTTACTAATGTGCTGGTAAAAATAAAAATCTTTATTTTCATTTAGAGTACTAAGGTCACTAAACCCAAAAATATTCTCACAATCTTCATTGAAAAGTTTAGCAAAATATCTCATTCACGTTTGTTGAATATCCTCTTCTAATAAAAGAATTTTTTGATCTTCATCCTTAGGGGTGTTAATTCGGGTCAACGGGTCGGGTTCGGGTCGAACCCGACTTGACCCGAACATAAACGGGTCAACCCGAACCTGACCCGTTTAGCTAAACAGGTCAGAAATTTGAATCCGGACCCGACCCGCACGGGTTGCTGGGTTGACCTGACACGACCCGACCCGCCGATTTGTTCCCGCGAGCACTGCGGACCTTACAGTGCGGGCACGTCCGTGCAGGCGAGTGCGGTCTACTGGGGCGAAGCAGGCTGAGTGCCGGCGCAGCGGCGCTAGGGCATTGGGGGCCTGCCGGCCTGGGGCAAAGCACGCGTCCGAGTGATCCGATTGGATGCGTCGTTTTGGAGTCTTGGATTGATCCGACTGGAGGAGTCGCGGTCCTCGCGGAGAGCTGGAGAAGCCCACAGTGGCGTATGGGGCATACGCTGTACGCGTAGCGGATTATGGAAGACGAAACTCGGAAGTCAAAAGTGATGATTCGTCTGGCATGAAGCGACTAGCCCTGTGCGAGACGGCTGGCAAGCCTGGCATGACGCGACGTCGCGACTGCGAGATAATATTCGCGACTAAACTTGGCTAACCTGGTCAATTCGGGTTGACCCGCGGGTTTCCGGGTCAACCCGAACCCGACCCGTTTTCCAAACGGGTCGGAAATCCGAACCCGAACCCGACCCGTTTCACAAACGGGTTGACTCGAACCCGGATTTTTTCGGGTCGGGTTCGCGTCGAGTTTACGATCGGGTCAATTATTGACACCCCTATTCATCCTTAATGCACTTCACTTGAACTAAATTCTTACCACTCATCGTTTTGTTTGACTATATATATATATATATATATATATATATATATATATATATATATATATATATCTTTAACTCTCCTTAATATCTAATGTATTATATAAATAATTAAAAGTTAAAATTTTTGCATCGTATATTTCTTTCCTTGACACCTCACGGGCCTTTATATCTTTCCCAATTATCAGAGTTTTTACATCTAAACTAATTTTATAATAAAGCTTCTTATTTTTTATCTTTTCTCGCACATTTTGATTTCACTACTAACCATTTTTACTATTAGAAGCTTTTCCCTTTGATACTCCAAGCATATATTTTACAATATTATTAATATCACTAATTATTTTTTCCCACATAACATTATCATTCTCATGCAAAAACAAAATCTTAATATCTAGAAACTTACTCTCAAACATATTTTTGTTAATATTCTTTAAAAAATTCATCTAACCTTAGCATCAACAATAATATTTAAAATTATAATTCTATCTCCAATTTTATTAATTTTGATAATATTATTTTTCAAACTCTTATCTATAATCACACCTACATCATTTTTAGTACGATTTCTACCTAATACCATAGTTTAAATTCTAAACTATCAAATCTCTTTTGCCTTCCCTCAAACCCATTTAGTTTCCTGAATGCATAAAATATTAATTCTATTAATTTACATTTATGATAACATATATTTCAAGTTATTATCCTAATTCTAGTTTCATGGACTAGCTTCTTTGCCCACATCTGTGCATGATGTGAGTGGAAACCCTTGGTTATTTAACACTACACCAGGCCACCGGTGCAGTGACCCTTTTACACTTCTTACTATATTCAGGCCATATAACTCATCCCTTTTAGAGAACGCCATAACATTAACATAATGTATTAAAGGATTCATATCATGATTATTCGCTAAGTTTTATGTTGACTATCAAAATGCGGACTATCGACTAACTAATGTAATCCTCCACTTTTCTCATCCAATACTTGGGATCTGACTACGATAGTGTTACCAAAAGGTTTCTATTAACCTAAAAATCTACTATAAACAAGCATATATATATTTTACTTATATAATAAATAAATGATTAATAAATATCTTATAATTAACATTACAAGACTTATTTTTGTAGTAAAATATAATATGCATGAATAGGATTTATTTTATTCAATCAAGACAATGCGCATGAGAGTAAATCTTGCTAGAATACGAATCATTTTTAAAATTAAGTTGTGCAAGAATTAATCACTAGAAATCTATCTACATCATCGGTTATTTCATTATTAATATTAAAAGGAATCTACATAAGGCATAATTGAATGTGAAAGCTATGACTAACAATCTACTAAGTATGGAAGGAATCTGCTGTTAGTATCAAGGATAACACCCATAATAAAAAATAGCATGTTTATCCTTTAATAAATAAAAGTTACCTTCAAAGTGGTTGTGTGGAACTCCAAATTCTGTTGAAATCTGAAGACAACACCAGGTGAAATCAACTTGAAGGCCCTACATAATACAAATTTTCAATCGATCACACATATATGCAGGGGTCGAAAATCAATAACTATTAGCTAATATATGTGCAATTTGGTCAACGTCTCAACATTGGTTACTCAATAGTCAACCTTGGTTAATTATCATTCTTTTGAAATTAATGTCTAAAATCTTGAATTTTATCATATAATTGAACTTAGATAGATGATTAAGAATAATTGAATCACTTAACATACCTACCCCAAAGTAGTGAGAAGGAATAAGGCATAGGTAGCAAAACATCAAGGAGAATGCAGTAAAATTTTTGCAAGAATAAGGACAATAAATGGATTGTAGTGATGTTGAAAGAAGAAGTTGGAGGAATTGAAGGAGTTAAAGACTTTCCCTACGCAATATCTTGCTGCCTCATTTTAAACTCGAAGAGGACAAAGAAGTCGACAAAGGGCTGCAGTGTCACTTGTGATTGCAATCAAGGGAGAGAATTGTGGTTGAGATGGCTCTCTGCATTGAAGGAGTCGACAAAGGACATGTGGAGGACAGGATAACTTGTGGCTACCTCGCAATTGAGAAAAAAATATTGGTTAGCAGTGGGGAGGGAGAGGAGGATCTCGGAAGTGGAGAGTGAGCAATGTCTTATCTATCAGTCCCTCATGAGTAAGGCTAGAGAAGAGCAGGATCTTTGCATCCCAATCACCCAGAGTGAAGGTGGTGAGATCGTGAAATTGATTGCAGAAGAGCAAGGTAGAATGGTGCGAGTAGCTTTAGTTGGGAAAAAGGGTAGTTGGTGATAGTCTGACACTAGGTGGTTCAGTTTTTTTAAACCAATAATCATTATCTCCCCAATTATTTTCTTGCAAGAAATCAGAGTAGTCACTCATGCTCACTGAACTATATCTCTCAGCATAAAAATTTAGCACATTACTTATTTGGTATTTCAACCAATCCCTTTTTAACAAGAAATCAGAGAAATTCAGTTAGCTTTTCGACATATCATTATTGAAATATGGCATATCCATCTTCTTGATCTGGTTATATGATAGGAAACACTTGTATTCACAAGTGTGCACTTGTATTCACAAGTGTTCCTAGCCAAAATCAGTAAACTGCTGCAGTTTTATTGCTGTCCACAGCAAGAAATAACCCAAAAACAGAGAAAAACAGGAGATATTCGCGAGAAATCTGAGAGAAAGCGAAGAAAAACTCTTGTATTTCACTAGTAGATGAATGAAACAGCAAAGATACAATTGATCCTCAATTCGAGAGGAGGATCGATCTCTCCCAAATCTCTAGACGCCGCTAGAGCCCAAAGGAACCTAAATCTAAGAGATCTCAAATTTCAACCAAATTCAAGATACTCAAACCCTAGCAAAATCAACTATTTAACGCATACAAATCAAAAGGAATTCTCTAAACAGCCCCTACATTCAAATTTTTCTCTGAAACCCCCCAAAAATCCTTCCTAAAACGCTCTGTTTGAGCTGTCGGCCTGCCCGATCTCCGCAGGAGGTGGAGATCCCGCCTGTTAGCGCCTCTGCCGGTCCCGTGCGACCGACTGGACTGGTCCAGTGGACCGGTCTAACAATACTCCCCTCCCGAAAATCCACCTTGTCCTCAAGGTGGAGATATGCTCGTGTTCCGGTGGAGGTGGCCATCCTTGAGGTGACTGAAAGTCCTTACTGTATTGCTGAATCAAGGGCTGCACGGACAGGGAAACATCCCCTCCCTCTTCCAATCTGATTGCATCCAATCTGTGTAGTCCCACTAGATAATCTTCCCCCACCTCTTGTACATCCCTAACCATGGTCTTAAGTGTTATGATGGCTTTGGATAGCCCTGCATCTCCCCTTATGACTACCCTTCTCCTATCCACCATTAATTCCATCGTGAGTGCTCCCCAATTATCCTTAATTTCCCCCAAGGTTTGCAACCACTTCATCCCCAGGATGACATCAGTGCTTCCTAACTCTAGTGGGAGAAAGTCCTCCCTTACTTGAATCCCCTGGATGATCAACACCACTCCTTTACAAATTCCTTGGCCTTTCTCCACCTTCCCTGTACCCATCATCACCCCATAACAACCGGTGTCCACCAATTTCACTCCCAATTGGTTGACGACCTGAGTGGAAATGAAATTATGGGTAGCCCCACTATCAATTAGCACCACCACCTCACGGTCAGTTATCTCTCCTTTCACTTTCATAGTGTGACTCGGAGTGAATCCCACTACAGAGTTCAGAGATACTTCTGCCACATCCAGGTGCAACTTTTCCTCCTCTCCAGATCTGCTCCCACCTCCCTCATCGTCTTTCTCGTCTTCACAGACAAGGAGAACCTGAAGAGTTCGGTCCTTGCACCTATGCCCTGGCATGTACTTCTCATCACATCTGAAGCACAACCCCTTTGTCCTCTTATCCTGCATCTCCTTATCTGTCAGCCTCTTGAAAT
Organism: Dendrobium nobile; assembly: GCA_022539455.1. Classification (NCBI taxonomy): domain Eukaryota; kingdom Viridiplantae; phylum Streptophyta; class Magnoliopsida; order Asparagales; family Orchidaceae; genus Dendrobium; species Dendrobium nobile. Next base: position 983,077 of record CM039735.1, on the reverse strand, counting down.
TTTCCCCACTCCCTCCTACTACTAGCTTCTCCCGGGTGGTCTCATTACTGTTGCCTGATGCAGGCCCCTTGGGTGCTAGAAGAGTGGTCGTCGTCCTGTAAGAGCCTCCTGAGCAGTTTCCTCGAGCCCTCTTACTGTTTTCTTCTGATCTTCTACCAACTGCGCCAGCTCTATAGCCTTTCCCAGGTTCCTCGGCTCCAGTACCCTGACTGCTGTTCGGATCTCTGGTTTCAGCCCCTTCATGAAGTTACCTTTTAAGGCTGATTCTGAAATGTGATCCAATCTGCTAGCCAAGTACTCAAACCGATCCCGATAATCTGCCACAGTCCCTTCTTGAGTCAAAGCAAAGAATTGCTCATAGAAGTCTCCTTCCCCGTCAGTTCGGAAACGCTCTAATAAGCAATCCTTGAACTCTCTCCAGCTCCGGATGGGCTCCCTCCTGTCACGTCACTGATACCATGCCAGAGCTTTCCCTTCCAGACACAGACCCGTCGCTGTCAATTTTTCATCCTCTGTCAACCCGTTGACAGCGAAGTAACGCTCCACTTTGTAGATCCAGCCATGGTCGTCTTCACCCTCAAAGACGGGCATCTTCAGCTTCCTCACCCGTGGGTCTCCTCCGTTTCCCCGGTATCCTCCATAACCCCCCATTCCTCGAAAGGGAAGAGTTCCTCAAGTGTCCCGATCATCCCTTCGACGATTATATTCAAATCCCTCTTCATACTCACCTCTTCTTCCTTCGCAATCTTCACTTTGACGCTGAATTCCTTCAAATTCAGCATCTCGACGATGACGTTCCTCCCTTCTTCCTTCAAAAACAACCCCTCGACGCTGAATCTTTTCGAATTCAGCACCTCGACGATGAATTTCTTTCCTTCTCCCTTCAAATTCAGCACCTCGACGCTGGATTCTTTCAAATTCAGCACCTCGGCGATTGAATTCTTCCCTCCTTCCGACCAAATCAGCCTCCCGTTGGTCGTATCCCCTACTCATCTCCTCTCTAGAAAGTGGTTCTAGAGGGGGTATGTCGTTTTCCTCCTCTAGGATCTCCACCTCCGAATTTCTCCTCCCCCTTAAGGGGTTCGGATTTCCTCCCATGCCATGGTCGTCGGTGTTCTCTCGTACTTCCGATGTCGCCTGATTGGTTTTCATTTCAAGTAATTTCTTCATCATCTCTTCCATCACGGCGAACTTCCGCTCCAACCTTTCATTGTTGGAGGTGATTTGATTTTGGAAATCGAAAAATCTTCCCTCCAGATCGGATTTTAATTGTCCGATTTCGCCCTCCAAAACTTCCACCTTCTTTCCGGCCATCGTTCTTCTAACGGATCCCAAAAAATCTTCTTCCGGAAATGATAAACTTGCTGAAATTTCAAAATTTCAGCCGCCGGTGGTCCCAAATCGACGCTCTGATACCAATTTGATAGGAAATACTTGAGTTTGCAAGCAATCCTAGCCCAAATCAGTAATCTACAGTAGTTTTATTGCTGTCCACAACAGAAAACAGCCACCCAGGAGAAGAAAACAGAGAAATTTCACTAGAAATCTGAAAGAACTCACAAAAAGACTTGTATTCTACTGGGCGCTGAATAAAAAGCAAGATACAATTGATCCTCAATTCGAGAGGAGGATCGATCTCTCCCAAATCTCTAGGCGTCTCTAGAGCTCAAAGAAAACCTAAATCTAATAGATCTAAAATTTCAACCAAATTCAAGATACTCAAACCCTAGCAAAATCAACTATTTAATGCATACAAATCAAAAGGAATTCCCTAAACAGTCCCTACATTCAAATCTCTCTGAAACCCCCAAAAAATCCTTCCTAAAACGCTCTGTTTGAGCCGTCGGCCTGCCCGATCTCCGCAGGAGGCGGAGATCCCGCCTGTTCGCGCCTCTGTTTGTCCCGTGCGGACCGGCTGGACCGGTCCAGTGGACCGGTCTAACATTATAATGCTAGAACTATGAGTTGGGTAAAACATCATCTCAGGGTTGAATAATCACACCTGTGAAATCATGGATCACAAGGGCTTGACCCTAATATTTTTCAAGAATTTTGGGAAATTACTCGACCCATCATGTCACAAATATTTTTGCAAAAATGTTGGCCATCAGAGCTAAGTCAGGACTTTGGCTGCACTCAGAGAGAACTTTTATTTGGGTAGAAGAACCTAGGGCAAGGATTTTGATTCGGAGACATTGAACACAGAATTCAAACAGAAACATATGTTTTCCATTGTGTGGCATGTCAATACAATTGCGAAATATTCCAATTTAACTGCCACATTGAAATAAGGCGTGGAGTAGTTGGTTAAGGCTGCCTACAAATTTAATAGCCTATTTTTTATGTTCCCAATGTGGTCATGTGAAAATCAATCACCAAATAACGTTAAAGTTGGCTTAACAATTAACATAGGTTTTTGGTGGTTAAGGTTGTCTACATGAATCCCTCCCAGCTATATTCTAATATGGAGTTATTTAAAAGGAGGAAGTGCCACGTTGAGATTGATAAAATGGAAACTCTAGAGGCAGTGTTCTTTTGCTTCATTTCAAGAAAATTTTCAGTGTGTGTAAAGAAGCCATAGTTAATATTCTCAACTTGGTTATGTGAAAAGCAATTAAAAAAAAAGGATAAAGCTAGCTTATTAATATGGAAGGAAAAATTGTAATGGCAAAATTTTCATCATTACTAATTTATATATTTATAGATAGATATTTGATGAGAAAATACAATTGATGTAGGCAGACTGGGAATTAAGAGGACTAGGTTGAAATTAACTTGATTGTAAAATTCCATGCTCATATCATCATTTTGTAGGAATGATCAGCACGGCATTCATGCTATTGATGCCAAAATAGTCTGGGCAAGTCTTCCATGAGAATATTTTTTGCTTGAATCTTTACTTGCATTTGTGTATTTTTTTCAGCTCAGTTTAATTTTTGACAGAACTTCTATGCAGGAACAGTAAAGGAATATTTGGATGATAACTATGGCACAATTCAATCACTCTGCTCCAAGATCCGTTTCCCTGCTGAAACTAATCCTGCCTGGAGATGGTAAATGACATATATCCTGCATTTTTTTCTCATACTACAATTTCAACTACATTCTATGTGAGTTGTTGAAAGTTATTGCATTGAGTAAAAAATCTCAGTATCTGTGCATTTGTTGTCTGAAATCTATGATCCCTTTGTTTATGTCCTTGGATTTCAACAGGGGATAAGACCTTATGCTTATTAATGTTTAAACTGTAAGAATAGTTCATTATTTTATATATTTTGTTTGAGCTCATCCGTTTTCTTATATAGGTCTTTTGATCAACCATGGAAAGATCCTTCTCTGAATAAATCAGAAATGGAGCTGATGGAGGAAGAGCATGCCTGTCAAAGCCTTCACATCATATTTTCTAATGCCATTGGCGTGGGAAAAGCACAGGGGTTTCCAGCTCTCTGTGTCGAAGATGTGGAGAATCTTGGGTTGTTTCAGTGGGAAAAAGAGGTCTTTGCTGGGTTCAGAAATTTGTAGATACTGCTGGTAATGAACCGGTATTCCATCTGCTGGTTTTGTACCGTATTGTATCATGATACTATTTTGATCAACTTTCTTTTGTAACAATCCAATTTTTGTTTTGAGAAAGTTAATAACGTCTCGTGAATATTTTGTGGCATCAGATTAATAATGTCTCATGGCCCTTGTATTTGCATTTTATAACCAGAATTACATACTAAAGGTCAATTTAAAGAATTAAATAAGTAGCCAAAAAACACTTGATTTTTCTATAAGAAAGCTTCGGATTCTTGCATTTGTATTTTATAACCAGAATCCCACATTTAAGTTTTTTAAAGTACAAATTACTAAATATTGAAAGACAAATGGGTTAAAAATCTAAGTCCATTAACATAAGCATATAGTTTATTGAAATTCATTTAGAAAAAAGTAGAATGGTGTTGATATTCCTGTAAGTAAAGCACACTTAGCTAAGGTTGTGATGTAATGGATTCATTTTGTTCTTAGCATAGGGATGTGAAAATGCTTCAAAGTGAACTAGGAAGAATAAGGTATTAATAAATCAAACTTTGAATTCATAGTTTGACCACTCATTTTGACGTTTAAAGGAGGTTTAATGTGAAATTTTTTAATAAAAAGGCCTGAAGTAAGGAAAGAGTTTTTTGTAAGTCAAAGATGATTTAGAGAGTAGCTTGGGTAGAGTGTTGATAGATCTCCCACATGGTGAACAAAATTTTGTGGCATCTGTCAAATTCATTTTTTGTCCCTTTTCTTGCTTTTATTCATTTTGCTCTTCATGCCCATTCTTCTAAGACATCTCCTTAACTTCTCGCCTTTTTTCCTCTACTTCTCATCCCCTTCTTCCACCATCATATTCCTCCTCCATCTAGAGGTAACGAAGCTCTTCTTTTTTTATTTGGTGTTGACTCTATAAAGCTGCTACTCCTTATTTAGCGCACAATGTTGTTGGAGGTTTAGACCTAGAGGAATTCTATGCATTGCATCCAACATCGTTGGTCTGATATCCCTTAACTATTAATGTGTTGCATTCCTCATTCTCCCCCTTCTCGACTTCTACTGAGAAGCATATATTTTCCTTAAAGTTGCCTTCAATTTGATTTCTCATTGATGAAAGATTTTTCATTCACATTTGAAAAGAGATAAACAACATTGCCGTTGCCGGGTCCCAAGTCCTGGATAAGAAAAGTGGAGAGTTGGAGAGAAGGCTAAGAAGATTGATAGTTTAACATTTAAACTAGGGTATTCTGGTAAGAGTTGTACTAAAAACAGTGTAAGTGTAATTATAGATAAAAGTTTAAAGGATAATGTTGTAAAAATTAATAGAATTGTAGATGAAATTATAACTTTAAAGATTATTGTTGATGCTAAAATTATTGATATTATAAGTACTTATGTTCTTCAAGTAGGTTTGGATATGGGTTCAAAATTAAAATTTTGGTATGACTTAGAAGAATTAATACACAAGATACTTCTTGAAGAATTTTTTTTTTGGAAGAGATTTAAATGAACATGTTGGCAGAGAGGTAGATGATTTGAAAAACATTCATGGTAGCTATGAGTTTGTAGTGACTAATGAAGGTGGTAAGACCATATTAGACTTTTCTTTAGCTTATGATTTTGTTATTGTTAATACTTTATTTAAAAAAAGAGTTGAGCATTTCATCACTTATAAGAATGGATATAGTAAAACTAATATTAATTATTTTCTTATAATAAAAATATATCATTTTGATTGCAAAGATTGTAAAGTTAATCTAAGTGAAAGTTTATGTACCGAATATTGCTTATTAGTTTTGGACTTTAAGATGAATGAGAAGAAATAAAAAATAAAGTAAAATGTTATTTTAGGATTAGATGAGAATATTTAAAGAATATTAACAAAAATATTTTTGAGAGTAAGATACTAAATCTTAAGATTTTATCTGTGCATGAGGAAGCTAATGTTATGTGGAAAGAAGTAGCTAGTAATATTAAAAATATTGCAAAAGATGTGTTTAGAGTATCAAATGGAAAAGTCATAATAGTACAAATAGTTAGTAGTTGAATCAAAATGTGCAAGAAAAGATAAAAACTAAGAAAATTTGTTATAAAAATTAGTTTAGATGTAAAAATTTTGATGATTGGGAAATATATAAGTGGTCCGTAAGGAATCTAAGAAAGTAATATGCGATGCAAAGATTATAGCTTTTATATAATAGATTAGATACTAACGAGGGTGAAAGATATATGTATAAGGTAGCCAAACATAGAGATAAGAGTAGTAAGGATTTAATTCAATTGAAGTGTGTTAAGGATGAAGATCAAAAAATGCTTTTTTTGGAAGATAATATTCAACAAAGGTGAATGAGATATTTTTATAAACTTTTCAGTGAAGATTATGAGAATGTGATTGGCTTTAGTGACCTTAGCACCCTAAATGAATAAAGATTTTTGTTTTTATTGGCGTATTAGTAAAACCGAAGTTAAAAAGGCTTTAAAGAAAATGAATTGTGGAAAAGCTATGGATCTAATGATATTCCAATAGAGGTGTGAAAATGTTTAGAAGATCAAGGACTTTCTTGGCTTACTTAACTTTTAATGTTATTTTGAAGACTAAAATGATGTCAGATGAGTGGAGAATGAGTGTGTTGATTCTTATTTTTAAGAATAAAGGTGATGCGCAAGATTGTGCAAATTATAGAGGAATTAGGTTAATGTGTCATACTTTAAAACTATGGGAGAGAGTTATGGAGCATATGTTGCGATGTGATACTAATGTTTCTTTAAATCAAATTAGATTCATGTCAGGTAGGTCAACTATGGAAGCTATACATTAATTGAGAGGTTTGATTGAGAAGTATAGAGAGAATAAGGAGGATTTATATATGATATTCATTGATTTAGAGAAAACATATGATAAAGTTCCAAGATAAGTGCTATGGAGAGTTCTTGAAAAGAATGAGGTTAATAATGCTTATATTCAAGTCATTAAGAATATGTATGTATGAACTATTACTTGTGTTCAAAGTCAAGGTGGTTTGACCAAGTATTTTCCACATCAAGGATCAACCTCAAGCCCATATCTTTTTTGCTTTAGTCATGGATGTTCTCACTAGACATTTGCAAGATGCTATACCTTGGTGTATGCTTTTTGCTAATGATATTCTTCTTGTTGATAAGACTAGAGGGAGTTGAAGGTAAACTTGAATTATGGAGGTCAACCATAGACTCTAAAGGTTTTCATTCGAGTAGATCTAAAAATGAATACATGGAGTATAGTTTTAGTAGTAATAGATCTAGTGGAGGGTTTGTGACTTTGGGTGATCAAGTCATTAATAAGAGTACACATTTTAGATATCTTGGATCTATTATTCAGAGTGATTGTGAAATAGATTGGGATATTATTAGCATAATTCAAGTTGGATGGTTGAAGTGGAGGAATGCATCAAGCTTGTGTGATAGAAAAGACCCCTTCAAACTTAAGGGAAAATTCTATAAGATGATGGTGAGACCTTCAATGCCTTATGGTGCTGAATGTTGGCCATTAAAAGAGAAGCATAATATTAAGTTTAAGTGTTGCAGGCATGAGAATGCTCGGGTGGATGAGTGGCTTTACTCTTAGAGATAGGATACGAAATGAGCATTTAAGTGAAAAGGTTGGAGTGGCTCCAGTTGAAGATAAGATTAGAGAGTCGCCTTAGATGGTTTGGTCACATAAAACATCGGTCTTCCGATGACCCAGTTAGGAAAGTAGATGTATTAGGTTTGACTTGTGTTAAGAAAGGTAGAGGTAGACCTAAAAAGACTTGGTTAGAAAATATTAGAAATGACATTTCTTTTTTAGATTTAAATGAGAATTTGACTATTAACATGAACAATGGAGAAAAAGGATTCATGTAGCTGACCGCAAATAGTGGGATAAAGATTTGATGTTGTTGTTTATTGTATTTGTTAGGATCATGTGTGTTCTACTATATTTCCGTAGTTTTGGTCATATTTGGATGGATCTTACAAGGGTATGATAAAATCTGTAATTTGATGAAATTTGATTTAATTGAGCACGCATGCTTATGATGAAACAATTGATGATGATTATGGTGATGATTATAATAATAATAATTATCATAATGATGTAAATTCAAGTGGTTCTGCTTGTTTGGTTGACCCGAGAAGTAGTTTTAGTTTTAAGAGGATCTGCGAGGTTTCATAGCTCCTAGCAAATTCAGATATGAATTTTTTTTTTTTTTTTTTACCATGTAAATCAGTTGTCGCCTCACTTCTCTAACTATCTTTACTATACCCTTTTATAAAATCATTCCTTCTGTATTTGACACTTCAAGCATCAACCTTCTTGCAACTTGTTTTTGTAGATTCCAAAAGTTTGGTCTAATAAATGACAACATTCTTCAATCTATCCAATGCTTTTATTGGATTGATTTTGGTGGATTTGATTATCCATAGTTGGTGTGGCACATGATCATGGGAATATTTAGCTAGGATAGCTAATTAATGTTAGTAAGAGTGGGCTGAAGAAACTTATTTATAAGGTCTTATTGAGGATTATTTTTGTTTTGTTCATTAGGATGGTTTGTAGTTATGTTGGTTGTATCATTGTGAGAAAATGATTAAAATGATAATTGGATTTTATATGGGGGACCATTTTAATCTCAGACTTTTTAATATATCCAATTTGATACCTACTTGAAAACTTACAATTTTGTCATACCATTAAAATTTCTATATAATTGGACATGACTTTACATGTATGGTGAGCTTGGAGTTTATATCCTTCCAAATATGTTAATACTTAATATATTATAATTTTTTAAAACTGTAATACAAGTCCTAAGTTAATTTTTTTTTTCATGTGTACGAGAGCAGTTGCAGCACAACGAGAGTTCCAATAAGAGGTCTGATCAATGAAGAATCATTGAGGTTGCAGAGAAAGGAGGCCAGCAATATATTTAGTTTTTGGCCAACAGAGGATGTTGGTAAGTATTGCACTTTTTTTTTTTTTAATTTAAGGTAGATGTTGGTTCTCTGTCAATCAGCCTAATTGGTCAGGGAAATGTAGAATATGAAAAGGTGATGTAGACAAAGGGGGGCCAACCCATGTCCAAAATAATATGAATTTTGGCTTCCCTTGAGTCTACAAGCTCAATCAAATTTGAGCTGAAATTTTAGCTCATTTATGAGCTGGTCTTTAGTTCACTTATTGAACTAAGGGTTAGCTCATTATTAGTTATGATTTTAGCTCATAGTTATCTTTTTATTTAATGTAATTTTATGCTTTTTATGTTTTAGTTATTATTGTCTCTTGGAATTCCAAACCGATCTTTAGAATTCCAAGAAATGTCTTTTCCCATGAGGCGACTCCTTGGTTTCCTCCATGGCTTTTGTTTTTTCTGCTTTGCCTTTTGGAATTCCGGCTGGCCACTGGTTTTCCCGTGCTTGGGCTCTTTCCCGAGGCCGTAGCCCCTTGGTTCCGTTCGGCCTCCTTGTTTCCCGCGGTGGCTGCTTCGGTTCCTGGTTTGGGTTGATTTTCGTGAGCATGGGGAAGGATTTCTATGCTTATGGTGCTAAGTTTCTTGTGTTAGAATTAATGTAATGTGTCTCTTGGTATTCCTCTTTCATACCTATATATATGGGGGATTTGTAATGTTTGAAGTTATGTTATGAAAATGTGATTTTTGGAAAAGTTATAACCTGCGAGTTTGCTTTGGAAATCCTGCGGGCTCTTTCCACCCTTCTTTCTCATCCCCTCCGGAAATCCTGCGAGCTCTTTCCAACCTTTCTTCTCGGGCTTCTAACCTCTTTCGTCTCTTCGCAAGTGCCACTCCACCTGTATCCCTCTTCTCGAAGTGCAACAACTTTAGGGTGTCGTCTTTGATTTTTGATTCGAGTTTGTAAATCGTTGTAATTTTGTGTTTTAATTTCTAAGTCGGTTTTAGATTTGAAATGTAAGAGTTTGTTCTTCCTTTTCTCGTCTTTAGTCATTTTCGTCGGTAGAAGTCCGTCTCTCCTTTGTGATCAAGAGATATAGGGTCCCCTATATTTTTTGATCGCATCATTTTGGTATCATAGCAAGTTAGGAAGTCCTAGGTTTGTGCTTTGTCAAGTCAAGTCAAGTGTGAGTTTAATCAAGTCTTGTCGTGAGTCTTTTTGTGAGTCTTAAGTTTTTTAGTTTGAGTATTTTGAGTCTAAGTTTTAGGTTGAAATTTCTCGTCTTTTTTGAGTCTGTCAAAAAAAAAAAATGGAAAATACAAAAATATGACTACATTTAAGGAAGAAAGCGATCAACATAATCCTGATGTCCCACTTCCATTGGACAGATGGTTACCTACAGAAGGAGATTCTACTGACCCACTTCAAGATCATCTATACAAATTACAATATCACATGTTCCTATGTGATCAAAAATTTGAAAAATACAAAAGGTATCTACAACAGCAATTTGAAAAGGAACAAGAAGAAATTCTGAAAAGGTTTGGTGAAAAACTCAAAGAGCTGGATGTGCAGTATTTACCGCCTCAAGGGAATCATCAAATAACTCATCAGGAGCTGAGTTCGCAAGAAGGGAAGTCTGATGTAGACAAGGGGGGGGGGGGTCAACCCATGTCCAAAATAATATGAATTTTGGCTTCCCTTGAGTCTACTAGCTCAATCAAATTTGAGCTGAATTTTATCTCATTTATGAGCTGGTCTTTAGTTCACTTATTGAACTAAGGGTTAGCTCATTATTAGCTATGATTTTAGCTCATAGTTATCTTTTTATTTAATGTAATTTTATGCTTTTTATGTTTTAGTTATTATTGTCTTTTGGAATTTCAAACCGGTCTTTGGAATTCCAAGAAATGTCTTTTCCCATGAGGTGACTCCTTGGTTTCCTCCATGGCTTTTGTTTTTTGTGCTTTGCCTCTTGGAATTCCGGCTGGCCGCTGGTTTTCCCGTGCTTGGGCTCTTTCCCGAGGCCATGGCCCCTTGGTTCCGTGTGGCCTCCTTATTTTCCGCGGTGGCTGCTTCGGTTCCTGGTTTGGGTTGATTTCCGTGAGCATGGGGAAGGATTTCTATGCTTATGGTGCTTAGTTTCTTGTGTTAAAATTAATGTAATGTGTCTCTTGGTATTCCTCTTTCATACCTATATATATGGGGAATTTGTAATGTTTGAAGTTATGTTATGAAAATGTGATTTTTGGAAAAGTTATAACCTGCGGGTTTGCTTTGGAAATCCTGCGGGCTCTTTCCACCCTTCTTTCTCATCCCCTCCGGAAATCCTGCGGGCTCTTTCCAACCTTTCTTCTCGGGCTTCTAACCTCTTTTGTCTCTCCGCAAGTGCCACTCCACCTGTTTCCCTCTTCTCGAAGTGCAACAACTTTAGGGTGTCGTCTTTGATTTTCGATTCGAGTTTGTAAGTCGTTGTAATTTTGCGTTTTAATTTCTAAGTCGGTCTTAGATTTGAAATGTAAGAGTTTGTTCTTCATTTTCTCGTCTTTAGTCATTTTCATCGGTAGAAGTCCGTCTCTCCTTTGTGATCAAGAGATATAGGGTCCCCTATATTTTTTGATCGCATCAAAAGGGGTTAGGAATGATGGCAGAAAATTGATGACAAAAAGTGCACGAGAGCATCAATTGGGAAGACGTAGATTGGGAAAAATTTACATGCACTTTAGGTTAAGTTTTCTAATTATGATTATTTTAGTATTTGAAAAATAGTTGAGATTATTTTGTCATAAATTTATTTATTGTTATAAATTTTCCAATATTTTATGCATTAATTTCATCAGAGTTCTTAAACATGATATGGAAATGAGGTGGTTAGAAAATGGAGTAAGAGATACTGGGAATATTACTGATTGATTATATGTAGTTTTTGGATTGACAATCAAATTTCTCACAACTCTTTGGTGGTTTGATTGGGATAGTTGATGTGGAAACAAAAAAGGATAGGATGTGGAGATAAATAGAAGTGATGGTGATGGACGATGATGATGATGACTATGAGTATGATGGATCAGATAATTATGAGGGATTGGATGATAGTGATTATGAAATTCGAAAGAATGACGAATTATTTAAAGGCAATATGGATCATTATGTTGAATATGCAGGTACTGAAGATTTAGGCAAGCAGAAGATTGGTTTATCCAATGAAAGTTTTTAAAATTTTGAAGATAAAATATTGTAATTTTGATTGTATGAACTCTTGCCATGATGCAAATGCTCATTAAAGTGATGAAGTTAATAGGGTGAAGTGATCAATCTTAAAACCCTTGGACAAAGTTGGAGTCTTAATTGAACTTTTTATGCTCTTAAGCATTAACCATTTTAAGAAGTTGTACAATATTGGTAAACTCTGAGGGGAAAATCAATTGAATTTGCAAAAAATGTTAAAAGGAAACTGCAAGGTCATCTGTAGGATCCTAACTTTTTGTATTTCATTTATGTTTCCAAGCATGAGGTGAGTGGTTAGTGGCATATTAGATCACTGCAGGAGTACACTTGTTTATTGACTTCTCATAATGAGCCTTTTACAAATAAGAAATTTGTTTATAAAAGCAAGGTTTAACCTCCACAGTTGATCTGCAATCAATGGTAAGTTTCAGATAAATTGAAGTTGTGTATGTCCTAGTCACAAACCAAAAATACTGTCCATATGTTTTCCAATTTATTTATTTGTAGGAAGCTCAAAATTGACGTATTGGGTCAACGCATCCCCAAGCTAATATTGGCAGGAGCCTCGCATACCTAGTTTCCCATGTACTTTAATGAGGAATTATTTAAAATAAACCAGTGACATATGTTATTCTATTTATTACATTTAACTTGATAAAATGGAAACTCTAGACAGTTTTCTTTGATAGAGCTCAAACAAAATCTGCAAGGAAAGCATAGCACAACAACCGAAGAAACACATCAAGCAATATAACTTACATCTTAGTACAGTAAACCATAAATTCACTTTAACATATTACAACGTGGGCTCCAAAAATTCGGCCTCAGCATCCGCCCACGTTGCTTTTCTTTTTTGGGGGGAGTTTTAACGGATTAAGTTCCGGGGTAAATTTTGGGAAGGCATATGGGTTTGTAGATAAGACACTACCCAGAGATTTCATCCTCATTTTGCGAGGACTTTATGATCAGAGTTCTGGTTTCTTATAGGCGCAAGCCTCTATAGTTAATTACCCCTCCCGATAATGAGAGAACTTTCAATTAAGGCTAGTCGTCAATCAGATACGTGTAGAGTACATGTTATCTGGCATATAGTAGCAGCATGAGCTTGGATATGGGAATTTGGAAAGTTTTGATGTTTGAAAATTTGAAGGTTTTGTATTTAAAATAGAAATTTTCACCATCTTGCACTTAAAGCGGATGGTGGGGCCTGAGGGGAATGGATGATAGACCTGATCAAGATCCCATGGTTCCATTGTCCCGGGCCATCGTGGTCCCTATTCTACTTAGTCAGACGAGGTAGTCGACCCAACCTGATAAAAGGATCCTTATCGGCAGCCATGGGTTGCTTCATCCAAGGGGACTTTGTAGACATGGGGTGAATGCTTGTCTAAGAGGACAAATTTGAATCCACCTCAGCTAATAGAGGGCTTTGTGTCCTATCGATCATATCCTATTGATTCATATCTCAAGGATTTGATGCCACTAAGGAACGTATTTGCTCTAGCCATAATCAATATTTTGTGGTGCCATTTGACTGCAAAATCACTTGGTTCAAAGGGCCCTGGTCATAACTGTTTATCCTATGGTGCCATTTAGCGGCAAAATCGCCGGTCAAAGGACACGTATCACGTCCTTACTGACAGTAGATTGTTTGAGAATGGATCTTAATGATATTTTCGACTAGGCATCAGCTCTATGTGAGCTGGAGTAAATTTCAATTTGTTCACCCCGACAAATTGTTATGGAGGGTGGATGAATTTTGTGCTTTAGGTTTTTGATGGTTTGATTTCAATTTCAAACATTTGGGTTTTGGGATTTCTGGAATTTTGAATTTTTTGAGAGTTTTGGATTTTGTGGGTATTTTGGTGGAGCTTGAAATATTTGGAGTTAACCTCTCCGGTTAAGATCTTTGTTCAACACGGTCATCATCGGGGTGTGGGGTCATTCTCATTTAAAAATAGTTGCATTTTGTAGACGAACCTTGTCGACTTCGTCAAGTTATCGATAAATGATCGAGTTTCATAGGCTTTATGTATTTGTTAGTGAATTCTCTTTTATATTAGGCCTTGAAAGTCTAATACGAATGTATTAAGACAAATACACAGGTCGCCGCTACCGTGTATTTGTTTGATGGTTTGAACCTTCTTGACTCCGATTGATCCACATATAAGGATCGAGTTCAAACACGAATTCCCTTATTGATCAGCGCAGCATCCCTTGACGTCACGTGTGTACTTATAACACGCTCTTCAGGGCCCATGCGGGTGTTTGGGGGTTATTTTATAATTATTTGTTGAACTTTGTCGACTCCTATTTACCTTCTTAGGAGGATCAGGTTCAAATTTATTGACCTGCACAGCATCCCTAGACGTCACATGTGTTCCTACAACACGTTTGTCGGGGCCCATGCAGGTTTCTGATTGCACATACCCCTTTTGTGTACCTATGTGTAGACAAATTACGGTGTATGTGCGGGGATATTTTAAATATTCAATGGGCCTTCTACAACAGCTCATATAAGTTCATCTTTGTCGTAATTTTTCAGCATTTGCTTGTGGATATTATGTTGGATGCACGACCATTGTACTTGTTGATGTCCTATACGTCAAAATCAATGGTTACTGCCTCGAGTGGACGTTGTAGTGATTGAAGGCACGTCAGGTCATGTAGGAGAAATATATAAGATATTCATTCCTAAAATAATTGTTGCATCCCTTGAGATGACTGGAATAATAAAAATATTCTCCATCTGTTGAAGGTCTTTGAACTTTGCTTGTAGTTGGTGTGTTGAGCTCATGAAAGTCTCCTATAACATATGTTGTGCAAGTGACAGGTCTCCTACACCAACCTGTAGGTGTCCACAGTTACTGCATGTCCTCTACGTTTACTTACAATAGCTTAGTGTGTTTTATTTGCGAATGTTCTTGTGTTCATCTGAAAATTAATGCTGACTGCAGGACACTACATCTTCTAGGATTTTTTCTATATGTTTGTTATAGTCTTCTCTGCATTTATGCTTGTGGATGACATATAGTGTGTATGTTGGGTCTTCTGAACCGGCCCATAAGAGCTTGTATTTACTATATATCATCCGGTGTTTGCTTGTATATGAATTGTAGTGGAGGCAATCGTGTCTTCTTTGCATGATTGTTACAAAAACTACTATCAATTCCAATTTCTTTATTTGTAGGGTTGAGTGTATTTGCTTGTGCCTTGATATGGATCACAGAATATTGTTATATTCATTACATACCAGTCTTATTCTCGTAGGGAGACTAGTATGTTCATTTGTATGTCACTCAGTATTGACTATAAAGGTGTCACAACATTCACTACTCATTTCTGATTATTATATATGGGTATCTCATTGTGCGTACAATACATCTTCTATTGTTATCAACGGGTGTTAGCACTCATCACATATTGCACTATATGTCTGCAAAAGGCTAGGTTGCATAAAGGTGAATTGATGCATTCACTGCATATTGATCTTTAGTGTCCGTAGGAAACTGGTATGTTCACTGTCATTACAAGTTAACTATTGTGATTTATAAATTTTGCATCATGGCTAACAATTGAATCACATCTTTTGCAACCCCTTTATTGATTGTAGACAAGTTATACTTGCAAACTGACTTTATTCAATGCCCTAGTTTAATACACTCACTTAGTATGTAGTGTATTCATATAACATGCATATGGCACTCCGCTATAGTGTATTTATTTACAGTTGTGCACCGTCGACTGTAGGCAAATTGCAATCATTTTTGTATTTGTTCGAAAAATATCATTAGCTTGTTCATTATCATCTATAATCATTCCCAAGTCTTCTTGTATTTTGCTTGAATGTGAATTGTCATGTGTATAGTAAGTCTATGTTCTTACTTGTTCACATTATGTTCATTAGAAATCATTTGAGTTTGAGTTCTTGCTTAAGTTTCATTCATTTAATGTCCAAATCAAGTCCAAATATCCTTTAGTCCAAATCAAGTTCTGGCTTGAGTCCAAGTTCAATCATAGTGCTTTGTTCTGTTGTTCAAGCTCAAGTCCAAATCAAGGTCCCCTGGGTCTTTTGAGTTTAAATCATGTTCGAGTTCAAAGCACAAGTTCAAGTCCAAAACATGTTCAAATAAAGTTCAGGCTCAATATGCCCGTTTGTCGAGTCTCCTGTTGTTCAAGTTATGTCCTTTGTTTTCAAGTTTAAGTTCAAATTAAGTGCATTTAATGTTTATTCAATTTACAAGTTCAAGTCCAAATAATGTCCATTGTTATTGTCCAAGTCCTTGTGTGCTTCAGTCCAAATTTCAGCAACCTCCTGACGTCTCCCACGTTTAGGGGAAAATTCGAGAGACTAGCCGCTATTCTCCTCATTGCTACTTGAGCGCTTCAAGTAGGTGTCAAATGACATCGCGGCCACAAATTCTTCAATCCCTGCCCGCTACATGAGCGTTTAAGGGTCTTCGGATACCTGTTGAAAAGAGCATAATAATTTTCCCATGTATGGGTACTTAGTTTTGTCCCCCTCACGCTACATGAGCGGTCCGGGGAGTACCCGTCTTGTTGAGTCTAGTAATTAGGTTGTTAAGTCTAAGTGAATGTCTCAAGGCTACCAAGAGGGGGGTGAATTGGTAGTTTAAAAAATTTAAGTCCCCTTTAGAAAATTATTGAACCGAAATAAAATTTCTTTTAAATTTTGTAGAAAAATGTTTTTCAACCACAGAGTTTTTAAAACTGAAATATAAAGTGCGGAAACGTAAAAATAGTAAAGTAAATGACACCAGATTTATAGTGGTTCGGTCTATAACCAGACCTACATCCACTTCCCAGAGGCACCCTCTGAGTATTGCACTAATACCAATAGTGACTCTCCTTTTGCACCCACAGCAAGGCGGAGAAGCCTTTACAACACACTCTTTTCACCACTCCCCGGTGCGGCAGAGAACCGTCCGTCCTTTTACACAATTCCCAGTGTTGGCAGAGAACCGTTCGTCCTTTCACACTATCCCCAGTGTTGGCAGAGAACCATCCGTCCTTTCACACTCTCCTAGTGTGGGCAGAGAACCCTTCAGCTGTTTATACTCTCCAAGTGTGGGCAGAGAACCCTTCGGCTGTTCACACTCTCCAAGTGTCGGCAGAGAACCGGATCTCCTTGACAGATTTTCTCACAAGAATCTAGAAGGAAGAAGGAAAAGAGTGAAGTAATCCCAATTCACAAGTAGAGACTCTTACCTTTGAACTCCAAGTGAAGCCTTCTCGCTCCAGTGGTAGGAATCCTCCCTTGAATGCTCTCTTCCACTCTCTCCTTGGCTATTCTCTCAAGAGGCACGAAGATCAAATGACAAAAAGATTGGGTGGTAGTCTAATTTGGACTATTTATACAAAAGACAAGAAAAATCGCACAAAAACTGCAAGTATTCAATTCTGTACGCAGTGGATCGTCCTGTACGATCGTGGATCGTCCTGGACGATTTTACTTAAATGATCTGAAACGACCCTATTTGAATATGTGTACGAAATGTCTTCGTACAGATGATCGTCCTGTACGAACTAGGTTCGTCCAGTACGAACGGTTATTACAAGGTCGGTTCTAGAAACTGCTGAAAACTGTCCTAAGTCTGTTAATCGTTTGGACGAAAATTTATTCGTCTGGACGAAATTTTTACAGAGGACCGATCGTCCTGGACGATTCTTTACTTCGTCTGGACGAAAATTTTCCAGAGGACCAATCGCCACGGACGATAATTTAATTTCGTCTGGACGAAAATTTTCCAGAGACCCGATCGTCCTGGACTATTTTTAATTTCGTCTGGACGAAATCTTTCCAGAGAACCAGTCGCCACGGACGATAATTTAATTTCGTCTGGACGAAAATTTTACAGAGAGCCAATCGTCCTGGACGATAATTTATTTCGTCCTGGACGAATAGGACTTAGAAAAAATTTTTCGAGCAAGTTCCTATTCGTTTCATATGCTCTATAGGAGATAACTGTCTGATCGTCCAGTACGAACGTATATCGTCCTGTACGATCAATATAAATTTTATATGATCTCCTCATGTGTGTGTATGTTTTTATTCACTCAAGTTACAATCACTCCCTTTCAATTTTTATTTCAAAGAAAAGTGCAAGCTTCAAATATTACAGAGTATCTCATGCTGAATTCAATTTGAAGTCATCGTAATCTGGAGTTCGTTTTCCCTGAAATGTTAGTACACACAAGAGCAAATACAATTCTTCCAAAATTGTTAGGAGATAACTACACATTTGAGCAATAATGTTTGGAATCATCAAAACTTTCTAAGTTGCAAAAATGTAAAACATGCAAATAGCAACTATCTTAACACGTCTTGTTGCGAGCGTCGCGTCGGTTTCCCGACCTACTACGCTACGTGAGCGCATAGGGGGTTTGCTGGCTCGTCACAAGCGTTGAGGACAGGATTTTTTAGGTTAGAAACTTATACCTTCGCGAGGGGATGACGATGACGGCGGGATGCACAAAAATACATAAAATCTTCTTTTTTGTATTTTGCCTTTTTTTTTAAACACTTCTCCTTTTTAATAATAATAATAATAATAATAATAATGGTAATAATAACCATTATCATTATTAATATTATCATTACTATTATATCTAATAATAATAATAATAATAAAATCCTCCCTCTCCCTCTTTTTGTTGTGGCTCTTCACTGGATTTAGCCGAAGAAGTGCGTGGAAGGGGAGAAAGTTACATTCACAAACAGCGAACTCCCTCTGTTACTTCCAATCAAACAGAGAAGGGAATGTCGTCGAAGCAAGTTAGGGTTCACAGCGGAAGGTGTTTGGCTATAGTGGAGGATTGGTCGGCCTTGGCTACGGTTAAGGATCGCAAGGTGGAGGAAGGAGATCAGCAGTGAGGTAGGGATTTATGTTCTCTCTCTCTCTCTCTCTCCTCTTGACCGAAGCCACAGCTTGCGAAACAGGGAGGGACGGAGGTTGGTCGCAGAAGCTCGAGAGAGGGAGAATGTTGCCTTCACAGTGAGCGAGCTCACTTCGTTACTTTTGATTAGAATGTTGTAACGTCCAATCCAAAGGGAAAGGAACGTCGTCGACGAGAGGCTGAGGGCAGGGGCGTCGGGTTGGTTAGGGCATCTCCAACCGAAAAACTCATTTTTAACTCCAAAATGCAGTAAAACTCCAAAATGCAGTAACTTGACTCCAATCGAACTTCATTTTCTAACATACAAAAAAGAATATTCCTAGCATATTCTTTTTCTTATTTTATTTTAAATTTTTTGAATCATATATTTATATTTATCAATTTTAAACCAATTATAATTTTAAAAATTATGTTTCTTTTCTCGATATAAAAAAATTGGGATATTAATATGTTCTAAATAAGCAAATATATATTTGATACAATTAAAATTACATTAGAACACATAACTTGCTATTTTATTTTATTTAATATCCGAACTTGTTTTGTATTTTGATTCCAGTTTTTTTTTAGTATTGTAGTACTCAATGTCTTTTATTATAAATATGTATGATATGAAAATTATCGTAATTTTTATGTTAATATTTATCTTTAAAAAAATAATTACATAAAAAATATTTTAATTTTTGAATTATTTTAATATCTTTAATATAATCCTGCTGCCAATATTTTATTTTTAATTATTTATAATATAAATTTATATTTAGACATTTACAATTAAAAATAAATTATAAAAAAAAAATGGCGGATGAACAGTGCAACGCCAAATTTGGCGTCGCACTGTTCATTGGCATGTAAATGCCGGCGAAATTGCCTTCCGATTGGGACGAACGCCGAACGCCATTCACGCGTATGCCGATCGGCTTGAGAAGGCCTTAGGAAGGAAATCGGAGTAGGCGAAGGTCTTCGGCTTGATGAATGGGGAATCGGCTGGGGTAGCTCTCGTGTGGATTTCAGTTTGAAGAGATGAGAGGGGGCGGGTCTCGAGTGTTGCATTCGCCTGGAAGAAACCCAAGCCGAGAGCTCTTCTCGTCATTTTATTGATGCGAACCAGAGAGCTCAGTGCGAATGTATCAAGATACGCGAGTATGGGCATCTGTCTTCAGCGCCGATTTGCAGAGCACTGGCACTGTAGCGACATCGGGTATTGGCTGGATTCGGCACAGGTAATGATTTAGCTGAATTTTTTTTTTTAAACTTGTTTTTGTCTCTTTTCCTTTGGCTGTAGCTAAGGGGTCAACATACAATACTGATATATATAACCATAGGTTGTTATAATTCTATGGTTCTGATTACATAGCAGAAAATAAACGGTTGCAATATAACAGACTGAAAAGGTTGCTGCAAAAGGTCATGGAACTGAACACTTTTGATAACCAGAACTTTTTGATAACCTATCTTTTTGCATTTCTCTTATCATCGCCCCTCAAGTTACAATCGGGCTTCAGTTGTTAAGTTGTTGGGCATGTGCATGAACCGAATAAATGTAAGAGGTTTGTAAATATATCTGTCCATTTATCTTGAGATGCAATGTGATGAATGCTAATATATTTAGCCTTGATGCAATCATAAATAAAATGATAGTCAATCTCAATATGCTTGGTACGAGCATGAAATAGGATTATTTGCTAAAGCAAGTGCTAAAATGTTATCACAATAAATAGGAGTGGGCTCAGTAGGAGAAATCTGAAATTCATAAAGTAAACGCCTTAAATCACATTACTTCATTGGCAACAGTAGATAAAACCTGATATTCGGCCTGTGTAATATCGAGCGGCTATAGTTTGCTTTTTAACCGACTAAGAAACTAAAGTAGAGCCAAAATAGACACAATAGCCGGTGATAGAGCGACCATGAATTTTGTCTGTAGCCCAATTTGAATTTGAAAATGTGGTAATCTGTAGGGTAGCAGTTGAAATCAGTAAACCATGCTGACTAGTGGCAAGCAAATAGCGAAAGAGTCTTTCAAGAGCTGAAAATGAAGAAGGAATGGCTTCTACATATGCTGCCATAGATAAATTGACAGCAAGCCATAGATGTCAATGACGCAAAATAGCGTGCGCCATGACGCATGGCGCGGCGCGTCGCACCTACGGCGCCATGTGTATGGCGCGGCACAAACGTTCAAAATGGCCCGCACTATTTGCTCCATAGCGCGCCATGGCGCACGGCGCACGGCGCAAAATAGCGCACTCCATTTGTTTAAAATTTTTTTTGATGTAATTATAAATATTTTTTATATTTTTTTTAAGATAATATATTTTCTAATTTTTAAATATATTAAAAGTATTAAGATAAATGTTAGATTGCATATTATTATCTTCTTAATGTTATTTACTTTCATTTAAATATATTTTAGTTGTATAAAGATTGACTACTTATTGGATTTGAAATTATGTTGGATTGTTATTTATTTGTATTGTCGTTGTTTGTTTGTTATTATGATAGTTTGTCTTTCAATTTAATGATATTTCATATTCATGCTTATTATTTTATAATTCTTTTGTAATTTGCGCTATGTTCAAAATGGCGTGCGCCGCGCCGTGCACTATGCGCCATGTCTCAAATAGGATCTTTGCACCATGGTGCCCCATTCGCCGTTAACAAGAGGATATTATTTTAAGGTTGTTTATTTGAAGTTAATGGAAGTAGCTTTTGAGTTGTTAATTTAAAATTTTATCTTAAATTGATAAAATTATTATTTTAAGGTTGTTTATGAAAGAACATAACATCGAGGCGATAGAAATAAAAAAAATTCCTCATAAAAAATGATATATTAATTCAAGTGAGATACTCAATATCTAATATATTGTGCAAAATTTTCTTAGATATACTGTTGTTAATTTATATAATCCTATTGAAAGACTATGGATGCAAGAATGTATTGAAGAATGTATTCTTCATATTGAGTGGCATGACTATATTAGGAAGTATAATGTATTTTATGAGATCACCTATTTAAATGAATTCAAGATATTTTAATAAGCTCAAATCATTAATCTATTTGATAGAATATAATATAATGTTTATTTATGCACATTGAGGTTGATTGTTACATATCATGTTTACTTTGACGAATGTTAAACAAATCTGTTGATAATAGTGAATATCAATGCCAAAAAATGTAATTATTGATAATATGGTATTAAATTGAAAGAGGCCAAGGAAATGTCATGTCTTGTAAGATGGCCTGATAGATTCTAATGATCTACACGGTGAGGAAAAAATTATGATGAGATAAGCCTTTATAGGGAAATAGAAAGGTTCTCGACTCGTGGTCATAGAAAGTTAATACTATAAGATTCAACCATGAGATCAGGTGAAAAAAAAAAAAGAAACCATGAGATCTGGTGGCCATTGATAATTGTTATGTTAGATTGTCCAAATTTTGTTAATGTTTTTTAAGGCCAATTAGCTATGTGACAACCCATGATATAAATGTGCTAATAACTTATACTTAATGATTTAAAACATGACAGATGCATTTCATTTTCTTACAATACTCATGCCCATTACTTAAAATTAAGTCTTTTATTTCTTTAAATATAAAAGCAAGGTTTTGTAAAGTTTATCACTGCACTAAATTAGTTATATCTATAATCAGAAATGCTCATATTAGGTCAAAAGATTAGCTTTTTTTTTTTGTATTGTGAACCTTATATTAGAATTGTGAAAATGACCAAAATGATCCCTTGATTTTTTATGAAGGATTAAAATGGTCCCCGATTATATTAAAGGATTATTTTGATCCTTCAAGTCTTTAAAGAGAAATCAAAAGTCTTATGGTGGGACTGCTTTGGTTTCTCTTTAAAGAGTTGAGGGACCAAAATGATCCTTTAATATAATTGGAGACTATTTTGATCTTTTATAAAGAGTCAAGGACCATTTTCGTCTATGCATCATAATTGACCGGAGAGGGGAGAGGGGAGAGGGGTCAAAATGTGCTTTGCCAAATTACCAGCAAATATGTATTCATACAGTTGATGCCAAAATAATCTGGGAAAGACTTTTTTGATAATATTTTTGGCTTAAAGTTTTACTTTGCATTTCAATGTTCTTTCTTGTACATTTTAGTATTTGACAAAACTTCTATGCAGAAACAGTGAAGAAGGAATATTTGGATGATAATAAGGACACAATTAGTCACTCTGCTCAAAGAGATCCATTTCTCTATTGAAACTATTCCTGCTTGGAGATGGTAAATGACATATATCTTGCATTGTTTCTTATTCTTGAATTTCAACTATATTCTATGTAAGTTATAAATTATTGGATATACACTCCTTACATATCCTCGCGATGTCAGGGAAAAGAGGGAAAACAAAATTGGGATTAAATATTACTTCTTTAATCTCTATGCGTTTGGTTGCCCGAAATATATGACCTCTTGTTTGATCTCTCTATGCATTTGCTGCCTGAAATAGTTTCATGCCTTTATATCGTTTGAGCTCATCATTTTCATCCTCTCTATATAGGTCTTTTGATGAATCATGAAAAGTTCCTTCGCCGAACAAATCAGAGAGAGATAACGAAAGGAAAGGCTGATCATATTGGTCTTCAATGGCTCCAGAAATCTGTAGAGCTGGCTGTTATGGAATTGTTATTCCATCTGATCCCCTTTAGCTTTTGTAGATTATTATGTAATTATATTTTTTGTGTAATACCCAAGTGGTTCTTCTTGGGCAAATTTGCAAGAGTTGCACCACTCTTGCAAATGTTTTAAGCCAATTTTTGATAATCTCTACTTCCTCTTCATTATGTACATGATAATTATTAGTCTTTGAACACAATTTTGTTTAATAATTTTGAAAGAAGATTGATCTCTACTTCTTAATTTAGAAATTCATAAATCATGACCATTGTCCATAGGTGCAAAATGGCAATTTTTAGTGAAATTATTAGGTGAAGACAAATGTATCTAGAGCTAGGTAGTTAATCATGAAATAATAAATAGTTGTGTACTATATTGTGCACAAACTTTTGGTTGGTGGTTAGTAGATATTACTTGATGCTATCTGTACATAATATTTTCTCTGATAATGAATTTGACATGAAAATTCTGCTCAAATTTTTGGGCCAGTTTGTGCTAAATTCAAGATGGATTCAGATTTGTTTAAGTACTATAACAATAACAACAATCTTTTATTTTACTATGTGGAGGCGGCTTCATAAATTCTTATATTAAGAGTCAAAAGTTTTTTTTAGGTCTATCTTTTTAGTTTTTTTTTTAAATATAAGTCGGATTTAATACATCTATTTTTCTTATCGGCTCATTGAAAGATTGATATTTTTATGCGACCAAATCATCTTAGGCGACTCTAATATTATTTGACATTGGTGCTACACCAACTTTTTTATGAACTATCTTTAAGGGTAAAGCGCTCATCCACTTGAGCATCCTCCTATCTACAATACTTAAGTAACTTCTCATCGACCATCTCGGATTACTTTTAACTTATTTGAACATATTTTATCCATGATGCCTTAGATTTGCCACTTCTCTCCTTCCTAACATCTACCACATAATCTATATGCTCATGCCTCATTTATGCTTCGTTTGGAACGGTTTTCTTACTACTTCTTAAAGTAGTTTTTCAATAAATTTTTGTACTAAAAAATTATTTTAAGAAGTAATAAGAAAGCCGTCCCAAATGAAGCCTTTCATAGAGCAATTATTTTTTTGCACTAAACTCTTCTTCTTTACAGAAAATCCAAAGCTACCATGCATTTATGTGGATCATAATTGCACTAACCCCAGCAATTAAGTAGCAAGTGGGTGGATTAATGGCAAATCCAAACAATAATTGGATTAGTAACCATCAGAAAATAAGTCAAACGTCAAATCTGTACCAGACAAACGAAGATATATAATTCAATGCCAATAATTAATAACAAAGAACCATTACTTTTCCTTGATAATATATTGTAAAATTAAATTGCAGGATAAGATGTGATATTTCTTTAATTACTTTTATGTTTGAACAGTCTTTTCTGTACTAAATTTATTTATTTCCACATAATAAAAACCTTCCTTGTTGATTTAAAAAAAAAAAATAATAATAATAATATTGATGAACCACCATTACTGTAGTACTACTCGAGCATGTGAGCTGATTAATAGAAGGTCCTAACAATAAACTATAATGATATAAACTTCAATAGCCTTAATAAGAAGGTGAGGGTTCTGCACGGTTTGCTGCACTCCAAAAACATAAATAAATAAGTACTAAAGAAAAAGCTAAAACTGTTAGAGAGAAATTATTCTAAATGAGTGGAAGAGGATAAAAACAAGAGGAACTTCTATTATAAAATTTTCTCTCTTACATCCATATGACAAGACTCAATTGCTTTTTATACTAGTACAAATACATTTCTAGAAACATATTCGAGAGATTTCTATAATAAAGACTCAACAACCAACCACCAAAAGTTATTGCATTTTCTAGATTTTTCTTCCATTCAATTTACTAGATACATAAAAAACTTAAACATTAATTTTGGTTTATATTTCCAACATTCCTCCTTAAACCAAAATTTTTATCAACCACTCCAAGAAGTATGTTTAATTTTATGAACTGTTCTGCAGATAATGGCTTTGTGAAAATATCTGTAATTTGATCTTCAGTTTTCACATACTCCACTTGAACTTCTTTATCTTTGATTTGATCTCTTATATAATGAAAACAAACATCAATATATTTGCTTCTCTTGTGATAAACTGGATTTTTTGATAATGCAATTGCTGACTTATTATCAACATAGATTTTTGTAGCTTCGACTTGAGATTATCCAATCTCTTTCAGAAGCTTTCTTAGCCATATTGCATGACATATACATGATGATGCAGCAACATATTCAGCTTCACAAGTAGAGAGAGCAACAACTGGTTGTTTTTGTGAGCTCCATGAGAAAGTAGTGTCGCCCATATAAAATAAAAATCTGCTTGTACTTTTTCTGTCGACGTCTTGATCTCCAGCCCAATCACTATCTGAAGATCCTGAAAGTTGAAATTCGTTAGAATGAAAATATAGAAGTCCATGATTTTGTGTACCTTTAATATATCGAAGAATGCTCTTGGCTGCCTTCAAGTGTGTCTCAGTGGGATTTTCCATGAAGCGGCTAATAATTCTGACTGCATATAAAATGTCTGGTCTTGTACTTGTTAGATATCTCAGGCTTCTGATCAAACTTTTGAACATAGTTGGACCGACTGTCTTCCCTTCTTCTTTTTTTGATAGTTTGCTTCCACATTCTATTGGAGTGCTTACTGGATTACAATTCTCCATGTTGAATTTCTTTAGAACTTCCTTTGAATATGTTTCTTGTGTGATAAAAATTTCTTCCTTATTTTGCTTTATTTTAATTCCAAGAAAAAATGACATGAATCCAAAATCTATCATTTCAAATTCTTTTACCATTGTTTGCTTAAACTCCTTGAATAAAAGTGGATTATTATCAGTAAAGATAAGATTATTCATATAGCAAACAAGTAAAATATCTCCATTATTATATTTCTTCAAATAGAGGGCATTCTCATAAGGGCATTGGATATAATTATTTTGTTTGAAGTATGAATCGATTCTTGCATTCCATGCTCTTGGAGCTTGCTTTAACCCATATAAATTTTTTTTTAATTTACAAACTTTTGATTCATGCCTTTTTTTAATATATCCCAATGGTTATTCGACATAAACTTCTTCTTCAATAACTCCATTTAAAAATGCAGATTTAACATCCATTTGATAAATAGACTAATTATTTTGTGAAGTAGGAGAAATAATCAAGCGAATAGTTTTCATACGAATAACTGGAGCAAATACCTCATTGTAGTCGATGCCTTCTTTCTACTTGTATCATTTTGCTACTAGCCGTGCCTTGTACTTTTCTACTTCACCTTTTGTATTTTTCTTCACTTTGTATATCCATTTTACACCAATAGCTTTATATTCTTTTGGTAATGTTGTGAGCTCCCATATTGCATTCTTTACTAGAGATTTGATCTCTTAATCCATAGCATTTCTCCATCGTTCATCTTTTATGGCTTCTTCAAATTCAATTGGTTCATTATTTGCAAGTAAGCAAATAAAATGAAGTTCGTCAGTTACCTCATAAAGCTCTCTTAAATTTCTTGTCTTCCTTTGCCTTTGATTATCTTCTGAAGCATTTGGAGGTTGTGAATCTTGCAAATTTGTAGACAATTGCTCTTCATCTTGTAGCTCCACCGGTACTTGCTCTTTCTTTTGAGTGTCTTTATTTTGTCAATCCCATGCTTCTTCTTCATCAAACTCAACATCCCTGCTAAAAATAATTTTTGAAATTTTGGGATCAATTAATTTATAAGATTTAGATTGATACCCAATGAAGATGAGTTTGGCGGTTCTGTCATCCAGCTTAGTTCTTCTTTGTTCAGGGACATGTGCATATGCAATTAGACCTGTCAATTTCGGGTTACGGGTCGGGTTGACCCGAACCCGATTCGGGTTTGGGTTGACCCGACCCGGTTTTTCAAACGGGTCAATTTTCGGGACCCGAACCCGACCCGCTTCGGGTTCGGGTCAACCTGACCCGACCCGCGTAGCCGCTACGGACGCAGAACTGGCGGGGCAGCCGTGACTGCGTGACGCGGGTCGCCGGTCGCCGGACGCCGCGGAACTGCGGCTGAGGCAGTGAGGCACGGACGCGGAACTGGCGGGGCAGCCGTGACGGCGTGACGCGGGTCGCGAAGTGACGCGCAGAGCCGCGACGTGACGCGGTCGTACCGCGTTGGGCATGCCTTCAGGCGGGGCAAGCGGCTCGAGGCAGTCGGGCAGCTCGGGCAAGGGCGGGCTGGGGCAGCGGCAGCTCGGGCTGGGGCAGCGGGCAGCTCGGGCTGGGGCGGGAATCAAATTTTTTTAAATTAAACGGGTTTTCAGGTTGACCCGGCAACCCGTCGGGTCAACTCGAACCCGACTCGTTTTTGTAAACCGGTCGGTTTCCCGGACCCGAACCCGACCCGCTTCGGGTTTGGGTCAACCCAAACCCGAAAATTTCGGGTCGGGTTCGGATCAGGTTTTCGAGTCGGGTCCAATATTGACAGGTCTATATGCAATGCTCCCAAACACCTTCAAATGAGATATATTTGGCTTTTTTCCTGTCCATGCTTCTTGTGGCGTCATATCTTATAAGCTTGAAGTTGAGCACCGATTGAGTGTATAGACAGCACATGTCACCGCCTCGGCCCAAAATTCTTTAGGCATACTCTTACTTTTGATCAAGCTTCGTACCATATTAAGAATAATATGTTTTCCCTCTCCGTTACTCCATTTTGTTAGGGTGAAAATGGTGCTGTTAATTGATATTGAATGCCATGCTCTTCACAATATTCTTTGAATACTTTGGATGTGATCAATTCGCCTCCTTGATCTGATCTGATGGATTTTATTAAAAATCCACTTTCTTTTTCCGTACTTGCTTTGAACTTCTTAAACATAGTGAAAGCTTCTGATTTTTCTTTCAAAAAATAAACACATATTTTTCTTGAATAATCATCAATAAAAGTTAAGAAATATCGATGCTTACCAAAAGATGCTGGACGAATGGGTCCACATACATCCGTGTGGATTAATTGAAGAGGCTTCTTTGCTCTAAAGCTTGCTTCATTTGGAAAACTCTTTCTTCGTTGTTTTCTAAATACACAACCTTCACAAATTTGATTTGGATGATTGATATCTGGCAAGCCATGCACCATTCCTTTTCTTGACATTTTATTTAGATCTCCAAAATTTAAATGCCCAAACCTCATATGACAAAGCCATGATAGATCTTTCACACATGTCTTTAAACATTTCATCACTCCATTTTTTATATTAAGAATAAACATTCTATTTCTTGTCATCTCCACGGGCAATTAATTCATTTGAATTATTTTTAATTGTGAGCTTTTTATCTTTCATATGAATGTCAAATACTTTCTCAAGTAATTGCCCCAAGCTTAAAATATTGCTTTTCATATCCGGAATATAATAAACTTCAGAAATAAATTGATGGGTTCCATCTTTAAGAAGAATAAGGATTTTACCTTTTCCTTTTACCGAAATTTTTGAAGAGTCGCCAAAGTAAATTTGACTCTCCATCGCCTCCATTTCTAAGAACATGTTTTTGTCCCGACACATATGGTTGCTTGCTCCAGTATCTAAATACCAATTATTTTCTTTTTTATCTTCTTCTCCTTTCAATACTAATAATAAGACTGGATCATCTTCCTTCTCTTTAACAAGATTGGCTTTTTCTTGATATGATAACATTCGGAAACATAATGACCAAATTTCTTGCAAAATATAACAACGAACATGAGATTTTTTGTACCTTTGATATTTTGGCCATTTATTCCACTCTTCATTTCTTGAGTTGTGATTTTATTCATTATTTCTTTGATATCCACCACGTCCTCATCCATGTCCTCGGCCTCTTCCAATGCCACGACCACGACTGCGACCTCGACCATGGCCTTGTACGTCCATAAATGTCTCGATTATTTGAATTATCTTCATTTTTTGTGTCGTCTTTGTCACCTTTCAATAAGACTTTGATTGAAGAACTTATTCGATAGTATCCTATTTTTTCTTTTTCTTTGCTCATAAGCCATCAAAGAACCCATTAGTTCATCAACGGTCATTGTCTCTAAATCTTTAGCTTCCTCAATAGCAACGACAATATGCTCAAACTTATCATTTACTGAGCGTAAAATTTTTTCTATCACTCGAATATCTTCTAATGTTTCTCCATACCTTCGTAGTCGATTGACGATTGTCAAGACTCTTGTGAAATTGTCCTCCACATTTTCTGCTTCCTTCATTTAAAGTGCCTCAAATTCGGCTCGGAGAGTTTGAAGTCAAATCTTCTTTATCTTGTCTATGCCTTTGTATGCAACTTGAAGTATCTCCCATGCTTGTTTGGAGGTAGATGCACTGGCCACTTTCTCAAAGTTTGCGTCATCAAGTGCTTGATAAATGAAGAAGAGCGTCTTCTTATCCTTCTTTCTACTTTCTTTCAACTGTTCCCTTTGGGCTGTTGATAATACCGCTTCATCATGAT
This sequence comes from Dendrobium nobile, assembly GCA_022539455.1. Classification (NCBI taxonomy): domain Eukaryota; kingdom Viridiplantae; phylum Streptophyta; class Magnoliopsida; order Asparagales; family Orchidaceae; genus Dendrobium; species Dendrobium nobile. Next base: position 953,353 of record CM039735.1, on the reverse strand, counting down.
GCTCGACATAGCCTTTCTCAACTATCTCCCAAATATCTTGAGAGCCAAATAGTGCCTTCATTTGAAGACTCCAATTCTCATAGTTCTCCTTTGTGAGACGAGGTACTTGTAGATTCATGCTACTTGCCATCGAACCTGCCTCTGATACCACTTTGTTAGAGAGAAATTATTCTAAATGAGTGGAAGATGATAAAAACAAGAGGAACTTCTATTATAAAATTTTTTCTCTTACATCCATATGACAAGACTCAATGCCTTTTTATACTAGTACAAATACATTTCTAGAAACATATTCTAGAGATTTCTATAATAAAGACTCAACAACCAACCACCAAAAGTTATTGCATTTTCTAGGTTTTTCTTCCATACAATTTACTAGATACAAAAAAAACTTAAACATTAATTTTGGTTTATATTTCCAACAATAACAAACATTTAAAATGTAACCTAGCTATCTATATACATGTGTACACCTGCTTGTTTTGTTGATTAAATTGATAATTTAAACATTAAAAGTTAATTAACATCAATTATGAAAGAAAAGGATAGGCTAGCTGTTGATAATTAAGTATGCAATTCCTGGTCTATGAGAATGTTGATGATTTGGACACCGAGTTGGAGTTGATTTGTTGATGGCAATGACAGTGACAAACATACAGATCAAATTTCATTAATGACATTAATTCAATTTGCAAATTGCATGCAGGCAACCTTTACATGATGTATTTTGCTACAAATTATTATTTTTATCCATTGTAAGACACTACAGGAAAATCGTCTCTTACCGGCGATATTTTCCGGAAGTTTATCTCTATTTTCCTGCAGTCTTGAATTTTTCTGGAGGTTTCAAAACCGCTGGAATAAACAGCATAGGAAATGAAAACCGGCGGTAATATTTTCAATTAGCTAGTTGTGATATCTACCAAACCATCTTCAATTAGCCAGTTCATCAATTATTATATATAGATCAATGTTCACTGCAGTATATATATGTAAATGAACCTAATTAAACTGTATTTATATCAGTGAGTTATAGCTGTTAATGAGAAGGATTACCAAATCCTTCTTTACAGCTCTAAAATAAATTCACAATAGCATCCACCCCGTGTTTCATTATTGATGAGGTCACAAGAACTTGCAGGCCAGCAAATATGGATGGAGAATTGAATACAAGTTTTTTTTTTTTTTTTTTTCAGAATTTTTCGTCATAAGAGTGAGCTTTTCAAGTCATATCTACTTGGAGTCTGGTACATGTAAGAAAATTATTAATAATTATTATTTTGATTTCTTCTAAATGTATATTATAATACTTTAACAAATTTGAAAAACTCAATTTTTTTTTCCTTTTTCACGTACGATAGATAGTTTTATTACAAATTTAATTTGAAGTTAGTTGCAGCTGTTCCAAAAGAAAAAAAAAATCTGGCAAACCTGTTTGACGACGGGCATGCATGCACATTGCATGGCCATCAAAACCTTTTCACTTTAGCTTTTGGTTCATACAGATAGAAATGGAGCCTCCTCCTTCACCAAAAGTATTGAATAATTAATGATAAGGTTTGAAAAGAAGATGCAGATATATTTATGAGAGCAATGAAATCGACATAAATAGCCAGCCTGCTCTTCCATGGCCAAAAGATCTAGCAATCCCTCCACTTCATTGCTTAGCTCTTTGATCGCTAAGGTGATAGCTAGATTGTTAAAGCTAGCTATATGGCTTCTACTTGTTCCTCTCTCATCTCCCTTGCAACTTGTTTAGTAATTCTGGTGAATTTATTAGCACACAGTGCTGAGGCAGCTCGAGCATTCTTTGTCTTTGGAGATTCGCTCGTCGATAATGGCAATAACAACTATCTTGCGACGACAGCTCGAGCAGACTCTCCTCCTTATGGCATCGACTACCCAACTCATCAACCCACAGGGAGGTTCTCTAATGGCCTCAACATTCCTGACATTATCAGTACGTACTCATTATTACATATATACTTTTATTTTATCACTACAGGAAAATCACCCACTTCCGGCGGCTTTTTCCGGCGGAATTTGACCTATTTCCGGCGGTTTTTTAATTTTCCGGCGGTTTTCCGGCGGCTTTCGTGCCGCCGGAAAAAACGGCGTAGGAAAATAATTTCCGACGGCGTTTTCCGGCGGCAATATATTTCCGGCGGTTTGCCGGCGGTCAAAAACCGCCGGTTGAAATAAAAAAAAAAACAATTTCCCGCTCCCGCTGAAACCGCTCCCTGGCGGCGGCTCCGGCGGCACGCCAGCAACCCGCTCCGGCGGGCGGACCAGAGCGTCGAACCAGCTCCCGCGGGCGGACCAGACCGCGTCGAACCAGCTCCCGCGGGCGGACCAGACCGCGTCGCGTTGGACCGGGCTCGCGTGAGTCAGGCGAGCCCGAGTGCGCCAACGGGCCCGCTCCCGCGCTGCCTTCGCTGGGTTTCGAACCGTGGACCTCTTCACCCGCTGCCCCGGACCCTGACCACTGCGCCGTTTCTGCAAAATAGTTAAATTTAAGTATTTTTTTATTTATATTAAAAAAGTCTGAATATTATAATTAAACATTATTAATTTAAAATTTTTATTAAAAAAAGATTTAACTATTTTTAAGTCGAAAAGCCGTCGGAAAGCCGTCGGAAAGCCGTCGGAAAGCCGCCGGAAAATACCGCGGGAAAATTTTGCGGGAAATTAGCCGTCGCAAAATTTTGCGGGGAAATTAGCCGTCGGAAAACCGCCGGAAAGCCGTCGGAAAGCTGCCGGAATTTTTTGTTGGAAATAAGACGTCATAAACCGCCGGAAAGCCGCCGGAAAGCCGCCGGAAAATTCCGCCGGTAATAAGTGATTTTCCTGTAGTGTATGAAGAAAGACTTAATGCATGAGCAATTTGAAGGAGAAGCTGATGAAGCTAGAATGACTGGTTTCAGGTGAGCACCTTGGTGCTGAGTCCACCTTGCCCTACTTGAGCCCTGCGCTGAGAGGACAAAAGCTTCTCGTAGGCTCCAATTTCGCATCAGCTGGCATTGGAATTCTCAATGACACTGGAGTTCAGTTTGTAAGCTTGCATATATATATTACCAATAAAATTTATCAAATTATTGAATTTCAATCACTACTGATCGATAATTACTAAACATTAATATTTCAGGCCAATATAATCAGGATTTCACAGCAACTGGAGTACTTTCAGCAGTATCAGCAGAGGCTGAGCGCATTAGTTGGCGCAGCAGAGGCTAAGAGAGTGGTGAATCAAGCACTTGTTCTGATAACTCTCGGTGGCAATGATTTCGTCAACAACTATTACTTGGTTCCTTTCTCTTTCAGATCTCGTCAATTTTCTCTGCCGGATTATGTCCGTTACCTGATATCTGAGTACAAGAAGATTCTTATGGTGAGTACTTATTTAGGGTTTAGTTGAATAAAAGATTGTTTTTTATTTGATGCGTGGAAATGGAGATGCAGAGGATTTATGAGCTGGGAGGGCGGCGCGTGCTGGTGACGGGGACGGGGCCGCTGGGATGTGTTCCGGCGGAACTGGCGCAGAGAAGCAGAGACGGCTCATGCGACCCTGAGCTGCAGAGAGCCTCCGGACTGTTCAATCCGCAGCTTGAAAAGGCAATAAATCAGCTCAATTCCAAGTATCGTTCCAACGTCTTCATTGCAGCCAATACGGGCAAGACGCACGCCGACTTCATTTCCAATCCTCAGGCTTTTGGTCAGACGACTCCTTTTCTTTCTTTTATTTATGGTGTAAGCTAGTTAGGACAAATTATTTTGTGCGGGGACTAAACGTCCTCCAGAGATCAATTAGAGTGTGTCACGTCATCTCCTGTTTGGTACTGTTCGGTACCATGGCTCGATAATGCTCGGTATCCGGCTCGGTATTATTGATGTGACGTATTCAGGTTGGTCTTCGGACAATAAACTACGTTCGAGGTCCGCACAGAATAATCTTTCGTAAGTTAGGGTTCAGCCAGGACGGCAACGACTTTTTATTAAAGTGATTATAAAATTCTTATAAAAATGATTTTCTTTAAGTTATTATAGAAATTAGGTTCCTAACTAACCCAAAATTTTTTGAAGCCAAACATTTGAGATATGAAAAGCAAAGTATTATGAAAGTTGTCTGAAACAAAGCCTCAGCAAAGTGGATTTGTGAGCAATTTGTCAATTTGAGTTTGGCGTGATAAATGGCTCGTGAGTCGAGCCAGATGAACTAAAACCTAAACTTGAGCCAGCTTCGACTCAACTAATTAGTTTACGAGCTAGCTCATTTTAAAGATACTAATAAAGAATAATAGTAAAATATATTAAAATTAAAGTGATCAAGTACAAAGCTATTATAAAGATTTTAAAATTATATCTCATTTTCTTATATCAAGTGATGTATTCTTCTTTATTTATTTATATTCAAATTCCTCAATTTTTTATTATTTTATACAATTAACAATTATCTGAATCATAATCATTTTATCTCTTTCTTTATAAACGCATGCTCGAGCTCAAACTCCATTAATTAATCAATCTCAAGCTAACTTGAGCTCAACTCGGCTTGTTATCCACTTTTAAATTATTTTTCTTTTTTTGAAGCAATATGATATGAATTGAAATATGTTTTTGTTTAATTTTTGCAGGTTTTGTCACATCCAAGAGAGCATGTTGTGGGCAAGGGCCCTACAATGGGCTGGGCTTGTGTACTGTGGCATCTAATCTGTGCCCAAATAGAAATTTATATGCATTTTGGGATCCATTTCATCCATCAGAGAGAGCAAACCGGATAATTGTTAGCCAGTTCATGACCGGTTCAACCGAGTACATGAACCCAATGAACCTGAGCACCATACTAGCAATGGATGAAAGCACCTAATTAATGATGATATAATTAGCATTAATTACTATCTCTATATGTTGATGAAATAATATGTTGTATTAATTAATCTCCTTTGTTCCCTCTTAATTTGAGGTCTTTATGTCTAAATAATGAATAATTTGATGAGATTAATATTGTTTTATGAAGTGATTAAAATGTAATGTATTGTTGAGAGGAATTAATTAAGTAAGGTTTAAGGTTTATTGGTGTTTGTAATTGTGCTGTGTGTGTCAAGAAAGTGTTGTAAGAACTCGTTGAAGTATCATTTTATATTGAAGTGAGAGGTTTTTTAATATATTTTTAAATATTTAATTTCATCTTTGATTAGTTTGATCTATAATTAGATTTGAGATTTTTGTCTTCATTAATGATAGAGATATGAAATAAATTTTGTTTAACTTAATGTGTATTTTTTTATAGAGAAAAAATGTAAATAATTGTTTACAAATGAATTTTTGAGATAGCATGCATTAGATATATATATATATATATATATTTGACTCATACTCTATCGCTAGCAATCACCTAAATGATTATCATTGATATGAGTAAATCAAATCCAATCAACCAAATCCAAAACCAAAATGAAGTCCAAAATTTCCAAAAAAAAAAAAAAAAAAAATCCTAATCCCATAATTGTTTTGAGTTATTTTAAAATCATCTCAAAACCAAACCAAATAAACCTTAGAATAATAATTTGTCAATTATATATTGATTAGATATGTCCTTGCGGTCAACCTTCCAAATTTGAGAGCAATCCAAGCTGTCTAATACCAAAAATTAAATTGAATTATAAAGGTTGTAAAACCTTCAAATGTTTATAACTCATGCCACTAATTCATGCATCTTATAAAAATTAGCCTTAAGATCCTCCCCAACACCCCTGAACATGTTAAACCAAAACTGAGCCTTTGGTGGCCCTTGGTTGACTATTATTGACCACAAGACCACTCAAACGCTAACAATATTGAACCACAATCAATTGACGTAGTACATTGTCCCTTTATAAAGCACTGACCTTCTTGAATTTAATCATTATTCAAATCACCTCACTAGGAGCTTCATATAGCAAACCACCCATTAATTGACCCTTCAGTCATTAATCGAATCATTTGATCTAGTCGAGCTAGCCCAAGTTAGCTCAATTGATCATGTATCTTAGTTGCCTGTAATTAAACTCCAGATTATTCTTAAACCTCATCAAACCCCTATAAACTCAACTCCTGGTGAATTGGGAATGATTGGCCATCTCATTCTTATCAACAGTTGACTTTGTCAACTAAACCCAAATTTGATCAAATTAGTTCAACCCATGGCCTACACTCAATCCAAACCATATCAAACTCCTAAAATCATTTTATTGCATGCTCCAAGCATATCCAAAATCTTCATGAGTCAAACCTCAATTGGTTTGACTTGGTCAACACATTAAAAGGTGGTAAAACTCATGTATTTGGTCAACCCTTCATCCAAACATCCAAACCATTATATCAGTCCCCTTTGGCATTCATCCAACATTATGCAAGACTTTCATAACTCCCATCCAAGTCCGCCTTTTCCATTTCACTAGTCAAATAGTTAAAAAGACTTAAAGGAATGGTCAAATGATCAAACCTCCCGTTGCATTCCATTTCCCTCCAAACCAACTTGCATAACTAGTTCAAATTAAACTTAAGACCTTGCTAAACAGCCCCTAAACTCAACTCAAGCCTTGGTCTAGTCAAAAAGGAAAAGGGTATGGTCCCCCTCCATGTGAAGATAAACCTATGCCACTCTCACCTTTGCAACCAACTTCTCTGGTTTCTAACAACCTAGGATAAGTGGCAACAATCGAATGACCTCCTCTGATTAATCCCAACCATTCCCCTACGCTACGACTTTAAATAAGGAAAAGTATAAGAAACTCTCATTCCAATCTATCTCACTACCTAGAGCTCCCCCATCCACTCTCTCTTTTTGTTTGAGCTCACATAGATCCCCTACATAATCCCCAAGTCCAAATCGACCGATCAAAGGCAATCGGTAGCGAGATTCTGACCACCTTCCTTTAAGGTCCATCCAATGCTCCTATCCTATAATCTAGACCATCTGAGCCATCGAGTTCTTCTGTGGGATTGTTTTAGACGTCTCAACAAGCAAAAAAAGCCATTATATGACCTCTAAGACCCATCCTATATAGGTAATGAGCTAACCCTAACTTATAATGGATATGATCAAATAACTTTTGTGAAAAGTGCTTTTCAAGCAACAAAATTACTTTCCCCTTCTTTATTAGCTTAACCTTAAGCTATGTTTAAAATTTCATGTGGAATTGTGGAGTATTTTGTGAGTTTGAGCACTTCTTCATCTCATGGTTTAGTTTTGATAATCTGATCCGAATCCCGCCGTTCAGATCATTTCAGACTGGCCATTTCATTCGGACATTCCCGCATCGGATCTCGATATTCGTTAACATAGATAAGTAAAACATGTTGAACTGCAGTCGTGCGACTCGTGGCACTTCCACTGCCTGACGAGCGTGACCGCCACCGCCTCCAATGAATGCATCGCCGATCCTATTTAAGGGTTAAAGCATTTTTAATTATAAAAAAATAGTAGAACCTTAAAAAATTCATAGAAAATTCATTTTTCGTCCAAATCATGCATGTAATACTTCTATGGATCCCGGGTGAAGAGCTCTATCAAATAAACATAAATTCAACATAATTTGATTAATGGTTTAGGAAATATTTTATGTATATTATTTTTTATATTTATATATTTAAACCTTAAATAATTATCCAATTAAGCCAAATTTTGACAAGGAATGACTCTGGAATGGTATACACATCATGTAATTTTATCAGCCTTGATTGAGCAATCCAAATAGCTCATTTGAATTTTCAAATATATATGTTAAATTTTAACCTAGATGTTTGAAAAATCACTATACCCTTGCCTATAAAAAAATTTGCATTCTTATTTTTGAAGGTGTTTGTTTATTGCTTCTCAAGTTCTAAAGTCACTATGCAATGAGTTCGAGCTCCTCAACAACATTAATGAGAAACCTAAATAACCAAATATATTATCTTTGCTAATTAAAATCTTGATGTTACAATTACTGTGAATTCTCTGCGAAAAAGTTGTAATTGTAATTGTTGATTCTACTTTAAATGAATGTAATTTTGATGTATTAATGCTTGTGCCAATTGGGAAATGCATGCTCTTCGTTAGTGAATGTAATTTTGGTTAAACTGTTAAATATTACTTATTGTATATCAAACGGTGATATGTTAATATATATAGTTTTGCTTATTCATTTTAATTTACTCATATACTACGCCTTGTTGATATATATTTATCTATATCTAATTGACTATATTTGTAACTCATGTGCATGCATTTAGATAGAATAACCAGAAATAGCTTGAGAGGGCTCGTAGCTTGCTGTAGCGTTGAGACAAAAGAGTCCATAAGCTTTGTTATATCAAGCCTCCTATGATCCACCTTTCATAGAAGAAGTTCATTAGTTGGAATACATGAAAGATTCACACCACCCTTCAGAGGATAATTACAGTCTCTAGTACTGCTGCTCATATCATAGAGAATATTTTTCAGTCATAAGCGGTAGATGATGAGTGGTTTACAGTGAAGAAGCCGTATATGATGGTCTTTGAAGCCTCGTGAATTTGATAATCTGCAACAAGTTTCCACTGAATGGTTATGATGTTCTGCTGCTAATGTGCTCATGCTGGCAAATAAATTGTAACTACAAATTTAGATTTTGCTTTAAAACATACACTATATATGAACTGGTAGTTTAAGACAGACAGTGAATTTTACATTTTTGAAATTCTAACTATATAAGATGTAAATTTTACAGCATCAAGTAAAATTTTTGCAATTAAGAAAATGATGCAATTGTAACTGCTTCTCATTAGCAATATCAAGAAAAATGTTATTCTCTACACAAGTTGTATTTCATAAGAAGGTTGGCCTTCCAAAAAAAATACAAAAGGACCCACATAAAGTTGTCTGATATCATTGACCTTTCAAAAAAAAAAAATCAATCGTTTCTGCTCTACCTTAAGCTTATAAAATCTGTACGTCGAACTTGTAGCTTATCATCTAGTATTATGTCGTTGTTCTCACCATTCTTTGACCTTAAATGATGTATTTCAGTTAAACGATTGTTAGTTTGGTTTGAATATTTTGTAAGTGACTCATATATTCTTTGTGAATTTTCACTGCAACCACCACCTTAATTATATTACTTTCGTAAGAATTGTTAAGCATGTCAAGAATATCGGTATCACTCATAATCAACATGTAATTTTTAGGCGATATTCTGTTGATGTGATAGTATAAGTCAAAGGCATGATCCCTAAGTCTGAAAGAATAGAGAAGAAGAAGAGTACGGGTAGAGCAAAATAAGAAATTATATTTTGTATATTGAGAAAGTGAGATTACAGAAGAATATATAGAGGACAAAGGAAATAAAGGTAACAAGTTATTACAAAGAACCCATCAGTCGTACAGTATTTAGTCGTTACTCATATTATCCCCCCGCAAATTGATCGTCCTGTAGAGGAAGGATCAATTTGTCACGAAGGCTTTGAAATCTGGTAATTGCCAATGGTTTAGTGAAGATATCGGCTAACTGATCGGTAGAGCTGATGTGATTAATGGAAATTGCTCCGCTATCCATATGTTGGCGAAGAAAGTGATAATCCAATTCGATATGTTTGGTGCGAGCGTGGAAGACGGGATTTCTTGCCAGGGCGATCGCGGAGGTGTTGTCACAATAAATGTTGGTGGGAGCAAGTTAGGGTAATTGAAGATCTTCAACTAGGCGTCGCAACCATAGAACGTCTGAGGCAGCGGCAGAAAGAGCACGGTATTCGGCCTCGGTGGACGACTTTGCTACCGTTGTCTGCTTCTTGACGGACCAGGATATGAGAGTGTTGCCGAGATAGGTGCAGAAACCTGATATAGATTTCCGATCGGAGGTGTCAGAGGCCCAATCAGCGTCCACGTAGGTCCGGAGAGAGAGGTTGCCGGGAGAGATTGGTAATCCATAGTTGAGTGAACCTTTAATGTACCACAGCAGTCGCTTGAGGAGTTGAAAGTGACAATTAGTGGGAGCATGCATATGTTGGCAGATTCGATTTGCAGCGAATGCAATGTCTGGTCGGGTAATGGATAGGTACTGTAGAGCTCCAGCGATCTTGCGGTATAAGTGAGGATCTGCGAACAGTTGGTCATCAGCGGTCGAAGTGGATTGTGATGGCATGATCGGTGTTGGAGCTGCGCAGCAGTCTTGAAGTCCGGCATCTTGAAGAATCTTGAGGGCATAGTGACGTTGGTTGAGTAGATATCCGGAGGGAGTTTTGAGGATTTGAATTTCGAGAAAAAGAGACACGTTGCCGAGTTGTTTGAGGGCAAAGTGAGGCCGAAGATAGTGAAGAAGAGACTGAATCGTGGAGGGATCGTTTCCTGTTAGAAGAATGTCATCAACGTAAATCAGAAAGTATAGGTGAACATTTTGGCGATGAAGAATAAGGAGAGAAGGGTCGGAACGACTAAACCTGAACCCGAATTGTTGAAGCAGAGAGGCGAGTTTGTGAAACCACTGTCTCGGTGCTTGTTTAAGGCCGTAGAGGGATTTTAGTAATTTGCATACGTGTTGCGGTCGTGTGGTGTCAATGAAACCTGGCGGTTGCCGCATATAAACTGTGTCGGTAAGATCGCCATGGAGAAAGGCATTTGATATGTCGAGTTGGAGGATAGACCAATGACGGTGGATAGCCAGAGTGAGGAGAACCCGGATGGTTGGCATTTTGGCGACTGGGCTGAAGGTCTCAGTGTAGTTGACACCAAGCTTTTGATCAAATCCTTGTGCTACCAGACGGGCTTTGTAGCGATCGACAGAGCCGTTTGGTAGTTGCTTTGTTTTGAACGTCCAACGACATCCTAGTATTGGAGTGTTAGCAGGTTGTGGTACAATTGACCACGTGCCTTGACATATGAGGGCGTTGAATTCTTCATGCATAGCAGCCCGCCAGTGTGGAATTTTATTCGCCTGAGCAAACGTGGAAGGAGTAAGCACGTTGTTGTTGATAGCTGAGAGGTCAAAAATTTGTTTTGGCTTATGGATTCCGGATTTAGCCCTTGTTTGCATAGAGTGCTTCTGAATGGTTTTCGGAGATGCTGTAGGAGGATCTGGCAGCATGGGAGTAGTTTGGTTGACCTTGTCTGAGGAAGGAGCGTGGTTAGCAGGAGTTGTCAAGTTCGGACGAGGGCTGTCGTGGGATGTGGGTTGCGGAAGGAGCGTAGGCGTGAGTATGAGAGGTGGAATGAATTGATCATGTGTATCCGGAGGAGGAGCAAGACTTTCTGTCGTTTGTTGATAGGGAAAAATGTTTTCCTGAAAAGTAATATGGCGAGAGATATGTAATTTATTAGTGATAGTATTGAAACACTTGTACCCTTTTTGATGAGACGAGTAGCCGAGGAAGACACATGGTTGGGAGTGGGGTGAGAGCTTGTCATTGGCATACGGATGAAGCCACGGGTAGCAGAGGCAGCCGAAGGTGCGAAGGTGATTGTACGTAGGAGGAGTATCGTGCATGATTTGGTAGGGAATTTGATTTGAAATGGCTGTGGAAGGTAGTCTGTTTGTTAGGTAAACCGCCGTTGTGATGGCTTCTGTCCAAAAATGCTTGGGTAGATGGGCGTCTTGCAGCGGTAAGTTCTATTAGGTGGCGGTGTTTTCGTTTTGCAAGACCATTTTGTTCAGGGGTGTGTGGGCAGCTGGTTTGATGAATAATACCGCGGGGTGCAAGAAATGATTTGAACTGAGTGCTGTTGAATTCGCCTCCGCCATCTGAACGCAAAACCTTAGGTGTGGCATGGAAGATATTGTTAACGAGAGAGCAAAAATGACTAAATTTTGAAAACGTTTCATTTTTTGAGTGCATAAGATATAGCTAGGTAAATTTTGAATAATCGTCAACAAAAATCACATAGTAGTTGAAACTGTTTAAAGATTGTATGGGAGCAGGACCCCAAACATCGGAGTGAATTAATTGAAAAACATGCGAAGATTCGGTTGTTCTTTTATTAAAAGGAAGTTTGTGGCATTTGGCCATACTACAAGAATTACAATGAAAAGATGCAGAATCAATATCAGAAGATGGTAGCAGGTGTCGAAGTCTGTTGAGAACCCCTGTGTGCTGGTGGCCGAGTCTCGTATGCCAGAGGCGGGTAGATTGCTGTCGGGTGAGGAGAGCAGCGGGAGAGACCGTGGTGATGTTCTGCACACAGTAGAGCCCGTTACGCATTTGACCATGAAGAAGAGGGCGGTGATCCTGGCCATCCTTAATGACAAAGCCGTTAGCGTCAAAAGAGATTATAACGTTGTTATCTTTGGTTAAGGTAGAAATTGAAATGAGATTGTGCGTAAGAGATGGAACATGTAGTAATTTGCGTAAATGAAGCTTACGAGCCGAATCCGGGAGAGGGAGAAGACCTTGACCGGCGTGCTGAATAGGTAGAGATGCTCCATTTGCAGTGGAGATGGTGTCTGAACCATGATAAGTGGACCCGTTCTGAAGATTACTGAACTCGGACGTCAGATGACTGGTTGCACCGAAGTCGAGGACCCAATCCTTAGTAGGCGTCGGTGTCTATTGAGAAAGAAGGGCTCGCAATTTGTTCGAGGTGGGTGCGTACTTAGGATTGTTCCGATGCCAACAGTTCAAGGCAATGTGACCTTGTTTGCCACAGATCTGGCACGTTGGTCGTTCAGTTCTTGTAGGAGATTGGTTCGACCGAGCATAGGACGGATTGGGAGTAGTCCGATTGTCAGATTTCTTGTTCCTGAGGTTTCGACTGAAACCGTTATCTCGATTGGAGACCGACCGATTGGTATAGAAAGCCGAATTATCTTGGCTTGCCGTGGCATCTTTCTGATGTTCCCGTTGTTGAGCGATTTCTTCGCTGCATAATAAAGAGTAGAGAGTATCTAGATATATGGGATGTAGAGACGTGCGAATGGAAGTCTTGAATGAGTTGTAGCTCGATGGAAGCCCGTTCAGAATATAGATGAGAATGTCCTCGGTGTCGATCTGAGATCCTGACAAGGCAATGTTATCGACCAGATTCTTGATCTGCATTAGATATTGTTGCATAGTGGCATTGTTCATCTTGATGTTGTGGAGCTCATTCTTGATCTGTATGATTCGAGAGCGAATGTTGGGTTGCATCCGTCGTTCCAGAATCTGCCAGACGTCATGAGCGGTGGAGGCTGTCAAGACATATGGAAGAATGGCAGGGGATATAGTGGAGAAGAGTGCCGAGATAAGATTCTTGTCGATCAGGCTCCATTTAAAGAAGGCATCACTGGAATTGTCGTAGGTGCAAGAAGCCTCGCCGATGAGAAATCCGGCGAACCCATTAGCGGAGAAATGCTGAAGAATTTGAATGCGCCAAACATGATAGTTATCCGATGACAAGGAGTTGGGAACTAGAGTTTTAAGGTTGGATATTAGGAATTTCAGAGGAGCCGGTGCAGTGTAGGCGGAGGTGTCGCCGGCGGTAGAGAGAGGGGCGGAGGTGGGAGAGATGACTGATTCTTGATCAGCCATAGAACCAGGTATGCTCTGATACGATGAAAGAATAGAGAAGAAGAAGAGTACGGGTAGAGCAAAATAAGAAATTATATTTTGTATATTGAGAAAGTGAGATTACAGAAGAATATATAGAGGACAAAGGAAATAAAGGTAACAAGTTATTACAAAGAACCCATCAGTCGTACAGTATTTAGCCGTTACTCATATTAATGGTCATAGTGCTTCAATTTATTCTTTCAACAATATAAAATTGATTTCATTTCTCTCAAGTTTTAATGTTTCATGACGTCTACCAACACATTTCATTTTATTATGACCCCTACACCTCACTCCAATTAGGGGTGTCAAAAGTTGACATGACCCGAAGCCCGACCTGAAAAAATTTGGATTCGGCTAAACCCGTTTGTGAAACAGGCCGGGTTCGAATTTCTGACCCGTCTGAAAAATGAGTCAAGTTCGGAACTCAAAAACCCAAAGTTGACCTGACTACCTCGGATCGATCCCACACGACCTAACCTGGTCACCAAAGTGACACAGTTGCCCACCACATGCTTGATGACTCAACCTCGCTAGCAGCGCTCAAGTAGACCCTTGATGCACTCAACTACGGTCTGCGTCTCAGGTCAAGCCCTGCCTCTGAGGTCCGAGTCCACCGTCTGCGTGAATCTCGAATCCGTGATGACTTGACCTCACTAGTCACCTCTCCCAAACCCTACGCGCTTGGCCTTTCCCCAGTCACATTCTCCCATGATGACGGACGCCCATGCCCTACGTAGCTCAACGTGATGACGCGACAACAACCGCGCCCGCGGGTTTTGCGGGTCAGGTTGGGTCAAACAGGCAACCCGTGATGGTCGAGTCTAGGTTTGAAATCTTGACCCATTTAGCTAAACTGGTCGGGTTCGGGTCAACCCGTTTATGCTTGGGCCAACTTGGGTTGGACTATAACCCCGACCCGTTGACCCGAATTGACACCCCTAACTCCAATATCCATCAAATTTGAGGACAATGATGCAAAAGTTACTCAAATCCATAATTGTAAATGCAAATAATAAAGAGATTATGAAATATCTGTATCACTTATATCCAAAGTAAAATATGAAGTAAAACTTAAGTAAAATCTATAAAAATCTGAAAATCTATGAAATCAGTTAATCTGTATCACTGATATCCAAAGTAAAATCTGTTGTACAACTTAATTAAAATCAGTAAAATCTAAAAATTCGTGAAATCGGTTAATTTGTATCACTTATATCCAAAGTAAAATCTAAAGTAAAACTTGAGTAAAATCAATAAAATCTAAAAAAACTGTGAAATCAGTTAATCTTTAATATCCATAGCATAAAACATAAAGTAAAATCAGTAAAATTTGAAATAAAACGGTTATAAATCAATAACTCCAGCACTACAAATAATTCAGACCATGCAAGTAGTCAAAATATGCAAGGGGAGGACTCCTCGGTTTGGTTGTTAGCACGAGACGAAGTCGTCAAGAAGAAGATAAGTTTTGGCACGCTTTGATTGTTCGCATGAGATGGCAAAGGAGATGGATGCAGGGTTTAGATTAGGAAGACACTTGCTCGAACAAAGAAGAAAGATGGGTTCGAGCACGAAAGGTAGGGTCGGCTCATAGGGCTTTTGATGATAATAAAAGAGTGGTAATTCAAATGAATATAATGATATTTTGGTGGTAAATTGGTAAACAATAAGCTTTAGATGTTGGGTTTGTTAATATAATAGTTTTAGATGTTATCTACGTAAAATTTTCATTTGAAAATAAAAAAAATTTATATGAAGAGAATTTATTGCTCTTTATCATTTCTTTTTCAAAATAAATGTTTAAGAATGTAGTGTTAAAAAATCTTATTGATCAATTAATAATTTTGTAGTGTTTAAAATAATAACATGATAGATCAATAAATAAAAAATTGTCAATATAGCGCATAACATTAAAATTTAAAAGTGCACAAATGAATGGCCGAATAAAATATTATTTTGATGATGATCCTTAATAAATAAGAAATTCCGAGTTAATATGCAAAATGGCAATCAAAGCCCTCATTCTCCTCTCCAAAACCTTTCACGAAGGCAGCGAGAAATTAGAGGAAGTAGTCAATGGCTTCTCACTCCGTCACCATTCCATTCTACCTTTGAATTTGAACGCCGCCAGGTACCGATCTTCTTCCTCCATCCCTTCTAATCCAATGCCCTCCTCTTCCTCTTCCTCTTCTTCCTTTCCTTGACCCACTCCCACCAAACCCTAACCCTCGAAAAAGAGCGATGCCGAGCGTCGCCGTGAAGCTCTACAGCGTATTCTTCAAGCTCCTGCTCAAGCACCGCCTGCAGTCCCGCGTTGACGCTGCGGCTGACGAATTCGGCATCACTTCCCGCCCAGAGGAGTCCACCGCACCCGCAAATCCATCCTTTGCCGCCGACGGAGTTGCTACCAAGGATATCCACATCGACCCCCTCACCTCCCTCTCCCTACGCATCTTTCTGCCGGATCCGTTCCACGAAGCCCTCCCCACCTCCGTCAAGACTACTTTTTCCTCCAATCCCGACCTCTCTCTCCGCGCCAACGGCCTCTTTGCGGGCGCCTCCAACGTCGCACGCGACCGTCGCAGCTACGAAGGTCCCGGATCCGCTGCTGCCTACCGAGGATACCTACCTTCTCCCGGTACCCGCCACCACGCTTTCTCGCGCCGTCTCCCGGTGATCTTGCAGTTTCACGGGGGCGGATTTGTTTCCGGTAGCAATACATCTACAGCGAACGATTTATTCTGCCGTAGGATCGTGAAGTTGCTCGATGTGATTGTGATCGCCGTTGGCTACAGGTTGGCTCCAGAAAGTAGGTACCCGGCGGCTTTTGAAGATGGGATCAACGTGCTGCATTGGCTGGCCAAACAGGCCAATTTGGCCGAATGTAACAGGTCGATTGGAAATCACCGTGGTGGTGATGCAAGGAAAATGGATACGCAGAGGCATATTGTAGATGCGTTCGGGGCTGCTACGTTGGAGCCCTGGCTAGCGACTCATGCTGATCTCTCGAGGTTTGATTTCGGAGCTTACCTGCTTATTCCAGCTACCTTTGGTTGATTTGCTTCTCATTTTAATTGTTAGTTTTCGTTAGACAATTTTATGAACAAAAGGAGTTTATATTAATCTTCCTTATGTTTCCCTTGGAAGATGTTATTATGAGCAAATCTGATTTAATGGTTGTATTTACCTTTTATGGTTGAAAACAGAGTAATAACAAATTACTGAAAAGGGTTGGAAAGCTCTTATCCTTAATGAATCTTATATATTCTTCAAAGCTTTTATCTTGATCTTCTTATTACGTTGGAAAGCTTATTGTGAAGGGTTCTTTTTGCAATCTATAGAAACAATTCAAATGTTACACTTCCTGTGCTTAATTTTAAAAAAAAAAGTTATAACAATTAATATATAGCTTGCCATGATTTGATGTTAGAAGACTAGTATAGTTCTATCATTTAAAAGATAACTCAGCAAAAAATATTTTTAAGAATACCTTGACTACGATGAAATATAATAGGTGAAAGTTACTCATGCTTGCTATTTTTTGAATATGGTGAGTAATATATCTTCTAGGCTGGAGGGGTATCATGTGAAATGGGAATATCGTGGAGACAAAATAGGAAGTGAATGGATTTGAACGATGCATTTTAAATTAGAAATGGAGATCTAGAGGGGGAACATTACAATATGTCAGAACTCACAAATCAAGTTATTCGTAAAGCTGATCTATTTTCTAAAAGGCATGGGAGGATTGATGTTCATTTGATGATAAATGAACAAACTGCAACTTGAGCTTGTTGGGTTAGTGAATGAACCTATTTGATTTGTTCAGTCACGTCTTTACGCTATCCTTCTAGCAAAAATTATACTGGTAGTTCATGTTATCAGGGGAGTGAAGGGTGTTTTTTTAATCCAGGAAGCTTTTCCAACCTATTAAGACAATTTGTCCTAATTCTTTCCTTTAACAATAGCTTTCTTGTTTTTGAAATATGTTGAAGTGAGGACACCCATAGGAATTGATTATGCTTGATTTATGATATCCATAATAGAACACTCCCTTTGGAATAGACTAATTAATTTGTTTGCCTTTTGAAGTTATGCTTAACCCAATTAATGAAAGGAGGCTTGTAGATGATGCTAATGTTGTTGCAACCTTTTGAAGTTGCACTTTATTTTTCATGTATGATGTTTTACTAGCCTAAATTATAATGAGATCAATCATGCAATATAAATTTGGTTGTTGGGCGATGAAGAAGTCATTGATAACCACATAATAAAATGAAAAGGTTAGGATGGATGCATAGTACAGCCAAAAAGGGTATGCTCAGAATTGATTTTTAGGTGATATAGGATACTGTTATTTATCATTTCATCATTTGCCTTATTTGGACCTATCATATTTTGATGTGTAAACATCTATCGTATTTGGATTACTCATGTAATAATGATATAATAAAGTGTTATTTTATTTAGAAGATCCTTTCATTCAATAATTTTATTTTTTGAAAGATTTTGGATTAATTTATTTTGATTACAATTGGATTACATTCCTCTTTTTTTTCTTTTGGTTTCATCATATATAAAATCTTATTTATAAATAAAGGATGCTTTTAAGGGATTATGAATGAATGATCAATACAATTATTTGTAAGAAAAAAGCTCTCTCCTAAGGATAGCGGTCCCCTTTACTTTTCTTCGCTCGTCCCTCTCTCTCTCCCCCTATCTGATGAGTTATTCATATGTTTCTCATCGATGGAGTGCTTTAATACAAGCTTTCTTTTGTATCTATTAAGCCGTTCTATCATAGGAATGGTTCTTATCAGTAGGAGTGAACATTAGTTCGCGCTAACACCTCATGCAATACTCAACGAGAATAGTGAAGAATGTGGATTCATCCAAGTTTTTTTTAAGTAGTTGGGACAAGTCTAATGCTAATAGTAGACAAATTAAGTTCTCTTCATCTAACACTTGAATTGACAACATTTCTACATTTTACTTTGCTTCTAATCAATAAAGGAGTTATTAGTTTGTTGTTCATTTGTTATCCTACTGTACATGCCCCGCATATGCTCTCACAGTAACTCTTTTGACAAATAAGTTCTCTCTGAAGTAAAGCTAAATGCTTATTTTTCACTTTGTAGACAGATTAAAATAACTGTCCTTCACTGTTCTGAGTCATGCAGAGTGAACTAGGTTCTACAACTTGTGAATTCTCGCTGTTATTTGTAGTTGGCTACTTTCTGTGAGATCACTGTTCTCAGTTAAAGTAGGTTAGGCTGACTTATGTAAATTCAACACACTCATCACTTATTTAGGTTTATTTGCTATTTGCTGGAAAAGATTTGGCCATTTGCTTATCAACGTATCTCAGGTGGAGAATGAGTTACAGAGAAAGCTGTTCTATCTGTTAAATTCACTGAATTGCAATTTGGAAACTCCCTAGCTTAGCAATTCATATTCATTAGGGCAGCTTGTTTCTGGCATGCATGCTGAATGAGATTCAATTATAGTTTTTATTTTCTGCATGCATAAAGGGTTGATTAGCCTCCCACACAATATTTAAAGGGTTGATTAGCTAAAAAAATTTTTTAGTGATCTGAACACATGCAAATAGAATAATTTTCATGCTTAATTAGACTTGACGCTGCTGTTGAAAAATTAACTTTTATGATTTTTTTTTCTTACAAAAACTTGAACATGATCTCACAATAACAAATCATCAAGCTTGTGTCCCACTACGTGGGATCGATTACATGAATCATTTTTATTCATTGTGTCCTGTTAAAAGTCAAATTCTCGTTTAAATCTAATAAAGAAATATCATTTCTAATATTTTCTAGCCAAGTCTTTTTAGGTCTAACTCTACCTTTCTTAACATAAGTCAAATCTAATAACTCTATTTTCCTAACCGGGTAGGAAGGCCGCCGTTTTATGTGACCAAACCATTAGGGTGACTCTCTCTAATCTTATCTTCCACTGGAGCTACTCCAACCTTTTCACGTATATGCTCATTTCATATCCTATCTCTAAGGGTAACTCATCCACCTGAGCATCCTCATCTCTGCAACACTTAAATATGAGTGGTCAATGGTCATTATTCGGCAGGGTGTGCTTTTTTTTTTTTGGCAGGGTGTGCTTAAACTAAATGAATCCAACATTATCTCTTTGCTTTCTCATATGTGTCAATTGCCAGATGAGGCTGCTTATCACCTGAAGTTTAATCCTAGTGACTTTTAAAAAATATACTCATGCGTAGTTGAATACACCTTAAAAAAAATGCATAGGTGAATACACCTTAAGTCACTAACTTGGATTTGTGGGGCTTAGTTTTAACATAGGCCCTGCTAATTCAAGATCTCAATTATGCTAAATATTTTGATCCCTTGACCTAATTATACTCGACTGCTACATAACAAGCATCGACATTGAGAAGACTTATACAATAATACTTTCTTAGGACTTGCATGACGTTCTTCCTCACAAATCTATATATTCTCTTCCATTTTTCTGTTGCCAACATCTCTTGTAACTCTCCAAAAATCCTAAACCGAAGTGTTTAATAAAATAAGCAAAGAAATATCTCAACGTCTCCTTTCATTTTACTTTATCAACAACAAAAACAACGACAATATCAAGCCTTTATCCCACTATGTGGGGTCGGCTACATGAATCTTTTTTATCCATTGTGTTATGTTAAGAGTCAAATTCTCATTTAAATCTAATAAAGAAATGTCATTTATAATATTTTCTAATTAAGTCTTTTTAGGTCTACTTTTACCTTTTTTACATAAGTCAAATCTAATACATATACTTTTCTAACCGGGTCATCAGAAGGAGCTAACAATCTAAGGTGGCTCTCTCTAATTTTATCTTCCAATGGAGCTACTCCAATCTTTTCACGTATATGCTCATTATACTGTCTCTAAGAGTAAAGCCACTCATCCAACTTTCTTTTTACTTTATCATATGGAAAAAAAATTATCTCATTGTTTATTAGCTGCATAATTTGTTTGCAATTCGTGGAAGATCTAGCCTGAATTAGAATGACTTTGTATTGTAGAACTTTAATCTTTTTGCATAACTTCATTACTAAAACCATTTAGTTTTTAGAAATTCTCATTATCATACTTGGTATGCTTTGTTGTGCTCGGCGTTTGTCCAATTAGAAATGACCTTCTTGTTTGAATTATTGTCTGCCATGGGCTCATAAACAAGCACCATAACTTTATGCACTTACACTGGTAAGAAGGTAGTCTGATTAAAAGTTTATAGCTTTCAAAACTAAACTAACCAAAACAATATTTGTTATATGTATTAACCATTGTTTCTCACAAAATGTTAGATTGAAATGATAATAAAATCTGATTAAAAAATTGAGGTTGCCAGCTAGTGCATTGCTTCTGGTCAATTTGAAGTGAAATGTTTAACGACTTTATCATATCAAACAAAGGACAGTTTTCCCAAATAATTTAGCAGGCAATATGGATCACACCTCAATTGCAGAGTTATCAGTGATATTGACAAAGGATTTGGAGGTGGTTTTGAAACCACTGGAGTTGATAGAAGTATGACAGGGGGAGAGAGGAAGTAAGGAAGTGCTAATTAAGTGGGAGAACCTACCTGAGTACGATGCTCCTCTGGAGTCGTATGAGCGGATGAAGCATCAATTTCTGTCCTTCCATCTAGAGGATAAGGTGGTTCTTTGAGATGGAAGTATTGTTAGATCATCCCAAGAGGGGATTGATTCGATCGATCTGGAAGGGAGAGAGAGAGAGAGAGAGAGAGGGAGAGGGTGGATGAGCGGGAGATTTGAATCTGAAGGGCTGTTTGGACTTTTAGCTTTGTATTATTTGCTTTTAATAGTTATTCTCTTCTTAGGGTTAGGGTTATATTGAATGTTTACTGAATTTAGGAGTTCTTGAGGTTTCCTTGGGCTCTAGCCACCGGCTAGGGATTTAGGAGAGCCCGATCTTCCTCTCGAATTGAAGATCCATTATATCTTGCTTGTTTGCTTCTGCTTTTCACCTATTATTAAGTTTTCCTATTAATTTGCCAAGGAATTTCTGCAAATTCCTGCTTTGTTCTTGCTGAAATCCCATATTTCAGCCACTATTTTTGTGATTTTTGCACTTGTTTCCTATCACTTTGATATGATATAACAGTCCTACCACATGGATGTGGTTATTGTCGCAGAAAAGGTTTACTTGAACCAAATTCAACAGGAAGAACGATGTCGATCTGTCCTCACTTCTGATATAACAGAAAGGGCATCTTCAAATCGTCAAGTCTTACGTGGCTTCCGAACCAGAGAATGTCGTCGAACTGTTCTGACTTCCAATCGAACACAGAACGTTGCCGATGAAGGTGAAAAAGATTTGCTTGACGAAGGTGAAAAAGCTTTTAGCAAATCGTTCGAAACTCTACCCTGTATGCAGCAAACGACGTCGAACAGCGGAGTGAACCAAGGTTTAACGGTTACGTTTAACCTTTAAAATGTTTTTTTATGCATTCAACTGAGGTGAACACCTCACTCACATAAATGAGGCGCGCCTCAGAAAATTCAAGGCATACACCTCTCGTAAGCTGCTAGAGGCGTCCGCCTCGACTGATTCCGAGCGGAAATTGCGCTGAGGTGTGCAAGTTGCGCAATTTTAAACAGTGGGCATATAACATGGGTATAACTTCCTGATGAAGTCTGTCCAACAGCCATGTGGTAGGACTAAAGAAAAATATTATAGTAACCATGTAGAGGTGAAGGCTTGTTGAGATCAGCAGAAAGTTAATCTAGCATAGACTTTATTACGGTCAATTAGTATGTTTATGACACCTTACTTTTAAAATTAATGATTTACCTAAGAGCTGATGTTTTATGAAACATGACACTCACACTGGCAATTTATTGATGCTATAAATTTTTTTTTTTTTTACTATGCATGATAAGAAAACTTTGTTAGGAGATAATTTGAAGGCCATTCATGAGAACTTCTGAAACTACTTATTTAGTAACTGAACTTCCAATGGCGATCCATAAATAATATCTGCAGCCTTATTCTAGAAAGGTGTCATAGTTTTCTGATTATTAATTCTTATAACTTATATATTGTTTTCTGGTTGTGAAACTAACTTCTAGTTTCACACAGATGTTATGTATATTAAATTCGTGTCTGTCACATGTAGATACTCACGGAGTGATTATTGTCTTGTTTTTTTATACAACTGTAAGAAACTCCCGACTAAATTGGTTAGTTTTTTTGTTATGTGACGGAAATATGAAGACATTGTGCGGGGTGATTATGTGGGAAGCTGAGTATATAATTTATGTGGAATAGTAAGGAAAAAAAAAAGGGATTAATCTAAAGCTAACATGGTTAGAAATTCTGCAAGTTATTTAGGTTAAATGTTAGCCAAATCAGCTTTTCAATGGTGGGGGATTCCTGAAGCCCTTTTGTATGGGATGATAAGGTTGAAAAAGTACTTAACTGTTTTGTAGTTTGGATTATAAGCCTAACATGGTTTCCCTTTATTTTAGACGAGGGGGTGATTACTGATTGAAGATCTTGATTGTTTTAGTCTTCAGTTTGAGTTCTCTTTGTAGAACTCTACCATGTTTTCTTCTCTATAATTTGGAGCTTTATGTTGTTTAACAATGATAATTATGTACTAACCACATGATTCTTTTGCGTCAGAACAGATGTGTTCTCCTCGGTGTTAGTTGCGGTGCCAACATTGCTGATTTTGTCGCACGGAAGGCATTCGAGGCTGGAAAACTCCTTGAT
Organism: Dendrobium nobile; assembly: GCA_022539455.1. Classification (NCBI taxonomy): domain Eukaryota; kingdom Viridiplantae; phylum Streptophyta; class Magnoliopsida; order Asparagales; family Orchidaceae; genus Dendrobium; species Dendrobium nobile. The sequence goes on along the minus strand of CM039735.1, from coordinate 930,062 downwards.
CCTGTCAAGATAGTTGCACAGGTTCTCATGTATCCCTTTTTTATAGGAAATGCCCCAACCCATTCAGAAATAAAGCTTGCAAATTCTTACTTCTATGACAAAACCATGTGCATACTTGCCTGGAAGCTCTTTTTGCCTGAAGAAGAGTTCAACTTCGACCATCCAGCAGCGAACCCCCTTATACCGGGAAGGCAGCCGCCACTTAAATTCATGCCACCAACACTCACTGTGGTTGCGGAACATGATTGGATGAGAGACCGAGCAATTGCATACTCCGAAGAGCTCCGCAAGGTGAATGTGGATGCTCCAGTTCTTGAGTACAAGGATACAGTTCATGAGTTTGCTACACTTGATATGCTCCTTAAAACCCCACAGGCTCAGGCCTGTGCTGAGGATATAGCAATCTGGGTAAAGAAGTACATATCAACTAGAGGTCATGAGTTCTCATATTAGATTGTTTTTGGAATCTTTTGCAGCAGTTTTATGTATCATTACATGAATATCAAAATTAGAGGTTATATAAGCCAATTTATTGTACCACATGTGCTTCTTTCATTCCATGTTTTTAGGTGTAGCACAAATTTTACTCTCATTTTTCATTCTTTTGTTGAATATATGATGCAGTGAATGGGGGGAAGCTGTATGGTTGATTGATCATGTAGTTGAAAATCATCTAGGTAGTTGGAGTGTTGAATGTCATTCTTGTTCATTCCGTTCTTGCTTTTGTATTATCTTTTTGAATAAGTGTTTTTAGTTTACATTTCTGTTTTTTTTTTTTTTTTTGGAGTTTTTGTGGTGTAAATATCTTGAATAATGTATTTAATTTAATTATTTGATGTATTGCTTTACAAGCTTGTTTGGGAACTTCCTTTGTATCTTCTCGTAATGGACTGGCTGAAATGCTTGTTTTCTTTTTTAATGACCCGTTTGGGATTGTGGCTGCAACAGCTATCTGTAAAATTAGTTCTGGAGTTACTCATTAAAAACCATTGTTTTAAAAACTGATGTTGTAGATTTCTTTTTTCTTAAGAATTAGATAATAGTCTTCTAATAAATTTAGTTCTGAAATCTTTTCATCATAAAAAAAAAAAAATTTAGCCTAACAAAAGCTGACAGTGGTATGAAGAACAAAGCTAGTTGTTAGTAATTTGTTGGAGAGCAACATTATTCTTTGAGTTGAGGTTGTTGATCTAGAGAGTAGCAGGTAGCAACAGAGAGCCACATGCTTGTTGTCCTGTATTTTATATGGGTGAATGATAACAATTATAGCTTTGAATATGGATTGCGGTGACCCATTAAAGATGGTTGTGAGTATTGTTGCTTAGCTTCGTTGGTAGATGAGTACGGTTGAGAAACTCCAACCCGTGCTCAATTTTTTTCGAGCAGCAACGCCTCTTAAGTGGTGTCCAATCAAATACGGGTCGGGAGGTTTTTGAGGTGGATGTTTTTTCTTGATCAGTCGAGAATTAGTCACACTGCCAAACGCCTTTTCGGAGTGTTAGCAGGTGGATACTCCATTCAAAAAAAAAAAAAAAAGAGTTGTCATTCACATCCATTGATTTTGACTTTTGATTTTATGACCACAAATTGGATCAACAGCTGACATGATGATAAAAGTAGTTGGATGGGAAGACTAATAATATTAAGTCTTGCATATTCTTTCTCTATTTGAACGTTATGTGTATATTAATTAATTATGTGGATGTAAATTCAGACTTGTAGTTGGATGGGAAGACTTATAATATTAAGTTGGGAATATTCTCTCTTATAAGTTTTTGGCATGACGTATTAATAGTTTTGAAGTAAAAGCATATGTTGAATGCATCCATCTAATATTTGTTGTTCTTATTTGTGGTCTGAGTAATTATATGAAATGTTTCAATTTATAGATAGAAATCTTCAGTGGATTTTCATATTATTTTAAAACAAACTATATTTTTTTTAATTGAATGATTATCTTCTCATGTGAAATTCTCAAAAGGTGTATGAGTGATGGTGATGAGGAGGAGGGATACTCCATTATGTTTAATGTTGGAGGAAAGGACATAATATTTGGAATTGATAGGTTTGTTCTTATCATTGGGTTGGAGTCCAGAGAATTTTTGTTTTGATCCAATCAAATAATATTTTGGAAATCATTATAAGTTCAATTTACAAATCACTTTTGTTATAATATAGATGTTATTATGTTTTAATTATAATAATTTTTTTTTTCTAATTTTATGGGCAATATAGATATGAAAATAAGAAGTATTGTAATTCTTTAGGAAATTAATATATGTCGGTACAAGTGGATTTTTTGTGACCGTGAGGTATTCATTTTGTAAATCAATTTCATCAGAGCATTCTAGACATGTTGGGTCATTTTATGAATTTTTTTTTTTAATAATTTTTTGATCCTTGTATTTGAAGATATAAAAATATTTATAAGAATTCTAAATTAAAAATTAAATAATTGGCATAATTACGAATGTGTCTTTAAGATATTTATTATAAAATATTTGTAATCACTTACATATCTTATCAAAACCCCATTTCTCCATTTTTCTTTTGCTTAAGCCAAAGAAATATAACGGGGGAATTAAGGAAAAAAGAGAGGAGAGAGGATAGAGGAGCTAGGATTTGGATGTCTTGGAGCTTTTTTTATCAATCGATCCAATTAGAAAATTTGCTCGTCTCAAGGTAGGTAAACATTATCCTACCTTTGATTTCAATATTTAATGAATTTTAATTTGATCAAAAGTTGTAGTATCTTTATTTTTAGCAAATGTCCATCATGTAACTTTAGTATACTATAGTTTTAATTATTGTACACATATATATTAGCAGAAATATATTGAATTTTTACATGTTTTTTAATATTTTGAAAAAAAATTTCAATTTAAAAAATTTAGATAAATATAAAAATTGAAAAAATAATTATCAAAATCTCATAATATCAGTATATGACATGCATATAGGGCTGCAAGCGAACCAAACGTTCGACGAACTACTCGTTGTTCGGTTCGATTAAAGCTCGTTCGTGATCGTTTAATTAACTAACAAACAAACTTGAACAATATTTTAAATACTCGATTCTTAAATAAACAAGCTTGAACACTAATGCGTTCAGCTCGTTTATGTTCGCGAACAACATCAGTTGATGTTCATGAACAAGCTCGATTCAGGTTCGATTAAAACTGTTCAATAAAAACTTAAATAATATGTTATTATAAAATTGATAAATATACATAATATAAAAACTTTAATTATAACATAATAATATAATTATTTTTTATTAATAACAAGAAACATTTCATATTTGTCCATGTTTGTTAGATTGTTTGTTTAGGATGTTCACGAACAAATTTAAGGTTTGCTTCTTCAATAGATTGTTTGTGAAATATGTTCACGAACATAGCTTGTTTAAAGCTCGATAAGCACTAAACAAACGAACATGAACCAAACATGAACACTCTTAAATTAAACGAACCAAACATGAACACAAATAATAAAGCTCGAATCAAACACGAACCAAACATGAACAAGCTAATGTTAAACAAACACAAACATGAACACTCACATACTCGGCTCGGCTCGGTTCGTTTGCAGCCCTACATGCATACTTGTTATAGTGGGTGCATACATATTGAAAAAGAGCACATTACATTTTTTTATAATTTTTACTAATTTTGAATCATATGCAAATTATGCATGCATTTATATAATATAATAAGATGAACATTAAGCATAATATCACTTGTTTACTATATTATATATGTCATAAAATATGTGGATGTAAAATAGGCTGGCTAAAACTGATTGATTAATTCATGTTAGCTAGAAACATTTTACCTTGTACAGAAGGCCAGGTGAGCTGACATGCTTTTCTTTAAAATAAGATTTGTGGTATAATTCTAAATGATATGAAAATGGATACATGAGAAGATAGATTGATATGATATGATATGATACACTCATGGGTGGGAAGTGATGACTTTTGATATGAAAGTCACTTGACTTAAAAATGACTTGTGATATGGCTGATTTATGAAAATGAGAATAATATGATCGAGATTGATTCATGTAAGATTTGCCTATAATATTAGATATAGAAAAAATGCCACAAATAATTTGATGTCTTTTCTTTCTTATAGTAGTTGTATATATATGACATTATGTACATAAAATGCATACTATGACTTATATAAATATTTGATAAAACTGATAAATGCATTTGATATATATGAATCACATGATTTATATGATACACATGCATAACATAGACACTGTATGACATCCATATAATAATGATATGTGTAGTGATGTAATAAGATACTATATAAACTATTTTATAACTGATATGTATAGGATTAACATAATTTACTTATCACAGTTCACTTGGTTATTGTTCATTGTTATTAAGATATACATTTAAACTAATGTTTATTGATCATATGACATTTTAGTATTTTATTGATTGTTACATACTTTTACAGTTATATATTCATACTGACAGTAATTGAATGATTACATGCATACTGATCATATTACCTTGCATTGATTTCTTTTATAGGTTTTGATAACCTGCTGAGTTGTTAGGTCACTATGTGATTTTAGGAAATGATCGAGATCTAGTAAAGTAAGGATAGATTTTAGATTCAAGTTTTATTTTATTTTTGTATTTTTTAGTTTTATTCTTTTATAACTAAGAGTTAAAAGATAGACTGATGATGTATGGATTGAACTATTGAATACTGTACATGAATTTTGAGAGATGAATATAATTTAATATTTTGATGTATATGATTTTTAGTTGCTTCTGCTTGATTAATTTATATTGATAAATTTGTAGAACCTATAGTTGATTTATTTAGATATTAAAATCGGCAATTCTTCCAAAATTAGATATTGGGATGTTACAATTTCAATCTAAAGATAATTTTAAGAAGACGAGCAAAAGCAATAGGCTAATAGATAACTACTTGCATGGTGAAAATAATTTCAAGAATATAATATAGAGAAAGCAATCGTGGAGTACACAGAGAGAAGAAGTTTGAATGTCAAGTTTATGTCATCTTATGTATGGTGCTATTTTTATTTAGATTCTTTGCTTGGTGGAAGATAGGAAAGCATTCTTTAGATTTTGTACACTTATGAGGGCATTGAGAGCGTTGAAGAAGGATGTGATGCTCTATGAGCCCATTGCCATGAATTGAAGAGAAGAATTCCCCAACTCATTACATTGTAATTAGATATGTCATATATTGTGGATAAAAATATACTTTAATGTATGCTTTAAGAGTGAGGAGAAGCAATGTGCTAACTTTTTTGCATTGCTTGCTTTTGAAACCCAATTCGCAGTAAAGAACATGTCTCTCCGCTTAGTCGTATTCCATCATAGCATTGTATGATCAACTTATATTTAGATAAAAATCCTAGTTTCATTTAATTTCATAATTTTATTCACCATCTACCATGACAACTAGGCACAATTATTTATTTTCCCTCAATGTTTCACATAGTCATTATGTCTTCAAATTTCAAATCTATGTTCTCTACCATTATAGCTAGTCACTTCTTAGTTGTAATTCCATACATGTTCACTCCCCCACTAGTTTTTATGCTTTCTTTAGTAGTTCTTATTGTTAGCTTCTTCTTGATGCTTTATTTTCGTATACTCTCACACTTTATATTGTCTCAATCTCTCAATTTTTATATGGTCACTCAAACTCGTGAGTAAATTCTTATCTTTTACTTAAATTGTTACATAACTTTACTATTTATATTATTTTTACATTAATTTCTCATTTGGTTTTTTAATAGTAAAAAAATATTATTGTTGAACAAATTATTGTATTAACTGCAAATTATTACGTCATGTTTAAGTTTAGTTAATTAAATTGCTATTGTATGCACATAATATATGTATATATGAAATATAACTCATGAGCATTTTGGTTAATAAAATCATCGCTTCATTTTGCAATGTGCATATTGAAACAAAGACGGATCTCTGTACATCGCATTGAATTTAGCGCTTTGAAAACATTGATGCCATATCATTACAATAATGGCTTATGAAGTTATCCCAATGTTAGAGAGGAAATATACATAATACCTTAAAAAGAGAACACCAAGGATGTTGAGCTAGAAGAGTAACAAAGTGCTCCTTATTGAAGATATTTTATCATTATTGATGAATGAAGATGTAAGTCTTATGCAAAATATTGCATATATCTTATCACAATGTAGATCCATAAGTGTCAACATACAAAACCTGTCAAGTTGATGAGTTGAAAATTGGGAGAATAGGCGTCAAGGGTTCACAAACAGAGAAATGAGAATATGACGCCTATGTTGGTTACTTGATGAAGATATATAAGGGCTTCAAATAATGAGTTACCAAGAAGGAAAGAAAGGAGAAAAACTATATATCCACAAAGAATGGGAAACTAGAGATTATTATAAAGGTTTGAGTTGCAAGGTATATCTATAGGGGAAATTGTGGAAATCCTCCCAAACACTTTGTATCTCCACTATTGTGATATTCTATATTTTTAATCAAATAAATAATTTTTTTAGTAGTTATTTTAAGTCAAATATGAAAATCATTTTCGCCATATGATAGATTTTATTATTTTTAATTATACTAATTCTTTCATAATGGTTGGGCACTTCATGTGTTCGTTTTGTAAACTGATTTTATAAAAAAAAATTTAAATAAAATAAGTTATTTGATGGATATTTTTCTATAATTTTTAAAATACTAAAAGAATTTATATTATTTTTATACTTAAAGTTAATTATATTATATTATTATATATAAATATTATTTTATTATTTTATTAAAAAATATCCTAACTCATCAAAAGCTTTTTAAATCCATTTCTTTTTCTATTCATTTTTGGCTAACTGGGACTTGGGCGAAGGAATTAAGAGAGAAAGAGAGATGAGAGAAAAAGAAACATAAGATTTGGAGGTCGCGGAGTGACTTTTGTCAACCAAGCTAGTTGATCATATAAGGAACAATTACCTTATCTCTAATTTTATTTATTTTAAGTTTTTGATATTTTTCTGATCAAATGTATATTTCTTTTACCAAAAAATAAAAATAATTTTCTATTAGTAAAAATTTCACTTCATAACTTTTGATATGTAATATATCTCATCAATATGAGCATTTTGACAGGAATATATTGAATTTTCACAAGTTAAATTAAAAGATATGATTTTTTGAAGTAAATACATATCATACCAAAATTTGATAGTTTTCCTTGTATTTATATATTTTTGCATTTAATATATAATATTGACTTACATTTAAAATATATAATTTTCTCAAATTTAATTATAGGGCATTACACTATATGTTTGATAAGGCCATTATTCTTATGGTGTTGCCCTTTCAAGTTGCCCCCTACTCTTTTTGTATATCTACCCTCTTTTGTACCTAAAATATGCCTTTCTTTTCCAATTGTTCCTAGCAGTTAATATCATCACTAGAGCTAGGGTATGACCTATCACTAATGATAACAAGACATGACATTTTGGGGCGTGTTTTGTTAGGTGAGTAGATCGATAATGCTATAAGAAGTTGTGTCTTAACATTGATGTTGGCTAGGCGATGATTATTTGGGCATTTATTTGAGTGGTGTCGAAAGGAATGGTGGCTTAACAGGATTTTTGTTTGCTCGTATAGGTTGTTAAATCTAATAGAATTGTATTGAGGTTAACCAAGAGGGGGATGAATTGACTATTTAATTTTTTTTGGATTTTAGAAAACCTTTTTAAATATTATGAAATATAAAAACACTAATCCTAAAATATGTAATTATCTATATAGATGATTTCAGAGATAATTTTTCAACCACAAAATTTAAAACCAGTAAAAAAAATACGGGAAAAATAAAATTAACATAAGAAGCCCTTACAAACTCTCCTTTTACACCCACAACAAGACAGATAATCCCTTACAAACTCTCTTTCACCAATCTGGTGCGGTAAAGAACCATCACGTCCTTTTTCAACCTCCTGTTGAAGGCAGAGTACGTACTCATCATTTTTCGCCCTCATGGTGAATGCAGAGAACTATTACATCCTTTTTTATCCTCCTGGTGAAGGCAGAGTACCTACTCATCCTTTTTCACCCTCCTAGTTAAGGTAGAGAACCGTCACATCCTTTTTCACTCTCTTGGTGAAGGCAGAGTACATACTCGTCCTTTTTCCCCCTCTTAGTGAAGGTAGAGAACTGTCACATCCTTTTTCACCCTCATAGTGAAGGTAGAAAATCTTGTTTCAATCTTGAAGATCTTCTCTCAAGAACCTCCAAAGATGTTGAGCAGAAACTTGAAGAAGACAAAAGAGATCCTCACCTTGGGCAACCTTGCGAATCATTCACAACTTCCCTTCACTTGATCTCTCACTCTTAACTCACAAAATCTCTCCCAAACACACTATCCAAAAGATCACTCTCAAGAGAAATTTGAAGCAGATGATATGATGACTGCTTTTAAGACTCCATATATAGAAACTACATGAAAAATCATCCAAAAGCTGAAAATTATAAGTCAATCGACTTAACTCCGTACTGTACGATCGTAGATCGTATGGTACGATTAGTTCAAAAAAGTAGGGCTCTGTTTGGTACGAATTAGGATGAACTTGATTTCGTACGCTGTTAGTCGTCTGTATGAATTTAGAATGCACTATACGAATAGTTCAAAAACAAATGTATTCGTATGGTACAACCAAGTACGATCCTACTTTCGTATAATGTCAGTCATTTATATGACCTAACATCATATAGTATGAACTGTTCAAAATGAACTAATTCATATGATACAGCCAGGCATGAAAGGAATTTCGTACTCTTTTAGTCTTCTGTACGACCTGACATCGTATAAAAGAAATAGTTCAAAATGAACTAGTTCGTTTGGTACGATCAGGGATGAAAGGAATTTCGTACTTTATCAATCGTCTGTACATCCAGACATCGTACAATACAAACAATTAAAAAATTATAAGCCTTGATTTGATTAACTGTAATTTGGAGGAAAAACTATCAAATCGTATAGTACGATTAAATATCGTATAATACGGTCAATCTTAAAAGAATTTATAACTCTCCCCCTGTGTATGTGCACAGTTACCCAATTACATTAACTATTTCTTAGACTCAAAAAAGAATAAAAAAAAAGAAATATACAGACTTTATTATATGACATCCTATTCTACTCTTATCTTGAAGTCTTCAGTAGTTTGAAGTAGTAAATGAATTTTTCGAAATATTAGTACATACAAAAACAACAAGAAATATCCAATTCATGCTAGGAGAAATAATAAAATAATCAGAACAATAATATTTTTCTATCATCGAAAAAATCACATTCTTAATCTTGTTTCCAATAATCTTGACATGCTAAACGTGACTCAAATGTGGTTTACTATGATCTGATATGCTATATGTCCATTGACAGCATCAAAGGAATGGCTTGAATCATGTTGGAATTATAATGAATCAAGCAAACATTACGAATAGCTTTGGGCATATGACCATTATAGAGGTTTCTTGGGATGTCCCATGTTTGGTATGAACTAAGGCGATGGACATGTTCTCTTAAAGGCTTCTCTCAAGGCAAGTGATAAAAAATGTGACTCAGATGATGATAGTGTTGATGAATGCCACGTGTAGGCTCGTGATAGCTTCATAATGAGCATGAGATTCTCATGGTTATAATAGGTTCATTAAAAAAAGATTGAATATTCTTTAAGCTTTTTTTTTTTAATTCACATCTTATTTGATTAGGCAAATATTGATAGCGTTGTATCTATTGCAAACATTTATATTTTGATTGATTGTTGTTTATGTTTAGATATAATATATTACATCTCTTATATACTCTATTATGTTATGATGATTGAATTTCTTAGTGATATGTTATAGTTATTGGATTATACTTTGATTTATCTATCTTAGAACTTCATGAGTTATAGCTATTGCGATTGCAACTATCTATATCAATATTATCATTTGATGTGATAAAGCAATTGGATTACACATTGTTGCATCTATTAGGGACAAGCTTTATTTGAATTAGTTTGAATCCAATTCAAATATAGTTTAAAACAATTCTAAATCATATTTGAAAATTATTTGAATCATATTGGATGCATATTTAAACCATACTTGAGTCATGTTAAAACAATATTATAATTTCATTCATTTTTTTTTTTCATTTTGGAAGGATTTTAAATAAGTAATGCGTTCTAAACTGAGATATTTTTCTACGCAGCTCATATCGACGACTTGTTGGTTCGAAATTTTAACTATTAATTAAGAGATTTTGAATTCAAATTTGATATATGTATTGCATGCATGTATTTGTCTTAGTTGTAATAAAAAAAAGAAGAGTAAAAGATATTTTTCGTCTTTTTTTTTTTTTGGGGAAGATGTATTTTTCCATGAAAAAAATCATTGCATATTTCCCGAATTAGGTGCCCTCTGCGCCCGACCTCGACGGCCTAGGTCTTACTCGGGAGGTAGGGGATGGTCGACCTTTGATGCGGGCCATCTCCGGACTCCGGTCCTATAAACGACTTCTCTCGACAACTTTGTCTCCTTCGATCGGTGAAACCTCGAAATCCCTAACCCTTCTTACTCGATTATAGTCGCAGGATTAGAACAAACCAGCTTAAAAAAATGGATGGGTTCTCTCGCCACCAACCGCAGCAGCACGGCGGCGGAGCATTCTGGTATTCATCTTCCTCTTCTCCTCCTCCGCCGGCAGGATACCATCCCCCGCCGCCACCAACGCACCTGGCACAGAGCCCACCTATCCCTCCCCATCTTCCTACTTACCACCATCAACCGAGCTACGCAAGCCAATTGCCTATCACTCCACCTCCGCAGCATCAGCTGCCGCAGCCGTGGTTTCATCAACAACAACAGGCTCCACCGAACTACCCTCCGCCGAACTACCCTCCGCCTTACCATGGCCAACCTGGACTACCCCCTTATCCTCAGCCTCAGCACCGCTACCCTCCTCCTCCTCCTCAGCCCCATCCCATGGCCGTGCCTCCTGCCTATCCTCCCACCGTGCAGGTAAATTAATTGTTAGTCATTATTCGGCATTTTAAATTGGTAACGTCAGGCCAGTTATAAACATGTATCATAAATACTACAAGATGAGACATTTATCATTGTATGGTTGATTGAAAAATGATACTGCTTAACGACAATCGGTCAGAGACTGGAATAAGTTATGTTTAATCATGAGAAATCGGATGATTCAGACTTTTTTTACTCCTGTTTTGATTTCAGTGCCTCTATAGTAACCGATGCAAGAACCCTTTTTCATTTTTCTGTTTGGGAAACTGTGGGCTCTGTGCAATTGTAAATGCATGACTTCCCTTTAAGCTATTTAGTGTTTTTCTAAAATTCTCTGCTGCATATCGTTAAAATTGAAAATCTCAGACGGAATAGTGCTCTGGCTTGAATAACACTTGGTTGAACGATCAAATGGTAGATAGTTTGATTAGTGTTTCTTGACCAGTTGAGTACTCCGTCAGCCTATTAAGAACTCCGCATACTGAGGAAAATTTGTGAAGCATTACCCTCTTTACTTACGAGATGATAATTTCGGTGCTTCCTATTAAGAAGGTTTCTTCTTGGTTGTAAGGATGTGGAATGGAAAATAATTCTTTGGAGCTCAGGACTGTTTTGAAGTTGAAAGGAAATGAATGGCTTATCAAAGGGTCTCTCTTACAATTATGTACAGCTTTTTGTTATATGTTTAAGTATGTTTGATGGCAGCTTAGCATTTACAATGAATTTTCTTTTTAATTCTTTTATTTTTTTATTTACAATGGATTATGTCCGTGCTAGAGAACCATGTTTTCTTTTTCGATTATCTATTTATATGATTATTATTTACAAAATAATCTAGTGCATACTCATATCTTTTGTCAGCGATGTTTTCTGAGGGAAGCGTTTATTATGTAGGAAAATTAATATAATGCTTTTGTCCTTTTCATTCTAATTTCATCGTATGTTTGCAGGCATGGGGAAACCCATCTTGGCAAAATCATCAAGTATGGGAGTACCCAGGTTGGTTGTTCTATGGTTTGCCTTTTAACACATTAGTTCAGTTTATATATATATTTATATATCTGCACATTTCTAATGAAATAAATGCTGCATTGCCTCTTCAAATACCTATGTGTAATCAACCTTTATTACTACAACTTATGGCCATACAAGTAAATTTAGATTTTATTAGATGATTTAAGATCTTGTTGAATTATTCTGAGTGTTAAAATTTGTCTTAAATTCATTAACAAAAAGAGCAAGAGAAAGTTATAATTAGATAAGTTTTTTGTGCTTCTAAATTGACATTGGCTACATAGTAGACAATGCAATAAATGATTAATAATCAAATGATGTTTATTTTGATTTTCCTTTTTTATGTGGCTAAGGAAGCAGTTATCTAAAAGGTGGTGTATAGTTGAATTTGCAAAGTGATCGCTAGGTACCCAAAACCAATTAGGACAACTTCAAAATTATGTGCTTATGTATGTATACGCTACAACCACACAAATCTATAGGCCATTTAGATGCAACTTTGTTTAAAATCCTTTTTTGTCAGATCCTTTTAGTGGAGAGAGCTCCTTTTTCTCAATTAATGTTAGTCATTTGTCTTGTCCTTTTAGCCGGTAGTGTTTTTTTAACCTTTCAATTAACTTTAGCGCTCAAGAAGGCGAAGGCAAAATCAAATATATTGAGTTGACTTAGAACATAATGGTTACTCAAGAACCTATGATTTTTTTTTTCTATATGTATAGAGGTCAAATATTACCAAAAGATAGACTTTGATGCCAACTATCAATGTTTATGCTTTAACTTGTACCATTTGAGATTTTTTTTTGCTCTAAGTGTTTTATCATGTATATTAAGAAAACTTATTCATATAATGTCACAATCCCAATTTGATCTTAGGATTGGTTGACTTATTCTCAATATATTGGAATTGAGGATTAAGGTAATATCCAACAACATGCAAATGATGTTGGAGCTAAAGTTCCCATTTTCTCATCAGTGATATCCAAAATTTCCTATAGCTATGGGAGCTCCAAAATTTCGCACCTCAGCCTCTTTGTCGACCCTTTTATTTCTATTCCATTTTCGGGTCATCGAGGAGAGTTTTAACGTTTAAGTTATGAGGTAAATTTTCAGAAGGCATATTGGGTTTTAAATTAAGATTTTACCAAGAAATTTCACCCTCATTTAGTAAAGGCTTTATGATATGAGTTCAAGTTTCTTGTAGGCGCAAGCCCCTATAGTTAATTACCCTTCGTGATAGGGAGAGATAACTTTCGATTAAGGCTAATTGTCAAACAGATATGTAGAGATACATGTTATATGGTGTATAGTAGTAGCATTGGTTTAGCATTTAAGAATTTGATATTTAAAATTAGAAATTTTATCACATTTTACTTAAAGTGAATGATGAGGGGGGGGGGGGAATGATGGTGAACTCGATCAAGATCGCATGGTTCCGTCATCCTGGGCCATCATGGTCCCTGGTTTACCTAATCAGGGGAGGTAGTCGACCCAACCTGACAGAATAATCCTTATCGGCAGCCATGGGTTGCTTTGTCCAAAGGTACTTGTAGACTTGGGATAAATATTTATCTAAGGGGACAAATTTGAATCCACCTTAACTAACAGAGGGCTTTGTATCCTATCGATTATATCTTATTGATTTATTGTTTAATGATTTAAAGCCGTTGGGAACATACAGGCTCTAACCATGACCGTAATTTAATGGTGCCATTTGGCTACAAAACCATCCGGTTCAGAGGGTCCTGGTCATAATCGTTTACCTGCGGTGATTTCGTGAGGGTTTGGGAGGTATTTTAAATACTTGGGGGTCTCCTTCGATTGAGATTTTCAGTCAATACGGTCATCATCGAGGTGATTATGGGCAATTTTGTCTTATTGGTTGAATCTTGTCAACTTTGTCAACTTGCCGACAGATGATAAAGTTCGTCGTCTTGATATTTTTATTAATGAATTTTCCTTGTAATGGACCTTAAAGGCGTAATATGAATGTATGAAACAAATATCTCAGTCGATATCTTGACAGTATATTTATTTAATAATTTGAACCGTGTCGACTTCTATCTATCCACATAGAAGGATCGGACTTGGACATAGGTTCATTTCTTGACCCGCGCAACATCCTCAGACGTTACATGCGTAGCTATGACACGCTCGTCGGGGCCCTTGCAGGTATTTAGTTGAAATATGTATGCGTATAACATGAATGCGTTAGTGCGCATTTCAACACATATGAGTTTTTTTGCAACATTCAACTTGCACTAATGACTATTATTGAAAGATGTGATGTGTTTCATTTGGGAGCCTATAGACGCCTTCTGTCTGCTTGTACGGATGTTGCGGATCCGGTGGGGTGGCATTACATTGTAGATCACTTGCTGCTTTATGCAGGTATATTGTCATGCACTAACAAGTCTGCTGCAGCCTCATACATGCTTTCATTCACCACAGGATTCTGTGCTTGTTGCAATCTTCTGGTTCATGCCTTCCACCGTTATCTGCAGGCAAATTACACGGAATGCAAATCATCTAGAGTTGTTTGTAGATAGGTTGATGTTTGCATGATGGGTCATTTGCCATTATTTGCAAACATGGCTATGGATCACTTGTTGCTTCCTACAAGTATGTTGTTATGCATTATGAGCTTCATTGGGTTAGCAGTGAGACATTCCCAGCACTGTTCGTAAATGCTCGCATTTATCAGAACATCTTATGTATTTGCTTGAAGATAGCACATTGTGTACGTGACGGGTCTTCTACAACAATTCATGAGTGCTTGCATTTGCTGCATGTCATTCGCCTATGTCTGCGGGGCTCAATGTTTTTTTGCTTGATATTTAATGATGGTCGCCTGTAAGGGTAGTACAACATTCACTACCTTTTGCTGCAACTGCCCGTAGGTATTTTTTTGTGCACTGTAGATATATTATCTTTGTTTGTAGATGATGTGTTGTGTGTTCACATTCACAAAGGACCCCCCATCCTTGCAACACATCCTTCATCATTACTTGCATGTCAATCGGTATGTCCATTTGTAATTTGACGTTGACTATATGAGGGTGTTCTTGCAATCATTGCATGTTGCTAGCCACCACTCATAGGCATACTACTGTGCATACGACGAATCTTCCATTGCTTCCAGCAGTTGTAGCCCTTTGATTATTTATGAACATGATTGCGGCAAGTATTTCACACATATTACTATCATTTGCAAGTGAGTGTTTCACGTCATCGCACTTTGATTTTCAATGTTTGTAGGTGCACCACCGACAAATGCTTGCATTCATCATATGTTGCACTATGTATATTTGTTCGTGGCTTTGTTGTTTGCAAATGAGTTGGTGTATCCATCTGTGTACTTGTGTTGACTACTAGGTGAATTGCATTCGTCGCATATTTTCTCTATGCACATTAACTGGAAGAATGTTGTGTTCATTTGCATGTCTCTTACTGCCATCTCTATATCTTATTTGTGAACGTGCTATTGTGTACATTTCACTCATCTTTTCTTATTTATAAGTTAATTGATGGGAGCATTAGTTGCTTATGCTAGTAAATGAGTTATATTATTCATTGAATGTCTCATATTAATGTATGGGTTATCATCTCATTATTCACCATTTGTCATTTACTTTGTTCCTTGATGTTTAGTTAAAGAAACAATGTTATCATTTTTCATTTATATTTTCAGCTTGATCGTGCATTTATTGATTTAATGTCCAGTTCACTGTAGTTTAAAATCAGGTCACTTTTTTGAATTCCGACAGCCTCTCGGCGCCTCCCCCGTTTAGGAGAAATTTCGAGAGTCAGACATTCCCTATTTCGCTACGAGAGTGCGTAGGATAGGTATCGAGTGACATCGCGGTCGTGATCTTCAATCTATGATGCACTAACACTTCTCCTCAAAGGGGCGTGCAGTGTCCGACACGTATCTGACACGACACGCGTCTGACACTCCAATATGTGTGAGGCACGTCAAAAACTTATCCGATTAAAAAAATATTAAATACAAATTACACACGTGTTTTAAATATTTTATGAATTATTATTTATTATTTAAATTATAAAAATTAATTATTTTATTTCCAATCCATAACACCAAATCATTTGCCTGCACTCAATACTCCATTTATCAAATATTATCATTTTTATTTGTCTTTTGCGGGTTGTGGCTTTGGTTTCACAACATTGCCCGATGTTATCTCAACATCGACATCTGACATCATTACAACATCGACATTTCAAAACCATCACCACATCTAAGTCTGATAGTCTTGACATTGATGCTTGACGTTGGCAATTTCTACACCCACAACTTGACAAAGCTTCTTTGTTTGATATTTTTTTAACATTAATGACCAACGCCCTATCAACATCAATGATAGATGCCCTCTTGACATCGACACCTGATACTTACTGCATAACATTGATGCCTGACTCTCAAAAACATTGTTGTTTCCTCTCTTGATGCCTAATACACGACATCGACGCCCGATACACGACATCGATGCCCAACTCTTGGCATCCTAATATTATTCATTTTAAGCACAAATTATAATTAAATGGCTTATTATTTCTGAATTTTTTTTAATATTATACTTATTCAATTTTTATCCACAATTTTTAAAATATAAAAATTATAATACTGTGTCCAACTCGTGTCCGTATTCTATATTTTCGATAATTGACGTGTCCCGTATCCGCATCATGTTATATCTGTGTCCCTGTGTCTGTGCATCATAGTCTTCAATCCTATAACACTACGAGAGCGCATAGGAGACTTCATATGCAGTTTTTCTTTTCTCGTCGGCACTGAGGCACGCACATGTACTTAATGTTGTCCCCTTCACACTACGAGAACTCTTAAAGGCCTATCTGCCTTGTTGCAAGCATTGCACCGGATTTTCTCCCACCACGCAACGAGAGCGTGTAGGGTGGTCCCCAGCGCCGCGAGCATCGAAAATGAAATTTGGAGGCTTCTTGCATTTGAAAAACATTATACCTTTGCGGGCAATGGTGGCGATGGTAGTGTCGAGGGCACGAATGACCATTGGATTTATGATCAACGCCGCCACTGGATTCCAGCTCATGATTTGGGATGAATATTTCTTCGATCCGCGGACTATGGTCGAAGTTAGCCTCCTCGGGTGGGGTTGGTGAGACACGGGATCCCCTGAAGGATTCTCTAGGGTGTCGTTCGTCGAGCTTGTCGTCACTATAGGTCTTCTTCGGGGCCCACTTATGATGTTTTTTGTTAGCAGGTGCGGATCTCCGGGAAATCGCACTGGATGTCAAGCCCGCATTTGGTCCTTTAGATTTTTCCTTTTTATGAGGCCTCGACCTCCAGACTTTTGCCCTTCCACCGGGATCTTTTGGCGATGGATCCTTAAACACGCAGTTCAGGTGTCACACCTCGATGCTCAACAAGTGGGAGCTTGTTTGTGATTTTCTTTGAGTTACCACAGGTGGCGACTCCCATGGTGGAATTCTCCTGGCCTCGATCACCAAAGGCCGTCAATATTTCTTCTTCTTCAGCTCCTTATCCTTCACTGTCTTCAGAACCTGATATACTTGGGCATGCAAGGTCTTGGGCTCCTTTTTTTTAAGGAGCTAGGGCTTAGGGTCATTGGTCCCAAAATGACATTTTCAACTTGCCCGTGGAGCTGTTCCTTTTTACCCATCTCAGGCTAGCAAATCCGTTCCAGGTAGGAGCGGTTGCTTCTGTTTCTTGGGCGACAATGTTGGAGGGATAGACAAGCAGCAGTTGCTGAGCTCAGACAAGCATGTTGGAGGAGGGGATGACGATGGTGGTATCAATGGCGTTGGAGATGGCCAATGGTGGCAGTAGGGTTGGTGAAGGCCGGTGAGTGCTTGGATCGAGCTGACAAAAGTCTTGGTCTCGTGGGCATGCGTATATATGTTAGGGTGTTAGGGTAAGTGTTATTAGGATACTAATATTTAAATATTATTTATATTAAAAAAGTCTATAAAAAGTGGCGCGCCTCACAATAGGTGAGTTGTACACCTTACCTGAACTTCAGAGCATCTCAATGCATTTGAGTCCGCATTGCGCTGAGGAACACAACAAGGTATGCCTCATATTGCACAATTCTAAATAGTGATTTTGATATTGATAATGATAACTTATCTTGGTCTTGTATTTCTGTGCTGTTATTTTATCTAGAGGAGCAAAACTTTAAACTCAGTTGGTTTTGTAAGCCTAATGAAACTAGTGAACTCTATAGACATAACTAAGCGTGTACAAAAGCAGTCGAGCACATTCGTGGTGCCCCTGTGGCTGTGTGGTCTTCACTTCTTTATTTTCAGGTTTTTCTTCTTGGACCATTTCTGAATGGTATGTTGTACTCCATAGGTTATCATGCCTAGTACAGTTTATGCTGTCATGATAGAATATCCCAGAAAATATGATGGCATTATCTGGTATCATAGCTCATGTTAAAGGTGCAAATTATGACATCGGTGCTATACTTTTGTACCGTTGGTCAAGTGTGATATTGTTGGATTCTGCTTATAAATAGTTATAAAATAATACTTTCATACATCTCATTTTATGTTTCCTGTGTTCGTCAATTGAACTTATGCATGGTCTTTGGCTGTTTTTGGTGTTTGTAACTGTGGCGTTAATTACAGAGAGAAACATTCACTACAGTAGTGAGGAAGATTGGGCTGCAAAGGCGAGAGCATGGGCTACTGCTGATTCAAGGACAGAAAATCATCATGCACGATCGCAGTTTACCCCGCTTGGAAGGATGGATGAGCATGAGTATGCTTATCTTGATCACTTACCAAAAGTTGTTGCTCCTGCTGTTGATAACCAACTACCACTACCGCTGCAATCAAGTAACAGCTGTTAATAGTTAGGATGATGGATCCTACGAGAAAGGTAGAGCATTTTAATTTTTTCTGATGTTTAAGTTTTGTTTTTCTTTCATATTGTTCAGATGGACGAGCTTTGTATAATGAACATGAAGCTGAGGCCAGGGACACTGGCCATTTGATTTCCCCACCGAGAATCTATTATCCAAGTTCATCCATATATGAGCAGGAGGTACCTTATACTTATTCTTCTTCACAAGGTAATGGACCTAATGGTTCACTTAGCATTTGATTTTTATTGTTGAAAGCATTAGAACCTGCAAGAGGTGCTTGGTTTTTGGTTTCCCATGATAATGAATTATGCCAAGTCTTTTATTCTAGCTATTTTGAATGCATGAAAACACATTTTTTCAGGTGTTTTGATCTGTTATGTTTGGCTAATCATTCTTTTTATATGCAGGATTATTATAAATTGTTCTACTTTAGCACCGAAATATTTGATGTAACCTTATATTTTAATCAATTTAATTACATGAAATGCAGCGTTTAAATACTGGAATGTTAGAATTTATTCACATCTTTTTGCTTGTCTTGCTTTAAGGCTTTGGAAGTTTAATAGTTAGCTTCGTAAAACAGCCAGAAATCTTTCTTTCAGTTTCTTTAATGAAAAGACTTGACCCCCATTGCAAAACGTTAAGGAACTCATGAAAATTTCTCTTTAGAATTTCATAGAGCCAAAAAGGTTCCTACTTATTACATTATATTCAACATGTATAAGCCACCTTTGGCACATCTGCTTTACGGAAATACATTTTAGAATCTATCTTATTTATCCAATATTTTTAACAAATCAAAATAGTTAATTAAATGAACTTATAATTTGCATTAGCTTGTAATTTGCATTATCAACTTGGGCATGCTGAGCTCTCTTTGGAGAGCTGAACATTTTTGTGGTCGAGTTGTTCTGATTATTTTTGAGCTGAGTGGATTGTGATATGTGTTATTGTATGCCTTCCTGAGAGAGTAAGCTATGCACCTAAAACCTATTTAACTAAATTAATGTGGCATTTTGGTCTCTTTATTAACACATGTATGGTCGTATGGACATAATTGAATCTTGATAGGTGGACAGATTGATGACCTGCCGTTCGTTCCCTCTGTTTTGATTCCTATTTAGTGTGAAACATCATCTTTCATCTTGAAGTTTTTCTTACGATTAGATAGCCTTTGAGCTTTGATAAAGCCTTGTATGTGAAGGGAGATTTATGCAGAAAGAACAAACTGAAGCATTGTGATTTGCCTTACTGTATCCTTCTCTTGCAGTGGCACCTTCTTTTCCTATACCGCTACAAGTGATTGTTGCGGATGTTGTTGATCTTGTGCTTCTCGTTGAGGGGTGGAATGCGACAATTGTGTTGATAGCATCTATAGAGGATGAAGATCTTCAGTTGATGCTATGGGATGAAGAGAGCTGTAGAAGAAACTGATCACCGAATTGGTGCCTAAGTTTTGCAACATGGCTGTAATCAATTTATTGAAATTTTGGAAGTCTAGAAGGACAAGCAAAAGTTTTATACGTCTAACCACTCAACGGAGAAGATCAATGAAATCCATCTCGCATGTCACAAATAACTGTGGTCTTATACTCTTATGGTTGGATTTAGCTATGGACTTTGCTGATGGAAGGTCCAGTCGGCAAATGTCTTTGCCATAAAATTAACCTTTTTTACAATTCTTAACAAACTATTCCACTTGGTTGAAAATTGACCAATTATACTCCAATTTCTGGCTCCTCTTTGTTAGTGTATATTCCACTGAGTGACTGCTACATTCTTCACTATGAATTTCTTTTAAAACTTTAGAATATTTCAGGGAAAGAGGTGTGTTAGGTTGATTCTCGATTAATATTTTTGGAATATGAATATATTTAAGATGAAATACATTTCTGCAATCTGCTTTAATATCCTAGCTTCAATTTTGGCACTCGATAGCTTTTCTGCCATCAACAGTTGAAAGTAAGAATGAACCAATAGTTGAGATGATCGATCTGCTTGAGTCGGGCTTGTCAATGATAGTGGTGATCAACTCTCTAATTGATGTGGCATGTAGATTTACACACTTGTCAACAAATATTTTGGTTGGTCCTCTTCCTTTAGGATTCCCTTACTACTAATCTTCTAAATTTGAAATATCTGCTTTCACCTTGCTCAAGAATTAAGTTAAAGTTGGGTCCCCAACTTCAAATTGACCCAAAATCTAAGTCACCGCTTGGTAAGAGTTGTTGAAGGCTATGTGCTTTCAAACCCCTTTGGATGAGTGTGAATTTTAGTTTTGTAAATACAGCCTTATACTCTGTTTGTTTGTTTGTTGCCTTAAATTTGAGTTTAATGACATAGAACCAAATTGCTTCTTTATGACCCTTTAGAGTGACACCGAATCCATGAATATTTATGTCACTATCTCCATCAGCATCCATACATTAACAATTTTGATGTGTTTGGAAATAAGAACAATAAAAGAAACAAGTAGAAATTGCAATAATACAAAGATAGGGGCTGATTTTTTATAATCTCTTCAATAATAAAAAAAAAAGATACAAGTGATCTTGATGTAGGACTGCGTATAATGCAATCAATTCGTTAGGAATTTGCACAACTCTTGATTAGAATAAAAGTGACGAAACTATTAGCAGCTCAAACAACGAAATAAAATGAATAAGGGGTCACGCCTGCTTAGGCTAAATCACATAACCAGAGATTCGAAGCTTTCAAAATGAAATAGAAAACAACATTATGCCAAAATAGTAGTTTCCAATAAAATCCTTAGTCTAACAATAAAATTAGTAAGCACATGAATACACTCAAAACCCTACGTTTACTAAGCTTAGCAGGAGCAGGGGGAATCATCCTTCGTGACTACAATCAAACGCAAGAGAGTTAGACTCAAGAAATATGTTGAAAGGGGAAAAGAGAACATATTGTCAAGGAGCGGTGGAGATCCTCCACTCAACGCCTTCAAGATGCTATTCGATTGCTTCCACCAAAGTGTCCAGAATACGCTATATGTAGTCTTCGCCAGTGTGATCGACCCTTGTATTAACGTCAAAGAAGGTTGACTGAAGAATGTCGACGAAATCGTCCTCGTTGTAGGTTAGGCTGTAGTCAGTCTCCGAATCCGCCATTCATAGATGCTAGATGACAAAACTCCTCTCGACTTGATGGTGCACTTGGATAACTTGAAGAGAAAGAAGTTTTTCTTGCAAGGTGTAGGAGGGAAGAGTCAAGGATTAAAATCTGAAATAAATTTCAGATTTTTGTATGAAGTGGAGAGGTTTTAGTGGAGGAATTTCAACGTGAGGGCCTTGGGAGATTTCGGCCAGCAGAGGAATAGGAGAGATTTTAATTCCCAAAATAAAATAAAGAGTTTTGGAAAGATCTAAGAGGTGAATACATCAAGGGGAATTTCGGCCAGGTTCAGAAGATGGGTCTTGAATACTTTCCAAGTGTGGCTAGGGGATTAGGAAATAAATCTGTAGGATTTATTATATGGTGGGACCGGCGACATGCATGAGCAAGGGGAAAAATAATGGGGCTATTAATGCTTACTTAACTAATAAATCAAGATTGGAAAGAAATATTTCATCCTTTCTTAATTTAAAATTTAAATAAGAATTAATTCAAAAGGTTTCCTAAAATAAGATTTATAATTTAAGTAACTATTTGAAATTCAAATTTATTTGAATTAATTCAAATAAAAGTTACCAAATTTATGAAATCTAATTTAGGAAGGAACGAATAGCAAGTGGGGGAAGGAGGGAGGGTGGATGGCCGGCTGCTCGGGGGGCTAGGGCCGGCGGCATGGGGGCTTTCAGGTATGGTGGCCGGCAACTTGTGAGGGGGAAAATTGAGCTCGGTTAGGAGGAGGCTATGTCTTGGAGATGGATGTGGTTTGGATGTAAGATTGTTCGATAGTGGAGGTGGAAGGGAAAGGACAAAAGATAAAGAAGAAAACCACGAACCCGGCCGTCTCCAAGGTTGGTGGGTGATGCGCTAATCTCCCTCTCCAAGGGATCTCTCTCTCAGATCTCTCAAGAACTCCAAGCAAGAAGGCAAAATTCTCAAATAATCATTCATCACCCAAAACAATAAGCAAGGGGCTATAAATAGCCTAGTACAAGAGTCAAAAATAAAAGACGAACATGCTCTCGGGGCTTACAAACAACATCCCTTTATTAGAAGGGTACAACGGGAAACAAAAATAAAACAAATACAATGACATATAACATGAATAAAAAATACAATGACTCGATCGTGGCCGTAGATTGGCGGCCACGCCTCTGATAAACCTTCCATGATCTGATGTCCCCATCAGATCTATTATTTTAGAGTTAAATCAACTCTCCCACAAACCCTAGACGCCAATAGGAACAACTCCAAAGAAAAAACTATTGCAAACACAATCACATAATGAAAATAAAACACCCTAATTACCCTTAAATAAACCATTATATTTCCCTTCCAAATCAGAATTCATATCAACCCTTTTTCCCTTAATAAAACATTCCTAATTCCCTCCCAAATTTGAATTCAAATTTGCCAACTTTCCCTAAATAAAACCTTCCTAATTTCCTCCCAAGTCTAAATTCCAATCAGTGCTCTTTCCTTAAATAAACCTTTCTTAATTTTCTCCTCAATCTAAATTTAAATTAGCCATCTTTCCCGAAATAAACTTTCCTAATAATTTTTCCCTTGATTTCCACTCCTTACTGTTGGCTGTGAACCACCCACGATCCAACTGTTGACCCCACATCCGGCTCACGACTCACCCATGTTAACCGACAACTGCTCCCCATGTTCTCCCTCTACGCACACAAAAAATCGAAGAGAAAGAGATTTCGGCAGGTACCTGACGCAAGGATTTCCGGAATAATCGAGCTCTCCTTATGGCGATCTTTTGTTCTGATGCTCGAAACCTTCCGACTGACCGCCTAAGGCCAGCCAAACTCCTGCCTCCATCTACTACAATCGAAACCATCCGACCTCCTGCACATCCCGGCCACACCGTTTGCTCCTTACATCCGATCCTCCCGTCTCGACCAAATCAGCACACGTCGAAGCTGCCGCCATTTCAACGCCCGTCCTCTTCAAGCCTGAAGCCGACCCGGCTTGCCGCCTTTGCCGCCGACCCGACGCTCGCCTTCACCGTCAACTC
Organism: Dendrobium nobile; assembly: GCA_022539455.1. NCBI lineage: Eukaryota > Viridiplantae > Streptophyta > Magnoliopsida > Asparagales > Orchidaceae > Dendrobium > Dendrobium nobile. The sequence continues at coordinate 905,914 of CM039735.1, read as the reverse complement.
CCCTTCCTCACGCAACCTGTGCCCTAGCCCGACGCCTGGCCATGCCGACCCCTCTTCTCTCCCTCTCTTTATTTATATGTTATATAATATTATATGTAATATATAATGTTATATATATATATATAATAATATATTATATATATGTATATATATATTATATTATAATATAATAAATATATATATTATTATTATTTTAATAAAATAAAATGAAATAAAGAGAGAGAGAGAGAGAAAAAGAAAGGTGAGAGAATTTTTTCAAGCAGGTATCAAAGCAACCAGATAATTTGAAGGAAGTCTTGGGGTTGCTTCGGTTCCTCGAAGCCCTTGACCGTTGTTCTAATCCGGTCGAGGGATTGAAGACTAGAAGACTCTTTATGGGATTGATTCGCTCTCCCAATCTCCTCGCCTCGCCGTTAATTTGATCCGGCCGAGTCGAACCAAAAGGGCAAGTACCCTCCCCAACGCCACCTCGCGGAGAGGAGGCGCCGGAAGGTTGCCAGATTTTTGAGGGGAATCAAAAAAATATTTTTAAAAATAAAATTAAATGACTTAATCAAATAATATCGCAACATGAGAAGATTTGAAGGAAGTCTCGGGGTTGATTCGGTCCCTCGAAGCCCTTGGCTGTCAATCTGATCCGGTCGAGGGATTGAAGATATTTTTGGGATAGATTCGCTCTCCAAATCTCCTCGCCGTTAATTTGATCAAGCCGAGTTGAGCCGAAAGATCAAGTGCCCTCCCCAACCTCCCTGTGAGGGGAGGGGGCGCCGAAAGGCTACCAGATTTTTGAGGGGAGTAAAATATTTTAAAATTAATTAAAATTAAATTAAATTGTTTAATTAGCAAGTCGCACATATTTGAAGACTTGAAGACTATCTATGGGGTCAATTCACTCCCTGAAACTCCTCGCCGTTGATTTTATCCGGTCGAGTCGAGCCGTAAGTGCAAGTGCCCTCAACCTCCCCTCGCGGGGAGGGGATGTCGGGAGGTTGCCAAAATTTTCAGTAAACAACATGGGATTTGAACAAAAAATTGGAAATTGATTTGAACATAATTCAAACATGAAATCAATTTTGAATCAAATTTGATCAAAAAGTTTTGGACTTGAACTCGAACTGGACTTGGATCTGAACTTGATTTGGACAGCATATAAGTAGAATAAAACTTGAAGCTATGAGTTAAATGGTATATTCATATTGCAAAGATGAAAATGCAAACTTGAAACTATTTTGAGGAAGGCTAAGGACCACCATATTGCAATTATGGAAGTTACTATCATCAATGATTATACCTCAATGATATCAATGCCATATAATGATAATATAAAGATTGAACTCGAGCTTCTTAAAATAATCTTCTCACCAACCCCTAGACAATTGAAAAGAGTAGTGAATTACATAATAAGAATTTACTTACCCATACAATAAAATTATACTTGGTATAATTCAATTAAGGGTGTTAATTAAAACTCATCGGCTTTTGACACATATTTTTTTTGGCCTTATAAAGCTCCTCCTTTGGCTTCTTCAAGATCTGTAGCTTTGGAAGATGTGAGATAATCCTTAATTGAGAAGGTCTATCAATATTTTAATTCATAAATTTATATTGTCTCAAGAATATACAAGGATAAGAAATGGGTTGAGTTTGAGTTTACTAGTAGTCCAACAACAACTTAAATAAAATGTAAATTCTATGCAAAATTAGATGAAACAACATGCTAATTGGCATCATTGTAATATAGAGTTTAATGTCAAAAATATGCTATGGTGCGTCAAAGCTCCTAAATGGCATATCTGCAACATATGTACAAGCAGACAGAAGGTGTTTGTAGGCCCTTAAAAGAAATCTCGCCCATTTTCTAAACAGGATCACTTGTGCAATGGATCATATTTTTAAAACCCCCTTTATGTACTAAAATAAATATGGTCCATTAAACTGAAGTGCAACACAATCCTGCATGTGCTTCGGTTAACGTGTTAAAGTTACAAACATAAATGTCGATAAACGTGTTAAAGTTACAAATACAAATATTCGAGAATGCTGCGCAGGATCAAATGTTCATTAATATAATATTCTATTTTCAAACTAAACACACCTGCATGTGCTCTGACAAACGTGTTAAAGTTACAAATACAAATGTCCGAGAATGCTGTGTAGGGTCAAATGCTAAAACCCGCATGTGCTTCGACAAATGCAACAAATTCCTAAACGCCAATGTTTGAGAATGTTGCACGGGTCAAATATTCAAGTCTCATCATCCTCTTCATTGAAAAGACTGGAGTCGACCTGACTTAAATCATAAAATGCCTCCCAAATTCCTACGAAAATACAAGTTACTCTAACGTTACCCCGATGATGGCCGTGTTGACGGGAAATCTCAACCGGAGGGGTTAGATCTCAAATCCCATAAAAACCTAAATTCTTAAAATAAAATCTATCTCCTAAAAACTTAAAACTAAAACCAATCCACATCTAGCAACCGTTTTTCGGGGCTAGTATATTTGAAATTAACCTCAGTTCACAAAGAGCGAATGTTTTATCGGGTGTATCATTTCGATTCATCTTCAAATAGTCTCTTGCCAGCAGGGACGTGGCACGTGCCCTCTGTTCGGGTTGTTTTGCCGTAAAATGGCACCATTATGTTATGATCACGGCCAAAGCCCGTATATTCTCTAACGACTTCAAACCCTTGAGTAATGAATCATAGGGTATATTTGATAGACATAAATCCCTCTGTCAGCTAAGGTGGATTTAGATATATCCCCTTAGACAAACGCTACCCCAGGTCTACAAGGTATTCTTGGACGAAGCAACCCATGGTTGCCGACAAGTTGTCTTCTTCTATGTTGGGTCAACTACCTCCTCTGACTAAGTAGACCAGGGATCATGGCATCCCGGGATGACAAAACTATGGGATTTTGATCAAGGTCGTCTTCATTCCCCCCACCGCTAGTTTTAAGTTCATGGCGATAAATTCCAAATCATAAAATCAAATTCAAACCCTAAAATTGTTGCTATCATACGCTGTATTTACAACCTACGTAACATCTTTAACAACTAGCCTTAATCGAAAGTTCTTTCTTGTTTTCAGGAGGGGTAATTAACTATAGGGGCTTGTGCCTATAGGAAACTAGAACTCATATCATAAAGTCCTCACAAAATGAGGGCAAAATATCAGGGTAGTGTCTTATCTGAAACCCAATATGCCTTCTGAAAATTCACTCGGAATCTAAACTCGTTAAAACTCTCTGCTGTCATGATAAACAAGAAAAGAAAATAGATCGATGGCGCGAGGGAATGGGGAGCAACGTGGAATTTTTGGATCCCACACTTACATAGTGAATATAACACCTCTAGGCCCCACAGGGTGGGCACTCTAACATATCAATACCCCCCCCCCCCTCCCCCTCCAAAAATTTTTTTTTTCTCAAGGTGGAAGGATGTAAACTGTTTCCTGATCATCTCGTAAGGTTCCCATGTGGCTTCATGCTATGGTAAATCCTTCCATTTGATAAGTACCTTTTGAACAATAAACTTAGGATGCTGAGAATGAATTGGTAGCTTTTTGTTAAAGGGAACAAAATATATGACACACCTATGCATAATAGACTCGGTTGGGACATCATCTCGATAAAAGATCTCAATAGTATCTTTGTTTTGCATAAAAATCATGAATTGTTCAAGTAGTTTAGCAATTGTTGAGGCTCCAAGATTTAGATGGTCACGTGGAATAATGCTCCCTTAGCAGTCAATTCCAGCAGAACCATGAAGGCCTTGACATAGAATCACGCCTTGGGAGTAAACTTACGCCATAAACAGTATTTGACCCTTGAGTATAGTTGAGATCATCATTATTCTGCCTTGGAGCTCCTAAAATTGAAGCTGACTATGGTGTGTCATACTGAGAACTGCCAAGGATGGATAGAACATGTGGATCTACATCCATTCTTCCACCATACGAACTAAATTCTTGAGAATCAAGATGAATAGGTTCATCTCTTGCTGCAAGATATTCAACTTGCTTCACATCAAGACTAGGATTCACACCTTATTGGAGCCCTAAAAGATGAATCTTGATGAAAGAAACTCTCCTGGTCGAACTTCTCCCATCCGATCTCCTTTCTCTTAGATTTGGCCTAAGGAATCTTGGTTAGGGTCAGTAATCGGAACCACTAGTGGAGTTTTGGATTGCATCTCAATGAGCTTCCTCATCTTTTTCTCCATCCCTCCCAATCGGCTCTTCATGCTTGCTTTGTATAAAATTGTGCAGTATGAGGCTCGCCTTGAGGTTCGCCTCAGTGCAATTCCACTGGAAAACGCCTCAAGATTTATGCCTTGAGCTTTTTTTGTGTAGGCACAGCTGTTGTCTCATTTTTGGGCTCTTGTAAGGTTATGGATTTTACCTTAGTTGGATTGGAGCCATTCATTTTCCCTCTTCTTTTTTATGCATTTGTTAGTCATCCATTCAAGGTATTAAAATAATTCAGGTATAGTATTGTGAATGTTGTGATATTGTTGTCTTAAATCCCCAAAATATTTTCTACCCTTTTATAGTGTACCTGTTATGTCGAACCTCATAGTTTAACTTTGTTCTGCTTATGGAAGAAAATCCTTAGCAGTATTGTCTTCCAGAGGAATCAATGGCAATTGTCGTGTTATGATGATGCGGTTTTTTTTTAACAAAACTCATTTTTTTCATTAACCATCATCACTTTTAACATTTTTGGTGTGTTTGCAGGAAACAGAGAAGCTATGGATCATATGGAGAGGTCTCAGGAGAGTCTTCATCCTCAGTTCACAGCAGCTATCCAAATGTCTTCAGTGGAAGAACCTCACTTTATCCCTGGAAACCGGCCTGCTAAACCATTATCTGATACTGTTGATCAGCCTCTTGATTTCCAGCCAAAATCCACATTTGGCCATGATCAGCATAAACAATTTGGCTATAGTCACGTTGCTTCTGCAGCAAATGAAGGAGTGATCGATCAAAATCTAGTCGCCACATCTGTTCATGCTTGGAATTCAACAACGGTTCCAGTTGCTGCCTTTCCTCCAATTCCCTTAGCTCCATCTGGAACACAGGTGACACGTGGAAGTTTAAAGCACTGATGATATAGATGGAGATAGTAGTAGTTATTTCTATTAACAAGAACTGCTTAATTGGCACTTTTTTCTTATTTCTTTAGAAAGAGTAGTTTAGTAATTAGGTTGCCTAGGTGTTAATAGACATTTGCCATTAAATACCCTTTTGTTATGTTTGGAAGGGGAGTTTTTTTTAGAATTACTTTGAGGTTTTATCTTTTTTGGGAAGGGGTTTCCTACCCTTGGGGTGGATTTTCCCTTATCTTGGAGGGGTGGCAAGCAGAGGAGATTGTAGTGGAGTATGGGACTCTACCACAATAGATCACCATTGCTCTTATCCTTTTCCATGACAATTCTTGACAAAAATAGTGGCTGGAATTTCCCTTCTGGCTGGAAGTTGTGGGTGGCTGGGCAGTTTTTGGTGATGGAAGTCAATGTTAGTTGAATTCTGGCCTACCAACAAGCAGTTGGATGATTGTATGCCAATTCTGATTACTAGTAGATCAATATGCTTTTCCACGATATTCACTGATATTAGTTGTGACTGAAACACCACCGTAAGAAGGAAAACCAACAGCTTGATTTGTCTAGCAAGCCTGAGAGGAGTTTTTTGTTGCAATTCTTCTTGTTTTTCCTTTCCAGTACAGAAACCAGAACTTTTTCTTCTAACAAAATTTCAAATAAGAAAACAACAAAGGGCACACAACAAAATGTATGTAAGGTTTAACCAATTCAACATTTCAAGAAACCTATATTCTAAGAAGTTTTTAATTCATCTTGAATCAATAAGTCCCAATCAAGTTCTCTGTGTTATATTTTTTTCTATCATTAATTCTCCTATAGTTAAACAGTGATTTATCTTCTATTGTCCTTTGAATTTGTTAAACCTCGCATAAATTTTGTTGCACAACTCCCTTTGTAGTTTTCTAATTTGAAATTTGTCATAAGAAACCCAATAAAAGTTTTCATTTCTCCATGAAAGGGAAAAACAAGAAAGAACTGCAATAAAAAAAAAAAACTGCAATAAAATTTCTCCCTAGGTCTGCCAAACAAATTTAGTTGCTGAGTTTTGTTCTTGCAGTGGTGTTTCCGTCGTAGTTACTACCAGTGAATATTGTGGAAAAATATATTGATATACTAGCAACCAAAATTGGCATACAATCCTTGTAGTTACTATAAGTGATATTGTGAAAAATATATTGATCTACTAGCAACCAAAATTGGCATACAATCCTTCAACTTTTTGCTAGTAGATTGGATTTCAACTAGCATTGACTGCCAGACAACAAAAATTGTCCAACTGCCCACTACTTTTAGCCAGTAGGAAAATTCATGTCACCATTGCTCCTAAGAATCACCATGGAATGGGATAAGGGCGAGGGGATCGCTGTTGGTGGAGTTCGGGACTCCACTAAGATCTCCTTTACTCACCACCCCTCAGGGTTAAGGGGAAATCTACCCCAAGGGTAGGGAACTTATTCCCAATTAGGATTCTGAAAACTAATTCTAAAAAAAAAAAAATCCCTTCCTAACATAACTAGAGGTATTAAAGGGCAAACACCTATTAATGCATTGACAACCTGATTATTAAACTGCCCTTTCTAAAAAAATAAGAGAAAAGGGCCAATTAAGTAATTTTTGTTAAAAAATTGACTCTCCTATCTCTGTCTATGTCAGCTGATTGTAAATGAATGGCTTTTTGAATGTTTCTGTCATCTTTTTACAGTTTGATCCTTCGTTCGCATCCCAAGCTTCCCTCCCTGTCCACTCTACACCTGTGTTTGGGGGAATTGCTGCTCCAAGCTTTCAGGCTCCTGTTTCTCCTATCAGTGCACCATTTGTTCTTGGTGTCGGGCCATCTCTTCACTCCCCAGATTTTCCTGGAGATGGAAATGGCTCTTTTAGTCTTTCTGAGCGGCCAAAAAAGGTTAAGGATGTCTTCTTCTTGCTGCAATACATTATCCTCCAAATGTGACTTTTAAACTTTTCTCATAGTGATGTTCTTAGTATAATGCAGGCAGCAGTCCCTAATTGGCTGAGAGAAGAATTAATTAAGAAGAAATCTGCAATTGCAAGTACCAATTTATTACATTCTGGGGTAGTTCAAATGGAAGACGCTGATATGTCTTTTAGAAAAACCGAACAAGCTGACAATCAGAGTTTAGATTCAAGGAGGTCTACTGAAGAAGATGATGATGATGAGGTCTCGCCCCTTTACCTTGCTGGCATTGTTTGCTCTGGTTGCAGCATTTTTTCTTTAAATAGCAAACCAAATCCTTAAAAAAATGATTAACTGCTTTCCTGTTTGGACAAAAGGTTTATTTTTGCTATTGTCTGGCTCTATCATATGTTTGTTTTTCTTCTTTTAACAGCTCGCTTAATTTATGATGTCTAGCAGAAAGCTTTATTATGTGATTCTCTATGATTGCATGATCGTTAATCACTTATTCTCTTTTTTCCTCAAATTGCTAAAACATTACTTGTGCTGTGAGCACGTATATTTCTCCATTTTGATTGATTTATGAAAATAAGATACATAATAGTCACAAGAATTTGAAATGTGTCCGCTTTTGTAGCTTGTTATTCTTGTTGTTTGATATTTCTTCTGGTCCATATAATCATATATGTGGTTGTTTATATATATTTGTTGATCATTTTGGTCAATTTTTAATATATGTCTTAATTTTTCTGTTAGTCGAGCCATGCCACTATTTAAGGTAATTTTTATTAAAAAGAAATCTTGATCCTTATGATTAAAAATTGCATATTGTACTTGACTGTTTTATTTTTATTTAATTCTTTATGCAACTGGTCCTTATATGAAATTACCACTCTACCTGTTGACATTGCACTAGTTTGCCCAACAGTTAGCAAGCACTGGATATAATTGTTGCGGATGTGTGTGTGAGGAAGAGATAGATAGGAAGGGGTAAATGGTCTTCTCATGGCTGTATCAGAAATATATACGAAGTTTTTCCCTGAACAAATGAATACGATAGATGATGATACTTTTGCTACCGTGAAAGCTTACCCACCAAAATTGGAAATAATATGTATCCTTTCTTGTTAGGATGAAGTAGAAGCAGCAAGATCAGCAGCCATCAACCAAGAAATTAAGCGTGTTCTGACTGAAGTTCTTTTGAAGGTTTCCTACTCCAGGTCCTACATGCACTATTGCTTTTAGTTCATTTATTTGGCGCTTATAGGTCTTTTTCTAATAGGTCACAGATGAACTGTTTGATGAAATTGCAACCAAAGTTCTTGATGAAGATGAACCCACTACGGATGGTGAGCACTTTATCAAGTACTTGTTCTCTGAATTATTTTTGGTGGTCTCTGTGTATTGTACCCCATGTAGTGGGATAAAGGCTTAACGTTCTTACTGTTGTATGTGCATTGTAACTCTTACTTTTCTGTTGCAGTTGTTGAGATTACCAGTTTTGGTAACCCTAAATTTTCTCCTCCAGCCATTCCAACCCCTAAGGCATCCTCTAAAATCCTAATTCCCCTGAGAGCTGAAAGTAGAAATGTTAATGATGCTAATGAAAAATCCAGTCCCAGCTCTGTTGGAGGTGATTTGTTGGGTCTTGCTAACTATGGTTCAGATGCTTCAGATGGTGATGATGATGATAATGAAAGTCAAGGAGCTCAGCCTAGGAAACTAGATAGTGCTTCTGATAATCTAGAAACAGCTGTTAGATCTTACGAGCATGCCCTGAAGGATGCGGAGACTGGAAGGGAAGCACTGTATGTTGATGCTAATGGTGCTGTGCGGAAGGAAGGAAGGATATCTCTTCCAGAATCAAGTGAAAGGAAAAAGGTTGGGCAATTTCATGCAAACGTCCCAGCAGTTTCTGAAACTTCTGAGAAGACCAGTTCCGCTAACAGTGAAAGGGCTGGTGAATTCCGACAAGATGCAAAGTATCTTAAATCAGGTGGCACTGCTGGTAGCCAGGAGGGGGGAAGAAGACATGAATCTGTGCATGGTGATAGAACCAGCAGTGCGGAATGTCAGGATGGTGAAGCGAACATCTTATCTAGTGCTAATCGAAAACCAGACAAATGCCTGAATAATAAAGGCCTTATAAATGACGTAGCGGCTGGCTCTCACAAAAAAGATAATGAAAATAATAAGCATGGAGACAAACAAAAGGAAAACATAAGAAAAAGTGATAAGTTGTATGAGCGGGTTGGTGACAAGAACATAAAACAAGGGGCCATTGAGAGGGAAACTCATTCCAAAATTAGTTCTAAGACTGAGATTATAACAGATAGTAAAAAGGAGATTTCTAAAGATAAAGGAGAAAAAAAGAAAGATTATGAAAGGAGAAGTGAACGCAAAAGAGACAGAAAGGAGGATTATAAAAAAGATGGGAAGGAAGATCGATCAGAATTTGCAAGGGAAACATTGAGGCGCAACATTAGGTCTAAATCTCCTGTAAGACATGTAAAGGATAATTCTAAGAGCTGTCGTGGCAGTGCTTCTAGTGAGGAATCTTCTGATAATTCACGGAAGAGGTATGCTAACGTAAAAGTTGATTTTAGTTTTGCTTATTAGATTGAAATTGATAGGTTGGCTGTGTTGCAGGAAGTTGCAATTACGAGGAGCAAGTTTGTCAGCATCACCAAGATCTACAAAAAGGTATGGGAGATTTATATTTATAATCATTTTGCTCATTTCAACTGAAGGATTTTCTGGCCCTGTAAATCTCAATCAGTTTCGTGTGTTTTGAATTTTGTTAAGCATGCCTTTTATATGGTTCTGAAGAGCAAATATGTCACTTTTTGGTGGTGCTTTACAATTGGTTATTTTAGTTTAACTTACCATTAGTGGTTCATACTTTCAAACTGTCTTGTGTGTTTAGATTATCCGCCATTCTTTTAATTGCATTAAACATGCTAATTTGCCTTTGTTTATATGGTGCTTCATAAACAAATCCCGCTCAAATCCTCTACAGTTCGGCTGCCACATCCCCTGTAAGCGGGGTCGAATTTAGCCTCCATCCTCGTGTGCGTAAATCCGCCTCGGTCAGACTCCGTGTTCGTGCTATTAATACAAGAGCTTGAAGCTCTCGATTTTGTTTTCTTCTTGCAACATGCCGCTCATGCTCTCTGCTCCAGTCGAAACAGTTCAATCCCTCAACTCCCTCAACTCCCACTCCAGTCGAACAACATTCGGCCCTCCTCTTTGTTGAACTCCAGGACCAAACGCTCCTTCCTCCTTCACGCCGGCACCCACAACCCCAATCCTTCCAATCTCCTCCTCCCTGTTTGAACGCACGAGAGGCCGCGGAGCGAATTTTGGAGCCCACAAACTGCAATCTATTTTATAAAATTACACTTGTTTCCCTTGTTTAATAGCAAATTTACCTACCATTACAACTCTTACAACATGTTTTATGGTAATTTTACCGAGTAGTTATCCGATTTATTCTACAATATCAACAACATAGAGTAGTTATTCGATTTATTCTACAATATCAACAACATAGCACAACAACGCAACATTTCCAAATTGGGTTGAAAGCTCTTGTGGATGTTGCTGATAGATGTGGAATTATTCTTGCTAGTGTCTGATTAGTCGCTTCAGTTTCCAACTTCGGCATTTGTACAATATGTTGTGGTTTCATTTTAAAGCTAGCCTGAACACAATGTCTAGTGTTTATTGCAGATGAGTTTTGGCACGTGGCTTTGTATCTTACTTTTCAACTTATGGCTTTCCTGGGAATGGCCTTTTTTTTTTACTGATGAAATAACCCATGGTATTGGCCTTGTTAACGGAAAACTTGGTGATTTTATATTATATTTCTTATTCCACCAAGGATTTGTGTAGTCGACTCCACGTAGTGAGATAAAGACTGCTTGTTGTTGTTGTAGTATTTTCCACTAATTTTTGGTAACATATCATTTTCCATCAAAGTGTTTTCATTTGAAGGGAATGCTGTTGAAATGTTTCCACTTGAAGGTAATGTTTTTGGCATCTTCTTAATAAATTTGCTAGAATGATATTGGTACTTATTTAAAGCATTTGGAAGGAAATCAAGAATCGAAAAAATCTTAAAATTTGTGATCTTCCTAATAGTTAAACTTTGAGTTGCCATTGGCTAGTTTAGTGCCCATTCTAAGCCAACTAAATCTAGTAGGCTGGCTCTCTCCACTTGCTACCTCTTGCAAAAACATGGGTCTCTTGCTATTTTTACATGGAATTTTATACGCCAGAAGTAGTGGTTATTATCTAATACGATATTTCAGCTTAAAAATTTCTCTCAAAAATTAAATATAAGAGAACCTGCTAAATTTAAAAACTCCTTGGATTTTAATTTGACAGCTTTCTCAATTGCAATGTTACCTTTTTCCTTATTTTTTTGGGTTCAAGCCCCACAGTTTTAATGTTAACCCTTAAATCTAGTTTAGTGCCCATTCAAAGCCAACTAAATCTAGTAGGCTGGCTCTCTCCACTTGCTACCTCTTGCAAAAACATGGGTCTCTTGCTATTTTTACATGGAGTTTTATACGCCAGAAGTAGTGGTTATTATCTAATAAGAGATTTCAGCTTAAAATTTTCTCTCAAAAATTAAATATAAGAGCAACTGCTAAATTTAAAAACTCCTTGGATTTTAATTTGACAGCTTTCTCAATAGCAATGTTACCTTTTTCCTTATTTTTTTGGGTTCAAGACCCACAGTTTTAATGTTAACCCTTAAAACTTTGGGAACACTAAAGATCTTGTGAATGCTACTAACAAAAGTGGCATCTTCCTTGCTTGTGTCCGGAATTTTCCATGCCTCTGCTTCATCTTCCAAACTTCAGGATTTGCACAATTTGCTTGGGTTGCATTATAAAGAAGCCTGAACGCCATACCTTGTGTTTGCGGCAAATAAACACTTGGTCTTGGTTATGAACCCTTGTATCCAAACGGGAAACAAACAATTTGCGGATTTTATTTTTTCATCTTTTACCTTTTTATACGCTTTAGTAGCACATACAGTTCAAGATGTTACGATGTGAAGGGAATACTCTGTTTCTTATTAATTCAAAGACAAAAATCTCAATATGTAGGTTATTAACTCTCAGTTTTGGCAAAAGAATAGTCATCTTTAATAAAAAGTTGAAAACAACAACATTCATCTTTCATTTTAAACAATCATGATAGTCTTAAAATTTTGAAATCTTACTAGAAAAATAAAGAATACATTTAAATCTACTGCAATGACCAAGATTCCCATTACAAAAGGAATTCAACACATCACACTTGAAGAAACTTGAATTATGCATAAAGACTATCCGCTTAACAAGTTAATAGCAAGAGCAAAGATAGAAAATTACCCAATGGAATTCAGCACATTAAAATTTTTTACTTTGTGAATTGTCATACAAACGTTGAATTTGAGAGTTTGTATTTTGTAAATTTTTTTTTTTCAAAAGGCATTGAAGGCCTAATTCAAATGTAGCATCAAATATCTTCGCATGGTCTACAATCATTTGTTCACTCGTGAGAGTAGTTTTTATGTTGAATTGTTTGATACTTTTTGTTTGGGTATCATTTATTAAACTTTAGTCTCGTTAACTCCAGTCCTTACAAGGAGAAGTTTTGAACTTGAAAATAAAGAATTTACAATTTTGTCCTATAGGCAAGGCGATGTAAAAGTAAATTTAACTCTTACATTTCAGAGAGAGGTGTTCATTCTTCCAAGAAGGATTGCATAGTTCTTGTGTTAGATTGAATTTTAATTTCAATTTATTTTTTGTCAATGAAATATTCTCAGATGATGAATTTAAGCATTTAACACACTTGTCAGAGCACATGTAGGCTAGCTTGAATTTGAAAAAGCGGGTTATCAAATTTCAAGCTATTGTCCACCTCTTGGAACAATTACATGCCTTTTAGAGCAGGAGAAATTTGAGTTTAGTTATATTATATTAGCCCGTGCAATATTATCAATTTAAGATTTAGGAATTTAACGCATTAGTCAGAGCATATGTGGGTATATTGAATTTATTGGTCCAATGTGTTACAGATGCTTTTTTGATGCATTTGCATGAAATATTTACATGTTTCTGTTAGATCGGTCCACTGAACTGGTCCAGTCGGTCCATACGAGACCGGCTTACGGGCAATAGAGGCGGAAATCCTCCGCCTCCTGTGCGTGCCGATCGAACCGTCGGGACCAAAAGAGCTGTTTAGGAAGGTTTTTTGAGGGAGCTAGAAGGGAAATTTGAATGTAGGGATTGTTTAGATATTTCCTTTTGGATTGTATGCATTAAATAGTTTGTTTTCCTAGGGTTAGAGCATCTTGAATTTGGCTTAAATTTGAGATCTCTTAGGTTTTTTTGGGCTCTAGTGGCGTCTAGAGATTTGGGAGAGATAGATCCTCCTCTCAAATTGAGGATCAACTGTATATTGTTATTTTCTTCCATTCTATTTGATTCTAGCAATAAAATTTTTGTTTTCTCTGGTTTTCATTGGAGTTTGGAGGAATTTTTTTGCTGTTTTATCAAAAATTGATATGGATTCTTGATAACTTTAAGTGTTTCCTATCAAATTGGTATCAGAGCAATTTTCTGGGTTGAAATAGAAGTCTTCCTCTTTGATTTCTGTTGTGTTTTCCTCTCCGATCTTGCTGATTTTTGCCGTTTGGAGGCCAGATTCATGTCAAACTTGTTGCTCTTTGTTATTGGAGACTAAATCTAGGTTTCCATGGCGGGAAGAAAAGTATAAGTATTGGAAGGGGAGATCGGACAAATGAAATATAAAATTTCAAATCTCCAAACTCAAGTTTCAGTAAAAAAAAAGATATTTCAACCATCCATGATAGTTCGATTCGAAAAAAGTTTGGGTGCGAGCGGAGGAGAGATGATTGGCACAATTGGGGGGAACCATGTCACACACCATTTTAACTCCCTATAGTTAATATAGAGTGGAATAGAGAAGGTGAATCTAAATAGACCATCTCCTTAACTCTATTCTGAACACTGATAATAGAATTATATAAGTAAAAAGTAATCTATTCAAACTATCCTAACACAACTAGTTAACACATCAAGTTATTCACAAAGGAAGCATATATGTATTATACCTTAAATAAAGTACACATTATAATTGAAACAAAGCTTTACTAAAACCTTTAAAATGTACTTATATATCCCAAAAGTCTTTGTATAGCTTACACTTGAACATCTATGCACACCCAAAAAAAATATGTACACCAAAAGAAAGAAAATCAACTCCCTTTTAATGCCCTACAAGCTCATTTCCCTTTCCTGGACTACAACCACTGCTAATGAGTTAGGGCTCAATGAAATGTATAAACAATGTATAAGAAAATCAATAAAAATAACATTGTTACGATTAAGAAGTACATAATGTTACTCATTCATAATTAAATAGTTAAAACACATTGAAAATGTCATGCTGATCACCACTCCACCTTGCCCACTGTTCATCACCTTAAACAAGTCACATGATGACTATAAGCTTTTGCACTCTTTCAGCTTTCCAATTCAAAATTGGGCCCAGATTCCTAACTTTTAGAATTGAAGTTGTTCTCTCAATCAAGGTTGGGTCCAAATTCCCAACTTCTAGAATTGAGTGTGTAGGCTTACCTCGTTAGATCTTTCACCTTACTTGTGCGGGTATATCCCCCATACATGATTTATATCTCTTTCCCACTAGTAATCCTTTTTAATTCTCAACACATGCTTTGATAGATATTACTCCATGAATAAACATTTTCATATATATTCATACATTCATACATGAATAAACTGGAGTAAATTGAATAAACAGAAGTAACTGAAATAAATACGATCATAAATATAATAATTATGAAATGAATTTACATAAAATATTTACTAATTCTTATAACATCGTTTGGGTATCTCACCTCATCTTCTAGGACAGTTGGGTAAACTGGTTCACCTAAAGTATTCCGATTTCTTTTCCTTTGATATACAACCTAAAACATAACTTTCTTCATTCCAATAAATGCATACAGATAAACAATTAAAAGAAAATAAATAATATAAAATCTTACAAACTTCATCTCAATCTAGTTCCTTCTCATTCAATCTAACTACTTTTTTCTCTCCAAAAATTCTTTTCTTCACTTCTCCTTTCCTTCTCTGATGCTCACTTTCTTAATTCAATTTCTTGCTGATTTCAATTAAAATAGTTAATTGAAATCAGTTATATTATTTAATTGTAATGATTTTAGCAGTAATAGTCTTTACTTTAAGAAAGCTCATCTCATTTTAGCATCACAATTTCTATTTTTTGTTAACATTGAAATCTTTCACATATCAACAAATACTCTCATTGATTCCCCCACTACAAATCTCTACACACATTAGATCCGACAAATATTGAGTTTAGCAACTATTAAAGTCTACTGATTTTGAAATTCTAAGATTACCTGTGATTTCCTTAACAACCCACTTCAGCCTTGGCCCTCCAGCTCCCCGCTTTTCCTCTGTCAGCTGCTCTCGGCATAGCAGCTGGTTCACTTCCAGGGAAATTCCATGAAAGGGGATGTGTGGAAGGAGTGAAAATGAATTGCTTTAATTGTTTCTCACTAAGTTTATAACTGCAGTTCCACTAAGTAATATAAAATTCATTCCTAATTCCACTAATTCACATAGATTTTGTCATAGTCGTTGATTTCCTGCATCAAGAAATCAGTCCATTGCATGCATAGCCATGGCTACAGTAAAAAAGAATATGTATAGTAATGATTGAACGCCTAGCTATATGCCATAGCTGCAGTCATAGCTACAATGATAGGAATAGATAAAGGGACTAATTGCTAATTATAAAATTAAAGTAAGTTAACTTAAATTAATTAAATGTTAGTGACATAGGATCTAATTGGCTTAATAATTTACCCATACTTTATCAAAATGTTCAAATTAACCATAGAATTTTTAATGAAACTAAATAAACATTTAGAGGGAGTCTTGGATTATATTATTTTGAACATTTCAGGTATTATAAACCACCCCCATGAGGAATGAAAATTTTTGGAGGAAGCAGGTTGACGGAGGAGATCTGAGAGTAAGAAAATTGAAGATGCTTATTTTAGAGGGAGATGATGCATATGAGTGGATCTACATGATGGAAATGTATTTTATTGTTAATAGGTTGACGAAAAAAGAGAGCCTGATGGCAGCTGGCCTATGTTTAGAAGGGAAGCCTTTGGCTTGGTACTAGTGGAGGGACATGCGACTACCTATACGGAGTTGGAGGGAGTTCAAGGATTATCTGTTAGAACGATTCTGAATATGCAGAGGAGGAGACTTCTACGAGCAATTCTTTGCCTTGATATAAGATGATTCAGTGATAAGAGTACCAGGAGAGGTTTGAGTGCCTTGCTAGCTGATTGGACCACCATTCTGAGACTGTGCTAGAGAGGAACTTCATGAATGGACTGAAACTAGAATCTGGGCGGCAGTCGGAGTGATGAGGTCTCATGACTTGGGAGAGGCTATGGAGCTAGCTCAGTTGGTGGAGGATCAGAGGCATCTGGAGATAAAAATGGGAGGCAGTTGCTCAGTAGGCTCATACAGGATGACCACCACCTTATCGACATCCATGGAGCCAACACCGGATACTCTTTAGGGGATTTCAAAGTAAAAGACTGCAAAAGGAAGACCCGGGGACAACCTCAAAAATTTCACAAAAACGGAATTACAGGAGAAGAGGATTAAAAGTCTCTTCTTCAGGTGTGACGAGAGGTATGTTCCAGGGCATAGGCATAAGGATTGAACTTTTCAGGTTCTTATCATTTGTGATGACGAGGAAATGGAGGAGGGTGTCATATTTCGATCTTGTGGACAATGTGGTTCTTTGGGAGCGGAGTTTTGTTCAACCGGTCCAGCAGATTCATATGGGATTGACTTGCAGGCAACAGAGGCTAAAATCCTTCGCCTTCTATACGTGCCTATCGAACTACCGAGACCAAAAGAGATGTTTAGGAAGGTTTTTTGAGGGAGTTAGGAGGGAAATTTGTATGTATGGTCTGTTTAAGAGATTTCCTTTTGAATTGTATGCATTAAATAGTTTGTTTTCCTAAGGCAGGGCATCTTGAATTTAGCTGAAATTTTGGATATCTTAGGTTTTTTTGGGCTCTAGCTGCGTCTACAGATTTGGGAGAGATAGAGATTGTCACGACCCGGTCCGGTTAGCTCGTATAGACGAGGCGGGAACGGAATCGAACGTTCAGAACCGTTCAATCATCATATTGCATGTATAAAAATTCTAAAAGACTTCAATAGGAATCAAAAGCGCCTCTAATCTTTCCAAAACATATATTTAACATTCCAAGGCATTCCAAAAGATAGTTCATATACACAAGATGGTTTCAAAACTAAACTATTCATGACATGCCAAAACCACCCAAAAGAAAATCTGATGAGGACATCAGTTGGAAAGTCTACCGTCGACGTGGCCGTAAATCAATGGCCACGATTTACCCGATGTATTTTTGATTTTATTATTGTCTACTCATTGTTGTAATCTTTTTATTTCAGCATTTTTCGTTTTTACCCTTGCTTGAGGGATTGAGTCTCGTAGCCCATTAAGGGTATTTGAGTCCTTTTTGCTTTAAGTCATTGTATGAGGCTATTAATAACCTTCATCTTGTCATTTTGAAGTTAATGAATGAATGATTAAGAAAATTTTCCTGCATTTGTCTTCTTGCATGAGCTCTTGTGAGAGTTTGAGTGTTTGATGGAGAGAGATCCCTAGGAGAGGGAAGCTTGCGCGCTACTCACCAACCTTGGAGACGGCCGGATTCGTGGTCTTTCTTTATCTTTGTCTTTCCTCCTTCCACCACCACCACCATACATCTTTACCCCCAAACCTTCCCCATCTCCAAGCCATCGTCACCACCCAATCGAACTTCCCCACACCTTCTCCACCATAAGCCGCCGGTTACCTCACCCGACCCTTCCTCCTCCCTCAACCCACGGCCAACTCCCCACCCCCCCCCCCCCCCCCCCCCCCCATATCGCCGGCCCAAATCTCTAGCCACCGGCCACCATCCACCTCCTCATCCCCATTGAAATCCTTGCCTAATTTGGGTGATTTAATTTTGGACAGATTTTCAAAATTCAAATCCAACTAATTTGAATTTGAAATCTTTCCTAATTTGTTATTCTATTTTTGGAAAGTTCTTAAATCAATTCTTTTGAATTTCAAATTCAATTGGATTTGATTAATTACCTTCCTAATCCTAAATTTACATTTATGCAAGCATGACACCTCACCCCCAAATTCCCTCTTGCCCATTAATGTCACCAGCCCCCTTCATTGTCTTGGATTTAGATTTATTTCCTTAAGCTAAGTATCTTTTTTAGAAATCTTTCAAATTCCCCAAATCTCCTCTTAACCGAAATTTTCCCAAGTCCCAAGCTCTAATTTATTTCCTAAAACCAAAAATTGGAATTTGGAAAGAAATTTCCCATCCTCCTTCTCAATCTCGCCAACCACCTCTCTCCCACCCGTCTCCCTCCTCTCTCTCTCCAAAACCCTCTCTCTCACGTTCAAACATTGCTTGACAGATGCAAGAGTTCTCCTTCCAATTTCCTTTACTCCTGAGCATAGAAAACTGTAAGTCTTCTCAGATTTTGGACTCAGATTTTGGTTCCAAAATCTTAAATTCTTTTCTGGATGTTGGAAGAAGATTTGGGACTTAACCTCTCTCCACTTATAAGAGAAGATTCTTTCTTCTGCTACCATTCGAGAGGTGCATCAAGACGATTCTCCACAAAGGTGTATCAAGACGATTCTCCGCAAAGGTGATATTCTTTATTGATTGTGTACTTTCCTATTCTACTTCTTCGTAGAGAGATTGTTCAAGCAAGAGATTTCGTTCCACTGTCACCATCCATTAGTAACGTAGGATTGTTACTTCATTGCTTTTAGACCTCTTGTTAGATCAAGGTTATGATGAAAGCTACTTTGTACGCATTGCTTTAATTTTCTTAAATATTTTGACTTTGCTTAGTCTCTTGCGTAGCTTTAGCCCAAACGGACGTGACCGCTTAATAGTTTTATTTTGTGGCTTTAGTGGTTAATAACAAGAAATCCAAAGTTGTTCTTTAAACATTTTGTGCAAATTTCCTGTCTCGCATTTAGTCCTGCATCAAAATCAACTATAATTAGGAAAACATTAAAAGAACCTGTCAACCGGTACACGACGGCTGTAAGTGAACCTTGGGTTGTCAGCCATCTCTTATAACAGGTTCTCCTGAAAAGTATCCCAACACGAGGGAGTGAGCTAACGCTCAATAGGAATTCTCTAATTCTAAAATGCTCACATGTCATAAAATGAAAATTTACATTTTAAGCTAAAGGGGACATGCTTTGATTTCTTTTTCTACACATGCTAACTTTCATATATTAAGGATGTTAAATGTTGTATATATGTTATATGCATATATCTTATATATGTCATGTAATGAATGTCATATCATATGCTTATTTATACTTTATCGTATACAACTATATCGGAGTACCAGGGGTGTACTGATCAGGTACACAAACATCTTTTTGGCCAATCATTTCTTTTCCTCTTTTTCCCCAAGGGTCATATTATTCCTGTATTGCTTATAAGAGTCATATTTGTGCTTTTGCACCATATTTGGTACTCCGTAATCAATCATACACAAACATTTCCATATTCTTTCCATATGAGTATAAATTCTTTCCATATAATTTCATATCTCAAACATGAAGTAATGTTTGACATGCATCCTAAACATGAAGTAACACGAAGTAAATAAACATGAAGTAATTGTTTAATATGTGTTTTAGACTTGTATCTTAAACATGAAGTAAACATGAAATAAATGAAGTAAATGTTTAATAGGTATCCATTTTCATAAATCAATTTCATAAGGACATAAAACATAAAAGATTTATAAAAGCATGAAATGTCATGTGGTCATGAAAGAAAAAAGATCCTACCTCAAAAGTACTATGTAAGCATCCACTTCACCTCTCTATTTGTACCTCTTCTTGTCAAAACCTAAAGAAAGCAATACTATATAAATTTCTTGCCAAAGATATACATCTATATTACATTAATCCCCTCTTTACCCTTTAGGTGCCCGTTAGGTGCACTTTAGGTGCCCTTTAGGTTCACTTTATTTGCACTCTTGGTGCCCTTTAGGCGCCCTTTTGGTGCTCTTTAGGTGCACTTTAGGTGCACTTTTAGTGCCTTTTAGGTGCACTTTAGGTACCCTTTAGGTGCCCTTTTGGTGCCCTTTAGTTGCCCTTTAGATGCACTTTAGGTGCCCTTTAATTGCACTTTAGGTGCACTTTTGGTGCCCTTTAGTTGCCCTTTAGGTGCACTTTAGGTGCACTTTTGAATGAATTTGTGGGTTTGCTTTAAACCAAAATTTTGGAACCCTAAGATTTCAATAATTTCATTCAAATTGCTTTTAAAAACACTCCCCTTTCTTATAAATATAAATAAGGCATTAAAAATTTGGAATAAATCATAAAAATAATTAGAAAAATTATTTTTTCTCAAAATGTCAACTTTCCTTCATTAGAGACTTCCTTAAACCCTTAGGAATATCTTTTGTGAACATGCAAGCTTAAAAACCCTAGGTTAGGAAAAGCCCTAATTTTTAAAATCTAATTTTTTTTAAGAAACCATTACATTTTTTTATATCAAATCCCTTTCTTTAAGTTCTTCTAACATTTTCTACAAAAATAATCCAAAATGAAAAACCCTAAATTCGGATTTTATATTTTTCCTTAAGGAATCTTCAAATTTAAGGCATAAAAAGGTAGAGATAATCAAGCCCTGAAGGTTTTCTAAAGAAATCTTCAATAAAATTTAAACCCTAATTTCTGACTTCAAGAAAAACTCATGAAAAACACAAGATTCTTTAAGATTAACATGCCTCATAGCTTTTCCAAGTCTCCCTTTATCTTTTTCTTAAAAGCTTTTTTGCTGAAAATCTCGCCGGCTGCCGCCCCGAGCCCAAGCCGACGCCTTTCCTCTCTCACTCTTGTCACGCCCGACCCGGTTAGCTCGTAAATACGAGGCGAGAACGGAATCGGACGTTCAGAACAGTTCAATCATCAAATTTCATGAATAAAAAAAATTCTAAAAGACTTCAATAGGAACATAAAATCGTCTATAAACTTTTTCCCAAAACATATATTTAACATTCAACTATTACAAAAGAAAGTTCATATGTGCAAGGTGGTTTACAAACATATAACTTAGGATGCACCGACACGGACACGGGACACAGCAATTTTTAAAAATATAGGACACGAGTGCGGCGTGGACACGGCATAATAATTTTTTAATATAATATATAAAAATTAAGGTGACATTATAGTAAAAATGGCAAGAAATAATAAATCAATTTCATGATAACTTGTTTAGCTTATAACATAAAGATGTTTAGTACAAAATGTCTAATACAACCACAAAAATATAAGCAAAAAATCATTTAGTACAACATGAAGGTTCAACTACTCAATAGAGGGAATGATAGAAATAGATTCAGATGTTGGTCTTTGGCCTTCAATATCATCATCATTTAATATCATTGCTTCCAACTCTAATTCATCTAGAGAAAGATTTGCAACCTTCAATAATCTCATATCATCAAGACACTCAAACCCATCTCCAGCAACATCGCACATCTTGTTATCACCTGTCATATAAAGTGGGGTTTTTCTTGATAGAAAACGAAGATTTGTATGCACATAAACTAAATCTTCAGCACGTTGTGGAGTTATTTTATTCCTCTTCATTGATTGAATAAATGAGTATGTGCTCCAATTTCTCTCACAACAAGAAGAGGATGATACTTGACCAAGAAGTTTTATTGCTATTATTTGAAGAAGCGGTGCTGAAGCTCCATGAATCAACTATCACATTTTTGGATCCATCCTCCATCTATCAACTAAAGATTCTTGATCACCAAAATCTTCTAAATATCAAATGAACTTTGCAAAATCTATATTAATTTTTCTTCTCTCCTCATTTGGGAAATATCTTTTCAGGCATATCTTTCTCATATTTGAAACTTCTAAATCTTTTTGTGGTGAGACACGTTGAGGGTCTTCTTGAAACCATTCTTTACTTGAATACCTTCAAATAATATAAAACATATAAAATTATATATTCATTTACCAACAAATTTAAATTAGTTTAAAAGATGAATATAAATATACCTTGGATTTAATGAATGAGCCAAACAATGCAAAGGTGTGTTGCTTTTGTTCTACTTATCTTCGAGAATGGTATAGACAATGCTTCAAAAATTTGAGTCTTCATCATGTGACTTTCCTTCATGTCTATATATAATTTATTTCACTTTTGTTAACATAGAGTCCCAAATCTCATAAATCAAATGTAAGCATGATTTATCTGTGTCAGTTTCTGTCAACATATCATAAATTGGATTACTTAAAGCCAAAATGCAGTCTACATTATCCCATCACAAATTATCTAAACCTTTTCTTTAAAATATCTTGTCTTCCCAACATCATCTTCTCGATAGCAAAACCACTTCTCACTAATCATTATAGATTGAAGAATATTTTTAATTTGTTTGAATATTCTTATCATGATTATTGCAGAGGCAAAACGAGTTTTAGCAACAACTTACATTTTCAAGTGGGAGAAATCATTAAACATTGAAAGTCTCATCGAATGGTTCATAATAAAATTTCTGATCAAAATAGCATCATTTGCAACCACTGTTATCCAATGACATTCAACATAGATAATTTTATTAGCCTTTGTATTCTTTGCTGTACAAATATTTTTTAGAGCAAAATTTAAAGTATGCACAACATAGTGTGTCCAAAATATATGGGGATAAGTTTGCTCCACCAATAATCCTGCAGCTCTACACATCGGTGCATTATCTGTAATAATCTGCACAATATTGAAGGCCCAATCATGACTATCACCTCTTTAATAAAATTGGCAATAAAATGTTTATCCTTGTATTCTCCTTCACAATTCACTGCTTTAATGAATATTGGGTAATTCTTAGTAATGACCATGAAATTAATAAGGGGTCTTCTTTGAGGATCTGTCCAACTAACACACCAAACTAACACCTTTTTCTTTTCACACTCCTTTTGTTGGTTCAAGCAATGTCTCAATATGTACTCTTTCTCTTTCCAATAATTTCGATCTTAATGCATTGTAGCTAGGTGGAACATATACTGCGAGGTTGTTGTTACATGCAAAAATGAATGCATTTTTATAATGAGGATTCCTTGCAAGGTTGAAAGGAAGTCCCGCTGAAAAAAATATCCTTGCTATTTCACCATTCAATTCCTCTCGTTGCTGTAAATTAAAAGCCTTCTCTAGAGGACTACTGGCTACTCTTTTTCTTTTCTTTGTTTCATATCCTTCACTTCCAAATGATAAAGCTTGATCAACTCTCACAGATAAGGAAGAAGTGTGGGATGAACCATGAGTAGATGGCAAAGGTATCTCTTTAGGGAGTGTCCTTTGGATCCTAGATTCAGCTTCATCAACTAGTCTTTTCATTTCAATCAACTGCGATGTAGTAATCTTAGGTCATTTTTATTTCATGGCCAGAAATTTTAAGTAGATGCGTCTTCACCCTAGAATAAGATCCTTTGTAGGTGCCACCACAATAATTGCATTTGAATGACACATTCTCTCCTCCTTCAATTGTTTTTCCTAACTTTGTAACATGAATTCATAACGGTTTATCAGTTTCTACAGATGGCTCTTTTGAACCTTCACCTAACCTACTCCCGCCAGCAGCATAGCTTATTTTGCTAACAAACCAATCATACATATGAATACATTAAATTAAATTGATATGAAGTGAAGTCAAAGTATCCTAATAATAACACAACATGAATACAACAATATACTGGTCTGCCGGGGGTCCAAGGGGGCGCTGCCCCCTGGTGGGGTTTGACCTGCTCGGTCAGGTCACGGGGTCAAGGGCAGCGCCCCTGCGGGGGTTTCTGGGGGCAGCGCCCCCATAAGATCTGAGAAGCTGATCTACCACCAAACTTCTCCAATAACTGCCCCCTCCATCATCTCTCAACCTCCCCATCCAGAGCAAAGGTGGTTAGAGTCACCTTTCGATCATCAGAACAATGCATGCCTTCTAAGACATTAGCTTTTAGTGATTTATATAATAGATTAGATACTAAAGAGGGAAAAAGATATATGTATAAGTTAGCCAAACAAAGAGATAGGAGTAGTAAGGATTTAGTTCAAGTGAAGTGTATTAAAGATGAAGATCAAAAAATAGATGATATTCAACAAAGATGGATGAGATATTTTGCTAAACTTTTTAATGAAGATTGTGAATATAAGATTGACTGACTATAATGACCTTAGCACCCTAAATGAAAATAAAGATTTCTATTTTTATCGGCGTATTAGTAAAACTGAAGTTAGAGAGGCTTTAAAGAAAATGAAGGGTGGAAAAGCTGTTGGACCTGATGATATTCTAATAGAGGTGTGGCAATGCTTAGGAGATGAAGGAATTTCATGGCTTACTAAACTTTTTAATACTATTTTGAAGACTAAAAAGATACCAGATGAGTGGAGAATGAGCGTGTTAATTCCTATTTTTAAGAATAAAGGTGATGCACAAGATTGTGCGAATTATAAAGGTATTAAGTTAATGTGTCATACTTTAAAACTTTGGGAGCGAGTTATGAAGCATAGGTTGCGGCGTGATACTAATGTTTCTCATAATCAATTTGGATTCATGCCGGGTAGGTCGACTATGGAAGCCATACATTTATTAAGAGGTTTGATGGAGAAATATAGAGAAAATAAGGAGGATCTACATATGATATTTATTGATTTAGAAAAAGCATATGATAAAGTTCCAAGAGAAGTGCTATGGAGAGTTTTTGAAAAGAAATGAGTCAATAATGCTTATATTCAAATCATTAAAGATATGTATGCAGGAGCTATTACTTGTGTTCAAACACAAGGTGGATTGACCAAGTATTTCCCTATTTCGGTTGGGTTACATCAAGGATCAGCCTTAAGCCCATATCTTTTTGCTTTAGTCATGAATGTTCTCACTAGACATTTGCAAGAGGATGTACCTTGGTGTATGCTTTTTGCTGATGATATTCTTCTTGTTGATAAGACTAGAGAGGGAGTTGAAGGTAAACTTGAATTATGGAGGTCAACCTTAGAGTCTAAAGGTTTTCACTTGAGTAGATCTAAAACGGAATATATGGAGTGTAATTTTAGTAGTAATAGACCTAGTGAGGGGATTGTGACTTTGGGCGATCAAGTCATTATTAAGAGTACACGTTTTAGATATCTTGGATCTATTGTTCAGAGTGATGGTGAAATAGATGGGGATATTATCAGCAGAATTCAAGTTAGATGGTTGACGTGGAGGAATGCATCGGGCTTGTTATGTGATAGAATGTACCCCTCAAACTTAAGGGAAAATTCTATAAGATGGTAGTGAGGCCTGCAATGCTTTATGGTGCCGAATGTTGGCTATTAAAAGAGAAGCATAATACTAAGTTAAGTGTGGCAGAGATGAGGATGCTCAGGTGGATGAGTGACTTTACCCTTAGAGATAGGATATGAAATGAGCATATATGTGAAAAGGTTGGAGTAGCTCCAGTAGAAGATAAGATTAGAGAGAGTCGCCTTAGATGGTTTGGTCACATAAAACGGCTGCCTTCCGATGACCCGGTTAGGAGAGTAGAGGTATTAGATTTGACTTATATTAAGAAAGGTAGGGGTAGACCTAAAAAGACTTGGTTAGAAAATATTAGGAATGACCTTTCTTTATTAGATTTAAACGAGAATTTGACTTTTAATCGGACACAATGGAGAAAAAGGATTCATGTAGCCGACCCCACGTAGTGGGATAAAGGCTTGATGTTGTTGTTGTTGTTGTTGCTTAAAAGCCAGTTTTCAGTATCTACTGGCTCTCCTACTCCAGCAAAAAGAGGCGGCCGCATGTCCTGAAAAATTTTCAGGTACTTATCCACAGAAGTCTCTCTCCTCGAACTAGACTGGGGCTGCTCCTGAGAATGCTGAATGAGATGTGTAACAGCAGCCATCATCTGGTTGAAAGTATCTATGATAGTGCTACTACTATCACCACCAGGTTGAACTACAGAGGGTACTGCTGGAACTTCTCTACCAGTTGGATTATTATTCCCGTCAGTATTGCCATTAGTGGCATCGGGTTTTTGATCCATAGCCCTAAACCAATTAAAAGAAAACTAATTCAATAATCATCACATCATCATACAATCTTAAAATGTCTAAGACTCATCAATCAGCCTAATGACGCTTTATACTAATATGCTCTGATACCACTCTTGTCACGACCCGGCCCGGTTAGCTCGTAAATACGAGTCGGGAACGGAATCGGACGTTCAGAATAGTTCAATCTTCAAATTTCATGAATTAAAAAAAAATTCTAAAAGACTTCAATAGGAACATAAAATCGCCTCTAAACTTTTTCCCTAAACATATATTTAATATTCAACTATTACAAAAGGAAGTTCAAATGTGCAAGGTGGTTTACAAACATTTAACTATTCATGCTATGACAAAACCACCAAAAAGAAAAAGTAAATACAACTAGAAAAACAATATAAGAACCTGTCACTCGGTACTCGACGGCTGTATGTAAACCTCGGGTTGTCAGCCATCTCTTATAGCAGGTTCTCCTAAAAAGTATTCCAACACGAGAGAAGGAGCTAATGCTCAATAGGAATCTCAATCCTAAATATGCTCACATGTCTTATAAAATGAAATTTATGTTTTTAAACTAATGGGGACATGCTTTTATTTCTTTTCCTACACATGCTAACTTTCTTATATCTTAAGAATGATAGATATTTTATGTATGTCATGGACATGTTTCTTATATATATATATTATGTAATGAATGCCATCTCATATGCTTATTTATTTATCATATACAACCGTACCGGAGTACCAGGGGTGTATTAATCAGGTACACATACATTTTTTGGCCATTTATTTCTTTTCCTTTTTTGCCTCAAAGGGTCATATTTTTCCTGTATTGCTCATATGTGCTTTTGCACTGTATTTGATACTCCAAAATCAATCATGCACAATCATTTTTATATTCTTTTCATATGAATATAAATTCTTTCCTTTCCATATAATTTCATATATTTCAAACATGAACTAATGTTTGATATGCATTCTAAACATGAAATAAATAAATATGAAGTGATTGTTTAACATGTGTTTAGACTTGTATCTTAATCATGAAGTAAACATGAAGTCAATGTAGTACATGTTTAACATGCATGTTTAACAGATATTCATTTTCATAAATAAATTTCATAAGGACATAACATATAAAAGTTATAAAAGCATGAAAAGACATATGGTCATGTAAGGAAAAGAATCCTACCTCAAAAATACTATGCAAGCATCTACTTCTCCTCTTTATTTGTACTTTTTCTTGTCACAACCTAAAGAAAGAAACACAACATAAATTTCTTGTCAAAATAAACATCTATACTACACTAATCCCCTCTTAAATTTCTCTTATAAGCTCTCCATGTTCTTCCTACTCATATCCTCAAGGTAATATATCATCATCCCCACACATATTTTGATTTTACATCTATTATTTTAGGTTTTACATAAAACCTAAATTATGGAAACCTAAAATTACACTAATTTCATTCCAATTGCTTATAAAATACTCCCTTTTCTTATACATATATATAAGGCTTTAAAAATTTCGGAATTAAAGCATAAAAATAATTGGAAAATTTATTTTTTCTCAAAATTTCAATTTCTCTTCAATAAAGACTTCCCTAAACCCTTTGGAATAATATTTGTGAACAAGAAATCTCAAACACCCTAAGTTTGAAAAAGCCCTAAATTTTAAAATTCAAAATTTCAAAAGAAAACTTTGCATTTTCTTCATAACATACCTTCCCTCAAATCTTCTAACATTTGCATACAAAAATAAGTCAAAAAGAAGAAACCCTAATTTCGGATCCTATGTTTTTCTTAAGAAATATTCAAATTTAAGGCATAAAAAAGTAGATCTAAGCAAGCCCTAAAATTTTTCTAAAGAAGTTTTCAATAAAACATAAACCCTAAATTTTTCTTCAAGAGAAACTTATGAAAAAAACCAAGGTTCTTTAAGAATAACTTACCTCCTAGCTTCTCCAAGTCTCCTTTTATCTTTTTCCTAAAGGCTCCCGCCGGAATCTAGCCGGAATCTTGCCCCCGAGCCCAAGCCGACGCTTCTCCCTCCCTCACTCTCGCGTGCTCTCTTGCTCGGCCAAACGAAAACAACAAGGGACCGAAATGTTCGGTCCCTTAGGCGTGAGAGGGGCTTAAGGAGATGTATGAAGGGAAGTTATGCATGTGCCCCTCATCCTATCACCCTCCCTAATATGTCTTGAAGCCTAAAATGGGGAGAATGGCTAATTGTTACTTAAACAAACTTTGGCGAATTTTAATTTCAAATTCGTGCGGAATTCGATATAAGTTCTTTATATCGTTTCGATCGAAATTTCATGATGAATTTAATAAAATTTGTTTCGTCGAATTCCGACGACATTAAAATTTCGCCTAAGTTCATCGCGGCGCATCGAAATGCGTGAGACACACTCAAATGATGAATTTTGAGTTTTACAACTCTCGCGTGCTCTCCTTGCTCGACCGAACGAAATCAACAAGGGATCGAAATATTCGGTCCCTTAGGCATAAGAGGGCTTAAGGAAATGGCTTTAGATGGTATATTACGCATGTCCCCTTCTTCCTATTATTTCTCTTTTATCTAATGAAGGGTAATATGGATATAAGAGGGCTAATTTTACTTAAATTTCTTCGGCGATTTATAAATTTAAATCCGTGTGAAATTCGCTATAAGTTCTTTATATCGTTTCGATCGGAATTTCGTGTCGAATTTAATAAAATTTATTTCGTTGAATTCTGACGACATTAAAATTTCGCCTAAGTTCGTCGTGGCACATCGAAATGCGTGCGACACACTCAAACGACGAATTTCGGGTTTTACAGAGATCCTCCTCTCGAATTGAGGATCAACTGTATCTTGTTATTTTCTTCCGTTCTATTTGATTTTAGCAATAAAATTACTATTTTATCTAGTTTTTGTTGGAGTTTTGAGGAAAGTTTTTGCTGTTTTATCAAAGATTGATAGGGATTCTTGATAACTTCAAGTGTTTTCTATCAATTTCATGGTGCACATATGCGATACACTTGCTCACTTGCATGGTATTCATTGAGCTTACATATTGTGCTTGCATTCCCATTGGCACATTTGCGCATTTCTTCTTCTTTATATGGTTGGATTTTTATTATATGGGCCCCACAGGACTCATTCTCTCATCTATAAATAAGAGCTCACTAAGGTTCATTTTTATTCTATGTCCAGTTCATCGAGTTCTCGAGGATTGCCTAGTGTTCTTAGAAGTGACAGGGAGGTTGTGCTCGTAAACGAGCTTTTCAAGTATGTTAAAGTTTATTTAAGTTTAATGTTGTACTCATTTTTGCTATTTTAATGAGGTCATGTGACATGAAGACATTGATAGCAAAATGGGAGAAGTTCCCATCAGGCAACAATGGTTCTGCCTGACCCTACTAAAGCATGGATATATTCAAGTCCCTTGTTAGTATGAATTTCGACAGTTTACCTGCATCTTTCCTGCATAATGGGCATCATTGGGGGTGCTAAGCCTTCCTGCCATGTTCAGAAAAACATGTACTATTGGTGTCATAAGACCCTGCGACTAGGGTTCTCTTATCCCACCCTGCCAAGAAAATGTGTGTTTACCTATTTGGAATTTGTAATGTTTTCTTGCCACCTCAAGAAAGATGCTCACAAGTACTTAAATTTTTTTTGTTGTGCAAAGAAAAGCGCGCACAAGATTTATCTGGTGCATCGTCTATGAGCTATGATGCACAGACACGGCAACACGAATATGACACGACATGGACACGGGACACATCAGTTATTGAAAATATAGGACACGGACACGAGTTGGACACGATATTATAGTTTTATATTTAAAAAATAGTGTATAAAAATTAAATAAGTATAATTTTAAAAATAATTTGAAAATAATAAGTCATTTAACTAGAATTTGTGCTTAAAATGATTAGTATTAGGATGTCGAGAGTCAGACATCGATGTCGTTTATCGGTCACCGAGAGAGGAGATGAAAATACCTTCATTGTCAAAAAGAAATGAAAATGAGAATATTCGATGATTGGGTATTAAGTGTGGTCGTTGATTTGGTGTTGTGGATAGAAAATAAGAAATTTAGTTTAAATCCCACCAAATACAAGATATTATATTTTAAAAATTCATAAAATATTTAAGATACGCGTGTCCGACACGCGCGTGTCACGCCTGTTCAATTTGTATTTAATATTTTTTAATCGAACACGTTTTCGGCATGTACGGCACGTGTCGGAGGAGTGTCAGACGAGTGTCGTGTCGGACATTGCACTGCTCTTTGAGGAGAAGTGTCGGTGCATCATAGTCTATGAGTTTCCCCTATTATTCTAAGAAAAGTTCACATGGGTTATGGTTGTCTAGCTGAATGCATCACATTCAAGATTTTGATAGTTGTTGCACTTTTCGCACAATGCGATGACAACGATGGGACGAGGTGAGCTCATTCTCCCGTTCACTTTTTTCCCACGCCTCCATCACCTCAATCGCAAGGCTTCTTTGACATGCATTAAGTGAATCCAAATCAAACTGCCTCGTTTTTAAGAGATTTCAACATATCTGTATCGACTCTTTTTACATCAAAGTTGTTGGAAATACAAAC
Source organism: Dendrobium nobile (assembly GCA_022539455.1). NCBI lineage: Eukaryota > Viridiplantae > Streptophyta > Magnoliopsida > Asparagales > Orchidaceae > Dendrobium > Dendrobium nobile. The sequence continues at coordinate 875,001 of CM039735.1, read as the reverse complement.
CCACATTTTACGATCAAATTCCCTTGTCACTACATCTTCACATGCATGTTTCAAGAGAGTTGTCTTCCTCACACCTCCAAGACCCGGTATAGATAGCAGTGAATTAGATGTTTTCTCACATCAATGTTGTTTGAAACACAAACCCACATTTTGAGATCAAATTCCTTTGTCACTTCGTCTTCTCGGGCATGCTGCAAGAGAGTCGTCTTCCCCACAACCCCAAGACCTAGTATTAATAGTAGAGAAATGTTGCAGTGCAAATTACACACAAAAAAAAAATCCATTTATTTTTTTTATTAAGAAATAGAATCCCCGGTAGGGCTCGGGGAAAGATCGAAGCAAGAGAAGGAAATGTTGTTACTAAACTCTCTGAGATGGCAATCTACGGTGTTGTAAATGGAGGCCATATCAATGTTGGCCTAGTTCCTAGCTTTCCTGTTCTTGTGAAAGCTATACATAACTTCCTTGGCTTCTTCATACATGGTTATACTTGTCGATGCCTTCTCTAATGCAAGCTCCCGCAACATCCTTTTTTCTTTGTTGTTGAGAGTTTTTGGGATTATTGAGAGCGGAGAGAGCGAGAAAAGAGGGAGAGAGTGAAATGTCTTGGGCATGATTAGAGGAGAGAATGTTGTTGGGGGGTTGTGGGGGGGGGGGGGGGGGGGGTTGCAGTCGATTTGAGAGAAGATAGAGGGAGATGGAGGAGTTGTTGGTGTGTGTATGGAAATCATGGTGATATGAATGGGGCTCTGATGCGGGCTCAACAAGCAGACGTGCAGAGGTAATGAATTATCTTCCTTTTTATTTGTTTTATTAAAATATGCCAAGAGTAAACTCCAATGTTTTGAGTAATAGGTATGTAAATCCTCCTAAATAGTCATTCATTTACAAGGTATTTATAAGCCCATTTGGAGCTACGATTCATATAGCTCATTATACTTCCTTTACAAAACAAGAATTCCAGCTAATCTTCCCAACCTCCATCTACATGACTCCCTACTTCATCCAGCTGGTTGAAGTAACTATTTTGGTAGTTAAGTGTAGTAATATTTCTATCATTTGGGTTCTTGTTTAAACATTCTTAAGTGCCTCCCTCCTTTATCGGTTAGTGTTAATGATCGTCTTCCTGCAGCACTGACATTTTCTGTAATTGCAATCCACTCCGTAACTTCTGTACTTGTACTTGATCCAATAATATAGGATGCTTGGTAGCATGGGATACCCCCTCAGGACCGGTGGAGTTAGTGAGAAGTGATTGGAAAGAACTGCGTATTTAATGTCTTGGTTAATACATATATACCATCCAAGCGCATCTCTCTCTCTCTCTCTCTCTCTCTCTCTCTCTCTCTCTCTCTAATTTTCTTTACTATTTTCTACTTGTTTTCAATCTATTTTCCTATTGTATTTTTAACTTATCCTTTTCCTTCTCTGCACGGGTTACCTTGCCTTAATGCATTATCCTACTACCTTCTCTCTTATATTCAGAGTCCGTCCTTTCTTCTTTGTCCATGATTATGCCCAAGAATGGGAGGGCAACAGGATAAGTGAAGAGCTAAAGGACAAAATGGTAGGCAGGACCCAAACTCTGATTAGAAAGTATTCTTCTGAAAAAAGCTAGCTGAACTATAAGTCACTCGAGAAAAAAAATTGACAATAACTAGGTGACTTTAGGTTTTTATAAAAGCTAACTGCAACAGATTGATCCTGGTGATGTTCCTTTATTAGTTTTCTCTTCTTTCACTATTCATTTTTCTAATGAGGCGCTAAAACTTTTTCATCAGGCTAACTGCAACATTTTGGTGCTGGTGATATTCTATTATTACCACTCTCTTTTTCCACTTTTCATTTCTCTCTATTGTACTAATTTGTATTTTCCATTTTGTCTGCTAGTGTTCCCTGTGCCTTTCTCTTTTTCTACTGCAGGATTCCTTCTCCTTTAAGCAGGGAAAGGGTTTGAGTGGGAGAAGAACGAGTTAATCTATTGTTTTATTCGAAGTAATAAATGAAATCTTATTGTTTTCATTGTGTCCTTTAGTTTGTTGTTACAACATGTCTACATGCATTATCACAAGTTTTTATTCTGTATTGGCACTTGGCAGTTGAGTAATCAGTTTTCTTTTTAACTGATTGAGAAATAAATGTACATTATACTAGTTTAATAATTATCTAAATTGCAAATATTGGAAGTTTTATTTTGAATTCTGTTCATATAGCTTTAATTGCTAGTACAATTTCTGATACGTTTAATGCTCACTAGAAGTTCTCTTCTTTATTTCGATATTGCCATATATGAATAATTTTTTCCATGTCCACCATTTTTCATTTCCTACTTTTTAAAGTCGTTTACAAAGCTCTGCATTGCTGGATGTGATAATGCCTCATGTTATAATACCATGTTGATTCAAACCAGAACGTACAAGTTTTTCCTGCATTCACTTTGCTATCCCCTCCAGTAGTCTGCAGTGGTGTCACTACCTGCCTGATTATACACACAGCTTCACTGGGCTTCTCGAGATGCAGTATTAAAGAAATTTAGTTGCATGAATCAGTGTGTCTAATGAAATGTCGATATACTATTTTATGTGGCTAGGTTGTTTTATAACAAGTTATATTATAGATTGATCCAATAATGTGAAGTGTGTGAAGTTAGCTTCGAAGAAAATACATAAAAATAAAGCTTTGGTTTAAGATGAGAGAATTATAGGGATTTTGGAAAGTCATGAGTTATAATATAGAGTCAAGTAATTTGGTAACAAATTTTTATAATGAAATTTTGAAGATTAAGAGAATGTTAAATTATTAGAGAAGTATTTTTTAGCATTTATGAACTAAAGAGATATTCAGGACTCATCGAGCAATTTATTGTAGTTTTATGCAGCAAGAGCTGTTATGGAGGCGATTTCAGCTTGTGAAATTTATAATATGCTAAAAGCTTTATCTGGGATTTTGTTGTTTATTTGGTAAACTAAGGGACTTAATTATAGCTGAAATTGAAACAACAGGAAAAATTGATATATTTTGGAGAAAATGAGAGGCGTATCCGCAAGATACTCAAAAGGCTTTGTACAGTGAGCCCTAATGTTAGATTAAATACTAGCGAAGGTTGAAGAGTGTGGAAATATTGACTTGTGCATTTTTGTCTAGCTGTTTCTCTTCTTACGTGGTAGATTAACCATTTGCAGCTTTGGCCTTGTCACACATGTACAGCATTTTCTTACTTGTATACAAGTCCAAAAATAGTGTTTTCGAGCATGCAGGAAAGTTGTGTAGTAATGCAACTGGGGATCAAAACTCCACGTCTTCGTTTACTTACAAACCAGTATGATGTTTTTTTTCTCCATTTCTAGACAAGTCTCGCGGTCTCCCCATAGCAAGCATTCTCATTCCAGGCATTCCCCCTACTCTTCGGCCAGAAGGTAAGAACTCTGCCACACTCTTCTTCCTACTGTTAGGCTTAGACATCATAACTAAAGCTTAAAAAAGGTGATATAACCTGGTTTCTCCTTTGCTTGGCCTATTCTGAATACTTTTGATTCTTAATCCTCTCTCTTTTTTTTTGTGCAGGAACCGCAGATCAAGGTCTATTTCACCTGTTCGCAGGAGTAGAGCATCTAAGCATGAGTGATAATATAATGGACTATGCTAAAGCTGGAACTACGTTTTGTGCAGAGCTTTCAGTTGGAAGTAATCATCCATGATTTGGTTTCCGCAGATGCATTTTGTCAATGGCTCGGCTTCCTGGATGATGTCCTGCGTAGTGATGGATCGATGTTGTTTTGACCTGGTAATTGTAATTTTCCATAATAATGCTCCATGTGGTGAAATTTTCTTTTTTCTTTCGTCCTTGTAGCATATAGGCTTAGGTTTGGTGGCATAGTTATTGCAATTCATGTTGTAAGATATTGGAAACTATAACTTCAACTTAGTTTTGACGATCAGAGGGCATATAATGATTTCCCTTATAGATTATGTCTTCTTATTTATGAGATTGTCTTTGCCTTATGTGTGGAACTTTCAGGAAAGTGTTGAGCTTCTGGACCTGAAATTTGAGGAAGAATCCATCAGGCTTTGGCCTGTTCTGGTTGTTTTTATCCTTTTATTTCCCTTTCTAATTTCACCTTTCCTCTCGTTAGAGTTGAGTGGTATTCAGTTTTCTCTATCTGGAGGTTAAGCTAAGCTAGAATTTCCCCTGTTCTATGTTACACTCTTCTAATCAAACAAATTATGCTTGGCAAATGTAGATTGATGAGTATTTTCTTCTGCCTGTTTCCATCATCTCAATTTCCACAGCTTAGATATTGTGATCGATCAGTTTTCAGTATGATCAAAGACATTTAATTTGGATCAAGAAGAACTGCAAAGCGGGATCTTCTGTGCAGCTCAAGTTGTGGGGAACACAAGTGGATCAAAATCTCTTTAAGAAGGATAGCTTTTAGGTTCTGCAACACATTTACTACGTATGCCTCGTCAGATTTTTATTTTTATTTTCCTTGATTTGCATTATTGGCAATTTGATATATTCTTCTTAGTTGAATTCTCTTCCTATATGATACTTTGCTGTCACAGTTAATCAATATCTTCTTATATATTGAAGCAATGTTATAAATTCACTTTTAATATGGTTGAGAGAAATGATTAAGAAAAGTAGGCTCTGATTTTAAACCAAAAAATTGCATGCTTGAGAATATTTTGTGGAGGACAAAGTTTTTTCAATTTTCTCTTCTTGATAGATAAGGAGTTGAATCTTTTATGCGTATTGAGGAACTCTAAAATATGACCAAAAATAAAACTTATTGCATAGAATAATGTAGTTCAGATTAGCAATTTTTACAATTTGAGGGATTTATTTAGATAATGATCAAAATGGCTTCAATATGAGTGGATATGTGGAAGTTATGAAGGGATCTTATCTCGTCATAGGAGTTTGTTGTCAAAGGTATAAATTAGGCTAAAGATGTGTGAAAGAAAAGTCGAAATAGGAACTTCTAATTTATTTTTTGTGTTCATGTTTGGTTCGTTTAATTTATCATTATTCATGTTTGGTTTATTTAGTGCTTATCGGGCTTTAAACAAACAAATATTAACGAGCTATGTTCGTGAACATATTTAGCAAACAATCTATTGAACAAACAAATCTTAAATTTGTTCATGAACATCTTAAATAAATAATTTAGTAAACATGGATAAATGTAAAATGTCTCTTGTTCATGAACAAATTCATTATGTTTTAATAAATTTAAAATATTTATATTAAGTATATTTATTAATTTTATAATTAAATATTAATCGAATTTTTATCGAGTTTATTCACGAGCTCTGAATAGAACATGAATCGAGCTTAATGTCAAGCTTGTTCACGAGCTTCAAATGATGTTGTTCGTGAACATAAATGAACCGAACACATTAGTGTTCAAACTTGTTTATTTGGGGATCGAGTATTTAAAATGTTGTTCAAGTTTGTTTGTTTGTTTAGTTAATTAAACGATCACAAACAAGCTTTAATTGAACCGAGTAACGAGTAGCTCATCAAACGTTTGGTTCGCTTGTAGCCCTAGTCAAAGATATGCCATCATGGATTTTGATAAAGATCAAGTTTCAAATATTGTCAGCGTTTACTATTAGTTGTTGGTATCGTTTCAAAATAAGCATGTTTAATTTTATTATAAATTAATTAGTTAATTTTTTACTTGAACTGAAAAAATAATGGAGTAAACTTGACACTTCACTGGTGAAAAATAATTTTTTATATTAAATCTGTTTTTAGATGAGTGCGATATAATTTATTTATGTATTATAATCATCACAAAATAAAAATTCAAAAGCTTTAATATTTATTATAGAAAAACATTTGGTAATTAAGAATATGATTTTTTTTTTTCTATTTTAAATATTTAATAATAAAAAAATACATTTAAATCAGAATTAAAATTGAAATCCAATTTGGAAGGAAAAAAACCAACACTTTTGAAATTGAACCTTATTATTTCATGATAACAAATAAATTTATACAAGAAATTAAAAGGTGGCGGATGAAGCTATATATAGCTAGCGAATACATTTTTTTTTTTTTTTTGGTTAAAACCCACGGAGGGGCCTACGTGTTAATTTCAAAAAGGAGGTTACAAAGTCCTTAAAAGGATCCACTAGCTCGCTAATGCTCGAATGAGCTACAATGAAAAGATAAAAAAGCCTAATGAGCCTGTGATTCCTTAATCTAAAATTACAATAAGCAAAAAGAAATTGACTAGGGCTGAAACAGCTCAGCACCCAAAAATTGAAGCTCAGAGGATAGTCGTTGGGCATAAGCTTCCTGCAAAAAATGAGATACAAAAAGGAAAACAGCACAAAAAGTAACCAGAAAAAACTAACCTGAGGCACAAAGCAGTTGGCAAAGATGAAGAATGAGTAACATCTGCAATGAAACCTCCAAAACACCACAAAAGATGTGAAAATTTTTAACATATCATTGATGAGATTAAGTAAATCAACCATAGAAGTGTTGATGCTATAAAAAAGAACGATTTCCCTCGGATAATCGGATAAATTACGTTGAAAACACAGATTCAGAATAGTATAATGGAATTTCAGCTGCAGCACACCGAATAACCCAACGATTCTGTGATGAACACAGATGTGCTTCAAATGAAACAAATCAAGGTGCAGATTAATAGAGATAAAACCATTGATACACATAATATTAAGATGCTGCTTACGGAAAATCATAAGGATAAGAGGGCTCGATAAATGACAGATCTCACAGTTATGAGAATACAGCTTAGGATGCATCCACGGCAAGCAGCAATTCAAAATAAAATGGTTAAACAGAGAAATAATCAAAAACAAGGAGAACCAGCTGCAGGTAAAAAGAAAAATCAGAGAACTGAGAAGAGGATATCCGCAAGACGAATTACTCATTTCTAATATACGGTAAGCCAGTGTTATCTAATTTGATCAAAGCATGTAAAGTAGGATTCAGCTCGGAAGGATTTAATTCAACATATTGATCAATATTGCAGCCATAATTAGCTAACCAATCGGCACAAGTATTAGCTTCACGAAAGATATGAGATATATAATAAGTAACAGTATTGAGAAAAATCTTAATTTTCCTAATAAGATAAAAGCAATTAGGATTGCCCGGCACGAAGTTATTAATAATCTGAGTTAGGAGCAAGGAATCAACTTCAATCCAAATGAAATTAAAGCCCAGCTTAGAACACAATTGAAGGCCAACAAACAGAGCATAGATCTCAGCATGAATAGCAGAAATACAATTAATCGGTTCAGCAAAGGCAACGACGACATTACCAAAACCATCTCGTATAATACCACCGGCCCCAGCATTAAGATGACCAAAAGAACCATCAGTATTGAGCTTAATATAAGGGGGCTTGGGTTTAATCCATTTAACAAATTTTTCAGCAGAATTAACATGAATATTAGAAAAGTTAAGCCCCAAAATCTCAGCTAAATAAAAACAATTTTTAAAATTTTTTCTGGACAGGAGCTTGTGAGCATGCATTTGAGTAATCTTGTTTTTCACCTTAGCAATAATGACATCAGCATTCATCTTAGTACCATTATGCTTGGCATCATTACGAGCTTGCCAAATATACCACACAATAAGAATCGGAATCAGGTTAAGAATATGACCTTTAAAATTCTGAAACCAATTCTTGAAAACAGAAGCAAGGTTGTCGTCAATAGCAGTGGACGGTTTCTTAGCAATGCTATTAAAGAAACTCCAAATTTTAACAGCAATGCCACCAGAAACAAATAAGTGATCTATACTTTCAATATTCGAGCAGCACAAACATTTAGAAACCAGTTGTAAACCTTTAGATTGAAGCCTCACATCAACAGGAATATAACCTTTGATGCATCTCCAACTAAACACAGAGTAGGACAGAGGGAAATTAGCATTCCAAATAGCAGAGTATAAAATAGAACTGTCATTATGATTTCTGAACGCATCCCAAGCATTATTCAAAACAAATTTGCCAGACGAAGAGAGAGAGAAAAGGATAACATCATTTTCGTTCAAATGAAGAGGGATATCTAAAATTTTGTCAACTATCCAAGTAGGAACAATCTCCAAAAGTTTAGTGATATCCCATCTACCATCATAAAAAAAATTAGTAACTTTAATATTACTTAAAGAACAGGTGTTGAGCATCATATCAATAGAAGCACACCCAAGCCAATTGTCTTGCCAGAAAAAAATATCACCTTTACCAAGACCCCACTGAATGTGCCTCTCAGCATTCCATTTAATATTGCACAATCTCTTCCAAACAAAAGAGTCCGTATTTTTATGAACGCATAAAGTAGGGTGAATATTAGGGCAGTATTTAATATTCATGTAGCGGGCCCATAAGCTTAAATTCGATCTAAAAGAAAACCATAATTTAAAGGAGAAAGCATTGGCAGAATCAGATAAAGATTTGCAACCAAGACCACCTTCAGCTAAAATGCCACAGTTTTTGTCCCAAGTCGACCAATGAATACCTTTATTGTTGAAAGTAGAACCCCAATAGAATTTGTTAAATATTCTTTCAAGCTTAGAGCAAGTAGAAACAGAGGGAAGCAAAGTATGAAAAAGATAAATAGGCATAGAGTTTAAAACAGACTTGATTAAAATGAGCCTACCACCATAAGATAAGAAATTGGAAGACCAATTATGAAGTTTTTTTTCAATTTTTAAAAAGATATTATCAAATAGGAAATTTCTTTTTCTGCCTTTGTAAATACATAGAATAGAAGAAAGATCTCCAACAAGTTATTACATGTTGAATATTAGCAAATCACGTGGATGGATGCTTGAAAGAAGTATTAATGTGTCAACCTATGGTTTATTTGGACACGATTGGCACCTGATAAATTTGCATATAATAAAAATTATTGACTAGCTGGTGTCTACAGTTATTGGTCTCTCTGTTGACTCTAAGATCATAAATAGCATTCATGAGCATAGTGTTATTTGCTATATGCACACCTCTTGAAGAGAGAATATAGTATCGAATACATGTCGGAGACGAACACGTGTCGGACACGAACTCCTGTCCAACACGGCTGGGACACATGTCGGACACGGAAGACACGTGCCGATTAAAATAATGTTTAAATTTAACCCGACACGGCTAGGACATGCGTCCTATTTTTTATGATAAAATTGTTTTAAATATAAAATTTAATATTTATTAAATCAAATAAAACATCACATTCACTCCTATATGCATCAATATGATTATTGAAAGGCATGATTATTAGATAATGATTCTTTTTTTAGAGGCAGTGATGATTATTGAAAACATTTATACCTATATGTTTGCAATTTTTAGTGATATAGAAAATATTTAGAATATAAAAGATTTAAGATTAATATAATAAAGATTAATATATGATATCACTTGTTCACACCCGAAAAGATTGAAGATCCACTTCATTCTCTATCTGTGATGGAAGATGACAAATAAACTATGATGCACCACGCACAGACACAGCGATACGGACACGAAATGATATGGATATTGGACACGGTTTTTTTTTTTTTTTTTTTTGAAAGCTGTGCATCATAGCTAATTACTTAGTCATGAAGAGATCGAACGAGTATAGGCTTAAATTTTTTATGTATTTGGCTGGAGATAGCACCAAATAAAATTAAGCATCTATAAATATATATAAGTAATAAGAATGAAGAGTGATGATTCTGAAATGTAAACAAATGATAGAAATGGTTATAAGCAATTCCACTAATCACTTGTTCACACCCATCCCGTTAATTAGATGGATCGGAGCTATAGCTTCACAGGCCTGTAATTAGTCTTATATATTTGCTTATATATATATATATATACTACCACGACAGAAAGCTCAGATGCTGGCATGGATGCACGTATGTTGTAACACTCTGATATAGGTTTCGTTTGGGATGATTTTCGTACTACTTCTTAAATCAGCTTTATAGTACAAAAATTTTAATTTTTATATTTAAAAATTGCTTTAAGAAGCATTAAGAAAGCCACCCCAAACGAATTTCAAAAACTGTAAACCTTTGGCTACGTTCTTTGGTATTCCTATGGATACTGTTGATTTTCTTTCTATGGAGAAAATTGTTAGATGGGTTAAACCGGTTTTTTCTTTTGTGGAAATGAATTCTGATGGTTCGGTTGGCTCCAACATGGCTGGGATGGGTGGTATCATCCGTAATTTTAAGGGAGATGTTCTTATTGCTTTTGCTGGTCCTTTACACCATTGTAAAGTTTTATTTGCTGAAATGATGGGGCTTTCTTACGGGCTGGAATTATGCTACAGGTTGGGTTTTAATAATGTTGCTATTGAAGTTGATGCTTTAAGCTTGATTCACTTGATTAGAAAGAACACTTTGTCTGACCCGGAATTCTTTTATAATATTAGAAAGATTAAATGTTTGCTGGATGGTTTGAATTTTTCTTTGAACCATACTTTTCGGGAAGGTAATGCTTGTGCTGATTTTTTAGCCAAGAAGGATAGCCAAATTAATGGTGTGGTGGAATTTTCAAATACTACTCTTCCTCAGCAATTACATGGTTTAGTAAGACTTGATAAGTTGGGTATTCCGTATATTTGTTCTATATGATTTCTCCTCATTGTTATTTTTATGTCTTCTGGACTACTCAGACCAGACTGTTTTATCCTTAAACATTGCTCGGTTTTATCTGTTGTCGCTGGACGTTTGGCTTATCACGAGGTGGAGATGTTTTTTGTTTTGGCGACGAACATTGACCTGGGAGCTTTCTTTTGCGGTGGCCGTGTGCTGGTTTGGTTCTCATGTTTTTTTTTTTCTCTTTTCTCCTAGTAAATGTTTTTTTGCAGGTTACTTCCACCTTAAGGGAGTTTTTGGCAAGAAAGACGAGCTGATTGATTTTATTTTTGATCTTTCTTTATGTTTTGGGCACATTTTTAGTGCCGCCATAGAATGTTACTAGATTATTTTGTATTTTGTGTAGTTGGAGATTTTCGGCCCTTAGGTTTTTTATTTGACTTTTTGAATGATTGTAGCTCTTTGAGCATTTAGGGGGCTGAAAAACTCTTTAAGGACTTGTATTTTTAATTTATATCAACGCGTAGGCCCCTTTGTGAGTTTTAATTAAAAAAAAAAAAAGCCACGCCAAACGAAGTCATAATCATAAATATTTCGGGATTATATCATGCCTTGTATGTGTCATAATTAAGCTGCGTATATTTTCTTTTCGGAACTTTTGTGTGAATTAAATATAAACTCACACACATCACATATAGAAGCTTCGAACACATACAAGACCATTTAGTTGATAGCGTAATTAAGCTCTGAATTAACAATCAATATATCAATAATGTGGGCTACATGATATACAACATGTATTTTGATAAACCATTTAATTGAGTGCAATATCTGATCAATATATAGCTCATTTAATTTTAATAAAGAATAATTTTATCTTATTCATAATATTTAAGGAAATCAGCTGAAATCAGACAACTTGAAACTTCTTTATTTCATCCTTCCTAGGCAAGAAGATGAAGATGTGAGAGCTCAATATATAGTGGCTTGCAATAGGAAAATAGAAGTTGAAATTAAGCATGCAGGCATATATGATTTGATGAATCATATTTACCTTAATTTCTCATGCTAAATAACTACCTCCTGCAGAAGAAAATATTATTCGTGAGCATATTATACGTACTTTGATATTTGTGGAAATATTCTATGATATAAATATATAAACAGAATAATCCAAATGAATGGGGGCATTGCCAACGGGCAAATTATACATTTCTTAATGCTGTTTCTTAAGAGTACTTTGCATCCTTGGCATGCATGAGAGATTTGCCAGAATATTCAATCTTTATTATTCCTGATGATCACTACAAAGAGATTTGCCTTTGTCATCGGCCAGCAGTTGGCTCACAGCCATGGCTGAGCTGCTCTTTTCCTTCTTCTGATGAGCCTTTCCAGCTGGGTTCCTATTGCTTGTGCCTTTGATCACATCCACTGCCTGTCTGACCTTCACTCCTCTTATCATCTATATTTGTTGCAAAATCAAACTCATCACAGTCAAATTAATGCATATATATTTATATATATAAAAAACTAATGCTTAATAAATATCTCTATATATATAGATTTTTAGATAAACAGGCCAAGAAGAGAAACATTACATATTTTCCAGACTTGGCATCGGAGTATATTACTATGAAATCTCCTTCTTGAAGTCCATTTGATTTGACAAAATCCCCTAACAAATTCAACATAAAATAATGCACCATAGAGAGACAGAGAGAGAGTTAGGGTTCCTTAATTCATGAAGAATATTTAAATCATTATATTTTCATCAAAATTTATTCAGAATACATTTTCAAATTATTGAATTTATTTTGAGATTAATTGATGACATAAATGAATTTATTAATTATCTATTGCTACCATCTCAAAATAAATTCAAAATAGTTCATATTTTGATCAATGTATCTTTATCCAATTTTTTTTTCCTCATTCAGTACTCAGGTGATAAATTAATTACATTATTAATACACAAATACCTGTGTTCTCCAAGAGGTACATTCTACTCTTGTTGTTCGGCCAAAACCTGCAGAAATGTTGAACTGCCATTTATCATTCAGTCAATAAAAATAAATGATAGAAAAATTATATTTAAAGTAGAAATATAAATATATGTATGTATGTATGTATGTAACAGTACCTATAACGCATGTTCCATACCCTTGAGGCTCCTATATCCTCCATTTCAATTGGTATTCCGTCCCTTGAATCAAGCATTGGGAGATGAATCTCTGCTTCTTTCTGTAAGAAATGAGATTTTTTAAGTAGATAAAATGTGATGTAAGTGTGAGAACTACTAACTATTTCTTATAATTTAGCTAATTATTTTTATAAACATTTGAAGTTTGACAATATATCATATGCATTCCTTATTTTATATGTATTAATCAAGTTTCATAAAAAAAATAACTTTTTCTATTAAAAATATGATAGGAAATTAAAGTTGTTTTTAGGTTTTAATTATTTTGTATATATATATATATATATATATATATATATATATATATATATATATATATATATATATAGCTTGATACAACACAAATCTCAAAGCATATATGAGTCAACAACTTTCAAAATTAAATTTGGGTCCATTCGAACACCAATTTCAGCAAGCTTACCATCAAATTGAACATTTCAAAGAGACAAACCCAACGACACCAAAATCGGTCCAATCCGAGCTCAAATGGGTCCAAATCAAGGGACCAAAGCACATTTGAAAGATTAAAAGCATTAATTGGATGGCCAAAATGATATCCAAATATGACATACTTATAATTGATTTGAGTGGCTAGATGAGATAAATCAAACGATCCCAATATCACTTAATTTTGACATCATTTGAGCTCATAAATGCTTGACAAATTGTTGTATGATCGAGGGGTTGTATGATCGAGGGATGTCATCCAATGGAGCACTTTGAATTTACCCCAGATTTTTTTCATATTTATGAGGCATGTCACTCTAAAAAATCTATAAAAAGACCACCACTTCCAGCATGAAAGGAGGAGCTTTGGACATTTGATTAGAGATTGGAGAGAGCTCTCAAACTTAAAGGATATTAGTGTTTTACCCAAGCACCACTGCAAAAAAAATCTTGGTGTCTCTTATTATTCTTGCACCCCTTTTTTTGCCTGTATGTGTGCTAGATCTTCGTTAAAAAAAAAAAGACATTAAGCTCTTTATCTTCATACCATTGTGAATATTCTAGCCTGCAACACACACACATATATATCGCAAAAAATGATCCAACAAGTTCAGGTTCACTCCTCAAATAAACATGATTTAAAAAAATCAAACTGAACTTGAACTAATTATCGAGCTAAACCTGATAAAAAAAATGCACAAAGCATGAGGTCCAATAAAAAAAATGGGCTCTATATACGCATGACATTTTAGATATAATAATCAGTATTGTTTATGTGTGGATTTAATTAAGGAGTGGAACATTATTCATATACAAAATATTATTTTACATCATATTATTTTTTTAAGGAAAAAAGCCACTTTAATATTAAACTAATATGAATCGAACCTTCCATAGTTTAGGCAATGAATAATATATCTGGGGGTGTCAATATTTGAATATTTGAAATGACACGAAAATCCGATCCAAAAAATTTGGGTTGGACTCGACCCGATTTCAAAACGGGTCGGGTTCGGATTGACCCCGCACGTGCCCGCACGCGCTCGCCTGCCCTCACGCTCTCCACGTGCCCGCGTCCGCCGCGCACCCGCCTTGCCGGCGTGCTCGCCCGCATCCGCGTGCCCGAGTCCTCTGCGGGAACGAGTCTGCCAAGCGCCGTGCGTCCGCCCGCTTGCGTGCCCTAGCTCGCGTACGTCCCATGTCAGGTTGGGTCCGGGTCTGTGTTTTCGACCAGTTTGTCTATCCGGGTTGGGTTAGGGTCAACCCGATTGAACCTGAGTCAATTTCGGGTTCGACCCAAACCCGACCCGTGACCCAAAATTGACACCCCTAGACTACTCTATATCCAACTATATTTGTACCCCGTCGCGATCAAATCATATGTAAATCACAAAATAATATAAGTGTAGTTATATAAGTCTAAGAATATGAAGCAAGTTTGCACCATCTTTTCACAAAATAAAATTATAGAAAAAAAAATGTGAAAGCCGAGAATGGAGTAGAAAAATGTGAAATACAAAAAGAACTGATCTTCATTCATGTCAAATATTTGAAATAATTTGAAAACCTCATTAATTAGAAATACATTAGCATGATATACTCCCCTAAAAAAGATATTCGTATAATCATCTTCATGTTATAGAGTAATAAGCAAAAGATTGTGATTAAAAGACAAATTAAGCATGTGGACATTATTGTAATACCAGCAGCTACATAATCTAGTAAGGCTCTTCCCTTTATTTAGGTATGTTATTAAATTTAAAACTAGAAAGCCTAGAATGGAGTAGAAAAATGTCAAATACAAACAGAAAAATTCTCTTAGGGAGCGAGCACTGCGATGTTGAACCCTCTATTTCATAGGGTGTCAATATTTGACACAACCTGAAACCCGACTAGGAACCGACTTGGAAAATTTCAGGTTCGGGTCAACCCGTTTGACGTACAGGTTGGTTTTAGGTTCGATAAGTCGACCCGTTTCAAAAATCGGGCCGAGTTCAAGTTGACTCGGAAACCCAAAAGTGACTAGAGTTGACCCGTTTAGAAAACCTACCCTCCCATATCACAACTCACACAAGCCTCTCCTCTCCAGCTCTCCCTCCAAGCCTTAACTCCCATCCAGATGGATGGAGCTTTAGCCGCCTGCAGTCCTACCGCCATCTGATCGACCGAATCTCGATCCGCAATGGCGCAACCGATTCCGCCTCCTACAGCTCCAATCGGCCCGATCACCTCATGACGCCGCCTCTTGCAGAGCCATCAGATACACAGACTCCAGTCACACCACCTTTGATCTTCTACTGCCGGTCACGTCGCCTCCTGCAGTATGTCAGTAGCCATCAAATCTACCTCCAGTCTTTAGCAAGGAGAGATCGCAGTCGATTGTGCCAATTTCATGTTCGTGGGTTGGGTCGGGTCAACTCGATAACCCACGTGGATCAATCGGGTTCGAGTTGGATTTCTTGACTCGTTTGCAAAAAATAGGTCGGGTTAGAGTCAACCCGTTTTAAACCAAGTCAATCCAGGTTCGACTCGACCACGACCCGAGGATCCGTTTTAACACCCCTACTATTTAGGACTATCTTTTGGAGTTCTGGGAGAATTTAAGATATTTCGGTGATTGTTGCAGCATTGAGGGTTGGATTGTCGTAATGCTGACCTCTAATATATATATATATATATATATACCTCATCCGATTTCCCCTTCACCCTAAGCTTGTCAAGGAAGAAAGAGAAGGAGAGGAGAAGAAGAGGGAAGATAAAGAAGAAGAAGAAGTACGGAGGTCATGGTGTGAGATTTTTTCGTAAACCCAGTTAAGAGAATTGTCTTACTTGAGGTAGTCACTCAATATCCTATTTTTTTATTTCAATTCCACAATTTTTACAAGAAGCTCTGAAGTAAAATATATATAATTTCAATAAGTAAAACAATTTTTTCATCGTGCAATTTCTATTGTACTATAGAATGTCTTCTTTTGGCTGCGTTAACTGTAAAAAATTAATATTTCACTAATTGGTTTTATCATGATTGTAAAAATCAGATCGATCGTGAGAGGTTCAAGATTGAATGATTTGACTAGGTTGATCGGGAGACGTAATAAGTATTAAAATTATACAATTATAATTTAAATTATATATATAATTAAAATTTTAAAAGTTAATATTTATTACCTTGTTTAAGACTCTTGAACAAGCTTGATTAAAGACACATAAAATGAGGTAAGAAGCTTGATTAATAATTAATGTGAATATAAGCATATGTATATTACAAATATAAACATATGAACATTAAATATATTTATAAATTAAATACATATATAATATAAATGTCTAAATATAAATATAATTTATAATAAAATTAATATTTAATATAATATTAAAAAATATTATTATTAACTTTTATAATACACATTATAACAACCTAAATTTATAGCCCAACCTAGCCCAAGTATGCATTCTAACTCATATAATATTCATGCATCTTTCTTTATTACACACGACCATAGGAGAGTTTTAGATAATTATCTTTATATAGTATAAAATATACATATATAACTAGCACCAAAACATGTTATGTGATAATGCATACATGTATAATAGTGGAATTTATCTCTATATATTAATAATAATAAATTTTAAAATTATAAAATAATAATAAAACTAAAATATACAATCTAAATTTATTTCTATAAAACATGGGCCAATTCGACAGTGTCAAATCAATAGTTCAAACTAGCTTGAGCAAGTTTAATGCAAATGTGGTTTTCGAACCCGATCAAGCTGGTAACTTGATTGGTTCATGGTTGAACTGATTGGTCCAATTAGATTTTCAAAATATTGGGTTTTGTTTATACGAATTTATAAGTATTTTCTATTGAAAATGAAAAAAAATGGCATTAAATACAATTCATTAAAAATCTTGAAAAGATATTTTAATGATTCCTTATAAATAAATATTCAAATAATAAATTTTCAATTTGAAGGTAAATTATACATGTATAATCTTTCTGTAGTGTTGTATATGTGTTCATATTCATGTTCAATATAATATATATTTGTTAACTCTGTTAATATTTGCATATGCATTCATATTTACATGACGAAGGTTATGATATGGGAGATGTTGAAGTGCAATGCAAGTTCTATTATATGGGCCAAAAATTTTACTTTGTTCTACCTCTAATTCTGACCTAATCTACTTTACGTGGATGCGGGGGATTATTTCTAGCCCTATCTATTTTATGCGAGTGTGAGAGATTCAAGAGAGTTATAAATGAAACTGAAGTTATAAGAGAAAACAGGTGAAATAACCCATATTTGATCGAGACATATAATTACTTTAAGGGGATATTATAAGTCTAAATTATATATCATCTTCACCATAACAAATATATTATAGTATTTTAATTACACTAATATTTTTATAATTTTTTGGCATTATTACAAATCCTTAAAAAAATGACACATATCACTACAAGTGGAGATTATTGGATCGTCAAATATCCGTTTCATAAATTGATTTTACCAAATTTTTTTAAACATAGTGGAATATTTTATGGATATTTTTCTATAATTTTTTTTATATTTGAATGTGAAATTATAAGAGAATTTATATAAATTTTATATTGAAAAATAAATAAATTATATAATTACATTTATGCATTATGGTTTTATCATAAATATCCTCATCCACTACAAATCCTTTCAATTTGGCTTTTCCCATTACCTATTTCGTTTCCTCTCAAGGCAGAGAACAGAAATGAGAAAATGAGAAAAAAAAATAGAGATAGAAAAAAGTTAAGATTTGGATGCCACATAGTTGTTATCGTCACTCAACCTTATTGAAAAATTTGCTCGTCTTGTTGTAAGGATTCATTATTGTATTTTTTATTTCAATAATTTTATATATTTTATGTTATAAACATTTTAATTTTATCAAAACTTTTAAAAGTTAAACTTTCACCACATAACTTTTGGTATGAGATGGATATCAATATTATGAATATTTTGATTGTAATATTATTGAATTTTATTTGATAAAATAAAGTTATTGAATTTTGTATGATTTGCACTAAATAAACAATTGAATATTTTTATTGAAGCATGTTGTTAATATAGAAATTACAAATGAAAATACGTGTATGATTATTGGGTAAAAGCTAGCCACTATTATTGTTATAATAGTATGATAATAATATGTGTGAAGATAAATAAAAATTTGATTTCACTGATGTTGATTGAAGGCTAACTGACCTGTACATGATAGTGGGAAGACATGATTTTTTTAAAATATTATGATTTAGTGTTATACTCTAATTCATGTGATACTGATTAAAAGTTATAAGAAGTGATTATTATGCCGATGGGCTAAGAGTGACGACTCTATTTACTAAGCTAATGATTTACTGATACTGATACGATACTGAAAAAATATTGATTAAGTCATGACTTCTTACTAGTTTAGTGTGATTATTGAAATGCATGTTATTGAGCCATTATTTCTATTACTATACAGATTTATTATTACTGCATGAATTTATCATTACTGCATTATTTTACTACCACTTTTACTAATTTTGTTGATATCGATACAAACATCAATATTCTTATTAATACTACAACTGATTTACAATTACTTTCATTATTATTGATTCTTTGTACTGATTATTGATACTAAGCTCGTTAGATACTAAGCATGTTATTATGATAATGATATGATACATGTGCATATGTTTATATGATTTTACTGTATTAATATGATTCTAATAGTTCTTATTAATGCTTTGATTTTATCACTTTATATAATTTTTTATTGATTGATATTACTAATATGATGACTGTTTTATTAATTTGATACCCATACTAATTTATTGGTTTCTCCACTCTACTATTTTACTAGCTAATGCACCATATTATTTTATCATTTATAGATTTATTACTATTGTATGTGAGTTTTATTATTTCTACATTAATTCATGATTATATAAATATTGCTGCTATGATTTGACCGCTGACATGTATATTGCTCCTTTGTCGTACTTTGGGTTAGTTATAAAATTTGATTATTTGTTGAGCTCTCGAGCTCATTATATATAGTTAACTGATTTCAGGTCAAGACAAAAGTCTTATTATTTTATTCTTAGGCATAATAGTTATGATACGATTGTATAGATTCTGAGTAGTGCACATAATTTTAAATATATATATATATATATATATATGTTGATCGATAGTTTTATTTGCATTGATATTCATATTGATAAAAGAAAATTAAGTAGTTCTGATTGTTGTATATTAAAAAATAAAAGAATAATTATTTCAAATTATATTCTGGGATGTCACATGCATATCATGATTCATATGTTGCATATTTTGTTAAATAAAATAAGTTCAAATATAAAGAATATTTTATTTATAAGTACACTCTAATTAATATTTTTGTATAAGTACTCTTCGATATTTATGTGAAAGTATAAATGTTCTATTAACAAGTATACTTTGAGACCTACATGAAAGTGCATGTCACAGCATATAATGTTCAAATTCAAATAACAAAATTTGGAATGTTAATTATAATTTATGTTTAAGTTTTAAACATACTTCTGTTTTCTTCTGATAATATTGATATAAGTAATCTTTTATCCATGTTTTCTTAAAAAAAGGTAATGTCTATTAATTTTATAATTAATATTTAAATATTTTAATTATATTTTGCAAATATGAGTACTGATATTTATAATAGAAATTAGGATAATCTACTAAGCATGTGATCGCTCACCCAATTGTTAATGAAATTTCAAGTTGGTAACTTCTAAAATTAAAATTGGGACCATCCGAACTCCGATTTCAGCAAACTTATAGTCGAACTGAGCGTCTCGAGAATACAAACTCAACGACACCAAATCAAAACCAATCCGAGCCCAAACAGGTCCAAATCAAGGGTTAAAAGCAATATTGGAAGGTTCGAACCACAATTAGGATTACCAAACGGTTTCCAAACATAATGTGCTTATACTCGAATCGAGCGGCTCGACGAGAAGAATCCAACAAGCCCAAGATCACTGAATTCCGACATCAATAAAATGTTCAAATGTCCATCAAACGGTCCATGATCAAGGGATTCAACATCGACCGTCCATCCAACCACTCCCCAATTATCCTTGATCTCTCACCTATTTACGGGTCATGTCATTCTAGAAATCTATAAATAGACCCCTCATTTCTCTTGAAAGAGAATTCACGCAAGATTATGAGAAGAAGAGAATAAGGAAGAACAGAAAGAAGAGAAGGAAGAAGCTCCTTCTCGACCAATACCTAAGTTTGCCGGACCACCACCTGAGGCTCTCATATTCGCCAGACCACTACCTGACGCCCTCACTTTCGCCGGACCACCACCTGAGGCCCTCGCATTCGCCGGACCACCACATGACGCCCTCGCCTTTTGTCGGACCACCACCTAAGGCCCTCGCCTTCGCCGGACTACCACCTGAGACCCTCGCCTTCACCAGACAACCACCTGAGGCCCTTGCATTCGTCGGACCACTGCCTAAGGCCCTCACCTTCGCTGGACCACCACCTGAGGGCCTGAACTTCACCATATCAACACTTGAGGCCCTAAACTCCACCATACCATCAATTGACGCCAGAATTTTGTCAAGTCACAGTCAGACTACTAACTGAAGCCCCAACTTTCAAGTGACGTTAGATTTAACACTAGACTTCAACCATACGGTTGACATTTATAATCTAATCGTCCTCAAGGACTACTCAACCCATTGTCTTCAACTCAAATTCTAGTGAAATCTTTTCAATTGGGCTAGGCCCCGTGATTTTTTCACATTCCAGTGTTTTCCAAGTAAAAAATCTTGTGTTTTGTATGTGTAAGATGGATATTCGTGCAATGCTAAGACGTAAAATTACAACTCTATCGCCTCGTATATTCTAGCCCAATTATTATATTTTGATTAAGGATATGACTATCAGGAGCTTAGTATTAAGGTGCTTTGTAACCCAGTTATTATATTTTGATTTATAGAATAATTTTGGACATAAATATTTGTATATGATTCATAAAATTATTTTGAATTATTCAGTTGACTTTGATTTATTCTATATTATAGTTGAGTAAATTAATTTCATGATTTAATTCTTCCATTAGTTTTTGGGACATGACATTTCTTCCCCCAAATCACAAAGAAATGACACATTATATCCATATTATGTCTTCCAAATTAAAATTTGCCCACCTTGGCTATACAATTGCATATTTAGAGCATGGTTTGTATTTTGAATGTAGATTGGGATAGGCAAGAACCCCGAAGAAAAGAGAAAAAATTCCTAGAGCTTGGACACATAAAGGAAGCAGCCACCCAAACAACCAAACACACAAGAAATCTCCAAGCAAAGAGACAATTAGGGTTCTAGATTTAAAAAAAAATCAAAGAAATCTACAATTTTTTTATTCAAATTATTTTAGCATAAAATACAAAAAAAAAATTCAAAGTTCATAATAATTTTGAAAAATGAAGAATCATTTAAGATATTTTTTTTTAGAATTATATATATGAGTATATGACTTGTTATAAGAGGAGAGAATGTAGTAATTAATCTGAATGATGATCAGTAGGGGTAGTATGACTTACTTTGGGAAGAACAATCCTTCCAAGGCTCCCCACATCGCTCTGCTTCAACACTTTCCGAAGCAAAAATTTATAGTTATTTTCCGACTTGATTCCGTCCTGCACATCATTTCTTATCAAATTATTTCATTACATCACTATCTGATTATCAAAATTCACTTTCTTTTCGGGTTTAAACTTATGAAATGGAGAAAAAATAGTCACCCGACGTCTCTCTCCAGGTGAAGTGGTACGCTTGTGTAGATAATTCTCCTCATGCATCGGCGTTATGGGAGGAGGAGACGGCGCCACAGCAGCCAACGCTGCCGCCGGCGAAGACGTAATGTCGGCGGGTAGAGATGGCAAGTTGCTTGCATTGTCTTTATTGACACTAGAGTGAGAAGAAGAAGTTTCCTCTGTTACAATTATATTATCCGAACTCTGTAGCTGTTGGTTCTGCTGCTGTTGGCTTCTGTGCGGGTGAAGAGAAGAAGATTTTCTATGCCGAGCCATTCTCTTCTTCCTAGCCTCTTTAGTAGCCGATGCCGTCTGCCCCGGATAATACATTGGCAAATACTGCGGCGGTGCCTGCACTGGCACAGGCACCGGCACCGGCACCTGCACAGGCACCGGAACTGGCACCTGCACCGGCACTGGAAAGTTTTGCAGGCTTGGTGAAGGCGGCGTCTGCCCAAATGGAGCGTAATGAATCACTGATGATGTCGAGGCCGGTGACAATAACTGCTGCCATGGATGAGCTGAGAAAGCCTGGTCATTGTAGTAATGGTAAGACGGCACAGCTACAGCAGGAGCCTCGCCTCTATAACCGGGCATCACCGGAGGGCAAGAGGACTCCCCTGCATAAGGCATCCAAGAGTTGCAGGGCACAGTTTCCTGGTAGAAGTCAATATTAGGATTTGAAGTAGTTGCGATATGAGTAGGTGGAAGAGGAATCGTTGGAGGAGGAAGGGGAGGTGGTGGAGCGTAAGTTGGCAGTTCCTGATCTCTTGTTGATCCGCGGTTGCGTCGTCTTCTCTTCTTGAGATGGTGATTTTGAACCCAATCAAGAATGAGCTTGAGAAGTTGAACTCGCCCCTGTTTTCCCCCGCCGAGACGGCGAGCAGCGCACTCAATTGTGGAGCGCTTGAGCTTAATGCTCCTCAAATCCTCCGGCGAAATCAAGTCTTTGTTTTCCTTCAGCCATTCTAAGAAAACGTTAGCTAAATCCTCCGACGAGCAATCATCCCCGCCGGACAAAAATCCCAACTTTTCTACATTCCCGGGTTGCTGGTCACCGCCGCTGCCACCGGCCCAGTTTCTTTCGTCCGGGAAGAAGGACCGCGATGAATCCCACGTGGACTCGATAGGCTCGTCCGTGCAGGTCTCCCATAGATCAATATCGTCACCAAGAATATCAAATCCGGCGTCGGTGATGGGAGCCAGAGGGTCTTCACTCGCCGCCGTTGGGTGCATGCCACCATCAGTCTCAGTGGGGGTGAAGAGGAACGACCACGGTGATGAAGATGAGAAAGAGGAGGAAGAAGAAGAGGAGGAAGTCGATTGTTTGGGAAGAGTGGAAGCCGCCGATGAATAAGAGGCCGACGCCGATGGAGAAGAAAGGCATCCGAAATCAGCAAGTGAAGGAAAGGCGTCTTCTTCGTCCGAAAAAATCAACTTTTGAGCTGATTCTTCCATATCAATCAGCATATCCTCCACCTGCGACGGCGTCATAGACTTCTCTTCTTCTCCGGCTAACTCCTCCACCTTCTTATCGTTCACGCTGGAAGCCTCTCCTCCATCAAATTCCATCTCTCCAGCCTCAAAATCAGCCATTTCCCTCTACCTCTTCGAATTGAACCACATCGGAACCCTAAAAAGGCTGAAACCGCTAAGTAACAAAAGCCAAGAAATAAAATAAAATAAAAAGTAAAGATAACCACCTTTTTGATATTATAAAATAATTGGGGTGCTAAGCGACAAACGACGAGGCCAAAGGATGGAGAAAATAATGGTTGGCTTAATTGCAATTTTATAATAATTGCAGAATGTGCGGAATTAGAGCTTAAGAAGGAAGGAAGGAAAGAAGGAAATTAGCAAAATCGTCCATCCAGTACGAGGAAACATGGAAAACGACTTCCATCCAGTACTTTCTACTTCCCCTGGCAGGAAACAACAAATATATTATTGCAGAAACCCCCCTCCCTCATGCACCTCTCATATTGCAAATTTCTTCTCTTCTTCTCTCGCTCTTCAGTGCACACGATACGGCTTCAGTTCAGTGAGATAGATATATACGAGGAGGAGGAAGAAGAGGGTAGTGCTGATATTTAGTAATGTTGGAGGGGGGGGGATGCAAAAGGATGGGAAGAGTTTGAGCACAGTTAAACGATGACAGGTGGAGCGACGTGATTGGTTCCATGAGCGGTGCCGCAGTTGCCACTCTTCTCTCTTTCTATCTCTCTCTCTCTCTTCGTCGGCTGCGTCCACACCTAACAGCGTCTAATTTCCCGCCTGCTTATTTCTATTTTCTTTAAATATTATTTAGATGGAAGAAGTGCTTATCCTCTTCTAATTTTGATTATCCCTTTATATTCATATGATATAGTTTTATCATTTTTATTTTCTTTTCGAGAATCTCATATACCCTAAATAGTGATATCAAATCATGTTAATATAAATTTATGTTATGTTATCAGTGGAGCAAAAATAAGAATCAAATTCCTTTTTTTTTTAATTTGTAATATTATATTACATCCAATGTCTGTTTTATTGTAGTTTTGAGGATAAATTTTTCTGTACGGAACACGGACGGCAAAGAACCGTCACGATATGAGTGTACACTGATCATATCCAGATGGTTTTTTACAATCCAGACTCCACACGGAATAAGACATTCATTGCATGCATTAAGAGTTCTTGATCGAGATGCACGTTTGTTTTCTATTTGGAATTGTACATATACTATGATATATATGTGAAATTATTTTATGCGGATACAAACGTCGTCCAGTGGTGAAGTAGAATACATCATGTCACTTGCTTGCTGTGTATTGCGACTGTATACCTAGTGACATTGTGCATTCTGATTCTCCTTCGGACGATCCCGTGTTCGCATAGAATAATTTCTTGAGATATAGATATTTCAATAAATTTGGAGGATATACCACAAAAGATTGTTTGATAAAAAAAAATTAATTTGGTTACAACTTGATTTGATTTATTCAATTCAAATCCAATGTCAAATAAATTCAACTAACCCTAAATAAGATAGGGAAAGTCAAATGAAGCATGTAGATAATATTAATATATCAAGCAAAATTGAAACATAAAATGCTCATAAACAATAAATTATAAAATAATATATTCTTGGCCTATTATCAAAATACTTATATTTTATAAATATTCCTCAAACAAGCAAGAAATAATGCTTGCAATCTTCTTTGAAGTTAATTAATTGCTAATGTAAATAGATCTTAATTAAGCCAAAAATTAAGTCACCTTCCATCTTAAGTTTGCCTCTTGGGAATTTGGAATTCTTAATTAATTGGATAAAATTCTCTTAGGTCAATAAACAAATTGCTTTAGAAAATAGTCAAATTTATCAAAGAAGAAAGAGTTGGGAGCTAGAATCCAATTTGAATGCCAATAGCACATATATTATATCAAGAAGAGAAAGAACCAAGAAAATAGCACAAATTAAAGCCGCATTTTATTATTTATGGAGAACAAGAGAAGGTTGACCAATTTCTTCCACCGCGAAGGCCGTTTCAAGAAAACCTTGAGTGTTGATCATAGGATGTACATAACATTCACAACACCGGCCCCATGTGAATTACTAAGAAGCCCTTTGACCACCATGCTCTCAGCCAGCCAAACATCATAGTCATGTCTTCCATCCATAAGAGAAAGTTGATCAATACAAGTTATCACACCTAAAGAAGTGAAAATTTATGAATATCTATGATAACACAATCATTATCTTTGTTGTGATTAATCATTATGAAGTTCTGCTCATTCTTATTTTGATGAATTAACTACATTTCTAATGATAACAATAGCTACTGCAAATGCAAGAAATGTTTTTACAACCACAACAAAAATATTTATTACCATCTAGTATATATCCTTCAGTCACAAGGAGTAGTAGTATTAAACTAGTAGTACACATGTTTTTCCATACTATACTTTCATTTATGTGGAATTTATAATACATAGAAGCATGCAAATATAGAAATAAGCCAAATGAAAGGGAACCGTGCCAACAACATACAATTATACATCTTAATTTAGCTCCTCCACACTCATATAAAGTATTGTTTTTTATAAGTTTACATATCCTTTGCATGATCAATCATGGAAATCATGAGCAAGATTCCATCCCCATACTTATTTAATTAATTCCCCAAGGCATAAGGAGATTTGCCTTTGTCATCCGCGGCCATGGTTGAATTGTTCTTTTCCTTCTTCTGGTGAGCTTTTCTTGAGTTATGATTATTGTTTGTTCCTTTTATCATTTCCACTGGTTGTCTAACCTTCACTCCTCTTATCATCTATTTATCAAGCAAAATCAACCTCAACATAGTCAAAACATGCATTCAAAAATAGTAGTGCTAAATTTAATTATAGCTATACATAGATACAAGAAGAAGAGAAGTAGTACATATTTTCCACACTTGATGTCAGAGTATATTACTATGAAATCTCCTTCTTGAAGTCCATTTGATCTCACAAAATCCCCTAACAAGTTCAAATATAAAATCATAAACTATCAAGAGAGAGAGAGAGTGAAAATTTACACTATTGTGTATATACCTGTGTTCTCCAAGAGGTACATTCTACTCTTGTTGTTAGGCCAAAACCTACAAATAAAGTTGAGCTACTAATTACTAGTCAACATATGAAAACGAACAATAAATAGTATAGAGCGTGAAGACTTCAAATGTAAACTAGAAAATATTTAGCAGTACCTGTAACGCATATTCCATACCCTTGAGGTTCCAATGTCCTCCATTTCAATTGAGATTCCATCCCTAGCATCAAGCTCTGGGAGATTAATCTCTGCTTCTTTCTTTTAAAATTACAGGAAGAAACATAATTTTAGTATAATAATATTAAGCTGGTGCAGTAAATAAGACGTGATCGATATACGCAACTAAAAAATTATCAATTCTCATCTTACCTAAAATTTAGCTAATTATTTTTATAAATATCTGAGGTTTGAACAAAATGTTAATCACAAATCTTATGTTGCATATTTCATCCAACTTTTTTTATATTTTAACAAATATGATTGAAAATTGTGTTTCATATTTTATGTAGTAAAATGCATAGAAAAATATAAACAACTAATTAGGTATAAAGATTATACATATAGAATATCATTTAGGTGATTGTATATAGCTATTTATTTGTTAAACTATTAAAAAAAGTTAGAATTTAAAAATAAATTCACACTTAAGATCATAAGATGGTGTTTCATCATTTATGTATCCATATATAGCACATGTGACTCAAATATAACCATGACATTTATATATAAGAATCTATCATTATTATTATTATTTTTAATCTTTAATATATCTCTCTCCAACTCAAGTCTTCCTCCTCTTTATTTGAAGAATTTGTTGGAAGGAGAAAGCTTTTAGAACTTGCGCAAGGTTAAAGAGATGATGATTTATTTTAATGGAAGATTTTTTTTTTTTCTCACTTTGTTTGATAAAATTCAGCTATCATTACTATTTATAGTACGTACTAGTGTATTGCTATTAAGATTACGCCAACATATTTCAATATAATGGCTATAATTAAGCCTTAAGATAAATATTCTATTTTCTATCACAAAGGTCATTAAATGACATTCTAGATTTTTTTAATAAAAAAATATTCTCTTATAATTAATCAATTATGACCATAAGTTTTTTTAAGCTAGTAATTAATAATAATTATCATAACAAAAGATATTTATAATAGTTTTAAAATAAAATAATAAAATTTAATAATATTATGAAATATTTATCAATTTCAAAAGGCATTACAACTCAAACTAATTTTTTCCCCCTAAATTGCAGAAGATATATAGAAAGCAGTAATTAATGGAAGTAGTGAAGATATGTGCATGGCTCACTTTGGGAAGAACAATTCTTCCAAGATTGCCCACATCGCTCTGCTTCAACACCTTCTGCAGCAAAAATTTGTAGTTCTTTTCCGCCTTCATTCCTTCCTGTATCACATGTGATTATCAAAAATATCATCTTTCCATGCAGATTTAAACTTTAAATTTCAAAATAAAAATAAAAATAAAACAAAAGGAAAACTAGTTAATCACCAAACGTCTATCTCCAGCTGATGATGCATGCCTATGTAGATGATTTTCTTGTTGCGTCTGCGCCGTTGTTGCAGAAGATGGAGTAGCCACCCCCGGCGATAGAGATGGAATATCAGCCGGCAAAGAAGACAAGAAAGGCCAGTTGCTAGAATTGTCTTTATTAACATTGGAGTGAGCAGAAGAGGTTATTTCCTCTCCTACAACCATTGTATCCGAACTATGCTGCTGCTGGTTCTGTTGTTCTTGTTGTTGGCTTCTATGTTGGTGAAGAGAGGACGACGACCTTCTGTGCCGAGCCATCCTCTTCTTGCGAGCCTCCTTGGTTGCCGATGCCATCAACCCCGGGTAATATACTGGCAAGAAATGTGCTGCCACCGGCGGCGGCTGTGGAGTCTGTCCAAACGGCGAGTAATGAACGGCCGCCGGTGACAAACCTGGCTGCCATGGCTCAGCTGAGAAAGCCTGGTCGTTGTAGTAATAGTTAGGTGGCACAGCTTCACTTGTGTAACCGGGCATCGTCGGCTGGAAAGAAGGCTCTCCTGTATAAGGCATCCAAGAGTTGCAAGGCACAGCTTCGTGGTACAAGTCAATATTATTTGGATTAGAAGTCGCTGCTTCCTGTGGAAAGGGAAGGCTGGTGCTAATAGGAGGAGGAGGAGGAGGAGGAGGATAGTTATAGAATTCTTGATCTCTTCTTCCTATAGTTTCTGATCCGCGGCTTCGACGTCTTCTCTTCTGAAGATGGTGATTTTGAACCCAAGCAAGAATAAGTTTGAGAAGCTGAACTCGGCCCTGTTTTCCACCTCCGAGACGGCGAGCAGCGCACTCTATTGTTGAGCGCTTCAGCTTAATGCTTCTAAGATCTTCCGGCGAGATCGAGTCCTTGTTTCTCTTCAACCAGTCCAAGAAAACGTTAGCTAAATCCTCCGACGAGCAATCATCTCCGCCGCATAAAAAACCCGTCTTTTCTCCGGTCGCCGTTTCTCCCGAGAAGGAGGAGGATGGTTCCCATATGGATTCAGTACGCTCTTCGGTGCAGTTCTCCCATATATCTGCTTCATCCTCAACAATATCAAAACCGGCGTCGATGGGAACAAGCGGGTCTTCACTTATGGCAGCTGACGCCTGCATCGTCGGAGGCGGCGGCTGCATGGGACCGGTTTCAGAGGAGGTGCTCGATGATGATTTGATGGAGAAGTAGGGAACAGTATTGTGATGAGTGGAAACCGCCGATGAGAGAGAAGGCGACGCAGAGGGAGAGGAAAGACACGGGAAGTCAGCAAGTGAAGGAAAGGCGTTATCTTCGTCGGAAAAGAACAAATTTTCAGCTGTTTCATCCAAATCAATCAACATATCCGGCATAGGAGATGGCGGCGGCGTATGATTCTCTTCTTCTCCGGCGAACACCACCTTGTTATCGTTGTAGCTGGAAGCTTCTCCATCTAATTCCCTCTCTCCTTCCACAGAACCTCCCATCCTCCTCGCCGTGCTAATTGGACAACGTCCACCGCAACCCTAAAACCACTATATAACAAAACAAAACTGGTCATTATTGTAAAATAATTGAATATGAGGCCGACGTTATGAAAAATTGAAAGATTAATTACATTTTACAAAAAATGCTGAAGGGATTGAGAGCTTTTGTTTGAAGAAGAAGAAGAAGACGATGATGGAGAAGAAGAAGAAAGAAAAGAATAAAGAAAAATCGTGCTTTTATACTACGAACAAACCAAAGAACCTCTGATCAATTCTCCTCCCAAAAAAAAAACAATAATAACAACGTCCTCTGACGCAATTAATAAGTCAAACAAAACCATGAGCTACTGATGAAACTGGAAGCTTTAATTACAGTAAAGAGAGGGCAATGTGGATATTTAGCGAGAGAGGAGGGCGAGAGAAGTTAAGAGGACGAGATTGAGTTGGAAGGGAGTTCGAGCCCAGCAAAGAGTCGCCAGGCGTAAGGACGGTATTGGCGCCATGAGCGGCTGCGCGCGCCTGAAGCCTCGACGGCGCC
Organism: Dendrobium nobile; assembly: GCA_022539455.1. Classification (NCBI taxonomy): domain Eukaryota; kingdom Viridiplantae; phylum Streptophyta; class Magnoliopsida; order Asparagales; family Orchidaceae; genus Dendrobium; species Dendrobium nobile. Next base: position 844,818 of record CM039735.1, on the reverse strand, counting down.
GTTTGAAAACAGGAGCTGGGAAAATATATATATCAGAAGAGTTTGAAGAGGGGGAGAGATGTAAAAAAAGAAGGATTTGTGAGCAGTAAAACGTTGCCAGGTTGAACGACGTGGTTGGTTCCATCAGCGGTGCCACCTCACATCACCGTTCCCGCTTTCTTTATTTCTATTTTCTTTAAATATTATTTACTTGGAAGAAGCTATATTTCCTCTTCTAATTTTGATTATCTGTTTACTTTTCTCCTCCATCAAACATTTAGCAATCAGATGAGCTATCACAACCATAGGTGATTAAATCAAATCATTAACACACCTAATCATAGCATCTATGCAATCCAAATCCACTGATCAGGAACAACCATGTTTGAGCATGGGAACACATGCCCAGCCAACAATCAGGGGCGGATCCAACTTCTTCTTTCAGAGTGGGTATTTTTTTTTTTTGTGGGGGATGAGAAAAAACGTTCAGAATTAATAAAATTATATATGGCTTTTTTTTTTTTGATAGGGAGAAAAATGCCCCAAAAAAAAATCCAAAATATTCTAAAATATCCCCACTAAAATTTAATTTTTTTTAGGGTGGACATTTGCCCTCCCTCACTACATGGGGGATCCGCCCATGCCAACAACACCCCATCCCCAATAGGGGTAGTATTTTCATTCTCAATAGTTATTTTCTCACTCGCAAGAATAGGTTCCACATTAATAGTTGTTTCATGCTCAGGAAGCTCAACCAAACTTCCCACATTGGTAATAGGGGCAGAAAAATCAGCTAAATGAGGATGCAAAATATGACATTCAGATTTTGAATGATCCAATATTTTATAATGAGCGCAATAAGAGGGCAATTCTTCCATTTCCACCATCTGAATATAACCCATAGTTTCCAAACCAAGCCAAACTTGGTTAGGGTATCACTTGGTAACATTTAACTCCACAAAGAATGCGCGCGAGCAACCAAGAGCCTTGTACCATTATAAGTACGTAGCATTGTCCGATCTCAACGGACAGCCAAATAAAGATCCATGCCCAAAAAGAATATTGGGAGATGTATAACAAGAAATGCCGAAGCAGAGATAGACAAGAAGATGATGAAGGAAATTGTATATTATTTCACATCCTACTCTACTGCTTACAGTTCTATATATAGCTAATACAAATACAAGTAACCAATGAATTACAGCCACGTGTAAAGTAATAACAAGAAGTATTTATTTATTATTTATATGGTCTAATACGCCCCTGCAAACTGATGGGTTCTGTTGAACGGTCAGTTTGGCTCTGAGTGCTGTAAATCTTGGTGTTGAAAGAGCTTTGGTAAAGATGTCGGCCACCTGATCGACTGTACTAATAGGAAGAATGCTGATGTTTTTGTTGAGGATATGATCTCGTATGAATCTGTGGTCGATCTCTATGTGTTTGGTTCTTGCATGGAACACTGGATTGTTTGCCAAAGCAATTGCTGATGTGTTATCACAATAGATGGGTGTCGGTTGATCTTGAGCTATACCAAAATCTGCTAGGAGGCGGCGAGTCCAGATTACATCTGAGGTTAGAGCCGCCAACGCTCTGTATTCCGATTCGGTAGATGATCTAGCGACCGTGCGTTGCTTTTGGACTGTCCAGGAGATGATCGAATCACCCAAAAAAGAGCAGTAGCCGGTAGTAGATTTGCGAGAAATGGGATCTCCGGCCCAGTCGGCATCTGAAAAATAGCGAAGAATAAGATTAGATTTGCTAATTGGAATACCATAGTTCAGCGTATCTTTGATATAGCGCAGAAGACATTTGAGTAAGTAGAAGTGTTCGAGCAGATGTTGATGCATGTGTTGTGATAAGAGGTTAATACTATAGGCTATATCGGGTCTAGTCAACGTTAGGTACTGTAATGAGCCCACCAGGCATCTGTATTCGTGAGGATCGGAAAGAGTAGTTTGTGGAGGAATTGCAGACGGAAGCTTTGTACAGGACGGGTTTGCAAGAGGGTTGCAATCCGTGAGCTGAGCCTGTTGTAAGAGCGATGCTGCATATTTTTGCTGAGATAAAAAATAAGCATCGTTATGGAAGTCTATTTTAATGCCAAGGAAGTCGTTTGCATTACCCAAATGCTTCATATTAAATTTATTATTGAGTTGGGAAATAACGCGAGAGACTTCCTGAGGATCATTTCCAGTAAGTAATATATCATCTACATACATGAGTAAGTAAATTTGAATGTTTGTTTTGCGAAAGATAAGAAGAGAAGAGTCAGCTTTACTGTGAAAGAACCCAATAGAAATAAGATATGAGGTGAACGTGTTATACCATTGACGTGGTGCCTGGTTTAATCCGTAGATAGCTTTCTGAAGATGACATACGTAGTCGGGGTGAGTCGAGTCTTCGAATCCTTTGGGTTGTGCCATGTATATTGTCTCATATAGTTGTCCGTGCAAGAATGCATTGGCAACATCTTGTTGGTGAACTTGCCAATCTTGTTGAAGTGCCACCGTGAGCAAGATCCTTATGGACGGTAGTTTGGCTTCCGGACTGAAATTTTCCGTATAATCCAGCCCGTATTCTTGATTATTTCCTTGAGCAACTAAACGAGCTTTGTGTTTAGCAATGGTACCATCTTCATGAAGTTTTATTCGATACGTCCATTTGCATCCAAGCACATGTGTAGTAGATTGCGATTTGACTAAGCGCCATGTTCCTTGATTCTGTAATGCGAAAAATTCTTCGGCCATCGCTTTGCGCCATTCAGGATGCTTGGCAGCTTCATTATACGTGGTCGTTGGAGCTATAGTCTGATCGGGTTGACTGTCTCTGTGAAAAAGATTTAGGTGATTTCGAGTCTTAAGAGTACCTGACTTAAATCTTGTTACCATCGGATGACTGGAATGCTGCGGTATGTTAGCTGGGTTGAGTGCCGATGGAGGTTGAGGTTGCACTGTAGTTGAGTCGTCACCGTTATTGGAAAGATGAGTGAACTGAGGTAGCTCCGATGTAGAGGTAGTGTGAGGTGGTTGGATGATGGTAGATGATATAGGTATGGATGTGGAAGCTGATATGGGTTGAAGTAGTAACGGCAGTGTTGGTGACTGAGAGTTATTTGAAGATGGTTTGGAAGATTGGAACGGAAAGACCGTTTCTATGAATGTGGTATGATGAGAGATGTAGATTTTGTTGGTGGCCAAATCTAGACACCGGTATCCTTTGTATTGATCAGAGTATCCGAGAAACACACATTGTGTGGATTTAGGTGAGAGTTTGTGATGATTCTGGTTCGGAAGCAGAGGAAAGAAAGCACTTCCGAATGTGTGTAGATGATTATATTGAGGTGGGTTTTTGTGTAGTAATTCAAAAGGAGAAATCTGGCTGGTATGTATGGAAGGCATTCGCTTAATTAGATAGACCGAAGTTAAAACAGCTTTAGTCCAGTAGAGATAGGGAACAGATGCAGTGTGGAGAAGCGTCCGAGAAGTTTCAATAATATGACGGTGTTTGCGTTCCGCAACACTATTCTGTTGCGGAGTATAAGGGCAAGATAACTGATGAGTTATACCATGGTCGCGAAGGTATGATTCAAACCGATTGCTAGTATATTCCTTGCCACCATCCGTGCGGATCATCTTGATGGATCTTGAAGTGTAATTCTCTACCTATTTCTTGAAGGTTAAAAATATGTCAAACAGATCAGATTTAAATCGCATTGGAAATATCCAGGAAAATCTAGAAAAGTCATTCACAAATAAAGCATAATAACGAAAGCCTTGTGTTGAAATAACCGGGGCCGGTCCCCAAATATCCGAATGAATGAGCTCAAGCAAATTTCTACTATGATTCATAGATTGTTCAAACATGATTTTATGACTTTTAGATTCTTTACAAGATTTACAAGAACCATTATTACTAGGTATGCTAAGCTGTGGATTACGTCTGGAAATCAATTTGGTAACTCGTTCGTGCGGGTGACCAAGTCTCTGATGCCAGCAGTCGGCGGAGGTCGTGGAGACAAATAACACCGTACTGGAGTTGTTTTGCTTCCCTGTTTTAACTTCGTATAATACATCATTGCACGAACCTTGCAAAAGGACCTGCTGTGTCTTCTGATCCTTCAAAATGAAGCCCGAGGCATCAAACGTAATAGATATAGGATTATCATGAATTAACTGAGAAATAGATAACAGATTGTATCGTAAAGCAGGTGAATGAAGAATATGGGAGAGTTTTAGCTTACTAGATGGAGTTGGTAGTAAACCAACTCTCGAATTCGCAATGCTTAGAGCTCTTCCATCCCGAACAGTTATGTTGTCAGATCCATGTTAAGGTGTGGAGATGGAGAGATTATCCATCGAGTTAGTGAGATGCGATGTAGCCCCCGAGTCTAGGAACCAGGATGTATTCGCATTGTCTGGGCTACGACAAGAGCTTGAGCAGAGTGATTCGGTGCAGCGGGAACGTAATTCGCATTATGACGATGCCAACAGTCCGTGGCTGAGTGACCTCGTTTGAGGCAGATCTGGCATGTTATGATGGGGTTGCCAGTTTTCCTGCTTGACTGGCCGAAAGTAGACTGCTGGCGGCCTCTGTTTCTTCTGCCTCTGCCACGAGAGGCATATAAGGCAATGTGAGGATCTGCGATCGGTGCGTTTCTTGCGGCATCGGATGCAAGATTGATTTCCTCACTGAGTAACAGGGGATAGAGATGGTCCAAGCTAATTGGTGTTAACATAGTCATAATGGATGTTTTGAAGGATTGAAAGGATGGGGGCAAGCCATTGAGGATGTACATGATAATATCCTCATTGTCTATTACCGATCCTGCTGACGCGATTTGATCCACTAGGTTCTTGATTTTTGAGAGATATTGAGTCATAGTCATGTTCTTGAGTGAAATATTGTGGAGGGCATTTTTGAGTTGAATGACCTTGGATCTATTGGTAGCTTGAAATTGATTTTCAAGCATCGACCAAATAGCCACAGTGGTTTCAAGATTGACCACATAGGGAAGAATGGAAGAGGAAATAGTTGAGCATAGCGAGGCGGCAAGATTTTGATCGTTGAGACACCATTGTTGAAACAGCGGGTTCGATTGGACCGAGCCATCAGATTTGGTGATGGATGGGGAGGGAGAAGAGAAAGAGGAGTCAAGAAATTTGTCAAACCCATTGGCGCGAAAGACTTTCAAGATCTGTGATCGCCACACGGAGTAATTGTCACGACCCGACCCGAGACGAGACGGATCCCGCCCGCACCGGATCGCGACGGAGAATAGCTAACCAGGATCTGGCTTTGGATTAGGTTACTGAACTGATCTTCCAAATCCTTAACTCAACAGAAGCACACAGAACAACAGAGCTACTAAAAACATCAAATGCAGCGGAACAAAACATCTATCTTTTCATTTCCTCAAAATAATCATCTACAGAACAGTACATGGCTTTCAACAGAAAGAAAGACAGAACAGGAAAGCCATGACTGTACAAAAATCAAAAGTACAAAAGTACCTAATCTGATCAGACTCTGAAATCTAATCCTGGACCTCCTTGCCCTTCCCAGAACCTGAAAACCACCAGAAAGCAAGGGTGAGCTCAACAGCTCAGCAAAGCAACAACCCACCAATCTAAATCCTCAGAAAACAAAACCAAACTTATCAGACAGAAATCAGATCAGAAGTCGGAACAGAATCGGAAATCAAAACTTACGGACAGATATCAAATCACATCAGAGTCGTACAGATCGTATCAGAACAGAACAAATCAACAGAGTCAGAATCAGAAATCAGAATCGTACGGATCATATCATGTCATAATCACAATTTCGTACAGAACAGAACAGATACAGAAAATAGTACAGATACATATAGCTAAATGCCCTGACACTGACGGAATCTCTACGGATTCCGGCCCCTTATGCCTCCCTTCCCAGACACTGACTGAATCTCATAGGATCCAGGCCCCTTATGTCTCCCTTTGTGCTCACGGCACCAAAACAGATGTGCTTATAGCACCAAAACAGAATTCATCGGATCCGGAACAGAACAGATATCAGATTTCAGATTGAGCTCATTTCAGATTTCTCGTTTCACTAACTGAATCTCATAGGATCCAGACCCCTTATAGCTCCCTTTTTATAGCTTATACACATAGCATTTCAATTCAGAAGAAATCCGGACAATTCAGAAATTACCCAAAAATCGGGCAGCACAACGGCAGTGTACAGAATTTACACAAAAATTCCTGCAAAGAAAATTTACCGAATTCGCACAGAATACAGATATCAACATTTCAGAACCTTTATTCTACTGCACAGATAAATTCCAATTTCACAGAAAAATCCGGTCGACTAAAAACACAGTCGAATCAAAAATACCCGGACGAAAATCTTCAGAAAATAACCAAAATGTGCACACTCGGCACGTCAACAATATACAGAAAGTTACGCGGTAAAAACTGAACCGATCAAAAGATACGGACGAAAATCGCTAACGGAAACAAAATCCGGACAGAAAATACCGCCAAACACGACGGTTCTGAAAATTTAGAAAGTCGGATTGTGCCTTACCTCGTGCACAGCAATTTCCTCAACAGTCTCCTCGGACGAAAACAGCTCGGCGTCGCCCGAAAATCCGCTTTTCTACTTTTTCCTTCGTTTTTCTCTCTCCTCAGCTTTTTCTCTCTCTTCAAAATATCTCAATTCTATATATATCCAGACTGATCGTCCCGGACGATCGAGCTTCGTACCGGACGATCCATGAAGAGAGGAATTCCGTCCAGACGAAAAATGACATATCGTCCCTGGCGAAGGGTTCACGGGAGAATTTTCGTCCAGACGATCCAATTTTCGTCCCGACGAATCATACAACCAAAACTGATTTTCTGCACAACCTGTACCGATCGTCCCGGACGATCCATCTTCGTCCCGGACGAACCTGGAGCAAAAACTGATATTACAGTAATTGTCTTGCATCAGCTAGATTGGAACAATGTGTTTGATGTTTGAAACGACGAACTTGAGCGTCGATGAGATGAGCTGCGAGTCTCGCCGATCGGACTCAGTGCTCTCACTGAGATTGGAGGAGACGGAGTTCGTCATTTAGCCCTGGGCGGAACCTAGGTATCTGATACCATGTAGAACAAGAAATGCCGAAGCAGAGAGAGACAAGAAGATGATGAAGGAAATTGTATATTATTTCACATCCTACTCTACTGCTTACAGTCCTATATATAGCTAATACAAATACAAGTAACCAATGAATTACAGCCACGTGTAAAGTAATAATAAGAAGTATTTATTTATTATTTATGTGGTCTAATAGGAGAGAATAAATGTAGCCAGAGATTGAGAAAGGAAACCCAAATCGGGATTGCATGAGATTTAATATATAGTAATGTCAAAATGAGGAGACCATTTAAATAACTTCCTATAATAATTACAACTGAAATAAGAACAATGAGAAAAAATTCTAAAGTAATCTAGGTCATTCAACAAGTTAATCAAAACATTCTTAGAATTGAGCAAAGTGATAGAAAAGTTGCTTATAAGCTTTAGTTGAAAGAAAAATTTTCATATAGAACCAAAAGGTGGATTGCAACCGATAAATTTCTCCACCAAAGCAAACTCAAACAGAGTTGCCAGAGCCAGCATTTCGACATCAAAAATCCAAAGAGACGGTAAACCATGGCAAGTGGAGATTTTTAGTTCAGGAAAAACTGGCGAGGACGAAGCCCCATATAGAGCTTCCTTAAAGGAGAGCCCTTTTAACTTGCCATCTAAGAGCTCAGGGTAATTCAACCGGTTAACTGCCATTTCTGTCGAAGCTGAATGATGGTAGAAAAACGAAATAAAAAATAAGTAGAAATTAAGAAGAGACGAGGAAGCGAGCGGTCCCCGCGTGAAAGAGGAGAGAAACCCTAGCCATCCAACTTTTTTTTTTTTCATCTCTGAAATGGAGTAAAGAGCCTATTTTTAATTTAAAAAGCATATGACTAGACTTCTAAATAAGATGGAAATTTTTTTATAAGTCTTATAATGTACTTAATTGGTCAAACCTTATTGCTGTTGTTTATTTTTCTGAAAAAATAGCATATCTAAAATTTCATTTAGGAGAAAAGTATAATCACTTGTATATGCATGTGGATTGCTTTTAGAACTTGAAGCACATGAGAAACTAATTTGCTTGTGAGATTCTTCATTAGATTCTCTTTTCCTTCACATGCTGCTAATATCGTCGAGGTTTGTCTCTATAAATCATGAACTTCTCTTCTCTTTCACATATCATCGGATCTCATTGATGCCATCATAAACTCCCCTTCTCCTTCAAATGCCCCCAGAACTCATCTCCTTCACACACTATTATATCCTATCAATGCCCAGCTTGAACTCCCCTTCTTTCAAATAATGTTGGATCTTATCAATATCCTTGCATCGGAAAGTACCAAACTGCAACAAATCAGTTAAAATTGAAATTAATTAATTCAAACCTATTTTATTTACAAATCTGCTTGTGTGTAATTTCATTAATCATGAATCGAACAGTCATATTCTCAAATAAAATAATTTTATCAACATTTATATGGAAAGAAAAAAAACTTTATTATATAATATATCTTGATGATATAATGGAATCTTGATATGATAAAAAGAAATAAAAGTTAGTATGATTTATAAAGAAAAAATGTCTATGTTTTAATTTTATGCATTTGATTGAAAATTCAAAAAATATTCCACATATATATATATATATATATATATGTATGTATGTATGTATATGGGATTTTTACATACATAATATTTAAAACTATATTACTTACTCATCTAACACCTAAACTTTACTATTTACCCTTCTACCATCTAAAACCCCTCACCCTCATAAAAAATAGCACTCCGTCAAACCCAAATGCCAAAAGTTCGTTGTCCGAAACTTCTTCTTTGCTAACATCGCCTCTTCCTCACTCGGTCGGCTGTTTTGTTCGTCTAGATATGTTTTCTCCATTTTCTAATATTGTTTTCCTGTTCGTCAACCCCATTTAGCTCGGATTTGCCTTCAGCATCCCCTCCTCGATAGATCACATAGGTTTGTTGTTTTTCCCCAAGTTTTCTATCTAGGTTTGTTGTTCTTCTTCCATTTGATGTTCAATATCTCGTTTTCATGTACCGTAACCATTTAAACACCCATACCCTACTTTTTGAAGAAGGAAATCATCGAAGACCGAGAGCTCTGGATCGGCATCTTCTTATTCTGAGCAATTTTCTGAAGACGATGCTCGTTTTAGGTGTATCATAAGTAAATAACATAATTTTAAATGTTATATATATATATATATATATATATATATATGGAAAAGATGGGTGCAATTTGAATGGATCATAATAGAGAGGCCATCTAATCACAATTAGCTATATGTTATCGGGGGCCCACCGGCCCTGCAACGGTTCAACCAAATTGCGCTTTCTGAAACTTGCACCAAATAAACAGTAATATCATACTGGAGAAAAATATTAAAAATTATTTGGGTCTTTTTTTAATTAGATAAACTATATCCATTTTTATTTGACCATCTCTTCATTTCTCCTAAGTAAAAAAATAAAAACACTTTTTTTTTAAAATTTATGTCTCATAAGATAAATAATTTTTGAATATCTCCGTTATTTCTTTATTTTAAAAAATATATTTAAACTGAACAAATTTTGAACATCATATTCAATGACGCAGCTCAGATGCCTATATCAAATTTAGGTTCCCTCAAAAAGAATTAAGGCTTCATTTAAGACGGCTTTCTTATTATTTCTAGTTTTTCTTTTTTACTAAAATGTCGACCCCGCATAGTAGGATAAAGACTTGATGTTGTACTAAAAAGTCGTTTCAGGAAGCAGCAAAAAAATTATCTCAAACAAAATCTAAGTTTTCATTTGAGATTATTTTCTTCCTGCTTCTGAAAGTAGCCTTTTAATGTAAACAATTTAATTTATTTATTAAAAAAATGTTTTAAAAAATAATTGCCCTAAATAATGCTTAAACCTCACGAGTTGAGCAGTCATTGAAGAAGGTTCAAACCTCATGAATAATGTTCAAATGAGATTTTGAGCTTTATTTGTGAAGACTTTCTTCATGTTTCTTACAGCAATTTTTTTAATACAAAAATTTTAATTTTTATACTATAAAACTGTTATAAGCAGCAGTAGAAAATCCATCCAAAAGAAAACCTTACCTTAAAGGCTTAAACTATATTCTAATGAGGTTTATATCTCATTTGAACATAATTGGACCCAACTCAATATGTTACTTTTATATCATTAATGGAGTCATACAACCATTATCAACTTTCTTTCCTCTGAAAGCACCTTTATTGTTTCTTTTATATCTTCCTCCTTTAACATTAGCCCATCTACATAATTATGCTTATGTAGATAAGAATCTTCCCTTTGAAATAATGGACTGGAGACACCTCTTTACTCCATTAAGTGCCTCTGCCTCGAACAATTATTAGGTCCTCCAACAGGACGTAGATCTACGTCCGGTCGGAGCTAAAATCGCGCCAAAAAATGAGAAATACCAAGCAAATACCAAGCAATACCAAACAATAACGAGGAATACCATCATGTGAAGACACAATACCGAGTTATACCGAGCTATACCGAGCAATACCGAGTTTTTTCTAGAAAAAACTCGGTATTGCTCGGTATAGCTCAGTAAAACTCGGTATTGGTCTTCACAGAGCGGTATTCCTCGTTATTACCAAATAATACCTAGCAATACCGAGTTTTTTGGCGGGATTTTAGTGCCGACCGGACGTTCCTCTACATCCGGTCGGAGGACCTAATAATTGTTCCTCTGCCTCACTTCTTCTAAATAAATTCTCGTTTACTGCTTACATTTTTTGAAATGTTAGAAGCAAAAACAAATACTAGCAGAGTAATTATAGATCACAAAGATTCACATGAACACCCAAGTATGAGATATAATATCTACTTCCTAAGATATATTCAGCTACTCAAATCCCACATAATAAACCTACAACTGCTTCCATATAAATCCTGCATGTCTGATCAGTCTATTCAACATCTTCATTCTCGATTGGTTCAGTTGCTTGGAAATTTTCCTGCACCACAAGGCATTATAATCAGGGAAGAATAAGAAGAAAGTCAAAAAAGAATCACAAAGCGAAAAATTGCTAACTACTTCGGTGGAATTAGAGGGCAGCTCTATAAAATAAATAATCTTATGGTTGTATGTGATGAGGAATTATGGTGAAAAAGGCTTATACTTTGAAGCTCAGAAAGTGAAGGAAAGTGCATTATTAAATCACTTTTTATGCAGAGGAGATTTTGCTTTGTTGAATTGAAGATTCACAGTAGAAGATCAGAGATTGCTACTTAACATGATCACCTTAGTTCAGAGTGAATATGATTTCTGATTGCGAAGCATCAAGTTCTACAATAGGATCAAATCTCTGCATTCATTCCTAGCAAGTTCCACAAGTGGAGTCAACTCTAATTTACTTGTCTTTTTGGTGCAACGTTTAACAATAATACCATCAATATACCATCTACCTTTGTAACTCCTGTTCCTTTCACATTAACTCCCTCCCCATCTAACGTTAAATTTGTATGTATAAAGCGCTAATCACAAAGCTAGACTGAAAGAGCCAGTATAGCCGTTATAAGAATCAAGGAGCTTTAGATCAGGTGATATCACAGTTTGTGCGATAAGGTGTTCAACTCCCACTAATGTTAGTGATTTCAAAAGAAAAAGAAAGAGCCATGATGAGCAATGAAAGAGATATATTATCCTACTTAAATGCGAATTAAAAAAAAATTATAAAAAAAAAATATATATATATATATATATATCTTCTCATCTGATAGTAAATGACTCCACCTTCGTTAATAACTAAATGGGAGATTCAAAAATCCACACTATCACCACCAACAACAAAAAGAAAGCCTTTATCTCACTACATGAGGTTGGCTACATGAATCATTTTTCTCCATTATATCCTGTTAAGAGTCAAACTGTCATTTACATCTAATAAAAATAATCACTTTTAATACTTTCTAACCAAATTTTTTTAGATCCACCTCTACTCAATCCACACCAAGACAACAATTTCAAGATGATATCTTTTGATAGATTGATATTGGCACAACGATGCAATATTCAGTATTTACTTGAACATGAAATTTTTTTATTATTATTTTAATTTGCTTATTGGATGGTTCTCTTCAGCTCCAAATTGTTTCCTATGTAAAAAGTAGGTATTAAATCATTCATAGGCATGTTGTCTGCATGAATCAATACATCAGCACAAAATGATTTCATTTGATATTTGCACATTGCCATCCTACATATTGAAACATACAAGCAAGCAATTTTTTAGCATTAATATATTTTTATTTAATATTAAAAAAATATAGAAATTCCATATTTGAATAATGCCCCAAAATTCTACAGCAACAACAACAAGCCTTTATACCACTATATGGGGTCAGCTAAATGAATCCTTTTGCTCCATTGTGTCATATTAAGGGTCAAATTCTCCTCTAATTCTAATAAAGAAAAATTATTACTAATATTTTCTAACCAAGTCATTTTAGGTCTAACTCTATCCTTCTTAACATAAGTCAAATCTAACACATCTAGTTTCATAACCGGGTCATTGGAAGGCCGCTGTTTTATGTGACCAAACCATCTAAGACGACTCTCTCAAATCTTATCTTCCACTGGAGCTACTCCAACCTTTCCACGTATAAGCTCATTTCGTATCATGGGTTTAAGAGTAAAGCTACTCATCCACTTGGGCATCCTCATCTCTGCAACACTTAACTTAATATTATGTTTCTCTTTTAATGGCCAACATTCTACAACATAAAGCATTGCAGGTCTCACAACCATCTTATAGAATATTCCCTTAAGTTTGAGAGAGACATTTCTATCACACAACAAGCCCGATGCATTCCTCGACTTCAACCATCCAACTTGAATTTACTAATAATATCCCCATCTATTTCACCATCACTTTAAACAATAGATCCAAGATATCTAAAACGTGTGCTCTTATTAATGACTTGATCGCCCAAAGTCACAATTCCTCCACTAGATCTATTATTGCTAAAATTACACTCGATATATTCAGTTTTATATCTACTCAAATGAAAGCCTTAAGACGCTAAGGTTGACCTCTATAACTCAAGTTTACCTCCAACTCCCTCTCTAGTCTTATCAACAAGAAGAATATCACCCATACATAAGGGTACAACCTCTTGCAAATGTCTAGTGAGAACATCCATGATTAAAGCAAAAAGATATGAGCTTAAGACTGATCCTTGATGTAACCCAACTGAAATAGGAAAATATTTAGTCAAAACACATTGTGTTTGAACACAAGTAATAGATGATGCATACATATCCTAAATGACTTGAATATAAGAATTATTAACCTATTTCTTTTGTAGAACTCTCCATAGCACTTATCTTAGAACTTTATCATATGCTTTCTCTAAATCAATAAAAATCATTTGTAGATCCTCCTTATTCTCTCTATAATTCTCCATCAAACCTCTAAATAAATGTATAACTACTATAGTAGACCTACTTGGCATGAATCCAAATTGATTTTAAGAAACATTATTGTAACATCGCAACCTATACTCCATAACTCTCTCCCATAGTTTTAAAGTATGACACATTAATTTAACTACTCTATGATTCGCACAATCTTGTGCATCACTAATTGCACATTGTCATCCTACATACTGAAATATACAAGCAAGCAATTTTTTGCATTAATATAATTTTATTTAATATTTAAAAAATAGAAATTCCATATTTGAATAATGCCCCAAAATTCTACAATAACAACAACAACAAGCCTTTACCCTATTATGTGGGGTCGGCTACATGAATCATTTTGCTCCATTGTGTCATGTTAAGGGCCAAATTCTCATCTAAATTTAATAAAGAAAAGTTATTTCTAATATTTTCTAACCAAGTCATTTTAAGTCTACCTATACCTTTCTTAACATAAGTCAAATCTAACACATCCAGTTTCATAACCGGGTCATCGGAAGGCCGCCGTTTTATGCGACCAAACCATCTAAGATGACTCTCTCTAATCTTACGTTCCACTAGAGCTACTCCAACCTTTTCACGTATATGCTCATTTTGTATCCTGTCTTTAAGAGTAAAGCCACTCATCCACCTGAGCATCCTCATCTTTGCAACACTTAACTTAATATTATGCTTCTCTTTTAATAGCCCACATTCTGCACCATAAAGCACTGCAGGTCTCACTACCATCTTATAGAATTTTCCCTTAAGTTTGAGAGGGACTCTTCTATCCACAACAAGCCCGAAGCATTCCTCCATTTCAACCATCCAACTTGAATTCTACTAATAATCTCCCCATCTATTTCACCATCACTATGAACAATAGACCCAAGATATCTAAAATATGTGCTCGTATTAATGGTTTGATCTCCCAAAGTCACAATCCCCCCACTACATATATTACTACTAAAATTACAATCCATATATTCAGTTTTAGATCTACTCAAATGAAAGCCTTTAGACTCTAAGGTTGACCTCCATAATTCAAGTTTACCTTCAAATCCCTCTCTAGTCTTATCAACAAGAAGAATATCATCAGCAAAAAGCATACATAATGGTACAACCTCTTGCAAAATGTCAAGTGAGAACATCCATGACCTATGATGCACCGACACTTTTTCTCAAAGAGGTGTGCAGTGTCCGACACCGTGTCCAACACGACACTCGCCCGACACTCCTTCGACACGTGTCAGACAAGCCGAAAATGTGTCCGATTAAAAAATATTAAATACAAATTGGACATGCGTATCTTAAATATTTTATGAATTTTTTTAAATATAATTTCTAGTATTTGACGGGATTTAAACTAAATTTCTTATTTTCTATCCACAACATCAAACCAATGTCAGCACTTAATACTCAATCATCGAATATTCTAATTTTCATTTTTTTGGCAGTGAAGGTATTTTCATCTCCTCTCTCAGTGACTGATAAACGGCATCGATACCTGACTCTCGACATCCTAATACTAATCATTTTAAGCATAAATTCTAGTTAAATGACTTATTATTTTCAAATTATTTTTAAAATTATACTTATTTAATTTTTATACACTATTTTTTAAATATAAAAACTATAATACCGTATCCAACCCGTGTCCGTGTCCTATATTTTCAATAACTGACGTGTCCGTGTCGTATCTGTGTCGCCGTGTCCGTGTCAGTGCATCATAGTTCATGACTAAAGTAAAAAGATATGGGCTTAAGGCTGATCATTGATGCAATCCAACTGAAATAGGAAAACATTTGATCTAACCACCTTGTGTTTGAACACAAGTAACAACTCGCGCATACATATCCTAATTGACTTGAATATAAGCATTATTAACATCTTTCTTAAGTAGAACTCACCAATAGCACTTCTCTTAGAACTTTATCATATGCTTTCTCCAAATCAATAAAAAACATATGTAAATCCTCCTTATTCTCTCTATAATTCTCCATCAAACCTCTCAATAAATGTATAGCTTCTATAGTAGACCCAACCTACTCAAGATTACTTCAATCCAAGTCTCCCCCTAAGTAAGGATTAGGTTGAATTAAAGTCATGAGAATCAAGTAACCCATCACACACATATGTCAGACCACCCCAGCACACACATCTATCAAACCATCTCAAGGATTACTAATCCAATCACAAACCAAAAGCAACCAAATGGTAAATATATGGAGAGAGCATGGTCATACTATTTCATGATGATAATTAATAGAATGATGTACATGATGCAACCTCACATTGGTTAACACTTGATAGTTGTTACAGAATTGAACAAGTTGGAACCTAAAAAGCTTATCTAATAAATAAAGTAAATGATAGGGAAAAAAAGGTATTCCAATCTAGTAATGTGCATATGCGTGAAGATCTTAATCAATCTAAAGAAGCTATGAAAGATCGCATGCGGACAAACGTGCCGTCATAACAGTTTTGAAATGTTAACAAATAAAAGATCACGATATCATCACCTGCTTTCGAGAAACATCTCTCGCCAATGTTTGACCCAGAGTCTCTTCAAGATCCAAAACTATCATTGGGAGCCTGTCAAAATTCCATCCAACCACCCTGCACAAAGTTTTTGCAAGACCACGATGAGCAGCTCTCCGCCCTGTCTTCGACACATTACTACAATGCTGAACAAGCCCAACACAATCACCATACATTCTCCCTTTCTTCGCCCCACTACCCTCACACACCAAACACAAGAACTCACCTTTCTCATGATTTTCCTCGTAGTACCTTCTTAACTCGTTGTCCGTCGTAAAGATCTCCAAGAAAAACTTGAAAGCCCTCTCCTCCACTTCTTCCTCCTCCTCAACATCCTCTTCCTCTAACTCGCCAGCCGAATCACCTTCATCGGAATCATTATCGCCGTCCTTGTTAGAAAAGAATCTCCCGCATGCAACCACGCCATTCTTCTGTGCGCGAGCAGCCAGATCCGATGCGAGATACTCGGCGGAGGGAAGGCGAGGGGCAAGCTTTGGCTGTGGCTCAGGCCAGCTTGTGTCTACAGCGTGATTCGGATCCGGAACATGATCACACGGCCATTCCTTCTCGGAGACAACCGCTTTCTTCTTTTGACGACGTTGATTTTTTTTATCTTTTCTGAGCCTGCTAGAGAATCTGGGACGAAGATGAGTGAGAGGGTGTTTATGGTTAATGTTCGAGTTTACGATGGATAATGGATGAGATCCCCGATGCCAGAGGCCGTGAAGGTATAGAACCTCATCGCGCAACCAGTTTTCCCGGTAGAGATCGCCGTTGTAGTAGGCCATGGCGGAGGAATCAAGGCGGGAAGAGTGAGGACAGCCGGACCCTAAGCGGCTGTTAGTCTACCTGTATGATTTAGGGGCTGTTCGTCTACCTGTATGATTTAGGGGCTGTTTGATATCGGATTTGCAGCGGGATTAAAGTCGGATTTACGCTAAATCCAGCCAAACGCTTTTTGTGCGCGCGTTAAATCCCGGCGATGGGTAAATCCCGGATTTAAGGATTTACGGCTTAAATCCAGGATTTACTAAATCCCTCGGTTCGGCGGATTTATGGGATTTGGCCGAAGAAGCGCACGAAAGGGAGAAAGTTACCTTCACAGCCAGCGACCTGCCGTTGTTGCTTCCGATCAAAATGTCGTAACTCCGATCCGACAGGAAGGGCAAGTCGTCCAAGAAGCGAAGTCGAACAGCCACTGACACCGGACCTCAAGACAGGTCGCGGCAAGAAGTGAAACCTTCAGCCGTGAACAGGACTCTGTGCCAACACCGGGGTAGTCCCGCTCCAATCTCTCACAGACTACAAGAACTACCACCTGAATTAATTCAGGATACAAAATCTATGCTAATCACCACCCGATAGTGAGGATACAGACACATCTCAGAAGAATGAGAAAGTTTTACAAAATAAATCAATCTCCTTTATTATCCCAATGCACTCTTATTTATATACATTTAACAGCCACATGCCACATTTAGTAAAAAAAAAACAAGAAAATAAAAACTGAAGTTTGTAACCAAAAATACAGAGAAGAAACAGAGAGCTCTGGCGTCAGAGGTGAGCTCCAGCGTCAGTCTGTCAGGGTAGGAGGAACTTCAGGTTCGTAATAAGGAGACAGGTCGGCCACATTGAAGGTGGTGGATATATTATAGTCTCCCGGGAGATCAATTTGATATGCGTTGTCACTGATTTTTTTGATAATCCGAAACGGTCCATCGGCCTTGGGTTTTAATTTGCTAAACGCACCTAGAGGGAACCGCTCCTTGCGTAGGCAGATCCATACTTGATCTCCTACGTCGAACTGTACTGGTCGCCGCGATTTGTTGGCGACCTTCTGGCATTTGCGGTTATGCTTCTGGATCATGTCTTGTACGTCTTTATGAAGCCGCTAGATTTCCTTGCTGTGTTGGCTTCTGTCCGTGCTATAGCTATGGGTAGGCAACTGCAGAATCAAATCCAGAGGAGATAACGGGTTGCTTTCATAAACCACTTGAAACGGGCTATGTCCAGTTGCTTGATTAGTGGACCTATTGAAAGCAAATTCAATCTGTGGTAGTATAAGGTCCCACTATTTTAAATTCTTTCCCACAAAGCATCGGAGGAGATTACCAAGGCTCCTATTGACCGTCTCCATTTGGCCATCGGTTTGCGGATGGGCTGTTGAGCTGAAAAGGAGTTTGGTTCCCAATTTGGCCCATAATGTCCTCCAGAAATGACTCAGAAACTTAACATCGCGGTCTGACGTGATGGTTTTAGGAATCCCATGCAAGCGCACGATCTCCTTGAAGTACAAATCGGCGACATGAGTGACGTCCAAAGTTTTGTTGCAAGCCACAAAGTGGACCATTTTCTAGAAACGATCCACCACAACCATTATGAAATCCTTATTTCTCTGAGTCCGAGGTAAGCCTAACACAAAGTCTAGACTAACGTCAATCCACGGACCTTCGGGGACGGGTAAGGGGTATATAACCCCAATTTCTGACTGTGTTTTTGCCAAAACACAAACTCGGCATCGTCGTATAAATCAGTCAACATCTCGAGCGAGTAGAGGCTAGAAGAAATGCTCTTTGATTAAAGCCAGGGTTTTATCTCTTCCAAAGTGGCCTGCAATGCTAGATTCATGACACTCACTGATGATTGCTAGGCGAGTGGAACCCTATGGAATGCACAACTTGTTACCGTGGAACAGATGCCCTTGCTGGCAGTGGTATAGTTGAAATGGTCTCTCTTGGCATTTGTTCCAGTTTTCACCAAAATCTGAGTCATTAGGGTATAAGTCTTTCAGCAACTCAAATCTGATCACTTTATTTTGTAGCGCCTGAACTAATGCCACCCGCCGACTGAGTGCATCCGCCACTTGGTTACATTTACCTGATTTATGTTTCAAGACATAATGGAATGCACCCAAGTATTCAACCCAAGCAGTGTGTCGTCCTTTTAGTTTTTTTTTACTGTTAAGGAAACACAAAGCTTCATGACCGAAGAATAAAATAAATTCATGAGGCAGCAAATAATGACTCCAGTGATGAAGGGCCCTGACAATATCATATAATTCTTTGTCATAGATGGAGTACTTTCGTCGAGTTTCATTAAGTTTTTCTCTGAAAAATGCGATCGGATGTCCACGTTGACTAAGGATAGCCCCAATTCCAACATTCGACGCATCACAGTCTAATTCAAATGCATCGTTAAAATTAGGAAGGGCCAACACGGGTGCCGTTGAGACAACTTCCTTTAGCCGTTCAAACCCTTCCTTCGCCGATGGAATCCACTGGAACTTGTCATTTTTTAAAAGTTCGGTCAGGGGTGTGGCCAATGAACTAAAGTTCTTGATAAATCAGCAGTAGGAGGCGAGACCGTGGAATTGTCACACTTTCATCATTGATTGAGGCGTTGGCCATTGCAGGATAGCTTCAACTTTGCTCGGGTCGGCCTCAATTCCTTCGACAGAGATGACAAATCCTAGGAAAGAAATTTTATCGGTGAGGTACTGACATTTTTTTGGATTTGTAAACAATTGCTGCTCCCGGAGGATATCCAAGACGTCTTTCAGGTGGCAGAGGTGACGGTCTACGGAAGGACTGTATACTAAAATGTCGTCAAAATAAATGACCACGCACTTGTTCATTAGTGGTCGGAATACCTGATTCATAAGCCACATGAATGTGCTAGGTGCATTGGACACGCCAAATGACATTACTGTCCATTTATACAGACCTTCCCGCATCTTAAAGGCGGTCTTCCATTCGTCTCCGGGTCTTATGCGGATTTGGTGATATCCGCTCCTTAAATCAATTTTGGAGAACACACACGCCCCATGAAGCTGGTCGAAGATGTCATCTATACGTGGTATAGGAAATCGGTATTTGATGGTTATTTTGTTGATTGTCCAACTGTCTATACACATGCGAAAAGTGCCATCCCTCTTAGGGACCAACAGTGCGGGGACCGCGCAGGGGCTAGAACTTGGACGGACAAACCCTTTAAGCAGCAGCTCATCCACCTGGTGTTGTAATTCCAGATGCTCGTCGGGTCGGAGGAAATATGCTGGACGGTTTGGTAAGACCAATCCTGGTATGAGATCCATTTGATGTTGAACATCACGTAGAGGGGGTAGACCCGCTGGCAGCTCCTGGACTAACACATCCTCATATTGCTGCAATAGGCGATGGATCAATGCAGGTACATAAAGAACTTGGGAATTCTCCTCCACCACAATCAAAATTAGTCCATGCTGCATGGCTTTCAAAGCTTGTAAAAATAAGGTTGGATTGTTTGTCTGGGATGGTGAAGAGTCATCCTCGCTAGCCACGGGAGAGGGTAACAACACAATTTGCTGTTGGTTGTGCCAGAACGAATATGTGTTGGTGGTTCCATTATGAAGGGTGCCACGATCAAACTACCACGTACCTCTGAGCAATAAGTGGCAAGCATCCATGGGCACTATATCGCACAAGGCCCGATCTTGAAAATGTCCAATGGAAAAGTCCACTAAGCAACGTTTATTAACCTGAACCTCCGCGTTCTTCTGGATCCAAGAAAGCGAGTAGGGCTTAGGGTGGTCTATCGTGGTCAGCTGCAACTTTTCGACCATAAGAGCGGCAATCACATTTTCACAGCTTCCACCGTCAATGATCACATTGCACACCCGATTTCTCACCGTACATCGGGTCCTGAAAATACTATGGCGCAACCATGAATCACCCTTTTGTGTGTTCGATGACTATCTCAAGACAAGCAAATTCCCTTCATCGCCTTGCAAATAGACAGGTTCATTTGTTGAAATTTCATCATTGGCCAAGTAATCAGAACCACAGGTTTTAGGCTCCTCCATAAGAGTTACTACTCGATGATTGGGGCAATTAGAAGCTATATGCCCAAATCCCTGACACTTGAAACATTTTCGTGCCGGCTGAGGGTTTTGCGGTTGATTCATCCGAGAAGGGCCTCGGGGTGGATGTTCCTCCACTTGTCGGCTAGGTCCAATTCCAGGTTTGTTGATCTTATTTTTCCCTTTCAGGAATGACATCTGGAATTAAGTTCCTTTGGAACGTCTTCTTGGTTCTAGCTTATTGCTTCTCCACCTTTAAAGTCAAACTCATGACGTCCTAGACCGTCCAGTAAGGCTACAGTTGCACCACGTTGGAGATAACCGGGTTCAACCCACCTAAAAAGCCAGCCACAGTATGTTCTTCTGGTTCCACCACATCACATTTAATGGACAGTTGTTCAAACTCCACGATGTATTCTTCAACGGTCATTTTTTGTTGCTGCTGAAGCTGCGTAAATTTCAAGAACAACTCCTGCTTATACTGATCTTGAATGTGTTTGCGCTACAGTTCTTTCTTCATTTTCGACCATGAGAAGATTTTGCTTCTGCCCTCGCGGTTCCTTGACCTTTTCAGATTTTCCCACCAAAGTGACGCGGCTTCTTCAATTTTATTGCCATTAATTTGACGATCTTGTTAGCTGGAACTTCTTTGAACTCAAGAACTTGATCCACGGTTTGTAGCCAGCCGATGAACTCATCTGGATCCAGCCTTCCGTCGAATTCTGGAAGTTCAATCTTGATCCCACAATCGTGAGAAGAATTTCTGTGATTGCAGCCAGATGCCCTTCTTCCCCCGTCTTCATCGCTTGAGTCTTCTTGATGGAAAGGATTGACATCGTCTTCTTCGTTTGGGGGTATTGGCGATCCTCTTTGCTCGCAACTAGCTAATATGTTGTAATTGGGCAATCTCCCGCTGTAAGTCTTCGATCCAGACTTCTTGAACTGGTCTTTGGGGGTTCCGACGAGGCAGCATTATGCCGGCTCTGATACCACTTGACACCGGACCTCAAGACAGGTCGCGGCAAGAAGTGAAACCTTCCGCCGTGAACAGGACTCTATGCCAACACCGAGGTAGTCTTCGCTCCAATCTCTCACAAACTACAAGAACCACCACCTGAATTAATTCAGGATACAGAATCTATGCTAACCACCACCACCCGACAGAGTCAGGATATGGACACATCTCACAAGAATGAGAAAGTTTTACGAAATCAATCAATCTCCTTTATTATCCCAGAGCACTCTTATTTATATACATTTAACAACCACATAGTAGGCCACATTTAGTAAAAAGAAAATAAGAAAATAAGAACTGAAGTTTGTAACCAAAAATACAGAGAAGAAACAGAGAGCTCTGGCATCAGAGGTGAGCTCCGGCGTCAGCCATCAAGGAGCCGAAGAAGCGACTCGTGCAATCTCTACACCTCCTGCGACGAAGCCGAACAGTAACGACGAAAACAGAAGATGAAAGGAAAGCTACTTATTATTGATTAACTTCATTAATATAATTTTAAAAATTAATAAATAAGTAAATTAATTAAATAATTAATAGTATAATTATTGCATAAATTAATTATCTAATTTAACTTAGTTTAATAATTAATGATATAATTAGTAATTAAATATTAATATGATTAGCTTAATTAATATAACTTAAAATATATATAATTAAATATATAATTAATAGTGAAAAATAATTATTAATGAGTAACTTCTAAACATATTATTAAATTCATGACACATTAATTTTTTATTTTTAATTATAAATTTAATTTTTAATTTGCAATTATTTCTGCACATTTAAATTCTGAACTGTCATAAATCTTGCAATATATTAATAAACATATAATTAGGATTTAATAAGATTTAACATTTGTCATATCAAATAGTTTTTAGGATTTAATACCCTTAGGATTTACTAAATCCGAATTTACATGATTTACTAAATCCCCTAAAGTTAAATTCCACTTGTTGCCAAACAGCCCGAAACTCAAAACACATTAGTAAAGCATGTTAATTGAGATTTAGTAAGTATTTAGAGCATTATAAGTTATAACCTTACAACTGATTATCATGACGGGGGTTAAACTTTTGATAAATCAGTTGGCTATATTTTTTAAACTTTGAGATTTCTAAGATAGAATAAATATGCAAATCGATCAAATCAAATAAATGATGGATTTTAATAAATCTTGAATGTAATCAATAACAAAGCTAAAATAAGATTTGTCAAAAACAATAAATTTAAAATATTAAAAAATTTTAATCAACAAAATTTATGTTAGATTTTTATTAAATTCTATCAAAACTATTATAGTGTATGCTTATACATGCTCATGTAAGTACTTCATAAGTACTTACCCAGTGCATCATAGTGGCTATAACCAGGCACAAAAGTTGTTGGCCCTTGGCTATCATCTGGCTCACTATTAGTACATAAATCTACATAACATTGTATTATCTTAATTAAATGCTAACGTGGCACTTTATCATAAGTTTTGTATGTATTAAGGTCATCCTACTTATCTATATATATATGTATGCTGTCTATATGGAATGAACATCAAAAGGTCTATTTATGTTCTCTCGTTCTTCCTCGACTCCTGCTTCTTTTTGTTTCTTGCATTGTCTTTCTCCAACTGGTATCTTGATTCAGAGGCGACTTCCCATCTCACTAACTCGCTCGACAACATGTCTATTTCGACTCCCTACCAAGGTTCTAATGCGATCACTATTGGTGATGGGAGATCGGTGAAGATCGCAAACTCAAGTGCCAGCTTGTTACCGACTCCCTCTCGTAAGTTAGATCTATTACAAATATTTCATACTACTTCCCTTCATTAAAACTTGTTATTTATTTTCCAACTAACCAGATAAAATGATATTTATATTACATTTGATCCTTACGATTTTATGTTTAAGGACATGAAGACTCACCAAGTGTTGCTTCAAGGATCTTGTAACAATGGTCTCTACTCCCATGCAAGTCAATTCCTCTCCTCGCTCGAACTCGGTGCTGTCGGTGGCCACAACTCGGCATCTTCCGTGGCATCACCGTCTTGGCCACCCCAATGATAGAACCCTTTCCACCTTAGCAAAATGTAATCCGCAACTCAATATAAAACTAGATTCATTCTCTTTCTTTTCTTGTAAAGACACAAAAGGACACAAATTGTCCTTCGACAAGGCTATAAATCGTCAAACATCTGTTCTTTTGCTTATTCATTCGAATGTCTGGGGTCCAGCCCTAGTTATATCGATTCGAGTATATAGATACTATGTGCTGTTGTGGACCTCCGAAAGAGCACCGCGCGAACGGGTCGATTGGAAGGGCAGATTGGATCGTGCATACGACTGACCATTGGGGATAGAGGCTGTCGCCAACACACCCCGATGGGTAGTAATATACATAACCAAATCACGGGTTTCCCCCATCCGATATGAGAGATCGAATGGGGTTTAGTAGATGTGGGATCAAGTTTCCCACGGGCGCAAGCCCCCGTGGTTAATTACATCCCAGGCCGGAGACTGAGAAAACTCTCGATTAAGGATCATACATTATCCTTCTTAAAATTGGGATTGGCACATGGGTATAGACTAGGAAATCCTATCCAAGAGGAAGAAGGGTCCGAAGGGCTGAATCAACGTGCACGGTTCACACCAGCATTCAGAGACTCTAGGATACTAAGGAGAAAACTGGAGAAAGAAAATCAAGCACTCAATCACATGCGTGAGAGAAAAGATGGAGGTGACGTCATCCTGTGACGCGGATAAGTAGGATTTATAGTCCCTGAAAGAAAGGGACCTACCTACTATTTAAGGCATACTACGAGACCGAATGTAGTAGCCTCGAATCCTAAATCTAGGTTGGGCTTAGTACTCTACGAAACACTAAGACCCGTGTCCTAGCTAATGCAGTGCAAAACCTGGACTTATCCCGGCCTGGATTGGGGGAGCCAGCTAACCACCTAATCGATTCAAAACCATGCTGTCAAGTCAATTATGAAAGATGGGTGGGTGGTACAGTTATTGGAAATAGGACCGACATCTAGAGGATTTCCTAAGTGGTCCTGGACTTATGTGGGTTAGATGCTCCTAGCTAATGCAATTAAATTTTAATTAGTTGGTTACTAATGCAATGCATGCTAGTTGAAATGTCAGCTCATGAATGCTTTGGATTTTAAAAACAGGCTTAATATAAAATAATTTTTAGAAAAGACTGGGTCTCCCTAGGTCCGGCACTTCATCCTCATAGGCCAGATTATCCGGACTCTACCCGCAG
Organism: Dendrobium nobile; assembly: GCA_022539455.1. Taxonomy (NCBI): domain Eukaryota; kingdom Viridiplantae; phylum Streptophyta; class Magnoliopsida; order Asparagales; family Orchidaceae; genus Dendrobium; species Dendrobium nobile. Next base: position 819,627 of record CM039735.1, on the reverse strand, counting down.
GCAGGGAGATGTCTTATAGCAAGGAAAGAAGAATGCAGTAATATGCATGCGACCCCGGACGGTTCCGGCAATTCCCTAGGTTCGTTAGATTTCTATGTTATTTAAAACTTAAATATTAAATTTTGGTTATGAGTAGAAAAGATTTTGCAGTCCTTAAAGAGCTTAACGAAATCCATGCGAAAACAAAAGCGACATGCAAGAAAAGAAACCTAGGAAAAGCAAGTATTTCTACTGCGCAATCAGGTAAACACATCAATATAAATCCAAAAATTAATCAACTAAATGGCCATAGGCAAATTGCCCTTATTACACCCCAGATATGCATAAAGTAAAGTGGCCGGGCACCACTGCCAACAACCCGGATTTCTAAGCCTATGACAGACGCCAACAACTTTGAGTGGGATATTGGGTCTTCAATCTTTAGCCTTCTTTGGATAACTCCTCCTTGGGCTCCTTGGAATTCTCCTCCTCGGGCTCCTTGGAAATCTCCTCCTTGGACTCCTTGGATCCTTCATGGCTTGAATATCCAAACGAAGAGACAATTCTCCCTTGATAGGGAGCATTGCCTTTTCTCTTTGGATATCTAAAGCCATCCAGCTCGATCTTCCAAATGGAAGAAGACTCTCCCCTTAGGGATGCCTTCTTCTTTTAGAATCCGAGCTGGATAAGAATATCCCAACTCATAGTTGTTTTCACAACTCTTAACAATTATTACATACAAATTTACATCCATTTGAAAAAGAAAATTCTAGACCCCCTGCATGGTTATCCTAAATAAAATCCCAAGCAGTTTATATATAAAAAAAAAGTGCTAACACCATTGACCCTGTGCCAAGCCATGCTCTTAATTTTGAGGGCTAAGCAGCTCCATCTGTAGCAGTTATAATAATTTAATAATTTTAGCCCTCATTTCATTTTAGGGGGAGCTGAACAAGCACCTGCATAAGACACTATTAGAAATCATAACAATGCTCCCCCTTTTATCAGCTTGAGCATGGCCACCTGCACGGAAGAACAGTATATATATTTGGCGCTCCTAACCTATGGGTAAGTCTAACGCTCACATCCAGAGTGCAGAAAAAGTAAGCAAACACATCAATCACTTTTCAAACAGCATGCAATGAAAACCACGGAAAGCTCCAGCACACCGCAGAAAATAAAACACAGCGGCCTAACCTAGGTCTAAAAGTGGTGCCCTAGCAAACAATTCTATGTGTGTGTAAGGTTGGTGTGGTTTGGATAGATCCTGAGCAGGGTAGTTAGTTAAAGTTATCTAGAGTTCAGGTATGTTGGGAGTCTGAAAAGGGTATTTTTGTTAAAATTCAAATCTTAGCGAATTAGGGTCCATTTTAATTATTTCAGTTTGTTGATCAATTTTAATAGCTTAGGATATTCATATTTGAGGTTTAAATTGCATTAGTCAATTTTGGAAAGTTCTAGGTCCTACTAGAAACTAAGCTAAGGGTCCAAAAAGTCACTATAAGAAAAAGGCTGAGTTTGGGATCCCTAACACCTTAGGAAAATACTAGACCTTAATACGAGTAGTTAGACAGGTAGTACACTAAAATCGGAGTTCTCTAAGCAAAGTTATGAATTTTCTAAATTTCGGGCCCTATCCTATAGACTAGGGTTGACCAAAAGGTTGACTTTCTAATTTATGTGAGTTTCTGGACATCTAATATTTTTAATAAATACTAGACCCTAATAGGAGTCTAATGCAAGTGAGTTTGCCTAATTTGGATTTTTCTATAATTAGTTATGAGTTTTCTAAAATCGGGGTATTTATGGAAATTTCTAAATTAATTAGAAGAAGGCCCTATTTTGCAATTTTGGCCCAAATCAGCCCCAAACTGAGTCGAATCACTCCCAAAAGTCAAGGATGACCTGAGAAAGTGATCCCCTAGGGTTTGGAGGGGATTTGGGATTTTTAATAATTTTTAATGATTTATTAGGGGCAAAAAAGTAATTTTCTCCTATGGTCAAATTAGGGATTAACCTGAAGTCAAACTAGGGAGCCCTATTTATCTAAGGTCAAGGATTAGATTCTGGTCAGTTCAAGGTATTATGGGTAATTTTCTGACCTAGGGTGTATTTATTGTAATTTCCGGAAGGTCTCGGGGCCTTAATTAGCAGATTAATTAGGGTTGGTTAATTAAGGGCTCTAAAAGCTCCTAAAAATTCCTAGAAAATTCAGTGATGTTTCAGACGTCACTAAGTTTAAGTGTTGAGGTTTTCATGTTGTTCTAGGGTCTATCCTAATCCCTAGAAAACTTCTACGTTCGCTAGACAGGTCCTTAATTTTTGTCCTTAGGGTGTCACTACGTTGTAGGAGTTTAAAGTGATGTTTAGTCTAACCCTTCAGGTAATAAATGCATGGGAGTACAAAAAGGAAATAAACACACCATGTCCTTAAATCTAGGAGAGCCTAGGCTAAGTGCTCGTGGTGCGATCCTACACATGCATACTACGGCAAAACAAGGAAAGGAAAGACATCTAATAAAGGGATTAGTGAATGATTGGAACTCAATCGCCCATTAACCCTCTCCCCATGATTACTCTTCATATCCAGGATCCATGTCTAAAATTTCACAAGTAGTGGATCTCCCAAGATTACGGGATTTAATACATAAGTAATTTTAAAATATTTTAAAATACTTACAAATATATGAACTTTTGGAAAATAGCATAATTAAAAATAGATCAATTTATGATAAATACATATAAGGGAGACACACTGGCTACCCTAACGAAGTCTCAAGCGATTTGAAAGTAGTTTGTATCCTGAAAGTAGTTGTTATAATTAATATTTAATATCAAAAATACTCGAATAATCGAATCCAAATAGTGATTGGTCAAAACAGCCAAAATCAAGGGCTGAAAATAGTTTCAAAACATAAAGCTCGCTTTTCTGAAAAGAACGAGGGGTTATACGCAAAAATCCGATTTAAAATGACGAAGATACGAATTTTACAAGCTTAAATACAATAAAATAATATTTTAAAATAATGTAGTTTTGCTGTTTTTAAAATAACAGGAGATACAGACAAAATTTTCATCTGGAGATAGTTTCAAAATATGCAGAATTCAGAGTACATACAAAACAAGGTGCTGTGCGTCGACAGCGGATTTAAAACGACAAAGTTATGTAATTTCGAAGTTTAAGTATAATAAAAATAGTATAAAAAAAAATACAGTTTGCTGTTTTTCAAAATAAGTACAGAAATACTAAAAATATTTGTGCAATGCAAACTCCAGGATGTGTAGAATCAAAATACATTCAAAACGAGGCGCTGTGCGTTAAAAACGGAGCGAAAACGAGAGAGATATGAATTTTTGAAGTTTAAAGGGCATTAAAGGCCTATTTTAAAAATAATTTTTTAAAAGAAAATAAAAATAATAATAATAATAACAATAATAATAATAATAATAAATAAACAATAAACTACTGTTTAAAAATGATAATTACAGTGCTAAATAATTATAATCATATAATATAATGATAATTACATTAAAATAAGCATTTAAATGATATTAATAATATAAAAAAAAAAATAAACCCTTTTCACTGTTTTTAAAATAATTTAAAATTCACAAGTCATTTTTATAAAAAACAAATTTTTATCATGTAGAGGACGACGATACGAATCCAACGAGGTATTATACGTCAAAATCGGACGAAAAACGAATTTTCTACGATTTTTTGAAGTTAAAAATAGCTTAAAATACATTAAAAATATTTTAAGTAATATAAAAAGGCGGCGGCGGCTGTCAGCGCGCCACGTGGCGACCTCCGGCTCGCTCCCGTAACCGCGGACGCGGTTTCCAATCATTGGCGATGATTGCGCGACGGCGCAATCATCGCCAATGATTGGCGGACGGCGCGGCGGCTGACTTATCCGAGTCAGCAACGCGCTGCGCCGTCGGATCTCCCGCGTTTTGGATCAACGGCTGAGATCGCGCCGGACGGAGGGATTGACCGCGGGATCGGATCCGCGGTCGGATTGGAGCCGCGGAACGGCTCAATCTCAGCCGTTGATCATGAGATCAACGGTTGCGATCCAGCCCAGACGGACGAACAGCCGAATCAGAGCCCTATCCCGTTTTTCGCCTCGTTCTCTCTCGATACTCCACTAAATTTCATGAAATTTTAAATTCGATATCTAGACACGAACAGAAATCATGGGGACGTGATATCTCGATATAAAACACACTATGTAAGATGCTATTTAACTCGAAGTGTTCTAACTAGGGTTCGCAATTTTACCGAAAATACTCGATGAAATCGAGAGATCTCTGGCTTGTTGCACTTGTAGACTGTCCACGCTCCTAGTTGCAGAAGAAACCACGAGCTCTCGACGTCTGAATCAACGGGAAAACTCCTAGGAAGTTTCACGCTCTCGGGTCGCCGGAGAACTCGTCGCCGGCGGCTTGGGACGGCCGGGATCCGATTGGGGATGAAGGTGGAAGTCTCTAGGGATCCTCACAAGAAATCTCAGAGCAAGAGGAGGCCTAGAGCACGAGCAAGAAGAAAAAGATCCTAATTTGGACAAGATTTTTGCTATTTAAGGCTCCTAAACCTAATACCAACGGCTAGGATCGAATCAAAACAAAATTAGGAGGGAAATAGGTCGGTTTAGGCCGTGGTTTCAATTTGAAATCAAGGGGAGGCTTTAATTCCCATTAATTAGGCCTTAATTGCAATAAAATAGGCTATTTAGACCTATTCATGACCTGATTTGACCAAGTCAATGTTTGACTTAGTCAAACCAGTCACTTAGGTCCATGGGGAGGAGGCTCGAGCTCAAGAAAGGGTTTAAAAAAAGATTTAAAATTGATTTGAGCTCTTAATGGGCTAGGTGGTCAACCTGGGTTGACTTGGTCAACCGGGTTGACCTAGGGTCCAAGCTCGGGCTCAACAGACTCGACTTGACCCACTGAACCCAATGGGGAGGGCCATAAGGTCTGGCTTGATCAATTTGACCAAGTCAACTGTTCAGGCTCATATCTGGGCAAAATCGAGGTCAACAGCTGTTCATGGACGATTTTCTCGTTTCACTCGAATATTTATAATGCGTAATAAATCTAAAGTTTATGATATCTTCGTTAATTTCAAAACTCATATCGAGAAATACACTGCTCACAACATTAAAATCCTACGAACTGATGGTGGAACAAAATTTATCAATAACAAGTTCACTCAATTCCTTCTTACTCACGGCATCCTTCATCAAGTTTCATGTCCGTATACTCCTGAACAACATGGAGTAGCAGAACACAAACACAAGCATATCATAGAAACCACGAGGACCCTTCTCAAGACTGCCTCTGTTCCTTATAAGCACTGGCCAGAAGCTATCCTTACCTCTATATATCTTATTAACCGAATGTCATCTCCCATCACTTCCGATCATACTCCCTCTGAACTGTTGCACAAAACTAAGCCTAATTACAAACATCTCCGCACATTTGGATGTGCTTGCTTTCCTCTATACCCATCTCAATCTCAACATAAACTTCAGTCTAAAGCCATATTATGTGTCTTTCTTGGATATTCCGATACCTACAAAGGTTACAAATGTTTGGATGTCTCCACAAACAAAATCATCTTCTCTAGACATACAACCTTTGATGAAAACATTTTTCGCTTCGCCACATCCTCTACTGATTCCCCAAGCACCAATCTGGACATTCTGCCATCTCTTCTCACTCATGTTTCTAATCTACCTAAGGAAAAGCCTTCTTCATCTATTACACCTACCACCTCTTCTTACTTATCCTGTGATCCATCTCCTACACCGATTAGGCCATCAGAGATGCAGCCACAAGATTCTCTAAACACCTCTGCTCTCAGCCTACCTCATCACCCCTGGTAACCAGGACTAAGAACGACTCTCTTAAACCCGTCAATCAATTAAATTTGCTTAATTCCAAATATGTATCCCACCACAGCAATTCTTCTCCTAACTACATCGAAGCCATCAAACATCCAGAATGGCGTGAGGCAATGACTTCTAAATTTCTGGCACTCCAAAAAAAGGGAACCTGGAGTCTGGTTGCGCCACCAAACGGATCGTCCATTCTAGGCTGTAAATGGACATACAAAATCAAACATCATATGGATGGCTATATAGACAAGTACAAAGCACAATTAGTGGCTCAAGGGAATCATCAAGAGTTTGGTTTGGACTATATTGAGACCTTGACCCCCTTCGCCAAATTGCCAACAATCAGAGCTATGCTTGCCATTGCCCTTTACAACAACTGGCAAGTTCAACAGCTCGACATAGCGAACGCATTTCTTCATGGAAAACTCTTCGAAACGGTATTCATGGCTCAACCTAAATGCTTTGAAAACTCAAATCATCTGGATTTCGTATGTCATCTACACAAAGCTATCTATGGACTAAAACAAGCTCCTCGCCAATGATATAACACATTCACAGAGACTTGGTTTCAATCGGTTTTCATCACAGCGCTGCGGATCTATCGCTTCATATTCTTCATCAACATGACATTCATATTTTTCTTCTTATTTACATGGACGACATACTCTTAACCGGCAACAATCAAGCAACTATATCTTCGATTATCGAGCATCTGGCCAACAATTTTTCTATGAAGCACTTTCGCTCGGTTCATGACTTTCTTGGAATCAAAATTGACAAACATCAAGATATGTATTTATTGTCTCAAAAACAATATGCTTCGTCAATTCTTCAGCGAATGGACCTTGATCAGTACAACCTATTAGCAAATCCAACGTACACAAAAATGCACTCTACCTTCTCGCCGAACCAGAATCTCTCAGACCCGCATCTCTACCGTCGTATTACTGGTTCCCTCCAATACTTAACACTAACCAGACCGAACATCGCCTATAGTGTAAATCAAGCATCTCAACATATGCATAATCCATTACCTCGGCACATTTTTCTGCTAAAATGCCTTCTTCTCTATATCAAATGTATGATCGATTATGGCATACCAATTATAAAGTCTAATCTTATTCTTAAATCCTTTTCATATGTCGACTGGGCTGGAGACCCGATCTCTCGCAAATCTACATCCGACTATTGTTCCTTCTTGGGAGACACTATCATCTCGTGGACAGTCAAAAAACAACAAACGGTCGCTCGCTCCTCAACCGAATCTGAGTTTCGCGCCCTAGCTGCTCTGACATCAGACATCATTTGGCTTAGATGCCTCCTAAAAGATTTTGGGATTCCTCAAGAAAGTCCCTCAGATATGTCTTGTAACAATACATCGGCAATCGCACTGGCAAACAACCCAATGTTTCACGCTTGCATAAAACATATTGAGATAGACCATAAATTCATTCGGGATCATCTGCAAAAGAACAACATCCGCCTCATGCCTATCAGTACCATATACCATATAGTAGACATTTTTACTAAAGCTCTATCTACTCCTCGCTTTACCAAACTCAGACTCAAACTGACGGTCATTCAAGACCCATCAGTTTGCAGGGGCGTATTAGTACATAAATCTACATAACATTGTATTATCTTAATTAAATGCTGATGTGGCACTTTATCATAAGTTCTGTATGTATTAAGGCCATCCTACTTATCTATATATGTATGACGTCTATATGGAATGAACATCAAAAGGTCTATTTATGTTCTCTCGTTCTTCCTTGACTCCTGCTTCTTTATGTTTCTTGCATTGTCTTTCTACACTCACACAATAATTATGACTTATACCTCCTTTTTTTTGCTTTCGTCAAAGGTGATGCATTTTTAACCTCTTCCAAACCATCTCTCACGACCCGACCCGAGACGAGACGGATCCCGCCCGCGCCGGATCGCGACGGGGAATAGCTAACCAGGACCTAGCTTTGGATTAGGTTACTGAACTGATCTTCCAAATTCTTAACTCAACAGAAGCACACAGAACAACAGAGCTACTAAAAACATCAAATGAAGCGGAACAAAACATCTATCTTAATTCATTTCCTCAGAATAATCATCTACAGAACAGTACATGGCTTTCAACAGAAAGAAAGACAGAACAGAAAAGCCATGACTGTACAAAAATCAAAAGTACAAAAGTACCTAATCTGATCAGACTCTGAAACCTAGTCCTGAACTTCCTTGCCCTTCCCAGAACCTGAAAACCACCAGAAAGCAAGGGTGAGCTCAACAGCTCAGCAAAGCAACAAACCTCCAATCAAAATCCTCAGAAACTCAAAACCAATACAGCAGACAAATCCGTACAGAAATCAGAACGGAATCGGACAGATATCAAATCAAACAGAACTGTACGGAAACAGAAGTCGTATTAAATCAGAAACATAACAGATCAGACATATCAGATCAACAGAATCAGATCCGTACAGATCATATCAGAACAGAATAAACTCAGCATATATCAGATATTTAATTAATAGCTAAATGTGCCCCCGGCACCAGAATAATAGCTGAGTAATTAATAGCTAAGTGTGCCCCCGGCACCAGAACAAATGTGCTTATAGCACCAGAACAGATCAGATGTGCTTCCAGCACCAGAATATATAAATAGTGCATATAGCACCTAAACAGATTTTTCCTCGGATCCGGAACAGAACAAATATCAAAATTTTAGATTGAGCTCATTTCAGATTTCCCGTTTCACTAACTGAATCTCATAGGATCCAGGCCCCTTATAACTCCCTTTCCATAGCATATACAGATAGCATATCAATTCAGAGAAAATCCGGACAAATCAGGAATTACTCAAAAATCGGGCAGCACAACGGCAGTGTACAGAATTTACACAATTTTCCAAAAAATCAAAATTCACCAAATTCGCACAGAATATAGATATCAACATTTCAGAACATTTATTCTACTGCACAGAGAATTTCCAAGTTCACAGAAAAATCCAGTCGACTAAAAACACAGTCGAATCAAAAATATTCGGACAAAAATCTTCAAAATATAGTTAAAACGTGCACACCCGGCACGGCAACGATATACAAAAAGTTACGCGGTTGTTTTGATTAAAAAAAATAATTTATGTATATATAGTTTTGAAAATATATTAATTTTCTTTGGGAATGTTAAATTTTGGAATTTTGAAATTGAACACTCTATTATGAACAATATATCGCCTCGAAAGACGAACATATCGTTCCCTAATGGGTTCGAATTTCAAAGTTTTAAATTTTCCAAAGAGAATTAATTAGAGTTTTTTTGAAAATATATTAATTTTGAAAATTAAATCTGGGTTTCTAAATCTCCTACGAGCGCAAGCCCTCGTAGTTAATTATATCGTAGGAAAATTTAAATTTTCCTGCGAAAACTCTCGATTAAAATAGCGGTGTAAATTTTATTTAAGATTTCAAAGTTAGACATCAAAGGAAGAAAGGGGTAGGAATTTCAAGTGGTATTGGATCAAGTCTGAACACTTATTTTTAAAGTCAAAGGAAGAGGAGTAGGGAGTGTTTTTAAGATTCTGAATTACTTCAGAAAACACTCCAATCTATCTTAACTGTTGGGCTTAAATTTGATTGAAAGAGATTTAATATTTAAATGATCAATTTTATTAGAAATTTGGGATTCGATTCCCGAAAATTGAGGTCTTATGGCCCGAGCCAGCCTCAGAACCTAAGTCTAAATTGGGTACTAAAAAAGTAACCTGAACCTAGCTAGTGCAATATGAATCTGGTCTTACCCCGGCCTGGATTGGGGAGCCAGCTAAACCACCTAAGCGATTTAAAATTATGAGTCCGGTCAATTTATGCAGAGTGGTCGGGACGTTATTTAAGAAAGGTATTTGAGAATGGGACCGACATCTAGAGCAGATCCTAAATGGTCCCTTAAACTTATGTTGGGTATTCGATGTCTAAGTAATGCAATTAAATATTAGACTCTTTTAAATTTGTTGCTAATGCGATGCATGCTAGTTGACTCGATTGAATGCAAAATTTGTATGTAGCAGTTTAAAAATTTTGGCTTAGAAAATAGGTTTTTCCCTAGAGATTGCATAACATCCCCTTGACAGATCGGCACCCTCATAGGCCAGGTGGTCTGCCAGAACCCGCAGGCGGGGAGATGCCTAGCAAGGAAGAGAAGTTATAATATGAATGCATGAAAAACCCTCGGCGAGTCCGAGCTTACTTCTTAGGACCGTTTAGAGTTTCTATCTTATCTTAAAAATTTTATTTAATTAAAGTAGAAGAATTTTGACAGACCCCTAAGAGCCTAAATTCGAATTCCAGGTCAAATCAAATACGGCATGCAAGTAAAAAGACTAGAAAAAGCAGGAGTTCTAATGCGAAATCAATTAAATAAATTAATTAAATTAATCAAATTGAATGTCCATATGGCAAGTGCCACTCATTATTACATCTCAAAAATTACAATAAATTAAAGTGGCCGGGCACCACCGACTACAACCCGGATTTCTAATCCTAAATCAAATGATTTTGAGACTTGGGATTCTTCTCGTTGTCCAATCCTTCATCTTCTCACGAACATCTCGATTCGTCGGTTCAGGATATCCAAATGGAAAGAAACTCCCCCTTGATCGGGGTGTTATCTTTCCTCTTTGGATATTTGCAAAGTATCCTAATTTGAATTCCAAATGGAAGAAGACTCTCCCCTTTAGGGATGTCTTCACCTCTTTGGAATTCAAATTGGATATTTATATCCCAATCTCAAATCATTTTAAATAAATACAACCTTGACTGAATTAAATTTACATCGAGAGAAATAAGAAAATCTAGACTCGATCCTGCAAGGTTATCCTAATAATCAACAGTTGTATGTTCATTCCCAAGCAGTTATAATATAAAAATTTGGAATACATTTCTTTAGCCACACTTGGCCATGCTCTTTTTATTAAAAGGGGGTCTTAAGCGCGGCAGGTACCTGTGCAAAGAGTTATATTTTTTTTATTAACTGCCCCCTTTAGTTTTCAGCTCCTTATATGAGCATGGCCACCTGCATAAGATTGCACAAATATATATATTTCGTTCCTAGCCTATGGGTAGGTCTAACGCACAATCAAACCACAGTGCAAAATATAGTAAGCAGATAAGTAAATAAACACATCAAGTCTAAACTAGCAAACAGCATGCAATGAAAATTCGAAAAACTCGGCACACAACTGCAGAAAGTAAAACACCGGCCTATCCTAAGACTAGAGTCGGTGATCCTAGCAAACCATCTAAAGTGTGTGGGGTAGGTCGTGTGGTTTTGATGTACCCTAATTAGGATTATTAGTTAAAGTTATCTACAGTTTGATTGGTTGGAAGGTTTAAGGGATTTAAGTTTGAATTCAAATATTAATAGCTTAAGATTAATTTTAAGACTTACTTAATTATCTGTTGGATATCACCTTTGTTTCACACCGAGGCCGTGAAGTTTATTTCACCTTCCTTAGGGCTAAGTTAATAGCCTCGTAGGCCTGGGTTACCCAGCGGTATCCGGTATAATTAAATATTTTAGGTTGATTAAAGTTTAAGAATTAATGAATTTTATTAGAAATGTTTGGTTGCTGATTTTTAAAGGTTTGATTAATTTAAGTTTGCCATTAACTGATTCGTGGCGTTGTGCCACCAGGCTCGAGGAACCAGCCTCCTTAGGACACTTAGCCCCGCAGCCCGGAGTAGTCCAGCCGATAAACCAAATTAATTTAATTACATTAAAGATTTTAAAATGTTGAATAATTAATGATTAATCAATTTTAAAGTTTAACACCCCTTAGAATCCATTCGTGGCGTTGTGCCACCAGGCTCGAGGAACCAGCCTCCTTAGGACACTTAGCCCCGCAGCCCGGAGTAGTCCAGCCAATAAACTTCATCTTTAGGATGGTTGTTGTGTTTTAAAAGGTTTGTTGAATGTTTTAAACATTAAGCTAATGTTTTCTGGAGTTTTGGAATAATTTTGAATTTTATGGGTTTTTTGAATATTTTAATCGTTTAATTAAGGGGTTGAAAGTTGACTTTTTGATCAAGCTCAAATTCTGGAATGTTAGAATTTTATTAAAATACTAGACCTTACTACGATCAGTTAGAAGGTAAGTACGTTGAAATCAGATTTTTCTGCATTTTATTACGAAGGTTTGAAGTTTTGGACTAGTTTTGAACTATGGTTTGACCAATTTGTTGACTTTTTGAAATGTTACAGATTTCTGGATTTTAACATTTTTAACAAATATTAGACCTTATTATAAGAAGAATGCAATTGAGTTTGTTCAATTTGGATTTTTCTTTAATTAGTTATGAAGGTTTGAAGTTTAGGTATTTATTGAATTTTGAAATTACTTAATTAGAGGGCATTTTTGTGATTTTACTCCAAATGAGATCCCAACTCCTTGAAATCTTCTCCAAAGGTCAAGAATGACCTAAGGAGAGACTCCCAAGTGTTTGGGAAATTTTTGGAATTTTTAATAATAATTAATTAATTATATTAATTAAATGTTCAATTTTACTTAAAATTAAATTAACTATAGAATTGCAGTCAAATCAGGTTGGTTTCAATTTCCTTGGATTAAGGACTGAATTCTGGTCAGTTAGAGGGCTTACACATATTTTTTGGATTTAAAATGGATTTATTACATTTTCCGGAAGGTTTAATGGCTTAATTAAGGCTTGAACTTAGGAAAATTAATTAAGGACCTTAATGATTTCTAAAACCAGTGAAAATTTTTCCTAGGGCTGAAAATGTCACTACGTTAAAGTGTTCAAAGTTTTGAGTCAATAAGAGGTGAATCCTAATTATTGGAAATATTCTAAGTTCTCTAAACACATGTCCTTAGTTATTGTCCTTAGTGACACTAAGTTTAATAGGTTTGAATTGAAGTTTTGACTAACCCTTGGACAACATATAAGAAAACATGCGCAAGCACATTCAAGTCCTTAAATCTAGGAGAACCTAGGCTAAGTGCATGTGTGTGCTTCCTAAACATGCCAAGATTATCATTAATTAATATGACTAAAAAAAAATATGATTAGTGAATAATTAACATGCAATTATTTACTAATCAAATTCCCCATAAATTCCATTCATATATTCAACCCATGCTTAAAATTCCAAAGGGGATCTCTCAAAATTAGATATTTAAATATATAATTTTAAAATATTTTCAAAATATATGTATTTATATGTATAAGCTTATACATAAAGACATAAATTTTAAAATATAATAATTTTAAAATATTATTAAAATAATTTTTATGGATTTGAGAGAGATCTCTGATTTATTTAAAATATTTTAAAATTAAAGCTTGGATTATTCAAAATATTTAACTTAATAGTTAAATATAAATTAAATTATATACTTACTTAAATAGTTTAGATTACTCAAAGAATCTCAAATATTTTGAAATATATTATAGTTTAATTAATGAGTTTTATTTTGAATATTCTCCATGCTCTGACATAATTCCAAAGTGAATTATTTTGAAATTAATAAATTAATTTGTTTTATCTTAATCAATTATTAGTTAAAATATCAAACTTTAAGTATTTTAAAATTATTTAAAATATATTAAATATTTCAAAGTAATTTTAATTTTATTTGAAAGGTTTTGAAATCCTGAGAATTTGGATATTTTAAAATTAATTTTTGGATTTAAAATTAATTTTCTATGATTTTTTAAAAGAAATCTGGGCTAAAAATGATTTAAAATTTAAATTAAATCAGTTTAATTAAAAGTCGGTGCTGCGGGACACGTGGCGGGTTGAGGTTGGCCGGTCAAAACGCGAAAAACGGCGGGCCAATCATTGGATGACGGCGGGAGGGTCCCACGCGCAATCCACTTAAATGAGTCAGCATCGCCCAGCAACCATTCGATCCTCCGCTGTTTAGATTGAACGGCTGTGATGTCGCCGGACGGAGATCTGAATGGCTGGAGGCGCTGCGCGGTTTAGACGGACCGCGGGAGAACTAAATCGTGACCGTTGATCGCAAGATCAACGGTCCCGATATTACGCAGTTACAGAAATGTATAAACCGAACCCTAATCAACTAAAATGGCTCGTTCTCTCAATACGCTTGATCTAATTAAATAAAATTTTAAACCTGAGTTGCTTGAATGAACAGAAATTCTGGGGAGTATTTGGATTAGCTTAAAATGAGCTTTACAAAAATCTATTTAGACTAGTGCACCTAGCTCTAGGGTTTCGATTTTCACCTTGATTTTCGGACGGATTGGACCGTTAAATGGATGGTTGAGCTTGTAGACTGTCCACGTTTATTTGTCCTGTTGAATCCACGTCCCGAAATGCAGCCGATCGAGAGATAGAAGCGTTTGAACTGGAAATGCTTCAGTTGGCCGGAATCCTCACCGGCGGCAGCTTTGGACGGGTGGTTTTGGCTCGGGAAATGAAGAGGAGATGGTTGAGAGGTTTTATGAGCAGAGAGCTCGTCTGGGGAGACTTGAGATGGTGAGAGAAGCTAGGGTTTGCAATGAGGTTCATTTTGAGCCTTTTGCCCTATTCAATCCCCTCCAGATTGAATGAAGGGCTGAGATCGACTGTTTGGACTCCCAGATGGCTGCCACCTGTCCAGGGAGTTGGTGGGAGCAGAAGCCAAGGACATGGAGAGGACATCCTATGTGGAAAGTGAGTTTTGTCCTTATTTGGACACATGGAGTAATGGGAGCCTTTGGATTTAGATCTAAGGGCTCAAAATAGTTCTAGGAATGTTCTAGAGACTAACTAATCTGCTGGATTAATTTGAGTTTAAGTTTAATAAATTTAATTAAGGATTTTAACCATTTGGAAGCCTCTTTGACCATTTGTTGACTGGTTTGACCAGTCAACAGCCAAGTGGACAGCTGAGGTGGCATGGGGGACCTTTTGGAATTAAATATAATTGCTGGAATGGATTGAGGAGGGAATGGGCTAGCTTGGGCCAAGCCAAATGAATGTTTAAGCCTCTTAAAGGGGTTTGTTGACCATGTTGACCAGTCAACTGATCAACAATAGGTGATGTGGCAGCTAGGGCCACTTGAAGGATTAATTAAAATACCTTGGATAGGATTTGCCCAAGATTTAAATGCGTTTGGAATTTAATTTAAAATGAAAGGGTTTAAAGGTTAATTTTGGTCAACCTAGGTTGACTTGGTCAACCAGGTTGAACCAAGGTGTGGGTTTGGGTTCAACAGGTTTGAAATGATATTTTAAGACCAATGGAAGTGGTTAGATGGCCTAGAGAGGTCATTTGGGTCAAAACACATGTTTGGACCCTTAAAGGACCATTTGGGTCAAACCTGTTGACTTGGTCAACCAGGTTGACCCAGGGGCTGGGAATAGGTTCAAAACATTGGAAATGACATTTGAAACTTGTTGGAGGTGGTTGCATTCAATTTGGAGTTCATTTGGTTTGAAATCACCATTTGAACCCCATAGGGGTATTTTGGTCATTTTGACCCCTGGTCGATTGGGGGTCAAAGTGGGTCAACCAAAATGCAGTTTACTGTTCAATGAGTCATAATTAAGGGTCTGGAAGTAATTAGAGGCTTTGGTGAAGGCTCTAAGGTCAGAAACTTCAAAGTGATAGGTCCAGTGGCATAGGCTGTAAATAATTGAAGGTTTTACAGCCTTTGGATTTTGATTTAGATTCTGGGGTTAGAGACCTCAGAACGGGCTCAAATTTGGAGGGTTACCTCCAGAGACATGTCCCATCAGTATGCAACTGACAGACTCTGAATCGGAGGTCATTTAACTGGGTTTCGAAGTGTTTGAAAATTCAGTGAAAAAGGCTTTTAGGACAAAGCCTTTGGACTTGAAGTTTGAATCTGGATTTTTGAATTTGGGCTGGATTTTGGGTTTGAATGATTGAACTTGAGCTATTTAAATCATTTATGATCATTTGAATGATCATAATTGATTGGATAGGTTTGATGTTAGATCAAAGGTATGATCTAGGCTGAAGACTGGATTCTGAACTGGACTGAGGTCTGGATCTAGAAGAGTCTTAGGGCCTAGAATAGGTCCTAAGATCTGAAGTCTAAAAGGGTCCTAAGATCTAGAATAGATCCTAGGGCCTAGATCTAAAAGAATCCTGGGGATCAGATTGATCACAGGATCTAAGGTCTGAAGTCTAGAAGGATCTTAGAGCCTAGAATTTGATGATTTGGAAATTAATCTATGGTCGGAATTGGTCCAAGTGACCTCATACAAAAATGAGGTCAACAGCGGTAAAAACTGAACCGTTCAAAAGATACGGACGAAAATCGCTAACGGAAACAAAATCCGGACAGAAAAATACCGCCAAACACGACGGTTCTGAAAATTTAGAAAGTCGGATTGTGCCTTACCTCGTGCACAGCAATTTCCTCAACAGTCTCCTCGGACGAAAACAGCTCGGCGTCGCCCGAAAATCCGCTTTTCCACTTTTTCCTTCGTTTTTCTCTCTCCTCAGCTTTTTCTCTCTCTTCAAAATATCTCAATTCTATATATATCCAGACTGATCGTCCCGGACGATCGAGCTTCGTACCGGACGATCCATGAAGAGAGGAATTCCGTCCAGACGAAAAATGACATATCGTCCCTGGCGAAGGGTTCACGGGAGAATTTTCGTCCAGACGATCCAATTTTCGTCCCGACGAATCATACAACCAAAACTGATTTTCTGCACAACCTGTACCGATCGTCCCGGACGATCCATCTTCGTCCCGGACGAACCTGGAGCAAAAACTGATATTACAATCTCCCCAACTTAAAAAAAAATGTCGTCCTCGACATTATCCAGTCCAAACTCAGTCAAAACAAGTACGGGTACGACCGTCTCATATCAGACTCCTTCTCCCAAGTTGCTTCCCGTGCAGTCCGGTGCTTCCACTGGACTTTAACCATCGGAATCTCTTTATTTCTTAACTTTCGGACGTCGTATGCCAAAATAAGCTCTGGCTCTTCCTTGTACACCAGATTCTCCTGAATCTCAACCTCATCAGCTGACAATTTCTTCCCAGAGTCTGAAACCCACTTCCTCAGAGTGGATACGTGAAACACATTATGCACATCCGGCATAGAATCAGAAAGCAATAGGCGATAAGCAGATTTTCCAATTCTTTCCAAAATCTCAAATGGTCCAACATACCTTGGACTAAGCTTGCTTACCTGACCAAATCTGCTCACACCTTTCATCGGGCTGACTTTGACATACACAAAGTCACCAACCTGAAACTCAACAAATCTGTGCTTCTGATTGTAATACTTCTGCTGACGATCTTGAGCGGCTTTCAATCTTTCTCTTATCAAATTGATCTTCTGAGCAGTTTCATCAGCAAAAGTGGCCCCCAAAGCCTGTCTATCTCCGACCTCCGTCAGAGTCAAAGGAGTACGGCACTTCCTGCCATACAAAGCCTCGTACGGTGCCATACCGATACTGGACTGAAAACTGTTGTTATAGGCAAACTCAATCAGCGGAATATGATCTTCCCAGCTTCCGCTAAAGTCCAGAACACAAAGCCTCAACAGATCTTCCAGTACCTGAATAGTCCTCTCAGACTGTCCGTCGGTCTGAGGATGAAAGGCTGTACTGAAATGCAGTTTCGTACCCAAGCCTTGCTGAATGCCTTTCCAAAGTCTGGAAGTAAAGCGTCCATCTCGATCAGATACGATCACACAAGGCACACCGTGCAATCTGACTATTTCCTTCACATAAATCTGTGCCAAGCGATCAACTGAATCCGTCTGTCTGATCGGAAGAAAATGGGCTGACTTGGTCAATCGATCTACAACCACCCAAATGGCATCATGTCCTTGTCTAGATCGAGGAAAACCCATCGCAAAATCCATCGTTACCTCCTCCCATTTCCACTCAGGGATAGGCAACGACTGCAACAGTCCACCTGGTCGCTGATGCTCTGCCTTCACCAACTGACAGGCTTCGCATCTCGACACAAACTCTGCCACATCCTTCTTCATCCCAGGCCACCAAAACAAAAGTTTCATGTCAGCATACATCTTACCACTGCCTGGATGAACAGTGTAGCCAGAATGATGAGATTCACACAGAATCTCCTGCCTCAAGTTTCCAAACACAGGTACCCACAACCTATTCTTACAGAAAATAACACCAGAATCAGAAATTCGAAGTTCAGGAGTCTTACCAGATCCAATCTGAGCTATCAACTTCGAATAATCAGAATCTGACTTCTGGGCTTCCTGAATCCGTGCTTCCAAAGAAGACTGAATACTCATCTGAGCCAACTCCAAATCACTGGAGGAAACCACCTCCAACTGCAATCTCTCCAAATCACGAATCAGAAAGTCATCACAGGTAAGCTGAATACCTGAGAATCCAGAAGACTTCCTGCTCAGAGCGTCCGCTACCACATTCGCCTTCCCAGGCTGATACTGAATAGTCAAATCGTAGTCCTTGATCAACTCGAGCCACCTCCTCTGTCTCAGATTCAGATCCTTCTGAGTAAAAATGTACTTCAGGCTCTTATGATCAGTAAAGATCTCACATCTGACGCCATACAGGTAATGACGCCAAATCTTCAAAGCAAAAACAACTGCAGCTAACTCCAGATCATGCGTCGGGTAATTCTTCTCATGTGGTTTCAACTGTCTCGAAGCATAAGCAATTGCCTGACCATGCTGCATCAGAACGCAACCCAATCCTTTCAGTGAAGCATCACTGAACACCTGGAAACCCTCCGTACCTGACGGAAGTGCCAACACTGGAGCTGAAGTCAAACACTCCTTCAATCTCTGAAAACTAGCTTCACACTCCGGTGTCCAAACAAAAGGTACTGACTTCTGAGTCAGTCTCGTCAGAGGAGTCGAAATCTGTGAAAATCCTTTCACAAACTTCCTATAATATCCGGCCATACCCAAGAAACTACGTACCTCAAATACCGTAGTCGGCCTTGGCCAATCAGCAACAGCCTGAATCTTCTGGGGATCTACAGAAATGCCTTCTCCGCTAACCACGTGCCCCAAAAATGAAATGCTCTTCAGCCAGAATTCACACTTAGAAAACTTGGCATACAGCTGATGCCTCCTCAAAGTCTCCAACACAATCCTCAAATGTCTGGCATGCTCATCCTCAGATGCAGAATATACCAGAATATCGTCAATGAAGACGATCACAAACTGATCCAAATACTCCCTGAATACTCGGTTCATCAGATCCATAAAAATCGCAGGCGCATTGGTTACCCCAAAAGGCATAACCAAAAACTCGTAGTGCCCGTACCGAGTACTGAAAGCAGTCTTCACCACATCAGTTTCCTTC
Source organism: Dendrobium nobile (assembly GCA_022539455.1). NCBI lineage: Eukaryota > Viridiplantae > Streptophyta > Magnoliopsida > Asparagales > Orchidaceae > Dendrobium > Dendrobium nobile. The sequence goes on along the minus strand of CM039735.1, from coordinate 800,424 downwards.
ACCTTCACCTGATAGTATCCGGATCGCAAATCAATCTTCGAAAACACCGAAGATCCGGAAAGCTGATCAAACAAGTCGTCTATCCGAGGCAAAGGATACTTGTTCTTGATCGTGACCTTGTTCAAATCTCTGTAATCAATACACATACGGAGTGTACCGTCCTTCTTCTTCACAAACAGAACAGGTGCTCCCCAGGGCGAAACACTAGGACGTACAAAACCTCTGTCAACCAACTCCTGAAGCTGAACTTTCAACTCAGAAAGTTCTTTCGGTGCCATCCTGTACGGAGCTTTCGATATCGGAGCGGTACCCGGAAAAACATCGATAGAGAACTCCACATCTCTATCCGGAGGTAAACCAACCAACTCCTCAGGAAAAACATCAGCAAACTCCCGTACCACAGGGATCTCAGAAACAGAACCAACCTCTAGGTTCAGATCCCGCACCGAAGCTAAAAATACTGGGCATCCTTTCTTCCACATTCTGCTCACCTCCAACGCAGAAATCAAACTGGAGAGAACACCTCGTAATCCCTGAAATACAACTCTCTCTCCCGCCATAAGCAAACTCACTTGCTTCTTCAGACAGTCTATCTGGGCCTCATACTGACTCAGCCAATCCATGCCCAGAATCACATCATACGAAGAAATCGGCAATCGAATCAAACTCGATTTCCACTTCTTGCCAGAAATCTCGATCTCACACAAACAAAACTGTCGAGCAATCAATGGATTCCCAGCCGGTAAAATCACAGACAAAGAAACCGGTAAAACCATCGAATCCAAATGTAAAATCTCAAAACAATGCTCGGACAGAAAAGAATGACTCGCTTCAGAGTCAAACAAAACACGACAGGGCTGATCAGAAATGTAAACCGTACCTGTCACAACATCGGAGCATCACGAGCCTCCTGCTGACTCAGACTGTAAACTCGTGGCTGAACTGGAACAGGAGCTGAAGCAACAGAACTACTCTGCTCCCTCTGAATCGTAGGTGGTCTCCGTGGTGCAGAACTAGAACCACCACCTCTACCAGCAAATCCCTCAGAGCGAGAAGGAACAGTCCTCGGTCTTCCTGCTGCTGAACCGGCAGGTCTGACAAAGCCCTCAGATCGGAACTCAGAACGCTGATCAAATCCCATCTGCGGACATTCTGCAATCCGATGTCCTGACTGACCACATCGAAAGCACAGACCAGCCATCCTGTAGCACTGGCCAAAGTGTCGTCGTCCACAGTTCTGGCACACAGGTGCCGAACTGACTGATCCAGAACTAGTCGTACTGGTAGCAGTACCAGACGATCCTCCGCTCTTCCTGGAATCTCCAGATCCAGATCCAGGAACAAATCTCCTCTTCCCAGAGGAACCACTGCCAGATGTCTCTCCTCCAAACCTCTTCCTACTCGCGGTCCACCGCTGCTGAGTAGCCGTCAAGTCGTTCTCAATCAGACGAGCTCGCTCCACAAGCTCAGAGAAATCAGTAATCCGGAACGGTATCAGAGGCTGCCTCAAAGTGTCTCGTAAGCCTCTTAGAAATCTGTAGCACCTCTCAGCAGACGTGCTAACCAGCTGCGGAGCGTACCTGGCTAATGCAGTAAACTCAGCCTCGTACTGCATCACCGTCTTGCTCCCCTGAACAAGTCTCAGAAAACTCTCCTGCATCTGCTGTCGTGCAGAAGGGGGAACAAACCAGTCCCGAAATACTTCAGTGAACTCTTCCCAAGTGATCAAAGAGTTCAATCTGCCCTGAAATCTGGCTGCTTGCTGGCCATCCCACCAGTGCTCAGCCTCTCCGTCCAACAGAAAAACAGCTAACGGAACTTTCCTGTCTGCAGGACACTGCATCCCGTCAAAAGTCTTCTCCAATCTCCTCAGCCACTCCTCAGCAGCTCTGGGCTCAACAGCGCCCTCAAACCTCGGAGGCTTCAACCTCAAAAATAACTGCAGGTGTCGATCAATGTCCTCAGATCTAACAGTCGAAGCTCTGCTCTGAGTCTCGCTCATCATCTGAGCAACAAGTGAAGCAAACTGTGAAAGCGTATCAGCACCGACCACTGGGGCTGTACTCCCCACTGGTGCTGCCTGATCGTCACTCTGACCGTCTGTCATGTCTGGGTCTGGCTGATCCATACAGAAAAATCCAGAAAATCCGGAAAACTATCACAAAACAACACAAAATAACACAATAAAAAGCCAAACGACCCAAAACTACCTCCCAGACAGACTCACTGATCACTTCCTAGAGCTCTGTTTTACAATCCAACCTGTTTCCAAAACCAGTGCTCTGATACCAAAAAAAGCTTGTCACGACCCGACCCGAGACGAGACGGATCCCGCCCGCGCCGGATCGCGACGGGGAATAGCTAACCAGGACCTAGCTTTGGATTAGGTTACTGAACTGATCTTCCAAATTCTTAACTCAACAGAAGCACACAGAACAACAGAGCTACTAAAAACATCAAATGCAGCGGAACAAAACATCTATCTTAATTCATTTCCTCAGAATAATCATCTACAGAACAGTACATGGCTTTCAACAGAAAGAAAGACAGAACAGAAAAGCCATGACTGTACAAAAATCAAAAGTACAAAAGTACCTAATCTGATCAGACTCTGAAACCTAGTCCTGAACTTCCTTGCCCTTCCCAGAACCTGAAAACCACCAGAAAGCAAGGGTGAGCTCAACAGCTCAGCAAAGCAACAAACCTCCAATCAAAATCCTCAGAAACTCAAAACCAATACAGCAGACAAATCCGTACAGAAATCAGAACGGAATCGGACAGATATCAAATCAAACAGAACTGTACGGAAACAGAAGTCGTATTAAATCAGAAACAGAACAGATCAGACATATCAGATCAACAGAATCAGATCCGTACAGATCATATCAGAACAGAATAAACTCAGCATATATCAGATATTTAATTAATAGCTAAATGTGCCCCCGGCACCAGAATAATAGCTGAGTAATTAATAGCTAAGTGTGCCCCCGGCACCAGAACAAATGTGCTTATAGCACCAGAACAGATCAGATGTGCTTCCAGCACCAGAATATATAAATAGTGCATATAGCACCTAAACAGATTTTTCCTCGGATCCGGAACAGAACAAATATCAAAATTTTAGATTGAGCTCATTTCAGATTTCCCGTTTCACTAACTGAATCTCATAGGATCCAGGCCCCTTATAACTCCCTTTCCATAGCATATACAGATAGCATATCAATTCAGAGAAAATCCGGACAAATCAGGAATTACTCAAAAATCGGGCAGCACAACGGCAGTGTACAGAATTTACACAATTTTCCAAAAAATCAAAATTCACCAAATTCGCACAGAATATAGATATCAACATTTCAGAACATTTATTCTACTGCACAGAGAATTTCCAAGTTCACAGAAAAATCCAGTCGACTAAAAACACAGTCGAATCAAAAATATCCGGACAAAAATCTTCAAAATATAGTTAAAACGTGCACACCCGGCACGGCAACGATATACAAAAAGTTACGCGGTAAAAACTGAACCATTCAAAAGATACGGACGAAAATCGCTAACGGAAACAAAATCCGGACAGAAAAATACCGCCAAACACGACGGTTCTGAAAATTTAGAAAGTCGGATTGTGCCTTACCTCGTGCACAGCAATTTCCTCAACAGTCTCCTCGGACGAAAACAGCTCGGCGTCGCCCGAAAATCCGCTTTTCCACTTTTTCCTTCGTTTTTCTCTCTCCTCAGCTTTTTCTCTCTCTTCAAAATATCTCAATTCTATATATATCCAGACTGATCGTCCCGGACGATCGAGCTTCGTACCGGACGATCCATGAAGAGAGGAATTCCGTCCAGACGAAAAATGACATATCGTCCCTGGCGAAGGGTTCACGGGAGAATTTTCGTCCAGACGATCCAATTTTCGTCCCGACGAATCATACAACCAAAACTGATTTTCTGCACAACCTGTACCGATCGTCCCGGACGATCCATCTTCGTCCCGGACGAACCTGGAGCAAAAACTGATATTACACCATCATTGAGCCCTCGAATCAATGACCCTCTCTTGACATGTCATCCCATAACAACAGCCAGAGTTGGCTACCTCTTTCGCTTGATCTTAGGTTTCTCTATATGAGACTTATTAGGGCATCTCCAACCGAACTTCAAACGCTTGAATAACGTCGCTTGCGAGCTCTAGCCGAACAGTAAAACTTTTGTTATTTGGTTGCGGGTGAACAGTGGGACACCAATATTAGCGTTATATTGTTCATCTTCGTTATTTTTCTGTCTCTATCGAACTTGGGAAGAAACACGCGAAAGAAGAGGAAAACTGTTACATTCGCAAAAGGGGGCAAAACGGAGTTCCATTGGAGATGAATCATCACATTTTTTTAGTTTCACGGTATTTTGAAGTGAAAAATGAGATTTTCGGTTGGAGATGATCTAAAGCCCTCTTAATTGGAGGAGAGTGTCGTTACCCATACAAAAAGGTTGGAGAACTACTTACCCAGCGCATCACAGTGGCTCGGTGGCTATCCTTCCATTGTCTAGAAGCTGTTAACCATCTTCTAGATGTTTAGAGATGACCCATTATCTCGCCTGGGCTAACCAGTCACCTCGCCCAAAATGACACACATGTACCCTAAGATGGCTTATCATCTAGCTCGAGGTAAACACTAACATTGCTCAAGGATGTTTGGTATGTCACCAGGGCTGTCTCATCAACTTTTTTAAGCTGCCAATCATCCCTTCTTAGGCTTCATTTGGGACGGCTTTCTTTCTACTTCTTAAAGCAGTTTCTTAGTACAAAAGTTTTAACTTTTTAATTAAAAAATTATTTTAAGAAGCAGAAAGAAAATCATCCCAAACGAAGTCTTAGGCTTCGTTTGGGACAGCTTTTTTATTGCTTTCTAAAACGGGATTTTAGTACAAATTTTTTTTATTTTTTATTAAAACTCCATTTTAGAGAGCAGTAAAAAAGCCGTCCCAAACAAAGCCTTAGTCTACGTGCATCTCCATAGAGAGAACACCTTCCTCCTCCAATGGTGAGCCCCGTTGATATCTCTATGAGGAGCTTGCTCTACGTATGCATATATTTAGAAAGCTTCAGATGGAATATCTGTGTTATAGAGAAAGTTTTATGAGAAGCCCACATCCAACAACTTCAATTAAGATTTCATCTGCGATAATTTTATTACTGTTTTTTATTTAAAAAAACTTTTTTTTGAAATCAGCAAAAAAAATATATATATATAAAAGTATACTAAATGAAACGTAAAGTATACACTAACATGTGGTAAATGTATAATATGATAGTTATTGATCTTTAAATGAGTATTATTCAAAGGTTATTTATATGAGAAATTATTTCAAATGTCATGTTTACACATCTGAATATATGTTATGCAACGCACTGTTCCTGTGTGCTAGAAATAAGCCACACGTAAAAATCGACCAACTCACCACAAATCGATTCGGCCATTGAGGCCTTCTGTGCATCAAAACTGGGCAATTTTAATGTCAAATAGATTCAGCATGGAAGTAAATCCTTATGACAAAATATTGTGCTATTTTGAGCGTACTTAATCATTGATTCAACCCCTCAGAGGAAAAATAAACACTAATTAGATTGAACTAATTTGCATTGAGATGTGAGCTCCACATCATCATTTGTACTTTAATCAAATAAGCTTCTCACCATAGAAACTTATTGAGAGGAAAAGAAAAGGAAATGAGTAGATATACATTGATAAAAATCCACCGTTACAAGCTTGGCAGCACAGATTCTACATACAAAGTTTCCCTCGTTGACTGATTAACATTTACAAAATTAAAAAACCATACAGATAAGCATGGAACAGCCTAATATACCTTTTACAATGAACAAGGAGAAGTTTGAGATTCTATATTTTGTCCTCTTGTCATTTCGTGATCTGAGACATCAACTATTTTGGAGCTTGCAGATATCCATGGCTTATAAGCACCTTCATGGCACAAATTCTGCAAAGCAATTGCCATCATTAACAACCACCTAAAACACCTGATAAAGAAATGCTTGAAAACCAAACTAGATATTTGTATATGATCATTGAACACTCAATATTTTTTAAAAAAGATTAATAAATTCCAGCCTGAGTTGGTACTCTTTGTTTATCATATAGGAAGTATAATCGATAAGAATTCAAATCATAAGCAATGATGATAGAACTCTAACAGACGGATAATGCTTATTTTTGAAATTTTTATGCAAGGAAATTTAAAATTTGATCGAATGAAATGATTAAGATTAGATATAAAAAATACCTTTAACCAGAAAAATAATCCACGCAGAAGGTTCAGCGCTTGCTGAGGATCAGAATGCTCCAATTTTTTTGCAAGATCTGCAAAGTCAAGCATAGTTATTTATTTTCTGCTGACCAGAAGCTTGAATTCATCGCTTAAACATGGATTCATACAATAAGGTTTGGAGTTTTGATATTTGAGGCTTAATTTAAAGCATTGATTTGTTGACATCTTTTCTCCTTTGAACTAGAACAGAAATAGTAATCTCCTTCCATCCCTCTGCGTGTGTGTGTGTCTATATTAATTCAATAATTACCACTACACCATCCAATATAACTCTTCCTATTCTGTCTACTTCATGAATGAAAAAAAGATGTAGAAAAAAAAAAACAACCTTCAAAACAGAATAATAAAGTTTAAATGTTCAATCAACTTTAACTGGTCCATCAATCCAAGTGGCCAATCAACAGTACTATACAAACATTTTATATAAAGCTTACGCATGCACTAAATAAATAATTTAGCACAAAGACTATCTGCAAACTTAAGCTTAATGACATCTGTACACTAAAAATGTATTGCATCAAAATGTTACCATTGAAGTTCTTAATTATTGTCACCTGGAAAATGATCAAGATATGAAAATCCCATTTGTCTTGTACTGAACGATTTACTCTGATTGCGGAGATCCTTGTGCCGAAGTACTGGTTTGCGAAAGTTTGCGTGCTTCCAAAGCATTTCATGTTCTTGCTGGTCATAAGGCTTACTAAGAACAGCCATAAGCTTCAAATCAAACGGAGATACAATGTAGGAGTCAAGAGGTACCATGGACATCTCATCAGCTTCACAAATCTGAAATTTATGTTTGTAAAAAGAAAACATGTCAGTAGTTCTAAAATTTAAAAAAAAAAATTAAAGGAAATTTTTATTTTTGAAAAAAATGCTATGCTAACAGGTTACATAAAGTGCTTGCAAACAAAGCATTTGAACTTACAACTACATCAGGAGTAAGATTACTTTCATACAACACCAGTTCCTGATTGTCAGAACAAGTAGCACCTTCATTTGCTGGCCTTGGAGAGGGTAGGATGCTCTCAAAAGAATGCAATGGCATAGGACCTTGATCATCTAAACAAGTTCCTTCAGCTGCCGCTGATGTTCCATTGCCCTCATAAATGACTGTAATTGAATTATATTCAAAAACCATTAAACCATCTTGGATTTTCAAGTAACTTAGAAATTCTTCATAGCTGTCATCAGCCAGATTGTTTTCAACTAGGTTCTTGAAAGAGTCAGAAAAATCAACAGTCATATTCCTGATGTTCTGGAATTCTTTGTTACTACCAACCACTATTGTATTTTCAACTTCTTTGGACAGAAAGCCAGAAAAGTCAACAATCTCATTAGATTGTGCCTCTGTTTTCCTATAGATGCGCCTTCTTTTAGTTTCAATTTTTCCTTTTCTGACAAAGCTACAATGTCCTGAGCTTATGGCAGCATCTAATTGAAGGAAATCTGATAATCCATCATTGTTTTCATATTTCACAAATACAGGTAAGCCATTATCACCATCCTCCATTTCTAGAATATATGATTTCCCATCCTTCCTCAAGTGTTCCAAAAACACTTTATACATTGGATCAACATTATCTACTGGAAAGTACATATCACTTGAACCATTTAAGAAGCTCCCATGGCCATTAGCTTTCAATTCCATCACCATTTTAAGAGGTACAATATAATTAATGAAATTTAAAAGATGGAAGCTGACTCTGTCTGATTAACTCTTACAGACTAAGTATTTTCAACACTTTTTTTTCAGTGTCTTCTAAAGAAGGTGGTCATGTATCTCAATTAGAAATATATCATATCCAAGAAAAGCAACCATTGATTTGAGGCCAATGCCATTATCACCATTTGAAGCTCCCTGTTCAGCATTTCCTGGTATGAAAATTCACCAATTTCATGTCAATTCCAACACCAAGATAAATTAGATTACATAATTATATCTTCAGCAGTTTGGATTTGAATTTACTTCAAGTTTGAAATTTTTTCTAGCCAACAGATTAACTAATTCATTGATCTGAACAATCAAGGCAATCAAAGTAGAAAAAAAAATAAAATATGTTCAATGATCTTAAAAAGAAAAAAAATTCAAAAAGAGCCACGCAGCAAAGGTAACATAGCTAATTATATTATTCCAATTTAGATAAAATTATAAAAGCAAGTAAAATTTATGAGGGAATTTCTTGGCAATATTCAATTTTGGGTATGAAAATCTACAACCAAATTCATTTAAAGATAGCGTGTACAAGCTTTATGTAATATATTTCTTTTTGACACAAAAAAATAAAGCATTAATTATCTGATCAGGACCATTTCTTTCATACGTTATTATCCCTGCATCTTTCAGCAGGCTAAGACATTGCTTATATTCATTATATCCACCAAAACTTCATCCGACATTCAAGATACAAAAATGCTGAGAAAAAAAAATCAAAATCATCGCTTATTTGTGATACCTAAACTTTTCCATTCGATCTCATTCATCGTCCAACTCGCCAATACTCAAAACCTACAGTTTATCCGGTAAGAAACAAGGAACAAAACAAGTTAATCAGCAAATAATTCCAATTCAGCAAATTTTCCAAATAATCTCAAGCATATATAACGCATGGCATTAAAAAAGGCGGAAATTTGACACAGAACAACAGGAATTACATCAAAGAGAAAAAAAAAGAGGACTTTCTTCAAGCAATTCCAAGAACCAAACTTTAACCTAAAACACTATAGCAAATCACGAACTCAGTTGAGAATCTAGGAGGAGAGCGAGAAGATCTACGTCGCCGCATTCTTAACCCTAAAATCACGAAGTCACTTTCATCTGACCTCACCTTCGAAAGCTGCGAACAAAGGGAAGACCCCAGGTCTACAACCAGCCAAAGCTTCGCGGACACAAAAAGTTTAGGGGTTATTTGTCATTAATTTTGGCTTTTTGTTTTTTTTATCATATAAAAAAAATTGTTTTATTTTTTGCAAATTCTAATTTTATTTTCCAGACTCACACTTTTGACTTTTGTTTGTTTGTTTTATTTTATTTTATTTTATTTGAAGATCATGAACAATGTTATTTAAAATATGTGAATCTGTTAGTTGAGAGCGCAATTTGATCGTATGTGTATCGCTGCAATCAAGGCCTTTGATCGCGTGTATCATATCATCATGATTGCAAAGTTCGTTGTGATAACAATCACGTTGTAATCAAATTGGATGGTGGTTGGCTAACTCAATCAATTGTCATTTGATTCAATTTATAGGCAATAGTCGATTTGGAAATTACAATAAAAGTTGTATAAATTTCAAATGACAAACACTTTTGAACCCTCGAAGCCCCTTTCAACATTATTGTCTATAGAGGTGAGTACATATCATTCACTTAAAGGTATGTTAGCACGTAATATAGGATGTGCCTGGTCTATGATTCTATCAGGAACAATGATTGAGTATATTGAGCTCATCACACTGGTCATAGAATATGTGACTTAGGCATCATATTCCACCAACTTGTAGCATTTGCTAATGCCTAGTGTGTCATGCTCTTTGTAAACTTGCATATAGTCTAGAATCGTCAACCTAGGATATACAACCTAGATATAGGATTAGCATATACATAAGCCCTTCTTCATAGCCTATGATATACATATCTCCTCTTACGTAATAAAATTTGACCATAAGGAATCGACTAATATGTTTATCTAGACAGAATGTAAGCCCAATATTCTATATTCTCTAGCACATCGAGGGAGGGTTTAGATTCAACTAGAAGGTACTAATTTTTTACGTAAGATTCTATTGATGAGTATGAAAAACTACTAAATGACTAAAAAGTTATAATTATCATTAGTTCTTGCAATTAGGGGGCTTAAACATTATTTTCATATACATTAGATAATCATAATAGTTTACAGTAAACTGTAAAGTCAATATTATGCAAGCCCAAGCGTTTAAGAGGGATGACAATGCGGTGCATGATATTTGCTTGGATAATATGTAATGACTAATTTTACAATCAATTGTATTTTTTATTTAATATATTTTTTAGAGCTATTAGGAGTTGAATTTAAAAAAAAAAATACTGAACTATTTTATCAAATCGGGAAAGAGTTGAGAGAAAGTAAATGTTCCTCAAAGCAAATTTTCTTGAAACTTTGTTTCAATGGAATCTTTCTCTTCTCAAAATATCTAACATAGTTCTTATTTTTTATAATACATTATGTAGAAATTGTGTGTTATTCATGAAAATTAGAGTGAGAATATAAGAGGGGAGTAAAAATGAGAAATTTCATGATTAATTTTAAAAATTGTGGAGATATAATTGATTGGAAAAGAAATAAATACAAAAACTCATTATTTAATTATAGAATAAATAAGTAGTTACACAACAAAATAGAATGCTGTTATCTACAAATTATTGGATTGTTGTAGATGAAACGCTAATGTCCATGGATTACTAGATTACTATAGATGAAAAGTCGTCCGTCAAATAATGCATTTGATTTCTATAAACGGACATGTGTTTGCCAATTATTCATGATTATTTTTTAAATTTAAGATATTTTTCTCGTTCACCAAAAAAATCTCGAAATACTTTGATGAGACTTGTGTTAAATACTTTATATGTTATCATAATTTAGTAACTAAATGTGCTGAACAAACAAACCCCCATTCATAACATTGTGCATATTTATATCATCATCATTATCATCGTCTATTTGTTTATTTTTAGTTAAATATATGTATGAAAAAATAAAATCAGTACATTTTGAGAGTAAAGTAAAACTATTTTAAATTGATAAAAAAATTTGTGTCCGCATTAATAATTATAATTTTATGAAATTTTAAAATTTAAATATACATTAATAAAATATATTGCTAGATGAACTCTGCACTTTTATCAAAAGCTCAATTATTAATTTATCATTTTAAGTTCTAAAACTAGCATATCTATTCAAAAGATTTTTTTTTTTAATGTATACATGATAAATTCATTGGGCATTACTAAGAATTCATTTCCATTTTTTTTTCTGAGGTTCTTATTAAGCATGCTTTGTAATGACAATCAAATAGATTACGTACAGATAGCCCTGACGGTCGGTTGATGCATAACATCTTTACGAAAGCTTCATAGGGTTAGCTTATCATAATTTGTTACATATTTATTATATGCATTCTAGAATATTCTTTCTATCTTATAAATTTTACTATTATAGTAGGAAAAGACATTGATGAATATTAATTTCTTTTGGAGATTTAAGCTTGTATTTGTTCCTGGATGGGGAATTCCCTTCCATTAGATCAGATTCTTCATCATCACGAGTAGCTCTTGAACTTGGGCAGCGACATTAGCACGCAGGCGTGAGGGCGGAGGAGGAGAACGGTGCAGCGCCTTTCTTGCAAAAAAATTATTATGTGCAGATACCAGACGTTATTCGGAGGAGAATAATGCGCCACGTCACACTTTTAATATATATCGCGGCTATATATCCAATATGTATTAAATAATGTAGCACGTTCTGAGTCACCTCCAAACAATTTGATACACTCTGATTTTTCTTTCCACTGAAATGCATTCCTTCCACTAAAATAAGTGACGGGGCTGCGCGGACTTTATAAGAAAAAAAAAAAATCTAATTTTAATATTTTTTTATGGGTATAATATCATATATAATAAATATTATTTTCAAATAAAATTTTGTTTGTATAAATAGAGCAGTCGTTTCACAGTCGAGGTGGCCGGTCGAAAGGGTGGGAGGTGCCCTAGCTCCTTCGCTATTAAGAGCCCAAGCTAAACTCAATGCTGCTGACCCTCTCCTTCGCGCTACTCCTCTCTCCTTCGGCTTGCGAGATAATCTTTGAAGAGCGATTTGAAGGTGATTTCAACTTGCTTCTCCCTTTTACAACTTCCTAGATTAATATCTACTTTTTCACCTGCTGGAGCAAACTATCGTGCATTTTTCATTTTCAAAAGAAGCTTTTTTTGCTGTCTTCTGCTACTTTGATTCAGTTTGATTAACCTGCTCCTCTGTTATCTGATTTTTCATCCCATTATCTAAGTTTAGCACGGGATTTATGTTTACTGTCTGTTGCAATATTTTTTTATTGATTCCCAGGCCAGCTGATAATGTTTTGTCTTCTTTGGATTTTAATTTTACTTGTGACATATAGTGTTTTATTGGATTGTCAGTGTACATCTTACTTTTTTTTTGTTGGCTGGCTTGTTTGATCATGCATAAAAGCATCCTCCGCATGTGCTGAGCATCAACCTGGCCACAGCGAACAAGTGGAGCAGCACTCTGAAGCTTTATGACTTATCTACAAATCCAATCTGCCTTCTGAAAATTTATCCCATAAGGCCGCGGCCGGAATTTTCGGAGCCCACAGTAATTTTCAGGAAACTATAAGTATCGCTCAAAGAAGCTGTTTTTTTAAATTTTATACAATAATGTTTTCTTCGGATTCTTAAATCATACATTTTGAAACTGCTTTTACTCTTCTTGTAAGTTGCTTCTACTCTTCAAAGAAGTGGGCAATAAGCAGATATACCAAGCATATTCCTAATCTCTTAAGGATCAAGTATTTATTCCAAACATAACTGGGTATGCTCATTTATTTAAACAAATTACTCGTCATTCTTATGCTCAATTATGAAATTTGGCTATTGGAACTTGAAATCTGTTTAAAACTTGAAATAATTTTAAATATCAGTTTGGCCTTTATTAACGAGTAATTTTTTTTCTTGTGTAGCAGTGATTTTACATCTTTAATGGCAAAGTTGTGAATCTTTTTAATTACTATCTTTTGCTTTCAAGCAGCATAAACTTAATGCTGAATGTGGTATCCATGCATTTGCTTGTGTTTTATATTTTTGATATGGATGTTAAGATTATCTATACATTTGGTATTATAAAAATTTGTGGAGTGACCAATGGGAAATCATGACAGGTTGAATTCAGGACCAACTTTAAGTTCTTTTTTTTTTTGGCATGGAGATACCTACAAAGGATATTTAAAGTAAGTTACCTTAGTTTATGTTTTTTGTAGATGACACGTCTAATTGTTGAGAATTATGTTGAAATAAGTGTTAGGATAATACTTAAAAAATGATATTTGATTTAGTAGTTGCTATTTTGAGTATTTATCAATTGATCCAAGGGTGAATTATTTAAATATTAATGATTTATTGCATGGATGAATAAAGACATTTGAGAATATAACTTCTAGATTAAAGCTGCGCGGTTAAAATGATGAAATGTATATGAGGACTATGCAATAAGAAAATATCATGGAGATTTGAAGATAATTTTTATAAATTGCAACTGGAGCAAATATGATATCTTGTATGGGCGATAAATAAGCTATTTTTGGACACGTTATGCATGGTAGAAATGAGAATAAGATAGATCTATGGTAAAACTAGGAATGATAGATTAGGAGATTATCATATTAGATGAATAATCGGATTAGCATCTCCTGAAGATGAGATAGTTGAGAATTGACCAGCGTGATTTGTAGATTTACAAGGAAGGACATATAGGCCAAAGCTAACTCGAATATAAGGTAATAAAAGATTTGCATAAAATAGGGATAACATCTTATGGAACATTCATTGAGGATAAAAACTTAATGATGATTTGTAAAGCTGGCCTCAATTAGTTAGCATAAGGCTAATGATAATGATAGTCACGAAGGTAGTACTCACATTTTGACAAATGATAGTAATATTCAATTCTGTGTTCCGTTTTAATGATTCAGTTTGTCTTGCTTTTCTAACTATGGAAATTACATAAGTTTTTCTATTTTTACTTCCATCTTAACCGTGCACTTCATTTTGCTTTTTCAGTTCTGAAAATTACTTTGGGTATTACTGTTTCTGCTCCATGCTAATACTTAATATCTCTGCTTCATCAATTTTTTTAATTCGGAAAGATGGTTGGGAGAGTCGCTGGTTGAAATCAGATTGGAAAAAAAGTGAAGGCAAGGCTGGATACTTTAAGCACACTTCGGGAAACTGGGCTGGAGACCCAGATGATAAAGGCATGTATCAAATAGCATTTCATTTCTATGAGAATCTTTATTGCATGCCCTTTTATATGCTGCTCTAAAGTCATTTGTAATATCCTTTTCTTAAAATATTTCTTCTGCTATGTTACTGGCATAGTCTTCTAATTCCATTGGTTAAATTGTGGTTTCCATATTTTTTTTGGTAAGCTTCCAGGGATTCAGACATACCCAGATGCCAGGCATTTTGCAATATCAGCAAAAATTTCAGAGTTCAGTAATAAGAACAGAACACTTGTGCTACAGTACTCAATAAAGTTTGAGCAGGACATTGAATGCGGGGGTGGTTACATCAAGCTTCTTTCTGGTTATGTCAACCAGAAGAAATTCAGCGGCGATACACCATACAGGTCCTCCTCTGCCCCAAAACTTATGTTTTTTTTCCTTTAATATTAGACGTGCATGATTAAAATTTCCATAGCCTTTATTGAACATTAAACTTCACTTGCTATTAAAGATTGGTGTCTGACTATAAAAAAAAATAATAATAATAAAAAAAATAAAAATTGGTGTCTAACTATACCCTGATAGTCACACAACTCTTGAAGGGGCTTGTAGACATTTTATACTGTTTTTGGTTTGGAATCTAGATAACAAAGTCTTCTGTTTTATAAGTATAGTTACTTGTGATGATTTAGCAATTAGCAATATACTCCAGTCCTTTAATTTTTTCTTGCTGTTAGTAAAAACTGTATTTTTCCTAAACTTTTATGCTTAAGCAATTTGTTATGGTTAGCACTATGACGATGTATTATGATATTTTGGAGATGCACATTTCGAACCAACTTTTGTCTTCTATAATCGGTCCATCACATTAATGCAATCTCACATTTACCTTTTTAATTCAACAACCGATGGGTTACTTCACATAATTCATCTAAATTAATCATGCTCTCCTATGCAGTTTAATGTTTGGACCTGATCTATGTGGTGCCCAGACAAAGAAGCTTCATCTCATATACTCATACCAGGGACAGAACTATCCTATCAAGAAGGATCTGCAGTGTGAGACAGATAAATTGACACACTTTTACACATTTATCCTCAGACCTGATGCCTCTTACAGTATCTTGGTTGACAATCGAGAAAAAGAATCTGGAAGCCTGTATTCTGACTGGGATATTCTTCCACCTCGTAAGATTAAAGAAGTAAATGCCAAAAAGGTATAACAGTGCTCTATGTTTACAAACCAGTATATTTTTAATCTCTAATCAGCAGCTCTTTCATTGTTGGAAATTGCTTCTATGGGTGTTCCTATAATGTGAATATTTTGCTTGTAGCCTGCAGACTGGGATGACAGGGAATACATCGATGATCCTAATGATGTTAAACCGGAGGTTGCCTACCACGTTGCATTTGCTGAATTAATACATCTTCTGAAAATAATGCGTGTCCTTGTTTCTTACATGTCAATATAATGCAGGGATATGATTCTATTCCAGCCGAAATTCCAAACCCAAAATCTAAAAAGGTATACAACGGGCATCATAAATTAGCTGCAGTGAATGCAATTGTCAGACACTGCTCACTGAATAATCTGTAATATAACCATGGACATTTCAGGTATTAAACTTTTGTATTAGTTCTCTGTTCTCAAATTAATCTTTCTTCTCTGTTCATTTAGCCCGATACATGGGATGAAGATGAAGAAGGATTATGGAAGCCACCAAAGATCCCAAATCCAGCATACAGGGGGGCATGGAGACCAAAGGTTAAATCACAATGAATTCTTTAGTAGTTATGCGCTGGGTTCATAAACTAAGGTTTGTTTCACTTCTATTTCTTACCAATTACAAATTATGCAAATCACAGAGGATCAAAAACCCCAACTACAAGGGAAAATGGAGGATTCCCTGGATCGACAATCCTGGTAAGTTGAGATTTTTGGATGCTATATTCTTTTTCTGTTGGTGCTTTGAGCCAAGAAATTCATTATAGGGAATTGTATGAATTTGACAGGTAATCATGTGATAGAAAACCAACATAGTTTGTTCCGTTCTGTGAAATTTTGAAAATGGGCTTGAAATGGCCTCAAAGCAGGAGTAAGGCTGGATGGCCTACTGTACCATCCTAATTTTCAATTGTAAGATGTGTAACTAAGCAGCATTCATCCAAAGTATCATTAATTCACAGAGGTTGTTTGAGTAATACTGGTTGGTTCATCTTGTTTGAGGTACTAAAACTAAGCCTATGAAGGAGGTCAAGTTTTAACTTATCCTTAATTTAATTCGAATATCTTAGTAATTGTGTTGAATACCATGATTTATCAAAACTATGATGAAAGCAATCTATCATATTTTCACCCTTTTAGCTTTTGAGATGTCTTTAACTGAAGAAAAAACAAAAGGAAGAGATGCGCCTGCAGCCCACATTGCGCTTGTTGTCGTCCTCATTGCAGCATTACCGTGCATGAACCGCCTTCCTCCTTTGCTTCTCCCAAGCTGCACACTCTCTACCTCTTGATCTCTCAACATCTCTAGCCCTCTCCTTTGCACTTTCTTGACCCTAAAACCGTGTCCCTCACGAATTCCTCTCACATCTATGCTCGACTCACTCTTTGCCCTAGTCGCATGTGCACCACTTTGCCATCACCATCTCCTCTCCCTTTGTTCAACACTTTCATACTGCACTCATCTCCCTTTGTTCGACCCCGCCGCCTCTATGTCCTTTTTTCTTCTTGCTTTCTCACTCTTTCTCTCTCCATCAATACCACATTCTCTCATTGTCAACCTCTCTATTTCTTTCTCTCCCTCTTTTTCTCTCCCCATTTCACTCTCTCTCTAACCCTCTTAGGGGTTTGAGTCATGTCGACTCATGAGATGACTCGAGCTTGACTCTCTAAAGGACTCATGAGCTAAGTTCAATGAGTTAATGAGCCAAGCTTGAGCTAGCCCTGACTTGAATCGTTAGCTTGTGAATAGACTCGTTTAAAACATATTAATATAAAATGAACTTAAAATACATATTATTCAAGATTTTAAGTATAAAGTTGTTAAAAATTTCTAAAAATTAGATTTTACTTTCCTATATTAGGTAATTATTCATGATTTATGTTCTAATTTTTCATCATTTTATCTTTTTATTATGATAATTGCTTGTATTATAATTTTTTTCTTTCATAATAAATGAGCCTGCTTGTGAGCCGGCTTGAGAGTTCAAGCTTGAATTCAATTAATTAATTAAGCTCAAGCTCAAGCTATGGGTGACTAAAGCTCAGTTCGACTCATTTACACCCCTAAACTCTCTCTTCCCTTTACTCTCTCACTCTTTCTCACTCTAACTCCTCTTTCACTCTCTCTCTAACTCTCTTTTTCTTCATCTATCACATTCTCTATCCCCCTTTTACTCTGTTCTCTTTCTCTCCTCTCTCTATAGAATAAGAGAGAAGTAGAAAAGAAAAAAAGAAGAGAAGAAAAATGAGAAAAAGGGATTAAAAAAATAGTTTGCTTATTCGCCTTGTTTCTCCTCTTCATCATAGCCTCATGCGCAAAGTTGTAAGATTGTATACTTTTAATAAATCTTCAAAACCTGAGTGCAATGTGTTTGATGTGATGATCTGAGTATGGTTTTCTTTGCATGTTGAGAGAAACTCATAGGCAATATTTGTAATGCAAGAAGTAAGGTCTGTGTTTTTCTTTAGATGGCGAGCAAATTAAAATATATATACTCATGATACGATAGTAAAATATTACAATTTCAAATAAGTACATGAAGACCCATATATAATTTTTTTGGCATGTTGGGATATAAGACCGCTTGGTCGCAGTGTTGCACGACACTGACCTTGCACACCTTTTTTGGCTTGTAGTCAAACCAAACACTCTCGAAGATGCGGTAGGTTATCAAATTTTTTAGTGAATAAGGGACTCTAAAAAGAACAATAAAAGTGGCTTGTAAAAAAAATTGAAAATTACAAATATAAACTTCCAATGTGAACTGTATAAACACTTAAAATGATAAATAATGACAAGACTTAATGATGAGGACATCGTCCACGTGTACCATCGGAGATGCCGGGGATCGACGGCCACGATCATGATCTATATTTTCATCATTTTATGTAGTAGTTTATTTTTATTTTATGTTTTTCAGTTTTTGCCCTTATGGGTATTTGGTCGCTATTATAGCCCAAGGGGCATTTGAGTCTTTTGTTTTCTTTGTCATTTTGAGGCCTATATATTTGACCATTTTCTTATATAATAGTTAGTTTTTGATGAATGAAAATTTTAGAGTTCATGTTCTCTTTGTGAGTGCAACCTCCACGATCTCTTAGTGAGTTTGTAGGAGAAGCTAGATCTCTTTGTGAGTTCTAGGTTTTTCTGTCCTATTTTTTTCTTTATTTCTTGAGATCTCGTAGTCGTCACGAAGGTTTGGGTGGAAGCAATCGTGGAAGATTGGAACTCGTTCTTTGAATCCTTAGAAAATTCCAATTCCTCCTCCCTTTGCTCTTGCCGCCGCCTATTCCAAGCAGCCCAAAGCCGCCGGCCCCCTTTTCTGCAGCCTCTCGCCGGCCAGCAACCCAGCCTCCCGCCGACCAACAGCCATCCACCCGCCGGCCTGTCTTCCGCCGGCCAACCCCACAGCCCCCATGCCGTCGCCTCCTTACCCTCATCCCCTCTTGTGATTTTGAATTTCCCCTCCCCCTTAATTACTTTCCTAATCAAGCCCTAGCAAATTTGGAAAGTAATTTAATGGGGGTTACACTTGATTTGAAATTCAAATTTCAATTCCCTCCTATTGTCATATGAGTTTAGGAGTTACTTAATATAATTAATTCTGAAATTAAAATCAGAATTTTGATTATATTAATTAAATCCTATGTGGTCCCCCACCTATTCAAATCCTCAAGCCACATCACCCCTTGCATGGCCGGCCCACCTCCTCTCTCCAATCCCCTTAATCTCCATAATTACTCATTAATTCCCCACCCAAATCTCAACCTAAGCTGCCGCCCTTTGTTTTCCCTCATACTGAATTAAATCCTCCCCATATACTCTCTAATTCTCCTTTCCAAATCTGTCCCAACCACAACCGTTACGTCCCAATAGTTTCCCCACGTTCTCCTCTCTTGTCCATGTGATTCCCGCTGGTTGGCCTTGAATTCCAGCAGGTGACGTGTTGTCCAGACATTTCTGCATGCTAATAGTGGCTGTCCACCCTTCCAAAACCTACAAAGCTGCTGTCCAAGACCACAATTTGCTGCCTCGGAATTCCAGAAAGGACATGGGTGGCAACGCTTACACCTTCCATCGACTCCTCTAGCTCCGACTAGATTTCCCGTGGACAGTATTGTAAGCTCCATCTTCTGCGTGGTGATCACATAAGTATTGCTAATATCTTTCTTCTGTTAACCGCAAGAGAGCTTGAGTGAGGGAAACTCAAGGTGACTTTTCTAAATATTAACCCGCGGATTATTGTTAAAGTGCATTCGTCATTACTCACATGTTTGTTATTGTTTTTAAATTGTTGTGCCTAACGAGTTTGTAACATTGCCTAAGCAATTTGCAACTGAGATTTCATTAAATCATTAATTGTGACTCGTTAATCTTTATATTGACTTGCTTGCTCCATTGTCTTATTTTGTCTCCGTGCAATTCCGATGTTGTATCACATCACTTAAACTTGAAATAGTACTCATAGGAAACTTGCTATGAGCTTGGAGAACTCACCTACTAGCAATAACAGAAATATCTAATTCTCCTGAACACTTGGGGCCCTTAAGAATGCACTGGGTAAATTGAAATTTGGAATGGAAATGAACTGAACCGGCTCTTATTTGTAGCTGAAAACCTGATGCTCGATGGAGTCCATTTGAGTGAAATGAAGGTTATATACAGATAAATCGCCACATTTTGAAAATATAATAATAAATTCCAACTCATGATACTCTCACTGAATCTGATATTCATGCACAAGCACACATAATGCAAGCAATAATGAAGTTAATATGCAAAATACTGAGTACACTTCAATGACAGTACATTCACATGAACAATTTTCATGTTAGATACCTACACATCTCAAATAGCTGTATTTACATGATGATCAAACCTGTTGCGCCACGAGTTTACAAATGCCCTGAATGATGCATACATTAATCCCTAAAGGAGGCTCATGCACCTCTCGTGAATAGACAGTACGCTCCGTGGAAGAATAGTGCACTCTATGATTGAAAATTTTCACAAGTTGTGCAACTATTTTGATAGTGTGTCAGACGCATCAAATTACCGAAAGAAATATTGCCAATGTGTCCCTTAAATGTAATAGTGCAAGTGTACTGAAAACGTGTTAATGTACCATCAAGTGACATATGAATGTGCAAATATACCGGTGTACATGTAAGCCCACTGTATAAGCACATTGAAGATCTACAAGTGGCATATCGTGAGACTACTAAATTGGTAGGAGGAAATATATGATTGAGTGGAAAATATTAAGGGAGAAGGTTTGCAGCTCAAGGTTGTGACCTAGTTAGGGTAGGAGCATGCTTGAGAAAGACTAGGACAGGTCACCATTTTCGGCTTGCGAAAATAGTGAGTGCGACACTTGCGTTAGCGGCTTAGCGCTAGAACATAAGATAGAGCGGGAAATCAAACTTGAGCTCAATCCTTTTAATTCAAGCAATGAGGCACAAGATTCTCGCGTGTTTTATTTGGGATGTTTGGCTGGTTCTCATGAAAACATTTTTTAATTTCATTTAACTATAGTTCATTATAGTTTGCTCTCTGTGGCTATTAGATGGTAAAACTGATGATATGATATTGTTCTGCATGGAGGGATGCATTTTCCACTGTCAAACTCCATGCATAAGGTTCCTGATATACTTTGCATAGTTACTGCAATGCTTATCTAGTTCTTGCATTTTAAAGTTCTTCATCTTTTTTATCTGTATGGATCCTGTTAACTTTAGCTTACATTTTATCCCCACTTCACAGAATTTGAAGATGATCCTGACCTCTATGTGCTTAAGCTTGTGAAATATGTTGCCATTGAAGTATGGCAGGTGAGAGACTACTCAGATTTCTTCTTCTGAAAGCATCAATAGTTTTGTGTGATGACTATAAATGTGATAAAAATATGCAGGTAAAGGCTGGCTCAGTTTTTGACAATATTCTTTTATGTGATGACCCGGAATATGCAAAACAAGTTGTAGAAGAGATTTGGACGAAAAATAGAGAGGTAGGGATAAAAGTTAAAAATACTAAAATCTACTAAAATTAAATTTGTGAATGCCCCTTTTGTTCATTCATTTAGGCTGAGAAGGAGGCCTTTGAGGAAGCAGAGAAAATAAGACGGGCTAAAGAAGAACAGGCGAGAACTGAATTGCTGATTTCATGTTTTGATTATGGTGGCTATGAATGTAAAATTTGATAATTGTTGTGCAGGAAGCTCAGAGGGCAAGGGAAGAAGGTGAGAGAAGAAAAAGGGAGCGGGGATATGACCGTCATCATCATCGAGAGAGGGATAGACACCGTGAGAAATATCGAAGGGTATGCCAGTCTAGTCTGATGTGTCTCAAGTCTACTCCATTTGTTTATTTCTTTTTCCTACTTGGTTTATTGTGTTTTCTTTCTCCATCTCTTTGTTGCAGCGTGACCGTGATTTTGATGATTATCATGTAAGTTGTGCTGCTTCATTTAGGCTTTGTTTGGGACAGGTTTTTTGCTGCGTTTTAAAGCAGCTTTTTAGTACAAGAAGGAAAATTTTTGTACTAAAAAATTGCTTTGAGAAGTAATAAAAAAACCGTCCCAAACGAAGCCTTAATCTCCAATAATGTTCTTCTCAGCTCATTTATTCAGTTTTGTTTGGCCTTTTTCTTTTTTTAATACTGAAACATCCACCTAATTCATTTGCAGGATGAACTGTAAGAGCTGTACATCAAAAAGCACTGCCTATCTATCGTTGGAAAAAGTAAAAATTGATGACTTTCAATTGCTGTGTTATAGCGCTGAAACCCATTTTTTTATGGAAAATTTGGAAATACTGCGCTTAATGTTTGATGTAATCGGGTAATCATGAATTCAGAGAGGACTCTTTAAGATGCTAATTTGTTCTGTGTTTCTTCTCTAAAAGTTGAAACGCAATTACCCTTTTTGTTTTTTCTCCTGATTGAAGGTTAATATTTAGAGACCATTTGGTTGATTTTGAGCACAACATAAATAATTCATCCGAAGTATTAGTGGTGTATTGCGACGGGCATTTCGCGAGACTTCAAAACCTGCTCAAATTGAGCGGGTTACAAAATCTCTCGCGCAAAATACTGGGAACCAGCATGAGGTTTTCGCGCTATGTCGGAGGGAAGCAACAGAATCTCTTGGCTACCTCGGTCGTCCTTCCGCAGGAGCCTCCGGCTATTCTCTGCCGGAGGAAGATCGTCCTCCTCATCGGAAGATTGTTAAGTAAGCTATTGCATTGATATCATTGCTTGGAAGCGGGTTCGTTGTTGATGCTCTGCCAGTAAAAGACGTCAAGGGCGCTGTTGCACCCCATAGTATCACTATACTATACTGTAGAGTGTAACAATAATCATTATAACATTTTCATTGCGTAACATCTCATTCATATCATTTGCATTAAGACTTCGTATAAAAGATCATATAAACTTCATCTAATACAATAAAGGAAGCATGTACCAATTCCCAAGTTTCATCCAAAAGTTAATACAGAGCCACTAAGGAAAACTAAACAATTTCAAAGTAAATACATGTCTAATTTGCTTTCACATCTTGATAATTTAACTTACTAACAAAAGGTAACCTATCATGAAAAGAAGAAACACTTGCATAAACTAGTCTGCATCAATCTTCTCTTTTCCCTTTCCTGTAACAACATCCAGAAGAAAGTTCTGGTGAGCTGTGAGGCTCAGCAAGTAATGCAGAATTTATTTGCAATTAAAATAGTATAACATGAATGAATTATAACTTTGAAAAGTATTATTGAAACATTACAAGTCTTGATCAATATTATGCTTTGCTATCTTTTGAATCTTTGTTGAATATAAATTTTATGTTAAAGATTTGGCTATATTTTCATAACATTATTCAATGGAGGCCAGGTAAACCTGATATTATCGCCATTGAATTACTTAGAGGTCCCTTTTGCCTCTTTGGGGTCCTTTTTGCCCCGTCTGCTATGCAGGTTTCATAATTTTTTGGGGTCCCTTTTGCCCCACTTATCATGTAGTTCTGATATGGGAACCCTTTTGTCCCAACTACAATGATAAGACACACATTATTCATAGCCAAACTTTACATTAATTTAGTATTCAACATTCTTTAATAATTCATATCATACTAGTCTTCATAATCATTCATGACATATCTTGTGTATAAGTAATATGCATAAATTTTCTAGAACTTTAAGTTCCTCCCAACATTCTTACATAGAACCATTTAAATGATGTAACCAAATCATATGTGAACTTATATGATAGCAAAATGAATAAGCAGTAGATCACATTCAAAAGCTTGGAGAAAACATTTAAGAAATATAAATTCAGCATAACACATAACTTTCTTTAAACATTAATTTGGCAATACTTACATTCTTGTCGAGGAGTTTCCTCCAATCCTCTACTTTGAATTCTTCTTCTACGATTGTAAGTCACTTCAAAGCTTTCTCTTTGCATATGACCAAATTTATCTTCTTTCTTTCCTTCAATTCTCTATTATTCTTCGTTAACTGAAATGGTTTATCTTCACTCTTTCTCTTGATTGTATCAATCCTAAACTTAAAATCATAATCACTTAAATCTCAATCAACTATCATAACAAAATATATAAAAACTTCCATTAAAATCTTTACCTATGCAAATACTTGAGAGCAGCAGGATTTTCTTCCTGTTTTTATCGAAATTCCTTCTCTGGCTGACTTCCAAAGTCTCCTTCTCACCATCTAAACTGATACAGAACCCAATTGCTTTGCTGAAATCCTTCAGCCGGACCTTGCTACAGTCCCGCGACACTGTAGCGAACTAAACTACAGAATTCCTGTGAATAGAGAATGCCGATTGCTCTCTGATGGTTACTGGAAAACTACCGCTTGCATGAGCCGAAAACTCTTCATCGTACAGAATAATGCTTACCCTACTTCTTCACTCTCACTTTTCCTTCACACCGTTACAGACTTCACAAGCAATACTTCATAATTATCTTCTGCTTTGCACGCCACTCAAAAACCGTAAGACTATTATGTGAAATATCAATATTTTTGATATGCCAAACATCACATCCCTTCATTTCAACCAATGCATGCCTAGTACTGAAATTATAAAAGGATTAATTTAATAGGTTAGTGGGACGTACAGCTATTATTTAAATACATTTATTAGTAGTGCTTTGATTTAATATACTAACAGTTAATATATAATAAAGTATTTTAGAATTAATACCAAACATACTTAATTTAATTCCAAATATCATTAATTTTAAAATAAGTTTTAGAATAGGCTTAAATAAATTTTAAATTTTACATACCTGAAAATTTTGGATCTTACAGGCGCTGTCATCGACGACGATGCTCTTGAGATTTCGGTCGATCTTGGAGCGGTGGAAAGGGGGCATGGGGTTGGTGAGGTAGATTTGAGGTTCCGACTTGAGGCGCTTGGTTAAGAAACATTGGATGGAGAAGAAGAGAAGGGCAGATAGGGAGAAGCTGATGCGGAAGTGATGAGTGTGAGCAAGGTATCTTGGCGGAGAGGTAAAAGCGAAACAGAGAGAAGAAAGGAGAAAAATTATATTCACTAGTATGATACATACAAGTACGTACACGGCTTTAAATAGAAGCCGATGGGTATAAACGTAAATACAGGGAAATCATGAACATTCGCTCATAATGAGCACGGCAATGGTGATTTTGCCGGTGTCGGAATTCTTGGACCGATGCGAGTTGGCGTTGGCAGGAGGATCGGATTGAAGGAGATGGCGGAGGATGTGAGACGAGTAGAAAAGGGTTAAGAGCGAACATAAGAGGAGTAGGAGGAGGAGAGAGGAAGGTAGCCATGGCCGGAAGTTTGAATTCATGTGAGAAGCAGGAATTCTGATTGGATTGGCGAAGCTGAGACAGAAAGAGAACATGGGCGAAGGGGAGTAAAAGGGAAGGGAAGTCGGGTGGGAAGAGAAGGACTAATGTAAGTAAGCCTAGTTGTTTTGATTTACTTTGTTATCAGAGATGCTAACATTTTCAAGGAGCTTGGTTGTTGTGCCGCTGCATCTTCAAGTTGTTTTCTTCCAGCTTTATGTAGTAAAATAATCAAGGTTTTTTTGGACATTTTTTGTATTTATTTATAAATCAATTTTTTTAGTATAAAGATTTTAAAAAAAATATATTTAAACAGCAGCTTTAGAAAGTAATATTTTATCCCAAACAATGCCTAAGAGCCCTTCAATTCGAGTCTTATGAATGTAAAAAAAAAATTTGAAAATTTGAAAATGGCGGTGTGAGGAGTTTTGATGAAAATACTAACAGATGGTTACATGAGTATTCATAATTTCTTTAAAATTATTTTAAAAAAAAACATTTTTACTTTACTCTGAATCTATCTAACCAAAAAAGGGAAATAGTTCTCCTGTGCTTATTTTGCATAGAATCAAATAATCTCAATGTATTCAGAATATAATACATTTATTTTACATTATATTTACTTTACACTACATTTCTTTTTCAGGCAATCAAACCGCCCCTCAGAGAAGAGGGGTTGATATTTGATTAGTTGATCAATTAATCAGGCAAATTTGGGTGATTGGTGGTTTAATTAATTGATAAAAACTGCTTATTTGTTTAAATAGTCATCATGTTTATGCTCTTACTTACAGTTTCTTGAAAGTCTCGTTGTTCAATTTTTATTTTTAATTAATAGTCATATTTGGATTATTCTTGATTTGATGTAACAATCTTGGAATAAAGCTCATTTTAGGAAGAAATTATTCCGTGCTGACGCCAAACATAATTTATCATTTGGAGATCAATCAAAATATGTCATGCCAGCACTATCGAGCCGAGGTACCGAATAGTATCGAGGCGGGTACTGAGCAGGAGGTGACATGATGCATTCTAGTTGATCTCTGAATGACGTTCGGCGTCTGCACAATAATTTCTTCTTTTAAGGAGGGAACCTTGGATCTGCTCTGCTTTCCTGGGAATGTTTGATTTAGATATTTTTATGTGTGGTTTCATGGCTACTTTTGAAGAGAGGAGCTTCTTCATTAGCTCCTAAGGTGGAGGGGGGGGGGGGTCTAATTATCTTGTTGGATGATTGCCATCATTTGAAGTTTGCTTCGCCTGTGGGACAGACTCTGAACGACAAACTTATTTCATAACGAAAAAAGGTACATTTTTTCCCTTCCTTTTGATAAGACAATTATTCAATTATTGCCGCTTTAAGCATTGTGGTAGAGAGGGAGGAAGTAAAATAGCAAGAGAAATTAGACATACGATGTTCTAAGAAATCATACAAATAACATTAACTGTGCGGGTACATGGGTATGGAGTTTACATTAATTACTAAAATTTGTGCAAGATAAGTAATTTTATCACTTAGAAATACAAAAATTAAAACTATGCAACAGATTTTTTAAAAGAAAGGATGAATTTCCAAATAGTTCATATACAGTAAGGCGATGGTTTTATAAAAATGACGATGTAAAAAAAACTAGCCAAGCTTGTTGAAGGTAATCCATCTTCTATTGCTTTTCAAAGAATGCCAGAGCTTCTGAGAGGTTGGGCAGAGCAGGTATTGCACCTTTTTTGGTGGTGGTGATTGCTCCGCAAGCATTTGCAAATCTGAGCATTTCTCTCAATTTCTTCTCATCCTGTGGCCAAAAAAATTTCAAAAAATTTAATTTATGCTAGTAGGAGAATTTCATCAGTAAACCAAGAGAAAATGCCGTTAGATAGCGCACCTGTAATGCAGACATATCCTCAACTATTTTGCTTAGTAAGGCGCCAACGAATGCGTCGCCGGCACCAGTAGTATCAACTTGCTTTACCCTAAATGCAGCTACAGCCCCTCGGAAATCCTGCAGGATCGGTAAGAAAGATGCAATTGATTATCAGAATTCAAACCATGAATGTAAATAATGTTTTAGAAAGTGAAGGTTTATTTTCACTCATTTTGTTAGGGAGATTTTAAAGGTGTTTGCACAGTTAAAATTTCATAATGATTTGTTGCAATAGGAATTTAATATAAGCAAATCCTATGATCTGAATTGAACCGAAGAATTTCCCATTTAATATAGAAAACGCATTGAAATAATTAATGAGCAAGATTTATTGTGGCATTAGTACTCGTTCACCTTGGTGTAGTATTTGCATCCCTTGTCACCAAGTGTAACCAACAGAAGCTTCAAGCTCGGCCGCCAAAGCGTAAGGGCTACTTCGTCATCCACTGAATCTTCGCCGGTCAAGAATTGGAGCTCAACATCACTGACCTTAATGATATCGGCCTGGTCCCAGATGCTCAAGATTTGCTCCTTAGCATCCGCTGCAGATGGCCACAATGGAAGCCTAAGGTTTGGGTCATAAGAGAGTAACAATCCAGCTTCCTTAGCAACCTCCAGGGCTTTTAAATGTGCTGACCTACATGGTTCTGTGATCAAACTTATCGATCCATAGTGGAAGACTTTTGCCTGGGGAGTAGCACATAGTGAAAGTATTATTATAGATGTCACTGTGAATTTAGGGGGCTTGAGAAGCTAATTGCTGTGATAAACTATCCTAGTCATGTAAATCACAACATAATCAGACTAAACTTCAATAACCACAAAAGGCCAATACAAATAGAAGACATTATCAGAACATATTATCAGTTCTTAAAAGATCGTTTCGCATAATGCAGGAAGCAAGTATCAGTGCTATAACAGTAACTTCCAAGACATTTGGGCATGGGAGAAAAAAAATCTGTGTCAAGACATAATGAGAAAAAATCCAGAACGAAACGAAAGAGAGAAGATCTATACAATATTCTAAAGCAACACCATGTGATCATTTAAAACATTCAATGGATTACTCTTAAGAAACTTAAGACTGCAGTTAGTAGGAAAAGGATAAAATTTTAAAAAAGATATTGTTAAAAATTTATTTTTTTGTTATTGTCATTTTAACATGCAGTTATTGGAAAAGATAGCATATTATAATTAAAATAATATTGGATGTCTACTATGAGACAGTCGATTGTCAGCCTTCGTCAGGATGCCAAACGTCGAACCTTCGCCTAGCTACTGACACCGAACCTCCGACCGACCAACTACAATTGGATCTCTAACTGATTGCCGATTGACCTCTACTTGATTGTTATCAAACCACCGTTCGGTCGCTGTTGCTATCGGACTTTGCCTGGCCACCTGCCAACCGCCGTGCTTAGAGTTTCACCGACCGACAGCTTGCTCGCCATCCTCGAACCTTTGGTCAACTGTTCACCACCATCCGACCCACGACATCCCGACAAGAACTCTATCACTATTTCCACCAATTCCCTGAACTTTTATAATTTCATTGTCTCCAAGATTGGTGACTGGCCAACATCTGTAACTCACGTATATATATTGAAATCTCTTTAACTAGGCAAGGCCTCGTAGTTTTTCCCATTCTTAATTTTTCATGTAAAAAATCTCTGGAGTTTTCAAGCTCTCTCATTTATCTGTTTGTATCTTAGATATTCATACAACGCTAGGATGTAAAATGTTCTCTCTACCATTGAAAATTCTGTAGCCCAAAACACTACTAAATATAATGTAATTCATGTATAATGTCATTATTAAATATTAATATCATCAGACACCATAGCTTCAACAACTATTGAAAAATGCAATTGAATGCATAATAATGGCATGCATTTATCCTGATAGTTTTTTATCTCCATTTATGAAAGAGGGCTCCATACCAACATCTCTAGGATCTCATAGTAGGTATCCTATGTTGTTTTAATTTTAATATACGATTTTTTTTTCAAGTCATTAAGGATATGCATGAGCTGTTACTTGTGTTCAAACATAAGGAGATTGGATCAATTATTTTTCTATTTCAGTTGGATTACATCAAGGATCATGGATGTCCTTACTAGACATTTGCAACAATATATACCCTATTGTATGCTTTTTATTGATGATATTCTTTTTGTTAACTAAACAAAACAGTGACAACTTAAAAAGTTAAAATCCAAATCTTTAATATGCTATGAGAGCTACAATAATACACAAAACAATCCTCAACATTCTACCAATAAGTTCAAGAAATAAAACCTTTAATAGCCGAGAGATGCAAAACAATGACACATTACAAGTGCCACTCCATTGATTTTAAAGATGTCCATCCAATGACAGACAAATAATTTGAAGAGGAACTATATGATCCTTCCACCCAAAAAGCTAATCCCTTCACCATAAGGCCAATTAAAAAGTGGCAAAAAAAATAGCATCTTCACAATATCTTCCTGCAATGATAGATTCACACAAATGTACTCTCAAACATCCAACCAAGACATGATTTTTCCCTCTAGAAACCTACCTAAATCATAATCCTTAGCCAAAATATAGTCAAGATTTAAGCTACATGTTGCCGACGAGAATTTTAAGCCACATTAAACGATTTAAGATATTTAGGCCGCTTTTCGTCATCGAGCCTCTTCTTTTCCTTCATTTAAATGTTAAAATTTGAAAATATCAAAATAACAATTGGTAGAATGCCACGATTTACTAAATCCCATTTAAATTAAATCCTAAATGTAGCCAAATAACCCGTAAAACACCGTAAATCTCAAATAATAAAACTTAAGGCGTCATGACGCAAATATTTTTAACCTTAAAAATTTTATGAAAAGTTTCGGCAACTGCAAAATCAGAGCAACTGTCAAAAAATAACTAACCATGCAACTGCAAAATCAGAGCAACTGTCAAAAAATAACTAACCATAAAAAAAACTTTGAACAAAATGATAAGTTCTACGAAAAAAGAAAATGAACTAGGAGGATCAAGGTAATTGGAGAAGCAAAGATACTAGGAAAATTATGACGAAAGACGTTCTCGGAATTTAACAAAGAAAAAAAAATTTGATATTGGAAAATGCAAATGGCGGAAACAAATCCAGAAGCGACAAGGGGAAGTAAGAAAAGAAAGATCTGACGAACCCTGCGAATGAGTTCGAGATCGAGTTCGGCGGGGGTGAGCAGCATGTCAGCGCTAGGGTTTCGGTAAAACATAAACTCCCGCTCGCCGTCAGACCGGAGGGTGACGAAAGCTAGGGCAGTGCGTGCTCCCGCGTCGAATGTGACGCCTGCATCTGATACCCCATTCTCGCGGAGGATCGCGGCCAGCATGCGGCCGAACTCATCGTCTCCGAGCTTTCCCATGAAGGCGGCGCGGCCACCGAGTCGGGAAACGGCAATGGAAACGTTCGCCGGAGCGCCGCCGGGGGCCTTGATGAATCCCGGCGCCTCTGCCAGCGAGACCCCAGAAACCGTCGGAACGAAGTCTATCAGCATCTCTCCAAAACTAACCACGAGACTCCCTTCGTCTCCGCCACCGCCGCATCCCACTGCCATCGCCGCCGCTGTAGAGAGAGAGAGAAAGAGGGAGAGCGAGAGAGAGAGAGAGATGAATGATGATGCCGATTGCCCGGGATTTGGTCGGGAATTGGCTTGCTTTATAGGGAAGAAGGGTGTCTCGGCTGGATGACAGGTCAATTGACTCCTAATCTCGGTCAGATTTTGTGTGCTTTGGATTTTTACCTGAAATGTGGAAAAAGGAACGGCACACGTTCAAATTGACAACTCAGAACCAATGGGGTGACCCTTTCTCCAATATTTTGTCTAACCGTTTCTAAAAAATGAAGGGCTAAACTATAAATTTGATTCTAAGTAAGGATATTAATAAAGATTTTCAAAGTCTTTATCAACTAAGATATTTAAGGAAATGCCAACAGGATTCAAAGAAAATCATCCAACAGAATGAAACAGAAAGAGCACAACAACAGAAAACTCTGAAACAACCTGTAAAAAGAGACAAATAGATACATACTCTAAAATTAGGCTATACAAGCAGCCCGCCAATCTAAGATGTTGCCACAATAGAGCCCCACCACATGAAAACTCACAAAACCAATAGCCACAAAGAGCGAGCCCCAACTAATCCACCTGCCAAAGAAACATCCAAACAATACAACCAAAATAACAAAAAGAGATAAAGTGAATCTCACTATTTTTTTTTTATTTCCTTTTGCAAAGTTTACCAACACGGGAGAATTCATTTTGCATAGCACGACTCACATTCAAATCATACAAATTATGGAATGAATCATCCTGCTCATTTCTATCATCCACATAAATCCCATAAGGTGAAGAATGTGGGTCATCAAGCTGATCATTTTGTTCCAAAGATGTTTCTCCCAAATTGACAATCAACTGAGCTTTTAAATCATTCGACGAAATGATACTAATTGGGACATCAACAATAGACTCAATTCTAACCTGTCCCACAAGCGACAACAAGAATAAATCAATAGAAACCATAGGAAATTCAATAGAAGGAATCAAACCACTAGCTAGTTCATTCATTGCTTCCTTATTAACATCACAAATTCCCCTATCCACCTCCATCGAGCATTCAACAACCAGAGGAGCTATCACACCCCTAGGTGATTGAATAAAATCATTAACAAGCCCACCCATAACATCTAAGCAATCCAAATATGCTAAATGAGAACCACCATTAATGCCCTTAATATCAACAAGAGGATTAACCTGATCAGGAACAACCACATTTGAGTATGGGAGCACATGACTAGCCAACAACCCCCATCCCCAATAGGGACATTATTTTCATTCTCAGTAGTTATTTTCTCACTCGCAAGAATATGTTCCACATTAGCAGCACTTTCATGCTCAGGAACCTCAACCAAACTTCCCACATTCAGATTTTGGAATGACCCAAAACTTCACAATGAGCACAATAAGAGGACAATTCTTCCATTCCACTATCTGAATATAACCCATAGTTTCCAAACCAAGCCAAAATTGATCGGCACATCACTTGGTAGCATCTAACTCCACAATTAATAATGCGAGCAACCGAGGGCCTTGTACCATTAGAAATATCATTGTCCAATCTCAATGGACGACTAAATAAGGATCCAGGCCCATGAAGAATACGAGGAGAGAATAAATGTTGTCGAATATTGGGAAAAGAAAATCAAATCAGGATGTAGGAGTGTCAATTTATGACACGACTCGAAACCTGACCCAAAAAAATCAAGGTTCGAGTCGACCCGTTTGTGAAACGGGTCTAGTTCGGGTTCAACAAACTGATCCATTTCAAAAAACGGGTCGGGTTCAGGTTAACCCAGCAACCCAAATATAATCCTAAAATGACCCGAAACCCTCTGTCCGCGTCTGCTGCCCGCCTTGCCCGAAGCGTCGAGTACTGCCATGCGTCCCGAAGCGTCGAGTCGCTTCGCATGTGCGGTGCCTCTCGAAGGGTCGATGGCTCGCTACGTCGCGTGCTGCCGTTGCCGCCTGCTGCTGCTCCACCATTATCGTTGCGCTACCAGGAGTAGCAACCAGAAACCCAGGCGTTTGAGATTTATTTCAAAAATCCTGGTCGGGTCGTGTAAACCCAGCAACCCGTGCGGGTCGGGTCTGGGTTGAAAAATGTAATTTGGTTAAAAAAATGGGTCGGATTCGAGTTGACCCGTTTAGAGCCGGATCAACTTGAGTTCGACCTGAACCTGACCCGCTGACCCGAATTGACACTCCTACCCACCTATGAGGTAGACCCTATATAAATAATAATATTTAACATTTAAATAATTATTTTATTTTATTAATATAATGTAATTATAGGATAGAGAGAATAAGGCAAAAAAAATTTTTTTGATGAGAATGTGATTAAGATTATATATTGTAAAAGCATGAGGTTATGAGATGTCCATTAATTATGATAAAATTAGTCAAGCAAATAATTTTTAGATTTTTTTAAAAATTTATTTTTAAATATTTCTTTCTTAATTTAATTCCACGATAATTGAAATACAATTTTAATTCTTTTCTCTCTATTTCTCTCCTTTCTAAAGAAGTTCTCAACAATCTATCTTTATCTAAAATATCTAGTGGCTAACCTTCTCTATCTACCTATTTTTCTCAGTAAAATAACTAAAAAATATTTTTAGTTGAAAGTGTCCTACATTCAAGCTGTAATCATTAAAGAGGAGAGGGAAATAGAACCACCAACAACAAAGAATGAAGCTTCACAAACATTTAGAAAGTTATAGATGAGAATCTAGAAGAAAAAAGAAGGAAAAGATGTTTGTGCTCCCATTACAAGCTTAAAAGAGATATGGCCATATGAAGTATGATTGTTATATATCAAGAAAAGAGGTCACATAAAGATGTGACTATAAAAAATAATATCCTCAAATCCAATTCTAAAAAGCTAATTTATTTATAAGAATTGACGAAGCTAAATGAAATTATTGCCTTGATGGCACATAATAACATTTAAGATAAGCAAGAACTATTTTGGATCAATATTTTGATAAATCAATCTATTTTTAATGCAATTATAGAATTATGTATTATAAAACCTCATTTCTTAATCTCGTATTAGATTTCTACGCACCACCTCATTAGAGCCTCAATTAAGTTGTACCTACAACATTGCAGAGGCCTGGGTTAATCTTAGTTTGTGCAAATTTGATATGATTAGCTATCTTGTCCAACACCCTATCAAAACAAAGAAGTCTATTAATTACTCATCAGCCTTATCATATGTTACAAGATAACCACCCTTCTGTCATCTTTTGACCATGGAATGTTATTTCCTATTTTGACTAAGTAATCATTGTCACGATGGAATTCATCTTATTTACTAGAGAATGACTTGCTTCATAACATTGGGTAATATTGATTTATCTAATATAATTATCACATCATATCTATTATTGAAGGAAATATAATGCCCTACATTACATCATTCTCATATGACTGACACCTATAACAACTACTAAAGGCTTTGGATGCTTTTATGCATAAAAAACTTGCGAGGTCAAAAAAAAGAAAGAGGCATGCATATATTCTCGATACATCACAAAAAATAGCCTTGATCATGCACAAATCTTGATGCATATCTAAATTGGAAACTTCCAAAATTAACTTAGGACCATCCAAACTTCAATTTTAGCAAACTTATACTCAAATTGGATGTCTCAATGAGATGAATCCAACAATGGTAAAATTGGTCTAATATGAGCCCAAATGGGTCTAAATTAAGGAACCAAAAAATATTTAGAAGCTTTTGTGCATTAATTGGATGACTAAATAATATCCAAATATGACATGTTTATAGTCAAATCAAGCGGCTCAATGAAATGAATCTAATTAGCCTAAGATCGCTTTATTATGACATCATTAATACACTTAAATGCTAAATAAAGGCTCCAAGATTAGCAAAATCATTATGGGTCGTCCAATCGAGCGTTCTGAATTTATCCTGAATCTTCTCCATATTTACAAGACATGTCACTCTCAAAATATATAAATAGATCCCCTCTTCCTACATGACAGGGGGCTTGGACTTTTAAAGGCTTAGACCCTATGCTAGATACTCAAGAGATCTATGGGCTTGAAGCATAACAAAGATCCATCTCAGTGAACCACCACCACTAGGTCGCTGTTGTTAGACCTTTGCCTGATTATTACCATCAAACTTCAGTCTAACAACCATCGCTAGGCCATCATCTGATTTTTGTTGCCCACCGATGATTGCCCCTTCAACCATCTTCACCCACCAACTACAGTCCCTCTAATCACCATCGCCTGCCAACTACTATCTATCTAACCTCAATCGTCGCCTAACTATGGTTACTCAGACCACTGCCAACTACGGTCCCTCCAACCTCCATCAACTGCCAACCACGATCCCTCCGTCCACCTTCTCCCATTGACTACAGTCCCTTTGACTATCTTCATCCGTCAACTGTGATCCCTCCAACCATGGTGTCTCGTCGACTACATTCCTTTTGACCACCGTCACTCGCGAACTATTGTCCCTCTAACCATTGCCACTCACCAACTATGGTCCCTCTGACCACCGTCGACTATGATCCCTTTGAACACTGTTGCTAATTATGGTCCCTCTTACCTCCGTCGCTCGCCAACTACGGTCTCTCTGAACACCTTCACCCACCAACTATTGTCCCTCTTACCACAATTGCCTGCAGACTACAGTCCCTCTTGCAATAATCCAAAATTTTAAAAATAATTAAAAATAGAAAATCTAAATTTCTGTTTGAATTGGAGTAATGCAGTGTTAATCCTTTGAGTGCAGCAGAGTTAGGCCTAAAGTGCAGCGACACCATAAAAGGCCACGACGACATAAAAGTCTTTTTTTATACAATAATTATGAATCGACATGCAACAGCGTGGCATTGACTGGTGGCGATGTGGTGCTACCCACTAAATTTTTTTTATATAATATTTTTTCTACTCACCTTCCCTCATTTCCCTTAACAATGCCGACTTGCCGAGCATGGGAGAGAAAGGAAACTGAAGGAGGAGAGAGAAATAAAATTTTAAATTTTTGATCTTCATATTGCTTTGTCGCTTTTACAAAAATTATTAAGATTGAGGTATGTAATTCTAATCATATCTTAGTTTTCAAAGATTTTGATTTTGACTGCTGAATTCTCCTCAAAATAGATTTTATTGTATTTTCCCTAACTTTATTGAACTTTTACCTCACAACCTTTTTGTATGTTATCGTATTGATTATTCTGGACATTTTTTATTACAACATTCATGAATTCATCGGGTAAAATAGAAGTTATTAAAATTTATATGATTTACACTGTAGAGAAATTGAGTATTTTTATTTAAGCATACTGTCAATATAAGCATTGAGAATGAAAAAAGATTTATGATTGGGTAATAGCTGATCGTTTACTATTATAATACTCTGATAATATTATATGTGAGGATAAGTAAAAGCTGATTTCACTTATGTTGGTTGGAGATTGACTGATCTGTTTAGGATGTAGACCGATGGGCTTTCCTTTAAATATTGTAGTTTTGTGTTATCCTTTATTGATTCAATTGATACTAATTGGGAGTTATAAGGAGTTATTAATGTGCTGATGTGTAAAGAGTGGCAACTCTATTTAGTGAGCCAATGTGATACTTATATAGATTACTACTTACTGGAAAATACTGCTTAAATAATGACTTCTTACTTATTTAGTGTGACTACTTAAATGCATGTTATAGATTCATTAATTATTATAGTAAAACTTTACTGATATTGTATTAATTTATTATCACTGTATGAATTACTGTTATAGCATTGATTTATTATTACTGTTACTAAATTTACTAGTACCAATATGGCCACTGATATTGTTACTGATACTACTATTGATTCACTGTTATGCTTACTGTTATTTATTTATTGTAATGATTA
The DNA here is from genome assembly GCA_022539455.1 of Dendrobium nobile. NCBI lineage: Eukaryota > Viridiplantae > Streptophyta > Magnoliopsida > Asparagales > Orchidaceae > Dendrobium > Dendrobium nobile. Next base: position 763,594 of record CM039735.1, on the reverse strand, counting down.
CTGATATTGATTCACTGTACTTATACTGAGTATATTACACCGAGCATGTGATATATTAAACATATGATATAATGTGATTAAAATACTAATTTGCTACTAATATAAACTAACTTGATAGTATGTGTACATTGTTATAAGATTTTACTACAATACTACATTGATATGAGTTTTACCACTTTATATGATTATTTTACCAATTGATAATATTAATATGATGATTGCTTTATTGATTCGATACCCATACTAGTTTATTGATTTCCCTCATTGTATTGCTTTATTAGCTTTTGTATCATATTATTTTATTGTTTATGAATTTTACTACTACTGCATATGAGTTTTACTATTTTGTATTAATTCTTGATCGTATGACTGTTACTATTATGAATTAACTGTCGACGTGCATACTGCTTATTTACTGTATTTTAAATTCAGTTATAGGATTTTACTGACTTAGTTGACTATTTAGCTCATTATAAGTAGTTTAAATGATTTCAAATTAGGTAGAGATCAGGTGTGTGAAATTAATTAGATCATGATTCTCCAAAATCACTATTAGTTTATTTCTTTCTACCTTTTAGATATTTTTTTTGTACTCAAGACTAATGATGATATGTTGTAATTGTTTGATTACTAAGTATTGTATATGATTTTTTTTAATGAATATAGATGAATATAGATGTTTTGATCAATATAATATTTTTTTTTGCTAATATATAATTTTATTATTGATAAAAGAAAAACATATAGCTCTAGTGTTAATTTTAAAAGATAAAAAGAATAATTATTTTAAATTTCACCTCCGAACACATCTCCCACCAACTACGATCCATCCAACCTCTATCGCATGCTGACTACTCCCACAAACCTCCATCGCCTGGTGACTTTAATACCTCCACCCTCTATCACTAGACAATAATTCCCTCTACCTCAGTTGCCTGACTACGATCCCTCTGACCATCATCGCCCGCCGACTATTATCCCTCTGACCGCTATCACTCGACAATGATCCCCTCAACCTTAGTTGTCCGACTATGACCCTTCCTACCTCTGTTGCTCGACTACGGTCCTACCAACCAAACAAAAATGTTAATATTCTTTTGAGAATAACTCTCATATAACTAGATTTTTTCAACTCCCATCATATAATGTACTCTATATGATATATATTTACTACATTGAGCTAAGATCTTCCCCCAAGAAAGGGCATCATTTGTGATCGACCACAAACACTAGCAGAATCATTTTGATTAGGTCATGCCTCATGATTTTTCTCATTTTAAAAATTTTCACGTAAAAATCTTGATATCTCTGATGACTCTTTTACCCCTCTATTTTATATATGTGTGTGTTGAATCTTTGTATAAAATTAGGATGCTACTTTTATATTTCTCTACTGCATTAAATATTCTGGCATGCAACAACACTTATATAAATATATTGTTATGTTGTTCAAGTTATAAAGTGTTATTCTACCCTTATATTTATGCAGTTAAAATTAATAATATTTTTATAATTTTGCAATGGATTATAGACATTAAATTAATTTTGATTAAAATTTTTACTAGCTTTGTTGAACAAAGTTAGGCAAGAAAATATTTTATTGTTATTATTATAATTTGCTCTGCTACATAAATTTCAAGTATGTACTCTTTATGTTATTTCCTTACAAATATATGAGCTATTTTGTCGTGTCTAAGGGTGTCAAAATTATGTTCGGGTTGGGATCGAGTCAAACTTAGAACTGACTTGGGTTCAAACATGTTGACCCTAACTCGACCCACTTTTGTAAATGAGTCGATAGTTCAAACCCAGACCTGACTTGTCGGGTTACCGAGTTGACCCAACACGAATTGCTAACCTGAATTTTCTCAGTTAGAGTGAGAACGTGTGTTACGTGTAAGTGATCAAGCTCACCCTACATGTGCAAATGTGTCTCACAAGATTGGTGCAAGAGTGGCAAAGCAAGAGCTGGAGTGGGGGAGCCAACGAACTAGGGTGCGAGTCCTGCGGGAGTGGCAGAGAAGGCGCGGGGGAGCGAGCGCGAGGGAGCAAGTGAGTTAGGGTGTGGTACGATGTGATCCCGATTGCGGGACAGTGGGGCTGCAAATGAGGCGGATTTGGGTCACGATCGATGAGCGAGAAGGCGAGACCGCATGCTGGGAATGGTGGATTTGGGATGTCGCATCCAGGTCATGAGTGGGTCATTCTTGGGTTTTCAGGTTAACCCGAATCTGAACTGATTTTTTAAACAGGTTAGTTTGTTGAACCAGAACCTGACCCGTATGACAAATGAGTTGACCCTAACTCAAAAATTTTTGGTCGAGTACGGGTCAGGTTTTTGTGTCGTGTCAAATATTGACACCCCTAATCATGTCACATTATGCAACTTAAGATAATATATTGTTAATTTATTATTATTTGAGATATTTAAAAAAGTATAAGTATATAATTATTTTAAGATGAAAACCTACATCTGATGCATTTCATAATATCATTGAGATTAATACTAGTTTTGACTTTTTTGCTTGATCATTCATATGTCACAAAAAACACATGAATCTCAATGCAAATATTTAGTTGAAACTTTAAGAATTAAATTTATGACCATATGAATTTTGATTTTGGTAAATTTATAGTCAAACTAAACATTTTGATAAGATGAACCCAATGACAACAGAAGTGGTCAAATATGAGTATGAATGAAACTAAATCAAGGGCCTAAAGTGTAATTGAAAATTTTACGATATTAATTGGATGAACAAATGATCTTTAACTATAACATGCTTCAGTAGAATCTAGCGTCTCGAAGAGATTGATCCAATGAGCTCAATTCACTTTATTTAGACATTATTAAAGTGCTCAAATGCTAAAAGAATATTTCATAATTAAGAAACTTGATACATGCCATCCAATGAAATGTTTCAAATTCTCTCCATATTTATGGGACATACCATTCTAAAAAATTTATATATAAGCCCCCACTCTCTACATGAATAAGAGGGATGATAAGAGAGTTGGAAGCTAGAGCTAGAACACTCTCTTGATATTCAAGAGAATTATGTGGCTCTAAAGATCCCAAAGCACCAGCCAAGCACCACTATCAGAACACCGTCTGACCGTTGCCATCAAGCCTTTGCAGGTTGACCACTACGATTCTTGGACTATCACCGCCCGATTACGATCCTCTAACCATCATCATCAGACTATGGTCCTTCCAACCTTCATTGCTTGACTACAGTCATTTGGGCCACCGTCGCCTAGCTACTCCAGCACCTAATAACTTCATCACCTACAATCATCAATAATGCCAACGCATATTGTCATTAATAAGATTACTGCACGTCGTTAACATCAACTCTGACTCTCAAAATGAGCAATATGATTTTTATTGAATTTTTTTAATACAACCAAACAAATGGGCGAACAATCTTCTAATGATAGCTCATATACCATAGGGCTCTTTCAACTTCAACCAAGTAATATGTTATATATCAATGTCCTTCCTCAAAAATTGGTATCATTTATAATCAATAACAAAAAATAGTTGAACCACTTTAGCTAGATCAAATCCTATGATTTTTCCCTTTTATGAGTTTTCCGCGTAAAAAATTTTTGTAACATTTACAATTCTTTCACTCATTTCTTATCTATGCATGTGACAGATCTTCATACAAATTCAAAACTTTTAAGCTCTACATTTTTCTACCACCACAAATATTTCGACACACAATAATCTTATTAGGAGAGAAATCCGAATCACAAATTGTGTTTTATTATATTTATACTGAGCCATTTACCAAAAGAATATATAAAAGCTAAAAATCATAATATTTCTATAATATTGACTTCATTATTTTTAAATACTTATAGCTTGCAAATAAAATTTTCGAATATCCGAAGCAAATGCATCAATATTGAGAATTGTTGAAATGAATGAAGAAATCAAATATAAGTTTTAAATTTTTTAAAAGAATAAATACATAACTACTTCAATTTCACCTTATAACATCACCAAATGATCCCAAACACAGCTATATTTGAGAAAGATATGAAATTTTAGCAGATGGACTAAAACCCAACATGCTCCATTAATGCTGCATAAAATCTTTATGTTATATGGACATCCCAAGAGTTTATCAATTCTTATGCCTTTTACAAATACATATTTTAAATATTAAAAAATAGACTTAAATATTTTTTTAATAATATTAATTCTTTTTTAAATAAAAAAAATTAAGAAAACAAACATATTTTTATCTACTTTATAAAAAAAAAGATGCCAAATCAGGCATTATATTTTATTTGTAGAAAATCATTTTAATAGCAACTAAACAGCTAAAAATAATATTTCTTTTCCGTGTAAGAAAAAAGGATATTCACTTGAACAGTACAATTTTTATCAATTTTTCAAGTTGTTATGCTCTTTATTGCCTGTTTTTTTATATAATTTCATTTGGAAACCAAACTCTATACATTAAGCCACAAAGCACATTAGGTTCAAAGTATTTCACAAATCTCAAAATTTGAACATGGTCATACAACCTTGTACTACATAAAATAAATAATAAAAAAATGTCCTAAAAAATACAAAAAAATTTTTTATATCATAATATTCTAATAAAAAAAATGAATCTAAAAATCTTTAATATTTTTTTTTAGAAATATGCAATATTAATTATCTATATATTACAATCATTTTTAAGTATATTCAAAGATTTTGAAATTAATGATGGGAATATCATCTCATAAATATTTTACTAAACCTTTGAAAGAAGCCGCGAAGATCGCCTGCGAAGAACAGCCAAATCACTTACATTTTCCTGAACTGAAGAATTTGTATTTGGCGGTGAAGAAGTTTCATTCTTGTTGTCGCCAACATTGTCATCCCTCTTCTTCTGATTCACTTCATTAAATTCTGAAGAACGAGATCTTTTGGAGACTTTGTTGTCTGAGGCATTCTGGAATATTGGAGAACATCTGCATGGACAAATTTAAAACTTTGCTGGATTAGGACAAAAATGTAAAATGTGAATATTATAATTTTATTAAAAAAATAAAAATGTAATGTTTGAATACCGACTTTGATTTCCTCTTCAGCAGATTGCTTTTCCTCTGCAAAGTTCAATTTGTATTTGAGTTAGTCCTTCAACTCACAAACTAAAATTTCTGGAAAAGAGTCTTATTCAAACTTGAATAGTGGTAGAAAGAAATAACAGAAGAAAAAAACATGTCATTTTCTTGTTAAATAGTTGGATTATAATGAAGAAAACAAGCATCTAAACTACAATTTTATCTTCATGAAGTTCTCTTTAGTGTTTGATATGTTGTATGCATGTTCCATGTCTGTACCATGAATTGAACACCATGCTGCGAGCTGTTGTAATGGTAATATGAATGTATTATTTTTTACATAATCAAGATATAAATGGCAATAATAACCCTAATTTAGAAATAAAGTATTGGAGATTCGTTTGCATGAGGTTCTGAATGATATATAGTGATCATAGGCATCATGATAGCAATATGAAGAACATGTTTTTGACACTTAGTATGATGGCAATGAAGATGCACAAACAATAGACAAGATATTTGTTGAACAAGGAAAGGCTCCCTTTGGCGAGGCAAAGAAGGAGATGCCTTTATCTAAGTGGAGGATCCTGGCCTCGAGAACCAAAGTTTGAAAGAGAAGCGAGTCCAATAATGAAGCCACTTTTAATAATTTTAACATACGGAGAAATGACTAAAGAAAGTGAAGGATTTAAACACGCTGAGAGAGCATCTTGAAAAGATACAAGATTTCAACAACACCCAAAGGCTAATAAGGTTCAAGCCAAAAGTTGTAGTTCCAAGCCTAAAAAACATGAGATTAAGCCAACCATGGAAACTCAATATAAGATGAACTGACCAACTGAAGATTTGAATGCTAGTTAATATAGGATGGAAGAAGCCACTTACTTCTCTACTTATTGTGGCTACCTTTATTGGAATATGCCCATTTTCCCAACTCAGATTGACAAATAAGAGCTTTTGTAGTGGCGCAAACAATGTGACCAACTTATATTCATTAGCATGCAAGCCATCCCATGTCAGGGATCCAAGGAATCGTGAAAGTTACATTAATTTGAGTGGTAGAGTATACAATTCTAGGATTGGATAGGTGGTAATGTAATCTCTCTCTTTTACTTTTTGCATTGCTAAGCCTCTATCTATACCAACTTGTCCTTTCATTCTTTTCAAGGCTGAATTGTAGTATGAATATGTTGGTTTTTCTTCATACTACCTCGGTTTGAAATTGTACCATTTGATAGCTTGGTTTTAATGGATCATTGAACAAGTCATTTGTTTATTTTGAGGTTGATTGAAGCACTCGTAACATAATTGTGATATCATTGATTTTTCCACGTGTCAATTTTGATTTGATTCTACCTGGGAACATGAATATCCACGGTCAATTCAAAGGAGCGAAGCAATTTATTGCATTCAAAAGGCCATTTTGTTTTATTTATTGAGATAGTGGGATAAGGCGTGATGTGGTTGTTGTTGTTGTAGTATTGAGATAGTGGAGGTTTGAGGTTTGAGGTTCTTATTCATTGTCTAAGTTTTTCTTAAGCTTTGTCTTTGATCTATTTCCCGGTCATGATCGAGATCATTGTGAATTTCACTACCCTCTTTGGGTCAGCCAAAATGCATTAAGGTGTTCTTGTTAAGGCTCATCTTCACTGTTTCAGTAATTTATGTAAATTTTGGAGGAGTTTATTCGAGTGCTCAAATTTATTTCCCCTAGTGGGAAATCTGCTTCTTTGCGTGCCATTTTAAAAGTGGCTTATCCTTTCCTCTTTCTCCTCCTGTCAACATCTTGAATTGGTTATCACTCTAGTCAGCTCAAATAACTCTACATTCAATTGCCATCATTATTGCAATAGCTCAATCCCTAGAGCTAAATGATATTGTTTGGTCACATAACTGATGGGGACATCGGAGCTTGGAAAGTTTATCAGAGACGTGACGCCGATCTACGGCTTAGATCGTGCCGATGTATTTTTAAGTTGTCATATGTATTTGTATTTTATTTATTTATGTTTGTATTTGCTTTAGTTATTTTTCCCTTTTACCCCTTAGTTAAGGGTGATCATGTGTAAGCCCAAAGGGCGACATCGTCTTTTATTTTTAAGTCCATTGTATGAGGCTATATATAGCCCTTATGTTCTCTTTTGATGATTAATGAATGAATAATAAAATTTTCTACATTGTAAGTTCTTATGAGAGCTTGATAGTGTTTGGGAGAGAAACTCCTTGGAGAGGGAAGCGGATCACCCACAAACCTTGGAAGAGTCCGGGTTTGTGGCTTGTTTTATCGGTTCTTTCTTTCTACCCTCCCTCCCTTCTTACTCCTCCAAGTTTCCACTGCCAGCCATATCCCCACCCCACCACCGGCTTAGACCCTCTTCTCCCCCCCACCCCTAACCGCCGGCCCCCAAGATGGTTTCCTTGATTGGGTGACCCATCCGACCCCTCCACCTCCACCAAACCCTAGCCTAGCCGCCGGTTCCCCCTCTCCCCCTTGCATCCGATTTTCCAATTTCCACTTGAATACTTTCCTTTCTTGTTTAGCTCCTCTTGGAAAAGTTATTTACTTTCAATCAATTAATTCAAATTTGAAATTTGAATCATTTCCTAAAATAGAATCCTATTTTAGGAAAGTTTCTAAAATCAAATTCAAAATTAATTTGATTTGGATTGGACATTAAATCCTATATCCTAATTAGAGTGAATCCCAATGAGGAAAGCATTAAACCTTATTTAATCCCTCCAATCCCTTCACTGTGCTGCTGGCCCCCTCTTGGAAACAATTCAAACCCTCTCTCTCTCTCTCTCTCTCTCTCTCTCCATTAATTCCTCATTCCCTTTCTTGGAATTAAATTGAAATTCCACTTCCCAAATCCCTCCAATTTTAAAATCTGAGAATTAACTTCAGATTTTAAACTTCTTTCTCTCTTAGACATAAACCCTCATAGCAACGTTTAGTCCTATTCCTTGGCCGAACCCCTTGCCTACCCTCTCTCTCAAATCATCTTCAAGTCTCTTGAGCTTGCTCTCTCTCAAGACTAGGAAGATCATAAGCCGTCCATCTACATCTCTTTCCACACATGAATGGCCGATCCTGAACTTGATTTCAGATTCGTCTATAACAAGCAAGGGAACGTCGACATCCTCCGGTCAACATTCTTCGACGTCAACCTGGAAGTCGACAACTCCGACGAAGAATACTTGGATCGCATTATCTTCACACTATCCGAAGCCATCGAAGAACAACTTGCCAACACCCAGTGACAAATTGTTTCCGGTCGTCATCAAGGGTGAACTTCTTCCCCCTTTCATTTATCTTCTTAACCCACTAATCTTGTAGGTGTTGATTCAATCGCAAGGAGTCGTGCCTCGCTCTCTGTCCTCGCTTAGTAAACGTAGGATTTGAGTTCTTACTTTCTATATTTCTAATCTCAATGTTAACTTTGGGATTTTATGGAATAGCTACTTAATTTACATCTTGTTGAAATTCTAAGCTATGTTGATGATTCAAATTCTTAGCATGTGATTTGGCCTAAGCGTCGCTACCCCTTTTTTATTTTCTATCATCGTTTAGTGGCTAATAGTCGTAATTATTATTTGCTCTTATTAAAAAATGTGCAAGTTCTTATCGCATTCTTGTAAAACATATTTAGTCATGCATCAATAACTTATTTCATTTAAGGAAGAAATGGGCACTTTGTTTGATGGGGACATCGGAGCTTGGAAAGTCTATCAGAGGCGCGGTCACCGATCTACGGACGCAATCGCACCAATATAGTTTTAAGTCGTCATATGTATTTGCTTTTATTTATTTATTTTTGTATTTGCTTTTAGTTATTTTCCCCTTTTACCCTTTACTTAAGGATGATCATGTATAAGCCCAAAGGGCATCGTCGTATTTTATTTTTGAGTCCATTGTATGAGACTATATATAGCCCTTATGTTCTATTTTCATGGTTAATGAATGAATGATAAAATTTTTCCCGTTTTTTGAATTCTTGTGAGAGATTGGAGAGAGATCCCTTGGAGAGGGAATCGGATCACCCACCAACCTTGGAAGTGTCTGGGTTTGTAGTTCTTTCTTCTCTTTCTTTCCCCTCTTCCCTTCGCCTACTTGTCGTCGGCCTAGGACCTCCCCACTCCCTAAGCCGCCGGCCACCCTAGCCATCCACCCTCACCGTTGGCTAGCCCCCCAACCCCATCTTCCACCTGATCCCATCTCCCTCCACCACCATCCACGGCCAAGCCCATACAGCCGGCCCCTTTCCTTGCTTTTCCCTCCATCATCATTGCCATTACACCTTTCCTAAATTAACTCGTTGTATTTTAGGTAGCTCAAATAATTAGCAAATTCAATTCTATTTGAATTTGAAATTATTACCTAAAATATGAATCCTATTTTAGGAAAGTTTTCAAATCCCTTTCTATTTAAATTTTAAATTAAATTGGGATGAAATCCCTCTTCCCAAATTTAATCCCTTAACTCAAGGAAGCATTAAATGCTTCCATAAACCCCTCCCTAGTCTCCCTATGCCGCCGGCCCCCCCATTCAATTCCTCATTGGAATTGTTTCTAAAACTAAAGTTACTCTCTTGGAAAAATTCAAGTCACCCTCTCTCTCTCTTGGTCGAAAATCCCCAAGGTCCCCACTTCCGTGTTTCTTTCCAAACTCACCTCTTTTCTTTTGGAATTAAATCCCAAGCCCCTCTACTCCACCCGCCCCCCTCCATGTTTCAAACCTCCTTTAAACTTATTTCCAAATTCAAGACACTTTGATTTGGAAATTAATTCCAGCTTTTCCCTCCAAAATCCCCTCTTAAATCCAACTCTAACTCCACCAAAATTTCGGAATTTCCAAGCCCCAATCCTCTACCACTAGGCCGGCCACCTCCCTCCTCTTCTCCACTACAGCTTTTGAGAGAATCTTCTTTCTCTCTAATTGAGCCTTCGAGGGAAGCCACGACGAACGCCTTCAAACATTTCAACCCTTCGGAATCAATGAATGGCCTATCCCGAACTTGATTCCGGATTCATTTACAACAAGCAAGGCGACGTCGACATTCTCCTGTCAACCTTCTTCAACGTCAACCCAGAAGTCGACCACTCCGTCGAAGAATACTTGGACCGCATAATCTTCATACTATCCAAGGCAATCGAAGAACAACTTGCCAACGTTCAGTGGCAAATTGTTTCTGGACCTCGGCAAAGGTATACTTCTTCCTCTAGTCATTTATCTTCTTAATCCGCTAACCTTGTAGGTGGTGATTTAATTGCAAGGCTTTGTGCTTAGTAAACGTAGGATTTGAGTTTGCTTTCTATGTTGCTTATCTCAATGTTAGATTAGGGATTTTATTGAATAGCTACTTGATTTGCATGTTGTTGAATTTCTAAATTAATTTGGTGATTCAAGTTCCTAGCTTGTGATTTGGCATAAGCGTAGCTACCCCTCATTCATTTTCTATCGTCGTTTAGTGGCTAATAGTTTTAATTATTATTTGCTCTTATTTAAGACGTGCAATTTCTTATCGCATTCATCTAAAGCATACTTAGTCCTACATCATTGTCCCTCCACGATCATTTCACAATAATGAAGTGAATGTTTCTAACATTTCCAACTCTATTAAACGGATGGAAAATAGTATTCTTCATTTTTTTTTTTTTTTGGAATTATCCAATCTTGGCCTTATTGAGCAACCTATTGATAGCCTTTGAATTTTTCCCAACTTGAAGTCAAAAATCTCAAGAAAGTTGAAATTTATGAGTCAAATCAAATCCAAATGTGCTAATCTACTCAACCAGTGAGATGGTAAATTCTACTTCTATATATATATAGGGTTCAAGTATGACATTTTTATTTACTAGGATTGTTCTTCAAACCCATACAATATTATTCCAAGCTAAAAAAGGAGTCTTCCCTAGAAATAAAGTATAACAAGACTAGATCAACTTTGTCACTCTACATCGATTCCCTTGTGAAGCCTACAAAAAAGAGTGGCTTGGTTTGGTCAATGACTGTCTAGCACAGAAACTCTACCACTCTCAAGATAAGTCAAAAGATTGAGAAACAGGGTAAGTTTTTAAAATTCAACACCTCACTCAATCCTTCCCAAAGTTCAAAAAAAGTCAATCCTTTGATTCCTATCATTAAGTTGACAATAGTCTGATACCAAGAAACCGAGTCAACTATCAAGAGTTACCACAATGTTATTTTTGCAAGCATAGTTCTAGATAGATGGTTGTAAAGATCATCATAGTCATACACTCTTAGCTGACTAGAACTATGCAGACTAGACTTTGAATGTTGGTCAATTTGGCATGTTTCTCTTGTCATTAGTTACTAGCTAGGTAGTTTTGTTTTTCTTTAAGATACGAGGATTGATTAAATTACGATAAAATAATAAATATAAGTTGAGGAAGGCTACTTGAGACAAAATTGAAGGAAGGATTGGTTAAATTTTCTTTTATTTCTGACATGATCGATAATAATTTTAAACATGTAGAGTAAGTGAGTTTGAAGTGAGAGCTCAATCTCTAGAAGTTGAGCTTCAAAGTGAGCCCGTTAAAAAGGATTTGGTTGACTTGTACCTTACAAGTTTAAAAATCACAAAAAAAGCACGGTGCCTTGGCATATTGAGTTTTGAATTCTTAACGAAAAGGATAGAAAAAGGAGCTTGTTAAGCCGGCTATTTTAAACTCAATGCATTTCAGAGATTTGCTCGAGGGTGTTTCCCATCATAATTTTGTTCCCTTTGTTTCCTTTTTGGAGGTGCAATGATGTAATCCATTAATGTGTTACTCAATTCAGAGAAACACAATTGCTTGACTTTATAACTATAAGGTTCAACTATGTATTATATATTCTAACATTGATTGGTCACACTAATCAAGACTTACATAGGCAATCCTCAGTTTTTCTAGAATTTGTATAACTAAATGAACATTTATATAGGCTCAATTTGGTAAGCTTTACTTTGAATAAGTCGGTGACTTCCATTTGACTATAAGTTAGCTTTTCATCAAGTAAGAATTAACTAAGAGACCAACAAAGATTTTTTTTTTTTCCCATAATGAGTTTTCTTAGATGCAAATTATTCTTTATAATAGAAGTGACCATGCTTTCAATCTATTTTGGTATGTTCTTCTCTTAGGCTATGATTTTCATGTTTCCCTTCTAGGAAGAACCCCGACGAATGACTCAACCCCTACATATGATCATAAACATACTCCAGAAGAAGTTTGTGTAATGGTTGAGCCTTTAGATCATAACTCTTAAGAAGCCCTTTGAATTTTAAGCTCTCGAGCTAGAGCCATGCCAAAGTTTTATGGAATTTTTAGTTTAGTAGTTGGAACAAATCCAACATATTTTTTGGAACTTTATCTTTATGATCATAATCATTCATATCTAATCAAAATTTTAAGCTTAGCAATCTGAATGGTTACACAGTTTGATTCATGAGTCAACTCTCTCTCTCTCTCTCTCTCTCTACATATATATATATATATATATATATATATATATATCACCGTCACATATTGATTTTTCACAAAAGAATCAAGAACAAACTGATGAGCATAGGTCAAAAATTTTTTTTTTGTAAATAGCAAATTATCAGGTGCTAAAATGAACTCTAGAATTTGTTTTAGAAATGCCAACGGGCATTATTTTAGCTCCAAAATTAAGTTGAAAAGAGAAGTTACTGGTCAAGCTGTTTGTTATTTTAATGTTGCTTGATTAAACTTTCTAACTATAACTAAAAATAAACTTGTAAAGAGGAGTACCGAATTCTCATATCTTGAGGCTGGACCCTCAGGCAAAGAATTTCCAGTTTGATTGAAATCCGATGGTTTACCATGGTGACATGAACTTTCAATGTTGCTGGATCTTGACTCTCTTTCCAACTTGAAATTTTCCACAGTAATCTGATTCTCAACAATACCAATGTCAGTAATTTTTGAATTATCTAATATCTCATCAACTTCGGTTGGATTATTTTTCTCACAAACACTTAGAGCTGAATTGTTTTCAGTTGTAACTTCCAGATTGTCATCGGTTTTTTGAAAGTTAAGGCTATGGCACTCCGTAGTCTCAATATTTGCTGTTGTCACACCAGTACATGGAATTTCATCTGCGTTAGATTTTGTTGATACATCACGCACAGAAGGATTGATCTGTACTGTTCTGAATGAATCATCTATAGAGTCATGATGTATTAACGTTTGTTCCTGGGAGGAAAATATATCATCAACTATCTTGGAGTTTCTAAAATTGGAATAATCAATACAATTAGAGGAAAGCCCTCTAGTTATTTCCAAATGCCCTGGTGTTTCAACCGGATTGTTGCTTGCAGTTATAATAAAAGATCCGGAAGACGCAACTGTTGCATCTAGTGGATAGACCTCAGATTGGCAATTCTCACTAACCACGGAACACAAGGAAGAGTTGGTGCATCCCGTGTTTGTTTCAACCCCATTACTCTGTAGATTTAGCTCACTATTTTCAGATGCCGAAGGTTTCATATGCTGACCAGCATCTGGAAAGCATCCAGGGTTGGAGAGATACCCTAAGCTTTGATGTTGCAATCTCTGATCGATGCACACTTCATCTTTCAAACTTGTGATCCATTCTGATGGAATTGAGTTCAAATCAACATAAAGATTAATACCCTCTTCAGATACCACAAAGAATTCAAATGAAGGATTTTCTTTTGAAGAATTTGCAGAGGAAGACAAAAACCCAACTTTTGTTGAACAGTGGGAACTTTTTGGTTGTCCAGATGGAATAAGATGAGTATCACTGTTTGAAACAACATCAATACATAAATTCTGGCCATGATTTCTTACAGTTGGGGATTTCCAGGATTCTTTATTAAAAGTCTCCTCATGGCAGCAGGAACCATGTTGAAGGACTTTTGAAGCGTGACTATCAACAGCAACTGATGATTTTAGATGGATGCCACCATGCTCAGAAACAGAAAAGCCAAAACCTTCTCTTTCAATATTCGATTTGCATCTATGGACAGAGTTTGCACTAGCATCACAAGCCTGTCAAAAAAGAGCAAAATTACGTGTAATATTCATAAAATAATCTAAAAGCAACTAAATAATGCAGAGGATAGTTAGTTAACATATCAAAGGAAAATAAGAATTGGTAATCAATGAAAACAAACCTTAATATTGTGCATGCACTCACAAAAACCAAACTGAATTTGGTTACGAAACTGTAGCCCTTCACCGCCTCTACTTTCCTTAGTGGCGTCACGCATCTTAGAAGCATCAGACTTTACAGAAGTTGCAGTTCTTTTATCTGATCCGACAATCCCTGGGACTTAAACGAATTAGATTACAAAATTACTATAATGCTCCTCCAGCATTTTGGTTCCTCAAGTTGCTACAAATTTGTTTTTTGCATACATGAAGTAGAGTCATACCTATTCCAGCTTCTCTGGGAGAAACAACTTTTCCTTTGGGTCTTCTAGTATCCAGTGAAGCAGGCTCCATAAAGTTGCTTGATTTCCCCATAGAGGGGCCTGGGCAAACGGTTCTCTTTTCCAAAGTGTTTGATCTCCGAGCAATACTATAAAGCTTTCCAACAACAAGTCTGCTTTGATAGCAAAGTTTAAAAAAAAAAAAAATTACAACCAATACTTGCCAAAAAACTTCATCATAAACTAGAGTGAATTGACGCAGTGCTTCAGCGTTTTATGCCTCGCAGGGCAATTCATTTTATGAAGGGGAGTCCGTGCTTGTGTTGTTGCATGAGTGAAAGATACATCAATCAATCAACATTGAAATCTCAGGGGATTCTCTAAAACTATTTAATTTTAGACTTTGTCACTATGTTCGATATATGGTATGTAATCTCCATTGGTGGAATTAAGCTAGTTTAATTTTACTCCTTCAGCCTCAATCTTTTCATTCTTTGTAGTTTCTTATTTTTACAATATAGGATTTTTTTCTTTTCTTTCACATAAAAGGAAACATAGATACATTATTCAGACTCTTTTTTTTTTAGGAGCTACCACAAAGTATAAATAGAGGCAACTATAAACTCGAAAAGGAGACTGCTGATAGAATTTGATCATTAATATTAGAAAATGAACTATTCTTTAATATAAACTCATATAATCCGTACCTCACTTATAAATCATCCCACAAACAACTCCTTGAGCTTGTAATAGCTTCTCTATATGTGTGAGGATCCTGACAAAATTCCCAAGTACTATTTCTCAAAATTTATGATGAGTTTGATGTCACTCATGGATGTAGGCAAATTGCTAAACCGTTGTTGCCTCCAAAAAATTGCACCCCAGCTCAATTGAGAGAGTTTATAGTATTTTGGGGGTCAAATTTGCAGAAGGTAGATTAAATTGAAGATAAAAAACTATCACGATATTTTTCTCATTTTGTGCGGACTTTTATGATCTGGTTCTAGGTTTCTCATAAGCATAGGCTCCTATGATTAATTACCCCTTCCAATAACAAGTGAGAAATTTCAATTAAAGCTAACTTCATAAGTTGAATGCACAGAATATAATAGCAAAAAATTGAGCGTAGAGTTGAAAAATTACAACTTCAAACTTAAAACAGATGGTGGGAAAATTATGATGATGAACTCAATTAAGATTGCATAGTTCAGCAGAGGTAATAGATCGAACTTGACATAAGGGTCCTTATCAACAGCTATGGGTTATTTCATTCAACCTTGTAAACCTAAGATGTATGTTTACTAAAGAGAGAAATTTAAGTTGACGTTAGTAAACAGAGAGTTTTTGTGCCATACCAAGTGCACTATATTACTAATTACTAAAAAAAACTTTTAGCTATTGAAGAACTTGCAAACTCTGACTGTGATTGTAATTTAATGGTATCATTTTGTGATGAAACCACCTGGAAAGAAGGCTTTAATCATAACCATCTACCCGTGGTGTCATTTGGAGAAAAAACTATTGGTTAGAGGACAGCATCACGTCTTTAATGCCAAGAGATCATTTAAGAATGAATCATAGTGATATGCTTGACAATAAATTGAATATTTGTGAGATGAGATTATTCTTAAATTTGGCACCCTTTACAAACGATTGTTCTTCCACCAAGACCTTAGTGGAGCACACACCATATGTCATATTTTTCTTTCTCCAATAATTTTTTTCCGTAAGCTTTGGCATCAATATTTGCTTATCCTTCCACAAGACCTTTTGAAAGTGATTCTTGGATACATGATCCAAGTATCACGCACCAATATTCATCTCGTGGAACTTGCTTTGGTTCTCTTTCTGCTATCACCAAAAAATAATAATCAAGAACTCTCGTGAACAAAATCTCGACTCTTTCTTATGCGAGGAAGAAGCTTGGTGTTGTTGAATCCAGAATGACTGCTTCACATTAGTTAAGTGGTTTATGGAGCAAGCATCACGGTCAATAATATGAGTGAAACTTATTCTATTTGTGCTTATTAAAGTGGACTTGTATCTGCAACGGATACTTTTAAGTACTTTTGTGTTAGATGGTTGTCATTAGGGGTATAAATGAGCTCGAGCTCGACTCGCTAATGAGCTCACAAGTTGAGCTTATCAAGCCACGAGCTTAAGCTCGAGCTCAAACTCAAGCTCAAATATTAAATGAGCTCGAGTACGAGTTTGATTAAGGTTGGCTCATAGGCTCGTGAGCCGGTTTAAATAAATCAAATATTTAAAAAAAAATTCAAGTGATTCAAATTTTATATATTTAATAACAGCAGTTAAAACTATATAACATGGCAGCTTTTAAAAGTAAGTTCTTTCACCATTAATTAATGGTTATGTTTCCCAAAAAAATAATGGGTTTGTACTTTGACAGCTTTTAGGGAAAAAAAGCTAAACAAGCATCTTCTTCCTGATATCCAACTGTATAACTGTACAACACCATGGTTCGTGACTTCGTTCGGCGAAGCAAAAATCCCGCAGCAATTGTATATTGAGTCGAGCTCTGGAGCCTGAGAACGAATTCTCAGGCCGAGTTCGAGCTTGTTTTCTAGGCTCTAATCAAGCTTGAGTTGTTTATTTGAGTGACAAGTCGAGCTTGAGTTTTCTATGACTCGAGCTCGACTCGATTCGACTTGTTTACACCCCTAGTTGTCATCACCATGAAAACCTATCATTTGAGGAGTTAAAATTTTGTCAGCATTATAAGTTAGTTTCTAAGGATCTCAATCCTATTCAAATGTCTCTTCTAGCTATTTCATACTTTCTTCCTGATATTTCCTTGATAATGACCCAATCTATAGTTTTCTTTCGAGTTTATCTAAAGTCAAGGTAAATTAAGCACTATGAAAGTAATGGCTACATAAGCCCCATGTGAACTGAGCTTTTATGTATTGGACTTAATCATTAGATCTGACACCATTACTGATGAATCTCTTGCGACAACAAATTTAAAGACTTCCTGAAACCCATGCACAAATGTCACCTTAGAATAAAGATCACATTTCTCCAATGTCTCTAGAGAAATATCAAATATAACAACAAGACTCTTATCTATACTTACCTCAAGTTAGGGGAGTCGATGCTTTTTAGTAGCATCCTCCAAAGTAATTAACAACACTCGGCATTTAATCGTATTATACAACATTTAGTCACATCATCTAGCAACTGGCAAGACTTCATGGTCTCAAATCTCACCAAATGTTTAGCAAGGTTAATAGTCCACTTTATAGTTATCAAGCAAAGAATATTAAATTTTAGGAAAGGGGTTCATTCAAGATCACAACCACAAAAGCAATGGGTGGATGAGGAATAAATTTGATCGAGCAAAGGGTGGATGGGGATTAAATTTGATCCACCAACTTGATCAGGAGCATCTACAAAAGAAGGATCAACCTTTATCTTCCATAACATATTATTTACAAACTGATGATCCCTAGGCTAGCAATTTGGTTGGGGCAATCTTGATCGCCCTCACATGCTCGTCTTAGCATGCGAAATTAGGCTATAATCAGTTGCATGAGGTGTGATAGCTTCACTTACATCTAGAGAAGATGCTCCTCGATTGCATAAGTTTGGACAACTCCCATTGCACACAATAATAAATCTTGACAAAGCGACAAAGGCAGAATATCCTTCACATATCCAATCATCATTTTCCTTCCACCTCTCCTCTCACTGAAAGCACCAAAATGTTGGTTTATAAATATGTTTGGGTTAGAAATTCACATTTAGAATTAAATTAGTTAGATGAGGGGAAGATGGGATAAAAAAAAGAGATGATGTAATAGGGTTGTGTTAGAATGCTTAGGGAAAGCAACATGCAAATAGCTTTCCATCTCGCTCATTCTTATTCATAAGTAATTATCAAGCGCTCTACCACCCTACCTCTATTCGCCTTTTTTTATGGGAAAATCTGTGTCGAAGAACAAATATGATGTAAGAGAGATTCAATGTCAGGAACTTAACAAAAATTTCCAAGATCTTTAACAAGTAAGCTAACCAGCATGCATAAAAAGTTTTTCTTTTTTATATTAAGTACCAAAGCACAAATTTTATGTAGGTGAGATTTAATCTAAGACTTTAACAACAGCTTCTAAGGTCTTTACCAACTAAACCGTCAGCACGCAACCACTCGGTCCTTCTATCCTCTACTTCTTGAGCCACCAATCCACCCAATAACTACTAGGCTCGGTGGAATGGACACAAAACCCAATAAAAGTCATGTTCAATAATTATCGGGCAAAGAGAAAGCTCTATTGGATAGCTACCAACACGTACATGTGCTTAACTCGATAAAGGCCAACGCCATTGTTTCCGCTTTACACACTTAATTCGAGCCGCATGTTTAGGTCTATCACGGAGACTAGTCGATCCTGATATCTAAAAAAGTAACAAACAACCTGGGTTAGGGCGTCGAGCAAGGCTGTGTTTGAATGCTCGGAATTTGAGTAAAAGGGAATGGAATGAGAAAAGGGTTAAAAAACTTAAATCAACCGTTGTTGATTCACAATCAATCAAAAATTTGTTAGGATTTCATTACACTCCTCCAATTATCTTCAATGCAAACAAAGCCTTGACAGAAGAAGAATGTACATAATCAGCTAAGAAAAAAAAAGTCACAGAATTTACCAAACCATGATTCCCTTCATAGCAAAAGTATTAAGCTCAGCAACGAAATTAGACTTCTTGCACCAATAAAAGCCATCTTAAAAGCGGAGATTGAACTATAAGCATCTTAACTAACAGTGCTTTCAAAATTTACGAGATTAAGAGTTCCAGGGCAAACCAAAAAAAAAAATATCGTCTTACTTTAATCAATAACAGAACCTTGTGAAAACGTGAGAACAAATCTAGACTTACGCTGGCCGCTTCCATGACGCGGGTGCTCACTGGAGATCTCCGGCCCCTTCGATCTCGCCGGAGAAACCTTGCCGAAATAGAAGGTGAGCTGTGCTTACTGTGAGCTGCTTCTAATGATAAAGATACTTAAGTTTTTATTATAAATTTTGAGTTATAATTTTGTCTAAATTATTAAATCCCCTAACCTATCACAAAATTTCAATATATATATATATATATATATATAATATTATATATAAATATAAAAAGTTGTCAAGTCTTTGAATGATCTAGATATGTTTTTATTTAAAAAAAAATGCAAATTAATCTCTATGCAATCAAATTTGATTAATTATTAATTCATTATTATTCTCAATAAAGAATCAATATTATAATTATATTTTAGATGAATTTACTCCTCATAAGAGTGGAAAGGTCATAGCCCTCTAATGTTTTAACCTTTGGATCTAAGATAAGTGGTTAAATTTAGTTTAATATATTTGTTCTTGTAGACAATTGATTGCGACATGAGGTATGGTCTGTCCATGTAAACCTCCTCAAGCACCACCCTTCCTACCTCTCACGGCCCTATGCTTCTTCCCTCCTATGAGCACATCCATTGATGCTATAAGGCTGTGCGAAAAACAAAAATGTACTACTCAAATTGGAACAAATGAATGAGAATATTGAGAATGAGAACATAAGAGTTACGATGTAATATGCCCAAGAATCTATCCATTGAGGCCAAATTTGGTTGTTTGCTAGACCTCATGAAACAATTACAAAAGATGCTTGACTACATTGAGGCTTTGAGGTTGCAAAGTCTTAGGAAATTCAACTTATTTAGCAAGATGAAGAAGGCAATATATTGGAATGGGTATAGTTGATGTAGTATGGATTGGCCACCTAAAACTAAAAGAGAGTGCACTTCTTAACCTAACTTGTTGGTAATATGAATGATCATAGATATGAAGATTTGATAATTGAGATGTTTAAATTCTATTATATTAGTTAAAGATTTGACGTTTTAATAATTTAATTTCTCTATGTAAATTAGTAATAGAGATAATTCTCAAATCACACAATTGATATTAGAGAGATGACAGCGCTATGTTGAATATTTTACAATTAATAGGAGAGGGCAGCATGAATGATTGATAGATGGAAGCAGGAGTGCTATATTGTGAAATATATAAAAGAGCTTTTAGAGAAATAAATACTAAGATTTGAAATGTTAGACATAGAAATAGAATAATTTTAAGTGATATATCAATATATATATATATATTATTAAATATATATAATATATAAATATATATATAATATATATATATATATATATTAAATAATAATAATAATAAATGTCATTGGAATGATCTAGATATGTTTTATTAAAAAAATGCAAATTAATCTCTAGCAATCAAATTTGATTAATTATTAATTCATTATTATTCTCAATAAAGAATCAATATTATAATTATATTTAGATGAAGTTTACTCCTCATAAGAGTGAAAGGTCTAGCCCTCTCAATGTTTTTACCTTTGGATCTAAGATAAGTGGGTTAAATTTAGTTTAATATATGTTGCTCTTGTAGACAATTGATTGCGACTATGAGGTATGGTGTCTTGTCCATGTAAACCTCCTCAAGCACCACCTTCCTACCCTCTCACGGCACTATGCTTTTCTTCCCTCCTATGAGCAGCATCCATTGATTGCTATAAAGGCTGTGCGAAAAACAAAAATGTACTACTCAATTGGAACAAATGAATGAGAATATTGAGAATGAGAACATAAAGAGTTACATGTAATATGCCCAAGAATCTATCCATTGAGGCCAAATTTGGTTGTTTGCTAGACCTCATGAAACAATTACAAAAGATGCTACTACACATTGAGGCTGAGGTTGCAAAGTCTTAGGAAATCAACTTATTTAGCAAGATGAAGAAGGCATATATTGGAATGGGTAATAGTTATGTATAGGATTGGCCACCTAAAACTAAAAGAGGTGCACTTCTTAACCTAACTGTTGGTAATATGAATGATCATAGATATGAAGATTTGATAATTGAGAATGTTTAAATTCTATTATATTAGTTAAAGAATTGACGTTTTAAATAATTTAATTCTCTATGTAAATTAGTAATAGAGTAATTCTCAAATCACACAATTGATATTAGAGAGTATGACAGCGCTATGTTGAATATTTTATACAATTAATAGGAAGAGGCAGCATGAATGATTGATAGATGAAGCGGAGTGCTATATATTGTGAATATAAAAAGAGCTTTTTAAGAAATAAATACTAAGATTTGAATGTAGACATAGAAATGAATATTTTAAGTGATATACTATATCTATATATATATATAAAATAATATATATATAAAAATATATATATATAATAAATTTTTATATTATATATATAATATATATCAATGTCATTGGAATGATCTAGATATGTTTTATTTAAATAAAAAATGCAAATTAATCTCTATGCAATCAAATTTGATTAATTATTAATTCATTATTATTCTCAATAAAGAATCAATATTATAATTATATTTTAGATGAAGTTTACTCCTCATAAGAGTGGAAAGGTCATAGCCCTCTAAATGTTTTACCTTTGGATCTAAGATAAGTGGGTTAAATTTAGTTTAATATATGTTGCTCTTGTAGACAATTGATTGCGACTATGAGGTATGTGTCTTGTCCATGTAAACCTCCTCAAGCACCACCTTCCTACCTCTCACGGCACTATGCTTCTTCCCTCCTATGAGCAGCATCCATTGATTGCTATAAGGCTGTGTGAAAAACAAAAATGTACTACTCAAATTGGAACAAATGAATGAGAATATTGAGAATGAGAACATAAGAGTTACGATGTAATATGCCCAAGAATCTATCCATTGAGGCCAAATTTGGTTATTTGCTAGACCACATGAAACAATTACAAAAGATGCTTGACTACATTGAGGCTTTGAGGTTGCAAAGTCTTAGGAAATTCAACTTATTTAGCAAGATGAAGAAGGCAATATATTGGGATGGGTATAGTTGATATAGTATGGATTGGCCACCTAAAACTAAAAGAGAGTGCACTTCTTAACCTAACTTGTTGGTAATATGAATGATCATAGATATGAAGATTCGATAATTGAGATGTTTAAATTCTATTATATTAGTTAAAGATTTGACGTTTTAATAATTTAATTTCTCTATGTAAATTAGTAATAGAGATAATTCTCAAATCACACAATTGATATTAGAGAGTATGACAGCGCTATGTTGAATATTTTTACAATTAATAGGAGAGGGCAGCATGAATGATTGATAGATGGAAGCAGGAGTGCTATATTTGTGAATATATAAAAGAGCTTTTAGAGAAATAAATACTAAGATTTGAATGTTAGACATAGAAATAGAATAATTTTAAGTGATATATATATATATATATATATATATATATATATATATATAATATATATATATCATAATATAATTTAATTAAAAATATAAAATGTATATTGATAAGAGATTTGATTAGTAATTAAATAAATATTAAATTTAGAGTAAAACATAATTACTTTTTACCTCTGTTGGAATTGAAATTATGAATTTAAGGTGCCATAGAAGATTAGAATTTGATAAATATTAACAAGTTGGAAAAAATAAGGTGAAAAGAAATTATTTCAATTTTAATTATAATAAAATTATTATATATTCTACTTCTCTCAAAGTACAGATATGGGTTGTTTGGTATTAGATTGGATTTAACTTTAGAAGGACTTGGTAAATCCTATAAATCCGGATTTAGTAAATCTTAAGGCTGTTAAATCCTAAAAATCATTTGGTATGACAAATGTTAAATCTAGAGAAATTGTTTAGCAATATATTTTAGGATTTATGATAGTTAGATATTTAAATATGAAGAAATAGTTATGAATTACATAAATAAGCTTATAATAGATTCAAGATAACTCCATACCACATAATAAATTCAAAATGAGCACGTACAATAGAAACTACAACATGCAAAAAGAGTTCATGACACTATGATAGAGTAATAGTGATCTAGACACTGATACATTACTATTTGATAGTTCACCTCAATATGATAGAGAATTTGATATATCTTGCATGGGAGAGTAACTATATCATGACGATCAATTTCTTTGGCAACATACCTGAAACAAGAAAATCATGAAATTACTTTTTATGCAAAGAAAAATGCTTACCCGAGCATTCCACAAATCTGTTGCGATGTCATGGTGTATCGCTTCTCCCTGAATTCTTTCTCCTATTGTCATATGTAAGTTAGGATCCTCATCACATAATTCAACTTCACCATGTTGATTATCATGATGCATTTCCATCTACGACATATTGAAATACATATATTGTCTATGGTGTTGAACTATAAAATTGTGCAAAACTACACATGCAATAACCAAATCAGCTTGAGCACATAAGAGGAAAGTGTCTCATGTGCCTCGATATTTAAAATCGTTCCTTCCAAATTCCAAAAGTCCTCTCTACCACATTGTGCAATTGGGCATGTCGGTGATTAAATAACTCTTGCTAAACTACATATATGTGGACCTCCGAAAGAGCACCGCGTGAACGGGTCGATTGGAAGGGACAGATTGGATCGTGCATACGACTAACCATTGGGGATAGAGGCTTTCGCCAACACACCCCGATGGGTAGTAATATACATGACCAAATCACGGGTTTCCCCCACCCGATGTGAGAGCATCGAGTGGGGTTCAGTAGATGTGGGGCCAAGTTTCCCACGGGCGCAAGCCCCGTGGTTAATTACATCTCAGGCCGGAACCTGAGAAAACTCTCGATTAAGGATCCTACATTATCCTCTCCTAAAGTGGGATTAGCACGAGGGTATAGACTAGGAAATCCTACTCAAAGGGAAGAAAGGTCTCACAGAGGCTGAATCAAACATATGCGGCCCATACCAATATTCGGAGGCTCTAGGGCACTAAACAGAAACTGGAGAAAATAAATCAAGCACTCGATCACATGCGTGAGAGAAAAGATGGAGGTGGCGTCATCCCGTGACGCGGATAAGTAGGATTTATAGTCCCCGAAAGGGAGGAACCTACCTACTATTTAAGGCATACTACGAGACCGAATGTAGTAACCTCGAATCCTAAATCTAGGTTGGGCTTAGTGCTCTACGAAACACTAAGACCCGTGTCCTAGCTAATGCAATGCAAAACCTGGACTTATCCGGCCTGGATGGGGGAGCCAGCTAACCACCTAGTCGCTTTAAAACCATGATATCCAGTCAATTATGAAAGATGGGTGGGTGGTACGGTTATTGGAAATAGGACCGACATCTAGAGAATTTCCTAAGTAGTCCTGGACTTATGTGGGTTAGATGCCCCTAGCTAATGCAATTAAATTTTAATTAGTTTGTTACTAATGCAATGCATGCTAGTTGAATTGTCAGCTCATGAATGCTATAGAACTTTAAAAACAGGCTTATAGAAAATAAATTTTTAGAAAAGACTGAGTCTCCCTAGGTCCGGCACTTCATCCTCATAGGCCAGATTATCCGGACTCTACCCGCAGGCAGGGAGATGTCTTATAAGAAGGAGAGAAGGATTGCAGTAATATGCATGCGACCCCGGACGATTCCGGCAATTCCCTAGGTTCGTTAAGTTTCTATATTATTTAAAATCCTAAAATTTTAAATATTAATTACGAGTAGAAAATTTTAAAGTCCTTAGAGAGCCTAATACGATCCAGGCGAAAACAAAAACGACATGCAAGAAAGAAACCTAAGAAAAGCAGGCAATTTTCTACTGCGCAATCAAGTAAACACATCAATATAAATCCCAAAATAAATCATCTAAATGTCCATAGGCAAACTGCCCTTATTACAACCAGAGTTTGCAGAAAATAAAGTGGCCGGGCACCACTGCCAACAACCCGGGTTTCTAAGCCTATGACAGACGCCAACAACCTTGAGTGGGATATTGGGTCTTCAAATCTTTAGTCTTCTGGATATCTTCTCCTTGGGCTTCTTGGGTCTCTCCTCCTTGGACTCCTTGGATCTCTCCTCCTTGGACTCCTTGGATCCGTCGTAGCTTGAATATCCAAACGAAGAGACAATTCCCCCAGTATGGGGGTATTGCCTTTTCTCTTTGGATATCTAAAGCCATCCAGCTCGATCTTCCAAATGGAAGAAGACTCTCCCCTTGAGGATGCCTTCTTCTTTTAGAATCCGAGCTGGATAAGAATATCCCAACTCAAAAGTTGTTTTCACAACTCTTAACAATTATTACCAATGAATTACATTAATTGAAAGCAGTAAATTCTAAAATCCTGCAAGGTTATCCTAATGAAATCCCAAGCAGTTTTATATGAAAAATGAAAGTGCTAACACCATTGACCCTGTGCCAAGCCATGCTCTTAATTTTGAGGGCTAAGCAGCTCCACCTGTGCAGTTATAATTATTTATTTAGCCCTCATTTTATTTGGGGGGAAGCTGAGCAAGAACCTGCATAAAACATTATTAGAAATCATCATGATGCTCCCCCCTTTTATTAGCATTGAGCATGGCCACCTGCACGGAAGAACAATATATATATAGCGCTCCTAACCTATGGGTAAGTCTAACGCTCATCACATCACAGAGTACAGAAAAAGTAAGCAAACACAGCAATTCAATTTTCAGACAGCATGCAATGAAATCCACGGAAAGCTCCAGCACACAGCAGAAAAGTAAAACCCAGCGGCCTAACCTAAGTCTAGAAGTAGTGCCCTAGCAAACAATTCTATGTGTGTGTAAGGCTGATGTGGTTTGGATAGATCCTAAGTAGGATAGTTAGTTAAAGTTAGCTAGAGTTCAGGTTTGTTGGGGGTCTGAAAAGGGAATTTTGTTGAAATTCAAATATTAGTGAATTAGAGTTCATTTTAATTATTTCAATTTGTTGATCAGTTTTAAGGGGTTAGGATATTCATATTTGGAATTTAAATTGCATTAGCCAATTTTGGAAAGTTCTAGGTCCTCCTAGGTATTAAGCTAAGGGGCCAAAAGTCACTATGGGAAAAAGGCTAAGTCTGGGTCTCCTATCACCTTAGGAAAATACTAGACCTTAATACGAGTTGTGTTAGACAGGTAGTAGGATGAAATCGGAGTTCTCTAGGCAAAGTTATGAATTTTCTAAGTTTCGGGCCCTAAATGAACTACGGTTGACCAAATGTTGACTCTCTAATCTAAGCCATTTTCTGGAAACCTAAAATTTTTTAATAAATACTAGGCCTTAATTGGAGTCTAATGCAAGTGAGTTTACCTAATTTGGAGTTTTCTACAATTAGTTATGAGTTTTCTAAGGTCGGGGTATTTATTGGAATTTTCTAAATTTCCTACTAAATAGCCTTTTTTATTGTTTTGCTCCAAATCAGCTCCAAACTGACTGAAATCACCCCCAAAGGTCAGGATGACCTAAAGGGTGTTCCCAAGTGTTTGGGGAAAATTTGGGATTTTTCAAAAAATTTTAATGAATTATTAGGGGCAAAATGGTAAATTCCACCTATGGTCAAATTAAGGGTCAACCTAGAGTCAAACTATGGAGCCCTATTTATCTAAGGTCAAAGATCAGATTCTGGTCAGTTTGAGGTATTATGGGTAATTTTATGACCTAAGATGTATTTATTGTAATTTTCGGAAGGTCTCGAGGCCTCATTTAACCAGTTAATTAGGGTTAGTTGACTAAAGGGTCTAACTAGCCCTAAAAATCCTAGAAAATTATGGGGTGTTTTAGATGTCACTAAGTTTAAATGTTGAAGTTTTCATGTCGTTCTGGGATCTATCCTATCTCCTAGAAAACTTCTAAGTTCGCTAGACGGGTCCTTAATTATTGTCCTTAAGGTGTCACTACGTTGTATGGGCTTAAAGTAATGTTTTGAACTAACCCTCGAGGTAATAAATGCATGGGATTACAAAAATGAAAATAAACACACCATGTCCTTAGATCTAGGAGAGCCTAAACTAAGTGCTCGTGGTGCCACCTACACATGCAATCTACGAAAATAAAAAGACAGACAACTAAAGAACGGATTAGTGATTGATTGGGACTCAACCACCCACTAATCCTCTCCCCCATGATTGCTCTTCATTCATAGAACCCATGTTTAAAGTTTCATGCAATAGCGGATCTCCCGGAATTAAGAGATTTAATATATAAATAGTTTCAAAACAATTTTAAAATACTTAAATACATATATATGAATTTTGGAAATTAAGATAATTAAAAATAAGTCAAATTATAGTAAATAAGTATATGGGAGACCCACTGACCACTCAACCGAGGTTTCAAAAAGGTTTGAAAATAATTTTTTTTTTTAAATTTTAAAATAATAATAGTAATAAATATTTAATGAATAAAATAAAAAAAATACTTAAAATAGCAATTTAAAATAGAACTCTTATCCAAACAGCAAGAGTTAGGTCCTAAAAATAATTTTAAAATAAAGTAGGCAATTTTCTGAAAAATTCAAGGGGTTATACGCCAAAATCCGATCTAAAACGAATTAGATACGGATTTTATAAGTTTTAAAATAATAAAATAATATTTTAAAATAAAGCAGTTTTACTGTTTTTGAAATAACAGAAAATATAAATATAATTTTTATCTGAAAATAGTTTTAAACAATGCAGAATTCAAAGTACATCCAAAATAAGGTGCTGTGCGTCGACAGCGGGCTTAAAAACGACACAAAGTTATGTAATTTCAAACTTTTCTGTCACACTAGATCGTACTGTACGAAATAAATTCGTACAGTACGATGAACAGAAAGATAAAACACAGAAAAAAAGTGTTTTTATACTTTCTTGTTATAATAGATCGTACTGTACGAAATATTTCGTACAGTACGATGAACAGAAACTTCATCTTCCTCTGCGCCTGCACAGGGAACCGAAACCCTAAAAAGAAAATCGTCTCGTTCTCTCGATTGGATGGATGAAATTGCACGAAATTTTAAACACGTACTCTAGGGATGAGCAGAAATCATGGGGGAGATTTGATTTGGATTAAAACGAGCTTTTCAAAAAGCTATTTAGATCTATGGGGTGTAGGCTATTCTAAGAGTTTTAAGGAGATTTCACCGTGGGATCTCCGAGATTTTGACACGGTTGAGCTTGTAGACTGTCCTCGTAAGTTTCTCCTCTTGAATCCTCGACCAAACGAGCTCCGGATCTAGCAGATCGAAACTTTGAACGGATCTAGCTTCGGACCGCCGGAATCTCGCCGCCGGCGGGCGTTTTCCGTCGGGATCTACTTGGGAAGTGCCGAGGAGGGTTCTCTCCAGCTCTCCACGAAAAATCTCGGGCTTAGGGGGGATAGATTGCAAGATCCCCTAATTGAAACCCTAAAATCACTATTTAAAGGCTTGAATTGAATATCAACGGCCACGATTCGATCCACCGTCCATCACTAGGCTAGATCAAGTGATTTGGGCGGGATTTGGAGTTTAAAAAACGTTCATGAGCAATTAAATCCATTAATGGGGGTTTAATGAGCCCTAAATAGGTTATTTTAACCTATTAAAGACTTGGTTTGACCAAGTCAACGATTGACTTGGTCAAACCAGTCAAGAAAGTCAGGGGAATCAATGGGTTGAGCCATAGGGTAGGTTCGAATCGATTTAGAATTGATTTGGGCTCTAAAAATGCTTAATGGGTCAATTTTGACCCATTAAGGCTTGGGTTGACCAAGTCAAAAGTTGACTTGGTCAACTCAAACCACAATGCCAAGAGGTTTGACAAAATCGAGGTCAACAATATATATTGTAGATGTACTTCAACAATAATCACCTAAGTGATATCGATATTTTTGAAATGATACAATCAACTTATCAATATTTGCGTAACCAAAATGAACCAAGCAATAACGATTGTGGGGCACTCCAAATCGACCATACTAAACAGCCCATCCAAGCACATGCATATCCGTAGCAAAACCCTCCCACCCAGAGGCGACATACACAAATTGTCAATCAACCGAAATTGTAGCCATTAAGTTCTGCAAAGTAAAACCCTTATGATTATGATAACGATTCTATAAATTGAAAGTTTAACTGAGTTAATAATCTGAATTTGTAATTTGTGAGAGCTAGTTAATAGCAAGACAAATACCTAACTAATCTCCTTCCACAACTAGTCAATCACTACTGCATGTGTAATTCGTCATCCCAACCTTACCGCTATGATTTGTTAGTTGATATAGTGTTTTGAAGTCAACTTTCTTGTTCTTAAATCTTATAATTATGGAAGATACTGTGTAATTTGCTCCAACACTTCTATTCAGCACAACAACTAAGTTTGACCATTGCTCCTTCCTCACATTATTATTACAAAAATTCCAATATACGTACTACTCCAACACTACAGGAAAATAGGTGATTACCGGCGAACAATATCCACCGATAACAAGGAAAAAATGCTGGAAATTATGATTTTCTGGCGAATTTTTAGCGAAAAATCATATGATGGTAATTCGTGCGTCGCAAATAAAATGCCGACGTAAACATTTCAATGATACTTCCGGTAAAATACAGGTGAAAATATAAAACATATATGTCAACTTTTAGATGTCGTTTTTCAGTGTATGTTCCGCCACTGTTTCTGATGAAAAAGTACGTCGAAAAAAGCGGCGGAACATACGCCGAAATTATCATCAAATATCAATTTGATGAATATACGGCATAAACACCACCGGTATTACCAATGCACAATTACATCGGTAATAGCCATTAGAAGTCGGGGTATTGTATGGTGGCGAACTTACCGACGAAAAATCCGTTGGAAACCTGTAGCATACAGAAAAAAGTTGTCTTCCCATAATCAAAATGGATTTCTACACCTACAAACAAATTTCCACATAATATCTAAACAACATATAATATCAACATCTGATTCATAATAACATATAAACAATATCTACAACATATAAATAAACACAATCTGCTTGTTCAATCATTAAATATTCAACTATTCAATCGTTAAACATTTAATTATTCAAAAGTTTAAAAGTGACACAACTGTTCTGATTCAGTCTCATCTGCCTCAGAAGCTGCATTCTTCTGATTAAGCTGCTTCCTCATTTTTCGTACTTCATCCAATAATTGACTATTTTGCATAAGCAACTGATGTTGCATCTGTTGTTGCATCTGCAATTGCCAGTCAACTTGAGCTTTTCTAACCTACTTTAGCTCGATAGTAAGGGAAGCTATTTGTTGGCCATATACAGAGTCTTGAGAACTTGATGCGAAGCTAGAGCCAGTAGAGGAATGCCCTTCGTATGTCATGGCTTGCGAGCCTAAACCATACACTCTTCCATGTTGCATCCCTCATACTGCTTGCGACCAAATACGATACTCAGAATATTCGGCCGATCCAGTAGAAGAACCTTCAATTGCTGCAGGCTGGCTCTCTCAAAGTCGTGTATATTCCTCCTACAATAGTTATAAAAAATTTAATCAAATTAAATATGATATAAAACATTTAAAATTATATACTTACATAGGCTTTCCTCGCTCGCTCATCAACTTATTACTGATCCTATCACTTATGAGTATGACTGCAATGCGATAGTTGTCGGCTCTCTATCTCGCACTGATTTTTGTAGTAGGCATACATTAGTATTTATATTAAAGTAAATTAATAAAATATTTACAAATTACTTACCAAACATCTTATGTGCTTAGTATGTGGAACAGAACCTCAGTATGAAGGGAACTACCCATGCCCCCAACATCAGAAGCTCTATTCTGTCTATTTTGCTCTCTTCTTCTGGTATATTCTGGGCTACCCAAAGCAGCATTCAACTCAGCCCATACACTCTCAGCTATCCAGAGTGGCCGCTCGCCAAACTTTTTAATATTTGTGAACATATTTCGCATGCAAGTTGACTCATGCTTCTCAAAAAATTTTCTAATTTTATCATTGTGCTAGGGCAGCCAACAAAATCTTTCTATATTTAAGAACATATAATATTTTTTAGGTGAGAAATTTATATATAATATAGAAAATATTTGTAATAACTATCCTCAAACTCTCTAAACCATATTTCTCGCACTTCCTTAGATACTTTCTTCCAAGAAATATAAAGAACATCGTACATGCTCAGTACTATGTCTCATATCTTATACGTTGTTTGTTTTGATGGTGAAATCTATAAAAAATAATATTAGTTGAGAATAAATATTTAGTCAATTTGAAATGACAAAACTACAAATTTAATATTATGTGAGTATGTACGTATCACCGCCAAGTTTAATCTACATGCGACCATCTGTCGCCTGCAATGCATGCTCTACTGTAACTAGGGTGGAAGATCCACCTGTGGCGGGGTGAGGGGGTGGTGGGGGATAGTATGGTGGGACATATGGTGGATATGGATATGTAGGAGGGACACTAGGAGGTAGGGTTGTGAAGTAAGGGTAGAAGGGAGTAGTATGCACTACATCTGGCAATGGTAAGCATGGATCTGGTGAGTAAAAGTGTGGGCTACTGACTGCCGGAGTAGGTAATGGTGAGCTAGACTAACTCTGAGTGGCAGGCTGAGAAGAAGTCCCCTCAGTATGTACAGAACCAATAGAAGGGCCAACAATCAACTTTTTTTCTATCTAATAAAAAATTTTTGAACCATTCCTTTGCGCTGCTTATCACCTGAAGACATCTGGAAAAAAAGGTTTAAAACATGTTAGTAACATAAATTAAATCAAATATTTAATATGAAATATCATAACTATTAAATAAATGAAATGAAATAATAATTAAATTAATTAATTAAAGAAAAAATTAAAAAATAATAAAATAACTATTGTCATGATGTTTATCTTATGTTGATTCACTTTCATACGATAAAACAACTTCATCACTATTAGAATTTTCATGACTTTTGTCTATATTTAAATTTACGTCCTCTAATTGTAATTCACTCTCAGTAGTAGCATTCTGATCATCCACATCATTTGCAATATCTTTTAAATTTGACATAAAAATTCTTTGATGTGCTGTAGGTATTGATGTAGTTTTCTTAATTACTCCCCTAGGTTTGATCTTCATAACTACAAGCAAATCATGTTTGTCTCATATTCTACTCGAATAATTGACAAAGTACACTTGGCTTGCCTGGCTTGCAATGATGAATGGGTCAAACTTTGCATATTTTCTCCCGCGCTTAACTTCTATTATAACGTAAATCAGATGTATTTTTGTTCCTATGTTCTGCACGGGATCAAACCAATCACAACTGAATAAATAAATATTATTCCCACTACCAGGATATTATAATTATAATATTTCTTCTAAAAGCCCATAATACTCAGAATCATCACCTGTATGAGTTTTCCCTGTGCTACATACTCTAGAATTATCTGTCTTCCTACCTTCACATCATGATTTTGTTTGAAATTTGTACCCCTTAACCAAAAAATTTTGATAACATTTCACAGTTCTATTTGGTCCCCAAGCTAAATCAAGTAACCCATGCTTGTCACTCCCTTGAGTGTGCTCCTAAATAGTTGATAAATTATATTAATATCATGTTTGAGAGATATTAGTTGAAATAATAGTCAAAGGTTATATCATATTTTAAACCAATTCAGAAATTCTATTTCCACCAACTTTTGGACTTCAACTGGTTCAGATGTATTCAAAACTTCAACGAAACTCTTGAAAATATTATCAGTTTAGAACAAATTTATGAGTAACTAATGTATGAATAAATTAAGTCATACTTACTCAAGATATGGATCAACTTCATTACAATTGATCAAGACATATAAAGTGGCTACTCTCATATCCTTATCAGTTAAATATCGTACGGTGCTAGCGTCTACCGGTTAACCACTTCCATTAAATACATATACATTTGAGGATTTACCCACATTTTAAGGTGTAGTATTACTGCTTGATTGTGACGCTGTCTTAAGGTAGTACGAGCAAAGTTGAGTTGTCTCGTACATTAAATATGCTTCATATATTGAGCCTTCAGGATGTGCTTTATTTTTAGCAGTTTTCTTAAAATTATTTAAGTACCTCTCAAAAAGATATATCCACCGATATTGAACTGGTCCACCGACTAGAGCCTCATATGATAAATGCACAGGTAGATGCTCCATAGAGTCAAAAAAATCTAAAGGAAACATCTTCTCAAGTTTACACAAAATGAAAGGGATATGTTGCTCCATAAGAATTAGATTCTCTGCATTTAATTTTGAATAGCATAAATTCCTAAATAAAATACTTAACTCGATCAATGACTTTAAAATTTGATCTAACAAATAACTAAATGCAGTTAATAGTAGACATTGCATAAAGATATGATAGTCGTGACTTTTCAATTCAAATAATCTCCTAGATCTTATGTCAACACATCTATTAAGATTTAAAGAATATTCATCATGTACCAATAAGGACTTCACCCAATCACAAACTGATCATCTCTGCTCCAAAGTCAAAGTAAAAGGAGCTTTCAGTTTGAGAAGTTTATCATTTCTACCATCCTTCAACTCTGACACTTTTCTCCTATAAATCTCCTTTAATTTCATTCTTGCTTTTATATTGTCTTTAGATTTATCTTTAATGTCCATGATTGGAGCAGCTCCAATTTTTACATGTATATACTCATTTTGTATTCTATCTCTAAGAGTAAAGCCACTCACCCACCTAAGCATCCTCATCTCTGCAACACTTAATTTAATATTATGCTTCTCTTTTAATGGACAACATTCTATACCATAAAACATTGCAAGTCTAACCACCATCTTATAGAATTTTCCCTTAAATTTGAAGGGGACTTTTTTGTCACACAACAAGCCCGATGCATTCCTCCACTTAAACCATCCAACTTGAATTCTACTAATAATGTCCCCATCTATTTCACCATCACTCTGAACAATAGACCCAAGATATCTAAAACGTATACTCTTATTAATGAATTTATCACCCAAAGTCACAATCCCCCCACTAAAACTATTATTATTAAAATTACATTCAATATATTCAGCTTTAGATCTACTCAAATAAAAGCATTTAGACTCTAAGGTTCACATCCATAATTCAAGATTACCTTCAACTCCCTCTCTAGTCATATCAATAATAAGAATATCATTAGCAAATAACATACACTAGGGAACTACCTCTTACAAATGTCTAGTGAGAACATCCATGACTAAAGCAAAAAAATGTCTAGTGAGAACATCCATGACTGAACCAAAAAAGAATGTAGCTTTGAGTATTACCTAAGAGACGGACGGAGTCACAAGAACCGGTATGGGCGAATGAAGATCGAGTCACATTAACAGTGGCGGAGACCAAGAATGATGACGACAGAGGCCAAGAACGGCGATGAATGGCCGACTGACGTCGGCGAGGCGTCGATCGCAGTTGAACAGCGAGCAGAGAACCAAATGAGAGCAAATGAGAAGTAATGGACCGAAGTTGGGAAATATGGCTCGTCCACCGGAATTACCGGCGGATAATACGCTGGTCAGGTTTTCGGCGAAATATATGACGATAATGAGTCATTATGTTTAAATAAGCTAGTGGCTAATTAGCCGGTATACACGCCGGTAATTTTTGGTGAATTATTCGCCGGTATAACAAAATCATCGACAAATTAACTTGTGTCATATACGACAAAAATGTGTTAGCGTAATATACACCGATAATTATGCCAGAAATATTCCGATGAAATATCCACCGGTTCAACTGTCGCTTTAAGCGACAAATGAAGATCTGTCGAAACATCCATCGGAAATAAGCAGTTTTCCTGTAGTGCAACTATAGCTTGCATAGTATGACGTTATGATATTCTGGTCACTTAGAATTTTGGGTTGTGCTTTTTTATTGGCCATAGTGAATGGAGATGTCATCACCTAAACGGTGTTGGGTACTAGAAATTTCACGTGCAAAACATTTTCCTTTTAGAAATTTCTACATTTCTATCAAATATTTATGAGAATCTTATTGGATTGAAATTTCAAATCTATCCAACAAATTGTATTAATTTCAAAATAAATTTTAAAGAAGTTTTATCAGTTTTACGGCGATAGATAGTGTTTGATGACTCGTTGTTGCTCACATATTCAACATAAATTATAAGACTGTTACTACGTGATAATGGTTAAATTATTTTATATCAATGTATTTGCACCATAACATAATAACTATTGTCATATATCATTCCTTTACAAATGCGATATGAAAATTTCCTAACAATAGCTACTAGATCCACCTACCGATTAACCATATTTGATCATGAAGCCACTTGATTTACTCAATTAATTCTATTTTAGTTCTTTTCTCATGAAATTTGGTGTTCTCCACACACAAACAACAATTTGATGGTGGTATTATAGAAAAAATATTTCATCATCATGTATTGAATATGCCATTGAATATTTGTTTAATATATAATGTTTTCAAACACTCATATTCTACAACAGCAATCTTACTCATATAATTTCATTTAATAATTTAATATAAAAATATATTCTTATATCTATATTTCTTCATCTGAACTTACAGCTTAATAGGGTGTTAGCATAATTGCTAAGCAACAAGTAATTATAATAGCTATAGATTTTCAAAAGTTCAAAAAAATAAACCAATTATCAATACATGAGAACCACATAATCTATCTTTCAATGCTATATAATATTATACCTGTAACAGCCCAAATTCTTAACTATCGAGATATTGTCTGCTTTAGCCTAAGAGCCTCAAAGTTTTATTCTGTTGTTGTAACTTCCAAGTAGGTCACCCATCCTGGAATTTTTCTGGGATGAGTATGCTTAATTGTGAAGTTTTTTAATGAAATTTCAACCATTACATCAAAAAGCATCTCAATATTTAAGAGCTTAGCTTCTTTTACTTAAGGGGTTTTACAATCTTCCCTATTTAAGTAAATGACATCCTCGTCAGTGTCTTTATAATAGAATAATCAACTAGACATAAGATTCTAAAGGTGGCCCCTACAAGTTCAAGTGGTGGCTCCCGTTATGTAGCACTTTGTCCTCTACATGGTTCAAGAGGTGGCTCCCATTGCGTTGTGGGCTCCAAAAAATTCCAAATCTTTTAGGATGTGTGATCCCGGGGGAATTTTCAGAAGGCAGATTGGGTTTGTAGATAAGACACTACCCAGAGATTTCGCCCTCATTTGGTGAGGACTTTTTGATCTGAGTTCTGGTTTCCTATAGGCGCAAGCCCCTATAGTTAATTACCCCTCCCAATAATAGGAGAGAACTTTCGATTAAGGCTAGTCGTAAAAGAGGTCGAATAGGTTATGAACCTATCGTATAATAGCAATAATTTAGGGTTTAAGTTTTGGATTTGAATTTTAAAGTTTGAAAGTTAGAGTTTATCACCATAAACTTAAAACTGATGGTGGGGGGATGAAGACGAGCCCGGTCAAGATCCCATGGTTCCGTCGTCCCGGGCTATCATGATCCCTGGTCTACTTAGTCAGAGGAGGTAGTCGACCCAACCTGACAGAAGGCACCTTGTCGGCAGCCATGGGTTGCTTCGTCCAAGAATACCTTGTAGACCTGGGTTGGTATTTGTCTAAGGGGATATATCTGAATCCACCTTAGCCGACAGAGGGCTTTATGCCTATCGAATATACCCTATGATTCATAACTCAAGGGTTTGACGCCTTTAGGGAACATACGGGCTTTGGCCGTGATCGTAATATAATGGTGCCATTTTGCGACAAAAACCACCCGATCAGAGGGCACGTGCCACGTCCCTGTTGGCAAGAGACTATTTGATGATGAATCGTAGTGATACACCCGACATGCATCCGCTCTTTGTGAGCTGAGGTTAATTTCAAATTTATCACCCCCGACAAACGGTTGCGGGAGGTGGATGATTTTTAGTTTTGAGTTTTTAGATGATTGATTTCGAAAATTTGGACTTTTGTTTGATTAGAGATTTGACCCCTCCGGTTGAGATTTCCAGTCAACACGGCCATCATCGGGGTGACATTAAAGTCACATGTATTTTTGTAGGAATTTGGGATACATTTTGTTATTCAAGTCATGTCGACTCCAGTCCTTTCGAGGAGGAGGATGAAACTTGAATATTAAACCCGCGCAGCATTCTCAGATCGTTGGATTTGAGATTTATATGCAACGATCGGAGCACATGCGGGTAATATCATTTGACCCTGCGCAGCATTCTCGACGATTTGAGTTTGTAACTTTAATAGTTCTGTCGGAGCATATGCAGGGATTTATTTAGTAAGATCATATTTAATATATAAGGGGGGGGGGGGGCATTTTAGAACATTTAAATATGATCCACTTACGTGAGAGATTTTATTTAGGAAATGCCCAAATTTTATTTAAGGACCTACGAATGCCTTCTGTCCGCTTGCACACATGTTGCGGATCCGGTGGCGTTGAATTGTAGATTGTAGACGCCTTCTGTCTGCTTGCATAAGTATTGCAGATCCGGTGGCATTACTTTTGATGAATTTTGCTTCATAAAAGATGTATTTTGACGTTTCAAATAATTTTGTCTTCTTTATTGTCTTTTGACACAATTCCTAGAGGAGATTTACTCGATAGATGTTAGGAGATTGTGTTCGTAGGAGATTTATTTTGCTTGATATAAGTTCCCCTATTATTTCTTGTAGGAGTTAACAATGTTGACTTGAGGGCATCTTTGCAACCGTCGTATATCACACAGTATATGTTTACTTGTGTTTGTTTGATATTTTGTGTATATATTGCACTAGGTTTATACATATTTGTAGATATCACTAGTGTTATCGTCGATCGGAGATTTGCATTTCAAAGTATTTCCTCAATTTGTTATTTAAGGACATATCATGTTCAATGTTGAAAGAGTTTTATCAATATCCAAAGAACTCCCATACTATGGCTTTATAGTCAAATTATTCTCCCAAAAGAAGCTTTTGTTGTCTTTCAAGTTTGTATTCACTTAGATTTGAATTTATTAGAAATCAATTGAATCAAGTTCACATGTCCCAAATTGATCTTTGAATTCGATCAAGTCCATTGCTCTACTCATTCGAGTTCAAGTGTAAGTCTCGTTCGAGTTTGAGTTGAGTTCAAATTCAACATTACTTGATCAAATTTGAATTAAAATTGATTTTAAATTTGAATTATATTCAATTTAATTTTCAATTTTGTAGTCCAAGTCCTTTAATGTTCACTGAAAATTTCGGCAGCCTCCCGGCGTCTCCTCCCCACCGAGGGAGAAATCGGGACGGCACTGCCGTAATTCTTCCTACCCGGACCTAAGGTCAACGGCGTAGGGGCTTCGAATTCAAACCATCTCACCAGGATCTAAGATCGACTGCGTGAGGTCTTCAATTTGGAACCATCCCGGCCGGATCTAAGATGCGACGGCCCGGGGTCTTCAATTTCAAACCATCCCGGTCGGACCTAAGGTACGACGGCCGGGGTCTTCGACACCTGTTGAAAATTATTCTTTTTATTTCTCTCCATCTCTCTTCTTTTTTTTTTTTAAATTATATTTTTATTAAAATAATATATATTTATATATGTATTATATTATATTATAATATAAAATATATATTATAATCTAATATAACATAATATAATATATATATTATTATATGTATATTATAATAAATAATATTATATTATATACAATACATTATATAAATAATATATTATATATAATATAATTGAAGAGAAGAGAGGGGGATCGGGAGAGAGCCCGATCGGGCGGAAGCCACGCACGGGAGCAGGTCGCGGGAGACTAGGGCTTCGGTCGAGCTCGTCGGCGGCAGATGGGAGGACGGCGGGTTCGGCTCAGGCGTCGGTGGGCTAGGTGACCGGCGGGTTGTGCAGAAGGGAAGGTATAGAGACCACGGCTAGGGCTGGAGTTCGGAAATGGAGGCACGGCGGCGATTGGCTCCGGCGGATGGGAGAAAGGTGAGTCTCTAATTCTTCTTTGCTTGCGATTTCTTCCGGTCTTGAGAATGTCTCTGTGTGCGTGTGTCTAACCGTTCGAATGAGATTGATTTATGTCGTGAGTAAGTCGGTGAATGAGCCGATGCGTCGTTTGGGCAGGTCGGTGGGTTTTGGTCGTGCACTGACGTGGAATCGGTCGGTGGCTTTGGTCGTGAGGTGGCCGTTACAGTCAACAAATGCCCCCCAACAAATATGATATGCGTTCTATAGCAGATCATGTTTGTTGTAAACTGATTGACCATATAGATCTCTAAAATTTGATTTTAGATGTCACATAGAGGGTCTTGTAGATATCCCTGATTTATCCTTTTGATTTGTCAGGAATTAACATTTCTTCTGCCCTAGCTTTGTGCTTTCATGGGCTTGATGAAGAATTTATATTAGTGACCTAAATCATTTAGAATGATATTAGATCGGCGGCAAATAGTCATCTGTCCAAAACTTTTTGCATGACGGACTTTGATGATGACAATATTCCTTTAGTTCAGCCTATAGCTTTATAAGAACTGCGGTATAACTTCTTCGGTCCTAAGCTTTGTGCTTCGGCGGACATGTTGAAGAAGTGAAGCTCCTTCGATCTTAGCTTTGTGCTTGATAGATTTATTGAAGGATAATGCTTCCAAATTTGATAGGAGTTTTATTTTAGCTTGGTGTCTTTGAGTTGATTGAGATTTTTTTTCTTCTGGATTTTGCCTCAATCTATTCGTTAGTTGAGAAAATCTTTTGAATCTGAACTGGTTTGATTCGTTAAATTTGACAAATATCAAACTTGATAGTATTTGTCATCGGGCTAGCAAAACAGGTGCTTTCCTACTACGGCCTCTTATCACGGCTTGTTGAGTAGGTAAAGCTATCAGTGGCTCGGCCGCATATAGGCTTGTTGAGACTGATATTATACATGTTTGAGCACTGGACTTGTACTATGATAGTTCTACTTGTCGAATTTGATTTGTTGAAGTTGTTAGATAGAAATTTCTTCTTAATCTGAACTTCAAGATTTTGGCAAAATTTTTTTGCGATGATCGTATATTTGCTTGCTTGAAGGCACCAGCTTCTGCCCCATATTTATGCTGTGATAGCTTCATGAATAATTTTAAATATTTATTTGGAGTTCGATGATAACCCAAATAAATATTTAAAATGCCCCCTGCCTTGAAGGGAAATTTCATCCGTCGTCAGATTTTTGGCATTTTTAAACTTAAAAATGCCCCCTGTCTTGTGGGAGAATTTCTAAGACATCTTAGAAATATTTTCTTTATTTATAAGAGAATAATCTTCAGCTTATTTTTCTTAAGAATGGTACTTCTTTAAGTATCTCCCATTAATCGGGGGCATAGGTCGTCGACCTTCTAAATCGATGAGTTGATAGGCTCCTCCCTGGTACACCTTTTCGATAACAAAAGGGCCTTCCCAATTTGGTTCGAATTTACCACCAATCCTTCGGTGTGGGATAATGGGCCTTCTCAGCACTAGGATCAATTCTCCTTCTTGAAATGCTCGAGGTCGTACCATACGGTCAAAAGATTTCACCATTCTTGCTCGATAAATCTCTAGATTTTGTTGAGCCTGGAGTCGGACTTCATCCAACGCATCAAGCTCTTCCATTCGTAGGCGAGCATTTTGTTCTTCTGTGAGATCATACTGAATAGCTACCCGAAGTGACGGCAGTTCAACTTCAAGTGGCAGTACAGCTTCAGCTCCAAATACCAGTGCATAAGGAGTTGCTTTCGTTGGTGTCTTGTATGTAGTACGATATGCCCATAATGCTTCTGCTAACTTAGTATGCCATTCTCTTTTATTCTTAGTAAGAATTTTTCTTAGCAGCTTAACGAGTATTTTATTGAAGGCTTCTGCTAATCCATTTGCCCTTGGATTATAGATTGATGAATATCGCCAATCAATTTTGTGCCGCTCAATAAATTTGTAAATTTTGATATTTTTAAAAGCTGAACCATTATCTGAGATGATGCGACGGGGTACACCAAATCTGTAGACAACGTTATGAGTAAAGAAGTTGATCACATGATGTGCAGTGACTTCTTTGAATGGAACTGCTTCAGCCCATTTAGAAAAATAGTCTGTTGCCGCTAATATGAAGCGATGCCCAGCAGATGATGGTGGATCAATTGGCCCTATTACATCTGTCCCCCAGCATTCAAATGGCCAGGATGCTATAGTGGGATGTAAAGGATTTGGAGGTTGATGTATGATATTGCCATGAATTTGGCATTCATGACATATATCTGCATGATTTGTGCAGTCCTTTACCATTGATGGCCAGTAATAACCCATCCTTTTAACCTTAATGGCCATTTTAGGACCTGATTGATGTGCACCGCATAGTCCTTCATGAACTTCAGAGATAACTTTATCAGCTTCATTTCTTCCTAAACATCGCAGCCACATTTGCTCAAATGACCTTCGATATAGCGTATTGTTGACAAACGCATATCGCAATGCTCTCTTCTTGATTTGTGTAGCTAATGATTTATCTTCAGGAAGTTTATTTTCTCTGAAATAGTTGATGAAAGGTTGTCTCCAGTCATTTTGCTCTTCAACTTCAAGGCATTCTAGCCAAGACTCAGAAGCTCTACCAAATTTTCTTCCTGTAAACATTTGAGGTTTATCTTGTTGAT
The DNA here is from genome assembly GCA_022539455.1 of Dendrobium nobile. Lineage (NCBI taxonomy): Eukaryota > Viridiplantae > Streptophyta > Magnoliopsida > Asparagales > Orchidaceae > Dendrobium > Dendrobium nobile. The sequence continues at coordinate 721,589 of CM039735.1, read as the reverse complement.
TTTCAGGAACAATTTGTTGGGGAGATTGAGGAACAACCGAAGTTGTGTCCTGCTGACTTGGATTTGATGACCCCTCTTCCTGCGGGGAACACAAAATTGCTGGTTCTAGTACTCGACGTGTGTTGACACTGATTAGTACTGGCTCATCATTCATGCTCGCCATTTCTTTAGCAAGTTTTGCTAAAGAATCTGCTTTACCATTATAAGCTCGAGATACTTGAATTAATGTGACATTTGTAATCTGCTTCATGAGCTCGAGAACTCGTCTATGATAGTAAATCAACCCGATTCTGCCAATTTTATAAATACCCATTACTTGATTTATAATGAGTTGAGAATCACCAAAAACTTTGAGGTTTTGAATTTCCATCGAAATAGCGATCTCAAGACCCGCTATTAAAGCTTCGTATTCTGCTTCATTATTGGTTCTAGGTTCAGTTAAACCAAATGAGAATCTCATTATCCCTCCATTTGGTGCTATGAAAATGAGACCGATGCCGGCTCGAGCTTTGGGAAGGTTTGGGGGTCGGGCAGGTTTAATTGACGATGCACCATCAAAATACATTTCCCAAATTTGTGATTTCTCTTCTTCTAGAACAACTAGAATTTGTTCATCGGGCAGATCGTCATTGAGCGGCGAGTCTGCGGATACGGGATGTGCAGCCAGAAAATCTGCTAATACTTGCCCTTTCACTGCTTTTTGGGGGACATACGTGATATCAAACTGTAGAAGTATCACCGCCCACCGGGCTAGGCGACCTGTCAACGCTGGTCTTGTCATCAAGAATTTCAGCGGATCGATCTTTGATATCAGTGTTATTTTATGGGACAGCATATAGTGGCGGAGCTTTTGGACAGCAAATATCAATGCCAGACAGTGCTTCTCAATTGGAGAGTAGCGTATTTCTGCTCCAATCAATCTTCGACTAATATAATAGAGTGCATTTTCTTTGCCTTCTTCATTGTGCTGAGCTAACAACGCTCCAAGGGACTCTTCCAACGCTGCGGTGTATAGAATAAGAGGCTTCCCTGGAATTGGTGCTGCAAGGATGGGTGAGCTCAGAAGATATCTCTTAATACTGTCAAAAGCTTCTTGGCATTCATCATCCCATTTAAAACGAACGTCTTTTTTCATCAGCTTTGCAAATGGTTGACATCTGCCTGATAAATTTGAAATGAACCGTCGTATAAATGCAAGTTGTCCTTGTAAAGAACGAAGTTGACGGAGACTTTTCGGAGGCGGCATTTCTATGATTGCCTTAACTTTGTTAGGATCTACTTCAATTCCTCTGTGTCGTACAACGTACCCAAGGAATTTTCCTGAAGAAACTCCAAAAGCACATTTGAGTGGATTCATTTTGAGATTGAATTTTCTGATTCTTTCGAATACAATTCTCAAATCTTGAAGGTGATCTTTTCGATCTATGCTTTTTACAACAAGATCATCTACATAACATTCAACTTTCTGGTGGATAAGCTCATCAAATATATGCGTCATAGCTCTTTGGTATGTAGCTCCAGCATTCTTCAAACCGAAAGGCATGACTGTGTAGCAAAATATACCGATAGGAGTTCTGAAAGATGTGTGCTTTTCATCTTCAGGTGCCATTTTGATTTGGTTATATCCCGACGACCCATCCATAAATGAAAATATATCATAATTGGATGTATTGTCAACCAACAGTTCTGATATTGGAAGTGGGAAGTCGTCTTTTGGACACGCCTTGTTAAGATCACGAAAATCGATGCATATGCGAATTTGTCCATTCTTCTTTTTCACAGGGACAATGTTGGCGATCCAATCAGCATATTTTTCTTCTCGAATGAAACCTGCTTCGATGAGCTTCTTGGTTTCTGCAATCACTTGTTCTTCGATCTCCAATCTCATTCGCCTTGGAGCTTGCTTTACAGGTACTGCACCTGGTTTGATTGCTAATTTGTGAACAGCTATGTCAGGGGATAAGCCTGGCATTTCATCGTATGTCCAAGCAAAGCAGTCCCTGAATTCACTGAGTAATGCTTTCATCTTTTCAACTTTATTCTTGGAGAGAAGTGCACTAATAAAGGTCGGGCGAGGGTCTTCATCAGTTCCCAAATTTATTTCCCTCAACTCATCCATGGTAGCGGCCTGTCCACCATCTTCAAGTTCTTCTGGTGCAGGTTTAGCTTCCACATCTTTCTCTTCATTTATATCCATATTTTCATCAATTGGATATTTGTCATTTATCGCATAACATACATCTCGTTCAGTATATTTTGCTTCCACAAATCCCAAGCCTTTTGTATCACGATTACCCATTTTTGATAATTCATGACACCACATTCTTTGAAAGAAACGTGCTCGTCGTCGAGTGACCATATTATGAATTCCAGATTTTTCTATCATTTGCTGAATTCTTTTGGGACAATATCTAGGCATCTCTGTAGGAATTATCTCTTCATCTTCATCGAAATTTCCAAGCTCATTGATATTATCTTCTTGATACTCTCCAAATTTGTAAAATAAACTTCCCGGTCCACTACTTTCACGTAGGGGAGGTACATAAAATGTTTTCAGCTCTTCAAAACTATGAACCTCAAGGGATACGATTTCTCTAAAATGTTGTGGAGGGATTAGTGTAACCACAAAAGTATTCTCCCTTGGCTTTTCTTTAATCAAAGGCTTGTGGATTTCAAATACATCATCATCTTCCTCTGTGTCACTTCCCAAATGGAGTATAACTTTATTTGATCTAGACATTGTATTAGTCTTTTTAGGAAGATTTGGTATCACGCTCTTTCTTCCTATAAGCTTTTCTTCAACTTCTTTGAACTGTTTTGTACTCCTTGTAGTAGATGCTTTACTTGCAGAAAATTTTATCGGCTTTACTTTATTTGGAATAAAGTATTTTGCATCATCATAAATTTTTACTTCGTGGACTGCGAAGGGTTGTATATCTCCAGAAATTCTGAACTCTTCCCCATCCTTTAGATATTTCATGCATTGGTGCATAGTTGATGGAATAAGACCATTCTCATGGAGCCAAGGTCTACCCAAGAGTGCCTTGAATGAAGTGTCCGCATCGATAATATGAAATTTGGCTTCTGTGTACAGTTCTCCAAATTTCAGTGGAAGAACAAACGAACCTATAGTTTTTTGTCCTTTCTCGTTAAAGCCGTGCACCATAAGTTTATCTGACCCTAGATGCTGAATATTTAGAGATAATGATCTCAATGTGCGCAAGCTCATAAGGTTTATTGAAGACCCAGGGTCAATCAGGATTCGTCTTATTATGATGCCATCACTTTCTGCCGTGACATATAAAGGGCGATTATGTTCCGTAGTCCCCAACATGAGATCTTCTTCAGAGAATGTAATAACAGGTTCATTTCTGGCATGAAGAACTTCGCTCAAACATCTTTCTGCGAAATATGCTTCATATCTCTCTGGATTTTTGAGAGCCTGTATCAAAGTTTCTCGAAGATCTTTTGACATCAGAAGAGCTTCATAGATGCTGAGCTGTGCTGGGATCTTTCTCAAATGAGAAATGATATTATACTCTATCCCTTTATTTGCATCATATTTATTCTTATGATCTTTAGGGATAATTTCTTCGTTGACGACTATATCTTTTCCCTTGTCTTTGCTTGATAACCCCTTTTTTAGCGGCGGCGGTGGTAGTACTTTACCGCTTCTTAACTGTACTTGAGCCACTTCGTTCGATTCAACATCATCTGATGAAGTTTTTGTTGAATATTCAGAGTCTTCATTTAGCTTCACATGCTCCATTCGTGAAGCTATTTGCTGATCTGACTCATCTTCACTTGGAAAACACAGTTCTTCTTCTGAGTTATAATTTGTATGTAGTACCATCAGACATGACTCAGACGCCATTTTATCAGTCATTTTTATGGGAGATATTGTTATCTGACCCCTATCATGATCTTTTACAGAATCTTTTTGACCTATATTTGATGTCACTGAGATGACTCGACATGTCTCTACATGGAGTTGATCTTCATCTTCTTGTTCATCATCTTCCACTTCTGATTGGTCTATTTGAAGCTTGGACATAAAATCCGCAAGTGTTATAGGTCGCCTCGATGGTTGATGATAATCCTCCAAATTGTTGATAATTTTTTGAAGTGTTGTTGTTTTCTTCTTCTGCTTGATGCGCTTATTTGAGTTATTGGATTTCTTGGAGGATGTTTTATAGAACCGCTTCGTATTAGGACGTCTCCGAGTTAATGACCTGGAAGTGGATGCACCAGAATTTGGATTTCCTTTTAATTCAAGCACTGGTTCTGTAGAGGATTTCCATTTGATGCTGGGAATTCCTTCCAGTTGTTTGATCATCTTTATTGTCTTCTTGGAGATTACGGTCTGCCATTCATCTTTTTCTGGCATTATTTTTCCTTTCATTTTATCTCCTTCCTTAATCAGAGGTATAGGAGAAGACATAATCACCTTCACAGACTCATTCTTTGGGTGAACTAAAACGCTATTTGATAGCGTGAATTCACCATTTATGTACTTTCTTTCAAGCCAATCTTTGAAGACATAACAATCTTCAATAGGGTGACTGATAACTCGGTGATATGGGCAATAACTTGGATCATCTTTTTGATCAGCTTCTTCGGGTCTTTTACACTCCGGTAATTCAAGACCAGCTTTAAGCGCTTGTTTGAATAGCTTTGCCACACTTTCCCTTTTAAAAGAATATTCTCTATTCATTTTCTCTTTAAGGGATGTGATTCGATCACCAGTTCTTGGCTTCGAACGTTCTCCTCCATTACGGAAAGTTTGAGATCTATTGTTTCCTCCCAAAATTAGTTTTGGCTAGGGTTTGGTATATTGCTTCCCATTATCATCTTTAGGAGTAGATTGTTTTTCTTTGTCAATTCTTAAAGATGATGTAGAATAGATTTCATCTCTTCTATTATCCACAACTTTATTTTTTCGGCGTCTATCTGAATGATATTCAAATTTAGACAAGTTCAATTTTTCAAATTTAGCTACTCTGTCAAGTAGCTCTTGATAATGCTGATGGAGTCCATACATAGAAATGATAATATCTTATCATCGATGTTTCCCATTAGCAGTTGAACGGCGTGCTCCTCTTCCAATTGTTGTTCGCATTTCATACTCATGTTGCGCCAGCGGGTGATGTACTTTGTCACCGATTCACCCTTTTTTCGTTTCTCTAAGGCAAGGTCAGCGATAGTAGTTTTCTCGGTAGCACTGGCGAACCTTTTCACGAACATATTTTCTAATTCTGCAAATGTCTTAACAGAATCATTAGGAAGCTCGGTGTACCATTCAAAAGCAGTTGCAGTCAAACTACTAATGAATTGGCGGAAGAGTAGAGCATCAACACCCCCAGTATTTCCACAGGTTGCTTTAAACTGAGCCAAGTGTTGTTTTGGATTGCCGGTGCCATTAAAAGTGTTGAACTTAGGCACTGAGTAACCCTTAGGATAGGGCACCTGATCATACTCGGCTGGATACGGGCGACCCTTGCTCACAAATTTCTCAACATGTTCTGAGGCAATGACAGCTTTAATCTTTTCATTGATGATTGATTCTAGCTGTGGAGTCATCATCGGCTCAGATGCACTTGTGATATTTTGATGAGTTTGTGGATGAACAGGTTGATCAGCCTCATTTTTTCTTCATTTCTTGCTCGTATTCTGGACACTTGGGGTATTGGGTCCATTGGCAGATTAGTAGGAATACTACTTGATATCTGCTGATGGACTAGCTGGTTTGTTATCTGATGATCAATTGGTTGAGCAAGTGCAGGAGTAATAGTGATGTTCTTTTGCATTAACTGCATCATCGCAGTCATCTGTGCCATCATTTCTGTCATTTTGCTATTTAGCTCTGATATCTCTTTATCCTTCTCTTTCATTTGAAATTTCAAACGCCTTTGTGTTTGTGCTAGTGTCTCAGCGAGCACTTCTTCTTCTTGATCATCATTCGGTTCATCACCTGAAGGGACTTCTTCTTCTTCTAACTGCTCGTACTGAGCTTGATCTTCTTGAGATGTTGTTTTAGAAGAAGTGGGCACCGCTTCGTTGCGTCGTCTATAGCCACGTGTTTGATGTGGCTCATCACCATGTCCCACCATATAGACTACCTCAACCTCCATGGTATCTTCATCTTTATTATTTTCTTGTACTCGAATTTCAGAGCGACGCTTCCAGTAGATTTCTGGCTCTTCATGCGGTACATGAACTTCTTTAATTGGAGGGGTACGATCAAAGTTGACCTTCTTCTGAGAGAATGAGGTTGGTTGGCAATAGGATTCCTTGGAAGATTTTTCAAGGTGTCGACTATTGCGAATGTCAGTAATAGGCACCTTTTCCTTAGGTACCCATTGTTGACGATTTTTATGAAAGGCGGATCTCTGGGAGGCTACACCAGATGTCACGCCCAGATCAGTTCCTTTTTCTCTTCTATCTTCTCTGCGAGGCTTTGGCCTCCAGATTTCTTTTTCTTTTTGCTGGGACCTTTCGACGACGGATCCCTGAACCCGAAGTTCAGGTGTCACGCCCCGATGCTCACCACGAGAGGAATAGTTTCTTTCTTTTCTTTCTGCCGCAAGGGATAGGCGTTCCCTTGGCGGAGTTCTTTTTGCTTCAATTATCAAGGGCTGCTGATATCTCCTCTTCTTCAGACCTTTCTCTTTCACAGTCTTTAGAACTCGATATACTCGAGCTGAGAGAGTTTCGGGTTCTTTCTTCCTTGAAGGGATTAGAGCTTCAGGCCGTTGATCCCAGAAAGATTTCTTTAGCTCCCCAGTAGAGCTATTTCTCTTAACCCATTTCAAATTTGCAAACCCATTCCGGGTTGGAATGGTAGCTTCAGGTTCTTGGGCTGGTAGGTTAGAGGGATGAGTTGGCACCAGTTGCTGCTGAGCTCGGAGTTCAGCATTCTTCTTTCTTATCTGCCTCCTTGTGAGCCTTCCTCCAGATGAGGAGGCTTCAGCATCGTAATTTCCAGGTGCAGATAACCTGGTCGGCAGAGTGGTACCCCTGGCAGGTATCACAGATATTCTTCCTCCAACTACAACTCTCTCAGTGGCTGAGGCCTTGGGCTGTGATAGCCTTTCAAATACTGAGGTCCTATTTTGTTGAACTGCCTTTGCAGTAGCAGTTCTACCAGCTCCTGGTTGTTGCACGGAATAAGCACGTCGTGCATTAGTGTCAGCAGAATTAGGCCTCGCAGGATGGCCTTGAACAGTCAAGCCTTGAATAGGTACAGCGGCAGCCTTTGCAGTAGCTGCAGAAAACTCTAAGCTACCAAACCAGATGGTGGCTTCAGAATTTCCAGTGTTGATGACAGCATTAGCTAGCTGAATGCTAGCACCTCGTCCCAGTTGGACGGTGAAGGGTGTATTCTGTAGTTCCATTCTGCACAATTGAAAGGAAAGGGTTAGTATGCAGAATTGATACATTACCCTACACTTTCAAAGTGCAAAGACTAGACAGAATAAAAAAATATACGTATAAAATCGTATTTGATTGCATATTTTTAAACCCTAAATTTAATGAACTTATTAGAATTTTAATAATTTTATTGCTATTATATTTTGTATATAACTAGCCAAAGATGGAAAGAGAAACCATCCCCAGCGGAGTCGCCAGAAATCTGTGGGCTCCAAAAAATTCCAAATCTTTTAGGATGTGTGATCCCGGGGGAATTTTCAGAAGGCAGATTGGGTTTGTAGATAAGACACTACCCAGAGATTTCGCCCTCATTTGGTGAGGACTTTTTGATCTGAGTTCTGGTTTCCTATAGGCGCAAGCCCCTATAGTTAATTACCCCTCCCAATAATAGGAGAGAACTTTCGATTAAGGCTAGTCGTAAAAGAGGTCGCATAGGTTATGAACCTATCGTATAATAGCAATAATTTAGGGTTTAAGTTTTGGATTTGAATTTTAAAGTTTGAAAGTTAGAGTTTATCATCATAAACTTAAAACTGATGGTGGGGGGATGAAGACGAGCCCGATCAAGATCCCATGGTTCCGTCGTCCCGGGCTGTCATGATCCCTGGTCTACTTAGTCAGAGGAGGTAGTCGACCCAACCTGACAGAAGGCACCTTGTCGGCAGCCATGGGTTGCTTCGTCCAAGAATACCTTGTAGACCTGGGTTGGTATTTGTCTAAGGGGATATATCTGAATCCACCTTAGCTGACAGAGGGCTTTATGCCTATCGAATATACCCTATGATTCATAACTCAAGGGTTTGACGCCTTTAGGGAACATACGGGCTTTGGCCGTGATCGTAATATAATGGTGCCATTTTGCGACAAAAACCACCCGATCAGAGGGCACGTGCCACGTCCCTGTTGGCAAGAGACTATTTGAGGATGAATCGTAGTGATACACCCGACATGCATTCGCTCTTTGTGAGCTGAGGTTAATTTCAAATTTATCACCCCCGACAAACGGTTGCGGGAGGTGGATGATTTTTAGTTTTGAGTTTTTAGATGATAGATTTGATTTCAAGAATTTGGACTTTTGTTTGATTAGAGATTTGACCCCTCCGGTTGAGATTTCCAGTCAACACGGCCATCATCGGGGTGACATTAAAGTCACATGTATTTTTGTAGGAATTTGGGATACATTTTGTTATTCAAGTCATGTCGACTCCAGTCCTTTCGAGGAGGAGGATGAAACTTGAATATTAAACCCGCGCAGCATTCTCAGATCGTTGGATTTGAGATTTATATGCAACGATCGGAGCACATGCGGGTAATATCATTTGACCCTGCGCAGCATTCTCGACGATTTGAGTTTGTAACTTTAATAGTTCTGTCGGAGCATATGCAGGGATTTATTTAGTAAGATCATATTTAATATATAAGGGGGGGGGGCATTTTAGAACATTTAAATATGATCCACTTACGTGAGAGATTTTATTTAGGAAATGCCCAAAATTTTATTTAAGGACCTACGAATGCCTTCTGTCCGCTTGCACACATGTTGCGGATCCGGTGGCGTTGAATTGTAGATTGTAGACGCCTTCTGTCTGCTTGCATAAGTATTGCAGATCCGGTGGCATTACTTTTGATGAATTTTGCTTCATAAAAGATGTATTTTGACGTTTCAAATAATTTTGTCTTCTTTATTGTCTTTTGACACAATTCCTAGAGGAGATTTACTCGATAGATGTTAGGAGATTGTGTTCGTAGGAGATTTATTTTGCTTGATATAAGTTCCCCTATTATTTCTTGTAGGAGTTAACAATGTTGACTTGAGGGCATCTTTGCAACCGTCGTATATCACACAGTATATGTTTACTTGTGTTTGTTTGATATTTTGTGTATATATTGCACTAGGTTTATACATATTTGTAGATATCACTAGTGTTATCGTCGATCGGAGATTTGCATTTCAAAGTATTTCCTCAATTTGTTATTTAAGGACATATCATGTTCAATGTTGAAAGAGTTTTATCAATATCCAAAGAACTCCCATACTATGGCTTTATAGTCAAATTATTCTCCCAAAAGAAGCTTTTGTTGTCTTTCAAGTTTGTATTCACTTAGATTTGAATTTATTAGAAATCAATTGAATCAAGTTCACATGTCCCAAATTGATCTTTGAATTCGATCAAGTCCATTGCTCTACTCATTCGAGTTCAAGTGTAAGTCTCGTTCGAGTTTGAGTTGAGTTCAAATTCAACATTACTTGATCAAATTTGAATTAAAATTGATTTTAAATTTGAATTATATTCAATTTAATTTTCAATTTTGTAGTCCAAGTCCTTTAATGTTCACTGAAAATTTCGGCAGCCTCCCGGCGTCTCCTCCCCACCGAGGGAGAAATCGGGACGGCACTGCCGTAATTCTTCCTACCCGGACCTAAGGTCAACGGCGTAGGGGCTTCGAATTCAAACCATCTCACCAGGATCTAAGATCGACTGCGTGAGGTCTTCAATTTGGAACCATCCCGGCCGGATCTAAGATGCGACGGCCCGGGGTCTTCAATTTCAAACCATCCCGGTCGGACCTAAGGTACGACGGCCGGGGTCTTCGACACCTGTTGAAAATTATTCTTTTTATTTCTCTCCATCTCTCTTCTTTTTTTTTTAAATTATATTTTTATTAAAATAATATATATTTATATATGTATTATATTATATTATAATATAAAATATATATTATAATCTAATATAACATAATATAATATATATATTATTATATGTATATTATAATAAATAATATTATATTATATACAATACATTATATAAATAATATATTATATATAATATAATTGAAGAGAAGAGAGGGGGATCGGGAGAGAGCCCGATCGGGCGGAAGCCACGCACGGGAGCAGGTCGCGGGAGACTAGGGCTTCGGGTCGAGCTCGTCGGCGGCAGATGGGAGGACGGCGGGTTCGGCTCAGGCGTCGGTGGGCTAGGTGACCGGCGGGTTGTGCAGAAGGGAAGGTATAGAGACCACGGCTAGGGCTGGAGTTCGGAAATGGAGGCACGGCGGCGATTGGCTCCGGCGGATGGGAGAAAGGTGAGTCTCTAATTCTTCTTTGCTTGCGATTTCTTCCGATCTTGAGAATGTCTCTGTGTGCGTGTGTCTAACCGTTCGAATGAGATTGATTTATGTCGTGAGTAAGTCGGTGAATGAGCCGATGCGTCGTTTGGGCAGGTCGGTGGGTTTTGGTCGTGCACTGACGTGGAATCGGTCGGTGGCTTTGGTCGTGAGGTGGCCGTTACAGTCAACAAATGCCCCCCAACAAATATGATATGCGTTCTATAGCAGATCATGTTTGTTGTAAACTGATTGACCATATAGATCTCTAAAATTTGATTTTAGATGTCACATAGAGGGTCTTGTAGATATCCCTGATTTATCCTTTTGATTTGTCAGGAATTAACATTTCTTCTGCCCTAGCTTTGTGCTTTCATGGGCTTGATGAAGAATTTATATTAGTGACCTAAATCATTTAGAATGATATTAGATCGGCGGCAAATAGTCATCTGTCCAAAACTTTTTGCATGACGGACTTTGATGATGACAATATTCCTTTAGTTCAGCCTATAGCTTTATAAGAACTGCGGTATAACTTCTTCGGTCCTAAGCTTTGTGCTTCGGCGGACATGTTGAAGAAGTGAAGCTCCTTCGATCTTAGCTTTGTGCTTGATAGATTTATTGAAGGATAATGCTTCCAAATTTGATAGGAGTTTTATTTTAGCTTGGTGTCTTTGAGTTGATTGAGATTTTTTTTCTTCTGGATTTTGCCTCAATCTATTCGTTAGTTGAGAAAATCTTTTGAATCTGAACTGGTTTGATTCGTTAAATTTGACAAATATCAAACTTGATAGTATTTGTCATCGGGCTAGCAAAACAGGTGCTTTCCTACTACGGCCTCTTATCACGGCTTGTTGAGTAGGTAAAGCTATCAGTGGCTCGGCCGCATATAGGCTTGTTGAGACTGATATTATACATGTTTGAGCACTGGACTTGTACTATGATAGTTCTACTTGTCGAATTTGATTTGTTGAAGTTGTTAGATAGAAATTTCTTCTTAATCTGAACTTCAGATTTTGGCAAAATTTTTTGCGATGATCGTATATTTGCTTGCTTGAAGGCACCAGCTTCTGCCCCATATTTATGCTGTGATAGCTTCATGAATAATTTTAAATATTTATTTGGAGTTCGATGATAACCCAAATAAATATTTAAAATGCCCCCTGCCTTGAAGGGAAATTTCATCCGTCGTCAGATTTTTGGCATTTTTAAACTTAAAAATGCCCCCTGTCTTGTGGGAGAATTTCTAAGACATCTTAGAAATATTTTCTTTATTTATAAGAGAATAATCTTCAGCTTATTTTTCTTAAGAATGGTACTTCTTTAAGTATCTCCCATTAATCGGGGGCATAGGTCGTCGACCTTCTAAATCGATGAGTTGATAGGCTCCTCCCTGGTACACCTTTTCGATAACAAAAGGGCCTTCCCAATTTGGTTCGAATTTACCACCAATCCTTCGGTGTGGGATAATGGGCCTTCTCAGCACTAGGATCAATTCTCCTTCTTGAAATGCTCGAGGTCGTACCATACGGTCAAAAGATTTCACCATTCTTGCTCGATAAATCTCTAGATTTTGTTGAGCCTGGAGTCGGACTTCATCCAACGCATCAAGCTCTTCCATTCGTAGGCGAGCATTTTGTTCTTCTGTGAGATCATACTGAATAGCTACCCGAAGTGACGGCAGTTCAACTTCAAGTGGCAGTACAGCTTCAGCTCCAAATACCAGTGCATAAGGAGTTGCTTTCGTTGGTGTCTTGTATGTAGTACGATATGCCCATAATGCTTCTGCTAACTTAGTATGCCATTCTCTTTTATTCTTAGTAAGAATTTTTCTTAGCAGCTTAACGAGTATTTTATTGAAGGCTTCTGCTAATCCATTTGCCCTTGGATTATAGATTGATGAATATCGCCAATCAATTTTGTGCCGCTCAATAAATTTGTAAATTTTGATATTTTTAAAGCTGAACCATTATCTGAGATGATGCGACGGGGTACACCAAATCTGTAGACAACGTTATGAGTAAAGAAGTTGATCACATGATGTGCAGTGACTTCTTTGAATGGAACTGCTTCAGCCCATTTAGAAAAATAGTCTGTTGCCGCTAATATGAAGCGATGCCCAGCAGATGATGGTGGATCAATTGGCCCTATTACATCTGTCCCCCAGCATTCAAATGGCCAGGATGCTATAGTGGGATGTAAAGGATTTGGAGGTTGATGTATGATATTGCCATGAATTTGGCATTCATGACATATATCTGCATGATTTGTGCAGTCCTTTACCATTGATGGCCAGTAATAACCCATCCTTTTAACCTTAATGGCCATTTTAGGACCTGATTGATGTGCACCGCATAGTCCTTCATGAACTTCAGAGATAACTTTATCAGCTTCATTTCTTCCTAAACATCGCAGCCACATTTGCTCAAATGACCTTCGATATAGCGTATTGTTGACAAACGCATATCGCAATGCTCTCTTCTTGATTTGTGTAGCTAATGATTTATCTTCAGGAAGTTTATTTTCTCTGAAATAGTTGATGAAAGGTTGTCTCCAGTCATTTTGCTCTTCAACTTCAAGGCATTCTAGCCAAGACTCAGAAGCTCTACCAAATTTTCTTCCTGTAAACATTTGAGGTTTATCTTGTTGATTTTCAGGAACAATTTGTTGGGGAGATTGAGGAACAACCGAAGTTGTGTCCTGCTGACTTGGATTTGATGACCCCTCTTCCTGCGGGGAACACAAAATTGCTGGTTCTAGTACTCGACGTGTGTTGACACTGATTAGTACTGGCTCATCATTCATGCTCGCCATTTCTTTAGCAAGTTTTGCTAAAGAATCTGCTTTACCATTATAAGCTCGAGATACTTGAATTAATGTGACATTTGTAATCTGCTTCATGAGCTCGAGAACTCGTCTATGATAGTAAATCAACCCGATTCTGCCAATTTTATAAATACCCATTACTTGATTTATAATGAGTTGAGAATCACCAAAAACTTTGAGGTTTTGAATTTCCATCGAAATAGCGATCTCAAGACCCGCTATTAAAGCTTCGTATTCTGCTTCATTATTGGTTCTAGGTTCAGTTAAACCAAATGAGAATCTCATTATCCCTCCATTTGGTGCTATGAAAATGAGACCGATGCCGGCTCGAGCTTTGGGAAGGTTTGGGGGTCGGGCAGGTTTAATTGACGATGCACCATCAAAATACATTTCCCAAATTTGTGATTTCTCTTCTTCTAGAACAACTAGAATTTGTTCATCGGGCAGATCGTCATTGAGCGGCGAGTCTGCGGATACGGGATGTGCAGCCAGAAAATCTGCTAATACTTGCCCTTTCACTGCTTTTTGGGGGACATACGTGATATCAAACTGTAGAAGTATCACCGCCCACCGGGCTAGGCGACCTGTCAACGCTGGTCTTGTCATCAAGAATTTCAGCGGATCGATCTTTGATATCAGTGTTATTTTATGGGACAGCATATAGTGGCGGAGCTTTTGGACAGCAAATATCAATGCCAGACAGTGCTTCTCAATTGGAGAGTAGCGTATTTCTGCTCCAATCAATCTTCGACTAATATAATAGAGTGCATTTTCTTTGCCTTCTTCATTGTGCTGAGCTAACAACGCTCCAAGGGACTCTTCCAACGCTGCGGTGTATAGAATAAGAGGCTTCCCTGGAATTGGTGCTGCAAGGATGGGTGAGCTCAGAAGATATCTCTTAATACTGTCAAAAGCTTCTTGGCATTCATCATCCCATTTAAAACGAACGTCTTTTTTCATCAGCTTTGCAAATGGTTGACATCTGCCTGATAAATTTGAAATGAACCGTCGTATAAATGCAAGTTGTCCTTGTAAAGAACGAAGTTGACGGAGACTTTTCGGAGGCGGCATTTCTATGATTGCCTTAACTTTGTTAGGATCTACTTCAATTCCTCTGTGTCGTACAACGTACCCAAGGAATTTTCCTGAAGAAACTCCAAAAGCACATTTGAGTGGATTCATTTTGAGATTGAATTTTCTGATTCTTTCGAATACAATTCTCAAATCTTGAAGGTGATCTTTTCGATCTATGCTTTTTACAACAAGATCATCTACATAACATTCAACTTTCTGGTGGATAAGCTCATCAAATATATGCGTCATAGCTCTTTGGTATGTAGCTCCAGCATTCTTCAAACCGAAAGGCATGACTGTGTAGCAAAATATACCGATAGGAGTTCTGAAAGATGTGTGCTTTTCATCTTCAGGTGCCATTTTGATTTGGTTATATCCCGACGACCCATCCATAAATGAAAATATATCATAATTGGATGTATTGTCAACCAACAGTTCTGATATTGGAAGTGGGAAGTCGTCTTTTGGACACGCCTTGTTAAGATCTCGAAAATCGATGCATATGCGAATTTGTCCATTCTTCTTTTTCACAGGGACAATGTTGGCGATCCAATCAGCATATTTTTCTTCTCGAATGAAACCTGCTTCGATGAGCTTCTTGGTTTCTGCAATCACTTGTTCTTCGATCTCCAATCTCATTCGCCTTGGAGCTTGCTTTACAGGTACTGCACCTGGTTTGATTGCTAATTTGTGAACAGCTATGTCAGGGGATAAGCCTGGCATTTCATCGTATGTCCAAGCAAAGCAGTCCCTGAATTCACTGAGTAATGCTTTCATCTTTTCAACTTTATTCTTGGAGAGAAGTGCACTAATAAAGGTCGGGCGAGGGTCTTCATCAGTTCCCAAATTTATTTCCCTCAACTCATCCATGGTAGCGGCCTGTCCATCATCTTCAAGTTCTTCTGGTGCAGGTTTAGCTTCCACATCTTTCTCTTCATTTATATCCATATTTTCATCAATTGGATATTTGTCATTTATCGCATAACATACATCTCGTTCAGTATATTTTGCTTCCACAAATCCCAAGCCTTTTGTATCACGATTACCCATTTTTGATAATTCATGACACCACATTCTTTGAAAGAAACGTGCTCGTCGTCGAGTGACCATATTATGAATTCCAGATTTTTCTATCATTTGCTGAATTCTTTTGGGACAATATCTAGGCATCTCTGTAGGAATTATCTCTTCATCTTCATCGAAATTTCCAAGCTCATTGATATTATCTTCTTGATACTCTCCAAATTTGTAAAATAAACTTCCCGGTCCACTACTTCCACGTAGGGGAGGTACATAAAATGTTTTCAGCTCTTCAAAACTATGAACCTCAAGGGATACGATTTCTCTAAAATGTTGTGGAGGGATTAGTGTAACCACAAAAGTATTCTCCCTTGGCTTTTCTTTAATCAAAGGCTTGTGGATTTCAATACATCATCATCTTCCTCTGTGTCACTTCCCAAATGGAGTATAACTTTATTTGATCTAGACATTGTATTAGTCTTTTTAGGAAGATTTGGTATCACGCTCTTTCTTCCTATAAGCTTTTCTTCAACTTCTTTGAACTGTTTTGTACTCCTTGTAGTAGATGCTTTACTTGCAGAAAATTTTATCGGCTTTACTTTATTTGGAATAAAGTATTTTGCATCATCATAAATTTTTACTTCGTGGACTGCGAAGGGTTGTATATCTCCAGAAATTCTGAACTCTTCCCCATCCTTTAGATATTTCATGCATTGGTGCATAGTTGATGGAATAAGACCATTCTCATGGAGCCAAGGTCTACCCAAGAGTGCCTTGAATGAAGTGTCCGCATCGATAATATGAAATTTGGCTTCTGTGTACAGTTCTCCAAATTTCAGTGGAAGAACAAACGAACCTATAGTTTTTTGTCCTTTCTCGTTAAAGCCGTGCACCATAAGTTTATCTGACCCTAGATGCTGAATATTAGAGATAATGATCTCAATGTGCGCAAGCTCATAAGGTTTATTGAAGACCCAGGGTCAATCAGGATTCGTCTTATTATGATGCCATCACTTTCTGCCGTGACATATAAAGGGCGATTATGTTCCGTAGTCCCCAACATGAGATCTTCTTCAGAGAATGTAATAACAGGTTCATTTCTGGCATGAAGAACTTCGCTCAAACATCTTTCTGCGAAATATGCTTCATATCTCTCTGGATTTTTGAGAGCCTGTATCAAAGTTTCTCGAAGATCTTTTGACATCAGAAGAGCTTCATAGATGCTGAGCTGTGCTGGGATCTTTCTCAAATGAGAAATGATATTATATTCTATCCCTTTATTTGCATCATATTTATTCTTATGATCTTTAGGGATAATTTCTTCGTTGACGATTATATCTTTTCCCTTGTCTTTGCTTGATAACCCCTTTTTTAGCGGCGGCGGTGGTAGTACTTTACCGCTTCTTAACTGTACTTGAGCCACTTCGTTCGATTCAACATCATCTGATGAAGTTTTTGTTGAATATTCAGAGTCTTCATTTAGCTTCACATGCTCCATTCGTGAAGCTATTTGCTGATCTGACTCATCTTCACTTGGAAAACACAGTTCTTCTTCTGAGTTATAATTTGTATGTAGTACCATCAGACATGACTCAGACGCCATTTTATCAGTCATTTTTATGGGAGATATTGTTATCTGACCCCTATCATGATCTTTTACAGAATCTTTTTGACCTATATTTGATGTCACTGAGATGACTCGACATGTCTCTACATGGAGTTGATCTTCATCTTCTTGTTCATCATCTTCCACTTCTGATTGGTCTATTTGAAGCTTGGACATAAAATCCGCAAGTGTTATAGGTCGCCTCGATGGTTGATGATAATCCTCCAAATTGTTGATAATTTTTTGAAGTGTTGTTGTTTTCTTCTTCTGCTTGATGCGCTTATTTGAGTTATTGGATTTCTTGGAGGATGTTTTATAGAACCGCTTCGTATTAGGACGTCTCCGAGTTAATGACCTGGAAGTGGATGCACCAGAATTTGGATTTCCTTTTAATTCAAGCACTGGTTCTGTAGAGGATTTCCATTTGATGCTGGGAATTCCTTCCAGTTGTTTGATCATCTTTATTGTCTTCTTGGAGATTGCGGTCTGCCATTCATCTTTTTCTGGCATTATTTTTCCTTTCATTTTATCTCCTTCCTTAATCAGAGGTATAGGAGAAGACATAATCACCTTCACAGACTCATTCTTTGGGTGAACTAAAACGCTATTTGATAGCGTGAATTCACCATTTATGTACTTTCTTTCAAGCCAATCTTTGAAGACATAACAATCTTCAATAGGGTGACTGATAACTCGGTGATATGGGCAATAACTTGGATCATCTTTTTGATCAGCTTCTTCGGGTCTTTTACACTCCGGTAATTCAAGACCAGCTTTAAGCGCTTGTTTGAATAGCTTTGCCACACTTTCCCTTTTAAAAGAATATTCTCTATTCATTTTCTCTTTAAGGGATGTGATTCGATCACCAGTTCTTGGCTTCGAACGTTCTCCTCCATTACGGAAAGTTTGAGATCTATTATTTCCTCCCAAAATTAGTTTTGGCTGGGGTTTGGTGTATTGCTTCCTATTATCATCTTTAGGAGTAGATTGCTTTTCTTTCTCAATTCTTAAAGATGATGTGGAATAGATTTCATCTTTTCTATTATCTACAGCTTTATTCTTTCGGGGTCTATCTGAATGATATTCAGACTTCGACAAGTTCAATTTTTCAAATTTAGCTACTCTGTCTAGTAGCTCTTGATAAGTGCTGATGGAGGCCATACATAAAAATGGTAACATCTTATCATCGATGTTTCCCATTAACAGTTGAACGGCGTGCTCCTCTTCCAATTGTTGTTCGCATTTCATACTCATGTTGCGCCAGCGGGTGATGTACTTTGTCACCGACTCGCCCTTTTTTCGTTTCTCTAAGGCAAGGTCAGCGATAGTAGTCTTCTCGGTAGCACTAGCGAACCTTTTCACGAACATATTTTCTAATTCTGCAAATGTCTTAACAGAATCATTAGGAAGCTCGGTGTACCATTCAAAAGCAGTCGCAGTCAAACTACTAATGAATTGGCGGAAGAGTAGAGCATCAACACCCCCAGTATTTCCACAGGTTGCTTTAAACTGAGCCAAGTGTTGTTTTGGATTGCCGGTGCCATTAAAAGTGTTGAACTTAGGCACTGAGTAACCCTTAGGATAGGGCACCTGATCATACTCGGCTGGATACGGGCGACCCTTGCTCACAAATTTCTCAACATGTTCTGAGGCAATGACAGCTTTAATCTTTTCATTGATGATTGATTCTAGCTGTGGAGTCATCATCGGCTCAGATGCACTTGTGATATTTTGATGAGTTTGTGGATGAACAGGTTGATCAGCCTCATTTTTTCTTCATTTCTTGCTCGTATTCTGGACACTTGGGGTATTGGTCCATTGGCAGATTAGTAGGAATACTACTTGATATCTGCTGATGATACTGGTTTTTATCTGATGATCAATTGGTTGAGCAAGTGCAGGAGTAGTAGTGATGTTCTTTTGCATTAACTGCATCATCGCAGTCATCTGTGCCATCATTTCTGTCATTTTGCTATTTAGCTCTGATATCTCTTTATCCTTCTCTTTCATTTGAAATTTCAAACGCCTTTGTGTTTGTGCTAGTGTCTCAGCGAGCACTTCTTCTTCTTGATCATCATTCGGTTCATCACCTGAAGGGACTTCTTCTTCTTCTAACTGCTCGTACTGAGCTTGATCTTCTTGAGATGTTGTTTTAGAAGAAGTGGGCACCGCTTCGTTGCGTCGTCTATAGCCACGTGTTTGATGTGGCTCATCACCATGTCCACCATATAGACTACCTCAACCTCCATGGTATCTTCATCTTTATTATTTCTTGTACTCGAATTTCAGAGCGACGCTTCCAGTAGATTTCTGGCTCTTCATGCGGTACATGAACTTCTTTAATTGGAGGGGTACGATCAAAGTTGACCTTCTTTGGAGAATGAGGTTGGTTGGCAATAGGATTCCTTGAAGATTTTTCAAGGTGTCGACTATTGCGAATGTCAGTAATAGGCACCTTTTCCTTAGGTACCCATTGTTGACGATTTTTATGAAAGGCGGATCTCTGGGAGGCTACACCAGATGTCACGCCCAGATCAGTTCCTTTTTCTCTTCTATCTTCTCTGCGAGGCTTTGGCCTCCAGATTTCTTTTTTTTTTGCTGGGACCTTTCGACGACGGATCCCTGAACCGAAGTTCAGGTGTCACGCCCCGATGTCACACACGAGAGGAATAGTTTCTTTCTTTCTTTCTGCCGCAAGGGATAGGCGTTCCCTTGGCGGAGTTCTTTTTGCTTCAATTATCAAGGGCTGCTGATATCTCCTCTTCTTCATGACCTTTCTCTTTCACAGTCTTTAGAACTCGATATACTCGAGCTGAGAGAGTTTCGGGTTCTTTCTTCCTTGAAGGGATTAGAGCTTCAGGCCGTTGATCCCAGAAAGATTTCTTTAGCTCCCCAGTAGAGCTATTTCTCTTAACCCATTTCAAATTTGCAAACCCATTCCGGGTTGGAATGGTAGCTTCAGGCTTCTTGGGCTGGTAGGTTAGAGGGATGAGTTGGCACCAGTTGCTGCTGAGCTCGAAGTTCAGCATTCTTCTTTCTTATCTGCCTCCTTGTGAGCCTTCCTCCAGATGGAGGAGCTTCAGCATCGTAATTTCCAGGTGCAGATAACCTGGTCGGCAGAGTGGTACCCCTGGCAGGTATCACAGATATTCTTCCTCCAACTACAACTCTCTCAGTGGCTGAGGCCTTGGGCTGTGATAGCCTTTCAAATACTGAGGTCCTATTTTGTTGAACTGCCTTTGCAGGCCTTTGCAGTAGCAGTTCTACCAGCTCCTGGTTGTTGCACGGAAATAAAGCACCGTCGTGCATTAGTGTCCACGAGATTAGGCCTCGCAGGGTGGCTTGAACAGTCAAGCCTTGAATAGGTTACAGCGGCAGCCTTTGCAGTAGTGCAGCAAAACTCTAGCTACCAACCAATGGTGGTCAGAATTTCCAGTGTTGATGACAGCATTAGCTAGCTGAATGCTAGCACCTGTCCCAGTTGGACGGTTGAGGGTGTATTTCGTAGTTCCATTCTGCACAAATGAGAAAGGGATAGTATGCAGAATTGATACATTACCCTACACTTTCAAAGTGCAAAGACTAGACAGAATCAAAAAATAATATAAAATCGTATTTGATTGCATATTTTTAAACCCTAAATTTAATGAATTATTAGAATTTTAATAATTTTATTGCTATTATATTTGTATATAACTAGCAAAGATGGAAAGAGAAAACCATCCCCAGCGGAGTCGCAGAAATCTGTGGGCTCCAAAAAATTCCAAATCTTTTAGGATGTGTGATCCGGGGGAATTTTAGAAGGCAGATTGGGTTTGTAGATAAGACACTACCCAGAGATTTCGCCACTCATTTGGTGAGGACTTTTTGATCTGAGTTCTGTTTTCCTATAGGCGCAAGCCCTATAGTTAATTACCCCTCCTCATAATAGGAGGAACTTTCGATTAAGGCTAGTCGTAAAAGAGGTCGAATAGTTATGAACCTATCGTATAATAGCAATAATTTAGGGTTTACGTTTTGGATTTGAATTTTAAAGTTGAAAGTTTAGTGTTTATCACCATAAACTTAAACTGATGGTGGGGGCGGGATGAAGACGAGCCGGTCAAAGATCCCATGGTTCCGTCGTCCCGGGCTATCTGATCCCTGGTCCTACTTGTCAGAGGAAGGTAGTCGACCCACACCTGACAGGAAGGCACCTTGTCGGCAGCCATGGGTTGCTTCGTCCAAGAATACCTTGTGACTGGGTTGGTATTTGTCTAAGGGATATATCTGATCACCTTGCCGAAGAGGGCTTTATGCCTATCGAATATACCTATGATCCATAACTCAAGGGTTTGACGCCTTTAGGGAACATAGGGCTTTGCGGATCGTATGTATCTTATAAGGTGCCATTTTGCGACAAAACCACCGATCAGAGGGCACGTGCCGTCCCTGTTGGCAAGAGACTATTTGGATGATGAATCGTGAGTTGATACACACGACATGCATCTCTCTTTGTGAGTGAGGTTAGATTCAAATTTATCACCCCGACAAACGGTTGCGGAGGTGGATGATTTTTAGTTTTGAGTTTTTTTAGTGAATGATTTGCGACAATTAGGCTTTGTTTGATTAGAGATTTGACCCCTCCGGTTGAGATATCTCCAGTCAAACGGGCCATCATCGGGGTGGTGACCATTAAATGTCAATGATTTTTGTAGGAATTTGGGATTACATTTTGTTATTCAAGTCATGTCGCTCCAGTCCTTTCGAGGAGGAGGATGAATTGAATATTAAACCCGCGCAGCATTACGATCGTTGGATTTTGAGATTTATATGCACGATGGAGCACATGCGGGTAATATATTTGACCTGCGCCAGCATTCTCGACCGTTTGAGTTTGTACTTTAATAGTTCTGTCGGAAGCATATGCAGGCGATTTATTTAGTAAGATCATATTTAATATATAAGGGGGGGGGGGGGCATTTTAGACTTTAAATATGAAAAATCCATTAGTGAGAGATTTTTATTTAGGAATGCCCAAAATTTTTTATTTAAGGCCTACGAATGCCTTCTGTCGCTTGCACCATGTTGCGGATCGGGGGTGGGTTGATTGTAGATTGTAGACGTTCTGTCGCTTGCATAAGTTTTTGCATGATCTCCGTTTGGCATACTGTTGTGAATTTTGCTTAATAAAAGATGTATTTTGACGTTTCAAATAATTTTGTCTTCTTTATTGAGCTTTGACACAATTCTAGAGTAGATTTACTGTAGATGTTAGGAGATTGTGTTCGTAGGAGAAGATTTATTTTGGCATTGCTATAAGTTCCCCTAATTATTTCTTGTAGGAGTTAACAATGTTGATTGAGGCATTTTGCAAAACCGTTGTTATCAACAGTATATGTTTCTTGTGTTTGTTTGATACTTTTGTGTATTATTGCACACAGGTTCTATACATATTTTGTCAGCATATCATAGCTGTTAATGTCGATGGAGATTTTGATTCAAAGTATTTCCTCAATTTGTTATTAAGGACATAATCATGTTCACATGTGAAAAGAGTTTTAATATTCCATAAGAACTCCCAAACTATGGCTTTATAAGTCAAATTATTCTCCAAAAAAGCTTTGTATGTCTTTCAAGTTTGTATTCACTTAGATTTGAATTTAATTAGATAATCAATTGAATCAAGATAAATGTCCCAAATTGACTCGTTTGAAATTCGATCAATGTCCATTGCTCTACTCATTCGAGTTCAAGTGTAAGTCTCGTTCGAGTTTGAGTTGAGGTTCAAATTCAACTTTATTGATCAAATTGAAATTAAAATTGATTTAAATTTGAATTATATTCAATTTAATTTTCAATTTTTAGTCCAAGTCCTTTAATGTTCACTGAAAATTTCGGCAGCCTCCCGGCGTCTCCTCCCCACGAGGGAGAATTCGGGACGGCACTGCCGTATTTTTCCTACCCGGACCTAAGGTCAACGGCGTAGGGGTGCTTCGAATTCAAACCATTCCCAGGATCTAAGATCGATGCGTGAGGTTTCAATTTGGAACCATCCGGCCGGATCTAAGTGCGACGGCCGGGGTCTTCAATTTCAAACATCCGGTCGGACCTAAGGTACGACGGCCGGGGTCTTCGACACTGTTGAAAATTATTTTTTTATATCTCTCATCTCTCTTCTTTTTTTTTTAAAATTATATTTATATTCAATAATAAATATTATTTATGTATTTATTATATTATAATTAAAATATATATTATATCTAAATAACATAATATAATATATATATTATATATGAATATAATAAATATATTATATTATATACAATACTTTATAAAAATATATTTATATATAATATAATTGAAGAGAGAGAGGGGGATCGGGAGAGGCCCGATCGGGCGGAAGCCAGCACGGGAGCAGGTCGCGGGAGATCTTAGGGCTTCGGGTCGAGCTCGTCGGCGGGCAGTGGGCGGCGGCGGGTTCGGCTCAGGCGTCGGTGGGGCTAGGTGGACCGGCGGGTTGTGCACGTAGGGAAGGTTTAGAGACTCGGCTAGGGAGGAGTTCGGAATGGAGGCACGGGCGGCGATTGGGATGGGGATGGGTAAAGGTTGAAGTCTCTATTCTTCTTGCTTGCGCATTTCTTCGATCATGAGCATTGTCTTGGTGCGTGTCGTCTACCGTTCGAAGAGCACTGATTTATGTCGTGGGTAAGTCGGGTGATGGCCGATTGCGTCGTTGGGAGGTCGGTGGGTTTTGGTCGTGCCTGCACGTGCAGAATCGGGTCGGTGGCTTTGTCGTGAGGTGGCCGTTACGTCACAATGCCCCCCACAAATATGCTATGCGTTCTATAGCAGATCATGTTTGTTGTAAACTGATTTGATCCATATAGATCTCTAAAATTTGATTTTAGATGTCACATAGAGGGTCTTGTTAGATATCCCTGATTTATCCTTTGATTTGTCAGGAATTAAAATTTCTTCTGCCTAGCTTTGTGCTTTCATGGGTCTTGATGAAGATTTTTTTTGTGACCTAATCATTTAGAATGATATTAGATCGGCGGCATAGTCATCTGTCCAAAACTTTTTGCATGAGGACTTGATGATGACAATATTCCTTTAGTTCAGCCTATAGCTTTATAAGAAACTGGCGAGTATAACTTCTTCGGTCCTAGCTTTGTGCTTCGGCGGACATGTTGAAGAAGTGAAGCTCCTTCGATCTTAGCTTTGTGCTTGATAGTTTATGAAGGATAATGCTTCCAAATTTGATAGGAGGTTTATTTTAGCTTGGTGTCTTTGTGTTGATTGAGATTTTTTTTCTTCTGGATTTTGCTCAATCTATTCGTTAGTTGAAAATCTTTTGAATCTGAATGGTTTGATTCGTTAAATTTGACTAAATTCAAAACTGATAGTAATTTGTCATCGGGCTAGCAAAACAGGTGCTTTCCTATTACGGCTCTTATCCCGGCTTGTTGAGTAGGTAATGCTATCAGTGGCTCGGCCCGCATATAGGCTTGTTGAGACTGATATTATACATGTTTGAGCATGGACTTGTACTATGATAGTTTCTACTTGTCGAATTTGATTTGTTGAAGTTGTTAGATAGAAATTTCTTCTTAATCTGAACTTCAGGATTTTGGCAAAATTTTTTTGCGAGATGTATATTTGCGTGCTTGAAGGCACCAGCTTCTGCCCCATATTTATGCTGTGATAGCTTCATGAATAATTTTAATATTTATTTGGAGTTCGATGATAACCCAAATAAATATTTAAATGCCCCTGCCTTGAAGGGAAATTTCATCCGTCGTCAGATTTTTGGCATTTTTTAAACTTTAAAAATGCCCCTGTTTGTGGGAGAATTTCTAAGACATCTTAGAATATTTTCTTTATTTATAGAGAATAATCTTCAGCTTATTTTTTCTTAAGAATGTTACTTCTTTAAGTATCTCCCATTAATCGGGGGGCATAGGTCGTCGACCTTCTAAATCGATGAGTTGATAGGCTCCTCCCTGGTACACCTTTTCGATAACAAAAGGGCCTTCCCAATTTGGTTCGAATTTACCACCAATCCTTCGGTGTGGATAATGGGCCTTCTCAGCACTAGGATCAATTCTCTTCTTGAAATGCTCGAGTCGTACCATTACGGTTCAAAAGATTTCACCATTCTTGCTCGTACAAATCTCTAAGATTTTGTTGAGCTGGAGTCGGATTCTCCAGCATCAAGCTCTTCCATTGTAGGCGAGCATTTTGTTTTGTGAGATCATACTGAATAGCTACCGAAGTGACGGCCAGTTCAACTTCAAGTGGCAGTACAGCTTCAGCTCCAAATACGCAGTGCATAAGGAGTTGCCTTCGTTGGTGTCTGTATGTAGTACGATATGCCCTTATGCTTCTGCTTTTTAGTAGCCACTTCTTTTATTCTTAGTAAGAATTTTCTTAGTGCTTAAGAGTATTTTATTGAAGGCTTCTGCTAATCCATTTGCCCTTGGATATATAGATTGATGAATATCGCCAATCAATTTTGTGGCCGCTCAATAAATTGTAAATTTTGATTTTTTAAAGCTTGAACATTCTTGAGATGATGCGACGGGGTTCACACAAATCTGTAGACCAACGTTATGAGTAAGAAGTTGATCCCATGATGTGCAGTGACTTCTTTGAATGGAACTGCTTCAGCCCATTTAGAAAAATGTCTGTTGCCGCTAATATGGAGGCGATGCCCAGCAGATGATGGTGGATCAATTGGCCCTATTACATCTGTCCCCAGCATTCAATGGCCAGGATGCTATAGTTGGATGTAAAGGATTTGGAGGGTTGATGTATGATATTGCCTGATTTGGCATCATGACATATATTGCATGATTTTGTGCAGTCCTTTACCATTGGCATGGCCAGTAATACCCATCCTTTTAACCTTAATGGCCATTTTAGGACCTGAATGATGTGCACCGCATAGCCTTCAGAGAACTTCAGAGATAACTTTATCAGCTTCATTTCTTCCTAAACATCGCAGCCAATTTGCTCAAATGGACCCTTCGATTTAGCGTATTGTTGACAAACGCATATCGCAATGCTCTTCTTCTTGATTTGTGTAGTATGATTTATCTTCAGGAAGTTAGTTTTTCTGAAATTAGTTGATGAAAGGCTTGTCTCAGTCATTTTGCTCTTCAACTTCAAGGCATTCTAGCCAAGACTCAGATGCTCTAACCAACTTTTCTCTTGTAAACATCTTGAGGTTTATCATTGTTGATTTTCGGAAAAATTTGTTGGGGAGATTGGGAAAAACCGAAGTTGTGTCCTGCTGACTTGGATTTGATGACCCTCTTCCTGCGGGGAAACACAAAATGCTGGTTCTAGTATCGAACGTGTGTTGACACTGATTAGTACTGGCTCATCATTCATGCTCGCATTTCTTTAGCAAGTTTTGCTAAAGAATCTGCTTTCTTACCATTATAAGCTCGGATACTGAATTAATGTGACATTTTGTAATCTGCTTCTGAGCTCGAGAACTCGTCTATGATAGTAAATCAAACCGATTCTGCCAATTTTTATAAATACCATTACTTGATTTTAATGAGTTGGAATCACCAAAAAACTTTGAGGTTTTGAATTTCCATCGAACAGCGATCTCAAGACCCGCTATTAAAGCTTCGTATTCTGCTTCATTATTGGTTTAGGTTCAGTTAAACCAAAATGAGAATTCATTATCCCTCCATTTGGTGCTATGAATGAGACCGATGCCGGCTCGAGCTTTGGGAAGGTTTGGGGGTCGGGCAGGTTTAATTGACGATGCACCATCAAAATACATTTCCAATTGTGATTTCTCTTTTCTAGAACAACTGAATTTGTTCATCGGGCAGATGTTCATTGAGCGGCGAGTTGCGGATACGGGATGTGCAGCCAGCAAATCTTGCTAATACTTGCCGTTCACTGCTTTTTTGGGGACATAGTGAATATCAAACTGTAGAAGTATCACCGCCACCGGGCTAGGCGACCTGTCAACGGCTGGTTTGTCATCAAGAAAATTTCAGCGGATCGATCTTTGATATCAGTGTTATTTTATGGGAAGCATTTATAGTGGCGGAGCTTTTGACAGCAAATATCAAGCAGACAGTGTTCTCTATGGGAGAGTAGCGTATTTCTGCTCCAATCAATCTTCGACTATATATAATAGAGTGCATTTTCTTTGCCTTCCTCATTGTGCTGAGCTAACAACGCTCCAAGGGACTCTTCAACGCTGCGGTGTATCGAATAAGAGGCTTCCCTGGAATTGGTGCTGCAAAGGATGGGTGTGAGCTCAGAGCATATCTCTAATACTGTCATAAAGTTCTTGGCATTCATCATCCCATTTAAAACGTAACGTCTTTTTCATAAGCTTTGCAAATGGTTGACATCTGCCTGATAAATTTGAAATGAACGTCGTATAATGCAAGTTTGTCCTTGTAAAGAACGAAGTAGTTGACGGAACTTTTCGGAGGCGGCATTTCTATGATTGCCTTAACTTTGTTGGATCTACTTCAATTCCTCTGTGTCGTACAACGTACCAAGGAATTTTCCTGAAGAAAAACTCCAAAAGCACTTTGGTGGATTCATTTTGAGATTGATTTTTCTGATTCTTTCGAATACAATTCTCAATCTTGAAGGTGCTCTTTTCTTATGCTTTTTAACACATAAGATATCTACATAACATTCACTTTCTGGTGGATAAGCTCTCAAATATATGCGTCATAGCTCTTTTGTGTAGCTCCAGCATTCTTCAAACCGAAAGGCATGCTGTGTAGCAAATATACCGATAGGAGTTCTGAAAGATGTGTGCTTTCATCTTCAGGTGCCATTTTGATTTGGTTATATCCGACGACCCATCCAATAAATGAAAATATACATTAATTGGATGTTATTGTCAAACCAACAGTTCTGATATTGGAAGTGGGAAGTCGTCTTTTGGACACGCTTGTTCTAAGCTCCGAAAATCGATGCATATGCGAATTTGTCCATTCTTCTTTTTCACAAGGGACAATGTTGGCGATCCATCAGATTATTTTTCTTCTCGAATGGAACCTGCTTCGATGAGCTTCTTGGTTTCTGCAATTCACTTGTTTCTTCGATCTCCCATCTCATTCGCCTTGGAGCTTGCTTTACTGGTACTGCACCTGGTTTGATTGCTAATTTTGTTGAAAGCTATGTAGGGGATAAGCTGATTATCGTATGTCCAGCAAAGCAGTCCCTGGAATTCACTGAGTAATGCTTTCATCTTTTCAACTTTTATTCTTGGAGAGAAGTGCATCTAATAACGGTCGGGCGAGGGTCTTCTCAGTTCCCAATTTTTTCCCTCAACTCATCCATGGTAGCGGCCTGTCCATATCTTCAAGTTCTTCTGAGTGCAGGTTTAGCTTCCACATTCTTTTCTTAATTTATACATATTTTCATCAATTGGATATTTGTATTTATCGCCAAACTAATCTCGTTCAGTAATTTTTGCTTCACAAATCCCAGCCTTTTGTATCCGATTTACCCATTTTTGATAATTCATGACAACACATTTTTGAAGAAACGTGCTCGTCGTCGAAGTGACCATATTATGAATTCCAGATTTTTCTATCATTTGCTGAATTCTTTTGGGACAATATCTAGGCATCTCTGTAGGAATTATCTTTCATCTTCATCGAAATTTCAAGCTCATTGATATTATCTTCTTGATACTCTCCAAATTTGTAAAATAAATTCCCGGTCCACTACTTTACGTAGGGGAGGTACATTAAATGTTTTCAGCTCTTCAAAACTATGAACTCAAGGGATACGATTTCTCTAAAATGTTGTGGAGGGATTAGTGTAACCACAATAGTATTCTCCCTGGTTTTCTTTAATCAAAGGCTTGTGGATTTCAAATACATCCTCACTTCCTCTGTGTCACTTCCCAAATGAAGTACAACTTTCTTTGACTTAGGCAATGTATT
Organism: Dendrobium nobile; assembly: GCA_022539455.1. Taxonomy (NCBI): domain Eukaryota; kingdom Viridiplantae; phylum Streptophyta; class Magnoliopsida; order Asparagales; family Orchidaceae; genus Dendrobium; species Dendrobium nobile. The sequence continues at coordinate 692,597 of CM039735.1, read as the reverse complement.
AGTCTTTTTAGGAAGATTTGGTATCACGCTCTTTCTTCCTATAAGCTTTTCTTCAACTTTAAACTGTTTTGTACTCTGTAGTAGATGCTTTACTTGCAGAAAAATTTATCGGCCTTACTTTATTTGGAATAAGTATTTTGCATCAACATAAATTTTTAATTCGTGGTGGACTGCGAAGGGTTTTGTATATCTCCAGAAATTCTGAACTCTTCCCCATCTTTAGATATTTAAGCATTGGTGCATGTTGATGGAATAAGACCATTCTCATGGAGCAAGGTCTACCCAAGAGTGCCTTGAATGAAGTGTCCGCATCGATAATATGAAATTTGGCTTCTGTGTACAGTTCTCCAAATTTCAGTGGAAGCAACAAAGAACTATAGTTTTTTGCCTTTCTCGTTAAAGCGTGCACCATAAGTTATCTGACCCTAGATGCTGAATATTTAGAGATACTGATCTCAATGTGCGCAAAGCTCATAAGGTTTATTGAAGACCCCCGGGTCAATCAGGATTCGTCTTATTATGATGCCATCACTTTCTGCCGTGAAATTAAAGGGCGATTTAGTTCCGTAGTCCCAACATGAGATCTTCTTCGAGATTAATAACAGGTTCATTTTCTGGCATGAAGACCTTCGCTCAAACATCTTTCTGCGAATATGCTTCATATTCCTCTGGATTTTTGGAGCCTGTATCAAAGTTTCTCGAAGATATTTGACATCAGAAGAGCTTCATAGATGCTGAGCTGTGCTGGGATCTTCTCAAATGGAGAATGAATTATACTCTATCCCTTTATTTGCATCATATTTTTCTTATGATTTGAGGATAATTTTCTTCGTTGACGACTATATCTTTTCCCTTGTCTTTGCTTGATAACCCCTTTTTTAGCGGCGGCGGTGGTTTAGTCCTTTACCGCTTCTAACAGTACTTGAGCCACTTCGTTCGTTCAACTCATCTGATGAAGTTTTTGTTGAATATTTCAGAGTCTTCATTTAGATTCAACTGCTCCATTCGTGAAGCTATTTGCTGATCTGACTCATCTTCACTTGGAAAACACAGTTTTCTTCTGAGTGTATAATTTGTATGTAGTTACCATCAGAATGACTAGACGCCATTTTATCGGTCATTTTTATGGGAGGATATTGTTATTGACCCCTATCTTGATCTTTTAAGGAATCTTTTTGACTATATTTGATGTCCACTGAGATGACTCGGACATGTCTCTACCATGGAGTTGATCTTCATCTTCTTGTTCATCATCTTCCACTTCTGATTGGCTCTATTGAAGCTTGGACATTAAAATCCGCAAGTGTTATAGGTCGCCTCGATGGTTGATGTATAATCCTCCAAAAATTGTTGATAATTTTTGAAGTGTTGTTTTTCTTCTTTGCTTGATGCGCTTATTTGAGTTATTGGATTCTTGGAGGATGTTTTATAGAACCGCTTCGTATTAGGACGTCTCCGAGTTAATGAACTCGGAAGTGGATGCACCAGAATTTGGATTTCTTTTAAATTCAAAGCAATGGTTCTGTAGGAGGATTTCCATTTGTGCTGGGAATTCTTCAGTTGTTTGATCTCTTTATTGTCTTCTTGGAGATTACGGTCTGCCATTCATCTTTTTCTGGCATTATTTTTCCTTTCTTTTATCTCCTTCCTAATCAGAGGTATAGGAGTAGACATAATCACCTTCACAGACTCATTCTTTGGGTGAACTAAAACGCTTTTGATAGCGTGAATTCACCATTTATGTACTTTCTTTCAAGCCAATCTTTGAAGACATAACATCTTCAATAGGGTGATGATAACTCGGTGATATGGGGCAATAACTTGGATCATCTTTTTTGATCACGTCTTTCGGGTCTTTTACACTCCGGTAATTCAAGACAGCTTTAAGCGCTTGTTTGAATTGCTTTGCCACACTTTCCCTTTTAAAAGAATATTCTCTATTCATTTTCTCTTTAAGGGATGTGAATTCGATCACCATTTTGGCTTTCGAACGTTTCTTTCCTATTACGGAAAGTTTGAGATCACTTATTTCCTCCAAAATTAGTTTTGGCTGGGGTTTGTGTATTGCTTGCCTATTATCATCTTTAGGTGTAGATTGGTTTTCTTTCTCAAATTCTAAAGAGATGTGGAATAGATCTCATCTTTTCTATTATCTACAGCTTTATTCTTTTCGGGGTCTATTGAATGATATTCAGACTTCGACAAGTTTAATTTTTCAAATTTAGCTACCCTGTCTAGTAGCTTTGATAAGTGCTGATGGGAGGCCATACATAAAAATGGGATAAACATCTTATCATCGAGTTTCCCATTAGCAGTTGAACGGCGTGCTCCTCTTCCAATTGTTGCTTCGATTTTCATACTCATGTTGCGCCAGCGGGTGATGTACTTTGTCACCGATTCGCCCTTTTTTCGTTTCTCTAAGGCAGGTCAGCGATAGTAGTCTTCTCGGTAGCCTAGCGAACCTTTTCACGAACCTATTTTCTATTCTGCAAATGTCTATAACAAGAATCATTAGGAAGCTCGGTGTACCATTAAAAGCAGAGTCGCAGTCAAATACTAATGAATTGGCGGAAGGTAGAGCATCAACACCCCAGTATTTCCCACAGGTTGCTTTACAACTGAGCCAAGTGTTGTTTTGGATTGCCGGGGTGCCATTTAAAGTGTTGAACTTGGCATGAGTAACCCTTAGGATAGGGCACCTGATCATACTCGGCTGTGAATACGGGCGACCCTTGCTCACAAATTTCTCAAACATGTTTGTGGCAATGACAGCTTTAATCTTTTCATTGATGATTGATTCTAGCTGTGGAGTCATCATCGGTCAGAGCACTTGTGATATTTTGATGAGTTTGGTGCTGAACAGGTTGATCAGCCTCATTTTTTCTTTTTCTTAGCGTATTCTGGACACTTGGGGTATGGGTCCATTGGCAGATTAGTAGGATATACTATTGATATCTGCTGATGGACTAGTGGTTTGTTATCTGATGATCTCAATTGGTTGAGCAAGTGCAGGAGTATAGTGATGTTCTTTTGCTTTAACTGCATATCGCATCATCTGTGCCATCATTTCTGTCATTTTTTTTATTTAGCTCTGATTTATCTTTATCCTCTTTTTCATTTGAAATTTCAAACGCCTTTGTGTTTGTGTAGTGTCTCAGCGAGCACTTCTTCTTCTTGATCATCATTCGGTTCATCACTGAAGGGACTTCTTCTTCTTCTAACTGTCGTACTGAGCTGATCTTTTGAGATGTTGTTTTAGAAGAGTGGGCACCGCTTCGTTGCGTCGGTCTTATAGCACGTGTTTGTGTGGCTCATCACCATGTCCCATATAGACTACCTCAACCTCCATGGTATCTTCATCTTTATTATTTTTTGTACTCGAATTTCAGAGCGACGCTTCCAGTAGATTTCTGGCTCTTCATGCGGTACATGAACTTCTTTAATTGGAGGGGTACGATCAAAGTTGACCTCTTTGAGAGAATGAGGTTGGTTGGCAATAGGATTCCTTGGAAGATTTTTCAAGGTGTCGATAATTGCGGATGTCAGTAATAGGCACCTTTTCCTTAGGTACCATTGTTGACGATTTTTTGAAAGGGGATCTCTGGGAGGCTACACCAGATGTCACGCCCAGATCAGTTCTTTTTCTCTTCTATCTTCTCTGCGACGCTTTGGCCTCCAGATCTTTTTTTTTTTGCTGGGACCTTTCGACGACGGATCCCTGAACCGAAGTTCAGGTGTCACGCCCGATGGCTCACACTGAGGGAATAGTTTCTTTCTTTTCTTTCTGCCGCAAGGGATAGGCGTCCTTGGCGGAGTTCTTTTTGCTTCATTTACAAGGGTGCTGATTATCTCCTCTTCTTCTAGAACTTTCTCTTTCACAGTCTTTAGAACTCGATATACTCGAGTGAGAGAGTTTCGGGTTCTTTCTTCCTTGAGGGATTAGAGCTTCAGGCGTTGATCCCAAGAAAGATTTCTTTAGCTCCCCAGTAGAGCTATTTCTCTTACCCATTTCAAATTTGCAAACCATTCCGGGTCTGGAATGGTAGCTTCAGGTTCTTGGGCTGGTAGGTTAGAGGGATGAGTTGGCACCAGTTGCTGCTGAGTCGGAGTTCAGCATTTCCTTCTTTATTATCTGCCTCCTTGTGAGCCTTCTCCAGAAGAGGAGCTTCAGCATCGTAATTTCCAGGTGAGATAAACCTGGTCGCAGAGTGGTACCCTGGCAGGTATCACAGATATTCTTCCTCCAACTAACAACTCTCTCAGGGGCTGAGGCTTGGGCTGTGATAGCCTTTCAAATACTGAGGTCCTATTTTGTTGAAATGCCTTTGCAGTGCTGTTCTACCAGCACTGGTTGTTGCTACGGAATAAGCCGTGTGCTATTAGTGTCAGCAGAATTAGGCCTCGCAGGATGCCGAACGTCAAGCACTTGAAAGTACAAGCGGCAGCCTTTGAGTGTAGCTCGAGAAAACATCTAAGTACAAACCAGATGGTGGCTGTCAGAATTTCTAGTTGTTGATGAAAGCAGTGTAGCTTGATGCTAGGCTCGTCAGTTGTCCGGATTGGATTGAAGGGTGTATTCGTAGTTCCCATTCTGCCAATGAAGGGATAGGGTTAGTATGCAGAATTGCTCATTACACCAGCATTTCACAGTGCAAAAGACTAAGACGAATAAACAAATATACGATATTCTAAAATGTCTTTGATTGCATATTTTAAAACTCAATTTAAAGAACTTATTAGAATTTAATAATTGTATTTGCATTTATTTTGGTATATAAATAGCCAAAGATGGAAAAGAAAGAACCATCCCCAGCGGAGTCGCCAGAAACTCTGTGCGGCTCAAAAATTCCCAAATCTTTTAGGATGTGTGATCCACCGGGGGCATTTTCAGAGGCAGATTGGGTTTGTCGCTAAGACATACAGAGATTCGCCCCTTGGTGCGGACTGTTTGATCTGGTTCTCCGGTTTCCTATAGGCGACGCCCTATGTTATTACCCTCCAATCATATTGCGAGATACCTTTCGATTAAGGCTAGTCGTAAAGAGCGTCGACTAGGTTATGACCTATCGTCTACTAGCCATCATATTTAGGGTTTAGTTTTGGACTTTTGAATTTTAAAGTTGGAACGTTAGCAGTTTATACTTAACATTAAAACTGCTGGTGGGGGGGCATGAAGACGAGCCGGTCACGATCCTTGGTTCCGTCGTTCCGGGCTTATCATGATTCCCTGGTCTACTTAGTCAGAGGAGGGTAGTCGACCAACGACAGAGAGGAACCTTTGTCGGGCAGCCATGGGTTGCTTCGTCCAAGAAATACCTTGTAGAACTGGTTGGTATTTGTTACTAGGGGATATATTGAATCACCTTAGGACAGAGGGCTATTATGCCTATCGAATATCCTATGCTTCATAACTCAAGGGTTTGACGCCTTTAGGGAAATAGGGCTTTGGCCGGTGATCGTACATATCTTGGTGCGCCATTTTGCGACCAAAAACACGCCGATCCGAGGGCCGTGCCCACGTCCTGTTGGCAAGGATATTTGATGATGAATCAGTAGTGAACAACCCGACATTGCATCCGCTCTTTGTGAGCTGAGGTTAATTTCAAATTTATCACCCCGACCACGGTTGCGGGGAGGTGATGATTTTTAGTTTTGAGTTTTTAGATGATTGATTCGAACAATTGGACTTTTTGTTGATTAGAGATTTGACCATCGGTGAGATTTCCAGGTCAACCTCGGCCATCATCGGGGTGACATAAAGTCATTTATTTTTTGTGGATTTGGATACATTTTTGTTATTCAAGTCAATGTCGACTCAGTCTTTGAGGAGGAGATGAAACTTGCCATATTAAAACCGGCAGCATATCTCAGTCGTGGATTTGGATTTAATATGCAACGATGGGCACATGCGGGTATATATATTCGACTGCGGCATTCTCGACGATTTGAGTTGTAACTTTAATTAGTTACTGTCGGGATCATATTGCAGGATTTATTTAGTCAATTCATATTTTATATAGAGGGGGGGTGCATTTTAGCACATTTAAAAGATTGATCCACTTACGTGAGAGATTTTATTTAGGAAATGCCCAAAATTTTATTAGGCACCTCCGAATGCCTTTTGTCCGCTTGTACACAATGTTGCGGATCCGGTGGCGTTGGAATTGTAGATTGTAGACGCTTTCATTGCGTGATAAGTATTGCCGATCGGTGCATTATTTTGATGAATTTTGCTTCATAAAAGATGTATTTGACGTTTCAAATAATTTTTTCTTCTTTATTGTTTTTGACACATTCCTAGAGGGATTTACTCGGATGATGTTAGGAGATTGTGTTCGTAGGAGATTTTATTTTGTTGATATAAGTTCCCCTATATTTCTTGTAGAGAGGAGTAACAATGTTGATTGAGGGAATCTTGGCAAGTCGTATATCACCAGTATTTGTTTCCTGTGTTTGTTTGATTTTTGTGTATATATTTGCACTAGGTTTTTATACTATATTTGTAGATATCCATAGTGTTATGTCGATGGAGATTGCATTTCAAGTATTTCTAATTTGTTATTTAAGGACATATGCAGTTCAATTTTGAAAGAGTTTTATCAATATCAAGAACCCCATACTAGGCTTTATCAGTCAAATTATTCTCCCAAAGAGCTTTTGTTGTCTTTCAAGTTTGTATTCACTAGATTTGATTTATTAGAATCAATGAAACTAAGTTCATGTCCCAATATTGAATCTTTTGAATTCGATTCAAGCTCATTGCTCTACTATTGGTTCAAGTGTAAGTCTCATTTCGAGTTTGGTTGAGTTAAATTCAATTACTTGATCAAATTTGAAATTAAAACTTGATTTTAAATTTGAATTATATTCATTTAATTTTCAATTTTGTGTCCAGTCCTTTATATGTTCACTGACAAATTTCGGCAGCCTCCGGCGTCTCCTCCACCCGAGGAGAGAAGAAAATCGGGCACGGCCTGCGTTTATTCTTTCCCCGGACCTAAGGTCAACGGCGTAGGGGTTCGGAATTCAAACCATCTCCACCAGGATCTAGATCGAATGCGTGCGAGTCTTCATTTGGACCCATCCCCGGCCGGATCAAGATGGACGGGCCCGGGGTCTTCAAGATATTTCAAACCATCCGGGTCGCCCTCTTAAGGTACGACGCCGGGTCTTCGGACACATGTTGAACATTATCTCTTTTATTTCTCTCCATCTCTCTTCTTTTTTTTTGTTTTCTTAAATTCTTATTTTTATTCAAAATCAATATATGATTTATATATGATTTATATTATTTATTAAAAGTAAAATATATATTATAATCTAATGAATAACTATAATATAATATTAATCTTTATATGTATAATTATAATAAATAATATTATATATATACAAGCTACCTTATAATTAAATAAGTTATTCAATATATAATATAATTGAAGAGAAGAGAGGGGGATCGGTGAGGAGAGAAGCCCCGATCGGGCGGGAAGCACGAGGAGAGTGCGGGTGACTAGGGGTTTCGGGACGAGCTCAGTCGGGGGGATGGGAGGAGTCGGGGGTTCGGCTCAGGGCGTTGGTGGGCTAGGTGACGGGCTGGGTTGTGCAGAAGGGAAGGTATAGAGACCACGGCTAGGGTGGAGTTCGGAAATGGTAGGCTCAGGCGGCGATATGCTCGGCGGATGCGGAGAAGTGAGTCTTAATTTCTTCTTTGCTTGCGATTTCTTCGGTTCTTGAGAATGTCTCTGCTGTGGTGTGTCCTACCGTTCGAAATGAGATTGATTTTATGTCGTGAGTAAGTCGAGTGATGAGCGGAATGGTCGTTTTGGGCAGGTCGGTGGGTTTGGTCGTGCACTGACGTGGAATCGGTCGGTGGCTTGGTCGTGAGGTAGGCGATTACAGTCAACATGCGTAACACTTTGTTTGTATGGACATTTAATTTTCATCTTATGGACTGGAGTTATTGTCTTGCTTTTTACTTTAATTCTAAAACTATTGCTCTATTACCATTTGTAAAACCGCCCAAACTCTGAAATATTTAGATATTATTGCTTTGGCCTAAAAAATCTCACACTTTCTCCTGTTGCTTTGTAACTTTCCAGAATTTCTCCATAAATGAGCACAATTAAACTGCGATGTGTCTTTAATGAATTTCCAACATTACATAAACAACATCTC